>CANTUZ010000018.1:722500-3135603 GCA_947846985.1 Fratercula arctica
GTCTCTTCATGCCTGTGAGGAGTCGATGAGCAGAAAGACAAAGTCCTCCATGCGTTCTTTGAAAGTCACCTGCAAGTCATCTCACAATACCCAGAGAAGCTTTGCTAGTCACACAACTCTGTCCCCTCCTCATTCCCCTCCTTCTCCTTCCCTGTTTGTTTGAGAATGCCCACGATTTATTTCAACTGTCTATGGAGAGATCAGCAGTGAGACAAATCTGATTTATAGGAGGACAAGACATTGCCACAAAGCCTGAGAGCTTGTGTTTGATGGCATTACTATCACCCAGCATCACTATGATTCATCACTAGGACCCACAGCAATAATTTGTACTGATACAAACCAACAGTATTGATGTAGCAAATCATCCAAGTCACTGCTGAGTTATAAATCCCTTTTTCTTTTTCCCTCCCTCTGCCCAGCTGCAGCTACATCATCAAAAAGGTGGAGAAGAGGTAGGGAAAAAATGTTTGCTATTCTGTTATCTCTTTAAGCAGTAAGGTAAGACAACCTTCTCCAAAAATCAAACTGTTTCCCAAGGGGTTCTGTGTAAGAGAAACCCACTGAGCTGATACAGTAGGTACAGACGCACTGGGACCCGCAGGGACCTGGGGGGTTACAGGGTCTGCTATTGCAATGGTGGTCATTCTGTCAGGAGCCAGCAGCGGCAGGGTTGAAGAGCTGAGGGCTCAGGCTGCCCTTGCCCATTCCCCATATCCTTTACTGGCTCAAGGCCCCTCTTCAAAAGCATTTCTGGCTCCTTAGTTGCAACCCAAGTTGCATGTAAGTTGCTAATGCTCCCTGGCACCACGTGCCCTGCACTGACTTTGTACATCATGCTTATAGAATCACAGAATGGTTAGAGTTGGAAGGGACCTTAAATATCATCCTGTTCCAACCCCCTGCCCTGGGCAGGGACACCTCCCACCAGCCCAGGTTGCTCCAAGCCCCGTCCAACCTGGCCTTGAACCCCTCCAGGGATGGGGCAGCCACAGCTTCTCTGGGCAACCTGCGCCAGGGGCTCACCATCCTCAGAGTGAAAAATTTCTTCCTGATATCTAAACTAAACCTACCGTCTTCCAGTTTGAAGCCATTACCTATCCTTTTATTTATATAGAATAAGGTATAAACTGCAACACCACAACTATACCATAATTTCTGGCTTGAGGCACGTCACTATCGCTAACGGTCAGGAGAGAGATAACATTCACAGCAATAAAAAAAACCTTGCATGAAACAGCCTCTGCTCATAGAGAGTCCTGTGACACTAGGATTTGTCAAACTTGGGAAAAAAAAAAGGTTGAAAAGGAAATATGAACAGAACAGAGCTGGAGACTATTAAACACAACAGTTAGTAAACGTGATAGTTTTCATGTAACCTCAAAGTCAAGAAGCTCTGACGTACTGACTGCAGAGGATCACTTGGTACCTGTCCTGCTTCCAACACCTTCTTATCTAAGCAGCTGCTGCTGGCTGCTGTTGGAGACGGGCTGGGAGGCTGCTGGACTGTGGGGCTGACTCGGGACACATGCCTTGTGACTTCTGCCTTTGCCATTTTGCAAAGAAAAGCAGCTTTTCTTCCCTGCCCTGAGTGGATATTTGCACCTCTTCTGCAAACTCCTTCCCGTGAGCACTGTGAAAGCTCACTCCAAGGCTCTCTGCCTTTCCCGGTTCTTACCTGGTGTCTTTATCAGACCCACAAAACTTTTTCGAAAGAACACATCTTTCATATGGTGTCTGCTCTTGTGAGACCCCACCTGGAGTACCGTGTCCAGCTTTGTAGTCCTTAGTACAAGAAGGACACGGAGCTGTTGGAGCGGGGCCAGAGGAGGCCCCGGAGATGCTGGGAGGGCTGGAGCCCCTCTGCTGTGAGGACAGGCTGAGAGAGCTGGGGGGGTTCAGCCTGGAGAAGAGAAGGCTCCGGGGAGACCTTCCAGCCCCTGCCAGTCCCTAAAGGGGCTCCAGGAAAGCTGGGGAGGGACTCTGGATCAGGGAGGGGAGCCATGGGACAAGGGGGAACGGTTTTAAACTGCAAGAGGGGAGATTTAGGTGAGATATTGGGAAGAAATTCTTGGCTGTGAGGGGGGTGAGCCCCTGGCGCAGGTTGCCCAGAGAAGCTGTGGCTGCCCCATCCCTGGAGGGGTTCAAGGCCAGGTTGGACGGGGCTTGGAGCAACCTGGGCTGGTGGGAGATGTCCCTGCCCAGGGCAGGGGGTGGCACCGGGTGGGCTTTAAGGTCCCTTCCAACTCTAATCATTCTGTCATTTTGTGATTCTATGTCACTGGTAGTTAAATTTTGCCTGTTAGCCACCAGCACCGAGAGTGCGTTTCATTATCTTCTGTCATGCTCTGGTGCAAATCAGGAATCTCTGTTGTTGTTAGTGGCATCATAGTGAAACGCTTACGAGAAAAATGTGCCTCAGCTCAAAGCATTTGTTGACTTCTGAGAAAGACAAAGGAGGTTCTTTTATGATTCACCCTCCCAGCTAGGAAAAAAGAATTCATTTTCTGTACCTCTCTTTCACCGCTGATAACAGATAGCTCATGTCGCACGACCTGCTTGTAGCCCTCTGGAGAAAATGTGTTGTAGTTGCCTGTCTTGTGTTTCCCACCTTTGCACAGACCTTTAATTTTGCCAGGTCCTCATCAGATCTTGGCCATACTTCCGATGAGGGTCCCATTTCTAAAGAGCTCATGACCATCCCCTCTGTGATGGCTCTATGTTTAATTGGTTGTCAGAAATCGCTTGTGCTCTGCCGCAGACTCTCAGATTTCCTATGTTTCAATTTTTATGTCTTGGGGTCATAAGAATGCACAAGAAATGCAGCAATTTCTTTTTCTTTAAAGCAGGGAGATTATAAGCTTTGAGCTTGTGGCTGAAAGACAAGCAGCCCGCCCGGGGTGTAATCTAGATGCTCAAAAAGCAGAAGGCGAAAGAGGATATAAAATTGCACGACTCCTTTAACCCATCGCCTAATGTTTTTGATGCCCCCAAAAGATTAAAATATGTCATGGAAATGCCACTACAGTGCCTGGCTTTGGGGTAATGCCAGGGGAAATGTGTTGGCAGTTGCCATGAAGACGCGGCGTAGACCCGAATTTCTCTGCTCTCCTGCCCTGGGCTGGGCTGGGGACACCTCCTGTCCCAAACCAGGGAGGTTTTCACCCAAGCATGACCCCCCCGCCCCCGCCATCACTGCCTCCAGCAGCCCCCAGTGCTCTGCTCCTGGTGGGTTTATAAAATCCTACCATTCACTGAATGCTTTCCAGTCATCTTACTATCCAAAAAAGCAACTAAACCGGTCTCCGGATTTTTTTGCCTTTCACTTCATGAGCCGAATTCTCAAGAACGCCTTCGGAAGGGATGAGGTGTTAAAACAGGCCAAGAAGATCGTATTCAAATGCTCTTAAGTCTGATATCTCTCTGCTGAAATTCTTCAGAGGGTTTTATACAACAGTTAAGAGCAGCAAATTTCCCTTTCACTGTTATAGTTTTAGTTGGATCACCTTATAAAATGATGTGGGCTGCTATGCAGTATCAGACAGTACGTGCTACTTATAATATATCATCCCCTTTTCCACAGGTACTAAATTTCGGCTTGTTAGTTTTTGAGGAAGAGGAAAAAGACTAAAGAAGGAACCTCCTCCCTTATTTACCCCGCTGACAGATTTTAAGTAAATGTGTTTCAGTTCGTTTGACCAAACTGAACCATCGATAGAGACTAAACCTAAGAAATTTAGTATTCCTAAGAGAAATAAGTGTTTTTTTCCCACCCATTTCAAAAATTATGCTTATCTGAAAGACTGTTTGCCACTTAGTGGCTGTGCCTACGCCAGTGTGAATGCTCTGCAGAGGAGTACAGCAGGAATGGCATCGTGGAAGTCAAAACCATTAAAGCAGCGTGTCGGCCCGCTGGGCTTTGCGTGGGTGCGGAGGGGGCTGTGGTGCAGTGAGGATTTGCTCGGGCAGCTTGGGCTGCTCCTCCTGCCCCAGGCAAGCAGACTGGTGCTGCAGGGGGACCATGACATGTCCTTCCCATGCGTGGCACGGCTGCCACAGCTGCCGCCCCCAGCACATATTTGCAGGCTACAGCTCCCCTCCCTCCACTTCTCCAGTGCAAGGAGGGGGTTAAGAGCCGCCGCTAACCATTATCACCCTGCCGCCTCCCAACCCGCTTCCGTGCACCCCGACTGCCACTGATGGGATTATTTTGAGTGCCTCTGCCGTGCGAGAAACCACATCCTCAGTGTGACTTAAAGCCACCCGAAAGCACCTCTGTGCAACCAGGTGGCGGGGAAGCGATGTCCCTCCAGGCTCTGCTGCCTCTGCTCGCTGCCATCTGCAGCCACCCCCGAGCAGTTACGCCAGCAGCTGAGCACCGCCACACATCCGAGCGGACACCACAGAGCATCCAACTGGCTGTAGAGAGAGAAATGAGGCAGCTTTGCCCACCCGCCCTTTGCTTGCCTGGGACCCAGATCCCTCCTCCCTCCAGTGACCCATCATTTCATCACTCCCACCGTTTGCATTTCCACTCTGCTGCCCAGTTTCTAACCAACAGGTCCAGCCCTGGCCCAGCTACACACCCCTGCATGGGTAAGAGCCCCTGCATTAAGCTGCAAGGGAAAAACAGGAAGCAGAGAGAGTTGCCATGAGGTCCAATTGGTAAAGCCAGGGAAAAAATAGTTAAAAAGACCTCTCAGTGCAATAAATCTCTTCCTGCCCTCCTTCCCCCTTGCCCCACCACCTTCTCCTCTTTTGTCCATGCCTCTTAAATCATTGTTTTTTTTTTCTTTTGGGAACACAGAGTAGTCAACAGTCAGGAAACCTTGTGATCTGCAATGATTACACCTTCTGCGAAGATTACACCTCCGCCTCTCTTTTCTTGTCTCCCTCTCCCTGTCCCCCCCCCTTTCGGTCCTGTAACTTACCATGTGGAAGATCCCTAGAGCGACTGTTGCTGTCTTGATGTTGAAGAAGCAACATTTGGGGGGCTCGGTGGTGCTTTGGGCAGTCATTTTGCGACCCCTCTGCACAGCTTTGAGTTAAGGAGGTTGAATTTGCAGCAACCGCCCCACTGGAAAGCGAAGCGAGCAGCGCAGCTCAACTTCCTTCCTGGTCTATAAATGTGTTAAGTCATCTACAAAGTCACATGAGGTCTTTGATTTCTCAATAATAAAGAAAGCAAAATTGTGTTGCTTTTCTAACAGATCTTTAACTGCTTGCACATCCCAGATGGCGAATGTAAGCACAAATGCTGCTTCGGGCAGGTGGTGTCCAGTGGGTGAGGTGTACGGGGAGAGGAGGGCTCCTAAGCAGGGTGCAGCTTTGTCCTACAAAAATCATCAGAAATAAAAGCAGGGGGCCAAGAATTTCACCTTAAACTTGACCCACTGTTTTTGCAGTGAGGCATCCAAATTCCTCCGTTTGAAGCGGCTCGTTCCTTGCCAGCAAAGTCACCATTCCTTGGAAGCGCTTCTGGGAGGCAACGCTTGAGCAGCCCTGGCCTCTGGGACCAGGAGGGTGGTGGGACTCCAAGGGTCAGGGTTGTTGGCTGAGATCTGCAGATTTGCTCCCGGTTCCATGGAAAGCTGGTGTGATTTATGTCAGTCAGCTCCTGGAAAAGAAAAGCAATGGAGAGATCTGAGCCTGGTGACTTAGCCACTGTGCAGGACGTCAGACTGTCTACCCCTGCTTGAGCTTATACAAATGTGCATTTTGCTATATATTCGTTACCATTCTCATCAAAAATGTTCTTTTTTTTTTTTTTCCTTCTCTTTTCCCCACTCTATGGGACAGAAAAGTCATCCTTTAGACCTTCTGTGGAGCAGATTGCCCTGAGTTCCTGCCTTCCTGGGAAAGGTCTGGTCTGCCACAGCAGGTAAATGTAACGAGAGAGTCGGGCACACTCAAACGAGCTCTCAGGGGACTGGTTCTTATGAAACTAAATGCACAAATTTCACCTCAATGCCAGGAAACAGCTGTTCTGTAACCCTCCGCATCTGTACGGTGTCGTACATGTCCAGCAATGCTATGGGACGTGTGCTGGAAAGCTTCAGTCTGGCTGAGTGGATGTTCCCAAATGCCATTGAAGTTCCACAGTGATGTGTTTTTAGAACAAGTCAGGCGTTTTGGGTAGCAGTGGCATGAAATACAAGTAGCTGAATGCCCCTGGAGACACTGCATCTGAGACAGGGTCAACTTATAACTTACATCAGATGGTCCATAAGAGATTGGCCATGCCTTTATGTGCAGGGTCCCCCTCCAGAGCCAGCACAAAGACATTTCAGGGCAGGGCAGGGTCAGTGCGGTTGGGTTCCATTGCATATCTCCATGGTTTTCTTTGGAATCTTGCCAAATTTGACAGTTTATTATTTAAGTCCCAGGTTTTGAAGTCACATGATTCTCTCTTTCTCCCCCCACCCCCCCCCCCCCCCCCCCAGCTAAGGATGCCTCTGTGTTTTTCAGTCTTACATTGTGGGAAACTGTTTGCAAATAAGAGCTAAATGCAGATGAACAGAAGAAGAAAAGGGAAAGGATTCTCTTTTTTTTCTTTTTTTGCACTGTTGGGTGGTTACACTGCATTTCAGCCCATCTCATAACAAGCCAGGGAAGAAGATGGACTCCTATTCTTCAAAAACCTGATGACAGCAGTACAACTCCTGCCCTGTGTTTGGCAGGTGGCTGAAAGCGGCTTTGGGGTACCCCTGGGGACGCGCTCCGAGTCAGAGCTGACACCGCCATGGATATCTCGTGCTCTCCGCCACCCACCGGTTCAAGAGAAATGCTCAAATGTGGGGGGGAAAAAAAAAAAAAAAAAAGGCCGCTAGAAGGCTGAGCATCCTGGGAGGGAGTGGAATTTGAGTCGGTTTTAAGACAGCTCTCGGTGATTCAGCCCATGGTCAGTTTGGTGAGTTTTATTTCAGTCCGAGTCCACGGCTTCAACTCCAGCTGAAAATTTCCTTGTGAACCCAGCTGAGCCCACACTGCTGAGCCCATAGTAATTCACGCTCACCAAGACCAGAGAGATCTGGTTTCCTTCTACACGGTTTTCCATCCAGGGGCCTGAGTGGGCTCTGCGGAGGTGGGGAGGCATCATCATCCGTTCTCTACAGATGGGAAACTGAGAAATGTGTGCAGAAGTGCCCCAGTTCTCGGTCATACCGCTGGCCAGAAGAGAGCTGGGATGGCAACCAGTGCCTGTGGATTCACAGGCCGCTCAGTTTACGAGGAGAGACTTCACTGCAAGGAAAACATGAAATTTATAGACGCTGAAATTATAGCTTTGGCAAAAGGTGGCATCACTGTAAGTTATATTTCTGCAATCCACTCAAAACCTGCCTGGCTTCTGAACAGCTCCAGATTTCAGAGATACATTTTTTATGCAGAGTAAATTTGAAGTATGTTTGGGCTCACTCCTCCCTGCTATGAGTTTTTACAAATTCCGCCTCTTTTTAGGATGGGAAATAAAGTAACTTCTGCAGAGCATAGTTATGAGTCTCCTGTTACAAGAGACCTCCTGCAGTTTCCTGCCTTCACATGCAAAGGCAAATCCATGGCAGCAGCTGGGAAATGCTCCTTCCAAATAGTTTTTGTTTATTTACAGAGGTAAAGATTTCGTTATGCATTATCGCAGTGCTGAGGGGTTCGGGCTGAAGCCTCCAAAATGTGATCTCCTATTTGTTTTAAAACCTTTTAGTTCTGTCAATCTTTCTTTAAGTATGACGGGAAATATTTTCAAAGCTCTTTAACCACTGAGGGGGTTCATCTTCCTTTGCTTCAGCTGTCATTGCTGTAGGGCTGTGTTTTTGGGTTTGGGTTTTTGTGTTTTTTTGTTGTTGTTTTTTTGTTTTTTTTTTTTTTTAAACAAAACAGAAGAATAGCTACATCTCCTGGAAACGCTTTGTGATCTCAGCACCGTGAATGGGTGTGTATTAACTTTGAGAAACTCAGTGCTCCATCGATCTTGCCTGTTGTTTTAATTTCATAGAATTATAGAATCACAGAATGGTTTGGGTTGCAAGGGACCTTAAAGATCATTGAGTGCCACCCCCTGCCCTGGGCAGGGACACCTCCCACCAGCCCAGGTTGCTCCAAGCCCCGTCCAACCTGGCCTTGAACCCCTCCAGGGATGGCTCATTCACAACCTCCCTGGGCAACCTGTTCCAACGCCTCACCACCCTCACAGTAAAGAATTTCTTCCTAATATCTAATCTAAATCTCCCCTCTTTCAGTTTGAAACAGTTACCCCTTGTCCTATCATTACACTCCCTGATAAAGAGTCCCTCCCCATCCTTCCTGTAGGCCACCTTTAGGTACTGGACGGCTGCTATACGGTCTCTTATATAAGGTCTCTTCTGTTTCTCCAATTTTAGGTGAGATTAGGGCTTGTCCAGGGGTCAAGATCTCGCTGTCTAGTCTGAACTGTGCACTGACCCCCCCGTTATGTAGGACAGGAGATATTTCTGCCACTTTCCTGCTTACCTGTCAGGGGTTCTGAGCAGAGCAGAGCAGGATGGTGCCCTGCCATCTGCCCTCGCCCTGACCACAGCCTCTGCGACATTCATAGCTCTGTGAAAACTTTGCCTTCCTGCGGTCACGACTCCAGGTAAATGAGTGCAAATGCCTAATATTAGCCCCCAAGACTAAAAATTGTCTTCCCCCAAGAGAGACAGCTCTGTCCCATGTGTGGCTGCACAGTGACAGCCTGCACTGAGCACAGCACCAGATGGCCACCGGCCCTCTGGGACTCCAGAGATGTTCGACGTTGAGGCAGCAGACACCTACAGTACCATTAATTTAAGTTTGGTCCATGAGGACACAGCAAGAAATCCCCCCTACTAGCAATGCAGTTTATACGGGGAAAACGAGCTTTTTAGACAACACAATTTCTGGTTTCCCGCTCAACATCACCTGGAAGAGCAAAGCAACTCTTGCGGGGCAGAAACTGCAGCTCGGGTGATGGGGGGAGGCAGGTTTGCTTGAATATTGTCTCTGACAGGAGTGCTTATGTTTTCCCCCCTCCAGACACAGTACAGCAATGTTACGCATACACGCTTACAGGCAGGGTTTTTACTTTATTTTTATTTTATTTTATTTTATTTTATTTTATTTTATTTTATTTTATTTTATTTTATTTTATTTTAATTTAATTTAATTTAATTTAATTTAATTTAATTTAATTTATTATTTTATTATTTTATTTTATTTTATTTTATTTTATTTTATTTTATTCCAAGCAGTATTATGAATCTAGACTTTACTCCAGTGCTTCAGAGCTCCTGCTTCCTATTCTCTGTAAAACCATCAGGCGGAGAGGGGAAGGAGTGGGAGATAAATGATGAACAGTTGCTAGTTTTAATGGACCTCAGGCTGGGTTTACACTAAATCCTACCACTTTGGGGGCACTTTCGGATCAAATCAGCTCACTTTTGAATGAAATCACTTCTGACTAGTAACTGGTGAAATCCTGACGTCACTGTTGGCTGTCACCGTTATGGCACATGCTTTTCAGACTAAAAATGAGGTTGGTTTAGTACATTTTTTCAGCATAGCCTCCCATAGCGTCCCTGCCCATGGGTTGGAACAAGACGATCTTCAAGGTCCCTTCCAATCCAAACCATTCTGTGATTCTGTGATTCTAACTACCGTTAAAAAACATAATCCAGATGCAAAGATTCGCTGGTGGATCCATAGTACACGATGAAATTGAAATCTCTTCACACGCAGGGAAAGCACAAAGCCGTAGAGGAGGACTGAAGGCAGCACGAGCATCAAGCCTTGCATCTATCAGCACCCCTGGGGCAGCAAGCCACAACGTCTGCAGCATCTTCGGGGAAATCGGGTTAAAAATAATATTTGGTTTTAAAAATTGATCTGTTTAAGCATCTTTCATTTACAAATCGGTTGCAAATACCAGCTTTGCTCTACCTTCTCCACATGAAATGTATTTTCTTTGTGGGTTGCCTCCCCTCAAAGCCATGTTGTGGGCCCAGCCGAATGAAGGTGCAGGAGGATCAAGTATTTCCTGCTAATATGAAAAGCTGGTTCATAATTCGAACCTGACTTTGCTTGAAAAGTGTACTTTCCCTTTGCCATCCCCCCTGTCCTTTTAGAGCCAGACAGAGGCTTGCTTGTGTGTTTGAGCACACCATACCCAAACTTAGCTCACAACGTGTAAAAACAAATAGAAAGTGTGGCCCAGGCTGGGCTATTGGCTTCAAATAGTCCCGAATGCCACTGCATATTTGGCATACAGCATCATCCTGAGTGGCCCCTTTCAGTGGGCTGCATACCAGCCTCTTCAGACACCCAGACCGTTGCTGAAAGCTCAGCGTTGTAGGAAGCCAGTCTGCTCTAAGGAACACAGCCTTGTTTTTTTTTCGCGGAGTTGTGGACACATATTTCATATGCTTTGCAGGGCCTTGCCCCTGACTCCTTCCTGGAAGCAGTCCCAGGTGGCACCTCTCATTTGAGGGGTCTCCGTCCTTGGGCTGGATTCACAACCTGCTGCTGTCCGAAAGCATCTCCCATCAAGACACCTCCTTCGGAGGGAGCACGCGGAGAGGCTGAGACGAGCCACGTGCCGCTCTCCTTTACACCCGCGGCAGCACAGAGCTCCCCAGGTTCGGGTGTGCTGCTGCTGGACGGGAGCAGAGCCGAAGCGGGGTGTAGGACAGCCACTGAGAATAAATCACAGCTGCCAAATCGCCTGCATTGCTCAGAAGGTATTAACACAGCCGTACGTTCCCTGTCTAAATCTTTATGCCTAATTCAGACATTGTTTCAGGCGTGCATTGTTCTGTATAAGGACAATTACGGAAGAAGTGAGGATCCTGAAAGCAAGAGGTCGGGTTAGAAAGACAAAGCTTTTAGTCTAAAAAGCCGGTGCTGACTTCACAGATGAGGAAACAAAGTACAAAGAAATTAAGAAGCTTTTCCCAGAGAAACAACCGGCCTACGACAGAGCTGACTTGTCCTTAAGCTTCCTGCACACAAACCTCTAACACCCTCCTGGTAACAGGCTCCCAATTTCCACGCAGCCCTGATCCTGCTTAGTCCCGGGCCTGGCCCCAGACGGTGGGAAGTGTTTCTTCTGTCCTTCCTAATTGGCTTCCTCCAAAGCTTTGCTTCATGTATTTGCACTTTAGAAGAAGCCAAACAACAATGTGAGAGCCTTAATGAGAGAAGTGCTGCATGCCAGCAGAGCAATAAATCTCCGGCAGAGGCTGGCATTGGGTCTGCTACCGCAAATTCCTGCTGCAAACCAGTTGGGCTCCAGCATCTGCTGCTGCCAGGGAAAAGGGAGAGTTTGGTTAAGTGGCTGACAAACGGCTTCTGCTGGTAGGGTCTCCTAATTAAACTAAATGCACTTTCCTTTCAAATCTATTTACAAGAGGAGGTTTGTAAAAATGCAGCTAGCCAAGGATGCAACAGGAGCAACGAGATGCGCAGTCACTGAATCGTCACTGCCTCTTGCCAGACCACAGATGAAATTGTTGGGGGGCCAGGGGAAGCACGTAGGGGCTTTCTCCAGAAGTCAGAGAGCCACAAAGATTTACACCTGCTTGGGAGCTGGGACCAGAGCTCTGTGTCCTGGGCTCCCACCTTGGGTTGAGATGAAGGGTGCTCATAGGCAGAAATACTCTGCAATCAGTGAGTTTCATAAAGCCAGTGCTTTATTAACATCTCTGCCCTGGTCCGTTCAGCTGAACCCCACAGCAGCTCTGGTCTTGCAGGAGGGTGTTTCCTGCTCTCTAGGGCCAAGTTGCACCAGGGGAGGTTTAGGATGGATATTGGGAAAAATTTCTTCACTGAAAAGGTTGTCAAGCACTGGAAGAGGCTGCCCAGGGCAGTGGTGGAGTCGCCATCCCTGGAGGGATTTAAAAGCCGGGCAGACGTGGTGCTGAGGGACATGGGGTAGTGGTGGCTTTGTCAGAGTTACGTTGATGGTTGGACTCAGTGGTCTGAAAGGTCCCTTCCAACCCAGACAATTCTATGATTCTATAATTACTTGTGTTCCTCTGTTCCCTCCATAAAGCCTCTTGTCTCCAAACAGTGTTGAGAATGTGAAACCTTGCATTTGGTAACAGTCACTGTGTGACGCGTGAATTACACCACCATGATTTAAAAATATACTTTCAAATATACTTTGTTTTTAACAAGGGTGGAAAAGAATACCCCAGAGAAAGTTGGCCCACCCATGTTTTTTCTACCTACATCTTATCGAGCATACTGCGTTTCACCAGGGATGCTTGGGGAACAAGTATTTGTGCAAGGGGGTGCCGCGGAGACGTGGCCGTGGATGGGGTGATTGCAGGAGCAGCATGGCGGGATTCTGTAATCCTCCCAGCCTCCCTCCCCCGAGCTCTGCGAGCCGTGCTGACCCGTCGTTCTCCAGCCCATGCCTGCCTCGTGCAAACCCTCGCTAAGCCCAGCAATAAAGGTTTTCAACCTGACAGGGTTTTAGACCTGATGATAATATTCAGCGAAAGGTATTTGCAAGTGCCAGATATTATTAGTTTCTGAGTAAGAAAACTAGAAAACCCTTCCCATAGTTCTGTGTAGCCAGAAGTTCTCTAGGGGCTCAGAAGACAAAGTGATCGTTTTGCTTATTCTGAGTGACAAGAGCAATCTATTCATTAATGTGACTTTCATCCATCAGTTCATTATGCTTTATGTCTATGCCGATGTGTGTTTTGCCATTTGCTACTTTTTTTATCGCCATTATGTGACATGCTTTATTCATTGCACCAGGATTTATATCTGCCCTGTTACCTGTTTTATTCTTTCATTATATTTTATATCAGGATTGCTATGCTTCATGTCCATACAGCCTCCTTCTAGATATACCTTCCTATATTTTATACATTACTTTACATGCCTTCTGCTTTACTCAGACATAAAAAATAATAATCTTGAGTATATTTAAGTGCTCACAGAGGTAAAAGGCTATTGTTTTCATTCAGCTGGATAGAGGAACCTGCTGTGTTAGCTTTTACTCACAAAACTATGCAAGAACAAGATCATCCTTTGGTTTTAAATAAGGCGGCATTTTCATCTAAACAGTAATCCAACAATGATAAACTAACAAACCACTTCTTCTGTTTAATTGTTTTTCATATGAAGGATTAATGGAGAGATCCCTCCCACCTTGACCTAGCCTTATAAAATTAAACATGGGATTCAGCTCCCTATTAGGACACTTAAATTTAGGTGTCTGCTTTGTGCCAGGTATTTAAATTGCCAACACATTTCATGAAGATCTGTCCCAATGGTGGAAGATGGAAGCTCTTTAGGTCACCTAAAAGCAGACGTTCATAAGGGACCAGCTCCATCCCCCTCTTGGCTCCGAGGGTCACACCTCCGTTGGTTCTCCTAACAGCTTCCACCATCAGCACACAGAGATATCCCCATCTAACACTAAAATGCTGCTCCTTAACCTGGAGCTAAATCCCACCCTGGGTGTCCAATCTGAGATACGTGGGATGATTCCCTCTCCTGCATGTAGGAGCCTGGATGAGCAACTTGGACTGGGTACTTTGCTCATAAATAGCATAATAGCAGAGAGAAATCCCTTTTGCAATGGCAGCTAGAGCTGCCCCCACGTCATTGAGGAAAGCGCGACCCAGATCGCCTCCGAAATGGAAAGGACAATTGGGGTACACATGGACTTTGAGGTGTGTCCTACAACGCCTCTGCCTCAGAGCTCCTGCAGCTTTGGGAGGCTCTGCTTGAGAGGTGGCTCAGATATGGGGGGTCCACCTACGTGCGGGCACACGCACCAGCAACGTGCCGCTGGAACAGCACGTCTCCCGCAGCATCGGCACACGTATCTGCGAACATCCATTGGACTCCAAAGGACTGAGGGTGCTGGTAAGTGCTGGTCCTCTTCCAGCACAGAGGCCAACCTGGGATCAGGTCAGGCCAGGAGAGAGAGGCACACTCCACAAGAGCAGTTCACATCCAGAGCCAAATTCACCTCATCTGAGGGCAAAGGAGAGTCCTGTTCTGCAGTTCAACCGGGACCCTGCCCATTGCAAACCGCGGGAGATTTGCCCGATTAGTGGGCTGCTGCTTGCCACAACAGGAAAACAACATATTTCTGGAACTTAGTCACCATATAAAAATCTTATCCCTTTTGCATTTCCCATCCCCAGGTTTGTTCACAACCTGCCTGTGTTGCTTACTATGGGCATCTGCAATTACCTCCCATTAATGATATTTTTGTTCCTAGGCCCGATTTGCTCAGGAAACAAACAAACAAACAAGCAAACAATGGATTATTTAGCTGCAAAAGGGAACAAGATTGCCTGCCGCTGCATTTGCAACCCCCAAAAGATTTATTAGGAGACACCAAAAAAAGGTGAGTGTGTTTTCTGCACAAAGCTTGGCAGAACATACTGTATGAATAACTGAATGACCTTTCAAATATTTACACGTACATAGGAGCCGGTATGGAGGCTGCTTCTGCTCCTTCACCTGCTCTCAAGCTTTCCACCCAAATTCACTCGCAGCTGGTAGAGAAATGCTGAATATGTTTTTTTTTAACAAAACCAGTCATGGCCAACTACAATAGCCAAGAAGTGCAGGAAAACATGGGCGATTTGCACAGCAGAGTGAAGCCTCTTTGGCACCGTGAAAGTCAATTGAAGTCTAAACTGAGCCCAGGAAAGGAGAGAGCTTCTAGGAGGAGTCAGCCATGGTGATGAAGGAGTTGTAGGGATGAAGGGCAAATTTGGACCTTAGGGCTCCTGTTGGTTTGGTTGAAAGAAGCATTTGCTGTGTTAAACACGAGCATCGTAGTAAAATACTTCCAGTCTGAGGGACTGTTGCCTACAGCAGAATACGCACCTTTGAAAGTCAACAGAAAGGCTGTCAAGGGAAACTCTTGAGACAGCACGAGAGAAGGGATGAACCTCGCTCAGGAGCAGTGTGTTGCTGGGACTCGGATGCTGTGCTAGTGCTGTCCTCGGCACAGGTGGCCTGTTCCCAAAACTGCTTTGCAGAAAGCAGGGTGGGGAGGAGGAGCACACAGCCATTGCTGATGCACTGCAAATCCCAGCTCTGTTTGGGAACGCCACCACTTTGAAGGGATTTCCCAATTTTGACTCCTCAGATGATTTTCTTGGATAAACACTATGATTAAAATTAAATTACCTCTCAGCTGAGCAACCTCACAGTAAATAATTGTGGCATTTTTGGCCTTTGGTATTGCTTCTACTATTTAGCCATAAGATAAAACCTTTGTTTGGCAGGAAAGTTTCCCTGCCAGAGCAGGTTCACCTAGAGTGTGTTCCTGTGCAACCTGCTCTGGGTGACCCTGCTCTGGCAGGGGGTTGGACGAGGTGATCTCCAGAGGTCCCTTCCAACCCCTGTCATCCTGTGATTCTGTGACATTCCTTCCCCACAAGCCCACATGGAGATGAGAGGCACCAGGCTCTCTCAGCCCCACATACTGAGCATTCAACCCAAGCTGGACCTCCTGGAGCACGTTCCTGTGAGTGGGAGGAACTTGTCCTGTCAAAATGCTCAGATGTCCCATGGCAGTGGAGGATCTTGGCTGGTGCCAGGCTGGGATCAGCAGGACCGACAGCCAGACCCTCTCCTGCATCCCAGGGCACGCAGCAGGGCAGAAGCCGCCGTGCTTCAGCATGAGAGATTTAGCAATGCCACAACTAAAGAGCGTGTTCGCATGATGCAGATAGTGTCCCTGTGCAAGGAGCTTCTGGAGATGGAGAGATGGCAGAGAGGGACAGTGGGGTGGGGGCATTTTGTCACATAGGGAGTGGGTAGAGAAGGAATGGACTTTGCCAGTTGGTCCTTGCACTATCACCACCACAATTCGGTGGCTATTGTGCAGTTCGCAGAAGCAACACCCTCCTGTTTTTTTCTCAGAAAGCCCCGTGTGAAGGCATTTTTCTGAGGGTGCAAGACCCCTGCTCTGCCTCGACTGGTGTGGGCATGCCTTACTCCAGAGCTGTCCTGCTAATCCCAGCCTTGCAGGCTGCTCTCAGATGGATCTTCCACAGCAGGTCATGAACCACCCTTCGGGGTACCCAGGAAATTGCAGTTTCTGGGTGATTTTTTCAGCAAAAACCCATCTCAGCTCTGCAGCTTGTTCTACAGCCTCAAAAATCTACCTCAGATGCAGGCGAAGCAGCCTGTGCTGGGAAGTTCAGGGTTGTGACCTGGCATGTCTTGGTCATATCTCAGCTGTGCCCTGACCACAGAGACGTCCTTCAGCAAGTTACGGCTCTCCTCAATCTCCTGCTCGCTCCTGGGAGACAATAAGCTTTACAGAGCAGCTGTGTCTCCAGCACAGCAGTGGCCTCTTGATGTCACCGTAATACAGCTGATCGGTTTGTTGACTCAGATGGCTTTGGATCAGGCTGGGAGCATTTTTAAGACAGTAGAGAGAAATCTCTCCAGTGTTTTTCACCCATTCCTGAAAGGGAGCATCAATCTTACAGGGTTGCAAATGGTCTTTTCTTGTGACTGTCCCCAGCACCATTGATCTTAAAACATCGCTGCAGTTTGTGTGCATAGATCACACAAACATTCATCTTTTCTGCCAAAATGAGAACAATCCATTTTCCCCATATATGTCCACTGTAACCGCCTATAGAGACAGACCCTCTTGTGCAGGTGCTTCATCTGTAGCTTTAGCCCAGGAAAAGGACTCCGTGTCACGGGAGCAGAAAGTTGAAATCTGAGCCAAACTTTTGAGCCCCCAAACTCAGATGAGGATCAGCTGGAAACCTACATAAATGTATAAAACTTTGCAGAGTTTTTTTTTAAAAAATCCTCCACCCACAAATTATAACATAAAAATGGGAACATTTTGTTTTGCTGTTTTCAAAATGAAATGTTTCACCTTCTCAGGTTGAAGAACATTTGACCTCAAAATATGTTTCAGTGTTATATATGGGGGGGGAAAAAAAAAAAAAAAAGCGTAACAATCAAATCAAAATCTTTCACTTGACCAGATTTTGATAGTCTTATTTTTCGAGACACCACATTTTTGAATACTTTCCTCTCAGGTGGATTTTTTCTTTTTTTTTTTTTCTTCTAAATTTCAGAACCGCCTAAGGACCAAAAATGCAGTTATTCACAGATGTACTGTAATTAGCTAGAGCTTCTCTGTGTCTCTTAAGAATCCAATCAATGATTACTCAAGTGAACTACAGAGGCCTTGCAGGAATTAAAGTAGGGTAGAGTCCTTAAGCTGATTTTCTGCATAGAGATTAATTTCATCCTGGTTAGAAAAAAATGGAATATATCCTGCTGTCTCTGTCCCCTTGTGACTGTTCTTATTAAGGGTCTAAGCTTAAAATTCTTGGTCAGACCAGGCTCCCACTGAGTTAATGAGGTCTTTGAATGGGATTTTGAATTGCTTTTGAATAGAGTGGTTGGAGCTCTGTGGTTTGCACAAAGAGCCCTTCTTTGTTCTCCTTGCAGAAGACCCTCACCTTGCATTGCACCCATCTGTCATCCTGTGGCTCTGACGTCAGCCTCCCACGGCAAAACCCTGCATGGAACCTCAATTTTAGTGAAATGGCTGAAAGTGCCACTCTCCCTGGACTGGAGACCGCCAACTCTGCTGACTGGGTTCTGCATCAATTAGAAAGATAAAGGCCGTCCTGGAACTCATTTCAAGAGGCAAGATGCTTTGCTACCCACAGAACTATTAATTTGGGTGAAATTATATGACTCAGCAGTTGAGAAATTTTACTCCAATAGGATGTTTTTCAGCAGAGTCAATAATTCTGTGAGACTTCTCTTGAGCATTAGTCACCACATCGCTGCTTTATCCATGATGTTTTAGCGTGTTCACCTAAAGTACAAATGCGTATATGGAAGAAAATATAATTTGGTGGTGAATTTTGGGACTGATCCTGTTCAGACAAACTCCAGCTGGAGCCAGGCAAAGTGGGCATGTCAGCTTAGATTCACATCTCAGCTAGACAAGAGATGCAGAACCAGAAATATAAGCAATACTTCATTGAAATAAACCTTGGGTTAAAAGCCCCACCCATAATTATCACAGGGAGTTGCATCACCATAAGTGGAACGTATGATAATTTTAAATTTTTGATCAAAAATTCTTTAAAATGTACGAAAGAAATTTCTCGATGTAGTTGTTGAACTATAGAGTTGATTGGATATTTTTTAAGATCTCAGTGAAGGAAGAGGAGAAAAATAGCTGAAAACATTTAGCAATTACTGAGCCATTCTTCTCAAGCAACACAGACTAAGAATGGAACAAAATACAAAGCAACCACTTCCTCTCCTTTCTACACTCCAAGAAAAATGATCTAAGCAGAGTTTTATATAGCCCAGTAGGAGAAAAGAGCTGAGATTCCATTAAATTCACTGACATCTTCATCTATTTTATATGGATACAGTTTGGATGGCCTAGTGATAGCTCTCAATGGGAAATTTCTACAGCACACAAAAAGATATGGGTTTTTTACATATTCATTTGCTGTTCCCACAGATTTTAAAAGTACTATGTGGGTAGCAGCTATGTGTGTTTGATAGTAGCTATAGAGGAACCCTATCAGCTGGGAGTTTCTTTTGATCCTGGTAGCTATCCAAAATGCTACATTTATTTCCAAGTTTTATTTTATGTCTTTGAAATTCAGCCCAGGAGTTTCAGAAGAACTGCGTTCTGGCAATACGTCCCCTTTGGACCTGAGGAGGGGTCTGGATTTAACCAACACTTGGCATCACAATCCAGCCTTTATGTCTGTTCCGTTCCCTGCTGGATACACTGAATGATGTGAAAAGAAAAGCTTGGCAAACTTCTCTTTAAATTTTGGATAAAAATTATTTTGGGGAAAAAGCTTTTTTTCCTCCAAAGCAGCTGTGTCATGTCTAAATGGGGTATTTTATTTATTTATTTATTTATTTTTAATGGTTTGGACTATTAGACTTCAAATCAGAGAAAACTCCCTGAAACTGCTGCTGCCATCGATGCATCTGACTGCCTCTATTTTGGGATAGTGCCTCAGGATCCTGGGCAAGGGCTTTTCTTGTCTGCATGGATCAACCCTTTAAGATCTGAGCCCACCAGACCATTTCTCTGTTGGCACTGGTGACATAGTGCAATACCCTGGATGTGTAGTCATCATACCAGCATGGGGAACGTCTGCTGAAAGCATATATCATCCTTACAAGTGTGTTACTGTGTATGAATTACCGAGAGGGGAAGGGAATGGACTGTGTGGTCCAGTGGTTGGGGTCATGGAGCCAAGTTTTCCCAGCGTGAATCAGCAGCAACTCTACCAGCTCCGGCGAAGCGGTTAGGTGTAACATCCAGCTTTCCTTGGAGGAAATCCTTATTTACACCTGTATGAGTCAGAGGAGCATCTGCTCTGTGAGCTCCACGTCTGCCAAGTGAGAGTCGGTGTGTGAGCGTGCGGAATCCTTGACCTCTTCGCACTCAAGGGCCACCCATCTAGAAGCTGCTCTCTGAAACCCAAAGAGAGGACACTCCTGGAGAGTCCCACTGGCACCTCAGAGCAAGGATTAGAAAACCACATTATATGTATTCAGAGAGGAGTCTTGGCCTCACCCAAGGCAGTGGTTTCCCACTATCACAGGCTCATGAGCACCAGCTCCTAGCAAGACACTAACTGCTTTTGCTCTCCTTGCTGGCCTCAGGTTTACCTTGCTCACGGCACATCACCATGACTTAGGGCTCCAACTTGTCTAAGAGGTGCTTCTGAGGGGCCAGATTCTGTTTATTTTTTATTGGTGTCCTTATGGTGATTTTATTGGTGTTCACCTATCTCCATTGGATCCAGGATTGTGAACACAAAGCGATCTCACTTAAGTCAACGGTGTAAATCCTCTACTAAGAGTGGTTTTACTCTAGTTTTATGCCAGAATAACTGCAAACTCAATATGAATGAAAGGAAAAGTAATTTATATTCCTGGCCAGCTTTTCTTTCCCGGCTCCTGCACAGAACAATTTCATATCTATAATGTTCTTTTGCAGCTGTGGGGAATAACAGAGAAACCTACTCCAAGGTAACAATGATATTGGCTCCACAGTGTTAGATTTTAAAATGAAAAAATTAAGAAAGAGACTGGCGCTCTTTTTTAGAATGATATAAAGAAAAAACCTGAACTTTCTCCAAAACTAAATTAGCCTTAAAAAGTTGGGAGATAAACACAGCTCGTTTTCCTATATAAATAAAAAAGAAACAGGATTTGTTTCCAGTCAGACTTCCTGGTTGCAGGTAGAATTCAAAAAAAGGAAATCCCCCAATAAAGCAGGAAAGATCAATTTTACCGTACCAAATCCTTGATATTTTATAGAATTGCTCTTGTTCCCTTTCTTCACTTGGTAGATGTCCTGGGGAAAAACAGAATTTGAAGCGTAAAAGAGAAGTTCTGATTTTCTAGAAGATCAGAGACAGCTTCATTAGAGGTGGAATTAATTATACCTGCAGAGAGTGGGATTCAACTGTCCTAACTAGCTCTTAAAAAGATCATGCAGAGAGCCCTAGCAGTCACCTAAGCTCTGAGGAAAGGTCCAGAAGTGACGGAGATGTTTCCAGGAGGCAATATGTCCCAGCAGTACAAAGCTCATGTTTTGACAGTGATGGGGCAAGTGCCATAGGTTAGACCTCACATCAGATGAAAATGGTCCAATTCTTACTAAAACCCCTCAACTTTCATTAATTTCTTTGGTCATTCATTTTCAACTTCATCTTGGTTTTTTGGTTGGGTTGTTTTTTTTTTATTATCTTCTAACTGTAGCTAGACACAGAAATGATCAAAGGCGATATTAAAAGCTTTAGGGAGTGGTCCTAAATAGGTTCCCTACCCTGGGAGCATTGGCTTACGTTGCTCTATATAGACAGGTATTTGGGCTTCTTTTTTTACAAGAAAAAAACTGCCTTTTCTAGTTTACCCGCCTCTACTTGTTAGCACTGTTGTGTCGCCTCGAAAAGATTTGGGCTTTGGAACTGACAGCCTGCAAATGGGATTCGTGCCTTTTGATTGCGCAAAGCTGGAAATCTCATCACTGCAGCTGGTTTGGACTTCCATTTGCAGACAACACATCGTGCAGGAGAGCCGAACAAAGGCGATGCAATAAGCCAGGTCCTTTGTTTCGGAAGAGGGGTGGAGGTTTTTATTTTTATTCTTATAGCAATTTTTTTTGGACTGAAGAAATGGGACTTCATGAAAATCCCTAAATATGAATGCATGGTCCAGTTCTGGAGTATAACCAATTCCACTGTTGTCTGGTTAAATACAGGCCGGTTAAATACCGCTTTTTCTCAATAGTCACATGAAAATTATTAGATCTGTTGGAATAAAAGCAATAAAGAAAGGGCAGACAGGACCTAAGTTCAGTACCTGCTGTACTCTGGAGCACATAAGTATTCTAACAGAGCAAAATCTTTGGTAGCTTCTGTTACACGCGGATTTGACAGGAAGAGGACCATGGCGGTTCTCGGTGACCTTATCTTGGGAGAACAGCTCCTGAAGTACACCCCTTGCGTATGCCCTTTTATCTCCTAAAACTACCCTGATTTACATACTAATTTATTACCTATGCAGTCTTGCATCCCATATGATACACTTAGCGAGACCTCATTCTACTGGTTAAGATTACATTCATATCGCTTCGACCTTGACAGCAACATTAAGACCACCTAATGCATCACTTTCAGAATTCACAAATACGTAAAAAAAATGCTTCGTTCATCGCAGCTTCACTTCACTAATATCTCATAAGGACACATGATGTTAAAATAGCATATTATCTCCTCTCCACATGCTCTAAATTTACTAGTTAGTATAATACAAGATTAATTGCTTTCATTACTCCCTTATATTCGTTTTTGTACATTACAGCAAACATTATATACTTATTTCTATTAAACATACAGAGCGACATCTGCTAAGGAATTTAGCAAATAGTTTGGTTGGGTCAACTAAGATTTTCCTTGTTCGATGCGTGTGCCTTTGTCACCATTATTTTTAAAAGATTTAATCTGAACCAACACCTTTCTACAGACAGTGCTGTGATTGCATGATCTACACTGGGATTTAGGGAGTTCCTTTATAGCGAGGGTGAGTGGTGGGAGATGGGGGAGGCAGGCGAAGGCAGGCGAAGCACAGGCTCTTTTCTGTGTTTTACAGCAGAGCAGGAACCTGGCTGCTTTCAAGGCACCGGATTTTTGCTGCGAGGCGCCAGATGATAATTTAGCTCTCCAACTCCAGCTGTGCCAGACACACTTCATTTTCATAACCAGTTACATCAGGGCACCGGGAAGTTTAGAAAGGCTGAATATAGAGTTGGTACGTCTCTGGTAGAAAGCATGTGGGGCCAAACTGTGGTTGTGTTTACATTATAACCATATAGATTCAGCCCAGCCTTATGTTGCTGCACGTAGGAGGCCATCCTGCTGTTTTTGATGGAGTTATATCCCATTTGCACCACTGCAGAGTCTGCCTCCCAAAATCCAGGCCATGGAGGAGAGGCGCAGAGCTTCGACTCAAAAGTTTCTTTAGCTGTGAAGGTAACGAGCCAGCCAGCGGCACGGCGGCTCCTTCCTCACCTTCTGTTCCCTGTCATCTCTCAATCTGTCTTCATCTCTCCTGCTCTTTTACTCATTTTTGCATCTCCAAGAAGCAACCAGTAAGAATCGCTGTCGTTCCTGTGTGCCAGTGCCAATTTTCAGCTCAGAACGTGGGTCTGCAGCACAAGAGGCCTCGCTGCCGCTCATGATAAATGCTCTGGACACTGTGAACCTGGGAGCACGAGCTAAAACAAACCCTCCTCTGATCTGTGCATTGTCCCATTTAGGAAATATTTCTAAGCTAATTGCACTTGCCTGAAACCACAGAGGGATTTAGGAATTAGGAGCTGCAGCAGCAGGAATTGTGCACCTGGTCATGGGCCAGCAGCGTGCGGTGGTATGTGCTGCAAAAAAACTCCCTGCACCAAACTACTTACTGTAGAATCATAGAATCACTGTGGTTGAAAGAGACCTTCCAGATCATTGAGTCCAACCATTAACCCACTACTGCCAAGTTACCATCAAACTATGACCCTCAGCACCACATCTACATGTCTTTTGAATTCCTCTAAGGATGGTGACTCCACCACTTCCCTGGGCAGCCTGTTCCAGTGCTTGACAACCCTTTCGGTGAGGATCCAAAACATCCATCAACTGATGAAGGAGAGGCACTGAGCAGTAGGTGTTGTTTCTGACTTTGCATATTTATTCCCATGGAGGGTCTCTGGGGGTTTGTAAGGTGATGTGAACAAGCTTTGCTGTGTAAATGAAAATCAGAATGTTTGGGGTGCTGATTTCCATTAACTCTAAACACACAGAATCACAGACTCCCAGACTAGCAGGGGTTGGAAGGACCCTCTGGAGATCATCCCGTCCCACCCCCTGCCAGAGCAGGGTCACCCACAGCAGGTGGCACAGGAACGCGTCCAGGCGGGGTTGGAATGTCTCCAGAGACGGAGACTCCACCACCTCTCTGGGCAGCCTGTGCCAGGGCTCTGCCACCCTCACACGAAAGAAGCTCCTCCTCATGTTGAGGTGGAACTTCCTATGGTCAAGTTTGTGCCCGTTACCTCTTGTACCTCACCTTCTGCCCAGAGGCGCTGCCAAGATGCTGTCCGTGTTATACGTGCCTCAGTCAAGACCCTGGAGACCAGACATCATGTGGGTGAGCAAGCTGCCATGTGTGAGTGAGAAGAGTTGCTCTTCTTCTGAGATCGAGGAAATCAAAGATTTAACTGAAAAAAATCAGCTCATGGCCTTGCTTTTTCATTTTCTTACTTTTGTCTCTAACCATGCTCAAAAATCAGTTTAGTTCAGCAAGGCTTTCAGCTGTCCTCCCAGGGTTTGTTGTGGCAACCCTCCACACAGGGCTGCAGAGCCTCCCTCCGCCCCACGTGTGTTCGGGAAAGGACGGACAAGATCTCCAGAAGTCATGGCGGAGGAAAGAAGAGAACGGCTCAGAGTCGGTCTGCTCCCAACACAGGGTGCCACTGAGAATTAAAAACCAAGATGAAAGCAGAAGGAATTCATCTAAGTGTCTCAGGTATAACTAAATAATGGGGTTTTGTATGTAAATGAAGAGGGGGATCGAAGGGGTGTGCACATTTCTGTCTAAGCCAAAATTCAAAATATATGAGCAAGAACTTTATCAGCTGTAGTACAGAACTGTTGGAAGCTTGGCCTGGATGTGCCTAGACAACTGATTACGATTTATTTATTTATTTGTCCTTAACGGAATACTTAGAAGAAAATAGGGGAAAACCCACGGACATATATAATATGCCATAATTATTTTTTTAGTGAGGGGCGAGAGGGGTGATCTAAAGATCTAAATATTGGGTTTTGAAAATGCCAACACAACTGTGTTGCATACCTCATACTTTCATTCTCCTCACTGGGCATCTTCTTGGACTAAAATTCCTGCAATGCCTCACAATTATTTTCCTAAAAGACAGGAGGCCAGACGTCTTGGGATTTGCAGGTTAGGCGATTCAAGGAACAGATAAATTCAGTTGCAGAATTCAAGTACTTTTTCTTTGGATGCAAAAAAAATCAAGTCTCTCCCGGGAAAGCAGAGAATCTCTAGGAAAAAATATGTATGTTTAATTGAAAACCTACTTTCCTTTCAAAACCAGTCGTGATGGAGCATTTGCAAAAAGTTGTAGCCAAGATCCAGGATAATGCAAAGGGTAATGTTTCTTTAAATTTTTTGGGGGCATTTTGCATCCTTTTTCTCCCAGAATACTCCTCCTTCTCCTCTTCCTACTCTTCAATAGAATAATTCCAACTCTTGCTTTTAATCCTATTAAATGTGGACATTTATTGTGGCACAACTGGCTGAATGTTAAATGGTATCGCAGCACCTCAATGCACAACCACCAGATTGAAGCAGAGTCCTTGGGAATGCTGTCTGCACTTGCGCATCCTTGTAACGACAAACCAGCTTTTGGCACTAAATTGTTAAGTTCAGCAATTGGTTTGTGTTTTTTTTTTTTTTTCTAGAAATGGAAGTATTTTGCAACAATCTTCATGAACGCAGTGCATCTGTCACTCTCAGCCTACAGCCCTCCTCTTTGACTGTAACTGTAAAAAAGCAAGATCTGTTTCATACCAGACTAAATGTTGGAATGCCATAAATCCCACCGCACACCTTTTTAAAAACGGTTATTTTTTTTGTGAGGCGCTCCGGCGGGTTGGGTAACATAGACCCCGGCGTTGTGCTGGGGACCGTTGTGAGACTTCATGGCAGCCTCCCCGGTGAATTCTTCATCCTCAAAAAGCGATTCCAACTCCCGTACCCCATCCGCTTAAATAAAGACACCCTTATAAGGCATGTTTGTGTGCTGGCTTTCAAGGCTTTTCATTCATTTTTTTCTTTCTTTTTTTTTTTTTTCCTTCCCTGTTAGAGCAATGACTGGATGTTTCTTCTCTAGCAGTGGAAGGGGAGGAAAATGTTTTGAGGATGGGAGCAATTCAGAAAATCTTCCTGATTATGATTTCCTCTGATTCTGCCCCTGTAGCAGAGATCACCCTTATGTGAAAGCACAACGGGGACTTTTGCCTGGGCCGAGCTGTGATCATCTTCCTCAAAACCTGAGTGATTTCTCAGGTCTCTGAATAGGTGAGGAGTGTCTAGCTCCCTCTACACCTCTGTTTCCCAATTTCAGGCTTTCTTTCTCAAACCCGATTTTGGTTTTCTTTTTTCCTTTTCCTTTTTCTTTTTCTTTTTTCTTTTTCTTTTTCTTTTTCTTTTTCTTTTTCTTTTTCTTTTTCTTTTTCTTTTTCTTTTTCTTTTTCTTTTTCTTTTTCTTTTTCTTTTTCTTTTTCTTTTCCTTTTCCTTTTTCTTTTCCTTTTCCTTTTCCTTTTTCTTTTTCTTTTTATTTTTATTTTCTTAATTACAATCCAAATTTTTGTGCAAGAGCATCCTGGACACTATTACTGCTAATGCAAATGGTCAGGGAAACAGCCCTTTTCCATGGGTGTCTGTCTGAGAAGACAACCCCAGCCATGCCCCACCTGATGTGGGCAGCGAATGCTATGAGGGGGAACGGCTGGGACTTCAGAGGTCAAACTGTGGAAAAAATGATCTGCCTTCCACACCACATCAAGGCCAGAAAGAACTGCCAAAGGAAACATCCCATTAATCCATCCCTGTGACCTCTTTTTCCTGGGAGGTGCCTGTTCCCCAGCACCCCTCACCGTTCCTGGTCAGGATGCAGAGGGGTGTTGCCTGGGTCAAGGGAATCCCAGAACACTCATATGTTAGTCCTGCTCCATTTCTACTAAAAGAGAGGGGAAGTCCATCACTAGAATTAGGCAAGAAGTATTTTTTTCTTCTTTTTTTCTTTGTGTTGGAAAACTATCAAGGCATTGGAATACTTCTAATCCTGAACCAAGACAGAAATTAAGAAAAACAACTTGTCTAAACCAGACTTTTAAGAAATATGTGGAAAAAGTCAGGCAAAGTTTTATGTATAAACATATACACAAACAAACCTGTGATTCAGAATACTCCATTTAACTGATTTTCATTTTCAGAAACATCTTCCAAACACAAAGTGAAGCTGGACGTCTTTATTATTTTAAAATGTGCAAGCTAGCTGGTTCAGGAGGATTTTTTTACTTTTATACCAGAAATAAAGGTGAAAACACTGATTAGAACAGATCTATTCCGCCAAAAACCTTCAATCACACCTAACAGGTGTTTTCCCAAGGAATCCTGTCCTGGGAAGTCCCAGCTCTGCTTTCCTCCCACCCTGGTTTCCCCATCTCTACAGGTAATCTCTACACATTTGCACCAGACACCCACATATCCTCGGATATATGTCCATAGGCTAGAGAATTTATGTGTGTTTCTTCCCTTTGCTTTTTCTCAAGCCCCTATTATACTCCTATTCAAGGTGTTCTTTAAAGGTGTTAAATAAATACCTATAGATATATAAATATATATGTGTGTGTCTGTGTGTGTGTATATGTATATATATTCCCACCACAGCCCACAGCAACCACGGCAATTTCCCTATTGGAAAAATTAATACCCATTAAACATTTTCTGAATAACTGTGGCAAGAAGGAGGATCGGTCCGTGCTCTCATTTCCCTCCTCAGGGACCAGATTTCACACCCAGCTGAAGCTCCCGCTAGAAAATGTGTTTGGTGGTTTCGGCAGGATCCCAGGCAGATGTTTGCGCATCCCACAAAGCCATCACACAGAGTTGTCTATGCACAGGGTGACGGCAGGTCAGGAAGGAGATTTGCCACATGGGTCCACCCTGTCCCTGCCTGTGAATCACCCCCTTGCAGGAAAATGTGGCTTTGGTGCCACTTCCACCCAGAGACTGCAACAAAATGGGGCTCTTCTGCAAGAAGTCATCACTTGCACCATCAGAGCCAGTAAGTAAGCTCATTCCCAAAGAACCATGGATTTAGAGCTCTCATTTATGAAATAACCGAAGACATCATTTTTTCCTCAAGTTAGATGACAAGACATTTAAAAAAACCCATGCATTTCAGGTTATGAACACACCAAAAATGACTCATCTCACCCAGGTTTTATCAGAATGAAGCATAATATTCATCTTGAAACAAAAGGTTTTACATCACTTTCCTGCTATTTTATGTTTTCCTTTTGCTTGGAAATGGGTACAGAGTTTTTTAAGGGACACAAACAAGTTTTCCTTAAAAGATGTTGCCCAACTCCTCTTAGAAACGGAGCACTCTGTTTTCATTGTGAACTGTGAGCATTGAGCAGTTTTAACAATCTGGCTCTTAAATTCTAGGGTCCTGACTCTTTTTTTTTTTTTTTTTTTTTTTTTTTTTTTTCACAAAAGAAACCCTCTCATTCTCACGCTTCCTTTTACACTTTGGAGCAGAATCCAGGTGAGTCACAACCCGGGGGTTGGATTTTGACATTTTTTTGAATTAAATGTCTTGATTTATGGCAGCATAAAAGAGAATAGATTTTCACCTTAAAACTCCACTTCTGTTTCTGCGTGAATTGAACTGAAGGAAACTGAAAGCAGCATTAAAGGCTACTGTTTTTAAATAAATCATTTCATATATATTCATGCAATTTGCACTCTGAGGAGCTGCTGTGTCTGGATATAACTTTCATGACTATTCAGTAGATTCTAATCACTTAAACCTTCACATCCCTCCATGTGGATATGTGTCTGTTTAAATGAACCAGTATTAAAAATACCCAAGGAAGCTATCACTCTCCGGATTAGGGACTCTTTACCATCAACGGGGGCAGTGCCGGGCACAAAAAGGCTTTCGTCTGCTCAGAAACCCAAACTGCATCTGCTCCATAAATAGCAACTCCATAATGCTGCCTGTGTCCAGGCCTTTGTGCTGTGCTTATTGCCGCAGTGGCTGGGTAGAGAGCGCAAAAAACCTGCTCTTCAACAAAGGCTTTGTGGGTTGCATTCAAAAATATCCTCACCTACAAATCCCACACTCCCAAACCTGCCCATTGCCAGAAGAAAAACAAGGCTAAACATCCGTGTAAGCTGTGAAATGGATCCCAAAGAGCGGAAAGCTTAAGATCTTGATTTTCAGGTAACTGAAGTGAGTGTATTTCTGGCAGCCCACGCTATTCCACACTGAAAACAGTTGGAAGCAGAGTATGTGCTCCATTGTCTCTGTGTTGTACCCATACGTCTCACATTGCTGGCCACCGATCCCTCTGCGGCACTGCCCCGGACACACAGCTGTGCCAGGCACGCTTCAGCACAGGACCCTGAGCTCATGAGAGAGGACTCTCCAGCGATGTGAAGGCCAGCTGGCCATGTGGAAACCCACCCTCCAGAAGCAGCACAGGCACATCCCTTGGTGGTGCCAGTGGTCTCAATGGTAACAGTGCCAGTTTGAGATCCTTGGAGATAGCCGTGAACACACCCAGCATTTGGACTCATGAATTAAACCAAGCACATTTGGTCCCCCAGGCTCCAAGGGCTGTATCTCTGCTGGGGTTGATGGAGTTGCTCACGCATAGCCTCCATGTCCTTCCTGGGGAAATCACATTTGTTTTCCAACTGCTTCTCCAGAAAGACTGCGTCTCCCATAGGACCTGAATCATATCTGTCTGTCCCATGTAGATGCCTTGGATGATCTAGGGCATCTGAATTTGTAGTAAATAGCTATTTGTCAGCTGCTGAATGAAGTCTTGGATCTTCACCACCTATAAAAAGACCTTAGATTCCTAGGTTATGTGCAGACACCTATATTTAGGTGTCTTAATCTGGAGTTGGACCTTGAGATGGCTGTGAGTTAAATATAAAAGTCTGAGGTGATCTCTGTTGTCTCTCTTGATCATCACTAGAGACGAACAGATACCTCCTGGAAATCCTACCCATGACAATGTCTGATTTAGGAAGAGATGAGTTGGGTTTCAAGGACTGTCTGTCTGTGTCTCAGCACTGAGAGGATGGATTCTCTGCCCATGTCCTTCAGTGACTGCTAATCATTCCCTACCTCTGAATCAGACATGCCTGGAGATGAGAGCTCTCTCTCATGCTACATCTGCAAAACACCTAGCAAAATGTCCTCTCTCTGAATACCAAGTCACAAACTGCAGAACATGGTGCTTGGAAATAAGACTTTTCTCCAGAGAAATGCTTTTTAATGGTACATGCCTTCTGGAGTACAGATTATTAAATGAAGTAGAGGCCATTGAAATATGAAACAGGTGGATGCTCTGATAATGCCAGCGCGGCCATCAGCTGCATGTGAAGGCTTTCTGTGCCTGAGCTGTGCCTTCAAAGCTCCTTTGTCAGCAGCTGTGTTGAAGGAGTAGGATTCAGATCTGTACCTCAAGGTCACTGAAGTTTTGGCCTGGTAAGAATAAGGTTTCAGAGTCAGAAAACATCTCCCTCATGATGTGTCCCAGTTCTATATTCCCTAAACATCTTCCTGAATGTGTCAATATTTATTTAGCAATGTTTTTCTGTGGTTGAGGAGGGTGGAGGGTAGAGAGTAGAAATGCTTCAAACCCAACAAATAATGTTTGAGCTAGCATAGAGCTAGCCAGATCTGAGCTGTATGATACAGGCTTGGGATTCATTTACATATTTATGGGTTCAGAAGCTCAACCAGTTGAGATGAGGACAAAAACCAGATGCTTAATACTGCCCAGCTCTCTCTTCTAAGAAAGCCACCTACGATGACTCTGGTAAATGTTTCACAGAAGAAAAACAAACCCCAAAACTATAAAGGCAGATTGTCTACTTTTGTAACTTTGATTAAGTTGTGTTCTGTAGCTTTACTTCATCAGAGAGATGTTCTGCAAAGCTTTCAAACTGTACAAGGTTAAATGTATTCTGAGAGCCGAGAACAAACCCATTACAACATGCACACGAGACATGTTTAGATGTGTAACACCAACCAGGCTGGACCTGAGAATTTTCATTTCTTTGTGTAAGGTATGAGAATGTTGGACGAAATGTGGCACAGTCAATGATAGTACTCTTGAGAAGGTTGGGAAATAGAAGAATAAGTAATGCTATGAAAGAATAAGATGATGGAGAGATTAACTCTCTGAAGACAGGATACCAAATATTTTGTGAGATGCTATTGTTAGAAAGGGCCCAGAATGGAATTAATATATTAAAAGCAAGTGAATGTAGAGAGTAGAGACAGTGCATGACAAGGAGATTGCCTCAGAGGTGCCAAGAAATTGCTCACATGCAAATTCATGAAACCTTTTCTGGAGAAATTAATGGTTTCTCTACAAAACAAAAGCTGAGATTAGAGCACTTAGAAACATCTCTGAGCCTCATGAGCCCTTTGCTTAGCACGGTGCCGCATTTGGAACAGGAGGGAGGTGGGCTTTGACAAGAAATTATGGTTTTGGCTTAACTTTGGTTTACTTTCCAGACCTGCTTGAAATCCATGGGCACAGCAAAATTTGGTGGGATGTCCTAAACAAGATCATGCGAAAAACAGAAAGGAACTGAAAGTTCACTCAGAAGCCACTGACATCTCTCTTCTTGAGAGATCTCTGATGGGATCTCAGATTCCTCTTACACCCATGTAGACTCAGGGAACCTGAGTTACTTCTGATCTGCAGTGTCAGAGGGAGGAGTTGTGGGCTGAGAGTCATCTTGCAAAACACTGGACACCCAACCTTTCATCCTGTAAGCCTAAACTCATCGCTAAAGGCTCCTTCTGGAAACAGAAATAAGCAGGAACCTTTAGGGACCAGTTCATCCAACATGTCGTAAGTGCCTGTTTCAGGCTACGAGGAAACAGGCTGTAGTGGCGTAGATGTCTAACTATTGATTATAGACAAACTTAGACAGCTAACTTCTAGATACAAAAAAAAAAAGGTGTTTTTCACCCTCTCCCACTAATATCTCTGGGTACTAAGGGGGGGGCAGCTTCTATCTACCTCTCTAGCAATTTTCCCTTTGTCACGTGATAATCATTGGATTCCATCTAAACCTTATATTAGGATGACATCAAGGTCAGTAGAAACATTAAAGATTTTTTTCAAGTCCATGAATATACTTACGATCATTTTATGCTTAGGGACAACTTAGCTCAGGACTGGTTGGGTCTAATGGGTCAAGAGAAATTTGGACTATGCCTGATCCACAGTGCTATATGTTGTCAAACCTCCCACACCATGATATTGCAGGTCTTAGGTGACATAAATTTCCCATGAACAGAAAAGAAGGGAGCTGAAAAAGGAAAACTGATGATTTTCTAAAGGCAGAAATCTGTGAAAGAGATCTTGCCAAATTGCTGGTCAAGAGAGGCGACTGTTCAGAATTTAGGATTAAAAAAGACCAGATGGTCAAATCTCTAAACTCCAAGCATAGTGTCAAAGGAGTTAAGGGAGCTGCTAGAACTAGAAAGATGGTGCATCAGGTGCTTCCTTGGAAAATGGAAAATTAACAGTGGACAGAAGTGATGCGTACACAACACCTGCCAAAAGAAAATGCTGTAGGGAACAGCAGAGCAAAACTACAGGCCTGTAAAGACTGACATTGCCAAAGGGGAAGATTCTAGGGAGCAAGGATGAGGAACAGATGAGGGGCAAAAAAAAAAGGTAAGTTTTGATTTAATTAAAGAGAACAGGCCTGGATTCACAAATGGGAGATCATGTATAGCAAGCCAGGTGAAGCATTTTTGGCAGAGGGAGCCATGGAGATAGTTTAATGAAATTTTAGGAGTGCAATGCAGTGAAAGCAAACTTGCAAGGTCACCATTTTACTGGAGCTAGGCATGAGAAACAGGACTGATGAAGAGCGGTTGCCAGATATGACGATGATTTGGAGGTAGTTGGGAACCTGAAGGAAACACTTAGGCACCCGATATTTGGATTCATCTTCTTCATGGGTTTGTAATACTTCTTGAAGCTACTTATAAAACAGTCTAGCCCCAGTCTAGGTGGCGTTGCCTGGGCTTCCTCAGGTTCTCAGTCTTGGAAATAATACAGGAAAGGTAGGTGTATGTTTGCAGTGTTGTTCCACCTGTGGACAGAAGCAAAGATGTTATGGAGGAGGCAGTTTTGGTAAGGTCTCCAGTTTTCCCTGTCACCTGTCTCTGGCTATTGATCAAGGACCTCAGCATCTGTGTCATCTCCACTCCTCTCCCCAACACCTTTGGTACTGCTGTCAACAGCTATGGCCAGCTTTTCTCCTTTGTTGCTCTCTCTGATGCTAGCTAAAAGCATTTCTCATTTACTAATGCAGAGATTAAAGATCTAGAGACATTGCTCCCAAGGGCTCCTTCCTCCTCCATTTCCAGGCTGCTGTCTCCTTCCATTTGCAGGAATCTTAAATTTAGATACTGTCTTTTGGACAACTGCTAAGTTTATCTCCTCCTTGTTCTTCGCAGCCCTTGTTTGCTTCATCTGAAACTGAGTTACAGCAATTCAGGTGCTGGCTCCCAAAACAGGAGGGCTCCAGCAAAGGAAACTTTTTGTCCCCTCTTTCCATGGCCTATTTCCAAATGCAGCTCCATTTCCATATCCAGACATCCCAGGCACAAGTTTTTGGGTTACCAACCAGCTGCATTTGACGTGTGAGGTCCCAGGGTGGGAGAGAAGCTGTGGCCACATTTGGAGCAACCTGCCCAGGAAACCTCTCCATTGCTGGGGATCTCCTGTGCCCCCACATACTGATGTGACTCAGTGTCCCATGGGCATGCAACACTCCCACGCTGCGAAAAACTTATGATAAATGCACTAGAGAGAGAGCAGCAAAGCACTTAATTTACAGTACAGGCACACTTAGACATTTCACCAAAACCATCTAATTTTCATGCTTAAATTATGTTTTGCGAGTAGGTGAGGTGAGAACTCTGGCTGCAGACTCTCCTGAACGACTGACAGGAGTTGAAGTAATGAGGTTTTGAAATCGACTCTTGGCCTTTCCATGAATTCTCACAGCTTTTATTACTTCTGCCTCTCTAGCTGAAAATTCATCATCTTGCGTTCCCAGAATGCAGCAAAGATATGAAAACATGAGAGTTAACTCTATGTGCATAGATATATCACCAACAGAACAACAATTTTCCAGCAGTGTGTTTGTGGGCTAAACCCTACCAGAAATGAGGCAGATTGTCCTGAACTGACTCAAGTGTTTGTTTTTGCCTCGCTTTTTACTTCTGACCTCACACGCTTTGGCTTATGTCATGGTTCGTTCCCCTGACCTCCACACCACTGATCAAAACAGGACTCTGTGCAAACACAAAGCTAGGCTGACACAGCAATATTCAGATTTTATTTGTGCTGGAGCTACCCTGCTGACCTTAGCAGCCAAATTCACACCAGTCCTTACAGGAGGTTCCTGTAAAGAACCTTTACTTTCTGGCAAGCAACAGTCTGTTATTATCACATGCTCTACCATCTCCTATGATGCAAAGCAGAGATTTTCTGATTCAGTAATTCATGCACGGGGGACTCAGGTATGTTTTAAATATGATGTATTCTAGATGTATTTTGAGTCAGTGTTTCTCCTATGCTTTTCATGAGCCCACAAAGAACTATGGCCACAAAGGGATCTCTCTCTACTTCAGAAAGGGTTTGTTTCGTCCTTTGGAATAAACTAGAATTGGCTTGTAACACCTCATAATTTTGTTTTCAAAACCACTATGATTAAAACACAATCTGTGAATTGTGTTCTCTCACAGGATATAGTCTTACTGTATAATAGGGATGGAAATAGCATGAAAAAATCTGTCCATTTTGAGTTATCTTCTTTTATTCCTTTCTGTCCTGAGCTTTAAAGACAGAAAAGCATAATATATAGACATACTAGATAGTAAGGTAAACAAGCAGAGACAGAGCAAAAATGTACACAGTTGTTAGAGAAAAAGCTTTAAGTATTAGGCAAGGACTCAGGCATCATCCTCAAATGAAAGATGTGGTCAAGCTGTAAATTAGATATAGCTTTAACATATCAGCTTTTTGATTAAGCATGCCAGACTGATTTATTTTGGTGCCAGACGGAATGACATCCTATTACTGGAGTGGAGACTATAATGGTGCAGATAAAGCAATCTTATCATCTTTACTGGCTCCAAGCTGGTGTGTGGCCTGAGTGGGACGCCCAGGTCTGGTGTTCCAGTATCTGTCTGTGGTCTTCAGCCCACCACTCCCCACGTTGCATGCTGTTATTCCCCACTTCCAGAAGGGAGATCAAGCATGGATTAGAGTTGGCTGTCATCTGAACAGGAACAGGACAGGAAGAGTTCTTAGGTCTCTGTCTGTGCCATCTCAAAGCTTAAGGGCCTTAAGATGGGCTCCTGATGTGTCTTCCTGGGCACATGCAATGGATGGCACCCACACCACCTATAAACACATGGCTCCTTGTAATCAGCATAGAATCATAGAATAGTTTGGGTTGGAAGAGACCTTTGCAGGTCATCTAATTCAGCTCCCCTGCAATGAGCAGGGACATCAGCCAGACCAGGTTGCTTATAGCCCCGACGAACCTGACTTTGAATGCTTCCAGGCACGGGGCATCTACCACCTCTCTGAACAACCTGTTCCAGTGTTTCACCACCCTCACTGTAAAATATTTCTTCCTTAGATCAAGTCTAAATCTATCCTCTTTAGTTTGAAGCCATTACCCCTTGTCCTATTGCAACAGGCCCTGCTAAAATGTTTGTTCCCATCTTTCTTATAAGCCCCCTTTAAGTACTGAAAGGCCACAATAAGGTCTCCCCGGAGCCTTCTCTTCTCCAGGCTGAACCCCCCCAGCTCTCTCAGCCTGTCCTCACAGCAGAGGGGCTCCAGCCCTCCCAGCATCTCCGGGGCCTCCTCTGGCCCCGCTCCAACAGGTCCGTGTCCTTCTGCTGTTGATGCCCCAGAGCTGGAGGCAGCGCTGCAGGGGGTCATAGAATCACCGAATGTGCTGGGTTGGAAGGGACCTTTAAAGGTCTAGTCCAACCCCCCCAGACCTCCAACTCCGGTCTCCCCTGAGTGGAGCAGAGGGGCAGAATCCCCCCCTCGCCCTGCTGCCCACGCTGCTGGGGATGCAGCCCAGGCTGCGGGGGGTTCTGGACTGTGAGCACACATTGCCAGCTTATGTCCAGCTTCTCATCCACCAGTACCCCCAAGTCCTCCTTGGCAAGGCTGCTCTCAATCCCTTAATCCCCCAGCCTGTATTGATACCAGGGGTTCTCCTGACCCAGGCGCAGGACCCTGCACTTGGCCTTGTTGAACTTCATGAGCTTCGCACGGGCTCACTTCTTGAGCTTGTCCAGGTCCCTCTGGATGGCATCCCATCCCTCAGCCGTGTCAACCGCACCACACAGCTTGGTGTTGTTGGCAAACTTGCTGAGGGTGTGCTTAGGAGCATGCTCCTGTGTCACCCCAAATACCCCTCCGTGAAATAACTCGGCATCTGGTTTCAACCTAAAGGCTGGCACATACAGCTCTCTGCCAGGCTGGACCGACCACTTCCCACGGGCATTGCACTACAAAGCACAGCACAGCAGGAGCCACACCAGGGCACTTCACCAAACACCTTAGTCAGTAAACGTGTTCATCAGTGAGACATTAGCTCAATAGTTTAAGCTTCCTTAAAATAAATTAGCATGGATTAGCTGCTGTAAAGCAAAAGGGACTTGAATCTGTTTTCCACCACTGTGACTCTTAAGGAGTGCTGCTGCCCATTTTTGTTTCCCTGCAGGCTGTGCCTTACTGCCAGCATTTTAATTATTTATTTATTTATTTAGTGCCAGTTCAAAGAGATGAAGGCATGTTCGTGCATTTCAGTGAATCCCCAAAGAGACTAAAGGCTTGAACTCAAATGCTTCTAGCAATGCACAAAGCTTGGTCTGCTAGCTCTGTGGGCGTCACGTTTCTGAAGATCATTCAATACCTGCATGAGAGATAAGGTACGTGGCACAGTCTGAGCTCTACTACATGAATTGCAGAGAGAAAAGTTTGCTGGATTACAGATTTGACCTGGCAAAACTACATAGCTGTGTTCTCTGTGGAAGACGCTAGAAGTGACAGACAGTTTTTCAAGTGCTGTTTAACCTGCTTTGCAACCAGAAGCACCTTAGAGACTCCTTCCTCCTTTTGCTATGTCATGTCCCTGTAAAGTAAGACAGGGCTCTCAATTATTTTACATATCCTGGATATTGCTAATAAAGTCTTTTGCCCCAGTAATAAGGGTTTGGGTTTTTTTTTCTCTAATATTTTTCTGAATACATTTTTAGGTTTAGAATCATTATTTTTGTTAGTTTTAGAATCTAGGTTTCTAGGTTTAGAATGTTTCTTCCGGGCTATATATACACCAGTGAGCAAATAAGTTTTGTCCTCCTGCTTTACATGAATTTAGAGATTTTGTTATGGAGCAGTAGTCATTGCATTATTGTCTTCCTTTTAAAGTGTCTGGCCATTCAGTATGACAAAATGAGAAATCAAAGATTGCAACCAAAATTATATAAATTATTCTCAAGATTATGAGATAGTTGTCCTAAAAGCAACACCTAGATCAATGTAATAATGAACACATCTTCTCTTTTTGCATTAATGTTTAACTTTATGGCTTAGAAATATCTGTATTTTAACATATAATAGATATGAAGTGACACTAAGTCTTATGTCTAGACTCCTTTCATTAAGGAGGAAGATTCTGCATAAAATGCAAATTTATGGGGGTGACGGCAGTTGCACATCACCTACAATCAAGAAAATGTCATAGATGAGAACAGTGGGAGACAAAGTTCCCACAATCATTCATTCTTCAGGGACTTTCTGGGTTATGCAGTAAAAGTAACTCAAATTAGGTGTCCTGAATATAGGTTTGGTAGATTTGAATAAATATTGAGATGTATCTGCCTCCAGAAGCATCTCCACTGACAACAAATGGCTGGCTGAGATTAGAAGCCCAAAGTAAAAAATCTAACATTAAGGAACATAATTTTCTACCCAGGATATCCAAACCAGGGTGGAAGGTTTCTACTCCTTTGCTCTGGGACATGCTTCCTCTTGTCTTATAGGGCCTTTTTCTCACTGGCATTGAGATGATTTGACCAGCCCCGGTCAAAGAGGCTCCGTGTGCCTGACCCCACACTGTGCTGTCCTGGGCACTGGAGGCTTTTGAGATCAAAATGAAATCAAACCCATTGAATCAAACCCATCACTGGAAGGCTCTTGTGGAGGTTCATTAACTGCCTTAAGGCAAAGTCTGCCCACATGACTTAAAGCTTCTTCAAAAGCCAGCAGAGATGACTTTGCATCGAAATGGTTGAGGAGCAATGACACAGCCACTTCTACCAGTTCATCGGTGGAAATGGTGACCTCCAGGAGAGCAGGTGTCACCAATACCTATCAGGGTAGGAGCATCTTAAACTGCTCCAGAGTCTCTATAGATTTTGTGTGACCATACATGTAGTCTTCCAGGGTTAAGCAACTCTGTACTCCTACGAGGTCATTAAGCATGTCAGGTACCTGTCTACTCATTGCATTAAAATACATTCATTGTGTGATGCAAACCCAAAGAAACAAGAAACTGAACCCTAAAATCTCCCAGGCATTTAAGTGTTGCCTTGACCTGGGATTCCTGCCCTTTTTCATCAGAGTGAGCACAGTTGGGATGTCACTCTGCCTTTCCAAGCACCGGAGAAATGGTGCTGTGCTTTCCTGTAGGCCTTTACCTTCAAATCCCAGAGGTCTGATGCATCATGACCATAGGTACAGACTGTTTGCTGGCTCAGACCTGGGCAGTAGCTGCCAATGTTTATCAACAGCCTCTCTGGGCGCACTCAAAGGAAAACAACAGCCCTTCCCTCAAATCTGCTTGCACATTCACAAGCGTTTGGAGTAGGATGAATGAAACCTCAGAGAGGGGCCGTTTGTTTTTTTCGTCATAGGACTGGTGCCTCTAACACTCTAGGCTGTGCGGATCCCAACAGATCACATCTGTGCTCCCTGAGGGATTTGTGGGAACAGAAAAACGTCCTAGAAATGCAAACACTGGTCCAAGAACACACATCTCCTGGGGATATGGTCTCCTTACGTGCATGAGGAAGATGTTTTTGAAAACCAACCCAGAGTCACACAAAGGGGAATTTGTATCAGTCACTGCGTATACTGGGAAGGGGCTTTTGGACATCTTGTTATCATAATAAACCTGTTTACAGAAAGAATTAACACCTTCTCACACCTGCCTGCATGCGAGAGGAACGCATTCTTGCTAGTCTGTCCACAACTGCCTGCTTTATATAGTGTCTGAGAACCCTGATTCTCTCTGAATCTGTGGTGATCCCTAAACCCTCATAGAATTGTCTAGCATTGCCCAGGGAGAGGCATGGTCACGGTGTTGGCACACATCAGAGCCCCCTTTACATCAGGGGTAGCTCAGGCACAACTGTCGTGCTGCTCAGGAAGGATTTCTAAGATGCATGGAGAAGGTGTACCAGAATCGATCATTCAGTGCCTCACCCAAAATGAGAGCCAGAGGTCATCAAATCAAGATATAGCAGAAGGCAGAGTCAAAGCAAAGCAAAGGAGATGTTTGTTCACAGAGATGAACATCCTTACCCAGAATTAGGTTGTGAAACTCCTGCCATGTGACGCCATGAGTTTGTAGGGGAAGGACGGGCAAGTTCAGAGAAGATAAATCAACAGAGGGTTATTAAACACATAAAAAAACTACATTAGGTGAACAAAGTGCCTCAGCTGAAGATGGCTGGAACTGGAAAACGCTGTGTTCTGGTCTCGTGCTCTGTGCTAGGAAGCTAGTTTGGGCCCCTCTCAGAGATATGGCTGGACAGACACACTTGTTCTCACAATCCAGTGGACTGACGTGTGGCTGCAGCAAAGGAGACAAAGTCCTTATGGGTCCATGAGCCCAAAGGTGTGTGTCAGCCCAAACACGGTGGCACTGTGCGCTCTCACCCACAGACGTGCGCATGAGGATGGATCCTTTCACACCCAGCAGACCATGGCATAACACCTCCCACGCTGCTTTCCTACAGCAAAGGTCATACTACCAAAACAGCGGCTCATTGAACCAAACGACATAAAGTCTTCTATCTGGGGCCAATTGAGAGGTTTTTCAGCATTTTCTTTAGCAGAAAAAGGACTGCCACACAAGACCTGCTGGGCTTCCAGGGCTAAGAAACCAGTACCTGCTCTCCTGTAGCTGATTCTCTGTTTTTCCCCCCCAGCATCCACTGGATGGCTATTAAAGGGGTCAGGTAGTGGTGGTGGGCAGAAACACCGTGGAAGAACCCTGCAGGTAACCGTCATGACCTAGTGAGCAATAACTTAACTGCATGACAATATATCCTAAGGTATAGGGAGGTCGTACACTTCACTCTTTCTCATGTGGAGCTACTAAGCGCCAGGAAGATGCCCATTTCTTGGCCAGATGAAGTCCTTCCCCAGTTAAAATGTCCTTGGAAACTTAATGTAACTGTAAGGATGACCTCCTACAGTGCAAAGACTGGACCCAAGAAGGGGTTTGAAATTCCTATGTTGAACTTGTGACTATGCACAAGGCCTTCAGCCTACATGAAATTTGTCTGGATTATCATAGAAGAGAGAATTTCAATGCACAGGTGAAGCCCTTCCCTTGAACTATCCTCAGATGGAGGCTTTATTTTTTTGACATACTTCCCTTTAATGCACTTGACTGGAAAGAAGGAACACGACATAGAGCAGGCAAGATATTTTAAACACTGCTGCGTTTTAGTTCTGGCCTCAGAAGCAGTAATAATCAAAAGAATAAATAACTCGATGGTTTCTTTTCCCATGAGCTTAAATGAATATTTTGGTACCTGTTTTGATTTGCTTCAGCTCCAGCCCTGCTCCTCACACCACGCAGTTTCGAACTGAATGCTGGACAAAAACAGGCACCTTATGTACAGCTGACTACCAGGGCGAAGCCGTGAAGTTCAGATCTAGACGGAAATTTCCTCCATGTTGAAGAGTGCAGACAGCTACTCTGGTGGGAGAGCAAGCTTTGAACCACAGAATCACAGAATCATAGACTGTGTTGGGTGGGAAGGGACCTCTAAAGGCCATTAGTCCAACCCCCTGCAGTCAGCAGGGACATCTGTAACTAGATCATCTTTAACTAGACCTTTGGAGGTCATATCCACACCCAAATGTGGGAAGGCTGCTGAAGATCCATTCTGAACATGTCAATCAATATTTGAAGTAGTGTGGGTTTTTTTGTTTTTTTTTTTTTTTTAAAGAACCAGACTTACATCAGCACCATATCAGATTTACTTGACATTCCTGGATTTTAGCATTTTTAGGTTTCATGATGCCTTTTCTGTCTATGCAATGGTCTCAGCAGTGGTTAATTTTAGATGATTACACTGAATATTGCAACATAGCTCAGGTTTGGAAACCTCAGGCTTTTCACTGCAGTTTCAGACCTGACGTAGTGCAGTCCCTTCCTAATTAGCCCTGACAGCAGAAAGGGCCCTACAGCATTCAGCTATCTCAGAGTCATTATGAAATTAGCAGGGTGCCTGATTTTGCTTTGAAGTCAGTGAAGTATATCTGATGTAAAGGTTGAGACATGGCGTGAGGCCACACGCTCTTAATACCTGTAAAATGATCCCATAATGAAAAGATTTTCATACGCACAAAATGTTGGCAGAAGTCAAAGATACTGAAATGATACTGGAAAGGGAGCAACAGTCATAATGAGATCATAAAGACTCATCTCTTGATCCCAAAGGATCCCGTTAAGAAATATTAGTTATAGGACTCATCTCACCTTAGTTAACCTGTCTAAAAGTTTGATGCTTGCTCTAAGGCAGATATCACATCCTGGACATGCAAAACGCAAGATTTTGGCCTAACTCACTAAAAACTACTGTTTCCGTTAACATCACTATAAACCCAGTGTTGAGGCACTGATTTCAGACTTGGAGACCACGAAGCAGAACATAGCCTGTGAATTTTACCAGCTACTTAGCAGCTTTTTGGCATGTGTCTAAGTCCAGCAAAAAGACCTGGAAGAGAAGTGGCACTGCCTGTCCTCCTTGCAGCCGAAAAAATAATATTATTAAACATTCTGGTTTTCGGGTTCCAAGGGCAGGCGTTACACACAACAGCACAAGAAGAAAACCCGTGTTCAGTGAAGCCTGTATGGTGAGCCTGTTGCAAAGCTCCTGGCTCCTCTCCCAGCACTTTTTTTGTCCCACCGCTGGATTGAGATATATTTCTTTGGGTCGGTCAGATCACGCCCGCCAGGGCCAGGTCGTATCAAGCATTCTTCACCTCAGCTCACCCTGCGAGCAGCTGAAGTGTTTGGCAACCTGTGTCCTTGGAGTGGAGGAGTAAGAACTGCTCCTGGGGCACAAAGTATTTTGAAGGAGTTGCAAAGCAAGGCGATGTGCAGTAGAGAAAGTTGGCCCATGCCTGCAGAAAGCACGCAAGTGTCTTGTGACCATATGGTTTCCTGTTCATCTATCTATGGAAAAGGTCCTGGCAGAGACAGATCAACAGATCTCTGGTTTCTTCCTGCATATTTTCTGAGGTAGTGTCTTAGCAACCTGAACTGCAACAGCCTGTGATCCAGCCCCACGCTTGAGCTGAATGTCTTCTTTCTGTGTGCGTGGGCTGTGTGCGTAAATAGGGGAGGTGATGAAGGAAAAGAGGAAGCTCAGGTCCAGTTACTGGAGATCTCTGACATCAGTCATGGAAGCCAGTGGCAGACAGCATGGCTCAGGCAGGCTGAGAGTACGCAAGGTGGCATCCAGTCTCAGGATTAGCCTGGTTGGGTGTCAGGAAAACACTGTGACATCCCCAAATCCTGGATCTCACGGCATCCTTTTGCATGCCTTTGAGAGGATAGAATTTGTCTCTGAAGGATCATAAATGTATGTGTCCACAGGTCAGTGTCTGAATTCCCGTTGAAGATCAACACCGCTGCTTAACCAGAGGTGTCCTGGGACATTTCAGGTGCTCAGATACCTGCATGGGGACGGCAAATGTGACACAGCACTTATGTGTCACAGAAGCAGGATGGCCCTAAGCTACCTCTAATGGCAGTAGACACTGTGAGGGTTACTGAACCGGCCCCAGCATCCACAACCCCATCAATGTCTGTGAGTGCTCAGCTGAATTGCCTCAGGAGAGGCACTAAGTACCTGGGATAGCTGAGATATCTGAGCGGAGTTGTCAGATACGAAGGACACCTTCCATGAATGAAGGTGTGGGTATGAAGGGAGGGTACAAGGGAATGGTCCTCTGAGAGGAGCCAGGTTCTCCTGCTGTCCCTGAGTGGGATGTCCTGCCACTACCACCAGAGACAGCCCTGTAAGGCATTTCTTATCATCTCAGAAGTTATCCAAAATCCATTGTTTTATATCAGGCTGGTATTTGTAGTGTGTCTCCCACCACCTTCCAAAATGTGGGAAATGGCTTTGGGATAATTTCTTCTCTCTGCTAATCCAGAGAAAATCACTGACATCATGAGGATTTCCTGTGTGAGAACGGGAGACAAGCCTTTACTTAGAGGAATGCAAGCAGGATCATATTTATCATCTAAAGATAAAACCAAGCATCAAATTGCTACTAATTTAAATAAAAAGGAAGACTACGTCCCCATCACGTATTTCCCACCTAGGGTAGATCTGATAGGGACATCACTGAGTCTCTGGCCACACCAAAATGTTTATTTCTTGTCTACCAACTAAATTCATCTGGGTTTTGGTTGTTTTTTTTTTGGGGGGGGGTGGGGGTGGGGGTGGGGTGGGGGGTGGAGTCTGTTTTTTTCTTTTTATTTTTTTCTTCTTTTTTTTTTTTTTTAATTTTTCTTTTAGTGACTTGTTTAAAGGTTCACCCGTTTGGCCAGCCCCACTCCCTCACTCCCCCAGCACCTCGGTGAACCTGCAAGACTGAGCCAGTGCTCTGGGTTTGCCAACCTCTTCCGCAGCGACTTAATTTATAAGAATAATCCTACGCTCCTGAGACTTCTCATTTGCCACTGGGTATTAACGAGGAGGGTTGCCTGGTGAGTGACCCTCTGAGGAATTCAGGTCCTTGCTGGCACAGAGCGACATCTTGAAGTCCCTGGCGGGATTAATATTTTTCTTTTCCTTTCTAACCCTGTTCCAAGAAAAATTAAATGCACTGGTTTCACCTTAGGTTGTGGTGATATTAAAAACCTATTGCCTTTTCACTGAAAGTCAGGGCACATTCACATGGCTGCTATTAACTGGCAGGGCAGAAGCAACAGGCAAGTCAGGATTCTCAAACAGACTTGGCAAATTAGCTCACGTGATGAATTTGACGATAAAAATGACCAGTAGCTGCCCGAAAATATTTGCCAGTTTGAGCTGTATTCATCAAATAGATCAGTTCTGAAAAATAAATGGGAGAAGAATTCAGATGTGATGAAATGTTTTTTCCTACTCTCTCCAAAGTGAAATAAATGGATTTTCCTTTTCAAAGTCCTAGCCACCAAAGATGGCAAAACATTTTTTTCGAAAGGAAAAGCAAAGAAACAGAAAGTTGTGTCAGGCCAAAACAGAACTTTAGGTGAGTTGAGGCTGGGTGAAAAAATGGAAATGTTTTAATTTTCAACAAACAGAACATGCTCTTGTTTTAAATTTTCTGAGCTGCAATTTGGACAGCCCTGCTCTGGGGATCCCAAGACTCTGGTTTTGCCATGAAAATATTTGGACTAGCATTTGCAAACTTGGATAAGTAAAATCCTGCACCTTCCCAGGGTACCTATGCCCTGACATTCAAATGCCACAGCCAGGGACAAGCAGAGCCCTCACACACATTTCTCCATTTAAACGCATCGGCATTTTCACATCGACCAGGCTCTGGCGGTCTGCATGGCTGAGGTGAGTCAAAGCAAAGGCTGCTCATCGTCTTTGACCCTTTTAGTGGCTTTTTTGGACCACACATGGTGAGACACCACGGCCCGCATGGCTTTGCCACTTGTCCCATCACATCCTGACTCCTCCAGGACGTAGCCCAGGGACACCCCTCCTCCACGAGGCACCTGCATTTCCATGAGGAGGACACTCACGTGTGTGAGGCGATCAGCTGCACTCTGAGCAGATGCCCATCATGGGCACCCACAGAAGCACAAGGTTCTCCAGCTCCGTACAGCTGCTGGGCAGCCAGAGGCATGGGCAGGCAGGAGCACACCTCCAGAGAGCCCCTCTCTACCCAGGTTGACCAAAGCAAAGCACCGATGCCACTGCGCCAAGACTGTTGAATCCTGCTTTGCAGCCCTGTGAATGCCTAAGGAAATCCAGGAGCCACCGTGTTTTTACCACTTTTTCCTCTGATACCATCTCTAGTCAGCAGAACATTATTTTCTGCCACATTTCCCTGTCACTGCAAGGTAGGACATGTTTGCTTCTCTGCCAAATGCACCAGGTATTCCCAAGTACAAGGAACTTTATGTGCCCTGAAATGTCCCCAAAGCAGCCAGGTACAAGGCACCTGTTCCCACTAATGATCCGGTTACGCTGAGGAACATGGGACTCGTTTGGCTGCCAAAGATCACAGGTGCGTGGGGTTAGAAGGCATCTGCTTAGCCAAGGACATCCAGACAGAAACAACCCACTGTGCTTCTCGGTGTTTTAGGTGAATGAAGGTAAAAAAACCAAAGATCCTTCTTTTAAGAGGCAGCAGGAGGCAGAGGGCAGGAGAGCCACCAGCGGTGGGGCTGCCTCGCCTGATGGCTGGGAGCAGGTTGTTTCCCTTCCCTGTGCCTCAGTTTCCACAAAAGGGGAAAACAGCTGATGAATTCCTTTCCAAAGCACTCCGAGCTGCTGCTGAATGTATACCTGAATAGCACAAAACACTGCATCCAAGTGGAAAGAAAACACGCGCTTCGTTGTGCCTCCAAGTGTCCCAGGTGTGCTTTAGTGGAGAGAGCCAAGTGCATACAGCTGATGACTCTGTGGCAGGGCTCAGCGTAAAGCACTAATCAGCAGATTCTGCCCTATTTCTGGCATGTTTTGCAAACACACTGCTGATACTTGATTAATTTAAGCATATCTTCTTATGAGAAGCTAACCAGGATAAATAGAAACGAGAGTAAGCACCTGCTTTTAATGCCAGAATTAGTAGCTTTGGTCAATGCCAGTGTTCAATGTTTATTAAAGGTGAGAAGAAAGAACATTTCTACCTCTCACAAACCTACGAACGTAATGCTTTTGATTGTTTGCAAACAGCTGCTCTCTAACACAAGCAATTACCTGCACTATTTCATTAAGGGGAAAAAATATACATGTACTTTCCGCAATAATCCAGGGCTATTTCTTTCACGGATATTTGCATTTGAAAGATTTGACTGAATTAATTTCAGACGAAATGTAAATATGGCACCTGGAGTCTGATCAGGAGAACAAACTGTCTCTGGGATGTTTTTTCATGACTGAAGCAAAATCTTCAGGAGGAAGAGTACTGGCGGGCACCCATCTCCTTCCCCAAACGTGTGCTTTCATAATGTCTCTTCATTAAGCATGGGAAGAAAATGTGAAGCTGTATGACAGATATGGGACAGGTCTTGTCTTTCCATCACGTGGAAAAAAGTCCTAAATGAATCAGCCCTCCGAGGTAATGAATGCAAAGATCATGCAGCCATTTGGCTTGAAAGAAAGCATCTCTTGTTCGGTGTGTACTGCACCCAAACTGGGGGATTTTGGTTCCAGCTGCATCTGGATTATGTCTCTGAAGAGCCAAAGTCCTCTCGGGTTTTACGGCCATGGCACAGTGCAATGGCCTGAGAAGATGCAGGGTTTGGGTTTGTCACTTCAGAGGGACTTGTGTCTGAATTCAATCCCCACATGCTTCTGGGGAAATGTTCCTTATCTGATCCTGGATAAATGATTCCTTCTCCCCAGCTAGTCAAAAGTGTCCATCGAGCTTCCCGTCTGTGTAAGGCCTTCATCCTGCTGTGTTTTTTTTTTCACTGAGAAGAGCTCAAAATCTTTATAAAACACAAACAGTGCCCTGACACCTAGGCTGATATCATAGAGTTGCAGAATCACAGACTGTGTTGGGTTGGAAGGGACCTCTAAAGGCCATCTAGTCCCACCCCCTGCAGTCAGCAGGGACATCTGTAACTAGATCAGGTTGCTCAGAGCCTCATCCAGCCTGGCCTTGGATGTCTCCAGGGATGGGGCCTCCACCCCCTCTCTGGGCAACCTGGGCCAGTGTCTCACCACCCTCAGTGGAAAGAACTTCTCCCTAATGGCTGATCTAAACCCACCCTGCTCTAGTTTAAACCATTGCCCCTCGTCCTGTCGCTACGTGCCCTTGCAAACAGCCCCTCCCCAGCTTTCCTGGAGCCCCTTTAGGGACTGGCAGGGGCTGGAAGGTCTCCCCGGAGCCTTCTCTTCTCCAGGCTGAACCCCCCCAGCTCTCTCAGCCTGTCCTCACAGCAGAGGGGCTCCAGCCCTCCCAGCATCTCCGGGGCCTCCTCTGGCCCCACTCCAACAGCTCCGTGTCCTTCTGAATATACATCCATTTTTTCCCATGGAGGGTATTTAGGATCCTACACAGAGACCCTCAGATGGATGTGAGCAAAATTGTTAAAAACAACTTCCCATTGTAACCAATAACTGTAGATGCTCCTAAGACTTTTCAGAAATGTTAGAAGGATGTCTGCTATGCTGCTTAAAATCGGAAAGAGCCCTAAAATGCAAGCATTGATTTAAAACAGCTGCATCCCCTGTAAAGACACAGACAGTTTGTTTTCCACAGCGTTCAAGCTCCAGCTTTGTACACCTTATAAACCAGGAACCGGCCATGGGCTGGAGCAAGCTGCAGCCCACAGCAACATCTACAGGCAGAGCAGCATGTCGCAAGTGATGCTGCTCCGGGATACTGCATATCACTTTGCTGCTTGTGATGTTGTGATGCTCCGAGGGCTGGAGCTCCTCTGTTGTGAGGACAGGCTGAGAGAGCTGGGGGGGTTCAGCCTGGAGAAGAGAAGGCTCCAGGGAGACCTTCCAGCCCCTGCCAGTCCCTAAAGGGGCTCCAGGAAAGCTGGGGAGGGACTCTGAATCAGGGGGTGTGATGATAGGATGAGGGGTAATGGTTTCAAACTGAAAGAGGGGAGATTTAGATGAGATCTGAGTCAGAAATTGTTTGCTGTGAGGGTGGTGAGCCCCTGGCCCAGGTTGCCCAGAGAAGCTGTGGCTGCCCCATCCCTGGAGGGGTTCAAGGCCAGGTTGGACGGGGCTTGGAGCAACCTGGGCTGGTGGGAGGTGTCGTGCCCAGGGCAGGGGGGTTGGAACTCTATTATCTTTAAGGTCCCTTCCAACCCAAACCATTCTACAATTCTATGTTTGGATCGTTAAACTGGCTCAGCCCAGCGGGTGTAACTCCAGAGGTGGGCTGGTGAGTCAGTGGTCTGGGTGAATTCCCGGGGGCTCTGCGTTAGAAGGGTTTTGCTCTGAATGGTAAGAACCAGAAGGCAGGCAGCAGCATGGGGAAGGCAAGGAAAAGGAGGGATTCCCACGTCTAGTGGTAGGGAGGGAGAGATGGTCTTAAATACCCTATGGTCTCAGGAGTTGTGCTGAAACCATGGTTTCGTTTTGTGGAAAATATGAGACAGGGCAAAGAGAGAACGACTCATAAGAAGTTACACTAGAAATTGCACTGGCACATTCACCAGGGCGCTGCATGCTGCAGATGATCCAACCAAGCAAGCCCCATGAGATGCAGCAAGGGGGTTGTGTGTCTCCATGCAAAGACCAGGGGCCACCCAGTGACACTCAGTCATTAGGATCGGGCTGTGGTGGTAGCAAATCCACAAACTCTTCTGCTGCTGCCGCTGCCCCGCAGGACACCCCTGGGAGGTATGGTTGATCCAGTCTGTCTCCAAGTCCACCTCCAAGCTCATCTCCACTCTCAGCCCCAGTGTCCTGCTCACAAGGACATGACCAGGACACAGGCAAAGCAAAGTTTCAGGGCCCGCTTTGGTGAGCAGAAAGGTCTCCATATCTCAACTGGCTGCTGGTGAGAAGCTCAATGTTGTTGCTCAAGTATTGACATCTAGTGCAACTTAATTGCCCTAAGGTATCTCGCATGGCCTCCTAATGTCCCTCCAGAAGAGAACTGTTCTCCTGAGATCCTGTGTCACATTTTCCAGGCCACTGTACATGTCTCAAGTGCCCCCAGGGTGTTCCAAAGGAAACAAATGCTTAAGTAATTGAATTGTGCCCAAGATCTCTATTGACTCTGATGGGAGGATAGGCACTCAGCACATATGGAGCCATGTACATTAAATCACCTTAATCTGCAGATGAATCTTATCCAAGCAAACGAGTCCCATGTGCTTAAGCTGATTCTCTTCATCTCTCTGTCTAGATGGGCATTTTTTGTCCCCTTCAAATCTCTGCCCCCGTGGTGACAGCTTTGTAGCCAAGGAGCTGGATTCCAGCCTCCCCCTTCCTAAAACCTTTGGGAAGGGAGTGCCTCCAGGCATCGCTCTGCAGTCCTTTCTACAGGCTTGCAGCTTTTTTGTGGGCTAAGCTCCCCCCCCACCTCCCCGCAACATGAGGGCCGTGACGGCTCTCTGCATTTCCAATTATAAATTTTGCAGCATCTGGTCTCATGAGAATTCACTCCATGAGCATCACGCTGAAATCTCAGAGCTGAAGATACAGAAACCTTGAAAACGTTTCTTGAGGTGTAATTTGCACAGGGAGAAGAGCATGGGGCTGCATCTGTTGGTTAGATCAAGGCTAAATAGCTCATGGCTGCACATGTATCCTAAGAGAAGTAGTGCATATGTTTCCCTAAAATGCTATGGGGAAAATGATTAATAAGTAAGCGTGGTAACTGTTCAGAGAATGAGTGTCTTTTCTACCTGTGGAGGAAATGCTGATTTTTGTTGCATAATCTCTTTTGGACTCCAAATAAAACCATCCAAAGTCTCATGTAAAAGACAGTTCCAGGACTACAACTTCAGGTTTCTAATTTTGTTGTCAAATATTCAATGTGAAGCTGAACAGTTAAAAATGTTTTCCTCTTTCTGTTGTTTGCCTTTGTTGACAAAAATGGAAACACTCCATAAAAAGTGACTATGGAACCAAAGTTTCAAAATCCCTGCTTTCTGCAGGAAAACAGTTTTCCTACATCCAGTCTTTGCCGTGTTATTCCAGACTCTTTTGCACCCCTGCAAAGACTGCTGCTGGTCAGGCAATGGTTAACAGCTTTCAATCAATGCAAAAACCTCGGAGTCTGCAATTTTTTACTTTAGTCAATTCCTTTCCCCTTCCCTTGCCAGTGGTCTGCCTTTGAAGCTGGATCTTGCAAAACTTGCGTTCATTAAATGGGACTGACTTTGGAAAAGCAAAGAGAAATAGAAAAAAAATTAATAAAAATCCCCAAATCTTTGAGTCTGTCTCCTTAAGACCGCAGCCCAGCTCCGCCAGACGGGCTTAGCATCCTTTGCTCTGCGTATGCAGGAGGGAGGAGAAATCTCTGTGGATGATTTCTAGCCCCATTTATGAGCCGGAAATCTATTGAATGCCACGCCAGCATTGTTCACAGCCTTTGAACCTGCCTCTCCTTCGAGCCTGGTGGTCTCCAACGCACCCAACCACATGGTCCAGGGTGCAGCAGGGGAGGGAAGGGGAAAGCTCCAGAGCTGCAAGAGCTGAGACAACTCAGGGCCACCGCTGCTCTCCCTCCCTTGCCATGAGCCCATCAGCCCCCTCTCCTACTGGCCTCTCTGCTTTATTACTGCTGAGTAAAGTATTCCCTCTGCTGACTGTACCAAGTAACTCTTTATTGATGCGCCAGAGAATAAATTATTTTTTTTCTTGTACGATAAAGAATCATTTGCTAAGTCCGCAGTAAAATCACCGAAGCCAATATATCTAGGGATGAATGAGCTAAATAAAGTTTTGGGCAAGTTTTTCTGCACTGAAAGGTCCTATGGGTTTGCACCCAGCTATCAATCGAGTTATGTTTAGAAAGCTTAAGAGCTTGATCTTCCCCTGGGCTATGTTTGATGAGTACAGAAAGCCTACATATTCATTTTTAAGCTAATAAACGGCACACGTGGTCAGTCTTCGCTGGCCGTGTAGCACTGTTAGCATTCAGAAATGATCCAGCCAAGCAGTAAATTTTACTCATAACTCGCGTTTGCCTCTAGAAGACCCAATTGTTCATTCTCGAGTTGTTATCTCTATATATTTATTTTGACTAAATTTCACAAATAGTAATGGGATGTTACAAACCGACAGAATGCCGGCATAAGGCACCCTCTGCAAATTGCTTTGGATTTTTGAAGGAGGAGAGTATTCTTCGTTGTTTTTTTTAGTACGATTTGCAAGATTTATTTGTCCCTCACTTAAACGTTAAGGAGAAAAGCAATGCCTGCCCCCATGTGTCCCTAACTGCAAGAGAGAGCGTGGGGACCTGTTTGCGTGGGTGGTAAGGACCCAAGCAGCGTTGTTTAAAATTCATTATGGCCTGGTTATACCATTGTCAGTCCACTCACATGAGTATCTGGCAGCAAAACGAAACTCAGAAAACCCTAAACCTCTGGGCAGAGCGTGCTCACCCTGGGACAGGGAGACGTGGTGATGGGGACAGAGAGCTCCTCGCGGTGGAGGAGCACAGGCTTTGTTTGGCTTGGCAAAATGAAGATTGATGGAGGCTGGTCTCCAGGGAGGGAGAAGAGCTGCACAGATGACAGGACGGCACTGGCACAAGAAGAAGTGGGGATGAAGCAGCCACAAAACAATTCAGAGTGGAAAGCAAAAAAGCCCTCAAAGCAATGAGGTTTATGAGCAGCTTTTCTGGAGCTGAGGGAATGAGATAATTTAATAGCAGAGCCACACAGTGTGTCTTCCCGTCACACGTACGTCATGGGGCACACATGCATGTATGCACCTTTCTTGTGGGACTGGGCATGGGCCATGTAAAATGGACTCATGGTCTCATATGCTGGGCAACTAAGAGGCAGGAAAGCAGCACTGTGGCTGGATCATATTATTCAGCTCATTGGCAGAAGCAGCTATGCCTTTTAAAGATTAATTTGAACTCAAATCAAATGATTTAATCAATAGAATTGGGTTGATAATGTCATGTTTTTTTCCCTCTGTGGAAAAGATCAACCGTTCCTACAGGAACAGCTCTACTCCTGGCTCCACTAGGAACAAAACAATGTAATTTTACACGGCAGTTTGATGACTCATATTGAGAGAAGTTGTTGGGATAAATCTTTGCAGCACTGTGTAGAACACCCCCACCTTTTTTATGGGGTGTCTGAAGCAGCAGTTCGGACTGAGTTATTACATGGGGCCAGCTCTGAAATTCAAATTCAGATCCAGAATCGAGCGCCCCGAGCTCCAGGGGGGTTGGCTCCAGAGCTGTGGGCACGGTCCAGCTTCCAGCCAACAACAAGGCTGGTAATGCAAATTTGCTCTTAATTTCTTAAGGCAGCTCATCACTTCTTAGCACACCCTTGTGCATCCACACACACACGTACTCTGCATGTGTGTGCATTGGAGAGTTAATTCTGCAATGCCAGAACATGCTGAAGTAGGTCCATCCCTCTTATTTCTGTTTTAAATTAGGTACAATGTCTTTTTTTTTTTTTTTTCTCCCACTCCCCAAGTCCTTCAACGCTGCGTGTATAATTCCGTTCTGCTAGAAAATGCTACCAAAAAAAAAAGTTAAATTAAATTTGAATTCTGTATGCAAGTCACAGCACAGCTGCATACATCAATGCAAACATAACCTTAACCATTGTCCTCCAAACAGCACTAGGGGATGAAATATGTGCAACTCAGAGTTAACCTTAAACCTTCAGGCCTTGGTCAGTGAGACGTTAAGAAGGGTAATTCCTAATTAAGGTATTTTTTAAACCATCTGACATTAATTGTTATAAGATGGAAATCTGATTTTAATGACTTTAAGCTCTCCTTTTCTCTTAGCAACTCTGAAGGTATTTTGACCTGTGGGTGGGAGAGCAGAGCATCCCCTCCCCATGGCGGAGAAGGAGCTGGGGTACGTACACCCCTGCGGTGGGCGAGGGGGAGAACCACGCGCTGCCCAGCGCTGGTTTGGTGGAGCATCCCCTTTGGGAAAAGCCTTCGAGACACTGGTGTGGCCACAGCAGCACCTTCTCTCTGTCCTACCTGTCACTGTGACTTTCCATGTGACAGCATACAGCCTAGTGACAGGCGTGACATCCTCACGGGGTATGAATTTATCACAAACCTGATTTTGCCGTTTTCTGGTGTAAACTTGAGCAGAGACAACACCGGAACGCGTTTTAGAGCTTTCTCAGGAGGAAAATGCCTCTTTGAGGATTTGTTTTCAAATGCTAAGGAGTTTGCTCTGCTCATAAAACCAAAACAAAAGTCATTACACAATAAAGTTACCACCCCCAGTGCTGCAGTGCCATCAAACCCTAGCATGGCTAGTATTCAATTAAAATGTAATCATATCAAAGGCATTTTGCAGTTGTATGACAATGACTGTACACAGCACTAATACTGTAATGACACAGTAATCAAGTCTCAGTTGCATCCTATTCAAGTCCCAGCTGTTCTGAGTGAGGTATAACTTTCATCAGTGCTAATTATTTCATATTAATCTCAATACTTTAGCCCATACAGCTTTATAATATGCAGATAATGAGGGTTCTCTTGTTGATGCCACAAACAAATGAGTTGAACCTCCTCTGCAGCAGGGCCATAGGAGAGACACGGAGTGACTGATTGAGACAGGGCTCCCGTGGAGGGATACGAACAATTTAATTGTGATTGGTTTTTATAATTGGATTTTATTTTAATGGTTCATGCTGCTCCCAAAAGGCTCTTGGTGCGGGAAGTGCTTTATAAATAACATTTATTAATTGTTGTAACCTCTTTTTCTTTCATGATGGCAGGGCTTTCTGAAAGCAGCTCTCCACCCCTCTTCATGCCGTCCAGAAGGGCCTCTGGTAAGGATGCAGCTTAGAATCGTGTACAGCATCTTCCACGGTCTGCTTGTTCCCATGAAGGGGGAAAGGCATCGCTCCTCCCTCTGGGTTTTCGGAGGGGATGGAATATCAGATCTTTCCCATTCAGGACTCCCGTTTCTGCCACCCGAGCTAAGGAATTAGCACAGTGAGTTTCCAGCAGCAGCTATCTCTGAAGTAAAACAGCCACTTGAAGGATCCTGTGGCAGTTTGGGTTACTCGCATGGATGATTAGTCATGAGGCTTTAGGCTTAAAGCTTTAATCCAGTTTCCTTTAAAGCTGATGGGAGCTTTGGCCCTATATACGTTAGGGTGCATATTGCTTATGGCAACTCTAGTATTGGTTGCAAACCCTTATAAATCCCCTCTTTCCATGAACTCCTAACATTTTCTGAACCTTTCATCTTTTGGACTGAATTTTTCATGCTTGGTCTCTGCCAGGAGATTGTTTTTAATGGATGATTTGAACACAATCCCTCTAGCCATTTGAGTTCAGGGACAGTTAGACACACAAAGGCTCTTCTACATTTAAAAAAGAAAAAAGTATTGTGATAGCAGTGAATCAATTTAAAATCAATCTTTTACAGACATAAACTGGCTTATTTCACTATAGCCATATACCATAACTTTGTGGAGCACAGACAAATTCACATGCCCTGACTCCAACATGCATGTGTCATCATTTACGCTGTAAAGAGATCATGGTGACAGTATCAAACCCAACTGATCTTATCCAGCTGTGTTTCAGAACTGCTTCCCTCAATAAGTCTAATTCAGACCCACAGACAGCAAGAAAATGAGCCCCGAAGCCGCTTCTTGGAATTAGAAATACATTGAATGGCTTTGAAAAATGCAGTAATAGGGATGGGATGAAATTTAATAGCACAAAGTCCAGGCATTCAGGAGGCTGAGAACTGGAATTTACCCTAAGCTAGAGCTGAGCAAGGAGGAAAATCCCAGAGTGCACCCAGCGATCCCAACACGGCTCTGATACACTGTTTTGGAAATGGCCATGAGGATTGCAGGTGTGATCCTATGATGGATAAGGGAATCATAGAATCACAGACTGTGTTGGGTGGGAAGGGACCTCTAAAGGCCATTAGTCCAACCCCCTGCAGTCAGCAGGGACATCTGTAACTAGATCAGGTTGCTCAGAGCCTCATCCAGCCTGGCCTTGGATGTCTCCAGGGATGGGGCCTCCACCCCCTCTCTGGGCAACCTAATAGACTGCATGAGAGCAAAAAAAGTACAGATGCAAGGCCATGGCCAGACCTCCTCAGGAAAACAATGCATTTCAGGGGGGTGGGGGGTTTCCCAGATTCAGAGGTGGTGAGTGGATGTGCAGGACTGTTAGACTGACCAGAAGAGCTTATTCTCCAAGCACCTTGTACACATACACACGTTATTCATATGGTCACGCATCCCTGTGAAAACACTTCACCGAGCAATAAAGGCATTAATTTCTAGAGAAGAAAGGCATTCATCTCATCACAGAAAATTGGCTGTGAACTCCTACAATCTTTATTATTAAGAAAAAAGAAAAGGGGAGTATTTTCCACCGAAACCACAGTCAGATAAGAACATCCCACTAACAGCCTGGTGAGATCTTATCTTGAGGAGGAAACTCTTCTTGTGGGTCCAACCCAGTCAGGAAAAACAACTGCCTTTTGTCAGGAAAAACAACTGTCTTTTATTCATCATTTTGCATCCACAGTTCACAAATAGCTTTATTATTGTCAATTAACTATGTCTGGGGACGTTATTGGATGGCATCAACCTGTTACCTGTTTCACAGATGGGAAAGTGATGTGCCCAGATGATAAATTGGTCTTCACACAGCAAATCAACAGCAGTGTTGGGAACAGAAGTCCTGGTCTCTGATTTTTTTTTTTTTTCACTGATTAGAGAGGCTAGTTATAAAAAAGTGGATTTTTTTTTTTTTTTTTTTCCCAGGGAATTCCAACATTTCTAAACTAACTCCCACACTGACTGCAATTCAGAGATGAAGCATTAAGAATTCCTGGAAACTGCCATTCCTAAGAATTTCAGCTCAGAAATGTCAGCTTGTTGCAGTCACCTGGAACAGCTTCTCATTGTGATGTCCAAGTTATACATTTTGGTGTACCATATAAATACTCCATCGGTATTAGATTATAAAAGTCAGGGCTAAATTGAACAAGATAATTAAGTTGCTATGATGTGATCGGCACAACTGCAGAGAAACAAATCATGTCAACAGCGCTCTGACCGCAATTTTACCAGAATTGTGAAGTTCAGGCAAAACAAACTGAGATAAAACCACATTTTGAAGTCAACAAGGCTTTATCAGCTTCCAGCTCCTGGGGATATTATACCAATTACTACCTCGGTCTGCTAATGTACAAAAAGAAGTGTCTTTAAATGCAAAATAATTGGGCTGACTTATTTCTCTGAATGCTTACAACTCTTGTAAGTGAAAAACCAACACCCCTCTCGTTGCACGACTAGATTTATAATTAGGTAAAAGAATAGCCAAGACATATCTAGTGTGGATATGGTTGAAAGGAAGCAGTGGGTGATAAGGGCCAAATTTGTCACTGGTGGGACTCGAGAGCAGTCAGCAGAGGTAATAAACAGAGCAATGCTGGGTCCGGAGTAGTTTCTCCTACAGAAAAGCCTTCAGCATATGCTAATGGCGACAGCTCACAATGTGTATCACGCAAATCCTATTCATGTCCAGAATTCCTATCACTCTATTAGTGTCACAAGTTATTAAAAGGACATTTCAAAAATAGGCCTCTCCAAGTGGAACCGGTAAGAAGTAACCATGGCTATTTGATATAGTCATAGCAACAAAGGAGCATCACCTTGGCAACACACCAGGCTTATTTACCGAGGTGCGTGTCAAAGCATATTAAAGTCATTTATATCTGAATGAGTTCTGATGCCATCTTCTAATCCTCCCAGCTCCCGAGCAGCCCCACGACAGCTATGGAAAAGTAATCAAAGGAAGGGTTTGTGTCATAGAGCGTGTACCATGCTCACAAATAAAGGCATTTTCATTTCTGTCATATTTCTGACCTGTTCAAAACTAATAACTTGCATGTGACTGAAATAATAATGGCATTGTCTGGAAACAGCTATGACGGAAACCCTTGAGGCGCAAATTAAATGTAGACATTAAAATGGACTAGTGTAATGTCCCTGCCTGGCAATCAGAAAGGGAGAAATCGGGAGATATCTCTTGTAGCTGGGATGCAGCAAAGACCCACTGCTGTCAGAGTGTATGTACAGAGCCTGAGCCAAGAGATGGCAAGCTGGGCATCATCCTGCCAAGCAGGGGGGTCCGCAGCCCACCGTCTTCATCTGAGCTAGCTGATGAGACTTCCATCATTAAGCAGGAGGCAGTATTTCTGATTGAGCCCATCAAAAGAGACCAATTATTTGAGTCCAGGCTGCCTGGGTACTGTGTGTCTGTAAGAATTGTGCATCCCGTACAAGGGAATAGGTAGCTTTGAGCCCATAGGGTTGTGATGCTTAAAATAATAATTTAAGAAGAAGAAACGCAGGATCAGTGCAGCACAGGACCCAGAGGAATAAGAGCCAGTTTGGCACAAGCGTGCCGTTGTGCAGGGGGGCAAGTGCAAGCCCTGGCAGCATCACACGCAGACAGAGCATCTGAATGCCACGTGGGATTCGTTTCTGAGCCCTCTCCACGAAGCCTTGGTAGGATTTTGACACTGGCACCTTTGTATCCCCTGAGACCGCAGCTGCGGGGCCCATTGTCATTCATGTGCCTCTGCAGCAGATTAGGTAGCAGAGCAAAATGCATCTTAACAGCATCTTGTGTGGCAAAGATGCTTTAACAATTCAATGCAATTCCTTTACAAGCGTGAGGGGCAACAGAAGCTTCTTAAACAGTCACTCGATTAGCTTTATCCCTCTTCATCTGCTGAAGTTTACTCATGAGAGGTCACCTTGAAGAGTTTGTCTTTTTCTGACCTGTCTCTCTCTCTCCCCCCCCTCCCCCAGCTTAGGGATTCAAATAAACTGTAAAAAGAGGGAAGAATAATACCTTTCTTTAATTCTATGATGTGCCACAGCCCCCACTTGTATGGCAGCATGGCCTCGGGGGCAAGGCACTGCCCTTGAGCCCTGTGGGGCTCTTCAATCACTCTGAGCTCCACACGGTTGAGAAAGAAGACACAAGTCACTCATCCTACCTGCCTGTGCGGGACTGTCCTCCCACCTTTCCTCCGAAATCTCTTCTCCAAAGACAGACCACTTCCTCTCCCCCCCGCCCCCCCCTCCAGTGCCTCCTCTATTAGGATTCGTGTGACTAAACTTTGCTTAGATGAGGAATTGCCCTCTGGAGGCCTCCAGCCCTCTCGTTGACAGTGGAGGAGGGAGAGGTGATGGGTAGACACCGTGCTCTCCTCATGAGGTAATTCATCCCTCTGCCTTCTTGTTTACTCTCCCAATCTCTGTCGTCTGTGTTTAGCCCCATGCTCAGGGCACGGAGTGACTCGTAATAAGCCTATGCACGCGCTCCAGGAACACAGCGAGATCTTTTGACTGCCGTGTCTCCATTATAACATTTTAAAGGTTTTATAATGGATTGCATCGTTTCAGGTACGTGCAGCATAGCTAACTGGCAAAACTCAGCAAGAGCTTACGAATGTGTGCGAGGGAGGTTGTATTTACAGCTCCGATACGCTCAAGACTCATGGAAATGTCACCAGCCAGGCAGAGACGAACCAGCACTAGACCCGTTCAAGGCTATTATTGAGAGAGATGACAGAATTATGATTATACCTGTGTCTCTGCAGAATGAAATCCTGGAGAGAGAGAGGTCAGCAGGGGCACCGAGGAAATGAAAACACTGAAACTCGCTCATTGCAGGAAATTGCTGCCCCTGGGACAAATTCAGCTCTCGCAGAGGCCGGCACAGCTCCCCGCATTGACCCAGTGAGACCTTTACACCCCCGCTGTCCCCCTGTCTTGTCCTCCTGTCCTGTGGCAGGTAAGCCGGGGAGCCTGCACCCCGCAGGAGGGGTTACAGCCAGAATCCTTGGCTCTTCCTGGGCTTCCAATACACTTCCAAGCCAGCTGCAGTCAATCCCAGCAAGACTCAGTTTCTCCATATCTTAGATACGTAACACTTGCTTTTATAGTTTAGCACTTGTTTAATTTCTCCTGGGAACTGTGAAGTTCAGTCTGTGCTTGGGGAGAACTTCAAGAGCCCAAACTGGGGATATTTTGCTACTGGGGATACCCCTGGAGCCAGCACTGCTGGCAGCTGGGCATTATCGGAAGGGGACACATTCATTGTAAGACAGAGAGTATTAACTAATTGCAGGGCAGCTCCGGCTTCTCAGAGCACACCAAGGAGAAGTCAGGTGCTGTGATGACCCGCAGGGAATCACCAAGCAGCGGGCTCTGCATCCCGACGGAGAGAGATGGAAGGAAAGCAGCCCTGAGGGTGGGGGGATCGGGGGAGACTCCCGGCCCTGCCAGGGAAGAGGCCAAAAGGCTTCTCGAGGATGCCGTGGGCTTTGCGGGGATATGTGCTGTGGGATGTCGATGGCAGGAGTTGATTCCTGTGCCAGATGGAAAGACAGAGATGTGGGGTGGTCCAGGCAGATGTGGGGTGACCCTGGTATAAGCCCATCCTGAGAGCTCAAGAAAAATGCTTCATTTCCTGGTTTCCATGTCAAGTTTAAGCTCTTTGGGGCAAGAGCTGTCTGAATATTTGCAGAGAACCTAGCAAAACAGAGCTTCTAAACACCCCTTGAGACAGGAACAATCTGGCTGAGCTGAGAAGGTATCTTTGCAGTGGAAAGACAAACCAGCTCCTACACAACCCTGCAGACATCCACGGCAAACCCTTCGTGCTTTAACCCATGGCTTCCCTGCAGTCATGAGGATCCAAATGATGTGGAGTGTGGAAATAACTCGGTCGCTAGGGCTAGTGCCTATTTGCAATCTCTTTGCTTCATTTGTGGGGAAAGAATTGCACCGGAGCCTGTATATTTTCTTGTGCTCAGTGGTGGGTTTGGCACTTACCTCTGCCATTAAAAATGACAGAGTGCCCTGCAATGAGCAGATAAAAAGCCTATTAGCAGAAGGCATAAGTTCATCATAGCAGACCCCTATTCTGCTGGACAAAGTGCTGGAGTCTGCAACTGTTGGAAAAAGCGAAAAGAAAGAACTATCCCAGTCACTTAATATTCAGCAAACATAAGAGTAGTGAATGCGCTGAATGGAAAATGGAGGTTGCCACCCTCATTTCTGTACCCTGCATCCCCGAACGTGCCTGGTGGCTGTTTTATTTGCACTAAAAGCCTCTCCTTTTGCTACCCATAGGATTCATCCACTCTAATCTGGGTATTTTACTTGGCTCCCCGGGTTGTCTTGTCGTCAATAAGCAAGAGAAAAGCGCTGCGAGAGCACGACTCATCTCCCCTATTTTTGACACCTCTCTTGGGATGTGATGAATCACTCTCTGGAGCTGCCTGTTTCTCTCCGCTCCCTATTCAAGGAGCTGAGGGAGACCTGCTCAGATGATTTAGATACTGAAATTTCTCTTTCCTAAGTTCGGCATTTAAAATCTTACCCTTCAAGTGGGTATGTTATACCCCAAGTCCCCGCCGCGCACGTCCTCTCTCAGGTTCACTGGTGTACAGACTTGCTCTCCCTCTCTCCGCCGAGATTTCATTTGTGTGTGTTTCCTGAAACTGAAATAAAAGGTCTCCTAGGCTGAAAATAGATGTTTTGCAAACACATATTTTTCTCTTTGTGTCTATGGAAAAGAACATAATGCCAGAGAAGTTATTTGCTTCTTATGGCATGTCTGAAACCTTTCATGCATAAATATAACCAGCCTGCAATGGAGCGGGGCTTCAAATTCACAAATCCCAGTGAAATACTTTTCCATGAGTTCTCAGTGGGGTGAAGGAATTTATAAGTTACGTATTCTTACCTTGTTACTGAAGAGTATTAGAGGTTTAGTCTGGCTCATGAGCTAAACAAATATGCTTTCCCTTCCCAGAAATGCCATTTAATCAAACTGCCACGTGCTTTACGAAACAAGCCGGGCAGGTCACCCCGAGTGGTGCGAAAAGACAAGGCACCACCATAAATAATTGAATGAGTGACAGAATTCAAGGAAGGGAGGAAGATTTGTCACTGATCTTACGTTCAATTTACAGTTTCAACATTTTTTTTTTTTCCGTTAGCCAAGGCAAAAGCCTACAGAGGTACAGATACAGACACTCACACGCCTAGTGTGAGATACCTAGATACATAAAGATTTTCCTGGAAAACTTCAGCTATATTCCACTAACTCTATATCTTCCCTACAAACAAAATCCACATAGGCCACTTCTTTGTCAAAAACATATTCTTTGGAAAAAGATTTCAAAAGCGGTATGTGTAATGGGGCTGCTTCAGATGTCTTCGAGCATTTATCCAATCCCTCTTCATGGGAATGCATTGATGTTTTAATACCTCAAACTTAATAGCTCTTTTCCATTTCTTGTTCATTGCCCTTTTTTTTTTTTTTTTTTTTTTTCTTCTCTTGGCTATATCCTTGATTTCTATTCGGTGAAAATGTTCCCTCACAGCTCTGCTGTTTGATGGTCCCCAACAGACCTTTATTCTGCAGAGAATGACTCTAGAAATGGAGTGCTAAATGGCCATTTGTATCACAGTGATGCAAAAAAGGCCCCAGCTGGGACTCTGGAGGTTTTGTGCGAGGTGCTGTACCCAGCGGGACAAAAACCATCCCCAGAGCCGCCGGAGAGCAGCCCAAGCAAAAAAAGACCTCACAAGGATGGCTCCTGGGGAGCAAGGAGGGAAAGACGTCTGTCCTAAAGCATTTGGGCTTTGCAGCACTGAACTTTTAGGAATCCCTGAAATCTCCAGCCCTAAATTTCAGCCTGTTCAATGCAAGACAGCAGGACCTGCCAAGGAGAGGGGTCAAGACAAGGGGCTTTTTTGAGACTCTCACCCTGAGACCTCTCCATGAGTTGGAGCCTACAGAAAGCCCCTTTTCCCAACAGTTGTGTGACACAACCCCCATACTAGAAGTCCTTTAATGGAGTCAGGAGATTTTTAGACAGGAAAGGTGTGTGTAGGTGCTGTACAATGATGTGTCTGACTTACTGAACATGTCCAGGTGTCCTCCTGCTGCATGCACCCATGCTGCAAGGTTATCCGGGGAAGTACAGTGACCCTTTGGAGACTCAACCCCGAGCTTGCTCACAGACATTCTGCATCTCAGGGGTCATACTAACACCTACCAATAACCCCAGAGAGATAATTATTCTGCTGTCTACAGGGAAAATTGCATGCTACTTCGTCAAGCAATGAAGCCACCTTTCCCTCGCCCCCAGCACCCTTTGTCAGTGCTGATCCTCCAGCTCTAATCGCATTTGTTTATTGTGCTCCCAAACTGGGATCAGTCTGACCACACGCACCGGTGACACACTCACTTACTACATGAGCGGTGAAACTAGGGAAATGTGGGGGGTTTTGCGAACTAGTGCCAGAAGGACCTTCCTTCCCCTTCTGTCTCGCACAGCTCCAGCCCTCACAGGCTCCCACCAGCTCCTCACTCCTCCTCCGAGCATCCCCATCCCCTCTGGGTCTCTTAAGCAGCAGGATGAGGGGATGGAGCACCCGGTGTGTGCAGCACCAAGCTGCGGGTGCAGACGAACCCTGGGTCAACCCAGCCAGGGCCCACCTGCCCCTTCCCAGGCAGAAATTTCTAAAAATCCATGAAGTACATGAAAACATCACACCCTTGCTGCTAGCTGCCATATACAGTGCCAAGTGGTTACTGGGTTCGGAATTGACCACGGGAAGATGACAGAGAGAGAAAGGATTTGTATAAGCCTCATTTCGTTAGGAAAAATAAATAATTAAGCTTAAACCCCCCTTTCTCCAGGGGCTTAGGGTGCGTGTAGGGAGAGTCCACACAGCTCCCAGCCTGCGCCCCCTGAAGCCTTTGAGGTCCGGACCGTGCACCCCATGGTCACGATGTTCAGCCACAAGAGGGAGATCGAAGCCACGGAAAGCACCCCGGAGGCTCCCGAGGTCCGGGTGGGAGTGGGGACCCCCCGGCTGAAGCCGCCCTCTGTCACCCCGCAGCACCCAAGCCCTGGGCACCATCCCTGTCCCAGGGAACATGGGAGCGGCAGGAATCGCTCGTAGGCTCCAATGGGGGTTAAAGATGGATTCTCCCCTCCTGAGGACAGAATAGTGTTTATCTCAACCCGGGAATAAAATTACACTTAAGATTTTTATTTTTTTTTTCTTCTTTTTTTCTGAGACCTTGGTGGCAATGAAGTTAATTTTGCACCAAAGCGGCAAAGAGGCCAGTAAATAATAAATGAGATTTAAATGGACCTGACTCTCAGAAAAGAAAAGGAAATAAACACAAATATTTCATTTTCCCCACTACAATGTAAATGGAAGCAGGCTGGGTATGAGTGACCCCTCTCTATATTACACGTAGTAATTACTTAATTATCGTGGATAAAAATATCCCATTATCCGCATACCCTAATGAGCCTTGGCAATACTGCAGGGACCTGTATTTGTAAGGAAGGAGAAGAATTACAGCCTGGAGCCACATTTGATAAGGCCAAATCCGCACAAGGAGCAGTGCACGGTGTAGCCAGTCCTGGTAATGTCAATGAAACTATTTGTGTAAGTCAAGTGGTGACACAACAAACCTGTTAAAGGCAATGGTTAATTAACTGATGAAATTACTAACCTTGTCCTTAAAATACTAGTTTGCTCAGTTTTTATTTGCTGCATGGCACCAGGTTTTTTCACTGTGCTTGCTTTGATTTTGATCAAAACGTGCTCCCCTGAGGACTGTGCTTTCCACAGAGGGTTTCATTTGTGCAGGGTCCCTCCCCTAAAAGTTTAGTCTCGTCTAGGCTCACTTTTCCACCTTTTCAGGGAAAATGTTCCTGCCCGTGTGGTGAGTTTTTGTCCACAGCCCAGTCACCAGCAGAGGGGGAAGGAGCAGCAGAGAAAAAGGAAGAAGTCACCTAAAGGAGAGGTCCTAAATGTCACGGTGAAAAAGCAGAGTCCTCCTAACCTTGCCCAAAAACACGTCTCTGCAATTTCGGCAGAGCTTTCCTGGTGCCCTGGAGGTGGTGAGAAGAGATGGATCAGAGGACGAGGTGTCCTGGATGGAGAGCAGGATGCAGCTCTCACGGGGCTATGGACCCTGTGCAGGACAGCGTGGGACCATGGGGGCACAGCCCCTGAGCCCCTCTGCCAACCTCCCTGCACTGCGGAGGCTGAGGTTGTTACAGGTGTGGGAAACTCACGCCTGAGATCAATCACACAAAGCTCAGAGCTTTTCTAACAGTCAGATTTTAAATGGGCTTTTACATTAATGAAGTTTTCAAAAGATCTATCCAAACGGACTCCCTGGCTTCTCTTCCAACCCATGGAGAGACCGGCATCTGCAGAAGGAGGTTGGGTCCATCCTGAGGATGGGCAGGACATGGAGCGTTGGTGGGGTATGGAGCACATCTATCCTTTGGATGTGTTTTTTCCTTCTGTAGCAACACCCAGCTTTGATTAGATGTCTAATTTTTACACGGCTAAAGTTAGAGTGGAAGATTCCTGTCTTCAGATAATAGAGCATTTCCCTAAAGATTCAGCGCAATTTTCAAACCTAGGTGCACTAAACTTTCAAAAGCCATAAGACTTGGGGGTTTGTTTAGGAGGGAGAAAGATAAGTGATTTCTGCATTTCAAGGGAAGGGGATGGGTTTTCTAGGTGGCAAAACTCTCTCTCCTTTTTCAATCAACTTCTTATAGAATTGCTCTGTGAGAAATAAATATTACATGTCAGCTTTATTTGGTCATAATTGAATATCCATCAAGCTATCTGCCTATCTAGCCCTCCTTGTATAGTGCTGGAAACACCAATCTCTGACATGACTGTAGGCCTGTTGGAATTTAAAATTAAATTATTATTGTCATTGTTAATAGATGTTCATATGCTACAATGCTGAAGCTATAGAAGAAAATTGTTAGTTTATCTAGATAGATCATCCGACCCGTACAGATAACATTCACGGCTGCCAATGAAGGCGCAAATTTTCCTGCATGTCATTCTCTGTAGGAGCAGAGCCTTGCAATCTATGCAATCAAGGTCTTTCCAGTCTGAGGAATATATACAAGGCACTGTATAATGGATTTTTCCTCCTCCTCCCATCAAAACTCTGTTCAAGCCACACTTGCCAGGCTCTAAAATTGCAGTAGAGCACCGCTAAGCTGCAGAAGAGCTATCGTCATCCCACTGCTGTATTTATTTAGCTGTGTTGTGTCTGCTGGAGAAAGACTAGGCAATTTTGAAAATTGGGCACCTGTTGGTCAGACAGCTCAGGATGGATGAGAAACTGAGAGCCAGGCAGATTCTGTAGTGACTGGTGGCTTAATTTTCCTTCTCTTCATTTAAATTCACACCCTTTGCCTTTCCGCTTTCAATATATTCAGGAACTAGAAGGGAAAATTACTCCCGTGGTGTTTGCTGTTGCACAGTCAAGCACCAGATTCCTCCAGCAAGAAAGCTTTCTCAGCTCCAAGAATGCAATACACATTCAGAAAAGGTTAAAAATTAAACAAATGTAGTGCCAGGAAAAACGCGGGGCATGCCGCTATGCATTCACCTGCAAAACAAGAAAAGGAGAACCCTCCGTCTTCTGGAAATGAGAGCCTGCTGATGGCCCTTGGCCACGCGGCCATGGCCAGCATCACCCTGGCCAGGCTTTTGAGCGTATTTCCATTGGGGATTGCTCAGGACATCCCTTTGCTCACAGATGACAGCAGTGACCTGGGCAGCCCTGGAAAACCAGGAGAGGCCGGGGGTGCTGGACCAGGCGCCCAGCTGAGCCCATGGAGACAGCTCTGGGCAGTGGTTGTGAGGCCACAGTGCTCTCAGTAGCTCTGAAAAAATCTCATTTCAGGTGGAAAACCTGAATTTCTGAACTATTATAATCGCACTCAGAGCCTCTCTGTGAGATCTGAGCACCTCTATGTGCTACGGCGTAGGCACAAACTCGTCCCCTGGAGGTTCGCAGGCTGGCAACCCGAGCAGGTAGAGACACAGTGTGCTCATGCAATAGTCTCTCCATCTCCTGGCCTCTCCGGCTGGTGTTTTACCCACTTGAACACAAACTGGAAGAATTAAATGCCTCTTGACTGGTTCTCAACCTGCTGTACAAAAAGGGTTATGAATTCTAAAGAAAGGAACAGGGAAGTTAATTAAAAGGAGCATTTGCTTTCATCCCGGAGGGCATTGCAGCAGGAATTCAGTGAAAGAAGGGATGGAGGAAGAGTGCCCAACCCCTGCAGAAGTGTCCAGTCCCTGTTCCTATCCCTTTCCCTGGATTCGCCCTCCTGCAGTGCATCCACGCTTCTTTGGCTGGGATTTGGGAGGAGGTGGGAGCCGTTACCACCCTGATCCTAGTCTCCAGCCATTTGGTTGCGGCTCCCCAGCACATCTGCTACCATCTCCAAATCTTCCAGAGCTCCAAGTCACTAAATAGTTTTTAAAAACGATCCCAGAGAGCAAAGCCAAGGAGACAGAAGGTAAGCAGGACTTTGCCTCTAGGCAAACATATCTTAATATGTTGCATTAACATTTAACAACCAAAATCAGCAACACCAATCACAGCAGTAATTACGCTGCTCTTGACACTGCCCCAAGGTGATGCCTGGAAATTATATAAACTAAAAGATTTGTTTGATAAGGGAGGGACTTCCCAGACCCTTCACTTAGCCGTAAAGCCCCTGTAATACAGGTATCTACCCTTTGCTTCGTCAAGCCCCGAGGGCTCATCAACCCATGAAGGAAAGGAATTGCTATTTTGTGTGCGTGCAAATAACCCGATTAGTCACAGCCCTGTTTTTTTTTTTTTTAATCCTTGTTAACTTTGCCCTGCCTTTGAGGGCAAATGCACACAGCAGGAGCTGCCTGAAGCTCTCAGTGTTCCAAGCACTCTTGCATTTTCGGGCTGTAATGATGTGACTATTATTTCCACCATAGCAGAGTCTGCGGGTCATAGCCAAAATCCGGGTCCTACCGAGCCAGGTGCTGTGCAGAGCCACAGCCACTTCCCCACACAGGTGAGCAAACACCTGTGGCAGGGCTATGAGTTCACCCCAGATTTTTCGTGTCCCAAACCAGCTCTCCTAATTCTTTTGAAGGTGTTGTGCCCAGTATGGGCTGCATCTGCCATACGGGAAAGTCTATCTGTTGCCTTCCCTGCTTTGGGCAAACTTCAACCCCACAAAACAAATATTTCTGTAAGGAATCTGGAGTGTTTGTTATACATGCTCCAAAGGCAAAAGCCTTATTTAAAAAGAAAAAAAAAAAAAAGAAAAGAAAAAAAAAAGAAGAAAAATCAGGACTTCATACATCCCCTGCTGAGCCCTCTCCACACTTCCCCCCGCTTTCGTTGTATCTAACGCTGTGGCAGATAACTGACTTGTTAGTGTTTTAAGCAGGTTTTCCCATGAATATCACATAACCCTAGGCTCTCGGAGCCGAGTAATGGAGACTGCTACGCTGTCTTGCTTGGCCACGTTACAGAGATGATTGCTAAGCAGGGAGATGACATTTGCATGATTTACAGAACTTACAAATTCCTGCTGTGGTGGAAACACTCCCTCAGATTAGCTGCAATTCTCCTGCCCAGCTCAATCACAGCCCTTCCTCGCTGCCATGCCCACAGCTCTGAGTGGGAAAAAGATTGTCAGCGGGGTAAGTATCAACATTTTTATACATCTTTACTGAGGGGAAACTTGGAAGGCATAAAAATGTCATAAAACCATTGGTGACAGCCTCAGCTGTGGCACACCTCTCCTCTGTATTACTACCTGTTGGTTTCAATTGCTCATAACTTTACCAACCCTCAGACATTTGAGCTGAAACGGAGCATTTACAGAGCTTTAGAGAAGTGGTTAAAGTGTAGCCTGGCATGTCTTCACTACTCAGGCTGGGTGCCAGGTACCCACCAGCTTCAGCAGCTCAATGTCAGAAGCTGCATCCATCAGGGAACGAACAACTTCAGTATCTGCCTTGTGGGGATACTGGAGCTGCTCATCCTCAGCTCCCGGAATTCCCTATTCATGGGACAGAGATCAGCTCTTCCAGAAGATGTCTGGGCAGGAGACATCTAATCTCTCTAACCTCACTTGTGCTAATCTCTCTAACCGAAATGTGCAGGTAAAACCCTCCTCCATCCCACCTACCCAGAGCAGACCCTGGTCCTTGCTGCCCCCTAAATTATGCCAAGTCTTTTCGGGGAGGGTCATAATGATTAAACAGCCTCACACCCACTAACGCTGTCAGTGTCTCTGCTCTTGAGTGAAAAACAAGCTAGAAGCAGGAATAATGATCTCCAGTCTCCTCTTATAGGTTCAATGCCAAGTCTTGTGCAGTCTAGTCCTGGATCTCAGCTGAGGCTACTCAAAGCATCCTTACAGCTCAGGGAAATCAAATATCCGTACCAGATCTGCCTGCTCATCTGAATTGAGCTTTGTTTTCAGGGAAAAAATCAAGATTGAATAACCCTGGTGAGCTGTGAAAAACAATAACTGGAACGCACTGCTCTCAAGGGGATGGAATTTACACCGAAATAAAGGAAATAACAAAGCGCGGTGTGTTTAGCAGGTTTGTTTCACATAGGTGGGAAATCATTGCGAGGTAAGCCGAAGGCTGCAGATCGGCACACAGAGGATCCATTCCTGCTGATAGTGCACCTTTGCTTCCAGGGCTTAAATCACTTTATACATGACAAAAAATACATTTTGGTCTAAAACTTTATGTTCTGCAAATTACTAACTTTCAATCTTTCTTTAATGTATTAAGGGAATTTCCTGAAGCAGCACTACCTGCGAACAGCTGTTACATGGTGTAAATCTACATCAGCCCCATTAAGAATATAATTCCTTCCCTTCCCTTCCCTTCCCTTCCCTTCCCTTCCCTTCCCTTCCCTTCCCTTCCCTTCCCTTCCCCTTTCCCTTCCCTTCCCTTCCCTTCCCTTCCCTTCCCTTCCCTTCCCTTCCCTTCCCTTCCCTTCCCTTCCCTTCCCTTCCCTTCCCTTCCCTTCCCTTCCCTTCCCTTCCCTTCCCTTCCTTTCCCTTCCCTTCCCTTCCCTTTTCCCTTCCCTTCCCTTCCCTTCCCTTCCCTTCCCTTCCCTTCCCTTCCCTTCCCTTCCCTTCCCTTCCCTTCCCTTCCCTTCCCTTCCCTTCCCTTCCCCTTTCCCTTCCCTTCCCTTCCCTTCCCTTCCCTTCCCTTCCCTTCCCTTCCCTTCCCTTCCCTCCCCTCCCCTCCCCTTCCCGCCAGTTTGTCCTTTCTTGTCCATTTTCAGCTGCCCCAATGGGCGCAGCATCTTCCAGAAGGTCCCACGAATTGCAGCACAGGGATGATCAATAGTGTATCTGATCCCCTGGCAGGCGGAAAGGGAATCCTTTGGGAAGATCGACGGTTGCAACAGTGGAGAAAGTGCACCTGTCATTTATAGTCTTAAAAATATGTGGGTTTGTTGAGCTTCTTTGACTTTTTTTTGCAGGGAGTCAGATCTGATGTTCGTGTGGGTCGTGGCCTCTTGGATCTTTATTTGGTGGCACTGCTTATTATCCAAGAACAGCATTGGATTTTTCAGCTCCCTACCAAACTAAGGGTGGGTGTTTTGAGCAGACTGGGAACCCTGGATTTGTACCACTGTTTTAAGGGGGGTTGCGCTTCTTTGTTAGTTTGTTTTCTCTTGGTCAGCGATAGCTGTTGAGCTAAAATTGAGGTAATCGTCACTCGGGACTGAGAGAAAGTGCACTATATCCTGAGACACACAGACATTTCTAAAGGTTGTTCTAGGGAAAATCTGAGATCCAACAACATGATATAGGGTTTTTTTCCATTGAAATGCTTGAGATAAATGAAAAAGTCGGTTTCCTTGCCGGTCTTCGGGAAGAGAGAGGTGTTTCCCCGCTGTATCCCGTGGCCCTGCTCTGCACTGTCTGCTCTCGGAGAGTGCAACATCTCAGCGATAGAGACAGAAAAGCTGACATGGTAATGGTACTGCTATTGGCATTAATTAGGCAACCCAGGAAGTGGGTTTTCATCCTACTTTCTGTTTGCTTTTTAATCAAAGCTACGTGGGTTGTCGCAGGCAGGGGGGAAGCGAGGGGAGATGCTTTTCTAATGTATGTTCATAAGCAATTTGGAGGACTTTGAAACACGACTTTCTGTGGCAAGCAAGGGGCTTGTTGATTAACAGCTGCAAGTGAGAGCCACAAAGCTACAGAGATCTCCTGTCGGGTCTGACTCGCCAAGCAAAAATAAAAAAAAAATATTAAAATATGCATGTAATTCAATTGTGCCTGAATTGACATTGTCTGGACCTTCGTGCCATCATTTCTATCAAGGCAAAGTGGATGAGAAAACGTCACCAGTCAGATTTGCTGGGATGCAGCACTGCCTCTTTACACCGGCATAGAAATATAAAGTGTCAGGCAAAGGAAAAATCAGACCTTTTCAGTGCAAGTTGTTCTCGAAAATCCTGCCAGATCCAGGCTGGGCTGCAGCATGGCTGCACACCATCCCTGGTCACCTTGGAGAGCCCTTACGCCTGCCCGCATGTGGCACAGGCGGAGGCAGGAGGGACCTCGCTGGCTGCCAACGCACCCCGGCCCTCACCGAGCATCAAACGGTGCTGAGGACCAGACCCCAGGTAGGAAATGCAGTTCTTGGTCCTCCATAAACTCAAACGAGCTCTGCAGAAAGCCACCTTCATGCACATGCACACACAAACCGCATCGCTGACATCGGTTTGGTTTTGTTAAGTCATAAATCATGCAAAAGCAAAATATGCCTAAGTGAAGAATTAAGGCTGATGAACTCTCACAGAGTGACGGTTAGACATCTAATCACTTCCAATAGTGCAAATACGCCGATCCCAGAGAGAGACCGTGCAATGGAAAATGAAGTAGAATCACGAAAGCTCCCTGCAACATAAATCACAGCAGAATTTATTAATCACACAAAATACAAACAGTCATAAATCTATCACAAACAAGCAGACCAGGCCATCCAGAGGATCAGGGAAAAATAAAGTGCAGGGAAATGAAAAAGGACGTGGTAAAAATCGGGAGAATGAGAAGCCAGTGGCAGGGGAACAGTACTTAAGCTTAACATTTCACAGGAGAATGATTCAAGCCTTTTCTTCTGTTGTTGTTAATGTCAGCTTTTGTGCGAACGCCCTCTCATTCGCAGCAGCTTGTTGTGATTTTGGTCACCTATTAAAATGTGCGATGGCCACAGCTCCCAGGGATCTGGGCTCAGCGCTCGTGGAAGCTGGTGTGGTGTCAGACAGGGGGTTGTTCACCCAGAGCCCAAATTGCTGTCAATTAATAGGGAATAACACATCCATCCTCAGTGGTGAGAGCTCCGAGACTGCACACAGCCTCAACGAGGGGCAGCTCCTTGACAGGCACAACCTCGGGTGTCTTCATTGCCCTCAGTGGAGCAACGTTGGTGGGATAAATGAACCTCAAACTATGCAAAAGGCTGCAGTTCCAACAGAGACTGCTCTTGGCAGAAGGTGATTTTTAAGTAAACTCTTGATTTGCAGAAAGGCTTCATTTCTTTTGTTCTGAAATTAATGAGAACTTGAAATGAATCCAGGAAATGGAAAATTAGGGTGGGAAGGTGAAGGAGGTGTTGAAGAACTGGTAGGTCTGGAGTCCTCCTTGTACTTCCTTGCCCAGGTTCTGGAGTAGAGATGCCAGGGGGTAGAAGAGCCCAGCAGTGGGAGCCCACCACCCTTGCCCCAGGAGATAGTCATAGCCATCAGACAAAGTGAATACTCACAGTCTCTTTTGCTGATTTTCACTTTGGATCCATGATTAAACATTCACAGGAGCATGATCTTGTCATACCCTGTCTTTGGGGAGAAAAGTGTACCTCCTACTGCTGGATTTAGGAATTGTTTCTGGCCAAAAAGCATCTGTCTACTCATCTCACACCACCTTGCGGAGGGATGATCCTCTGAGTGGTGTTTCCTCTGCCTGTGTTCACTTTTTCTCTTAGGAATGCAATCTGCTTTGAGCTATAAACTGACATGATATTTTGCAAGTCATGCCTCATAAAAGGTTTTCCGCATTTTTGCGGGTCATATTCAGTCATCTTTTGTTTTACTGTGACCACAACTCTTCCTTTTAGGACAATTGCATCACGTCTCCTGCCTCCCAGGGTGGGCATCCTTGTCTTTAATCTCCAGAGTATCCTGCTGTAAATCTTCTCCAGCCTCTCCGCTGCAGCGAAACAAAGAGAGCAACTCTGCAAATTGGCTGAAAGAGCTCTTTGTTCTCTCTCTGTCATATGGGGCTGCAGCACAACTTTCCAGACCACTAGTAACCATTTCAAGTTTTACTTTTTTTTTTTTTTTTTTCTCAGTATTTAGTAATTTCAGTAACTTCCAGCTCCTTGCCGTAACTATTTTGAGTGTGGAAAGTTTTAAAGCAGCAGGCTGTGATAATTTTCACCTGGGAGTCCTAAAATAATTGGCTAAGGCAAGCTCTGGCCCAGTTGTGCTAATTTTTCATAATCTTGGATTACCAGGAGATCTGCAGGAAATTGAAAGAATGCCAATGGTGTGTTCGTGTTCAAAAAGGATATATATAACTCAGATGTTTACTGCTCGGTTAACTTTATGCTACTCCCCGCAAACCGAATGAGAGACCAGTCAAGGACTCAACGGAGAACAAATGATGAGGATGTGATTAAGACCAGTCGATAAGTTTTGCTGTTTTCTTCTTTTCCTTTGTTTTGCCCAGAAACAGACCTTGTAAAAGGAAGAATTGATTTCTGCTAAGCTTTGGGTATTCTGTTGCACAACATTCTGATATATTTATAATGAACTCTGTGCCAAATTAGCAGAGTGCATGTTAAATGGACTGGGGTTGGGTTAGCTGACGGCTCTCAAAAAGTGGTTAGCAGCAGGGAGGCACTGCTGAATGGGGATGTTACTTGTGGATTCTGCCAAGACCACTTCCAGGCCAAGTTATTCAATATTTTTAGCAATGATCTGGAAGAAAATCACTGCTGATAATTACAGTTGTCACAGAGATTGGCAGAGCAATTAACAACAGTGAAGATAGTGCAGAGTAACCTGATTTCCTTAATAAATTGGATCCATTCAAACAATGTATAATTTGAATAACAACAAATCTGAGGTCACTTATTGAAGCAAGACCAAACGAAGGCCAGGCCTTCAAAACAGAAACTATTTGTGGAAGCAAAGCTTCCAACAGGGGTGTGGGAGGGAGTTTCTGTGATGGGCAGCTGGGCAGGAGCCCCCACAGCGGCGGCATTGAAAAAGGGGCTTATGGGAGATGCTGGGAATTGTTAAAAGGAGAATCAATGAGTGGGAGTTGGGAACTGACTTTCCCTGTGGTCATGGCTGGAAGAAAGTCCTCAGTTTTGGTGCTGACATTTCAAAAAGGTTATTAAAAATTAGAGGGGGAAGGGGGGGGCATGGGCAGTGGAAATCCTTCCAAGTAATGTCAGAAATGGCAGAACTGTTTCCCAGAGACAGCGCGCTCAGTCTCTTCAGCTCATCCGAGGAAGATCAAGAGGGAACTCGATTATACTGCATAAGAACCATCGCAGCAAAAAAATATCGAGTACTAAAGGGCTCTTTAATCTTGCAGGGAACGACAGAACGAAAACGTAATAGCTGAAAGTTAGAGCCAGACACATGTAAATGAGAGAGGCGGCGCACTTTTGTAACAGCAGGGCTGATTAGCCACCGAGACAAATTGTGGTCATTTTCGGAGAACATTGTGTCAGCATTCAGAGCACCTACTGGTTTTGTGAAATATCATTCCCCATTGCTTTAGCCCCTGGAAATGAATTTGTCCATTTTCCAGCAGACCGTGGGATGAAGGGCTTCGTTCAGGGCTGCGGAGCATCCTGCCATTCTCTTTGCTGGAGGGGGGCTGTAAGTGGGGATTCGTGGGAATTCCTGCCCAAAAGCTGACGTGTGGCAATGAAATCCCCCACGGCGCATTTGGCAGGATAACAGGGTTCCCCTGAGCCCAGGCTGCCCAGATCTGCCATTCCCAGGCAGACGAGGCATTCTCAGTTCATCCCTTTCACCGTATTTCACTGTGCCCTAAATACCAGCCACGTTTCACAGTAACACCGAGGAGAGAGCAGCCTTCTAAGATTTAAGGTCAGATTTGTAGGTACAAGATTGGAAGCAAAAGGTGAGAAGTAAAACAAATACAAAACACAAACCGAGCTGAGGTTTAACAAGCATATACCTCCCCTGACATGACTCCGATCTCAGAGCTGGCGATAAGCGCTCACAGCAACAATCCATCTTCCAGGTGTTATCCTCATCTCCAAACACTTCCCTCCTCCACTGAGCCCCAGCTACAGTTCCTTGGAGGTTTGTTTCGTATGTGAATGTAATAGTCCTTGTTTGCTCTATGTGGAGCCAAGTATCCTGGGTTTTTAAAGGATACCCGTACTCATACCCCATCTCATCAGCAACTCACATGCTTGTGATGACTCTTCTTGGACTGAGCAGTGAGTGTTTTAAAAGCAATTCCCACTTTGTTTCTAGCTGGCTTGCTGGTGTGACTGCCACCCACCCAGCTGGATGGTTGTTTTATCATGGGTTGCTACGTTGCTCACGCTAAATATTATATGAGACATCAGGTACACAGACGTCTCAAAAGCACATTTTGGCTCATTACCAGCTTCTTGCATAGACCACACACCACGGTCAGAAATGCAGATGGCAGCATAGTAACAAGTGGTTTCCTCAACTCTTGCCCGTGTTAGGAATACAAAGAAAACACAGCGTCCGGGCACAGAGTGAAAGTCTTGTCTGGAACATCCTGCCAGGTCCTCCCATGGAGGACACCAGACCCATCCATCTCCCTCTGAACGAGCGGCCTCTTTGCAGGCACCTGCAGGGCACTGAGAATCTCCCAGATTTGAGTGGAAGGGATGAATTCCTTCTCCTCCTGCCACACTGCCAGGCACTGGGACCCCTTGCTCAGAGAGCAAGAAGGACTTGAGGACCTGGGACTGAGGGACGTGGGAGAAATGGGGCAGATCTTAACTCCTCCCAACCCTGCAAGTTATTAGGAAAGAGACAAGCTCCCCAAGAAAGAGATGAGAGAGGAGAAGAGGTCTGGGATGGAGTTGTTGAGGGAACTGCATACAGGTTTTCCTGGTTCCTCCTTGACCTGTGTCTTATTAGTGCTTCTTCTGAGTAATGTCATGTGTGTCCCCCTACCCAGACTTAGTTATTTTTGCCCACTCTTGTTCTCAAAGAGTGAAAGCAGACAGCAAAGAAGATAAAATTTTGGGGTGCTGGAGGAAGTGCAAGTTAGTGGCTGAAATAACTTGTGGAGATCGTGGTGGAGGGCAGCTCCCAGTGCAGCATCCCAGGGAGAGGATCCACCTTGGATTTCTCCTCTTCTGCACCAGCAGCTTCCTGCACTCAGAAGATCATTTCTCTCCTGCCACGAATCACAAATGGGGAGATGGAAGGAAAGGAGGGAGGCTTGAAGTGCAGAAAGCACATTTACTGTGAGCTCTGCCTGCGTGCAATTTATTTGATATAATAAATTAAGCATTTATAATGGAGACCACCATCATTCTCTGCAAAACACCTGGATTTTTTTGCCTCTGTTGCGATTACTCCATCTGCCAACGTAAACAATAGAGTCTGTCAGACCTCTTTTTAGGGCATTGTATATGTCTCTGACTGGTGCTTAAGGCAGGATGCTCTTCCCTCATTTTAGCAAAGACTTTGATTAAGAAATGTTCAGGGGGGAAAGAAACAACGCTTATTTTAATAGGGCAAGGATGGGGGAGGGTGATCAAGTACAATGAAAAAGGAAACCTTGTCACTATGTCATGTTTAATTTGGTTCCTTGCCAGGTTGCTAAATTCAATTCAGATGCATGATCACACCTTAATGAATTCAATGGGGAAATTAAAATTTAACTATCTGCTCATGAAATGTTCATGCTGTTGGTTGTGTTTAATGACTAAAGACAGGATATGTTGAGTCAAAAAAAGGGAGATACCAATCTGTTTTGGTATCAGGACACTCTATAAAATTTATTTAATCCTCTGGGTTCCATATTGAAAAGTAAATATGGGCTTAGACAGAAAATGAGTTCCTAGGAACTTTAGGGACAGAGGTTTTCCACAGGTATGTGAGAGGGCTGGGATCTGTGTTCAGATCCTCCAGGAACTCCAGAAGAGTCCGTGGGCTGGTGTAAAAACCTACAATGTGGGACTTTGGGCTCCAACTCTGATCTACACCTCTCAAGTGCCCTTGAACATGGCTCCTGGGCCCAGACCAACACCTCTCTGTTCCGCTGTGCTCTGCATTGCTGTTCAGGGTTGACTCATGGTGGCTCCCGAGGCAGAAGAAGCCATGGGCAGGCAGTGGTGCATGAACCTGCAGTGAGACTCCTTTGAGAGCAAGCTCCCCTGGGAGTCCCACCTCAGAGACACACTGCAGCCCTCCTCAGATCCACATCCTTCCTACCCCCAGGACACAGCCATGATGGCAAAGAAGCCATAGGGCTGCATGCGTTTTAGATGTGCCTACAGCTGGGACGGGGGCTACGATCGTGCAGTGAAAGTCAGTCATGGGTGTTACCCTTTCAACACCAGCTCAGAGGATTCAAGAAGGCACTTGGCAACATATGGAAGACCTTGTGTCATTTCCAAAGGTCCCCAATGGTGGACCCATGGACCCATGGTAGGACTCAGGTCCTTGACTAAATCCTTGCTGTTTACCAGCAGCTGCAAATATACAGAAAATTTGTGAGGTTACCAGTTAAACTCTCTGTGCTGTAACACCACCTCTACTAAGGAGAGCAGCGTCTGGGTACTGTGAAGATGAGCACCTTGAGGCGCATGAGGTCTCATGGGAAGGAGGAATAGACGAGGATCACAACGGGTGGGGTGGAAACTGTCGCTGCTCCACTTTGACAGAGCTCAGCTGATTTACACCAGTAGAACATCCAGTCTTGGATTGCTTTGTGGGCTGGGATCTGAATTGGATCAAGAATTTCAAAGGAATATACAGGTATCACAGGGTGGGTTTTGTGGTTTTTTTTTTTTTTCACAAAAACTAGATCTGTGCCCTCTCCAGCCCCATCACATCCTGATCCAGGCTCAGATCCGCACACAGAGCCTCTGCTCTCAGCAGGGAGTTTAAATCAGCTCCATATAAGCAATAAGCAGTGAGTAAGCCCCTCTAAAACACTGTCATGCTCAAGAAGTTGGGGTAGATGGAGATGGTTTAGCAGTGTGACTAAATAAGAAACATCAGTCCTGGGTTTGCTTTGACTCTGTGTTGTTTGCAATGTTATACAAAAACTGCCCTACTGATCACTGAACACTCCATAAAACCAGGAGTGGGAGGCCTGGAGTGATGCTAAATCCAGGAAAAGAGCAATCTCACTGCAGATGTCTGATAAAAGAAGCATAAAAGGCAAGAAAGAAAAGGTCAAATAAAAATGGCTGTGGAGGCGGCTGTAATAGCAACACATCCCAGCCCTCCCCACCGCTGATTCCTGGGGAATGCGCAGGAGATTCATGGAGATTCCAAAACCTCTTTAACCTCATCAGTAAGAGCTGAAAATACCAGAAACATCTCCAAATTTTACTCATTCCTGCAGAGATGAGAAATAAGCATTTTAGTTGTTGGAAGGAAACCTGTGAGGAGCCTTTGCATTGGTCTGCCTGACACTCACTATTATAAATGTTTCCTGCAGCCTTGGGAGAAACTGTAACCTCTCCATCCTTCCAGGATGCTTTAAAGCACAGCAGACAACCTCCTGCCTCAAGAGGCACACACTCCCTTGTCTTTTCAACTTGTAGTAGGAGTTAGTGGAGGTGAAAACATGGTACATCTTTTAATTTTATTCATTTGGAAAAGTTTTAGAGGCAGATCGAAGGCTGGAGGGATAACTATTAAAGTTGGCAGTACTTTGACTTTGTAGTCTAAATAGCTTTCTTTTAATCAAGTAGTTTATTCTTTTTTTTAATGGAATATTCATTGCTATTAGAGAACCCAACCAAGCCTGAAACCCCTCGCGCTAAGTATAGTACACACGTAAGTAATGGTCCCTGCCTCCAAAAACCTACAGTCTGCATAAACAAGGCAGATGATGGGCTGGGAATGGCAAAGGAGGTCCAATCAAGGTTACAAGGCAGGTTAGTCACCCAGCCCCGTGCTAAGATTAAGCACAAGGCGATGCAGGGGCAGATACATTGGTTTTAAGATCATGAGGAACCTCTCTATTCACCAGACTTCCCAGCATACCAGGGAAAGTAAAGCTCTGGTTTGACCATGCTGTAAACAGAAACAAGCGGTCACATTGGGCCATGGAGCCATGTGCTGTTTCAGCCAACAGTTGGATGAGGGCACCCGGAGGTCTTCAGGCACCGCTGGGGCTGGCAGAGCTTGGCTGGAGCATGAGGTTCAGGAGCTGCTGTGCTAGAGCAGGTCTCCAAGAGAGACATCTTCCACAACATTGAAGCTTCAGGACAAGATGAACAAGCTGAACACCTCCGTGAGTTTTGTCAGTGCTTTAATACTCCCTGTGAATGTCTTATTTGCATGGTGAGTTCTTCCAATTTCACCATCCCTCTCCTGGAGCTCATCACAGGCCAGAGGGCCAGACTTGCTGGGATCTTACACAAGAGCGTGACCACAGCGGGGATCAGATTTCAACCTTCTGCAGAAGACCCAGCATGACACACCAATGCATGGGACTGTGAAGAAGGCCTGTCGTGCTTTCAGAGGGGGATGTGGTGTCTGGGACACACAGCCAGTGAGAGGGTCAACTCCAGAGCTCCTTTCTCCGCAAGGCTCTAAAGAAATGAGACCCAAGGCAGCAGAGCAGCATCTCACCTGCTCTATCACCCCATATTTGAGATGAGTCACAGATCAGACTGTGATCAACAAACAGTGTCCGCAGTGGGGAGAGAGGTCATGGTTTTGGGTATGAGACTGAACCTCCATGCAGAAAATCTTCCTGCAGAGGTTTGCAGTGTGTGTCTGATGCTTAGACCCGTGCACGGCTTGAGTGCCCGGCATCTGATCCCTGACACGCAGCCCATCTCCTAATTAGCAGGAGAGGGCAAGCCAACAGCCTAATTCAAACCACCAGGATTCAGGAGAGTTTCCTAATTGAAAGGCAGAGGCAGGAGTGCCAGAGCGAGTGCGGGCAGACGGGCAGGGAGCAGCCGTGCGCAGGAACACAGTGCCCGGGGGAGAGGGAAAGGGCACGTTCCCTGCGGCTCTCCCAAAACGCCCCACGGGACCGTCCACTCTCAAGCAAACAGCCCCTGCAGCCCTGCCGTGCCTTCCCTTTCCCCAATGTCAGATTGTTATCTGCAGGTATGCAAAATAACGCAACTGAGGTTATAAAGATGTTAATTATGCTGAAGGAATTAACTGCTCATTAACTTAAACGTCCTGCTCAATTATTTTCATTGCTGTCCCTCCTTTTCCAGGGAGAGGAAAGGACACATCCCAGCCCTGATGCTCCCCTTCCCGCAGCTCTCCCACGGCAGTCCTGCCCCACGAGGCTGCTCAGCCCTTCTTGTCCTCACTGGTGCCACTGTCTGGGGGCAGCGACCCACATCTGGGGACACAGGTTCTGCTGAGGACCACGACGAGGAGCCCAGCAGGCAGGACACATGGCAGGCCACACGTCTGGGAGGGGGATCGGCTCCCCTCTTTGTCACTGCATGACTTGGATTGAATTAGGTCGTGTCCCCACGCCTCAGTTTCCCCGTCTGCAATATAATAAGGCTGATGAAGAACTTGGAAATCCATTCATGGGAAACAAGAAATGAAAGCCTGGGGGGGTGTTAATGTTAAAACAAGATTTGGCAGCATGTTAGGAAATGTATTGTGAAGAGTCATTTTGCGACAGCCAGGGAAACAGCCAAACGAGTTAACGCTGACAGTTGTTGCCATCCCATGTTTTTGTCCACAGATATGCCTGGACTGATATCCCAAGTCATTCCTCACGTTGGCAACTTTCATCTCTTTCCACTCAAGCAAGCCCTATAAACTGCCTGTATTAAAACAATTAAATTACGCGTGCAGCATTTACACAAATGCTGGCACTGTCATTAATGGCAGCACTTAGAGATGCGAACGGTGTCTCCATGTGCTCTGTAATCCATCAGGGAGAAGAATCAGATTTGCCAGCCGGTTTGGTGAAAATATTTAAATGAGAGGTCACTGCACTTCAAGACAGCGGAAATATTGCCAAGGAACGTATCCGAAAAATCACAGCTCATCGTGACACCTCTCCGAGGGCCATTTAGTCTGAGCTGCATACCGGAGATACCCACCCATGCTGCTGGGTGCCTGCAGCCTGGATGCTGCCTGACACACGCTGAGACCTGCCCCAGAGAAATTAGGAAACGAGCTAAATCCAGGCTGGAAAGGAAATGTGTAAAACGAAAGAGTAAGTGGCTTCTCCGGCACTACAAGAAGTCAAGAGCAGCTGCACAAGGTCAGCCTGCATGTCCCTCTATCCCTGTCTCTGCTCCCAGACAGGACAAAAGTGAACGTCAGGGCAAGGGTATAATGGAGCAAATATATATCACACTCCCATCCTTCAGTACCACCTCAGCCCTTGAGCATTTCCAGCTCAGAAGTGGTTTCCATGTAGTTATTACCCCTCAGTGGGTTTCCTCCCACGCACTTGCCCACTTTGCCATTGTAGACAGCAGACTCCTGCAGCAAGGCGTCCTACAGCCCAACTCTGCGGTGAAAGAACAGCTGCCGCCTCTGGTCTGCTTTGAACCTGCCTCCTGCTAACATCATTCATGTCCCCTAAATCTCGCCCTGGAAGAGATCACACACGGCAAATCCCCATTTCTACCTGCCTTCCCTCATAGGGGTGAGGTGATGCTCTAGAGCATCGCTGAGAAGCCTGGCTGAGCAGGATCTGCTGCATGTGGCTCTTCCCCATCCCACGCTGATTTTGGTTTATCTCTATTTTATTTGTACAGGTGAAGCCATGTAGTACGATGGAGCGAGAAACCGGCCAAATCTTTAAAATTTGGATGGCTGTTTTCTCTAGCTGGCTCCGTTCCTTGCTCTGGTTCAGCAAAGTGATGGCTGGGGCACAGAAGAGGGATGCACGGAAGAAAAATGAGCAGCCAGAGCTGTGGCACATCCCTCCCGTGTCCATTGGTGGCTGCTGAGATTGGCAGCCCAGAAACCCCCTGCCCGGTTTACCCAGTAGTCCCAGCCCAGCACCGAAGCCACTGTCCCACTGTTGCAGGACTCAGTGCTGGAGAGACCCATGGCAAAGGCTGCTCACCAAGTCAGAGATGAACTGCCGGGAGAGGCTGGGAGCAGGGAAAAAGAAAACAGCCCTGGGAAGAATAGACAACTGAAAGAGTCTGTGGTTTGTTGAAGGCAAGGTTCAACAGCGGTTTGTTGTGGTCTGTAATTACCAATGGAGGAAGGATAGCTGATACTGGGAGATACTTTCATCCAGCAGACAAAAGCCTGATGAATCCAACGGCTGGAGGCTGAAGTTAGCAAAATTGAACTGTAGGATGCAAATATCTAAGACCGGCGATAATTAACAAGCTCCCTAATGACTGCTGCTCAGCTCTTTCAAGAGGATCGCAGGCAGAGCGGATGTGCTGCCCACACTGGGGTTAGCTGCCTATCCCTGCTTAGTGCTGTGTGGCACATAGACAGCAAGGCAGGGCTGGCTCCAAACCCCTGAAAGCTGAGCTGGGGTTTGCCTGGGCATAAGAAGACAAAGGAAGGTCCTAACCTGCTTGTTGTCCACCACACACAGCCCCACAGACTTCATCCTCGTATTTCAGCAGTGCAGAAGGAGCCACTTGGGCTCAAACCCTTCTCTGCTTGCAGTGTCCCTGGGTAGTGCCAGCCCATGGGACACAAAGAAAATTAAAGATGCTGAGTACCCCCCCGGCCATGCCACACATGGTGACGTTAATGAGTAGTCTGTCCCTAATGCCTTCGCTGTTTTGTGGGTTGTGACATGTCATGGGATGTGTCACGCTGATGTCTTACGGGGGGTTTAAGTGCCTACTGTGATGACTTTCCTTCGGTTTCTGCGTTGTAGGGACTGCAATTCTGCATGGGGCATATCGTGCCTGATTAATTTTATGGACTGCCGTGGGTCAAGGTTGATTTCTTTTCCAAATAAAATACCAGTTTAAGAGTAACGCCATGTGCTTGGTAGCTTGGGGACATGGGGTGCTATTTTATTGGCTCGTGTAGATTGCTTGCTGGCTGTTTTTATTCTTTAATAAAACCTTTTGGCAGAGCTGTGGCTTCTTGTTGCCTTACAATTAGGGAGAGAACAACCAGTGCTCAACTCCGACACAGAAGTTTGTGAAACCAGCAGAGATATGCAGGGAGACCTCGAAGAACAATGAAGGCAGAGCTGCTGGCTGCTAACGAGAAGGAAATGTGTTATTTTTAGCTATCCAAGGAGGTGGAAGGTGAAAAAAACAACACAACAACAAAGAAAATCTATAGTCCAATCCAGGAAGCCAAAAAGCAACGCCAAAGAAAATAACAAGCTGACTCTGGCAAGGTAATTCTCTCACTAATGGGAAGGAGGGGACCTCGTAGCTGGCAGAGCCCCCAGGGCAGAAGGGTTTGTCTACCCACTGCCTGGGGCTCAGGACCACGGTCTGCCCCACTCGGGGACCCAGTCTGCAAATCCAAATTGGGGTGAGCTGAGGTCCCCTCTCAGCTCCGGTCCCCGAGCAGGAGCAAGGCCGTGTGTGCATCCAGCAGACAGCCCAGCTCATTAGCAGACGGGGGAATTTGGCAGGCCATGGGGCGGACCTCCAGCTGCCCAAAGCATAGAATCATAGAATCGTAGAGTCATAGAATGGTTTGGGTTGGAAGGGACCTTAAAGATCATCTAGTTTGACCTCCCTGCCCTGGGCAGGGACACCTCCCGCTAGGCCAGGTTGGTGGGTCTCACCACCCTCATAGTGAAAAATTTCTTCCTGATCTCTAATCTAAATCTCCCTTCTTCCAGTTTGAAGCCATTACCCCTTGCCCTATCACTACATGCCCCTGTAAAAAGTCCCTCTCCGGCTTTCCTGTAGGCCCCCTTCAGATACTGGAAGGCCGCTATAAGGTCTCCCCGGAGCCTTCTCTTCTCCAGGCTGAACCCCCCCAGCTCTCTCAGCCTGTCCTCACAGCAGAGGGACTCCAGTCCTCCCAGCATCTCTGTGGCTTCCTCCAGACCTGCTCCAACAGCTCCATGTCCTTCTTGTGCTGAGGGCTCCAGAGCTGGATGCAGAATTCCAAGTGGGGTCTCACCAGACTGGAGTAGAGGGGCAGAATCCCCCCCCTCGTCCTGCTGGTTGCGAGGGTGATAAGGAGAGAGACGGGGAGCTGCTGCCTGGCCAGGAGAGCAACTGCTTTGGGCTCACTGCCCCAACATCCAGATCAGTTTTTACTATCAATCAGAGTCACAACAGCTACCTAAGGGATGGGGCAGAGAGGCCTGTGCTGGGTTCAGCGTTACAGCAGGTCCAATTGGTTGTGTAAATAAACACCAAAAAGAAAATTGCTTTGTGTGAGGAGATGCATTTGCTCATGTCCAAGTGCACAGACAGTGCAAGAACAGAACACAGAACATGACCAGGTGAGAGAAGGCGGGTGTTTTTTCATACAACTAATCCCATTTCTAATGGGAAACATTATTCCAGACTGGAACTGACTCCTTGCCAGTGAAGCATCCTCCCACGGAGGAGTCGTTGCAGTATCCTGTATTATAGGTCAACTAGTGTCTTCGTGGATGAGCACCTCATACTGCAAAAGCCTGATCCAACACTGACCAGTGCATTTCCAGCTAGGAGATGTCTCACTTGGAGCACCCTGGAGCTGCCAGGCAGTGAGAGAAAGTGACACTAATCAGCTGATGAATACAGCGTAGGAGCCAAATTAGGAGAATAAAACCTAATTGACTTGTCCAGCAGCTTTGTCAAGGGACTCTAAGGCGCATCGTCGCTCTCCCAAGCTGCCGCATCACATTCCCACGGCATCACGGTGGAGCTTGGAGAGAACGTTTACTGGGAACTGGGGGCTTTGCAAATCCTCCCAGCTCCTCTGAGCATCTGAAGGAGTAACGCTTGCCAGGAGACGCAGGCAGACAGTGCACAGCGTGCCCTGCCTCCTCCCCGAGAGCGGAGCTGCTGTTTCCCGAAGCCGGCAGGGGATGCTGCCTGGACGGGCAGCGCTCCCGCTTTCGGCCCTGCAGCTCTGGCCCCGCAAGAAGGGATCCGCACACAGGCTGCGAACCCACCAGCAGAGCCAGTCACTCCCTCTCCTCAAAGGGAGGGTTTTGTAGGAAGGGAGCAGAAAAAACCCTTGGCATGGGATAGGAAGGGGCTCCCAGCATCAACTTTATGGCTTCTTTCTTTGACTGTTAAAAATATTTAAAAAAAAAAAAAAAGCATTCCTACTTTTTAACCCTTTTGTCCAGTGCACACTTTTGCATCTCTTTTCACCTTGTGCTGGTCTCCCTGTGCCTCCAACCCCACCGGTTTCAGGCCAGCTGATTGCAGGTTGTACCTGCACAGCCCTGCTCAGAAGGGGCCACTGGGGAGAGCTCCAGACCCACAGGGTGGACAATGTCTTCTGCTGTAGGGTCACAAACACCTCAAACTCATAAACTGGTCCAGTGCTGCCCAGATTGCTATGCCTACCCCCGTTTAACTCAAGCTGTGCAATGAATTACACCAGGGAAAACTTTTGCTGAGAAGGAACTAGCTGCTTTCTGTGGGTTGTGGGTTTAATGCGGACCAGCTCCCTGGTTCACCAGGAGGTTGCACCAGGTTGCTCGTGCAAGGAGAGGGTGTGGGAAGGAGCAGCCAGTGGCAGGAGGGCAGATTCACTCTTGCATTTCTCTCCCCTGACTGCAGCTGAGGAAGTTTAAGAGGTTCATTCACCCTTGGGCATGCACCTCGGAAACACCTCCATTGGGATCTTTGTCTGGAGTTGCAACTTTTCCTTTCCCCATGAGGAGGGTGTTGTCATACGTGGGACAAGCCCTCCCTCCCATGTCGTTGGCAGTCACCATCCTGCTCCCAGCTCCGCCTGGCTGCCATCACCCACCGCCCCAGCTGGGCTTTCAAACACGGCTTCACAAGCAGGACATCCACAGACTTGCCGAAAGAGGATTTCAGCTGTGCTGAGGAGAATGGCCGGCCCCCAGCCAGCAGGCGTGGAGGTGCAGGCATTTGCCTTGGCATCCACCCATCTTGCCTCCTGTAGCCTCAGCATAAATTTCAAAAAAAAAACATCAGGAGCTGCAACAAGTTGCAGTGTGTGCACTTTCCGTGCCACCGCCTGATGCTCACAATGATAATTTGGCCTGGGACCAGCAATAACGACACTGCATGGCAGACTATAAGCCAGCCGGGGCACAGCCTGGCAAAAGGGGGCCACAAATCCGCCACACTCGGGACCCTGCGGGCTGTGATGTTAATTCAGCCCCAATGCAGCGTTACAGGAGCTGGCAGCAGTGAGAATGATAAGAGCTATGCCCTCCCTCCCTTTCCCGTTTACCTGATCCCCAAGGGATCTTCTGCATCATGGAAGTCCCTTGTTAAGACCTTGGGCTTGATTTGTTTTTTATATGCATGGATTTTACGCTTACCCAACTCCATCAATGGCAGGCAGGCCATTGCATGTGTTCCCTTTGCAGGCACTTGCTGCTCTGTCCCAAAATGAGCACGGCACAGACACATAAAGAAACTTTTAACATCACAAACGCATTGGGCTTCCCCAGACTTGGAAAGCGGGTAGTGCTGCACAGCTGCTCGGGGGGTAGGTAAGTAAAGATATAGTAAAGATAGTGATAAAACTGGCATTTAGCTCTTTTATAACTACATGCCTGAATGCACCTTCTGCAGGAAGGTATTCCCAAGCCTGGAGATGGGAGGCAGCTTGTCCCCCGTCACTAAAAGCCCAGCTCTGTCTCTCAGCCGCACGCTTTGCCACCAGCACAACGCCCCGGCTCCCGGCATGTTCATAGCCCACTCCTGGCTCACAGCGATCTGCTTTTCTTCTCCCAGGGTGACAGTTTCGAAGGCTGAATGCGAAACAAAAGGCGAAGTTACTGTCAGCTAAACTCCTCTCTGTCCCCACTCCACCACCTCTGATGTAGCTGCTTATACGCTTGTATTTGCACAAATAATGAAAATCCCTTGGGGAAATCATGTTATCTCCCCCGCTGTGTAGCAGCGGGATGGCAGCAGATGATAAAACACATGAAGATAGACAAGGCAAGCTTTAACTGCTCCGCTTCTCTGGAAATCTTCCCCTTTTTAGTCCTGATGGAAACACGTTTTTCCTCTGGTATTAAAAAGGTGATAGGATGTTATATCTATACACATGGAAAAGTGAAACAGAAGTGTCCCAGTGCTGTGGGCTGTTTGTGGCTGCCCCCATCTAGGGAATTCTTGTTATCATTTGACATTCAAAGCTTTTGAGTATGAAGAGCTTCCCCATACGGCCCAGGGAAGACGTTTTGATTTTTGGAGGAGGAGGGAGTTTACATCTCTGCTTTCAACACATGACATTTAATGGGGGGAAGACACTTTTAAATCATGGCCAGCCGTGTTTTAGCTTGTAGCACAGAAAAAATGCTCCCAGAGAGCACTGAAAAAATTAAAATTATTTCAAAAAACCAGGAGTTTCCCTTCGCTTCTTGTGAGTAAATGACACCAGAGCACTATCGAAGGATTCCAGCCTCCCGTGCGAATGGCACCCATCAGAGGCAGCTTTCCAGACAGAGCAGGGTGCTACAGACAGACCTTTCAAGGCTGTTTGCACTGCAGCCAAGGATGATGCTGGGCTGGGATAGATGAGTACCAAGGTGTCCTAGGAAGATAAAATTGCAAAGTATCATCTCATGTATTTCTGGTTTTTTGAAAGATTCCTGACACAACAAGGAGAGATCCTCTGAAATCCCCCTAAAACTTGAAAAACAGAGAATGAAATCAACAAAGAATTGCCCTAGCCTTACCAAACTACGGCACAAATACAGGTTGGGCGGACAATGGCTTGAGAGCAGCCCTGAGGAGAAGGACTTGGGGGTGCTGGCGGACGAGAAGCTCAACATGAGCCGGCAACATGCGCTGGCAGCCCAGAAAGCCAACCACAGCCTGGGCTGCATCCCCAGCAGCGTGGGCAGCAGGGCGAGGGGGGGATTCTGCCCCTCTGCTCCGCTCGGGGGAGACCCCACCTGGAGTCCTGTGTCCAGCTCTGGAGCCCTCAGCACAAGAAGGACATGGACCTGTTGGAGCGGGGCCAGAGGAGGCCCCGGAGATGCTGGGAGGGCTGGAGCCCCTCTGCTGTGAGGACAGGCTGAGAGAGCTGGGGGGGTTCAGCCTGGAGAAGAGAAGGCTCCGGGGAGACCTTCCAGCCCCTGCCAGGCCCTAAAGGGGCTCCAGGAAAGCTGGGGAGGGACTCTGGATCAGGGAGGGGAGCCATGGGATGAGGGGGAAGGGTTTTACACTGCAAGAGGGGAGATTTAGATGAGATCTTGGGAAGAAATTGTTTGCTGTGAGGGGGGTGAGCCCCTGGCCCAGGTGGCCCAGAGAAGCTGTGGCTGCCCCATCCCTGGAGGGGTTCAAGGCCAGGTTGGACGGGGCTTGGAGCAACCTGGGCTGGTGGGAGGTGTCCCTGCCCAGGGCAGGGGTTGGAACTCGATGATCTTTAAGGTCCTTTCCAACCCGAACCATTCTATGACTCTATGATTCTGTGAAAATCAGTCTCCCAGGGCTGCCCCTGTGCTGCTTTAGACACTACAGCAAACCGCAGCCAGAGGAGCTCGTTACAAGTCTGTTGGCCAAGTGCTGCTGTCATTGCCTGCACGAAGCAACAGTTTCCAAGGCTGATGGATTGAAAACAATTAGTCGCTTCTGTTCCTTTCTTTGAGGAAAATACAGGCATGAGCAAACTCTCTGCCAGTGCATGTTGATTTCTGATAAAATAATTCATCCAAATGCCTATGCAAATCAGCTCTGGCCAATAATCACTAAAAAAATTTAATGCTGTAAATATAATGAAAACATAATTAGCAATTAAAGACAGGGGTGACAGCCTGGTGCTGCGGATGGAAATAATGGGAGTGTTTTTCTGCATCTGAATGCTGGCGGAAAGCAACAGCCTTTCAGGGCTGCTGTTTTAAGTTCTGCAAGACGCTAATTGAAAGACACTTTCCTGGGTGAAGACCTCAGCATCTCTGACAGCTCGGGGATTACTGAAGCTCTGGGGAACCGGCTAATCCTGTCCTCCCTCGGAGAGTGTTGGCACATGTGCTTGTCTCCCACGTTCTGTACTGCCTGGTGCTCGACTCCAAAGTGGGGGTGGCTGGAAAACAAGGCTCCCATGAGCTATTTTGGACAAAGTCCTTGCCCCATGGCTGCCTGCCAACCCGGGAGTGGGGAACCTGGTGACCCAAGGGGTCACCATTCAGTCCATCTTCTCTCTTATGTTACTCTGCTATTTACCTGCTGGTGAAAATCTGAGGTTTCCAAGCTAAGGGTTCAACTTTGTGAGGACGTAACTGCGTATCGTGAAGTATTTGAGCCTGATCTCTGTGGGAAGCAAGGCACAAAGATCTCCCACTGGGATAGAGGAGTCAGAAAAGATTTATTCTCCTCTCCACCTTTAATGATGTAGAATTAGGAATTTAAATGCAGAACATTCAACATCAGGTTTCCACACGTTGCCCTCCTCCCCTTGCTCAAAACCCTCCTTCAGTCAAGAGTAGCAATTATCTCTTGCCTCCTTCACAAGGACAGCGAGAAGTGTAATTAAGCAGGGCATGTCAGTTGTGTACTTGCACCTCACATTCAAGCCGGTGGTAGCTGAAGGGATAATTGAGCCACTGGTGTTTATAAAGCACTTTGAGATCTTTGGGTGAAATGAGGATGTTTACGACTGTGACTGCAGCACCAGGGGCTGACATCCCAACCTGGGCGGCCCTTTCCATCCTACCAACACCGTGCTCATGCACAAACTCACACTGCGGTTGTTTTGTTCAATACATAGCACAAAGGCGTTGGTTGGGCTGCGGGGTGATTTGTCTATGTGACCTAAAAACCCCTCTTATTCCCTATTTTAAAAGCTCGGAAAACTAAAACTGTAGAGAGGATGGTGATGAGGGAAGGAGGGGAGCTGTGTTTTTGTCCATCATGCGCTGCTCCAGCCCTGGGACTGCTCTGGGCTTAGATCTTCACAAAAGCAAATGGCAACATCAGGCTGTTCGAAGCTGAGATCTGAACTAGCCCATTTATTGGTACTGGCTGAAAACCAAACTTTCTCTTCCGTCGGAAAGTCTGACATTTTGAGCTCCTTTTTCAGTCCAAATCCAAAGCCCAACAGCCCAGGTTTAAAAACTCCCTGAGGCAGAGAAGGTTCTAAAAATGTTGCTGTCACATCATGGAAATATTATCTTGTACCTGGCCAGGTCTATCCCAGCATCCAGCCTAAAATCTGAAGTCTCAGTTTTTAATAAGAATGGGCTTTAGTTTAGGAGAGCAAACGTTTGAGTAATGTTAAAAAAATGTCTATATGTTATGGGAGGGAAATGAAAAAGTTGAACCTATTCATTTTTGTGCTTTCCTGGGTGAAAATCTCTTTGCAATCCGTATTTTTCTGTGAGATTTTCGAATGATGGTAGTGTCACATTTTTCCAATAGGAAACACCTCTGCTGAAAATGGCTTGGCCGCCTCTCCTGCGGGGCACCCACCCTGTGAATTATCTCTCTCCCATCAGAGCACACCCCCCCCCCCCCCCCCCCGCTCCATCCCCACACAAGGGTGCTACCAGGCTTTTATTGGTATTTGCACTCACCCAACGAATGCATATCGCTCCTGAAGACTGCTTCCTAGCTTAATACTTAATGAGAGTGATTAAGACTGATTATTCTCTTTAGTAAAAAGTAGTTGAAAGAGTTTTTGGAGCCCCATGGAGCTCAGCAATGAGGGTGGTTCCTAACTGCCCTACAGATCAGACATGCCAGGGGCAAGGAAGCTCCTTGGCTGCTCTAGGGATGGAGCAGACGTCGTCCCCTCAGCCTCCCGGCTTTGCAGGGTCTCGCCCTTTCACCTTTCTCATCCAAGTGCCTGACCTACCCCATGGTCACCCTTCCTTCTCCGTACAACTCAGCTCAATAGGACCAGCTTGCCTGGACTCTGTGTCTAATCACAGAATGGTTTGGGTTGGAAAGGACCTTAAAGCCCACCCAGTGCCAGCCCCTGCCCTGGGCAGGGACACCTCCCACCAGCCCAGGTTGCTCCAAGCCCCGTCCAACCTGGCCTTGAACCCCTCCAGGGATGGGGCAGCCACAGCTTCTCTGGGCAACCTGGGCCAGGGGCTCACCCCCCTCACAGCAAACAATTTCTTCCCAATATCTCATCTAAATCTCCCCTCCTTCAGTGTAAAACCGTTCCCCCTCGTCCCATGGCTCCCCTCCCTGATTCAGAGTCCCTCCCCAGCTTTCCTGGAGCCCCTTTAGGGCCTGGCAGGGGCTGGAAGGTCTCCCCGGAGCCTTCTCTTCTCCAGGCTGAACCCCCCCAGCTCTCTCAGCCTGTCCCCACAGCAGAGGGGCTCCAGCCCTCCCAGCATCTCCGGGGCCTCCTCTGGCCCCGCTCCAACAGCTCCGTGTCCTTCTGCTGTTGGTGCCCCAGAGCTGGAGGCAGGACTCCAGGTGGGGTCTCACCAGAGTGGAGCAGAGGGGCAGAATCCCCCCCTCACCCTGCTGCCCACACTTAATGGGTCTCTTTGCTTGGCTGATTTCATATCTGTTGCCCAAAATGGTGCCACTAAACCCATATGACTGGAAACAATTAAAAAAGATGTGTCCTGCTATTTGCCACATTGATTAAAAACATCATCCAGACACTATGAAAACTGAGTAAATTTATCCCTAAAACCTCTATGCTGAGGAGATCATTTGTCACTTACACATCTCCGAGCCTGGCATTAAAATGGAGAGTTACTATATGTTGCCACAAGGGATTTATATCTAAAGCAATAACTTAATGCCATGGCAAATGTTTTAATTTCTTTGTAGTATAAATTAGCATACTAATCTGATAATAATACATTACGGCCTGAAAAAAAAAAAAAAAAGAAAAAGATATCATGCATGGCTAATCATTATAGGAATTGAAACCAAGACAAAGGATCGTACTGTAATTTGGCTGAAATTTCATGGTCATACACCAGGGAAGGTAAGGGGTGGTTAGATCACAGAAACTCTTTTAAGGGGCCTCCAAAGCAAAGGCCATCATAAGCATAGCCAAGATTTTGACTGCATATTTACTGGTCTCTCATCTTCTGCACGAGAAGCATTTGCCGGGGTCTACTAAAATAAAAGGTTTAACATGGGAATGACGCCTAAGCCCTCCTGGGGCTGGTTTATTCAACCCGTGGTCTGTGACCTACAGCGAGTTCATAAGGCAGGAGAAGGTGACGTGACTGCAAAATGTTATTTTAAAAAGCCAAAAACGTACGCACCACGGTCTTGCCAAAAAGTAATTAGATAAACAGAAGGAAAACAGACTCCAAAGGCTACACGGAGAAATCTGCACTGGCCACACCGGGAGCTGGACACATAAAGATATCTAAGCTGCCCATGCCCAGACACCCAAATGTGGGTCCCCTAACATGGAGCTGATCCCCATCCTTAACGGCACGGCAAACTGCACCTCCAGACAAATCATGCCAGCAGAGCAAGGTCTCAGCTGGGAAGGTAATTAAGCATCAGAAGTGATTACCGGGAGATATGGTGGTATCTGCATCCCTTGAAATCCTTAAATCCAGACAGGGCAGCTTTTGCAAAGCTATGTTGTAGCTCAACCTGTAATTACGGGCTGGACGCCCATCAGGAGGTAAGATGTTGTGGTCTGTATTTATGCAGGATGATCTCAGGCTGCTTTCTGTGCTGCTGGCAGACGCAAAGCAGCGCGAGGAACGTGCTTGTTTTCCAAGGTGAGCGCAGGAGGAGGTTGGAGAGCCGAGCTCTTTGTTCAGGGTTTTGGATTCTTTTTGAAGGCTGTTTTCTTGGTGGTTTTTTTTGTTTGTTTTTTTTTTTTTTTTTTGTAAGAATCTTTCTAAAAGAGTGTCTATAAATCCGTCACACTCCTGGAGTGAAGTGTTTTGGCAGAAATAGCAGAGAATTTAATCGGAAATAGTTCTGAACATTTTTATAGCCGACAAATTAAACTTCCTTTTGTGGCTATGAATTTCACAAAGTCCATAATGCCAATATACAAGTTAATTCCCCTTAAATTTCTAGAGATGGACTGAGGATTATTCAGCTCTGTATTTGACATTCCTTTTTCTCTATTACATCTGTCAACAGAATTCAGGGTCCTTTTTTCCCCGTCAGTATGGCAAAAAATTCTTCAGCTTGCAAAGAAGAACTTTCTAGTTAAAATACTTTCTGCACAAATTAATACCAAGTAAACACATGGCAGCCAGCTTGTACAGAAGAGCGTGAACAGCACAAGTAACAGCCACCAAACAAAGAATTCTTACTTTGGTAAGCAACTAGAACAATTGGAAATTAATAATTTGTATGTCGTCCCAAAATGCTTTATATTCCCCTTAATACAGGGACTTCTTTTAAGTAGGAGTGATGCTTGACTTCATTTTATTTTTTACTTCACTTTTAAGAAATTCAAACAATTTCTGTGAAAAATGTGATGTTTTCTCCCTAGCTGATGGAGTCTTTCTCATTTAGTGCTACTTTTTCCGCCACTCCATGATGTGATCTGTTGTGCCCATGGAATTTCTGCCCGGGCACTGCAGCACTCCCTTGGTTGGGGTTTTTGGGTGTTTTTCTACCTCGTTACAATTTTGCTGTCCCATCAATAAAGCGGGATCAATGACGGCACAGCGTCCCTTTGAATCAACAAGTCTTTTTTGAATTCTGCAGAAGAGGAGCTGACACCTGCCAAACTGGAGATTCCGGGCAGAGGTTTATAAATTGGAAATAGCTACTCATTTTCGAAGAAGATCACGGAAGTGTACAGTTTTTGCAAACGGCATGAATTCCACCTCCAAATCCCTCCTGTTTCCAGCTAAATTTAGCTGTCAGGTTTTTTGAAGGTTGCTAGACAGCAAATGGTAACTCCATGGAAGGGTAAGGCTCGAGTTAAACCTGAACTGGAGCATAGGGGGATTTGGTTCATACAGAAATTATCCACAAAAGTCAGGAAACTTCAGCAGAAGCAGCTGACTTAAAAGTAGGTGTGCGGATAAAAGCAGAACTGTTGTCAGGGAATTTGTAGACTGTTTGATTTACCTCAGCTGAAGATCGAACCTTAAATACCTGCATGGCAGTGGGAGGTGTTTAGAGGCCATAATATCTGAGGTAGAAAAGGAAAGAAGGGAAATGGCACTTGACGCAATGGGAAAAGACACCAAGATGCCACTTGGCTGAGTCAAGGTCAAGGAGGAGGTCAGAGCCCGCAGTGATGCTCAGGCGGAACGCCCACCAGATTTGCGCTGCTTTTGCATTTTCTTTGAACAAGAGGGGAGGAAAAACAGTCTGCTCCAGCTGAGGGGATGCAAGAGGCTCTTGTTCTTCGTGCTGCAAGGGCGTTGCTCAGGCAGAATTGCTTTCACCTTCATTTCGATATTTTTTGTCCCTGTTCCTGCAGACCCAAACCAACCTGCCACCTGTTTTGCTCCGTGTTGCTATGGCAATCGGAGAGGTGTTGCGCGGCCCCTCTGCCAACTGCAGCAGCCCTGCACAGGCAAACTGACTGGCAGAAAGCGAGAGATCTGAGCTGGCCTCGGGACTAACCCGAGCTGAAATACATACAGCTGCGCCCGGCGTACATCACACCTGATGTTCCCCCTGCTACGGAGAAGGAATTGAGACAGTCACAAGTGAGGCACATGGACAAAACGCACCAAGTCGAGACCTTGACTTCAAAATTCAGCCACGGAGGGCAGCTGCTTCGTGGCAAGAATCTGGAAACTGCTTTCTGAAAAACTAAGAAGCAAAGAGGCAAAATTATCACAGGAGAAACAGCTCTGATATTTCTGAGGGGAGCGATAAATCTTGTGAAAAACGCATCACGTGGTCCAGATTTCCAGAGCAAAGCTGAGATTTCCAAGAAATCCTCTTATCCGAAGAGACACTGGACACCTGAGCCTGCGCCTCTGAACCACCCTCCCGGTCATCTGCAAAATCTTCAGCCTAATTTCCCAACCAGCGCTGAAACTCTGCGTGTTTCTCTCCAAAGCTCTCCATCACCTCAGTGCACTAAACTCTCCATTTGGGGAACTTTCCAGCCCTCCCAGATTGCATGATTTCCCATGGGAGGAGATGACACCCAGAAGGCCGGTGCATGCCATGTCTATGTTCTCCCTGCAATTTCCCAGACATGATAAGCTGGCTGTGATACCAACTTAATTTCTAGTTTGAGAAATCAAGTTACTGTCTTCAAAATATTCCCAAGTGCTGCAACAAAATCTTAATGTGTATAAAACTCCTGAGAGCTGGAGGTCCCTTGATGGCTCCCCCTTGCCCAGCCTTGTCCCACCAGTTCAGATGAAAGCACACCGATATTGGTCCCAGCTGGTCACTGAGTCGTCTCTAGACGTGCCAACTTAACCGGGATTAACATTAATTATCCCCATCAGCAGTTTTACCCTGGGTTTTCCCCTGAGCCCTGCACGGATACATATGACATGGGTTAAATTTATACAAGGTCTTGGAATACCCCAAGTGCCTGTAACATCTGGCATATCTCGGGGTTTCCACGCTCTCAGGGTCTCAGACCTGTCACAGACGGGTTGACTCCTGAGGATATAAGGTCCCTGGGTCAGGACCTATTGATTCTCCAGTGCTTTGTACAGCATTTGTCAGTGATTAGGGAACAGGAACTCGACCTAAGGTATGTTGATGTGGGGGCTATGTGCATACAGACACCATCATCTGGCTTGAGGGAGAAGTTAGATGAAAGGGCATTTTTGTTTATCCATCCCCACTTCGCCATTTGGGGTTGGAAGGAAGGTAAAAAGGCCGTTCTGTGATTTCCACAGCCCAGCACGGTGACTGAAACGGTAAGCGACATTTTGCTGTCTGGTTGTGGAGTGTCCTGGAAAAGCAGATGTTGGAGCCAGCAAGCAGAGTTCTTAAATTGCCTTTTCCATGCCTAACTCTGGGAGCAGGGGCCAAGGTAAGTCACTACCACTATCCCTATTGTGCTGGGGAAACTGAGGCACGAGAACACTGTGACTTGCTAAATAACATCCAGTCGGCAAGTAGCAGAGTAGGGATCGAAATGCAGCAGCCTGAGGCTCCCCTTGCCATTTCTGGGCCATAAAGCATGCGTCACAGATGGTGCCATCATAGACTTTAACTAACAGAGAGGGCTCCCACACCCTGCCGAGCACTGCTGCCTACTTACCTCAACTTCAAGTTTTGGAAATCAAGGTACTTCCTTACCTGGCAATGTTCCCAAGCTCTGCACCAAACCCTGGATGCGTGGCAACCTGTCAGCTTTAGGTCTGTCTGGAACACTTTGGAGAGGGCAACAACCTGCAGCCTGGTCCCGTCTGCGGCACTGTAAAGGCGCTGGAGGGTGTCGTAGTTTCAGTTGGGACAGAGTTAACTTTTTTACCAGCAGCTGGTGTAGTGCTATGTTTTGGATTTGGGATGGGAACAGCCTGATAGAGCACTGGTGGGTTTGGTTGTTGCTGAGCTCTCAAGGCCTTTTCTGTTCCTCACACCACCCTGCCAGCGAGTACGCTGGGGGGACACGAGAAGCTGGGAGGGGACACAGCCTGGACAGCTGACCCCAACTGACCCAAGGGATATTCCATGCCATGGGACGTCATGCTCATTATATAAAGCTGGGGGAAGAAGAAGGAAGTGGCGCATGTTCGAAGTGATGGTGTTTGTCTTCCCAAGTAACTGTTACGCGTGATAGAGCCCTGCTTTCTTCGAGACAGATGAATACTTGCCTGCTGATGGAAAGCAGTGAATGAATTCTGTATTTTGCTTTGCTTGTGTTTGCTCTACCTACTAAACTATCTCAACCTACACTTTTTTTCTTCACTTTTACTCTTCTGGTTGATGGTTGGACTACATGATCTGAAAGGTCCCATCCAACCTAGGCAATTATTCTATGATTCTCTCCCCCATCACAACTGGGGGAGTGAGCGAGCGGCTGAGTGCTCGTGGGTCCTTCGTGGTCCTTCTTGCTGGCTGAAGTTAAACCACGACAGGGGGGAATGAACATCCCCCGCACAGGGACAGCTCTGCAGTGGCTGAGGCGTGATGAGCTTTTATCTGCTCCAGGAAGGTTATTTGTTTAAAAGCAGCACCACGTTTGCACGGCATAAAAGCTTCTCAAGAGGGCAAGCCTTGAACCAGACCTTCGCTCCCCGCTCCAGAGCATCCCTCCCTCCGCCGGCTGGCCCTGCCACGGGCCGTCAGCACCTTGACATACCGCTGTGATTAATTGTTCGAGCTCCCAGGCTCTCATCTGGGGCTAACTGACAGGAGGTGAAGCATGACAGTGAATAATGGCAAGACCTTTGGAAGTCCAGGAGAAATTAAATCAACGCAACAGTATTTGTTTGCTTTTGAGTCCCCTTGTCCCCCCCCCTTCCCTGCTCTCGCCCCCCCATCCTAATGGCATTTCAGGCTGTTTGGCTGCATTCCCCACCTCATAAACCAGGACTCAACATCACTGAGAGCAATGACTTTAAAACTGCCATTGATGGGCTGTTGGCTGTGGTGGCGCCGGCTTTTAACCCTTTCCCTTGCCAGGAGCAGGATAGTGCAGAGGCAGAACAAGCCCCACTGTTACAGCCTTTGTGCAAAGTCACTGCGATGAAGCGGTTTTTATTTTTAACTGACTGTGAAAATTGCATGTGCCCAAGAGCCTCGGAGACTGAAATATCAATTGCCCAGGGCAACACAGCTAGCAAACACATTCATTTTTCATTCTTGGCTGCTGGAGGGGGAAAGTCATGTTGCATATGCAGACCTCTGTCTTCCCAGCTTAATCAGTCCTTAACGGCTCTGCTCCTGGCAAGGGCACAGACAGGACCAGGTTCTCTTGGGGATGCCCATCCCTGTCTCGAGGCAAGCAGAGACCTCCCAAACTCACCCCCGGCTCTGACAGCACCAAAAGGCAACAGCTTGACCATCCTGGATTTGAATTCCCAGCTCGATATCATGCTCACAGACCTCCCAGGGCAACTTACTGAGAATCAGTGACTTTAGGGCTGGGGGGAGGGGAGTTTCTCTGCGTCTTTGGGTTTTCTTTGGTTTTTTTTTTTTATTTTTTGGTTTGTCATTAGGGTGGTTTTTTTGGAGGGGGTGGTGAGTTGTTTTTTTTTTTCCCCCTGGTCTTGGTTCTTGCAATCAGAGGACACAAACTCATCAAATCTCTAGTTCTGTGGGGGCACGTAGTTGGATTATGAATGAAAGATGCACTTGGAGTGAAAATCAGAGCTCTGCAGTCAGGGTGCTGATGCAGGAGGCCTGGCCTCTGCTCCTTCTGGTGACTTTTAGTGATGTTGCAGGGGCACCACAGGGATAATTGAGGCAAGAGTAGCATTTTTCACCACATCGTAGTGTCATTTCAGGCTGTTTGGCTCCATTCCCCTGGGGCTACCCAGCACCAGGTTGAAGTCAATCCCTTTGTCATTAAACAACCCAGCGTGTAAGTCATGTCTAAGAGCATCCCAGGCCACAACCGGCTTCTTCCCCGGAGAAGGAGAAATGCATTCAGATCACAGACTCTCTCCCCAAGGAGAATCAAACATGAGTTACCTAAACATTGGAGGAGCTCCACAAGTATGGAGAGAATAAGGAGGAAATAATACTTCTTGGGCTTTATTATATACCCTATAAATGATTTATTTTTAATTATGAAAAGAGCTACAAGCAGCCTAAACCCAAACAGCTTACATTTCATGTTGCTTACAACCAAATTTTACTTTCTTCTTCATTTATCTTGCCATGATGTTCTCATCAGTTTCTTTCCCACATGGAAAGGAGACAATTGCAGTCCAAGGTGATGATTTAAGGGTTAAAAGAGAAGCTTTGAAAAATCAAAATAAAGTCTCTAGAGCAGGTTGCCTGTTTCAGCTGCTGTGGCTCTGAGGACACCTAATCTGGGATCTGTATGCAGACGTCCAGCCTAGACATGCCAAGAAGTCAAAGCCAGCACTTTCTCCAGGTGTCCCCTGTCCCAAGCAGAGCGCCGTTGTTTTCTTTTCTCTTCTGTAAAAAACAGCTGACATATATTTAAAAAAAAATAAAGATTAAAAAAAAAAATTCAGCATTGCAACAGAGAGGTTTTTGGTGGAAAAGCGATGCCTGGAATTGGTTGTGGTCTGCAACAAAACCCGTAGGACACCCACTCTGAGCACGGGCACGGATCTCTGCTCCCAGCTCCGAGGCAGCGCGGAGCAGCTGGGAGATGTCAGAGCAACAGCAAACCTCACCCCTCCGTGTCACAGGGAGGTGGAGACAGATTTTAAGATGGAGCAAGCTCCTGGGAACAAAGGAAAGCTTGAAAACCCTCAGTGAGACCCCTGAAGCCAATCCAACACTGCTATTTGTACATCGCTCTGCATGTAAATCAGGATGCTTGCACTTCGCGCTCTTTTTCCAGCTTTATATTGAGAGAGAGAGAGATTTCTAAATCCCTGACCCTTCAGGGACAAGTGTTCCTCCTGGCCACAGCTACCTGCACGGCTGCCTGCAATTACACAGCACGTTAGCAGTGTTATTGAGATTATGTTCTGTCAGCTACACGGATGAGCTTCTCTCCTTCCAGCAGTCACAGGGAAAGGACCCTTTGGAGGGGGGCTCAGCAATTAAGCCAAACAACAATTTTTACTGGGGTTATTTTCATTCCTTGCACTGGGCACCCAGTTTTTGTGCTGAGGCATGTGCTACTTGAAGGACTGGCTCTGCTTTTCAAAGGAAAGCACATTCCTGAGGTCCGTTGGCTTCTAGGTGACATCCTCAGGTAGAGTAGCCTGGCGGAGCTCCGCTGGAGTCAGCGGGGGTTATCGGACGTAAATCAGCCCTGGACCCAGCGCGGTGCATTTCACACAGTGAGCACATCTCCCAGAGCTTCACCGCTCTGCTGAAGCTGCCAGGAGCCTTTCTGCTGACTTCTCCAGGTGCTGGCCCACTTCCTACAACAACCTGGAGCCAAGGACAGCAATGAGCTCTTATATATGGCTGAACATCCTTCTGTCTCAGGACACTTTAGAAAAGGGGAAGGTGCCACACTGCCCTTTTGCAGAGGAGGAGATGGAGGATATTCCGGCTCCCACCCAGGAAGGATGCTGTCTTCCCGATGGCTGGACCCAAAGCTGATGATTAGAGAGGCCGTTCATGTGAAAGCAGGACCAGGCTCCCTGCTGTCCTGTTCAAGCCATGATTTTGGTAAATTTTCCCCACCCTTCTTGCAACCCCGTGTCAGAAATGTTGATCACTCCAGGGGAAGCCAAGAGAGCTGCGGTTCCTCTCCTCACCTGGAAACCTGGCATCTTAAATTGCTTTTGTAATTTCATCCGGATATGTCATTACTGTCCTTCCCGTCCTAATTGTCCTGCAGTGCTGCTGTGCAGCATCCCACAGCACAGCGGTAGGCAGGTGGTATGGCTGAGGGGAAAGGGCAGGAGGTAGGAGGTTAGGAAGCCTGGGGTCCAGTCCCCCGTGTTACTGCACCCCCAAAAGGGCATGATGTCCTTGTGCCAGGTGCTGCACACGGGTTTTTAACTCTCCTTGTCCCTGCTTTTCCACTTGCCGATGCTGACATAGCCAGGAGTCAGAAAGTCCAAGGCGTTATTCAGGGATGTGGTAGATGTGGATCGCTCCAGCGTGATGGAGCAAACCCCTGTCACCCCATATCTCCAGGGCAGGGCTCTCGCCAGAGTGCAGCGGCAACGGGGAGGGGTGTGAAGGCGGCAGCACTGCAGGGGGAGCAGCTGCCACCTCCTGACACTGGTAAACAGACAGGGCTAGAAATGCCGAGGGACCAAGGAGGGGCCAGTAGCCTTGCATGACCCTTACACCATCTTCTGAGCCAACAGCCATGTGTTGACATTCATTTACTTGCTTGCATTTTGGAACAAGATATATAGCAAAAAGCTACTGTAGAGTTGTATCTGGGGTTTCCTTTGAGCTCTCAGGTTTGAAGAATTTACCCCAGCCTGGCTGAGGTATGTAAATACGGTGCACATGCAAGTGCAAGGTAACGTATCTTACTTTTCACTTCACCGAAGAAGGATAAAACAAAGATAGACATCCTACATCCAGGAGACAACTGGCAAGGTACAATCCCTTACCAAACCCCCGGTCACTTGCTGGGTTGTGCTAAAGCAGAAACAAGACCCCATCCCTCATCTCAGCAGCTCCAGTTCAGTGCTATCCTTGTCGAGAGGGCTCCACCAGCCTGCCACCCACCTGCTGACACAGCTTTTCCTCTGTGCCCTGTGGCAGAAAACAGCTCATCTCCTCTGTCCCAGAATGATTAGTGGCAGAAAGATACCATCTGCCTTTGCTATGGGAGCATCCTGGTACCCGGGGGCCCACAGCACAACAGCCTGTCCCTGGCACGGCCGAATGGGCCAGCCCTGTCCCCAGCCACGTCCGTGTCGCAGGGAAAAGCCCAAGCCTTGTCATTACCCTGCGGCAAAGCTTTTGCTTTCACTTGGGCAGCTGGCTATTTGACTAGGAAACCCAAGCTGTGCTTTGAAGAACAGCAGCGGGCCGTGTCTTCAGCAAAGTCTAATGTAGCAGAAGGCAATTGCAAGGGAAATTACATCCTGTGGAAGCAGGTAGTCGTGCAATGATGTGAAAAGTGTTTTCCCTCCAGTGAGTGTGTGCATGCTGCCGGCGTTTTGGTTTTCTTTATTTTTTTAAAAAAGGCAGATCAGGACTCAATGCTCACAGTTTACTGCAGGGGAAATGATTTCACAGATCTGCATGCCATGCAGCCACTTCCAGGCACAGCTGCTCGGGGATGGTACACCTCCTTCCAGCCCCTAACGCATTCCCCTCCATAGCAGGAACATCCTTACTTGGAGCAGGGTGAATGGTGGAAGTCAGCGGTGCAAATATCAGGGCAGCGCTGAAAATATCTCTGCATCCTTCAGGCCGGGGAAACGGTATTTGAGGAAGGGAAAGTCTCTGCAGACGACGAGGTGTGGGGGGGTATCCACTTGCCATCCACAAGTCTGTTTCAAAGCAGAAATCCTGCTTGCACCCGTGCTCGGGGGCCTCCCTGCCCCATGCAGAATTTCACCAAGTAAATATTTTTCCCTGATGCAACGTCCAGTTTCTCCTTCTGCAAACGTTTAGCATCACTAATGCGTCTCCCCTGCCAAATGCCGAACTCCCTTCCTTGGTTTCCTTAGCTCTCCTTTGGGATGGGAAGACCCGCTTTCCGATGTGGGGAGAAGGAAGGGCCAGACCGACCTACAATCACAGTAACCCACTACAGCCCTCACTGGGGCTGCTGCAACTTGATTTCCAAACTGTAAATAAAATTTACCTTTCCCAGCCGAAAAAAAAAAGTCATTTTCTGAGCAGCTCATGACTAACCGCACTCATTTGGGATCTCTAGGGCTGGATCTATGCATCCAGGTGTGAAAATATCAGTGCTGGATTATAAACCACTCTGTCAGCCCTGTGGGACAGGAGATGCCCCAGAAATGTTAGCTGCGATTCTATTACTTTCTCAGTGGGTCAAGTCCAGCCTGGGTCTGAGCAGCCTCTGCACGTTGATTTGGGAATCAAGGAGCCACTAAATGAGTTTTGTGCAGTACACAGCTCATCAAGGATTCAAATGTAATAACGGCATTTATAATGGATTTAAGGAAAAAAAAATATATTCCCGTCATGCATAATTTATTTACTACACACACACACACACACACACACACACACACATATATATATATATAGTTGAAAATGTGCTGTGTTAGCTGTGAAAACTGCACAGCCAGCAAAGGGAGAGAAAAATCCCCACCCATCCCCTTCATCTGACGGCTCAAAGAGACTTTTCCAATTGTCAGATGCTACTGGCCCTCATGAAAATTTCAGTCATTTCAGTTTGAGCTCTTTCTCAGACACAGATCCCGGCTCTCATTTCCAGGGCTGGTGCTCCTTGTGCCACGTGTCACGCTGAAACCCCCGGTGGCACGGTAGCCCCCAGCCCAGCTGGTATGGCAAACAACATCCAGGAAGGCAGGCAACCCAGATCCCTTCTGTCTTGTTCCATGTCGCTGTATGAGTTGGAGCAAGATGGGCTGAGAAAGACACCAAACCCCCTGTTTTCACATCCAGAGAGTTTAGGATGATGCTGCAGATGGGTGCCCCAAGAGCACGCCTCCACCAGGGCTGAGGTCTTCTGATTGCATTGCACAGAGATGTGCGTGGTAGTTCAACGCTGGGGGAGATGCAGTGGTTGCGGAGAGTTTCACCTGGCAGATGGAGATGGAAACCACCATGGGAGAGAGCTGGGGACTGGAGGGCTCATTGCTGGTCTTGCCATTGCTGGTCTTGCCATTGCTGGTCTTGCACTGGCTCTTGGTTGCACAAATTAATTTCCTCCTCCCTTCCTTCGCTGCCTCGCAAGACATTTAGTTCAGTTCTTCTGGGGCTTAGTGACCTCTCTCTGACCTGGTAGCTGGGTCTCAACATGCCCCAGGGAAAAGGGAACCATAAATTTACCTTCACTCACTAAAATAAATTACAAGAAATTAATGTCCCATAATGAGACAATTTGTCATTGCTGATAGGCCTGGCTTTAATGGAGGGTTTTAAAACAGCACCATTAATTTATATGGCTTTGCTATTTAATATTTAAACAGGATGAATCTTGCTATAAAGGCAGTTTACTTGGAAAGCAGGCAAAGAGTGGGGGAGGAAAGGAGCGGGGTCGCATGTGTGTCTAGGGAGCACAAAACAGCCTCTTGCCTTCAGTTCAAGGGAAGGTGATTTTAGCTATGTACATTTGGCTGATGAATGCAAGTCCTCTTGGGAAAAAGGCTAAGGCTCCCTAAAAGTCAAGAGCAACAATGTGTTCCCTAAAAACTGGAGCATCATATTCCCAAGGGCCCACCCCTACATGTCCGCCAAGGTGCTGGCTCCTGGTTTCCACTAATTGCTCCAAAGTTTGCCCATCCTCAGGGCTGCCGGTTTTTGGTTAGCCCGTGAGCCAAACCACTGAGCAAGACATTTCTTGCAGCAGAGAAATCAGGGCTGCCTGTGACGTTGACTTGCCCCCTACCCCCTTGTACAAAGCTTCTGCCCGAGGTTTGCAGGACTGTAAAGGTGCAGCTGTATGGAGAGGTGTATGGAGAAGACGATCTCAGCTCCTATGGTCAACAGTCAGCACTTTCCCTTCCCTCTGGCTTCTGCAGGTGGATTTACAGAGATGCTCACAGCAGGGTTAGTATCTTTATACTTGTAGCAGGGAACAAGCAGCTAACTTCTTTCTGCATTTTTAAGATCTCTCCCCATGTTTTTACGCTGTTCTCCACTCCTTTTACTGTCAGTCAGATGCATTCTGCACCTAAAAAGGCTGAAGTGCCAGGGCTGAGGCGTTTAAGCACAAAAGAACATCCAAATCCTTTCAATGGACCTCCTCCATCTCCTCTTTTCTGGAGGTAGCATTCATGCGATGGAACATTCTCATGGTCTCCTGCTCTCCGTGGGGTCTCTTGCCAGTCCCTAGAGCAGTGTCCTGAGGTCACTGAGCAACCCTACAGTCCTGATCGGTGACTCTCATTCGGATCTTGCACTGCTGCAGAAACAGCAGGGGAATAACTGCTCATAAAGCAGCACGGTGCCTGCACTGCTCCATCTCTCCATCATCTTCTGTGGTTCTATGGTTTAGTGGTGGTTTTGACAATGTCAGGTTAATGGTTGGACTCGATGATCTTAAAGATCCCTTCCAACCTAGACCATTCTATGATCCTGTGGTTCCATGATTCTACCTTGCACGGTAGCACAGCCAGCCCCACCGACTGCTCATCCCATACCTGCCTGGCTTCGGGGCCCTCGGGAGCTACATTTAATTACACTACCATCTATTCAGCTCAACTGACTCCATTCTCCCAGAGATCTTATTTTTGTTTTGATTTCTTTTTGCATAGCCCATTGTTATTCTAGACATCTCCCCTTTCGTTCTTATAAAGGGCACATTTGCCCTTCCAGGCTGGCCACCCATTGGGTTCCGAAAGGGAAGGGTTTGATATCGGCCATGTTGTCTGGGAGCCCTGCGGGGACTCAGCAGAGCAGCTCTGCACCAAGCCAAAGGCAAACACCCAAACTGCTGGAGGTCTTAATTCTAATCAGATTTACTTCTTACACTTCATCCTAATTAGAAATCATTTCAGTGGCATGTCCTACATTACACTCATAAATTAAATATTTCAATGCCCAAAAACATTTAGCTCAATGCCTTCTTAGAATTACACTGCTTATGAAACAAAGGCAAAGCTGCTTCATTAAAACTATTGTTCTCCTAGAAAAGTCATTAGACTTCATTTACTGCAGCAAGTTATCTTGTACAAGGACAATATGAAAATGCCCTGAAGACTCTGACCTAAAGCATATATAAAACCATCTTACTTTCAGTGTGGACTTTCTGCTGCCTTTAGAATCATAGAGTCATTTAGGTTGGAAAAGACCCTTGGGATCATCGAGTCCAACCATCAACCCCACTCTACAAAGTTCTCCCCTACACCACACCCCCCAACACCACACCTAAACGAGTCTTAAACACATTCAGGGATGGTGACTCCACCACCTCCCTGGGCAGCCTATTCCACTGTCTGACCACTCTTTCTGGGAAGAATTTTTTCCTAATGTCCAGCCTAAACCTACCCTGCCATTCCCTCTTGTTCTATTGCTAATTACCTGTGAGAAGAGACCAGCACCAACCTCTCTACAATGTCTTTTCAAGTAGTTGTAGGGAGTGATGAGGTCTCCCCTCAGCCTCCTCTTCCTCAAACTAGACAGTCCCAGCTCCTTCAATCTGAGCAGTACCTCAATAAGGGCCTTGTGCATTATCCTCCATATAGCAAAGACCCCGCACAAGACCTCCTGCTGCTCAAAGGTATTTCAACCAAGGACCATCCATACATAGGGGCTCTCCAGATGGGAAGAGACTTTCAGCAAACTATCTTTTACTTTCTCTCCTGATCCTCTACCTTTCAAAGAAGGACATTTAGCGGCTCCTACAGTGCTCCAGGCATTGTGAGAGGACCTGGGCTGGCTCATCTAAATGTCCTAGCAAGTTGGTTAGATCATCCATGAACCACTGAATTCGTTTCCCAGTTAGAGTTCACTGAAAACAAAGTTTTGTGACTACTACAGCTTATGAACCTCATTTAATTCTGCACTGGAATCAAAGGAAGTCTTTTTCAGTAAAAGTAATGGTGTCAGAGCTTCTGTCTTGGAATCCAAAAGGCCAAGATTTCAATTCAGAGTCCCGTGCTTCTCTGTAGAGGACAGAAAAATTCACCCTGGACTTCAGAAACCTTCCCCTTAGAAACATGATAGGAAAATATTCTCATCGCATGTTTCAGCTGGAACAAAGCATTTTGTTTCAAGGAAAAAGGAGTTGGGTCAAAATAGTCTGGCTGGCTGTTCTTCTGGGACAGACATGGAGCTGTTTTATTACTGCTCTCAAGGTTTTATCTAATCTCAACTTTGTCTACCTCCATTGACCACCATGACACAGGTGCAGCATCTGAACCCTGTGTTTCACACATCAGAAAGGCTTTGTACGCCCAGCTGTACATTACATGGGGCATTACAAATTTAATCTCCAACATTTCGCTCTTAAGATGCTGGAACAGGCACTTATTTTGGGGGACATCAGGTTGTTTTCTCTACCGCAGAACTCATTTCACGTACCTTCGAGTTTCAGGGTGAGTAAACTGCCAGCATAAAGTCTGCATTTCACATTTAGTGCTCTAGTTAAACTGGATTAAGATGGGAGTGAATTTTACAGCAAAACACATTTAAAATTAAAATCCCTATCCTGAACTAGCGTAATCCACTTAAATTTCCTGTGGGGAATTTGGATGCTCTTATTCCAGAACCAGGCTGTACCCACTGGGAATTAATAACATATGGTATCCTGTTTGCACAGCTCTTTTCGAGTAGTATTTAGGGCTCATTCTGTCATTCCGCATGTATCTTTAGGAAATAAAATACTTCATGAAGCTTAATCAGTCCTTCAGGACCGTAATTTTCCTTGTAAGTTTTCATGGGTAAATTCATACCTGATACTGCTGTATCAGAAACAAAGGCAGCGAGTCCTAATCTGGTTCATGTTCATATGATTTTTATGGCCTGGACCTAGACAGAGAACTTTGCCCTTTTCTCTTCAGATTGCACACCGACTCTATTACTCTTTGGGGCCAAAGAATCAATAAGCTTAATGGAGCAGACATCCCATTTATTTTTATGGGATTTAACACAGTGATAATCACTGTTTCAGGTAGTAAAATTCCACGTCTGACCCAAACATTTTCCATTGGGTTCCAGCATCCTCCATCCCAAAGTGCAGATAAGGCCTGAAGCTTCAGAGAAAGGGCAAAAGCACTCGTAATGTGCTTAGCCAGTTGTTCAATGGGCAAAAGCAAATTCGTTCCTCTTCCCTTGCAAGTGTTCTTATGTCCTGAAGCATGAGGTTTCATTACCCTTATCATAGTCTTAGTTTGCACAGCATCAAAGGTTATTAATGGTCATAAAATTACCTATTGCTGTTTCATATGTAACCACTGTATTTCTTTTTATGGCAAGCTTGTTCCACACTCTGGTTACCCGGAGCTCTTGCAGAACAATGCTGTAATCCTGCAAGTTGGATCAGCAGTCATTTTATTCACATTATCCATGTGCACAATATAATATAAGCAATAATCTTTGCCTATTATTCTGACAACACAAAATCCCATTAAGGTCAATGGTTCAAGAACTCATTTGACTTTGGTGGAACATGGGCTCATTAAAATAAGGCACAAATGCCACTTGAGAGGACTCAGAAGATCTCTGGAAATGGGAGCAGAGGGGCTGTATTGTTCTCTTTCTTGACTCCCCACCATTGATACTAACAAAAGGTAGTGTTTAGCAGTGGGAAGGAAGAAATTTTTCACTCTGAGGGTGGTGAGCTCCTGGCCCAGGTTGCCCAGAGAAGCTGTGGCTGCCCCATCCCTCGAGGGGTTCAAGGCCAGGTTGGACGGGGCTTGGAGCAACCTGGGCTGGTGGGAGGTGTCCCTGCCCAGGGCAGGGGATTAGAACTAGATGATCTTTAAGGTCCCTTCCAACCCAAACCATTCTATGATTGTATGATTTCCATCCTACGAGAAATCCCATTTCTGGGGAGCTTTTCTTCAATCCAGATCAGAAGGAAATTTATGAGTTGTTGCACGCAAAGGGACGCACACCCCGCTTTCCCCCCACGAGGCAGAACGTCGGCAGCAGGGATGCCGGGCAGTTCCCTGGCAGCGAGTAAGGAGCGAGCATCAGCGGAGGAGGAAACGCTCCCCGCCCGAATGATGTGACATTCACAACAGGACGATCAAGGCATGAAATGATAGACTGGCTGTAAGGAACGTAAAAGAGGAACGAGAAATGAGTCTGTAAGTACGTTAATTGCTAAGGGGGAGATCAAATAAGCGGCTGGTGCACTCTTCAGTGGAGAGGCACAGATGGGGACAGAGAGGACGGGTAACGTGCACAGTGCCATGTTTGCAGAGTCTGATACAGGCAAGCAGTGTTTGGCTGGGCTGCACATGAGCGTTGGTAACAGCAGAGAACGTGCTTGTGCTACAGCAAGGGAAAAAAAGTGAGCTGGGGAATATTTCAATATTCAATATTCAATACTTCCAGATGGACCTCGCTTGGTAATGTCTGGAGCACTTGCTGACCGAAATGATGCAGGCTCATAGCTGGTGTGACTCTTGTAAAGGATACATGGACAGGGGGTGATGTCCCAGCAGGCTGGAAAAGGACAAGCCTTGCGCCTGCACGTGGGGAAAGGGAGACCCCACCGCTAGATATCAGTTACGTGGTTCAGACCCAATACACACGGATAATCAAACCAGTCCTTTGTAAACCTCGAGAGGATAACAAGGAGATGAATCACAGCCAGAACAGATTTGTCAAGAACAATCCAATCTCCTTTCATGAGAGGGTCACAGGCTTTGTGTATAAGGGAGAAGGATGGGCTCTTGTGATGCTTTGGATGTTGTCCCATATTGTCTGCTCAGAGGCAAGGCGGAGAGACACGGCTGGCTACTTAATGAGCCGAAAACACTTAAAAAAGCCTGTTCAGAGTAGCTAACAATTCTTTGGGCTGTTTGAGGTGGAGCAGGGACTCACCTTGGACCTGGTGCTATTTGATGTGTTCATTGCTGACTCTGATTATGAACTGGAAAGTATTTAGCTTAGGAGTGGAGGAAGCTACAAATGCTGGTGTACACAATTAGCTAAAGACACTGCATTAATAATTGAAATACTGTAATACTTAGATACTATAATAATTGAAATACTATCTCAGGAAGGAAATGGCTAGTTTCTGCTCTGCGGAAGAGAACCAGGGAGTGATGGTGGATTGCACAGAGTCAGCATCAGCAGAAGAAGATCTCCTGGTGTATACAGGGAGAGTTGTAGGGAGGTATGGGAGGAACCTTCTTGATTTGTTCAGCCCAGAAAGGTGTCAGCTGAAGTTGAGAGTTCATGGATGGACCCAGAGAGGATGTAGACAACCTGAGGACTGCAGCAAGAAAACCCAATTGAGGGAAGAACTGGATGAGCTGGAGCTGTCTAATTTAGGGAAAATTGACCAAGGACACCAAAATAATCATCTGCAAATACATAAAAGGAAAATGATGAAAGGAAAGGAGTGTGCCATTGCCCATCACCTTTGGAGACAGGACGAGAAATAATGGGTTCACCTCCATCAAGGAATATTTATATAGGCATTACGAGAGCCTTTCTAATAGTAACAATGGCACAGCACCGACAGGTTGTGCAGTTGATTGATTGCAAATTTTCAGTTCCTAGAGGTTTTCAGGAACAGGTTATACAAATATCTGCTCAGAAGGGTTTCTGTAGAGCAGATCCAATGTTGTAGCTGTGAGTAGATCAAATGTCTTCAGTCGTGTCACCGCAAGGCTGTGCTTGTGCATAAAACGTCATTCCTAATATTAAAAATCCATGTAAGATGGAAGGTGTTATATATTTATATATTCAGATTTGCAAATATACACCTGAATATTAACCTTCATATTCAACAATCATATAGAAGCCCATATTTAATGAATTTAAAATAATAAAAAAAAAGATGTAATTTATTTGAAATGAGAACATCAGAGTTTTCAATTTCTCCAGAAAATATCACTGAAATAAGTGATGAAAGATTTTATTAAAAAAAAAAAAAAAATAGAAACAACCCTGCATTTTCCAATAGAAGACGGATCAGTTTGAAGTGCAGAGTCACCCTAATTCCCGGCAATTAACACTGAATGGCCTCCAGAGAGTTTTCTGCTGTAAAGAAGAGAGTTAAAATATTAACTCACTACTCTCTCTGAGTCTTTATATGTGACTTATTACTGTCATTAATAGATCCTTATCTTTGCAAAGATATTGATGAAACAGGGAAGCGCTAGCTCCATAGAGGGAAGCTTCCCCACATCACCGGAGGGGCTGGAAATCCATCCCTGCCTTCGCAAATCTTTGCCCCCGGTTTTACAAGGAAAGAAACCGAATCCTGTGGAAGGGCAGAGCCTCGCTTAAAGGTTACAGGGTGAAAAGCAGCTCAGCACCCAGGGCAAGTGGGAACTCAAAATGCTCCTTCTAAACAACAGAGGATGTGGGAGGCTGCACAGGGGGGTGAACTCCAAGATGACTCCGAAGAAGGGCTAGAAAGGTCAAATCAGGGTTATGATTTTTTTTTCCCCCACTCCAGCAAAGAAACAACTTGTTTTTGCATACTAGAGACTCCGTGCAAACATCATTTCATCCCTGCAGCTGAAATCCATCACCGGGCTTGGCAGGCCTGGAGGGCAGAGAGGTGAAATGTCTCTGCGGAGGTCACTGGGTGAATTAATGTCAAATGCAGGGATGGAGCTCACAAGGCCCCCGCATCTGTTGTACTGCTCACGTTGCTGCTCTGGGCTGATACTCGCATAGTTTATTAACAAAAGACCCAGAGTGAAGTTCAAAAGCAGAGAAGTAAAAGGAAGAGGAACAATTAGTATTTACCAGCAGATTTTCCAGATCCTGGGCTGTTTTTTGTCCTGCTCCTTTTCTCCAGCTGAGAGGTAGAAATGGCTCCTCCGTCCTTCAAGTATGTGCCCAATGTTTTAATCTCAACAGTGATCCACAGCCACTCCAGCAATAGAAGCAACACAGACAGTGGCAACCTCCCAGCCCTGAAACAAAAAAACAGGGATACAGAGACCAAGGGTCCCCTCTTCACCGACGTTTTCCATGCATATTCATGACCCCATCCTACCTCTGCCACCCTGATTTCTTCTCTTGTCTTTTCTCCTGTGCTCACGAAGGCAGCAACAAGTGCTCGACTTGGTTGCGACTGCCTCTGCCGATGTACACGCTCCTCAGCTTAATCTTTCTAGGGACACATGGAAATAGCTGCAGGTTGCCCACAGAGGCGGGAGGTGGGTTGAGGGGTTGGATAACACAGAAAGAGAAAACGAGGGCTTCGGTCTCACCGCGCTGCACCGGCGCCGAGTGTGTGTAGGGGCTGGCACTGCTCGTACACCTTGCGTTAGGGAGATTGCTACTAAACAACCATGGAGATGTGGCCCAAAAAATGCCAACAACATGTTTATTCCCACACTGGAATTCCCACACATGCATGAGCAAAATTATTTTAAGAAAGCTTTGGGAAATTTTTGCTGGGGTTTTTTTCACTCCTTGCACTGGGCACCTTAGCGTTACAAGCGTGGATGGGAAGGAAAGAAAAGCAATCACCAGGCACTCTTTCAGAAATGATGTGTTCAGGCTGCAGGGAGGTGTCAGGTCAGGGGACTGAACTTGCCCTTCCTCTTACGGCAGAAGGAGCCTGGGTTCAGCTCCATGCCTGCACGAGGCTCCCCGCACATCTGGTCACTGCTGGGGAATGGGACGTTTCTCTTCCATGACTCACTCAGCAGTGGCCAAATATCAGTAGATACAGATTGCAAAGCTGACGCACAGAGAGAAATCCCTGATGCACAGAAAATCCCAAGTGTCCAGATAGTGATTCCTAACTATGCAGGAAATCACTCTTTCAAAGTCCTTACAAGCTGGAGGAAGGAAAAAGTGGTGAAGAGCCACAGAAATGGAAGTTGTGATCATCATCTTCCTTCCACAGCCAGCTGCTTCAGAGTCCTACCTGCGTCAGGCTTCCCAACCTATTTCCCAATGTTCCTGTGACAAAAAGATCACTGAAGACTTGAGAGCAGCACGGTAACTGCAGAGCTGGCCAGCACCACGTCATCGCTTCTGCCCCTAAATCCACCTGTAGCCCCGCACAAATACATTAAGCTCTTAGTTATTCTGGGCTTGTGCAGCCCCGGGGGAATTCCTTCACGCTAATTAATATGGCTTTTACCAAGATTACTATCATCACTTCCCAGAAGCATTTTACTCCCTTAAAGCATCTCATCTCTTACACTGGGGTTTCCTCGCAAGGAAACTTGGAACGTGTATTTCTGAGGAGTCCCGCACAAAGCAGCCCAGATAAGATGCAGAGTAACAGAAACCCTGCGATCCACCGCTTGCAACCTCGCTCATAGGAATCCAGGCTGACTGCAGCACTCGATATCTGGACCTACTGATGTCTGCTGTATCTCAGCCCAGATAAGGATCTTTCCTCTGTGCTTCCTGTGGCTTTGACAAATAATCCAAAGATCAGCCCCTGATTGTTCCAGCAATGAAAGGACATAGACAACACAGCTCAACTGCTCCAAAATTTTGCAGAATCCTTCCCTCCCTTCCTTTTTTTCAGCTCCATTTCTAAGGTTGCAGCCTTCACGAGAGAGGTGAGTTGCCCTGGCAACATCTCAACATTCTGCCTGGACATAAATTACCTGTCAGTCTCGGAGAAAATGATGAACTGGCTGAATCTGCAGGGTTTCTCCTTCTAAACCAGTTTTTTTCTTCCCCTTTTCCCAGATAACTGAACCAGTGGCCCTTAAAGTCTCTAGTAAATAAGAGGAAATTAAAAAAAAAAAGGAGGTGGAATAGCTCATTTCTGAGAATTCAGTGAACATCTGCTCTACCTGTAACCAGTGGAACCCCAGGGGAAGGTCCTGCTGCTGGAAATCTACCACCCGTAGAAGCTCTTGGACAGGAATGGTTGAAGGTAGTTGAGGGAAGGGGAAGGCTGGTCCAAGGGGAAGGCGAGGGAAGCTGGGGTAGATGGCTTCTGCTCTAAGAGGTGCTGCATGTCCCTTTGCTCACCATCGCCTACCACTAAAATCGGGGTTCCTCTCTGAGCCCTGCAGGGATGATCAGGGTGAGGGAACTTGGCTTTTTCTGCGCCTTAAACCCTGGCTTAAATCCTGCAACCAGAGCACCACAGGCTCCACAGCTGCTCCTGAATTTCTGCCAGAACCATCAGGAGTGAAGGGAGATGCAGCTTCTCCCTGCCTAGTGCAGCATAAACCCCTCGAGCCGGCACTCAGGAAGCCGCGGGGATGCGCAATGCCTTTGAGGGATGCCCACTTCTCTGTCTCTCTGGACTTTCCTCCCAAAAAGGAGGGGTGTATGTGCACCACGGAGCATTTACACCCCACGGTGAGAAAGGCCAGGCAGGCACAGGCTCAGTGGGAAGCCCCCTCTCATGCACCGGCAGGGCTGTGCTCTCCGCACCAGGAAGGGCTGCGGTCCTCAGTCGGTAAATAATTCAGGAAAATTTATGTAACCATAATGCAGGCATGTTTGTGTGTCCCTGTGAGGTCTCCCAGGCACCACGGATTGGATCAGTCAGGGTGGGGAACCCCAGCCACAGCACCTGTTTGTGCCCAGATCCTCTGGAAAAAAAAAAAAACCCAAACATTAAAAAAATATAAATCACCTCTTGCTTCTTAACAGCTTTGTCCAGTGTTTTCTCTTTGCAGGAGATTCTGAGATCCAATCTGTGGAGAGAGCAGGGAGATGACGCACTCCCTTGGGCACACTGGGCAGGGTGAGGCCCTGATTGTTCTCTACAACTCCATGAGAGGAGGGTGTAATGAGGGGGGGGTCAGTCTCTTCTCCCAAGGAACAGGCAATAGGACAAGAGGAAACGGTCTCAAGTTGCGCCAGGGGAGGTTTAGGATGGGTATTAGGAGAAATTTCTTCACCAAAAGAGTTGTCAAGCACTGGAACAGGCTGCCCAGGGCAGTGGTGGAGTCGCCATCCCTGAATGTATGTAAAAGACATGTAGACATGGTGCTGAGGGACATGGTTTAGTGGTAATTTGGCAGTGCTGCATTAACTTGATGATCTTAAAGGTCTCTTTCAACCTGAATGATTCTATGGTTCTGTGAAGGTCTCCCATCAGCTCTGGATGTTTATACCCCATTACCCAAGCCCTGCTGTGCTGCTCTACCCAGGGCCGGAGCCACTGCGAGGAAACTCTGAAACATGGTCAACCAAAGCCCAGCACTTCCTAATTCAGGTTGGTATTAAAAGGTCCCAAAAGAATGACGTGTCCAGGAGCCATTAACATTCAAGGGGAGTGAAAAATCACAGCATAAATCTGCAGTGAATATTTCCGCTGCTGCTGGAGTTTGGATGTCAGGAACATTTCCACGGTGTCCGATAGCATGCTGGGAGATTTTAGTCCTGAACACAACTACCGTCATGGAGTTTAAATTCAAAAGTATCTTGCTTTTCTTTTTTTTTTTTTTTTTTTTTGGCCACTTGCAGTTAATAAGAAGAAAGGAAGAAAGAAGGGGGGGAAACATCAGCACAGATCCCATCAGTGCCAAGCCTGACGCTGGCGAGGCAGATCGCATTAGAGTCGTGATATTATTAATTTCAAAGTGAATTTAATAGGTCACTTAATACTCAATGAGTAAGAAGAAAAATGTCAAGAAGAAGAAAAACACAGTCCAGAAGCACCGTTATGGATATTGAACCTTGTGCTTCAGGGCTTTCCGCAGCCCAGCTCCTGGGCTTTTTCTTCAATGACAAGAAACAAAGGTGTTTCCCTCATCAGAGCTAATTAACTCCTAATGAGTACAGTGCAACAAGTGGCTTTGCATGCGAGTCACTAGGTCAAGGTAGGGTTTTCCTGGCCCGCATCGTCACGTGAAAACTATCTGCTCCCTTCATTAGGAGCTTATCCCATGGCGCAATAGCGGATTCAAGTCGCGTCACCATCTCCCTCCTGGGAGAAGAAGCCTGTAGCAGCGGGGATGAAGCTTAATGAGGAAGATGGGGCACAGCGTTCCCCATCTGCCCGGCGTAACGGATGCAGCGCTGCGTTTTACGTCCCTTTCGGAAGCAGTTGGTGCCAGCCCCATCACAGCCCAGCCGCCGGCCGGCGGGGGTGGGGGCTTTGATGCCATCTGGTCGTTTCTAAGGGAAAAGAAGCGTTTACGTGAAGAAGGAAGCAGAAGTGATGCTGTTACCCGAATGCGAACACAATGGATGGGCAGGAGCGATGATGTGAACTAGAGGGAAGTTTTCAATCAAAGTTGGCTTTTTTTAATGAAAAATAATTAATTTTTTTTTCCGAAGAAAAGCTTTGGGAATGCGTGTTCTTTTGATTACCATATCTAAGAGCGTGTGTGAAAATAAAACAAAGCATCCCCGCCTGCGCATCCCCGTGCTCACTCCTCTCCGACCTCCTTTCTTTCTGCCAATGGAAAGGGCAACAAGGCGGAGGGAAGGGACCAAAACCTGAAGGAAACTTGGTCACTTTTCAGCAGTTGATGGTCTTTTTGTGGCCAATTTTATTCTTCCATAAGAAAAGTGAAAACAATTACAGCTTTTTGGTGGAAGAGGATTATTGCAAACCCTCCTGTAAAAGTCAGCTTGTACACGTTGGCCAGCTCCTGCTATAGAATATTAAATTATTTTTTTTTGCTCATTCCATGTTCCCATAAGTACTGTTAAATCCCTTTAACAGTCAAGGAAACTGAGGCAGAGAGCGGCAAGGAAAGATATAAGGTCACAAGGTAAATGTTGGGCAGTAACAGAGTCAAGCAGAGATTCACCTGCTCTACAGACAGGTAAACGTTGTTATTCAGCTGTTGTTTTTAATTGAGTCTAATGAGTAGGTTCTTCTTCTCCCCTCCACTGTGCTCCTTCCAGCCATCCCTCCAGAGGGATGGGGATATGAGGACATGGGGACATGTCCCTGCTCTCTCCTTTCACACGAATTGTTTCCATCGCCCTTTGGCTGCGTGGCGGGACAGGGGTCTCGAATGCAGGCGTGAGGCGGGCATCGCTCAGCACAGCCCTTTTCCATGGATGCAGCAAAAATCACTCCACAGTCCCATCAGGGCCCTGTGCTGGGAGGAAATGTTTATTGGCCGTGACAGCCCCTGTCTGACAGCATAAGGAGTGGCAGGGTGATGGATGCAGCCTTTTCTTTCTCTAGCTCCAAGGAGCATTTTGCTTTTTACTTGGCGTTAGGGCAGCCAGATCGCATCTGCTACAGTCTTTAGACCCCGTTACGGTGGCCAGCAGTGATCCCCTCGGGACGAGCAAGGGAAGTACTCCCACATGATGTTTCGGGAAGCTGCCGGGGTGCGATCACGATGCTGGGCATCCTCTGACCTGCTCTAACGAGAGGCACCAACACAACCTGCAGTCAAGAGACACGAGTATGAAGCTAAATGAAAAAGCCCGGAAATCCTTGGGGAAGAACCCACGTCCCTGAAGTCACGCGTGCTCCAAACTGTCATCACGCAATTAGTCACTCGAACCCAAAGCTCAGCAGGAGCAGCCCCAAACAGCACAGAAACCCAGGCTGATGGTCCCATGGCACGTGGGAGCACTGCCTGATCCCTGGATACCCCCTCGCCATGGGTAGAAGGGGCCATTTGAGGCTTTTGGGGGCCAGCACAAGAATAATAGCTTGCATTTAGCAACCAGAGAGGGTATTTATAGAAAACCATTAAAACAAATCCAATCTTCTTATGTCCTCTCTTGTACACTGTTCATCACATTTCATTTGCTCTTGAAAGCAGCCTGCATCTGAGCCCGAGGACATCGCGCTGCAGGGACCAGGTCGTGTTCATTTTGTTTTTATCTACATCTGGTAACTAGGTTAAAATCTAAAGTAGGACTAATCAGGCTAAAAATAACGCTGCTCCCACCACAGGATCAGGCCATCATTACCGTTCACGTCACCACTAATGCTAGCGTGCGCCTGACACCTGACAAATAGCATAGCTTTTAAAGGTAATTCAATGAAACTGTTAACTTTCCCTAAGCTCTGCCTTCTCAACGTATTCATTTGTATTTACGCACTGTATCGGGCACTGCGCTCTGGAGCATCTCAGCCCAACGCTAAACATCACAATCATAGAGTCACAGAATCTATAGAATCAAGTTCACAATAACGCTGGGATTATGAAAACTCTTAGAAAAGAGATTTAGTTGGAAAAACCAGTGCTGTATCTTAAGTTTCTCTAAGCGTAGGGGTGAGGAGTGGGGAGAGGTTATCTGGGATGGGTGACATTCATATCTGGATACTTTGGTTGAGAGCAGGGATGGATTTGGTGACTGGGTAGTCCTGTCCGGCCCAAGAACAGATAAAACTCATTAATCCTGCAGCACCTGGAAGTTCCACTCAATTCATGCTTTTACTTGGTGGCTCCTGGCGAAACTTGTTGCATTCCCAGCTTGTTCCCTACCCCTCTCCTGTGGCCATGCTGGACTCAGGGTACTGGAGTAGGTACATCTTTGACCTGTCTCAGCAAAGCCTCTCATCTTCTTACAGACTTTCACCCCAGAATTCTCACCCATTTGAGTTGACTGACTTCTCTCAGCTGACTGAGAGGCAGAGAGATATCCCACACAGAGAGAAACCCCAGCACGGAAGGGTACGTGCACTGGATGACCCAGGAGTACAGCTCATACCATCAAATTTCGAAGCATTTTGCACTTTTCAGAAGACACCAACCAGCAAAGGCAGAGGAAAAGACATCAGTACCATCAGTGCGCTGCATTGAGCAGGATACGACAAACCCTGAGGCAGAGATGCTGATTTCACTCTGTGTTTGCACAGCACTGAGCACGGGTAAGTCCCTTCTGTGACTGCCACACTGCGAATTGTCACAGTCCCCTGAAACCCACATCTTCTCCTTGTCTTTGAACACACTCCTGGACGTAGCCCTCCTCAGCTAAGGAGAGCAGACCTGCATACTTAGATTTCAAGCTGTTACATACTCAGGAGCCTCTTGTGTCCTTGGATATAAACAGTCTTAGGAACAGAGCCAAATCACACCCCAGGCCACAATTTATTGTGTTTTTTTAAGAAAACGGGAGCATAATTGATCTCTGCACAAACTCTCCAGAAAAATCAGCTCCATGCGAGCCTTATCTCAGTCCTGCTTACAGCATCTCAACATAATGGGGGCTATTTATGTCCCTGCCTCCTCTAAAATAAAACACATTCTTTAAGCCATTTGCAAGCGAGATCATCTCTGTTTCTTCAGCAAATGTATAAATAATGATAATGCGGCTAGAAACATGCTTTATAACTAGGTCTTTGGCAGCACGGGGAGTTGCATCAGGCTGTGCAGATGTTCCACCTCCGTGGACAGGCACATGGTGCCTCTTCTTTATAGTCCAAAAACCTTTTGCAAACAGAGAGGAGATATTTGTATTCCTGCCCTGGCTCAGCCTCTCGGGAGGCAATGGTTCCCCCGAAACACAAATGGATCTTATTCATTTCTCTTTATCTCCCACTACAGATCACCACCTGACTCTCCGGAGGTGCCAAACAATTCCAGTCCCCTTTGGAACAAGCAGGCACCCATCCATCTTCTGCCTTACACCACCATTTGCAGCTCAGCACCAGGCAGGATTGCTCACTCGCTTTTCATGGTGGGAATGCGGTGCAGCAAGCAAAGCGTAGAGAAAGAGAATTACCAACACTTGCATTCACTTGCATTTCACCCAGCCAGCAAAACCCCCACTCCCAAGAGAGCTGGACGGCATCAGAGGGGAGAATGCTGTGAGGAGACCTTATAGTGGCCTTCCAGTACCTAAAGGGGGTCTACAGGAAGGATGGGGAGGGACTCGTGATCAGGGAGTGTAATGATAGAACACAGGGTAACAGCTTCAAACTGAAAGAGGGGAGATTCAGATTGGATATCAGGAAGAAATTCATTACTGTGAGGATGGTGAGCCCCTGGCCCAGGTTGCCCAGAGAAGCTGTGGCTGCCCCATCCCTGGAGGGGTTCAAGGCCAGGTTGGACGGGGCTTGGAGCAACCTGGGCTGGTGGGAGGTGTCCCTGCCCAGGGCAGGGGGTGGCACTGGGTGGGCTTTATGGTCCCTTCCAACCCAAACCATTCTGTGACTCTATGATTCTATGTTAAAAGCCCAGAGTAAGCATGTGGGAGCTCTGACTCCTTTTTCAGCATTCAGCCTCACCAGGAGCTCTCAAGGTGCTTACATTAAAACACAACATGTAAAAATTTTCAAGTTTTCCCTTCTTACGACAACATACCTATTTTCACCTAGACGTCACGCAGTCCTGAATACTTGTTTCTGTTAATAGATGGAAATCCTGATGTCCAGGTCTGCTCTCAGGTGTCCGCAGTCTCTGTGCACCTTCTCCTGCAGCAGCAGATGTACTTCCATGGGGCAGCGGTAGGGTAGGAAGAAGGAGGCAGAGACACCACATAATTTGCCCACAGTCCCGAAAACATATGCAGCAAAGACAGGGTTAAACCCAAAGCCCCAAGCTGGGTTTCAGGTTTCTTTAATACTGTCAAGTATTTTTATTGTTTCTTCTGAATTTTGCACTTAGCAGGAAGCAGTCTGTTCCCCAGGAGAATATTTAAGACTGCATTTGGCACGTACCAGTTGTCCCCCACCCCACTCATCAGAATCAGGAGCGCAGCCCTACGGGGACTGGCTTCTCCAGCAGTGCAGGGATAATTAGGCAGGATGCAAATTGCCCCTAACTCCTGCATACACGTTGCCCTGCACTGCTGCGAACATAAATGCATATTAGCAGTGGACTTATCAGAAGAAGCATTAACAAGAGGTCTGGGAAGGGATGGATAGAGATATCCTTGATTTAAGTAAGGGAGAGCAGGGAAAATGCATATTCATATGAAGCCTCCTGGGAAAGCAATTTGTAGGAATAATATACATTTTCATAGTGTGGAGAGCAGCCGGCTGACACAACATATTCTGCAATGAATGGCTGAGAAAGTGTCAGAGTCAACAGCTAGCCATAATCCCAAAGTGCTAGCCATAATCCATCCCCGCTCCAAGGTACGAGACCCTTGTCAGGACAGAGATGCTCTTTGATGCAGGCCTGGGGTGAAAGTTTAGGCTAGAGACTTGCAGGATGGGGGAAATGAGACCCAGTGTTCTCACAGTGATAAATTTCACTCCTTTCTTTCAGCAGCGTTGCAGATTGCGCAGAAGTTGACTGCCAGTGGTGGGCCACTGGATTTTGGGGGAACAAACATCAGAGTGTGGTATGGATGGACCTAAAGCACAAAGAAGCTCCAGGCAAACCTGAAAGCCAATCGTATCCTGGGCTGCATCAGGAGAAACGTGGCCAGCAGGTCAGGGGACGTGATTCTTCCCCTCTCAACTCCACTCTCACGAGACCCCACCTGGAGTCCTGTGTCCAGTTCTGGAGCCCCTACTACAAGAGAGATACGGACGTGCTGGAACATGTCCAGAGAAGGGCCACGAGGATGATCCGAGGGCTGGAGCACCTCTCCTATGGAGACAGACTGAGGGAGTTGGGGTTGTTCAGTCTGGAGAAAAGAAGGCTCCGAGGAGACCTTAGAGTGGCCTACAAGAAAGGTGGTGAGGGACTTTTTAGGATGTCGGGTAACGGTAGGACTAGAGGGAATGGATTAAAACTAGAGATGGGTTGATTCAGACTGGATGTTAGGAAGAAGTTCTTCACCATGAGGGTGATGAGACACCGGAACAGGTTGCCCAGAGAGGTGGTGGAAGCCCCATCACTGGAAGTTTTTAAGGCCAGGTTGGACGGGGCTCTGAGCAACCTGATCTAATGGGAGGTGTCCCTGCCCAGGGCAGGGGGATTGGAACCAGATGACCTTTAAGGTCCCTTCCAACTCTGACAATTCTATGATTCTATGATTCTATGAATGCCAATGTTGAACGAGACAACAACTGTAGATGCATTTTTAATGGTAGGTGTAAAAAGGCTAGAAATAAACAACCCCCACAGTGATAAAACTGGATATACCCTGACATTTCCTGCCCTGGTTGTGCGGGCAAGAAACACATGTTGGTCGGAAGGTCGTAGCAGCAGATTCATTCAAAAGGACAAACAAGAGCTGGATGTCCATGCCCAGGGACATCCTTCTGTCTGAGCGCGTCTAGGCCAGCACATTTTTCCTCGCTGCTGTTGAGCCTCTGGGAAGCAAAAGCCCTTCATCCCTCTTGGGCTTCACGATACCAAGAGACTGAGCTTTGAAGTGACACCAGCCACTGTGATCTCTGCAGCTGTGGGTCTTACACACACGTGTGCATGAGTCCTGCTTCCTGCCTCTGCTTTTTTTTCTCTGCGTGAATAAAAGTCCCGCCGTGTCTGGGTTTGGTTTTCTGGCATTCCCTCCCTCCCCTGTGCCTGAAACACTCACCAGTCGCAGCAGCAAGTGCAACAAATGATGTTTCTTCAGTACAAAGATGGGAGCCCCTGCTTCTAAATGAACTCAGCAGAAAAACAACCCGATGTGTCAGCCTGCTTCTAGGAATCCAGCCCGCGGAGGGCAATGAAGAACAAGATCGCTCAGCAGCGGCTTTCCAAACCCTCTTGCGTTGCTTTCCCCCGCCTGGCAGGAGGGAAGGGAAAACATCAGCCTTCTCTGGTGCAGCTCTTGATTGTGAACTAATGCACAGCTCAGAACCAAGACGAGGGAACTGAACCAAATCTGATTAACTAAAGCATCCAGACAGGCAGAATCCTTCCTATGCTCCTTGCAACACAGCAACAGAGGTTACATTTTACCTTCACTGAACAGAGAAGGAAGAACGAATATCCTCCAGGGATGGTCCTTACACCTGCACTGCCCTTGTGGCACTTGGAAGCGATGCTGGCAGTGTGTGGGCAAGGTAAGGCTCACAGGGATGCTGATGGCTTTCAGATGCTAGGCATGGAATAAAACACAGAATATACAAGTCCTACTTCAGGCAGGAGCTCAGATCCACCTTCAGAGTGAGCAGAAGCTACTGTCCGTTTGCTGCCAAGTGATCTGCAGGAGACAGATCTGAAGGACTTTCTAGCTTAGCATCTCATGGACAGCAATCACATCACGAAAACCAGCCCCACGGGGAGAGCAGAGATCGTGGATGAAGGCTGAGCAAGACGTTCCCACTACATCAAGGCCACCGGGGGCTTCAAACCAACGAGGACCAGGATCTCACGGTACTGCAGCACTCAGCACTGCTACAACTGCCACCTCTCTGCATTAGGCAACCAGAGAAAACCTCTCCCGTTCATATGGGGCCAACTGCCCAATGTAAAGGCTACTATGGTCTAGTGACCGGCTTCCATTAGCTCTGATAAACCTGGATTTGGACCCTAGAAGTAAATTTCACTGGAGCTGTACTGGACTTGTAGCACCATCAAAGGGCTCTTTGCAGAGGCGGTGACAGAGATGGAGTCTCCTTTACAATGTTTGTAGAATCGGCGATCGTAAATAGCCTATGAGTACATTTACACTAGCCAATTTGGCAATTCTCAAGCATGAGCCTGTGCCCTTGCATAGGGCTGTCTATGCTGCTAAACTGCTAAAATGGCCCCAATAATGTTCCCAGCAAACATTTGTGTTGCTAGCAAATAGATGTCCCTGTTTTGGAAGATAAGGCCCCTTTCTTGAGCTATTCTCAAACTGTGCCCAAGCATCACCTGGGACTTGTTGGTACAGGCCAGTACCATGCCAGGGAGCACGTTGACAACTGTAAAATCTACTCATTGACAGGTCACGCTCAAGAAATGCCCTGTCCCTGTCCTTGTCCCTGTCCCATTTACCAGTGTAGATGAAGCTCGGAAAGGCAGATGGAAGAAGGAGAACTGCCGCTGCCCCTCTCTGGAGTGATTTACAAACTATTTGCAGCCACTGTGGGTGCCTCCACACCTCCCAGTAAGTTCAATACAGTGGCCCGTCTTCAACCACCAGGAACATGCCAGCACAGTGGCCCAGGAACAAAGCAGGTAAAGAACAATAGGAATTCATTAAGCAGCACAGTGTGCTCCCACGCCCGAGTGCTTGGCTGTGATTTCACTCCATTCCTAAGGTTTGTGGAGTTATTAGGAGATAATTTGGTCATGTGGTAGGAGAAATGAGCTAGCTTTGAGGCTGTCGATTTGTTTTGGAGGTTTTTCTCTTTTATTCCTCCCAGCCTTTTCTGATTTCTCTTTCAAGCTCTTTCGACAAATCCATGTTAATTTGTTAACTCAGATTTGTTGGCTTGGTTTATCCTCTGCCTTGGCATGATGCCATAAAGCCAGGAATGGCATGGATGGGATGGGATAACTCCCAGGAGTCTCCCAAGTGGGTTGGAAAATTCAGGTTATTGCAGCCCAACCTGAAAGATCTTAAATTCTTAGAAAATGCTGAATCGTCCAAACCTGAGATACCGAGAGTTTTTCATTGCTTTTGAAAATTTTAATGTTCAGAATGGTGCTGCTTGTTGCTGGCTAGTTCTGTTGCGAAATTGTCCATTTTTGTAATGCTCTCTGGGGGTTTCTAGTCTGAGAAATTTAATTACCAAACTTGCTTTAGACTTTTTGTTCATATTCTGGAAAGAGCAGCTCAAACAAGGTATAAATCATAGATCTGAGGGGCTGCTTAGCCAGTTCGTAAAAACTTCCAGAGCTGGCAGTTCCTTAACTGCTCTCGAGCAGCTTGAGTCTCATCCTTTAAAGCAAAACCTATTCCTTTTCGAAATCACAAATTACCACCAAATTGTTCTCCATTTCAAACTTAATAAAACACTGCGGTAACTGTGAAATCAGACAGCAGTCATTGTGTGCAAGCAATGAACTTCTTAATGATGCCTGTAGCTAAAATGGCTTCTATGATATTTATTGTGAAGGTCTTTTGGACAACCGGACAACAGAAGCATCGTGCAGCTGCCAAAAGCCTGAAAACGGTGGTGAGAATAGGTGTCTTGGCCTAAATTTCCTTGTTTTGCTCTGGGGAGTGGTACACTCGAGCTGGCAGATGCTTTATGAAGTGGGGGGACTGAGGTAAGCGGGGTCTGGGGAGCCACGGTGGCTCTGCAGGGGAAAGCCTGGGGTGGGGGGACATGGAGGGGGATGTAGTTGGAAAGGGCTCCGGCAAGACAGTCTTTTCATGGACCTGGAAAGCATCCGTCACCACTGCTGCTGCAGGATTAGTCATTTTTAGCTTTGCTCTTTAAAAGACACACTTTAATTTTACAGGGAGACTTTTTATTCTCCACTCCTGGGAACGCAACACCCGCTGCGGATGTGCAGCGCGACGCCAGCCCTGCCGCTCGCTGCCCAGCCTACGGGATCAAACCACGCACGCCTAGAAGACCTTTACAGAAGGCCACAGCTGCGTGAGCGTTTCCCTGCAAATCCCCAGCCTGTGGAGCGCTAAAACCCAGCCCTCGACTTGCTTGCAACAGCAAATGCTCTTGAAGGCTCTGAAGGATCCCGCATCCTTCCCAGTGGTCCCGAGTGACGCCCAGTCTCGCTGCAGGCGATGCTCGATGCTCCCTGCTGCTGCTGCTGCTGCTGCTGCTGCGAACAGCGCTGCCAAGCTTCAGCCTCTTGACTTCCTCTTGTGGTGGAGTTTCTCCTTGTCATCCTGACCCCATTCAGTCCTCGTGCTTAATGAATTCCTGGCACTTTATTAACAAGAGATAGCCAAGTGTGATAAAGGCCATTTTACAGTGTTGGATGAGATGCAAAGAAAAGCAGAATCGAATGCTGTCATCAAAGAGATGCTTAGCTACAGATTATAAGAAATCTTTACGTAGCAGCAAAGAGCATCTTCAGGCTCAGAAATGGGACTTGGCAGATTGACACTCATGTCCTGGTTTTGCCATGGATAACCTGTATGACTTTGCTGAACATGCAAAGGGTCTAATCCTGCAAAGTGCTGGACCCTTTTCTATTGATCCAGCAAAATTCAGCAGCACCTGACACCCAGAGCGTGCCAAGGGGATTTACTGAACAGAGATGAGAGTCCTGACTGCCTTGAAGGATTCAGCCCTTTTGTGTCTCCATCGCACATCTGCAGTAGCACAGCTGCAGGAGAGGAACCACAATGCAATGCTTTCCTGTGCAGATCAGAGAGGACCTCTGCCCGTGGCTATCAGACCAGCTCACAGCCACTGCCAAAGTCACTCCTGATGTCCTTGTGAGCTGGTGAATATTATGAGATGTCTCATCTGGAGAATCACAGAATCCCAGCCTGGCAGGGGTTGGAAGGGATCTCTGGAGATCACCTTGTCCAACCCCCTGCCAGAGCAGGGTCACCCAGAGCAGGTGGCACAGGAACGCGTCCAGGCGGGGTTGGAATGTCTCCAGAGATGGAGACTCCACCACCTCTCTGGGCAGCCTGTGCCAGGGCTCTGCCACCCTCACAGCAAAGAAGTTCCTCCTCACGTTGAGATTTGTGCCTGTTGCTCCTTGTCCTGGGGCAACATTGATCACCACTGAAAAGAGAAACCAAGGGACAGGACAGACTTACCCAGAGCCAAGAAATTGGCTGATTTAGCTGTGAACTAATCTCCATCCCCCAGTTTTGCATCCCATCACCCCAAACACCAGACTGTCACACAATACTTGCAGGTAAGAATCCAAACTCAATCACCACCTGGTGTAGGAGTCAGCGACTGCTGCAGACCCGGGGCCACCAAGAAGCAAAGAAGACGTGTCACCCATCACCGCACCAGGAAAACTGCAGGCACCTGGGCAGAGACAGCGGGAGCTCAGGGTGGGATGAGCAGATGAGTTCTCCGAGACACTTTTCATTTTGTTTGTATGAAATGTGTTCATTATTTTCTTTCTGGTACAGAGCTGATGTGTTACGGCTTTGCTGCATTAATGAATTGTAACAGGCGGCTTTATCCTCACCATATCCACCTGCATTATCTGCTCCGTGAAGGGTGTTTCTGCTACGGCTCTCATCCGTGCTGTCTTTTTCACTCCAGCCTTTTCCTGCTGCGTCGTCTTTTCCACTCTGCACTTGCTAATGGGGAATATTCCTCCTTTGCGTTTCTAAGCCCTCTTTCATCCCGGGATCCCGATGCACCCAGCCTCCTCAATGCCCCTGTGAAGCAGACAGCATAATTCACACACACACCCCACTGACGCACTGAGGATCTAAAGGGATGCAGCCAAGATCAGGAGATGCAGCAGCAGCAGGGGTACGAAGCATTAGCATGGTGCAGATTTGGAACTCGTTAACCCCTCCGAGGGGCTGTGTGTCACCTTGGCCCCAGCACTGCAAGGACCAGGGGTGCTGCTCTCAAACTGGCCCCGGGCTGTGCTGTGCCCACGGATGCATCAGGCTGGGCTCGTTGGGGCTTGGCACATCCCACTGCCCTGCTGAGAGTGAATGCGCCCCGAGGTTTATTCCGCGGCTGCAAGTTTGAACTCGGATTTCAATCTTGAGAGATGCCTTGGTGATGTAGGACCTGAAATCCCCCAAATTTTCCCAGAAGATAAGCTCTTAAGGGACCGAGCAACATCATGATTGTTGCTACTGAAAAGGAGGAGGTGGAGGAACCTGCTGGAGCAAATCCTTAACATTGTGTTGCTGCTGTTCCTCCTGCCACATGGCCAGCTGGCATTTCCACCTACCAGACAAATCCTTCAACACAGGAATGGCCTTTTTTTTTTTCCCCCACTCATAAGCCAGGGCAATGAGCAAAGGTTAAGTCATGGCTGAAGTTCAGGCCCTCTTAAAAGGATGAGAATACAGACAAAAACAAAGGTTTATTGCTAAATAAGGAGAGAGAGGAGGTTGAAATATATTTTTTTCCTTCATTTCTGATTTTCATAAATAATAAAAACAAGGGAGAGAAGCAAAGGCCATAAGGAGAGGAGAATCATAGTATCATAGAATCATTTAGGTTGGAAAAGACCCTTGGGATCATCGAGTCCAACCATCAACCCCACTCTACAAAGTTCTCCCCTACACCACATCCCCCAACACCACACCTAAACGACTCTGAAACACATTCAGGGATGGTGACTCCACCACCTCCCTGGGCAGCCTATTCCACTGTCTGACCACTCTTTCTGGGAAGAATTTTTTCCTAATGTCCAGCCTAAACCTCCCCTGCTGCAGCTTGAAGCCATTCCCTCTTGTTCTATCGCTAATTACCTGTGAGAAGAGACCAGCACCAACCTCTCCACAATGTCCTTTCAAGTAGTTGTAGGGAGTGATGAGGTCTCCCCTCAGAGAAGGGTTACACTACTGCGATGAGTTGTGTGCATTCAACTTAGCAGTGTCTGCCGAAACTCAGCCTTGCCACCGCGGGGACTCGCAGTGGCCGGGCCAGCAGGGATGTGTTGGAGGACCAGAGAAGGCAAATATAATGTCTGTGTTTGACAGACCCGGAGCCTGGAAGCAGAGACAGACTGATTTCCATATCCCGAAAGACCCTTAAACAAATAATTAAGCAGTTTCTAAGCATCTGGAGGATAATAAAGTGATAAAAAACAACCAACTTGTTAAAAACAAGTCTTGTCAAACCTATCTAATTTCTTTCTCCAACAGAGTAACTGGCCTTGTGAATGGGGAGGGGGAGAGGGAGCTTCAGATGTGATATATCTTGACTTTAGCAAAGCTTTTGACATGGTCTCACATGACATCCTAACTAAATACAAATCAGGGGAAACCCCCACGAGGCAGATGCAAAATTGGTGGGAAAATTGTACTCAAAGAGTATTTATTCCCATTTAGTTGTCGAAATAGGGAGGATTTCTTGCCTGGGGTCCTGTAGGAAGCTGGTCCAAGTCCAAGCACTTCTTTTGAAAACCACAACGATAGCAAAGATAATACACTTTAAAATTATTGTGTGTGATCCAAAGAGGGGAGCTAAGCTTGGGAAGTACAGGGTAAGAATTCAGAATGAAAAGAACGCTAGCAAAATAGTCTGAAATAAGTAAAGGTGAAATTAAAAAAAAAAAAAAATTAAAAAGAGGATTGCATTAAGGAGAAAGCACGCAGAGGCAAGGTGGAGTAAACACCAGGCAGCAGCATAACAGAGAAGGGACACGCGTGGGCTCTATCTCTCTTTTCTCTAAATTTTTATTCTCCAGGACAGAGCTATAGCCTGCATTGGGGTCCCTCTTGCCAGCCTTAGCAAACAAGCAGGTGATCAGTTTACTCCAGCTGTCCCATGGCCCACGGGAGTAGGGGAAGACGCAACTGGAACATCCCCAACGATGACCGGGTAGGGTGAGCATTAGAGGAAGTTTCTAAAATAAGGATCGCTAGCCCTGCATGAGGCTAGCAGAGGAGACAAGGAAGTTTGCAGAGACCAGGGACAGCCGGACTGACGTCCTCCCACAGGACAGCAGAGCCGGCTGGTCTCCATGATACCTTGAAGACACTTCCAGCCATTCATTTCTGTTCCCTCCTCATCTTCCAGACCAAGTGTCTTGCAAAACTACAAGGACCGCCCCAGCATATCCTGCCTTTCCCTACAAGCTAGTATTTTAGCCATGCTCACACTTCAGTCACGCTGTGCAAATGTATTGCGTTGATGCATTAAGGGAGGATACGACTCGACCTGCCTTAGAAGACAGTGGGTAGTTTTTCAAGATGATCCTTGCTGCCCTCTTTGCCGTAAGCAGACAGGCTTACATGATTACACTGTCAAGGCACAGTGGCCTCCTCCCTGCAGAACAAGAGGGGTCATTTTGCCAGTCAAACCATGTTGACATCAAAACGCAGCACAGGGGCATGTGTAGGGGGCAGGCAGGGAGGGTCCAGCAACCGGCTCCTTGGGGAACGTCCTCGTAAATACCAGGGACACCCACTGTGACAGCTCCAGCATCCAGTATAGCCACCCTGCTGACCAGAAAAGAGGCAACCTGGGTGGAGACTCTGACAGCCAAAGAGGAAGGACATGACCTGCTCGAGGACAGCCCAGTGTGTCCCCAGTGCTTATAGGGGCCAAAAAAGAGCCTTCTGCACCACATTTAGGGGACAGTTTCCTAGCCAGAGAGCACAGCAGTTTGTCACCCCTCGAGAGTTTCGATTTGGTCCCTGTGTTTGTCCCATGCTGATGCATTTGGATGTTAGAAACACATTAAAAATGCAAATAGAGGCAGATCCTAGAGAAGCTGAATGTCATCCCTCCATGTCTTTATTTAAAATCAAATCCAGCTTCATTTCAATGTCCTCCTTGGGCTGGGGCTTAGCAATAATTTTCACTTGTATAAATACACTCACAATGTGCGTACACATATTTCTGCCGTTCCAACAGGAAATAAAAAGTCATCAATAAAGCATATTATTTCTATACCTAGAGCAATAACATGAGCAGCAGCAGCAGGCACCAAAAAAGACCATCTTTCTGGGGCTTTGGCAGGGCGCGGGTACTGCGTTTAGCCCTGCATGATATTAGATCTGTGAGACAGAGCATCCTGCCTGAAATACTGGCCTGAAGAAGAGGAACTGTAGCATCCTTGTAAATGATGGCATCCTTGTGCCATCGTTTTCACAAAGTGCCTGGGATGGAGCATGACATGGATGTTTCAGCCAGTCCCTAGGTCTGAGCTGTGTGTTTCAATCAGCTTGGCGAGTCCTGCCTGGGGAGCTGTTGGAGGAGAACAAACAGCACGGGAGAGGATAACCCCTGCTCTCTCCAGCTGAGCTGTACGACAGCATTTCAACAGCAGTGGATTAACGAGCTCCCCCTCCTGCTTCGGTCGGTGGAGAATTGCAAGTACCCACGCAGCTGACGCTCAGGCTGTTTCCTATCCAGAAAGGGTCACCGAGGTCCTTTCGACGTTGATGCGGTGCAACGCCTGCTCTCGGGTCTGATCTCTGGCAGGTGGCAAAGAGCACTGGCTGCTGGCTCTCTGCTACAAAAATAGCTGATGCGCACATGCTTTCTGTGCATTCAAATCCAAATTTCCAGGGAGGAGAGGAACAGGCTGGGTCATGCTGTCAGAGCAAAGATCAGCTTTTACATCTATCAGGATCTTCTCTGGTCTCCTCCTCCTCTATACATTAAATATTTCCCTACACTACGTTGGTCAGTGTTGGCATACAGAGCTGGGAACGAGATGGGTGCCCTGCCCTTAAGGTAGGTCTGAAGACTGCTCTCCAGCACCGCTGAGAAAGAGGGTTTGTGTGTTAAGAGCTCTTGAGACCCCAAGCCCCTCATGCTCCTGCAGATCTCCTTCATCACCCAGGGTAAGTCACCTTTGGACATGTACAGATAGACCTGGGGTCCTTTGCCCAGGCTGATTTTGGTCACTGGGAAGCATTTTGGATGCCTTGTTGCCCCGTCTCATGAGGATGATGCTACAGCTCTTCCCTCACTTTTCCCTCCCATCAATTACTAGATTTTATGTGACGTTGCATGGCAAAGAAAGGCCCTTTCTGCTACACAGAATCATAGAATAGCATGGTTGGGCTTGGAAGGGACCTTTAAGACCATCTAGTCCAACTCCCCTGCAATGAGCAGGGACACCTCCCACCAGATCAGGTTGCTCCAAGCCCCGTCCAACCTGTCCTTGAATGTCTCCAGGGATGGGGCATCCACCACCTCTCTGGGCAACCTGGGCCAGTGTCTCACCACCCTCAGCGTAAAAAATCTCTTCCTGATATCCAGTCCAAATCTACCCTCTTTTCGTTTAAAACCATTACCCCTTGTCCTATCACGACAGGCCCTCTTTGTGTCCAGAAAAAAGGGACAGAGTCATGCTGAAACTGAAATATTGGGAACAAAGACCATTTTCTCCTGCTGATCCCTGCAGCCCCAGCAGGCCCTGATCTTCATTAGGACTCCAGCTTCTGCTGTAATTGAGTTACAGCTTAATGTACTGAATGCAGGATGCTGGACTCCAGTTCAAGTGGAATATATCGTAATGCATTAAGCATTTATCTTCAGACAAATAACCGAAGAAGATGTGTTTCCATTATTTGTGCATGCCCTCATACAGAAATGGCAGAAGGCCTAGGAGAGGATTACATTCTTTTTTAATTCAATAAACAAATGTATAATGATATCTTCTGGGAACAATCCTGCAGAAACGAGCAGAGATTTGCCTCCCTGCTCCTAAACTCCAATGTTGGTAAAAGACACCCAGAAAAAGGTTTTTTTTCCTCCAGGCTTCAAGAAGAGAGCTTTATCTGCGTTCCCCTGCTGAAGAGCAGCTCTGGGTTAAGCCCAGCAGTACCATTGATCTGGGATCCTCCATTTGGGTCCAAACGCCTCTGCCCCAAGGACAGAGCAGAAGGTTCCCGTTCAAATTTTGTCCCCCACCAGCTCTGGGCAGGCTGTATTTACAGCGGAGCAGTCCGTGCTTAGGATCATGAAGAGGCAATAGGGGCTGATTCCTTCACCAGGAGAATTTAATTAAGCCTGCTGCTTAAATATGCAACTCTAAACACTCTAAATGTAGGTTGTGCTTTATGGAGGGAGAACAGGCAGAGAGATCCTTTATTGAGATACAAAGCAGAGGTTTCTGTAGCAGAGCCTCTGAAGCGGCAATACATCCAGCTGCCAAAGGCATCTCTTAAACCAACTGTTTCTTGGTGGGAGGGAATAATGCAGTCACTGCTATCGTCTTCCTTGTGTCCAGTTATATTCATGAGCATCTGTCCCTTGTCTCTGCAGGAAAAGGCCTGGCTAGCCTCGGGAAGGAAGGGAAAACGTGATGCTCACATGGGAAATTGTGTGATATTTCAGTTTAAACCTCAAGTTCTAGGGGTCTCCGGGAGAAAAGCCACACAGCCTGCTCTTGGGCTGCCCTTGCCCGTTTCATGCAAGAGCTGCTGGTGAAACGGCCTTGAGGGGACTGCTGAGATCCTGCCTGCGACAGCAAGGGGTGCGTGTGAACTCCACAGCGCTGCCTGCAAAGCACTTACAGCTGAATGACAAAGGTAAGGGAATTGCAATCTCGGGAGGTGTTCCCACATGCTTTCAAATGCTGCCAAAGGTGAAAGCGGCAGCACTGCCACCACTTTGACATCCCTCCTCTCTCATCCCAGTGCCCCAGGGGCAGAGGGATGGCAGCCCTGCAGAGGGGAAGAGCAGCGCTGGACTCGGCAGACTGGCTCTTCTGTGGCAAAGACACTTTTTTCCCTTTAAAACTTTCACCTTAATAAAGTAACTCAATTCAATAGAAAACTAATTCATAGAAATTCACCAGCATTAGGGAAAATGCTTAGCTGGGCACAGGGCATTACATCCATGGGGTGATGACTGGCCACCAAGCCCATCCGAATCAAAACAAGGTCCATACCCTTGATACACTCATCAAAAATGTAAACTATTTAGAGAAGTCCTCCAGGAATTTACAGCTCAAATTTATGGATGTAATTAGGTGCCTGGTACCTGGCTGAAGGGAGCTGGGAGTCAGAGCTGTTTAGGTGATTCACAAGCCCTGTGCCCAGAGCTGTGCTATCACCCTCAGGCACTGACCAAGAGCTGAATCTGGCAGTGGCCAAAGGACTTCTCTGAGGTCATCAGGAGACTCCATGGCAGAGCACGAGCTTTTGACCGTGTTAACCAACTATGAAGGTTTGTGCTTTCATGCAACCAGCCTGTCTCCGAGCACAGCTGCAGCCTTTGCTGATAGCTCATTTAGGAGCAGTAATTTACCCAGTGAACAACGGACAGATGTATTTTCCTTGCTGTTATGATCACACTTGTAGGTGACAATAATAAAACAGCCGTAGTTGTATTTCGGCTGGCTGAGAATCAGGAGAAAGTACCTGAAATGAGACATTTCTGCCTCCTGTGCAAGCCTTCCAGGTAAGACAACAGCTAATTCCCCCATCTGGCAGAGCCTTTGCTGACAGACAGGCTGCTCCTTTCCAAAGCACCCCATCAACATGAAAAACTCTCTGCAGTGATAAACTGGAGGCTACGGCAGAGTGATGGATTTCAGTGCACGTACGGTTTCTTCAGACTGTTGTGCTGAAGCTAGACAAACCGGTGGCATCATCACATTGATAGAAATTAATTTTATACAAAACCTTAGTATTCCTCTGGCAGGGATGGAGGCACCAAGGATGAAAGCTGGACCTGTGCTACCAACCTGCGCTGGGTTGTATTAGGATTAGCAAACTGTGGAATAGCAATAACTCATGGTAACAGAAAAGAAAACTCCTCAGCGCACTGCTGAGATGCCGAGAGATGGCAAAGCCAACCTTCACACTCCTTGCAGCACATCAAAACAGGCTCAAGGTCCCTGTCCTTACCTCCCAGGCAATCCAAGTTCCAAACGCCTGAAAGACCAGCTGACATCTGGGATGATGAATGTAGCTGACTGATGAACTCCTTGGCACCGCCAGTAAAGGCAGAGATCATCTGGGAGCAAAACAAGCTTTCTCAGGAGAAGACAGGCTGAAAAATAAGTTCTCTGTCAACATGGGACCAATGCAGACTGCCCTAACCCCAATGCAAGGGCAAGAGACATTTACCCAACACACCTTCTATACCCCAAAGGTAGTGTAACCACTACAGCTCAGATAAGCGGCATGAAAAACAACTCATAAAAAATGAAAGAAAACTTAAAAATGCCTGGAGAACACCGCTGGAGAGACTTTACATGCTCCTCACCAGGGAAAAGATGAGGAAAATTCTTATGGCACTGAAGTTGTCTCTTTTTTTTTTTTTTTGCCTCTCACAAATAACAAATCCTGCAAAGGAATGAATTTGGGGGAGGTGCGGTTTCCCTCAAGTTTGGAGTTGTTCACTGAACAATTGTGTTATTTCCAAATCGGAAAGCAGTAAACGGAGAAGCAGAGCAAATATTCGTGAAGCCGGAGCCGCGTCCTGGGAGGGCAGGAAGAGCCACGCAGTTGGGGCGTAGGGCTACAATGGATCTTGTCCTCCATCACCAAGGACAGGCCGCCCTTCCCGCAGTGCACCTTCGTGACCAAAGGAGCTATAGAGCAGCTGAAACAGTGACAGCTTTCAAAAGGGGGGAAGGAAACCCTCCCTGTAATCCTCCAGCTAAGCTGTCACATCCAACCATTTTAGCAAAGGCCGTCTCCGTGCCATCTGCTAAACTGCAGCTAAATCTGTGCCCCAAACACGCTCCTGTGCTTCGTCCTCAGAGAGGATTCGGGAACTAGCAGAGGACTGAGAGGAGAAAAACCCTTCTGGTGCAAACCTGCAACCTTTCACCCTACCCCAAATGATGCTTGGCAACATTTTTAAATGGATTTATCTGTGAAACCGGGCACATTTGGAGCAATATCTCAAGCAGAACAGACTCCTCCTTTCTCTCTTTCTCGAGCCTTTATCTCTGCCGGCTAATGCTGCAGACAGATCTGAGCAAGCTCTGGTTGCTTCCTCCCTTTCTCAGGCTCTTGTCGCATTCAGAAGAGAGATTCAATCTGTCCCCAGAGAAAACTCGCCCAAAAGAAAGCCGGTGGCAGTGGCACACCTCCCGCCGCCCGCCAAAGCCTGCATAGAAAACTTGTGTAGTGAAATACAAGATGAGAGTGGGGAGAACTGTTCCTAGAGGAGCATCACTGTGCTTTAAGAGTGGCTTTGCTCTGATGCAAGTTATAGAAAAAAAAAAGCCAACCAAACAAAACAAACCAGAAAAGAAGAGTAAGGATGCCTCTGTGCTGAAACAAAGCAGGTCTGAGCACCCAAAAGGATCAATAATCCTCAAAGCAGAGCCTGCTCAGGACGCAGAATCCAACAAGAGGTTACAAAAGCTCAGGGCTCGGGGCTTTTGACTCCTTGTCTTTTCTTCCCAAGCTTTGCCTCCTCTGACTGGTGGAATATTGCACTTGTGACAGCCCAGGCCCAGGTGTAGAGGACCCAGTCCAGTGAGGCGCCCACAGGTTCTGCCTTGGTCTGGATCATCATTAAAAGCATGTTAAGCTCAAGTCAAAACTTACTCCAGTTTTCCAAGCAGCTCTGTGTCACATCACACAATCAGAGGAGCGTCTCCACCTTAATGGGAGAAACAGGAATGTTTTAAAGATCATCTCCCCAGCTCATCATAAGCTAAAGGTTTTGGGTTGGAAACTGAAAAATTTGGTCCTCTGTATTTGACTTTATATCAATCTATCTCACACATATTACCCGTACTTGATGTCATATATCATCACAGGGTCATCAAACTCATAACAGCCTCAGTATTACTGTGTAATTTCCCTCTCCTGCTGCAAGTTTTCCCTGTGAATCCCAGAGAAGGTACGAGTAGTACATTTAGGCTGAAGGATAGGGTTTTCCAGCCAAAGCTTAATCTCAGTGCAGGACGCGTAAGAAATAATATTAATAAAAGCACTTCCTCCCCCATTCTGCGTTATTGAAACAGTAGAGATCATGTTATCAAAATCAACATGACAACTCTGGACAGAAAGTTGAGACAGGGAAAGAGGAGAAGGAGATTAAAAGGGAGAAAATCTGGAAGTATTTCTGCTGAATTTGCTGTAAGAGATGTATCAAAGTAAATTGCGATGAGCCCACGTCTTCAACACCTCTCAAATTCCACAAGGTCACAACCACCTAGACAGCCAAATGGACATAAAAAATTTCATTATAAAGCACAAAACAGCTTCTTAGAAAGTCTGGGTTAGCTCCTGAAGTGAACCTGGACTATGCAATTAGTTTTATTAAGCTGAACTCCCTCTGCCTGTGTTACATCAGCTGCTGATGAGTTCCGTGGCCTGAGTCCTTGCCATGGGGTAGATAATGCCTCGGAGGAGCTCTGAAATCACTGCTTGATAACTTCATGGCTAAAGGTACTTTCCCATGTATCCACAGTCAGAGGAACAGAACTTCCCCATCTTTGGATAATTCATCTTTTTTGTATGCTTTCACCATTTGTTCTTTCGGTTGCTTAATCTGAATCACTCGTCTCCTCTCTCCAGATGCTCAGTCTTTGTTTGAATTTTCTTGGACGCGATGGCCAGAGCTGGACACCATTTGGAGCAGCTGATTGCACTCACTGCCATGTATTTCCAGTGTTTCCCTCCCTCATTCTCAGAGGGACACCCTTGGCCAGTGCTGCCTGCAGCTCTGGGGCACCAACAGCAGAAGGACACGGAGCTGTTGGAGCAGGGCCAGAGGAGGTCACGAAGATGCTGGGAGGGCTGGAGCCCCTCTGCTGTGAGGACAGGCTGAGAGAGCTGGGGGGGGTCAGCCTGGAGAAGAGAAGGCTCCGGGGAGACCTTCCAGCCCCTTCCAGTCCCTGAAGGGGGCCTACAGGGAAGCTGGAGAAGGGCTGTTTGCAAGGGCACGTAGCGATAGGACGAGGGACAATGGCTTCAAACCGGAAAAGGGCTGATTTAGATCAGAGATCAGGAAGAAATTGTTTGCTGTGAGGGTGGTGAGCCCCTGGCCCAGGTTGCCCAGAGAAGCTGTGGCTGCCCCATCCCTGGAGGGGTTCAAGGCCAGGTTGGACGGGGCTTGGAGCAACCTGGGCTGGTGGGAGGTGTCCCTGCCCAGGGCAGGGGGTTAGAACGAGATGATCTTTAAGATCCCTTCCAACCTGAACCATTCTGTGATTCTGTGATGCACTGCAGGATACGTGCATTTGTCTGACTTAGTAAATATCACCTTAGGTTATGTCAAGAAGACCATGAGGCAGAAGGGGAAGGCTATTGACAAGTAGGATGTCTCCTGTGGAAGGCAAAGGGCTCTATATCCCACTGCTTCATACCTTGTATAGCCATTTGCTCTCCTTGGAAAGAAAATACAAAGCGCTGCCATTGCACAAGCAGCTGAAGCAGCAGCAGGCTTGAAGGAGGCTCAGGCACCCCCATATAATGAACTGTGGGCCTGTCTGCCCAGTTGTCTGCAGGACAGGCACACCTCCGAACCACTGTGAACACCTACCATCATGACTTGGCTTCCTAGCAAAGAGCCCCAGCCCTGATCCAAAGTGTCGTGGTGCACTGATCCCAGTCGAGAACAGCTATCCCTGTCTAGAGCAGAGGAGAAGATCCCATTGCTAAAGGCAACGGTTGCAGCTTCTGCAACTGCTTGCTTGACTAAGGGGAGGACTGCCACCCTAGGACACATCCCAGGGAGGGCAGTGCTGCAGACCAGTCAGGGAACGGGGATTTGGGGGCTGCTGCTGAATTCTGGCACTAACGGCAGAGAACAGATCTCAGCATGAGCATCCGAGCAGCGCGTCAAGGGCAGGGCTGCAGAAGGCTTCCAAAAGCACAGCTGACGCAAGGCATCAGACAGACAGCAAACCCTGCCCGCACCATCTGCCTGCTCCCTGCCTCCCCGGGCCCGGCAACTTAGGCAGGAGAAACAACCCATCTTCTGCCGACTGGCACCTTAGGGTGCCAAAAGCATGGCAAGAGGCAACCGTGCACCGAGCAGAGCTGGCAGCAACCTGTGCTTCTGGTCCAGTTGGGAGCATGGAGGGCAGAGGAGCCTCCCATCCCTCAGCCTCTGCTGAGTTGACTTGTCAGAGGCAGTTACATCCTTAATTTGTCTTTACTGGGGAGGAAAGGCAGTCCGAGACATAGTGAATTAATCTGGGCATGGAAACATTGCTTTAATTATATCTGCAGAGGGAGCTGAAAGGCCACTAACGGTCAGCCCTGGCTCAAGCAGCTCTCCTCCACTTCTAGAGCACGTTCGGTGCTTCCAGGATCTGCAAAATCAAGGGCATGTCCTAAACCCAGTGACACCAGTGGGTGCCTTCTCCAGCACACCTCAGACCAAGGAATCCCAGCAGCTCCCACTGCTTTCCACACTGAAATCCCACAGAGCTGGGACTGGACCTGGGATCTGTAGCACATGAGACATTTTCCAGTTAAGTCAAGAATCCCTGTGTCCTGTAAGGGAGGTGGGAGTGGGAGAGGAAGAGTGTGGTGTGGAAACCTGCCGGGGCTGCACAACTGCTCCAGGAATGGAGCCGGGCAGGTCTGCATGGATGGACTTGCCCTTCCCTTGGCATCTGCTTGTGACCATTGCTGGAGACACAGCTGGATGGGCTTCTGATCCAGCGCGGTTGCTTTAATAGTACATCTTGTGCAATTCAAGAAGAGGGACCCAGAGGTCAAAATACACTCAAGGGGCAGCAGAATTTGGGCCTGAGGAGTTCAGCCAATCAGACCCTTTCTGACCCCCATGCAGGGGACTGGTAACCTCAACCAGCCTTATACTGAGTATATTCCTAACGGGCCCCTGGAGACACTGGTTCAGTTTACAAGCCAGAAACATTACTGTGGGATGCTTCATCTGTCCCACTTGGCCCTGGCTTGATCCTCATCACCAGCAAGACAAAATCTCCTCTGTGTCACGCCCACGGCGGGAGTTGTGCCCTGTCAAGTGCTCTCAAGGAAACGTAAGGCAGAAAGTCCCTGAGTTTCTTTAATTTTCTTCCCTGCTCCAGACTGGACAGATTTGTGTCACACCGAAATCCAATTAAGTCAGCCAGCATCGCTAAACCCTCCGAGCCGAACTAATGGATGTCACCGTCTCACTGAGCAACCCATCAGCTCTCTCCTGCGGGTTCTCCATGGAGACCTGCTCCGTGGGGTAGGACAGGGCTGCCATCAAAGACCACGACCCATTTTCCTCCCAAGCTCAGAGGAAGCACAGGCAAGAATGTGCATCATCATGGGGACGCCATCACCAAGACTGACCCTGAGACCCCTGAAAAAAAGTTTGAAGTGAGTAAATAGCTTTGATTAAAAGCCTTTTGCTGTGGCAAAGGCTTTTATAATTTGCCTGGAGGGGACAGAAGAAGAGCAGAAGGAACAGATGTTCGGATTTGCTCCTCACAGAAGGGGTGGGATTTCATCCGCTTTTGACTGACTCATCCTTTTCCCGGGTCCCAAGGCAATGGTGCCGCGGCACTGCTCGCCTGCATCCCCTCCCCATCCCTCTGCATGGGGAGGCAGATGATTGCAAACAAAGCTGAAAGGGGCTCCAATTACTGTGAGATAGATACTCCCACCCTGCCTACGGTATTAATGCTGCATGCATTGATATGGGTCAATAATAGACCAAAGAGGCCATAGAGCTATCCCAGGTGAGGAAGAGCATCCATGGACAGAGTGCAGGGCAGGACTGAGGCATGAGTCCTTCATCCTCCTCTGCTGCTACCTCCAACAGCAGGAGGGAAACTGAGGCAGCATCTCTGTGGCCCTACGCCACCAAATTTGATGCAACATTGGCAAGTAACTAGTCTGTAAGGCAAGGAAAACCACCCTCATGAAATACTTTGGTATCTGTAGTTGGAAAGAGCTATTATTTTTATTATTCCCATATGCTTCCCTTGTGAGGTGCAGCCATTGGAGTCCTCGATATATTTCCCCGAAATACAGACAACAAAACAATAGCTGTAAAAGTTAAATGCAAATCCAATTCTGTGGCGCTGCTGGGACCATCCCTGCGAGAGGAGGTAATTCAGTCATTTCCCCGCTCTTGGTCCCAAATTAAAATGAATTGATTCCTCCAACGTCAACTTGTTTATCATGTCTGCAGGCTGTTGATACACGGCAAGTTCCTCAGGTCCTACGGGTTCCTCCTCCTTCGAGAAAGTCAATCTATCTTTGAGATTGCCTCATTACAACAGGTGAAATAATTCCTCCCCACAGTGTATATATTCAAATCCATCTTTGCAGGTGCATCCCAGACCCCAAAAAACAAGCTTTCTGACACTGTTCCTAACCAGGTCCCAGCAAGGGACCAGGGTATCCCCCAGGGAATACAGCGAACCAAAAACCCATCAATTTATTGTGGTAGGGACCAGTGGAATGGTCAGGAAAGGGGAGAGAGAGGCAGAGCATGAGGTGGAGAAGGATGCGCTCCACACCACAATATAGCGATATCTGCAGACATTCCTATTAAGGGGGTTTTGTTTACTTGGTTTTTCCATTTGGGAACATGGACTTACTGATGCTAAAACTTTCCGTGGGAGCACAGCAGCCTAGACAGCATCCTTTCAGACAGCCAATAAGCCGGTAAACCAGGATGGTTCCTCCAGCTGTCGGAGAGCCCGGTTCAGCCCTGCTCGAGCTGCAGCGGGGATTCAAATGGGCGTTTTCATGCCCTGCTGAGCAAACTATCGATTTGGAATATCAAGTCCATCACTTCAAAAGGGTTTTGGGTTCATCCAGAGGCAGAACAGACCCAGAACAGTAGCACATTAAATTAAAGTATAACTGGTAGATATGACCGCCGGGTGGATTTGGAAGGGCACATGATAGCCAGACTCCTGCTGAACTCAGTGGGAGCTGCCGTCTCTCGCTGTGTATTTAACCTCTCTTTTGGGAAGGAAGAAAATGTTTGGCATAACGTTCTGAGTGGGCTGCTTATCCCTACCCTCTAGTCTGGGAAAAATGCTTCTCAGTACCACAAAGTTGTCTACAAGCTAGTCTGTTCCTGGATACTGAGGAAAGAACAAACCCTGCAATTTTCCCGGATGACTTTTAAAAATAAGGTTTAGAATGGGGAAAAATAAAATGTCCTCAGTTTAAAAAACTGGTCCTCTTGAGAGCTACGTGCTGCCTACTCTGCCTGACAAAAACACTTCAGTCTTCTTCAGCCATTCTGAATCTTCATGAACACAGGGGAAAAAAAAAAATCTTTTATATTAATTTAGTAGATGCTCGGTAAAAATTTCTCCTTATTCCCATGGTCATAACTCCTCAAAGGTTGAATAACGCAGGTCCCCTGTGCTGTCAGGCTTGCAAGGCTTGTCCTGAAAAGCAAGTCTGCTTTCTGCCCGCTGCTGATATAGGAGCTTCTCTCATCCATGAGGAATTGCTAGTTAGAAATGCTCCTCTAAAGCTACGTTTTCCTTTTTCTCTCCACTAACTGTAAGCAACTGCCCATGGCTAGACTCTATGGCTTGGGGCAAGAGATGCAGGACCCACGCACCCACGAAGCTTCACTGCCCAGGTCTGCCTGCAGCTGGGCTTCCAGCACCTCTCAGGACCCACACTCAGCCCCCGCACCCCATGAGAGCTCTCGGTGTGGAGGTCGCTGTTGCCAAAGCCAGCGTGAGGACACCAGGGGAAACCCCAGCGGCCACTTTTTGGATGCCCTGCCAGCGCATCCTCAAGGCGTGGTTCGCCCATGGAGATAAAGCCCTCAGAAAGCATCTTTATTGCATGAGGAAAGAGACCTCGTTGCCTGTTTAAAAGAGCCTCTCAGCACAGTAATTAAATGCAGATCTAACCACTAACAGGAAATGCCGGCATGCCAGGCTTCGCCATTAATAAGAGCTGCCCGGAGGCTGAGGCTCTCTGTTGGTAACAACAACCACGGGGTGGGTGCGACACCCTCAGCATTCCTGAAGCAGGTCCCCAGCGGGACCCCCTGGGAATCTGTGCCCAGGGTTTATTAACCCCATGCTGTGCCCCTGTTTAAGAGGCACCAGCAGAAAGCTGTCCCTCCACGATAATCGCTGCCTCAGGGCATCCAGGAAATACTTCAAACACCTGCCCTTGTTCATAGCGGCTGCCAAGAAAACCTTTATTTACAGGTCCCTATTCCCATATTCCACTGGGAAGCTGCCCTTGGGCACATCACGGCTTTCTCTTTGTTTGACTTGCGTATTCTTGGCCTAAAGAATAAGAATCTCCTTTTATCTTCTCCCCCATGATACCCATCCAATGTTGATGAGATACAGTAGCCTCCAGCCTTCCCCTTACACCTGGTATTCCTGCCCAGCCTCCCTCCACGCCAATGAAAAGCAGCCAGGACTCTTTGCGTAGACATACATCTTGCACATCAAGGAGATACAACAACCTGGTCAAGGTAGCTCTGTGAAAATGCAAATACCCAGGCAAGGAGGCGGGCACGCGGGAATCACTGATGGGAGGCAGGGACTCAAAGCAGCATCTGGAAACAGCTGGCAGAGGGAGACAGCCACTGATGGGAGCAACCCAGATGGGTCTAAATGCCAGTACCAGGGCATTGGGTCAGATCCATGATCCATCTGGCCTGATCCTGGCTCTCAGAGTCACCCAATGGTGTATAAACAGGGCACTTATGCAGTGATGCCCCTCTTCCAGAACAATTTCAACCCCCAACACAAGCCTTTTTAAGACGGTAGTGGTGTTTCTGTGTTTGAGCCCTTCAGTGGATTTTTTCCTCCAGCACCTTATGTGACTGGTTTTGACCTCGAAGAAACTTTCCGCCTTTGTAACATCCTGCGGCGAGGAGTTCCACCAGATAAATGCTTCTCGCACAAGGAACAGCCTCCTATTGTTCGTCTGAACTTACTTCTTGTACTGCAATGGACCACAAACAACAGTCCCTTGTTCAGCTTCCCCCATACTCCGTCCCCTGCCCCAGCTCCTTTTCAATGCACACTTTGCATGGCCACGCCAAAAAAGAGGGTCACGAAGTCCCGTGCCAACATCCCCCTTCTCAGAGCGAAATCCCATCCGGGACAATGCGTTATTGAGTAGGAAAGGGGCGAGGAGGTGAGATTCAAACCACACGGCCCCGCAGCCCTTACAAAACCACCCGCAGCTGCCGAGGTTTCCATTTTGCCCGAGGTACGTGCTCCGTCTCCGGACGGTTGCTTCCCCAGCAGCAGGTAGAGCGGTCGACGCTGCGGGATGGAAAAGCAGCAGAAGGTCAAGTGCTGGGCTGTGCTGCACAAGCCCGGCTGGCAGCGCCCATCCCCAGCGGCAGGGCTGCCGGCTCCGGCTCCAAGTTGTTCATTCCGCCAGCTGAAATGTTATTAAAGTTTTAGCAAAGCCCAGAAATGAATCTGCCAAGCCCTTGATCCGAAAGGTCCACATACAGCAGTATAAAAGGGTTAATTAAGCGTCGGTGGCCATGAGTAAACAGACACATGGTGGCTGTAGAGCTCGCTGGGGCAACAGGATTTTTCTAAACAGTATTTTTCTAAACATGTATCCACACCAGTTACTCAGAAAAAAAAAATCTCTCCTTTGTGCTGCCAGAAAATGTTTCCAATGAGCAGAAAACTGGAGGGCTCGGGGGATCGCTGCACCGAGCGCCTCTCGCCACGGGAATGAACGAGGCTCTGCAAAACCACCGGGGTTTTGTGCTCTGGCCCAGCACGCACAAACTGAGGCTGCGTATGCAAAGGCAAAATTGTTTCCGTGCTTATTCTTCCGCTGTAAGTCAAGCTTGCAGGAGACGGCAACCCAGCAGCGCATCCAGGGTCACTTCGGGCTATTCGGAGCATGCCAAAGGAGGCGTTAAGATGATGGTGTGGGGTTCAGGAGCTAGAGCTTGCTGACCCTTCCTCCAGCCACCTGCGGTCCCCAAACGGCCTCGCTTCCTTCCCAGTGTTGTCTCTGACCCTGGGGACAGGAGCAGAGGGATGCCTGCCACGCACCCAAGGCTCATGGCATGACTTGCATCACCTCCGTGTCCACAGGCCAAGGGGAACTTCTGTCCCTTGGGACACCACGTTTTTGACATTGAGCTCTTTGGAGAGAAAAAAAAAAAAAACACAATGCTTTTTAACTTTTCACAGGTAGGTAATTCCAGGTCATTCAGCAACGTTGGAGTGGTTTATTGAAGCTTCACAATAGACACACCATGGAAGTTTTGCGAGTCATGCATGTATTTGCATATGTCCATGATAAAAGGGATTTTAAAAGAATCAAGACAACGTGATTGATGGTTGAAACAAACATTACCATGTTATCGAAAGGGAATGTCCTGAGCAAGCCTGATCTTTTCATCTCCAAGTTTTCGGGAACGTTGTGTTTCCTCTAAAAACCTCGGCGCAAACCTGAAAAGCTCCTAAGCTTGTTTTTGCCCAACTCATTTGACACCTTGCAAGGGCAAGTCCTTAGACTTATGGGGAAAATCTCATCAGTGCCCGGACAGGTTTTGGGGCACAGGGGATGCTGCTCCTGCCACGTGCCATCCCCTAAATCGGTTTGACAGGTCCCGTCCTGCACCCAGTGGCCGCAGCTCCCGCGGGTCCCTGAGACCCAGCGCCGGCTTTCCGTGAGCCGAGGCGGCGGCTCTCGGCGGCAGGAGGTGCTGGGCTCGCCAGGCTGATGGTTTTTCCGCACAGCAGATGGCCGTGCCGCGTGGATGAGGTTTGGAAAAATAACCCACGGCTGGATGGATCTCCAGAGAAACTTCTTCCTCGGCACTTCATTATAAAACTGATAAATAAAAGTAATTGTCGCACAATTAGATTTCCCATCTCCTCCAACTTCTTAATCACATCAAGATTAATTATCGGCGCTCTTATTGTTTGGCTTTATGGGCTTCGTTTTTTTGTCTGTTTTTTTGGAGCTGCTCTGAGATGAGAAAAGGCTTTGAAGCACCTTAAATGTGAAGATTTAGGCAGCAGTTTTGCTAAAGTTGCTTCCTCTTAACAGTCAGCTTCATTTTCTCATCGGGGCTCGATGTTCTGAAGTCATTTAATTGCAATTTAATCTTCCTACTTTCTCCTCTAATATATTTCGGTCCAGTTCACCGGGTTATATTTGCCAATTCATTAACAGCCTCTCTGATATTTGACATTTCGCTTTAGGGAAATGCAGGTATGCGATCTTTAATATTTTGAGGATTTCTTAATGAGATTTAGGGGCTATGGGCTGGGAATTCTGATTTTTTTTTTTAATTTAAGTGTTTACTTTGCGGCAACTTTGGGGCATTTTTCTTGAATTTTCTGATGATGTTAAGACCTGGCGGGGGGGGGGCGGGGATCGATGGAAAACAGCCGCAACATTTGCAAGAGGAGAAACATGTAGCCGCCGTTTGCCTGCTGAGCACACAAGGATTAAAAGTCAGAAGAGTTTCCTGGTTCAAAAGCCCAAGCCTTTCTCCGGGATTATTTTTTTGTTGTTGTTGTTGTCAAGAAGCATCCTGGGCTCTGCCTGTGCTCTGCTGGAGGAGTTTCTCTCCCAGCCGGTTTTGCTGCGATCCCACCCCGCAGCCGGGGGAGGCGTTTGAAAGGAAGGTCCTGCCCACACATGGCACCTCGCAGCCCTTCGCTCCCACAAACCGCCTCTCTGAAAGCCTTGGCAAAGGCCAGGTTGGGATGCGGCTCCAACCGTTTGGTTTTTAATCCAAAAGCAAGGTCACATTTGCCGTGAGCGTAGCCGAGGGATGGATAGCTGCCTTTTGATGATGGGTCACCCAGCTCAGGTAACGATGCTGAAGTGAACTCCAGTCTTTTCCTGCTTTCACCTTACTGTTTTGCCGTGAGCTCACCTCTTTTCACCTTGCCTGTAAAGGAAATCGTAAAGATCCAAAATGCACATATATGCAAGTAACCACAAAACCAGGCTTCTAAAGACACTTATAAAAACCCAACAAAACCCACCCAAAAGCACTTGAGACTTCCTTTTTAATACCCAGGCCTCCTAGCTCTCAAGGACCGGCGCTCGGTGCCGAAAGCCTACAGCCTGCGCAGACAAAACCCGTCCGATCCCAAAGGGAAAGAGCATTCAAATGGAGTTTGCTGGTGTGACACTTGGCACCGGCTTCGGCTCCATTTCATGCCTCATTCTCTCTTTGGACAACACAGGGTGCGTTGCTGAGAGCTACCGGGGCATGAGTTATTGCACACATGCAGTAACTCGTATTAAGTGATCACTATTAGAAATGCAGAGTCAAATATGCAAAAGTTTGGAAACACCAGAAATTAAAGCTGCCTTTACCTCCCTAATTAGGCCCCTGGTGAGCATGCGTCAGCTCCCAGCATTAATCACCTCCTTACAACACTCCAGCCTCCGCTATGCTATTGCAGCATTTTTTTTTTTTTTAAATTACAAAATATTTATTTTCCCGTTAACCTTTCGCAAAGCACACATCCCCTTCCCACACAGCAATACCTGCGTGTGCCGCTCTCACTGCAGAACCAGCCCTGTGAGATACCGATGGGCTTTTTTGGGCAGGAGCCAGCTCATGAATCAAAGCAGCCACTAAATGCCATCAGCGCAAGCGGCACCTGGGAGAGTATTTTGTCTGGCAGGAGGGCTGCTTCATTTATTCTGTTCCAAAGCTGTCTCCAGATAAAGAATGTTTAATTTTGCTCTCTCTTCTCGCAACCAGCACAGAGCACAGAGCTCCCCGTATTCCCCTCTGCCCCCAGACGGTGCCGCGCAGCTCAGCGCAGCTCCCTGAGCACTCACAGAACCGCGCACCATGAGGCTGCTCTTAGGGTGACTTGTGGCTCTGCCAGTGTTTTTTGGACTGGAGAAACACTTGCAGATCCCAGAGACCCCAATAAGGGCCCATTAAATAGAACTAAACTTCCCAGTGTCCTGGTTTTGCTTGCTGGCTACAGCTCACCCTGCTTAAGCCAAAGGGAGAAAAAAAGTTGGCAAGATGCGACTATCGTGACTTTGTTTCTTGAGGGGCTGTCAGCAGTGGGAATTTGCCTTTCGGCAGGGTTGCAATGAGGTTTATTTGTTCATTAGCTTGCGGGATGAAAGGCAGAGCTGTTCTTGCAAGGAGAGTTAAACTCTTCCATGCAAATCCAGCCACGCAGCAGAAGCAGGTTATGCTGAACCGTGCGCGCTGGTTTGGGGCTGCGTAAGCCTGGCAGGGAATATCGTCTCGTGGTTAGACCAAGGGATCCGGGTCCTTTCATCAACTCCATTCACAACACTTAGCTGTAGGAGACCTATAAACCAGGCATCTTCTCTCTGCTTTAGTTTAAAGCAGTGTAATTTTCCTTCTCCTTACGCACCAAGAGGTAAAATTAACTGACGGCTGCAAAACGCTCTAAGAGCCACAGAGAAATGGAGCTCCAAGTAATGTAATAATTAAACTGGCCGGCTGGCAAGGTTTATAACTGGATCGAACATGGCCGAGAGGTGACCTGCCACACGGAGAGCTCAGATCCTGCAGTCTCTGGGCGGTGACCAGAAGCTGCCCACGCCGGGGATGCGACGGAGACGGAGGGATGGGGCACAGCAGGAGGGTCAGGTCCCACCAGGGGGGCAGCTGGGCACCATCAGCAATGCCAAACTGCACCAGGGGGAGAAAACAGGAATATTTCTGCAGAAAGAAAACGCCACATCAAGGCTAACTAGTCATTTCTGAGTATAAATCCAGGTTCTGTGATGGCTTGGGTTCCCCACATTACTCCCCCTCCTTAATGACAGTATATATAGCCACATGCATTGGGTTATTGCCTCTGAAATGAAGCTTAACCTAATAACACTGTCAAAAGTGGAAACACTGTTTAGTCATTAATGAAATTCTAATAGCAAAGTCATTAATTGAAACCCAATAATGCTTTTCCATCCCAGTGACTTACTGCAATTGTTTGTGCTGAAGAGGCCCAGACTTGCATCCTTTCCACGTTCGGCAGCGACGGGGACCCGTACCCTTTATCATCTCACGTGCGTTTGGATCAGGGGATTTTCTGCTTGTTATTCACTCTTAGGAAATTTAACAAGTCTACGCAGGCTCTTTAAAGCTAATGTTGCATGAAATGCAGGGATAAACCAAAGCAGACAGCTTCATAAGTACAAACATACTATCAAACGGCTTCCATCACCCAGTCTCTTCCTAATGGTTTTATTATGTAAAATGGTTCAGTCTGGAGAAAACCCACCACTGCCAATGCAGCAGTGCCAAGCCGGTATTTAATTAGTTATTTAGGTATGAAATTTAAATAAAATCACACTGTATGCAAACAAACTCATAATAAGACTTGTTACTACCTAGTTCCCAGGCAGAGGAAGTGATGAAAATTGCCATTTTTTTTATTACAAGAAGGATTACTTTACTCCGCGGTCTTCTCACCAATAGGAATTAGTGCCAAGAGACCTGCCTATGGATTAACCTACGGGGAGCAACTCTCTTCATACCTGTGTCACCCTTGGAGAGAGCCTACTACAGTTATTGCACACAAAAAGGTGTAGAGGTGCTGCACCATTAGTCCAGTTCCAGAGACAGCATTTGCACTTGATACTGGGAGGGCTGGAGCCCCTCTGCTGTGAGGACAGGCTGAGAGAGCTGGGGGGGTTCAGCCTGGAGAAGAGAAGGCTCCGGGGAGACCTTCCAGCCCCTGCCAGGCCCTAAAGGGGCTCCAGGGAAGCTGGGGAGGGACTCTGGATCAGCGTAGCGATAGGATGAGGCAGAATGGTTTTAAACTGAAAGATGGAGATTTAGATTAGTTGTTAGGAAGAAATTCTTGGCTGTGAGGGGGGTGAGCCCCTGGCCCAGGTTGCCCAGAGAAGCTGTGGCTGCCCCATCCCTGGAGGGGTTCAAGGCCAGGTTGGATGGGGCTTGGAGCAACCTGGGCTGGTGGGAGGTGTCCCTGCCCAGGGGTGCCTTCCAACCCAAACCATTCTGTGATTCCATGATTCTACTTTGAATTCTTGCCTACATCAGTGCAGAACAGCAAATTTCAATGCCATGAAAGTCTCACCCAAACTGAACAGGCATCTTCCAAATAGCTTCAATTTAAACTTCACCATCTTGAATTTAAAGTCGGTGAAGTTTGTGAAGTGTGTGACAACTCCTACTGTCACTGATTACCCAAACACACTTGTTCTTTGGATTTTTAGATTTTTTTTCTAAGTCACATTGCAAACTCGCATTTCACGTTTGTTAATATTGCTGGCTGCTTGAAACCCTCCCCTTCGTCTCCTGCCTGCTCTTAGCTGTTATCATGTGCCTGGCTTACAGAAAGGGGGACTCCGGGCGGGTACGGAGGCACTGAGGTTTATCTAACCTCGTCTAGGGTGACAGAAATCTTGTTACGATCCCGATCACGTGTGGGTCCTCTATTTTAAAAAAACTTTTACTGTGTAAAGCAAAAATATCCACATTTGTCACAGGCTGAAGCTCAACTCTGGACCTTCTTTGCTCCTATCCTGAGCTCTCCTGCTCTGCTGGGTGATGATTGCTGGCCTGAGCCTTGCAGGTTTGGGGTTTTTTTTTAATAAAACAGAGCAGGAAAGTACACATCCATCCCCTCAGAGGAAGGGGACAAACTTGGTTAATTTTAGTGAAGCATTACGAGGTCAAAGGTATATTACTGTTAATTCATCTACATATTGAAGAGATGCCCAGCATTTTCCAGAAGACCCAGAGCACTACACGTTCCGCATTAAAAAAGCCAAGGTGTGTGCTGTCACAGCCCGTGTCCTTTAATCTTTGATGTCACTGGGTAATTTCAACCAAATTTGACAAAGGGGTAAAGGTCTCCAAGCTATTAACATCTTACAGCTTGCTTCAGAAAAGGAGAGATCTGGGCACTAAAAGAACAGATTCAATTTTACCACCCTAAAAATGTAGACATTTACAATTCTTTCCATATGGAAAAGTCATCTTGGTCCATAGATTTGTTTCATACGGCATAATATGTTGCATAAATCCACTAACATACCTCATACAGCTATAAATTTTCTTGCCAAATGCATTGCGAAACAGGCCTGCTTGCCCAATATTTAAAGGCTGTTGTATGACACGGTATGCTCCAAATCTGCTTAAAAGACTGTGAAACTTTTAACGTATGCACACGTAACATTAACGTGCCTTAGCACCCTGGGAAGCAGCTCAATATACTCCCTTGAAGACTAAACTGGTGTCTTGAAATATCCCGGGAATTTCCTTGCAGCTTTGCGCCTGGACTCGTTTTGGCTGAGAAAGTGTCAAAGATTGTCATGTCCTTGTCTTTATAGATTAGATGCTTTTGATCACCTCTGCTTTCATAAACCGTTTCCTGAGCTGCCAACAGAGAGATCTTCTCAGAGGCCCGGGGGATTACGGTTAAATTAGAAGAGGGTGTTGTTGCCATCTTAAAGCCTAGAGCCTTTCCGACCCCCTGGCTCCTGCCGGAGCCCCCCATGACCCTGTAAATCACACGCCGAGCAGAGGAGCTGCTGCAAGTTGGCTCCTTCCTGTCCTTCTTCACCCTTTTTGGCTGAAAATACTGAAGAAATGAAGCCTCCCCCATGCAATAAAATCGTATATAGAGTATACAGTCTACTGGATCAGAGCAGTGGTCCTCCCAGGCCAGCACTGTTTCCAGCAGTAAGAAGGAGGTGGTGTCCAAGGAGGACATCACCCTAAACCATCACCAGTGCCCCGTTTGCACAAGACAAGCCTGGAGAGCGATGGAGGGCTGCTCTGCTTTAGCTCTTGCATCCTTCATGCCTATCGAGGTGATAGATGTCAAAGCAGCAGCTCTGCAGAGCAGACAGCCATGCAGAGTGACAAATTAACTCCAATTAAGTCAGACAACAAATCAAAGGAGGAGCAGATCCTCCCTTCCCTCAGGGAACAGACCAGGGTTCTGAAAACGAAGTGGACCTCGGGGGGTGGGATGGCTCCTGGGGCCTCCCATCATGGCCTGCGGGGTGATGGGGTGGCTGCCAGCATGGCTGGGGCAGCAGGAGCACGAGAGGGAAGAGCCACGCGTTTCATAAACCGAATCCTAAAGATGCTGGGTTGCTTACAGGCAGGATCAACGCCCCCATCCACACCAGAGGGCTGTTGTTCATCGCACCGTCTCACTCATCAGTGAGTCCCTGTTGCCAGCAGACATGGTCAGGTGGAGGTTTATCCCCTCCCCACCCCAGAGCCGGGCACACGTCCGCGTGAGGGGAAGCTCTTCTCTCTGCGCTTTTAGTTCTGTTTGGATACACAATATTTTCCTAAATCTCACCTTGTTACTGACACATAAAAAAACAACCTTCCCTCTTCCCCCCGCTTCTCTGTGAATTTAACATCCAAGTGCTGTTATTAAGGCTCCATTACTTTTACAAAATGCATGACAGATCATCTCGTGGTACTCTGTGAAGTACTATAAATAATTAAACTTCAACTAGACTTGTCAAAATAAATGAGCAGAGTAGACTCTGCTCTGTGGTGCCTTTGATTTTGTTTGTATGCCTTGCTCCTTTTATTTTGTTATCGGCTAAATTACAAAAATGCAGTGATGAGACCAAGGAGGCCTTGGTACTTTTTGTACCATAGGGATTAACTGCTCTGCACCCTGCCTGGCCAGGAGGGTTGGTGTCTTGGAGGGTGTTTGGTGGCCAGGTACCTCTTCCCAGCAGGATCGCAGCAGGGAAGGAAGCAGAGCTCCTCCTGGGAGGTACATGGCCCCTCCCAGGCCGCTTTTGAATTATCCATTGGAAATTAAAACATTTAACAAATCCAGACTTCTTGGCATGAATTATCCACAAAGCAGTGGAGATCATGCTTTTCCCCAAAATTTATTTTTTTCATTTCCAAATTGACCAGTAACTAAAATCAGCGCAGCAAGGCTGTCCGAGGACTTCATCCCAAGTCTGCCCCAGGACCCCCCTCTGTGCGTTGGATATGAGTTCAGAGCTGCACGCCTCAGCCTGGCCGAGCAGTGCACACTTGTGGGGCATGGGACAGGGAGGACGAAGGGGGTGAAACCAGAGCAACACCCCCAAAGCTCCATCTGGGTGCAGAATTACATGGGGGGGACAAATCCTTGCTTAGGGCTGTGGCTTCCCCTTTGCCCGGCTCTGCAGCAGCCTGTGTTGGTGTGTGTTCAGATGCCCCATGAATGTGAGTTTCCCACCTGGTTTCAGAGCAAAGCTGGACCCGTGGGCTAACAGAATATCTCAGTTTCTGCTCCAACACGCTGCCGTAGAAGCTACCAGCCCAAGCTTACCCCTGCAGCACATCCCTTTCCCCCATCGTCTTTAGCCCCATTGGCAAGTCTGTGTGCATGGGGACACCCTAGACCATCACACTCAGGTTTTAGGTACTTCCACGGCCTATAGGACATCTGCCCACTCACCATCCCCAAACACACCTGTACAGCCCAGCATTAAGCTCAAAGCCACTACAGTTCCCAAACTGTCTCCTTAATGGGATTAACTTGAGCAGCTCAATGCTGCCTCCACCCATCTCATTCTGACTCCTGTCTCTTTGCTCTGCAGTTCTTGGTCACGTAAAATGGTCACAACAACCCCTTGGACATCTCTTAAGTGAAGACAACTGCTGAAAAGGAACAAGTTTGAGGCAGGGAATGAACTGGAGTATCCAGAAAAGGGTTTTTATCTGCTTAATGGCAGAAATAGGCTTTCATCATCCAGCAAGAGAGCAAAGGATTCTTGCTGCTAACAAAGCTATCAAAAAGCAATCATCTGCTTTGCCAACACATGAGCAAGAGGTCTGGGTTCTTCTTTCCAATATGTTGTACTGCAGTGAGCCATTGAATTCATTCCATATGGTGGGGCAATTCCTCAAAATCCCTGGAGGCTGGGTTTTCTCCCCCTAGAAGCCAGTGCTCTTCAACCACTTTCTGCTCATGCACAATTCACGTCCTGAGGCACCATTGCCCTCCGCTGTCATTGTCTGTCCTGGGGAGCGTGAATGCCTGTTCTCATCCCGTAAGACCTCACATCCCATTCACACTAATACACAGTGCGGGATAATGTGACGTAGGTTTCACTTTCCCGAGGTGGGAGGTGCCGGTGCAAAAGCCGCTCACCCCCCGAAGAAACACGCCTGCGTTCCCCACGCTGTGCTCAGGGAGGAGAAGGCTCTGCTGAAAAAATCAGGCATTTTCTCTCTGTGCAGCACACGAATGGAAATCCCTGCGTGAAAAACCTCCTCTCTGCCCCAAAATCTGCACCTTGTCCCGTGGACTGAGTAGCCTCATGAAGGACCTTCATCAGTGGGTCTGCTGATCCTTCCTACCCTGCAAAGTGTCAAATAGCTCTTGTTTAGGGCTGCTAATTGTAATACCTGCTGCTGCTATTGCTGACTAATAAAACCAACGTGGAGCTGACTACAAGGGGTGTCCTTGGGAAAGGAAAGCAGCCTGCGGGTCATTGATCGGCAGAGGGCATTAGAAAGAGCATCCAACTGGAAACCTTAATGACACCAGCTCCTGTCTGATGTTGTGCACTGTCCCAAAGGACACAGAAAAAGGGGGATTTCTTAGATGGGACACAGGAGCTGTGGAATTTGCAACAGCAATGTCCCATGGACAGGGCTGCAGTTGGGAGGAGTCTTGGAGGCATCACTGGGGTCTGAGGAAAGTCAAGGCACTGCCAGTGGGTCACCTCTGACCAGCCTCAACAGACCTGACAGGAGGGATGACACCTCTTATTCCTGTTCCCCTCCTCTCCAGAGAGCTTTTCCTCACCTGAGCAGTTTACAATAATCCCCTCCTCTTACAGGGCTCAGGTGTTCAGAGGAGGACTAAAAGGAAGATCTTAAATCTTCATAAAAATCGGATTTAAAGGAGAATGACTTGAACACCTTCACCTTAAGAGGTAACTTGAACCAACGCCAAGAAGCTGGATCTGCAGAAGGGGAGGGTGAAGAACAGGGATGCAGCTCCTAAGAACAGACGTCCAAAGAGGAGATTCAGCCAGAGAAGTGATGCAAAGTGATTCATCATTTTTAGTCAGCCTGAAGCACTTCAGTGAGCGACTGAGTCGTCAGAGACGCTGAAATGCCGACAGCTCTGCCCATCTCATGCTCTAGCCCTCGCTCATGTCTGATTTTGAGGTGATACAGTGTCTCCGTACCAGATATAAGGAAATCTGCTCAAAACAAGTGAATTTTCCCAGCGGTGGGCAATGCAGAGGTGCTCAGAGAGCGGTGCCCCACCTCCGGCTCCAAGTGGAAGATGAACTCCGCTTGGGAGATGAACTGTGCTCTGAATGCGAGGCAGCCAGGCAGGCTGTTACACGTTATTAGCATTAATTATCCCACCTCCCCTCTGCAGGCACCTCCACCAGTAATCATCACACATCAGCCAAAGGGCCACCCTTGCTTTTCTCTCCCTCTAATTCCATAATTGGAGGGGAGGAAAGAGGGAAGAAAAATCAGTGCTGAAGTGTAAATCGCTACGCTAATCTTCCTAGCGCTAATTGTATGTTTATTTTTAAAGGAGGGAAGGATGGTGGGCAGCCGTGGGTAATTACTCTCCATCAGTTCATCGGTGCAAGCAGCTCCAGGAGAACTTGGCTGAGCCCCTGCTGCCTCCTGCAAGCCGGGTTAGTGCTCGCAGGTTGTTATTCACCCCACATACACTCAGCCCCTCTCCTCCGATGGGCTCGTGGGCATGGGCAGGAGGGTCTGCTTGTGCAAGGAGCAGGTCAGGGACTGCAGAACTGTGCCAGGAGAGCCCAGCCTGTCCCCTTTGGCCAGCCCTGCACACAGTCAGTCCCAGAGCCCAGGGAGAGTGAGGGAAAAGCAAAGTAAAGCACAGAGAAAAGTCTCTTTGTGCCAATGCACTGGAGGAAAGGTTTGAATACACCAGCTGTATCAAAAGCTCCTTTTAGGATCCAGCTCACTTAGCTGCTGGTTGTTTTTCAGTCCATTCACATTGCTTTCCTCCGAGCATCTTCCAGCTATCCCGGAGCGGGACAAAGCTGGACATCTTCCCCACCGGGGGAGATTTCTGTCTCTGGAGTCAGCCCAGCAATGCCACATGCAGCATCAGTACATCTGAGCATCCCAGTTTAGAAAGCCAGACCCCCAGGGGCAGGGGGAAGCCGGGAAAGGACAGCAGCCAGGATTTGTCCCTGTGACTTGTTTCAGTTCAGACGTACAGAGCGACAGACATTGCCAAGCCCCTTACATCCTCGGGTAGCTTCCCTACAATTTATTATAATATTTAATGTCTGTGCAATCTCCTTTCTCCTGCCCAGCATCTTTGCATGTGCTATGTGCTATGAACCCAGCAGGCTAAAAGGGCACAGAGAATTTAGCACTTTCCCTAAGCAGCTCCATCTCTGCTCTCAAGCACGCAGCCCAAAGGCCAAACCACCTCCAGGACACAACAATTCCCCCAGCTGCCTGGCAGAGGGATTGTCTTCCCCGGGGAGGGCCATGGCGGTGGCCAGGGGCAGGTCCCAGAGGATGACCAAGGTCCACCTCCAGGCAGGAGGTTCATTGCTTCATCAGGGAAGGCAGTGAGGGTTATAGGGAAACCTTTTCTCCTTCCCTCGCGGTGTTTCTGCCCTTGCTTTGGGGCTGTGCAAGGGATGGATAAACATTTCCTCCGTTTTGTCTTCCTCTCTATTTTTGTCTGTGGTTGCAGCGATGCTCGCTGAGCCTACAAATATTTTTAAGTTGCAATACTCTTTCTTGCTAGAGGCTTGTTTGTGCAGTTTGTTATACCTCAGATTCGGGTATCCAGGTTTCTCTATGCCTTTTTTATTCATGGTAATTCAATGCTATCAGTAACACATTCGAATTTTACCTTAAATCTCATATTCCCAACCCAAAGTCTGCAGGGGGAAGCAGACACTTGGCATGCTCTAAGCAAACAATATTCACACTTTGCAGTTACCCACCTCGAGGAATATCATCTCCTGAAGTACCCTGGTGAGATAAAGTAACCATTTTGCTGTACGCTGGTGACCTGAACTCACATGTATTCAGCTTAAATGTGGTATCAGGCTCTACGGAGTGACTTTCATGCTAAAAATAATTGCAGTTTTCCAAATGCATTACAGAATTTCTTAGAAGATGGAAGTCCAGGGAGGATTCCCAAAAACAGAATATAAGGCTAAAGAAATGGAAGAATAATTTAGAGCCTTAGAAACTGGATCTTTTTTTTTTTTTTAATATTTCAAAATTCATAAAATCAATGATTCATGGAAATATTTGCCTGGCCATCAAGTCAGCTTTGTAACAGGGTAAATAATTGAGATGCGTTTATTACATTATTTATTTGAAAATTCACAACATAAATAATTCAAAAATCAGCTAATTATCTGAAAACTAAAGGCTAAAGGGAGGCAACACAGTCCATTAGCTATGGCCACCCGATGGAATTTAATTCCCCGTTACCAGGAGCGGGAGGCCAGTTCTGGAAAGCAGCGGGGACACGCGCATGCTGGTGAGACGGCTCGGGGCAGCGACGGGGCTCCTGCTGGTGCCTGAGATGCTGGTGCTGGTCCCCAGCCAGGTGTAGGCTCCTCTCCCCGTCCCCAGGGTCTCTGGGCTCAGCACCGCAGATGCTGAACTGGTTGCAGGACAAGCCCTGCTGCCTGGGCTGGGTGGTTTGATGCCCCCGTGGACCACTTTGACCTCTACCTTTCTCCATGTCTAGGGTAGCCACCTTGCGTGGTCCAGGTCTTCACAGCATCTTTCTCGAGCCTCTTTGAGTAACGGGATGCCTGGTGACACATTTTCCCTTGGTCTGAGGGCTCCGAGACTGTGGGAAATAAAGGGCCCAGCCCCACTTTTCCTGCAAAAACTGGTATAGTGGGCTTCCCAAGTGGTGGTTGCGGCGGGAAAGTAGATGAGAAAGGACTTAACGGCGGTCAGCGGGAGAGGATGGGGCAGACCAGAGTCCACTGTCCTCTCCCAGGGTCAGCTCTGGCTTGTATCGACTGCAAACAGTCCTCCAGGCAGGGAGACCTGCCTTGGATCTCTCCCCTGGAGCGTTTATGTGCTTCCATCCATCATGTCCCCTTCCTTCCACGTCCATCACGCCCCCTTCCTGCCTCCAGGTTGCACGGGGCAGTCCCTCTTCCACAGGGACTGTGTGCCCCCGGGAGCTCTCGACCACTTGCAACTTCATCAAAATAAAACGTCCACAAACACACACATTTTTCTTTATTAGGAAAAAAAAAAAAAAAAAAAGAAGTGAAGTATGGGTATTTTCCTCTTACTTCTCTCAAGACTTTTGCCATCATTAGCTGAATGCATGTTGCAAAATGCATTTATCACTGTCTGGAAATGTTGACTATGTAAAAATGTATTATCAACACAAGATTATTTTTTTCTGCCTCTTCTGATGCTGATTTTTGAAAAGCACAAACTTCATTATTAAAAGTAGAGCCTCTTCCCTTCCTCCCTCCCATTTCCCCCCCTTTATTTAACCTACAAAAAAGTCAGCAACCTGACAGATAGGCGGCTGCTGCTTTCAAACCCTGAACTTCACCAGGAATCCCAGAGTAGGCAGCTCTTCCTATCAGATCTGCTTTGCAGCTCAGGAGGATTTTAGTGTCTGGGGTACAGATGCAAACAAGAATTATAATACAAGATTATGCCTCTGTTTTATAAAATACCCCACAAGCAAATGAAGACTTATGCAGCTACTTGATATAAAGCATGAATTTCTTATTATGCGGTGCTGTTTTTATAATTGTAGCAGCAACAGCAATTATTCTTAATACATGTTTCTCAGCATGCAATGCTGACGGCAGATCTCACCTTAGAGGAAGCCCCTGCTGCACCTCAGTGAAGCCCCGGGGTCGGGCTGCTGGGGCTGGGACTGTCACCTGTGGGCAGTGTCTTGCACCAGGGGTCCCGGGCAGAGGTGGGACCAAACGAAATACCAACTGGATGACACAGTGAGGGAGAAGGAGGAGGAGGCACAGAGGAGAGAGCCTGGGGTGTGTTGAAGGCTGGAGGAGAGGGTAAAAGTGGGTGCCCGTGACTTACCTATCCAGCCTTATTTCTCCCATCAGCATCTTTCCCGCGGATGCCCGCTTGGTTCGGGGCTATGGGGAGATCCCCACCTCGGTCTCTCCCTCTCCTGAACCCTCTCATGGTCAGCAAATGGCTGGCTCCCTGGGTCACGAATGACAGGGAACTGCTGGAGAGGGGACAGCAAAGGGCTACCAAGTTGCTGAGGGGACTGGAACACCTCTCTGATGAGGAAAGGCTGAGGGATTTGGGTCTTTTCGGTCTGGAAAAAAGACAACTGAGGGGGGACCTTATCAATGCTTATAAACACTGAAAGGGTGGGTGTGAGGAGGATGGGGCCAGGCTCTTCTCAGTGGTGCCCAGGGACAGGACAAGGGGCCACGGGCACAAACTTGAGCATGGGAAGTTCCACCTGAACATGAGGAGGAACTTCTTTGCTGTGAGGGTGGCAGAGCCCTGGCACAGGCTGCCCAGAGAGGTGGTGGAGTCTCCGTCTCTGGAGACATTCCAACCCCGCCTGGACGCGTTCCTGTGCCACCTGCTCTGGGTGACCCTGCTCTGGCAGGGGGTTGGACGGGATGATCTCCAGAGGTCCCTTCCCACCCCCACCATTGTGTGATTCTGTGGTGAGCGTTTGGGCCTGTGGGTCACGTCTGCCTTGAAAGGGAACTGAGCCAGAGGTGGTGCCAGCAGAGGACGGGGCTGGGCAGAGCCAGGCCACGTGCCGAGGGAGCCGGGCTCTCTGTTAGCGCTCAGGGGTCCGTCCGGGTGGTAAAGGGGAGAGGTTCTCCTGCCACAAGCCATGTTGGCTGCCCTAGGCCTTGGCTGTCTCGGAAAAGGTGCCGGTAGTGGAGGCCGTTGTTGGTGGCAGCTCTGGAGCAGCTCTGCTGCTGGTTGCGTGGCTGCCAAAGCCCGACGTGGCGGAGCTGTCTGCGCGCTGACCGGGGCAAAGCTGAGGCCCAAAACCAACCTTGGGCTCTGCTCAGCTGCCCCTTAATGAACCCTACAGCCGCATACTCGGGTGTGGGTCTTGCCCACAGCATTGCTGTTAGGGGGGAATGTACCTTGATGAGGGCAAAAATGACAAGGGGCAAAATACTAAGGAAAACCATTTAATAATTTATGAAGAGATGAAACAGTGAGTGGTCTCTGGATCTTCCACTTTCCACCGGTGCCAAGACTTCCCAGCGTTTAGTGTCGGGAGAATCTGTACACCCTTCTTTTGACAGATGGCAAAGCTGCAGCCTCCCCAGAGTCCAAAGAAAAGGGCTGTTTGGGGACCTTCTCCTCCTTCAGTGCCACTTGTCCCCGAGAGGGAAAGAGCCAGGCCTGCCCGGCAGAGTTATTACCGAGAGAACCTCTTTTTGAAATCTTTGATAGCCTTTGCCATCATGGGTGCAATTTCTGCAAGAGAGAAAGAAAAAAGAACCACAAATGAAGGAAAACCCTCTCCCATTAAAGCAGCAGGCACAGCCTAGGGGAGCAGAGAGCAATTCCAAGCTGCAACTTTGAAGAGCCTTTAGCCTCTCCTTAGGGAGAGGAGAGGAGAGGAGAGGAGAGGAGAGGAGAGGAGAGGAGAGGAGAGGAGAGGAGAGGAGAGGAGAGGAGAGGAGAGGAGAGGAGAGGAGAGGAGAGGAGAGGAGAGGAGAGGCGAGGAGAGGAGAGGCGAGGCGAGGAGAGGAGAGGAGAGGAGAGGAGAGGAGAGGAGAGGAGAGGAGAGGAGAGGAGAGGAGAGGAGAGGAGAGGAGAGGAGAGGAGAGGAGAGGAGAGGAGAGGAGAGGAGAGAGGCCGCCAACATGACCCCTCCTGCAGAGCCGGGATTTCTCTTGCAGCAGGAAGAGCAGATTTGTGCCTTTGTAAAGGAGGAGCTCTAGGAGAGCAAGGGATGTTCTGGGGTTTGTACTTACTCTTGGCTGGTGGTTTCTTGGGCTCCGGAAACCAGGAGGAGAAGATGGTCCTGCCCAAAGATGGGACAGAGTGGGCAGTGCTGGTGGTGGGCCCATCGTGGGACTTCCCCTCACTCCCACGAGCGTGGCTTTTGCTAGAAGGGCACAGGACAGGTTGTATTATGAAACAGGTGTGGGACAGAGAGTTCAGGCTAAGGCGTGCGGAACAGCAAGCGCTACTGACAGCTACTCACTTGGTCTTGTCTGGCAGAAGAGCTCCTCCAGTGCCAGACTTCTCTTGTCTCCTTTCTTTGTTCTGAGGGGCCTTTGGTGGAGAGGCCAGAGACACAGTTTTGGCTGCTTGACCTGTAGGGGACCACAGGGCAACATTGCTTAGATGCAGCTTATGATAAAGGAGGCTCCTCAGTGCTTGTCTAATGTCAGCAAGCTGCAAGCACCTCTCCCCAGTCCATCCATTGCCAAGCTCAGATTCTGGGGAAAATTAACCCTGTCCCCCCCAGCCGGAACCAGGACAAGCAGCCACAGCCTAGGAGAGCAGAGAGCAATTCCGAGCTGCAGCCCTGTCAAAGCAGAAGCAAGGCAGGCATAAGCGTGTGCTCTTTGGTCACGACCTGTCGTATTTTCAGGTGACACACCAAGGAGAGCCCACTCGGCTTTCTGCACGGCAAGAACACAGATCTCTGGTGAAACTCTCCCTGCTTCCATTGCCAAGGGAGCTGCAGGACGATTTCATGGTTCCCAACAGCTGGAGAGACGCAGGCGGACAGCAGGAGGGGCAAGGCAGGGTTTGTGCCTCACCCGTGCCATTAGGACAGGCTGCGACAGTCAGCACTGAGCAGGCAGCTGAATGGGATGTTTGCCTGAGGTTTTTCTTGTGCAAGGACTTTGAAGAGCCTTTAGCCTCTCCTTAGGGAGAGGAGAGGAGAGGAGAGGAGAGGAGAGGAGAGGAGAGGAGAGGAGAGGAGAGGAGAGGAGAGGAGAGGAGAGGAGAGGAGAGGAGAGGAGAGGAGAGGAGAGGAGAGGAGAGGAGAGGAGAGGAGAGGAGAGGAGAGGAGAGGAGAGGAGAGGAGAGGAGAGGAGAGGAGAGGAGAGGAGAGAGGCCGCCAACACGACCCCTCCTGCAGAGCTGGGATTTGTCTTGCAGCAGGAACAGCAGATTCAGGCGTTTGCAAAGGAGGAGCTCTGGGAGAGCAAGGGCTGTTCTGGGGTTTCTACTTACTCTTGGCTGGTGGTTTCCTGGGGTCACAGGAGGAGAAGGTGGTTGCTGAAGGAGGGACAGGGTGGGCACTGCTGGTGCTGGGCCCATCATAGGACTTCTCCTCACTCCCACGAGCGTGGCTTTTGCTCGCGGTGCACAGGAGAGGTTTTATTCTGAAAGAGAGATGGAACAGACATTTCAGGCTAAGGCATGCGGAACAGCAAGGCGGTACTGACAAATACTCACTGGGTCTTCTCTGGCAGAAGAGGTCCCCCAGTTCCAAACTTCTTTTGTGTCCTTCGCACGACCCGAGGGGCCTTTGGTGGAGAGGCCAGAAACACAGTTTTGGCTGCTTGACCTGTAGGAGACCAAAGGGCAACATTGCTTCGGTGCAGCTTATGATAAAGGAGGCTCCTCAGTGCTTGTCTTAGTAGGGACCAGAGAGTGAAGCAACTCCTAAATTGGACTAGATTTAAACCAGCCACTCCGGAAGACCTTCCCCACGTAAAGACGTCCCCGAGGCAGCGTTCCCAGACCCCTCTCTCATCATTCAGCCCTCCCTTACCTTTGTTGCTATGAGCCGAGCCGATCTTCCGGGCTAACATGAGCAGCCGCTGCTCTCGTGCCTCGTGAAGGCGAAGGTACATCTCCCGCCAGGACTCAAACGCTTCTGGCTTCTCGTTCTTGAAGTCTCGGAGACAGTGGATGTGCCACAGTCGATCCGTAGACTCAAGGAGGCCCTGAAAGAAACCCACACGTAATCTGGGACCCCCCCTGAGACCATCGCTCCCCTCTCCCTCGACAAGAGCTAGTGCCAGTGGCTCTGGAATACCACCGAGGGCAAGGCAGCTTGGTGAGCAAGTTGCAGCAAGAGAGGGGCAGATGGCAACTGCAGCAACTCAGGACTAGCAAATGCCACCTCTTGTTGTAAAGAGCGCTGTTCTTGACTCTTCAGCTCTTGCAGGTGAGGAGAGAACGTCCCTGCCGCGTGTCAGCAGCCCTTCCCCAGGCCCAGGCACTCACATGGTTACGCTCCTCCATGCGATGCAGCTGCTCTGGGGTGCATCTCTCCAATACCGGCTCCAGCACGGAGAAAGGGGCACCCCCAACTTCACAGATCGCTAGAGAGAAGCAAAAGGCAGAGTATTTATCCCGCTGCTTCTCCCCCAAGGAAAGGGCTTGACTCCTTGGATGCAGTGGAGAGCGCTGCAGCGCTGCACGCCACTACACCAGAGGAGGGGAAGGAGAAAGGAACCGTAGGTGCCATAGCTCGAGTGGGTCATCAGGGCCCAGTCTCTCCCAGTGAAGGGGTGCCTGCGCAAGGCTCCGTTGACCACTGTTTCCAGTGCTTGAGCACTCCCGGAAAGCACGCTGGCTGGCGATGCTGCAGCACCTGAGCTTTCAGGGAGATCTGCCCCCTATGAGTTGGCTTGCCCTGCGACAAGGGGCAACCAACGGTTCACGTGCTCCCAGCCCGATGCTGCTGGGATGGACACCAACAAGTTAGGAGGACCGCAGTATATCTGCCTGGCAACGCGGCTTTAGGACAGAGGAGGAAGGGTACGTACAGTCAACGTTGTTACTGAGGACTCGGGCACTTGGCTGAGAAGGAGGCCTCGTCTGTGGGACAGGGGCGGTTTGAGGGCCTGGACGCACAAGCGTCTTTGAATTCTGCCGGCAGCATGGCAATCCCTCTTCGCTGTCGTCAGCTGTCAAGGCCGCTGCTATAAAGGGAAAGACTTGGAGTAAGAAGGGAAGAGAGGAAGGAAGAGCCCAGCCTGAGGAATGGCAGAGGAGAGAGAAATCCGAGTCCCCCAGAAGCAACCTAAAGGGCCGAGGCTTCTCTCAGAGAGCCGCAACCTAGTTGAGGAAGGGCAAGTCCAAAGGCCAAGGCTCCGGCAGGGTCAGCAAAGGATCTTCCTCATTTCTGCTAGAGCACGTGGGAGAGAAGCCACCGCTTGTCTGAATCCTGGGCTCTGGGCATCACAGGCGGGACGCCAGACCCCAAGAGAAGGACTTGAACCAGGCCACCATCCCCTCCCTCCCACACACAGTGGCTGCAGCCCATTTCAGACCTATTTGCCTGCCCAACGCACCTTTCCTTTTTCTCTGGGAGCGGGGAACGGACTCAACTGGAGGAAGAGGGCTGCAGCTGGCCTGGATCGGCGGCAGCGGGATGTCAGGCAACTGTATGTCCACATCTAGAAGTATCTGGAAGGAGACGACGTGCATGCAAGTGAGCCAAGAATACAGGAGAATGTTTCATCCTGCCAGCGTGCAAACTGCGCTGAGCTGCATTTTGTTTGATATTTTGGAGAAGCCGCTCAACGCCGATCAGGTCACACCAGGAAGTAGCCTCAGCGGGAGGCTGCCCTTCTGCCACGTTACGGTGGCTCTGTCTAGGCTGTCAATACAAAGAAGCCACAATTCGGGATCCCAATCACTCAGCTCTGGGCTCCCTCCAGTAAGAGCCATCCACATCTTTAACCTACAAGGCTGAGCGCCGAAGGCCTTCGTCAAGTGCCCAAGGCAGATTAACAGTGCCCAGAACTCATTTACTCAAGCCCTCATTCACTCCTCCTGCCTCTTCTCCTCCTCCTGCCTCTTAGAAAAAGCTCTGCAGTGGTGGAGGAGAGGGGAACCTCCCAAACCGGGGGAAACCCCAAACTTGGATATGAGGCACCATTACAGCATCATAAAAGGCTGCTGAGATTAGAAACACACTTTCTGAAGGGCAAAGTGTTTCAAAGTTGAGGAAAAAGATTCCTCGGTCCAGGTTTTACACAGCCAGCCCCTCCAAGGGGAAAACTAAGAAGCCCCAGATGGCAGAGGAGCGAGAGCAGCTGATCCCACCTTCTCGGTTCACTGGCAGATCCTTCAGAACCTTACCCTCTTTGGTTTAGGAGCCTCTGCTGGTTCCTTCTCTGCCCGTGTCTCATTTGTGCGCTTGAGGCTTGGGCTTTTCCCACTCACGCAGGCGCTGTCGAGACCGTCTTGGCACGGCAAACAGGTGCTGCGCCAGTGGTCTTTCTGCCCAGCTGACGCAGAGGGTTTGCCCGCTTTTGTCTTTTCCTGGGGCTGGTCATAAGTGAGGTACTCCTCAAAGGACATAGTAGGTGGTTCACATTCGTCCTCGTCATCATCCTCCTCAGAGCTGCAGGAAAAGCTCGCTGATTTTCTGGCAAACCAAGGAGAAAGCCCGGTCAGAGTTAGCACACTTGTCTTAAAAGTGTTCCCAGAGCCTTCACCTGTCTTACCTTCATCAGAAAAGTTTATCATCCCCACTTCAAAAATGGACCGTAGTTTATCCATCCAGGTCAGCAAACAGGTTCACTCACCTGTCTCTCTCTGGGGACACCAGGCCCAGCTTCTTCCGCCCGGCTAAGAATTTCCTGGCAAAGTCTGCGACAAGCTCGTGTTTCCGTAAACCGGTCACAGTCTTCCCAAGAGCGATCTCCTTCTGGAGAGAGCCCAGACATCAATTCATCTTAGCAAAACACGCAGCATTCTCACCTCTGCTAAACTTCCAACAGCGTGGATAAAGTCAACCCGCGGCCTACCCCTGCCAGGTAGAAATAACCGGCCTTGGTCTAAGGGCAAAGATACCCCCCATAATACACTGTGATTTCAGCGGCCATTGTAGCATTTCTGTAAATCAAAGATGACTTAAATTTGCCTTAGGCAAACATGAAGTATTAGTAGCAATAACCCAAGTTAGTATTTACCATGACTGCGGGTCGGTTGAAGAGAGAAGAAGTCACAAATAATTGTCAGGATTAGCCCTTCCTAATCTTTCGCCAATCCCGTTAGTGTCAGGAGCTGCTCCGACTTGCAGATCCCAGTCAAGTGTGAAGCTTCTGGAAGAACCGAGGGCGACACGCTCTCCTCCAAGGCTTCACACTCACTCTGACACGCTCCGTCCGCGTGCCTTTTATCTCTCTGAGCGCATCACAATCGCGCCTGTGACAGCGGGCTGTAGCAGGTGGCCGAGGCAACAGGCCCCATTCCCGGGAAAGCAGCATTGCCGTGGCCAAGCTTATCCTGGGACTTGAGAGACACGAGGGAAGCGGGAGAGATTTCCCAGCTCTTTACCACAAGGACGTCCAGTGTGATGGGCAGCTGAGACAGCCTCTTCCGATGCCTCTGTTCACCAGAAACCACTGCCCCGTCCCCATGACCTGTAGGAATTCATTGCCATGACTGAAAGTTTTGGTTTTCTTGGTTGTTTTGGAAGAGGGGAACCGATACCAAGAGTAATGGTGTGTTTCAGTGCTCTTGCGCCGGGATGCTGAGGGGGATGCCATAGTGCCGTAACCACAGCTCACCGGGTCTGCCAGCCCTCTGTCCCTGCAACTCCGGGCTCACGTTAATGCAGAGTGTCCCCCGGGATTCACGGGGTCTGGGGCAGGTAACGCGCTCCACCGCCTGCCTCCATCGGTGGGCAAACAAAACGGGGGAAAAAAAGAAGCCAATGGAGCTAAAAATGCCGGCATCCTCTCAGAGTTCAGAACCGCTGCTCCTTTGCCCGCAGTGTGGCTCAACAAGCTCCCTGGCAAACGCAGCCATTGACCCTGTTTCTTCCTTCAGTCCTGCAGCAGAGTTTGTATCTTCTCTGCTGGAGAAGAAAAGAGCGTTTCCAAACCATTACAGGGGTGTCCATAGTTTCACTCGTACACATCTGTGGCAGCAGCCCTGTTTTCAACCCCAGAAAATATTAATACTTGTCAGCTTTCAGCAAGGCACTGTAGAGTTGTACACGACACTGGGCAAATCTTATTCTTTCACATTAGTGATGAAGGTTTCAAAAGGGGAAGGCAAGAAACCCAAAGACTGGAAATGCTGAGGGGACTGGAACACCTCTCTGATGAGGAAAGGCTGAGGGATTTGGGTCTTTTCGGTCTGGAAAAAAGACGACTGAGGGGGGACCTTATCAATGCTTATAAACACTGAAAGGGTGGGTGTGAGGAGGATGGGGCCAGGCTCTTCTCAGTGGTGCCCAGGGACAGGACAAGGGGCCACGGGCACAAACTTGAGCATGGGAAGTTCCACCTGAACATGAGGAGGAACTTCTTTGCTGTGAGGGTGGCAGAGCCCTGGCACAGGCTGCCCAGAGAGGTGGTGGAGTCTCCGTCTCTGGAGACATTCCAGCCCCGCCTGGACGCGTTCCTGTGCCACCTGCTCTGGGTTGGACGGGATGATCTCCAGAGGTCCCTTCCCACCCCCACCATTGTGTGATTCTGTGGTGAGCGTTTGGGCCTGTGGGTCGCGTCTGCCTTGAAAGGGAACTGAGCCAGAGGTGGTGCCAGCAGAGGACGGGGCTGGGCAGAGCCAGGCCACGTGCCGAGGGAGCCGGGCTCTCTGTTAGCGCTCAGGGGTCCGTCCGGGTGGTAAAGGGGAGAGGTTCTCCTGCCGCAAGCCATGTTGGCTGCCCTAGGCCTTGGCTGTCTCGGAAAAGGTGCCGGTAGTGGAGGCCGTTGTTGGTGGCAGCTCTGGAGCAGCTCTGCTGCTGGCTGCGTGGCTGCCAAAGCCCGACGTGGCGGAGCTGTCTGCGCACTGACCGGGGCAAAGCTGAGGCCCAAAACCAACCTTGGGCTCTGCTCAGCTGCCCCTTAAGGAACCCTACAGCCGCATACTCGGGTGTGGGTCTTGCCCACAGCATTGCTGTTAGGGGGGAATGTACCTTGATGAGGGCAAAAATGACAAGGGGCAAAATACTAAGGAAAACCATTTAATAATTTATGAAGAGATGAAACAGTGAGTGGTCTCTGGATCTTCCACTTTCCACCGGTGCCAAGACTTCCCAGCGTTTAGTGTCGGGAGAATCTGTACACCCTTCTTTTGACAGATGGCAAAGCTGCAGCCTCCCCAGAGTCCAAAGAAAAGGGCTGTTTGGGGACCTTCTCCTCCTTCGGTGCCCCTTGTCCCCGAGAGGGAAAGGGCCAGGCCTGCCCGGCAGAGTTATTACCGAGAGAACCTCTTTTTGAAATCTTTCATAGCCTTTGCCATCATGGGTGCAATTTCTGCAAGAGAGAAAGAAAAAAGAACCGACAAATGAAGGAAAACCCCCTCCCATTAAAGCAGCAGGCACAGCCTAGGGGAGCAGAGAGCAATTCCAAGCTGCAACTTTGAAGAGCCTTTAGCCTCTCCTTAGGGAGAGGAGAGGAGAGGAGAGAGGCCGCCAACATGACCCCTCCTGCAGAGCCGGGATTTCTCTTGCAGCAGGAAGAGCAGATTTGTGCCTTTGTAAAGGAGGAGCTCTAGGAGAGCAAGGGATGTTCTGGGGTTTGTACTTACTCTTGGCTGGTGGTTTCTTGGGCTCCGGAAACCAGGAGGAGAAGATGGTCCTGCCCAAAGATGGGACAGAGTGGGCAGTGCTGGTGGTGGGCCCATCGTGGGACTTCCCCTCACTCCCACGAGCGTGGCTTTTGCTAGAAGGGCACAGGACAGGTTGTATTATGAAACAGGTGTGGGACAGAGAGTTCAGGCTAAGGCATGCGGAACAGCAAGCGCTACTGACAGCTACTCACTTGGTCTTGTCTGGCAGAAGAGCTCCTCCAGTGCCAGACTTCTCTTGTCTCCTTTCTTTGTTCTGAGGGGCCTTTGGTGGAGAGGCCAGAGACACAGTTTTGGCTGCTTGACCTGTAGGGGACCACAGGGCAACATTGCTTAGATGCAGCTTATGATAAAGGAGGCTCCTCAGTGCTCGTCTAATGTCAGCAAGCTGCAAGCACCTCTCCCCAGTCCATCCATTGCCAAGCCCAGATTCTGGGGAAAATTAACCCTGTCCCCCCCAGCCGGAACCAGGACAAGCAGCCACAGCCTAGGAGAGCAGAGAGCAATTCCGAGCTGCAGCCCTGTCAAAGCAGAAGCAAGGCAGGCATAAGCGTGTGCTCTTTGGTCACGACCTGTCGTATTTTCAGGTGACACACCAAGGAGAGCCCACTCGGCTTTCTGCACGGCAAGAACACAGATCTCTGGTGAAACTCTCCCTGCTTCCATTGCCAAGGGAGCTGCAGGACGATTTCATGGTTCCCAACAGCTGGAGAGACGCAGGCGGACAGCAGGAGGGGCAAGGCAGGGTTTGTGCCTCACCCGTGCCATTAGGACAGGCTGCGACAGTCGGCACTGAGCAGGCAGCTGAATGGGATGTTTGCCTGTGGTTTTTCTTGTGCAAGGACTTTGAAGAGCCTTTAGCCTCTCCTTAGGGAGAGGAGAGGAGAGGAGAGGAGAGGAGAGGAGAGGAGAGGAGAGGAGAGGAGAGGAGAGGAGAGGAGAGGAGAGGAGAGGAGAGGAGAGGAGAGGAGAGGAGAGGAGGAGAGGAGAGGAGAGGAGAGGAGAGGAGAGGAGAGGAGAGGAGAGAGGCCGCCAACACGACCCCTCCTGCAGAGCTGGGATTTGTCTTGCAGCAGGAACAGCAGATTCAGGCGTTTGCAAAGGAGGAGCTCTGGGAGAGCAAGGGCTGTTCTGGGGTTTCTACTTACTCTTGGCTGGTGGTTTCCTGGGGTCACAGGAGGAGAAGGTGGTTGCTGAAGGAGGGACAGGGTGGGCACTGCTGGTGCTGGGCCCATCATAGGACTTCTCCTCACTCCCACGAGCGTGGCTTTTGCTCGCGGTGCATGAGAGAGGTTTTATTCTGAAAGAGAGATGGAACAGTCATTTCAGGCTAAGGCATGCGGAACAGCAAGGCGGTACTGACAAATACTCACTGGGTCTTCTCTGGCAGAAGAGGTCCCCCAGTTCCAAACTTCTTTTGTGTCCTTCGCACGACCCGAGGGGCCTTTGGTGGAGAGGCCAGAAACACAGTTTTGGCTGCTTGACCTGTAGGAGACCAAAGGGCAACATTGCTTCGGTGCAGCTTATGATAAAGGAGGCTCCTCAGTGCTTGTCTTAGTAGGGACCAGAGAGTGAAGCAACTCCTAAATTGGACTAGATTTAAACCAGCCACTCCGGAAGACCTTCCCCACGTAAAGACGTCCCCGAGGCAGCGTTCCCAGACCCCTCTCTCATCATTCAGCCCTCCCTTACCTTTGTTGCTATGAGCCGAGCCGATCTTCCGGGCTAACATGAGCAGCCGCTGCTCTCGTGCCTCGTGAAGGCGAAGGTACATCTCCCGCCAGGACTCAAACGCTTCTGGCTTCTCGTTCTTGAAGTCTCGGAGACAGTGGATGTGCCACAGTCGATCCGTAGACTCAAGGAGGCCCTGAAAGAAACCCACACGTAATCCGGGACCCCCCCTGAGAGCATCGCTCCCCTCTCCCTCGACAAGAGCTAGTGCCAGTGGCTCTGGAATACCACCGAGGGCAAGGCAGCTTGGTGAGCAAGTTGCAGCAAGAGAGGGGCAGATGGCAACTGCAGCAACTCAGGACTAGCAAATGCCACCTCTTGTTGTAAAGAGCGCTGTTCTTGACTCTTCAGCTCTTGCAGGTGAGGAGAGAACGTCCCTGCCGCGTGTCAGCAGCCCTTCCCCAGGCCCAGGCACTCACATGGTTACGCTCCTCCATGCGATGCAGCTGCTCTGGGGTGCATCTCTCCAATACCGGCTCCAGCACGGAGAAAGGGGCACCGCCAACTTCACAGATCGCTAGAGAGAAGCAAAAGGCAGAGTATTTATCCCGCTGCTTCTCCGCCAAGGAAAGGGCTTGACTCCTTGGATGCAGTGGAGAGCGCTGCAGCGCTGCACGCCACTACACCAGAGGAGGGGAAGGAGAAAGGAACCGTAGGTGCCATAGCTCGAGTGGGTCATCAGGGCCCAGTCTCTCCCAGTGAAGGGGTGCCTGCGCAAGGCTCCGTTGACCACTGTTTCCAGTGCTTGAGCACTCCCGGAAAGCACGCTGGCTGGCGATGCTGCAGCACCTGAGCTTTCAGGGAGATCTGCCCCCTATGAGTTGGCTTGCCCTGCGACAAGGGGCAACCAACGGTTCACGTGCTCCCAGCCCGATGCTGCTGGGATGGACACAAACAAGTTAGGAGGACCGCAGTATATCTGCCTGGCAACGCGGCTTTAGGACAGAGGAGGAAGGGTACGTACAGTCAACGTTGTTACTGAGGACTCGGGCACTTGGCTGAGAAGGAGGCCTCGTCTGTGGGACAGGGGCGGTTTGAGGGCCTGGACGCACAAGCGTCTTTGAATTCTGCCGGCAGCATGGCAATCCCTCTTCGCTGTCGTCAGCTGTCAAGGCCGCTGCTATAAAGGGAAAGACTTGGAGTAAGAAGGGAAGAGAGGAAGGAAGAGCCCAGCCTGAGGAATGGCAGAGGAGAGAGAAATCCGAGTCCCCCAGAAGCAACCTAAAGGGCCGAGGCTTCTCTCAGAGAGCCGCAACCTAGTTGAGGAAGGGCAAGTCCAAAGGCCAAGGCTCCGGCAGGGTCAGCAAAGGATCTTCCTCATTTCTGCTAGAGCACGTGGGAGAGAAGCCACCGCTTGTCTGAATCCGGGCTCTGGGCATCACAGGCGGGACGCCAGACCCCAAGAGAAGGACTTGAACCAGGCCACCATCCCCTCCCTCCCACACACAGTGGCTGCAGCCCATTTCAGACCTATTTGCCTGCCCAACGCACCTTTCCTTTTTCTCTGGGAGCGGGGAACGGACTCAACTGGAGGAAGAGGGCTGCAGCTGGCCTCGATCGGCGGCAGCGGGATGTCAGGCAACTGTATGTCCACATCTAGAAGTATCTGGAAGGAGACGACGTGCATGCAAGTGAGCCAAGAATACAGGAGAATGTTTCATCCTGCCAGCGTGCAAACTGCGCTGAGCTGCATTTTGTTTGATATTTTGGAGAAGCCGCTCAACGCCGATCAGGTCACACCAGGAAGTAGCCTCAGCGGGAGGCTGCCCTTCTGCCACGTTACGGTGGCTCTGTCTAGGCTGTCAATACAAAGAAGCCACAATTCGGGATCCCAATCACTCAGCTCTGGGCTCCCTCCAGTAAGAGCCATCCACATCTTTAACCTACAAGGCCGAGCACCGAAGGCCTCCGTCAAGTGCCCAAGGCAGATTAACAGTGCCCAGAACTCATTTACTCAAGCCCTCATTCACTCCTCCTGCCTCTTCTCCTCCTCCTGCCTCTTAGAAAAAGCTCTGCAGTGGTGGAGGAGAGGGGAACCTCCCAAACCGGGGGAAACCCCAAACTTGGATATGAGGCACCATTACAGCATCATAAAAGGCTGCTGAGATTAGAAACACACTTTCTGAAGGGCAAAGTGTTTCAAAGTTGAGGAAAAAGATTCCTCGGTCCAGGTTTTACACAGCCAGCCCCTCCAAGGGGAAAACTAAGAAGCCCCAGATGGCAGAGGAGCGAGAGCAGCTGATCCCACCTTCTCGGTTCACTGGCAGATCCTTCAGAACCTTACCCTCTTTGGTTTAGGAGCCTCTGCTGGTTCCTTCTCTGCCCATGTCTCATTTGTGCGCTTGAGGCTTGGGCTTTTCCCACTCACGCAGGCGCTGTCGAGACCGTCTTGGCACGGCAAACAGGTGCTGCGCCAGTGGTCTTTCTGCCCAGCTGACGCAGAGGGTTTGCCCGCTTTTGTCTTTTCCTGGGGCTGGTCATAAGTGAGGTACTCCTCAAAGGACATAGTAGGTGGTTCACATTCGTCCTCGTCATCATCCTCCTCAGAGCTGCAGGAAAAGCTCGCTGATTTTCTGGCAAACCAAGGAGAAAGCCCGGTCAGAGTTAGCACACTTGTCTTAAAAGTGTTCCCAGAGCCTTCACCTGTCTTACCTTCATCAGAAAAGTTTATCATCCCCACTTCAAAAATGGACCGTAGTTTATCCATCCAGGTCAGCAAACAGGTTCACTCACCTGTCTCTCTCTGGGGACACCAGGCCCAGCTTCTTCCGCCCGGCTAAGAATTTCCTGGCAAAGTCTGCGACAAGCTCGTGTTTCCGTAAACCGGTCACAGTCTTCCCAAGAGCGATCTCCTTCTGGAGAGAGCCCAGACATCAGTTCATCTTAGCAAAACACGCAGCATTCTCACCTCTGCTAAACTTCCAACAGCGTGGATAAAGTCAACCCGCGGCCTACCCCTGCCAGGTAGAAATAACCGGCCTTGGTCTAAGGGCAAAGATACCCCCCATAATACACTGTGATTTCAGCGGCCATTGTAGCATTTCTGTAAATCAAAGATGACTTAAATTTGCCTTAGGCAAACATGAAGTATTAGTAGCAATAACCCAAGTTAGTATTTACCATGACTGCGGGTCGGTTGAAGAGAGAAGAAGTCACAAATAATTGTCAGGATTAGCCCTTCCTAATCTTTCGCCAATCCCGTTAGTGTCAGGAGCTGCTCCGACTTGCAGATCCCAGTCAAGTGTGAAGCTTCTGGAAGAACCGAGGGCGACACGCTCTCCTCCAAGGCTTCACACTCACTCTGACACGCTCCGTCCGCGTGCCTTTTATCTCTCTGAGCGCATCACAATCGCGCCTGTGACAGCGGGCTGTAGCAGGTGGCCGAGGCAACAGGCCCCATTCCCGGGAAAGCAGCATTGCCGTGGCCAAGCTTATCCTGGGACTTGAGAGACACGAGGGAAGTGGGAGAGATTTCCCAGCTCTTTACCACAAGGACGTCCAGTGTGATGGGCAGCTGAGACAGCCTCTTCCGATGCCTCTGTTCACCAGAAACCACTGCCCCGTCCCCATGACCTGTAGGAATTCATTGCCATGACTGAAAGTTTTGGTTTTCTTGGTTGTTTTGGAAGAGGGGAACCGATACCAAGAGTAACGGTGTGTTTCAGTGCTCTTGCGCCGGGATGCTGAGGGGGATGCCATAGTGCCGTAACCACAGCTCACCGGGTCTGCCAGCCCTCTGTCCCTGCAACTCCGGGCTCACGTTAATGCAGAGTGTCCCCCGGGATTCACGGGGTCTGGGGCAGGTAACGCGCTCCACCGCCTGCCTCCATCGGTGGGCAAACAAAACGGGGGAAAAAAAGAAGCCAATGGAGCTAAAAATGCCGGCATCCTCTCAGAGTTCAGAACCGCTGCTCCTTTGCCCGCAGTGTGGCTCAACAAGCTCCCTGGCAAACGCAGCCATTGACCCTGTTTCTTCCTTCAGTCCTGCAGCAGAGTTTGTATCTTCTCTGCTGGAGAAGAAAAGAGCGTTTCCAAACCATTACAGGGGTGTCCATAGTTTCACTCGTACACATCTGTGGCAGCAGCCCTGTTTTCAACCCCAGAAAATATTAATACTTGTCAGCTTTCAGCAAGGCACTGTAGAGTTGTACACGACACTGGGCAAATCTTATTCTTTCACATTAGTGATGAAGGTTTCAAAAGGGGAAGGCAAGAAACCCAAAGACTGGAAATGCTGAGGGGACTGGAACACCTCTCTGATGAGGAAAGGCTGAGGGATTTGGGTCTTTTCGGTCTGGAAAAAAGACGACTGAGGGGGGACCTTATCAATGCTTATAAACACTGAAAGGGTGGGTGTGAGGAGGATGGGGCCAGGCTCTTCTCAGTGGTGCCCAGGGACAGGACAAGGGGCCACGGGCACAAACTTGAGCATGGGAAGTTCCACCTGAACATGAGGAGGAACTTCTTTGCTGTGAGGGTGGCAGAGCCCTGGCACAGGCTGCCCAGAGAGGTGGGGGAGTCTCCGTCTCTGGAGACATTCCAACCCCGCCTGGACGCGTTCCTGTGCCACCTGCTCTGGGTTGGACGGGATGATCTCCAGAGGTCCCTTCCCACCCCCACCATTGTGTGATTCTGTGGTGAGCGTTTGGGCCTGTGGGTCGCGTCTGCCTTGAAAGGGAACTGAGCCAGAGGTGGTGCCAGCAGAGGACGGGGCTGGGCAGAGCCAGGCCACGTGCCGAGGGAGCCGGGCTCTCTGTTAGCGCTCAGGGGTCCGTCCGGGTGGTAAAGGGGAGAGGTTCTCCTGCCGCAAGCCATGTTGGCTGCCCTAGGCCTTGGCTGTCTCGGAAAAGGTGCCGGTAGTGGAGGCCGTTGTTGGTGGCAGCTCTGGAGCAGCTCTGCTGCTGGTTGCGTGGCTGCCAAAGCCCGACGTGGCGGAGCTGTCTGCGCACTGACCGGGGCAAAGCTGAGGCCCAAAACCAACCTTGGGCTCTGCTCAGCTGCCCCTTAAGGAACCCTACAGCCGCATACTCGGGTGTGGGTCTTGCCCACAGCATTGCTGTTAGGGGGGAATGTACCTTGATGAGGGCAAAAATGACAAGGGGCAAAATACTAAGGAAAACCATTTAATAATTTATGAAGAGATGAAACAGTGAGTGGTCTCTGGATCTTCCACTTTCCACCGGTGCCAAGACTTCCCAGCGTTTAGTGTCGGGAGAATCTGTACACCCTTCTTTTGACAGATGGCAAAGCTGCAGCCTCCCCAGAGTCCAAAGAAAAGGGCTGTTTGGGGACCTTCTCCTCCTTCGGTGCCCCTTGTCCCCGAGAGGGAAAGGGCCAGGCCTGCCCGGCAGAGTTATTACCGAGAGAACCTCTTTTTGAAATCTTTCATAGCCTTTGCCATCATGGGTGCAATTTCTGCAAGAGAGAAAGAAAAAAGAACCACAAATGAAGGAAAACCCCCTCCCATTAAAGCAGCAGGCACAGCCTAGGGGAGCAGAGAGCAATTCCAAGCTGCAACTTTGAAGAGCCTTTAGCCTCTCCTTAGGGAGAGGAGAGGAGAGGAGAGAGGCCGCCAACATGACCCCTCCTGCAGAGCCGGGATTTCTCTTGCAGCAGGAAGAGCAGATTTGTGCCTTTGTAAAGGAGGAGCTCTAGGAGAGCAAGGGATGTTCTGGGGTTTGTACTTACTCTTGGCTGGTGGTTTCTTGGGCTCCGGAAACCAGGAGGAGAAGATGGTCCTGCCCAAAGATGGGACAGAGTGGGCAGTGCTGGTGGTGGGCCCATCGTGGGACTTCCCCTCACTCCCACGAGCGTGGCTTTTGCTAGAAGGGCACAGGACAGGTTGTATTATGAAACAGGTGTGGGACAGAGAGTTCAGGCTAAGGCGTGCGGAACAGCAAGCGCTACTGACAGCTACTCACTTGGTCTTGTCTGGCAGAAGAGCTCCTCCAGTGCCAGACTTCTCTTGTCTCCTTTCTTTGTTCTGAGGGGCCTTTGGTGGAGAGGCCAGAGACACAGTTTTGGCTGCTTGACCTGTAGGGGACCACAGGGCAACATTGCTTAGATGCAGCTTATGATAAAGGAGGCTCCTCAGTGCTCGTCTAATGTCAGCAAGCTGCAAGCACCTCTCCCCAGTCCATCCATTGCCAAGCCCAGATTCTGGGGAAAATTAACCCTGTCCCCCCCCAGCCAGAACCAGGACAAGCAGCCACAGCCTAGGAGAGCAGAGAGCAATTCCGAGCTGCAGCCCTGTCAAAGCAGAAGCAAGGCAGGCATAAGCGTGTGCTCTTTGGTCACGACCTGTCGTATTTTCAGGTGACACACCAAGGAGAGCCCACTCGGCTTTCTGCACGGCAAGAACACAGATCTCTGGTGAAACTCTCCCTGCTTCCATTGCCAAGGGAGCTGCAGGACGATTTCATGGTTCCCAACAGCCGGAGAGACGCAGGCGGACAGCAGGAGGGGCAAGGCAGGGTTTGTGCCTCACCCGTGCCATTAGGACAGGCTGCGACAGTCAGCACTGAGCAGGCAGCTGAATGGGATGTTTGCCTGTGTTTTTTCTTGTGCAAGGACTTTGAAGAGCCTTTAGCCTCTCCTTAGGGAGAGGAGAGGAGAGGAGAGGAGAGGAGAGGAGAGGAGAGGAGAGGAGAGGAGAGGAGAGGAGAGGAGAGGAGAGGCGAGGCGAGGCGAGGCGAGGCGAGGAGAGGAGAGGAGAGGAGAGGAGAGGAGAGGAGAGGAGAGGAGAGGAGAGGAGAGGAGAGGCGAGGAGAGGAGAGGAGAGGCGAGGAGAGGAGAGGCGAGGAGAGGCGAGGAGAGGAGAGGAGAGGAGAGGAGAGGAGAGGAGAGGAGAGGAGAGGAGAGGAGAGGAGAGGAGAGGAGAGGAGAGGAGAGGAGAGGAGAGGAGAGGAGAGGAGAGGAGAGGAGAGGAGAGGAGAGGAGAGGAGAGGAGAGGAGAGGAGAGGAGAGGAGAGGAGAGGAGAGAGGCCGCCAACACGACCCCTCCTGCAGAGCCAGGATTTGTCTTGCAGCAGGAACAGCAGATTCAGGCGTTTGCAAAGGAGGAGCTCTGGGAGAGCAAGGGATGTTCTGGGGTTTCTACTTACTCTTGGCTGGTGGTTTCCTGGGGTCACAGGAGGAGAAGGTGGTTGCTGAAGGAGGGACAGGGTGGGCACTGCTGGTGCTGGGCCCATCATAGGACTTCTCCTCACTCCCACGAGCGTGGCTTTTGCTCGCGGTGCATGAGAGAGGTTTTATTCTGAAAGAGAGATGGAACAGTCATTTCAGGCTAAGGCATGCGGAACAGCAAGGCGGTACTGACAAATACTCACTGGGTCTTCTCTGGCAGAAGAGGTCCCCCAGTTCCAAACTTCTTTTGTGTCCTTCGCACGACCCGAGGGGCCTTTGGTGGAGAGGCCAGAAACACAGTTTTGGCTGCTTGACCTGTAGGAGACCAAAGGGCAACATTGCTTCGGTGCAGCTTATGATAAAGGAGGCTCCTCAGTGCTTGTCTTAGTAGGGACCAGAGAGTGAAGCAACTCCTAAATTGGACTAGATTTAAACCAGCCACTCCGGAAGACCTTCCCCACGTAAAGACGTCCCCGAGGCAGCGTTCCCAGACCCCTCTCTCATCATTCAGCCCTCCCTTACCTTTGTTGCTATGAGCCGAGCCGATCTTCCGGGCTAACATGAGCAGCCGCTGCTCTCGTGCCTCGTGAAGGCGAAGGTACATCTCCCGCCAGGACTCAAACGCTTCTGGCTTCTCGTTCTTGAAGTCTCGGAGACAGTGGATGTGCCACAGTCGATCCGTAGACTCAAGGAGGCCCTGAAAGAAACCCACACGTAATCTGGGACCCCCCCTGAGACCATCGCTCCCCTCTCCCTCGACAAGAGCTAGTGCCAGTGGCTCTGGAATACCACCGAGGGCAAGGCAGCTTGGTGAGCAAGTTGCAGCAAGAGAGGGGCAGATGGCAACTGCAGCAACTCAGGACTAGCAAATGCCACCTCTTGTTGTAAAGAGCGCTGTTCTTGACTCTTCAGCTCTTGCAGGTGAGGAGAGAACGTCCCTGCCGCGTGTCAGCAGCCCTTCCCCAGGCCCAGGCACTCACATGGTTACGCTCCTCAATGCGATGCAGCTGCTCTGGGGTGCATCTCTCCAATACCGGCTCCAGCACGGAGAAAGGGGCACCCCCAACTTCACAGATCGCTAGAGAGAAGCAAAAGGCAGAGTATTTATCCCGCTGCTTCTCCCCCAAGGAAAGGGCTTGACTCCTTGGATGCAGTGGAGAGCGCTGCAGCGCTGCACGCCACTACACCAGAGGAGGGGAAGGAGAAAGGAACCGTAGGTGCCATAGCTCGAGTGGGTCATCAGGGCCCAGTCTCTCCCAGTGAAGGGGTGCCTGCGCAAGGCTCCGTTGACCACTGTTTCCAGTGCTTGAGCACTCCCGGAAAGCACGCTGGCTGGCGATGCTGCAGCACCTGAGCTTTCAGGGAGATCTGCCCCCTATGAGTTGGCTTGCCCTGCGACAAGGGGCAACCAACGGTTCACGTGCTCCCAGCCCGATGCTGCTGGGATGGACACAACAAGTTAGGAGGACCGCAGTATATCTGCCTGGCAACGCGGCTTTAGGACAGAGGAGGAAGGGTACGTACAGTCAACGTTGTTACTGAGGACTCGGGCACTTGGCTGAGAAGGAGGCCTCGTCTGTGGGACAGGGGCGGTTTGAGGGCCTGGACGCACAAGCGTCTTTGAATTCTGCCGGCAGCATGGCAATCCCTCTTCGCTGTCGTCAGCTGTCAAGGCCGCTGCTATAAAGGGAAAGACTTGGAGTAAGAAGGGAAGAGAGGAAGGAAGAGCACAGCCTGAGGAATGGCAGAGGAGAGAGAAATCCGAGTCCCCCAGAAGCAACCTAAAGGGCCGAGGCTTCTCTCAGAGAGCCGCAACCTAGTTGAGGAAGGGCAAGTCCAAAGGCCAAGGCTCCGGCAGGGTCAGCAAAGGATCTTCCTCATTTCTGCTAGAGCACGTGGGAGAGAAGCCACCGCTTGTCTGAATCTGGGCTCTGGGCATCACAGGCGGGACGCCAGACCCCAAGAGAAGGACTGGAACCAGGCCACCATCCCCTCCCTCCCACACACAGTGGCTGCAGCCCATTTCAGACCTATTTGCCTGCCCAACGCACCTTTCCTTTTTCTCTGGGAGCGGGGAACGGACTCAACTGGAGGAAGAGGGCTGCAGCTGGCCTCGATCGGCGGCAGCGGGATGTCAGGCAACTGTATGTCCACATCTAGAAGTATCTGGAAGGAGACGACGTGCATGCAAGTGAGCCAAGAATACAGGAGAATGTTTCATCCTGCCAGCGTGCAAACTGCGCTGAGCTGCATTTTGTTTGATATTTTGGAGAAGCCGCTCAACGCCGATCAGGTCACACCAGGAAGTAGCCTCAGCGGGAGGCTGCCCTTCTGCCACGTTACGGTGGCTCTGTCTAGGCTGTCAATACAAAGAAGCCACAATTCGGGATCCCAATCACTCAGCTCTGGGCTCCCTCCAGTAAGAGCCATCCACATCTTTAACCTACAAGGCTGAGCGCCGAAGGCCTTCGTCAAGTGCCCAAGGCAGATTAACAGTGCCCAGAACTCATTTACTCAAGCCCTCATTCACTCCTCCTGCCTCTTCTCCTCCTCCTGCCTCTTAGAAAAAGCTCTGCAGTGGTGGAGGAGAGGGGAACCTCCCAAACCGGGGGAAACCCCAAACTTGGATATGAGGCACCATTACAGCATCATAAAAGGCTGCTGAGATTAGAAACACACTTTCTGAAGGGCAAAGTGTTTCAAAGTTGAGGAAAAAGATTCCTCGGTCCAGGTTTTACACAGCCAGCCCCTCCAAGGGGAAAACTAAGAAGCCCCAGATGGCAGAGGAGCGAGAGCAGCTGATCCCACCTTCTCGGTTCACTGGCAGATCCTTCAGAACCTTACCCTCTTTGGTTTAGGAGCCTCTGCTGGTTCCTTCTCTGCCCGTGTCTCATTTGTGCGCTTGAGGCTTGGGCTTTTCCCACTCACGCAGGCGCTGTCGAGACCGTCTTGGCACGGCAAACAGGTGCTGCGCCAGTGGTCTTTCTGCCCAGCTGACGCAGAGGGTTTGCCCGCTTTTGTCTTTTCCTGGGGCTGGTCATAAGTGAGGTACTCCTCAAAGGACATAGTAGGTGGTTCACATTCGTCCTCGTCATCATCCTCCTCAGAGCTGCAGGAAAAGCTCGCTGATTTTCTGGCAAACCAAGGAGAAAGCCCGGTCAGAGTTAGCACACTTGTCTTAAAAGTGTTCCCAGAGCCTTCACCTGTCTTACCTTCATCAGAAAAGTTTATCATCCCCACTTCAAAAATGGACCGTAGTTTATCCATCCAGGTCAGCAAACAGGTTCACTCACCTGTCTCTCTCTGGGGACACCAGGCCCAGCTTCTTCCGCCCGGCTAAGAATTTCCTGGCAAAGTCTGCGACAAGCTCGTGTTTCCGTAAACCGGTCACAGTCTTCCCAAGAGCGATCTCCTTCTGGAGAGAGCCCAGACATCGATTCATCTTAGCAAAACACGCAGCATTCTCACCTCTGCTAAACTTCCAACAGCGTGGATAAAGTCAACCCGCGGCCTACCCCTGCCAGGTAGAAATAACCGGCCTTGGTCTAAGGGCAAAGATACCCCCCATAATACACTGTGATTTCAGCGGCCATTGTAGCATTTCTGTAAATCAAAGATGACTTAAATTTGCCTTAGGCAAACATGAAGTATTAGTAGCACTAACCCAAGTTAGTATTTACCATGACTGCGGGTCGGTTGAAGAGAGAAGAAGTCACAAATAATTGTCAGGATTAGCCCTTCCTAATCTTTCGCCAATCCCGTTAGTGTCAGGAGCTGCTCCGACTTGCAGATCCCAGTCAAGTGTGAAGCTTCTGGAAGAACCGAGGGCGACACGCTCTCCTCCAAGGCTTCACACTCACTCTGACACGCTCCGTCCGCGTGCCTTTTATCTCTCTGAGCGCATCACAATCGCGCCTGTGACAGCGGGCTGTAGCAGGTGGCCGAGGCAACAGGCCCCATTCCCGGGAAAGCAGCATTGCCGTGGCCAAGCTTATCCTGGGACTTGAGAGACACGAGGGAAGTGGGAGAGATTTCCCAGCTCTTTACCACAAGGACGTCCAGTGTGATGGGCAGCTGAGACAGCCTCTTCCGATGCCTCTGTTCACCAGAAACCACTGCCCCGTCCCCATGACCTGTAGGAATTCATTGCCATGACTGAAAGTTTTGGTTTTCTTGGTTGTTTTGGAAGAGGGGAACCGATACCAAGAGTAACGGTGTGTTTCAGTGCTCTTGCGCCGGGATGCTGAGGGGGATGCCATAGTGCCGTAACCACAGCTCACCGGGTCTGCCAGCCCTCTGTCCCTGCAACTCCGGGCTCACGTTAATGCAGAGTGTCCCCCGGGATTCACGGGGTCTGGGGCAGGTAACGCGCTCCACCGCCTGCCTCCATCGGTGGGCAAACAAAACGGGGGAAAAAAAGAAGCCAATGGAGCTAAAAATGCCGGCATCCTCTCAGAGTTCAGAACCGCTGCTCCTTTGCCCGCAGTGTGGCTCAACAAGCTCCCTGGCAAACGCAGCCATTGACCCTGTTTCTTCCTTCAGTCCTGCAGCAGAGTTTGTATCTTCTCTGCTGGAGAAGAAAAGAGCGTTTCCAAACCATTACAGGGGTGTCCATAGTTTCACTCGTACACATCTGTGGCAGCAGCCCTGTTTTCAACCCCAGAAAATATTAATACTTGTCAGCTTTCAGCAAGGCACTGTAGAGTTGTACACGACACTGGGCAAATCTTATTCTTTCACATTAGTGATGAAGGTTTCAAAAGGGGAAGGCAAGAAACCAAAGACTGGAAATGCTGAGGGGACTGGAACACCTCTCTGATGAGGAAAGGCTGAGGGATTTGGGTCTTTTCGGTCTGGAAAAAAGACGACTGAGGGGGGACCTTATCAATGCTTATAAACACTGAAAGGGTGGGTGTGAGGAGGATGGGGCCAGGCTCTTCTCAGTGGTGCCCAGGGACAGGACAAGGGGCCACGGGCACAAACTTGAGCATGGGAAGTTCCACCTGAACATGAGGAGGAACTTCTTTGCTGTGAGGGTGGCAGAGCCCTGGCACAGGCTGCCCAGAGAGGTGGTGGAGTCTCCGTCTCTGGAGACATTCCAACCCCGCCTGGACGCGTTCCTGTGCCACCTGCTCTGGGTTGGACGGGATGATCTCCAGAGGTCCCTTCCCACCCCCACCATTGTGTGATTCTGTGGTGAGCGTTTGGGCCTGTGGGTCGCGTCTGCCTTGAAAGGGAACTGAGCCAGAGGTGGTGCCAGCAGAGGACGGGGCTGGGCAGAGCCAGGCCACGTGCCGAGGGAGCCGGGCTCTCTGTTAGCGCTCAGGGGTCCGTCCGGGTGGTAAAGGGGAGAGGTTCTCCTGCCGCAAGCCATGTTGGCTGCCCTAGGCCTTGGCTGTCTCGGAAAAGGTGCCGGTAGTGGAGGCCGTTGTTGGTGGCAGCTCTGGAGCAGCTCTGCTGCTGGTTGCGTGGCTGCCAAAGCCCGACGTGGCGGAGCTGTCTGCGCACTGACCGGGGCAAAGCTGAGGCCCAAAACCAACCTTGGGCTCTGCTCAGCTGCCCCTTAAGGAACCCTACAGCCGCATACTCGGGTGTGGGTCTTGCCCACAGCATTGCTGTTAGGGGGGAATGTACCTTGATGAGGGCAAAAATGACAAGGGGCAAAATACTAAGGAAAACCATTTAATAATTTATGAAGAGATGAAACAGTGAGTGGTCTCTGGATCTTCCACTTTCCACCGGTGCCAAGACTTCCCAGCGTTTAGTGTCGGGAGAATCTGTACACCCTTCTTTTGACAGATGGCAAAGCTGCAGCCTCCCCAGAGTCCAAAGAAAAGGGCTGTTTGGGGACCTTCTCCTCCTTCGGTGCCCCTTGTCCCCGAGAGGGAAAGGGCCAGGCCTGCCCGGCAGAGTTATTACCGAGAGAACCTCTTTTTGAAATCTTTCATAGCCTTTGCCATCATGGGTGCAATTTCTGCAAGAGAGAAAGAAAAAAGAACCACAAATGAAGGAAAACCCCCTCCCATTAAAGCAGCAGGCACAGCCTAGGGGAGCAGAGAGCAATTCCAAGCTGCAACTTTGAAGAGCCTTTAGCCTCTCCTTAGGGAGAGGAGAGGAGAGGAGAGAGGCCGCCAACATGACCCCTCCTGCAGAGCCGGGATTTCTCTTGCAGCAGGAAGAGCAGATTTGTGCCTTTGTAAAGGAGGAGCTCTAGGAGAGCAAGGGATGTTCTGGGGTTTGTACTTACTCTTGGCTGGTGGTTTCTTGGGCTCCGGAAACCAGGAGGAGAAGATGGTCCTGCCCAAAGATGGGACAGAGTGGGCAGTGCTGGTGGTGGGCCCATCGTGGGACTTCCCCTCACTCCCACGAGCGTGGCTTTTGCTAGAAGGGCACAGGACAGGTTGTATTATGAAACAGGTGTGGGACAGAGAGTTCAGGCTAAGGCGTGCGGAACAGCAAGCGCTACTGACAGCTACTCACTTGGTCTTGTCTGGCAGAAGAGCTCCTCCAGTGCCAGACTTCTCTTGTCTCCTTTCTTTGTTCTGAGGGGCCTTTGGTGGAGAGGCCAGAGACACAGTTTTGGCTGCTTGACCTGTAGGGGACCACAGGGCAACATTGCTTAGATGCAGCTTATGATAAAGGAGGCTCCTCAGTGCTCGTCTAATGTCAGCAAGCTGCAAGCACCTCTCCCCAGTCCATCCATTGCCAAGCCCAGATTCTGGGGAAAATTAACCCTGTCCCCCCCAGCCAGAACCAGGACAAGCAGCCACAGCCTAGGAGAGCAGAGAGCAATTCCGAGCTGCAGCCCTGTCAAAGCAGAAGCAAGGCAGGCATAAGCGTGTGCTCTTTGGTCACGACCTGTCGTATTTTCAGGTGACACACCAAGGAGAGCCCACTCGGCTTTCTGCACGGCAAGAACACAGATCTCTGGTGAAACTCTCCCTGCTTCCATTGCCAAGGGAGCTGCAGGACGATTTCATGGTTCCCAACAGCTGGAGAGACGCAGGCGGACAGCAGGAGGGGCAAGGCAGGGTTTGTGCCTCACCCGTGCCATTAGGACAGGCTGCGACAGTCGGCACTGAGCAGGCAGCTGAATGGGATGTTTGCCTGTGGTTTTTTCTTGTGCAAGGACTTTGAAGAGCCTTTAGCCTCTCCTTAGGGAGAGGAGAGGAGAGGAGAGGAGAGGAGAGGAGAGGAGAGGAGAGGAGAGGATGAGGAGAGGAGAGGAGAGGAGAGGCGGAGGGGAGGAAGAGGAGAGGATGACGGAGAGGCGAGGAGACGGAGAGGAGAGGAGAGGAGGAGAGAAGAGGAGGGGAGAGGATGGGAGAGGAGGGGCGAGGAGAGGAGAGGAGAGGAGATGAGAGGCGAGGAGAGGAGAGGCGAGGCGAGGAGAGGAGAGGAGAGGAGAGGAGACGGGTTGAGGACGAGGAGAGGAGAGGATGAGGAAGAGGAGAGGAGAGGGAGAGGCGAGGAGAGCGAGAGGAGAGGAGAGAGGAGAGGAGAGAGTCCGCTCAACACGGACCCCTCCTGCAGAGCTGTGATTTGTTCTTGCCGCAGGAACAGCAGATTCAGGCGTTTGCAAAGGAGGAGCTCTGGGAGAAGCAAGGGCTGTTCTGGGGTTTCTACTTACTCTTGGATGGTGGTTCTCCTGGGGTCACAGGAGGACGAAGGTGGTTGCTGAAGGAGGGACAGGGTGGGCACTGCTGGTGCTGGGCCCATCATAGGACTTCTCCTCACTCCCACGAGCGTGGCTTTTGCTCGCGGTGCATGAGAGAGGTTTTATTCTGAAAGAGAGATGGAACAGACATTTCAGGCTAAGGCATGCGGAACAGCAAGGCGGTACTGACAAATACTCACTGGGTCTTCTCTGGCAGAAGAGGTCCCCCAGTTCCAAACTTCTTTTGTGTCCTTCGCACGACCCGAGGGGCCTTTGGTGGAGAGGCCAGAAACACAGTTTTGGCTGCTTGACCTGTAGGAGACCAAAGGGCAACATTGCTTCGGTGCAGCTTATGATAAAGGAGGCTCCTCAGTGCTTGTCTTAGTAGGGACCAGAGAGTGAAGCAACTCCTAAATTGGACTAGATTTAAACCAGCCACTCCGGAAGACCTTCCCCACGTAAAGACGTCCCCGAGGCAGCGTTCCCAGACCCCTCTCTCATCATTCAGCCCTCCCTTACCTTTGTTGCTATGAGCCGAGCCGATCTTCCGGGCTAACATGAGCAGCCGCTGCTCTCGTGCCTCGTGAAGGCGAAGGTACATCTCCCGCCAGGACTCAAACGCTTCTGGCTTCTCGTTCTTGAAGTCTCGGAGACAGTGGATGTGCCACAGTCGATCCGTAGACTCAAGGAGGCCCTGAAAGAAACCCACACGTAATCTGGGACCCCCCCTGAGACCATCGCTCCCCTCTCCCTCGACAAGAGCTAGTGCCAGTGGCTCTGGAATACCACCGAGGGCAAGGCAGCTTGGTGAGCAAGTTGCAGCAAGAGAGGGGCAGATGGCAACTGCAGCAACTCAGGACTAGCAAATGCCACCTCTTGTTGTAAAGAGCGCTGTTCTTGACTCTTCAGCTCTTGCAGGTGAGGAGAGAACGTCCCTGCTGCGTGTCAGCAGCCCTTCCCCAGGCCCAGGCACTCACATGGTTACGCTCCTCCATGCGATGCAGCTGCTCTGGGGTGCATCTCTCCAATACCGGCTCCAGCACAGAGAAAGGGGCACCGCCAACTTCACAGATCGCTAGAGAGAAGCAAAAGGCAGAGTATTTATCCCGCTGCTTCTCCCCCAAGGAAAGGGCTTGACTCCTTGAATGCAGTGGAGAGCGCTGCAGCGCTGCACGCCACTACACCAGAGGAGGGGAAGGAGAAAGGAACCGTAGGTGCCATAGCTCGAGTGGGTCATCAGGGCCCAGTCTCTCCCAGTGAAGGGATGCCTGCGCAAGGCTCCGTTGACCACTGTTTCCAGTGCTTGAGCACTCCCGGAAAGCACGCTGGCTGGCGATGCTGCAGCACCTGAGCTTTCAGGGAGATCTGCCCCCTATGAGTTGGCTTGCCCTGCGACAAGGGGCAACCAACGGTTCACGTGCTCCCAGCCCGATGCTGCTGGGATGGACACAAACAAGTTAGGAGGACCGCAGTATATCTGCCTGGCAACGCGGCTTTAGGACAGAGGAGGAAGGGTACGTACAGTCAACGTTGTTACTGAGGACTCGGGCACTTGGCTGAGAAGGAGGCCTCGTCTGTGGGACAGGGGCGGTTTGAGGGCCTGGACGCACAAGCGTCTTTGAATTCTGCCGGCAGCATGGCAATCCCTCTTCGCTGTCGTCAGCTGTCAAGGCCACTGCTATAAAGGGAAAGACTTGGAGTAAGAAGGGAAGAGAGGAAGGAAGAGCCGAGCCTGAGGAATGGCAGAGGAGAGAGAAATCCGAGTCCCCGAGAAGCAACCTAAAGGGCCGAGGCTTCTCTCAGAGAGCCGCAACCTAGTTGAGGAAGGGCAAGTCCAAAGGCCAAGGCTCCGGCAGGGTCAGCAAAGGATCTTCCTCATTTCTGCTAGAGCACGTGGGAGAGAAGCCACCGCTTGTCTGAATCTGGGCTCTGGGCATCACAGGCGGGACGCCAGACCCCAAGAGAAGGACTTGAACCAGGCCACCATCCCCTCCCTCCCACACACAGTGGCTGCAGCCCATTTCAGACCTATTTGCCTGCCCAACGCACCTTTCCTTTTTCTCTGGGAGCGGGGAACGGACTCAACTGGAGGAAGAGGGCTGCAGCTGGCCTCGATCGGCGGCAGCGGGATGTCAGGCAACTGTATGTCCACATCTAGAAGTATCTGGAAGGAGACGACGTGCATGCAAGTGAGCCAAGAATACAGGAGAATGTTTCATCCTGCCAGCGTGCAAACTGCGCTGAGCTGCATTTTGTTTGATATTTTGGAGAAGCCGCTCAACGCCGATCAGGTCACACCAGGAAGTAGCCTCAGCGGGAGGCTGCCCTTCTGCCACGTTACGGTGGCTCTGTCTAGGCTGTCAATACAAAGAAGCCACAATTCGGGATCCCAATCACTCAGCTCTGGGCTCCCTCCAGTAAGAGCCATCCACATCTTTAACCTACAAGGTTGAGCGCCAAAGGCCTCCGTCAAGTGCCCAAGGCAGATTAACAGTGCCCAGAACTCATTTACTCAAGCCCTCATTCACTCCTCCTGCCTCTTCTCCTCCTCCTGCCTCTTAGAAAAAGCTCTGCAGTGGTGGAGGAGAGGGGAACCTCCCAAACCGGGGGAAACCCCAAACTTGGATATGAGGCACCATTACAGCATCATAAAAGGCTGCTGAGATTAGAAACACACTTTCTGAAGGGCAAAGTGTTTCAAAGTTGAGGAAAAAGATTCCTCGGTCCAGGTTTTACACAGCCAGCCCCTCCAAGGGGAAAACTAAGAAGCCCCAGATGGCAGAGGAGCGAGAGCAGCTGATCCCACCTTCTCGGTTCACTGGCAGATCCTTCAGAACCTTACCCTCTTTGGTTTAGGAGCCTCTGGTGGTTCCTTCTCTGCCCGTGTCTCATTTGTGCGCTTGAGGCTTGGGCTTTTCCCACTCACGCAGGCGCTGTCGAGACCGTCTTGGCACGGCAAACAGGTGCTGCGCCAGTGGTCTTTCTGCCCAGCTGACGCAGAGGGTTTGCCCGCTTTTGTCTTTTCCTGGGGCTGGTCATAAGTGAGGTACTCCTCAAAGGACATAGTAGGTGGTTCACATTCGTCCTCGTCATCATCCTCCTCAGAGCTGCAGGAAAAGCTCGCTGATTTTCTGGCAAACCAAGGAGAAAGCCCGGTCAGAGTTAGCACACTTGTCTTAAAAGTGTTCCCAGAGCCTTCACCTGTCTTACCTTCATCAGAAAAGTTTATCATCCCCACTTCAAAAATGGACCGTAGTTTATCCATCCAGGTCAGCAAACAGGTTCACTCACCTGTCTCTCTCTGGGGACACCAGGCCCAGCTTCTTCCGCCCGGCTAAGAATTTCCTGGCAAAGTCTGCGACAAGCTCGTGTTTCCGTAAACCGGTCACAGTCTTCCCAAGAGCGATCTCCTTCTGGAGAGAGCCCAGACATCAATTCATCTTAGCAAAACACGCAGCATTCTCACCTCTGCTAAACTTCCAACAGCGTGGATAAAGTCAACCCGCGGCCTACCCCTGCCAGGTAGAAATAACCGGCCTTGGTCTAACGGCAAAGATACCCCCCATAATACACTGTGATTTCAGCGGCCATTGTAGCATTTCTGTAAATCAAAGATGACTTAAATTTGCCTTAGGCAAACACGAAGTATTAGTAGCAATAACCCAAGTTAGTATTTACCATGACTGCGGGTCGGTTGAAGAGAGAAGAAGTCACAAATAATTGTCAGGATTAGCCCTTCCTAATCTTTCGCCAATCCCGTTAGTGTCAGGAGCTGCTCCGACTTGCAGATCCCAGTCAAGTGTGAAGCTTCTGGAAGAACCGAGGGCGACACGCTCTCCTCCAAGGCTTCACACTCACTCTGACACGCTCCGTCCGCGTGCCTTTTATCTCTCTGAGCGCATCACAATCGCGCCTGTGACAGCGGGCTGTAGCAGGTGGCCGAGGCAACAGGCCCCATTCCCGGGAAAGCAGCATTGCCGTGGCCAAGCTTATCCTGGGACTTGAGAGACATGAGGGAAGTGGGAGAGATTTCCCAGCTCTTTACCACAAGGACGTCCAGTGTGATGGGCAGCTGAGACAGCCTCTTCCGATGCCTCTGTTCACCAGAAACCACTGCCCCGTCCCCATGACCTGTAGGAATTCATTGCCATGACTGAAAGTTTTGGTTTTCTTGGTTGTTTTGGAAGAGGGGAACCGATACCAAGAGTAACGGTGTGTTTCAGTGCTCTTGCGCCGGGATGCTGAGGGGGATGCCATAGTGCCGTAACCACAGCTCACCGGGCCTGCCAGCCCTCTGTCCCTGCAACTCCGGGCTCACGTTAATGCAGAGTGTCCCCCGGGATTCACGGGGTCTGGGGCAGGCAACGCGCTCCACCGCCTGCCTCCATCGGTGGGCAAACAAAACGGGGGAAAAAAAGAAGCCAATGGAGCTAAAAATGCCGGCATCCTCTCAGAGTTCAGAACCGCTGCTCCTTTGCCCGCAGTGTGGCTCAACAAGCTCCCTGGCAAACGCAGCCATTGACCCTGTTTCTTCCTTCAGTCCTGCAGCAGAGTTTGTATCTTCTCTGCTGGAGAAGAAAAGAGCGTTTCCAAACCATTACAGGGGTGTCCATAGTTTCACTCGTACACGTCTGTGCCAGCAGCCCTGTTTTCAACCCCAGAAAATATTAATATTTGTCAGCTTTCAGCAAGGCACTGTAGAGTTGTACACGACACTGGGCAAATCTTATTCTTTCACATTAGTGATGAAGGTTTCAAAAGGGGAAGGCAAGAAACCCAAAGACTGGAAATGCTGAGGGGACTGGAACACCTCTCTGATGAGGAAAGGCTGAGGGATTTGGGTCTTTTCAGTCTGGAAAAAAGACAACTGAGGGGGGACCTTATCAATGCTTCTAAATACTGAAAGGGTGGGTGTGAGGAGGATGGGGCCAGGCTCTTCTCAGTGGTGCCCAGGGACAGGACAAGGGGCAATGGGCACACACTTGAGCATGGGAAGTTCCACCTCAACATGAGGAGGAACTTCTTTGCTGTGAGGGTGGCAGAGCCCTGGCACAGGCTGCCCAGAGAGGTGGGGGAGTCTCCGTCTCTGGAGACATTCCAACCCCGCCTGGACGCGTTCCTGTGCCACCTGCTCTGGGTTGGACGGGATGATCTCCAGAGGTCCCTTCCCACCCCCACCATTGTGTGATTCTGTGGTGAGCGTTTGGGCCTGTGGGTCGCGTCTGCCTTGAAAGGGAACTGAGCCAGAGGTGGTGCCAGCAGAGGACGGGGCTGGGCAGAGCCAGGCCACGTGCCGAGGGAGCCGGGCTCTCTGTTAGCGCTCAGGGGTCCGTCCGGGTGGTAAAGGGGAGAGGTTCTCCTGCCGCAAGCCATGTTGGCTGCCCTAGGCCTTGGCTGTCTCGGAAAAGGTGCCGGTAGTGGAGGCCGTTGTTGGTGGCAGCTCTGGAGCAGCTCTGCTGCTGGCTGCGTGGCTGCCAAAGCCCGACGTGGCGGAGCTGTCTGCGCACTGACCGGGGCAAAGCTGAGGCCCAAAACCAACCTTGGGCTCTGCTCAGCTGCCCCTTAAGGAACCCTACAGCCGCATACTCGGGTGTGGGTCTTGCCCACAGCATTGCTGTTAGGGGGGAATGTACCTTGATGAGGGCAAAAATGACAAGGGGCAAAATACTAAGGAAAACCATTTAATAATTTATGAAGAGATGAAACAGTGAGTGGTCTCTGGATCTTCCACTTTCCACCGGTGCCAAGACTTCCCAGCGTTTAGTGTCGGGAGAATCTGTACACCCTTCTTTTGACAGATGGCAAAGCTGCAGCCTCCCCAGAGTCCAAAGAAAAGGGCTGTTTGGGGACCTTCTCCTCCTTTGGTGCCCCTTGTCCCCGAGAGGGAAAGGGCCAGGCCTGCCCGGCAGAGTTATTACCGAGAGAACCTCTTTTTGAAATCTTTCATAGCCTTTGCCATCATGGGTGCAATTTCTGCAAGAGAGAAAGAAAAAAGAACCACGAATGAAGGAAAACCCCCTCCCATTAAAGCAGCAGGCACAGCCTAGGGGAGCAGAGAGCAATTCCAAGCTGCAACTTTGAAGAGCCTTTAGCCTCTCCTTAGGGAGAGGAGAGGAGAGGAGAGGAGAGAGGCCGCCAACATGACCCCTCCTGCAGAGCCGGGATTTCTCTTGCAGCAGGAAGAGCAGATTTGTGCCTTTGTAAAGGAGGAGCTCTAGGAGAGCAAGGGATGTTCTGGGGTTTGTACTTACTCTTGGCTGGTGGTTTCTTGGGCTCCGGAAACCAGGAGGAGAAGATCGTCCTGCCCAAAGATGGGACAGAGTGGGCAGTGCTGGTGGTGGGCCCATCGTGGGACTTCCCCTCACTCCCACGAGCGTGGCTTTTGCTAGAAGGGCACAGGACAGGTTGTATTATGAAACAGGTGTGGGACAGAGAGTTCAGGCTAAGGCATGCGGAACAGCAAGCGCTACTGACAGCTACTCACTTGGTCTTGTCTGGCAGAAGAGCTCCTCCAGTGCCAATAGGAACTTCTTGCTGTGAGGGTGGCAGAGCCCTGGCACAGGCTGCCCAGAGAGGTGGGGGAGTCTCCGTCTCTGGAGACATTCCAACCCCGCCTGGACGCGTTCCTGTGCCACCTGCTGTGGGTGACCCTGCTCTGGCAGGGGGTTGGATGGGGTGATCTCCAGAGGTCCCTTCCCACCCCTGCCAGTCTGGGATTCTGGGATTCTGTGAAATGGCTACACTGTTGGATTGCACTTGTGTCATAGCAGGACCGTCACCTAAAACAACAGTCTCACTGTTGCCCCAATCACCTCTGGGAGCTACAGGGCTCCCCAGGGTGCCCCAGGTTGTGCCCTGACATGTCCGGCTGGTCTTTGGGTGCTGGCCTTGCCTCTGCACCAGGGCAGGGAAATACAGAGCCAGAGGCACTGGGCAAAGGTGCAACGTGCTCAGAAGTATCATGTTGTGGCTTGTGCTTGGGAATAAGAAACACCTCCAGCCATCCTCTCTGCTCTTCTCACCCCTCCTGATGCTGAGCAGCACGGGAGCACCAGTTTAACCCATCCATGAGGAATTCAGTAGCTGGGTTTGCAGCGTAAGTAGCTCTGCCTGGGCCGCAGGGGTGGTGGAATCCCATCGTCTGGCTACACAGCTCCATCCAGCCATGCAGAAATGGCTTTTAGGTGGGATTGGGGGAATTTGCAAGCAGCTCCTGAACACTGAGGACTTATTCATCTCTATGCAGACTCTCACTTTGCTACAAGCAGGTGTCCAAAATCCAGTTTTACATTGATTTTACACTGCAAGGACTCAGATCTGCCCTGCCCATGCTGGTGTCTGTGCCCTAGCCTGCAGCCTGGCAGAGCTTCTGAGGAGCACAGTGACACCAGCTCAGGACAACAAGCCATGAAGGTCCATTATCTCCATCCCGTGCCCACCCATGACTGCCCTAGACACCCACAGACCAGCTCCATCACACAGGCTTATTTCACGGGTCCCTGGGTCCCAACCTTTGCTTGCCTCTGCGTGCAGGCACAACACCTTTCTCGCAGTACTCTGTTTCCCAGCTCATCCAGAGGGAATTGCCCATTCTGGAAACCCAGGGCATCTCCCCATGCCTGGTACAAGGCTGCATGGTGTCCCCTGCATGATGGGCACCCCAGTTGGGCTGGATTGGAGCTGCTGGGAGCCCTGCGCAGAGCAGCCGGTGCTGCCCTGATTTTCATTCAGCCGCTGTGCAGTGCCACCCACCCTTGTGCAGGGGAGGGTGAAAGCTTTGGAGATATTTTCTCTTACAATACCTTTGAAATCTCTCCTCTGATCAGTATGCCGGGGCGTGCTCTATTCAGCACACATCCCCTTGTGCTGTCCTTTGCCAGAAGACTCAGAGTTCCCTCCTCTCCTTGCACAGAGCTGCCTTTGAGCTCAAGCCCTGCTTTTGTTTCAGGCTTGCCTCTCCCCAGAGGAGTCATTAACTCCAAGTTGTGGCCAGTTTTACCACCACAAGACTGGTGTAATGGCCCCTCTTTGGCCAGCGTGGGTTCAGCCCTTAGCTCTGCAGCAGTCTCTTTCGGTGACATTGGCTGTTGTTTTTATCTAAGCGAGTTATGTCCATGGTTTGTCAGCCTTAGCAGTGCTTCCATCTGGACGCAATCTAGACCTTGTGTCACCCCTAGGAAGCTGAGAGCAAGCCACTGGTTCTGGCAAAGGACCAGCTCATTTATTCTGGATGGATTGTCTGGGTTAAAGTGTGATGTTGTCTTCCTCCCCGGGGGCTGTGAGAGTCAGATCCTGGCTCTTAACTTGTCCTGCCACTCAGTGAAGTCACCGCAGATGTAGTATCTACCCATCCACCAGCGCGTGCATCGCACCGGGGTGAGAGCCCACGCAGGATCTCACCTTTGCCTCTCACCTTTCAACCTTTGACTCAAAACGTGCCTTTGTCGGGCAAAGGGGCTCCCTCAATACAGGATGAGGGATGCAGCCAGGACGGAAAAAACAAGGTATGCAAGTCCCTGGAATGCAGCATCTGGGCAAAGGCATTTCTGCTCAAAAAGGCTGCTGGTCCTATAGCACTTGAGCGGCCCGTGGTGTCCCCGACCCAGCAGGAAGCATCCTTCCAGAGAACATGGGTTGCAGGGACGCCACAGGGCTTAGCTATGTGTCTGGAGACATAGTTAAGACACTTAGCTCCAGTGTCTGGAGAAGACACTACCCTCTCCTCGGTCCAGGACTGGCATGAGCAGCCTCATCAGCACCTCCCTCTCATCCAAGGATGCTGGGAGCTAGAAAGGTGCTGGGAGAGAAGACAGAAGCTGTCCCTGCTGCTGTAATGTTGAAGACACGGCTGAAGGACAGGGTTGTAAATGGTTACTGACCTCCCTGCTAACCTCCATCCATCCCATTACGAGTCACCTTGCAGATTGTGTGGCTGATTTTTATGGCTCTGCCTGTGCCAGGGCCATCTGCCCATCCCAGCACAGGTCAGGCTCCTGCGACAACCCAACCTACCCTGGGGAAAGACATGTCCAGCACTCTGCTCCTCACCATGATCAAGCATTGGGCATGAATCCTCTCCGTGCCTTGGTCTAGACATTAATTCAGGCTGAAATTGCCTCCAGCCCGGGATCCCTCTGTACCGCAGCAACCAGAGGCGCTTTCAGAGGAAACCCTCTTCTCTGTGCAAGCCCACACTTCATCACTACCCGTCACTCGCTCTCAAGAAGATCATAAATACACGCCAATTATCTCATCCAGAACACCTATCCTGGCCAGCACTATTTTTAATAAACTGTAATGTTATGCAAATTGGACCTGATGTGCTCCTCTCCTTTTGAATCTCTGAGACATTTGCGCAGGCCGGCAGATGCAGCGATATTGTGTTAGCTCCCTCTTTGCTGTGACACTGGGGTTTATAAGTGTGATTTATTTGCTACTTGTAGTATCAGCCGAGCATGTCTCAAGCCTGAGTTGCCAAAAATGCTGCGAGGTTCCTTTTTTCCTGCTCCCAGCAGAAATTTGTTTCAAAGAAACCTCCCCCTTCCAAAAGAAGCTTGTCAATAGTTGATGGGGTTTCCAACACAGAGGGAGGTCTCTGCTGCAAGCTTGGGACCAGAACTGCTGATGCCTTTTCCCTTCTGCTCTTTGCAGGTTTCATACCACACCCATTGCTACCACTGTCAAGGGATTTTCAAGAAAATTACTAAAAGTTTGTTCCTAAGCACCGGGAAATGAGCAATATTTCTGAGTCCCCACATCCTCGTGAAGATATCTTTCTCTTGCAGTACCAACAAAGACACCGAACTGAATTCTGCAGTTTTCCAAACAGAATCTCATCACATAATTTGTCTTAGAAGCAACACGACCAAAGACAAGTCATGGTTTACCAATTCATTAAAGGCAGCTTTGGCGCGCTTAATATCAGATCAAAAACATTGCAACTACACGATGCCAAGAACTATATAAAACTCACTTGGCTGCTTCAAATGTGTTCAGAAATATCGATTAGTTTTAACTTTCTGCCAGTAACTTTCCCACCCACGCAGGTATTACATGTCCACACAACTCTAACTTTATTTCAGGTCAGCTCTTCGCCATGCTCTGCTGTTGGATGCTGGATGCTGGACCCCGGCCCAGGTTGCCCAGAGAAGCTGTGGCTGCCCCATCCCTGGAGGGGTTCAAGGCCAGGTTGGACGGGGCTTGGAGCAACCTGAGCTGGTGGGAGGTGTCCCTGCCCAGGGCAGAGGGTGGCACTGGGTGGGCTTTAAGGTCCCTTCCAACCCAAACCATTCTATGATTAAAATCCCTAGTATGGAAAAAACTCTGATGAATTCAACCAACATACCATCATGTGCCTACACATGGCCCAGAGCAAATATCTGCTCCTGCATTAGCTCATGTGCTGGTCTGGTAGCACTGCAGCATCACCGACTCAGAACTTGTCACTTCGTCTTAACACACGACCGGCCCATCTGCTTGCAGAGTTCCCAGGAACCATCTGGGCTTGAAATACTGATTAAAGGAGGAATAGAAAAATGGACTTTCAGGTGAGACATGGGGCTATGATTTCTTCCCAGACGAAACAAACCATGTGCCTTTGGACCATTTTGTGCATCTCAGTGTTAGAAGATGTTCCCCGCTGTAGAACAACGTGTCTCTGCATCTGAAAGCTCACGCCATATTCCCCCCAGTACAACCCTGTCAGCCTCCCCACGGTTAGTCTTGGGTGAGCAATACCCAGTTGTAATGCTTGTTTCACCACAGATGGGGAAACTGAGGCACAGACCAAATCACTTGGTGCAGCGAGTGAAAGACAGCTTCTCCAACCTCTCTTTCTTGGACAGCAATTCAGAGGGGGAAAAATGGACAACCCTGATTTGTTATAACAAAGAGAGCAATACCCAAGGTACTGGTGAGAGCAGACTGCCTGGGTACAAGTGAGAGCAGAATGAGGGACAACGGAGTGAGAAGGATGGAGAAGGCAGACATTACCTGAATTTAGCCCAAGCCAATGGAGCCATCAGACCTTCACAGCCCGCAGCCTGTAGCACTCACAGTGCAGGGGCTGCCCCTGCTTCTGTTGCATTTGCTCTGCAGACATCTGGATGTCAACATTGCTGACCGAAACACGACTGGAGGAGTTTATTTCACACATCACCTTACCCCAGGCATCCCAAGGCATTTCCCTCACTGGTGAGGTGCAGAGGCCACACGCTGTGAAGGCATCAGGCTCAGCACGTTCATGCTCAGCAATTGCTACCCTGGAGCTTGCGGAGCTGAGATCCAGCCAAGGGCTCAATCCAAGAAACGTCCAAGACGACCTGTGAACTATTCCCAACATCAACCTAACTGGAAAAGGGACCTTTTTCTTTATGCAATGACCCCGTGTGATAATGAATCCTCTCTGATCCTCATCGGGGAGGGAGGAATTGTAATGCTTCTTTCACCACAGATGGGGAAACTGAGGCACAGATCAAATCACTTGGTGCAGCAAGTTAAAGACACAGCTTCTCCAACCTCTCTTTCTTGGACAGCAATTCAGAGGGGAAAAAATGGACAACCCTGAGTCGTTATAACAAAGAAAGCAAGTTGAGCACACACACACATCACACACACACACACACACCCCCCCAAATTTACAACCAAAACAGAGCTTCACCCAGAAATTTTATGAGCACAGTGTGACATTCTCCATAGAGACGGAAACGTTTATTTAGCCAAAACCCGATGTGCCCCTGCTGAATGGTCTTGTCAGACATTTTTCAAGCAGCCCTGATTTATACAAAGCCAGGGAGAGAGCTCCGTGCTCCCAGCCCAGCCTCCCTCACCCTTGCAGAGGGATTTTTCTCCCCCAGGACTGGATGCTTTAACTGCAGCAGTGCTGGGAGCCCTGCCCAGGGTCGAGGCACTTCTGCAAGCACCAGAGCTCACTCAATTGAAAGGTCAAGGGACAGAAATGCAAACATGCCTGAAAAAAGAAGAATTCCCGGGAGTGGGCTCTGGGCAGCGGAGATTGTTTGTTTCCGGCTGTTTACGCGAGGAAAAGCTGCTGAGGTTCACAAACAACCCCATCCAGGGCAGAGGCGGCGGCAATGACCTTCTGATTATTACCTGACCGTTAGATTTAATGTCTCGGGGAGGCTTGGCTGATTTCCCCTCTGCCCACCACCCCGCTCACCCTTTTCCGCCTCGTAATGGGCTGTGTCTGCCCAGCAGACACGGCAAAGCCGGAGGGATGCTGGCTGTGATCAGCAAGAGCCAGGCATGCGGAGGGAGAGGGAGAGATCTGAGATCCCGCAGGCAGCCCAGGCTCCAGGAGGAGGAAATCCTGCCTCCAGCCAAGGACGAGCTGCCCCAGATGGGGTGAGTGCAAATCAAGCTGGGGGGACGGTGCTCAAAGAGGGGTCTCCGTGATTTGCTGTGATGCTTTGAAGCGACTCTGCCCCATATCTTGCAGGGGGAGGGGTGGTCTGGCACCCCTGGGCTCCAACCTGACTCTGCAATGGGACTTGCTCCACCTCCTGCGGTCCTTAAAGGCATCCCAGGCACAGCCCCCCCATCCCAGCATCGCTTGCACACACACGGTTTGCTTCAGGTTTGCTAAATTCAGACTCATAAAGCAGCCAGCATTCGCCAGCGCTCTGCCAAGGTCAGACCTGCCTGGGGGTGAAAAACAACACAAATTCAGTTTCAGCCGAGCCAAAGGTCGAGCTCTGGAGTATCCATTGGGGAGCAAGGTTACAGAAGAGGAAAACAAGGTATTAAACCCCCATCGTGGGGAACAAGGAGGTTCCCATTTGGTTGTTGTGATCCCTCTCCCCTCAAATCCTTGAAAAACACTGAGCCCTTTGACACAGGATGACAACTCATATCCCAGAGGGGCTGTTTTTCCACACACACACACACACACACACCCCACCCGGGGTGGGTGGGTGGGTAAACCTTTAATTTCAAAGTGTGGATTTAATTCACAAACGTACAATGGACTGCGGATCCTTCCCTGATGTGCTTCAGAGGATCCATAGGCTGGAAACCTCCCCTGGCTCAGTTTTTGCAGGTGGTCGAAGGAGGTTGTGTGGCTTAAGTCAAGATAACCAAGTTCTGCACAACACGGAGCTGTGGGAAGTGAGGGCCATAGGGTTAGCAGAGAAAATGGTATTTTTGCTGCCGCATCCATGCTGGAGCAGGCTGGGGGCAAGGCAGGCGTGTGGTCACACACGGAGGCTGTAATGGGGGTCAGAGCTGGCTCCAGCCATGTACACCCTGATAGGAAACTCCCCCCGATTTGGGGAGAACCCCCGTGCAAATTTTCACTTGGACTTCTAAGTCATTCCCCCCCTCCTGCCCCAATTTCCTTTACAGCACTCCCATCCATGATGCTGATGGTTATGTTGCTTAACCGGCCAAAATTTTGGGTAGTCCCCACCTAACCATGACCTGCAAAGCCCTGCAAGATCCTCTCGCTGAAAGGCAAAAGGAATGTGGCTGGGGGAGACGGGGAGAAAGTCCGCCTGAGCTCGTGCTTTGGTGACACAGACATTCAATAACCAGACCCAGAAGAGGATGACGGCCCACACTCGGGAAACAATATCTCCCCTAATCCCCAAATTATGTCTCCTGGGGATCGTTAACCAAATATCTTGTCCACAACTTAATTGTAGCCAATTATGCCAGCAGGGAAAAGTGCACCTTCATTGTCTGGACACAAAGAAAAGCTGAGCAGGAGAGCTCGGATCAATCTACTCAGAGAAAATGTAACAAATGGGGCTTTGTGAATATCTTTCCTGGTTTCTTTTTCTTTTTCTCTCTCTTTTTTTTTTTTTTTTTCTTCTTTGGCTTATTGCCAGACCCTAAAAAACTGGGGCAAGGGGTGACGAGGGGGACTGAATTTAGGTCAATCAGAGAAAAAAAAAACCACCAGGCAAATTAAAAAGGAATGGATTTCGTTCAGATTTTAAGTGTTCCTTTAAACTCCTTGAAAGTGAAATGAAGAAAAGCCCTAACTGAAAAGGTCACGCTGAATCTATAAAGAAAATAGCAGGGTCTTTTTTCATGCGTTGTAGCTGGGGAGGAGGAAGGTGTGCTGGGGGAATTTTGGTGTCTCAATCTGTGCTTTTCACTGCGAGGGAAACACAGCACCCAGCCCCGGTAACGGCAGAACAGCCTTCAGGCTTCCCAGTGCCTTGCATCCCACTACACCCCAGTTCATCCCAGTACATCCCAGTGCACGGTGGCAGCTAGACCACCCCTTCTTCATGTGCCCCTGCCTGCATTTGCCAGATAACTTTTCAAAATGTGGGGAGCTGATTCCAGCTTGGGCGATCCCCATCTCACCTGCCCAGTGCAATGGTGTACCTGACCATTCCAGCAGGAACCACGACTTTCTTGCGCCTCAGCCAGCCTTTTCCATCCCTTTCAGGTGTCACCAGCTGCTGGCAGCTCTGAACTGGGTGGTAGCTCCAAGCACGGTGTCTGTAAGTCTCAGAGGCCACATTGGGACCACTGCTTGTGTGGGGAGGGTATCTCTCATCTGGGGATAAGAGCAGGAGTGGATTGTCCATGGTAGAACCCTTGGTCTGATCCATCCAATCTCTCCTCCTGGGAGAGGAACCAGTTTTCCTGAACCTACAGGATCTCATCCCAAAGCAGCAGGATGTTGTGGGTGTGCTGGTCACCAGGGCTTGCCCCAAGCACTCTTAGCTGGTTTTACAAAGCAACTGGGAACTGCTGGCATGACCTCAGACCTCCAGGCTGATTAAAGGGATGGAAGGGAAGATACAGAAGAAAGCTTATAATACAGAATGAGCAAAAGCAAAAGAAATACCAAAGCATGTGTCTAGAAAGACGAAAAGCAGAGGGGGGGGGCAGCACAGCTAGAGAACAGGCCAGGCAAGGGAGTGGAGGAAGCATCAAAGAGTGAATCTGTGTGTATTTTCTATTAAAGTGCTCTGAAAGGCAGACAATTCATTGTGCGTCTGCCTCATCTCCTACACCAATTAATTCAGTAATAGAAAAATCTCACACAGACTCATCAGCCACGCTCTTCCTTTCATGACTGCTTTCCATCAGCTTATACATATTTAAAATACCTCAGTCCTCAATTTGCAGCATGGCATGCAGCACGGAGAGAAAGTCCTTTCTGAAAAAGTCTCAGCCCAACAGAGCCCATCATTTAAAAGCATGACAAAGGACGATCAGATGGTGACTTGCAGGATACAGGGCTGGGCTCATATCCAGCCCAGGCTGACGGCAACCAAGAATCACCACTTTCTTATGGTGTTTTTAACAGTTTTCCATGAAAAGGTTGAGAAATATGGTCAGGCATTTTAATCACAAAAGTCACCATCACTGATGGACTGGTTGATGGTCTCATAGTGAGTCTTGAACCACAACAGCCTGCTCGGACAGGCATGGAGAAGAGTTTCTGGAGATGCCAGCTGGCAGGTGATGCTAAGGGAGGACCTCATGCAGGTCATGCACAACGGAACAGACTTCTTCCTCTGGGAATGCCAAACTCCACGGATTTCCAATTAAACAGCGAAGAAACAAAGCCACCCATCAGGATAGGAGCTTTTCAAGCCTGCACGGGCAGCCCCACGTTGTGCAAGTCCTGAAGCTGAATCCATGCATGGCCAGGTCTTGGCCTTCACCGAAAATCCAGGGAGCTACAGGGAGGGTATGTCAGCAGGTGGTGCTCTTCACCTGAAATCAGTGCCCCAGTTTGTGGGATTAGGGGAAGTTCCTATCGCTCGGGGCATCCTTCTTAATGGTGAAATAAAACGGAGGTCTTGACCACTCATGACCATTAAACTGCTCAGAGAATTGACTGTAAAAATAGCATCTCGCTCAACAGCTCCATTCCCTCCGATACATCTTAGCCATGAGCAGAGGTTGTATTGCTTTTAATGCCTGCACAGAGAGCTGGTGGGATGGATCTCGTGCCCTCCTGCATGCTGTCAGCAGAAAAATTAATGGTCCTGTCCAGAAAGGAGGGTTTAGATGCCTCCCTGTCCTCCTGAGAGGTTGGATATTAGGCTCCCAGCTCGGTGGTGGATCGACACTAGCTTCCCGTCATCTTTCAGCTGGACATGTTTCTTGGAGGCAGTGGCATTTTGCAGGTCTCAGGGATGGTGTGTGTTTGTCCGCGGGGGATTCAGCAGTGATGTGAGGAGCGGGCTGCTCCCAGCGCGGCTGTCAGATCGCCGGTGTCAGGAGTATCAGTGATGCTGACAGCTGGGGACGGGGAAAAACCAGCATTACAAACCGAGCCTAATTGGTCTGGAGCTCTTGGAGAGCAAACAGAGACGCTGGGATGCCCGAGTCTGCCACTCGGAGTGGTGACATTTCCCCGGGAAGACCCCAGAGCTCTGCTCTCCGAGCACCTGGGGTGTTCCACTGCTGCTCCGATCTCCCCAGCTGGTCTTTGCAAGAGCGTCCATTACAGCCCCAAGATCTAATTTTGATGTTTCCGCAGACAAATCCTCAGCCAATGCAGCTGGGTCTGAAACCATGTGAAATGTGCCTGCTTTTTGCCAGACTTACTGACCCACTGATATTTCTGGCACACGTTTTAAGCTCTTCTGGTCGTCTGACACCTTCCATTCTCAGACAGCGTTCAGGCATTTCTCAAGTAATTTTTCCTCCATCACAGGGTATGAACCTCCTCTCACCTGCCCTGATATGAGGAGCTGTTATTTGGGCAGAGCGAAGAATCCAATCTCACTCTCCAAAATGCTCCTAAGGCCAGTCTGGTGATGCAAGGAGCAGGGCAAAAGGATTTGGGTTAATAGCTAGTATTTACAAAATATGTAATTTCTTAAGAAAGTCTTTGGAAAGCTCAAGTAATCCATTCAGGTTGTGTGTGACAAGCATCCAGCCAAGAAATACAATATACCCTGGATGCACAGCCAGCAGACAGCACGATTTGTATGCACTGCCTGCCTTTGGTAAAACCGCTTTTGCTACGCAGACCTTTCTCAAAAGGGAGAACTATTGGGTAGGTGTTTGTTAAAAGCGCCGTGTTCACCCTCGGAGCAACGCACAGCAAGGAGCTGGAGTCACTACATCTTCTTGGGGGAAAAATGTGGTGCGGAGGGGTGGCGCCAAGCACCTGAGGACACACAGAAGGCCTCCGCCGGGGAAAAATAAGACCAATGAGACCAATGGAGAAAGTAAAAGCTCTACTTTCTCTTTTACAGATTCAAGATGCCTTTTGCCAGCTCTCCCCTCACCCCCAAACACTCTGTATGGACTGTACAGAGACTCCATTGAGCGAAAAAGAAGCAATTAGGCAATTTTCACAAGTCTTTATTGCATTTATAATTAAGAGGCACCACTATTTCCTTCCAGCTGAATTGCCTTGGTAGATCAGGGCTTGAGGGGGGTTTGCTTGGAAACAAGGACTATTACTGTCCAATTGGTTATTGATTATTAGCCCATTCTCATTCCTCAGTAAAAGCAGGCATTTCGACAGAAATGCTCAGCCTGAGATCTAAGACCTTGCGACGCCTCTTAGAAAAATGGGGATTATTTATTGGAGCACTGGTCCAGTAAAAGCAACTCTGATGGTATCTATTGATATTTGATTAGGATTTTGCCAAGGGGCCAGAAATAGGTTATTAAATAAAACTACTACCTATTATATGAAAGAAAAAAAAATTACACTGCTGTCCCAAATAGCCCATGTGTCTGTCTCCATCTGTGGTTTCTCATCGCACTCTTCAACCGTTCAGCTCCTTGAGGGGGAGAAACCACCTTTTTCATTACGGATGTCAAACACCCAGCACACCTGGGCCCGATTTTGGACTGAGGTGTCTCGGTGTTACACTACTAATAATAAACACCAGTGGCTGTGATGAATTAGGACACGTTGCAAACACCAAGGGAGGACATGGAAAAGACAAAGGCAGTTGAAGAAATTAGGACAATGGGCAAGAGACTGGGGAGGAGGCTTGGGATGAACACACCCATAATTTCTCAATAGATGAGGTGGGGAGGAGGGGAACAGTCTTTTATTTGGGGTGAAATCTGTCTCCCTTGTCTTTATCCCCCCAAAGTTGCCTAGTTTAAGGTCTCTGAATCAAATGCAGCAAACACTACGGATGTGATCTGGTTGCTGAAAAAAAACAGGCATCTGTGTCAGTTAAGGAGCGTTAGAGCATCCCTAGCACCCCTGTAGGGCTGGCAGGGCTGACATGGGACCTTTGGGAAACCTGTCTTCTGAACTGAAGCAGCTGAAGGCCGTGGATCCTCCTGCACTCCTGGAGACCCAAATCCTATCCATCCCATGGCAATTCAGCTGTGGAGAGGAGCCTGACATGGCATGGGTCGTTCTGTTTGAGGCCTATTTAGCTCCATGACTCTTGGGGCACTTTGTTGGCCAGAACACACCCTACTTCAGATGAATAGAGATACATGGGATGAGCCCTGTCCTTCCACATTTCACGGGAAGGCCATGGGATTTCATTGCTCCAGCTTTCAGTACACCGAAAATGCAGACTTTGCCCCTTTTTCAGATGTGTTTTTAGGTCTGACTCAGTTCACACTAAGTGGCGTGACGGTGACAACATGAAGGAGAGCTGCCAGGAGCGCAGGACACCCCTCAACAAGGCAGTACACATTTCAGCACAGGGTTTCCTAAAGGAAGTGCAGCTCGAGGCATACGGTCAAAGGATTAAAACCATGGTTTGTGGGGAGAGGTTACGGTGTGTCCTCATCTCCTTTCCCCCTTCTGGCACTTCCTCTTTTCCTTGTTCTTCCCCCATATTGTCTGGGTATAACCCAGCTAAACTCAGAGCTGTTGGTGTCTACCTGCCCTGGACACTGGGGGTTGTTGTTTCTGTTTTAGGTGGAAGAATAGCCCTAAAAACTGTCTGGCTTCTTCCCACTACATCTGCTGGCTTGCGAAAATCATGCCCTTGTACTGAAAACCTTCCCTAAGATTTTTCAAGCCAGAGAGATGTGCTTGTGTGCAGAGAACCACAAACCCGCAGGGAGCCTAGTTCTTCTTCGCGTGAGCCACGGTTTGGGCATGTGTGTGCTCAGGATGCCCTGGATTCTGGCAGCGGACAACTAGGTATGTGAGTGGGAAGAATACACACAACCCCCTGGGAAAGCCAGCTTCGCTTAGCCAAAAATATCTGGAGAAAGCTGTAGCGCTCCTCAAATGTTTGCATCCAGCAGAGCAGAGGACATACTGCTGGAATCAGTGCTGAAAGGCGGTAGGATGAGACAGCTCTGACCCAGCAGCAGCTGTGCAGCCTGGCTGGCGGGGGCAAGGAGCGGGCTGGAAGATTTCTGGCCCATCCCACCTCTTCAGTATTCATGGCTACCCATGAATATTTTACAAGGCTTGAAATATTTACGGTTGGAGTTGACCTTTTTTTTTTTGTTGCTGATACATCACGCGTGGTTAGATGTGATCATTTTACGGTGACATTTACTGAGGCATGAAAAAGACACAAACGCCACTGACGCCACTCCCATGCTCAGCTAAAAAACAACGGAGGGACAACCCTGAACAGATCCAGTAGGTTGGTGTCCCCCATCCCCATCTCCCTCACCACCCCCCGAGCAAGAGATAACCATGTTGTGGGAGCTCACTCCATGAGTTGAGGAGTTTTCCAGATGCGATGGGTGCACCCCCTCAGTGCTCAGAGCTGGCCCTCTGCCCAAGGCCTTCATTTGTATTTTATATTTAAAGGATCTTAGCAATTCCAGTCTCTAGCAGGAGCTAAGGTAGGACATCTTGAAGCATGGAGACAGAACACATCCAGAAAAGGGAAGCAGAATCCCACATGACTTGTGACAAGGGCTGAGAGGAGTCCTGGGAAGAGCAAAAGTGGTGCTGGCATTGCCAGTAAAGTCCGGGGACTTGTTTTTTTGAAGGAATGGTTGTATTTATAGCAATTTCTGAAAATCAGCTGTTGACCTTTCTTTGGCCAATAGCTGCTTTTTCTTTGTCCCCATTCAATGCTATGAACTGTCATCCTAAAACACCCAGTGAAGACACAGCGGTTTAATACACTGCTGTGCGTCAGCTGGATCACGATACCTAGGCTCAGAGAGCGGGGGGAACGCCCCCTTCACCCAAAAAGACAGGAGGGATGAAGAGAAGGGGCCTGGATGCTCCCCCATCTCATGGGAATGACCTCCTCCCAGAGAAAAAGTGATGTAACCTACTGCAAGTAGTTAAAGACCTGTCACATCCCTCACTTTTGACCTGACTTCAAGTGTCCAAACAGTGAAGATACTCTGATCCCCACTTCTGCCCCTCTCTGTAGGTGTCCCAATGCAAATTGCCACCAGAAGGGGCTGTCAGAAGAGCCTGTCCTGATATATCTACTGTCCTGGGGTGGACCTGAGGAACGTTTCAATTGCACATTATGTTTTGCAGCTGAGGGAACTTCCAAGGATGAAAGATGCTCTTCCTGGACCAAGAAAAGTTTGGAAGCCAGGAACAGGAGCCTGTCTGCCAGTAAAGCAGCTGGTGCTGTGCTCCCCCAGCTTGCAGGAGAGCAAAGGGCCATCCCATCCCTCCTCAGCCCCAGTCTGCGGGTTCCCATCAAGGATGGGGTCCTAGGACCAGTTCCAGCCCAGCCCAGCCCAGAGCAGCTCAGCCCATCACAGCTAGACCAAAACAGCTCTGCCTTTCCAAAGCTGCTCTCAGCTCTTCTCCCATCTGCTGCTCTCTGGCACGGAAGCAGCAGCAAGGCAAAGCCTTGGGTATCTGCCACCCAGGCCCACTTTGCATTCAAAGCCATCCCACATGTCTTGAGCTCCCACTCAGCCCAGAGCAGCTGCAATTCCTGAAAAAAAAGATAAAAATGTGTCAGAAGATGCCACTTAAAGCAGAGTTAAGCACAAGGGATCGGGCCAGGCACCAGCAAAGGCTCCCAGTTGCACAGTCCTCAGCTACTCCGCTACCGTTCTAAGAGAGAAACTGCTCGCCCTGAGCTGGCTTTGAGCTCATTTAAATCATGTGTTAATAACTCCTCTTCAGTTTTCCCCTCTGATAATTTTTCCCCCATCTTCTCCCCTTTCCAGCCCATTCACCCTCTGTTTTCTCCTTCCCTTTCTCCCCTGCCCTTTTCCCCTAAAGAAATGAACTAAAGACGAAAAGTATCTGTTTTCTGTTTGTGTTGTGACTATTATTACTGTTCCCCGTGCTTCCACTGTCTGAATTCTGGAGACAGGGTGCAGCAAATGGGATGTTTAATCTTGCTGTCAGGGCCATATATCATTCCCCAAGCTCCTTCTGGGGTAACAAGAGCTGCTCAATTGATAAAACAAGCCAAGGAATGAATAAACCAACAGAAAACATTCAGCCCGTGCTATTAATCCACCCAGAGCCAAAGGCAGATGCAGGGAGAGAGAAACACACACCAGTGCCTCCTGGTCCCTGTTGCTTCTTGGAAGAGATTTGGCCATGAGGAGTGTGAGCTGCTCTGAGCATCCATGCCTTTCCCACAGCATCGCCCCGCAAACGCGCTGGTCCATGGATCTCACCGGCTTGCAACAGCCGTGGGAAGCAGCAGCGCTTTCCCCTCCTCCCAGGAGTGTCATTTCCAGGGCGAGATGGACTTAATTCGTCTCTCCTCCAGGGCAGGCAGTGCCTTCCGCTGTATCTCGAAAGTGCCTGACGTGTTATGAGGTGCTGCTGTCACTGGGAAGAAGGATCCATTAAGGTGATGGGGGGCTGAGTGGAAGTGGCAAGTAAGGGTGGCATTTTGGGAGCAGCCTGGCTCGGGCTGACGCCTGCGGCGTTTGGCTGCAAGCCTGCCGCGCACCCAGCAACTCAGTCTGCTCATTGCGAGCGAAGGGGTGCCTTTGGGTACCCTTGTGTCCCAGGTGGCAGCAGTTCACATGGACATCGGCAGGATATTTATCTCTGTGCTTTCAAGCTGAAAACAACCCGTCAAACTAAGCTCCTCTGTTAGGAGCTGAACCGTGATTTCTTCCTGCGTCCCCTTCTGAAACAACCAGTACTGACCATTTTTAAGACCTCCCACAGGGATGCTGAGGTCGATGCAAAGCCCAGAGGTCTCCAGGGTGGAGTCACCCAGCCCTCAGACCATCCCCAGCAATGGAAACACCCTGAACGCAGATCCAAACACCTCGCCTGCCTCCAAGCCTGAGATACAGTCCTTGCAGACCTTGGCTTGGCCATGGCAATGCCTTGTCCAGGTGAGGTGTTAAGGAGACGGGCAGAAGAATGCTGGACTAGAAAGGATGGGCTGAAAAGCTCTTCCCACTTTCCTGATGCCTGATATATTCCAGATGCAATAATCCAATAAAAATATGTACAGCAGTGATTGATAACTTGGTGTGGTCAAGGTCTGAGAGGTGTTTTGTCATGAAATATTGAGCTCGGTATCAGCACGTCTATGTGATAAATGCATGTTGCATGTAACATGCATCACACAGGACAGACGTGCTGCTGGGAGCAGGGTGGGGAGCTACCTCCTGGCCCTCAGCCCAGCACGGAGGAGGGGGTGGGAAGTGCTGTGCTAACGGCAACATTATTTTGAGATTCCTGAACAGATTATTCCTGATAGGAGAGGTCCATGTATCCAGAGGAGGCTTTCCGTCGCTTCCACGGGGGGAGGATGGAGCATCTCCAGGAGGCACGTGCCCTGCAGGCCATTACAGTATTCAGGATGATGAAGATGTTTCTTAATGGAGCTGAGGCAAAAGGCTCGGCTCATCCAACTGCGAGAAGTTTCTGGAGATGCCCACCAGAATAATAATTGCAGCATTAAGCATTCGGAGGGTACTTAGCAGTGCTATCATATCAGGCAGGACTATCAGACGGCCAATAATGCATGCACACAGCTACCCCATCGCAGAGGCGGCGGAGCAGCGGCGGGGGCAGAGAAGGGAGAGGGAATTTAAAGGATGTCTGACTGCTCAAGCCATGGGGGCGGGGGACAAGAGAGAGAGATTATTTCAAAGGTGAACGGTAATGCTTTTAAGCATAAACAAATGCAGCGTCTGAGACCCCAGATCATGACGGGAATGGAGACCAAGGTCAGCGTTCTACCTCTGCGCATTTTAATGGGGAACATCTGCCAAGCCGGCGTGGTCGGTGGAGGACAGGGGCTTTCTCTCACCTGCAGGACTTGAAAGACCTCATCCCACCTTGGCTTGGGCAACTCACATCCCCTCCTGCCAGTCTCTCAGGTGCCCAAAGCCTGGCAGGAGCATAGAAATGGGGTCTGGGTGCAAGGAGACCTCGTGTCCATGTACACACTGTCTGATGGGATGCCTCCAGCAGACCCCACAAAGGCAATTCTCAATGGAAGTCACTTTTGCAGAAGCAGAAAGATTCATCTCGCTGTGCACAAAGGTTTTACTAACCCCTGAGACAGCTGGGAGGTCGTAGCACTCGGGTGGTCACTATTTCAGCCCCATCTCTGACACTAAATTCATGATTGAGGACTTTAATACATTCAAAGCCAGTTCTTTCCCTGTGCCTCAGTTTCCCTGACTTGAAATGGCAGTGCCACTTCTCGGTATCTTTGACCAGACAGTTTGAAATGTTGGGGGTCAGCTCGGAATGGTGCAGAGCAGTGCAAAATTATGGCCTTAATCAAAGCTAATGGGTATTCACCTATTTAAAGCTGCAGTGGACCAGACAGGACACTCAGCACACCAGGATGAAACCCTAAGGATTTCAAGTACTTACTGCTATTCTTACTTATATGACCACTTGATCAATAGCCACATAACAGGTAGAGTAAGGAATGCAGGACATGGGGAAATTAGGGAAAAAACAGTTGTGTGTGGAGACGTTATTTAGAAATCCCATTCAGTTCACCAGGATCTGAAGCAGGAGCCCTGAGGTTTCTCTGTGCAGTCACGGGTTGGCGTGGGGCCTGCGAGGTCAGCTCTACGGCAGTGTAAGGTTCCAAAAAAAAAAAAAAAAAAAAAACAACAAAAAAACAAAAAAAAAAGGAAAAAGGGAAAGAAAAACCATTAAAAATGCAGCCGTTACTTCTCTTAAGAAGACATTCTGTCTGCATTGCCTTTCCCCACACCTACACAAGCAGCAGCGTGTTAGAACAGAACCATGGCACCCTCCCGAGCAAAGATTAATAATACCAAAAAAATAAAAAACAAACAACACCCACCCCCCTCCCAACCTAGATAGGGATCTGATGTCACTTTCAATCAAAACACTCATCAGCATCCTATTTTCCCCCAAACTGTCACCAGCGCGGCAGTGCTCCGGCTGCCCCCTCTCCACGCTCCCTGGTTGCAGCAGGGAGGTGAAGGATGTCAGCTCCTCCCCAGCACCTTTCCCAGCCCTTGGACCCCACCACCAAGCACCAAGCAGCCCTTGTCCTGGGCAAACTGGGCCGGCAAAGCTCCCCCAGTCCTCTGCCCCTGCAGTGTGGGATCTCCCACAGTCCAGGTCCCCTTTCGTCATCTACAATCAAAGCTTGTTTTATTATTAGCCTTCATGTCACCACAAAAGCAACAACAAAAGAATGCCTATAAAGTTGTAAAACTGAGCACTGAGGAAGGAGGCAGTGCCAAATTTTGGCACCTTTTCACCTAAAGCTGGCTGCAGGATGACACAACCAGCAAGGTCCCAGCAGCCCAGGGCTCCTGCTCCCCTTCCTGGCCTCATCTGAATCGCGCAACGCTAATGGAAAGGTTCCCTAAAATTACCCCTGCTGAGATATCAGGGAGGTTGAGGTGGCTCTGGTGCCCTTCAGAGATGCTTCCTCCATCCCAAAATACATCTCTGAAATAGCTAGAATGGTTTGCCGCTTCCTTCAGTGAGAGGACCTGGGATGAAACCCGACGTTGATGGCTATCAGAGGAGGGATGAATCCCTGCCTAGTGCTGCTGGTAAGTCATGATGTAGTTAAATTACTCAGAAAAAAAAAAAGGTGGGGGGGGGGAGAAAAAGTGACTCTGGATCCCAGTTAAGCACCAGCTGAACAAAACCAAAAGAGAACCTGGGTTAGAAACATCCAACGGGAGTGTCCCAGAGCTAAGAAATACACAGCACGCAAGGTCTAGCTCAAGACGATTGCAGAGAAAAGAACTTTTCCTGGATTTTTTTCCTTGCTCTGAAGAACCCCGTCTCGGCATGTGTGAAAAGCACTAGACAATCAGTCTGGATTAGCGAGACATCTGATTAAAACGCGCGCCAAGAACAATGGTTGCTGATGATGAGTAAGATTGGATTTAGGTCACATTAAAACACTGTGAATAAATCATCGCACTAAAGACCAATTACACCAGATTCTTTGATTGACGAAAGGAAAAGAAAAAAAAAAGGAAAAAAAATCTTCTGATGCATTTCTGATGATTTCTAGGCTGCCCTTTAACCACTCTCTGCCCAGAACTAAGCACAACACTTCCCCAACAAAAAGCTGCGAGCAACTTTCTCGCTCCCTGAGGCTTTTGAAAGAGTGGGGTGGGACAGAGCAGAGACAGACTCAAATGTGCTTTTCTGTTTCACCTAAAACATGCCAGATTGTGGCTGTGGCTGTCTGCAACCTGGTGGAATAAGGACCAGAGTCTCTCCTTGTGCAGGGAAGACGAGCTGTCCCCTGACCCTCACTCTAACTCAGCCTAACTCCCCTTTTAAAAGCTCCCTCTTAAACCCCATGGCAGGGCTTTCCCTCAAAATTATAGATACAGGACCTGCAAAAAGTAACCTGGCCGCAGTCTTCTCCTGAAAGCTTCTCTGAAATCCTTTCCAGCTTGTGACTCTCCTTTTCCAGGATGTTTCTGTCCTTCCCCAGGCAGCTTTGCCTCTCGTCCCTCCTCTGTCCCATCTTCTCCCTCTTAGTTCTGTTCTGTTCCTCCGTTTCCAGCAACTGTAATAACTTTGATTTAAATTTCAGGAGGTAGAAACTAGCCCCATTGAAATCAAAGGTTAAACCACCACTTTTTTTAGCAAAGCCAGGATTTCATCTTAAATCACCCTCTAACATAAAGAATACGCGCAAGGACCTTTAAACTGGGTAATACATGATCGTCCTGGCTTATTTTGTTAGATGTAAAGCTTCCCCTAGCCAACAACCTTTATCCATCTCATTTATCAAGTGCCTTTTTATTTGCCACCAGTTATTGTTCATTGAGCTCTTAAATTATTACTTAAAAAATAATCTCGCTATTGTCTCTAGCGGAGATACAAAGACCAATCCAGGAAGAAAAGGAAATTCCCCTTCTTAATGGTTGATTGAGTTGGATACAAAGCTCAGCCTGACAAAGCCCAAGTGGATTGCAGAGATTTCTACCTGCTCTAAGCCATTTTAGACTTAATTAACTGCCCTCCCTCCCAGCATTCTCTCACCCACTACTATCCAGAGCCCTGGCGTCCTAAGTCTCCTATTAACTGTTGCGTCCTCAAAATCCAGGCTGAGACAGTACAGAAACTCACCTGCAGATGCCTGTCCCCACGCGCGCATGCATGCACACACAGAACGTGTTAAGGGCCACTGAGCAATGACTCTCCTTTCAGAGCCTGGTCCTTGAACCCTTGAGCTCCACAAAAATTTTCCTGGGTCCTTGTTTACCTTGGGAAGTCACATCTAACCATCCCCTCCATGGGGCCGGCACTGGCACGGCTATGTTGGTGGCTGGGCATTGGCAGCTTGTTTTAATGATCCCCCAGGCTGATGCAGAAAGGTTCCTATTCTGTAATGAATATGCCTGGACTGCCCCCAAGGTGAAGGAGAAAGGATTAGTTACTAATCTTTTCTGAGAGAGGAGACCAAGTTAACAAGTTTATTGATTTTGGTAAATAAAGCTCTCTACGCTGCTGCCTTGTTTATATAAACACAAACGTATATTTAGATAAAGTGCACATTGCCAGCCCTGTGTGCTGTGACTCAGCAGCATCCCTGGGCCAAACCACCCTCGGAAGTTCTTGAATTCGCATCCCTTGCTCCCACCAAAATTATTGCCGGAATATACCATACCTTTGCCGGAACGCCCGTGAAGCACTTCTCGGTTCTTATTTCATTTCCAGCGAAAAACGCGAGAGGCCGAGCAGAGCTCAAAGGCAGCTTGCTCTAACCTGCCTCGCCACGGGGGACGTGCTTGCTAGGAATCAATGGCATAATCCATTTTGTTCTGTCTTGCAATACACTCTTACATTTAATCCACAAGGGCACTGTAGTTTTGGTGCCAAATTAGTGCTGGCACAGAATATGTGCATCACCTGCGCCTGGGAAATCACCTTTACACATTCCTAACCGTATTGCGCTTGGCATCTTTTACAATACGGAGGTTACACAGAGTTTAGTTACAGCTTTGACATCAGGGCGGAAGCACCACGGGAGTTGGGTTCACAGCCTGACATAACACAGAAAACGACCTTCCTTTCTATAAAGATATGAATTACAGCAGCTCTTTAAGTATATATTATGAGCCACTCTAACGCAAGAACAGGTATGATTAATCACATGATGGGTACATGCATTTTCCTATATTTGTGTGGCAGCCCCGGAGCAGCCTGAAGAGCCTGGCAAAATTCCCACCCTGACATAAACATATTCCTGAATAACAATATTCTTTATTATCCATATAATCAGTCAATCGCCGATTTCAGTTTCAGAAATTGGCGACCAGAGAAGGTTAGGAAGAACTCCGCTTTTGAAAAAGTAAATAGAGGATAAAGATAAACCAAAGGGAAATCAATAAAAAGATTAAGACATTTCTATGAGTCACCTAAACGAGACAAAGGGGGGGGGGGGGGGGAAGTATTTGTCATTATAATATAAGCAAAAGGGTAGGTGGTTTCATGAAGTACTTTTTATTCTTTTCCCAGCTTCTGCCTACCTGAAATTCTTTGAACAACGAACTCACCAGAGTCCAGACATTAAAGCCTCTCTCCCAACAGACGCGTTAGAAGATCAGCAGGGCTTCCAGCAAAACTAGACTCAACTTTCCCGCTCCTTCAAGAGCAACCGTCAAGCATAAACTAACACAAATATTTTAAAAATCTTTCAGGGTTTCTTTATACATTGCAAAGGAATCACAGCATGACAGAATTTGCTTTCTAAAAGGCATCCTTTGAAGGTCACCTTAAAAAATCCCAGGAGAATGCAAAGCATGGAGCAAAGACCAAAACGCCTTAAAAGGAACTTTCCCCGCCATCAATTCAGCCCTTGCTATTGCTGGCAGCCACATAATAAAACCTATTCATAAAGCTCCATTTTAAACTACGTGGGCTTCTTGCCGCCACCGCTCCTGCTGGAACCTGTTCCAGGACTTCACTCCTCCAAGCTTCAAAACCTTCTAATTTCCGGACTGGGTTTATTGATGGCCATTTTGTAACTATTTGGTCAGGGGCCAGCCTCGTCCCTCGGTTCTCCTCCCCTGCACGGCACGTCCCCGCGCTGTGCTGCTCTGCGTGAGGAGAGCCGTCACATCTGCTCCTGTGCTTCCCTGGGCAGACCAGGCTGGGATGTGGGGATGGCTTGCGGCAGAAGGTCCCCCCGTGGCCCCTCTGCAGACGATGGGGCGAGATGTGGATTTTCCAGAGGGGGATTTGGAGTAGATACCTTGGCTTCTTGCTCTGAATCATCTGCTGAAGGAGTCCTCCTTTTTTCATCAACAGGGCAGACTTAAAAGAAATTAGAATCACAGAAACATAGAATCAGAGAATGGTTGGAGATGGAAGAGACCATTTAAAACCTTTAGATCATCTAGATGCAACCACCCCTGCCAATGGCAGGGACACCTCCCACTAGACCAGGTTGCTCAAAGCCCCATCCAGCCCGGCCTTGAACCCTTCAACGGTTGCCTCAAAATGCCGTAATTAGGCTGCCTGAGCTGAAGTAGCCTTTTATGTATAGCTGTCCCAGCTCTGCTTTGGAGTAACCCCTTCCCCGATCATCCCAGAAACTCTTATCCCAGATCCAGGCCGAGTCCCTCATTCAGACAACTTGCCAAAGGGGCAGCGACCACCTCCACATGTTCCATCAGTCATGTATAGCCACGAATTAGCCTTGACAAGAGGAAGGGAAGTAATTTCTCTGGTAGGTAAGCTCCAGGTTATACCATTCTTCATACTGGCACTGCAACGCTACACGTCTTCCTGCCCTCAAAGGAGAGAAGATCTCCTGAGATAACGAACAGAGCCAGCTGTCATGCAGGGAACGGGAGAGGAGACAAGACCTTGTAGGATTTACCTGGATATATCTCCCTACCCAGGTTCTACATCAGGCGGAGGTGTACAGCCGGAGAGAACAGTATTCATCTCCTCCAGCAACATCAGAGCAAAATCTACATTTTACTGCTCTCCCGGAGGGTTTTACATCAAGGCAGGTACCTGGCAGCGCAGACGGGCTCTACGATGTCTCCACTGCAACGGTCTGAACAGCATTGTCAAAATCTCCAAGAGCAGGAAATAATTGAAGTGGAAACAAAGATCTTCAGGAAATTCTGGCAGCTTCAATAGCAATTCTTGTGTAAACAAAGCCAAATTAATTTTACGTGAGAAAATGTTGCATTTAATTTTTTTTTTTAATGGATTTTTTCGCCCCAGGACCGTTTTAATTACGTGTGGTTTTTCTTATGTTTCCAGCGTTTAATGACATGACTTCGGTGACAGTACATAATATGACATGCCACTCCACGTTAGCGGTGACAGAAAGAACATGACGCGTGAGCTGCTACTCCTGCCATGCCACAGTGTGACAGAGCGTGTCATACTGGAAACGCAGGAGCCAATACAGATTGTACTTTTATTTTGACCATTTCCCACTCTTTGAACAATTAAACCGGTTTTCTTCTTGCTGCCGATTGAGAGGAAATTTTCGAAGGAGCTGCCTGTTTGTTCTGTAATGAAAATTCGACACTTCAAACAAGAAAAGAAGACAAGTACTTAGCACACTAATTAGAGCAGAAACTATTTTCAATATCCGAAGAAGGTGATTCCAGTCTAACACTGAGCAACACCACTGCTAGCTACTGCCATTCAGCCCTGCATTCTCACCTCCGTTTAAAGATCTCAAAGCCCTTTGCAAACACTAATAAATTAAAATTGTGTTGGTTTTTTTTTTTTTCTATCTCCATTTCAAAGGCGGGTGTAAAAGGAGGGAGGAGAAGGAGAGGGAGGAAGGGACTACAAGTGTGAAGGAGCTAAAATGGTTTTCCGAAGGCACCGCACACATCCCTGAGTGAAACAGAACCTGTGGCTTCTGCAGTCTAAACCCCACTGCTGGATTCACCGGAGGCTGGAAGCTGGAAAATGGCAGCAAAAACAAGGAATGGCTGAAAACCAGAATATATTACCCAGATCCCAGTGCACTGTACCCCGACCTTCCTCACCTAATAACCTCTGTTCTTCAAAAAAAGAACAACCTTCACAAATGCCCCAAATATAACTCTCCTTTGGTCATTGCTAACCACTCTATAAAATGTATTTGTCATTTATGTCACTTATGTCACTACGAGGTAGTGGTTACATTACTCTTTACTGAAGAAAATCCCTGGTGCCATTTTTGCAGCTCCCAGGCAGTATTTTAGGTGCCACAATGTTTTCTTCTGCCTGTGCAGGGCAGACTTCTAGCACCTTGTGTGGCTGCAATTGTTTCATTTGTAGATCTGAGACCAACACTCTCCCAGGCACAGTCAGAAATGGCAAAAGAGTTGGTAAAAAAACAGGGTTTTCTCCTGCATGTCCAGAGCGTGTGGCTTTCCAGGCAGGAAAATCCAAGCTTCCCTTGAAACCCTGCCTCTTCAGAAGGTTCTCGCTGACCATGACATGCAAGAAAGCCACAAGTAGAAAATCCCTGATCGCCATGGATACAGCACGGGCTCTGCGAAGGCCTTTGAGAAAAACCAGGGCAGCGGGAGCAAGCGCTTGCAAGGTCAGAGCAGCAGACGCAGCCCCAGCCTCCCCCACCATGAATTGCCCCGGCATTAGGGATGGAGCCCGGCTCCCTCCTCCCAGCAAACCCTGCAGTGTCTTGCCGATGCTGCTGTGAGGGCCATGTGTGCAGCTCTGACCTGTAGCTCTTCCCTCACTTCCCACATCTTGACTGGCAGGTCCCAAATTCTGCAGACCAATGACCCATTTCCTACCCTGAAACTTCTAGAAGACCATCACAGATTCCTCCCATCCCATGTTTGAGTAGCAGGAGGGTACAACGTGCTGCCCAGCATGGCTTCATGACCAACCTTCAGGTCATAGTCCTCCATGTTTCAGCAGGAACCGCTTCTGTAGCTGTTGGGGCCTTGGGTGAATGCAGAAATTGCATTGGCATCAACATGTTGCAGCCCTCCTTCACACCTCTGGATTATATCATTATAACCACACGAGCAATTGCAGGACTCTCTGCCATGGGCTGGGGGGTCGAGTTTGTCTCCAGTAGAAGGTTCCCAGAGCAGGGACACTGGTCCTCTGCGTATGTCCCCCTACTCTTTTCCTTCTCTAGGAAACCTCAAGGCTCATCTCCACCTTCATCCTTCAATGAGAGCCTCCATGGCTCTCATCCTTCAATGTGTTACTCCAGTTTTGGGCACTATCATGCCCCAGACTGGAGCCAGGAACCACGCCACATCATCTCCACCTTGTTTACCCATGGTTGCATGCAGTTGGGAGTCCCTATCTCCTGCCCTTTCCCCTTCAGGGCTTTCATGGGGACACCCAAAATGCTCAGTATGAGGGAATTTGCTCTCAGCAGCACCTGACCCTCCTCAAGGCCTCCTTACAATGGTCAAAGACTTAGAGGTAAAGGCAGGTGTAAGCACAGGGCAAGCTGGCTCCATCTGAGAAGAACCCAAGTGCTTCTTGTCTTCTGTGTCACTCCAGAAAATAGACTGATTGTCCCATGTCTGACCTCAGTAGAGTGGGATCAAAGCGTTTCCCTCTCAGAAGGGCATCAGGCAGTAAGGACGTGAGAGCTGAGAAATCCTGGAGCTCATCTAAGTACCAGAGTCTGAGAGAGTTCTCCCTCTACATTGATTTCCTTTTAACTTTTCCCATAAATCAGCCTCTTCAACTCTTATGTCCTTTTCTGTTGCTTTTCTCTTAACACGCTCCAATCCATCAACCTCTCTGCGATGCCAAATGCCCACAAATGAACATCCCGTGCCATTCCTGGCTCAACACAGCTGTCGAAGAAAAAGACTAAATTCCCCAGCAGATTTTGAGTTGGGTGACATTTCTGCACACTTGATAACGGAAAATCTCCAGTTCTGCCCATATATATTCTGGGACTAAAGCAAAGCCAGTGAGGACTATTCAGTCGACAACAGGCAGATAAGACTCGACACACCAGCACCTGCTCTGTAAATCCAGACATCACCAACATAATTTTACAACACCCCTTCATCCTAAATAATGCAATAGATGTAAATGAGGACTGATGTGTTGATCTATCAACATTTTATATAGACATCTCATCTGCATATCTGCAGTCGCAACAGATTCAAAGGTTGATGACGATACCCAGTGTAGTTTTATGGTATCTATTGAATGTATTACCCTCTCCATCAGAAGGCTTTATGTGACAGCGTGTTCTCTCCTGAACCAGTATGAGTAGGGTTGGGAGTGTGAGAAGTCATTTAGAAAGAGTGCTCTAAATGTCAAGTCTGTCATCTATGTTATTAATATGTCATAAGTGGACTCTGGGTGATGCTTGCTGTGAGATGAACATTATGAATGGAACAAGCTGCATGCACAATTAATATTCCTCTTGATATATCATTTGTGTTTTTGAGAGGTTGTAAACAGGGAAAGCTTGCTTAGAGATGAATGAATTAAAGGGAAGGGAAAGGAAGAAAGAAAGAAAGAGGGAGGGAGGGACTAAATCCCCACATCTAATGATGTTCCATAGACCACCACTTGGAGCTGGGGGTCAGCATGAGGCCCGCAGGGTGGACCAAGCTGTTCCTTTCTTGGCTGCTGTCCTTTTAGGTAGCTCAATTGCTGTCTTAGAAAACAGGTAATGATCCCAAGGAGCTCATTAAACCATGCAGTGAATTCCCATCCTCCTGATGCCACTATCTAACCCCACTTCCAGGCACAGTTTGAGGCGGACAATCCTCAAAGCCAGATCTGTGGAGGATGATCTTCCCTGGGGGAAATAATGAGAACTAGCAAGCAAAGAGAGAAGTGTGAAAACAGATGATGACTGAGATAATTAACCTGCTAATCATCCCCTTGGTGTGAAGGAAGCGTGAACCCATCAGTCCTCATGCCTTGGGAAAGAAGGCAGGCTTCCTAGGTAGCTTTCCTGAGATGGAGCTTGAGTTCAGCTTCCCTTACAAAACCTGCAGTCTCCTTCCAGGTCCAGCCTGGGACTGGGTCACTCTAAGTCTCTAAGCCCGTTCCCATCCCAGTGTTTCATGGGTGACGAACAGTTTGGTCTCATCAAAGAGCTGGTAACAGGCTGCATCCACCACTTTAGTGATCTGTATCCAGCGCATTTCTTAATGCAAGACAAAATAAGGTTCAGCGGCTGGAGACATTGGGTAACAATTGTGATTCTTCCGTGGGGGAAGGTTGTCTGTCCCTCAGCAGGTTTTGGGGCTGTCAGTAAGGCATGCGGTGATTCACCAACCACAGCAGCCCCTCTTGAACAGGAGGGATCAAGAAATAATTTGGTGAAGCAAAGACCCCTTCTCACCTGGTAAAGGGGGACAGGGAAAAAAAAATCTGATGTAAATGCCACAAACTTAGTTCATCTTCCTGAGACAAAAATATTATCTGGAGTCATGCAGTGACCCAGGATCCTCAGACCTCAAGGGAGGTCTTAAAACCAAGCAGAGTAAATGATCTGGTACTTCAGCTGCAGAGAAGGAAGAGGAGGACAGACTCAGTATCCTCATGGGAAGAGCCAGCGTTGCTCCAGAGACGACCGTTGCACCTTGTGCTGCTGGCTACATGCATTTTTTTTTTGTTTTCCTAAGGAAATAGCAAGTGTCTGGGGTGCAATATGAGGCCGGCCTGCCTGCTCCCTAGCAAATAAATGCCAGCAGCCTTTTCCTCCCTCAGACCTGAGAGCTGTGCTGGCTTCACATCTCCTCTCCCAGGACCAGGTAGGGGCAGGCAGAGAGAAGGAGAGGTCAGTGGTGTCCTCTCCGTAAACCCACCCCTCAAAGGTACAGGACTACGCATACAGCATGGGGAAGGGCTACAGGGAGATCACGTTGTAAAAACTCCTCAGCACTCATTTGGCCTCACAACTGCATGTTTTGCAGGCATCCTTGGGCTCCCCGCAGCTCTAGCTGGGTAATGAGGAGATGGTAGTCTTGGCCATTATCATATGTCCATCATTAGCCACTCCTGGAGGGACCACTCTGCTGTGGGGACAGAGCTCTGCTGGCCGCTGTCTAGACGGGGATCTCTGGAGTGATGCTGGATCATAATAGTCAGCCAGATCTCCTCTCTGAGCTTGCTTTTGAAGAAAGGGGATTAGATGCTGCTATCCCTCTGGATATAACCTGGCAGCTCCTAAAACCTTAGTCCTGACAACTCAATTATACTTTGAAACATGCTGAAAGTAATGGAGAAAATGTTAGTTAAAGCAAACCAGATAACTTCTAAAAACACATTTCTGATCCTGGTTTAGAGAAAACCTAGAAAAGTATGTGTCTTGGGGATGAACGGAGACCACAGAAAGATCGGGGAGAGGATGGAAAAGGCTGAATCTCACTGGGGGAAAACTTGAAGGATCACTTTCGCCTGTCCCCCAGTGATAGGTGCTGTATAAAAATAGAACAGCAAGTCGACATGGTCTAAATAAAAGATGAAAGGCAGCCAGTGAACACAAAAGACAGCCAGCAAGGCACCCAGGTAACAGTACCGTAATGAGCATGGTGCCTATTATATGCAAGTAGTAATTCCGGCACATGAATGGCCTCGCCATCCCCATAGAGGTACATCTGAAAGCTGATAGCATCTGTGCTGTGCCTGCCCTCTGGACAAATTGAGGACTGTAGTCTTCATAGTTAACAGCCTGGCATCTCCCACCAGAGTAAATTCACACCAAACGCGACATGGAAAACCAGCGTGCACTGTCTGTGCTTCGTATGAGTGACAAAACCACTCCTGACAGCCTGACTTTGCCCTGCCTTCGTGCATCCCAGAGGATTTCTCTCTTGAAAGGGCCTTCCACATGCTTTTAAGAGAGGCTCAGATCAAAAAGGGCCATGGAGGATCAGAGAACTGACTGGTGCCTGGCGTGAGTAGTATGGTCTTCAGTGAACTAGAGCAGGCTGCTCTGAAGGAAGACCATGCTTGTCTTCTTCATGCCTGGAACAGTCTGGCCCTGCATAAATCACACAAATTCAGTTTGTTCCATCTTGAGGAGGTGAATTCAAGCCCAGGTCAAGTTTTCAGAGCCAAAGGACTTAGGAGAGTTGTGTCCCTCCTGCCTCTAGTTGAGGAGCTCAGATTTGAGCTGGTATGTCTCTTTTTGTTTGGGTTCCCCACCGGGACAGCCAGCCCTTCAGCCTGCAGCTAGCCTGCAAGCCACCAGGGAGACTGGATTGCCATGGGAAGCCCCACGATAGCATAAGTCATGGTCACAGTGAATTTATAAAGGCTATACAAGCTCCCAGACCCAGATACCCAGTAAAATACCCAGACATAAGAACTAGGAGAAAGGACTCTACAAGCCCCTTCCATCACCAGTTATTACCGAAAAGCTGGCAAATCCAGAGGATTCAAAACATATCTGTTTTGCACATCTCCAGGCTGTAGAGCTTGATACCCAAGGCACAGATAAGCCTGTAGCAAAATACCGAGAGCCATAAATAGGAAGAGTCACAGAGAGAGAGAGACCAGCAGTGCCTCTCACGTGTGCCCTCCCCTTTTGCAGCGGGAACACTCGTGGATACACTGGGAACTGTCCTGATCAATTTTTTTTTTTTTTTTTCTTCAGAAACACACACCCCAGAACATAAAGGGAAGAAAAAGGGGAGGTAAGAACCTGCAGAAGATCAAAAGCTCCTCTACTCTTTCAGTCCTCTCCAAGGAACAGCTTTGGGTTCCCGCAGTGAGAGGCATCGCTGCCCAAAGTGCTCAGAGGCACATCGCTAGCACCGCGTTTTGGTGCGAGATGGGACCAGATGAGCAGACTCTACCCCACCAGCCCTGTCACTTAACGGTGTGTCAGGGGTCCTACAGAGTGTTATCGAATCTGACACTTCTCACCTGCCTGCTGAGCCAAGTGTCATTGTCCCACTGGGTAAAATGCAGTACAGAATCCATGGACAAATGAAGCCAGAACTGCCGTTAGATAAATTGATGATGACTTACAAGTCATCAGTGACTTACACTAATGCTTCACTGATTTGTATGCGCTGAGGATCTGCTCAGAAAGCAGTGCTGGAGCTTTTCTGGAGAGGAGGCCCTTATAAAACAAAAATCAATGGAAACAGGAGCCTCCGTTTTACCCTTCATCTGATGGCACAGCTGGGCACCAAGCTTGAAAATTAACTCCATCCCAGCCAGATCCAGTACGGTCTGAAAGCTGAGTGAGCAGCTTGGGAAGTAGCATCCACAGTGGTGGTGATGGGGGCAGAAAGCAGGACCCGTGCTGCAGCCCCCAGCTGGCTCAGCTCTAGGGTGGCTGAGCATCGGAAGAGAGGAGTCCGGCTCTGACCTCCTGTCTTTCCCGGACCCAACAGCACAGCCCTAAGAGGCTGATGGAGGCTGGACCCTATGACCAAGCAGGGAAAAGATGCTTTAGCCAAAACACTGCGCTGTGCGACCAACAGGAGAGGGAAACAATTTCACCCCACTGGAAAGCCAAATGAGATGGACTTACGGTCTCCAGGAAGTCAGATGAGATGGACGAACAGCCTGAGGGTCATGAATCTAGGGAGAGACAGAACGCAGAGGAAACCTTCCCTTGATCTAAGCCACGTTCCTGGGGAAGCGTGACTAACAGCCCCCGCAGGCCTGGCTGGCTGCTGGCCTCTCCTTCCATTACGGGGAGCCTTCTGGGAGCCACCGCTGAGGCACGACTCTCAGTTATTCCTCTGTTTACCAGGACTGGTCATTATTTACTGAAGATTCTCAATGCCTCAACAGCATTTGAAACAAGTAGGAAGTACTGCATTTGTAAAGACATAGTCAGAGATGACAGAGAAGAAAAGGCCCTCAGTAATTGCTCCTATCTATCACGCTGGCGTCTCTGCTTTGCTCACACCAGGCTCGGCTGCCGTTAATGCGGGCTGGGGGCACTCCCTGGCTGCAGAGGGGTTCTATGCTTCTGCCTGCCCTTAACTCAAGCTTTGCAGCAACGCCTGCTATTTTTTTCAATGACAAGCAAGACAGAAGCAGAGTCCGATTAATGCTGAAGGTGGACTTTGCAGTGAGATGGGGTGGAAGTCAGCGGGTTGGGGGCAGGAAGGAGCACCAGGCTCACTGTCTGCACAGACACATGTGGGAATGCGCACACACCTACACACACGCTTTCTTCCAAAACTTGTGCTGTTGCTTGCCATAGTCCAGGCCCTGCGGCTCTCCATAAATCAAATCTGTTGCAAAGCCCCGTGCAATGCTGGGAGTTTTTCAATCAAGTTTGATGCACATTGGAGCTATTATTTCAGGAGGGAGGTGGCTGTAGTAACTTCATATAAACCACTTCTTCGTGGCAATGCTAATGAGTCATGAAGCTTATACTGTTAATGACGCCGTTGCAAAACGCTCCCAGAAGGATGCAATTAAGAAAGGTTGGTGATAGTGGGCATTAAACAGATATTTTATCATCTCTCTATTGGGTGATAAAAAGCTGCTCAAACAGGCACGTACCTGGGTACAACTGCAAGGATGCCATATGTTCTCTTCTTCTGCATCACCTCTTGCCCTGGTCTTCTCTGGTCTGTGGTTCCTATGGTTGCCATCGTTAGTGCTTTCTGTACGGTAACTCTCATGCCATGCAGGCTTCACTTCAGCAGTCAGAAGGTTCACCTTTTCCATCACTGGAGCCCTTGGCTGTCAGACAGGCACTTTCAGAGACACTAGCTGTTTCCACTGACTCAGGACATGAGATGTTCTTGTTCCTCTTTTCACCAGTCCTTCTGCTGTTTCCTCACCTCGCAGCATTCTGGTAACACATTGCTGTTATTAAGGTAGCTGTTTGATTCATCCCAGCTGAATCCTGACCCTGCTGAGCTGGTGGCTGCTTACACTCAAGGCAGTGCCTGCTGAGAAGAGCTCATCATCCTAGAGAGACAAGACCAGACGGTAGGAAAGGAAAAGGAAATCCATAAAGAGGGAGTAACTAAACCAAAACCACCCAGACAACCAGTAGCAGACTCAAATTTCTAAGGCATTTATCCACCTCAGTGGATAAATTTGGGCTTACTTCATACTCTCAGGAAACTTCTTGGGTTACTTCAGCCGTGATATTCCAGAAGTCTTTAAGCTAAGATGAACTATTCTGGGGTCCACTATTTGTCTCTACAGACCATATGAAGCACTTAGAGGTCCGGATTGGATGGAGACATCTAGTTATGGTGAGATGGATCCCATCCCTGGTTTATCAGGGCAAAGTCTTAATTCCTCTGTCTGTCCAAACTGGGCAAACTAGCACCTCCTGTAAGAACTGCAATAACTGCCTTACTGCATATTGCCTCATGTCTATCTTCCAGGGCCTTTGCTTATCACATAGAGTCCTTAAGCTGAGCAGGTATTTCCTAATACCAGTGCAACAGTCCATTTGATGCAGGGGTTTATCTCAAAGACACACACTGGGAAAAACATCTAGATCTTTTAACATCAGAAGAGGCCATGGTTGAACACATGACCCAAGACTAAATCAGCATCGGATCAGGGAGAACATAAATGATTATATCCACCACACTATCCGTGCAGCTGGTGGTGAGGAAACCATTTATGTTTATCTTCAGTTTGCCTTCCCCTATGGCAAAGAGCTTTTTCTTCATTTCTAATACAAACTGTAGCTTTCCCAAATGTTTTCTTTAAAGCAGCTATTAAGAATGAAGGGTTAAAGTTGCCACTTTATGTCTCTAACATGGTACGGTATAACCAGCAGCTAAATTACAGCAGGCCAGACAGAAGGGCAATGAGTCTCCGCTAGCTTCGCAAAAAATTGCTCAGGTGTACTAATGCATCTTCTTGAGCGATGTCTCCTCCAGTGAAATTCTGCTTGCTGAGGTGGTTCTTAATCAAAGAAGTAGCTATTACCTGTGACATGACCAGGAATTTGATGGTTTCCCTCATCATCAGCAGGGGAAGGAGAAATACTTTACCAGAGTGGCTAAAAAAATCTTATAAACCCGAAGATCAAAGGCCTGTGAAAATAGCCCTGAAAAAGGGGACATCTCCCCCTGGAGAAGTGCCTGAGGAAAGGTGATCAGAAGAGGAGATATTCATGTAGAGCATTTTCCAGCAATTCCTTTTCAGGCAGCTCCCAGGCAGATCATTCTTAGCAGGGATGACCCTTTACAGGAGTCTTCCACCCCGATGAGCCTGAGATTATAATTTCATGTTGAAAAGAGCTGGGAAACTCTTTAAGCGGTCATGGGTTGTCTGTGGGATGAACTGGCCACAGATTCCCATTCTCCTTCCACCTCCCCATCCGCTGGAGAAGGAGCCCGGTGGATGCTGTGCAGCACTGGGGTAACAACGGTAATAAGTGGTATGAGGCAGGAGTCATGTAGTGGCAGTACGTATGTGTCACATATACATGAACACTTAAAGGACATCTTCTCTAGGGCTCCTACAACAGCAGTTGTAAGAAGAATTTAGAGACACACGTGGTAATAAGCTATGGTGGATCCCACACATGCATTTAATGGTCTTGATTTCCAAAAAAATCTGTTCTTTGGTATGGGCATCAGCAATCAGGATGAATTTGGGTTTTACCCGCTCTTCCATCAGAATTCAGTATATTCCTCGCCAGACCTCCTGTCGGCAGGCAGACACCGGGGACGGGAGTGCCTGATTTCCACGCTATTTCAGAACGGGTGACCTACATAGGAGCTGCGAGCGGCGTGTGCCAGTCAGAGCTAACAGGAGAGACGCGCCTGGGCTGGGCTGTAGAGACACTCACACATGAAGGATTTCTGCCGGGGTCATCAGCCCTCCTTGGCAGAGCTCACTGGTGCCTTGGTTTCATGACATGGAGGAGCGCGTCGGCGGGCGCCAGCGATGAAGCAGAGATCTGGCAAGATGCTCGGGGTGGGATGGGGGTCTGCCCCACACCTGCCACCGCCAAGGCTGCGAGTATTTCAAATGCTGGAGAACAGCCTGCGTTAAAGAGGATGCAATCACGCACAGCTTGCTGACACCACAGTTAAGCAAATGGTGCCATTAGCAGATGAGTGGATTTTATTGGGAACTCCATATAAACCCTCCCCAAGTCAACACTCCCCCCTTTAGCACCCCACGGATGGCTGCCCTTTACTGCTGCTGAGCTGCTCCCTTAGGTCCTGGCAAGGGAGCGGGGCGGGATGTGTTCAGCAGGCAATCTCTGCCAAACCCATCCTTCTTGAAACAGCCCGCTGACAAGGACAAGGCTCCCAGACTTCACTTTCGAAGGTGTTTGATCTTTGGAAACACTGCTAACAAACAGGATAACCCCTCTCCTGGGGGCTTCACAGCCAACCTCTGTAAGGCAGGGACCCTCCCTGCCCTCCCCCCAGCCCAAGCCATGCAGATGCGGTCTCAGCAGAAGGGGAAAAACGATGTCATGTCCCCAGCCATGCGGGACAGCAAGAGATGCACATAAATCTCTGCTAGGCTGAGCCAGGGGTAGATCCATGTTCCTCCAGCTCCGTCAGATGAGCTCCGGACACTCGGCTAAGTGGGGGTTCCCTGTTGCTTTGCGGGGGGTCCTTCAGCCTGTCCACAGCCCACAGAAACACACACCACGTTGCCTATGAAGCCACACGGCTTTAGACAGATCTAATCAAACATATAGGGAAAAGAGAGAAACTGCGATAAATATAACTTAGCAAAAGGTGATGTTTCATGGTAGGCTCCAACCATACATGACGGGGGGGGGGACCTGGTAGAGACTGGGCTGCAATAGAAACATCACCTCTTGAACAAGATACTTTATCTGCTAAATCAGTTCCCTCTCTTGTCAAATTAAATCCATAGCCCATTTAATCAGATCCAGTGTCTCGGGGGAAGTTTTATTGGAAGCAGATTCTGTCTCTGTGAGAGGGAAGGTAATATATATTTGAGACTGAATACTAATGCTAAAGGATTTGTCAAGAGGAAAAAAAAAAAAAAAGGAAGGAGGGAACAGTTCAGTTTCCCCACAGAAATTTATTTACATTGGGGAAATATGAACTGACCCAGTTTTAAAATTCCTTTTTTAGGCAGAGAGAAGTAAACCTTGTTACCCATGTTACCCATGTTACCCAAAATGATGATGAACTTAAAACAGGAGGGAAACAGGCTAGGATGAGGGGTAATGTCCTGTGGTATCTATCTTGAGAGGGGGTTTTGAAAATTTGGGTCAATGCGTGAGAGAAGATGTCTTCTTGCCTTGATCCTTTCCAGCAGCACATGCTGGGAGGGCGCTGCTGGGGAAGCAGGAATGGCTCCCAGGTCCCACCTCTGGAATATGCTTTGAGCTCTTCCGTATGGATGAATCCTTTCACAGGGAGAATAAATCCCAATATAATAAAAACCAAACAATGTTAATGAGGAGGTATGACAGAGGGGGGAAAGAAACAGGAGAATAAACCAGGACCAAAAAAAAAATCTGACCCACCAGAAGGAAATACACAGGGAAAGATGCTTTACTGCCTAAAAATCAAACCAGCCTCTGGGAAGGAAGTAGCTGAATTTAAAGCAACCATTTTGGAGATAAAGATGATGCTAAAATTACTGTTGAACATTATCCAAAAAGGCAGATAATGCCTAGATTACATCTTCAAAGTTTTATCGCCTTAAGCTAAAGGAGAAAGAGAAGGGGGAGCGCAGGCTCACAGGGAGAGAGATTTGGTTTCCTAGGACTGTCATGAGCCACATTGAGTTGGACTCCAATCTCCGGTATGTTTAATATGTAGATTGACTTAGGCTTTCTCAGTAAGTAATTTAAGAAAGCAGCATCTGGAAAAAAAAGTCTTAAGTAATTTAAACTCCCTGCAAGCAAAGGCAGCAGAAGGTCAGTTTTTTTCAACACAGGCGAAAAGTGATGACACGGTGTCTGGAAAAAGGCCAGATTTGTGCCGTGGAAGAGGATTTCCTGCTTGTACTCCCAGCCATTGTAACCTGCTGCTTTCCTTTAAACGACATCTGCAGGCGTGTGGGGAGATGCACATGCCTACAGCTGCGGCAGGCACCCCAGGAGAGCTTGGAGCCTCCAAGGTTTCCTTCTCCTCCCCAGCCATAGCTGGCTAATTAAGGAGGTACCCCAGGCTAACGGCAGCATCTACGAGAGCGGAAGGATCCCACCTAGCACGACAGAGGCAGCAAGGTAATGAATGGCTCAAAGAGATGGATTCTCATTGCTGCCACTCCCAGGAGAAAATCAAAATCTCTCCTTCATCCCCTCTTTGTCTGGCTTGTCTGCTTAGGGTCCAACTCAGCAAAGCGTTTAAGCGAATGCGGAACTCCTATTGATTTCAAGAGGATTACGCACACAGCCTGAAATTAAGCGTGCTTTTAAATGCTTTGCTGAACCAAGGCCTGAGAAATGTGTATTGCAGTGGGAGAGGACTCGCCCCGGCTTTTTTTCAGTGCCTGGCATAATGAGCCCCAAAGGAAGACAGAAACTCTTCGGGAATAAAAATTTTGAGGCTTTTCCCTTGCTTTTTGTCGAACTGCAGTGTGAGATTTCTGCCCCTTCATGTGCTGACAGCCGGCAGCTGACGGGCTGAGCAAACGGCTTTGTGGTGGTCTGCTCGTCACAGAGACACGCAATTGCAAAGGCAATGACAAAACCGTGCAATTAGAAATGAGATTAAATGAACGGAAAACATGCAGTCAGGAGCAATTCCAGCTCCAGGTCCAGCTGCAATCTCCAAACCTGCATCTGGGTGAGCTTGGAGCTGTGTCTGGATGAGCTCTGCCCCTTCTCTGAGGAGGAAAGCCGGAGACATGGCAGCTCTGGCACCAATATGGACAGCAGGGAAACCAAAGCCACAGAAGGTCAGGTTTAGTCAAGGCCTCGCATAAAACCAACCTCAAGTCATCCCATCCAGAAGCCAAATCTCAAACCGGTGATTGCCCGAGATCAGTATCATCTTTTGAGCTACTTGGAACAGCAACACGTTCACGGTGCAGGAACATGCAGAGCCTCCAAAACACGCAGCTGAGCATCCTCAGAGCTTACTTTGGCCAAAGCTGGCGTTTTTTTTCCAAGGTCCAACAAAAGGCACCTTCCTGACCTCCAAATTCCCTTCACACGAGACACTGGGATTCTTCACGTTTGTTTTTAAAAACTGAAAAACAGAAGGTTAGCACGGTGGCTGTACTCCACAAAATGGTGAGCTGCTCATCCTGAACATTTTCACCAGATTTCAACCTGAAATAAAAACTGAGCCTGGGAGATTTCAATCCACAGATGAAACACTTGGCAAAATGATAAACAATTGAAATCAGAAGCTCACTATGGGGACTACTAGAGAGGGGGTGCTACCACTACCCACCCAATACAATCTCTTCTTCTATAGATTTCTTTGTGATCAGTTGTTGGCGTTAAGTAACCACATTTTAGTATTAAAAACACAATTTGTTCCAAATGCAGTGGCTACGGGAATGCCACATCCTATTCTTAACAACCCCATGATGTACTGACAGTAAGCCAAATCCTGTTCTCAATTACACGAGCGTAAATTCACAGTAACTCAGTACACAGCCCTCTGTGAAGGGAGTTAGCAAATGCTCCGAGCTTTTGGAAATCACATTGCAAGGATTTGCATATGCAATGATAACCAAAAAAGCTGTCAGTCAGAGCATGGGGACTGCGTACAGCAAGCACTCTCCATCAGCTTGGCATTGGTGAAACCATCAGGTGTCACTGCCCGTGCTCTGGATGGCAGAGATTTGGCAAACCGAGCTCATCAGGCAGCGCTCCTTTTCTTTTATGCTCCCACCCACATGCGAAGACACCATTTCACAGCAGCATAAAGCCAGGAGTGGGAATCAGAGCTCCCAGTGCTGTCCCTGCTGCCCTCCAGCTGCCCAGGCTGGGGCAAGTCCCTTCCTCTTCGCATCCTCAAGGGCTGAGCCGTTGGCTGCTCCAGCTGGGCAACACACTGCTGAGCCCCAGCAACAAACGCCAGCGACGGCGGCTGAACAGAGCCCAGCTGCGCTTGAAAGACAAAGTCCTTGAGAAAACATCCACCCCTCAAACAGCAGCAAGCACGCCCAAGCCCCCGTACAGCAGCAGCGCTTGTCCTGCCAGAGACATCAAATGGAGACATCATCTCCTTGCGTGACTCCCCCTTTCATACGCCCGGATGCAGGCGAAACCCCTCGCCAGCGTGACAGTCTCTGGGTGAGAACGTGCTGGGGGTTTCCCGGCCGCCACAGAGGTCTCATTGTGGAGGGAATACAATGGAGTCACCACAGACCACATGGCCAAGGCGAGGGCTTAGGGAGAGCGGCTGCTTTGATCTGCCGGCAGAGGAGCTGACTGTGGGGTCGATTAACCCTTGGGGCTCAGCCCAGCGCTAGCTTCTTCCTTTGGTCCCCCTGCAAAAGGGGCCTTTGACTGATTGATCCCATCTGAGGCGAGAGATCCTGAGGAGAGCTGAGAACCAGGTGTCAGGATGCCTGGGGTTTCCGTCAAGCACTGGGAGAGATACCCATCCTCACCACCAGGCATTTTCCAACCTGCTGCATTTCTCTGCTGCTTTCCCATCCCTCTTCTGAACGTTTCAAATGTTACACTTGAGAAAACTCAATTTCCTGAGCTCCTCTTATTTATCTGTATTCCAACGCCCAGAGGCAGACTCTTCTTGAGCTCCAACCATTGCATCCTTCACCCACCCACTACTCAAAGCCGTCTGCCCACCTGCTCCAGCACCGATCCCTTTTTTACCATCCCACAGGCCATGGACATCCCATTGGACCTCTCCAACTTCATGCAAAACATCCCCTGATGTAAATGAGCCCTCATTAGCTCCCTGGAGAAGGAACACGGTGCTGGGGGAGGAGGAACACGGACTGTTCTAAGTGATGGTTTTGATACTGTGATTTTTTCTTGTGGACCGGAGAAGGCTGAGTGAGGAGGGATTTCTAGGAGGGAGACAAGGCATGGTAGGATCTCGTCACACGCATCCTCTCCCCATGTCAGCATCCTCCCTCACAGGGTGCTTGCAGAGAGCACGCCATTAGTTAATTCAATCTGGTGCTTCTGGGGAAGGGAAGTTGCACCTGGGCTGTGGTTCCTCTGCCACTCTGACTCCAATATGTATGAAAGCACAAAGTGACTGTCAGGAGCTGGCAGACAGCTCCTCTGGGATTACAGGAGCAGACTCCAAAGCTAAGCCCTTTCCAAGGCTTGACATGCAAAATGCAGTTTAGGGGCCTGATGTTCAAAGATATTTATTCTCCAGGATCCTGGCCAGCAATGAGAGGAACTGCACATGGGTGGCAGGGCTGAGCGTCAGGCCCTGAAGCCAAATGTCTGAGAAGATGCATCTCATTCTGAGCATCTTTATTCCAAGGCCGTGCCAGAGTACACTTGTTACTGTGGGTGAAACCCAGGCTTTACCCAACAGAAGGCTTTACCCAGAAGCCCATCACTGCCATCCAAGTGGGTAGTGCCTTTACTACTTCATCTCCGGAGAAGCAGAGCAGACAGGAGCGTCTTGCAACTTAGTTTTTTAAGACAAAGCAGGATCAGTGGCGGCTCCCTTTATTGCTCTTGTTTTACAAGCATCTGTTGTTTTGGAAACATCTGAAATGAGCACAATTCGACACAAGGCACCCTACGCAAAGCATCCTCTGTCAAAGGCGGAAATCTCAGACACGTGTCTGAAAAAGACTTGAAAGCCTTTTCTTGTTGTGTTGCTGGTGGTAATTTTGTTTAAAAAAAAAATAAATTAAAGGAAGAGACTCCTTTTTTCAATAACTCACCCAGATGTTTGTGGTGTGGGATTTTTATTTTTTTTTTTAGTGCCTGGTTAGTCTCATGTATATTGAAACCTGCTCTGCTCACACAGAACAAGGGGGCTCTGACAACGTTCAAAGGGATCTGGAGAGCAGCAGTTTATACAAAGCTTTGCTCTGCTTTCCTGCAAGAGAGGGAGGAGGGAGGGAGCAGTGGGTAAGAGCTGTAAGGGCAGCTATTCACAGTAGCTTCGTCTGTGGAAACGAAATGCAGTGAAATAGAGTTTTAAAGCAAGAAATCCCACAGACACACTCTTCTCCACCATAACTTTCCCAAAGTCTTTAACAGCTTTCTGGGTGCAGGTAGAAAGGGCAGCCCATGTGCCAACATAGAAGAGTAATGACCTTCTCCATATGTCCCCCAAACATTAACCGACTCTTAGTATCATAGAATCATAGACTGTGTTGGGTGGGAAGGGACCTCTAAAGGCCATTAGTCCAACCCCCTGCAGTCAGCAGGGACATCTGTAACTAGATCAGGTTGCTCAGAGCCTCATCCAGCCCAGCCTTGAATGTCTCCAGGGATGGGGCCTCCACCCCCTCTCTGGGCAACCTGGGCCAGTGTCTCACCACCCTCAGTGGAAAGAACTTCTCCCTAATGGCTGATCTAAACCCACCCTGCTCTAGTTTAAAACATTGCCCCTCCTCCTGTCGCTACATGCCCTTGCAAACAGCCCCTCCCCAGCTTTCCTGGAGCCCCTTCAGGGACTGGCAGGGGCTGGAAGGTCTCCCCGGAGCCTTCTCTTCTCCAGGCTGAACCCCCCCAGCTCTCTCAGCCTGTCCTCACAGCAGAGGGGCTCCAGCCCTCGGATCATCTCCAGGGCCTCCTCTGGCCCCGCTCCAACAGCTCCGTGTCCTTCTTGTGCTGAGGGCTCCAGAGCTGGACACAGGACTCCAGGTGGGGACAGCACTCCAGGTGGGAGACTGCTGTCTCCCATCAGGGCATGACGTGGCTGTTCCAGGTGTCGCCTCTCTTCTGTAAACACTTATCACAGAATTAACCTTCTCTGTTAAAGTGGAGAAGGTAAAAGCTTAGGACAACAGGAAGAAGAAGCCCAAGAAACCCCTTAGGCATCAGGATGGAATATAGTGCATTTGGGAACAGCCATGGTGCAATGGCAGGGGTAGGAGCCTGAAAAGATGAAGATTTTCAAACTACTTGAATTCCACTTCCAGAATTTATGCCATCACATCCAAAAAGACATTATCTGCCTGATAGATTGAACTGACACAGAAACCTGGGTTTGCTGCCGCCTCGTAGAGACGCCAGAAGGACTTGGTCGCTACTCAAGTGCCAAAAGTTACTTCCCGGCACAGGGCTGCGAGGGTTCGCACAGCCACCCAGCAGCCTTTAACGCTCCAGTTAGAGCTCGTCACTGTTTTCCACCCTGAAATACAGTTTGACCTGAAAGCATTTAATTGCAACATTTTCCACCAAGCCGGGAACTGTCAAATAGCAGATCAGAGCTGAGCACAAGCAGACACTATGCAGTCGTGAGACAGAAAAGCAGCTAATTACCCCCAGATTATACAAATTGCAGGAACTGGTACTGAGGGAGCTTAGCTATCAAGTGGGCTGGTGAATCGAGTCCTCTTGGCTCAGCAGTGTCAGCTCAGACAACGTGAACTTTGCTGCTGCCCTCCCAACATGTCCACCCACCTCGTCCCCTTCCATTCCAAAGGACACCAGCATCTCAGGATGCTGATCCAGGCAGCCAAGCTCAGAGGGGCTGGATGGCTCATAAACCTGGCGGGATTTCAGTAGACGATGCACAGCCTCTGAAAGGTAAATAAATAAAGTCTCTGGAACCGCATCCTCTAGCAGGGAATATGCTCGGCTGGGGCTGGAGAGAGGGAGGAGAAAAGCCTTCCAGATCTCCACATCCATCACCGCTAGACATACCTGAAATGGATCCAGGCAGGATAGATGTCGCTAACTAGGTACATTTTTCACCAGGCTAACGAGGAGATGTTTTAAATCTTAGCAAGGACACCTAAATAATTCAACAAACAAGACTGGGGTAGGTGAGAGGACTGAAGGGAGTTGAGTTCACAGCTCTGAGAAAGCCCAGCAGTATCTGAACCATCACGTTGGCAGCGATGACAGCCCCAAGGCACCTGACTGTGTAGGTTTGGGCCCCACGGGTGCTACTCACTAAGCAGTGGCCAGATGTCCCATCCTGCTGTCACAGGACTAGTAGCAGAGCTGGGCTGAAGATACAGATCTGCAGTGCCCACGGGGCAAGGCAGCCACTTCATGAAGCACTTTCAGGGGCCTGAGGACCTGGCTCCTCCTCAAAAGCTAGTTCTCACCTCTCTTCCCTGCCATACTATATATATAGTAATTCCTAAACACTAAGAAAACATGGTGCTGGTATCAGATACCTCTGCTTTTTGCTGTGACTGTGATGCCCCAGGACATGAAAAAAAAAAGGTGGAGAATTGCCTTGTGATCACCAATGCAAAGAGCATTGCTCTTTCCCTGCATCCCTCCCCAGGCTCAGCTCCTGGGTCTCTCTTTCTGGCGCTGTCAGCTCAAAGAGCCGCACAGGTATAAGTTTACCTGCAGGGCACTTTCCTTCTACAAGGATGTGCCCCATTAGACCACCACACAGCTGGATTTGGCCCTCAAGGCTGGAGGGAGAGTCTCATCCCATGCACTACCCTTCCCTATTTCCCTCTACCCTCCCCTTGCTCTCAGGACTGGATACCTGCCAACGAGCAGACAATTTAGCACCAAGTGTCTCTCTACTGATGTTTCCATCAAGATGGGAAACACGAAAGGCTTCGCTGATTTACCGCGGCTCGCTGGTTTTGCGCCTTGACAAGAATTACAAAAGGAATCTCATTACAATCTCCTCGGTTCTCATCAGCCTGGCACGGAGCCCGCTGGTGCGCCGTGTCGATCAAAGCCTCGCTCGTGAAAGCCCAAAGGGTGCTGGTAGAGCTGTTAGAAAGATGATTTTTTTCTTCTTGTCGTAGCCATGGCATTCGTGTGAAACTGAGGGGAAGGCTGGAGGATCAATGAGGAGATGCAGCCTCTGTGGGACGCAGAGCTAAACGTTGCATCCCTGCCTGCCCTTCTCCATCTGCTGGTGGGAAACTTCCAGCTCCAGTTGCATCCAGCATCTGGAGAAGGCTGTGGTCTGGGATCACGCAGAGTACCTGAGCCCTGAAGGACAACCGTCTTTCTGCTGTAGGTCCAATTATATAGGGCAAAGCAGAGGGATTAACATCCATGAACAGTCTGGAAACCTGTTTCCATGCAGGGAGGGAATGGCGGTCTGACTCCACGCCATGAGGTCAGCTCCAGGCCATGCTGGGGACACACTGAGGACCTCGGTGAAAGGTGGCTTGTGCACAGTATTGCCATGCCTGATTTAGGCTTTCATTCACAGCCCCTGGGAAGCATCGTGATATACCTGCACTTTGTAACGTGTTGGACTGTTGAAAGCCCATGGCCATGGTTTGAGTTTCTCCACCAGAGAAAAGTCTGTGACAAGTCCCATGTTCACCAGCAGAAACTGAAGTTCGAGGGGATATTGTGGATGAAAAATCTTAGTAAAAGTCCAGGTTTGGTAGCGACAGAGAGGAGATGGAATGCTCTAAATCCCTCTAGGGGCTGATCACACAGGAGGGCTGTCACGGAGGTCTTCCAAACCCCCACAGACTCGGTATGGGGGTGCAACTGCAGGACTCTCCACCCAGCAGTTTCTTCTATTAGCTCCATTCCCTGGCTGCCACAGGCAAGAGCAAATGCTGCGGTCCCTGATGTATGCCGGAGTGACACTTCTATTAGATATCCCTCCTCAGCTGAAGGGGGGCTTGGTTGAAAATAATTCAGTGTTGACGGGGAGGGTTCAGCAGATTTTCCGATTTTTTGGACCATTCAGTTAGAAAAATCTACTTGGTTTTCCATTCCTCCCAGTATCCTCTGAACCTTACAATTAATTTCCAACAAATTTGATGAAATGGGAAAAATTTCTAATGTGTTACAGCCCTACAGACTGTGTGAAAATAGATGGCTGGGAGAGGAGAGCCTGTTAATGTCTCACTGGATGGCGGCAGGATGAGTTTATCTGGGGTGGCAAGCACCAGCGAGCCCACTCTGGGAAGTGCTGTTAGGACTGTACCCAACCTCAGGAGAAGTTTGGGTCAGAAATTGCGTTTCTCTAGGCACAGGAGCAAGGGAAAAGAAAAGGAAATCAAGTACCCCAACCCCACTACTTGTGGGGCAACTTGTTTTAGCCAGTGAAAATATTTCTCTCCTTGACTCTGAAGTTGCTCTAATAATCTGAGATCTCAAATTAGGGCAAGAAACATGTTTTCTATTCATTATTGCATCAAGTAAGTATTGCGACATCATGGAAATGGTATCTTTGATGTTAGACTGCACAAGTGAGCTTTGATGGAATAGTGGTAGAAACCCTAACGGGGACCCCCAGCACGCGGGGTAGATGCACATCCCCGTGTCAGCACGATGTGGTGGGCTTTACGTCACAAAACACCCTCTGAGAACTTGGATGCTGAGAACAAGGTTCTGCAAGGATTTCTTCTCACTTTTACGCATGCACCTAGTCAAAACAGCAGCGTCCGGCTTATTAATGTTTTTTACAACATTTAGACAGCAGTTGCTTTTCTAGTGGCCATTAAGACAATTCCACTTGTCCAATTCCCCCTCACCTCCTATTTGCTGTCACAATAATCTGGCGCTGCGTGTTTTGGAAAACCAGTTGTATTTTATGAGAGCTTAAATCTGGAGTCATCCCCACGGGACTTCCTTTAAGTGTTTTCATCATCTCCCCCTACTCTGCAGACTCCAGCACAGGGGAAATCTTTTCAAAAGCTGGGTTAACTTGCTGAGACGTCATTATAAATCCAAAGCAAATAGGCCTGAGATGTTCCTTGTGGGCCTTTCATTCAGTGAAATGAGTCCGGCAGCACAGCAGTTGCTTTGCAAATACACCGCAAAGCTTTGAGGTTTGCCTCAAATCATGGGGGTGTCTCTTTGCTGCCTGCTCCTTGGAGCTGGAGGAGGGACGGGAAGGTCACTGGGTTATGCCTGCCAAGAAAATGCTTTCTTCAAGTGTTGGATGAGCCCCCTTTACAGGCTAAAAAAAACCTCTGCAGAACTGGGATCCACACTACATCTGTAGGGTCAACTCCTGGAAGACATTTGGCAATGCTCACTTTACATCAGCCTACTGCCTTTGGGAAAATGGATGTAAATTCCACAATTCCTGGTGGTGCCAGCTGCCTACAGAAACCACTCCTGGCAGGTATGAGTAGTGCAGATGGCTGACCTAAGTACGAGTTTCTCTGCCAGGACATGCCTGTGAGAGCAGGTCTCCCCCTTTCTGCCTTTGGTAGACTCAACACGTTCTCCTACCACACACATCACCCCCAGCAATGACTTGGTCAAGCCCTGGGAGCTCTGGAGCACCATGAGTTCATCTCCACTGAGCTCTTCAGTGCTTGTAGGGAGCAAGAAAGACAGAGAAGTCCAACCATTAGATGAAATGACTAATAGTAGTGGGGAGATCCAAACCAAGACCCATGGGGGTTCACATAGCTGTCAGACTGGATTTTGATAAACAGCAATGAGCAGGAGCCCAGAGAGGTACTAGCACAGAAGCTGATCAGAAACACACAATTCCCTTTCCATCCCCATTGGCACCAGCAAGTGCCATCCCTGCTCCCGTGGGCCCTCCCTATATGATGTGCTGGTCCACCTTGGCCTGTGGCCTTGAAAACCGGGTGCAGGGAAGGACACAGAGCTGGGTGATGCTGCTGAATCCATCCCTCTCTCTGTTACATGCTTTGTCTCTGGAGACTGCTGCAAGGCAAAGGCTGGCTCCACTCTAGAGATCCTCTAGCTGTTAGCTAAGCATGAATAATATCTTTTGCATTTAGTCACACCTAACGCAGACTAGATGGGAGGCAGTTCTGGATGCTCCTTCAGATGCTCTTAGAGGTGGTTCCTCTCCATTCAATCAGCGGCTGTTGTGTCAAATATCCTTGCCCCAAGAGATATATGAACACAGTTTGTTCAGTCTCTAATGAAGGTAGATCAAACCCTCACTCAATTGCTGAGATTCAGTCGTGCTAAAATCTATCAATTAACTAAGGACATTGGAGCTTGCTAATGTCAGACTAATTAAGGCATGCTTCAAGCACTTCCTATTAGTTATTCTTGTGGTTATTAGGTGTGGAGGAGATGTATATAAATAGACAAGAGCTCTCTGCTAAAGCAGTAAAAACTGTTGCAAAATTAGGCTCTGATGGGCTGTTCTGAAATGAAGTTTGAGGGATATTGTTACTTAGCAAAAGAGGGATTTAATCTAAATATTAACCATGTGACAGGAGCATCTTGAAACCTCTCCAGAGATTAGGGCCTTCTTCTATCAGGCACTGTATGAATAACTGTAGCTGTCTAAAATGGAAGGGTTTTCCCCAAGAGGCAAGCAGTGCCAGAGGACCCCCGGCCCCGCTATGTCAGACACACTCCTGAAATGCCCCTCTCTCCTCGGCAAAGAGGACTTCATAAACCAGACATCTAACATTTAAATAGCCAAAGCTTGGGGTGGTCTTAGCCCTGGTGAACCTGTGCGGTTGTGTGCCCTTGACGCTTTTCATGAGAACTGAGTGCCTGGAGTCCCTCGCCCTGACTTTGCCAGCTCCAGGCCCTACAGCCCAGACATCTCACCCATGCAAAGCTGGTTTGGGAGGCTTGGAGACGTCTCAGCCATGCCCTCTGGGAGGAGGGAAATGAAGGTTTGCTTTGAGTGTCTTTCAAGCAGGAATACGCGTTGGACCTGGGGCTATTGGAACTGGCCGCTGCCAAGAGCGTTGTCCATGCACGTGTTGAACTGAGTCTGGGACATGAGAGCTGGAAACCAGAGCACTCACCGAAACTTCTCCCTGCTGGAAACAGGGTGCAAGGTCACACTAGCAGCTACTATTGCATCTGTCTCTCCCGAGTAACTTACAAACCTGCTGGCTGACTTCAATGCCGTTTGAGATAGGGTAAGAAGTCTCAGGGAAATAATTTCTCTACCAGTTAAGTGGAAACAGGTCATAAGAAAATTCTGAGGGAAAAGCTGCCATACAGATTTAGCCTTTATGGGACTCCTGACTATTCACACGGGATGAAACGGCTATAAAAGTCCCAGCCACAAGGAAATCCTCCTTTCTCTGGTTTGACCAGAGGATTGATCCATGAGATCTCTAGGAAAATGGAGGTCTTTATCTGTGTTCCTGCTGTTGGAAAAACAGCTAAAGTGCTCTGAGCTGCCTGGTGAGGCTGAAATTCTTGCTCCAGTGGAGCAGAACAAAGCATCAGACCTAGAGAGGTACCCAGAGATGACCTTTTCCATAAGAAGAAGGTAAGGCTACGGTGATCAAACAATCCAGCCTCATCTCTTTGCTGAGGCCAGTTACACCAGTGGGCGTTTATGAAATGGCAGCGGAGCCCCAGAACGGAGGACTGTGAGTCAGCAGCTCTTTCCGACACACCACCCAAGGGGTCTCCAGCACTGTGGGTTGGAGAAAGTCTCTGTTCCCCTTTCCCATGCCCCTGCGCCAGTCAGCATCTTCAAAGAGCTGCTCTTTAATCAGGCATCTGAAATAGCAAATAGAAGAGTCATCCAGGGAAGACGGCCCTAAAGTTAAAAAAAGAACTTATTATGAAGCCTGAAACTAAAGAGAACGCGCCCATGAGCCTCATCCTGCAAGTTATTCTCTTCTCTATCCAGCAAAAACCTCAAGGGATCAACTCCCACTAAATTACCCCCTTCTCTGCCAGCCAGAAGCTTATAGGCACCACCTCCCACTAAATTACCCTCCTCTCTGGCCAGCCTGAAACCTCAGCAGCTCACCTCCCCTAGCACTCCCCTCTGCCAGCCACAATTAATCCTTTCAGCTGAATTTGCATTCCCAGGTTCTTCTCCAAGTGAAAGATCTGGGGCTCCAATAAGGAAAAAAAGTCTGCAGGCTTCTAGAGGTGTCCAAAGTGGCCTTGAGCAGCAGGCTCCTGCCAAAGCCAGGCACGAGCCCCCAGGCTTTGGTTTTGTTGCTCCTTAAAAGCTCCCTCAAATGCAGCGGGAATCAAGAGTTTTCTCTCTTTTCTTGAAACAACCGCAGCTTTGGGGGATTATTTCCTCCTGTTTTCACAGGCTGCAGAGGAGAGGAGATGTAAAGCCTCAGTGGGCACCTGACGATGAATCCCTCAGTCCACTCACTGAAAACCAGTGTGAAAATTGGTGTTGTGATTTTCCTCTTCTCCATGTTCCTAACCCGCCTGGGAGGGAGCCTGGGGAAAGACCCCGGGCCCTGCTCCTGCAGGCCTGGCAGGTCCTGCAGCATGACACTACAGCTTGGCAAGTCCATGTCCCAGCTCTGTCCTGATCCCACCATCTCCAGACCCCAGGCCATAAACATGGGACGATGTTACTTCCTGGCTACCAAGACTCATTGGGACAATTTGCATTTTAGCAAATAAGAATTAATCAGATAATATAATGTGAACCCCTGGCAGAACCTCAGATCTTCCCATCCTGGACGCCTGGTTGCATTTCTGCTCCATCCTGTCTTTAGCTCCCCAAGGAAGGACGATGTCATGTCCCAGCACAGTCAAGGAGCTCTGAGATGTGCAAACTATGGTGATGAGGAAGGAGAAACATTAAACATTTTTCTTTCCTCCCTAAATGTCTTTGTAAAGTATTTGATCTGGCAGCCTCTAGTACATTTGCCATGGGAGATAATCTTTGCAGTTTGGGGTTAGTGATAAAGAAAAACTGCCTGTTACCAGCTGACCAGCTTGTCCCAGCAGGAGACATCCTATCTTGGGCACATCAAGGCAGATTTCATTATTAAAGAAGCTGTTTATTTGCCCTGATCTATGGAGAGGAAAAAAAAAAAAAAAATGATGGCAATTTCTTTTGTTCTCCACAAGCAGCAAATCAGTGTTTCTGCTCAGTCTTCATTACCTGCTCCGTAATTGTCACCGCTGAGTGCCTGGTGAGACATCCTGAAGGATGCTAAAAGCTTTCCTTTCCCTTTTTGCAGCCCCAGCTGCTTTTGTCTTCTCGCAGCTGATGGAGGCAAGGAAAAGTCCGCTGCTTTTAAAGGGGCAGGGTGGTGTAAATGTAACCTCTGGCTTTATTTTTAACGTGTTAAATAGTAAAAAATCAAAATGGTCTTTTGCTTATCCATTCGTTGCCCTCACCGTCTGCTGCAGGAGTTGATTTATTGGGAGCAACACCCTTTGGCTGCAAAGGCGAGGGCTCCCCCCGACACCTCGGCTCCCTGCCCTTCACCTCGCCTGGAATTAGCAAACCAAGGTGAAATTTGGGGTGTTTCAGAAGAGGTTGGGGAGCAGATATTTGCTTGTAAAGTCCATTTCCCCCTTCCTTTCAGGACAGGGCACAGCTTTGTTGGAGGTGTGTGACAGCAACTTTCCTACACAAATGCTATAGAAATAGGGAAGTTCAAACCAGAAAGAATCATTAAAAGTCCTCGAAAGGCTAAATGGGGGAGATCCCGCAACTGCCCCAGGTAATCCAGCCCCTGTTCCTCTGTCTCCACCTCTAGGGCATTATTCCCTCTTGCTGCAACTGAAACTTGTCTTCTTCACCACAGGTGTCAAAAATTAGATTTCATTTTCATCACCCAGTTAATATTCAACAAAACCAAAACTTTTTAAGGGAAAAAAAAAAAAAATCTACTTCGCTACCCTTCTTAATGTGAATATTTTAGAGGAATTTCTTAAAAATAGTTGAAATGGTGCAGTTTGCCATTCTCAAAGGCGACACACAAGATAGGTTTCCCGTGTTAAAATGGCAAACCATTTTGAAACGCAAGCCAGTCGCCATACCGCTTTCGTTCAGAGGCATTGCTTCTGAATTTCAGAATTGCTGAAAATTCTGAAAATGCTGAAAATTCTGAAAATGCTGAAAATTCTGAAATTGCTTCTGAATTTCAGAATTGCTGAAAATTCTGAAAATTCTGAAAATTCTGAAATTCAGAATTGCTTCTGAATTTCAGAATTGCTGAATTGCTGAATTTCTGAATTGCTTCTGTGTTTCAGAAGGACTAAAGCAAAATCTTCCCCTTGAAATGGGTGGGATTGTTTTTTCTCCAGCTCTGCAGAAGCCACATGAGGACCCGATACGGAGATGTTCAGTCCCGTTCCAGGGCAGGGAAAGCGTCTCACATCTTTTATAATGTCTCACCCCGCAGCGTTCACCTGCAGCGGGTGGAGGCCACAGCATCCCAAAGCGATCATGGTCTTCCCCCTTGACCTGGCTCTGGCTCTTGCCTCCCAGGTCCCCGTCAGAGGCTTCGCCAGCCCTCACTGATTGGAGATGTTTGGAAGCTTGTAATTTCTAGTTTAAATTTATTTATGTTAGTTTATACTCACTTATTTCCTCATTATTGCCTTCAAGCTTAAATAGCTCTTCTCCCTCCCTAGCGCTGATCCTTTGGATGTTATTAGAAACAGAAGCTCCTGCTCAGCCTCTGTTTACGGGGTTAAACACAGGGTTTTGAGGTCTCTCACAAAGAAACGCTTGAGGCTCCCAAAACCCCCCGAGAACATTTCTTGGCTCCTCTTCTAGTTTCATATAGCCTTTGCAGAGATGCAGACTGCACACAGAGAGCAGATTTTGGATCATGTCTCTTACATCTGCCCAGGTGTTTGGCCCAAGCCACTCTGGAGACTCAGGGCAGGGAGAGACACAAACACCCACCGAAGGATGGCTGAGCCCCTCCTTGGAGGAGCCGGGCTCTTCCCTGAGCAGAGCCGGCCCTTGGGCTGATGTAGCCCCTCAGGTGGCTTTTAGAAGGGCCAAGCCATCCTTGACTGCGTGTGTTGTACCATGGGTTACAAATAAAAAGTCACACAAAACATCACAGCTCACAAAGAAAAGATTTCCCCTCCTTCTCTAATCAAAACCAATTCAGCTGGTAATTTTTAGCTTGCTGCCTTGGCTATTGGCACAGATGTTTGCAGCAAGAGATGAGGTCTTTTGCTTCCCGAGGCAGAGTCCCTCCAAAGCAGGGGGTCCAGGCTACGGCAGTTGTCCCCATGTCCCCACCCCTGGCTGCAGCTCTGCGGTGCCCGGGCTCGGAGGGGAGCCGCCGTTCGCTCGGCCTCCCAAACATTTGTGCTTATTTGAACTCGTAGTACAAAAACGTTTCGGCAGATTATTCAGTGCCTCCGGGAACTCTTGAGGAGGCAGAAATAATGAAAAAATATTAATTAGGCTATTATTAATTTATTATAATTATTAACTGCTGACATTCTGCTCGGCACCAGGCTCGGCTCCAGCTGGTGGGAATGCAGTCGCAGATGGCAAGAGCCTGCCATGAGGAGAGATGATCTTGTTATAGCCCTGCTCCACACCGTGCCCTGCAGAGCACGAACCGGGGAATGGGGAGGGGGTAGAGGGGTTTTCTCCAGATCTGGAGATCTTCAGATACCTCCAGAAAAAATAACAGCCCAGAATTTCCATATGGATTAAATTTCCTCTATTGCATTTCAGTGTACACAGTCTATACTGTCTTATAGGAGAGGTGGCAGCAGCGCAGAGAACAGGTTAAGGATTTTCAGAGCAGAAGCAGAAAGCCAGGTGAGATGGGAAGGTTGTAGTCCAAAATCTTCTTGGTGGAGCAGAAGGACACAGAGCACACACCGTACACGGCATTATCCCACACCAGACAAGATCAGGGCTTGGTGGACATGTCCACATTGATGTGCAGTTCTCTCTCTACCTCAACCATCCTCCAGCTTCTCACATCAACCCCCGGAGACCTTATAACATCAAGTTTCAGAGACGTCCCTTCCCAGGGCACCACTCTTCATGCAAACCACACGGGCAAGAAGTGCCTAAAACCCAGCCCGATTTTAGAGCTTTTTCCACAGATTTTAGGCGTTGAACTCATTGCCTTGAGTCATTTTGGATTCAAAGAGTGTTGGGCTATTACAAAGGGAAATGCCCCGGGGTATAATAATGTGGATTCAGATTGAAACTTGAGCCCCAGGCTGGGCACAGACCTCATGTTTCTGAGCAGGAATTAACTCCTAAACATTTGCAGCCAGGAAGAAACTTTCGGCTCCAGAGAGCAGCAGACGGAATCATTTCCATCCCCAGCTGCATCCTCAGCTATTAGAGAAACTATTGGGCTAGAGGGATAGGAGAGAAATCACTGCCGGTGTCTCAGTTTCCCTGATATGTGGCTAAGGGGAAGCTAAAGAAACAGTTCAGCCAAAAAGCCTAAAACTCAGAAGCCCTCCTGGTTCAAGCCCAGTGACTAGGATTTTAGTATCTTGCCAGAAAACTCCCTTTCTTCTCCCAGTCCCTTCTCTCCCTCACCCACAGCAGCTCTGCTGGGGACACTGCTGCCCTGCAGGCATCTGCAGAGCACCCCTGGGTGGCAGGGCGCCTGTTAGAGCCCCTCCTGTGACCCAGGTGTGGAGATTTGCCACAGCCTCATCTGATGAAAGCCTTGTCATTATCCAATTACCTTGAAATCACTTTTAACTCAGGCCAAATTAAGGTAAAATGCAAATAAAGGTGTTAATTCCCAGCATCCAAAAATAGACAACAGAGCCAGAGATGTTTGCAGAAGACATAGGTGATATAAGGTGATAGGATATATAGGTGAATAAAGAAAAAAAACAAATTTCACAGGACCTCAGTAAGTTCAAATCAGAGCTGGCTCCCTCTGTAACCCCTTCTCTGTTGCAGACTTTTACAGACAAGGTGGTGGGGGAGGATTCCCCCTCCCGCTGCCCCTGGCCCTCAGGTTGCCTCTTTCACGGGCAGTGAGGTGGTGGCCACAGGTCTGTCCCCTGAGTGTTCCCGGGGGATGCCACCCAGGGGGGTCTTCAAGCAGCTATCACCACCCCAGCTTTGGAGGGAAGGGAGCGGATCTCCCATTTACCCACCTCCTGAAAGCCACAACACCACTGCTTGCAAGAGACATCCGCCCCTATCTAGGAAACACCCCGCAAACTAATGCAGTGATTTGCAGCTGCGTGGATCATGTGCATCTAGAGACACCTCTCACCTTCATGAAGTGAACTCCTGTCCTGACATTTAAAGGAAGAATGTTGTGCTGGGAGATGTGAGCCAGATGGACGGTGTGTGGTGGTGGTGGTGGTGGTGGAACCTGACTAACCATCTTCTCAAGTATTTCCAAATTTCTGCAGCTTTGTTTTTTAAACAGAATGCTGGCGATTTCTGCGGTAGGATGCAAACAGAACTGCCCAGCAGTTCCTCCTGCCAGGTAACTTTGCTTAGACCTGCAGGAGAGCTCCCCAACCTATGCTGTAAGAGGACGATGACACAATCCTTTCCCCAAAATTCAAGTTGTGGAAGATGAAGAGGCTTCCTGCCGCTCAACGGGCCAAGTGCAGAGAGAAATCCCATAGCCGCGTCAGGAAACACCGCCCGTGGTGGGAGGAGTGGGGCTGCTCGTGTTTTCCTCTGGAAGTCATTGACAGGGATGAAATTGGGTCTGAGTTTTATCAGAACCAGCTGCTCCAATTCTCCATTTCCAATGACTTAGTGCTGATGAGAGAGGATTACAAAAAATAATGAGAAAGGCAGAATCAGATTGGAATGTTTGGGTTTTATCTAAATGGAACACTTAAATTGATTTAGCTTTTATTATTATTATTATTATTCTGTTACAGGCAGTAGCACAGGGTCCCTATTATTTTTAATTGGCTTTGTTCCTCGTTAGATTGAACACAGATTGTCAACCAGCAGAATTTCTCATTGAATGCAAATCCAGGCACCAAATGTCCAGGCTCCAGCAGTCCTGGGCAAACGCTGATTTTTCTGAACCTTTCTATAGGAGGAAATATCCCACCAGGGAATTCTCTGTCCTCTCGGATATGGGACACAGGGCGAAGTGTCCCGTCCACCCACCACAGGGATGGATACGGCCTTGGGAAAAACAGTGTCTGGTTTGCAGAGGGGAGGAAATACGTCTGAGCGGGGCTGGGAGTAGGTGAGGGACACATGCAAATCCCAAAGGTATGTTTATCGGCACAGATGCCAATTGTCTTGAAGCAGGTAAATAATGGGAAATGTTTGACTGCTGTATTAGCTGACTATTAATATCTGCTGATGCTCAGGAAGTGTTGTCACGCGGAGCAGGAATAGGCTGCTCTTTGCCTCGAATCCTGTACAATAGACCAAAAACACTCCGAGGCGGCGTTCTGGAGCCACTGGCGTCCGCCGTGCCCAGATATCCATCGCTCCCGTCAGGCAGCCCTGTCTTGCAGACCAGGACAAGGAGTTTTATCCGGCCATTCTCTGCTGGGATTTTATTTTTTATATATATTATTTTTTTATTATTTTTTTTAAAGGACTTCCTGTCCTTGGAAAGCAGGGGAAAGGGTCCAGGAGCTACAAAAGCCAGGGGGAAACACAGGGGAGGAATTTGAGTCCCAGAGATGAGCTGGGTGGGAGGGACCTCGGAGGAAATAGGGAAAGATGGGAGTGAGGATGCAGGGGTTGTTTATTTACAGCAGTGAAATAGGACACAGGATCAGGCCTGCCAGGGAGCTGGAGGAAAGGGAAGCAGAAGATGACCCCCTGTGTCTGTGGTCGGAGGCGGGAGCAGAGCAGCGGCTGCCTGCTCTCCGGGATGGGGCAGGACATCACTGCCTTCAGCAAAGCTGCCTCGGGAGCAGTGAGGCAGCATTAGTCAGAGCAGTTGGTAAATACCGTTTATTTGGAGTATGCAGAAAAGCTCAGAAAGGATTTGTAACCCTCTGAGGATGTAACAGGGGGTGGCTCTATCACTGCTTGAAACTCAGCTGGTGCTGGGGTGGTGAGATGGGAGGTCCGGGAGCAGGGGTGAAGCTATGAAGGACCTTCAATGCCTGAATTTGTGGTCTTGGCAAATCCCAGGCAGTGGTACATATCCCTCCCTGCCCTGCTTCCCTTCCAGCACACTCCAACGGCTCATGTAGGAGGTCCCCATCCAGCATGCAAGTCCCTGGCACCCCACTTCCATTGCACCCAAATATCCTATAGCATTTTGGCACCCTGGGGGGCCTGACCAGGCACTGGAGACTGCCAGGACATTCATACATGGCATCCTGCGATGCCAATGTCCCTGGAACCTGGCACCTGACTCCATCACGCCTTTGAAATGCTGCCTTAGAGAAGCACATCCCCATGGCAGGCATGGGCAACAAAAAGCCAAATCCAGCTGAACCAGCAAGGGAGTTTCTGCAGGTGCGCTGCCTTTCAGATATGCTAATGCCATCTTTCATGGCTGTAAAAAATGCCCCCTCTGTACCACTGTTGCCTTGGCAAGAATCCATGCAAGGTGGCCCGGTGGCCTGATGCCCTGGTGAAGGACACTCAGGAGCCTTGAACCTATTTCTAGGCTTGAGGCACATCAGAAAACAAGAGCTGCCAGTGGGGTGGCTTTGGGTGGTGGGTGCCAAATGGGCTCTCCCTGAGCTGGGTAGAAGCCACGTCCTTGCAGCAGGCACATCCTGGGCAAGGACAGCTGGGACACCTCTGGGCTGGTGGCTCACAGAGGGCAGCACTCAGCTGCAGGTGCTGCCTTGGCCTGGGATGAGGAACAGGCACGGACATGGCACATGGAGCCCCCACTGCTGGGTGTCTGCTGTGATTTTGCTGGCTCTGTATCACAGAGATGCACAGTACCTTGATTTGCATCTCAATAAATGTTATCTCCCAAATTTTGGAATGCATTAAATTGCTTGGAAGAAAATCTCTTGACCCCTGCTATGTTCAGCAAAGAAACAGGCAGGACAAATTGCCTTCTCGAGGTTTCTGTGTTGGGTACAAGGATAGACCATGGAGAATTTCCCTCTGGTGGTACTGACCTCTCCGCTGATCACAGAGATGATTTTTTTTGTTTTGTTTTCCTTATGATATCTTTCCAATTTATTGAGATCGCTTGGAATTCCAGCCCTGTCCTCTGATGTGCTTGCTGTCCCTTCCAGCAAGGTATTGTCTGCAAATTTAATAATCATCCATGTTATGCTGTCATTCAACTGTTAATGAAAATATTGAATAAACTTGCCCCCAGGAGAGACCCTGTCTGGATGCCCACTCCATCCATCTGTCCATTTTGACAGTGAACTGCTGATAACCGCTCCCCAGGTACTTTAGAATCATTTTTTTCACCCATCCTACAATAACTGCACATAGATGAGGGCTCCCCTGTGAGACGGCGACAAAACCTCACTGCCCTGACCATGTTAGACAAGGACCTGTCTGTGTCAGTGCAGAGAGCAAGGGTCCCGGTCACAAAAGGACACTAGATTGATTTGACGCATCGGTTCTCGACAAGTTCATCAAGACCGATGTCCTTGTCATCTTCAGGGCGCTTACGAGCAGTGTGACTATTTCATCCAACAGTTTCTAGTTTATAAAGGAAACTAGGAAGCTTAAAGCCAGCCTGGTTCTTCTTTTCCCACCTTTTCGGAAGTCCTTTCACAGGTCTTCAGTGGGAACTAATGCTTTTGGATGGCTCAGCCAGGTTTTTGAGATGTTTATTGGGTCCAGGCTGTTTGAAAAGATCTCTCTCTGAACAGCTTGTTCATCCCTTAGCTCACAATTTGGCTTCTCACCTGCATCTGGGCTTCTCTGTGAAGGCTCGGTGAGACCTCAGGGCTAAGCCTTCTACCTGTGGTCCTTGGCATCAGGTTTGACCTTGCTGCCTTTCTGCTTCACCGTGCATCCTCTGAGCACAGGGACAGACCTGGGGACCTGTTCCACCTCCATCCTCTCCAAACCACTCATTGCAATTATCTGGGATAAATTAGCCTTGAGTTTTCAACTCCTCAGGATTGGCAAGCTAACCATGAGAGTCCATCAAAGTGCCTAAAAAGCCAAGCTCAGTGTTAACCCTTTAGCTTGCAGCTGTTTAATCCTTTCCTTTGGAGGCTGAGCAGAGCCTTTTCCCACTCCATCTGAAGCCCATTAGTACTAATACAAGTAATTGCAGTATTTTTTAGAAATCTCCTCAAGGTGACTAGGAGGAAGTGTTGTATTTCAGCTCAGGTGGTGGCTGTTATTGCTTTAAGGTTATTCCTTCATATCCTGGTCTGATATATTCATATTCCTTCATTCTGATCTACTGAAAGATGTCCCTGCTGACTGCAGGGGGTTGGACTAATGGCCTTTAGAGGTCCCTTCCCACCCAACACAGTCTATGATTCTATGATCCCAATTTCAAGGAGCAGGGGCAGTGCATATGAGCCTGGATTTCCTCTCCCCAAGCCTAGGTTAAGCTAGTTTTAAGTCTTAGTTTTACCTCTAAAGTTGGCATCTTTTGCTGTGCAGCTTTTTAGAGCAGGGGCCCAATGCTTGCTCCAACTGTTGGCTCTTGAAGGCTTTGGGGACAGTTTAGCCAGGACAGCGGTGACAATCTTGTTTCTCTCCATGCTCTTTCCAGCTCAGGGTTGGTATCGGAAGATCTTTCCCAGCTGTGTCTCCACGAGGTGGTCAGCACTGGACGCTCAGATGTTTGCTGTGGCTCTTCTCGTGCAATTGCCTACCAGCCCTTTGAACCAAGCGGGGGGTTAGTGCCCCTTTGGCCTGTTAATTTGCAAGGTGAAATCTCAATTACGGTGTTATTTTTGGACGCTCTGCTCGTCTCCCAGAGATTTATAACGAGTGAGTCGCAGGGAGCCCCTTTTGCTGAAAAAAAAAGCCCCACTTGGGCCATTTTGGGTTATCCTACCAAATCCTGGGGGTCTGCAAAGGTGCTGTGTGAAGGGAACATTCCCATAACGGCCGTTGGAGGGGGATAAAAAATATACCAGAAATGGGGATGGGGATATAATTAGAGGCTGTTTCAAGCCTTCAGCCTGAATACCAACACCTCACTGCAAGCAGTTATTCACTTCCCGTGTAACGGCAGCTGGCTGCGGCTGCTGCCAAGCGTAGGGGTAGCCTGACCGCCAGCACAGTGGAATCATTATTGCTGGGGCTGGGGACGAGCTTGAAAACCTGAATGGGTGGCCCTGGTCAATCCGAGATGCTTCTGTAGGCAGGGAGAGCTGCTGCGGGGAGCAGAGCTGGGGGTACACAGGGGCTGGGGGTGAGCGGGACTTGCCCGGCTCTGAGAGCTGATGGTTGGGGTAAAAAAGGAGGTGATTTGGGGCTCTATCTGCTACCAGCATCCAGCAAAGTACTTCTGAGCTGCCCGGCCTCAAAAGAAGGATGGGGTTTGTCCAGCGTAGCAGCCTGTGACCCTTGCTAAAGGCTGAGTGCTGGGTTGTACAGAGCAGCAGTTTGACCATTTTTTACTGCATGAAGTACTTAGTGAAGGAGCACGAGAACCTTCAGCCAGAGCTTTATAAGGGAAGCAGGGTCCGGGCTGGTCGTAACAACCAGCAACACTTCAAAAAACGTCCCCCCAGACCCAAACAAACTGCTGTTCCCTGAAACTCATGCCAGCAGTACAGCATCACCGGGGGTGGGTGCAGATTTGCTGGCACAAAACATGGAGCAGGTCCAGCCCGTGGGGGTGGGGAAATAGTGCTGGTAACCTCCTGGGGCACGGCATTTGCCTTGGCTGGCTCTCAAGACAGCCTGAGGCCAAACAAACCATGCCTTCTGCTGCCAGTCGGGCCACATCCACGGAGGTCTGGCCTCTGCAACACGGGAGCCGGTTGAATACATCCAAGCATCTCCTTACGGAGGCCAACAGCATCGCTGCCAAATCTCGCACCACGTTCGCTTCCAGGAATCGCTCTGGAAAGGAGAGCTGTGAGAGCGGGACCCCAGGCCAACAGCCCAGACTGCTTCCACCTCCGGCTTGGGAGGGGATGGCTCTTACAGCTCGGACTTCTTCTCCAGCTTGCTGGTGACACTGGCGGGATGTGGGGACGCTGCGGCTCAGCCAAAATGCTCCGTGGATCTCCATGCTGTTAAATACACCCGTATCACTCACAGTCCCCCCCTGCATCCAAACCTCCCCCGTGGTCCAGCACAGGCGCCATTGGGATGCGCTGGGGTGGTCCACGCTGCCGCCGGCTCCTCAGCATCTCTGCAGAGTTGCCATGGAAACCATTAATTAACCACCATCCCTCGCCTGACGGTATCAAGCCCCGAGAACGAGTGAAATCTTCTCCCTTCACCTTCATCGCGCAGCGGCAGGACAAAAACCTGGGGGCAGGCACAGTCCGCAGCAAGGAAGCAGGCAAAGCCCAGGGCAGACAATGTTTAAATGACTTTATTTTTTTTTTTTCTCCTTTTATAAATGGGCACAGCACAGAAATCATTAAAAAAAATAGACAGTACCATTACAGTGCTCGATCCATTGGCAAAGATTATTTTTATCGTCTTTTTTATTATTTTTAAAGTTTTGGCCATTGAGTAAGAACAAAAACAATTAACAAACATTTTATTTTATTTTTGTTTTTTAACAGACACTATGAAGCAATTTAAGTACTAAACTCTAGAAGAGTTATGTACATACAAAAAAAAGTTCTGTTTAAGATATGTTTCCTATTAAAAATATTTACATGCATTTTTTCCCTCCCATATTCATTGAAAGGTAAAACACTTGTAGTTTCTTCTATTGTTAAAGATTTTTCGTTCTCCTATTGGGAATTTAAACCAGCTCCAAAGAAAAAGTGAAGCGGGGCTCACTTGGGCTTTTCTTTTTCTTTGAATTATTTAAATCTTCTGGAAAGGGATATTTTTTTGGACGTATATCAGTGGATTTTTTGTTTGTTTGTTTGTTTTCTTTTTTTTTTTTTTTTAATTTATACAAGAATGTTTCGTGTTTATTTACAGAAGAACCAATGGGTGGAGATTTATCCTGGAGACACGGTGGTGAGCGTTAGTTGAGAGATAAGCATGTGATTTTAAAAAGTAGTTCTATCAAACGGCAATGGATATATATTTTTCTAAAGTCAGCAGTTCTGTCTGGTTTGATTGTCAGCTGTACTTCTATGACTTAGACCAGGGGGACCCAGAAGAGGGGAAGCTGATGCACGTAAAGTCACTGGTGCCCTTGAGGTCTTTGGAGATGCGGTGGATGAGCCGTCTGGAACGTGGGGGGAAAAAATAAACCTGGGCATCGCACGGGCGTCTCCTAGGGTGACTTTTCCCCCAAATAAAAATAACAGTAAAAATAAAGCAAACAGGAAAAAAAAAAAAAAAAAAAAAAAACCAACACAAAAAAAAAGTTTATACGTTCCAGACTGAGACTTCTCTAGAGACGGGGTGTGGGTACGTCTGCGGAGCTGCAGGCACAAGGTACATGGGACAAACCAGAGCGCGCACGAAGCCGCTTTGGCTCTGGCTGGGGATGCGGCAGTCGGCAAAATGCTCCTTACCCCAACCATCCCCGTGGTGCTGAGGCGGCCAGGATCGGACCCTTGCTACGATCGGGTGAAGAGCGGTAGAGACGGAAGGAGCCGGCAGCACGGGGCCAAATCCTGCAGCCCCCGGCCGAGGACGGGGTGCGAGGGCTGCAGCGTCCAGCACACGGCGCCGGCTGATAAACCCTCCTCGTCCTCCTTCGGTGCAGAGTTTGCATTGAACCTGTGCACGCGTGCGTGCTTTGCACACACGCGTATATACATATATACATATATATTAATTACATACACATATATATACATACGTACACGCACACCACACCCATCCCTCTCGCCGCAGCCTCCAGCCCGGCCGAGCCGCTGGGGAAGCGCCCAGCCAGACACCAGTTATCCTAATAAACCTTCCCGTGTTGAAAACTCAATGTCACTTTAGGAGCTGCCAGAGCCTGGCAGAAAACCTCTGAGCCCAGAAAACGCTTATAATCATAAAAGGGATGATTGAAGGTGGTGGTGGGAGTCGGGGGGGGGAGAGGAGTGTGGGGGGGAATAATTAAAAAAATCCATTCTTGTTTTTAGCTAATGGTTTTGTTCCTGTTAAAGCCTCCGTGCTGGTGACTCATGGCAGGGGTGGGATAGCTCTGAATTATGAGTCTGGGGAGCAGGAGACAAGGCTCGCGTGGAGCGAAGCAGCCCCTGCACAGGGACCTTCAGCACCCACCAGGCAAAATGGGGAGGGAATGGGAAATTTGGAGGCAAACCAGCACGCCACGGCACAGACCCAGCCCAGCGCCATCGCCTTCCCTGCAGCGGCATCCCCCCCAGCGCTGCTGGCTTTTGAAAGAGACTTTTTGGAGGGAAGGGGCAACTCGCTCCCAGCCCTGCAAAACCTGTCCGAGGCTGGGTCCAACTCCATGCCCTGCCCTTCCCATCCTCCCACTTCCAGCCCCTCGTTTGGGCTCTCACGTATTTTCCGATCCTCCTTTCCCTTTGACCCCCTCCTCCTTATTTTTGTGGCCCAGGAGTCACCGGCTCCTTTGTCATTCTCCTCCGAGACATTGGCTGCTGCAAATCCCAGCAGAGAGGGAGAGTGGAAACCAGCCCAGCTGGGAGAGGAGCCGCCGCCGTCTTTCACGCCTTGCAACAGCAGCTCTCCTGAAATTATGCAACTGGCACTGCAAAGGGTCTTCCTGTAGTGTATCACACGCGCACACACACAAACATGCAGAAAAGAAACGGAGAAGCGAGTGGAAAAGCCCTCCTCTACACCTCCACGGGCCACCCACGGCCTCAGGGCGCGCAGCTGGAAGGACGAGCACATCTGGGAGGCTGCAGCCGTTCACGGACGGTATCGCTACGAGGGATACACGCAGGATGGGGAAGGGGCTGAATTTTTGCAGAGGGCGATGTGCCAAATCTGGCAGGCTTTGGGAGGGGATGATGGGGGAGATGCTCAAGCTACCATCGGAGTTAATTTCCCTCAAAACCTGCTCTGCGGCCAAATCAATGGCTGAGAAAAGATGCTTTTGTTGCTCCCTCCCTGTGCTTTCTCACCTCTTCCCCATCCATCTTCACCCCAGGAATCCCTCAAAAGCCCCGGAGTGTGGTGAGACACGCGTACCCATGCGGAAGCGCCTGCTGGAGGGAGCAGCTGTGCCCCGCTGCCCACCGTCTGCCTCCGGACACCCTCGGCACGGCCACAGCCTCGGCACCATCGGCTGGCACAGGGCTGGGAGTCGAACACACCACGTTCAGCGTGCCCAGCTTTGGGGATGGCCACGCTGCAGCCCACCGCCGCCACCGCAAACCCCTTCCAGACCCTGGCAGCAACATTCATCTGGGTTTCACCCATCCCCATTGCTCTGGTAATAGGGAGCCGACGGTTTCGGCAATTTTTTTTTGGAGCTGAGCTTTCCCAAAAACAATGCAGCCCACGTTCAGCATCGTCCCACCACCACCTTACCCTCCAAGGGAGGCACAAGATCAGACCTTCTCCAGCAAGACAAGGCTTTTTTTCTTCCAAGCATCAACTCCAACAACTAACCCGGTGGTCCTGGGGGGCTGAGGTGACAGGAAAGGCTCTGTCATGATTTATCACCAGAAAAAAGTTGGGCTCCAAGCCCAAAAAACAGTCTCCGTGAGCTCATGTCCCCTCTCCGGGTGGAGAGCGATACAGCAAACGTGGAAGCAGCAGACGTACAATGAATTAAGACTTTGGTCAATTCTGATTACCAGTTTAATTGCCTTCACCTTTTTTTTTTTTCGCATGTGCTCGTCTTTTAATTACCGCAAGAGGAAGCGCTGCCCAACCTCCTCTCACCCTCCCGCTTCCAGCCTTCCTCACTTCTGAAACTGTAACGGATTTAAGTGCCGGGATTACAACTTAACACCAGCTGAGTGAACCGAGGTTAAGCTTGAGTGAATAAAAAAATTGTATTATAGACCTTCAGACTATTAAATGGGAAAAAAAAATGGAATGAAGAAGATTAGGGAAGCAGCTAAGAAAAGCAGCATTTAAAAGATTAAGCTTGGAGGCTGTTTTTTTTAATGCAAGCTCAAAAGATTAAGTCCACGTTTTTCAAAAAGGTGGTGATTTTGGGTGGCTTTGATACTTGCTGTGCCCAGCTCATCGAGTCATGAAGAGACTTGGCTTCTGCCACACCCCAGCAGCTGGGGCCCTTCGTCTAGGCTCAACGGGACCAAAAATAAACCCCAAAACCATCAAAACCATGAGTTGAAACTCTTCCTTTGGAGCAGGTCGGAGAAAGCAGCCCTTAGAGCCAGGTTGACACCAGCCTTCTTCAGACGTGTGGTCCCTCCTTCACAGCATCCTCATCCTCCACGGTCGGGATGGACCCAAGAAGTGGGTACACACACACACATGCGCTACACTATCTGCCTTTCAGCATCACCACCCAAGACACCCAACAGGACCGTCTTCTCCAAACTACGAGAACCAAAACGATGATGATTTTGAGGCTGACATCTCTAAAACGGGGATTTTTAGAGCTGGCCTCTGCGCCAGGGCTCTGCTCCCTACCCCGAAGTAAAACCAGGTGGGCGGTTCGGGTCACAGTCCCTGCACTGCGCACCCCAGGGGAGCGTAGCCCAAACCTCACGTCTTCACAACCACAAAGTCCCATCCAGCCATCATATGCAGTGCAATGAAAATTTACAGGGATTTCATTTCATATATATATATAACTGTGTATGTATGTGAGTGTGTGTATATATATATATATATATATATAAAAAAAAATATGCGTTTGGCCTCTCAAATTCCTAACATAAAGAAGCGCTACTGTCTTGTAGCCTCCACCAGGGTCATAAATCCCTATATCCACTAACACCCTGAGGGGACAAAGTGTCACTGTGTCTGTGTAGGTTAATTCAGGATGCAACAGAGTCAAAGCAACCGATTTTTTTTCCATTTTCCTGTTTAAATTGCTCTAAGAGCAAAGCCAAGGTCTCCATGGGACACCATCAAGATTGCAACCATCATGAAAACAAAGCTCCCTGACTGCATCGCAAACAGCGCTTCAGCTAATTAAAAACCAACTCATTGAAAAATCTAATTGACTTTTCTGTGCAGAGAGCTTGCTCCAAAACTTCTAGCCTTTCTAGAAGGCACAGTTGGGCTCTGGATCAAGTCCTGCTGCTCTGAACCTTAGGTAGCCTCAGAGGGGAAACCACCGCACTTGGGCGATGATGGCTTCCAGCATCTTTTGCTCTCAGGCTCCTGGGTGCCCTGTGGGTTATACTGGAATTTAAGCAACAACAAAAGAAACACAAAACCATCAATCCTGGGTCTCGCAAAAGAGATGTAGCAGCCAACCTGCCCTGGGGCTGACCGGTGGAAAGCCACCGATCTGCCTCAGCTTCCTCACCTTCTGGGTGCCAGTGGCCCAGCGGGGACCGCTGCCCGACCCCCGAGGGGACAGAGCATTGCCTCTGCTTTGCAATTCTTTTCTTACGCTGCGTCTCACGCCTTGTTGAGCTTCGTGAGATGTTATCCCAGCTGGAGGAACTGGGGAGAGGATTTAGCTTCTCCATTTCCAACTCCTCTCCCTTACCAACTCCCCACCACGCAACATCCCGCTCCGTTTTAAAACCAGTGCTGTCGGTCGTACTGCGCAAGCTGAGTTTTATTGGTCACAGTGAAAACCCAGCAAAAGCAAGGTCCTTTCTCAACGAAACCCCTCAGCAGCCGGCAACACACCGTTTCTATCGATTTAAGGTCTCTGGCTGTGCACAGCGATGCAGTGAAGCGAGGTGGTGGCGGGAGGGGAGCAGCATGAGATACCCCAGTGTGTCTTCTTGCTGCTCCGCGAGCTCTCCGAAGTGGTGATCTTAAAGAGATCATTTCCAGCATACTGGCCAAGTTTGTATTTATTTGTTTTTCCCCACTCCAAGAGCAAACCCTGGGGCATCAGGTATTCCAGCCCCTTGTGCTTTTTTTCAAGGTTCAAAGCGTGTTTGAGAGTTGCGTCCTCTCTTCAAACAGAAGCAGGGAGCAAGGTAAATCCTGCAAAGCAACCAACCCCACTGAAAAAAACAAAACAAATCAAAAAAAAAAAACCAAGAGAGAGGGAGAGCAACTTCCCTCCTTTCCAAAGGGGAAAAAAAAAATAAAATAAAAAGGAAGATAAATCCAAACCACCCCCCCTGTGCCCCAAGGCTGGTAAAAGGTGTCCAGATCTCAGAGTCCGTTGTGTTGGTGGGAAAAGCCCAGTGACCTCCTGTAGCCGTCGGCAGCCCGACCGCCCCGTCCCGCGCTCACTGGGGCGCTCCCTGGGCAGGGGTTCCTTGGCGTTGGCTCCTTGCCCTGTCCCTCCCGCTGCAGAAAGGCCAGCGGTACTCGGTCCGAACTCGGCGATGCTCTGGGCACTTGAATTTTTCATCATGCCGAAGATGTGTTTTCTCCTTTAGCTGTTGTGGGTTTTGCTTTTTAAATTCACAGTCTGATCCAAAAAAGAGAGAGAGAGAGAGAGAGAGAGAAGAAGAGAGAGACTGGATGAAGTAGAGGAGGGAGAGTTTGGAGCGGGGAGGGAGGGAGTGCGAGGCACGCCGGGCTCTCCTTCTACGCATAAAACTCCTCCTGCTTGTCGGGCTTCTGGTACGTCACGTTGGCTTGTTTGGGCTCCTCCAGCGTGTAACTGCCTTCGTCCTTCTTCTTCATCCGGTAGATGAGCAGCATGACCAGGAAGGCAGCAAAGAGGGCTCCCACCACGCCGCCCACGATCACCGCTGCAACACAGAGAAGTGGCACGGCCGTCAGTGCCGCCCCGCAGCCCCAGCCTGGCTTTCAGCGCAAATAATTTGGGGGGGATTATTTGGGATCCCAGCTTGGTTTTGCGCTTTGCAAGTTTGCGAACAACTTTTCCCCTGAAATCTATGGTTGAGAGAACTGAAAATGAAGGTGAGGAGCTAATGCAATCGTGGGATTCAAGGAGCTTCAACAAGTCCCAAGTGCAGAGATGCTGAAGGGTAGGTAGGACCCAAAGGCATCTACTCTACAGCTGCACGATGGGCGATGGACTGGCACAAGGCAGAGAGGTCCCTGCACGGGCTGTAACCTCATGCAAGGAGGGTGCAGAAAGTCCCCCAAAGAGCTGCTCATTCGGGTGCTTGCCAGCACCCACCATGTTCAGCTAAAGACCACCAGAAGAATAGCTGCTTTGCTGTGCCATTGCCTCCAGCTCCCTTTAGCTGGTGGTGGGACACTGACACCTCTGCCCCATCTCTGATGTCTCTCTGGCTGGGACAAGTGGCCCTCCCAGGGCACCTCTCTCCTCCCCTGCAGTCAGAGGTGGCCGGGTGCTATTCAGCCAGCACCGTAGCACATCTTTCCACTGGCATCTTATTTTTTTCCCTTGAAACCCATCTTAGCAAATGCAAAATGTGCACAGCTCTTCTGGCAAAAACATGAAGACCCCTGGAAACCCCCCAGCACAGACCCTGGAGCTATTTTGGTAGGTGAGTGTGTGTTATTCCAGGCTCAACGCTACCCCAATGCCCTGTCAAAGACCAGCTCCTCTCCTGGGGCATGGACAACCCAGCTGTCTGTCCTCCCCCAGACATGCCAGCTCTTCCCCCACAAGCCCTCAGGTCTCACCTATCAACACTTCTTTCCTCTCCAGGATGTTTTTCTGGGGGAGCTGAGCGGCTGAGTTGCCGGAGTCTATCGTGTTGTCGATGAGCCCCGGCTCCGCGTTCTTGCCCAGCCCAGGTCCTGACGGCGGCGTCACCACGGCCATCACTTCATTACTGAGGTTGGGACGAGTCGTCTCTTCCTCCTCCCGGATCTCAAAGTCCCCGCTGGGGCCGCTGCTGACTGGGACCTCCAGCTCGTTGTCGAGGACTGTCGTTACCTCCCCTGGCTCCATCTGGGAGAAAGGACAAGATGGAGCAGGGGACAAGGACCAAAGGACGGTTCCCACCTCCAGCAGCTCTGATGTGTCCAGAGGAAGGACATCACAGTAGCGATGACAGGGTGGGCCTCTCATCAGGGAACGTAGGGGTAATATTGGTGTGTCCCTTCCCTGTCTCACTAAAGTGGATGGTTATATTGCAGCAAGCAACACAACCCCACATCTTGATGGTCACCAAAAGGCTGAGGCCACTGTGGCTGAGTTGGACCATTCTTGTCTGTCCCCATCCCAGGTGCCCTTGAAACACACAAACACCCACCTGTTCCCTGTAGCTTCCCCTAAAGAGAGCCCCGCATCCCAGACCCACATTTGGGCTCTCTATCTCCAGTGTAGACCAATGGTTGGCTGAAACATCTCACAGATGCCTCCTGGCTAGACGTGAAGTGATGCAATGGTTTGTGCTACAGCAACATAGCAAGGGTAAGGATTGGATGCCATTGGATGAGCCCCAGGGGGGTCCCTTCCCTCTCCCTTTCATCCCTTCAACCTACTCTTATGGTTGCAGCCCTGCGCCACAGGACAGGAGCAGGAAGATGGGTCCTTCTCACCCAGGACACGGAGCCAGCCCAGCTCCCTGCTGTGGTCCCTGACCAAGCCCCTTGTCAAGGAGGTGAACCCAGCCTGGATAGCAAGCATGGGCTGGGCAGATGAGCCATTCCATCTCCCTCCAGCCCAGCCCTGACCTATTTGTTGCCTCCTTCGCATCCCCACACCTGCAGCTCCCTCAGGCCCAAATCCCCCCTGACTTTCCCCCTTGTCCCAGCAGTCTGACCTGCTATGTGTCCACATGCTGAGCTGGACCACACTGAGCATCCCCAGGCAAAGCCTCCCTGTGATCCCTCCTTCGCAGGGCAAACAGCTCCCTCCATGGCTGCCTCCGGATGTTACAAATGGGGATGAGCAAAGAGCTCGATGGGCCAAAGCCGGGGAGGGCGAGCGGGAGCCCTCTCTCTCCATGTCACGCTGCCCCCGGCGCGAGCGCATGGCTCACTGCTTCCCACAAGCATGCGTTTTTGTGACAGAGATTAATTGAAGGTCAGGGAGAGCCCAGAGCGCTATACATACGTATACGTACACAGAAAAGAGGGACTAGTTTAGACAAATCACTCCACCTTTCAGTCAAAGCGGTTTTCAAAGGGCCCCTGAGGGGCTCTGAATGAGAGATGGATCAGCGGATTAAATCCCGTGCTCAGGACACCCGACGGACTGGAAATGCACCGTCAAGCTGTAATTGTGGAGGTTTGGGCCTCCCATTGACAGGCTGCAAATTGGGAAATGGTACGATGAGTCCAGACACCAAGCCCAGAGGAAAGACGCTCTTTCCCCCTGGGGCGGTGGTACCCCCAGCCCTGCTTCCCTCCTGCCTGGGGAAACTGCTCTGGAGCAGCTGGACAAGGCAGAGCTGGGGGCACATGGCACACCCCTGAGTGCCCCCATCAGCTCTTGTGACAGTCCCATCACCATGGTCTGCCGGTGCTAAACCCCCCACCCTTTAATCTCCCCTCCCCAGCTCCCCAGATGTTCCACTCTCCGTAGAGCTGGTAAGAGCCCAACCTGACTTGACCTTCCTCTGAGCAACTGGCTCAGGATGTATCTACCCCAACGGCTTCCCATCACCATTGTTTGGCTTCAAACACGGCCCATGAGCCCTTTAGCAGGTGAGAAGGGCTGCCGCCTCCTACCTGGGGGGCTTCTGTGGGTGGCAGCGTGGCAGGACTGGATGGTAAGGCAGTGCTTTTTTCTGTGAGGTCTGCAGTCCTGGAGGTGCTTGGTTTTGGCAGGGACCTGGGCTTGGTCGTGCTGGTGGGGACAAGCCGTGATGTGGCCGCCTCTGTTGGTGTGCTGGTTTCGAGGGTGGAGGTGGTGGGTGTCTCCAAGGTGGTGGCCCGGGTGGTGGCTGCCTTGGTGACAAAGGGCGGGAGGAACCTCCGGACGGTGGTGGGCTTGGCAGTGGCCATGGTGGTGCTGGTGGTGGTCGTAGCAGCAGTGGTTGTGGTGGTGGTGGTGGCTGTGGTGGTGGTTGTGGTGGCAGTCGTGGTGGTAGGGGAGTCACTGGCAGTGGTACTGGTGGTGGTTGCTTTCCAACTGGGGATCACTGGTGTCTCTGTCATCCTGGGGATATACAAGATGCTGGTTGTCTGCTCGGGGGTGGTGTCCTCAGCGGGGAATGGTTCAAAGGGTGTTGCCACAGGCTGCACCGAGGTGATGGGCAGCACGGCTGCCGTGGTGGGGAGCGTGACGGACGTGTCCGTGGTGAGGCTCACTGCCGTCTCGAGCCCTGACTCCTGCTCGAAATCTGAAACAGCATGAGAAGAGCAAAGGGTGAAGCTGCTGCTGGCCCAGCGCTTCCCAGGGCTGGCACCCACCTGGCCTCACCCCTAAAAAAACCAAAAGCATGGACTGGTTCCAGGTTCAGCAGAAACCAACGGCTGCAAATGCCCATGTAGTGGCCAAAGCCCCTCTCTGGGGTCAATGAAACCTCTATAACATGGCACGTGCTATTGTGCTGGGGAAGGGCTAATCCTGCCCAGTAGGACCAGAGACTGAAATGGGAAATGGAGTCACTTGAGCCCAATCTTTGGGCCAGTTCCCTTTGCTTTTGTCTAGGAGAGGGCAGGAGGGCAGCTCTGGAGATGGACAATGGGGATCCCCACTCTCACATCCCATGGCAAGCCCCTCTCCAGTCCCACCAAAACCCATGGCTAGGTTCCCTGGGGACCCTCCCCCAGGAACCCCACAGCTACTTACACCCCGAGCCGGAGCCTGAGTAGACGTCATCCAGTTCATCATCCCCAAAGGGGTCATCGTCCCCGGAGCCCTCCAGGTCCACAGGCCTCTCGTAGTTCTCATTGCGCCAGCGCTGAGCCTGCAGCCAAGCGGGGAGAGAGGCGTGAGCAGCTCCAGCCTGACAAATCAAGACCGGTGCCTGCACAGACACCCCCAGAGGGCTCTTGCGGGACGATGCACAGGTTAAACAGGCCAGGGAAAAGCAAGACCAAGGGAGCAGGAGTGCAGGCAGCACTTTCCAGCTCAACCATCCAGAATCATGGTTTTTTTTCTTCCCCAAAACCAATTTGCTGCTGCAAATCTTTCAGACAAGCTGACATTTTGTGGAGAGCTCACATTGACTCCGATAACATTTCCCATGGAAACAAGCCCTCTGGAAAAGGGGGGGGGGAAACCAACAACTGCTTTTGAATGCTGTTAGAAAAAATTATCAATTTTATTCTCCAGCTCACTATTGTTTTGGTTTAGATGATTTTCATGTGATTCCGGGCACAGGTGTGACAGTAACACGCACTATCAGCTGCCATAACTTGAAAAGTCTCACTATGAAACAACATCAGACTTCAGGTATTCCACTGCTTTTCAGTGCTGCTAAAATTTGAAGAGCCCTTGCTAGTAGGGCTCTTAAACATCTTGTTTTGCAGATCAAAGCGTCTCCTGTTTGTGTTGCAAGGAAACACTTTGACACTTCATTACAACCCAAACAAGGCGGCTTTGATCTGCAAGATAGCATCAGATGTTTCAAGATGTAACAAGCCAGGTTAGTGCTTAAATTTAAAAGAAAGGGGTTGAAGGGTCCCCTTCACCTGTTCTAGCATTTTACCTCTTGAATAAACTTCGAGTTTCTTTGTTTTCATTGCAGATTAGAACAAAAAGGAGTTTTGAAAAGTCAGAAGGTCCCATGACATAGCAATTTGGGACTTTGAACTCACATTTTGTCCCCACATCTCTTCTCCTGGAGCCCATCAGCTGGCGAGGGAGAGACAACCCGGCAGCCTGGAAGGCAGGCGGACACTTGCCAGGGGCTGCGAGGTGACTGCTGCCCTGGTGCCCAAGCCAAGGAGATGTCTCCTGCCCAAACCCTGCCTGTATCATCACTGATGTACCACTTGGGTCACACACACACGGTGACAGTGTGAGCACATTCCTGAGGACATAAATCTGTCAGGAAGGTCAAGGGGAGTTGGGCTTTTAAGTGTCTGTCTCTCCTGAAAGTGCTGCTGAGCTTTTTCTGGCTGGATCTATTCCTTTATCTCCAGCTCTCCCCTATCACCGCAGCCACTGGTTATATCCCGCCAGTCTCCAATGTGCCACACACCTTCCAAATCACTGGGAAGATTCAGTCTTGGCCCCCAAGATAATGCACTATCCTGGCGTTTCAAATCCATGGTCACCAGCAGCTCACTGAAGAAGTCTGTTATCCACCAGAATTAATCCGCAGGGAACTGGGAATCGAGCAGCCCCTTGGTGAGCCACAGAGGCCAAAACCCGCTGCAGCACGAGGCTGAGGATGGGAGACGTGCTCTGAATGTGGGTGTCAATGCTGATTAACCCTGCAGAGATGCTGGGAAGCCCAGCAATGGCCATAGTGCTGAGGAAACAGCCTGGAGAAGAGGGACCAGGAGAGATGTGACAGAGGCAGGAGGTAGCCAAGAGTGAGGGGGACACATCCCTGCAAGGCAGGAGCTTGCTTTCCCTCCTTGGAAATCAAGGCGTCACCAATGGGTGACAAGCTCAAAGAGCTTTATGTTGCCAAATGATTTCAAATAATCCTTTGTCCTGATTTATGGAGGATCTATGGAGGGCTCCAACTCCTGGAGAAGACAAATAGTAGGGAAAAACTGATGCACCAAGGATCAGTGCAAGTGATTTTGCTAAATAAGTGATGTCTCACCTATAAACCAGTGTGCAACAACAAAATAAATAAAATGCAATAATGCAATAGATGCCCAGGTGGGATCTGCTGTAGCCCAAGGGGAAGGCAGTGGATAGAAGTAAAAAAATCCCAAGAACCACCTTTGGTTTCACCATGCAAGTGTTCCATGACTCCCCAGCACTGACTCCAAAACCTTTGGGCCAATGTCCCTCCTGGGTTGGTAGGACAAAGCTATGGAGCTATGGAGCTCACCCACTGTGAAACAGTCCATCCAGGACTTCTCTGTCCCTGTGATCCGTGCAGGGAAGCCAGGGACCAGGAGATCCCAAGGGACACACAGGAGCTAGTTCAGTGTCTTTTGAAGGCTGATGGGGTGCACCACCCATAGGAGCCCATAAATTATGAGACAGGCCTCCAAAACTGATGGGAGGGCAAGGAAAAATTGCAAGGTTTGAAGGATGGGAGGAATAAACATTTGGAGTTACTTTTATTTGCTTTTTGATTATTATTATTATTATTGTTATTATTACACCAAAAATATTGAGGCTCACCAAGAAACGAGGAGGCCACTGCACAGCCGCTCCCCAGACCACCCCTCACCCCTGCCAGCTAAGCTGGGTGAGCTCCCCGAAGGCTGGATTCTCTCTGCGTGACCTTGCCATAATGGGAGCCACATGGCCCGGCTCCATTAAGCCTGTTTCTCCCACAAATTGGAACCAGACGAGGCAGGTCCAGCCACTGTCTCCCCGGCTCCCCATGCTTGGATGGGGAAATGAAAATGGAAGTGCATGGTGCCAGCATGCCATGCCAGCCCCTGTTCATCCACCCATGGATCCATCCATCCATCCATCCATCCATCCATCCATCCCTCCATCCATCCATCCCTCCATCCCATGGGGTGGAGAGACTCAGCAGAACCAGTGCACGTCCTGGATCTGTTCTGCTGAGGAGAAGGGCCCGGAGCGATGCAGCGAGGGCAAACGGGTACATGCAACACGCTCCCATCCCGCTGCAATGACCCCCAGTTAGCTGAGAATAAGGAGGACGGGAATGTTGAATTAAAGCCACTTTGGCAGCTGTGGGTGCTGTTTGCAGCCAGGGTTTGGTACCAGCAGCCCCAAGGTGATCAAGTCACTGGGAATATCCTGGAGATGACAGAGATCACTGTGTAAGGGCAGCCCCCAGACCTCACCGGTGAGAACTGCCCAGTCTCAAAGCCAAAAGCAAACCTTCCCATGAGAATAACACCCCCATATTTTGCTCAGTCAGTCACTGAGTCCAGCACCCCCTGCTCAGCACGTGGCCAGGGAGGAGTCCCCCGGCACCACTGCCCACCCCCAGCATCCTCCCGGGGTCACCGACCCACGCTGTGCTCCAACCTGCAGCACGCGGCTCCCTGACATGACGCAGAGGTTTGGAGCTGGAAACCCTTTCTGTGGGTCTGTCTCCTCCCCAAATCCACACCCTCTGCACTGTGCAGACACCATCCCTCCCTCCAGGTTGAGGAAACAGGATTCGTGCCACAGCCCCATAGGGATCCATCTCCCGGAGGTGCTGACTGCAGCAGAAGCAACTTCACAGCAATAAAACACCTCACAGGGCCAAAACTCACTCTCCAGAGACAACTCTCTCAATGTGAGAGACATCTCTCCCACGCCTGCCCCTCACACACCAGCCTGCAGGAGAGCAGAGATGTTCTCAGCTGGGTTTTGCCCTAAGTGGATTCCAGAGGATCGGTGGCGATCGGTGGAGTTTATACTGAAGAGGGATGCCGGCAGCCCGCGGCACGGGGCAGCCTGCCAGCAGCCCAGCTCCAGCTGCTGCCTGGCCAGCTCAGCGCATGTAATACCAGCTCCCGCACGACCAGGCACCACGCTGCTGTTGCACGGCGACATTCACAAAGCTGCAGCGTTCCCGTTGCTCAGGGGAGGTGTAACGGGGACTAAAGTGGGCTGGCAGAGAGTTTCCCTTCTTTTGCTTGTCCGCAAGTCTCCAGAGGCTGCTCCTGAGCTGCTCCTGCATGCAGGAGGAGCTGGTGGTAGAAAACCATGGCAAACAGCAACGGATGCTGGGCAACTCCATTGTTCCCCTCCAGCATCCGTCATTGCATCTGCCCTAAATAACCCCACAGCCAGGACCAGGCGTGGGGGGGACCCCCTGACTGCAGCAAGCACAGTGCCAGCCCACCAACCTTCACAAAGATTTATTGATAAAGACTTGTGAAAAGTCTCCAGGTGTTGCCGGTGCAGGGGGGGGCGGTGTTTGGGACACGGCTGTTCCCAAAAAAGCCCTCATGCTGCTCCACTCCCAAGGCACTGACGTAAACCTCCTCCTGGCCAAGCTGCCCCAGCTGCAGCCCTGATGGTATTAGGTCAGGCTCATGCAATAAATCTTGGGAACAGTTGGTGTTTATTTGGATTTACTGCTGCTTTGGATCGTTAATACTCCATGTGCACCAAGCCCCGCAGTCGTGCACGACTCCCAGCCCCCCCCCCCCCAGCATCGAGGGGGCTGCTCCCCCTTGCACAGCTGGGATGAAGCAGAAAGGACCGGTGATTTTGCCAGCCCGGGAAATCACAAATCACGCAGGATGGCAGCTCCCACCTCCCGACCTGCGGCTGCCTCCCCATCCGTCACAGCCTGCACCGCAGCAGAGACGCAGCTTGGCTGGATTTGTCCCAAAAAAGAGAAACTTCACCCTGACTTTATCCTTGACACAGCAGGCTCTGCGCGGTCAGGGCAAGGTTGGAGGGAGCCCGCTGGCAGGTTCCCCTGGGCGTGCTGGATCCGTCCCTTGCAACCCCTGGTCCCCAGGGATGGTGTCATGGACTGTCCCTACCCCGTGGCAGGATCTCCTGGGCATGCTGGATCCATCCCTTGCAACCCCTGGTCCCCAGGGATGGTGTCATGGACTGTCCCTACCCCGTGACAGGATCTCCTGGGCATGCTGGATCCATCCCTTGCAACCCCTGGTCCCCAGGGATGGTGTCATGGACTGTCCCTACCCCGTGGCAGGATTTCCTGGGCATGCTGGATCCATCCCTTGCAACCCCTGGTCCCCAGGGATGGTGTCATGGACTGTCCCTACCCCGTGACAGGATCTCCTGGGCATGCTGGATCCATCCCTTGCAACCCCTGGTCCCCAGGGATGGTGTCATGGACTGTCCCCACCCTGTGACAGGAGGGACAGGGCTGCCACCCCAGCGAGAACCCCAGTGTCGGGCTGCGAAGCCTGTGCAATGGCTGAGGATTGTCAACCCCATGAGAGGGTTTTCCACGGCACAAATTTCCTGCCTGCCTGGGGCCGGGAGTCGCACAAGCCGCATCCTCACCCTTGATCAATCTTCTCCCGCGGCTGGGATGGGGAGACCCACTCGCAGGATACCCAGGGCCTCTGTGCAGCCCTCTCCGGGCGTCTCACACAAAGCTGGGCCCAGAGGGCAAAGGTTTCTCCAGGCAGGGAGGAAAACCCAGCGCGATGCTCATCCTGGCCCCAGTGCCCCCCAGCCCCATGCCAGACCCTGCCCTGTCCACAGCGGGATGCTGAGGGCCAACGATTAGCCAGCTCAAGCCAAGGGACAGCAGCTCCCATCCCTGCAATTACAACTTCCCGGCTAATGGCTCTTGGCAGGGGGTTTCATTAGCCGGCTCAGCCCTGCTTCCCCCCGGCCGGGCTTCATTAGGGAAATTAAACCAGGGGTCAAGGCAAAGCTGCTGGAGGCACTGGGGCTCAAGACACCAGCTGGACATGGGGGGTTGCATGTCCTTTGGTGATGTCCAAGTCCACAGGAGGTGAAAAGGAGCAGAAAGGTTTAAACGTGCCCTGCAAGGTGCTGGGTCTCTGCTGGGCCACACTAAGGACTGTCCTGCAGAAAGGGAACTGCTCGTGCCACGTCCCCATGGCTCAGCCCATGAGCTGGTCGTTGCCACGCCAGCCATGGGGGCGGCCTGGGCTAGGATCCAGCTCTGGCACCATCCACACCCCAACCGCCTGCCCGATTTCTACTCCTCCGACATCCAAAAAAGATCACAGATCTGCTGCAATAAAACCAAGCCCCAATGCAAAGCAGTCTCCATAGGGCAGAGCCAGAAAGTCAAATTTCAATAAGCATTCCTCCAGTGCTCTAAATGACCCAAAATCAGTGCCAGATCCAAAGGATTTGGATGTTGGCAGCTCTGGAGGTGACATGGTCACCACATCAAGCTTAGATGAGAAAACATCCCCCACTTGATCCAAGGACCCTTTTGCTCCTGCAGGAGCCGCAGGGCTGAGCAAAATCGGCAGGAGATGCCACCCACGCGGCCACACGCTGTCCCCTTTGATGCCTCCGCTTGGCTGGACCAGCCGGGAATGGCAGCCAAGGGGTCGCAGCAGCACAAATCACACCCAAATCTGCTGCTAAGAGCCTTGGAAAGCGAGTGAGAGCTCAGGCCCTTTGGCCCGGCACCATCAGAGCTGAGCAGGGAGATTAGAGAGGCTTCAGTCCCTCTCCATCATCTATGCGCATGTAACCCCCCCAGCACAGCAGATGGCCCGTCCATCCCTCTCCTCTCCCTTTATCAAGGCTGGTGACATCATCTTACAGGTGAAAAAAATGTAAAGCTCAGGAAAAGGGTCCCACAGACACATTAACCGCGCACACACACACACACACACCCCAACACTCCCCGAGCAGTTTTCCACATACAACAGAGGATTTGGGGACTTAAAAGATGGGGCAAACCAAGACACAGAGGGGACCTGCCCATCACCTCTGTGTAGGGTACAAACATGCTCCTACAGACCCCTTGGCATCTTCAGATGCATCCTGGGGGATAGGGACCAGCTAGTTCAGGTCTTCCTAAATTCCCTGCACACCCTTTCGTTCACGTCCCTCCTTCCCTAGGCAGGGAGGACAAGGGTGTTATATTTTTTAGGGTGTTCCCACTTCCTGGCAAGGTTTTGGCAGTGATTCTTCAAATTCCCCAAACCTGCCCCAAACATTAAACCCAAAATGTGCTGCCGTTGCAAAAGCGATATTCACTGCGGAGTGTCTGGCTTTCAAACTGGGAGGAAGGGAGCCTTATAAATCAATCCATTTTTAACCACGGGGAGAGGCTGGTGAACCTCCCCGGGATGCTCTCAGGCCCTTCTCCGGTAGCCATCGGCATAGCAACGGTCACCATGGAAACCGCCTCCTCCATGGCGACGCATCCATCGCTGGTGCGAGGCGATGGGTGGTGTCCTCCAGCGCACCCACCCAAGCCGGGTCTGGGGTCTGCTTCCCCGGGGGTGCTATGGGGGGGGCTAAGGGGGGAGAAGGGGACAAGAACCATCTCCGACAGCACAGAGGAGCTCCCAGGGGAACCATCTGGGCCAGGGGAGAAATCCCGGCTTGAGTCCCAGCATCTGCTGTCTGCGGGACTTTGCGGAGGGTCAGAGCATCCCCCCTTGCCCCACCAGCCCTGGCTGGGAGTTATCTGCCCCAGTCTGGCTGGTGGAGGTGACTGAAGACTGTGGATGTTTCTGGCCCTCCTGGCTGTGGACAGAAGGTCAAGAGTTTTCCCTGAAGGAACCAGAAGGGAAATAAAAAAGGATTAAATTTGGTGGTTTCTAAGGCAGCCAGGACACAGGCATGGTTTGTGCCCAGAGTTCGGCATGCAGTAATGGGGAGCAAAGCTAGGTGGTAAAATCCTTCCCTGGCACACGTCTAAGGCTCACTGGCAGCACACACAGAGAGCAGGGCACCCCCAGAGGTGACGCGAACCCCAGGAAAGCATCGCAGCCCGAGGAGCCCACACGCCTCCTCCCACTGGGTCCGGCGGCAGCCCCCGGCACTAAGTGTGCTGCAGGGAGACCTGGCATGGCAAGCTGGGGACAGGGGGGATTTTATCCCATGATACAGATGTCCACAGCCATCCAGCAGCCTCCAGCACAGCTCTGGGGTATGAGATGGGGCCAAGGCAGGGGAAGGGACGCATGCGGAGAGCATCAGCAGGGACACAAGGGACCAGTCTACTCCACGTCCCGACGGGTGGGCAGGTAAAGAGGAAAAGGAAGATTGAATCAGTGTGAAAGCAGCCTGGAGAACAGGACTGGGTGGTGCAGGCGAGCACGAGGACCAGCTCGCCGTCCCATCCCTTGGTACCAAACACAGGCTTCTTGTCTCTGCATCCCATCCCCTGCCCATCCTGCTTGTAAAACAAAGAGCAGAACCAGAAAGTCCAAGTCCCAAAGGTCTTGGGACCTTGCACCTCAACCCAGTGAGACAGCTTTGGGGAGCCCAAACCCCCTGCTGCCAGCAGCAGCCCCGCACCCCCGCACGCTGCAAGGGCGAGGGGAGAGGATGAGGTGGGCAGGAGATTGCCCTTGCCGTGGAGCAATGCAAGTGGCGACGGCAGCAAGAGCAGCAGCGACCCGGCGCGTGTCCTCGCCTCCAAGGGAGATGCTGGATCTCGCCACGTTGGAAAGCTTGGAAGGATGCAGCCAGAGTCAGCAATTCATCAGGGGCTGAAAGCCATTTTCTCCAGGAAAACACATTTAAACTGAGAACATATCGCAGGAAAAGCGGCGATTATTTCTATGATATTTTTCCACAGGATATTTTCAATTAATCACCCCTTGAAAGAACTTTTCTGGTATTTTATATAGAAAACCTTAATAACTCATCCCAACACGTGATTTAGTGATACTATAAACAGTTGAAATAATAGTAACTCGCACATAAAGTTGGAATGAAAACATTGTTTCTGAACCTTAAAGACTCCACAATTCTTTTCCCACTGCAACAAAAAAAAAAAAAAAAAAAAAAAAAATCACTGAATTTCCACTCTTCCATCCAAGGCTGCGAGTTAAAAATAAACCTGTTGGAAGGCTGCTCCAGACAGCATCTCAGTGTCACCAGGAACCGCTGCTTTGGGAAAAGACCTCGATGTCCCAGCATGGTGAGCCCTGGTTAATTTTTTGCCCGAGGATTGATGCTAGAGACCACCAAAGCTGCTTGAGATGGAGATGCCCATGGCAAAGCCAAGGACGCTGGGCTAGAAGGCAGTGCCCTGGCACGGCTGGAGTCTGGGGGTGCGGGATGCTGGTGGAAACTGGGGAGGGGCTGATGCTCGTGGCCGGCAGAGATCCCACTCATAAAAAGTGGTGTGAGCTCAGGCGAGCAGCAACCAGTTATTTTCTGTAACTTCATTCTTTCCCAGATTAATTAAGCCCCTGAATAACAGCTGCCTAAACCCCAGTGCATTTTGATTTAATAGGCCAGTTATTTTATGCAAGTAAAATAATCATTAACATTTACCGAAGAGCAGCAATTATTCTGGCTTTGTATCGATTCTCCGCTGCCAACGCAGGCAATGCTGCGAGAGGCCGGGCTGGATGCGGGCACATCCCAAAACCTGCGTTCGGACACATACGCTCATGAGTGTTTAATCATCACTCAAGGAATATAACGAACCACCAGGTCCAGGTAGCCTGGACCAGGCTCAGCTCTTCAAACAGCATCTCTTCCTCCTCCTCCTTGGGATCGTCTGTCTCTACCGTCATTTTTTATCCCAATTCTTCAATGGATTAGTGCCAGATCCTACCCAACTACACAATAAATATCCCCGAGCCAGGGCTGGCATGAAAAATAGCAAACCTCCCAACGTAAATTGTTGCTAACACCTCATCTCCCAGCACGCTCCGCTTTTTACCTCCGGGGAGATGAAGGAGAAAAAAACCAAAAAACCAAACACACAAACAAACGTCCCCACCTCCTGCTGCATTGCAAAGCGCCAGGCGAAAAGGCACAAAAGAGCCCAGCGAGGCTCTGCCACGCATGGGTTGGGATTGCATCAGGCAGTCGAGGTGGCTTCTTGGGGCTCCCCTGGGGTGGCATATCCCCCCCGCCCCCCCCAAGCCCTAAGTCCCCCCCGGGGATGGCCGCGTTTGGCTCCTGCTGCATCAGCAGTGGTTCAAAGCGCAGCCCTTTGCCCCACGGCTGCGGGTTTGGCCAGAGCTGATGGAGCACACGGATGGGAACGGTGCTCTTGGCTGACGCAGGAGTGGGGTAGGAGGTCCCCCCAGGCCTGGGTGAGCCAGTGTAAGGGCAAAGCCAAGCCAGAGCTGGGCTCTACAGACCCCCTTTGGTACCCAGGAGTGGGGAGATACCTGCTTGCCGAAAAAACCCAAACCTACGATGCCCTCCATCCTACAGAGAGCATCCTGCCAGCCCAGGCAGGGCAACGCAGACAACCTGCATGGGATGGAGCAAAGCCAGCGGGGCTGGCAGGCGGGGGCGGGCAGGGCTCAGGCAGCCGGGATGCCCGCCCCCCCAGCTCTGCCGCCTGCCCTCCTCCACCTCCCCGCTCCACCTGCCCAGCCCAATTTCTTTTCCGTCCCGAAGGATTCGACATGCGCTCCAGACTCATTAATTCCCCTGGGATCACGCATTGCCATGGCGACACCGGCAGCCCCGGGAAAATCCTGCCCTCCTCAGCACGCTGCCCGCAGAGCCCAGGCCACCATCCCCGGATGCTCAGGGTGGGTCTCAGCCCCCCGGCTCCATCCACAATTTCCTTCCCGGGACTCGGGAGCCGCCGCTGTCAGCGGGAGCTCCCCCCAGTCATTACAGAATTGATTTAATTTGCTCTGCTCCATAATCCTATTGCAGCTTAACATGCAAAACTGTCTCGAGCTTTTCTCACCTTCCACAAAGGCGCGTTTCAGAGCTCACTCCCCTCCCTGAGACGCGGCCCTCCAAAGAGCTGCAAAATAGGACTTTATATACATATTTTTTTTCCTGCCCTTCCTCAAGCGCTTGGCACAGGGGCTGTGTCTGTTAAACACCTCCCCGGCGGCTCCCCAGCAGCAGGATGTGGCTAATTGGCGCTTTGGGATTCACACATTCCCTGTGTCACCCCCAGCTCCTCCAGAGAGACCCAGCAGCGCAGACGGGCCCCCCAGGAGCACTCGCCCTCCCAACCCGGGGGAGGACAGTCCCGTGCTCCATATCCAGGCCATTGAGATGGATTTTGGCCGACACAAGCATCTTTGGTGCTTTTGAGGAGCTGGGAGCTGCGGGCACAGCCGCATGCCTGGGTGGCTCACATAGGGGACAAGTCATCGCATGCCTCAGTTTACCTGTCTGCGAAATGGGGGCAAATACTGCAGGGCAGGGGAAGGGAACAGGCAGAGGCTCCTCTCCCATCCCCGGGGTTCTGGGTACCACGGCGCATGTCTGCAGAGGGTCATCCATGTCTCGCACCCCGCTTTCCCAGCAGCTCACGTCTCTCTGCTCCCCCAACTGCCCCAGACACAACTCTGGGCTGAAATTCAGAGTTTCCCCGTGAGTCAGACACACAAAAGGGCGAGCAGCGTTGCGGGACAGGCAAAGAGCCCAGCGGGAGAAGTAACCTCTGTGCCATGGATTATATCATGTCTGCGAGCGCCGGTGGGCAGCACACTGCAGGAAGGGGCATCCTCAGCCCTCGCCTCGGTTTCCCCCTTCCCCGAGGACTGGGGGAAGGCACGACGTCCTCTCCAAGCAGGACTCGACCTGCTGATGTGGGATGACGGCAGGGACGAGCTGGAAGGCGGAGCTGGAGGAGGACAGACGGACGGGTCTGCTCAGCGCTTGCTGGTTAATGCTGCCTCTTGCTTTACCCTTGCCAGAGCCCCCGCGCACGAGGCAGCCTCGCTGGTACAGCGGGTATTACAACAACAAAAAAATAATCAAATTGAGACTTGAATGATGCCAGGGGCCACCGTCACGTTAAAGAGAGGTTAAAAACCCTTCTGTGGGGACTGGGGATTTTCAGCCGTGGAAATGTGGTGGGGGCCAGCAACCGCTGGGGTCATCCCAGCCGGGTCCCACGGGTGAGCGCTGGCCTAGGGGCCAGATCCTGCAGCCGCCGCTGGGCACGGGGTGAAGGGACTTTTCCTTATGGAGGGGAAAAAAGCCAAACCGTATGGAGTCAAACAGGTGGAGCTGGAGCTGGTGTTCGCAAGTTGGGAGGGGAATGAAGGGGTGGGAAGGGGGCTGACGGGGAGCAGAGCCCTGGGCTCCACTCCTAAGGGGTGCACAGCACCCACAAAGCCAAGGTGGGTGCTGGGATTGGGGCCAGCAAGCCGGATGGCCAGGCTGGCGGAAGAAAGGCTCCAACCTGGCAAGAGCTGCTCCCGTGAGCTGGATTCGCATTGGCTCTGACGGCATTTCTCCTCCCAAGCTCTTTTTCATCCTTTTCTTTTTTCCTTTTTCTTTCTTTTTTTTTTTATTTCTCCCCTTTATTTTTTTTTTTCCTACATTTTTCACCTTTCCCTTTCTCCCCTCAATTCCATGCTCCAGGACCCAGGGCATTAAACAAACGTCTTTGCTCTCCCCAGCAAAGAAAGGGAGAGAAAAAGCTCATTTCCAGCCCCCTTTATTGGAAAAAGACGACCAGAAATTTGCACCTTAGTGCCTGAAAACTAGAAGGAAAAAAAAAAAAAACAAAAAAACCCACAAAATAACCCAAAACAACAAATGCTCAAGAGCTTTTAAGCCAGACCTGAGATGTTAAAGGAGCTCAACGTACCCGGAGCTTTGTCCCACAGAAAAATAAACCCAATGAGGAGGAGCTGTGGGGTCACACGGGTGGGGAAGAAATAGGGTGCTGCACCTTGCTGGAAAACAGCCTCCTCTCTCTTAATTACCCTCCTAATTACACCTGAGAGGCTTTCAGTGGGGACCTGAACTAATTATTCCCACTTAACATGACACCTTCATGCGTCCTCCTGCCTGTTGCCCATCGAGGGTGGATGAAAATAAATAGCTCCCTGGTTATTTGGGCCTCATGAGGGGTTTTCTCCAGTCCCAAGGACCGGCCGACTCTTTTTGGTTGGTCACTAGAGGTTCATTCAGCCCTTGCAAAGCCACTGGCGGCACCGGCCGCAGCCGAGCGCGAGCCCCGTGGAGAGCTGGGTGGTTTTTGGCGACAGCTTGAGCTCCTCCGCGCATCCAAATCTCCCCAGCCAGATGGTTGGGCTGATTACACGCTTCCCAGGTCACCCGAGGGCAATGCCAGCGTTTCCACAGGCCCACCAGCTCCTAGGTGAGGAGAAAATATTTATTCTCCTGCCTTCAGATAGGGAAGGAGCTATTTTTTTTCCCTTTCCAGCCTATTTGCTGCCAACGGGAGCCCATTCACTTCCCAGGGAAGGACGGACACCACAGCTGGAGAAAAGGCACCCCGTGTACCCGATGCCCACGATCCCGCTGGAGCAACCGGGTGTCTCCAGGTTCAGTTTTTCTTTACAACCCCAGCAGCAGAAAAGAGGGGAAAGAAAATAGGTGCCGGGACGGTTTGAAGCACGGCGCCTCGGACACTGCCGTCCTTGTTCTCCGCTGGCCACATTGTCCAGCCGGAGAGGGGGAAACCTAATCCCACTCCCTCCCCGCTCGGAATTCCCACCTCTCCTGTGTTAGAGCACCGAGCAGGCAGGCAGCAGTGTTAACTAAATATTATGATGGCGCCAGCCCTCCAGACACGACGATTTAATGCCCGGTGCGTTAAAAGCCAGGCAGGGATGATGGAGCGCACACGCTGCGCTCCCATTTATCGCAAGCCCCTAAACCGGGATGGATTCTGACAAGGGGGTTTATCCTTGTCCAGACCATCCTGAGGACAAGAGCCCAAAGCAAAACACACGAAGGAACGCACAGGGTGATGCAGGGATTATGCTGGGACCACCAGGCTTCCAGTGAGATCCAGCGATTTCCTAGGACTGACGTTCAACTATCACGGGGGAAAGGTGCCTGATTTTGGGGGGTGTCGAGAGATTTAATCAATCAGCACTTGAACCACGCGCAAACGCCGAGTGTTGCTTGCCTGACACTTAAATTCTTGGCACCTCAGAAATAGATTGACGGGTGATTAGGTTCAGAGCAAGCAGGTGTTAGCGCTGCAAAGGGGGGGGGGTGCGAAAGCCCCAGCTCAGGCTCCTTGCAGCCAGTGAGCAGTTCCCAGCGCAGGGGGAAGCACTGCTCAGCGCCCAGCGTAACCCAGTTTCTGCTGTCTCGCCTCATCACTCAGCTCCCCAACAACAATTAGAGCAGGGTGGGGAGTTCACACCAGGCTCCTGCTCGGGGAGGAGGTGATGCCATGAAGCAGAGGAAGGCCAGCAGCCAGCCTGGGGCCACATTCTGGCTCTGCCCAGCTCCTCTGGGCACGATGCCCTCTGCTCTGCCCTGGGGAGGCCGCAGCTGGAGTGCTGGGTCCAGTTCTGGGCTCCCCGGGTCAAGAAGGACAGGGAACTGCTGGAGAGGGGACAGCAAAGGGCTACCAAGATGATTCAGGGACTGGAACATCTCTCTTATGAGGAAAGGCTGAGGGATTTGGGTCTCTTCAGTCTGGAAAAAAAGACGACTGAGGGGGGATCTTATCAATGCTTCTAAATACTGAAAGGGTGGGTGTCAGGAGGATGGGGCCAGGCTCTTCTCAGTGGTGCCCAGGGACAGGACAAGGGGTAACGGGCACAAACTTGACCATGGGAAGTTCCACCTAAACATGAGGAGGAACTTCTTTGCTGTGAGGGTGGCAGAGCCCTGGCACAGGCTGCCCAGAGAGGTGGTGGAGTCTCCGTCTCTGGAGACATTCCAACCCCGCCTGGACGCGTTCCTGTGCCACCTGCTCTGGGTGACCCTGCTCTGGCAGGGGGTTGGATGGGGTGATCTCCAGAGGTCCCTTCCCACCCCTGCCAGCCTGGGAGTCTGTGATTCTGTGACAGCATCCATCCTGACCACAAAATTCATTTCAGCTGCATCTTTTTGGCTGCAAATTCAGCCTCCCTCCAAAAGCGCTCAGGAGGAGGTCAATGCTTCCCACCCCCAGCAGATCACAGCTGGAGCTCCTCGATTTAGGAAAAAAAAAAGAAAAAAAAAAAGGTATTTCCTCTTTCTAGTCCATGCACAAAGAGCCCTCAGCCTGTATTTATCTGCCCTGAACTTTATCTGCTGCAGTTATTCTCCTGGAAATGTAATCAATCTCCCTTCCGACGGCACCGGCCCCTTCAGCCCGGCGGCTGCACAGCCGCCTTCCCCTCTCCGCAGCCAGAGGCGTGAAGCAATCAAACGGGATGGGGGATAAAGAAAAATAAAAATGCAATTAAAAAGAAATAATAAATAAATCCCCCACATGGGGCAGCTCAAGCATTTGCTAAAGCTCTGCCTTTTGGGATGTCGCCCTGTTTGGTGCAAAGGGAGGAGAAACAGTCCCAGGGGAGGGAGCAGCGGGACAGCCCCCAGCAACGGGGTCACCCCGAAGGTGGCCACCACTGGGACAGGGCACGGCAGCTGGGACACCGGGACCTGACTCCCCCACGCACCGCGTCTGGAAGCACTTAGGCTCTGCACCACCCCAACAAAGCTAAGGTTTCGAGATGAAAGCAAACGTCTCGAATCTGCCCAAGATCAGAGCCTTGACCTAAGCGTTGCCCATCTCTGGTTACTGCTCCTTGCCTGGGAAACACCGCCAGCCCCGCCGGGCTCGGCTTACCGAGAAAATAAAAAAGCTGGAGGCTTCAAGCCTTATAAATGAGCAAAGCTGCTGCCAGTGGACAAAACCGCTCCACAGTCTCGCTGCCCCCGCACCGGGAATGGGGGGTTTGAAGGCTTTTTGTTTCGAGGTATCCTGGCCGCGTGCGATGGGTGTACGTGTGAAAGGGGGTTATGTCGCTGAAGGAGCTGTTCAAATATTTATACAACCCGAGCCTCCTCGTTTCCTGCTCCCAGATGAAGTCCTCTTAATGAAATGTAACTAAACAAGCCGCTTCCATTCTGCCTTTCCAACGATAATTACGGCTGATACAGTAAGTGGGATGGCAGCGTTTCAAAACCCCGCCAGAGAGATAAAAACCAGCATCCTTAAGGCAACATCTACCAGGCAGCATCAGCCCCGAAGTTTTAGGAAGAGGGTTTGCATTTTGGTGGTGTGACCTCGCCGGGGACCCCACCATCCATCCCCCCGGCTGGGCTGTTCACAGGTCTGAGACGGCATCACTGGTCCTGGAGGTGGCATCGCTGGTCCTGGAGGTGGCATCGCTGGTCCTGGAGCGAGAGCCCCTCTGTGCCACTGGCCGGGGAGAGCCGCCAGGTTAGCCCCAGCCCCTGATGGCTCTTCACCTTCTTCTCTGCATGGGATATCACCATCATCACAGCAGGTATTTAATTTTGTCAGGGAATAAGCAGCTGGAGTGAGGCAGCAGGACCATGTGCAGGGGTAGAGGCTGCAGTGTTGGAGACGGTATTTGTCGTCAAGTTGTCTGGAGGGAAATGCCCCTTGTAGAGCCTTTCCCGGTACCTCCGCCTCACCCATCCCAAAGCACGTGGTGATAGAAGGGGAAAACCATCCTCCTGTGCTTGAAAGAGAGATGGAAACTGAGGCAGAGCAAGGAAATGGACATCAGTGGCAGAGTCCAGCATCTTCCTAACAAATAAAGGCAACCTCTGCTCTCCTCCACCTTCTCAAGCTGGCAGGGGTCGGTCAGACACAGCAAGATGTCCCAGTGTGAGGGCTACCGGTAGAAAGCAGGTCCAAGTCCTTGCTCCACCATGTTTCCTTCATCCCTTGGACAAATCCCTTTGCCTTCCTCCAGCACTGTGCAGTTTGAAGATGGGTGACTTTGGCAGCAAGAAGGATTTCTACCCTTTAATGCTTGCAAGAGCCCAGGGCAGCACTGTGTCAACAGCAGAGACAATGGGTTGTGTGCTGGGTGCCATCCCTGCTGGGTGCATCACCAAGGACGGACACCCAACAGCAATTCAGTCTCCTTGGGGGAGGAGAGGTTGTGTTTCCCAAGGAGAGGAGATCTCCAGCAGCAGGAGGAAGCAGTCAGTGGAGCTGATGTCCACTATGGATGGATGAACCCTGGGAATGGCTGAAGGCAAAGTCCTGTATCCAGCTCCGGCCAGGCTGGAGGCTGGATGGCACCTGCAGAGCTGAGCATCTCCAGCCCGGGCACCTCAAAGCATCCTGCTGGCAGCATCAGGCTGGGGTTGCAGTGACCCAGGGGACAGCCATGATTATGTGCACTTACAACAGCTCGTGCTGGAGCACAGAGAGACCCCGCAGCCCGGCTGGAGGGCTCAGCTTCACCCCTGAGGGGGATTAGCAGAGCTGAAGGAGACCATGCTTCATCCCACAAACAGCAGCATCTTGGTGTGACAAGCACGTCCCCGAGCTCCCCGCACCTCAGAAGGGCAGCCGTAAGTTGTAGGACCAGCCTGGCTCGCAGGGAGCATCCTCTCTGCTGTTCGAGTGGGGAAACTGAGTCACAAAGCAACTGGGCAGCATCTCCCCAAAAGCCTGCAATAGCCTGGGAGAGGACCCCAGGAGTCCTGGCTCTGTATCACACAGCTTCTCCTCGGGGGGTGTGGAAAGCCAAAAACTGGTGTGTCTGGGGGTGTCAGGGCCATGACCCACTCCAGCATCTCGCCTGACATGCTCACAGCACCATCTGGCTCTGCACAGTGACGGGCTCCCAGGAAAACAAAAAAAAAAGAAAAGGGAAAAAGAAACCACCCGAAAACAAAAATAAAAAAAATTCAGCTCACCAGTCTTTTTTTCAGATCTAAAATTGATTAAAATAAACCCAGTGATCTGACTGAGCTGTTTCTATTTAGGACCTGAATAAGGACTTGTGAGCCCAAAAGCTTATCTGCTTTGGAGCTTTTTTTCCCCAACCGTATCAGTTGCTCTAATAAAAGATTCAGCCTCTCCCTGCCAGCCTCCTCGCGCTCGCATCCTCCGACTGTCACGCTTCCACCCGTGCAACAACCACTACCATCGATTTCTCCACCGCGATCCCCGACTGCTATCGCCCAGCAGAGGAGCGCCAAGGTTCCAATTCACCCAGCTGCTGCTTAGCCCACAAAAAAAAAAAAAAAAAAAAAAAAAAAAAAAAAATTAAGAAAGCAAGAATTTATATTCAAAAATCTGCCTCCTCCTCCCCATTTACTTCCATGGCTCGTAGTGATCTTCCCACCACGTTCCCAGTCCTGCACAGGGCTCAGCGCAAATCCTGGGTGCCCATCCAGCACCAGAAATGATGCTGGAAAAGCCATGGCAGATGGTTTGCATGCAAAGGGCGCAGCAAGGCTTGGGTGCAAGAGAGCTGAGAAACCACAGTTGGAGCCCAGCCCCAGGTGAAGGCAGCTCCCTGCCTGTGTCCAGGTGCCCTTGGCCATTTTTCTGCTGGTGGAGAGAGTGGGAGACCCAGGGAAGCAGGTCTGTGCTGGGGAGCACGTTTGGATGCTCAGACTGGGGCTGGGGGACCGAAACACTGGGATGCAGCGCGGGTGAGGGACAGGGGACCGCGGTCCCACAGACCGGCTCTCCCTGGGTGCTCAGTCCCCAAACTCCAGGCTGAAATGGTGACGCTCCTGCAAATTGGGCTCCTACATCCTCCAGACCCAGGATATCTCCCTCCCGCTGGGGACATCAGTGGCTGGTGCCCCTTCCAGCCTTCCCTTGTGCGTGGAGATGGTGGGGACGCACACCGTGCAAACCCACCACAACCCAACCCCAGCAGCCGGGCTTGCACAGCACCTTGCCCCCTCGCCAGCAGATTTTGGCCCTGGCTGGGCAGCCCTCTTACCCAACCCTGGCGATCGCTCACTTGAAAGCAAACCCAAGCTCGCCCCCCAGCTCGCTTCCTCTGCCCCACGGCCAGTTCAGCGAGGGCCAGGGCGAGGATTAGGGCTGCGACAGCGGAGGGGATTACCCACAGCCCTCGCTGGGTGCCCAGATCCCGGCAGATTGCCTGTGCCGTGGGGGGAGGACAGCACGCAACCTCGTGCCTTGGCCTCTGAGGGATTTGTTTTTATGATGTAATAAAATGGAGGATTTACCTAAACGCTACCATTACGGCAGGGAGGGGCGCATGCGGTGGCAGAAGCGAGCGACATCCACCGCAACACTGCGACGGGTGAGCAATCCTGTTCTGACCAAAGGGGCACTTTTTCCTCAGGAATTCATAACCCTCTGCCAGGCCCCGAGCGGCTCAGCAAGGCACCTCTGCCCCCTTTTCACCCATGGGGAAACTGAGTCACGGAGCAAATCCCCAGCATGGCCGTAAGTCAATTCTCCCATTGACTTCACCATGAAAGACCTCAGAGACGAGCAGGAATCTCCCTTGCTCTTCCCTACAGCATCAGCACCCCTGAGCACCCCAACCTCCACTTTGCCCCCAGCAGCCTGGGCTCGGGCTGATCCCGGCTCTGCTTCCGCCTTTCCTCCTGCCCGCTTCCTAAAATGCACAAGGACACGTGTCTGTAGATAAAAAGCACTATTTTTAGCATCTCATATCATTAACCTCTGGGACTCGCTGCTACACGTGGCATCCCCAGAGACAAGGTTTTAGAAGGGGGGGTCAAACCCAGGGAGGGGGAAGGCACGCTTACATCAGCCAGAATAAAAAACAGGTTATAAATTTGCACGTCACCGGAGCGGAGAAGGGGGTGTCCTCTACGCTCATCCCCAACCATCTGAAATAAAGTGGTTTACACACTCCAGGCTGCTTTCAAAATGTGGATTTGTGGCCACATCCCGATCTGGGAGTGGGAATGCTGGCGAAGCGGTGACGGCTCTGCTCTCCCTGGCCCCGAAACCCCACCAGGACCGGGCTGAGCGTGCAGCTTGGCCGAGCACCGAGGATTAACCTGGGGTTTCCTTTTGTAGCTCCCTCCCTGGGTTCATGCTGCTGCAGGGATGCTCTGGAGGATGCTCCCCGCATATGCTGCATAGAAATCCTGATTTTTGCCCTTGGCAGGGGATGAGGCCGTGCTTGCCCAACTGGGCTCCACCGAGCCCCACTCCCCTGCCCAAAGCCATCCCTGGGGCTCGTGGCAGCGGAGCAGCATCACGCCGGGGGCTGCTGCGGGGCCAGGAGCAGGAGAAATAGTGTGGGTGACCTGCTGCTGAGGGATGTTTCTTGGATATCAGCACTGGCTGCCCTAATCGGAGCAATAGGGCTGGGAGGGACCCCACAACCAGGCTGTGTCTCTCCTGCCCAGGCTCAGGATCAGTCCCGTGGTGCTGGTTCCCCATGCGCTGAGTTAACCCAGCCTTTAGCATCTCCAGCAATGGGTTCACACAGCCTCCCTGCAGCCCCTTGATCCCACCACATCCCGACACACAGGGGTTTCCCGTTGCCTGGCCCAAATTTTTCTAGCTGTCGGACATGTTTCTCACTAATTCCCCATGACCACAGTAGTCCCTGCCTGTCCCTGTCTGTCCCTGCCTGCCTTGGGCAGGGGGACCCGGCCACCTGGGTTCCCCCCTAGACCGCTGCTCAGGCTGGGCACTTGGCATCGCTTGTCCCCACACAGGCACACAATTTAGGGGGTCCCCACTGGAAAAGGCCAACGCAGCGCATGGGTGTGAGACGGCGCAATGGGGAAGTGGGGGATTTCTTGGCTGCAGCAGGCGGCGAGCATCCCCCACCGCTCTCACACCCGATTTTGGGTGATGCTCCCTGTCCATATGAGCTGGGGGCAATTGCTCTAAAACTCTCCAGGAAAAAGCCCCTGGGTACCAGGAGTGAGGGAGGGAAGGGATCTCAAGGCCAGGTTTTACCCACAGAGGTCAAAAATGCCACGATCCCCCATGGACATGCACAGGACTGGTCCCTTCACCCCCCAAAAAAATGCTCTTTGGTGTTGGCATCCATCATCTGACCCCAGCCCAGCCCCGAGCTAGGCATGTCCTGAGCAGGCAAAGGCCACCATCCAGCCCCCTCCCAGGGTGACCTACCCCACGTCATCCTTGGGTGACACCACTGTCACCCAGGAGGCCCCAAGCTCTAATTGCAAGACCCCCAATGGCTCATTTCCCCCCTCCCCCCCACCAAGCCCCACCACCTCCCTTCGTCCCTCCTGTCCCTGAGGTTTTATCTCCCTTAAGCCGATTGCCGGTGCTGCCGCCGGCGCTGGGGCCACCCGCGGTGACCCTCCGGTGTGCCGTCGGCTCACCAGCCGCCAGGTGAAGCAGCCAGGCTTGCAGCGGGAGCCTGCCTGCCAGGATGAAAGGGAATTAAAGCCACTGCTTAAACACAGTGGTGGCAGCAAGCCGGAGCAAGGCAGGATTCAAGGTGCCACCCAAGAGCGGTTCCCAGCCAAGAGCATCCTCCTTGGGGCTCCCTGTTGAGCACGGGGAGAGAAGTTCCCTCATTCTCCATCTTATTCCCAACTACAGCAGGCAGGTCTGGTCCAAACCTTCCCTAAACACAGGTGGGAGATGCCCGTGGGGTGTTTTCCCTCTCTATTTCCATAAGCATGTACGTGCCAGGTCCCAAACTCGGTCCCCGAAGGTGGCATCCACCCCTGCCACCCCCAGCGGTCTCGAAACAAGGTGTTTCCCCCAGGCCAGGCACAGCCATTCCCTCCGCAGCTCAGGGGGAGGCACGGGGAGGTACCGAGGGTAATTGTCCCTGCCTGGGTGTCCCCCTCACTGGGGTGTCCCCAGGATGGATGCCATGGGAGGCTGTCCCCAGTGTGGGGGCTGTGGGGAGCAGCTGGGGCTTGCGGGGCGCTGAGCCGGGGTCTGCTCCTGTAGGACCAGATGGCTCAAGGGAGCCTAATCCTGCCCAGCACAAGCGAGGAGGGGTCTGGGACCTGCGGGCAGATGGAGTGGAATGGGAAAGCCACGGGGGGTAGGGAAGGTCCCAAACCAAGGGACAGTACTGAAACGCGAGCACTTTGGAGGGAGACGGGCCACGGGCTGGGGGCTGCCGGCAGCTCTGCGATGCTCTCGGGGGGTTAATCCCCTCCCTGTGCAATGATGGGAAGGTTCCCAGCAAAACGGGGTTTAACACCCCCACGTTGCTGCCCCAGGCGTGTTTTCAGCACTGGTTGCACATTGCTGGTGGGCGCCTTCATCTGCGGGCAGCCGAGGCCATGGCAGGCTCCAGCCACGCACCTTCGAAGGAAAAACAGAAAAAGCAGCCCCTGAAGGAGCTGTATAAAACCCTCTGACGTGAAGATTGCGCCATCCTTTCCAGCCTTAAAACCTACCAACCACGGTACATCCCACCACACCTGCGCTTTGGGATGGCACAGTGGGGCCGGGAGCTGCTGCAAAGGGGTGGGAGGCAGCGGGGCCAAATCCAGGCTTGGTTCCCGCCTGCCACAATTCCTACCATGGATTAAAAAAAAAAAAAAAATCCCTCGTTTTTTTCTCCCTAATTATGGCCGGGAAAGGTTTGCCGTGCCGGGAAGCGCAGTCTCTGTGCTCCAGCTCCTAATTACAATGCAGAGCGTGCAAAATACAGGTCACCCAGCGCTATTATTACACACCTGGATGGTTTCCATTAATTAAGGGGGGAAAAAAAAGGAAAGCTGCGGAGGGAAATGTGCAACGCGGGAGCCTGAAGCGATGGATGTAAAAATACCCCGCGCAGGGACGAGCCGTGGGCGACTCACGGGCACTTGGCAAAATGTGGCCAGCACCGGGACACCGGGCAGATGGGCTCCAAAGATGGGCTGGTGGCACGTCCCCATCTGTGCTGGCTCCAGGGGTGATGCTGGCACAGCTCTCCCGGCTGGGGATAACGGGGGTTGTGGGGTGTCTTTGTGTCCCGGGATGTGCATCCCACCATTGCTGGTAGTGCAGGGCGGAGGAGAAGGGTGTTACACGATGGGCGGGCTGAGCGGTGGGTGCTGCGCGGAGGCGGGTGGGCGAGGGGAAGAGTGAGATGCTCTCCCTAACGCCGAATCCCCGGCAGAACATAAATACAGAATCACAGAGTCACAGAATGGTTCGGGTTGGAAGGGACCTTAAAGCCCACCCAGTGGCACCCCCTGCCCTGGGCAGGGACACCTCCCACCAGCCCAGGTTGCTCCAAGCCCCGTCCAACCTGGCCTTGAACCCCTCCAGGGATGGGGCAGCCACAGCTTCTCTGGGCAACCTGGGCCAGGGGCTCACCCCCCTCACAGCCAAGAATTTCTTCCTAATATCCAATCTAAACCTCCCCTCTTGCAGTGTGAAACCCATCGGTTGGAGCAGGAGGAGTCTCACTGCTTCCACCAGCATCGCATAAAGATGCTTCCCATGGGCTTCACACCGCAGTTCCAGGACCCTCTGTGTGCACCCTGTGAGCAGCATTTGGGTTTATAGGCACCTGGGAGCCTCTTTACACCCTCCTCTTCCTCTTCCCAAGCAATACAGGCCAACTCCAGATCCCTCTTTGGCCCGGCTCTCCATAGCCCCACAAAAAAAAGAGGAGGATGTTATTTTTTTTGTCCCCCAAACCTCTGACCTGAAGCCTCAGTTCAGTTGGGCCCGTTGAAACGCTCCCTCCAGCCAAGCGCCAGCGCTGCCAGGCTGCTGTTCCCCGCCTGCTCCCATAACAGCCCTGCGCTAAACAATGAAAACGCACGGAAAAGAGCAATCATCACCCCTTTTAAAAGCCAGCCAAGCGCAGCCCCAACCCTCCCACCCACATACCAGGCTGGGACGGTCCCAGCACTGAGATGGAACCGGCAGCGTAGATTCGTTCCCCCATGACCCAGCCGGTCCCCTCCTCTACCAGGGCAAAACCCTCCCCTGCAGCGGGGGAAAGGCTTTGGGATACTGGGAGAGCCACATCCCGGCTCCATCAATGCTAGGAAGAGGAACCAACAGCCATGAGGCCACCGACGGCTGTATTTGAGCTCACATCCCCTCCGTAATTTGCCGTGGAGTAGGGAGGACAATGCTCAATTGTGTTGTGGGAAGAAGAAAATGATCTCACGGCTGTTTGTGGAAGGAAAGGTTTCAGCTGGACACGCCTGCGGGCCAAGGCAAACCACCCGCCGAGGGAGCTGGGACACGGGAACCGGCCACGCCGCACCTCAAATCTCTTTTCCATGAGATTTCCCATGGGGAGCGGCGAGAGCTCAGCCCTGCCCCAGGCCGGCAGGAACGGGATGAGCTCAGCACGGTTATTCGGGGACATGGGGACACAGCTTGGGGATCACAAGCTGAGCTGAAAACCTCTTCTGCTTTTGGGGCGCGTGATGCCCTTCCCAGCTGGAGCAGCCAGGGTGACTCAGGAGGCAGAAATCCCCCTGCTCCAAGGCCACCATCGTGTCACCTCCTTCCACAGGCACAAGGCCACCACCGTGTCACCTCCCTCCATGGGGAACACCTCGGTGGGGCGAGTTGTCCCAGTGTGGGTGATACCGGCACAGGTTGGATGCACCACAATTCTTCCCCTCTCAGGGGACTAAGGAGAAATCTGGACCCCCCCAAAACAGCCCCCCGGGGAGCATTGGGTGGCTCCGGTGAGCCGGGGCCCTGTCACCATGCCAGGGGATGCTCCGCCGCGACCGCAGGAGAGGCAGCCACCGGCAGTAAAAAGCCTCTTACCGACCACAAAAAGCAATTGTGGGCTTTTTTTTATTTTATTTTGGTTTTTTTTGAAGCGCCACTTCATTTTCTGGCATTGGCTTAATTGTGATCATTAAGGTGGTGAGGGGAACGCTGAGCCTCTGAGGCTGCGGGGAGGAGACGAAGGCTATGGGGGGAGATCGCAGCCCCCTTGCTCTTAGAGGGAAAATGCTCCAGCCCTACAAACCACCCTCCTCCTCCCAACCAACCCCTCGGCTGCCGGCTCCTCTCCCTGCCGGCTGCTGCCTCAGTTTCCCCATCCCCTAACCGAGGGCTTGTGGTGGCAGCCAGCCCCGCTCATGCCGCGGCAGAGGTGCTGGCCGGGTTTTTCCCCCCTCGAGGAGCCAGACCCGAGACCTTTCCCAGCCACGAGTTCAAACACCAACACAACTGTCACCATTAAAGGGGATTTTCTCCGCGGTTTCCAAGCACGCCGGCTCAGTAACACGGAGCGGGCGGAGGGGCCGCATCCTGCCCCGGCAGCCGAGCCCGCACAGCCATGTGGTCTCCTATGTTTTAACAGTTTTTTGAGTGTTTTGTGCAAAACCCACCACACGGGAAACCGCTTTGTGAAGCTGGTCCCGATGCTCCAGCCTGCAACGCTCCAGAAATCCCCTCCGGCTCCCCCCGCACGCTGCCCCCTCCTCGGATGCGGGCAGCCTCCACAAAGGGCATCGCCCCCGTCCACGGGAGGGCTCTCAGCATCATTTTTAGGGATGCAGGAAGCATCCAGGTCCTGGTTGCACCGCAACTATGAAAATGGCAACAAATGCATTAAAAACCTGGGGGGGGGGCGTGGGGATGCTTCATTCTGGGACGGAGAAACGCTATCGCTGTCCTGACGCCGTGATAACCACCACCTACCTGCTCCTAAAACTGTTCCAGTTCAGTTACCGCAGCCCTGCCGCCCCTCCCAGTCCGTTCTCATGCTGAGCCACAGCTAATGAACCTCCTAATAATGATTAATCGGGAATATATCAGAGCCTCTCGCATGCAGCTGCAGGTTAATACCGACCCCCCCTCCCCAACGGCAGCTCCCCCAACCCGATGGTGGAAAAAATGAAGGAGCCCTTTTCCCAGGCGGCCCTTTTCCTTATGGCGCTTAATTAGGAATAATTAATCAAGGGTGGTGCTTTGCTGACCGCTGGCCCGAGCAGTAGGATGGGGTGTTTGCAAGCTTGCGCGGATTCGCGGGGAAGGAGTTTCTGCCCACTTTCCCCGGAGTTGTCATGGAAATGGTAATGGATGTTGATTAAGATGCCGTGCTTGCCAAATGCAAACGTGCCGCAGTTTTCAGAGGGACTCCAGCCCGAAGGGGATCAACCGGAGTCATCCTGCGCCAGGTAAAAGGGGAATTGCTGGAGGGAGACCCGGCCCCTTTCCGGGGATGGGGATGGAAAAATAAATGAGATGCCCCACCGTCTGCCCCAGACAAGCTTCATGCTCCGCAAACGCAGCTTTAAAGGGCTTTTATTCTGCCCTTAAAATATTAAAATAAAAAATCAAAACCATTGGGAAGCAGGGAGCGAGGGTGGGATCTGCCAGCAACGGCTACCAGCAATGCCCGGGGCGGGCAGGGATGGAGGAGGGAGCTCAGCACCATCCCAGGAGCAGGGAGAGGTTTCACCTCACTTTCCCGGCCTGGTTGGACCGGGAGGCAATCCCAAAGCTTCGCCCCCAAAACTGCAGCCCCACGAGCATCCACTGTGCCCCCCAGAGGTGGAAACAGGATTGGACCCCCCCCGCTGGGCCCCGGCGGTGCCGGGACGAGCCCCGCGGAGGGGATGGAGAGCGAGGTATTGCTCAGAGCCACCTGAGCCCGCAGTCGTGCCAGTGCCCAGAAATAGGCCCTATTTACATATGTAGGACGGAGCCCGCCATGCCCGCGTGGCCACGACCTACTTTCCTGCCACCCCGGCGGGACGTGGGCACATTCGGGGGCTGCGGCGGGCTCAGCTCGGCCCCCCCAGAGCAGCCCACCCTCCCATGATGAGCAGAAATAGGTTGGGAGTCCCGCTCTTGATGCAACCCCGGGTTTTCGCACCCAAAACGGCATCTCCCGGGAGATGCGACGGCTGCTCACGCCTCCGTCGCCGGCATCGATACCTACGGGAAGGGACTGGTGGGCTCAGAGCATCCGTCAGGTTTAATCACACGCTCACTGTGACTTGTTCTGGAGCTCTGAGCAAGCTCAGGACCCGGTTTCCACATGTGTCACGAGCTGTGGGGGCTCAGCTCCTGCACATCTCCATCCCCCGATCTTCACTGCCATTCCAGAGTCCATGAGCAAAAGGCTCTTGGAAGGTGGGGCACATGGTATAAAGACCCCACACACACCCTCTACATGCTATTTTTAATTTTATAAGCCTTTTTGCAACACTGAGCATAAAGCAATAAGCTTTTACCAGTGCCTCTGGGATGCTCCTTCCCTCGAGGACTGCAGAAACCGATTGGTTTCTGTACAAACACGGCTTTTTTCATTAAGGAAAAAAAAAAAAATAAAAACCATAATCCACCGCTGCTGAGCATCTTCCCGCTCGCAGGCGTTTCAGCAGCGTTCACCTGCGGGTCTGAATTGGGGATGGCACCGGGAAGTCCCCGAGGGGAGAAATGCCGATATTTATTTCACACCCTGTTGTCTCCCTCAGCCTGAGCAGCTCCCAGCAAATATCCAGGCAGGAAGGAGGTTTCTTTCTGCTCTGTCTTTCTACACCAGCAAAGATTCAAAGCAGCTTTAGCTTTCTGGTGGCAATACCCCTGCCTGACACATTTTGTGTTATTTCTTCAGAGCTACTATTCGGGGCTTCCAGTCCCTGCTGGTGAAGAAAAACTTATTATTGTAGAGGGAAAATAAAACCCACCTCAGCCAGCTCTCAGATATAGTCACTGGAAGCAGGTGAGGAACAAACAACCGATGCACGAGGAGGGTGTTTTCCTGCAGCCCTCATCTGAGGCCTCTTTTTTCCATCCACAGTAGTTTGCTCTAGTGCCCAATGGCTGAAAGCACACGGGGAAGAGACAAAAGGAAAGAGAGAACTGTTCCGCCCAGCATTCTTCTGGCATCAGGGCCAGGAAGGGTTGAGAGGGGAAGAAAAAAAGAGAAACCTCTTTCTTCTGAAGGTGGGTGGCCAGTGCACTGACAAACGTACCAGCATCTCTGGGGAGGACGGGTTCCTGCATCTACATGGCAGGACTGTCAAATGTACCGGCATCCCTGCATGGGGATGGGTACTGGCATCCCTGTGGAGGGGGACCTTCAAATACAGCAGCATCCCCACACAGGGATGGGTACCGGCATCCACATGACAGGACTGTCAAACGTACCGGAATCCCCACACAGGGATGAGTCCTGGCATCCCTGCATGGGGCACTGTCAAACATATCAGCATCCCCACATGGAGACGGGTACCCACATCCGCACACAGGGATGGGTACCCGAATCCCTGCACAGGAATGGGTACCCACATCCGCACATGGAGATGGGTACCTGCATCTGCATACAGGGATGGGTACCAGCATCCCCACATGGAGACAGGTACCTGCATCCGCACAGAGGGATGGGTACCCGAATCCCTGCAGAGGGATGGGTACCCACATCCGCACATGGAGATGGGTACCTGCATCCGCACACAGGGATGGGTACCCGCATCCCCACATGGAGACAGGTACCTGCATCCGCACAGAGGGATGGGTACCCGAATCCCTGCAGAGGGATGGGTACCCACATCCGCACATGGAGATGGGTACCTGCATCTGCACACAGGGATGGGTACCCACATCTGCACACAGGGATGGGTACCAGCATCCCCACATGGAGATGGGTACCTCCATCCGCACACAGGGATGGGTACCCACATCCACACACAGGGATGGGTACCAGCATGCCCATATGGAGACGGGTACCCGCATCCGCACACAGGGACGGGTACCCGCATCCCCACATGGAGACAGGTACCTGCATCCACACACGGGGATAGGTACCAGCATCCCCAGGCAAATACCAGCCAACTACACCAAGGCCCCACCCTCACCATCCTGAGCCTTGTGGGTCTTCTCACCCACAACCCAAAAGCCATCAGACCAGGAGAAAAATTAAATTAGGGAGAACCAAATCCCAGGTCAGCACGTTGCCAGGGCCCTGGGATGCCCACAGCGCCCCAGCAGCCACCGGCACGAGAAGCCATGGAGCTTGTTTCACCCCACGCTCATCTTGCTCCCCTGGGGAGATGTTTCTGGCCTCTGTAGAGCAAGGAAGAACCTCTCCACGCAGTGACCATCTCCCACCACGCACCGCGTTTTCCTCAAAGCCTCAGCTCCACGAGTCGAGGGATTTGCCTTGTGCTTGGAAAAGTATTTCCAGCTCTTAAATCAGCAGGCAAAGCTGGAAAACGGGACCCCCGAGAAAACTCTCACAGCCCAGTGGGTGAAGGCAATGGACCCAAAATTCTGATTTCGCAAAAGGGGAAGATCTTCATGCAGGTTTCACCACTGGTGTGATCGCATCGGGAAGGCACGTCATTGCGAAAGTGAGCATAAAGAAGTCAAGATATTTATTAGCCTGCAACACCAACTGACCCCCATTTTCAAGTCAGAACAGGCCAGCTTATCTTCATAACAGATTCTTTTTTCTTTTCTTCCCCGCCCCCCCCCCCCCCCGGAAACATTTTGCTACACTTCAGCGGGACCACCAGCTCCAGGAAAATGTGACTTTCCAGGCCCTCCCCGCCCCCACCGTGGGCAGGACCCGCTGCCGCCCCCGGGCAGCGCCTGCCCGATGCCCTTCTGCCCCTTTCACCCAGACTTGCTCTTCCTCCCCGGATTTCCCCTCCTGGGATTTTCTTTCCTCTTTCTCATACAAGCCAGATTCAAACCCTGCCATGTCAGGGGTTTGGTCCCAGAGCCACCTGTCCGGGGCGTGCAAACCCTCCGAGCTCCCCAAACCCCTTGGTAATGCCAAATGCCACCACGCTGGGTGCTGCGGCAGAGAGACCCCCAACCTGTGCCCGGTCCTGGGCCACAACCCCGGTGAACCCTGAACCTCCCATCTCCTTCCCCCAGAGAACAGCCATAATCCCCAGCCAGGTTAAAAACTTTGCAGAGGGAAAGAAAAAAATCGATGAAAACCCACTAAAACCACTGATTTTTAGGTAGGGAAGTGCAAGGCTTGAGCAAACGAGCCTGACCCTCGAGCCCTGCTGCCTGATGGAGGACTGGGGATTTTTTCCCTGGAAGATACTGGGTCAAAGCAAACAACATCAAAATTCCCCTTATCCACAGGATTTGGCCTGTTTCTCCGGGAGCGCCTGTTTTCCCTCATCTCCCGCCCCATCCTCACCCCCGCCGCAGCCCAGGGAGGGGAAGGACCCATTCGCACCCGATAAATCCCAGTGCAGCTGGCAAAGGCGCTAGGGAAGTTCGAGCTTGGGCCTTCCCTAATTAGTGGCATGCAGAGACACACAGGAGGCACCGACCCCCGCTCCGGCACCAAGAGGAAGGAACCCAATTAACTTCTTGGTGCCCTTTCCTTTTAAGTCATGATTGAGTTTTTAACGTGCTTGGGAAGAGCCACAAGATTGGGGGGTTTCAGCTGGGTTTGGTGCTGCTGGTGACGGGAGAGGGGGTTAGACCTTGTCCCAGCCCCCAGAGCCACCGAGATGGGAGAGCCTGCATCCCCGCCTGAGGATGGGAAGCACTCGGAAAAAAACACAAACCATGTTGTTGGGTTGGGTTTTTTTTTTTTTCCCCTCTAATTGCTCTTGCTATTTTAACCAAGACAGACATTTCCTTGACGATTTTCGAGGGCTATAAATGTTTTATGTCCCTTTCCTCTTCGCTCAGACAGCAACTTTTGCTGCTGCTCGGCGTAAGCAAGACCCGGAGCGGAGCAGCTGGGTGCTGCCAGGATGCAAGGGACCAGGACACTGGCCACGGGGAGAGGATCCGGCCCCATATCCACATGGAAACTCATCATCCACCCCCCATCGCATCCTTTCCTTCCCCCCATTCCTAGAAGGAGATCCCACTGCCCAGCCTCCGCGCAAGATGTCTTTCTGCTGCAGAAAAAACTATATATAGTGCCCGAAGCCTTTGGGGGCTTTGCTGCTCTGCGAGATATTTATAGCCAGAGGCAAACTCCGATGGCGCTGGCTGGGAGCAGCTGGAATTGCAGCGGGAGAGGCAGGATGCGGCCCCTGCCTGAGCAGGGAAGCAGGCGCTGGGACGAGCATCCCGCTTGGCAGCCGCAGCCCCCAAAATCCCATCTCCTGGAGCGCCGTGGGAGAGAAGGTGCGGGGTGCTCACCCGCCGGGGGTCAGGGGCTTTTGGGGGAGAGACGTGGAGTGTTTTGGTCAAATCCGGAGCAAAGAGGATGAGCTGAAGAGCTGAGAGGCTCAGGGACAGCCCAGCCGCCCGTCTGTGGCTCTTATCCAAAAAAGCAGGCGCCCAACCCATTTCACCCAGAACGTTTCCCAAGGGACGGGGAATCCACCCCATGTGGCCCCTCACTTCCCGGAGCATCCCAAGTGGAGCCGGAGGGAAGAAATGGTCCCTTCTCCCCAAACCTCAGCGTCCAGCCCTGCTCCTCTCCCCCCCGGCTGAGGGAGGGCTCGCTCAGCCTAACTGCTGGCAGCTCGTCCTGCTCAGGGCCCGACTTTAATACAGTCCATCAGGCGAAACGCTCCGGCTCGAAGGAAGGAAAATCAGGGGGGAGCGGGATGGGGAGGGGGACGCCCGGCTGCCCGCGGGCAGCAGCCATTTCCTCAGCTGGGGGATGCAAAAGTCCTGCCGGGATGACGGGCAGCTCAGGAATGTGGGGGCTTTGCACCCCAATCCTGCCCCATGGAAAGTGACTGCTCCCTTCCCTGTCCCAGCATCCCCAGTGACGTGAAGCTGGCCAGCATGGATTCGGGAATGCTTTTTATCCAGGGGTTACAGCACCGGGATGCACAGCCCTGGGGGAATTACCCTGGCTGCAGACACAGCCTTTGCACCGAAACAGGGAGTTTGGAGCTGGGTCAGAAGGAAAACCCCCACGTGTGGGTGCCCGGGACCCTCTCCCGAACCACCAGGTGCTTCGCAGCCAGGGTGGCCCCAGCCACATCCTCAGCCTCGCGCCGGCATGGTGGGAGCAGCAGCCAAAAAGCTCCTTGGAAAAACAAACAAGCAAACAAAAAACTAACAAAACAACCCAGAAATAAACTCTTTTTACCAAAGACTGTGTTGGGGTCTATACAGAGGAGCCCACGGGGTTCATCTTCCCTGGTCCCTTTGCTGGTGCTTTTAACTCAGCGCAAAACTTGGGTGCCCAAGGGCTGGCTGGAAGCATCCCAAGGAGACAGCCCCAGGTGTTTAGACCCAAAAGGTCACTGTTTAGACCCAAAAGGTCACTGTTTAGACCCAAAAAAAAAATCACTCCTCTGGCAGGAGGGAGGCAGGACACAGTGCTATCGCTTCCTTCAGCCCCGGCCGCCCCCCGCCTTCTGCCGTCCCTTTACAGCTGCTGTAATTCCAATTTCCTCTGGGGCCGGGGCGCGTTTGAAGCCGGATTGCTGCACGCAGAGCCCGGCCAGGCTTCCCCCCCCCCCCCCCCCCCCCCACTTCTCTGCGCATCAACCAAAAATACCCAAAGGACGTGCCCCTCGCAGACTATTTCTGGGTCTCGCTTGGGATGCTACAGACACAAATAGAGGTTGGCCGTCCGCAAAGCGAGCCCGAACTTTGGTAAACAGCATCCTTGGCTCACACATCTCCGGCTGCGTGAGCATGTGTGTAGTGGGGGTGTCCAGGGGATCTGGAGGATTTCACGCCGGCAGAGGGGGACATCTTGCCCCGAGGGTGCAGAGCCCCGTGGCGCAACCTCCCCGCTCCCCTGATTTTACTCAAGAGTCAGCAGAATGGGTCCGGCTGAGCTCAGCCCAAGGCAGCAGCCACAGCTGCTCCGAACACGGTGGCTGCTGCTGCAGGATGCCGCTGGTGGAGAAACATCCATAGGGATGCGCATCCCTGTATGTCCCCATGAGGGACGATGTGCCAGGGACCGGCCGTGGGTACCAGGTGCAAACCCAGCCGTGCCCATCCGATCCCCGCGCCACGGTCAACGGATTCCCTCTCTCTTCCTCCACGGCAGCAAGAGCCTTCCCTCCCACCCTCCTCCTCCTCCTCCAGCCTTTGGTGGGGCGTTCGAAGAGTTCTCACCATGGAAAATAAAGGGATTCAGGTACTCCACAGCCAGGACCTGCCCCCAGACAGGACCAGGCATCCCAGAGGGAGCAGGGCTGCAGTGATCCCCCGGCACAGCGAGCATCTCTCCACCTCCGCATCCATCCCTGGGGATCACCTGCGGCGGCTCTAAGGATATCTTACGTAGGGACATTTGGGGATGGTGTGACCCACACTGCAGGGCTTTAAACGCCACAGCCTGGCGGGGGGACGGGCGCCTCGAGTCAGAGGAACAGGCACTAATTCATCCAAATTAAAAGCCAGAGGGTAAAGAGGGAGAACCAGCTGCATCACCCCAACTACAGCACCCAGGGATGCGGCTCATAATTAAACACCTTAAAAACCCAGGGGGTCCTGCCCAGCAATGCGAGCCCCCGCAGCCCCGACACCGCAGGGGACACCCCGATGGCACAGGGGACCCCCCCCACCCCGAGGAGCCAGGCCAGCTCGCTCACCCTCCTTACAGCCCTCTCCCACAGCCTAATTGCAGCTTCCAGGCAGCTAACGAGCCAGTCGCACCCAAAACAATTATTTCCCAATAAATGGGGAGAAACAGCTCCTTTCCGCGCCAGAAGAAAACAAAAGCAACCGCTGACGGAGGCTGGGTGCTGCTGGGTGCCACGTCGCAGGCGGCTCCGCTCACCAGAGCATCCCAGCCGGCTGCAGCTCTGACGGCTCCGGCGCTTGCAGGTCCCCAGGAGCCCAGTGGGACCACGAAGCCCCACGGCCCCCGAGCCCAGCACAGGACCCCGCTTCATCCCAGCTCCCTGCACTTGACGCCACAAGTCCCTGCTTGATGCCCAGGTCCCCATTTAACACCCCGGTTTCCCCATCGGCAATTACATGTCATCGCGCTCCCTAATTAACGCCAGGCTAATTAACCCCAGGATCCCACCCAGGTTTGCAGTCCTCTGACAGAGGCCACGGCATCACTGCATGGGACATGAGCCATGCGTGCAACCACTGGTGGCTAATTAGGGCTTAATTAGCACTCATCAGTGCCACGGGAGCACGAGGAGTGGGTGCCCCAGGTCCCGGCCCCCTGGCACCCAAGCACGTGCACCGAGCGGGTCAGGCCTCAGGCAGAGGGGAGCACCCTGCAAAGCTGATTTATTATATTCAACATTATTTAGTCCCGGAGGAGGAGGAGGTGAGAAGGGGGGGGGGGGGTGACTCCGGCCGAGGACCAGAACCCCCCAAATCACGGGGCCGCAGCGGCCGCCTCTCCTGGCGCCTCCAAAAAAGGGAACCTCGCACAGCGGCAGCCTCCGAGCGCGGGGTAAAGCATCGCCAGAGCTGCGTAAAACCATCCCGTTTCATCAACAAATACCTGGCAGCTCCGGGTTTTTCCACTGGGCTGGAGCCAGGGCCCCGGAGCCGTTTAAGGGCCAGTCCCTGCCTCCTCCTCACACTCCCCGAAAGTGCCATCTCCGGTGACACTCAGCTCCGGCTCTTAAATACCCAGGTCTCGGTGGCAGGAGATTCCCACGACACCCTTCCCTCGCAGGGAGCAAAGGCACGAGCGGCCCGTGCACAAAAGAGAAGGACAATTAAAGGCTGGATGATGCTACTCACCAAAAAATCCCAAAATGGGGGCGGGGGGGGTGGGGGGGGGAGTGTTATTCCTGATTGTGATTAATCTTTATGGGGTGCAATGGAGACGTTTCCCAGCAGCATCTTGGGACACAACAGACATCCCCAGGACAGGCAGCACCTAGAAAAGTTGTTAGGAGTCCGATGGACCCAAATGCGCCTTAAATGAGGTGGAAATGGTGGACAGACACCTAGTTTAGGGTAAATGAAGCCAGCACCACTCGCTGCCTCTGCAGGACAAACTGCTCCAGGGTAAGAAACAGAGGGGCTTTCTCTTCAATTCTAGCTTTCCTTGCAAAAAAAAAAATAAGAAATAAGTAAGATTTCTCTTTTTTAAAATGCCCATTTTGGACCAAAAACTCCCTTTCCCCAAAACACAGCCCTCTGGTGTATTTCTGACATTGGCTAACGTGAGCATCGCTTCCAAACCCAGCCGAACTCGCGCTGGGGACCGCCCGCCCGTCTCCGCAATTATTCAGCCCGACCAACGCAGCCCGTGGAATAGCTTCATTCCCCTCCTCCTCCTCCTCCTCCGGAAAACGGCATTTTTTGGCAAACAAACTGTTTTGCCAACAAAGTTGTGCTCCATGTTGCCTGAGAGGCGATGCTTCTCCCCAGCTCCAGCCTCCTCCACCCCGATGGGCCCCGACTCGGGTCCCAAATTGGGGCTGCAGCGGTGGGGAGACATGCCCGGGCCCCCCCACATTGAAAGTCCCCCCCGCCCCCCTCTTTTGCTAAAATAATCCTTGTTTCTCCATCGGCCGGGAAAGAAGCAGCAGCCCTGAGGTTGCTGCTGTTATTTTTATCTGGAAATAAATAGTTTGAGCGGCGGCCAAGCCGTTCCGAGGGAGGGAGATGCTTTGCATCGTGGCCGCAGAGATGTAAACACACGCGGCCTCCGTCTCGGCGGGGGCACATCGCGCGGAGCAAACGTCCCGATCCGGACCGGAGAGAGATGAAATTGCCTATTCTGGGATGCCGAGGTGGAAAAAGGGGGATGTAAGGTTTGGGGGGAGCGGAATCGGTCCCAGGGTGGGGAGCGCAGCGGGACCCATTGCTGTTCACCCCCAGAGCGATGCCGTCCCCTCCATCTGCTCAAGGCATCGCAAGAGCCACCACAGCTGGGTCCAACACAGGTTTAACCGGGACCAGAATTAACTTTTGGAGTCATTTTTAACAAGAAGTCCTGAAAGAACCAGCTCTAAAAATGCTTTTACCTTCACAACAGAAAACAAGGAGCATCCCTGCGCCACCCGCACGACGCCAGGTTGCATCTCATTCCTTCCCGGACACAGCAAGACCCCAGAAAACACGATTTGAGGGGGGTGAACGCTGCAACCAGGCTCAGTTTGGCAGCCCCGGGAGCTGCCCTCTGCCTGGATCCGGCCACATCCTTCCCCCTGCCTTGACTCCCAGCGGCTCTCATCCTGCCCCGCGGGGCTGGGCACACGGCGGGGGGGGGGGTGCTTTGCCCCACTCGCTGCTCGCGAAGGTCACCGAAACGCTCGGGAGCTTTGCACGAGAAGCTCGGCGTAAATGTCAAATTAATTAACTGGGAAAGATGTATGCATTGCCACAAAAAGCCCTCTGTTTCGCCCCGCTGCCCTTCCTCCCACCTCCGCGCTCCCCGGAGCTGGGCACTGCCTGCAGTTTGCGAAAGCCACGGCTTGAGGGGGGGGGGTGAGGGACCTCCGGACACTCCCCACGGCGAATTTTTTTCCTCCCCTATAAAGCACCACATCAAGGCAACAGGGAAAAAGCACAAAGCCAGGATGGAAAAGCCAGGAAAACCTCTTCAGCAGCCGCCGCTCCTCGCTCCGCACACGTGTTGCGGCACCGTCTCCAGGGACACAGCCGGGCAGGGACGAGCATCTCCTGCCGGGGCCAGGCTGACACCCCCGGGGGGAAAAATAGAGGCACATCCCCCTTTGTGCCCAGAAGAGACTTGGTGGCATCAGCGGTTTTGCAGGATAAATCCTTCTCCGGCAGCTCCCCGGGGTCCTGAGCTTTGTGCAGGCATTGAACCGGAGCAGGGAGGATGCGGAGGGAAGGGGGATGCGGAGGGATGCGGAGGGATGCGGAGGGATGCGGAGGGATGCGGAGGGATGCGGAGGACCACAGCTCCAGTGAAGGTACCTGCCCGCTGCTCCCAGGGGCTGCCAGACCACGTGCCGAAGGGGATTTCTCCCCAAATAACTGCTCCCCGTCTCCTGAGCGCCGAGGCCGGGTTTGCAGAGATGCCGAGCAGCGGGTTCGTTCATCGAGGAGCAGAATAAAAGGAAAAAAACCCACCCCCAGAGCCAGGCAGGCTGTAAGGATGTGATCAGACCCAGCCTCCCCGTCCCACTCTGGGCGTGGGGAACGCTCGGTGGGAAGAGACGTGGGTAAAGAATTAATGCCCTGACTCAAAACTATTTTAAAGTCTTTAAAGGCTCAGGAAGGGAAAGGCTCCTGTCGCCCAGGGTTCGGTGCCCCCCCAGCTGGCCCGGGGGGTTTGGTACCCGGCTCACGTCGTGCTGGGGACGGGCATTCCCCTGGCCCGGCTGCCGTCTCCCAGGGCTGCCGTGCGTCTCCGGCCACTCATCCCAGGGGAAAAGGAGCCTTAGGGACACTTGGGGACATAACCCCCACTTCGCCCACACCACGCACAGGCAGGGACAGGAGGGGCCAGTGGCCAGAGGAGCCTGCACCCCTCAAGAAGCTCTAGGACCCTTCATTATTATCATTTTTACTCAGTTTCACCATGAAGCTGCTTCACCTCTTGCTCGTAAGAGGAAGGAGCCGGGGGCTGAGCACGGCTCAGGGAGAGCTGGGATGTCCCTACAAACAGGGATGGATGGAGCCACCAGGCCACGGAGCTCACGCCACGGAGCTCAAATCCACCCCCCCTCCGGGAGCCAGGCTGAGTCCTAGCAAACTCCTTACATGCCACACGATTTCACAGCAGCCCCCAGAGCACCCACAAGCTTCAGAAGGGAAAGGGCCCACCGTGGCCCCGATACCAGGCTGGCCACCGGGGAGCTGCCGACGCCGGGCAAACATTGTGCTGAGAAGGGAGCCCTGCAAACCCCCAGGCCCTCACGTTGGTGCCGGTGGGACCCAGAGCTGCGGGGAACACTGAAACCCCCAAATCCTCTGCAGGGGGAGGTGGATGCTCCACCCCAGAGCTCTGCAGGGCCGTGGGGCATCTCCAGGTCCCCCGTTCCCCATCACCCCTCCGGACTGAGCCAAGGGCGGATTTTAAGGGATTGCAAGGAGCAAGGGATGTCGTCCTGCGTCTCCCCTCGCCGGGAGAGCTCCATGGAAACACGCTCCAGGACTAAATGACAATCACCTCCCCGAGACACTACAACGAGGAGCAGGATGAGGCTGGCCCCAGAGCCATCCCAGGCAAAGCTCCAGCGGGGACACGGATGTGAGCGGCCGGGACCTGCGGAAAGGTTACAGCTAATCGACGCTCTCAGTAATTAAGGTGACGAGTTGATCCCTAAGCCCACGGCTCCACCAGCCAGCCAGGGCCGAGGCAAAGCATCCTTCCCTGGCACACAGAGGGACGCGGGGTCCCCAGAGCGGGGGTGTCACACGGGGGGGCTGCACGCACCCGCTCCCCCGGCACCTCATGGCAGCCCAGCGCACGGGCCACCACCGCTGATGAAGCTCGTCAGCCCGTGCTTTGCCTGCACCTGATGAAGCTGCCGGGTGCTGCCCTCTCCCCCTGCCCGCGCTGTCCCCAAACCATCCCCTGATGCCACTCAGCTGCCACATCCCGGCTCCCCAGCGAGGTCCTGCGTGGAGGAGGAGGAGAAGGAAGAGGAAGGAGCGATAACCCCCGCCTGCATGTGGTCTGCGGGGTGGGGGGCCACCAGCTCTCCCAGCCATGCAGAAAACAGCCCGCTCTTGGATTCTCGGGTGTCTAATAAGGGATTGAGCTCACCCCCCTACGGGCAGGGTGATGGGGGGCTCCCCCCGGCCAAGCTGCCTGGATCTCCCAAACGGGTCCGGACCTCGTCCTCTCTCCAAGTGGTCCCCAGCTGGCTCCAGATGGGGACAGGCAAGGTGAGCTCCTGAGCGTTACAGCCACGGGGAATCCTGGCCAAAGCCACACCTGTGTGCCCATGACACCGTCGGGAAAACCCACTGCCCGGCTGGGTCTCAGCCAGGAGAGGCAGAACCCCCCCTTCCGCCGTGCTCCCACAGGGGCACACAAAGGGTTAACGGGACCGATCCCAGCTTCCCCAAACCCGGGGCCAAGAGGGATCACAGCCCCCACCAGATGAAAGGGAAGCGCTGAGTCCCAGGAGACTCGTTACACTTCCCAAACGCTCCGGCAATGCCACGTGCCTGCACCGAGGCCAGCAGCCCCCGTCCCTCTGTGCTCCCCGGGCCAGGGCCAGGGCCAGGCGGTGTGGGCCCGTCCCGGGGAGCTCACGGGCTCGGTGCCAACAGCAGCCAGGGTTATTTTTCCGTTCTCTGCTCTGCAAACATTAATTAATTAATTCTCTGGGTGCTGCCCCACAGAAGGGACCAGGATCCGGCAGAGGGTTTGCAGCGTTACCCAGTTGCCTGCACAACTGCAGCGGGGGAACTGGGGTCCCCAGATCCGTCCCCCATCCCATTGGCATGGCACCCGGCTGGGACGCACCCGAGCTGCTCCAAGTCACTGCTCCCCACCCTGGTGACCCCAGGGAGAAGCCGAGATTTTGTCCAACGAGATGGAATGATTTAAAAGCCTCAGTGAAGAGAAGGGGAGAGGAGAGACTCCCCTCCAGGAGAGGATGCCCGATGGCTGCTGGAGCATCCCTCCCTCATGGGGGAAATCAGCCTCCTGCCTCCCTTGGGCTGCCTCCCCCAGCCCTGGACCTGCCTCGTGGTCCCCAGGAGCAACCCATCACCTCCCAAACTGGAATTTAACAAGCCCATAACCTTTCCTGCCTAATTATCCTCAGCAAATGCCAGCAACCGCCTGCATTGCCATCCACCAGCCGGCAACTGAAATTCCCCAAATAGGGAAGGAGAAGCACCCATTCAACCCACCCTGCGCCCGCCATGGGCGATGGAGATGCCAGCACGGCCGCACACGCCTCTCGCCACCGTGGGCACGCAGCGATGGAGGGGAGCTGCCTGCGGAGCTCAGGCTTCCCCGGATCAATGGCAAAGTGCAATATTCGGCTTAATAAACTGCGCTTTGATTCACCACGCGAGCGGCCGCACGGCATCGCCGGGAGCTACGGGATTTATCGCTGCTGGGACGAGTAAATCACGCACCTTGATGGTCTTCTCAATAGCGGCTCAGGAGCCTCCTCGGAAACACCGAAGTTGCATCTGCCTCTTCGGGAGGGGGAATAACCGGTGCCGGGAACACCCGGCAAACACCCCGCATGCACCCACTGCCCCGCGGAAACAGGGGTGCCAGCCCACGGCACCCACAAACCAGAACCCCAGGAGGAGGGGGAAAAGCTTGGGGTTGCGCACTGGTGAGCGGCCGGGGCCTGGGATGTTCCCCTCTGAAAGAGAGGAGGAGGAGGAGGAGGCAGCAGCAGCCTTCCTCCCACTCCTCCCAAAGCGGCTGCTTCTCCTGCTGGAGCACGACCGGTTGCGTGGGAAAAGCCTCTCCTGGTTGCAGGAGGATCCTTCCAGCAAAGCATCACCCAACGGCCGGCACCCCGCAAAGTCACCTGGGGTCCCCCCACACACTCCCGTAAGCGGCTCGTGGAAGAGGCAGCGCTGGGCAGGGTGCAGGCAGGGTGCAGGCAGGGTGCAGGCAGGGCTAGGTGGCTCCGGTGGAGGTTTTCCCAGCCGGAGCATGCTGGAGACGAAGAGAAGCAGTTTTGGAAGTGCCACCAGAAACCACCGACCCTTTCACCCCCGCGGGAATCCTCTCCCTGGAGCGGGGCTGGGAAAAGCTGCGGGGCAGAGCGGGGCGATGGCTGCGCAGGTTGGGGGGGGGCACCTACCCCCACCCGTCCCACTGGAGGGGCAAGAGAGACCCCCAGGGACAGGCAGGGGGTGCGGGGAGGAGTGGGGGGGGGGGGGGGGTGGCAACCCCCCCCAAGTTTCTTCTGCCACCAGAAAGCAGGAGTGGGATTTTCCTCCCTCTCCCCCCCTCCCCCCAAGGTAATTTTTAAGGCGTGTTTCCCTACGACCTTCAAATGGCATCTGCCTGCATCCCCCTCCCCACGCACATGGCAGGGCCCCCCCATCACCCCCCCCCGCCTGCCTGCTCCTGCCGCCCTCGCCCAGCCCTGCCTGCACCCCTGGGGGGAGCCCCCACGCCAGCTCTGCCCTGGGGGGTGCGCACGGGAGTGGGGACCCCCGGGGTTGGGGTGGGGGGGGGGGGGGTGAGGGGGCATCCGGCTCCTATCTGGGCTTCCCCCTGGGGAGCTGCGGATTTGGAGGGGGGGAGGGGGGGTGCAGGCAGGGAGGTGCCGGCGCGGAGCAGGGTGCTGGGGGGAGCAGGGTGGGGGGTCCCAGAGCCCCCCCAGCAAGGTGCCGGGACCCCGCTCCACGCCGGGATTCCCCCCCCTCCCCCGGCAGGCTGCCGCTGCCGGCCCCCCGCCCTCCCCGCCCGCTGCCGGTCCACGCACGATGCCGATACCGGCCCCAACCCCCCCGCCCGGGACCCATCCGTGCCCGGGGCTGGTCCCACGTCCCGTCCCGTCCTGTCCGTCCGTCCCCCCCGCAGCCCGGTACCGGTCCCCCCGCCCGGGGTCAGTCTGTGCGCGATGGCGATACCGATACCAGTCCCACGCCCCCCGCCCGGTGCCGGTGCCCCCTACCCACGCACGATGCCGGTCCCAGTCCCCCGGTCCGGTCCCAGCCCCCCCCGCCCCCGACCGGTGCCGATCCACGCACGACACCGATGCCCGTCCCACGCCCCCACCCCGGTGCCCCCCACCCGTTGCTGATCCACGCACGATGCCGGTCCCAGACCCCCCCCCTCCCGCGCATTGCCGGTCCACGCACGGTACCGATACCCGTCCCACGCCCCCACCCCGGTGCCCCCCACCCGTTGCTGATCCACGCACGATGCCGGTCCCAGCTCCTCGGTCCGGCCCCAGTCGTCCCACCCCCACCCCCCCCGCCCGGTGTCGGTCCACGCACGGTACCGATGCCGCTCCCACCCCCCGCCCCCCCAGCCCGGTGCTGCTCCCCCCGCCCCCCCCACCCCGTGCCGGTCGCGCTGCCCGGGGCCAGCCCGCGCACGACGCCGGTGCCCCCCACCCGTTGCCGGTCCCCGCACGATGCCGGTCCCCCGGTGCCGGTGTCCGTCCCCCCCCGTCCCCGCACTCACCAGCGCGGCGGGGGCGCCCAGCAGCAGCAGCAGCAGCAGCAGGAGGCTCCGCACCCCCCGGGGCGCCGGCGGCGGCACCTCCCCGGGCATCTTCCTGCCGCAAGGACGGCTGGCGGCGGCGGCGGCGGCTGCAGCGGCGGCGGGAGGCGGCGGCGGGGGCGGGGAAGGGCCTTTGTTGCCGCCGCCCGCGGGAGGCGGTGTGGGTGCGGGCCGCCGCCGCGCCGCCCTCCCCGCCGCGCCCCCCCCCCCCCCCCGCAGGAAGCGCCGGGCCGGCCCCCCCCGGAGCACGGACACCACCCCATGCCCCCCCCCCGCCCCGGACACTCCACACCCCCCCCCCCCGACCCCCGGCCCCGGCCGCGGGACCCCCCGCCCGCCTGAGACCGCCCCGCCCCGCACGGCCCCGCACGGCCCCGCCGCCCGGAGCGCCCCGGGGGGAGCGGAATTGGGGGGGGGGGTGGTCCTGGGGTAGGTAAAGGAGGGGACTGAGGCAAACTGGGGGGACCTGGGGTGAATGGGGGGGACCCGGGGTGAATGGGAGAGACCCTGGTGCAGATGGGGGGGACCTGGGGTAGACTGGGGGGGACGTGGGGTAAATGGGGGGGACCTGGGCTAGATGGGGGGACCTGGTGTAAGTAAAGGAGGGAACTGGGGCAAACTGGGGGGATGTGGGGTGAATTAGGGGGAGCCTGGTGCAGATGGGAGGGCACCTGGGGTAGATTGGGTGGGACTTGGGGTAAACGGAGGGGGACTTGGGGCAGACTGGGGGGATCCAGGGGTAGATGGTGGGGGACATGAGGTAGGTAAAGGAGGAGGCTGGGACAGAGTGGGGGGCACCTGGGACAGACTGGGGGGATCCGGGGTTAAATGGAGGGGAGCCTGGTGCAAATGGTGGGGACCCTGGGGTATATGGGGGGGGGGGGGGATATGGGGCAGATTAGGGAGACCTGGGTGGGGGACCCAGGGTACGTAAAGGAGGGGAGTGGGACAAACTGGAGAGGACCTGGGGCACACTGGGGGGATCCACAGGTAAATGCGGGGGAGCCTGGTGCAGATTGGGGGGGACCCTGGGGAAGATGGGATGCACTGGGGTAGGTAAAGGAGGGAACTGGGACAGACTGGGGGGATCCGGGGAGAGATGGGAGGGCCTGGGGACACCTTTGGGGACCCTGGAGTAGATGGGGGTGGGAGGGCAAGGATAGATACAGAGGGGACCTGGGACAGATTGTGGGGACCCAGGGGTAGATGGGGGGAGCTGGGGCAGATGGGGGGAGCCAGGGTAGATGGGGTGGTGCTGAGGCAATGGGGGGGGCCAGGGGCAGTTGGGAGGGGGGCAGGAGTAGATGGGGTGGACTCAGAGGGGTATGGGGGCAGGGGATCAACAGGCTGGGGGGGGGGACAGGGGCAGATGGGGGGATCCTGGGGCAGTTGGGGTCACCTCAAGGTGGACGGGGGAGAGGAACCAGGGACGGATGGGGGCCCTGGGATCTGCCTCCAGGGTGGGACCCCCACCCTGCCCCACTCCCTGTGCCTCCCCCCCTCGGTCACCCCTGGATGGGTGCTGGGGCCAGGGCCACCCCCAGGGTTACAACCCGGGAGGGGAAAATCCTCCAGGCAGAGCCAGGCCTCACTCCCAGCCCTGGGCCAAGAGCCCCGCCAGCCCCACAGCCCCCTGCCTCAGTTTCCCCTTTCAAAAACCCCAGGGATAACGGTGGGCCCAGAGGTCAGGGCAGTCCCCTGCCATGCCAGTGGCTTCCCCGTGACTGCCAGGTGACACTGGGGTGACTTTGCTCCGAATTCGGGTGCTGGGTCACCCCGATGGGCCCGGGAGGCGGTAGCTGCGGGTGAGCTGGGAACAGCCGGGGTGGGCTATAAATGAGCTGTTTCTCACACACGTGTGACTCCTCCTAATGGCTTTCACACGTTTGCTGTGAAAAGCCTAAAAATATACTCAGATTCTCATAAAAAAACTCCTCATCTGAATGCAAAATATACGCCGGGAGGGGGGTCGAGGGGGGTAAAGGGGGGAGCCGGGGGATTACCTGGGAGAAGGGGCATTGCCCTCCCAGCAGGGCCGGGTTAGGAGGGAAAATCAGCCAAATTCAGCTGAAAATTGCGGCGCGGCCCCTGGCTGGGGGGAGCTGGGGCGCGACCCAGGGCAGAGCGTCCTCCCCGCCCCCCCCGCCCCCGATGGCAACCTCAGAACAACCCTCCCCCTCGGGGGTGTGAAAGATCGCGGGGGGGGGCTCTGCCTCGGCGTCCCCACACCCCATCTCTGGTTTAATTTTAATATTTAGTTACTTTATATATATATATATTAAGTGCATTAATATCATCAGCGAGAATTCGGGGACGGGGGGCAAAGCCTGGGGAAGGGCTTTGGGTGGTGCAGCGGGTCCCCTCGGAGATGGGTCGGGGCCCGCGGGGTGGGGGGGGGGGGTGTCCCTGGGGCTGCCGGGGGGTCCCTGGGGCCGGGGAGGGGACGGGAGCGGGGACAGCGGCGTTGCTGGGGCTGCACCGCCCCGCCGTGGCCGCCGCCACCCCTGCAGCTCCGCCGCCACCCCCCGCAGGGGCCGCGGCAGCAGGACGAGGTCCCCGCGGGTCCCCACCAAGGGGTTGTCACCCCAGAGGTGGCCCCCGAGGCGTGTCGGGGAGAGAGTCGGGGTCCCACGGGAGGGGCCCGGGGGAGGGGTGGACGCTGCCCGGCTGCCACCGGGTCCTTTTCCACCCCCCCCGCGGCCGCCTTGGAAGCAGGAGATCTTGTTCTGTTGGGTTGGGAAGGATCCCAGCTGACATGATGGACCCTGGGTGTCCTGATGGATCCCGGCTGATGTGATGGACCCTGGGTGTCCTGATGGATCCCGGCTGATGTGATGGACCTTAGGTGTCCTGATGGATCCGGGCTTATGTGATGGACCCTGGGTGTCCTGATGGATCCGGGCTTATGTGATGGACCCTGGGTGTCCTGATGGATCCTGGCTGACATGATGGACCTTAGGTGTCATGATGGATCCCGGCTGATGTGATGGACCCTGGGTGTCCTGATGGATCCCGGCTGACGTGATGGACTGTGGGTGTCCTGATGGATCCCGACTGATGTGATGGACCTTAGGTGTCATGATGGATCCCGGCTGACGTGATGGACTGTGGGTGTCGTGATGGATCCTGCCTGACATGATGGACCCCAGCTGACATGGTGGACCCCAGCCTCTGTGATGTATCCTGGATGTCATGACAGACCACAGCAGATGTGATGGATCCTGGCTGATGTGATGTATCATGGCCAGTGTGATAGATTCCGGCTGATGGGATGGTCTCCAGCTGATGTGATGGACTCTGGGTGTCCTGGTGGACGTGGCTGACATGATGGACCCCAGCTGATGTGATGGATCCTGGCTTATATGCTGGACGCCGGCTGATGTGTTGGATCCCTGGTGATGTGATGGACCCCGAGTGTTATGATGGACCCCAGATGATGTGTTGGATCCTGGATGTCTTGATGGACCCCAATTGATGTGATGGACCCTGGCTGAGATGATGGATCCTGGCTTATGTGATGGACCCTGGGCACTGTGATGGACCCCAGATGACGTGATGGAACCTGGGTGTCCTGATGGACCCTGGGTAGTGTGATGGACCCCAGCTGTTGTGGTGGACCCTGGCCGATGTGATGGGTCCCTTCACATCCCTTCTCCAGCAGTGACCAGCAGCCATGCTCAGGAGTAAAGCAGGGCCCACATGGAACGACCCGGCCGTATCCTTCCTGACAGGCCCCCCTCCCTCCCCCCAGCAGGGCCAACACCGCTGGCCGTGGGGTGGCTGCCCAGGCTGGGACCCCCCGTGCCAGCGCTTGGGCCGGATCCTTCCCCCGGGACCAGGCTGGGAGCGGGAGTTTGCAGGTCTGGGCAAGAGCTAAACCCATGGGACTGTTCCTGAACACCTTCACTGCCGGGGGGGGGAAGGATGCCCAGGGTTAACCCCCCACCCACAGGGGTCCAGAAGAAGAAACACGGAGCCCGAGCAGACCCTCACCCTGCTCTCCGACCTCACACCTGAGATATATACTCAGTGCTAAATTAAATTAAACTTTAATAAATAAATATATATCTATCCCTTGTTTTCACCATGTTCTGCCCCAAATTGGCAGCCACGCTGCTGCTGAGCTGCTTAAACACCATGGGTTAAAAGAAGCGTTAAAGAGATTTAGGAGCCATAAGAGCCAAAACGTCCAGGATGGGGGACCCACGTGTGACCCACGTGCCCCGATACCCCCGCTGGCTCGCTGCCGTGGCTGATGCTCGCTGCGGAGAGGCACAGGCTGGCTCCAAACCCAGGGCAAAGAAGGTGTCAGAAAGCCCAGGTCAGCTCCCCCCGCTGAATGTAACGACGACGGGTGTGAAAACGGATTAAGGCCACCCCTGGGTGGCAGGGACCCCGGGGGGGTGGTGAGGGGTGAGGAGGAGAAAGTGGCAGCGTGGGATCGGTAATTTGAGACACACTCCAAAATCAACTGTTCTAATGCCCCGAGCCAAAAAACGAATTTCCTGTAAAACGGGCAGTTTCTTCCCTTCCATCAATTCATCACACCTCACCCCGTTTGCCTAAGTGCTCCAATCTATCAGGACTTCCCGAATTATTCTGATTATATCCTTCAGAAAAGGGTCTTTACATCCAGCAGTTGCCACAGGGACAGGGAAGGTCCTTTACGCCGGCAAATGAAGACGAATTGGTGGCAAGAGACCAATTTTCCCCCTGAGCCAGAGTCGCGGTGGGGCCCTGTTCAGCGTCACAGGGATGGAAGGCAGAGCTGGGGCTTCCCGGAGACGGGGAATTGGGGGAATGAAGGACAAAGGCAGGCTGGGAAGTCGCACAAGAACATGGTCTGGGCAGCAGGTGATGGTGGTGGGACAGGGATGAGCAGGACAGGCCTAACTGTGCCCACCCAGCGCCAGGCTGGGAGCTGAGCGGTACCTCTGGGAAGGAGAGCTCGGGATTGGGGAAAGGCTCCATGGAAACACCAGCTCGGGGTTCGCTGTTGCTTTTCTAGTTCTCAACGAACCAGAGAACCATCGGTTCAGCTGATGGTTCTCTGGAACCATCAACCACCTGTGCTGAACCATCGCGGCACTCACTGGTGCAGCCCCACCTCGCCTGCCAGGTGCAGCTCCCAGTCCATCCCCACACCCCAAAAAGCCAAGAGAATATTCTGCACGACCATCAACCCCATGGACCACCAACCCCAGCCTGCAAAGGGGGCAGGAGGGAGGGGAGGAGGAAAGCAGTAGAGGACACCAAGAGAAGATGAGGGGGACCAGGGAGTGTTACTCCCTCACCTTTCTGCAAGAGCTGCAGCGCTTCAAATGACCAAGAGACACAACCATCAACCCCATGGACCACCAGCCCCAGCCTGCAAAGGGGGCAGGAGGGAGGGGAGGAGGAAAGCAGCAGAGGACACCACGAGGAGAAGGTGAGGGGGACCAGGGAATGTTACTCTCTCACCTTTTTGCAAGAGCTGCAGCGTTTCAAATGACCAAGAGACACAACCATCAACTCCACGGACCACCAGCCCCAGCCTGGAAGAAGGGCAGCAGGAAAGCAGCAGAGGACACCAAGAGAAGATGAGGGGGACCAGGGAACGTTACTCCCTCACCTTTCGTGCAAGAGCTGCAGCGCTTCAAACGACCCAGAGACACAACCATCAACCCCATGGACCACCAGCCCCAGCCTGCACGGAGAGCAGGAGGTGGGAAGCAGCAGAGGACACCAGGAACAGAGGATGAGGGGGACCAGGGAATGTTACTCCCTCCCCTCTCTGCAAGAGCTGCAGCGTTTCAAATGACCAAGAGACACACGGTGGTGGTTCACCTCCAACTTACTGCCAGAGGATGGAGGCTGTGGGTGCCTTGAGTTTGTCCGGGCTCTGAAGAGGGTTGGATGTGCTCAAAGATGGGGGCGAGGGGGGGAAGCCAAAATCCCAGTCCCCAGGAAGAGGGGGACAATGGTGGGGGGTGGAGGTACAGACGTGGCTGCTCTGCTCTTCAGTTCCCACGTGCCAAGGGGGGGAAAGTGCTCTTAAATAAATAAGAGGTAAAGAGTTGCGGGGGGTGGGACCCTCTGGAAAGCGTTCAAAGGAAACAAGGAAGCCAGATTCCAAAGTTCTGTATTTTTCAAAATAAAGATCACACGTTGTTTAGAGACAATCTACACAAGAGTTACAAAAAATAGTCGCCCAGGCATAAGCATACACAGGTTTGTTAATTATACACATATGGTTACAAGTGTGCTTGCAAAAAAGTTCATTGGAAATATACACAAGGCTCTGTAAATGTACACCGTGTAGTGTTACAATTCTATATTCAAACAAGGAAAATTGACAGTATGTTACATTCACTTACAAGTAGACAAAATGCAAAATACAGTTCATCTTCTGTACAAAAAAAGGGGGAGGTGATTCACACTTTACAAGGTGAAAAGGGGACTCTGATTGTAAGGAAAACTAGGGGATCCTGTACTTTTGCACTTTTTGTTTCTTACTGTCACAAAATAAGCAAAACATTACTTTTTAAGATTCAAAAAAACCACTATTTTGAACTGAATCATTTCTGTATAACATTTAGAAAGGATCGCTACCGTTCAACTAGGTGACAAATAAACCCAAGCATTTATTTTTTATTTTTTATTTTTTTTTTTTTTTTAAACATTAACTAGGCTGTATAAAGAGAACATTTCCTTCAAAAGAAAAAATTTACTTCTGGTTGAAATTACAATTTACAATATACAACACTATATGCTACGACCATAAAAGGTGTGAATATACACTGAAATGCACAGGTTTGGCTAATTCTTTTTTTTTTTTGCTTTTCTTACCAAAAAACGGGTTTCTTAATGTCGATTCAAACTTCTCCACATTTACATTACAGAGGTTTACAAATGTACAATTGTACAGTCAGAAGTATGTTCCACTACTAGGGTACATTATAGATACAGATCAGACATCAAAACAAGAAAATACTACAAATTTTTATATATGTAAAGTCTACACCAAGTATACACTATATATTTATAGAAGCAAGACCAAAGCCGAGTTGGATTTTTTTTTTTTTGTTGGTTTTTTTTTTTGTTTCCTCATGCTAAATAATCAAGTTGTGTCTCTCCATGTTAACAGAACAAACCGAGTAGGCAGTAAACGAGTACCCCCCCTCCCCCCCCCCCTTTTAAAAACTTTCTGGGTGCGTTAACGTTTTCTTCCCCAAAAACGCCAGCTAAGCCACCTCCTTTAGCCTGTTATACTCAAAAAAAAAAGAAAAAAAAAAAAAAGGCAATTAAAAAGTTTCAAAATCTTAATTCTTTTCCTTTTTCTTTTTAAAACCGAAGCTTTATCAACTTGAATTATTATTTTTTTTAATATTTATAAAGAGCGTTAAATGCGTCATTTGTGCCATTGAACTTAAAATTCCACCTTCTCGCCGACTTTCGACTAAAAGGAGAAAAAACAGGTATTTGCAAAAAAGTCGCCTGCAAGGCGGATGAATTAAAAACTTTTTTTTTTTTTTTTGTTTTGTTTGTTTTCTTCAAACCAACCACCCTGAAAGTTTCCACATTTGGAATATAGATACAACAGTGAACAAAAAAATGTGGCCTTCCATGTACATTTGATACCTATGTACAAGTATTCTATACACCAGTAAAACAGCAGGGCAATTAGTTAATTAAAAAAAATAATTAGTACATGTTATGCATAATAAAATTAAAGAAATTTACAAAGGCTTTTTTCTTCTTCTTCTTTTTTTTTTTTTTTTTTTTTTAGCAGTTTCGCAACCAGAAAACATTTTCTAACTGTATATTGGAATATTGTCGGTTGCTGGTTGTAGGTGCCGATGGGCAGCGAGCTCCTCCCCAGGGACGTTTCAGATGATGCCGTTGGGTGGCCCACAGATGGGCCCCAGGTCCACCCCGTTCTTCATGTAGTATTTCTCCAGCTTGGCCAAAATGTGTTTGCCGTAGGTGTATTTGCGCAGGGTAGCGATGTGAGGCCGGATCTAGGAGACAGAAGAAGAGCGAGTCATGTTTAGGAACTCCAATTACGGCCACGGCAACGCTGAGCGAGCCCCGGGTACCGCACGGGCAGGGTGCAGGCCACCAGCAGAAGACCACAAAAATGCCTTTTGCTGTAATGGCCCCAATTACTGTGAATCAAGTTAATGTCCCATCACCCACCGATGTCATTTTTAGGAGGAACTTCTGGTCAAGAAGGTGGCATCATCTTAGAATCATAGCATTGCCTAGGTTGGAAGGGACCTTTCAGATCATCGAGTCCAACCATCAACCCAACACTGCCAAAGCCACCACTACCCCATGTCCCTCAGCACCGCGTCTGCCCGGCTTTTAAATCCCTCCAGGGATGGCGACTCCACCACTGCCCTGGGCAGCCCCTTCCAGTGCTTGACAACCCTTTCGGTGAAGAAATGTCTCCCAATATCCATCCTAAACCTCCCCTGGTGCAACTTGAGGCCATTTCCTCTTGTCCCATGGCCTGTTCCTTGGGAGATGAGCCTGACCCCCCCTGGCTGCCCCCTCCTTTCAGGGAGCTGTAGAGAGCGAGAAGGTCTCCCCTCAGCCCCCTTTTCTCCAGGCTGAACACCCCCAGCTCCCTCAGCCGCTCCTCACAAGGCTTGTGCTCCAGACCCCTCCCCAGCTCCGTTGCCCTTCTCTGGACACGCTCCAGCCCCTCAGTGTCTTTTTTTGAGGTGAGGGGCCCAAAACTGGACACAACCCTCGAGGTGGGGCCTCACCAGTGCTGAGTACAGGGGGACGATCACTGCCCTAGGGTCTTGAGCCATGTTACTGGAATCCAGTTGGATCTGAGCGTGTGGATGGGTACAGGGTTTTGTCCCAAGAGGGGGCTGGAAAGACACAACCCCCTGGGTGCTGGAGCTTCCCAAGGGGGCCCTGGCAGTCTGACCCCAGCCTGGGGACAAACACACTATGGTAGAAAAGGCATCAGAAGGGTGTAGTGGAGCCAAGCAACTTTCGCTGAATCCCAGAATCCCAGACTGGCAGGGGTTGGAAGGGACCTCTGGAGATCATCTCGTCCAACCCCCGGCCAGAGCAGGGTCACCCAGAGCAGGTGGCACAGGAACGCGTCCAGGCGGGGTTGGAATGTCTCCAGAGACGGAGACTCCCCCACCTCTCTGGGCAGCCTGTGCCAGGGCTCTGCCACCCTCACAGCAAAGAAGTTCCTCCTCATGTTCAGGTGGAACTTCCCATGTTCCGGTTTGTGCCCGTTACCCCTTGTCCTGTCCCTGGGCACCACTGAGAAGAGCCTGGCCCCATCCTCCTCACACCCACCCTTTGGATACTGCTGAGCATTGATGAGGTCCCCTCTCAGCCTGCTTTTCTCCAGCTGAACAGCCCCAGGGGTCCCGGTCTTTCCTCAGCACAGAGATGCTCAGTCCCCTCATCACCTTGGCAGCCCTTTGCTGTCCCCTCTCCAGCAGTTCCCTGTCCTTCTTGACCCGGGGAGCCCAGAACTGGACCCAGCACTCCAGCTGCGGCGTCCCCAGGGCAGAGCAGAGGGGGAGGATGACCTCCCTCCACCTGCTGCCCACACTCTTCTTGATGCCCCCCAGGATGCCATTGGCCTTCTTGGCCACAAGGGCCCATTGCTGGCTCACATGCAAAATGAGCAGGATCTTCTGCCTCCCTCCAGGCCACAGGCTGAACCTCAAAAACCTGCCACAAGCCTGGAAGGGTCACTGGCATGAATTTCAGCAGCCTGTTTGAAAGAGGCACTGGGAGAGGCACGCAGCGCTCCCGGGCTGAAGAGCAGTTTAACTGCTGAGCCTCACAATTAAAATATTTACTTTGAGCAGAGAAGAGGTCTGGGGGAGCAAACTCCACCCGCTCACACTATTTTAGTGACTTACACTAAGTCACTTTCGGTGCCACCGTAAGGACCACAGACGGAGCAAAGCCACCTGCCCTGCCAGAGCACCCGACCACGGACGGCTGGCCTCGGGGCAGTAACACCGTTGTGCTGCTGAAGTTCTCCTGGACACTTTCAGAGGAAGGAGACGTCAGAGCAGTTCACTTTCATCCCGCGATGAGAAACAGCCCACACCCCCAGCACGTTCCTTCCGTAACGCACTGACAACAGACGCTTCCCGCAGGAGCGGGAGCTGCGGGCAGGATGAGGGAACGCCCAGAGCACGACGCAATGCTCAGCCCTCCCTGCTCCTGGGAGCGCCGTCACCGTAACCCCCACGGGACATCCATCCCAAACGCACCCTGTTTCATCAGCTCAGCCTCTAGCCGCTCAAATCCCTATCTCACTTCCAGGAATAACTATGAATTGATGCCCTGGCCCTCCCCGCACCCCGCTCCCAAGAAGGTCCGAGTGCTGCTCTGAGGCTGAGGAGCAGGAAAGCTCCCCAGGTCCAACAGTTCGCTCTTTGTTCCTCTTCATTTCTAAGACTTTCTTTTTGTTTTTGAACTGACAAAACTGTTAAAATCACCTTTCAATATTTTTTTTTCGAAATAAAAGCGCTGTCTTTAACAATAACACAAACGGCTTGTTTGTACTAACAGCAATTTTTACAATCCGAAAGCAGCAGTCGATACACTCCGTTTTCCCAGGCTTTTTCATTCAAGCTTGAGAACGCAGCTGAAACCTTCCAGTCCCACTTAGCTGTCATCCCCGGTCTATTTTTGACAACCACACTGATAACCTAATTAGCATTTTATTCAAAAGACTTCGCTTGGCAGGAGAAAGAATATGGCAGTAACGATCATTCATGGTTTTTTTTTTTAATATATATATATCCCTATATATAGATTAGCAAAAGCTACAGATCATTCTGCTACAGTTAAACTGCACATGTCCCTTGCCATGCATTTTTCTTTAATTATCTTTATAATTACTTTTGGACTAATACAGATCTTGGTTTAAAAGAACTACTCTGAATGATTCCTGAAGCTAAGAATTAACCTCCCTGAAGACGATTTCAGCTGCGCGTATATTGTTTATACGCGGATCAGCTGCCTTGTGGAGGTAAAAATCAGCTTCCTCGCACGGATAAAACCCCCTGTTTTTTACAAGAAAAATCACTGGCTCCATTTTACTCAAGGATTCCTAAATACAACTGATTTCATTGGGATTCCAACACCTGGCACTCTCACACTTCCTCCTAAAAAACCCCACAAATATGGGGTTTTCCAAGGCAGTGTTAGTATTTTATTTCTAATAAGAGGGGTAGCTCTAGCCGGTATTTTTCAGGAAGTAACAGACCCTAAACCCACGTGACTGAAGAAAATAATCTCAGTTCCACTGCACATTTAAAAGCCTGTTTTTTCCATTCATTACAGCTATAAAGATCCACAAACGTGACCTTTAAAAGCAGGAAAATTAAGACGTAACCTGGTTTTTAGAGCCTCCTGCCCTTGGGATAGCAGGCACAGAGCCTTGGGAGGCAGGACTGGCAGCAACGCGTATTTAATTCCAAAATGTCTTCATTTTTGACTAATATTAAGTCCCGAAACTGTTATGCATTCAAACACTGCTAAACCGTGGAAGTCTCCCATGAAAACCGTATTGAAAATGGAGAAATAGAGAATCTGATTAATGACTCCAGGCTCGGAGGTTGCAGCAACGCGCCCCGTTAGCGCGGCGTTACCCGCCACCCCGGCGGTCCCCATCGGGGCTGTAAAGCAGGGACAAAGCGACACAGCAGCGGTCGCAACCCACAGGTCCGCGCTCGGTCAGGCTCAGCTCCACTGAGCGCATGAAAATGCTCTCATCAGCGAAGGCTGTTCTCAGTGAGGGCAAGTGTGTCGTCATCGCCAGACCTTGCGAGGGTGCCTCGCCAGGCACCATCCCACGGCACCGCTGCAGTAAATCTTGGTGGTTTTTATCAGCATTCGCTCCGCCACGAGCGCAGAACTAGGTTAGTAGGTCAGAAGAGATTGCTGGAAGCAACCAGCTAGTTTTAAGTCCAAATGGCACCTCATTATTTCTCATTTTCGTATTTCAGCTACGACTGAAATACGCAACTTTGAAATACTTCCATCATCATGAAATTCTAATGGCAAAAGCAATCATCTCGGCCTTATCTTCTCTCCGCAACCAGGGTGGCAGCGACAAGGCTTACGTCCTTATCACTTGATGGCAGCTGCTTACCTTGTGCATGACAATCTTCCGCTGAGCCGGTTCTGCCACATCGATCATCTTCTGTACCACGTAGTTGGCGTACTGATCTTTCATCATGGTGTATAAGGCACTGTGAGGGCCGTCGTTCATAGTGCACACCTCATCGATCAACATGGCACGCTCCGTACGGGAGGCGTGAGTAACGCATTTCTCCACCACATTGCTGTAAGAAGAAAAGAAGGACAATCCGTGAGGATCACCACCTCTGCCGGGCTTTTCATTCAACCCCAGGGAGATCTCTCACGCTTCTAGCAAGGGCAGACCATTTTGGGAGCGACGTATGTGCTGGCACAGAAATTCAGCGATGTGGAACAGAAGAGCAGTCCAAGGATTGGGGGATCTGAGTGGGAATTTGGGTAAAGGACCAGTTTGGGTTTTATTTTACCCAAATTTGTGCAACTCTATGACGACGCTGTATTTGAGATGTCTTTCTCACAGCGTGCCCATTAGAGAAGCAGACGAGTTGTTCTTTGTTTGGTTTTCTCAGTACTGGAGCTCGATGGGAACAGAGGTCCAAGGTTAGAACAACAGGGAAATGCTTTTTCCGGAACAAAAGATCTTAGCAAAGGCAGAGAACTTCCAAAATTCCGGAATATATTAGATGACTAGCCTCTGCTCTCCAGAGAGCCAAGTTAAATGGGATCTATGAAAGGGGATGGAGAGTTTTGCCAGCCTTATCTTCTGCATGCCTGACTCAGAGTCACCGAGCAGTTTGCCACAAGCCGTGCTCAGCTCGGGGGACACCCTACGCTAATTAATACTCCGGCTGGAAAGAAGGTTAGAAAAAAGAGCAAGGCGAGTCAGGGAGGAAGAATGAAATAACATTATGATCACGCTCTTCTAGTTCTTGTTAATGTTACACTTCCCTTGTGTCCGTAAGTATTAAAACACTTTTTTACTAATTGTAAAAAGGAGGAAATATTGAGCCTTTGAGGAGGTCAGCCTTCACGTTCAAATGGTTAGAAACACAGGCAAAAGGACTGTACAAATGTGGGAAGTATTACTTCGTCTTGACACCCATTAAGGTACCTGGATTTTGCTTCTACCCAAGTGTCGCTCTGCAGCATCTGGACTCAGAGCCTGGCGCTGCTGCAGCTTCCCCAAGAGGGTATCGCTGGGCGTGTGTCTCAAAAAGGACCGCAAGACTCAGCACATAAAAAGCACAGGTTCTTCCGTGAGAAGTGGGATGAAAAAGAATTGCTGCTACACTGAATTTCCCAAAGTCCCTCGTGGCTTGACACAGCATCCCAGAGGCAGTGGAATGCTCTTATGGCATGTTATTATCCAAGGGATAGTGACCACTTAAAAAGCAGCAAAACAAAACAAAAAACACAACACACACAAAAACTCTTGGCCAAGTTCAGGAACTAGCATTAGAGCTACTCTTCCACATCTTCATCCTCCTTCATTACAAGTAAAACTTACCTCACCAGTCACTCATCCCACTTCATAAGCAGTTATAAACAGCATTCTGTCGTTCAGCAAAAAAGTTATTTTCACCTCCTTTCACCTCCCTACACCCCACCCCTAACTCTTCCGCAATTCTCACATGTGTCCGTACTCCCACGGGGCGTGGAGACTTTAAGGAACAGGGAACTGCTGGAGAGGGGACAGCAAAAGGCTACCAAGATGATCAGGGGACTGGAACATCTCTCTTATGAAGATGTGCCCTTGTGGCCAAGAAGGCCAATGGCATCCTGGGGGGCATCAAGAAGAGTGTGGGCAGCAGGTGGAGGGAGGTCATCCCCCCCTCTGCTCTGCCCTGGGGACGCCGCAGCTGGAGTGCTGGGTCCAGTTCTGGGCTCCCCGGGTCAAGAAGGACAGGGAACTGCTGGAGAGGGGACAGCAAAGGGCTACCAAGGTGATGAGGGGACTGGAACATCTCTCTTATGAAGAAAGGCTGAGGGACTTGGGTCTCTTTAGTCTGGAAAAAAGATGACTGAGGGGGGATCTTACCAATGCTTCTAAACACTGAAAGGGTGGGTGTCAGGAGGATGGGGCCAGGCTCTTCTCAGTGGTGCCCAGGGACAGGACAAGGGGTAACGGGCACAAACCGGAACATGGGAAGTTCCACCTGAACATGAGGAGGAACTTCTTTGCTGTGAGGGTGGCAGAGCCCTGGCACAGGCTGCCCAGAGAGGTGGTGGAGTCTCCGTCTCTGGAGACATTCCAACCCCGCCTGGACGCGTTCCTGTGCCACCTGCTCTGGGTGACCCTGCTCTGGCCGGGGGTTGGACGAGATGATCTCCAGACGTCCCTTCCCACCCCTGCCAGTCTGGGATTCTGTGAAAAGGAACAAATTCATACCTAGCAAATTTATGTTGACTCAACACAAGCACGTTGCCTCTAATTTCTGCTACAATCTTGCTCTTATCCTCAGGCCGACCATGTTCTAGTACATGCTGGATAACATAGTTCCCATACTGATCCTGTGTGGGAGACAGCAGAAGTATGTGACAAAAGGTGGACAGGAACCATTAATATCAAACTAGTTCCCAATGTGCCTTAAGACTAACAAACTTCAACTAAACACCAATTAAAATATCTACTGCATAAACCATGTAAATACTTTCTACTTCTATAAAAAACATGCATTCTAGAGTTTCACCAGGAGGTAAAATGCTACATCTTTGTATCAATTATAAAAGTAAAAGCAATTTCCTTGAACACTGACGTTAATACTCTGCTTATTTCGAGTTTCTTTGCCTTATCCAGATTCAAACATACAAATCACACGTCCTGGAGGGCTGTGCCATGGTTCTAGCTATGGGAGACTGTCCTTATGCATGTTCATATTCCGAATGTGGGTATATTCAGATCACAAGATACATATTTTCCCCGTTCACAATACCAGAGGCACGACCCGCTGTCTCACCTCCGTGCCCAACCTCTTCCCACTTTCCCTGAGCTAAATACATGAGCGCACAGGTCAGGGCTCGTTTGCTGGTACATCCATCGTGCCCCAATACCAGAAACCCAGAAAAACGTATTCTCAGGAGGACGGCAAGGAAGAGGAAAGGCAGCGAGGAAGGGGGTGTGCATAAAACCAACACATTTTAAGACCCCCAATTACTCAGCATTTTCTTTTCCTAGAAGTAATCTGCTCTTTGCACCGACTCCCTTAAGTTCTTACTTGTAACTCCTGGAGTGAAGCATTAGGACATGCACCCACTCAAGATCCTTTCCATAAAGGAAAGTAACTACAGCTTTGATATCTGCTGGATATTTGCACATAGCCAAAACAATTAGTGAAGGCACATTTCTTGTCTGCCATCTTCTTTCCCGTTCCTCCTCAGGACCAGAGCCCCTGTGTTCAGATGTGTTATAGCTGCAAACTCAAACAGGCTGTCAGCAGCTCTCCTAACACAAAGCAGTAACCGAGAAACATCTCGCAGCACCCACATTCCCCCTTCCCACACCGACCTGAACCAGCTGCTCGGTATGTTGGTGAAGTTCCTCCAAGATGGGAAGGGTCTGCTCAGGAAGACAGTGCTCCAGGATCCTCTGGATGACACGACAGCCATACGGATGTGTAGACAACGCAAAAACCTGTGGTCAACAAAGACAGGCAAGCACAGGCAGCGACACAGCTGTTAGCCTTTGTCCATCTAGCAAACTTCTGGAATTAAATGAACACGTGGTGGTTTTTCCCGGGCACAGCAGGCAACGCCAGCTTGCAGCACGGCAGCTCCAGAGAGCATCAACTCAAACTGGAAACATCTGTTCCCCACTGCCACAGGACTAACTGGGGGACGGCAGGGACATCACAGCCCTACCTGTGCCTCAGCTTCCCCAGGCATGAAACGGGAAAACAGGTGGTAAAGGTCTTTATTAATAAAAAGAACACCGGGACAGCCAAGCACTATTAGAAACCGTGCTAAAACACTGTTTCAGAAGAATAAATCCAGCATGCTGTTTGCCAGCTGCGTGTTTTAAGCTACGCAAGAAATGGTACGAACCAGGTTAAAAACGCTCAGCAAAAGGATTTTCCTCAACTATTTGCATTTGTTTAAAAGTCTTAACTGCACTTAGGAGAAGCGACAACAAAGAACCTTCTTTTCTCGTTTCTAATGGATTACCAAATCTGCTGGTAAGAACATGACACATTTGATTATTGCCGCGCAGTTTTCCATCTAAAGCACACAGTCCTATTTGGTGGCTTAAAATGAACGAAAGTAGCAAATCCAAGCGCTGAAGTTAAATCGACAGTCTACAAATTTTTAATAACTATTGAGTAAACCGTGCAGGAGAACAGGACTTGAAGTGCAATTAACTGCAGAAAAATCGTCTTGAGGTGATAAGTTTAATCTTTCATATGGAAGTTCAGATGAAACTGGGACAGCTGGTCAAAGAAACGTCAGTGCCCTCAGCCAAGTTCCCAGAGGTATTTCTGCCTCGCCAAACTCCCCAGTGGAAGGTCTAAAGCTAAACTCTAACCAGCAAATCTGCTGAGCAAGTTTCCAGCTAGAATCCGGCTTGTTTTGACACAGCCAAGCAAGTCCCCACTTTCACAGCGGTTCCAGGAGCGGCCAAACTAATAAAGTTCCTGGTTCCTGCTATAACAACCCCGGGCTGTCCTCTAATCCCTGGGGCAAAACCTTAAATACTTCAAAGTTCCCCTCAAAGCCAATTAAGTTGAAGTTGGAAACGCCCAAACCAGCACTTTTGTACTGGAAGACAAGCTGAGTACAAGCAGAATAAAGGCAGCTACGCAATTAATATCCAGCACATCAATTCAGGAGAGGATACCAAGAAAAAACCTGGGAGAACGAAGCACAAGTAACTGCCCTTTTCTACATGAAACTCATGGTTTTCCCCGGCCCGAGACCCTTGGGAGACAGCAGTCCTCTAAGGCGTCCTCACAGAGAGGATCATAATGAAAATTTACTACACCCATCACAAAACTCTGCTCGCCACCTTTGCTACGAAGACGGATTAACGAGAGACGTGCTTTCCCCTCCAGCAGTCAAAAAATACTTGATGTTCCAGGAAAACAGATTTTTTGCAAGGATGCTTTACTCTGCTACACCTGCACAAACTGGTAACAGAGACATGGCCAAAGAGTTGTGAAGCTCTCTAACGTGGCCGCAGAAACCTTTCAATTGACCCTTGCTAAAATTTATAATTAAAAATATTTGAACAAGTTACGGCCACTACCGTGTTGTTCAAAGCAGAATACAAAGAATGAGAGTCAGTGTCTCGGTTAAGGACATCTTGGTTAAGGACTTACCTGTCCCTTGAACGCATCAATGATAAACTGCAGGGACTGCGGCTGCACACACTCGATACACTTCTGCACCACATGGTTACCGTTCTGGTCTTTCACGCACTTCAGGACGTGGCCATCCAGCTCCCGTACCATCTCATTCTATTAGGAGGAGAGAAAGACAAACAGAAAGCACCACCAGGATTCATGGCTGATAAATGCAAAGTTTTCCCTGCTAAACGGGGTAAAGAGTACGGAAGGGGTGAAGGACGCACTGACACATTTCAAACTGGAAGTTTTCCAGCGGCCAAGTGCTGAGATGAAAGCTGCTGTGCTGCAGAAACCAGCAAGAGAAATTCTGTAACAAAACGAAGCAGCACTCATTTCATTAAACATGAGCGTCCCCTTACAAGTTAAATACCCAAATTTAAGATATTTTACTGACGCACAACTTGATTGTGCATCCCCCGTTCCCCCCTCGGCTCCCCTGAAGGAGCAAGAAATCTAAAATGCCCAAACTTCACAAACTTTTTGTGTTTCAGCTTCATATGTAACTAAAATGAGGTCAGCACTGGGCTAAGAACTTGCTAGTATCTTACCTAGGCAAGGTAATATTGTATGATAATTAAGGAAGCCAGAAGGTAAGGTTTAGATATGACTAAAGTAACACACATGCAGGCTACAAGACTTACAATCGGAGAACAGAGAATGACAGTTTTTGGGAATTTAATGACACTACAAAACGGGATGAGATCAGCTGTGCAACTGATACAAAGGCAGGCATTTCGGGAGTACTGCATACTCCAAAATACCTTTCTGGAAGAAGACAATTAGTAAATCTCAGACCAGAAGTGCCAGAGTTTGGGCTACCCCCCACCAGCCTGGAGAGAGGTGTGTCGCCAGCTTAGCCCAGGCCGGACCTAAAGGCAACATGCATTCCTAAAGCCGGTTTCTGGTTTTTTAATTGAATATAACCTACATTGAGATTCTCGTATTACGATTCCTAACACCTTTATTAGCTAGCTTGCCTAGAGTATTTAATTCATGGTTCATAAAACCTTAGAGGAATTCCTTTATTAATGAGCTTTGAGTGGGACTCTGGCTCTCATCCACATCTCTCCAGTGCCAGGCCTGGCTCGATGGGAACCGGAAATTCCTTATACATCTCCCTCTGCAGGAGAGCAGAATATTGACCCACATATCAAAGCAGTGATAGCTCAGCGAATATTAAAGGCAAAACCCTGGCACTGCTTCCTTCAAGGGATTTAAAAATATCTTCTAATTCACTATCATTCTCAGTTTCCGCTACATATATAATCTGATTTCAGGGAATTAGCAGAGAACCAACACCATTAACGATTAAGTGGAACAAGGAGGTGACAAAGAGACCCAAGAACAGTGTCACAAACTCATCATGCACATAAACCGTAACAAACATGCCATAAACCAAACCAAAAGGACACCAGCCACAAGAAGAACAGAGGGTCGCAGCTCAGGTCACCAAACGGCAAGGAACGTTAAACATCAAGAAGAAAGTTAAAATTGAAACTTACAATTACCTGCTGGTCTGGGGGAATAAACTCCAGGGCCTTCTGGATCACCCTGCAGCCGTACATCTGCAGAGCCAGGGACAGAACGTGCCCACGGATCCGTTCTGCCAAGGCTAACTTCTGTTCCAGGCTGCCGAACTGGGAAGATGGAAACCCATCACTACAAGCACAAAAACCCGAGCGGCACAGCAGCCCTCCCACGCCGGCACGCCGAAGTGTTAAACCAGAAACGCCGCGCCTGCTGAAAAGAAGGGAACCACCAACCACACCTCAAGGGATGGGAACAGGCACAAGCGAGACGTCTGCTCCATGTCTGCCAGACGTGCCTGAGATGTGAAAAACTCCGGAGTCAAAGGTATTGGAGCCACCAGGGTGACACATGGCTGATCACTAACCCTCGGCAGGCTTGCTGTAAAATTATGGGATAAAAGAACCACCAAGGCTCAGTGGAGAAGGAACAGACCAGTTTCAAGGAGAGATGGGTGTCTGCCCAACCTCCTGGTATGAAAACACAACATTTCCTTCACTGGAAAAGTTTCTTTTTTGTTCCTCAATACACGAGCACTGACAGCTCAGCACAGCATCCCTGAGAAGTCTTGGTGGACCTACATCTCCCGGGTATGCTGCCATTCATTCCTACACCTTTTGCACCTCAAAGCAAAGGGTTACTTTTCGGATGCATCTTTACAAGTCCCACACCTCAGTCACCCCAACAGGAACGATGCAAATGCCTGTGGGGATGAGATCATAGAATGGTTTGGGTGGGAAGGGACCTTAAAGATCATCTTGTTCCACCCCCTGCCCTGGGCAGGGACACCTCCCACCAGATCAGGTTGCTCCAAGCCCTGTTCAACCTGGCCTTGAACCCCTCCAGGGATGGGGCAGCCACAGCTTCACCGGGCAGGTGACATCAGTGTTGACAGATATCCACTCTTTTAGCCAAACAGCAGAGTTTCTAAGGGCTTGTCCAATGCCTCAGGACAGCAGGCACCCAAGTAAGACTTGCAGGGGAATGCAGACTTACTTCAAAGAACTTCTGGATGACGTAATTTCCAAATACATCGACCATCAACTGATAAGCTGCCTGGAGGATCTCGTTGAACACCAGCTGACGTTCTGCTGGGGTAGCACGCTCCAGTTTCAGCTGAATAAACCTGAAAAACAGGGCTGGTGTGATGCCACTGGCACATACGGCCTCAACGCATTTGTTAATACAAGTCCATTCAGAAACCTCATACACTACGCTCTTGCAAAACATAGATCTTTTACACACAGTTGCCCTACCCAACAATGTGAAACCTTGGGTGGTCGCAGCCATGGAGGTCCATGGCCACACATCGCTGTTGGTACCCTAAAAATCTCATTCCAAGCAAAGCAGATCTCAACAGAATAACACAGTAAGATCTAGCGTCCAGGAGGCTCTTCAAAACAAGTCAAGAGATGCCAGTGGGACCAGCAAGCAAATTAGGAAGTAAACAAGCTCCTCTTTAGAGGAGAAACTTCTGCTACCAGGATTTGCACCCAAACAGTCTTTAAGGAGAAGGCTGAGAGTGTTACACTACTTGGCTTCTCACACCTCCTTTTCCCAGTGCTGCCTCTCTGCTTCAAGATGCGATGCAAATGGCAAAGGACGCTAACTCAAAGAGGTTATAGCGCAAGGTTCTTAATCCCACCTGGATCCATGCTGATCCTGGGAGAACTCCATGATGTGCCCAGCAATCTCCCGCAGCTGTAAATTAGGGTACCGGTTATTGCGAAAGTCCTCCAGCAGCCTGCTTCGGCCAGAGGGCATGACATCGGACATGCCATAGCGCAAGCGAGAGGAAGGGAAGAGCGTGCTGCTGGGGCTGAAGAGGCTGGAGGCACTGCTCGCGCTGCGGTACTTGGCTTCGGCTCCCGGAGCAGCGGAGATGTAACGGCCGCTCCCATTCGTGAGCCCTCCTGCAAGTCACAAAAACAAGGGTATTTCACAAGATGAATTAAGGGGCCCAGGGATTCATTGACAACCTGTGCGTGCCATTTGACTTCTAATTCCTCCTTTTCCGCCGAGCTGGGTTTCTGGCACAGCTCAGCTAGGAAGTCTTCTCAAGTAAGCTCAGTGAACTGTCCCCAGAATCATTTCGGTGGGGACGTGTTCCAGCATCGCTCCTTAGCACATATTAAGTTAGGGACAGCTCTAAACTTCAGCACAGAACAGACTGTAACAACTTCTGTTCCTCCCTCTGTCTCAAAACTGTCCAAACCAGACAAACTGTCAATCCCACCGCTTGGGAACTTGTTGTTTCTCATTACCTTATCCGCCATCCCTAGGTTTTTTCCCACCTACCCTGCTGTCGTGTGAAGGAGTGATTTAAAAGAGACGCAGTGGGAGTGGGGACACAGACTTAAGACAAAATTAGGTAAGAAAAAGGCAGCAAGAAGCAAGTATAAAAATTTTGGCTATATAAAAAAAATCATTATTAAATACAGTTAAATAACAATAAATAAAAACCGATAAATATTTATTTTTTAAAGAAAATGCTGTGCTTTCACAAATTCCCTAAAGATTTTTCATCCGCATTAAGACAACCGCTGAGTTACCCAGTAACAGGTATGGGGAACAGGTAATGATTCATCATCTAGTTAACGAACTGCAGGCATTGACAGGAACCAACTGAAACCTTTACACGCTGTTTCCTTGCCTGTAATTTTTCGAAACGCGCTTCAGAGCTATGGCAGGGGACTCTTCCCTTTCTCGCAGGGCTCGGGATCCCTCTGCTGGTCAAAGACCGCAAGATGCCTTGAGCGAGGACGGTTTTTCCTGGGTGGGACAAAGTCCTCCCCAAGAAATAATGTTCTTCTCACATGGGAAGCTGCCGCCTGAAACATGGGGCAGCGAGGGCAAAGCACCTGGAAAAAAACCAAAAAGCTACAAGAAATCTTGGCAGAGGAGGGAAGATCTTCAGGGCAAACATCGGTAGGGCTGTCCGCAAAGAGGACAGACCTTCTCCCGGCAGCCGTGAGCATGACAGTGGCTGAAATAAAAATAGTAAAGAAAATGAAAGCTGAGTGAGCTGCACCCCTCAGCCATCAATGCTCCTGTGGAGCCACAGGAAGCTCCTGTGCAGGAAACACTACCTGAGCATCCGTTAACGGGCTAATTAAGTTCCCCTGACTCTGAGCTGGGCAAACATGTTCTGACTTCTCCAAGGCTGGTGGCAAACCTCGAGGAGAAGGAGACTCCAGAGCTTCTTGTTCACATCTCTGTCTTATGCACCCTGCCAATGGTGGGGCCATCATCTTCTCTACCTACCCGATTTCTTAATTGAGCAAGAACTCCGAAAAGAGACCAAGTGATATTCCTTACTGCTGGACCTGGACTACTGAAGGACCAGGATATTCAAAGTAAATCACCTCCGAGATAAAGGAAACTCAACAGCAAGGAGCTGAGCAATGGTGGAATGCCATGGAAAACGTCAGTGCAAGAGCTCAGAATCAGCACTTGTTTTTTGAAAGCCTGGAGCAAGTAAGAGTCATAGCACTAACGTGCTGACCTGGAAAACTAGTTCCTGATCATCTTCAAACATCAGTAAGAGGGAAGGGTTTAGCACTCACACCGTTATCACCTACATCTTGTCTCTTAACTAAGAGGGAAAGCACAGTTTGTACACAAAAAGCCTTCTCTGCCAGAGGTTTCCTGAGAAAAACCTTCTGGTCTTTTTAGAGATTCAAGATAAACCACGACTTACTCCAGTTTTCTACCCATCTCTCTTTCTCCTGATGGAGAAGCTGACTGTAGATGTCTCCACGATGTTCAACATCACACTGGGAATGAAGAGACCATGTCGGGGACAGGTTTCCCAAAACAAGCCAGTGCTTCTGAAACCCATCTGTCAACCTTGGAGTACCTCAAGCTCCTTTTATGCCAGTGTGACTTCGCCAGATCCCAGATTTCGATGGGTTCTTACCACTAACTACCATGAAACAGCTCCTTGTCCAAGAGCGGTACACGAGGCTAGAAGCTCCTGAAGCTCTTGGGGACACCAGGAGGGACAAAAGCCCCAAAAGAAGGGAGAGAAGTCCTGCAAGATGTTGGCATCGATAGCTTCTCCTGCGTCCTCAGCTTAGAACAAACTTCAAAAGGGGGTGTGCAAACTGCGTGGAGACATCCTATCGTGCTAACACCACGCTGGTCATGCAAAGCGCTCTGCATCGGCAAACCCCAGCAAACCAGTGCTGTATTCAGTGTGTGGAGGTTGTACAGAAGCGACAGCTGTGATGTGGTTCTGCCTCAAAACATACTGACCGTATTTTCTTAAAAGCGTCTGGGTTATGTCAGGAAAAACATGTATCTGGGGAGGACAAAGTGCACAGATTCCTCATCCTGGGGACTCCAAGGTGGACATGTTACTCAGACTCACACTGCGTTTCTTATTTTGAAATGGGAAGTCATCTTCTCAGTGTGTGCTGGGACACTTGAGACAGTTAACTTGAAAGAATTACTGATTTCAGGGGGGGAAAAAAAAAAAAAGGACAACGAAAGGATGAGTCAAAAAAGAAAACACGGGAAGAAACACAAAGGCTGCTGGCTGGAAACAAAGCACTTCTTAAGCAAGCTTCCAGGGGACTTTTACAGGGCCTTCAAATTGCTCTGGGAAGCAGGAGTTCCCGGTATGAGAACTACCAGAACAATGGGGAATGGGGAAGATGAGAAGATGGCAGGGTGAGAAGATGACGCTGCTGCTCTGCCCAACGGAGGCTCAGGGCAGAGGGCCCAGGCAGCGCCCGCCTGGCCGAGGGGACCCCGAGTCACCCCCAGTGTCACTGCCCCAGCCTGTCCCACTGCAGCCCAGTGCCGGGGTGTGCCACCAGCCGCCCAGGGACACGCAGCCCCACGGCCCTCCTAGTTGGTCACAGCTAACTGGTTATCAACTCCCCAGCCAGTTTCCCCCAAAAAATCCCTAATAAATTAAATTCCCATGTGCGTGTATCCGCTTCCTCGCACCAATCCCACCTTTTAAATTACAGCATGGGGCAGCTCTCTCCCAATCACAGAATTAAAACAACTACTTATCCGCTGCAGATCCCGATCCCCATTCCAAACTGGGAAAACCCAGAGCTGGACACATTCAGCCCCAGGCTGCAGCGTGGTAAGTGTTTCTAATAAGAGCGCACGAGCTACACGCACAAGGGCTGACAAAAACCGCTTGTGGGACTACATGAACCCACATGAAGTGTAATCTGGCCAAAATTAAATGTTATGATTAAAAAAAAAAAAATTTAGTAATTATAATTCTATAATTTTGATCAATACTGGGGAAGAAAAGGGCCCGTGCTGCCTTTAGCACCCAAAAGTGCGTGTTTATTTACAGCTGCTTTACCCTGGCCATGCAGAGCCGCGTACACCTTTGAGCTCAGAGCGTGTGTTTAGCTCAGCCTTCCTCCTCCAGCAGTTCTCGTCCTAAGAAGTGGCTGCATGGTTATTTCAGGTACTTGTGCTCGCCCAAACATTTCACAAGGTCACTTTACAACACCAGAAAAAACCCAGCTCCATAAACACACCCCATTTTTCACCGAAAGCGAGGAGCTTTCAGAGAGCCAGAAGAGCCGGGGCTGAATTCTCTACGCACACCACCAACCCAACAAACGAGCCATTTGCGCACCCGTGAGAGGCGACAAAGTCAAACCCACGACTTACACAGCATTTAACCATGGATTTGCCGATTCCAAATCGGATTTAATGCCAGCTTCTTATGTCACGGTGTAACCCCTAAATCAAAGTTACTCGGAGGGACTGCCCCAGGTGGTCTCCCCCCGCAGAACGCAGCGGTAGGCCGTGGTGCCGAACCCAACTGCTCCAATTTCCCTTTCCGCAAACAACGCGTTTGGGTGTTCCCATCTGTCCTTTCATTTTTAGATATTTAGAAATATTCCTTGTCCTCTTTATCACAGACTACTCCTGACAGCACTCCCAAATAGAAAAGGAGTCACCCTCGATCTCCTTATGAGGAAAAACAACGCCTGTGCTGGTTTTGTAGCAGTAAAACTTATTTTATAACCAGCGGAAACTACATCTACATTTAACACTGTCTTACATTTACAGGTGAAAGAGCAACTGAAAAAAATAAAATGACCTTTTTACGGATTTCAAGGTGAAAGCCAGACAAACGCAGAGCTATTCTAGCTGGGAATTTTCTTGCCGCATTACCCAGCGCGACGTCAGGCACCGAGGAGCCCGGCTACAAGGAAAGGAATATCTTGGGGGGATGGGAAGAGCCACGTCAAGCGCTCTGGGGCACAGCCCGTGGTACCTCCGCTTTCTTTCCAGAGTTTGTTCTCAAACGGATTAACCTTTCCCTGATGCAGTTTTTAAGATTCTTTCCTTTGCCTGCAGGGGCAACAGACTTTTTCTAGCGCCGGATTTGGAATCTCGTTAGTCTTCAGCATTAATTTATTGTAGCCATTTAACTGTCAGCTTAAGGACTGTACGGCTGCATAAATAAAGCTAAAACCCTTCCAATTCTACTAAAGCTCTGAACAAGGGAAGGTGGTAAATCTAAACTTGATCTTGAAAGAATCATATTTATTACTATTCCATGCTAACCTTTAGTCAGAATCAAATCTATCACACATGCATGTAATAAACATGATATAGTATTTGATGAGCGTGTATATGCATGGCAAACTGTTCTGATAAGCAAAAGTTCTGTTAAATCCAGACAGATAACGTGACAGAACCAAAGCAAAGTGATTTTTTTGAACTAGTACTAAATTATCTGGTGCAGATGCAACGTCTTGTTTGCTTATGAGGCCTGGGAACAAACGCTTGTGGAAGTTCAGATGAGCATTGCTTATTATTTAATATTTGCTTTCTTTATTTTAAATATTTACTTGATCATATGCAAAAGCTCTACACCCAGTAGAAGCTCTTCCAGAAGATGCAGCTTGCATAAAGTAACGTATCTTACCGAAATTAAGAAGGCCTCTCCCATGCGCTAATGTGCTTTTGATAAGGCCACACTGATGGGAAGTTTTCAAAAGCAAACTCACCAGATCCTCAGCAAGAAGCTCAGTGCTGCTCCAGATAACACCGCTTATTGTGGTTACAACAAGAAACTGTATTCTAAGCTCAGTAATTTATTATTGAAAACTTAATGGGTATTTTAAAATAAAAAAAAAACCAAAACATTTGACAAGTGGAAGGATGAGCCCTCCATATCTGTCTTGAACAAGGATAACAAACAATTGGTGCCGTTACCGAGATCCGTGCGAGAAAAGCAGTTAGTTTTTCAAGCACATGGAAATGTTATCCTTAATTTAGAGATGAGGAAACAAGGAGGCAATACAGAAACCTTCCTGTTAACAGCTGAACTACTGTGAGACAAACACATCATGTCGGCGCCACGACTCCTGCTTCGGTGTTTCTTCTGCAAAAGCTGGGACCCCGCCACCGGAGTGCAAGCAGGGACCAGGCAGCAGGTATGTCACCTCCCCAGCAGCGAGGTGCTCACGTCCCCGCGCCAAGGGACAGCAGAGCAGCCAGGTGCAGTGCGGGGACACCCACGCTGTGGCTCTTACCCAGGTTTAAACTCGAAGATGATCCATGTGAAGATAAGGAGGGAGGTGGGGTCTGAGAGTGGCCAGGTCCTTGGCTGGGCAGAGGCATTCCCACAGGTCCGGGAGAGGAGGAAAACCCAAGGCCATTATAAAAACTGTGTCCTATAGGTGTCAAACTGCTGGATGTCCTCTTGTACAGGTCACTGCTTCCTGTGAGGGAGTCTCGGCGGGAGCCGCTGCCTGTGTTGGAGTTAGCAACTGAAAAAGAGGAAATTTAGAGAAAATTACCCGATGTCAACACACTGCCCAAGACAACAGGCTGGAGAGACAGGACACCGGCACCCAGGGACAGCTTCACCCGGCTCCTGTTCTCCTAAGGGTGTTGCATATGCCCAAATGGAATGCATTAATTAAAACCACGTTGTTTTAAGCAGAAATCCTTGATTTAACAAATTAGCTTGAATTCTGCCTTTGCATTTATAGCGTTGGGAGTTTTTATACTGATAGAACACATCGAAAACCACATATCTATGGGCAGAAAGATGAAGCAGGCAAAAATCTACCGAAAGGAAGGGACAGAATGGAACAACAGCGAACGCGTTGGCTTTTGGACACAAGCACTTCACACTTTGCTTGCGACCCTTCAGAAGAAGGTTTGTGCACTTCAAAGCTCTTTTCCCCCACCACTTAGTCCAACAGAAGATATTAGATCGCCCTCCAAGCATTGCCTAGTATTTATTCTTTGGCCATTAGAGCTAAAACAAATCCAACGTGAGATTTTATCTATTCATGCTTATGAGCGCGTACAGCTTCGCGTACATTTACTTGAAATCCTTCTGCTCACCTTTCATTATATTAGAAAACAGCTTCTGTTTGCACCAAGCTTTATTGAGATGGAAATCAGAATTCTATTGAACACGTAAACCCAACATTGTTTTGAAGAGCTGCCTCCATAGTCAAACACAAACTCTTTACATGCACTGTCAACTTGAGGACAAAAAAAAAAAATCAATTTTGCATTAAGATCTTGTTTAATAGTGAAATTGTTAACTGTAATGAACTGATCATTTTTCAAGACTGCACACAAGTTCTATTCAAAAATGCCTCATATTTCTATTCATTGATTGATGGAAACCAAGTTTGTGCATCTCGGCATCGAGCAAACTTGTAATTCAATTGGATTAGTTAAACAAACCCAAGTGAAAGAATTGAATGTTGTGTTGACCTGAATCCAAGATGGTTCAAATTCTCAGTCTGGGTTTAAGAAAAATATTTAGGACAGCTTTTAGTTAAAACTGTGATTTGAGGCAGTACGTCCTTCAATGTTTTCTGATGGAGCAGGTTCAAAAGGCAGGTTTGAACTTGCCCTTCACACTGATGAAAGCAGGAAAGTTCAGGACGTTAATTACTACCTCTCAGACTAAGCAGTAATTAAAACAATTGTTCTACTTATAAAAAAAAAAGGAGGAAAAAACCAAACAACCCACAGACATCTTTCTGGTTTGGTTTTATTCTGAAAAAAAAAAAATCTTTGTCTCCAAGTGCCAAACAAACCAAACCATTTCTGTCGCATTTCTTGCCACCGCAACAAGTGACTTTTGGGGTATATAATAGAAACAATTCCCAGAATAAAGCACAGAAATCACCTCAGATCAGCTTTTTTAAAATCATGAAGAGTTACTCAGCCATTATTCTGAGGTTAAGAGTTAGGACACTGGACACCGCTCTGCAGCCAGTCCCTGTCAGCCCGGTTTCTCCACCAAGCACACGGGGGTAAAGGCAGGGAAATTCAAAGCTGTTTAAAAACACAATCTGTAGCAACGGGGGGACGACTGATAATGTGTGTAACAACACAAATTCAGGACTTTGCTGCTTCTAATATATCATCTACTACGAGAATTTTCACCAGAAAGTGCTGCAGGTTTTGAAGGCAAAGCAGTCTCTAAAGGCAAACTTCCATGGAACCTCAGAGGGATGAAGAGGAGCCCCCACAGCTCCCTGTCCCAGCGCCAGCTCCGGTGGATCACAAACCCATGAGCTGCATTGGGAGCCATCTGCTCCAAGAGCAAGGTCCTGCAGGTGGGTCAGGGCAATCCTAAGCACAGATCCAGGCTGGACAGAGAATGGATCGAGAGCAGCCCTGGGGAGAAGGACTTGGGCGTGCTGGTGGATGAGAAGCCCCACACAACCCAACAACGTGCGCTGGCAGCCCAGAAACCCCCCGCAGCCTGGGCTGCATCCCCAGCAGCATGGGCAGCAGGGCGAGGGGGGGGATTCTGCCCCTCTGCTCCGCTCAGGGGAGACCGGAGTTGGAGGTCTGGGGGGGTTGGACTAGACCTTTAAAGGTCCCTTCCAACCGAGCACATTCGGTGATTCTATGACCCCCTGCAGCGCTGCCCCAGCTCTGGGGCACCAACAGCAGAAGGACACGGAGCTGTTGGAGCGGGGTCAGAGGAGGCCCCGGAGATGCTGGGAGGGCTGGAGCCCCTCTGCTGTGGGGACAGGCTGAGAGAGCTGGGGGGGTTCAGCCTGGAGAAGAGAAGGCTCCGGGGAGACCTTCCAGCCCCTGCCAGTCCCTAAAGGGGCTCCAGGAAAGCTGGGGAGGGACTCTGCATCAGGGAGGGGAGCCATGGGATGAGGGGGAAGGGTTTTAAACTGAAAGAGGGGAGATTTAGATGAGATCTGAGGCAGAAATTGTTTGCTGTGAGGGGGGTGAGCCCCTGGCCCAGGTTGCCCAGAGAAGCTGTGGCTGCCCCATCCCTGGAGGGGTTCAAGGCCAGGTTGGACGGGGCTTGGAGCAACCTGGGCTGGTGGGAGGTGTCCCTGCCCAGGGCAGGGGGTGGCACTGGATGATCTTTAAGGTCCCTTCCAACCTGAACCATTCTATGATTCTTTTACCCCATGAAGAACCTGCTGTTCTTACCTGCTGTCCCAAATCCTCCCAGCGCAGAGCCCAGTGTGGCACCGAGAGAGCTGCTGCTTCCGAATCCCAGGGAAGTGTTGGCAGGCTGGGCAGAGCCCTGAGAAAAGAGTGAGCTGCTCTGGGAATTGCTGCTGAGAGAGTTGTTGCCGTAGAACGAGCTGGATGCCAGGTTGTTGGTGGGCTGCTGCTGGGGCTGGGGTTGGGGCTGCTGAGTTCCTAGAGGGCGAAATGGTCCGTTTGTCGTTCCTGCCAGGCCGCCCGCTGCACCGTTAGCCGAAGCTGCAGCCGCTGCAACCGCTGGAGAAAAAAAAAATAATTGAAGTATAGACTGAAAAAATCCATTTTCATAACAGTTTTGGACATTAAAACTTAGCAGGTTCCTTTTATTTACTCTACATTTTTTTCTCTCCTCTCAGGATAAAAAAAAAAATAAATCTCCCTTTTCGCATCAAACTCTGTATAAAGTCTCTTTAGTTTATATCTGAGCTCCACAAGTCTTGCGCAGAGCCACCGAATACCAACAATGCCTTGTTATTATCACTGCTGCTTGTGTTATTAGAGCTACATAGATCAAACACACAAAAATGTTCCCTTTCTCCTACGATCTAAGATTCAAATCAATACAGCCACACACTTCGCAACATCCAATTAAGAAACACAAGTTTTGAAAGAAGCAAAATTGTCCTTTAGCGCACGAAACACAATCCTGCGGTGCTACAACATCAAAACCAAGTACTTTTGTTTTTCAGCCAGTTCCAAAGTAAAAGAAAAAGCAAAATAACCAAGAACTACAAGGAAACAATTAAAAGGCCTATTTCATAATCTATTGCTAACACTGGCAAATACCGCTTACACGCACAGATTCTGGCTGCGGGGGGGGGAATCATTTTCAAGCCTTGGACTCCCAAAGAACCCTAATAAAGCCCAAAACAACTCACGGCAAAGGCCAGGCACGTAACATTTTACGCAAGGTGAGCATTTGGGAGTACTACACAGGCTAAAACTCTTTATTACGTGGGAAACTAGACGCCAGCTGACACATTTAAATAACTGTCACGAAATTTTGCAAAATAATAGAGTTTACGCGACGCTGCCTCTCTGAGAGTGTTTCTGGAGGCTCAGCCCACAGTGAGCACAGAGGATGCTCTCAACACCGATCCCTGCCAGGGATCTCGGTGAGGGCAAGGGTGTCGTCATCGCCAGCACAGCCCAGAGAGTTCCAGGTCCCCCCTCCGCTGGGGACGGAGCAGAGTTTTCACTTGACGGGACCAGGACTCACCTGCTTGCGCCGCGGAGGAGCTGATGATGACGGGAGCGGGGGCTACCAGGCGGACGGGGGCCCCCAGGCCGTTCCTGGCCCCCGCGTTCACCACGAGAGCACCGGTTTGGTCGTAGTAAGCAGCGGGAGCCAGCACTGGGTAACCTGGAGAGGCACATCACAGGAGCACAGGTCAGGTAACAAGCAACGCGACGCGCGGCAGATCAGTCGTCTTCATGCAAGCAGATTTTTTTTATAAGATTTTTAAAGGAAAATCTGAATGGAAAAAGAAAAGGCAACAGCAGCTCTGCTTCCCCTGAAGCAAAAAAAAAAAAAAATAACAAAAATCCATATTAACATTCTACAGCTTGAGATTAGCTAAGACTTCAGGTAGAGAAGCCTTTTCCCCCCCCAGGCCTACTCTACTAGCATTGCCCTCTGTGTAAATTCATAGAACCATAGGGTTGGAAGGGACCTCTGGAGATCATCTCGTCCAACCCCCTGCCAGAGCAGGGTCACCCACAGCAGGTGGCACAGGAACGCGTCCAGGCGGGGTTGGAGTGTCTCCAGAGACGGAGACTCCACCACCTCTCTGGGCAGCCTGTGCCAGGGCTCTGCCACCCTCACAGCAAAGAAGTTCCTCCTCATGTTGAGGTGGAACTTCCCATGCTCAAGTTTGTGCCCATGGCCCCTTGTCCTGTCCCTGGGCACCACTGAGAAGAGCCTGGCCCCATCCTCCTGACACCCACCCTTTCAGTGTTTAGAAGCATTGATAAGGTCCCCCCTCAGTCATCTTTTTTCCAGACTGAAGAGACCCAAATCCCTCAGCCTTTCCTCATAAGAGAGATGTTCCAGTCCCCTCAGCATCTCCACAGCCCTTTGCTGTCCCCTCTCCAGCAGTTCCCTGTCCTTCTTGACCCAGGGAGCCCAGAACTGGACCCAGCACTCCAGCTGCGGCCTCCCCAGGGCAGAGCAGAGGGGGAGGATGACCTCCCTCCACCTGCTGCCCACACTCTTCTTGATGCCCCCCAGGATGCCATTGGCCTTCTTGGCCACAAGGGCCCATTGCTGGCTCATGGTCACCCTGTTGTCCCCCAGGACTCCCAGGTCTCTTTCCACAGAGCTGCTCTCCAGCAGGTCAGCCCCAACCTGTGCTGGTGCGGGGGGTTATTCCTCCCCAGGTGCAGCACCCTACACTTGCCCTTGTTGAATTTCGTAAGGTTCCTCTCTGCCCAAATCTCCAGCCTGTCCAAGTCTCTGCGTATGGTGGCACAGCCACCCCTCCCAGCTTTGTGTCATCGGCAAACTTGCTGAGGGTGCACTCCGTCCCCTCATCCAGGTCATTGATGAATATATTGAAGAGGACTGGAGCCAGTACTGACCCCTGGGCAGCACCGCTGGTCACTGTCCTCCAACTAGACTCTGCCCCTCATTACGACCCTCTGAAGCTCTGTCTTTCAACCAGTTATCTATCCACCTTACTGCCATTCATCTAACCCACTCTTCCTAAGCTTCAGTTATACAGATTAAAAAAAGGTCTGTTTCTCTATCTGAAAAGGTCCATTTTCTGTACCTAAAAGAAGTCTAAAAGCACTATTTCTTTTCCATTATAAGTACAGCGTGTGCTGGGACTTCTCATGTACGCGAACACACCACACTTCCAACTCTCCCACTGCGTGTTGAAGTTGTTGCATGTGGACACACGTGCAACAAGACACGGAACTAAAAGTTATGTGTTTTTGAAGGTATGTATCATAAAGTATTCTTTAATACATACAAATACGAACTCTTAAACCAAGTACACTGGTGATATACAGCATAACAGGTGTTCAGCAGCATATAGCTCTTTAGGTTCCTCACTATGGAATTCTACAGTTAAATAAGACTTTCAGGAAAAAAGTGAAGTGATTCTCCATGATGGGGTCACAAAGAGAATGTTCTCCATGAATACTGGCTTTGCAAATATAAGCCCCAAACCCCCCAATAAAGCAGATTTAAGGAAATCTGCAGATTGCTTAGAAATGTCCACATTACAGTTCACTTTGTAACTTAACACAGTAACATTCCTCTTAAACCACAAAAAAAACCCACCCACAAAACAACCCTGTAACCACCATGTGACACGTCCAGCGAGGAGACCTGAGCTCAAAATAATCCCGTTCTCTCACATTTGACCAGCGGGACATACCTGCACATTATTCAAAAGAATAGTTCCGTGTGGCCTTTGCCATTACAATAATATTCTGTATAACTGAGCGTCAAAAGCGTTTGTCCCACACAGCCTCAGGGACCACAGCTAAGCTTCATACAGTAGCTCCTCCCTCGCAGAATTACAAATTTCAATGAAGGCCTGCTGCCTTTTTTCTGTTTCCTTTTCTTGTTTTTAAGCCCCTAGTATTTGCCTGGAGGAAATTATGAAGGGGAAGTCCTTATCCCATTAAAGTCAAGCACCTGGCAGGGATGGAGAGACAGGGCTAATGAACAGGACTCAGACACCTCTGAGGTTTTAAAGTAAAGACCACGTAAGCTAGCATGATCCACGGGAAAATCTGAAAGCAACTTCCAATAGGAGCCACCAATTCTTTGGAGTACGCAAGCAACTAACAGACCCGTACAGCAATACAGCTGGTAACGTTTGTTTTCACCTGTGGCACAGGGATCTAAACACTAATTTAGCTGAAATGCTGCACAGGTAGTGAGGGTCACATCTAACAGCCTCTCCAAAATGCCTTCTATATGCACAGATCAGAACTGAAAAACAATAAACACAAAACACTGCTGGATGTCAGGGAAATGCGACACCACACAGAGACATAAGATATAATTTTCTTCGATCTCCCGGGGCACCGGGGAAGGTGCAGCTCCCTTGAAGCCCTACCTGGCATCCCCGCTGCCAGCCCCTGCCCAAAGGCCAGGGCGGAATTGACGGCCGCAGCAGCCACCAGTGGATCAGTCTGCTGTCCCTGCTGGTTCTGGTTTGGGGTCAAAGGACGCTGACTGGCTCCTCCGCGTAGAACCTGGAGAAGACAGAGGAACAGCCATCTGTTTATTTTGGGACCCAGGAGTAAGGCGCAACCACCAGACACTTGCAGGAGCAGCAGCAGCCATCAAGCGGTGAGTTCTTGCACAACTAGCATGTGACAACCCCTCCCCTTGCCTGGGGACAGAGCTGCCTTCGCCACCACAAGCCCTCACACCTGGGAAGTGCAGAAGACCCAGCCTGAAAGACCATCCCGTTCCAACCCCCCTGCCCTGGGCAGGGACACCTCCCACCAGCCCAGGTTGCTCCAAGCCCCGTCCAACCTGGCCTTGAACCCCTCCAGGGATGGGGCAGCCACAGCTTCTCTGGGCAACCTGGGCCAGGGGCTCACCGCCCTCACAGCAAAGAATTTAAGTAAGACGTCCCCTCCCAGGCTTACTGAGCATGATCTGGAAGCGCTTCATCATCTGACCTCTTTCGTTTCTTGATCTACCTTCAATCCTCATCCTTTGTCAGAAGCGTTTGCAGCCATCTGCCCCGGCCCAGATGACATTTGGTCTCTGCCACAGCAGCACTGCCGAAAGCCCACTTGAGCAGAAACCTTAAAAAGCCCAACTTGGGGGCTGGGGGCCGATGACACATGGTGACATGGGTTTTTCCAAGCTTCCAGCCCCCATAGAAAACAGCGACCCAGTGACACGACACTTACTCACTGGAAATAACGACCAAAGATCACACATGGTCTTTTATATGTAGCTCTTGTGGTCGAAGCACACGTTGCTCTCCAAAGGGAAGATGGCAAACTGACCTTTCCTGTAATTACCTGCGACGGGCTTTGTTTGCAAAAGCCTTTTTTGCTCAACGTGGTGATGCAAGAGCCTGCACCCACCAGCGAGGTCAGCTTATTAAAAAAGCCGTCCTTTGGTACTCAGCACGCCTGCTGGCAAAAATAACACCGGCTGTGTCACCCGGTGAAGTTATTAAAAGGAAAAAATGACTTTGCGCACTGAGAGACTGGGAGAGGATACTGGAGTTAACGGATTTTGATGTTTATCCCAGTTTGCCATCGCTGCGGAAGCCTGAACATGAACTCTTCAGCCTCGGGAGTCTCACAAGTTGCAGCTGCTTGGAAAGCAGGCACTGTGCAAGGGCACTGCACGGAACACACACCACGGATGGCAGGCTGCAGGAAGCGAAATCCTGACATTTTTTATAAATACGCTATTAAGATGTCTTAAGCATCACAAATCAACTGTCCATAATCATCGCTCCGGGTTTCTAAAACATTTGCCTCAGCACTTCTTAGACAAATTTCATCCAAAAAATATACACTGTATCCTCTTACGGATGGCAGGTTTGCATTCCCAACAATACCTGCGATCCCCACTCACGCCTGCTTCACGGCTATAAAAGTAATGAAAAATATCATAGAGGCTACTGATGATCAGTAGTTTTTATTTTAATAGCCTAAGCTTTTGCAGCAGCTCTTTTAGCACACACCTTCCGTACGGGAAAAGGCTCCCGGTCTGAACGCCACAGCGTAAATGGCTTTTACACCCTCTCAGTGCCGCTGTACCTGCGCCGGGGTCCGTGCGGGAGCTCTGCCCAACGCCCTCCCACCTGCGACCCGCCAGCTGCGGAGGTTTGATCATTAACTTCCTCAGGAGCAAAGTGCTCTCCTCCCAATCGCTGCTGTGAAAATTCACTGCTTTTATACCCTGAAAAGGCCTTAAAATATCACCAAACATGGTTTTTGCTTTAGTTTTTAAAGCAGAAGCTAATAAATTCATCTGCCAATCGTTACCTACTCTAATTGCTGTCTCAAACACACGAGGACCAGAAAGGAAGGTTTTGTGTTACTATGAAAAAGGAGCCACCTCGCTTCTCGGGAGGATAACAAACCCATTTTGTTTCCAAGCAGGAAGTACCATGGGACAGAGGCCGATAAAACTGTATGAAGCCAAGGTCAGGCGAGGACCAAGCAGCAGCCAAACCAGCCGGGGCCGTGCCGGAGAGCCGGCCGGCTAACAGGAGCCCGAGCCCACTTCCCAACACCCGTCCTACAAGCCCTGCTGGAGTGGGGAAGGAGAAAAGCGGAGCATATCCAACCGCCTGGCCAAGGGGAACAAGAACCAAAACAAGGATGGTGGGATGCTGCTCATCCTCCCAGCATTTAACTTCATTACACAGGTTTAGCAACCACCAGTTTAGTCTGAAAGTTTGGATTATTTTCTTTTTTTAACGTTGATTTAAATAGCAGGCCAACAATTTGCACTGCCATACAAGTCTGTAAAATGTTTAAAGATGGCTTTTTGTGACAGCTAAGGAAGAAAATCATTGCTCGCTCTCAATTCTCGTACCAGTCTCTCAGTTTCCACCTTCTGCTTGATTCACATTTGTGTCATCTGCATCAGAGGTACAACTATGATTAAATACCAGACCTTTAAAATGCTTTAGTTAAATTCCAAGCATAGAGGGGGGAAAAAAAACAAAACCAAAAACCCACAAACCTCAACAAGAAATTACAGAGTGATTCATCACAAAGCTGCATAACAATACGCAAGAGAAGAAAAAGCCCAGGCTATATAATCCAACCTGCCGTCACTGCCCAGGGATTAAGGCAGAAGAGGTGGATGGTGCAAACCCATCAAGCACACATCCTTTGCAACATATGTAAGGCAAAAGTTCCCTTTATCAGCTCCCAGTGTGAACTCTTCATTGTTTTTTTTTTTAAAAAAGCAAATACCATTCAAACAACAGCTACCCATCTCAGTGTTCATTTCTAACACACTTAAAGGGGTAACAGCAGATCGTATGGAAAAACCTTCACTCATTTCATCCCTTTTGTCTTTTTAGGTGTCAAATTCTCCAAATTTTTGTGCAGACTAAAGCAAAACAGCTGCACAGTTTGCCTTATAAAAATAGCAAATTCAGTGTTTTCTTTTTGCAACTCATCTTTTGTCTTCAAGTCCTCACATGGATTCCAAACCAATTCACTCTGCTGTTATTTTGACCCTTTTAGAGCTAGTCTTCGTCGAAAAAGCATCCCCTACTGGACTGCAGTATAAGATAAGAACACGCTTATTGACATTCAGTACTTGACACAGGTTTTCATTGTTGCCGTGGCCTTCAAGCTGCAGCGATGGGCATGAGAACAGAGTGCAAGACGATGATTTCCACTTGCACACCAGTTTGCTACGGTGTCACTTGGTGGTGTTCACAAACGGATGAGATTATTTGTTTTGCAAAGCATTAACAGGCAATAATTCACCACCACGATGGCATGTGCGCTATCCTCCACGCACGTGATGCTTAAATGACATAACAGAACGCGCAGATGTTTTTTTCTCCTATTTTTAAGAGAGGTCAAGGGCTCTGAGTGTTGGCAGCAGTCATTGAAAAAAAAAAAAATTAAAACAAAAATTTGGATTCTTCAAAGCTGCTGTGTTCCCCATAAATGACTCGACGCAGAAAGCATCCCAGCCCTTACCTGTTGCTGGCCCTGCTGGGTTTGCTGGGTGGTCTGTTGATTTGCCGAGTTCGTGGCAGCGGCAGCCGCAGCAGCTTGCTGCTGGAAGAGACTGGCAGGATAAACTCCCCAGGGCGTAACTCCATAGTACTGGTGAGGAACAACCGCCGGACCTACAAGTGGAAGGGAATCGGTCAGCTTCTGGAGTGTGCCAAGCCTTACACAGCGAACCGCCGCCAAAAATACCTGCTCATCACATTTGGTTTAACAAATCCTATTTCAAGGTGATCTGCTTTAAATCCTTTGCAAATACAGAGGGATTCTGGCATTTGTATTATTCATTATTAAAAAGCTTAGAAGTCAGGCCTGAAATTTCATCTTTACTTGCTTTTACCTTATTGGATGAGGTCAAATGCTGCTACCAGTGATCCTGCTGAAATTCTGTGCTTTTACTGATGTGCCCTAATTTTACAGTGAAGGAGCAAAACTTTACCTCTAACCAAAAGAGAAGGAAACTTGTTTAAGTACAGTCTCTTCTAATCTCAGATGACATTCATAGCTCAATAGTATTATTTAGCTTCCCAATAAATTAAAAAAAAAAAAAACCCTCTTTGCATCTGGATAGCACCAATTCTCGAGCGTTTAAAATGTTATTTTTCCAGCCACTCAATCCTATTTCGCCTTCGCAAACCACCATAAAGGAGATCCTGTACCTTTCCACATTCCCCCTCCTCCTTCAACTTCAGAGGCTTAAAAAAAAATAAATAATAATCTTGGAGAGCACCAGAAAAACCAGAAGTTTTGAAGATTCATTGTGTTCTATCAAGTCTCAGGACACCGCGCACTTAATTTGGCGATAGCAGAATGGCAGCCTATATCCTTAAGTAATTCTAGTGGCACAACGCTGAGGGAGCAGCGAGCACTCTGGGCTGGAGTCCCTCCCACCAAATAACACGTGCGTGAATTCAATAATATTTTTTAATATGTCTGTTGTATATCTTTTGGAAAGGTCAGCAGAAAAGTAGAAGCATTTCCTTTGCTTTTCAAATACATCACTTATCCCACGGGTTCCTTACCCACAGCAGGAGTAACTCCGGGCACACTAGTCTTTTTGAGGTAGAGTGCCACAGTCGTATTTGACACTGTAGAATAAACAAGTCTAGAGAATTTGAACGACATGCTTGTTCCTATAGGGAGTAAAAATAGCTCCTGTTTTAAGGAAGATCCTTAGCATTTGAGTTCTAACCAAGTCATTTTAGTATTGCTGTTAGTTATGTCTTACAGTAAGACCCTGCAAGGAGAACAAGTGTGACGCCTATAAAGGCTACAAGCGTTTGCCCCAAGAGACTTAAAAACTATTCCCCAAAAAATAAGGCATGACAGCAAAAAGGGAGATGCAAAAAGACACTGCTGAGTGTAAGCGTGGGCATGACAAAAAGGGAAAAATCCAGGAAGTACTTTTTTCTTTCGCTTTTGTTTTTTTTTTTTGTACAGTAACACGTGCTTGTCTCAAGTGAACTACTACATAACGCAAAAGCGACCTGCTGCGCACCAATCTGGATCAGCTCCTGCTCCCGCAATCACTGCTGCCCACTGATGAGATGCAGCAACACTTCAAGACACCCATTTCATCTTTAATCGCAAATATTAAAGTCATATTTCAAAAGCGTAATAGTTACTCTCCTTTATTATTTTGTTTCCAACTGCTGTACTTTCCCCAAATTTAGGGGTTTGTAGCGTCATTAATGCGCAAGCCCAGCTCTGCATACAGCAGGGAGATGTTAAAGCAGCCTGTTGTCTAACACCGGGCACTTCAGCAGTACGTGTGAAACACTCAGATTTGTGTATGTCCCTAAAGCTCTGCCACCAAATCCACCCTTGCTGGATTTACTGTGTCCCATCAGCCCGAGAAGGTGACTTGTCTGCCTTCCTCAGATTTGCCTTGGAGCAGCAACCACTTGGTTTCTTACCTTCCGACCTGGGAAATCCAAAACAGTGGCAGCTAAAATTAAAAAAAACCTGCAGAAAATGAGTGAGTCCCACAATGCTACCGCCTACCTTCACCAGCGCGGACACAGAGCTTATCGGTGGACTATAACCTGTTTATATTCAGTCGATGCAGATCAGACGGTGACTGCTCGGGTGCTTCCGCACTCAACAGGAAAACAGGTGCAACTGCTCCGTTTTATGCAAGGAATTAGTCTGTGTTTGCCCGTAGGCTACTGGGAAGTCGTTGCAATACCCTTTATCTGGGCAAAACGTGGGCATCTCTCTGGGTTATTTTAATCTTGGTTCTAATTATCAAGCAAGCACAGTCTAGATGGAGGTTTTTTCCTAGTTAGAGGTTGCTCATCAGTTCTGCAAAAGCCTTAGGTGTTTAAAAGAAGAAGAGGCACAAAGTCTTTGAAGTTTGCAGGCAGCTGGGCTTAAAAGAGCTGCAAGTCTGGCTCAGCTCATTTGAGCGCATGGTGAGGCTCATTATTGAACACTGTTCTCAGTGAGGGCAAGTGTGTCATCATTGCCAGACTTATAAAAACACGCAGAGTGTTGCTTTACTGCAGGAGATATTTGCACCTGCTTTTACACTTATTAAAGATACGCGTACACAAGGAAATAAAAGCCATTCTAGTGCCTTTGAAATCAAAGATTCCCACTACTATGTCTCACACATTGGGCACGGACACCCACAAATATTCCTTTCAAGAAACATTAGCAAAACCAACTGTAAGTGTGTTCATCACAACATTTTTGCTTTTCATCTCAGCCTTCACGCTCAGATCTCTGTATGCAGAAGCCGTACCTGCTCTCGGCCAAGGACGAGGACTCAGCGACCACCAGGTTAAACAGCCTGGAGAACCTCACGGCTGAAAACGCAAGGCTGCAAGTAGCAACTTTATCAATTACTAGTGATTTGTTGAGCTGATCACTTCACAATTCCCAGTACAGCAACCGCAGATATCCACAAAGTGATGTCTTTGTAGGGACGGAGGTAGAAAGAGCTGAACTGGCAGGGCTGTGGGCAGCCCCGGCAAAACCTGTCAGGCAGCGCCCTGGGTGGGCACAGATCTGGGGGAGGGGATGGCACCCTTGCATAGAATCACAGAATCATAGACTGTGTTGGGTGGGAAGGGACCTCTAAAGGCCATTAGTCCAACCCCCTGCAGTCAGCAGGGACATCTGTAACTAGATCAGGTTGCTCAGAGCCTCATCCAGCCTGGCCTTGGATGTCTCCAGGGATGGGGCCTCCACCCCCTCTCTGGGCAACCTGGGCCAGGGGCTCACCACCCTCAGTGGAAAGAACTTCTCCCTAATGGCTGATCTAAACCCACCCTGCTCTAGTTTAAACCATTGCCCCTCCTCCTGTCGCTACATGCCCTTGCAAACAGCCCCTCCCCAGCTTCCCTGTAGGCCCCCTTTAGGGACTGGAAGGGGCTGGAAGGTCTCCCCGGAGCCTTCTCTTCTCCAGGCTGAACCCCCCCAGCTCTCTCAGCCTGTCCTCACAGCAGAGGGGCTCCAGCCCTCCCAGCATCTCCGGGGCCTCCTCTGGCCCCGCTCCAACAGCTCCGTGTCCTTCTTGTGCTGAGGGCTCCAGAGCTGGACACAGGACTCCAGGTGGGGTCTCACCAGAGCAGAGCAGAGGGGCAGAATCACCTCTCTGGATCTGCTGGCCACGCTTCTTTTGATGCAGCCCAGGATGCCATTGGCCTTCTGGGCTGCAAGCACACATTGTCGGCTCATGTCCAGCTTTTCATCCACCAGGACCCCAAGTCCTTTTCCGCAAGGCTGCTCTCTATCACGTCATCCCCCAGCCTGTATGGATAATGAGGATTGTTCCGACCCAAGTGTAGGACCTTGCGCTTGGCCTTGTTGAACTTCATGAGGTTTGCTCGGGCCCACCTCTCCAGCTCATCCAGGTCCCTCTGGTTGACATCCTGTCCCTCTGGCCTGTCATGACAAGGTGCTCCCCCAGCCCGTGGTCCTGGGCGGTATGTGCAGACATCCATACCCGTCCCCAGCTCTGAGCTGGCTCTGCACGGGGGACAGCTCAGCACCAAGTGACTGAGGCTTCTCAGAAAGCCAGGCTGGAGCAGCCCAGTGCAGACACATCCAAACCGACCCACCTCCAGTCTTGGAACACTGTGGTTTTTCCCGTATGCAGATCATTCCAGCATCCACTTCTCTACAAAGAACAGAAACACTTTTCTACCTGTAACACACCACCTCCGAGGGAATCAACATTCCCCAGCTTGTCTTACAAAAGACAAGATTTCTTTTTCTTGAGTGACATCCTTCTCAAATGATAGAAGACAATTTCACAACACGTTTTAAGGACAGCAGTATCTTCCCCATGGTTTAAACCCACAAGTGATTTTTTTCTTGAGTCTAGGAAGCCCGCCCCTCTGCATTCAAATTTGTTCTTTCAAATGCTGCTATTGTTGGGAAGAAAAGAGTATTATCACAGGGCTGACAGTCTTAAAATCATGAAAAAGCTGCCATAAAGGCAGAATGTTAATTGACAGAATTATCTCCACCGTAAAACATGCCAAAGTTTCCCCTCTGCTTTAAGAGTAACTGTGAGCAATAAACTACCAACTCCAAACTCATTTCTTTCATCTCATAAACTTCTCCCAGCCCTCCCAGTTTAACACTCCCATATGCATCAGGGAGGCCACCTGACTTTATACCTAACTCTAAACACTCAATTGCCCCACGTCCCTTCAGTGCTGCACTCCGTCATTGCAGAGAAAAAACTTTCAAAATGGCTCGAGTCTACACAGAAAAGATGCTTTTCCTGAAGCCAAACATCAACAAGGAGCGAAGGTTGTTATATTGGCATTTCTAGCAATTAGGATCCGAAGCCCAATGAGATGGATGAAGAAACTCACGTTTCTCAGCGGTGAAACACTATACCTACATTGCAGCGCATTACACATTCTTTTGTTTTGCTTTCAAGAGTCATAAAGTTTAAAAATTATCCAAGCAGAGATCCCGATGTCAAGTTTTGAGATGCTTTAGGTAACCTGGGGTATGGTATTTCCTAGATCAAATTTCTAAGGCCCCACTCAGATATTCAGGCAGCTGCAGCTTCAAGACTGCTGAGAAAAAGGGGAAAAAAAAAAAGAGTTGTCGCAAACACGCTTGCTGTTTCCTAGAGATCTGGCAGCGGTTACGCGTGGTCTTTCGATGAAATCAAGACACTGACCTCCTGCTCCACTGAACTGCAGTGTGTTACTGAAGAATGAGCATTCGCTTGAGCAGCGCTGAGGTGATGCAAAAAGGCCAGCCGGAATCCTCTTTTGATGGTATTCATTTACAAAGCACCTCTTCTGCCCGGAACTGGAATTGCCAGTGTTCTGGCACCTCTTCCCTGATAAGTCCCGACTGAAGCTTCCTACTTATATTTGCCACCAAAGGTTCAGGTCATTCATTCACCATCACACATTCATCATCACATGACAGTTTATCGACCCCTGGACTGTTAGAAATATCCTTGTACTCTAGCTCTTGGCTTTCTTCCATTTAATCACAGCATCATTTGTGTGCCAACAACATGTTGTTATCTGAACTTAATCTTGCATTGTTATTATGCAACCAGCAGGCAACATTCACAACAGCCAAAGAGTCCAAAGCCCATCTTCAAATTGTAATCTTGATTCTTTACATACTTCCATGCGATCCGCTAAAAACGCCATCCGACTGGGTCACAGTCGCTGAAATCCCATTTCAGAGCTTGACCTGATACTGTCCTCGAAGCTTAAAAGCTAAGCAGCGGTTATGCAAGAGCTGTTAAACACGCCGAAGAGTCACGTACCAAACCACAATGCTCTCTGGCAGAGCGCTCTATTCCCGTACAACCAGATGGTTCCTGGGTTTGGTTTGGTAGGAGCCATCCCAAGGGATATGCAGGGAGTATGGAAGTTGTAAGCGGAGTGTGGCAAGAGCGTGCAGGCTCCACTTAAAATCCCCACTACCCTGAACTAAGCAGTTTTGTTTTAAAACGTAGAAGGCTTCCTCTCCCGGTGGCTCAGGGAAAGCAATGCATGGTTATAAAACTGTTCTTCTGAAAGTACGTTCTTCCTTTGTCCTCAACGCTGAGGCAAGAACTCTGCGGTATACGCAGCAAGAGTTCAACGTACAGTGTGTTCTTCACACTGTCCGATAAGCTGTTTTACCGAGCTGCCATCTCAAGATACAACAAGTTTTGGCTATGACAGTTGGCAAGAATGTGGAAACCGATAGATGAACGTTTGGGAGAAAGATCTCGCACAAAGACAAGAGCCACCATCTTTGCTCGCCATCTGGAAAAACCGCATATCCATAGCATAAGCCTCACAGCAGATACGGGATGTTTTTACCTATAGAACCTACATTCTTAACAGACTCCATATCGCTTGCAGGATGCGCTACAGGAAATAAAGCTAAACAGCATCGAGATACAACTTTCCCGGCAGGAAAACACATCCTCCATCTTTCTAGCATTTAATAAGTATATTTTCAAAGGTTTCTCTCACTACTGGCAGTTACCAAAAACCCCCAAACACGTAGCAACATTTATGTCTGCAAGTGTTTCATTTCAGGTTTGCTCTGGTTGTTTGCCCTCAACACGAAGAGAGCCCATAGCAAGCTTTATACAAGAATTATCACATTTAATCTACAGAAAATAGGTTTTTTCAAGACAAATTCTGTTTCAACTCACTGGTATATAATTATGTCTCCACAGAAATTACAATGCGCTAATACTTAATTTCCACAATCACAGACTCAGGAGCCGTTTTGGTACAGAACACGTCAGGAACGCACGGACAACTGGAAGCATCTCACCTAACGTGGCAGCTGCTGCGAGTCCGGCTGCGTAGGGATCTGTTCCCGGCGGAGCGGCGCTGATGATGTACGGATTGGGGACAAAGGCAGCAGGAGCTAAACCTGCTGAAAACATACCTGTCAGTAAAAACAAACTTAACTAGAACTGAAACCCTACCAAAATACCTCTGGCTGCCCGGCTAGCGAACACAAAAAGCTCGGGTTGCTTTAGTATTTCCAAGCTTTTTACAGGTTGTTGTCCACAGGGAGTGAGCAACCACTGCATTTCCCAGTTTTAATAGACCAGAGGATACAATTTACAGAGAAGAAACCTAATTCCAAGGATGTAATGCTCCATAAAGAAAGTTAAAGTGGTAAAATAGTCTGTATACAATACCCATACTTGCTCAGTTATCTCTGACACCTCCTTACTGTTTAGGTGACTATCAACACCAGGCAGATATTAACATTATTTAATTAATTTTGAGTCTTTTGTATTTTCCATAGCAAGTTAATCAAGAACCAGTTTACCCTACTTTCTGAGTTCCATCCCCACTACACAATACCAGTACGTCAATAAATTAGTTTGGAAGGAGCTCAGGAGTGTAGAGGCAACATCGCCGGGCACTACCACTGCCATGTAGGCATCTCCCTTCCTCTGCAAGGGAACAGTTTAATCATTAGAGAAATTACCGGGAGGCGGGAGGGGGGCGTGGAGGGGAGGTGAAGGTGAAGGGGTTTAAAGTAAAAAGCTAAATAATTTGAATTCAGGTCTATCACTGAACTCCAATAAGCACACAAGTGCGCTGCACGGAGCTGGGAGAGTCCCAACACATTTGTACTGGGTTTTCGGGTAGGAAGAACCGCCACTTAAATTGCTTATTTTGCTAGAAACATTTAACCCTAAGATAGCAATCACCCATCAGTGGCCCTTCTCCAGTTCTCCTCTTTTTCTACGCACAGGATTAAGTGCTTTCTGCCCAGTTAATCTATCCTGTTTGAATAATACGAATCATGTGTTTGCATAAATTACATCTTTAAGTTAAAGTCAGCCCCCAGGCAGCTGAACCATGGGAAGCACATTCAGGTGTACATCGAATTGTGCATTTTTCCCTTTGTGCGTTGTGCTGCTTACCCCAATTCATGCCCCACTCAGAGCGAGTACTTCAAAACACTCTCATTACTGAACAGCGCTCTCAGCGAGGGTACGAGTGTCGCTCCTGCCAGACATGAACGCTCTAGAGCTTTCAAAGTGTGCAGGAGAGACCTCCAGAATTTTTCAAGTAAATCTTCAAACAATACACTTCCGCTTGCGTGTCGACTACCAGCTGCAAAAAACATATTTAGGATTCTCTAAAGCCTATCAATCCTCTTCCTTTGCTGTTTTCTCGACGTGTTCTGAGGACTAACAGAAATCCAGTAAAACGTAAGGTATTAAATGCAAGACTTACCTATGTGAGGCTGATGGGCAGCTGCCAGGGCGTACTGCTGCTGCTGCGCTGCTGTTAGCTGTTGAACAGCGAGTGCATTCGGTCTTTGGAACAACTGAAGGGACAAAAGCACAAAAATGGTCCTTTACTCACACACAAAAAGTGCTCTCTTACTTCCCTTTAAAGCAATTCCTTTACACTGGATTTATTTTCACAACTACAGACACTCCTCTTCAAAGGGAAACGTTTCGAAAGGAAATGAAAAAAACCAAACCCCTTTGAAATCAATTGCCCGTGATAATCCACCAGAAAAAAAATAATAAATCTATTTCTGAAGTGCAGCTAAACCACAGCCAGGGTTTTCTCTGCTATTATTCTCTGCACAACGCCTGAAAGCCATTTTCTCCCCAACTCCTCCCCAAACCCACCAGCCCTAACTGCAGCCTGGGGATCACTACCAGCCCCCATGAGCACTTCCAGATCCCAGCCGACACTGAGCGCCATGAAATCCCCGTCACACCAGTGGAGAACCTGTCCGACTCTCCCGACGGCCTGAAAGGGCACATGAGACGGCAATCCCTGTTACAACAGTGGAGAACCCGTCCAACTCTCCCGGATGGCCTGAAGGGGCACGCGGGACGGTAGAGTGAGGTGTGGGAGAGACCACGCACCTCGGATGGCTTCAGAGCCACCAGAGGGGATGCCAGCCCCCGGAGCTCACAAAGCCCTGGACAAAACGTTCCCTTCACCTGTCAGCCCTCCATCTCCTGCGCGCACCCTCCCAAGGGGTGTAAATCCTTCTGTGACCACAGACAGAAACCAGACGCAGGGACGTCTGGTTAAGTCGCCCAAAGCATATGGAATCACAGAATATCTCAAGTCCGAAGGGATCCATAAGGAGCATCGAGTCCAACTCCCTGTTCCCCGCAGGAGCACAACTGTACATAACGGTAAAGGATTTCACTTTGCTTTTAAATATTCTTAAACTTTTAACCATGACAATAAATAGGAACAATCGATGCAGTGTTAAGAAAGTGTGCAGAGCAAGTAGATATAAAAGTTGTTGCACAATGTATCTGCTGAATCTCTTAGGACCCAAGGCTTCGGATTCCAACTGTTGGCAGTGGATTCCAACAGGTCCTTTGCTTCATTTATTTTTGTTGCTAATTCAGGTGACGCACCTTTATCAGGGTGATTCAAAATCATGATTCTTCTATGGGTTGTTCTGATTTTGGCCTTGCCAGCAGATGGACTTACACCTAAAATAAGACTCGCTTCTCGTCTACTCATTTGCTGTTCAAATCCCCCTTTGGAGTACGAGGGAAGCCTGGAAGTTGAAACCCTCTTGGCTGCCTCTGTAACTGCCTGCTCCAATGGCTTCCAAAGGCGGAAAGCATAACAACCTGCAAATCAACAGGTGCAACATCAACTCCAGCTGCTATCACAGTTAGGGAGCAATGGGCAACCGTACTGAGAACAGTCATTCTCAATAAGAAAAAGAAGAGAGGATTACATTAGTCTTTCAAGTATTTTTGCTTAGGGTTGGGTTGTGGGTTTTTTTGTTTGCTTTGTTTTTTTTAATTCATCCAGGTCCTTACTAAAAACTTCCTTTCCCGGCTTCCTATGCCTCTACCTAAACGAAACACTCCCTGAATTAATCCATTAGCAGACCATCGCTCAGTTCCAATTAAAACATTTAAGGATACACCAGCCAAACAGCCAGTCTGAAACTATGCGGAAAGGATGTTCATCCCCACTTACTTCCAGAAGTGATCATTTCTGAGGTGTGAACGACTTCACAAACCGCTGTGATAAATGTTTTCTCTCTCCACTCACTTAGAAAATAATAATAAAAAAAAAAGAGGGCCTAAATGCTATACAATTTTCACACCTATCACCTATTATCTCTGCCCTCCTTTCAGCCAAGACAAGCGAGCTACTTCAGCTGTCAGCAGCAGCAATAATAATTTTGCCCAAATTTTTGGCAGAAAAGCATAACCATCAAGAAGCCCAGAATCATTTAGAAAATTAGGGTGGGTTTGTTTGGTTTGGTTTTTTTTTTTATAGGCAAAAAGTGGAGTTTGTTCTCCTGAGAGCAGGATGAGCAACCGCACTGTTTAGGCAGAAAACCTGTAAAGGACACAAAAAAAGACAGGTGATTATCTACCTCTGTTTTCTTCTCTTTTTACAAGTTCAGAAGCAGAAAAAAAATAAGTAAGGGATCAGTATCAGATGTAAGATGTGGACACTCAGTGCTTCGGGGATCCAGAATTGATCTTCTGCGTGCCAAAAAACAGAGTCACAACTGCTTTCCTCAAAGATTGCTCACCCCTAAGGCACTGGGGCCCCTCCATATATCCAAGGAATAGCATAACGCTGCTTATGGAGAAACATATCAAATCCACAGTTACTTTATTACCTCCCTGGGCTTAACATCGGGAGGGCCATAAAACACTCCTTGCAGTCTTTATGCAGAACACACCTTTTTTTTTTTTTTTATTCTTTTTTTTTTTAATTCCTTTTTTTTTTTTTTTTTAAGCATGTCATTCAACAGTACTTCCAAGCTGAGTGCTTCTAAGGGGCGTGATCTTCGTTAATGTTCCATCTGTCATTAGGAGCTGGATCAAATGCTCCACGGACATCTTTTAGTTTAAAAAAGCGAGGGCATCACGGAAAATGTGACCTACAGAAAATGGAATGAGGGATAGTGGCTCTGCAGGGATCTCCAGCAACATCTCCTTCACTGATCAGCATCAGCAGATACAGGAAAAACCCCACATATACCCCTCAGACTGCCCCACTGCGGGGTGCAGATGGTAGCCCCCCCCTTGGTTTTTCGGCCTACTTTTGTACGGAGTTCAGCAATCCAATATTTTAGCTTTCTTCAGCTACAAACGCTTCACCAAAACCTTCAATTTTCATATTCTTCTGCATCGCTGGGATCTGTTTTTCCAGTCTGCTAATGTGTATTCCACCAAGGTGAACAGCAGAGGAAAGGGCTGGATTATTAGTTGCCTGTCTTAAGGGCAAAAAAAGCACTTATCTTCTCTGAAAACACTTTTTTCTTGTGCTCAGTTTACACATGCGATGATTTCCACACCTCTCAAATGCATGTCAATGCATGTCCGTTTTTAAACTAGAAGTACCCAAAAAAGAGACTCCACAACTCCTCCAAGCACGACTATTTCATCTGCTGCTGTCGGATCGTTCTGTTGCCTGCTTGCTCCCTCTCCCTCCGGTGACCACAGCCGACGACTGCTAAATCGGACTGCCAGACACAGGAGCACCCACACCAGCCTCGTGCATCCATCTTTTGCTGAAATCAAGCCCGAGTATCCCAAAAGCTCTGCAAGCAGCTGCTGCCAGCTAAAGACTCAAAGCAGGAGATGGAAAAGATGCTCCTTTACCTAAAACTACCGGTATCACAGAAAGAGGAATAAGGCACAGAGTGGCTGGGCAGTCCTTTCACCTGCTCAGGAAAATCACGGAATTTCAGAGTTGGAAGGGACCTCTAGAGATCATCTAGTCCAACTCCCCTGCTAAAGTAGCATTGCCCAGAGCACATAACTCAGGACTGCATCCAGGCGGGGCTTGAAAGTCTCCAGAGAAGGGACTCCACATCCCCCCTGGGCAGCCTGTTCCAGTGCTCCGTCACCCTCACCATAAAGAAGTTTTTTCTCATATTTTATCGGAATTTCCTATGTTCCACCTTGTGCCCACTACCCCTTGTCCTGTTACCAGGAACCACTGAAAAGAGTCTGTCTCCATCCTCCTTAAACCCACCCTTTAGATACTTGTAAACATTAATAAGGTCTCCTCTCAGCCTTCTCTTCTCCGGGCTAAAGAGCCAGCTCCCTCAGCCTTTCCTCATAAGGGAGATGCTCCAACCCCTCCATCATCTTTGTTGCCCTATGCTGGACTCTCTCCAGCAGTTCCCTGTCTCTCTTGAACTGGGGAGGCCAGAACTGGACACAGTATTCCAGTTGTGGCCTCACCAGTGCAGAGTAGAGGGGGAGAATGACCTCTCTTGACCTGCCAGTCACACTCTTCCCTATGCAGCCCAGAATTCCATTGTCATTCTTGGCGACAAGGGCACGTTGCTTGCTCATGGATAATTTACTGTCTACCAAGACCCCCAGATCCTTTTCTTCAGAGCTGCTTGCCAGAGTATGTCTGCATCCTCAAGTCAAAGTAACCTACAGACTTGGCTCCCACTTGGTGACACTCGCTTCCTCAGACAATATTCCTCAGCTGCTTCAAAACCACATGCAGATGTTCTGCGCTCCCCTGTGCTGCAAGCACAAGGCTGGATTCCTTCCACCTGCAGTGGACCTGCTCTCGAATCTTTACGGAGTTTCCCTTCCAGAGAAAAGTCAGAAAAATGTTAGTATCTACACCATGCACTCAGCAGTGACTCAAATCAGCGGCCTCTCCCTCTGCCTGCTCTGAATCGCAGTTCCTGCAAGGCTGCAAACCTGGGCTCCACACAACTTACCCAGAAGAAAGTCAGCATGAACAGCTAAAACCTGTTGCAGCTGCAGATTTCACACCACCTGTCGCATGTACAAGGAAGTGGAGCCAACAAAAACAACCACAATTTTGGGTTTTATTTCGCCAGATAAGCCCCTACGCTGCACGAGCTCCGGGAATCAACAATTCTACATATTTAGGAAGAGTTACTACAGCCTCAATGCGCTATCTCCATCTGCTGACAGCAAAGACCTATATTCAAAAATCAAAGCAAAAAGTAAAAACTCAAATAACAGCTTTTTATCATCTTGTTTGGAACCCTACTGGATAGGAAACTGAGGTTAAACTATGTAGCAGTATTAAACTGTGGTCTCCAGTAAATGGAAAAAAGAAAAGAAACTTCTTCTAACAGGAATATTAACTGGCATTTACAAAGCGAGGCAGAATTTGTAAGACTGTATGCATGGAGCGTTTTAGCCGATTAGAAATCCCAGAGTGAAAACCTCCAAACAACTAACGTCATTTCGGAGGAGTTCAGTAGGATCATAGAATGGTTTGGGTTGGAAGGGACCTTAAAGATCATCCAGTGCCACCCCCTGCCCTGGGCAGGGACACCTCCCACCAGCCCAGGTTGCTCCAAGCCCCGTCCAACCTGGCCTTGAACCCCTCCAGGGATGGGGCAGCCACAGCTTCTCTGGGCAACCTGGGCCAGGGGCTCACCCCCCTCACAGCAAACAATTTCTTCCCAGTATCTCATCTAGATCTCCCCTCTTGCAGTGTAAAACCCCCTCGTCCCATGGCTCCCCTCCCTGATCCAGAGTCCCTCTCCAGCTCTCCCCAGAGCCCTCTCTTCTCCAGGCTGAACCCCCCCAACTCTCAATGTTGGGATCACCTGCCATTTCCAAAAGCGCGGTTACTTCCCCCTCTCACGTGTGTACACAAACGAAGTATCACTTACAACACGTGGGGGAGTTCATCAAGGGAATTCCAAGGAAGCAGCCCATGGCAGGCTGTCCTGTACAGTTATGGGAACGTTGCGAGATTAGATTTCTATAAGCCAGTTTCCTCTGCAATATAAACATCTGACAACTCTAATCAGATTACACGTGATTAAGACCTTCCCTTCTTAATATTGCTTTTAGCTGTACTTGCCTGTAGTCCCTTCAAAGTATATGACGCTTCCCAACGGACCAAGAAAGACACTTTTGCAGACAAGATCCTTTTATTCAGGACATATTTCCTCCTGACAACTGAATGAAAAAAACCTATACCGCCAAAAGAGAGGTTTCTTTCATACAGGCCATAACTGGCAGACAGCGAATACCAAGAAACACTGGTTGCTGGATGTCATATATTAAAAAAATGGGTACAACTCTGAGCCAAGGCGCGTTGCATTTACACAAACGTGCTCAGAGAGCTCACATTTGGCAGAAGAGCGAATCTTTGAATTCTTGTCTTTAATACAGCTGACATAAGCCTGTCGTTTGCATTTACTGGAGGTGTAAGGAGCTGTCACAACAAAGCTGAAACTAAAATAACAGTCGTCATTGAACAGCCCGACCTGCTTGTTCCCAGCTCCCCCCAAAATTCAGAGTTCACGGTTCACAGAGAGAACTGCAGCTCCACAGGCAAACTCAGCAGAAAGTTCCAAGCGCGAGGACGTGGAGGTGACAGCAGCTCTACGTGGATATCACCCATCCACTTTATAACATGAAAAAAACCCAAATAAGCCAGATCTGTCTACAGGGCCAGCCAGAGCGCCGTACCGCAATCCCTTCCGGAATCAGCACGCTTTCCAGGTCGGTCTTACTTCGAGAGTTTTGATTTCCACTAGCTAGGTGCAAGGCATGCCAAATTTTAAAGCCTATTTTTTTAAAGGCTGGAAATAAAAAAAAATTTAAAAAAAGAAAGAAAAAAAAAAGAAAAAAGGTACTTGAACTTGTAAATGAGCCCTAATTTAAACAGAAAACACTGACAAAATGCCCATTACAGGCTTCGCATTCCTGCAGTTATTTTCCCATATCTAACAGTTCTTTAAAAAGCTGCTCACTTATTTAGCTCTACTACACTGTTTTAAAAAAAAAAAGACAAGTTTCATTGTTTGAAAGTAGTTCCTGCATTCGAGGTCCTACACTGGAGTAAGACAAAGACTTGAAACTAGGTGTTGGGTTTTTTTCCTTTTTGAACTCTACAAAGCTATTTAGCTTAATCATTAAAATATTTTCCATCATTAACCTCCCAAACATGCTATATAACAAAACAACCTATCAAGCTATAACACAGACATTTACATTGCTTTTAAGACTACGATAACTCTCTGCCTTCAGCACAAACTTGGCAACAGTCTCTCCTCAACACAGCCTGCCAACGGGCTATTTTGCTAAAAAAGATCAGATATTTCAGGAAAGCCAGGGCTAGTTATATACCCTTGCGATCAACTACAACAAAGGATTTTATTCTTCTTTGTGGGATATTATAGTTACAAAAGGAAGGCCATAAAAGTTTACAATCGTTAGCCGAACTAGCAGGCGCAGGAGCGGATTACAAGTCGCTGGTTGGATCTGGGCCCAGCATTCAGGAGAAGCCAAGAGCAGAGCGAGGACTCGCGCTCCCTGGCCGGGAGGAGAAGCTTGGGCCGCTTGTGTGGGAGAAAAGGTCAAACCAACCCGCTGGGCCGAGATAACAGTTTTGTAGTATTGGACTCTGATCTCGGGTTTTAACCCATGCTCAGGTAGGAGGGAGCCAGTTTAAACTCATTATTTCTCCAGCCTGCTCCAGCTGGGTACTGCAGACCCCAACGCAGGGCCGCAACACCCAGGCTCAACGGCCATTTGACCTTTAAGTCACTCTAAGGGCTCAAGGGTAAGGTGTTTTTTTTTTTTGTTTAGCAGTTTTTACTAATTTAAAGCTCTTCTCCAATGCAAACTTACTCAAGCTAAAAATGACTAAAGACACAGAAAAGTGCTGGTGGTAACCGGTGTTTATTCCGGGTCCGTAGCTCTCCTGCACAGAGCTCCCTGGGAGCACACATGCAGCGCTCTATAGATGGCAGACGGGATGAAACCATTCCGCCATCCCTCTCCCCAAGCCAAGAGGCTGAGCTCACGCCCAACCCCATGAGGACTCTGCCGGAGGAACCGGAGCGGTAGGGTAGGACCAATGGCCGACACGTTACCTGCTGTTGGGAATTGTAATCGAAGAGCCCCACGGTGGCTGCGGCCGAGTCCACGGGTACTTGAGTGCCAGAATAATCAAACTGAAGAGGCTCCATGCCAACGTGCTCCATGGGATCCAGAGGGACACTCTGGGACTCGATGTTGGAGAAATCCTCCACCGGCTTGGCACCATTAGTACTCGCCAGCTGGGCTAAGCCCTCTGATCCGTTCTGGTTGGGACCCAGCAGATCCACTTCACTAGCGGAGTTCTGGCAGTTACCAGGTGTACGGCTACGCAGGAAGAGAAGATACTGCTCACTAAGCACGTCCACTCCATGCCATGTCACAGCATCGATTAACAGCAACAGACACTACTACTCACCAGAACTGCTCGTCGATGTGATAAAAAGGGAAAAATAAACTATAGGAGGGCCTGAAATAGTTCCCTAAATGAATCCTACGGAATAATTTATGTATTTAAAAAAAACTAACAAAAAACCCACCCACAAAACCCCCAGTTTCCCCACCTCAAAGACCTGTTACAGTACAAGTATAAAACATACAGTTTCTTTTTTTCTCCTCAATTGAGGAGTCAGTCATAACAAGGCAGGATTTCAGAAACGCCAATGTTATTTTTTCATAAAGCTATTTGGTAATTATTAACCATGTGACGCTCTGGCATCACATCTCACTTGAAACCTTTCTAAAGTAGCTGCCATGGCTTCCTAATTACCCAACACAAGCATTGGATTCAAGTGGGAAACGGTTCATCTCAACCCGAGGGGCAGCAGCACATTTGTTTTGCTTTTACGGTTTTCCTACATGCCAACACGAGGCCCAGCAAGCGGGTAAGCGAGCACTAGTTTCAGAAGGCTTTAATCTCTTGAGAGCTACAAGGAACAAGTCCAAACGCCCAACTATCATTTAAACCAGGATATAAAACGAGTCAACATCTTCAGCAGGTACTTCCAGAGGAATCCCTCACAGGGTAATTAAAAACAGGTGTGAAAATAAACAAAGATTACACTATACAGAACGAGGTCTGCGCAGATGAGAGCTATCAGGTGTTATCCTCCACCTTCCCACAGTGCCTCCCTGTGTGCATTATAACGCCCTTATGACACTGTTTCAGTGAGTCAAAGGCTTTTTCACTACAGCGCGACACCGATTAATTATTACCTAATGGTGCACGTACCTGAAGTCTTTGACATCTGCGTCGATTCCATTCTGCACAGGCAGACCATTTGTTTTATCCATCACATCCCCCTCCTCCTTCAGATCTCCTAATTTATCGCCATCAAATGTGCCCTTATTTTTCTTATCTCCTTTGTCATTCTCATCATTCTCTGCATCCCTTGGCCCCTAGGCAAAAGAGACATTATTTTAATAAGCTTAGTTTTCAGATCAATTTTACTTTTATGCCGAGAGGGTAACAAATCAAAGAAACATGTCACAATAAAGTAAGTCGCTTGCAAACATTAGTTCTTACAAACAAAAATGTAAAAAAAGTGAAATCATCAATCATAATCGAAGAACTAAAGGAATTAAGGTCTCACTCTTCCAAGAGCGGTTTTATCTATCTATCTATTCAATTTCTTCTCTTTAGTAACTCAGGGTCTGCGTCAATGGGCCCTAAAATCCCACCCCAAAATAATTTTAAAGAATACTTATCCAAATCCTTTTTCTAGATAGCACTTAGGCACTTCAAAATTAATTTAGGAACTTTTAAATACGACAGCACGTATCGAAGGGAATTAGTGCCTCTCCGAAAGTCACTGTCTCGATGTCAAAGATGCAGTAACTGACCAGGCAAGTGCGTGTATTTGAGCAGAATCTCAGTTTTGGGGGGCATTATTGTGATTTGCACAGTGAATTCCAGGGTGGGGCTCATTTAAGAGCATTCATGTCAATGACTAGTTCGATCATTGGTTCACAGGATCCTAAAGCACATTGGGGCGGGGGGGGGGGTGAGAAAAGAAAAAAAAATGAGCGAGAAAAAAAAAAAGGATTTCTGTTCTGTTGAGCATTTTGTCAGTGGTATTACATCTGCAGCATTCCTGCCCTTAATGTCTGCATTTTCTTTCACTTGGGAGAAGAATAAAGGGTGATTATGCCAGGGGCAGAGTTTTGAACAACAAAACGGAGACGAAAAACAACATAATTTATGATAAAAACCAGCAAGGGGCATATAAACATATTTATCAGAGACAGCTTTGGTGCTGTCACAAAGACCGACATTCAAACCCCGTCTTCCACTTCGAGGGAAGAGCCCTCCGAACATAACGGGGCGCTGGAACCCTGTAGCATTTTTCCATTCTCTCTATTTGGAGGGAAGGATTGCCCCCCCCCCCCCCCCCCATATTTAGAAAAAAAATGTTGTTCTAAAAGCAGTCGTCGTGTGATGCTTCTTCTTAAAGAAAATCATGCCTCCTTAGTATTACAGAACAGACTTGGAAATGCCAATTGTAAATATAAATTTGGAGCCCGATTCTCACCTACACAACGTGGTATTCACCAGTGAGACCCGTCCTTTCAGAACTGGCACCCTGGCTATCAACTGCTGCGGAGCAGACACCTCTCTAAGCCCCAGCTGGGACGATAAATTGGCTCCTTCCCCTGATTGTTCATTTCTCAAAAAATCCCCTTTCTTAGGCTCGGGGTTCAACAAGGTTATGAGGTGCCCGCTAATGAGGGACAAAAATAAGAGGATGGATGAAGGAAACCACAAATCAGCTCCCTGAAGAGATGAGCACAGCAGTCGAACAGTAACAAACCTACTCTGCTTGCATGGGTTTTGACAATTCTTGATCTAGCGCTTGGCTGATGAGGGAGACCTAAAACGCAGCCCCTTTTTCCCCACTCCAGGGATGGGATTTGATTATGCCTCTCTCACCACACCCTTAGACTGGAGGCAGCAGCGACTGTGCTCCCCTCCCCACCCCACGAAGCACAGCGACTAATGCCATTTCTCCCCAGGAAAACGAGATGCCCTTGGAAGCATTCCCCAGCTGGAGTGGCTTTTGTAGCTACATCACGTTTCTAGCATCGTTACATGGAGCTTTTTGTTCTTAGCCAGCACCAAAGCAGCCACACGCTCATTCAAAAACCACAGGTATATTTGCATGCTTTTCCAACGACAAGCTTAGAAGGGGTGTTACTGCCGGTGTGCTTATCTGAAGAGCCAGGGAATGTCAGCAACCTTCACATCCTTTACACCCATCTCCCACACTCCATCCCTTAAGTCAAGAACAACGGTTAAACTGCGAGCCGGCCCATTTTAAGAAAGATAGCTGAACTAAGAGCAAATAAAAGAAACATTTGCCTTTAGGAATGGATTAACAAACGAACTAACCAAGCAGCAAATGGAGAAAACAACATAATGGGAACTCAAATGTCAGAATCAGGCACACTTACAAATCCTCCTTTCCTTAGGCAGGAATCTCCAGGAGATGAGCTCAACACATACTCCACCATGCTAACTCCAAGTCCTCCACTCTCTGACCGTGGTGAAAGCACTGAGTTGACTTCACTATTCACATGAAACCCCTGACCAGGTCTTCTCTGAACCATAATTGGTTGGGAAACAGAGTGATCTGGAACAAAAACATGTGTAATTCTTATAAATAGATCCGTCTATGCAAAGGAGGCAAGTCATTAAATACGTACTCTCTAGGGTCTTAATTGTCCTAAGAAGTGCCAGCTTTTTGACTCTGATGATGTCCACGAGAAAAAGCAGGATGGCTTTCTCATATTTAAATACTAGAAACTGTAAACCTACAAGTGATAACTACATTTAAAGTCTAAAAATCATAACGTTTGATAAATTTAAGTCTCTAAGTAAAGGTCGTTGTTAAAAAAACCCCAAAGTTCTACATTTTAGTTTTAGTAAAACTCTTGCATTAGTACAGTGAAAAAACAATCAGTCTTGGTTTGTCATTTAAAACATCATCCTACTGTTACACCAGCCTACACTTGTTTTCTTGGTCATATGAACTGCTATACTCTTGCCATGATCAGAGTTTCTCCTAGCTGCTACTCCCTCAAGGAAAAGTTTATGAGAACTTCATTATTTCTTCCTCATCCCCTGGCCTCCTGCATCAGCCCCATCCCTTTACCAGGAGGGTTTGAGATCCAACCAAAACAGACCAAGGACTGATGTCTCCAAGTCCTTACGAGCTCTGCAAGAATTGCTGGCTGGGCAGGAGAAAGCGGCCCTCCATCCCCAGCCAGGGAAGGGAAGAGCTTCTCTGCTCCTGGCTGCTCAGCCTGGCAATAGTCAGGGAGTCAAAAATAACAGGCAGCAGATCCAGTAGTTCCCCAGGGATGGTGGAAGGGACATGGAATGATATTGATACTGTAGCTTCCTTATAAAGCAGGAATACGCTGTCAAGAGAAGTAATTCGATTCTATCACTGCTCCTGGCTACACTTTCCTGCCTTCTCCCTCCAGCCAGCACAAGCATCTATGTGGTCCCAAAGCGGACTGGGGAGGCTTTTCCGGGATAAAGTTAACAAAGAAAAGATAAAAGCTAGTTTTTTTAACGCAAATCAGTTCCCCACAGCAGGTTTCACTGCACTGCTGCAGAACTACTTGTACTACCAGGAGGGGGAGAAAGCAGTGCCCTGCATCAGACAGAACTGCTGCTTCTGGCGGTGCTGGCTTTAAGTGCTTTAAAACTCCAGCTTCAAGGTAGAGCAGTGGAAAACCACAGCCAGAGGGGAGGGCTGCAGTGCATATTGTGGACACAGACAGAAAGGAAAATGGATGGAGCAAAGGGCATCTTACAAAAAACCAGGCTTCATTAGTTCCACTGTTCATGGAACAAACTAGTCCCCTGGCCAAGGACACTTCCACACCCCATCTCCAAGCTGCTCTGGGGCAGCCACCTTGACCAACTGCTCAGCCCATGGCTGCTCTCTTCATTTTAGATGAGCAAAAGGGGAAACTATGACTTCCCTGACTCACAGACACCGTTTCAGGCCGTGGCTCAGGAATAAAGGCTGTAAGATGCACAGGATTAATTGAGAATAAACAGAGGAAGAGATGAGACGAAGGGCTTTGACTCATGGAGACTTGCGATCAGCCAGTGTGGGAGGTTACCTCCCCCAGATGTCTACCCTGCCTGTCTGGTGGATGTAACCCGCCCAGCCACAGAAGCGGCAAAGGAGAAAGTCTCCTTCTCCGCTGTTGCTGTTCAGAGTCTGGCTCAGCCCTTTAATCCACCCTCAACTTTGGTTTATACTCATAAAACCAGGCCCAAAGTGCTGCGGAGGGCGGGATGCGGGCGCTGCTCCCCAGACCCGCTGCGGGCAGGCAGGTCGGACAGCCAGAGGCAGCAGCTCCCCAGCAGCTCCCCAGCACCCAGCCAGACTGCAAGGTTCAACCCAGCGGATTCTGAGAAGCTTTATTCCCCTTTTCACAGCCATTTCAAAATTTAAATAATACCTTCACTTCAATAATGGATATTTTCAGCAGGGGGAAAAAAAAAACAAAACCCACCCACACAAGGGTGAAGCTCCCCTAAATCACAACTCCCCTGGAGCCAGAGTGCTGCACAGTTGTTTGGGAACTGCACCAGACACTCCACAGCGTTTAAGGAGCATATTCATTACATATAGGAAGCACAGAAAACAAGAAGTAACAGGTTAGCATTTCAAATTCAGATTTTTTTTGATGTTTAACTAAAACCAACCTGAACGCTCTCCCCTTAAGGCCAAAATAAGGGGCAGTCTCTGATCCAAGAACAAAATTCTTGGCAGATAAACTTTTTTTTTTTTTTTTAAAAAAGTGAATGTTGCTGGGGTTTGGTTGGTTGCTTTAGTATTGGAAAAAATTGTGGCGTTGTTTGGGTTTGGGTTTTTTTGAACTAATTTTTTTCTCTAAAATCTTTGTTCAAACGTAAAGTAATCCATCCTAAGGCAGAAAATACATTAGAAAATTTAAATTGAAATTTTAATGGCAATCTAAAATTTTTTAAGCAGATAAACATAAGGGTACACACGTTCACATTAGACAATCTTTTTATCGCTATGGATATCTTTTAACTCTACCACGAAGCAATGTCGTTTTTTTCTATTAGTTTTCTATTATGTAAAACAGGTATTTTCAAAAAAAAAAATCCTTGAAAAGCTGCGTCATCCAGACTGGCCAGCAATTTCGAGTAGATGAGTCGCACATTTCTGTATTCAACCCCGACTAAATTAAGTAAATAATTGAGCTACCTGATGTTCCCCAAGCACTGTCTCTCCACTGATCTCCCAGAAATATCCCTTTTGGTCCATCTTTGCTGGAATCATCAGATTCCCAAAACTTTTTACCCGGCAACAGCTGCTGCAATTAAAAAAACAAAACAAAACAAAGCATGATTAAAATAAGTATAAAATGCAAACATAAACCATAAGCGTCTCCCTTCTAAACATGAATCAATCATTAAACACAAACTGATACATGCTTTATAATCAAAATATTTATATACTCCTAGGGTGAAAGCCATACAGCAACTGAGATAATGATTCAATCTCAGCAATCCTCTTACATTCTTAAATGCTTTGTGAACCCCACACACGTAAGCACACACATACAATTTACATTCTCCAGCCTCTCAGCGTGAGAGCTAATTTCCAGAAAAAAATATTAGCAGAAAAAAACTGTTCCGATCAGAACATTATCACAATTTCCACCTGAGCGGGGAGCGTACCTCCAAAACTAGCACTTCCAGCGCTAATTCCTGCCTTCAAACAGTGCAGTTCTGACGCTGGCAGGGACAGAATAACTCAAGAGGTGCCAAGAGCCCTCACTTCTCGCTTACTGAATGGCTCCTGAGGACTCTCCACACTATGAAGGTTATTTGTAAACACTAATAGGAGTGAACAGTTCTGGGCCACCGCACCTACACACATGTATTGTTCCTACCGGATGAAGAGAAAGCGGTTATGCACTTACTGAGAACAAGACAGAAAGTCATCCTTGGCTTGAATGAATCCAAGGAAGATTGTTCTGAAGTTCAGACGACGGCAGAAAGAGTGATGTGCCCTATGTAGCAGACATATTTTGAAAATACCAGCTTCACTGAGGAAACACCTGCCACACGGCATCTACATATGGCAAGGGGAATTTCGAGCCCTGCTTAAGTGCCTTAGATGTCAAGCATACAATCTTCAAATTAAATCTTCTGGCTGAATGAGATGTATGCAGCTCAGGCAGGAAACAACAGTGCATTCAGAGCAAATTAACAAAACAGATGAGCCTCGCCTGCTGAACTTGGAATAAAACTAAAGGAACTGAAAGACGAACAAGTACTTGCATCTGTTTGAAATTACCATAGAACAAACAAGAATCATCAGATTAGTCGATGTCTCCTATATATTAGAAGCGTTGATAACTCTACACTCCATCAGCAGACGCGCAAATTTAAAGCTACAGCACAACAGAGGACATAGGCTGCCGGGCGAAGATGGAGCAAGCGTAAATGTTTGAAGAGTACTCTGGTTTAAGAGAGACGATCAGAAAAGTTGTGCTCGGTATTTACTTTTTAACTTAAGGAAGATCTGTTTACTCAGAAACGTATCACGAAGCAGGTCTGTACATCTGAGATTAAACCTGAGGTTCAGATTTGGATAATGACAGATTACACAAAAGACAAGTATTATAATGAAAGCAACATAGATTTTATCCCACATCTGATAAGCAGCATTCCTTTCAAATCCTAAAAGAAAAAAAAAACCACTCAACAAAACCATACCAAAAGAAAAACCCCACCACAGATAAGAGAGCAATTACATTCAGCTATTTAACTAATACTCAAAATTGCTGGCGACTCAAAGTAATCCTGCTTTTGCGCTGAGCTCAGTAGAGAACAAGATCAATCCACAACTTACACACGGCAGTCGCCTGCGAGGGAAAAATAAATAAATAAATGCAATCCCTTTGGAAAAAAAAAAAACCCTTGTACAGGCACAAGATGGAGGGCAGGCACGGTGGCTGAGCACAGCTCGGAGCAGGAGCGCTGCTGGCAGTCAAACCTCAAGCTGTACGGAGCTGTGCGGGCTTTCCAGCAGCACAAACACCTCCCCAGGCAGAGCTGGCGCGGGGGCATTTCCCAGCTGAACTGAAATTTTGATGCGTACAGCCACACGTCGGCTGTACAAGCACACCGGAACGTAAAACAAAGCAATCCTCACCTACAGGGGCTGAATCAACGTCTCAAACTAAGACGCAACAGGTCAAGTTTTAGGATGAGGTGAGGCAGTAACGCCCCTCTTGTGCCAGGCACACCGGCAGCGCCAGCACAGAGTTCGCCACTTCGGAACCAGCCAAGGTCCTCCAAGGTTGAAGACACCGCACACGTGTGTGCTGTTTGCTGCCACAGCGCTAAACAAAACTTATTTACAGATAAATGTTGCTCAATTAAATTGCAGTTTTTCTTCTACTGGAAGTATACACTTGTGTAACTAACTTCCCCGCCCTAACCTCCTTTTCCAACGCACAATAGCCTTCCTCCTGATAACTCAAAACCAAAAAATTTTCAGACTAGTTTTCAAACAAAGGATGACATGAGCTCATTTGCCTTCTGTGCCCGGGCCCAATGCAGCATACTCCGAAGTCCTTCAAAGGTCTGTGCACTTCAACCCTACCTGGACAGATGGACTCTGGTACCTGGGCTGTCCCCGGGGCAGGTGAAATACCTGCGTAAAAAGTGTCAGGGACACACAGGGCCTCGCAGCATTCGTTACAGAGGCAGAGTCTAGAATCACAGAATGGTTTGGGTTGGAAGGGACCTTCGAAGATCATCTAACCCACCCCCCTCACCATGGGCACGGACATCTTTTCAGCATCCCTCAGAGCCCCGTCCAGCCTGACCCTGAACACTTCCAACCATGGGGCAGCCACAGCTTCTCTGGGCACCCTGGGCCAGTCTCACCACCCTCACAGCAAAGAACTTCTTCCATGTGTACAAGAAGTCTCTCCTTCTTTTCCCTATGGTCAAATATTCGTTCAAAACGCTGGCTTTAAGTATCAGAACTTTTCAGTACAGAAACATCAAACTTTTGTTTTCCCCAGTTCTTCAATATTTGGCACACCATCCCTGCCCACAAATTCCGTATCTTGGCCACGGTCTGTCCAAGCAAGACTGTTTAATTGCCTATTTTCTCTACAAGGTATCTCATTTTAGTTTCAATCCTTTTTAGCAGCAAGTCATTTTCACCCAAACCTCTCGAAAAGGTTGAAATTTAAAGAAAGCATTTTTAATCCAAGTGCTAAGCTACCTCTGGGTTTTTATTGTCTTCTTCCTACTGAGAAGACAAGACTCAACTTGTTCTTTTAAACTCTCAAACCACTGAGTAGAAAAAACTCGGTTTTCAATACAGTGTTTTCCCCAGCTGTTCCTTCTCTGCAACCAGCAGAAGAAATATCGTGAGATATCGGCACATCACTCACTTTTTAGAAGCGTTGGCGGTGACTTTAGGATTTCTCATTGCATCGTAAACGCGGCGTAGGACTGCTCGTGATTCTCTCCGCTGAAGGAGAAAAGCAGGGAAACTTCCACAGCGCTCCCCTTCTATATAAGCCAAAAATAACTCCAGGCAACGTAAGGCCAAGCGACTCCCATCAGCAAAACTCACTTCAAAACACACAGACTAACCTGTTCCTCCATCTGCACCGCGGGGTGACCCGAAGGAGGTGAAAGCCGAGTCAGTGCTCTCGAGTATGTATAAACACAAACACACATCAGGTGTGTTACCATTTCTTGTAAGCTGCTGTCACTCCCATATTTCACAAAATGCAGCTATTTCACTCCCGCTGCTGCCACCCCAGCACAAATAACCACTCTCCTCCCCATTCTATTTCAAGGGATTTTGAAGAAAGCGATGCCAGCCGATTAAACAAAGTTTCAGCTGCAACTAAAGACGTCTCGTTTCCTTTGACAACACCTTTCAGAAGGACACCATCTGTTCCGCAGTCACACCTCAAACGAAGGACGAGAGGGGGCATGCGCTTGCAGAGAGGAGACAGGAAAAAAGTGAGCAGAACATTTGCTTTTCAAGGAAAGAGAAATCTTCAGTTTACAAGAAACTTAAACTCCTTTCATAAGCTCTCGAGTTTCCAAAATGTTAAGAAGTTTTACTGACATACACAAAAAAAGCAATAGTCCATTCTGAACTTACGAAATTTATTTCTACTTCAAGGTAAAAGGCAAAATGGAACTTAAGCAAAAAATCAAATCTAATGCAACGCTAAGAGGAAATCTGCATCTGGAAAGCAGCACAGAAAAGGGCAACAGGGGGCCCAGCAACTGCCTGCTCGGCACAGGCACAGCAACAGGGAATCTCAGTATTTTTAAAGCAATCCTAAAATCTGAAGCAAACGCGTAGAAGTTCAGTAGTTGCTTCTCCTGAGGAAGGCTGCTGCAGGTAACTAAGTTCAACCTCCCTCCTTGGTATTAATACCGCGAGTATCTAATACTTGGTATTAATACTCACTTTCTCATGAAATGTAAACAGTGGCAGCAAAATAAGGTGTTGGTTTTTTTTTTTTTTTTTTTCATTTTAAAATTTACAACACATTTCCAAACCGGCAGCTCCAGCAGAATTCATGGGAGTAAGGCCGGGCTTTGACAAGGCTGAGTCTTCAGCAGCAACCCCAGGCAGAAGTGTCTCCCCAAGGTGTCCCAGGCGCCAGAGCACATGTCCCCCCCTCAAAGCCCCTCATACGAAAGAACAACTTTTTGCGGGGCCACGGAGGAAACTGGCCCGAGCCCTGGCAAAGAGCAGCCTGTGAACGTGGCTGCTGAGGGGCTCCGGGAGGCAAGGGAATCCGTTTGCAAACGCACCTTCTGGCCACTGTAAGAACAAAAATAAACCAGTACTGCCAACACAGCGTGCTGCGGCCCACAGGACACTTCCAAATCTCAGTTATAACAAAATTATACACTGAAGACGTGGAAAGGGACACCCCCAGACATGAGGCATCACGTTCAGACCCATGTCACATACAGTTGCACAAGCCAGGCGTACGCTCCTAACTGAAAGACAAGGAAAACGAACACTTCATACGAATACGTGTTTATAAGCCACAGCAACAAGCTGTGTTATGAAGTGGAATATACAAAGCAAGCTTTTATTTGCAGTCTGGTTGTTCATTTAAATAAATATTTCAGTTTTCCTGACCATACAGGCTGGGTCACTACCACAAAAGGCAGCAAGACCTGGCTGGAGGGCGACTTGAGACTACGTTAGCCCTTTATTATTTTGCCCACCCTCTTCCCCTTTCTTAAGGGTCAAAACACACCCACCCGACAGGATCCTGAAGAACTGCACCCAAACACCTTCTTATGGTTTTGCAGTGAATCAGAGACAAGGATCAGAAAAAATTCTAATGCTCACTGTCTCGTGCACACACAGACAGCCCTCACTGCACAAACAGCTACATCTCTCTCCCTCCACTTTAATCTTTTCTCCCCTGGAAGAATAAAGTTTCCAACTGGAAGCTCTGGACCAGGAGCAGAAAGAAACAGAATAACAGTGTTTATTTTACGTACAGATGCCAGATGTATTTACAGATACTGGGGAGGGGAAAAACCAAAAAGCGCTATTAAGAGATGGCAATGGGGGTCCTTGTTCTGTAAAATACTGCTCGGACCAAAACTAGAGGTTTAGCAAGCAGTAATCATCTGTACCAAATTATACAACAGGCCCCCAAGACGATGAATTTTTCCTCAGGGGAAGTTGTCTGTTGCAATGTGAAAAAAAAAAAAACAAAAAACACCACCCAAACAAAATTATTTTATGTGAATATCATCCAGTTGCTCAGATTGGAAATTAAAAAAGAACATGCAGCAGTTCAGAACTAGACTAGTTTAGTTGTTCCCCAGTTTTTATTAAAATTGACTCTATCTAGTATGAAAATAATCCTTCTAAGCCCTCTTACAGGGGACTTACAGAGTTAGGCCAATATTCAATTTAGCAGAGCAGGGAGGAGGGGACGACTTACACAGCAACAAAAGCAATTCTACAGTCACCAAGTACAGAGCCTGAGCATATAGATCCCACTGAGATGGGATTATGAGTTAGACAAATTAAGTAAACTGATCCCCTTCAGATAAGGCAAATATTAAGATAAAAGAAGCCATCTGTGCAGCTGGAGAACTCGGTTTATCTGCAGCAACAGGTAGGAGAAGGCAGAGCATGTATTTACAAGTCACATTTGGGCAGCACCGCAGGTTTACAAACACTGAGATGTTATCTACCCTGAAAAAAAAATGTTGCTATCTAAAAAACAAACAAGCTCAGGAGGCTGAGCACACAGCGAGCAATCCCAGCTGGAATGCCACCAGCAGCTGGAGCATGGAGGGGCTGACTGCCGCCGGAGGGACGGCTTTTGCTGGCCCATCCCAAAGAACAGGCAGCTTTCTGCCAGCTCAGGGAGTTAAACTGGCTTGCAGAAGGGTCTGAGAGCACAAATAAAACACCCCAACAAACAAACAGATCTCCTTCCTGCCAGGATGGGAAGCTGGTAGGTGATCTAACTGCATTTCACTGACCCCACAGCTGAAAGCTGCCTCTTGGCCAGTGCCAGTGGCCGCCTGACCGTGTCCGGTGCATTCTCGCTTGGCCCTTGTCTGGTGCTGGAGCTCTCAAACCAACACGCCAGCGTAGCTGCTGTGGCACCACCGCACCTCACAAACACGGCTTCAATCTTCCCATTTCTAAAGCTGCTAGCACTAGAGACGTAAAAACAACGGCACAGAAACATTATTCAAAACTGTCCATACTCCCCAGCCCAGCCGCCAATGAATCGTGAATTGATGAGAACGCAGCAAAGGCATCAGCAGGGAAAGCAGAGTCATGTGGGGTTTTTAGGTTGGTGGGTTGTTTTGGTTGTTTTTCAAATCAGATACAAGAATGCCTAGGCCCAACGTAACAACCACTCCACCTGATAAAAAGAGAGAGGTGCAAGGCCTTATCTAGGACCTACCGGATTGCATCAAGGGAACGTAAGTACGGACATGGAGAACAACGTTATCACTTCAGCCTTTGCTGTTTAAGAGATCCACTACGACGAACCCCAGGGTTTGTGGCAATTTCCCTGTTTGGCCAGAGACAGACCTACACCAGACTCCAGCGCTAAAACCCGCAGCGCACAGCAGCGGAGCACAATAATTAAATTCTCATCAGGTGAAAACTGAAGACATTTCTCACCCAGAATTTCTTTTCAAGTGTAGGGCGAGATTCACTGTTACCCCAGGTATTCATACTTCAAATTCTCAGTCCAATTCCTTCCTTTTTTGAAGTTAAGGACCTACCACTTGCCTAATGGCTTCATGCTCCCATCCTCCTCCCATCCTCCTGGATTAAGTTACAGCTAGCTGCTCACCCAGCTGCTCTTTTATTCCAGACACAGGCTTACCTCACAGCATAACCTACTACCAAATCAAGAATGTTGCCGCTGTTCAAAATGCACGTAACGCACTGACGACAAATTCAAACACCACCTCGTAGGCTCTCTGCACTGTCCACCATCCCAAAAAGATGCTTCGTGAATATTTAATATTGCAAAGCTACACATAAGAAGGATTTAAGCGAAGAGAAGCAGATATCCAACTCCCCTGCCTCGAAGGCCGGAAAAAGAAAGAGAACTTGCTTAGCTCACGTTAAGCCTCAGCTAAAGCATCACTGGGGCAGGATCAGAGACCTCAGAAAACACAGTGACCTCAGAAGACACATGGTCTTTGTGCTAAAGCAGTAAAACCGACCAGCCCCAATGCACAACTTCCGAAGAGCCATCCTCTTTCTTCGCCAACTGCTATAAACCATGGCTTTCTATCACTTTCCAGTGCAACATCTGCCGAGAAAGGAAGGTTGATACAAAACTAGTGAAGACTTCATTAAGCTGATGTGGCTTGTAGTAAGACTTCAAGATGACTGACTTCCTTACAGCTACCAGCCTGGGCAGAGTGTGAAATACAGCAGGAGAACTGACCCCCCTTTTAGAAGGCGACTTTCGACATTATCGACCATTTCCACTATCAACAGCCCAAATCTTTTCCATTTTAGAGTGGAGCAAAAGGGGTTTCTGCAGCTCTTCTTTTCAGTCTCACACTTGAGAAAGTATCGCACTTTGATTGGCACAGAAATTTCAGGGGTACGAGGCTGGTGGCAGCAGGGGAGGGTGGGACAAGAGGTAACGGGCACAAACTTGAGCATGGGAAGTTCCACCTAAACACGAGAAGGAACTTCTTTGCTGTGAGGGTGGCAGAGCCCTGGCACAGGCTGCCCAGAGAGGTGGGGGAGTCTCCGTCTCTGGAGACATTCCAACCCCGCCTGGACGCGTTCCTGTGCCACCTGCTCTGGGTGACCCTGCTCTGGCAGGGGGTTGGATGGGGTGATCTCCAGAAGTCCCTTCCCACCCCTGCCAGTCTGAGATTCTGTGATGGCAACAGCCACAAGGTAGATGAAAGTTGTTGGATTTTTTTTAAAACTATTCTTAATTTCCCCACATTAGGATACCCGTTCACCACTACATATTATCTATCCTGCTGTCAAAATCCAGGGAAGATATTTAATCATTTGACAGTGCTCTTAAAAAAAGTCTGGTGTCTTCCGAGGCGCAGACTCCTTAAATCACTACAATGATGATGACGACGTGTCGTGGTTTGGGCCAGACTGGCCACTGAGATTCTTTCTTACTAGGAAGCAAGAGAACAAGAAGATAAAAAGATACACGAAATGCATAAACACTCCTTTCCTCGTCTTTGTCCCCCAGGTTTTTCACTATCAACTCCAAGTATGAGATTATTGATAATTCCTGCGGGTAAGGCTCAGAAGACACAAGATCAAGAAATACAAATCCAATTCACTCTTTTCCTCATATATTTCAGACTTAATTTTTTTTCTTAGTACACTGACTTTCTCCATGAGTTTCCTTCACATTCCAGGAGCAGGAGAAGGGGAGGAAGCCATCAGCGCCTTCCTGAGGTGCCTAAACAACACACAGGGTATCCTGCACAAAATCAAAGCCCATGGTTGAAGAACACAGTCTTGAAAGACAATACGCATTATCCTGCGGGGATCTCATTTTACATAGTTCCTTAAATCGGCCAGCTGGATGTATGTTGAAATACCTTAGGAAATACAGAGAAAATTCATAGAATCACCTAGGTCAATGGACAAAGGAAGGAAACTATGGGACTATGGAAGAAAAACCCAAGAGAAACAAGAAATGTGTTTTAGCTTGAAGAGAAGGGTGAAATGGCACCTTCCCTGGAAAAAAGATGCACACTGCGATATGTGGCAAAGCCCAGTGACGAAAGGGTGCCATCTCCGAAACTTTCTGCATCAGTTACAAGATGATGATGATGGGAAAGGGAGGGAAGGCGAGTCATCATTGGAAGGCAAACCTCACATCCTCTAAAAAGCCAAACCCAAATTCACTTCTCCCAAGAAACAGCGAAATAAACCAAGAGCTGGTAAAAAGCAGTATATTCAGGAATGACTTCAGGCATTTAAGCTAACATGACCTAATGCCACGTTAAGTACAAAGCAAGTGCCATACTTACTCTTAACGGGCTTTCAAAGAGCCTGTGCTCTCTATACCTGAAAATGAACGTCTTGCTCAAGTGGTGTTAAAAAAAAAATAATATTCGCAGAACATTCACACCCCCATCATTCCACTGGCATGCTTCATATGGAGGCACATCAGCTGTTTTTCAGCAGCTTTAGACAGATTTTTAATGTTATGTTTTCTCCTTTGTAAATCATTTTCATCTACTCTTAGTCAGTAGTCTCAATGTAGGTTAATATAACCTAGAGAAACAGAGATTTTCCTATCAAGTACTGTCAAATTAAAACACAACTCTGTATTCTGATCTTCCAGAGAAAGAAGGAAAGGAAGAGAGGAGAGGGGAGAAGCCAAGCTGCAAGCACCGTGAATGCCCTGAGGTCTTCCACCTGAGGGCATCTTCTTATAAATCCCACCACACAACAGTCCTGGTTTGCTGTTTTCTCAAAAAAAAAAAAAAAATAAAATATTGGGGGTTCTAGGGATTTTTATTTTTTAATTTGACGCATAAAACCAGGTAACAGAGATAGGATGGACTAAACATGGCGAAAATAAACTAGTCTGAACTTGACAGATGGGAACGCAAAAAGGAGGACTCTCCAAAACAGCCCTGTATCAAGCTGACCTGCCGCACATTAATATCCTCCTAAAAGACACAATTTTCTCATCTCTGTTCTTCCACAAGCCTCTGAAGGGACTGACTATAAAGGAAAAGGGAACAAGGCAAGGAAAAGAAGCATTTACATCCAGCTTTTAGGAATCTAACACAGCCATCTATAGTAACTTGCTATTCTTTCAAGTCCCCCTAAAAACAGGTAAATTCTCTCTTTCCAAAGAAAACCAATGGCCATCTCCCCCAAAGCTGCCACCTCCTTACTGCGCTGTGAGATTAAAATAACTCTCACTGGGTTTCTATAAAGTTAGAGCTGAAGGGCCCATTATCTGACAGCTCCCTGCTCAGTCCTTTGACCTGTCCGAAGCACTTCGCGCCCCTGCAGCCCCCGATTACGTTGCCCAGCTACTTTAAGCCTTAAACACGGCCCTGTGCTTTCTGACAAGAGCCAAAAGGTGGCCAGGAGTGGAAACAGGACAGCAGACAATGCCAGACAGCCCACAATATTATGGGGTCTGAGATCACTAGATCCCAAAATAAACATGCTACAAGTATTGTAACACTTGTCACAAGACATATTTCTAACTGTTCTTTTACAACCACCGTTTCACTGTTTGATGATACAACAGGTGGAGGGCTTAGCTGTTCCTCCTACTAAGATGTATTCCAGCCTGACAGGTTTTTATTTTGTTAAAGCACACACACACACTCACGCTTCACAGTCATAATGGAGAACTCTCAAGTTCAGAATCATTCCAGCAGCCTCAAAACCTGCTATTTATTTCCCTCCTCCCCCCAAAACACACAGAATTTTTTCTATAGGCCTTTCGCTTACCTCTCCCATAGCCCGTCCTTCCAGAGCAAGCGCTTGAAAATCATGATTCAGTTCATCCATGGAACGCACCTATTTATAGATGGGTAAGAAAAATAAATATATGAGGAAATGCTTGTATTTGATTATTTTTTCAAATGATAATCATAGTTTATAGCAATTTTTCTGACACAGACTGAGAGCTACATTCCATATTACAGCACATAACAAGGTTATTGAGCTCCAAAAGATGACTTACCTTTAAGACTCCCAGAAGCTACAACGGTTATAGTTAGATTTATACATGCACAAAAAAGGAAAAACTAGCAATTACTTTTAAGACACACAAAGTCTAAGGCAACTGCCTTTGCTAAGTGTATTGCAGAGACTAATATTTCACAGTGAGTTGCATGATTTCAAGTGAGGGAGTCAATGCGTAAGCAAGCGAGTCAGCACCATTTCCTTTCAGGTGAAAAAAATCAAGTAAAAACATCTATAAAATAGGCAGATTTATATTCAAGTTACATCAAAATGAAAGAGAAAAACACAACGGTAGAAACAAAAGGCAAATGAAATAACACCATTTGAAATGGGGGGCAGGGGATGAAGAAAGGAGAGCAAGCAATGCCTTCACTTCAGTTGCCAGTTTTAGTTACCATACCCACACTAACGTCTCCAAGTAGAAATCCAGAAGCACAAACCAAGGTGCAAAACACGGTAAGAAACCCCCAGACGGGGTATGGCCTTTTCCTCCTTCCCCAGCGGCTGCCGGTGTGCCCCGCGGCTCCATGGCCACGCTGGGGACCCCAGGCCCTGCCAGCCAAGGCAAGGAGCCACGGGAAGGGTGATGGGAAGGAGTCCTTCCAGACGCACGTGGGGCAGAGCTCAGGAGCAAGGGGACAGGCCCGGGAGGGCCTTGCTCACCTGAAGGACCTGTAGCTATACATTTACTTGGGGAGTTGTGCCATTTTCTGCCCTCATGATTTGATGAGAACTGATCCAATCAGAACAGAAAAAAAAGCAGCAATTTAAAGTTAAGTAAGGCAGATATGTTGAAAATGCAAGAAAATACTTCCAATTTTCATTCTCAAATCTCATCCAGGCAAGTCCCTGCAGAAGCAGCCACTGAGAACACAGGCAGAAGCCAAGAAAAAAACAAAAAAAACCAAAACCCAACTATGGACTTGAGGACAAAGCACAGGAGTTCAGCCATGTGCTAGGATTCAGACTGAATGATTGCCCTCCCCAGATAACACACCTCCATCAAAGCAGCTATTACAGCGGCCGCAAGACTGACGATGGCACACACGCAGTACTACACACCTCCTACTCACTGTGTACACACTGCCTGCCACCCAACAGATCCGATACACCTTTCTGCTAGAGCAGGGTAAGAGTTTATGTTTGTGAGTAATCCACACGCTGTGTTCACTGCAGTCCTTTATGGGCTCTTTTTAGTACGCAGTGTTTATGCCGCTGAAGACACAGGAGGTGATGTGGACACAGCCTCCTCCAGACCAAGGGAAGGAACCCAGTAACACCCGGTGGGTGATTTACAGCATGAAAAAAATTAAAAACTGGGTTAAAAGCTAATGCGCTGCTCTGCCAGTGACCAGTGCTACAGGCAGTTACACGATGTTCACTGACCTTAACCCTGACTTCTGATGCTCCTGCCACTATTTCCAGCAGAACCAAGTCAAGACTTTGTTGTGATTACGCTTTACTTCTATTTTAAGACAAGATTCAATAGACCTCATCCAAGAGTATCAGATGTAAGGAAAGCACCATAGATAAACTCCACAAGGGCCCTCCAGCCTGAACGCTTCTACTATTCTGTGACAACACTACTTTGCAAAAGATTAGGAACATATGGTTAAATTATTTCAGACATATTTATGTCATTTGCAAACCCTCAATAGCTAGTCACTCAGAATCACAGTTTAAAAATAAGGTATCCTCTTATTACTATATCTCAGTTCAAAGTTATTTTCAGTCAAGCCTCTGTCTTGCTGCCTTGACAGTGACGTTTATCGCATCAACCACAAACACAGCGAGTAAAAACGGGACTCCACTTTCCAGAAACTCCAGCACCGGGCAACACCAAATACTTTCCTTTACTGTCAGCTCCGTCGCTGCTCTGTCAGCTCAGGTATCTCAGTTGCCTCAGGTGAGACGGAAATTAGTAAGACCAAATTCTTCTGTGAAGCATTTCAAGCTGAACTCATGGAAAGTGCTGCAACCCCCAGCCACGCTAAGCTACAAAAGCCGAACAGCAGCAGATTATTATTTCCATGAGACATCCGAGGAATAAACTACATGAAGAGATTCAGCAGGTGATGTGCACTACTCTCGCTGCTAAAGCAATGTCCCAGCAAACCACAGATGCAGCCGCAATGGCGCTGATCCAGGACCTGCAGCGCTGGGGGAAGCGCTAATGGAGAAGCAGAGGCTGCTTGGTGTGTGTCCCCCAACTCCGCCCAAACAAATAAACCCCCAAAGGTGGACATTGTGCTATGGGAACCTCAAAACAAAGCTGCTGGAAAGATGTAACCATTGAGTTCCTAGCATAAATCAAAAGAAACATTTGTGTTTTGTTTTGGTTCTACCCCAGCCCTACCAACTCCTCGCAGCTCAGCAGCACTAACATCCCTGGGGAAAGGAACGGCCCCACACAGAACATGCAGCAGGGTCTGAACAAGAACCAACTCCTCTTCTCAGCCCTTTCTCTCACCCTTCTTATTGGTACTTTGGCATGTTACATGGTCATCCAAACAGTTTTAAAAATGCTAGAATCATATATTTCACTTGTTCGCATTAGATGTAGGAACGCTTTCACAGATGTCGTGTTCAAGCATTTGTCTTGAGTAAAAAAACGTGTTATCATCTTGTTAAACCCATTACAGCAGCACAAATATGTGATTTACATCCACATGCGAAGCCGTGCTCCCACGCTGGCCTGAATTCTTGGTGGAGAAGCTAGAGCTGGTGTAACTAAAAACAACATCATCTCCAAAACGGTCAACGCCTTCGATGCAAGTTCATGATCCTCCACCAGAAACCACAACAATTTAGCAATTCCTCTTTCTCTAAGAGCCTCCGTCCAGTAAGCATACACAGCTTTCCCCAGTGCTGACCATTTGCCCGTTTCCAATGTGGAGAAGCATGTTTGTCTTCAAACGATGCCATGATAATTGATTACCACAGAGGTGATACAGAGACCAAGATAAGAAGAGCGGTAAAGGGCAAAAAGCAGGATAAACATGAAAGCAAAGTGCACTCCAGCTTCTTCATACCTGCCTGGCCGAATTGCACGCCTAATGGAGCGCTATTATTGTCACTCCTCTCTTAAGGGTCTGAAGGAAGCTGTCCTTCAAACATGTCTGTCTTTGCCAGTCACCATCCTAGCCTCCGCTGCTATGTGATACACACACGGGCTGCCTCCATCTCCTTCCCAAATATACTCCACCGCCGTGACTATCAAAAGCAAAAAAACCAATATTGGCTTCTCTATCTGCCAGTCAGGTAATGGAAGAAATTATTCATTGCAGATATTTAAGTCACAGCCCTACTCATCTCTCTTTCACCAATCCTAACAGTTACGGATAAAAACATTTTCTAAATCAGGTCTTTGTATCTGACTTTTGGGCACTGTAACCTCAAAGTGTATATAATCACCAGTTTTGAGGCCCTTTCCCTCAGTCACGTAGTTCCTTTATCTCCACTCACCATTGTATCTATGTGCTTGTAATACAGGGTAGTTTATTATTCAGTTGTCAAAGACTGTATTCAAAAGGTCCTCTTCTCATTTCCCCACTTCTATAATATTAAATAGCAACACCTCTTCACCTCATTTTCTTACGCGGTACGCACAAATATCACAGAGCTCCTTCATTTCCCTTTGAAAGAAGAACAAATAACTTCCGAAACAGCAGACTATAAAGCCCAAGTTATGACTTTGTACACCTCAGTATTCCAAAAGGCAAGCAATACTCTGAAATGGTAATTAAATGATATAGATGGTCTACCACCTCATCAGGATCTACTCCCGGTAACTCTCACTGACCTCTAACAAATACAGGCACACAGAGCAGAGTCACGATGGTGTAAGCACTAGACACAACGAGGTCCCCAGAAAGAGGACTTCTTTACAGACAAGCGTTAACATCAATGAGATTTGATTACCATAAAATCTGGTTCACCACTGAACCAGAGTTTTGAAAGAAATGCAGAAGACAACGCCAAGATAAATTGGCCGCACGAGGAAGCAATGCCCTGACATCTGGATACGACATGACAACCTGGTTCCTTGAAGGAAGAGGTGATCTCGAGAAACATGAGGAGTCACAGGAAGAGAGGTCAGCTGTAGTCCCGATTGCTTCCTAAGTGATCCAACAAAACCTGACTCCTGCTCTGGGCCAGCAGCACCCCTCGGTCGCTCCCCCATTTCAGCCTCTGCAAAGCAAAATGCAAAGTGCACATACTGGCAAATACCGAGACCAGCCCTCCCGACCTTCCTGTCAAGAGCACTCTTCTTTCTGACAATGCGGTAAACCAGCAAGTTTAATTTTGAAGCCCGCTTAACAAAATTAACGCTCTGTACACCAGCAACGCCACTACTGAATAAGAGTTACAAAGCAGTTTCACCGCGCAAGAACACTCCTCCCCCTTCCCATTAAATGCTGTGTATGCACTCCGGAATTATGTAAATCTCAGCAAAATTAATGAGAATCTCATTCAAGAAGGGTAATTTCCACACACACTAATATATGAATGTATGTCACTATAACACACTCCAGCTTATAGCCACTTCACTGACTCATAAATAATTTCCTGCCTTCCCAGCCAAAGCGTGTACCCCAGAGCGGATTCGCCCCACGCCGAGAAACAGGAGCAAACCCACCGGATTGCTGCGCTTCGCCGAGGCTGAAGGCGATTCAGTCTCTCCAAAGCCCTCTTAATCAATTTTCACCTTTGCTCTGAAAAACAGGCGATAAAGCGAGAGACAGCTGCATTACTCATCGCGCAGTCACTCGAGGTCAGGCCTCCACATCTTATTTTCAGTCTCCTGAATAAAACCCCTTGGCCTCAAACACGCTGAGGCTACAGAGGCCTTTCTGTCCAAGTTTCAATAGCAGATTCCCACCACCTATTTTCGAGAGGACAAGACAACACACGGAACACATTCTGCTCTCACTTACTGTCATTGCAGCAACACAAAGCGATTTCTCTCTAGGTCAGCGGTGACTTTCAAAACTCAACCTCCCACGCAGCAGAAGAGCTTCTCAGCAACTCAGCATCGAACATATCCACTGTGGATTTCCCAAACCCTCAAGCAGCTTGCAGCTAATTTATGTCAGGTAGCCACTTTACGCAGGAAAATTACACTTCTTTTTTTTTTTTATAAATAAGATCAGAGGGCCTCACCATTGCAAAACTCAATGACAGCAACTCAGAAGCAACTGCTTTCCTGGGCCCAAAGCTACACAGACACCAGTCCTTGTCCGTATTGGGAATGCTATACCAGAAATACAGAAAGCGATATTCCAGCAGCTGAAGATGTTCTATGCACTGGTACCATTTGGTACTGGACCTACTGCTCCCCTACCACTCCACAAACCCAGGCAAGAGAGTTTTCCCTGCCTCTGAGCCCCCTGACACATACTTGGTCACAGATACAGCCAGTATTCTGAAGTTTGGAAGTTGTCTCGTACAGAAGAGCACAGCAAACTCAGGTGATCATCTAGGGCATCACCAACGGTCTGGATCACCCACAAGACAGGGTGAGAGTGGAGGGAACAAATAACTAGGGCTACCAAGACGATGAGGGGACTGGAACATCTCTCTTATGAGGAAAGGCTGAGGGATTTGGGTCTCTTCAGTCTGGAAAACAGACAGCTGAGGGGGGACCTTATCAATGCTTCTAAACACTGAAAGGGTGGGTGTCAGGAGGATGGGGCCAGGCTCTTCTCAGTGGTGCCCAGGGACAGGACAAGGGGTAACGGGCACAAACCGGAACATGGGAAGTTCCACCTCAACATGAGGAGGAACTTCTTTGCTGTGAGGGTGGCAGAGCCCTGGCACAGGCTGCCCAGAGAGGTGGGGGAGTCTCCGTCTCTGGAGACATTCCAACCCCGCCTGGACGCGTTCCTGTGCCACCTGCTGTGGGTGACCCTGCTCTGGCAGGGGGTTGGATGGGGTGATCTCCAGAGGTCCCTTCCCACCCCTGTCAGTCTGGGATTCTGGGAATTTACAGAGACCAGGACCAAACCTCCCCTCTTACACCTCTTACAAACCATCCCCAAACAGGGGCTGGTGTTCCCCGCGCTAAAAAGCTGCAGCACAGCAAGGAATGAGCAGGAAACCTGCAAAAGCAGCAGCATGCCCACGGAAAGCAACGATAAACCCCAGCACCTGAGAGGACACACTGCCCTGCTGGTACTGAAAACTCCAGTTAATTTTAACCCAGCAAACAACAAGGCCCACAGGGCTAAATGGCACTTGTCAAAAGGAATTCTGCAGTCAGTTAAATTAACAGGAACTGGGGCCCCAAACTGTCCTTACAATTACTAAACAGGGATTTGAAGGACCTAACAAATTAACGTGAGAGCAACAGTATATTTACCTTTCGGATTTCCAGTACCTTATTTTTTATTCTAGAATAATCCAAGGGTTTTTTCCTAAACTGCTAGCTACCAGCAAAGTAGCCGATTTGTATTAGGTAAATATTAATGTCAATAATCACTGTTAATACCGCACCTTGTATTAAGCAAATACGGTTGCTAATATGACCTTTATATATAAATTCAAAGTGTAACATTGTATCACATTTCATGTTCTGCAGGTATCTCAGGGGATTGTATACTAGCCTTACATATTACGGAATTCTCGTTTATGTAGAATTTATATTCACACAGACACGCAGCAAAACTATCAAAGGCTAAATTTCACTCTTAATCACAAAGGATTTTTCTTCCTCCTTATGCAAGTGATGTTTCCCAGCAAGAGAAAGGACAGGTGGAATTAAACAAAGGGGGAAAAAAAAGCCAAAGGTACAGTAGAAAAAACAAACAAAAACAAACAGAATCAAGCAAACAGAAAGTCCTTTGGCGAAAAAGAAGCCGAGAAATAACCAGTTGAGAATTATTCTAGCTGATAATGGAAAAAAATTGTCTCTAGAAGTGCACTGTAAAGCCTTAGGGTTTATGACTTTAATTTTATTTTTCGATGTTGGACAACATTAAACAGATCAAATATCTGCATTTATTAGCGGTAACAGTGATTGAAGAGGGTTTAAACTATCTATTTCTATTAAGCCAATTATGTTAAATAGGGTAACCAAAGCAAACAAGAAGGCTGCTTCTGTAAGCCTCACTCTCCAGTTTCTCCATCTCCCCTCTCCCTAACGCCGCTCCCCACGTGGCCCCATTTCAGAGGCTGCCCTTCTCCTTCCCCAAACACTGTCTTACCCCAGGACCCATCTAGCCCTCAGCTGCTGCTGCTTTCAATTACAGCTCTCTCCCAATTCTACTTCTGACCAGGAGGCAAAACCCCCAGGTCAGCACCTGCTAAAACGGAGGTAGGATGGACGCTGCAAAGACAAGGTTCATGAAGCTGGAACACATAAATGGCTGCTTTCAAAATGTCTTTGATCTACAGCAAATTACAGGGCTGACTGCAGCCTTCAGTCCTGCTAGCCAAGCAAACAAACTCCAGGATATCCCACAGATAAGGAATTCTGGGGGAAGCAACCTAAACCTATCTGCCACCCTGGCAAACAAAAGCAGGGGCAAGGGCCGGGCACTGGGACCACAAATCCACATGAAGGGCTCACTCCCTGGTCTCTGCTGATGCTGGTCATGCTCCTGGTGAGCCTGGAGGGAGCCCTCTGACAATTTAAGCTTTGCACAAGCTTGATGGGACCGGACCGAGCTCCTTGCCTCGCTATGGCACCACTGGTTTTGCTTTTCTACTCCTGCAGAGTAATGTTGGAAATCATATCACTGTTATACATGTCAGGATAGATCGAAATGTTCTGACTTCCCAGCTCCTAAGATGAATAGCATTTCTTTGGTTCTGGGAGAAGACAAGAGATGAGAGATTCCAAGTTTGCACTGGCACATCAGGGGTGCTGCACCTCAAAAGTGTGATTATTACTTGAATTTCTTTATTTTTAACTCATGTGCACTCTGCAAGTGTCATGTAAAGTTTCCATCTATTAGGCCTCCACATTTTCAGTCTTGCTCAATTTGTAATTGAAAAAAAAAAAATCTACAAAATTTTTATATTTTCTAGTAAAACGTTCCTCAAAAAAGGTCAACATTACTACAAGAACACGGGGATTGAGGCAGCAAGAATAAGAAATATCCAAAACTTTCAGGCTGCTGCCTAAATAAAACATCATTAGAATATTGAGGAGGACAAAAACCATAAATTTATATAGCTGGTTGAGCAGCCTAAATACTTTGTAGCACTTGATTTATACACTCAGGAGTTGTTAAAGCCTCTTAAATTAACCAAAGGTTTACAAATCTCAGATGGAAACAAATGCCTCCTACTCAGCTGTGGGAGACCATCAGCATTTGTCTTGTTGGAACAGCTCACATAGTTTTTAAATAACGTGCTATCTACCCTGCACGCATACACATAAACACATATACAGTATCTAGGAGAGGGGAAAAAAAAAAAAAGTTTTTACCAGCTGACAATAAGAAAAGCACCGCACAGTGTCAACCACAGGCTTGCCACTAATGACTAGATCCAGGGTTAAAATACGTTGTTCTATCAACTGATTACAGCACTATTTTTAGTCCTCTCCTATAACAATAGTGGGTAAAGAAAGAATGTGAAGTCACAAGTATTAGACAGGATTAGGTGGTTTAACTACTATTTTTGTAGTAAAGGATTCATCATTAGAATTGCTACTACCATTAGCATTCGAAGCAAAAAAGCTATTGAAATTGCAGATTGGCTAATGCTTTACATGGCATTTAGCCAAGATGATTAATGATTCAGGGTACAGAAATAAACGCAAGAAAGGCAGCCTTTCAGAATGGCTCGGCTTAGTTAGCTAATTATGTTTTTCCTCAGATTTTATTCACGGAGGGAAGTGCTTCATTAATGTGGAATTTAGGTTAGCCTGCGATGTCTCCGGCACATATTGTTGGGGTGCAAACTTCCAAAATATTGGATTACAGAAGAAGCAATCTGCATTTTGCCCCTCCAGAGCTGGCAATACCTTGGGAAAACCATCTTCTACTTCCCAGATGCATGTCTCGATCGAGGGTTTCGTACAAGTACTCAGGGCTACACCAAGATCTGGCTCGTTTCATGCCGGGAAGGCTTTTTTCCTTTCACTCCACCCCTACTCTGACTTTCCGAGGTTTAAATTCAGAGGGAAGAAAGCATAAAGAAGGGACGCAGCAATGTCTCATTCCAGTGCCAAGCTCAGTACTTCTGTCAGAAACAGCCACGAGTGGCCCCACGCCACACCGACTCCTGGCAGCGGGGCCAAGGGCTAATTTGACGGTTTAATAACAGTCAAGTTTCACCCCAGCGCAGAATCAAGGTCTGAAGCGCAGCTTCATTACAGGGTAAGTAACGCGGCCAGATGCTCCCAATAAAAACAACTGCCCTAGAACAAAAGTTACCCTTAACAAAGGAAGAAGAGTAACACAATATCTGAGAGCAGATCGCTTGATGGGAGGGAGCACAGCATCACATGACATCCACACACAAAGGCAAGTTTGTTCATCGCAGACCTGCAAGATCATCATTCTGCGAAGACAGCTTTAAAATTGTCTCAGCATACACCTAAAAGCAAGTTTTCAGACACAGGCAACATTAGATTCAACGCTCTGGAAGAGCTCTTTGTTAAGGAGATTTCCAGTCAGCAGTCCAAATTAACTGTCGGTTTGCAAGGAAGAACCTCCTGTGGATGGATTATAGGGCTTGTGACTTATGCAAAGTTTCATCCATTTACAAAACCCTACGAGTATCACAACCTGTTCTGCAGAGGCACAGATAGGTCACACCAACTCAGCAAACCACAAAAGAGCTGATAAGGGGAAAGAAAGTTGGAGAGAGGGAAGAAAACAAGCAGAAGCTATGCTCTAACAGCTGTATTCAAAACACACTTGGGTGCAACACATTAACTGAAATACTTTGAAGTCTTCTTGAAGTATTGAAATGTGCAAATTCAATAGTGTGAAAATGCCTGTGCTCTTCCTGAGGAAGCAGCACAGCAAGGAAGCAGACTGCAAAGGGGATACACCACAGAGGAATCCCGAAGCCAGCACATCAGGTTGCTTGTGCAATTTCAGCTACAGCCAGGTATCCCCAGCTGCCTGTCAGGGACAGCAAAACCTACAGATTCAGAAGGAGCAAATTCTTAAATTAACTTTCTGAAGATTTCAGGGTGTTTCTTCTCCCCCATAAAGGAGAAGGATTTTCTAGTACCCAACCTTAAACATCCAACTTAGCCAACCTACTCACGCTCCTTCTATCTCAGTAGAAATTTTCAAAGGGCAACATAAAGCAGAAAACTAAATTAAATGTTCCGATTCCCCTCCCCCAAGATAACCCTTTACTATAGAGAAACCTCTGCAAAACAAATCAGCCAAACTAGACATTCCATCTCAGCAAGGAATTATGTTCTAAATTATCTGGGTATCAAGTTAGCACAGCCATTTCAGCATCAACGTAAGAAAAGTCTTAACTCATTCACCATGATACAAGAAGTACCCATGAAAATTGAACTGATTTAATGAAACATACATCAGAAAACGATCTTCAAGAACAGAGCCACATGCGCTAACACATGACATACATGATTAAAGACCTGCTCCATGCCTTCAACTCTAGCACAGACAACAAGCCAGATTATTTGGACCACAGGGACCCTCATACACTAGGTGCTTTCCACCAGATCAGGAAATCTCTGCCCTGAAGAGTTAACTGTCACTTAAATGGGATTTCACTTGGAAAAACAAATGCTAGGGCTTCTGCTTCCTCAGCTTCCACGATCTTTTTAGAGGACCTTGCCACAACTTTAAGGCAAACTCTGGCCATGGTGTCTGCCAACAGGCACAAAACATAGAACAGAATCACATAATTGCCCAGGTTGGAAGGGACCTTTCAAATCATCGAGTCCAACCATCAACAAACCATATCTCTAAGCACTACATCTACCCTGCTTTTAAACACCTCCAGGGATGGTGCCTCAACCCCTTCCCTGGGCAGCCTGTTCCAAAGCTTCCTAACACTTTCAGTGTAAAATTTTTCCTAATATCCAGTCTAAACCTCCCCTAGCACAACTTGAGGCCATTTCCTCTTGTCCCATCGCCCGTTCCTTGGGAGAAGAGCCCGACCCCCCCTGGCTACCCCCTCCTTTCAGGGAGCTGTAGAGAGCGAGAAGGTCTCCCCTCAGCCCCCTTTTCTCCAGGCTGAACACCCCCAGCTCCCTCAGCCACTCCTATAAAACTTATTCTCCAGATCCCTCACCAGCTTCATCAAACAACATCAAATCCAGACACTTTCACAGCAGCAAGCAGTGCAGTTTGAGTAGCTGTGCTCTAGAAGGGCAGCTGCTGGGAGAATTACCTTCTCTCTCCACTTCAATTCAAGTTCCCAGTTAAGAAGTTGCATGGTCACATTGCCAAAAGGCAAATCTGAGCATAAAATCCAGTTCCAGCCCTGTTGCTCTCACTATTCTTCACCAACTATATGTGAAAAATTCCCCACATTCAACAGGACAATCCCTGCAGAGTTCTATTGTCTCAAATTATTAATTAAACATGCTCTCAAAGAAAGCAAATGCCTAAAATCATTTGCTTCTACCAAGCAACTCCCATATTACCCTAACTGCAATTCAGACAGTCTAAGTATAACCATTCACTGTAATTCAGAAGGGACCACCACCAAAGAAACTCTCTCTTCACTCCAGTTCAAGAGTATACATGCATGCACAACCCACAAGGGACCCCATCCCAGAAAACGCAGCCAATTTTCCTCAAAACCCGCTCAGTGATGATAACTTGTCCCAGCTGAATATCTCAACTGTCTTTTCATTCCCCTCAGGAGCAGTAGATGGCTGTTTGGATTTGTAATGACATATGCAACCTTCCATAACTGAGACAAATCCAACCTAGGCCATTACTCATCAGGAGTCATCCTGTACCTCCCTCTTCACTCACCTACCTGAAGTTCTGATCTCTACCTGAGTTTTTTTTGCAGGATAAACAGCATAAACACACCCTAGTGCAGCAAGCGTAACTGTCTGCCCAAACAGCCTGAAGAGTAATGGGGCATCGCAGGTGAAAAACAGCCTAAACCTCTTCAGTCTGAATCTTAGAATTACTGGTGGACATCAACACTCAACCTCATCTTGCTGCTTTTTGTAGGTAAAAAGAGAAGACTACATTTTGCAGTCAAGACCCAGCTGATGGAAGTGTCTTCCATGTAAAGTTTGGTGATTAAGTATTTGTAGCTGCAGAACAGCTGGAAGTTTGTTTAGGAGTTCAGAGATTCCAATCTAGGAAAAAAAAAAAAAAAAGTCCGATTTCACCATTGTTTCAGTGTCTGCAAGAACAAAGAGGAATTTATAATATATGCTATTTGTGGGGATGGCGTATCTTTGATACCTAAATATGCAAAATGACAGTAGCATCTTTGCTGAATTTTCTATAAAAACTTGCCCCCCTGGTGTCTTCTGGAGAAGGGAAAAATGCAAAGGGAAAAGAAAGTTTCTAGGTAAAATAGAAAAAGAACCAGCATTTTCCTACTGTTTGCAACAAGAGGACACTATCTACTTCCTTGGGAGCAGACAAACTTTTTCTTAAGTCACCCCTAGTAAAGCCATTCACAGCTAAATTCTCAGAGCTGCTAGTGCAAGTATGAACAAACAAGAAGGAGGAAGAGCCTGTACAATAACAAATGAAAAGCAAGGATCCTGTAAATAAGTTCTGACTCACAACACTCTTAGCTATTTAATAACACATGATGAAATGCTATCATTTGGTAAAAATCACTGGAGTATTTATTATCACCAACAGACGGAGATAGATGTCTGTCTACATACGTAACAAAGAAGAAACTGGGATTTAACAATTAAAAAAAATCCCTCTACCTTTAATTACAAACTCCCAAGCTCTAGGCAGGCATTAACCTATATTACCCTATAATTATTTTTTCTGACTTCCCATTATCTTTTAGCTACTGAGCTTCCTAACCAGTCTTCAAGGCAACAAGGCAAGGGCCCTCGCTCCACTATCTCTGAAAGCCTACAATCCAAAGCACAGTAATGCGAGTGTATCTACAAGAAATTGAGACTCAGCAGACATCCATAACGAGTCCCCACCTCCCTGCATATCCCAGCACTTCCTTCCACTTCTATTCTTGCAGGATAAATTCAATTTTACCCCGGTTAAGCCCAAACTGAATTAAATCATTTTGTAAGCATAAGGCTAGTTCTAGCTCCAAGGAATTTATAATTTAAGAAGCGAATGCAGAGGTGGCCAAAAAGTCAAAAAGAATGGCAGTATCAGGATTACATATATCCTGCATTCTGCTTCCTATGACTAAAACCCGGAGGCAAACAGAGAACCATGGAAAAAGAGGCACTCAAGAAAGGCTGAAGCAATAAACACACAGATACAGCTGCCCAGCAATCCCTGGAGTACACAGTATCAAAGAAGACACATGAGAAAAGGGTTACTGCCCCATCTCAGAGTTGACTTTGAAGAAATTAAACCCAAAGATTGGCTTAAAGACACATACTGAATGCAAAACATCAGGATTATGTGACAAATACATTATAGCCAACACAAAAACCACCAGGAAGTAGAACAGATAAAGTCCCAGTGTTAATTACATTATAGGGGGTATTTCTTGAGCTTCCCATCACAGAACACAAGGGAGAAAAACAGAGAAAGCGTCACCCAGAACCTTGTGAGCTTAACCCTGCAGGTATATCTTGTGCATTCTCAGAAGTGTTCTGCCTCCAAAGAATACATGCATTATTTTTTAAAAGTTCATTTAAACTAGTATAAGCTAACAAGTTTTTCTTTCATTAAGTGGTACATTTATTAGTATCATTTCATTCCAGAAGTTACTGAAGAAAATCAAGGGGAGGAAGAGCAACGCATCTACTGACATCAGGGCAAGTCTCTGTAAGAAGGAGGATTCTTTTCTTCTAGTGGAAGTTTAAGTCTTCTGGTCATTAAAGAATGCAGTAAAAAAAAGTTCAAACACCAGTGGAATTTTTAATGACTGCAGGATTTGGGTGTCCCATGCCTACCCCCTCCCCATCTCCAGTGAGTTCTGTTGTCTTTTAGGGCTTTTCAGAGAAAGGAAGATGAAAGTATGTTTGGAAGATTTAAAAAAAAATTAAAAAAAAAAAATCAAGAATCAAGCAGCACAAGAATTTTATGACATTCATCTTAATTCATAAAGTCATCTTTCCAAAGTATGTCCAAAAACCAGCAGTTCCTGCCTAAACACCTCCACACCAGACCGCACGACAGCTTTTATTCGAAAAACCTAAAAGTTGCAGTCTTTCAGTAAGAAATTTGTGCTTACTGTCTGTACACAACTTAGAGCTCATTAAGATCTCTTCCACTGATGTCTCTTGAAACAAGTTTTACATTTAGTGACTGAAAACTTGGGACAGTTCACAGAAAAATTACATCTCATTTCAATGCAGTTATTTCCTTTAAAGTGATAACTAAATACTATGTTTCCACATAAGGGAATAACTACTATATTCTCCCAGCTGCTTAGTTCATATTGCAGTATTTTATGTGATTTTTTTCTTCCAGAACAAATTAAGAGGGCACTTGGGTTTACTTCTTTGTTGATGTACACACTGACTTCAGTGAGGTTGCAAAATTCACTGCAATGTTTGCTTTTAAGTGGCCCGGATGGCAACACATCCCCTGGGCTCGTTCGCCTTTTATTTGAAAAACTAGACGCAGGAGATATTTATAAAGGTTGCAAAAGCTTTGTGTCTGCTGCTCTGACAGTATGTGCAGAAATCATTCTTTTTTAAAATGTGCTTATGTTTAAGTTCTGCTCCTTTAGCAGAGGAAGCACATCTTCTTTGACGAGTTACTTACAGGTCACAGCCAGAAAGCCAGAGTGAGTCATGCACTCATTTAACTCGCAGCACATCTGACAATGCAACTACTGGAAAGGCTTCTAGTAAACACTACTGCCGAGACACGGTTTGGCCCACTACCCTTTTAGAAACATTAAGTCGCTGCAAGAAGTTAGCTCTGTTTCTAAAAAGCACTGTTTCATGACATTCTTAAGGCTGTTCTCTTCTCAGTTCAGCACCTTCCCCTCCCAATTAGAACCAGAAAAACCCAAACCCAAAACAAACAAGCAAAGAAACCCAGGAAAACAGATTACCAGCAGCTTCCAGAACTGTGTTTTCCAATATTGGGAATGGTAAAAGCTCAACCTACATGCATTGGCAGTTTTGTAATACCATTACATAAGAATTATTTAACTACAGCAACAGATTTGAAAAGCAGCAGCAGTCACTGCTACTCTGGTTCACACATCCGAAAAAAAAAAAAAATCAATAAAGGGAATGATAAATTTTGCAAACATGCATTTGACTGTCACAGAGAGTGGATCAGGATTTCAACACCCTCAAGAGCAGAAACGTTTCAGCTTATAGCTACCAAGGCACTGCAATCCTGAAAGAGAAAACAAAAGGTACAACCATCGCTATTCCAACCACACAATAACCAGCGGAAGCTATAAAAAGTGTCATTAAAAGCATCTATCACAAGCCCGATGCGTTCATGTGTTGAGTTTGGAAACATGGAACTTTTATTTTTTACCTGATGTTCTGCATGAATGTTATCCCCAGTAGGCCAGCGATGTTTGCTGTTATTATAGCCGCCTCCACCACTTCCTCCTCCCCCAAGCTGCTCACCATGCTGCCTCTGGAAGAAGTAATCCACCATAGCGTCGTCCTGAGAGCGGCCTGCAACTCCTATGGATCCGGGAACAGGACTGGAGTGTGTCCCTGCTGCAAGCGCCTGATTTGCAGCCGGCTGTTGCTGAGCCTGGGACCCTGTTCCAGATGTCAATACAACAGGCATGTTGGGATTAGCTGTATCTTGAGCGTGCTGTTTCAGGTGGGGGCTGAACGAGTCCTGCCAGAGTACTGCTTTTCTCTTCAAAACACACGCAACGCTCATTCCACCAACACCTACAGAGGGTGAGGGGAGGGGGGAGAGACGGCGAGAAAGAGAGAGGGAAAAGAAAACATGAAATCCTTACAGCTTCAGCTTTCCATGTTAAATAACACACCCATCTTGTGACTGGCAGGGAAACATCACGATGCCAAATCTGACTCCTTTTAACACAGTTATTTGCTCCATGAACCTAGCAACTAAAACATCATATGAAAACGCACGCTGCCCAAAAATCCCACGTTTTCTGCTGCACAGTGTTATCAGTATACGCAAAATTCAAGTAAGGTGCCCATTACACTGAAATCAGAATGCCAATTTATGCCATGGACAAATCGCCGACTGGAGCGTGGCCACAGAAGACTGCTAGAAAAAAGCCCCCAAAAAACCCAGTGGAACACAAATTACACCACCAGTGCCTGCCGTGCTTGTTTACATCTGACAAATTACGAGGCAGATCTTCAATCAGTACACGAGTCCCACTGTATCGTGATGTATTCACTCAGTCACATAAAACATCAAGGCAACAGTGGGTTGGGTTGTTTGGTTTTTTTTGTTTTCCAAATGCAAACTTAAAATGCTGGATTTCTGCTTATACAATGACTTAAGTCCCAAACACAACGTGCACTCTTCCTGCAAACTCAGAAGCTGGCTTCGGTCATGAGATGGTAAAACACATGGAATGTTTAATATGAGATTCCCTGGAGAAAAAGCAGCTAACCTCTCAGTGCCCGGGATCTCGGGAGAACCTTCTAGAGCCGAAGCAGCCAGCACTGCCGGTCCTGCTCTCGCTGGCACCACGGGAAAGCTGGACCAGTCACAGAAACCGTCCAACACTGAAAACACCCCAAACACTTTGCAGACACCCAAAATCATCTGCGTGCAGGACACAACAGGCAGACTAGGCTCACAGCAACTCACTAATTTATTCTCCCCCCTAAGCCTTTCGATAGCATCCCAGCAGCACAAAACTCCAGAAGTTTGTTATTTTGTTTAAGACAATATTATCAGCTGATCCCGAGAGCAATAAAGGCACTAATGTGTGAAGTGAGAAGTGTTTTCCCCCATTATGTAATGCTCAGCCAACGCAGAGCAAAATCGAATTTGTTTTTGAAGACATAGTATAGTCAGAATTATTATTATTTTTTAAAAAGATTTGATAGTTGATGGCTTCAGTTACCTAAACGCAACGCCACAAATACCACAGAGAGTTAGAAGGATGAAACCGGGGGCAGTTCAGCCCGTGCGGCCGCCCGGCCCAGCTGCATACCAGCACGGGAACGCTTTTACTCCTGTACCTTGGTGGCTGGAAACCTTGGCCCCGCTCCTGCCAGCGGCTCCCTGGGCCTGAAAGGCGGCTCTGTTCCCTCTCTGCTCATCACAGTAGTTCTGAACAACAGTCAACTACTACGAGCAACTTCCAAGAACAATTTTCTAATAGCAGAGAAAGTTGACACAAAAAAAATAATTATGCAAGTCCTATCTTTGATCAAGCTTCCTCAAGTTTGCCCCACTAATTGAGACCAGTGTTAACATTCAGAAGAAAATGACTGTAAGAACTGAAGAGATAAGATTTCTTAATTGCACCTACAACACGCATTTGTTGACACACACACCCTGAGCCTCTGTGGCAATGTAAACAAGCAGCTCTGCAAGGCTTTTTATACAGGCAGAGACCTTCACAGCTTAAATACCAGTAAGACTTAACAGAACTAACTCCTCTGTCTTTCAAAAAGTCTGGAAATCACTACCTTCCCCAAATACTTCACAAAACACTGTGACAGCACCTGGTATTGCTAAGCCTTCACTGATTTTTAAGAATACAATACTACAATTTAATGGCATTTTCCAGTTAGTTTTCCTTTAATAAACAGCATCAAAATCCTTCAGTAACATGAAAGGAAGCACAAAGCTTCTCTGTGCAAGAAGAAAAAAGAAAGTAATTACTAGTAAGAAATTCCTGTATCATCAAGTTGTGGTGTATATTCATCTCAGACAATGAAATCTACGCAGAGTCTATGAAAGGTTACAAGTTACCTCAGTTATTTAAACAAAAAAATATAAAGATACTATGAATCCACAGAAAGTTTCAAGAATTTGTATACTGTGACAACCCCCATTTCCAGTGGAAATACCACAAGGTACAAAGTTGAGAGTGGAAGTCTGCACAGCCACAACGATACTCCTTCCTCTTTCAAAAGGCAGCAGGGCTTCAAGACTCTGGTTTAATTCGCACGCAGATCAGTAAAAATTGCGTTAGTATAAAAACTGGGGGGGGTTGAGACTAAAAAAAAAAAAAAAAAAAAAATCTCAGTTGAGGTACTACAAAGATCCGCAGAAGTGCCTCCTGCTCCCAGACGCTTCCTCTTTCGTCTAACACGGAGGAGGCAGCTCCAAACACCAGAGGAAAACTTGGCAAAGGCGACATTTTGCGAGAGAGCAAAGGGGAAAGGAGCATTCTGGGTAGTTCAAGTTTAGTTCCGAGCCGTGTTTTTATAGAAATGCGGCGGTAAACGCAGCAGACAGCTGAATCCTGTCATTCAAAGCACACACAGCATCAGAAATACCGTAAGTCACCTCCACAATGCACATTTATTAGCTGCAAGACTCGCCGCTGCTAATGGCTACTACAGCCCTCTTCATTCCCAAAACCCTAGTAAAAACACACAATAAACTTTTCCCAGATAAACCATTTGCTGGGAAGAATTGCATATTTACACACAAAGGCTTCCACGCTGCTACCATGTGCTCAAAGTGGACAATTTTCCTTCTCCCTTGTGAAAAACACAGCATGTAAATAAACCGCTCCGTGTCATCGTTACAAGCAAAATACTTTAGATTATGGGATGTTCCACAAGGAACAAAAAAAAAAACTTCGTTGACATCCCCCAAGCAAGTTTTAAGCACAAGCAGCAGCACCGCCGAATAAAGCAGCTTTAATCCACAGAGAGCACAGCTACGTGTGCCGAGCTTCACCACTCCTGGTCAATATTCCTCTAAAAATAACAGACAGTATTCCCCCCCCCCCAAAAAAAAAAAAAAATTAATGCAGTAGAAAATGCACGTTTCAAAAAGTTCAACGAGAAGAGTTTGGGTTGGGTGGTGGCTGGTTTGTTGGTTGGGTTTTTTTTGGAAAGTTAGGGTGGAAATTCGAGCACAGCCATTGTTCGGGAGCTCTGTGGCCTACCAGAACTTTTAATGTGAAACCTTGTGTTTTCCTGAAAACCTGGGGAGACGCAGCAGGGAACGGGGTAAATCGATCCCCAACCCCATTGCTCAAATCAGCGTTAAAACATCTAAATAAATAGCATAAATGCTACCCCCCACACCCACCCCCCTCCGGCTTCATAAAGGAAATTCCTTACTCATGATCTGTCTAATAAAAATCTCTGCTCGGGACAAAGTTATTAAACATTGACCAAAAAAAAAAAATTTAAAAAAAAAAATCGAGTTTTTCCTCAGGTTGGGGAAAGAGACAGACTCTTGTAAGTTTGCAATTAAAAGGGGCCAAACGCTGTTATTACGTGAAAAGGAGATAAAAACAAGGAAGGAAAAAAAAAAAAACACAACCAACAAATCCCACACAAACACAACCCCCCCAGGGTCACCCAGCACATCCAAAAGTATTGTCTGCCTTTCCCTCCCCCCCCGCCGCCGGGGCCCCCTCCCTCTCCTCCGCCGGGGACACGGAGCCCCCCCGGGGACCCCCCCAAAGCCGAGGGGACGACACCCACCCGCCTCCCCCCACCGCGGGTCAGGGCCAGGCCCTCCGGGGCAACAAAGCGGGGCCTCGGCCCTCTCCGGCGGACCGGGCCGGGTCCCCCCTCGGGAGAAGAGGGAGCCCCTGGGGAGTCCCCCGGCGGTGGCCAGGCCCGGTGTGGGGGGGTGCGGGCGGGGGGTGCCGCCGCCGCCCGGCCGGGATGGGCCCACCGGCCGCCCCCAACAATAACACCCTCCTCCCTGCCCGGGCGCGGCGGCCGGGAAGCCGCTGAGGGGAGGCGGGGGCCCGCCGCGTCCCCCCCCTCCTTCCCCGGTAACAATAGGGGCCAGGCCCCGGCCCCCGAGAAGGAGCCGGGCGGGAGAGGCGGGCGCAGCGCCCCGCCGCCGCTCGCCTTCGGGGCGGCCTAGCACCGCTCCGCCCGTCCCCCCCACCAATATGGCCCCACCGGCGGCTCCGCTGAGGTGCGCGGCGCGGCGGGGGCCCGGTCCGGTGCCGGTACTCACGGGCGGAGCGGTAGGATGAAGACGGATGCCGGCCCCCCCCCAGGCCGCTCGCCGCCTGCCTCTCCCCCTGCCTTTCACTCCGACAACATGGCGGCCCGGCGGGGACGGGCGCCGCGCTGCACGCCGGGAAGGCGAGGCCGCTCCAAGCGGCGCCGGGCCGCCGCTCCCCCGGCCGGGCCGGGCCCTGCCCGCCGCCCCCTTCCGCCCCACACCCGCACCGGGGAGCCCCGCGGGGGGTGCGAAGGGGACAGGCCTTGCCCGGTGCGTCCCCTCAGCGGTGTCGGCGCTCCCCGGGGCGGCTTGGGGCCGGGCCAGGCCCGGGTTGGTGCCGGGGCCCTCAGGCATAATGGCGGCCCCTTCCCCGGCTGGGGGGCACAGGCCCCGCGCTGCCGCCATCAACGCTCCCTCAGCCAACGAGGCTGTGGTTGGGCAACCCGAGCCCGCAGTGGGGAGGCCACTGGCCGCCCTGCCCGAGCCAGCAGCCGCCCGCTCGCACAAAAGTGACGGAGAACTGCAGCGGGGGGTGGGGGAGAGCGGCTCTGCCTCGCCCCGCGCCCTTACAAGCAGCCAACACAATTTTGGGAGGGGGGTGTTTCCCCTTCATGTTCCCCCCTGCTCCGCTCCCCATCCCCGCAAAGCCGGGGCCGCGGGGGAACTACACCCCCCAGCCTGCGCCGCTGCGGCGCCGGCCCGGCCCGCAGGCCGGCCATCAAAGCCCAGCGCTGGCCGCTGGGAGCGGTAGTTCCCGCAGTGACACCTCCATGTTAAAGGGACAGCTCGGTGGGGAGCGGCCGCGGTTGGGTTCTGTGCGCCCTCCTGCTGGGCTCCTCTGGTTTTGGGGGCGATTTAGCGCCTGCACTCGATGCTTAGATGTGATATTTTCTCTCCCCCTTGGCCAGGCGAGAGAACCACGCATGAAAAATGGGAGGAAGCTGCCGTCGCTGGGGACATGCCCTTGCATGCACAGAGAGAGCAAACAAGCAGCGGCTGCAGCATTTCAAAGGGCTTCGTCAGCCAAGAGGGTCCCGCGCAGCCTTGGCGTGAGGTTTCCCTGAAGCCTGAGCTTCTGCAAGCGAAGCAGAGGGGTTGTGCTTTCGGTTACAAGAAGTTACTTCAAGCCCCATTTATCACAGCCTTTAAAGCAGACGCAGGGCCGGATCCAGCTGAGATCTGGCTGCGTGGCTTGCATCCATTTTCTGCCCAAAGGGCTGCCCAGGGTGATGGGTGTCTCTGCTGCCATGCTGCCTTTTCCCGTTGCGACGGAGCATGCAGCCCAGCCAGCCAGGGCTTCGAAGAAAGCAGGACCTTGGCCCGACCACTCTCCAAAACCCTGGGGAAATCCAGCTCGTGTCTGCAGCCGGGGAGGTGCTGAGTACCCCAGGCCAGGCATGACAGGATAAACAGTTAGCAAAGGCTTCCGCTGTTCATGCTTTTTTTTTTAAGCCAAGCCACCCAAAGCTTTCTTGCTTGACCTGTCAAAACCCCTTTGTGATCAACTCAGCTCTGCTGGGTTCAGCTGCCTGCGCCGCAGCTGCACGCTGCCCAAACACGCATGTGGCACTTGGCATGGGCCCCCCTGCCCTGCCGCCACGCAGCTCTGCTGGGCCCTGAGCACCCCAGGAACAGCTGCGGCATGGATCCAGTGTAACGAGTAGCTCCTGTTAGCGAGGCCTGGTCACCCCCAGGCTCTTCACTGGAATAGGAACATCAGCAGGTTCTTCTGGCGAGCATCCCTAAGGAAGATGCAGCTTATTCTGCCGAACTGCGCTGCCCTGTTCCAAGGAAACTGCCTTGGTGACGCAGTTAGCCCATCAGAAGCACGCTTGTGTGGTGAGGCCAAATCAATTCTCCACCTTCCAGCTGGTAGAACCCTTAACCCAGCTCTGCCATGTCATGGTGGACCGTGCAACATCCCCAGAACATTTTGAGCAAGGCCCCACCGGTGTGAGAAAGGCCAGCTCCTTGGTGTAGCAGAGACGGGCGTAGTGAAACTGTGTTATCTTGGCACTGGAGCAAATAAATTTATCCAGACACCCTTCTCCTTTGGTTGAATTCTGCAACATCTCCTGAACGTCCTGAGCTGATCCAAGGCATCAGCATTGGCTCTTGGGTGACGAAGTTTTGGGCTGTGAAGCATGAGAGGCCGGCAGCTCTTTCCCACACTGTATCCTCGCTGTGGAGCCCGAGGGAAGGAGGGCTGGCAGGTCCCTACCTGCTTCTGCTGGCCAGGTTTTGTGGTGCTGTGCTTGCAAAGTGGCAACCTCAGCACCCCACCTTGCTGGTGGGGCCGCCTAGCCCCGAGCTATCATGCTGATGGGAGCACAGAGGTCCCCGAGCTGCGCTGACCCTCCGCTGTGAGCCAGAGATAACAGCTACGCCGCGGCAGGTTGCAGCACACACCCAGGCTGCTTGCTGACACTAGAAACATGGGTTCTGTTAATTATACCAGGGATAATTACATTTATACCAGCATAATGAGAGGGGGAGGGAAGGAGTCCTCCTGTGGATGAAGTATTAGTGGTTAAAACCCGCTTATGCCAGTTAGTTTATTCGGTTTAAGAAGAAAGGCACAGAGAAATGGCACATGGGGACGTGCAGCCCTGTGGCTATGGGACTGAGTCAGAGTTTGGGTCTCACTTCCAGCACCTCCGTCCCTCCTGCAGCCTCTTCTGCCTCCCACCGCTGCTGTCCTCCCTCATGCCCCTCAGAGCGTGACCAAGCTCCCAGCTCGTTGCAATCCATGGAAAATCTGCCGCTGGGAGAACATGCTGCTTTGGAGATTTCAGAGCCATGGGGGGCAGGCAGTGTGCGGGGAAGAGGCAGTGGGGGCAATGAAATCACTTCCACTTCCATGGGAAAAACCTTCTGGAGGTGGAAATGTCCTATGACCTTTGTTGCAGTGTTGGCCATCAAGGGCAGACCCAGCTCTCTGGCCCTGGCTCACCCCGTACCAATCCTGGAATAAGTTATCCTGGACTTTGTCTTTCGTCTATAGAGAGAAAAAGGTGCCTCCAGAAGGTTGTTGATGTCCTCCTAACCTCTGAATGACTCACTAGAAGCATCTTTCTCCCTCTGTTGACTACAGAAGGGGCTTCAGTCAACGACGCTCTTCATTAAACAGCAAAGTTACACGTTCAAAGCCAAATGCCCAAATCCAGACGCTCCATCCATGCTCTGCCCAGACTCTGTTCCTGGTGGCGCGATGCCCAACATGACAGTATCTTCTTTTTTAAGGAGCCTTCTAGTCTAAGAGCAAATAAACTCAGCGCTGCCATGATTCATACTCCTCGGAGCAGAGCTTCCCACAGCTCGATGGAGAAGACGCGTGCACAGGACAAGGGATTCAGCTGGGCAAAAAAATGGATTGAGTGACTCCACAAATCAGAGATGAGTGGCTTCAGTACTGCCCTCGGATGGACCTGGCCGTCCCCAGCCTCGGGGAAGTGTAGGGAGGTCCAGCACTTTTATTGCAATGACAACTTGGTCTCAGAAATGAAAAGCCAGATGGGAAGAAAGAGCATCTCCCCCCAGTGCCAAGTTCTCCAGCGGGGCAGTAAAATTTTATTGGCCACCACAAAAAAAAAAAATTCCACTGAATTACTTGATCTTTTTCTAAAGCAAGCCAAAACCTGCTGAGATTTTCATGCAGGATACTTTCAAAACGTGCCAGTTTGACCAAAAAAGCTTTAAAAGCCAACTACCTCGTTCCACTTCACCACTGAGACAGTGTTTCATCAAACTGTGTTGTCTTGAGACAAAAAGCAATGACCAGCCCTGCAGCTGGGCAGCTTTAATTCTTGTTCATGGGCACGGGCTGCGTGCTGACCCATCCGTTGCTCCATCAGCTGCTTCACAAAGATGGCCAGAGACCTAAAACTGTGGACCTTCCTCGCAGGATCTTCCCAGTAAGAGCCCAGTCCCCCCCACACACAGATTCAGGGCACGCATGTGAACGCTTTCTGGGCTGGACTTCTCGTCATCAGCAGACTTAGATGGGAAATGTCCCTTCGTTTCTGCAGCAGCTTTCCGTGATCAGATAAAATCGTGGTTTTCACCGACACTTTTCGCCTACGGGTTTCCACGCTCTCGTTGAGAAACCCAGTGCAGACATTTTCAGGAGTCAGCAGCCAAGTGTCTAAAAGTGACTGGTGAAAAGCTGTGGTTGATGGCAAGCTGAAGGAAATTCTGGCTGCAGACCCACCTCACAACTGTAAAGCCTGAAAGTTTCATCTGGGCTGGAAAGTCACTTTTTCTTGCAAAAATACACCCCCCTAAAATTAAAAATTTTAAGCAACTCCCACCAGTCGCTGTGATGAGGGTTGTACTGAGCCCGACATGGATCCCACGTATGATGACAACAACCAAGGCGTCATCTTGGTTGATGACTTGAAGGTCATTATCAACAAATCCCACTATTTCCTCTCTGTGGGCAGGAAGGCAGCCGGCAAAGCCATGCCACACGTCCCATGGCTAGAAAACGGCCATGCCAATGCCTTCCTCTGCATCCCGGTGATGTCCCCTGCTGTCCTCCCTCTGGTTTGCCGTGGTCACAGAGCCATCACAGAAGAAGACAGCCAGATGCAAGCAGCAAAAAATTCCCTGGAGAAGTGGAGATAAATCCAGGATGCATTTATGGGATCCAAAATGGGTTAAATCCAGGATGAGATGAGACACACAGGACTTCTTATGGGGTCAAGAAGGTATTTTCCCCAGGGGCCAGGCAGCAAGACATGTTTTTGGCAGGGTCGCTAGCACACGAGTGCTGTTGGGAAGGATCCTTGGGTGTCCCCCTGCCACCCCACGGATACAGTCTATTAACAAGAAGGTAATTGAGAAACCTACAGAAAAAAGCAGCCGCACAAACAACTGATAACAGCTATAAACCAGGAAAAAGGAAATTCTTGTTTGTTTTTTAAACCGCGGGGGTTTTCCCCCTGGACCTCGCTGCCGAGACGTGTCCCGGCAGTGAGGTGCGGGGCTGAGCCCAGCTCCACGTTCCTACCTTTTCATCAGCCTTTTTAACCAGCCGCCAAACCCTGCAGGGACCTGGACACCGGAGCTGCAGAGAAAACAGGAGCTCTGATAGTTGCTGGTGGGTAAAATAAATGAGCTTTTGGGGTACGAACGGCCATTCCCTCCCAAGAGCCTTGCAGGCAGGTAGGGCTGCGCTACGGGGGGACAGGAGTTGGGTTGACACAGCCCTGGGAGCTGGTGGGATCCAAAAAATCCTATGGCTCAGCAAAGCAGCTGCGAGCAGGAGAGTTCAGGTGGTGGCATCTTCCTCCCGAGAGGGAGGTGGCAGCCGTGGCCCGGCTGAGCATGTGCTGCTGGCCAGGGCTTGGTTGACACCCAGCTGGAAAGGAGCTGGCAGGCTTCAGGGCTGCTCTTGGCCAGCACTTGCCAAGTCGTAGTGGAGACTTGTCCCTGCTCAGGGTGTCTCAACCACAGCGGCTGTTCCTCCAAACGTGTCCCGGGCCAGCCGCAGCCTGCAGAGTCAAGGGATTGCTATGGTCTAGCTAGATCACCCCAAGATCCCAGCTAGATCTTTACACCTACCTGCCTCCCTGCTTTGTGGGCCCCAGGAGGGTGTAGGCACCCACTGGGAGCAAGGAGATGGGACACAGGGGTCCCTCTGCTAGTGCTGCCCCGTCAATTTGGCAGGTAAGCTCTGCCTGGGGACATTTGACATCCACTAGGGGCATGTTGTCCCCATACACTGTGACTGGTAGGAGCAACACCACCTCCTTGGTGAGTCCTTGTGTGACTCCCCTTCTTGGAGATCATCCCCCACACCATGCCTCATCCCAATTTCTAATCATTAGAGCTCCGAAGCAGGAGGCTGATTAAGCTTTCCAGCTTGTTTGTTATCATTAAATACATCAACGCTGGATTATCTCGACAGGCAATTACATGACTAAGCCCTTTGGAAGCTTGCTACCTTCTCCATCCGCATGACTTCTCCTTGCAGTCCTGTAGCCTGATTGTGTTTTGTGGGGAACAATTTCCTTCTGCCAGCTCCACGTTTGCCGTTTGCATTACATCAGCTCTTCCTTGGTGCTGGAAAATGGAGCGGGAGGGATGTTCCGACTTCCTCCTGCCTCTCTAACATCTCCAGAGACAAGCTGGGCTGGAGCACGGCATCGAGACTGGCGTATCCTTTACCTGCAGACAGAGCTATTTATTGGAATATATATATATATATATATATATAAGAAAAATATATATTATTATTGGAAACTTATAGACTGCGTGTAGAGGCAAAGTCACAGGGCAGAAGTGCTCAAACAGGAGCAAGGGGACGTTGAGTGGTGGCTTTGCGGGGGGTTGGTCATCCGGAAGGTTTTCCCAGTCCCCAACCCCATTTCTCCTTTGCTTCCAGCTTTCCCAAACCTTATTTCTTGGGGTTTAAGTTGTCCAATCTGCTCTTGTCCTTGTCACCCCAGAGAGGATGACAACGTGCTGCTGCTGCCAGCCCATCGCGGTGGCCTCCCGGGGCCCTCCCCAGGGCCCAGCTATCTGCATGCCACGTGTTCAAGGTGTGTTTCCTGTTATGTTCCCAGTTAAAAAAAACAACAACCCAGCAAATTGTCACATTTAGGAGACCATCATCCCAGCTGCAGACACATACGCTCAAATTTAGGAAATACCAGTGTTAAATTTGCCTGCGCAACCTTAATTCAGCCCCCTTAGGCACAAGCTCTTTGCACTCCGGTCTTTAATTACAGATTCACAGACGAGGTTTTGCCCATGGCACCCATGGCCCAGTTAGGACTGGCACTGCCACGGGGCAGAGCGGTGGGGGAGATGTGGATGTGGGACCCCCGTGTCCCCTCCTGCCCAAGCTGGAAGGAGCCTGCGGTGTGAAGGACAGAGGTCCGATGCTTGAAATGCTTGTGCATTTTTTTCTCTCTCATAACCCGAATAATTTTGCTAAAATCCAGAGGGCAGCAGGAGGGTTTGCTGAGCAAGAAAGGGTGAAGGGTGAATGTGGAGCCTCTCCGCTCCCACCTCCAAACCCTGCTGCCACCAGCATCCCTCCCAGAGCTCCTCACCACCCAGGGCTCGCTGGCTGCCTCCTCCATCCCCTCCTCCTGCACAGACAGAGACCTTCTGTCAAGCCAAGCTCCACGCCATCCCTCCGCCCACGCACACCTTTGATTTGGACACTGAGATGTACCTGGGCGCTGGGTGGAGGCTGCTTTTATTCCGATTTGCAGAAGGCAGCCCAGCGGCTCTTACGGCTCTGCCTAAAGCAGGCAGCTACTCCTCCTGCCTGCCTGCTGCTGCCCAGCCCAGCCTGGGGTGACAGCCCAGGGACCTGGATGCCTCCTGCCTCGGCTTGCATGTCCCCATGTGCCACGAAGCTCCACGAACCACTCAGCCCGAAGGCAAGGGTGCTTTGCACAGCGGGGAGCTGGCTGTGGAGTGATTTGGGACTGACGTCTTTGCCAGCTGAACCTCCCAGCATGGCTTGTTTTGCACAGAGGGAGGACTGGGGTTTGCTGGGGGGCCAGCAATGATGTTTCCCAAGCACTGGCTAAACCCACCCCACCGGTGCCTTGCCCAAGCAGTGCTCGGCTCCTGTGTCCTCCGTGCACCAGAGCTTGCAGGACTGGCACTGTGCTTCCCAGCCGCAAGCTCCCAGCTCCTCACCAGTGCTCCTGGTGTGATGGTCATTGCACAGACAGAGGCTGGGATGTACCCTCAGACACCTAATTGCCCTTGGTGTAATTTGGAGACAGTGAGCCTGCGCTGAGAAGGGCTGATTCAGCCTCTGGACCTGTCCTTGCTCCTCCCGTGAGGCCAGAGGGAGCCGAGGGCAGCGGAGCAGCACCCAACGGAGGTGCCCAATGTGGATGACCCTGGGCTTTGGGATAGTGGTGGCCACTTCCTCTTGCAGACCAGGATTTGCCTGAGCAAAGCTGCAACGGGTGTTGGCAGGAGCCAAGCTTTGCACGCATGCAGGGATGATGCATTGAAGAGAACTTCGAGGTGTCCGATTTGGAGAGTCCTGAGTGTTGGCCACAAGTTCAACAAGCCCCAGCTGGTCATTTGCCCGTTATTCCCTCTTCTTGCACACATCTTGACTGTAACTGCATGGATTTACTCCAGATCACCTCCAGTCATTGCGCTCGTGGTGACAAAGGGATGTGCATCCTTCTGCCAGCCCTAGAGCTGCCAGCCCTGAGACCTTTCATAGAATCATAGAATCACAGAACTGCCTGGGTTGGAAGGGACCTTTCAGATCATCGAGTCCAACCACCAACCTAACTCTGACAAAAACCACCACTAAACCATATCTCTAAGCACTACGTCTACCCTGCTTTTAAACATGTCCAGGGATGGTGCCTCAACCGCTTCCCTGGGCAGCCTGTTCCAATGCTTGACAACCCTTTCAGTGTAAAATTTTTTCCTAATATCCAGTCTAAACCTCCTCTGGCGTAACTTGAGGCCATTTCCTCTTGTCCCATGGCCTGTTCCTTGGGAGAAGAGCCCGACCCCCCCTGGCTACCCCCTCCTTTCAGGGAGCTGCAGAGAGCGAGAAGGTCTCCCCTCAGCCCCCTTTCCTCCAGGCTGAACACCCCAAGCTCCCTCAGCCACTCCTCACCAGGCTTGTGCTCCAGACCCCTCCCCAGCTCCGTTGCCCTTCTCTGGACACGCTCCAGCCCCTCAGTGTCTTTTTTTGAGGTGAGGGCCCAAAACTGGGCACAGCCCTCGAGGTGGGGCCTCACCAGTGCCCAGTACAGAGGGACGATCACTGTCCCAGTCCTGCTGGCCACACTATTCCTCATACAGGCCAGGATGCTGTTGGCCTTGGCCACCTGGGCACAGTGCTGGCTTATATTCAGCCATCAGTCGACCAACACCCCAGATCCTTTTCTGCCAGGCAGCCACTCTGCTCCCAGCCTGTAGCATCCATGGGGTTGTGACCCAAGTGCAGGACCCAGCACTTGGCCTTGTTGAACCTCACACCATTGGCCTTGGCCCATTGATCCAGCCTGTCCACACCCCTCTGCAATTTTCCCCGTGCACTTTTCCTGCATGGAGGTGATGGATGGTGGTTATGGCTGGTTGCATCTCCATCACTTTCACATGCGAAAACCTGCCTTTCTGGCTTTGCAACTCTGGTTGGAGCCCAGAGGGGTGAACAGGGTCTGCACGGTGAATTTGGGCAAGAGACTCCACTGTGTGCATGGAGGAGGCCCTGGAGATGCAACCAAACTGCCCGGAGCAAGAGGCACCGGTGCCAGAACAACATGGGGAGTCCCATGGCAACAGGGCAGGGAGACAAGTTCGGGGAATGGTGTAACACGGCTGGCACTCGCCCTGCTTACAGGAGCAAAATGGAGCTTTTCCTGCCTTCCCCTGCACCTGGATATATCCCCTGTCCTGCCCGCCGTGGCACTGGGACCGGCGTGCTGCTGGCAGGAGAGTCCTGACACCAGATCCCTGACAAACTCCCCCCTCATTGTCCTCACCGTGCCTTGACTTCCCCCCTGCGTGTTTTTGGCTCCAGCGCTGGCTCCCGGGCACGCTCCAGCCCATCCTCGACACCTTCTTGGTGCTCAGGAGCTCAAAGCCACCTGAATCGGAGCTAACTCCGCTGCAGGAGTGGTGCAGGATGTTGCAAAACCACCTTAGCTGCTCTCCTGGGAAGTGATGGGGCCACCGGTCCATATAGATAAATATATCTATAAAATATATATGTGTGCAGCATCTTTCAGGAGGAGCCGGCTCCCGGTGAAAGCAGGCAGGCTGCGGGGAACTCGTCAGGCGCTTTAGTCTCTGCCCAGGATGAGCCATGAGTTGTTCATCCCGAGCCAAAAATTGTGCCCATGCGCAGGAGCTCCCACCAAGGCGACCATCGCGTCCATCTGACGTTCGTCTGGGTGAACATCTGTCTGTGTGTCACCTTCCAGCTGGGACTGGAGGTGACGGCAGCACTGGAAAGAGCATCTTTTCAGGGATGAGGGGCTGGGGATTTCGGGGGCCACACACCCATACCATGGCACGGGTCTGCTGGGCAACATGATGGCAGGAGGAGGGTGGCCCTTGGGGATGCCACTGCAGCTTCAACTTGGCAGGGACCACTCATCAAAGGGGGAAAAATAAGGCCTAGAACATGTTTCTTAATCAATTTACCACCAAAAGCAAGCAATGAGCTTTCCAGGCAGGAAAACATCATTGTTCCCACTCACCCACCGCATCCTACCGGCCTCGCTCCTGCTCCTGCTCCCATTTCCCTGGAAGCAGCCGTATTTAACTCGGCACACCTAGGACCGCAGCAGCCGGATCTACAGATCTCCTCCAGTCCCTGAAAAGCATCTCTATGCCTTTGTCTGAGGTTGTGAAAGCGGCTTTTTTACTCCTTAACATCTGTGACTCGCCGGGGTCCCGCGGCTGCGGCAGGGAGCTGGCGTTTCTGCGCGGGGTAAATTAATCCTTTGTTGCTCCTCAGCCATTTCTTTGCTTGGGTTGGGATGGAAGAAAATCAACTCGTTTTTCTTCCTGCCCTTCCTGTTTACGGCGACACAGGGTTTCTTCACATGATACCGGCAAGAGATGCTTGGACTCTGTAATTACATCTCAGCCATGGCCAGATAGGGGACAGTGGTGTAAGGAGGGATTGGCTTGGCCCAGGGTGTAAGGGGTTCAAAACAAGGCCCCCCCCAAGCCCCGCTGTGGCTGTGGGTAGCAGTGCAATGCCCACACTCACATGCTTTTTAAATTTGGGGTACCCTGATGGCTTTTGGTTCTGCTGGGGATGCTGCACCCAAGTCCCAGCTCCAGAGTGGGGTGGGAGCAGCGGGGGGGGGGGGGACATCTCATACCAGGTACAGCCAGCGCCGTTCGGGTGATCACTCATATCGTTTTTATTTTGAAAAATTTCCCCTGCTGCTCAGAAAATCAGATTATGGCTGTAAAACCGTAGGAAGCTGATGAGGGTGATAAACCCTTTGTCTGCGGGGGCCTGGGGAAAAGGCACCCGCTCCCGTGCCGAGCATCCTCCCCGCTCGGCAAAGGATGCAAACCGTGAGGAGAAAGGAGTCAGGCTTTCCTTGGGAAGGCAGAAAGGCGAGAGATGTTTTAATATCCATTTCCCAAGGGAAATGAGTGATTTGGGAATGTAACATGCCCGAATCATGGAGTGGATGGGGTGATGCTCCCAGCCAAGGCGTTGCTGTTCGCTCTCCCCGTGAGTCCGCATGCTGGCATGGGAATTGAAGGTTGGGTGATCAGATGCTTCCACCTCCTCCGCCGGGTCCATGCCAGCACCCATCCTTGCCCGAGGACCCCGGGGTGGGTGCGTGGCACCCAGGTTCAGCTGGCAACCAGCAGCGATAGCCGCTGCGGCAAGCTGGGTTTCCTGGGAGCCACCCGGCGATTTGGGTACCACTGGTGGGATGCAGGTACCGCTGGTGGGATGCGGGTACCACTAGTGGGATGCAGCTCCAGTGCAGGAGGTGCCACTCGGGTTGCAGGGAAAAAGAGCTGGGACACCCCCAAAAGAATCACAGTTTGGTTTTTGACGGCTGGTCCTGAGCTGGCTTTGCCATTTCGAAATGTTCCCGCTTGGACGATGCGTCTCTAAATTGGCCAGTAGAAATGTGGAGGGGAGTGCTCCTGGGAAACAGGGCGGAAACAGAGAGAAGGGAAACATCGGGAAGAGGATGGTTGGTTTTCCTCTATATCCTGAATTTTCCTTGTTTGTCTCCATATGGTGAGGGCCTTGGAGGGAGACACATGGACCATCCTCTGAATTTCCAGCCCCAAACCCAGGGGATTTATTACCTCAAAGCAAATCTCAGCCCCCTCCCTGTCCTCCCGGGATGTCCCTCTGGCCACGAGCACTGAGCAAACGGCACAAAACCACCTCCAAAACGTGTTTTCCCAGGATTAGGGTTGGGAAAAGACTTTAAAACTGGCTTTTGTGGGCTGGCGATTTAGTTTAAAAAAGCTCCTCTATTACAAGACATTAAAGTCTGAGTTGTTATAACTCCTGAAACCCCCCAGTACAGTTTTATCCTTTGCCTATGGATGCAGTTTCACACTTTCCTTTTTACTTCCTTATTTACTTTTAAAATTTAACTATTTATTTACTTATTTAATTTATTTACTTATAAATAAGTTAATATATTTGCTTATAATAAATAAATTATTTTTATTTACTATAAATAAGTTAATCTATTTACTTATAGCAAATACTTTTTATTTGCTATAAACCAGTTAATGTATTTACTTGTAAATAAGCAAATAAGTAAATAAATAATTTTTAAAAGTAAATAAATGTTGTTTAAAACGAACTAACTATTTAAATTTTAAGTATATGACCCCAGTCCAGACCAGCAAAACCCATCACCTTCCTCTCCCTGGAACTGGAGACAGGATTTCTGAGGGTGCTGAGCCCCGTCTGCAGCCCCGCGGTGCCTGGGGTGGCTTCGGCTGCCCCCACATCCCTCATCCCAGCTGGGGATGCCCAGAAATAAGGCACTGCCCCCAGCCAGGATGGTTTTTTTTTTTTTTGCTTTTAAAGCAGCTTCCCAAATATTTTTATTTCTTTTTCTGCGCCGTGGGGATGTTTTGGAGCTGGGAAGCGTCTCCCTCGTGGTGGCTGCGGCTGCTGGAATAACTTCATCCCAGGGCTGCGGGGAGCGTCGCCTTGCTCTGACTTAGGGTTAGTTTAGTAACAGCAATAACCACCCCCCCCCCCAGCAAGGCTCCCGGTGCCATCCCCCGTGTTTCCCAGTCCCACCAGTGCCATCTTCCCAGTGTGCCCAGATCCCTGCTGGGAGGCAGCTTACCGTGGCAGCACTCACAGAAAACCCCCCCGACACATGTTCCAGACCCGTTTCTGAATGAATTCCCATCGCAATCGTTGTCCGGCCAACATGTGCACGTGATGTGGCTTTATTTCCCTTACCTGGGTGACATCTCCCGGCCCCACGGCCACCCTTGGCAGCAGCAGCCACCCCCAGAGGGACCCGATCCCTGTCAGATAAAGGACATTGAATTTTATGACCACAAACACTGTGCGATGAATCAGAAGCCGCCTCCTAATATTAAAGATTTTAATTGAAAAACACTTCAAGAACCCCATTTCAGCTTCCGGGTGGGTGCTTACCTCCCCTTGCCGGACCCCTCCCAGGCACAGGAGGCAGAACATGGCGAGGCCGAAGGCTGGAGCGCCGTTACTGCCGGAGGGTTTCCTGGCGTGCCCGGGCAGGCTGCCGGAGCCGGGACAGGGCTGGGCAGCAGGAGGTTGTTTCGCAAGAGGTGGATCCATGGGTGCATGCAGGCAAACAGGTTTCCTCCTTCCTCCCCCACTGAGGAGGAGGAGTGCGGCAGGATGCTCCGGCAGCATGGCTATGGGATGCGCAGGCAGCACGGCCGCAGGACGCTGGGGCAGCGTGGCTGTGGATGCTCCGACAGCACAGCCATGGATGCTCCAGCAGCAGGGCCACGGGATGCTCCGGCTGTGTGGCCATGGGAGGCTCAAGCACTGTGGCTGTGAGCTGCCCTGGAAGCATGAGCATGGGTGCTCCGGCAGCTCAGTCATGGAATGGCCAAGCACCACGGCCATGGAATGCTTCAGCAGGATGGCAATGGATGCGCCAGCAGCGCAACTGTGGGATGCTCCAGCAGCATGTCCATGGGATGCTCCAACAGCATGGCCACAAATGCTCCAGCAGCATGTCCATGGGATGCTCCGGCAATGTGGCCATGGGATGTTCCAGTAGGATGGCCATAAATGCTCCAGCAGCATGTCCATGGGATGCTCCAACAGCATGGCCACAAATGCTCCAGCAGCATGTCCATGGGATGCTCCGGCAATGTGGCCATGGGATGTTCCAGTAGGATGGCCGTAAATGCTCCAGCAGCATGTCCATGGGATGCTCCAACAGCATGGCCACAAATGCTCCAGCAGCATGTCCATGGGATGCTCCAGCAGCGTGGCCATGGGATGCTCCAGCAGGACCATGGGGATGCCAACCCACTTTTTCGCTGGTTCATGGCCCTGGGGTTCGATTGGCCTCACTGTTGTCATAGGAACAGGGCTCCATCCCTGCTCACGCCCCCAAATAAAACCTCTTCCCCCCTTCCTTGGTACCTACCTACCAAGATAGTTCTTGTGTGATCCGGCTTCACCCAAACACAGGTCGTTCCCCACGGAGGTGGTGGCAGTGCTGTCCCCACCCACCCCAGCAGCTGCCCCCACACCGGAGGGTCCTTTGGGTCCCTTCCCTGGGGACTCACTCAAGAGCGGGGGCTGCTCGTGTCCCCTCACGCCCGGGGAAACCCCTGTGTCCCAGTGGGGGCCACCTTCATCCCCCACACCCACTGCTTTGGGGCAACACCCGCCTGTCCCCGGGGTGCTGGGACACCACACTGTCCCCATGGCAAACCCTGTGGCTCCTCCATCCCTGGACACCCCCCTAAAATCCATGGATTTTAGGTCTGGAAGCCTGCTTTTAGTCTTTTCTGTTAAAGACCAGACACCGGGGATGGGGTCCCACAGCAGAGCTGAGCCAGCAGGACCCGTGGGTGACCTGGTGACATGTACCTGGGGCCACCGACCCCAGCCCAGGGACACCCAGGGCTGCCGGGGATGGCACTGCCACGCTCCAGCCTGTCCCCACGCCAGCTCCCGGCTGGTGACAGGAGGACCCTTACAGGGATGAAGTCTCACTTCCCACAGGGACAGAGATTTGGGAACAAGCAGGAGCAAGTCAAGTTGGGCACCGTGTCCCCAAAAAGCCGGTGACAAAACGCCGTGGCAGGGAGTTGCTGAGCAGAAGCATCCCAGGGAGCTCAGCCCAGGGGGGAAGGAGCATCCTGCCGCTCTGGTCCCTGATGTCACCGAAGACACCGTATTTGTTGCCCCGGCCTCACCACATTTCTGGTTTGATTTCAAAAATAAGATTTAACTCAATGTCATCGCTCCCTCCCTCCTCCCGCTGCGCTGGAAGAGACAGCAAAGGGGAGGGAAACCCAAGGCAGGGGACGGGAGCGGAAGGCGCCCGCCTCTTGTTTGGAAGGAATTAAAAACAGAGCAAGCGAAACGGCTTTGGATGCTTCGAGTGAAAGCGCGTGCGAAGCAGGCATCGCCCCGGAGCGGTGGCATCGAACCAAACTAAAACGGCTGCTTCGGTGACGGAAAGTGGGAATATTTGGGGAGAAAAGGAAACTTTTCCCACAGGTCTGCAGCCACGACCCGGCGCCTCCCGCCAGGGAATCCCTGCCCTCGCTCCTTGCGGGGCTGAAAAACTTTATTTCGGGAGCTCAACCTGAAAAAAAACCCCACCCTGAGGGGGTTCTTAATATTTTCCTTGGGGGTTTATTAATATTTCTTTGGGGACTTATTAATATTTCCCTGAGGGGAAGGGAGGCTGCAGACCCCCCTGGATGCCACCATGCACCCGACCACCGCCGCATCCCCCACCACACGGCGGCTGGTACCCACCCCCAGCCCGGAGGATGCTGCTTTTCTGCATTTCTGCGCTTTTCTTTTAACCTTTTTTTCTGTTATTTTACTAGCGGGGAGGAAATTAGCTGCGCGGGCAGTGAGGGAGGAGGCAGAATCTCGCCGGGGCATCATGAAAAAGAAGCGCTGGGTTATGAGGCAGCGGAAAGCTGGGTGATGTGCAGCCCGTGGGAGTGAGCTGTCAGCATTAATACGGGGGGGGGGAAAAGCAAAAATAAATAAAAAAACCAAAACAAACAAACAAAAAAACCAAAAAAAAAAAAAACCAAAAAACCACCATTTTTTAATCAATTCAACTGCACAAGGAAGGGAAATGCCCCAAAACCAGAACAGCCATCAGATGAAACTTTCCTTCCACTTTTATAATTACAGAATAGAAAAGAAATCCTCGGTTCACGTTACAAATACAGTCTTATATAAAAACAAGCCAACGGAAAAAAGGGGGGAAAAAGGAAAAAAAAAAAAAAGGTGGCGGAGCACCGGGTGCCTGGCTCCTGCCGAGCTCAGGAGGGAGGGAAGCTCTTTCGAATGGGTTTTAAATGACAGCAAGCTTTTCCTTCTGCTTCTCGCTGGGACTGAGAAGGGCTTCGAGGAGATGGGTGTCTGCCCATCCCATCCCATCCCATCCCATCCCATCCCATCTCATCTCATCCCATCCCATCCCATCCCATCCCATGCCATCCCGCGGTGGGTCAGCGAGAGCATCCTTAGTCCTGGAGAGGAAAATAAACGCCGGCGATGATGTTGCTGTCCCCAGGGATGGGCAGCACCTGGGGATGGGGATGTTTTGGGAGATGGAGGGGGGGGGATCCGTTGCCTGAAAAACACTATTTTCCTTGGAGAAAAAGAGGGGGAAAGGGGGGAAAAAATTATTGCCTGTAAAGTTTGCAGCTTGGCTGGAGGCAGCAGAGGGGCTGGCGGGGGGGTCGCGACCCGTCCCTGGCCCAGGGTTGGGGCTCAGGCGGTGTCGGTCGTTGGCACTTGGCGGCTGCTTGATGGGAAGGACACAAAAAATCACGCCGGGCTGCAAAAAAAATCCCCAAATAACCCCCAGAACTGTAGGAAAAACCCCTGGGAGGCCAAATTCATGCGACACACCCCCTCCCCCCCCTCCCCGCCCCGTTCCCAGATGTAAAGGGTGGGTTTGGGGCCAGATCCAGGGATCCAGGAGAAACCGCATCCCACCTCCAGGAGAAAAAGGAGGACAAGGAGGTCGGGGGGAGGCGGGACGCTTCGGGAAACTACTTTTTTCCTTCCAGCTTCTTCCCAGGTTTTGAATTCCCAGCTCGTCTTCATTTGGAAAAGCGATCGTTTCCCAACGGACCTCGCACGTTCCACACCCCCCCCCCCAAAATAACCATTCGTAATGTGCCGACATCACCCCTCTTCTGCCGCCGAGCCTGAAGGACGGATCTGCCTCCGAGTCCCCCCCGATGGATGGATGGAGGGGCTGGGGGGGGGTGGTGGAGAGCTGCCCCCCCCCACCTTAGCGAGGGGTTGGGGGGGCACCGGGGCAGCCCTGGGGTGGGCAGAGCGCTGCTGAAGGCACGATGTTGGCCTTGGGGGGGGGCCTGGCGCAGGCTCGCCGGGGGGGTGTCGTGCTCAGCCAGAGTCTACTCAGGCACTTTAAATTAAAAAAAAAAAACAAAACAAAAAAAAAAAACCAAAAACAAACCCAAACAACCAACCCAATAATTAAAAAAAAAACCAAAAAACAAAAAACAAAAAAAACCCCAACAAACCAACCCAAAACATTCATTAGATTCGTTAAAACAGCCGGAAAGGGGCTGTGGCGAAAGCAGCGTCAGTACTGACAAACTGGAGCAAACCCCCCCCCCAAAAAATTCGGCAGGGATGGGGGGGGGCTCACAGGGGGATTTCGGGATGCTCCGTTTCCCCCCCCACTCCGGCCCCATCCCCAGGTTTGGGGGGGGCAAGGCAAGATGCTGACGGCCGGATCCAGCTCCTCAGGGCAGGGGGAGCATCCCGGAATGCCGGACCCAGCCCCTTCGATGCCGTTTCATCCATCCAGGAGGGGCTGGAAAATTCCTTTTGGGAGCAAACCCCCCAGTTTTGGGGCCAGCTCAACTCCCAAACCAGTTGTTTCAGGAAATTGTCCCAACCCCGTGGAGGACAAAGCTGCTCTCTGTGTCCTGCTGTCCCCAAAGTGGCGTTTATCCCCCTTCCCAGTCTCAGTTTGCTCCAAACCAGCTGGTTTTTGCCCCAGTCCCGCTCCAGGCCTCCCCCCGCCCCCGCTGCCCGGAACGCCGGGAAGGGCCCTGGTGCTCCAAGGAAAAACCAGGCTGGGAGAAACAGAAGAAAACAGTGTCCGGTGCGTGATGCCACCTCCCCACATGTCCCCATCCTGGGGAGGCCGTGGGAGCCTGGAGGGGTGGCACAGCTTGGGGGGGGTTCCCCGGTATCCAGCCCCCCTGATCGTGCTGTGGGTGGGAGGTTTGGGCTCGGAGACATCGCGGGTGGGACGGATGTGCAGCTCCTGGCTCCGTCCTCGGGGGTGTTGCAGGGTGTGGGGAGGCAGGAGGGGACCGGGCGGCTCGGCGTCGTGTCCCCCCCTCGCCGGGGGTCGTGTCATTGGGTGTGGGACAGTTCGCTCTAGGGGGGTCCTGTGGCCTCTGGCTCCCACGCCGGGCCCGGGCCGGATCCAGGACAGGAGGTTACCCGGATCTGGGGAGAGAAGGGGACACGAGGTGTTAGGGGGGAGACCGGGATCCGGGACATTGTCCCCACCACATGTCCCCACGTGGGGACAGGGAGTCACAACCATGGTCAGCCGCCAATTGCCCATCCCGGGGGACAGGGACCTGCTGGGGTGACCCAAGGTGGCTCTCACACCGCCACCGCTCTCACCCCCTCGAAAGGTAAGAGAGAAAATGGGGCCAGGCTGGGCAGCCCCCATATGTTGATGTCCCCACTATGGTGACACGGGGACTGCCATCGGGGCTGCCCTGCTCACCCATCCCTGCCTGCTTGTGGGCACCGAGGGGACACAGAGGAGACATGGAGGGGACACAGAGGGGCCCAGGACCCCTGGCCACAGCGGGGTACACGCTGCCCGGCCCCCCACGGTTTGCTGCCAGCCCTCTGTCCCGGCAGGATGCTGGATGTCTGGGGGATGTGCACGTGCCTGCAGGATGGCTGCTGCCTGTGCGCAGGCGTGTGTATATGTGCGTGCAGGCATGCACATGTGTGTGCATGTATGTGCATGTGCATGCAGGTGTGTGCATGTATGTGCAGGTGTGTGCATGCATGTGCAGGAATATGCATGCATGTGCAGGTGTGTGCAGGTGTCTGCAGGCATATGCGTGCGTGTGCATGTATGTGCAGGTGTGTGCAGGCATGTGCATGCATGTGCATGTGTGTGCGGATGTGTGCAGGTGTGTGCATGCGTGTGCAGGCATGTAGATGTGTGTGCATGTATGTGCAGGTGTGTACATGTGCGTGCAGGCGTGTGCATGTGTGTGCATGCATGTGCATGTATGTGCAGTGTGTGCATGTGTGTGCAGGCATGTGGATGTGTGTGCAGGTGTGTGCATGTGTGTGCAGGCGTGTGCATGCATGTGTGTGCGTGCATGTGCATGTGTGTGCAGGTGTGTGCATGTGTCTGCAGGGAAGTGCAGGTGTGTGCATTTGTGTGCATGTGTGTGCATGTATGTGCAGGTGTGTGCATGTGCATGCAGGCATGTGCATGCATGTGTGTGCGTGCATGTGCATGTGTGTGTGCATGTGCGTGTGCAGGTGTGTACGTGCATGTGCAGATGTGTGCAGGCGTGTGCATGTATGTGCATGTGTGTGCAGGTGTGTGCATGCATGTGTGTGCGTGCATGTGTGTGTGTGCATGTGCGTGTGCAGGTGTGTACGTGCATGTGCAGATGTGTGCAGGCGTGTGCATGTGTGTGCATGTATGTGCAGGTGTGTGCACGCGCGTGTGTGTGTGTGTGTGTGTGTGTGTGCGCACACTCAGCCACCAGCTCCCAACCCGCGTTTCCCCCCTTCCCGATGTGCCAGAGGCGGGATTTTGCAGGGGAGAACCCCTGTCCTGGGGGGACGCACGACACGGCGGGGGGAACCCAGTGCCACCCCGGCTGGGCAGGAGGGACCCAAGGGGACGAGGAGCTGCCATGGCACATCCTCCTCCTTCCGCTGGGTGGAAACCCTCCCCCGCGCCCGCCGTTAATCCAATTATAGCTAATTGCTAACTGCAGAAAAATCTTTAATTTCTCAGGCCAGGACCAGCCCCGTGTCCCTCCTGCCTGGCTGTCCCCTGGGGACACAAGTGGCTGGATCCGCTCCGTTGCGCAGGGACAGCCCCTGGTAGGTCCTCTCTCGGGTGACGGGCGGCAGTGAGACCCCCCCCCAGACCGGGTTAGGGCTGCCCCAGCACCCCCACGGGTCCCCCCGGCTGTCACCGTGCCACCGCGGGACCCGGCGTCTCCCATCTCGGGGACAGGGTGCGTCCCCCTGAGTCCCTGAGCCCGACCTGCCACCGCCGCCCTTGAGAGAAATTACAGCTGCATTAATTAGGTGGTGGGTTATTAATGAGCTGCCGGGGTAGGACGGCGGGGACCGCGGGCAGTGGGAGCGGGTGGGGTGGTGGCAGGGTCCCGGTTGTGATGTCCCCCCCCCGCGCCCTGCCTGCAGAAAGGCCAGGAGGATGTGGACAGCCCGAGCGAGCTTGATTAATTAGGAAGCAATCTAATTACAAGGAGGGCACCCCCCCAGCACACACTGCCTGCGAAGGGCTCGGTGTTCGCCCGCGGGGTCGGTGCAGGGAGCGGGGCTGGATCCGTCCCCAGCGTCACCTCGCGACGGGATGCTCCGGTACCCGGCTGGCTCCACACCCCAGGGCCGTGCAACCTCCCCCCCCCCATCACCCCAAAACAGGTCCTGGGCAGCCGGGGGAGTGCTGGGGGGGTGGGTTTTGCCGAGGATAAAGGGTTGGGATAAACATCTTCCAGAAAGGGAGGAGAGGGAGTTCCCCAGCACCTCTGCGCCCCATGCAGGTCTCCCCATCCTGGAATCTCAGCCCGGAGTTTCTCTGCCATCAGCTTTTGGGTCCCCTGTATATCTAAAATTGATATCCCCCCCCCCAGAACTGATATTCCCCCTACCTAAAATTGATATTTCCCCCCCCCCCGAACTGATATTCCCCCTACCTAAAATTGATATTCCCCCCCACAAAAACTGATATTCCCCCTACCTAAAATTGGTATTCCCGCTGATATCCCCCACTGCTGCAGCTCTCCATGCTCATCCTGCAGCCCTCGGGGAAGGCTGGGCCTCCAGCAGCCCCCTGGCAGCCCCCCCGTGCCCCCCACGCTGCTGGAGGCTGCAGGCAGGAGAGGGACAGGAGAGGGTCCCCCCGGCCCCTGCCCTCCCCACCACCCGTCTTTGCCATGGTGGCTTTGCACGTCCCACCAAGGCAGGTCTGAAGGGGTGCCCTGGGGACATCCATGGGACATGTCCCATCCGTGGGACAATGCTCTCCCGAGTCCCCCCAAGGGTGGGCACCCGGCAGGGGGGAGCACAGGACACCCACATCAATCCCTGGGAGGTGGGTGCTGGCACCGCTCCCACCCTGGGGTGACACTGCGGGGGTGACACTGTGGTGAAACCACCCTCCGTGTCCCCATCCCGGGAAGCTCCCATCCTGCCATGCCCCGCTCCCACCCGGCGGGCTGGGGGGCTCCTGGGGAGGAATCAGCTCGATGCAGGGGGGCACAGCACCTGCAGGTGCTCACCCGCACCCATGCACCGGGGTGGGCACCCGAGAGACTGCCTGTGCCCAAGCGCCCAGGGAGGGCCGAGCAGTATCACAAACGCATTTGTTCCCCCACAGCCCCCTCTTTGCATCTCTAATTGCGTGGCGTGCCCTTGAATTTGCATAGAAGACTTAAAATATAATTAATTTTTGGCACCCGGCAAAGCCCGCACGAGGCTAATCCCTTTAGACTTTGCAGCCTTACCTCATTTGAGCGTTTATCTAGTTAAGCTTAATGGGTAAGGGGGTGGGGTGGGGGGGGGAAAGAAGTCAGCTACACTTATCTGAAGAGCTGCTGCTCCCCCCCGGGCAGCCCCCGCCTGTCGAGGCTCAGCAAACAAAAAGCAGCAAAAAGCAAAACAAGGGCACGACTCCCCCTAAAACCCCCCAGTCCCGCCGCAGCCTCTGGGCTTGGTCTTGAGGCCGAGCGGACTCACAGACCCAAATCTTTTGGGTTACAAGGGTGCGATGAGGCACCTTGGAGGAACTCCAGCCTCCCCCAGCATCCCTCAGCATCCCTGAGTATCCCTCAGCATCCCTGAGTATCCCTCAGCATGCCTGAGCATCCCTGAGCATCCCTCAGCATCTTTCAGTATCCCTCAGCATCCCTCAGCATCCCCAGGGCTTTCCCTGGCGCGGACTCACGTGTAGAGCGGCTGTAGCTGTAGGTGTGATGTCTTCTGTGGCGCCTGGTAGCCGTAGGAGTCAAACCCACCGATGAAGTCGACTGGGGAGAGTGGGGAGAGCAGCAAGGTGAGCTGGGGAGGGCAGCGGGGCAGTTTCCCCGCCTCCCCTCGCCCCCATGGCACCCAGGGGTCATGCAGTGCCCCGGGTTCCAGCAGCATCTTGAGGAGGTGCAGTATCCCAGGTTGCAGCAGCGTCCCAGGTTGCGGCAGCATCCCAGTTTGCAGTTGCATCCCAGGGAAGTGCAGCACCCCAGGTCGCGGCAGCATCCCAAGTCACGGCAGCATCCCAGGGAAGTGCAGCATCCCAGGGAAATGCAATATCCCATTATGCAGTAACATGCTGGGTCACTGCAGCATCCCAGGTCACCACCGCATCCCAAGTCCTGGCAGCATTGTGAGGAACAGCAGCATTCTGGGGATGTGCAGCATCCTAGGTCCCCACAACATCCCGGGTCACTACAGCATCCCGGGTCACGGCAGCATTCCAGGGAAGTACAGCATCCCGGGTCACTGCAGCATCCTGGGTTGCAGCAACATCCCGGGTTGCAGCATCATCCCAGATTGCAGCAGCATCCCCGGGGACATGCAGCATCCCAGGTCACGGCAGCATCCCAGGAAAGTGCCGGCAAGAAACGGAGGACCGACTTGCCGAGGTCCCCTGTGGCTCTTCTCACCACAACAGCCCTTGCGTCGCAGGCTGGACAAAGTGGGTAAAATTACTCTGTTATTGTCTCCAGAGTGGGCATTTAAGGAGAATTATGGGGGAATTACATCTCATTTAAAGCCTGTCATTTAGGGGAATTGCAGACACCAATATATCAGTTTTCACGGCTGCGATTTCCAGCCTGGCGATTCCAAATCCATCACCCGCCCGAGGAGCCCCCGGACACTCGCTGGAGGGACAGACCCCAGCATTCACCCTGGCTGGGCGCGGCGGGAGCCGGGGGTACCCCAGCTTCTCCCACCATCATCCCACGTGCCCCCAGACCCGAACCCTCAACGGCTGCTCGGCCAGCCCGGGAACGGCCACCACGCGCAGCCAAGCCAGCGTTTCCAAGCCACTATGGGAGCCGCAGCACGACCCATCTCCCCAAAACAAAGGTATGAATCCCCACGGAGCCGTGATCCGGGTGGGTTTGCCCACGGGTGTCCAAGACACAACAGCGAGCTCGAGGGGGGGAGCCCATTTCTCCCAGCGTATTTATCTTCCCGACTTAATATTCAGCCAGCTCTCAATTTTGACGCCATCCATCCATTTCCAAACCTAATAAGATATTCCATTAAAAAAGATGCATTTGAATCTTGGGCTCCAGCAGCATTAATATTAAAAGTGTATTGAATGCAGGAGTTTGTTTGAATGCAAACACGCTTCAAAGCCGGCGGCGGTAGATAAACCCTTTTGCCAGCTCCCTGGGTACAGAAACAAGTTATTACCGCAGGCAGTGTCCAATTTCACACGGAGATTTTCCTTTTCCGCTACACCGGCTTCCCGGCAGCGGACAAGGCAGGGGAAAAACACAGGGATGCTGAACCCCGGCATCCCCCGGGCTGGGCTGGGACCATCGCTGGGTGCTGGCAGGGATGCCCATCCCGATCCTGCGGGGAAGGAGCCCGATGCTGAGCGCATCTGGGTGGCTTTTGCCGTGCCGGCGGTTATGGCACATCCCTGCCTGCGGTCGGCTGCTGGGAGCTGCCAGCTGGCGCCAATTAATTAATGGCAGATGAACATTTAATGCGGTTGGATGGCTACAGCCTTAACTGCCTGGTTAATTTGGGCCGGGGTGCTCAGCGCTTCCGGAGGGGTGTTTGCAGGGATCGTTGGCAGATTGGAAAGCACAATAAGGATTGTCTAAAAATTAGGCCTTAACTTTGCTTAAATTGCCGGTTTTCCCCTTGCTTTGGGGTGAAGAACCTCGGCATGGGGAGGAGGGCGCTGCCACCCTGCTGTCCCTGGGGATGCTGGCCGGCGGGACATCGTATTTCCCACATCTTTGTCCCCAAGCGGCTGTCGAAAGGGGGAGGCAGGTGACGGCTGGCTCCGGGAGACGTGGGCAGGGAGCACGGCTCTCCCACAGCCCCACAGGGCCGGAGCCGCAGCAGGAGCAGCATTTGCCATGAATTTATCAGGGCTTGGAAGTGGCTTTTTACACCAAGAGTGATTCTCCCCGCTGCCACGCCAGACCAGGGACCTGGGGGGAGATGCTCTGTCCCGGGGGGGGATGCTCTGTCCTGGGGGAGATGCCCTGAATTCGGGTCAGCAGGGAGCAGCTGGAGCGATGCCGGCCCCGAATCTGCCCCTGAGCAGCCGCACACAGGGATGAGCATCCCGGCTTTGGTGGGAGCCGGACTCGGTGTGTGATGCTGGTGTGGGGACCGGGGACCATCTCAGCTTCTTTGTGGGTGCTGTGGGGACAAATCCCCACCCCACCGTTGAAACCGGTCCCGTTCCCGCACCCGAAGGCTGTGAGTGCCGCCAGTCCCGTGGGAGACGCGGCAGCTCAGGGCTCGCTGTCCCCATCCCCCTCCTCTCCCAGGCCTCCCCCAGGCTGGTGGGGAGGGGGACCGCTGGTGACACGGGGTGGCACATCACCCCCCAGCGCATCTGCCTCACTGGGGATGGAAAAATGGGGCAAAAACCCCAATTAAATTGATCCCTTCACCCGCCTTCGACCCAGGCATCGCTCCCCCATCCCAGGCGAGGCGCCAGCCGGCGTCAAGTGGGGCCATTTTGCCGTGCTGCGACTCTCCCCCCCGCCCCGTGACTGACAGCAGAGGCACTTACAGCTGTCTTCTTCCTCCAGGAACACTTTGCTGACGTAGCAGGCGTAAACGAAGCCAAAGAGCTGGGAAAGGAAAGTGGGCAGAGAGAAGTTGCTTATCGGGGTGACGGGCGCCATGGCCGGCACGGTGTGGGTGGGAGGATGGAGGCGGGTGCTGCGCGGTGGGTGCCTGGGAGCATCCTGGGGGAACGCTGGGCAGGATCAGGGCTGGCGGTGCTGGAGCCCATCTCCGGCAGGTCCAGGGGCTGATTTGGGATGCAGCAAGGCCAGACGGTTCCAGCCACACCAGGGGGGACAAGGGTGGTGGCTCCTGGGGAGAGTGGGAGCCCCCCAGAGTCCCCCAGAGCAGTGGGTGCCCTTGGGCGGGGGCATGGCAGCTGCTCCGGACCCCAATTCCCTTTAAAGCTTTATTTACTTCCAGCCCCCCAAGGCTCCCCAGGAGCTTTGCATCCAGGTATGTCCCTTTCCCACTTCCCCACGGGGTGACAGCCACTGGGAAAGTGGGACCCTCCCTTTCCAGCAGCTCACACTCCTGGGTGCATTACACCCCGGGCCCCCCATTCCTGCAGCATCCAGCCCACAGCCTGCCGGGATTTGGGGTGGGCAGCACCCCCGGGGTGCCGGCACGGGCACCGTCTGCTCCTCTCTTCCCAGCCTTTGATGGATGTGTGATGGTGGGACATCTCCGGCTGGATCGCGGCGGCTCTGCCCACCCCCCATCCCTGCCATCCTCCCTCTGCTCTTGCTTCTCCATTTGGGATGAGGGATGAGGAGGAAAGGTGCCGGCAGCTGCCCTTACCGCCAGGAATATCTGTGTGGCGCTGCTCACCACCTCGATGTACTGGTAGTCGAGCAGGCAGCCGCTGACGGTGATGACGTGATGGTCCTCGGGCGCCAGGTTGGAGTTCATCACCGGCGTCACCAGGCAGCCCGGCCCGTTCTCCATCCACCAGGAGCGGTGCAGTGAGGTATTGAAGGTCATGATGAAGTCTCGGTCCTGCGGGAGGGGAGCAGAGGAGGAGGCACAGACCGTGGAGCTGAGGTTCTTTGCAGAGGAGGTGGGCAGAAAATGGGCTTTCCCAACCCAAGGATGCCCCATGAGCATCGCACCCACCCACGTCAGCACAGCGTGGCCAACAAACCCCTGCATCTCCCTGACCCGCCGCCGGTGTTCCCGGGGTTTGGGGCTTCCTCCCCTGCCGGTGTCATGGACTATTTGGTCAAACATCACCCAGGTGTGCCGCGATGCCCAGGTGACCTCAGGGATGTCACAGAGCGGTCACCAGTGTGGCAGCTTGGCCTCGAGGCAGGGAAGCAGCTGCTTGTGATGCTGCCGGCTGCATCCAGCCATCCAAAAGACGGGACTGTGGGATCAGCGTGGTCCAGGGAGAGGTTTGGCGTGCCATCCCCCGGAGCCTTGCTCCTCGTAAGCCCAATTCCAGCCTGTGGGACTCTCCCGGTTCCATCTCCACCAGCTTTTAGGTGGCAGCGCGGTGGGCAGCAACCTCCCTGCTGGAAGGCACGGCCACAGGCTGTCACCGGGGCTGGATGAGACACCGGGCTAATCCCCTGTGCCCTCCCCACGGCGGGCTCGCCAAGCTGGAATTTAATAAAAGCAGCAGGAGGGGGGTCTGGGCTTGGTTTCAGGAGGCACTGTGGCACGGTCGATGCCGATGCCCCTGCCCAGGGAGCTGGCAGGGAGCTGGGGGCAGCGCGGGTGGGGAGCACCCACCCCAGGGAGGGTCCCCCCAGCCCCTCTCTGCATTGCCAGCCCGTGGGTCTGCAGGGGGCTGGGAAACCCGCTGAGCACCCCTTGTAGGAAATCACCCAGGTGGGAGGAAAAGATTTTTGTGGGTGGGGGTGGAAAAAATAGAAAGGAAGTGGGTTTTGCTCTCTAAAACCAAAGGATGTGGGTTCAGGCGCTGGGAAGCACAAGGAGGGGGTGTTCTGGCATCGTGGCGTCACTGAAAGATCGGGGATTTCCACCAAAAACGCTCGGTGGGAGTGAATCCTCCCCTACTGCACCCTCCGTGCCTGCTGCACCTCCGCGGCATTTCAGCTTTTTAGAAGAGCCTCAAACGACCTGTAGCGAGACAGGAAGGTGGGTTTGTCCCTGTGAATGCCCCAAAAAGCCCTTTTCCCTGTTGTGGGCAGCCACGGAGTGAGCCCGAGCCTGTTTCCCAGAGCCCTCTGTGACGTCCTGACCTCAGTGCTGGGAACAGCATCCTCGGAGCCGGGAGCGGGATGCCGGAGCAGCGCAAATCCTCGGGACACCCAACCCTGGGCTGAGGATGCTCAAACCACGTAGTGATGCATCATCAGGACATTAAGTTTTGCTCTTTTTTTGTGTCAGAGCTATAATTTAACACCCCGGGGTGGGGTGGAGAGATGCGGAGAGGCACGGCCCCGCTCCTGTCCTCACCCCCATCACCACCAGGATGACTTTTCGAAGCCGTTAATGGTGTCCAGCCACTGGCATGCTGCTGCCAGGTGCTTCGGGGACAAGCAGTGCTTGCAGAGCCCCAGGAGACCCCAGAAAATCGGGAATCTGCAGCTGAGGGGGGGGTGTCTCCTCCTCCCCACCCCGCTGCCCTGCCCTGCACCGCGGGCCAAGCTCCTGCAGACCCTGCCCCAAACCTTCCCATCATCGCTCGTCCCCGTGTCCCTTCTCCGCTTTATCTCCTCACCGGTATGTTCGGAAACGCCGCCGTCCAATTCCCGCACCCCGTAAAGCCCGTCAGCGCCGTGGGGATTAACGAGCGCCGTACAATTCCCCACTCGTTGGCCTCATTAATTTTGCTCTCCTGCTTCAAAACCCCCCCACTACCCCCCACCACCACCACCACCTTGGCCTGGACCATCCCTCTGTCCATCCCACCCAGCTGGGTGCTTGCTGCTGCAGCCGGGACCCCTCCCGGGGAGCCACCCCCAGCACCCGGGGGGGGCTTTGCCAGCAGGGTGGGGGCACCCATAGGCACTGGGTCCCTTTTTGGGGGGCAGAGGTGTGGGGTGGGGGAAGGAGGAGGAGGAGGGCAAACAGCAGGAGAGCAGGAAGGATGGAGAGATGGATGGAGGGAGGATGGAGTAGGCAGATGGGGGTGCTGGGGGGGTGGTTACCTGCGACAAGCGTCCAACCTCCAGGTAGAAGCAGATGATGAAGGCGTTCCAGCCGACCCACAGCACCAGCCACACCGCGTACTGCCGGGAAGAGAGCCGGTTAGGGCACGCCGTGCCGAACCACCCCATCCCGCTCCATCCCTCCTCCGCCCCGCTCACTGGGTCCTGCCCGATCCACAGGGATTTGGGTTTGGATACGGGAAGGCACCTGGGGCTCAGCCATCCCCGGGGGTGACGATGCTGCACCCGGGTGCGGGGAGCAGCACCCGCGGCTGTACCTACCATCATGAGGTATTTGGATCTGTACTGGATGGTCCCAAAAATACCCAAAATAACGGCCATGATGTGTAAAAAATTAGCCAGGATGGGTGCCCACTGGTAGCCCAGGAAATCGAAGATCTGCCTCTCCAGCGCCGCTACCTGCAACAGAGCAAAGGAGGGTGCAGGCGTTACAGCGGGGCATCGGTCACTGCAGCAGCTCCCGGGATGCTAAAAGCAAAGAGCAGCCGGTAATTAATAGGAAATCCCATGGATAATTAGTTGCAATAGGCTGAAACGTCTGCGTGATGCATTGGCGGGCGGTGGGGGAATCCATCATGGTGAGCCAGGGGCTGTTAGGAATATTTGGAGCTGGAGCGGGGAGATGTCAGCTTGTCATCCTCCGTGCCTCAGTTTCCCCACCACTCAGGTCTCGGCCACTGCTGAAAAATCACCCTCCAGGCTGGGTTTATCCCTGAGCTCAGCTTATCCAGGGAAAACCCCCTGCTCAGGACATACACGGGGTATTTTGCAAGTGATTTTTCTGCCCATCAGGGCCAGCTCATTGCATGCCTTCTTCCCCTATTTAACGCCATCGGGGTTTGATCGCTGTTATCGTTTGTAATCCATAAATAAGGACGTGATGCAGCTCAATAAATGGCACGGCACACCAAACCAGGGACAAAACCGGGTGATCTGCCCGTTATCCCAGCCCTTATTTATGGTTCTATTTGCTACCGGCTCGGGGTCTATTACTCTTAATTACAGGATTAGCTTAAAGAAAGGTGGTAGCAAAGGTGAGGCAGGAGCGTGGAGCATCCACCGATGGTTTTAAGTTAAAAAAATGGAGATTTGATGAGGCTATGTTTTTTTAGGGAACTTCTAGGGAAGTTTGGGGTGCATCGGACACTGCACTCCCCAAGGGCTGCAGCGAGATGTGTCACCAGCAGCTTTGCAAACCAAAAAACCTCCTTCCATTCCTCTTTCTGACAGTCCAGCTCCGTCTCGTTGCACTTGGAGATGCCCCAGATTCGCCCAATAAACCCCCGTCAGCTCCGGGGCCCCAAGTCCCCACAGCACCGTGCCTCAGTTTCCCCTCCTGCTGCAATGACTCTCATCCTGGCAGGGAAGCGGGAGTTTATCCTGAAAATCGCAGGAGAAAACAAGCTTTACGTCCTCCGCTCCATTCACCGGTGGCTTCCCCGGTGACCTGGATTTAGGGGAGCTCCATCCCTGGAGCTCCCATGGGGGTTATGGCCGCGGGGCTGCCCCAGGGCCCCGCAGCATCCCTGCCCATCCAGCCGGACGTAATGTGTCCTAATTACAGGGAGAAAATAAATGAGGTGGCAAAAGTCCTTCCCTAAGTGTTTCGCAAGGATGAGGCCCAGCTAATGCATCTGGGTGCGCAACCGCCAGCTGTGCCTCAGTTTCCCCACCCGTAAAGCAGCACGCACTCACCGAATTGCCTTAGCAAGGGCTCTAATTAACGCCTGGTTTAGCCCAGCTCCATCCTGCCGGCGGGAAGGAAAGCCAAAGGCAGAGCCGAGGACTGTGGTAGCCCATTCCCTGCTCCCGGGACGGGATCTGCTGGATCGGTGCCGGCAGGACCCCGGGTTCAATTAAAGGCGATGCAAAGCCTCGGAGCGGCGGAGGCCGGGCAGCCCCTGGATGTGCAGGGCCGGGACCAAGGCTGTTTGCATGGAGGCTTAATTCACTTCCACGCTATTTAAACTCTACGAGGAAACAGCCTTTGGAAATACTTACAACCAGGGCCGTAAATCTTTTAAATTGAGGAATGTAAATAATAAATGATACAAGGAGCACGGTGCTTGGGGTTTTATAGCCACCCATCGATCTGGTGGCTGTTGACAGAGCTGCTTAGCAGGAGCTGGATGGGAAGGCTGTGAGTTTTGGGTACCGGTGAGTGTCTGAGCTGAGGGATGGGGCTGGGAAGAGCCTCCCAGAGCATCCCATGGAGCCAGAGCAACGGACACCCATGGGCCGTGACACTGCATGGCTCCTCAACTCCAGCCCATCTGGCTGGGAGAGGCTGAAGGAGAAGGAGTTGGGAAAAAACCTGGTCAAACCGAATCCTTCTTCATCCCAAGGAGAGGCAAAATTAGGGGCAACCACCACAGTCAGAGAATCATGGAATGGTTTGGGTTGGAAGGGATCTTAAAGCCCACCCAGTGCCACCCCCTGCCCTGGGCAGGGACACCTCCCACCAGCCCAGGCTGCTCCAAGCCCCGTCCAACCTGGCCTTGAACCCCTCCAGGGATGGGGCAGCCACAGCTTCTCTGGGCAACCTGGGCAAGGGGCTCACCACCCTCACAGCCAAGAATTTCTTCCCAATATCTCACCTAAATCTCCCCTCTGTCAGTGTAAAACCCTTCCCCCTCATCCCATGGCTCCCCTCCCTGATCCAGAGTCCCTCCCCAGCTTTCCTGGAGCCCCTTTAGGGACTGGAAGGGGCTCTAAGGTCTCCTCGGAGCCTTCTCTTCTCCAGGCTGAACAGCGAGGGCTGCTAATTGCACTCAAAAGCTTTGCCGGAGCCCCCTGGCAGGTAAAACGCTGCTTTGTGTGCGCCTTCATTTGAGTTTATTCCCTCCGTGTGAAAAGCAAACCTCATGTTTTTCAGCCTGGTTGGATCCTGCTTCAGGTTAAGGGAGATACGGAGATGCAGCACGAAGGCGGCGGCTCTGGGGCTGCAGCTGCCCCCGCACTCGCCGCCTGTAAGCGCCAAGGGCACCCCAAGGGCAGGGCAGCAGCCCTCGCGCCCACCCTCAGGAGTGGGGAAACTGAGGCATGGCCCCGCTCCAGGGCAGGGGGGCGGCACAGCTCTGGCAATCCTCGCATGGGGCACGGTGGGGCTGAGCGAGCGCCGCCTTCAGCTCAGCCCGATGCTCCCGGCTTGCTCCGAGCGCTCCTCACCACTCACTCGCTGCGGCCCCCAGGCTGCTCCAGCACCCGGAGCATCCTCGCCCGGTTCTTCGGGGGTGAGCTGCCCCCCCCCCGGCAGTGAACTTCCAGACCCTCAGGCTTTTCATGGCAGCCACTGCCAGCCGGTCAGCAACGGTTGGCTCTAAACGAAGCAAGAGAGCGGCGAGCGAGCCCGGCTGCGGGGCTCAGCACCGCTTTCAAGCACGGGGAGGGCTCTGCGAGCTCCCGGCGTGCTCCCCAACAAACCTCCCAGCAACCTGGGGACCAGCAGCATCCGTCCCCCCGCAAACCCAGGTGACTCACGGAGCTCAGAGCATCCTCCTCAGGCCCTCCTCCTCCTCCTCTTCCAAGGGGTATTTCCCAGGCTAATAGCAGCCCCATTAACGACCCACCCTCATTAACACCCTGCTCTCCCCCTTCCAGCTCTTCCTGCTGCTCCACCATCAAAGCCGTGATGCTCCCGGGAGCGCAGGGCCGGGAATCACACGCCGTCCCGCTGCTAATTAAGATAAACCTGCAGCTGATCAATGCAAGGAGTTTTAGGGCTCCCTCTTAATTAAACACTCTCTCGTTTATCGACCGGCCCCAAAAGTTCCCTTTGCAGCAAATCGTATCAATTTGTCGGGGGCAGGCGTGCGCCAGAGTCCTGCTAATTGAAGCGCGTTGCCTGCAATGATTTTATTTTAATTGAGAAATCGAAGCGGGCGAGACGGGGGAACCGGGCTCCATCTGCGTGTGGCGGTCCCCGGGGAGGAGCGTGGCGGGAGGGGACACCTGCGCAGCCCCTTGGGGACAGGGGGCTCTGGGCTGGCAGAGCCGCCGAGGCAGAGCTGGAGGAAAAAGGGGTTTTTCAAGGGTGCTGGCACTAAATTCAAGCGGGAAGGAGCTTGCCTGTCCCCAAGTCACCCCTTGGTTATGGCACCTTCACCTTCCTTGGACCCATCCTGCTACTTGGTGGGGTTTTCCCAGTCCTTTTTAATCCCCATGATAAGGATGGGAGAGAGGAACCCTGCTCCAGCTGTGCCGGGAGGATTGCACAGACACCCGGGAGCACCTTCCCCCATGTCCCATCCTCACCAGATGTGATATTTTGAGGTTGGAAATCCCTCCTGCAACCCACCGGGGCAGCGTTGGGCCCCAGGAAGAGCATCCCTGACCCAGCACCCTCTGACCCGCTGCAGGATTAAACCAGAAATCTTCTTACCCAGCAGCTGCTGGTTTTGCTCTTTTGGAATCAGAGAATCACAGCATGGGTTTGGTTGGAGAGTCCTTCAAAGATCACCCAGTGCCACCCCCTGCCCTGGGCAGGGACACCTCCCACCAGACCAGGTTGCTCCAATCCCCGTCCAACCTGGCCTTGAACCCCTCCCAGGGATGGGGCAGCCACAGCTTCTCTGGGCAACCTGGGCCAGAGGCTCACCATCCTCACAGCAAACAATTTCTGCCTCAGATCTCATCTAAATCTCCCCTCCTTCAGTGTAAAACCCTTCCCCCTCGTCCCATGGCTCCCCTCCCTGATCCAGAGTCCCTCCCCAGCTTTCCGGGAGCCCCTTTAGGGACTGGCAGGGGCTGGAAGGTCTCCCTGGAGCCTTCTCTTCTCCAGGCTGAACCCCCCCAGCTCTCTCAGCCTGTCCCCACAGCAGAGGGGCTCCAGCCCTCCCAGCATCTCCGGGGCCTCCTCTGGCCCCGCTCCAACAGCTCCGTGTCCTTCTGCTGTTGGTGCCCCAGAGCTGGAGGCAGCGCTGCAGGGGGTCATAGAATCACAGAATGTGCTGGGTTGGAAGGGACCTTTAAAGGTCTAGTCCAACCCCCCCAGACCTCCAACTCCGGTCTCCCCTGAGCAGAGGGGCAGAATCCCCCCCTCGCCCTGCTGCCCACGCTGCTGGGGATGCAGCCCAGGCTGCGGGGGGTTTCTGGGCTGCCAGCGCACGTTGTTGGGTTGTGTGGAGCTTCTCATCCACCAACATCCCCAAGTCCTTCTCCTCAGGGCTGCTGTCTGTCCCTTCATTCCCCGGTCCGTACTGATACCAGGGACTGTCCTGTCCCGGGTGCAGGACCTTCACTTGGCCTGGTTGAACTTCAGCCCACTCCTCTGGCCTGTCCAGGTCCCCCTGGATGCCATCCCGTCCCTCCCGTGCACCAACTGCCCCACTCAGCTTGGTGTCATCTGCAGACTTGCTGAGAGTGTACCCATCCCACTGCCTGTGTCCCTGATGAAGATATTAATTAGTACTGGTCCCAGTGCAGACCCTCGAGGGACACTACTCATTACCCATCTCCACTTGGGTGTTGAGCTGTTGGCTGCAAGTCTTTGGACACAGCCATGCAGCCAACTGCGTAACCATCTCCAGGCGACCCATCAACCCTGTGCCTCTCCAATTTAAGGAGGAGATAAAACCAGCCCTGCCCCGCTCGGTAACACGGCAGTGGACAGGCTCCCTGCAGGGATCAGGCCCTCCCTCTGCACAGCGAGATGGACACTGTGTCCACAGGCTGGTCATGAGGTCCCATCATGGCCCAGGGCCACCCCTCGTCCCGCCATCCCCACTGTCCCAGGCTGGAGCCACCACAGCACCCCCAGCCCATGACCCTGCCTGGGATTTATGGAAGCAGGATTTGGCAGCAGACCCTCCCATCATATCTGTCACACCTGGTGCCTCTTGGAGACTTCTCCGAACCCCACTTAATCACCACCAAAACCGAAGGGACGTGAGGACATGGCCACCTGTGGACACAAGTGACCCCAGGGCACATGTGTCTGGGTGCTGGGTGGTCCTGGCAATCGCAGGGACCATTTATCCATGTCCTCCTCCCACAGTGCCCAGGGGAGGTGACACTCATGTCACCAGGGCCCGGGGCGAGGATGCTGGCCCAGCTGCGCTCCCCGGTCCCCCTGGGCTCCGTGGGGGAGGCAGCACCGTCCCCTCCCCGTGCTCCGTCCTCTCGCCTGGCCTGCGATGGAGATGACATGTCTGCTGACACAGACGCATAAACACATTATTGCATCCCTAAAGCCTCAATAATTACGGGGCGCTGAGAGACGGGAGCTCTCTCCGGCGCCGGGGAGGGGTCATGTCCTGGGGGGAGCTGGGGAAGGGGGACAGTCCCTCCATCCTGCTCACTCATGGATGGTCCCTCCCGTCTCTCCCTGACCCCCGCCAAAGGCGCAGAGTCCCACGGCTGGATGCTGGGCGATGCTCGGGGGATGTCCCTGCTGCTCGCCGCCCCCTCACCCAGCCTGGAGCCCCCCCAGCATCACCCCGGGGTGCAGCAGGCAGGGAGTCATCCGCAGCACGTGGGGCACTGTCACGTGGGGGCAGGCACCGTGACACAGGGGTCCAGCCCCATTAATTGGCACAGGCTGATGCCAGTCACGCTGTCCCTCTGCCCGCAGAGATGGCACCGGACAGGCCACCACATGTCCTTCCCTGTCCTGGGGCTCACTGCCGCTCCAGCTGGGCTGTTTTGGGGCAGAATAAGGGGTTTGCACCATTTTATTCCTTGGGTAAAACACTTTCCAGGGGTGGAACATCCCTTTTTTTTCTGGGGTGAAGCTCTTCCCATCTATTTTTTCCCCTTTCTAGGAAAAATCAGGGGGGAAATGTCCCCTTCCCCTGCTCGTGTGGCTTTATTAAAACCCTTGGAAGGGCAATGGGCAGGTTCTGCTCCTGCCTCCAAATAGCAGAGCCACATCCCGGGGAACAAGCAGCAGGAAAGCTGTGGTTTCGGTGGTGGGGATGGTTGCGGGGGAAATTCCCTAAAAATCCCTCCTTTTCCCCAGCCTCCTCCTCGGAACTGGCCGGTGGCAGCTGGCGGTGAAACCCCCCAAAACCTGGGGCAAGGCCCCGCGCGCTGGGAGATGCCAGGTGCGAGATGAGGCGTGAGGTGAGGGATGAGCCGGGGTCGGGATTCCCGGATCCGGGCTGAGCCTGGGAGATCCAGGGGCATCGGAAGCACCTGCTGAGGATGGGGAGCAGCCACCGACCCCAGCCCACGGGCTGCAGGGGCTGCGGAGGGCAAGAGAGGTGGAGGCAGGAGGAGGCAGCAGGTGGGCAAATACCCCCTGCCTGCACTCACCCCTGCCTGTACTCACCCCTGCCTGCACTCACCCCTGCCTGTACTCACCCCTGCCTGCACTCACCCCTGCCTGTACTCACCCCTGCCTGTACTCACCTCCTGCCTGTACTCACCCCTGCCTGCACTCAGGGTCTGCCTGTACTCACCCCTGCCTGCACTCAGGGTCTGCCTGCACTCACCCCTGCCTGCACTCATCCCTGCCTGCACTCACCTCCTGCCTGCACTCAGGGTCTGCCTGCACTCACCTCCTGCCTGTACTCACCCCTGCCTGTACTCACCCCCTGCCTGCACTCACCTCCTGCCTGCACTCACCCCTGCCTGTACTCACCCCTGCCTGTACTCACCTCCTGCCTGCACTCACTCCTGCCTGTACTCACCTCCTGCCTGCACTCACCTCCTGCCTGCACTCAGGGTCTGCCTGCACTCACCTCCTGCCTGCACTCATCCCTTCCTGCACTCACCTCCTGCCTGCACTCACCTCCTGCCTGCACTCACCTCCTGCCTGCACTCACCCCTGCCTGTACTCACCCCCTGCCTGCACTCACCCCTGCCTGCACTCACCCCCTGCCTGCACTCACCCCTGCCTGCACTCACCTCTGCCTGCACTCACCCCTGCCTGTACTCACCCCTGCCTGCACTCACCCCTGCCTGTACTCACCCCCTGCCTGCACTCACCCCTGCCTGCACTCACCTCTGCCTGTACTCACCTCCTGCCTGTACTCACCCCCTGCCTGCACTCACCCCTGCCTGTACTCACCCCCTGCCTGCACTCACCTCTGCCTGCACTCACCCCCTGCCTGTACTCACCCCCTGCCTGCACTCACCTCTGCCTGCACTCACCCCTGCCTGTACTCACCCCCTGCCTGCACTCACCCCTGCCTGCCCATTGCCCCCGTCACTGTGTGTCCGGCCGAACGGGGGTGCTCCCCACTGCCCCCAGCCTTGTGCCCCCTCCCCAGCATCCCGCCGGACAGGGCGCGTGGGCATCACACTCGTGGGCGTGCATGTCACGCGTCACACGTGTCCCATCCCGCCTGGCTGCGTAGGAGCATCCTCCATCCCACGCACCCCCAACCACCTCATTTTCGGCAGGGCAGGAAGCAGCCCGGCACATCCCCGCTGCCAGCCGGGATGCAGGATCCCCGGAGCCCCCGGGGGCTCCATGGGGAGGGAGAGGACAGAGGGTGAACCCCCCCACGGGACACCCCACAGCGGGGGGATTCTCAGCCATGCTCCAGCACCTGGCGTCCCCGTGGGAACGGGGTCTTGCTCCAGGATTTTTGCTGGTTGAATGCACCAGGAGCCAGAAGCTGCCCCAGGGGGACAGAACTTGGGGAAAAGGGAATTTTTAGGGATTTTTTTTTTCCCCATCACCAAAACCGCAGCTTTTCTGCTGCTCCCTGGGGAGGTGGCTCTGACATTCGCAGGCAGGAGCAAACCTGCCCATCGCCCTTCCAAGGGTCTTCACCAAGCCACGCAGGCAGGGAAAGGGGATATTCCCCCCGGCAATTTTTCCCAGAAAGGCCAAAAAAAACCCCACATAGATGAGAAGGAGTTTCCATCCCAGGAAAAAAAAAAAAGAAAAAAAGGATGTTCTCCCCCTGGAAATATTCTCCCTAAAGATTTGAAAAGCCCTTTTTTTGTCGGTGGCGGTGCGGCCGGAGTGGCGGCGCAGGCAGGATGCTGCTCCCGGCTGCCGGCTGCCCTTCATCTCCGCAGCAGCATCTGCGCCTCGGGCTCAAATAAACCCTCTGCCCTCGGCGCTGCGGCGTGGCAGGAGCGGAGCGGGGCCGCGGTACCCCCCGATGGGTTATTATCCTTCAGCCGGGTGATTTCCAGCCGCACGCCATATGCCCGGGGCTCGCCGGGGATTTAACTTCTCATTTCGCTGCGTTTTGGAAGAGATTTGGGGCTTTTTATGCCGCCTCCGATTCCCCTCTGTGCTGCGTCCAAAGATGCTGCAAGAGCATCGCTCCCCACCGCCGAGCCCGGCCTGGTTGTTTCCGGCAGAAATGTCCTGTTTCTAGGAAGTTTGGCCAAAAAAATCTTGGGGTTTAGGGAAAATACAGCCCCCAGGCAGAGCTGTGGGGCAGGATTTGGCCCGCTAGCGTAATGCCTGATGCTGTCGGTCCCCATAAGGGACATTTCCCGCAGCAGATGGAACATCACTGGGGCAGACGAAGTGCAGGGGGTTCCCGGGAACCGGCCGGATCCTGTCCTTACCCCCAGGAGGGAACACAAAGCCCAGCTCCCAGCCCAGTCCCAGCTCCATTTTGCAACCGAAGGATGCTACGGGGTGCGCATCCCCACCCTGAGCCCCCCCAGCACCTGGAAAACCCTGCGCAGGCTCGCCCACCCCCTACAACCCCTCTTTTTGAGGCAGTTTAAGCCATTTTGCTGATTCTTTCTCTGGGGGAGCCCAAGGAGCGTCCCCGTGAGTTGCCCTTCTCCACTTAGGGAAATTGGCTGCGATTTCCATGAGCTGCAAGCGAGCGAATTGACTATTAAGAAGGTGCAAACACCGCTGTGAACCCAGGGACTTATTTAATGACTTGGAAACAAGTTCTTGACCTACTTCCAACTTGCAAAAAGCCTTCCTGAAATCGCAAAGGAAAAGAAATTAAAGGCGCCGGAGCCTCTCTCGCTCCGCGGCGTCGGGCGGTGATGAGCAGGATGCGGCCCTCGGCTGAGAAGGTTCTCTGGGACTGAGCAGCCCCATCGCAAAAGGCGGCAGGAGCAAAAAGTGGGGTGAAAGAGGCGCAAATTGGGTCGTTCCCCAGCTGTTGCAACCCTGTATTGATGCCAGCGGGGTTTGGGGGGCTCCTGGCCTCTCTACAGCCCCCTTCTGCCCCCCAACGCCAGCACCGCTGGGTTTAGGAGCTCCCGGCACGTGGATCAAGCATCCCAGATCTCCAGACGTGGCTGTGGGCACTTGGGCTGCACGGGGTCCCTCGCCACGGCTCCCCATCACCCACCCAGCACCCACCACCCATCCCATGGGCTTTCCTTTTTCTCGCCTATTCCCCGCCCCCCCCCCCACCCCCCCCCACCCCCCGGCCTCCATTCCCGGTTATTTATTTCATTTCCCTGCATCTGGCAGCGTTGCCATGGGAACGCGGTGGCAGCCCCGGCTGGATGCGCTTGTCTAGACGCTGCGCCCCAGGAGCCCAGCAGCAACCGGGTCCATGGGACAGATATGGCCCCCGGGGTGGGCTGCACCCCTGGGTGCGAGGTCACCCACCCCCAGCAACCCCAGGAGACCCCAGCACCCATATGGCTGGGTGTCCTCCAAGCACGGCACCCCAGACCCGTGCTCCTGGCTCCGTCCATCCCTGGGGGATTCTGTGCAAGGAGGGCTGGGAAATGCGGTGTCGGCATGGTAACGGCAATACCAATAACAATAATAATAATAATAATAATCTCTAAAGGCGGCCCAAGGGTTGCAAAGTGCCCTTTGCACAAGGCAGGTTAAACCCAGCCCTCTCCTGTTGTGGCTCCATCCCAGGGAAGGGGAAACTGAGGCACGGCACAGGGAGACACCCCCAAACCTTCACAATGCTCTGAGATGCCGGGAACACCGAAACCCAGGGCAGAGGCTGTTCCCACACGGAGAGGGATGCTCCATCACTACCCTGATTTATACACACCATAACAAAGCCCCGAGCCACCACTGGGCCCATGGGCTCCCAAAACTGCAGGTTTCGGGGGGATTTGGCTCTCCCTGGCTCCCATCTCCCCAGCGAGGACCTGCAGCGGGTCATTACCCCAGGAGGAACTTTGAAAGGGTTTTTTCCTTCCGGCAAACGTCACAAATTTCCAATTTCCCCGCGAGCAGGCCGGTTTAACTCTAACACAATATTACATCTATTTAACTTGAATATGCTATCCCGTCTGTTTAACTTTAACACAACATTACACCTATTATTTGCACCCTCCTCTAAAAGCTGAGACGAGACGTTTCGCTTTCTCTCGCCTCCCCGCAAGGAAACATTTTGACGCCGAGAGAAAGCCGAGGACGTTGAGGCAGCTCAATTCCTCGCCTTGTCCGTCAGAGGTTGGCTCCACAGCTGTGTCCTCCCACTTTATTCCCGCTTTATTCCCATGGGGGATTGCTCCATCCCCTCCGGAATTGCTCCAAACCCGTTTAAGTCTCCCCACACAAGGGAGCTGGGATGAGCCCGTTCACCCCGAGCTTGTACCGCTCCGCTTCCACCCAGCCTGACCTTGGAAATGACCTTGAAACGGACCTTAGTGTCCCCTTGGTGGGGAGGACGTGGGGTGGTGGCACTCATGGATGGGGTAAGGAGGTGCCAGCAGTGTCCCTGGGGGGGGAACGTGCACCAGGGACAGCAGTGGTGCCCAAGGAAGCACTAACCGTGGAGGGGAAACTGAGGCACGGGGCTGCAATCCCAGCAGGACCCAGCCATCCAGTCCCATGAGGCTGAGGTGCCTTCACACCTGCAGGGTTGAAGGACCAAGGTTGCCAGTGGTGGCCGGGGAAGGGCTGATCCTGCACCGCCCGGGTGCTGTGTGCTGCTTTACTGTGCCTCTGTTTACCTGGAAAATGGGCTAAGTCTTGCTCAGCCCTGCTCAGCACCGCGCTGGGGAGCGTTTGTTCTCCTGCTCAGGGTGACCAGCTCCATCAGAGCAGGTCTAACGGGGAAACTGAGGCACAGAGAGGTGGTGGAGAAGTCCAGAAGCTCAAGCCCTGGAGAAAAGGCTGTGCCCTGAGGACACAGGGCTGGGAGCTGCTCCAAACCCGCAGGAGCAGGGCTGGGGCCGCTGGGTTGGCATGGAGAGACGGGATTTGGACTGAGTCTTGCTGGATTATGACTTTCAGCCTAAGTTATGCCACGAGGAGAAATCAAGAGCGGAGACGTGGGCGATGGGCAGTGGCACGGGGCTGCAGGAGGAGCAATGGGCGCCAGGGCAGAGCCCGGCCACGCTGCCTCGGGCAGCCACGGACAGAGAAGGCAGGTGCTGGGATGGAGCAAATCCATCTGGGAGCAGAGTGAAGGGGCTGTACAGCCCTGTGCCGTGCCTGCGTAACCCGGCTGGGTCTCTGGGATGGAGCATGAATGGGGGGGGGGGGGCCTGCTGTCCCATCCATCCCACCCCACCCCATCCCACTGAACCCCACTGCATCCCACCGCATCCCATCCATCCACCCATCCCATCCATTTTATCCACCAACCCCATCCCACCCATCCTGTGTATCCCGTGTATTCCATCCCATCCATCTCATCCATCCTACTCCATCCCATCCCATTCATCCTATCCATCAATCTGTTGTGGTTTGGGCTGAGCTGAGCACTAAAACCAGGACACAATCCCATCCCATCCATCCTATGTATCCCATGCATTCCATCCCTTCCATCCATCCTATCTCAACCCATCCATTTTATCCATCCCATCCATCCTATGCAACCAATCCATCAATCCCATCCCATCCACACTACATCTCCCATGCATTCCATCCCTTCCATCCATCCCATCCCATCCCATCCCATCCCATCCATTTCATCCATCCCATCCATCCTATGCATCCCATCCATCAATCCCATCCCATCCCATGCATCCTATGCATCCCATCCATCCTATCCATCAATCTCATCCCATCCACCCTATGTATCCCATGCATTCCATCCATCCTGCCCCATCCCATCCATTTTATTCATCTCATCCATCCTATGCATCCCATCCATCCTATCCACTAATCCCATCCCATCCACTCTATATATCCCATGCATTCCATCCATCCTGCCCCATCCCATCCATTTTATTCATCTCATCCATCCTATGCATCCCATCCATCCTATCCACTAATCCCATCCCATCCACCCTATATATCCCATGCATTCCATCCATCCTGCCCCATCCCATCCATTTTATTCATCTCATCCATCCTATGCATCCCATCCATCAATCCCATCCCATCCCATGCATCCTATGCATCCCATCCATTTAATCCATCCCGTCCATTTCATACATCCTATCCCATCCCATCCCATCCATCCTGTGCATCCCATGCATTCCATCCATCTCATCCTATCCCATCCAACTCATCATCCATCCCACCCTATCCCATCCCATCCCATCCCATCCCACAGCAAATAACCCCCCCACCTGAGTCCAACACAGATCCCTGATCCCTGGCTCAGCCTCCGAGGCACTGGCTGTCCCCGAACCATCGGCAACTGTCCCCCTGTGATTCCACAAAGAGCCTTTTGGATAAAGAAAATTGGGTTTAATCAAGTGCCTCAATTAGCCACGAGCCACGGCTCGTCATCCCGCCGGAGCCTCGCAGCAGAAAGCACATTAGCAGCATGGCCACCGAGAGCCTGAGAATTAATTAAAATGGAGCCAAAAACCCTAAAAATGGGGAATTGTTCGGAGCGGGGGGATATGTTGCTGCAAGTTCGGAGATGCCGAGCGGAGCCACGGCCCTGGCAGAGCATTGCCGGCACCCAGACCGGCTGGCATCTCCTCTGGTGCGGGTTTGCCATGGGATGCAGTGACAGAGGGGACATCCCCCACCGCCCGTGGAGACCCCACCGCTCTCCCAAGCCGCCGTCCCGCGGGGAAGAGTCCTGCGAGCGCTCGCTGCTCCGTAGGGATGGAGCCACCAGCACTCCGCAGGGGAGGAGTCACCCTGCCCCGCTCCAGCCTGGGGGGGGCTGGGCTTAAATCTGGGGCATCTTGGGTTTAACCTGCGAGATTTTGGGCTTAGATCCGCAGGATTTTGGGCTTAAACTTGGGGGATCTTGGGCTTAAATTTGGGGGATTTTGGGCTTAAGTCTGGCAATCTTGGGCTTAAAATTGAGGGATCTTCAATTTAGATCTGAGGCATCTTGGGCTTAAATCTGGGGGATCTTTGGGTTAAATCTGGGAGACCTTGGGGTTAAATTTTGGGGGGTTGGGGTTTAAATTTGAGGGATTTGGGGCTTAAATTTGAGGGATCCTCAGCTTACATCTGGGGAATCTTGGGCTTAAATCCGAGGGATCTTTGGCTTAAATTTGGTAGACCTTGGGCTTAAATCTGGGGGGTTGGGGCTTAAATTTGGGCGATCTTGGGTTTAGATCTGGGGATCTTGGGTTTAAATTTGGGGATCTTGGGCTTAGATCTGGGGTACATTGGGCTTAAATTTGGGAGGCCCACAGGAACAGCAAACAAGATGGGGAACCAGGAGGGAGCCTGACCCCCTAAAAACCAAATCTGGGGGGTGAGACAAAGACAAACCCCGGGGCCAGATCGGGATGGGGCGTGAGCAGGAGCCGGCTGCTCCGGTAAAAGCAGCTTTGGGCCATTGGAAAGAGGAAGAGTGGGACAATCCAGTATCCAAAAGCCTTCAGAATCTCACCAGACCCTGTGGCGGGTGGGACGGGATGGATCCTGGCCGAGATGTCCCCATCAGCCCGCGGTGGCTGAGCCCCTTTGGACAAGGATTAAGCCGCAGGCAATTTCAATGCTAATTCTCCCAGTTAAGTTCTTTAGCCCGACATCTGTGAGAAGCAAGAGGTAATTTCCCCCAGATCTCAAATGGCACCTCAAAGATGCCATTAATATAATCCGATAGAGGGGAGAAAAAAAATTATATATATATATATATATATATATAAAAAAATCCAATTTACTGACTTATTTAGTGACACCTTTCGTAATCAATTCTCCCAGGAAAGAAATACTGATTAAAGCCAAGCGCATCGCTATGGAAACTGGCAGTCCCTCCTCCCACGACCCGCAGGCTGGGAAGGAGAAAATCGGGTGAGGAAATCTGCCTGGTAACAACCCCGTTAATGAGCCGGGGAGCAAAAATAATCCCTGGGAGCGACGCCGCCACGAAAGGAGCAGCCGGTGGCAGCCGGTGGGGAGGCGAAACCACGCGCGGCTCCCAAAATATTTATTTTTATGGGAGGGTAGAGCTGTTTCGGAGGAGGAGGAGATGCTCCTGCATCCTGGAGGGACGAAGGGGGCATCCGGAGGTGGTACCCAGGGGGGACCGGGTACACCCACCGAGCCCTGCGAGTGTGGGTGTTCCTTCCGGAACTTATCCAATTTTTTAGCCTTAAAATACAGGATAAACCCACCCTGAGATGCGGGTTTAAGAGATTCAGCAGCCCACGAGAAGGTACCTGCCAGCACAAAAGGGATTTAGACAATAAATCTTGCGGGTTTCCCTCTCCTTGGGGTGATTCCCCACCCCACGGGCAGTCCCGACGCCTGGTGAGGGGCATCGCCACCCGCTGCGGGCAGGGCTGCCATGTCCACCCTCATCCCCGGGTGAGCGAAACTCCTCACGGGCCAGAGTTTCTCAGAGAATTGGGGATTTATTCATATTTCTACACTGAGTAATAGCCTCAAGCTCCTGGTGGGTTTGGGGGTCTCCTCCTGGAGAACTCCTCCTCCTCCTCCTCACCCCAGCACCCCCACAGAGAAGATGCTGGAGGCACCCATGGGTGCTGGCGAGGCAAGGATAAATTTTCCCATGGGATGAATATAAATGCACCCGGGCGGTGGGAAGCAGCCGGAGCTGGCAGTGAGCGGCACGGAAGGGACTTGGCTGTTTCCCCAAGCACCCGCCATGCTTTTTTGGTTCTTTAAGGAGCGAAGATGTGCACAGGACATCTTTAGTGTGCTCATTATCTACTGAGGGATCTAATAACAATCCCATCCGGCATTTTCCTTAAATCCCCGGCATCACCATCACTGTCACCGTGACCAGGGATGGAAGTGGAGCCCCACTGCTTCGGTGATGGGACCGTGGTCCAGCCCAGGGCTGTGATGCCGCAGGAGCAGAGCATCCCACTGCCGCCACCACCCCACCCGCAGCCCAGGACCATGGAAAACCGGAATATCGGTGCCAGAGAGGCAGCCAAAGGGATGCGCTGTCCTAATAAAACCAGAAACCTGAATATTTTCGAACAATTCCTTTAGCAAAAGAGCCGATGCTGTTAAACCCGCCAGTACCTTTCCCATTCATCGCGGAGAAGATTTAATAAGGCGCCTCGGCAGAATGTGCCGTGACCACCGGCGCATTATTAAACGCCGCGATTAGCAGCTGCCGTGGATGGGAGCTCATTAGAGACTTCTTAAACATCCATAAAAATTGCTTTTATTAATTGGTTCATCCTCTTTTTATACCCACCGTGTTCGGAAGGGGTTTTTTGGGGTTGTTTTTTACGAAGCCCTTCGTCGCATGGTGGTGGATGGGGAGCTCCCAGGGCCACATCCAGCCCTTCCCGCTCCGCTCGGCCACCTCCTTGTCAGTACAAGGGGTGACACCAGGATGTCACAACAGGTGACAACGCTGCAGCTGATTTGGGGGACAATGCCGCCCTAAGCATCCCAAACCCTACAGCGGGGCTGGCACAGCCATCATTCCACCACCGTCATTCCGCCGCTTCCCATGGGGATGTGAGCCCATCCCCTTGGCGTCGGGGCCTGCCCCACATCAGGGAAACTATGATTGTCCCCAAAAGGCCGTTTCTTCCCCCACAACCACATGGGATGGCTTTGCCAGCCAGGAGATGGCCCCCAAATTTGACCCCCACAGGGTGCTGCCCCAATTCACCCCCCTTTTGGGTGCACCAACAGGAGGGATGAGGATTTCCATACCAAAATTTTGGGGAAAAAGTGAGCCCAGCAGCTCCCATGGCCTGGAGATGGGAGTGGGGGGTACTTCTGGGGTCGCCACATAGGTCTCCCCATGGCCTGGATGCAGGACTGATGCTTCCACCACCTCCTGGGATCTCCACATGGGTTCCCCCGAGGGAAATGGGGCTCCGGAGCTCTCCCTGTGTCCCCCTGCTCCATCCCCTCCTCTGCTGGGGGGGGGGGGGCGCACATCAACCCCACCAGTGACCCCGCTAACGAGGGTGCCACTAATTGCAGGGCAGGCAGCGAGCCCGTGTTCCATGTATAATTCAAGCCCCTTCATTAGGGCTGGCACTTGATTTGTCTGTCAAGTGCCACCATCCCATGGGAACCCCCCCCCCCCCGACCTGTCTGCCATTCACCCTCTTTTTTGAGGGGGGGTTGATTACAAATAATTAGGGCTTAAGGCTGCTGCGAGGCAGGAGGTGGGGTCATTAGTGGGGTCAGGGTCGTTAGTGGGGTCGGGGTCCCACCTGAGAAGGAGAAGATGGAGCAGGGGGACACGGGGAGAGCTCCAGAGCCCCATTTCTCATGGCGGGGGGGGCACCCATAGGGAAAGTGTCCAGGCCATGGGTGCTGCTGGGCTGAGTTTTCCCCCCAAATTTAGAGATGGAAATCCTCATCCCCCCTGCGGGTGCACCCAAAAGGGGGCATGGTTTGGGGCAGCAGCACCCACCTCCCGGCCAGTGGGGTGGGAGCGCTCACGGGGTGATGGGGAGGACCTGCACCCAATGGGGTGTAAACTGGCCCAAAATGGGTGAGGGTGTCCCTAAATACAGCCCCTGACCCCTACTGGGGCCGCAGGCAGAAACACCCAATTTATTGCCGCATCACTTGCCCACGCTCCCCGGATCAGCCGTCCCCAGCGCCGGGCGTGGGCAGTGCCAGCACCCTGCCCGTCACCGCTCCTGAGCTCAGCCCCGCGCCGAATCCAGGCTGGGATTAAGGGGCAGCAGCCCTGGGGGGGGTTGGTGGCCCCAGGGACGGGACAGGGATGGCCACCCCGGCGCTGGAAGGGACAGCGGGGACCTGGCCCAGCCTCCGCTTGCCATCACCCACACAACTGTTGAGCTTCGGCGGGGGGGGGAGGGAGCAATAAAAAATATATAAATAAAGCCTTTGATTATCAATTGGTGTTTGTCGAGCGGGTTGTAACAACACCAGCCTGCTGCTGCCAAACGAAACCCTGGTTTGGAGTCACGGAGTCAGAGGCGTGACGCAGATTCCCAGGAGGGAATAAAACGGGTCCCCATGCTGATCCGGCATGTGCTTCCCCATCCCTCTGGCCCGTCACAGGGCTCTTGCTGTGTCCCCCCTCCCCGAGCCCAGGGAAAACTGCACCAGATGCTAGAAAAAGGGGCCAGGAAAGGACAGTTTCGCCTGAGAGTCCCGGCAGCTGCCGAGGGGAATTGGCAACCGGCCGGCAACGGGTTGGAAGTGGCGGCAGAGGAAGGGACAGCAGGGGACAGGACCTGGGGGGGGGTCCCAGAGGCGCAGATGGGGATGCCATGCCCCTGGGGTGGGTAAGAGGAACAGGGATGGTTCCTGAGCCAGAATAGGGGGAGAAAAAAAAAAAAGAAAATACAAATGGGAGCCTGCAAAGGGTTTGTGCAAAGCTGCCCACCTCATGCAGGGCTGCTGCACCCGCAGGGTGGGTGCCGGGTCCCTTCCCCAGGGCTGGGGGATGCGGTTTAAGGCAGTGGGGACCCCGTCGGAACCCCCCAGCCATGGCCGGCACCGCCGCGCTTCCCGGCCTCCCGCCACTCCTGGGCATGTGGTGGAGAGGAGGAGGAGGGGGAGGATGTGAGTGCACAGCCCCCAGGGACGGGGACAAGGACTCTCAGCTTGACATTTCCACGCAGTAGCTGAGGACCACCATTAATCTGAGCCATTATTGCACAGAATTAGAGAGTGGAGGGGTTTTCCCCTGGGCTCCTGTTAGCCTCAGCATCCCTCGCTCTGCTGCCCAAGCATCCTCCGCTCCCTCCCCGACGTCCTCCGTGCTCATCCTGAGCATCCTCCGCTCCCTCCCCGACGTCCTCCGTGCTCATCCTGAGCATCCTCCGCTCCCTCCCCGACATCCTCCGTGCTCATCCTGAGCATCCTCCACTCCCACCCCGACATCTTCCATGCTCACCTCAAGCACCCTCCACTCCTTGAGCATCCTCCATGATCATCCTGAGCATCCTTCATGGTGACCCCAAACATCCTCTGCTCCCAGCCCGTCCATCTGCCGCTTCCACCCCGAGGATCCTCCGCTCCCACTCCGACCATCCTCCTCTCCCCTGCGACATTTCCCAGCTGGGGCTTTGTACCCGGCTGTCCCTGCAGGATGGCGTGAGCGTGCCCGGGGGACAAGGTGCCAGGCAGAGACACACCACTCCAGCACCAGTACGATGTGCCCATGGCTCCCTGCAACCCCCCCAGTCCCAAACTGGGACAGTCTCCAAGGCAGACCCAGGCCACCCCCAGCCCTTTGGCTTCCTGGTTCCCTTCCACCAAAAGTCTTCCCATTTTCCCTCCCCAGAAAGGGAAAAAGGGAAGGAAAACTACTCTGTGCCGGCTCCCTGGTGCCACACTCCCAGTGTCCCCAGGACACGGGTTCTGCCGCGCACACCTGCGGCGGGAAAGGGCTGCGCTATCGATCAGATCGATCAGGTTATGGGAAGAGACCAGAGTGACCCAGCGTGCTAATTAGCCCTCATCAAAGTAATTAGCCTGAGAACCGAGCAGCAGGCCAGCTCTCAGAGCTTGCTCCCTGCCCTGCCTTTGGTTGTGTCCCCTGCGTGACAGCGACACCAGACCAAACACAGTGGCCGTGTCCCCTGCTTGGTGACACCCAGTCTGGGCAGGGAGGGTGAGGAAGGTGCCAGGACACAGCCCGGCTGGGAGCCCAACAGCTCGGCCACCGCCGGCGGCGTTGCAGGGCCATTGCTGTCACCGCCAGCCCCCGGCTGCCCGAGGGATGCTCAGCGCCGGGGCTGCACCGCGCAGCAGTGCCACCTCCCCCAGCGTCCCCCCGAGGGGACGAGTCCCCGCTGCCAGGACGGAGCCGGGATGCGACACCGCTCCTGCACGGTGAGCAACTTGCACACGCGTGTGACAAAGGGCTGCATGGCAAGTCCCCTGTTCAGGTGATTCACGCACAACTGTCCCCACCGTGGGCTGCAAACAGCCCCCGGCCCAGCTCGGGGGTCCCATCGGTGCTGGGGGTGGGGGGATGCAGCCGGATTCACTGCAGGCCCCCAAATACTTGTGTTTTCAGACACACTTTTGGACATCTGAGATTTTTTTACCCCTCTAAAGCCACCCCGCACCCTCCTGCACCTCTCCCACAATGCTCCTGCTTCCTAAACCCTCTCCAGCATCACTAGGACGCACTCAGCCCCCCAGGAGCCGTGCCGACCCCCCCCCCAATGCCCTGTGGGCATCCAGCAGCCGGCCCCTGATGGGGAAGGGGGAACATCACCCCAACTTGGGTCCCCGCGGCTCCTCCCACCCTGGCACAGGGGCAACGGGCTGTAAAAATCACTATTAAATAAGGCAAAAACGTGCCAGTGTGCGACCCCCATCGGGGCAGGGTGGGAGGGATGGCTGGGGGCCGGGGGGGGCCCGCATCCTGCCACACCGCTCCCATCTGGGTGCTGGCAAAGCAGCACTCGGGCAATTGGCTTTTCCTCCCCCGAATCTGCTGCTGCTGCAGAGCAGAAACCAAAGACGGGTGAAATTTCCCAGGCGAGCGCACGGGAGCCGTTATTAATCTCATTAATAAACCACTCGGGGTTTAATGTCCTGTTTAAATACAAGCGGGGCTGCTCTCTGCCAACTTTGCCTTCCCAGTTTTCCAGGCCGTTACATCCACATTCTGAAAATTGAAATAACCGCTTTCACATGGGGGGCGGGGGGGGGGAGAAAAAAAAAAAAAAAAGATGCCCAGGGGCCCATCCTGAGCCCCTCTGCCCCCCCCCCCCACCCGCGAGCATCCCCCTGGGATCTGGGATTTGCTCGCCACTCAACCCCCAACGCTCCATCACTTCCAGCCAAAAACTGTCCCCAGCCCCACACTGTGAGGGGGACAAGGACATTCCCGGGCATCCCAGGAGGATGAGGGATGGGGACACAGCGGGATGAGAGGGGCGTGAAGCCGCCCACCCGCCTGTGGCTCGGCGTGGCCAGGCGCCGCAGCGATCAATACCTCATAACCTGCATCTCGCCGGCCGGCGCGGAGGAGCCGTTAAGCCGTACGGCTGGCGTTGACGGGAACGTTAGGGTTTTGTTGGTCTTTCATCCCTGCCGTGCGCTCCTGGAGGTTTTCTCCCCTTTCCATAAGGATATCCTCCAAATCTCAGCACCCAGCCACGGCTGCAGCATCCCAAAGGGTCCCCAGCCCCGCAGAGGGAGGCGATGCCGGCCGGATCCCGCTCCCCGGGGTGATGTGCGACGGCTGCCGGGTTACAAAGCCCTTTTCCAGCCCCAGAGTGTCGGCGCAAGGCTGGGAGGATGCTGGTACCCCGGTGCCTGCCCCCAGCACCCTCCCAACGGCCGAAACCCCCCGCTGTATGGGTGGTTGTGAGTGAGGCAGGACCTGCGCCGGGACCGAGTCCCAGGAAGGGATGTGTGTTTCCCATCAGGAACTGAATTTCTCCACGATGAGTTTTGAACCGTTTGAGCCCCGAATCTTTCTCCTTCAGCCCCTCCAGGTCCTCCCAGTACCTTCTCTCCAGAGAAACCAGGGGGAGAGCAGCCGACGGCGCTGTTGCAGAGGGAAGATGCGGTGGGAGCCATCGGTGCCTCCGGGCTGGGGGAGAGCATCCCCCGGGGCTCAGAGCCTGCAAACAAATACAGCCACCAGGAGCTCGGCCGAGATGTTCATCGAGCCACGAGCCCATCCCCTTCTCACCCTGTGCCCGGCCACGCTCGCCACCATCCCAATAGTCCCCATGTTTTCTCCGGCGATGACTTTATTCCTTCTCTTCTTCCTTTCTGTTACTGAAGCAAGCACCATCGATTTTTTTATCGCGCTAATTTTTCCCCTACCAGCAGCCCGCCGGGGATTAAATCAAATTGCTTATCGGCATCTAAACACCGCGATGGCAGCTCAGGCCCTTTCAGCAGCCAGACCTGGGAGCTCAATAAGAAACGAGATCAAGTTCAGCTGGACGAGGCTCGTTTTCCCAGACGTCAATTAGGCCACTGGCTTTGCCGATCACATGGTGCCTCAACCTTTCCTTCCCGTGCTCTCCCAGCTTCGGTGCCAAACCAGGCTGTTTTCTGGCTCATCCTCTTTATTTTCTTTACAACCCATCCCTCCAAGACATTTATTTTCCAGTCCCCAGTCCCCATTACACCCATCTCCGTTACAAACCGGCACGAATGATTTAGAGAGATCTTCAACCGGTCTCGTTAATACTCTTGGGTGCACATTAGCTGGTCCTGCAAATTTAGACGTACTGCGCTTTGATCGCGGTTTTAATTGCGAGCTGTAACGCTCTGCCTTCCCGAACGTGCGCCAATAAACCTTTATAGGGGCCTGTCAAGCAAAGCTCTGCCTGGGAATAACGTGGATGCACTGGAGGACACACGGCCAGGCGGAGGTGGGATGCTTCTCCATGGCCACCCGTACGTTTTGTCCCTCCTGTGGCTCTTGGGGTGATCACCCGGGGAGGTGACGAGGTGGGTTGGAGTTTTCACGCCTCTAACACATTGACAGTCCCACCTCGGGGCTGTCTCTGGATCCTCGGCGCTGCCCATCCCCGGAGCATCCCCGTCCCTCTCCGCCGGCACCCACCACCCCGCGGCATCCCCGCTCAGCCCCGCACCCGCGGGGTCCCATCAGCCGCGGTGGGGTGGGGGGAACGAGGGGCTCGCCAGCCCCGATGCCACCGCCAGCCCCCCATTTCCATGGCAACCATGCAAATGGGAAAGCTTTCCATAATCATTAGGGAGCGGAGTGGAGCAGTATAAACAGTGACTGCAGTAGATTACATGCCTATTATGAACAGTCGCGCCTTCTGAGCGCTGGTAATTATAGCTAATTGTGCATTTAATTGTGTAATTGAAAACCCCCACCCAGAGTTCTGCCCGGGCTCCTCTCCCCCATCCCCGGCTGGGGGAAGGTGGCCAGGGGCAGCTCCGGCCCCGCTGTCCTCGTGCTGTCCCTGTGGCGGGGATCGGGCACGATGGGAACCGCGCGAGGACAAAAGATGCTGGCAGATGTTGGAAGCGGCTGATTCTCGCTGGAGCCGCAGGGTTGGTGGCCAAAAATGGGGAAATGAGGGCAGAAGGCGTGATGGGGACAGCAGGGGATGGCAGGGCCATGACACCCCCAAGGGTGCATCAGGGTCCCGCTGGGGACGGGGATGTCACACAGGGCCAGTGGGTGGTTGAGGAATGCAGGGGATGCAACCATCTTCTCCCTTCACCCATCCTTCGTTAAGCTGACCTCATTAGCTCCTTCTCCAGGCTTGGTGATGAGGGGGTGTCACATCCCAGAGGCTCTCAGTGCCCTGTGTGACCCCACGGCTCGGGCAGGTGGGGTGGGATGGACCCGCAGCCCCTCTCCCTGCACCCTGACCCCGGGAGGAAGGATGTTGGTGCCGGCACAGCGTGGCACTGCACAGCACAGCACCACACACCAGCAGGCTCCGCCGGGCGGGAGGTGCCAACTGAGCTTTGCTTTTCCAGCCAATTAAAGGAGAAAGAGAGAAACAAAGAAAGAAATGAAACCCTGGTTCGGAGCGATGACGAGCTCCGCCGGGCAGAGGAGGGAGCGCTGAGCATCTCCTGTCCCCACCCGGCTCCAGGGCTGGAGCTGCATCCCACCCCCCGGTGAGCCCCACGCCACAGGGGGAGGCAATGGGGTCACCACTTGGGATGGAGAAGGAGCGCCCTCAGGCAAGCCTGCCCCGCGCCAGCACCTGAACACGGCCCCAGGGGACAGAGCAGGACAGCCAAGGGGTGCGTGACAGCAGCCAGGATCCAGCCAGAACTCAGCTTCCAGCAGCCCGCATCCCGATATCCCGCATCACTGCCTCCGAGGCTGGGTACCCCCCCGCAGCAGCGCTGCTGTCCCCATCTGAACCGACACCACTAGGCTTCAGAGTTAACAAGAGTCGCGGCTTGCGGCTCTCATGCCCTGTGCCCGTGCTGGCAGTGGCGAGCGGGGCAGCATCACCCGCGGGTTCATTGTCCATCCAACCACCTCAGCAGCTCTCCGTATAAAGAAAAGATAAATCCTCCTGACAACGACAGGCACCCCAGAGAATGGGATATCGCCACCACAACGCGTCCCCCCCAGTCAGTTATTCAGTCTCCCAGATGATGGGGAGGGCCAGCAAAAACCCCAGAGTTTTGATGTCATCCCACCTCAGCAGCATAAATATCTCCCAGCAGCCCCTCTCGAGGCAGGGCAGGGCTGGTGGGGGTCTGCCAAGAGGATCCCTGGGGTTTTTCCAGAGAAAAAAACCACACATGGATGCAAAATCTGGCAGGTGGTCCTTGTCCCCTGGGAACGGAGACGCCCAGCGCTCGCAGCATGGCCTCGCCGAGCGGCGGCGAAGGAGCGTGTAGGATATTTGGATGCTCCAGAGCGGCTGCCCTGGCTCCCTGCTGTGATGTGGCCCAAAAACCAGTTTCCCAAACTGGTCCAGGCGCAGCGGCTGCCCGGAGGTCTGGGCTGTGTGGGGTGGAGCAGGCAGGGCTCAGCTGCCACCTCCCACCCCGGGGTGGGGGACCCTGCGCAGGGACCTCCTGCCCGGTGGGTGCCAGCAGCTCCCCGGCACCCCGCAGCCATGGAGCATCCACTGCCACCATGAGCATCCCCCGTGTCCAGCGGGGACAAGGGACCAGGGGGGACAAGGGACCAGGGGCATGTCCCCTTGAGAGCGGGTTGCAAATATTTGGGAAACCAACAGGGACACGAGAAGGTGCCCACGGGGTAACAGTGGCACCCGGGGACCTGCAGGAGGGTGGCCCAGCAGTGAGGACCAGCTGGAGATGGTGGCATCACCTCGGGGTGGGCTGAACCTCACCTATGCTGCTTTGTTTAAGGGAAACTGAGGCACAGACTAGCCGGTGACTTGGAAGTTCAGCAAGCCAATGCACTCACTGGGTCGCCCTGCTGTTGGCACACGCCGACCCCACAGCAATGGGGCACGGCTTCCCAGGCAGCCAGGTCACCCCAGCACACACCAGTTCAACCCTGTCCACAGCAAGTGGGAGCACTGGGAGCACTGCTGTCCTCCCCATAGTGCAGAGGGCCCAGGACAGGTGTCAGGGCTACCTGGATGGGGGGACACGAGCCCCGTGGTGCTGAGCCCATGTCAGGGATGGCACAGAGCAGCCAAAGCAGAGGAGAGGAGCAAAGCTGGGGTCAGGCATCATCCCCGCTCCCCATCACCCCCTCTGGTCCACCAGCCCTGGCCACGCCCCCTTGGGGATGAATATTGGCCTCCGTCACCTGAGGGGACACCCTGATGTCACCCACCACCTCCACCACGCGGGGGCTGGCTCAGCCCAGGGCTGTGGGTGGGTACCCAGACCCCCCCCACCCCAGGCAGGGCACCCAGCGTCACCCATGGGGTGAGGGTGTGCCACTGCCGCGGGATGGGGTGCTGGGGTGAGCATCTCCCCACGGCTGGCGGGATGCAAGCTGCTGCCTCCAGAGCCGGGAAAGAGCTTGGGAGAGCATCCCGCAGGCTGGGGAGGGGATGAGCTGGGGTACGGGGGGAGCCTGGGCTGGAAAGGGCACCGGTAGGGGACAGTTTTGGAGCCCAGCCTTTGGGGACACCAGCAGCACCAGGACACCCAGGCGAGGGGGGAGAGGAAAGCCTGACCCCCATCTGCAGCATAAAGTTTCTCCAGGTGCGAGCAGGAGCCGCTTTTCCAACCCGGGAGCTCACACCGATTCAGGTCTTCCCCTAAAATAAATACATTAAAATCTCTCTGACCTGGGATATCTCAGGGAATAAATGCCAACAAACCTGCTTGGGAGCTGAATGGTAAAAAAAAAAAAAAACCAAACAAACCAAAAAAAGTGACTGAAAGCCAGGAAACTCCTGCACAGCCGGAAAACACTCGTCGCATTTATCCCGAAGAAGGAGGAAGGTGAGCGAAGCGCAGAGCAAGATCTGACAGAGGGAAGCGGGAGGACAGCTGAGGACACGAGAGGCCATTCCCGCCGGGAACAGGGGGACTTCAGCCTGCGGATGAGCCCACTGTTGCTCCGCTCCCTGGGGTTGAGGATGGGCTTGGAAGGTTCCCGTGTCCCCCCCAGGGAACCTGGGGCTGCCCCCCTCTATCCAAAGGTGGGGACCCCTCCCCGCTTGCTGCCTTCTGAAAGGATGGAGAAGGAACAAGAGCAACGCTGGGAAGAAAGTGCCCGTCAGCAGGATGCCACCATTATCTCCAGAGCGGATCCGGAGCGCGTTTCCATCGCTGCTTCCAGCCACCCCATCACCCCCCCCCCCCCCCCCCGATCCCTAGGGACGTTAGGGACATTTCAGCAATCCCCATCTCACTTTCCTCGCCAAGACGAGCCCCCGCATGGCCACAGGGGCAAGTTGTAGGATGCTGATTCTAGGTTAACGAACCACCCGGTCAGGATAATTAATCGCAACCTCGTTGACACTGGTTTTAGCCGAAACCTCCCCAAATACCCCACACGCTCCCTTTGCCTGCCCCTCTGTCAGCAGCCTGATGAAGACTGACTCATGGGCGGCGGCAAGTTCGGCACCTAATTATTACGAAGACCGACAATCCTATTAAAATTAAACCTCTCCCTTCTCTCTGCTCCAACATCCCAGCGTCCCCCAGCCGCGGGCAGCCGGGTCCCGCTCGAAAGCAGGAGAGTTTACAAAGTGCTGGCAGCGGCTCCAAGTTTCCATCTTCGCCCGACTCGGGGGACCAGCACCCCGAGAAACATCCTTGGAGTCACCGGGATGGGAAACCGCCGGCGGGAGCGAAGTCAGAGGGAAGAGATTGCAGTTGGGAACAAAGCTCACACCTGCTGGAGACGCATCCCCAGGCGCTGACAGCACAGGGAACTGGTTGGCATCCATCTCCCCAGCTGCAACTCCAGCCAGCGCCGGGTTAAGGCAGGGGACAAGGGTGGCGTTTCATTCCTCCTTGATTATTATTTTTGCTTTTTCTTTTTTTTTTTTTTTTTTGGGGGGGGGTGGGGTGGCGTGGGTGGCAGTGAAGCATCCCCCAAGCTGGTCCCACAGCAAGGTCACCGCCGAGACGGAGTGGGTAGCGGCGACAGCCAACATTTCGCACAAAGCACAACCCGGCATGCTGATGAGCGCAGACGGCCCCTCGCCTTACCAGCTGCAGGCAGCAGAATCCGACCAGCGTACATCTCCCATTGCATCTCCCCATGGTTTCCCAGCCGGAGCCTCGGATTTCCCCCACCGTGGCCTCGCCTCGCCGTCCTCCAGCTCCTCACCAGCCTCCTCTTCTCCAGCAGAGCCGCCGCCCGGGGAGCATCAGGGGGGCACCAGCAACATGTCCCGCTCTCCAGCCTCCGGCCAGCTCCGGTACTTTCTTCACAGCAGCCCTGCCGTCTCCCGCATCCTGCCAGGTTAGCACAGAGGCGGGCTGGGCTCAGAAAGGGGCATCGCCCCCCTTCTCCGCCTTCCTCCCCCCTTCCACCCCCTCAGCCCCGCATCCCCCCGAGCCCGTCACAGCCCCATCCCCCGGCTCAGGGACCCCGGGGCCGCGCACACCTCGCCATCCATCCCCGGGGCGCGCAGGTTTGCGCGGAGCCCGCCCGGCCCCTCTATTGTCTCTCCCGCACAGCCGCGCTCCGCGCCCCGGGGGCGGGCGGGGAGGAGGCGGCGGGTGGGGTCGGGGGCGCGCCGGGCAGGGCGGGCCGCGGCCGCCGGAACAAGGCGAGACGCGCTCCCGGCGGGGCCCGGCGGGCGGCGCGGCCGGGCGGGGGGGAGGCCAGGCCGGGGACGCCGCGCCGCGCCGAGCCCTTGGCGGCTTCCGGGGGCGCCGGGCAGCGCGGTCCCTTCGCCGCAGCGGTCGGCAGGCGCGGCTCCTGATCGCTCCCGCTTTTCCTTCTTGTATTTGTCTTCCTTTTTTTTTTTTTTTTTCCCCCATTTATTTATTATTTTTTTCCTCCCTCCGGAGGCAGGTGGGGCTGGGTCAAATCCCGGCGATTTGCGAATGTAAAGGGCTGGTGAGCGGCTTGCCCTTCCGCCGGCCCTGCGGCCCCTGGGTGGTGCATGGACCCGCGGCACAGAGACCCCGCACCCACCTCCGCTGGGGGATCCCTGGGGTGGCCCTGCCAGGGCAGCAGCTGGGCTCGCAGGGAGGACACATGGCCCAGCCCTGGGAGGCAAGTCCCCGCGATCCCCCCGCGGAACCCTGCTCCACAGCCCGGCACACGCGGCTCCAGGGCCGGGAGCGGCCGCTGGCCAGAGGCGGGGCAGCACCCAGCCACCCGGCATCGGCTCTCTGCTCCCAGGGGGCTCGCAGGCTCAAACCCAGCAGGTCTGGGCAAGGAGGTGGGTGCAGGCAGAGCTGGCAGGGTACGGCCCCAAACCGCCACCCACCCGGCTCGCCTTTGTTCTTTTTTTTCACAGCGCACCTTCAGGGGGATCGCGGAGTGCACATCTGCCAAGGAATAACCGGGATGCTGCTTTTCCACTGCTTCAGAAACCTCCTGAAATGCCATCCAGCAGAAGGACTTGGGAACAATTTGCTGCTTTCCAGTTCCATGATTTCTTAATCCTCAGCCCTGATTTTTTTAAGGAAGCATCTCCTAAACCAGCCCCACATAGACTTAAGCAGCAGAGCAGCTCTGCACGGGATCCGAGGGGCTGCGACCTTACAGATGTGTTTGTGTGCAAGTGTCGGTCTGGCCGCGGTCTAACCTGGCCCATCCAAGCTTGCAAGGGCTCACACATCCCCCTGTGCTGCCAGGACCAGCCGACAGCACCCCCAACACCTGGACCTTTTCCTTCATCCTCCATGGTGGGACTTTCTCTCCCTCTCAACTCTTTCTGCGCTCCCAGGAGTGTTTTGGGAGGCTTTTCAGAAAACACTTGGCTTCCGTGAATGCAAAAAAACATACTGCAAAAAAGCAGTGGGTTCACCATGCTCTTAACCTGGGGTCCTGGGAGAGGTGGTTGAACCCAGACTGAGCCAGAAGGTGTTTGAAACACGGGGACCTCAGCATTTATCCCACACTGTCTTGGTGACCCATGTCTCGGTCTCACCCATGCCTCGTCGTGCAGGCTGCCGAGGATCCCACCCATGGACCTGCCTCCCCTGTGATACCTCCACTGTGGGCTTGATTCCATCACCCCCAGTGCTCCTGGCTCCATCATCTCCAAGTCCTCACCAAGAGCCTGAGAAAGGTCCCATCACCCTCATCCCAAGTGTCCCTGGCTCCATCATCTCCAGGTCTTCACCAAGAGCCTGAGAAAGGTCCCATCACCCTCATCCCAAGTGTCCCTGGCTCCTAGGGGTTATTTGTTGGGGGGAACCAGCCCCATCTCCAGGATCAAGCTTGTGGGCTCCTCTTGGATTTAAGCACAGCAGAAACCCGGAGCAGAGGGACCGGTTTCACTCCATGGGCCAAAAAAAGATGAAGATCCAACTGCCCCCCATAGCATTTTGTTGGCCATGCAAATCTGCTCAGCTCAACCCTCCCCATCAGCTCCAAAAAATACCAGAGAAAGGCAAAACACTCCCGTGTAAAATCATGAAAACCCATACAATGGTGCTGAGATCCTGCCTGGCTCTCGACCAGGCGGAGTTTCACGAGGAATCAATTTTAGATTAAAAAAAAGGTCAATATAGCGTGTCAAAGCGCTTCCTTAGGAGGCGAGGAGATAACTTCATTTGCGAGTGGGTGGGAAACGAGCCCAACATTTTGCCTTTCGCTGAGCTCGTACCCGCCACCCTCCAGACCCCACAACACTTGGCTGTTATTTTTTAATTTTTTTTTTTTTTTTTTTTGGCAAGAAAAAACCCAGATGACCAAAATTATGGAGGAAATATTAGGAGGAAATTAAATCGGGGGCACGGTATTTATTCATGGGGATCCATAAATAAATCCATGAATACGGCCTGGCCAAGCTCTCCATCCCCAGGGCAGGAGGAGCCAGGTGGGATCGCTTCCCCACGTACCCAAAATCATCTCCTTCCACCCAAAAGGGGTGTTCTAAGTAAAAAAAAGTATAGATCTGTGTGCCAGAGAGAGATCTCTCTGCCTGGGCTGTAAACAGAACACGTGAAAATTATCTTTTTTTCACTAAAATGATATTTTTACCCAAAAATGTCTATTTTTTGCTCAAAAAAAACCAACACAGGGATTGTGGGTTTTTCATTTTTTTCTTCCCCCCCCCAAAAAAAGAAAAAAATATGGAGCAGAAAGAAATCACACCACTGGCAATTCCTGCTTCCCTTCCCGATGCCCTGTGCAGAGCCGGGTACCTGCTGGGACACCGGGACTTGGGGCACTTGTATCCGACACTGGAATTATTCAATATTTCCAAATGGAGGCAAAAAATACAATACATTTTCCCCCGGGATGAGCATCGGCAGCGCTCCCAGAGCAGCCAGCAAATAGTTATTTGGGAGACGAATCAGGCGCAAAGCTGCTGCAGGGTTGGGAATGCTCTTTGCTGTCTTAAAAAAGGCAAAACCAGGGAAAAAAAGGGAGGTTTTAGGTTAACAGAGAACACCCAAAGGCCATCACAGTTTTGCAGCCCCAAGCCCTGCCATTGGGGTTGGGGTTTTTTCTCCGTCTTTTCCTCCTGGGCTCTTGGGGTTGATTTTTTTTTTTTCCCCTTCTTTGGGGCTGAAACCGTTGTCCAGGCTTGGCGATGATTCGGAGTGTGAATTTTGGGGGTGAATTTATACCAAAGCACCAAATCTCAGCACGGGGATGTCCCGGGAGAGGCCGGCGGGGACGTGCCAGCCCACGGGAGTTGCTGCCGAGACAAAGCCAAGGGGGCCCCGGAGCATCTTTCACCCACTCAAGCAGTAATTAATGACACTGAGTTGTCAGAACAAGACAAAATGATGATTTTTGGCGTGTTTATTGGCAAAGAAATCTTCGAAAGGGCCCTATCTATCTGGGTTATGGTGACGGGGGAAAGACATTCATTCCGATGCATTATGTAAATCAGTGCGGGGTAAATACATGCAAATCATCGGCACAGGTCGCGTGTAATTAAGCTCATCAGGTAATTCCCCTTAATGGGGACGGGGTTTGCGCTTGGCTCAGGCTAAATCCCTGCAGAGGCTGACGGGAGGCTGGATTTTGGCTGCAGAGCCAGGATACGCACACCTTCGCTGCTCGAGGGCTGAAGGTCTCTGGGGTTTATGTTAATGAGCCCCTAATTAACGAGTGGCAAAGCAGCCCTGTAAGTGGGAGGGAGGAGGCGAGAAGGTGCAGCCCAACACCTTGCGATGGGGCAGCCAGTGGGGATGGACACGGCTCCTCTGGGCTGTGCTGGGACGGAGCAGCCTGGGGACAGGGACATCCCGGTCCCAGGGTCAGGGATGCGCCATCCTTGGGGTCAGGGATGCTCCAGCCTTGGGCTCAGGGATGCTCCAGCCTTGAGATCAGGGATGCTCCAGCCTTGGGCTCAGGGATGCTCCAGCCTTGGGGTCAAGGATGTTCCATCCTTGGGATCAGGGATGTTCCATCCTTGGGGTCAAGTACGTTCCATCCTTGGGGTCAGGGATGCTCCATCCTTGGGGTCAGGGATGCTCCAGCCTTGGGGTCAAGTACGTTCCATCCTTGGGGTCAGGGATGCTCCAGCCTTGGGATCAGGGATGCTCCAGCCTTTGGGTCAGGGATGCTCCAGCCTTGGGCTCAGGGATGCTCCAGCCTTGGGGTCAAGGATGTTCCATCCTTGGAATGAGGGATGTTCCAGCCTTGGGGTCAGGGATGCTCTGCCCAGGGATTCCCCAACCCTGGGGTTATGGACATTCCATCCCTGGGTCCAGGGATGCTCCATCCCTAGGGTCATGGATGCCCCAGTCCTGGAGTCAACGGTGCTCCAGCCCTGGGTCCAGGGATACTCCATCCCTGAGGTCAAGGACACTCCAGCCCTGGGGTCAGCCCTGGGACCAGGGGTGCTCCATCCCTCGGCCCAGGGATGCCCCAGTCTTGGGCTCAGGGATGCTCCATCCCTGGGATGAGGGACGATCTGTGGGATGGGGAGCCCAAATCTGGGCTTCAGGCTTGTGCCGGGGCCAGCAGCCCACACCCAGCCGCTCTGCTGCTGGCCTTGACCTGACCCCATCGCTCCTCGCCTTGCCTGGGGACAACCACAGACCCCCATGACCCCGAGGGACACCTCGTGTCACCCCAGGCAGAGCATCCTCCACCCGCCCGGCCCCGCAGGGACCAAGGGAAGCGCCACAATGGCACAAACCCAACCAAAGCAACTTCCCCAACTACCTCCAGCAGCAAACACACATCTATTTAACCAACCTTTCCCCGATTTTAACGTAATTAGCCATCAGCCTGCCAATCAACGTCAGCTCCTGCGGATCCCCGTTAATGGATTGCTGTTCAGCCGGCTGCTATTGAATCGATATAGAAATTAAAATGCGTTCACGCCATTCTTCCTTAGTTGTCATCTTATCTCGGTGTCTAGTGAAAAGCGCGGCAGATTACAGAATCCATCATCATTTAGCCTTTGTAGCTTGCAAAATTCATAATTAACAAAAAATTTCTATTCACTTGCTCATGTAATTTAATTAGTTTTCCATTAAATAGAGACTAAATATCATCTAATCCCCCAACAGAGCAAATAATTGTTTTCCATTCTTTTAGAAATTATCACTTGCTTATTGTAACTATCAAAATTCATTAGAAGCTGCCGAGCGGCAGTGGGGAAAGGTGGGACAAGCGCTGGAGGAAGGAGAGGGAGGTAATCAGAGGGGGCGGCAGGGCTGGGGTGGCTGAGCTGGGACCCTCCGGTGATGTCCCCGTCATGCCCAGCATCCAGTGCAGGATCCGACCTGCCGCACCATGCTGGGGTGCTCTGGCTACCGTGGCCGTCTCCGGCTGGGATCGCTTGCCAACGGTGGTGCTGCCCATGGGTCAAGGAGTGGGATGGGGACGGGGGCAGGGCCAGCCACGCAGGACAGGGGGTCGCTGCCCACCCCCCCGTGCCCACCGAAAGCAGCCATCAGCCAGAGCAGCTCTATTGGAAGAGAAGCGAGAAGTACAAATGAGATGAGACACAAAAAAGGAGCCTTGAGGAGGTAAGAGGTAGCCTTTGGAGAAAAAGGAGGAGGGATGTGGAACGGGATATTGCTGGGGGCAGCTGAAGATGGCCTCACGGAAGGAGGCACTCCTGATGGAAGAGGGATGCTCTGAGCGACTGCAGCCTGTGGAGGACCCATATGAGCAAGGACACCCCCAGAGGGACTGTGGCCTGTGAAGGACCCACGATGGGGCAGGAGAACAGTAAGAAGTAAGGAATGACAGAGAGAATCTGCTGTGCACTGACCATTAGAGTCACAGAATCACAGACTGTGTTGGGTGGGAAGGGACCTCTAAAGGCCATCTAGTCCCACCCCCTGCAGTCAGCAGGGACATCTGTAACTAGATCAGGTTGCTCAGAGCCTCATCCAGCCTGGCCTTGGATGTCTCCAGGGATGGGGCCTCCACCCCCTCTCTGGGCAACCTGGGCCAGTGTCTCACCACCCGCAGTGGAAAGAACTTCTCCCTAATGGCTGATCTAAACCCGCCCTGCTCTAGTTTAAACCATTGCCCCTCGTCCTGTCGCTCCGTGCCCTTGCAAACAGCCCATTGCGTCACCAAAGGGGTCGGAAGGGACCGAGCGTAACGTGTGGTGGAAACAAGGGGAGTCGATATGAGGCAGGGGGAAGAGAAGTGCTGGAATGAAGCTGAGTCTGGAGAGCGGGTAGAAAAGTCATTTTTCTAAGTGTTTATCCGGATCCTGGGACAGATTTAATTTATAGTGGAAATCTCTCAAGCAGATACCTCCCTTGGAGGAATAAACCTGTTTAAGAAAACAATTTTCTCTGCGCTGGGATTACGCCTGTAACGGTTTGCTGCTGCCATGCCCCGGAGCTGGCACGGCTCCCACGCAGGATGGGAGCCAAGAGGGGCCCGCGCTGGCCCGGGAGCCAAGGGGCAACCGGCCCCGGAGCTGCCTGGCCCCAAGCCCCCCCAGGGCATCGCCCTGTCCCCAGGGCCTGGTGGCACTGCCGGCCCTGGCAGTGTCTGGGGTGTGCGGGTACATGTGTGCGGGTGTACACGCCTGTGCACATGCATGTGCGTGTGTATGTGCACGTTTGCACCCGTGTGCGTGTAGCTGCGTGCATGGGAGTGCTTTTGTGGGTGCACGTGTGAGTTGTATGTGCACAAATGTGCATGTGTGTGTGCATTCAGTGTGCTGTGTCCAGCTCTGGAGCCCTCAGCACAAGAAGGACATGGAGCTGTTGGAGCGGGGCCGGAGGAGGCCCCGGAGATGCTGGGAGGGCTGGAGCCCCTCTGCTGTGAGGACAGGCTGAGAGAGCTGGGGGGGTTCAGCCTGGAGAAGAGAAGGCTCCGGGGAGACCTTCCATCCCCTGCCAGTCCCTAAAGGGGCTCCAGGAAAGCTGGGGAGGGGCTGTTTGCAAGGGCATGGAGCGACAGGACGAGGGGCAATGGTTTAAACTAGAGCAGGGCGGGTTTAGATCAGCCATTAGGGAGAAGTTCTTTCCACTGAGGGTGGTGAGACACTGGCCCAGGTTGCCCAGAGAGGGGGTGGAGGCCCCATCCCTGGAGACATCCAAGGCCAGGCTGGATGAGGCTCTGAGCAACCTGATCTAGTTACAGATGTCCCTGCTGACTGCAGGGGTTGGACTAGATGGTCCCTTCCCTTTAGAGGTCCCTTCCCACCCAACACATTCTGTGATTCTATGCATATGTGTACATGTACGTATGCGCAGGGCACAGCCTTGCACTCCTCGCTTTGCACAGCCAGGATTTGCCCTGATTTGGTGCCAGCCAGCTCCACCAGCAGTCCTGTCCCCCCCACAGTGGGTGCCAGCCCCCTGGTGGTGCCCAGCTCTCCCGGCAGTGACCCCACGGGCCGGCCAAGCCGTGGGGAAAGCACACGGGGCTGGCCGTGCCCACAGAATCACAGGGTGGGAAGGGACCTCTGGAGATCACCTAGTGCAACCCCCTGCCAGAGCAGGGTCACCCAGAGCAGGTGGCACAGGAACGCGTCCAGGCGGGGTTGGAATGTCTCCAGAGACGGAGACTCCACCACCTCTCTGGGCAGCCTGTGCCAGGGCTCTGCCACCCTCACAGGAAAGAAGTTCCTCCTCATGTTGAGGTGGAACTTCCCATGGTCAAGTTTGTGCCCGTTGCCCCTTGTCCTGTCGCTGGGCACCACTGAGAAGAGCCTGGCCCCATCCTCCTGACACCCACCCTTTCAGTATTTAGAAGCATTGATAAGATCCCCCCTCAGTCGTCTTTTTTCCAGACTGAAGAGACCCAAATCCCTCAGCCTTTCTTCGTAAGGGAGATGTTCCATCCCCTCAGCATCTTGGCAGCCCTTTGCTGTCCCCTCTCCAGCAGTTCCCTGTCCTTCTTGACCCAGGGAGCCCAGAACTGGACCCAGCACTCCAGCTGCGGCGTCCCCAGGGCAGAGCAGAGGGGGGGATGACCTCCCTCCACCTGCTGCCCACACTCTTCTTGATGCCCCCCAGGATGCCATTGGCCTTCTTGGCCACAAGGGCCCATTGCTGGCTCATGGTCACCCTGTTGTCCCCCAGGACTCCCAGGTCTCTTTCCACAGAGCTGCTCTCCAGCCGGTCAGCCCCCAACCTGTGCTGGTGCGGGGGGTCATTCCTCCCCAGGTGCAGCACCCTAAGCCCCAGCTGGGCCCTGTGGAGCATTAGACCTGCTCAGCTGAGTAACCTCCCACAGCAAATTACATTAAATCCATGTTTTGTCACGCTGGGGCCATAGTTAGGATCCACTGAACACGTGTCCTGTTAGCAGCAGGTAGGTGCTTCTCCTAAATCAATTTTTGGGCTCTTCACAGGGGCTGGGACGTCAGCATGTGGTTCCATCTGTCACCAACGCAGGTGGGCATCAATCTGGCCCTAATTGCTGACAGCAATTGTCAGTGGCAACTCAGAGCTGTGACTGCCCAAGTCGCCCTCCTCACCCTGTTGGCACCGGGCGCTTATTTGATCCACGAGTTGGGGATGTGCTGGGGAACGGAGATTTCTCTCGCAGTGCTGGGATGGGCACAAGGACCTGCCTGGGAAGCCACTGCTGTGGCGAGTTTGCTGGTGCTCAGGTGGCCATGGCCCATGCAGTGGGGAGATGCCCTTGAAGCAAACCAGCCGCCTGCCCCAGCCACTCCCTTGGGAACAGGGGATTTAGTGTTAATCCGGATCATTTCCCTGATCTGGGTCACCGCTCCACAGACACCCACACTGAGGCGCTGGAGGGGTGTCTGAGGGCAGAGAGGGTGGCACCCACTCGCCCCTGGGTGGGCTGCGGACCCATCCAGCCCCCACTGCCTGATGCTGAGCACCCTACATGGGACCCCCAGGCTCTGCGGGACCCCCGGGCGCAGCAACCGCTGCCCAACAAAACCCTCCAGGACCCAGGGCAGAGGGAGAGCCCTCCCTGCTTCCCTGCAGATTCCTGGGTTGGGAAACAGGGAAAAAACCCTTTTTTCTTCTTTTAAACAAGCAAAATTGTGAAACTGCAGGGTTATCACCCTGGCACCGCTGGCTCAGCCCCAGGAGTCTTCCCTCTGATGCTTGGGCATATATTCAAATAAAAACATAAACCCTCAGGGATTATAACAGTGTCTAATTAAGCACTAAAAAAAAGGTGTGCCGGCACCCTCCTTGCCTGCCAGCCCTCGGTGAGGGGACAGAGGCACGGTGTCCGTCCTCAGGCACAGGGCTCCCGTGTTGGTGGCTCCGGGGAGGTCCATCGCAACCCGTGGCATTCCCAGCTGGAGTCCCAGCTCTCATTTACATGCGTTTCAGGGTACGTTATTCAATACTCTGCAGAGTTAAAAATAAATCTTCCCCCTGCTTCCAGCTCTCTCCGCCCGCCTGTTCAGCTGAAGGGTGATTTGTTTGCAGTCGGATACATTCATTCACTGTGATCCGGAGATGGGTCTTCCCGTGTCTGCACCATCACCTCCCCGATGCCTGGCTCCAGCCGTGCCTGGTTCCCCCCACGGGGACAGATGGACGTCGAGGGCAGTGGGACAGGGATGACCACAGAGTTCCAGGGCTGTAGTAGCCATTCCTGCGGGCTCCTGCCTGCCATTCCCGCTGGGAGTCGCGGAATGATGGGAGGTGGATGTCGGCAGCGGATTGGGACCAGACCTGCTCTGGTGAAGCTGATCTTCCCTGCATTTGAACCTGGAGCTCTGCTGTGTCTGAGGATTCACGCCTCACGCTGGGATCCATCACCCATGGATGAAGAGGATCAGCGAAGGAGACAAAGTTGGTGTTGATGGTTTCCCATGCTCTCCATCCCCAGCTGTCTGCTCCCAAAGTCACTTTGGCTGCAATGATGCAGGAACCAGGAGCAGAGACCAGCTCTGCTCCAGGCCCAAGGGCTTCAAGAGGAACACTGCGCTGAGTGAGGTCCCGTGTCCCCGCGGGATACAGACAGCCTGCAGCCATCTGCTGACAGGACACGGCTCAGGTGAAGGGGACTGGGGACAGTGCCACACACCCCAGGAGACATCACCCTGCCTCCTACGGAACACAGCCACGTCTCCCTGCCTCCTTAAAAGCTGTGCTGGCCCCAGGAGTGCCATCCTCCAGCTTTTTTCTTCTGCCCACAGCAGAAAACAGGAAAAGACATGCTCTCAAGGGGACCCTGCGCTTCTTCCCTTTTCACTGCACGAGCTGTACCGATTTTCCACCTCTTAAATACCTGGCGGCTGCAGCAGATTCCTCCTGGTCAAACGCTGGCCACGACTGCGCAGGACAGTCTTACGGCACGGCACTGCTGGGGTGGGAGCATCGCGTGTCCGCGCTCCATCCTCCCAGCTCAACTGCAGCCCTCTGGTTCGGGGCAGAAAGGCAGAGAGAGGTGAGAAACGCCCAATACAACCTGAGCTAAGGCAACAAACAGGGAGGAAAAAAAAGGATGAAAAGTCGTAACAGCTGAGATGGACACAGAAGAGAAATGCAGCATGTATTCTTCATACCAAGTTAATTAACATCAGACAACGACCTGTGGTGTGGGGAAGCCCCCTTGTGTGTTCTCACAAAGACCAGCTGACGCTCAGCACCGAGTCAAGGGCTCGAGGGCAGTTTCAGCCTTGGCTAAAAGTCAGGGCAGAGCATTCCCCTCTGCAAGAGCACAGCAAGCAGAGTCAGCCACGCAGCGGGTACAGGGCGAGATCTGGCAGAAGCAACCCCAGAAACCCCCGCCTGAAGCTAAGGCAGGGTGCGGGCACCCTTGTGCTGTCCCAGCAGTCGAACACGGGTCTATGAGGGGCAGATCCAACCTGCTCGAGGACCTGCCACCAGCTCGTACCACCCTCCTGCCAGCCTACTTCGGGAGAGGGGACACGCAGCCTGTCTGGTTCCCCCACTGCCGAGCACTGAATACACTGTGCCCGTCACAGAAAACTCACTCCCTTTACATTTATTTAGAGCAGGAGGCTGGATTTTACTCAAAAACATGAAAATAGGATTCAGCAGTAGCCCAATAATTATTTCAAGTGTGGTCATTTTTATTGCCATGAATAAAAAATAAAGCTGCTCTCCTGAAGTTAACGTCTATGGTTTCCCCGGGATATATACGAGGGAGGGCCTTGATTTAGGATTGTACAATAGAAAAGCAAAACAGAACAATAAATCCCATCCACACAGTTCCTGTAAAAAGCTATCTATTTCAGTTTTGACCGTATAAAAAAAAACAACAAGAGAAACTCGACAGGGAATATAAAAGCCACATGTGGAATTTAAACAAATTTTACCAATTTCAAGTGATCTGGGTAAGGGTTTACCAGTCGGTGGTACAGCCAAAATTAAAACCTTTTCAATTCTAAATTTTCCTTCCTCCCCAAAGAAGGGGAGGTGGTGGAAAAAAGCTGTACAGCGAGACCACGCAGACATTGCAGCCTGCGAGAGGGCGGCTTGTCTCGTCAAGCTGCTGCAACGTTTTCCCACTGCTACGAGGGTGAGGGGGGCTGGCGCCAGTGAGAAGAAAGTCAATACGACTTCTGTAAACCAAGGATTGCCAGGGCACGAATCCCACCGTTGCCTCGTCGGCTTCACTGGATCTCCCCCATGTACAGTCTTTTGTCGCTGGATGCGGAGAGTACTGCGGGAGAGAGCCGGGGGGGGGAGGGAAAGGGAGGAATATGAAAATTAACCACGATAGTTTGAGACCTCCACTAACGACACATCATTTGAATTGAACTACTCATTTCGCTTGCTGTAAGTGATCTAGAAAGCCAAATTTCATTTGCTGCCCAAAACCACTTCACGGAATTACTACTCCGACACCTAATCACACGCTGTGCGTCGCGGCTGCCATTCCCCTGTCCCAAGGCAGGCATAACGGCGTACTGCCTGTAATGGCTAAGCATTAAAATGGTAAAGAGAAGCGTATAAACACGCTGTTAACGCTCTCAAGCATCCGGAATCGTTATCTCCATGGCAAAGAGCGTTCAGATTGCAAACCGGGCACTGCCGTCGGGACTGCGTGCCGCTAGAGGGCACAGGCTGGCCAGGAAAGCCTCGCCGGGAACACATTATTTTATCAGAACAGGCAAAATGCAGCTGGCACCCAACTACAACAAGCCACCGAACTACCGTAACTCAGAAAAGGCTCTTCAGGCAGACACAAGTGTCAAAATAATGACCCAGAGACACTGCTCTTGACACTGTCAATGGTTTCAATGAAGTCCAGGAGAGATTTGGGGGATTTCTAAATGAAGGTGCAGACTGGTGTCTGTTACCTTGCTGCATTTTGGCTCCCCATGCACCCTCCCGTGCAGATGAGTATTGTGGAGCGGGTGCAGCGATTTACAAGATTGACGTTCCCAGATGTTAATAGAAATCAATTGCATAACCTGCATGCAGCGCCCAGACAGGTTTTTAATTTTTATTTTAAGCTGAGTGACTGATTCACAAAGAGGAGCTCAGCGGAATACAATTGCAAACGATCCGCTCCAAACCGGAGAGGAGAGATCGCTCTGCTCTTCCAGCACAGGCTCTGATCTGAAGACAGGGCAATGAATAACCAAGGAACAAACCCATAACTCACTGCCCTGCTGCAGAGACTGTCACCCTCGGCGCAACCAAGCTCTTGGCTTCACTTTGGGGTTGACTCTTGTCAATTTTTGGCTGGAGCAATGCGGTGACCTGGCCGATGGTGCAAGTGTTTCCATAGAAACAAACAGCACCCTGCGGTCCTGCCTGGGCCGCACACCGCGCCAAGAAACTGATATGAAATCTGGTCTCAGCTGATGCACGGTGGTTAAAAACGTTCTGAAAAACACCACCACGAGCATTGTCTCACCCAGCACTGATATGTGGTGCCATGTGCTGGTCACCTCTAGAATGGGGACAAAACCTGCTGCACAAAGAGTTGCCTTTGCTTCCTACTTTGGATAAGAGATCCCAGGCTGGAGACATGCTCCCAGGTGGTCACTGTCCACATCTGACCACCAAATGTATGGTTATATCCCTGCTGTCCAAACCAAGGTACCCCAAAATCTTTTTTGCACAGCCCTTGGGAAGTCTGGACAAGCCCTAAGCAGCAGCAGCCAAGCCACAGCTCACGGCCACCCACAGGTGACCAGCAGCTCGGACCACCAGCCACCCTGCTGCTATACAGGTGCCCCCACCCAGGTCCCTGCCTGGGCAGGACACAGCAGAGCCCCTGCTCTCAGCCCAGGATCCCGGGGCACATCCAGCCCAACTCCCGCCTGTGGGAGAGCAGCAGGCAGGAGTCCGCTACCCCTACATTTGTCTCTGATACTCGGGGTTCTGGGTCACAGGCAGTTTTGGGGCTGTTTTCCACAGCATTGGCAGTTCAACCAGCCCTGAAACTACTTCCCCAGCTGACTTGAGGCGGGGAGGACTTACTGATGGGTTCCTCCGGATGGAAAGCCAATTCGTTCACCGACCCGGCGTGACCTGGAAGCTTGTACAAAATCCTTCTGGATGTGGTGTCCCACACGTAAACAAACCTACAAGAGAGTCATTAATGAGCGCAGGCATTTGCGAAGGGAAAGCAGCTGCCCCCCACACCAATGGCTTATTCCGGCAGCGGTTCACCACCCGGGCTGGAACAGATGCAGCTCATAGTGAGGATAAACAAGGAGCTTCTCAGGAGCAAAATGCTGCGCTGCCCAATACAGAAGAGCAGCCGTCTGAGCAGGTAGGAGCTCACATGTCAATTCGGTGTCAAAGGCCTCATAGCGCAGCAGCCCCATTTCACCTCTCGTGAAATGGGATTTGGAGACGGATTTGAAACCATGAGGCTGTAGAGATCTTCAATACAGCCCCAACACAGTGGGCTAAGGGAGGAAAATTAGGGCTGGGAGTGGGGTTTTCACCCTTGCAAATGCCTGCCTGCAGGCCTGGAGGTCAGCCTTGGTTTGGGCTGGCTGGCAAGCAGCGAGGAGGAGCCCAGGTGCTCGACCAGCCCCTGCGACAGTGTAATCCCTCATAGCCAACAGCCTTATATATGGATTTCTTCCTGCTGTGCCATTAAAGTCATAATCTACTTCCCAGCATTTATTGTCAGGTTGCGCCGAGCCCTTTGACTAACCTCCTGCAGGCCTTGCCGCGGGCCCCCACCGCTGCCGGGTCCTGCCTGAGCACCACGCCTTGGCTGAAGGGCCAGAAGCCACTGGGATCCTTCAAGCAGGAGGTCAGAGAGAAACTGCTGTCACCAGGCACAGACCAGCTTTCAGATTACTCTCATAAAAGATCTCAGAAAGTGGGGGAAACAGTGCCTTGCTATAAACCACACTGTAGCCGAGATCACTGGTTGTCCCCCACGGATGCCGACTGCTGCCTGCATGGTGGGGTGGCTGCACACAAGCTCCGCTGGGAAGCAGAGCGATGTTTTGACCCCAGTTATGGTGACGACCCGCAGGAGTGAGTGGGATTTTTTAATACATCAAAACAAGAAGAGCCCTGAGCGACACCCTACAACGCAGTCAAGGCAATGCTGCACCCCACCTGCGCAGGAACGCTGCATCCTTCCCTTCCGAACACAATGGCCTTGCCACATGAAATGGCATTTGTTACAAGGTTCACAGCTCCGCAAAACCACTCAGGATAGCTGCCAGTTCTGGACTACACTCACTCTGCCTTCTTGTTTTACTCTGCAGGGAGGTGACTGGCAGCTAAAACAAAACCTGATGGGGCAGAAAAGGGAAGCGTGAGGGCAGCTTTGCTGCTCACATGCCCCAGAGGCATCACTATGGCTATTTACAGGGGATTGCAGAGGGTAAGGGCATGGGGGACGGCCCATAAAACACATGTAAAAATCAATCTACTGCATTACAGTCCTCCAAAGGAAGGTCGCTGCAAATGCCACTGTGCATCCCCATGTCTCACCTGCACAAATTCAAACATGCGGGGAGTCAACAGCCCTTTCATCAGCCCTGCACGCAGCCCAAGCTCTGAACACCAAGGCTGGACTGTTTCAGGTTTATGCAACGCTACCAACAACGGGTTCCTCAGCTTCACCTGTTCCTTTCCATTTGTCAGGGCTTTGCAGACCATACGAACAACAAGATTTGCTTGTACAATTAGCCTGTCTTTTAGTAGAAATAGAACTGAGCTTCTTTTCCCCCCAAAAAAGCACTGAATTATTTACAACACTTGCTGGCTAGATAGCGAGGACACTGGATACCAACACAGGGCAGACCTGCTTTGTTAGGAGCATTCATTTTTTAGGCTGGTGCTATTCTTTGACTTATTTTCTTTAAACACATGAAAGGGAAAAATGCAAACCTGCAACTTAAGTCATGAATGTTACTTAAAGCAGCATTTCTTCAAGCACAACTGTTTTCTCTAGCAGGCAAGAGCTGTATTGAATGCTTTCTCAAAGCACTCTACTGTTCTGTTTTTAATTTGGTATTGCAAAGCAGGCAAGCATTTTAAGTAGTTGATTTTACTATAACCTGCAGAGCTCAGCAGCAAAAAAAATATTCAGATAATTCTCCCTCCAACATACACAAACACTCCACACAATGCAGAAGGAGAGAGTAATCATTGGGGAACAATTTTGTACTCAGACAAATGAAACATTTGTTTGATCTTGCTTTGCTTTCCCAGCACATACTCCTCAAAAGAAAAAATTTAAAAGCTCAGAGAGAGCAGAAAGATTTGAGTGGCCTTGTCTAACCTGCCCTGGGGTCTGGCTCTTCCCCACGAATGTAACAACAAAGTTGCTGTCAGACCACAGAGCTACATCAGCATCTGCAGAACTAACCTAATGGCCTACGACTTCCAGCCACGCTTTGCCACCGAACAGATCAGCCACAGCCTTGGCAGATCAACACGCAGGCGTTCCTCCACCACCAGTGCTGCCCAGCAGGACTGGAAAGGAGAATCACGTCTCAGCCACTTGCTGTGACAGCTGGCCTCACTATATCTGGACAGTGAGAGCTAAAGTTCTCCCTATCCAGCAAATCAGAAACTCATTAATTTGCTGATTACTACTGCTCCATGCCCTGGACTCCAGCCTGCAGGAATTCCTGTCTCGATGTCACTGAGAGTGTGTCTGGATTTGCTCCAGCGGAGGCTGGTATCCTTCATGGTGACCTTCAGGGTCTGGCACAGACCCTCTGCTGGCTTCCTCCCTCTACCCGTTTTACTTCTCAGTTGCCTTAGTTTATAGAATATCTCATTTAAAAGTCCAATATGTGCTAATTTAGTCAGATATTTATTTCTTCTTACTCATTAATTAAAGTAAGGCAAAAGAATGACCCTTGGAACACCACTGGTGTCTCCTGCAAGCTGCCACACAGCAATTTAACTGGTATTTGTGGTCCTTATCAGCATAACCCCTCACTACACGCGCTTGCCCAGACTCCCTGCTTCTCAGAGACTCTCACAAGCATCTGCTGATATGACTGCAAGGACCTAGTCCACCAACAACCACGCTCCTGTCATCTGCTGGTCCTAGTGTTGGATCCTGCGGTTGAACACAAGCAATAATGTAGATCTCTACTCAGCTTTTGACAATAATAGTAAGATTTTACAACTATACGGTGCTCCTCCACTGTCACAGTATAAACACGTCGCTATTGTAATCAGGGCAGAGAATGAAGGGGGTTTGGGTCTTCACACCTCTACGCACAACTCTGAGTCTTCATATTAATTTTAGACATGATCCAACTCATTTCAGGAGTGCTTGCAAAACTGTTTGGGATTGCTGGTAACAGAGAAACGCAGTGGTAACTCACCTGTCAGCGGACCCCCCTGCGATTTTACTCCCATCCGGGGACCAAGAGCACCTCAGGAGATTCTAAAAAAAAAAAAAAAAAAAAAAAAAAAAAGTCCACAGATCTACTTCCAAAGAAAGATTTAGTTTTCCCCTTCTACTTGAATTAAAATCACCATGAGACTTTAAATATCATGAGCACCACTTTAATGATCTTCCTTCAGAAGTAAAGATGGTAATTACAGTTTTTATTTTATTGCTGGAAACATCCAGTGCCTTGTTATTTTACACAAAGTAGATAGTAAATGTAGAAAATACTTAATTTACAGCTAATTATAGCCGAACCGAGCAAAGAAATCCTGTTACTGCGGCTTTAATTGGAATCCCACTTTGTGCATTAATCTTTCTTTGAATTCTTATTAAATCTTTCTGGTTTAAACTTGAACTTAAAAAACAATTTACAGAAAAGTTAATAGCAGCAGCATTTTACAAACAATCATGTTTTAGTCTGCAGTCCACTCACCTTTTCAAAATTATGTACGTTCCCCTGGAAAATCTTTACACATCTCTCTTTAGGGGCAAACGGTCGCACATCCCAGATGCGAACTGCAACAGAGAGCTCACAGTAATTAGCTGGCGATGGCAGAGGCATGGGGGCAGGCGATGGCAGAGGCATGGGGGCAAGGTCAGCTTCTGGAAACCTTTCTTTTCCTAAGACGTGCTGCTAATGAGCAGACCTGGTCATGCTCCTTCTCTTTATACTTAGCTTTCCTCAGAAGCAAAAGGAAGCCAGCAGCTTTCCCCCGCAGAAAGCTTTGATATGAAAGGTCAAATGCAGAAATTTATAATTACACCAAGACCACTGCCAACGGGAGGGGAAAAATCCAAAACAACTATTACACAAACGAGCCACCATCTCCTTACATGAGCATTTGCTTTATTCTAACACGCTCCCTGATCACGCTTCTAATCAGATCAGCTTCGCTGAGCACCCCCCCAGAGGAGACAGGCAGTTTGGAAACTGTGCTGTCATTCCCTGCTGCCGGGAAACAGCCAAACCGCCCTGACAAGAGCCAGACCGAGTCTGAGTTCAACTGTCTGCGCAAATAACGTGTGCCATAGCTTGTGTCCTCACTGCCCTTCGGGAGACGTGACAAACCCTTCTGATGCAGCTCCTCCCTCCCTGCAAAGGACGTGACTGTCACCGGCATAACAAGAATTCAAGCTTTATCTCTGGAGCCAAAGTCCCTTCAGCCTATCCCCATGTCTGGTTCTTGTTTTGCTACGTCAAACAATTTGAGCTGTTCCTTCCTAAATGCCGTGCCAAGCTAGCATGAGAGCAGCGCCCCACAGCTGTGCTCTTGCATCAAGTAGGACATACCTGTGTTGTCCATTGCGTTGGAGAGCAGGTAGGAGCCTTCCGAACTGAGACTGAGTCCTGTCACCGAGTCCGCGTGTCCTCTCATCGTGTAAGTGAGCTTGTTCTGGCGAAGGTCCCACACCTTTCAGACACAACATTGTGGTTTAACAAAAAGACAGCCAAGACTGTTGGAATTGCTGCTTCCGAAGCATTTCACGCTGCTAGCGATCAGTCATCTGATGACATTAGCTTTCAGTTTCAGTTAGTGGGGTCTGAACGGCTAAAATAAGAGGCCAGAATTTTATTTGTGTTGAAGGAAAAATGGAATTTGCCCCTTCTAAGACTTCTTACCAAAGGTGTCCAACCACCAAGGAGCTAAATGTCAGCAGCCTCACACATGCAGGAATCTCTCTCTACCCGTCTATAGCTCCCCCAGCTCCCAGATTCCACTGATTGATGGCACAGAGACAAAATCCCCAAATTTCACGCTGTTCTTTCCCCGAAGAGGGGCAGTCTTTCAAGGGGCAGTCGGAACAGATCTCATGTCAGTGCTACACTTAGCGATGGCTCTCTGACAAGCACATGCTCCCCATACCTAGGTAATGCTGGAGCCCAAGGCTAAAAGGACAGTAAGACAGATTTAATCATATGGCTATCAGGAGAATCTCAGTTACCAGCTGAATGAAACATTGAGCTCGCTCTTAAATAAAATCTTTCCACACTAGCAGGTGATAAAGTAAGTTGCAAACTGGAGCAGAGGGCAGAGAGTGCGGATGTGTCACCACATTTTCTTTAGTTTACCTCATATATGGCTCTAGAGCCTCTGTGACAGGCACAGGCTGCCAGGAGAGCCAGCATACCGTATTGGCTCCAGGGGGTGACAGCAGTCCTGGGATGCCTGGCCAGGAATGCCAGGGCTGCCCAGGCTGTCATGTGGCAAACAGTCCTGGGGCAACTCCCTCAGAGTTTATTGGCCCTATATCAACAGCGAGGTCAGGCACAAGCGCATCCACGTGGCTCTCGTGACTGTAAAATTAACCAACAGGCTTCCACATTTATCCTTGACTAATGCAAGATGTGACGGGACGGAAAAGGTGTGTGCAGTCGGAAAGGCACACAGGGAAACAGGCATCCTACCTTAATATCATTGTCGATGCCTCCAGATATGATCTGATCGCTGGTGTCATTGAAAGTCACAGCCAAGACCTGGTACGTGTTCTGAAATGTCTGGACGGCAGCTTTTTTCCTGATATCCCACAGCTGAAAAGACACAGCAGTTGTAGAAGTTGCATAGAGACATTTAATGATAAAATTACAAGAAGTTGCACAGACGCTTGGCAGAACACACTCCTGAAATCCCCTCTTTTAGATCTCAGGAGATCTCTATAAAAAACAGAATAAAATTCTGGTGTGGTTGGAGCACAGGAGTGCAGGGGAGGGAAGAAGGGGCTAACATGTGAGCTTGCCTTTGTCGTGCTTTGTTAATGCAGTTCAGTGGAAAAAGTACAACTAAGCAGATGAATCTTCTTCATCTCCCAAAAGAATTACAGAAAAATAGCAGCAGTCAAATTTTATTTCAAATTTTTTTATTTCTGAAATCAATGTTATTAGATAATGAAATTATAAGGGTAACGGAAGGCTGAATTTAACCCACTTAAATCGGAAGACCCCAAAAAATCTTTCAAAGATCCTCTCTCACTTTCATTCCAGACTATCTCTTTACGCAATATACTGACCTTCACTGTCCCATCGTCGCTGCCTGTACAGACAAGCTGGGGTCCTCGCCTCGCTGGGTAACAGGAGTTAACGAATGATGTATGGCCCTTCAGTCTCTTCACTCTCTCTCCAGTCTCACTATCCCACACGGCCACGGTTTTGTCTGTGGATGCTGAGAAGAGCATGCTGTGGAAAAGAATCGCTGTGAGGTTCAGCATTTTGTAAGTATTTCTCCCCTCTCACCCTTTTTACTCTCAAGTTATGTGATCAAACCTGGAAATAATCAGTGGGAATATGTCACGGAGAAGAATACCAAGACAAAGGTGGCATTTCAGAGCAGGCTGACAGTGGAGCAGTCCCATTAAACCCCATTTCTAGATACATATAAATCGGTTTTCTGCCTCCTCAAACACTATCTGGGATGAACACAGGAAGGAAAGTTCAGTGGCAATAGCTCAGCTACAATAGCGGAATGGCCTTTTATATTAACAAATATCTCATTTGCTTTCTTTCCCCCCCCAGTGTCCTCCAGATGACTGAGACTAACTTTCCGCTGTTCCTCAAGATTTAAATCAAGGGCTCTGGTGGGTCATGGGTGACTCCAGATCCTTTTTCTTAATCTCAGGCAGGCACCACTCCTCATCTGGGAAAGACACACTACACGCATTCGCCATATGTGGACTGAGCAGGGGCACCGAGATGCTCTGAGGGACTCGGGCCAGCGGAAAGCACTTCCCTTCAGAAAGAGCCAGACCTGAGGCCGAAAGCCATCGGCACGCCACTTACCTGCCATCTGTGTTATAGTGCAACTCCATAACTGCCCCGCTGTGTCCCTTCAGGGTGGCGTAGTTATCGCAGTCCCCATAGACATTCCACAGCACTGGGGGAAAGAAAGGGAGAGGTTAAGTCCAGGACACACCTCCGGGCTGTGGATGGAGTGATTCCCCAGGAATTCAGCAGAATGAACTGTGTACTGTCACCACTGTCATCTCCAATCTCAGCAGACGTGTAGCCATGAAGAAGCACCATGTGAGCCCCAGAAGGACAGACAGCTGTTTTATGCTTTCAGATCAAATTGAATTTTTAAAGGAAAGTAATAATCTTCACCTCAGCAAGCCAAAGCATTAAAAATGGCATTTCTGCAGACTGCTGCAGTCCATCACAGGCCAATGGTAACCTGCGTGAGGGATCTGGGAACACAGGGCTGTGACCAGCAAAGTGTGTTACCAGTCCCATCTGAGGACCAGCAGGACAGTGACCTGACAGAGGAGTTGGAAGAAGCTTCTTCCTCCCCTCCTTGTGAAGCACTTCACACTCAGGACTACACAATGGCCTGAAATTGTATAAGCCCCAGCCCCGCGCAGCGCTGGCTAGGCCAGTGGAGTCTGGTACTCACAGATGAGCCTGTCAAAACCAGCGGAGGCGAGGGTGTTGCCGTTGGGGTGGAACTTGCAGCAGTACACCTCTCCTTCATGCCCTGACAGCAGCATGATGGGGGCCTGCAGGGAGGAGCATCGCGGCGGGCCCTGCAGGAGGCAACGGGGGAGCTGGATGAGGGGATGCCATGGAGGGGAACAAGGAGCAGCCCTAGGGGCATGTCCAGTGCGCCAAGACACCCTGCCTGTTCTCACAGGCCATCTCCCCCCACTTTTTCACGCCCCCCCCCCCGGGGGCTTCTACCCCCTACTAATCCCCACACAGGCCCTTCACCCCAACACTCCAAGCCCCACCATCCCCTCAGAGGCTTTTTTCCTCTCACCTCTTCACCCCCCCCCCCGGGCCTTCTTTCCCCTGCCATCCCCTCACAGGCCTTCCTGCATCCCCAAAGCCCACCATCCCCCTACACGCCTTCTTCCTCTCACCCCTTCAGCGCCCCATCACCGCTCCTCAGGGCTTTTTCCCCCCCGCCATCCCCTCACGGGCATTCCACGTCGCCCCGAACCTCACCATCCCCTCATGGGCCTTTTCCCCTCAGCCCTTCACCCCCCCGGCCTTGTCCCCCCACCATCCCTTCACAGGCCTTTTCCCCTTCGCTTCCCCGGTCTTCTTTCCCCCGCTATCCTCTCACAGGCCTTCCCCCCCGCCCGCCGTACCGCCTGCAGCAGGGCGCCGGGGGGGGGTTGCCCCGCGCCGCCGCCCGCGCCCGGCGCCCCGGGCAGGTCATGGCGGGGCCGTTTGGCCGCTGTGGGGACAAGCGGGAGGTCGGGGGCGGGGGCGGCCCCCGGGGCGGGGGCAGCGGCAGGGGCGGGCGCGGGGCCGGGGCCGGGCGCGGGGCCGGGGCCGCCGCCCGGGACCTTCCGCTTCTGCTGCTCGATCATCGCCTCCGGCCGCGCGCGCCCACCCGCTCCGCCCCGCCCTCCCGCTCCCCCATTGGCCGACGGTCCCGCTTCCCGCCGCGCCGACTGGTGGAGCGCGACCGGATGGCCCACCCTACTCTGACCTACTTCTGGCGCGCGGGTGACGAAAGCGAGGCGCCGGGCGCTCCCCACGCTGATTGGCTGATAGAGCTTGGAGGGAGGGCTCCACCTAGCACGAGTAACGCTGATTGGCTGAGCGCTGCAACTCGCCATCATTGCCCTCGGCGATTGGCGGAGTGAAGAGGTGCCGCAAGGTGAGGGGGTGTGTGGAGGGAGCAAAATGGCGGCGGCTGGAGGTGGCGAGTGATGGTGGCGGTTGGGGGGTGCTGTGCTGGGCGCTAACAGGCCTCGGCTTCCCTGCGGCCACCGTCCGGGGCCCTCCGGCCTTGTCTACCAGGGTTGGGCCCGCGCCCGGCACCGGTACCGCGACCTCTGGCTCTGGGCCGCCCAGCCGCCCCCCGAGCCGGTGAGAGCCACTGGACCCCGCGGCGTGTGGGCGGGGGGCGTCGAGGCGGGCTGTAGCCTAAGTCCAAATTAACTCCTCGCTGTTGGCTGCTAATAAGCCTAGCCGCAGGTGGCTTCCTGTGTTAATTAAATATTTCTTCTCAAGGTATCGCTCTGCACTCGGGTGGCCAACGCGCAGGAGCCCGGGGTGAATTCAGCTGGCGTTGGCTGGACTGTGTCTCGCCCGGAGCCGGCGAAGGCTGCGGGGATGGAGGCACTGCCCGAGCTCTACACCATCTTCCAGGGAGAGGTGTGTGGGGCCGCTGCCTGCGGCCTGCCCCTGGAGTCATACGGTTTGCGACGTGCTGCTTTACCTCTTTATTTTGTGGTTTTAGGCATGGTGTAGTTCAGTGGCAGTTTGGGTAACTGACAATTCTGTTCCACACATGTGCACACCTATATTTGTGTATCTGTGTGTTTATGTACTTAAGTATATTACTTGATATATATATATACATGTAAGATGCTTACTTCAGTAGTGTAGGAGCGGTTGGCTGACCACATGTATCATACCTGCTCCAGAGTTAGCAAGCATGGCAGTGTCTGACCTGCCTTGAAATCTAAAACTGAAGGAAAGCAGAACCATGTAGTCTTTTTGTGCATATTCTTGCCCTATCTCTGGAGGTGTTCGAGGCCAGGTTGGACGGGGCTTTGAGTAACCTGGTCTAGTGGGAGGTGTCCCTGCCCGGGGCAGAGGGGTGGAACTAGGTGATCTTTCAGGTCCCTTCCAGTCCAAAACATTGCATGATTCTAATCTGTGTTTTATGAAGGGCTTTTCCTTAGGTGGTGTGTTGATTTTCTTTGCAGGTTGCTACAGTGACAGAATATGGGGCATTTATAAAAATTCCAGGCTGCAGGAGGCAAGGTTTGTTTCTCTTATTTTGTTCAGACGTTGTTTCGTGTTGACATGTTCAAGCCAAGCAGTCATCCTCTGAATTAAAGGCCTGCTAGCTTTTAGAAAAAGGTGGGTTTTTTTCTAAATTAGGAATAAATTGAGGTTCTCAGAAAGTATTTAGAATATGATGGTAAGTTTACATGAATACCAAAAAGACTCAGAGGGCTTCAGGATATTTTAGAGAATCATTTTAAGGCCATAGAAACTTTCTACAGTTAGATGATTTGTCCAACTTAATTCTTTTATGACCGATACAAATAAAGCTCCAATAAAAAAAATAAACTAGAAAAGCTGACTTTAAAGCGCTCTCTGTGTTTGTGGGAAACCTGCAGTCAAACTAACTTATTTTACAACAGAAACAGCATAGGGTGGCTGTTCTGCCAGGTGCTGGTAGGCCACAAATAACCCCTTCTCCGCTCTCCCCTTAAAGCGCCCAGTCACTGTAGTGCCAGTTCTAATAAAAGTTTGTGGACAGATGCGTGTCTGCTGGAGGGAAGTCGCTTTGAGACACAAAACGGGCCCTGAAATATGAGCTTGAACAGCAAGGTGTGTTTCCATATTTATCCTCCCTTGTGTAACCCTGTAGCCCACATGTCATTTGCGCAAATTAAAAATACAGTCTTGGGGCTGTGTCACCTTGCAATTACAGGAGATCAGGGCAGCCTTGGTGTTTCATGCTTTCGACTTTGCCAGCAAAGTATTGTGTTGCTGATGCATGAAATGGACTCTTTATTCTCCAGTGCTTGGGGTGGCCTCAGAGGACAGGCAGGAAGGGCGAGGTGTTAGTGCCTACTATGGTTTTCCTTGTGGGCGTCTGATATTTTGGGTAAAAAAATAATGCTTTGGGGACCTGCTTCTCTGAGTTAATTTGGAGCAGATCTTGATGAACTTTTACATGTTTGATTGATGCAACTAGTTGATTCTCACCTGCATAATGTACTGAAGGAAAGAAACGGTTAGTTTTGGTTAGGGCAACTGCTGAATGTGTTCCCTGTCTCCCACAGCAGTGGTTTTCAAACATTTTCGATTGTGCACCCCCAGTGCATGGTCAGTTAAAATCAGTTAACCCTATCAGTTACAAAAATTTTTGAACATGCACCCCTCAATGTGTGTATATTTATTTATAAACTATAGACATGTACTACTGTCCTAATGTTATGTACATTATAAAACATATTCCTAAACAGAAATTAAAAAGAGGTGAGCTGAAGGTGAAATAAGCACTATTAAATTTTATTTATTTATTAATGATATAAAAATAATTTCTTCCCACACCCCAAAGGATAGTCTCGCATCCATCCCACTTTGGAGACTGCTGTCCTATAGGGCAAAACTGAAATTCAGTGAAGATTTGTCTTTATTTTTTCCCTTTCTTCTCCTCCAAACCCCTGACCAGGCCTTGTCCATAAGACTCACATGTCCGCCTGCCGTGTGGATAAACCCTCAGAGATAGTAGATGTTGGAGACAAAGTATGGGTGAAGCTTATCGGAAAAGAGGTAATATTAATTCTTGTTTTAGTGCTGTGTAGATAAAATATACTGCAAAACCACTGAAAGCTTCTGCAAACAGGCTGTGTGTTCCTGTCGCTTGTCAGGGTTTGGCGGGCTCTGTTTTACAGACGGGTGAATTCTCTGCCTCCAGACGTGACTTTGGGCACACGGCTTCTCTGACTTGCAACAATGCAGTTCAGAAAAAGGGAATTCATAAAAGCTTTTGGCTTAAAAGCAACAAAACACTTCCCTTTCTGCCCCTGTGCTCTGCTTTGCAGCTGTATCACTGTAACTGTATGATTTGGTGGCTAAGTGAACAATTTGAGGTGCTCCAAAGATAAGAACTGATATAAACACAGTTCATTAACTGTTTGGAGAGACAGGTGCATTCTTAGAAGCTGAGATTTATGTTTGTTTTCTAAAAGGTATCGGTGGCAGGGAATTATGCCCAAGAGAAAATACAGAGGCTTTTTGTTTGTTTTGAAGTAAGAGCATTATACGTTATTTTTTCCCCCCCTCTACAAGATACATTGTTTTTCTTCTGCAGAAAATGTGACAATAGGTATATCGTCTGTATTTAAAGATGACTTGGAACAAAAACTGAATACTTGCTTTGGTGAGCCATGGAAGCAAAGCAAGCTGACTGTATTTTGTTGGGATCAAGGTGGAAGCATTCAGTTCAAAGTTGCACAGGACTTGGCCATAAATGCTTTGCATTCTTTTTGAAAGAAGATAATTGGATTGGTGTACATCATTTTCTGTGAGATAAGGGAAATGGATTGAGAAACTTTGTCTCATTTACACAGTGTAGAAAAACTGTATGAAAGACTTTACAGCTGCTTTTTAGCCATCTGTGGTGTGCTTTTTAAAATTTTGCCTGTTTTTTTTTTTTTTAGAAATTTTTATTAAGCCACCGTTTTCTTTATCTGGAACGCAGTTGCTTCCTGGCTTCCTTGCTTTAGAGGCAAGGAGCAGAAGAGTGTTGGAAAGGTGGACAGCAGAACAGTTCATTGTTAGATTGCCTGCAAATAACTGCATAGATGTCATAAACAGACAAAACACCTTCAATAGCAAACCCTTTCAATAGCGACACTGGTGAAAATGCAGGAAGTTGAAAAAAAGGCTTAAAAAACCTCCCAAACATTCAACTTTTGCTCTTCTAAAGTGATAATGTGGCAATCAAGGACTTACTAGGATTCACAAAACAGTAAGCCCCTAAAAGAGATCCTTAAAACGTTTTTAGTCTCCCAAGAGGATCAAACTGGGAAAAAGGATATAAATTTTTATTTTTTAGGATGCAAGTTGGCCAAAGTACTGGTCCAGGGAACTGCCTTGGGGGTGGATGACTTCAGAGTTACAGCCAGGCTTCCAAACATGTACTTGGGTTTGGTCATATTGAAAGCAGAATATTGACCTGAATGGACCTATAGTTTGATTGCGTCTTATTACTGACATAGCTGCTTAACAGAAGCTATTTTATTAGCTAGAATACTCTAAAATGTAAACGCAGCTATGAAATAGTAGAAGAAAAGCATGTAGTGTCTTTTGTAGTGCTGCTTTTCACTACCTGACAATTTCCTTCCTTCTCTATGGGCCTCCAGGCACGGTATATTGATGAACATCATTGTCATTTATTCTTCTCATTCCATACCTTTCTCTTTCAGATGAAAGATGACAAACTGAAGCTTTCCCTCTCCATGAAGGTTGTGAACCAAGGCACAGGAAAAGACCTCGATCCCAACAATGTTTCTCTTGAGTAGGTAAATCTACTGAGCAGAATAGAACAGATCAGACAGGTTGCTACTGTCTGCCTTTCCCTGCCTTGCGTTCCTGGCTTTCCTGCCGTACTTATTCCCCAGGTCCCTCCTCCTTTGGAGGGTGAGGGGGGCTCAGAGCCCCCGCTGATGCACTGGCTGGCTTGAGGGTCGATTAAAGGCACTCCCTTGGTTATGCTGCCGAGAGGCAGGCAGGAGCTGGTGGAGGGCTGCAGGGAGTTCCAACCCTTCACACCGCAGCAGGATTTTCATTCCTGCGCTCTGATGGCCATGGGCTTGTGCTGGAAGGACTGTTCATTCCAGCTGGGATTTGTCTTACTTTCACGTACTACAAAATGAAATCTTAACTGCTTGGATGTTGCAGAGCTTCTTCTTTGCCTACCTTTTTCTGTTTTTTTTTTTTTTTTTATATCTCTTGCAGGTCAAATAAAATTCCTTTATTTTCATACTGGTCAAGTGTATGTATGTGTGTGTAATCACATACAAAATGCAGATATTAGTATAAAGGGTGTAGGTGATTCTGTGAAGTGCAGCTCCCTGCATTCATCTGCTTTGTGTAGGCAATGCTCAGTTAATCTCAAAAGTAGAAATGGCAGGTAATACGCTGTGAGTGATGTGGGTTATTCTAATGAGCAATTCATCAGGTCTCTTCTTTGGTCTAGCTAATTAAGTGGTATTTTTAGAGTAACATTTGAAAAAACTTGTGTTTAGGTTCTGTCCGTATAAATATACAGGGTTAAAGATGTGAGTGGATTGAAAATGGAACTGTCCTTCTCTTTCCAGTCAGGATGAGAGGAAAAAACGCATGTTCAGAGACTACACGAGTCAGAAGATCACGCTTGAAGCTGTCTTGAACACTGTGTGCAAGAAATGTGGTTGCAAAGGTACGTTCATGCAGCGTTGTCTTGTTCTTTTGATGTAGCCTTGGTCTAACCAGGTAGTGACCTGAAGGTAGGATTGTACAGACATGTGTCTCACAGCTGCGTATAAGGACTGAATTTTGCTTCCATGTGCCTCTTCTAGAGGAGAACTACATTTTCTATCACTTGTTAGGAAATGGAAACACTTAACTGGTCTCCTTTTATAAAGGTTTGTTTCTTAAAATCACATCCCTTTGAGCTTCCTGTAAAGATCCTTCCTTCTGAGTACAGGTCCAGTACAACTTCCCTTCTTGCAGTATTTGTGTTAATGTGTCTTACAGCAGAGGTCTTGTTCCAGTTTTGCATTTTAGGAAATAAAAAGACTTGAGATGCCGAGAACATATCAAATAAATTCACGTTTGTGGCTTGGTGTTCTCACTAGTGATCAATGAGAGCAAAGAGAATATCTGTTACCCATATACTCAGCATCAGGAAAGTGGCATCAAGGAAGCAGCTCTTTCTGTGCTATTTCAAGGCTCGTTTTCTCTTCCTGGGCACACCACGTATAACAACCTACAAAAATGAATATCCACCATAAACAACAAAACGTAACGCAGTAGAAATAAACTTATGCCTTCACCAGATCGTTTAATTCTGAAGAACGATCAGTGAAAATTACATTACTGATGAGCTGTTGGGAACACAGTGTTAGCTTGTGAGCAGTGTCTTAGAGCTGCAAACAAGTGTGTGGGGTTTTTTTTGGTTTTTTTGGTGAAATGTTTGTGTTTTGCCTAGTTCAGCAGTAGGAAGTTGGCTTATGTGATGCCTTTTCAGTGGCTCTTTGCAGGTTGCTGAGACATAGTGTTGTGTACGTGGACTCTTTGTTGCACCCTACTTGTCTTATGTTATTTAGCTATACAGTAAAGAGTGAAACTGGAGTTAATGCTATTCTGGAGAAGGTTAATAATGAATATGGTTCTCTGTATTGGTAGATAACTATCTTTAACATACCATTTTAAACAACCCCCAAAGGTTTAAGCTGGATTCTGCGTATTTCCAGTCTATTTTTTAATGATGATGTCTCCTCCTAACAGGCAGGCAGATGCTATCTCTCTGCAGTTTCCACTACCACTGTTAGTAGGTCAGCTTTGATGTCTCCAGAGCAGAAAGGGTAGAACCACAGTGAGCTGATTTCCTCTATATTTGTGGTTTTGATCTCATTTACCAGGTGCCTATCACGCCAATTTACTCCTTTTCCCATACACTTTTCCATGCTTTTTAAGCCCTTGTGCAGACACGTTTCTACCAATTACCCTGTTCAGACAAGAGTGTCTTAGTTGCCTGACTAATCTTTCCAGAATGCCCTGGGTTGCGTTTGCTCACCTGGCTTGTTTAATCAGGGCATGTTAAACTAGCTGAAATGCTAGGACAAAAATGTACAGAGTAGATTCTCTTTTTGTAACTAATAATAAAAAAATCGAGGCACTTCATGTGTCTGAAATGGAGTTGTTTTTAAATAAAAAAGGGGGTGTGTGTGGGGGGTGGATTGCTCCTCAAAACACTATTTTACAGGTCATTTTGCCAAGGAGTGTTTCATGCAGCCTGGAGGTACCAAATATAGCCTCATTCCAGAAGAGGAGGAAGAGGAGGTGGCAGCAGCAGGACATGAAAGAGATAAAAAGACCAGCCTGGCTGACGATTCTTCAAAAAAAAGGAAAAAGGTATGAGGTGCCCTACTGCTAGCCTGGAAAAGTGAGCCAGATAATTTGTTCTGTATAGTTATATTTGTGATTTACTACAGCAACGTGGTTATGAGTAGCCAGTTCTGGGCTGAGAAAGTGGCTCAATTTTGTGCAGGCTCTGTAGCAAAACCAGGAATCTCTTCTGCAGACTTTTTAGTAATTCTTACGCTTTCTCCCTGTATTCTCATTGAACTGTCTTTAAGATGGTTTTGTGCTATAATGCATGGTCTCAAAAGATACTCCTTACAGTGCGAAAAGTGTGGTTGTTTGTTTGTTTGTTTGTTTTTTTCCCTGGGCTTTGTGAGGCTGCACAGAAATTGCTTCAGTTTCCTGTATTTCTGTGGTTCTTGCCAATAACCCTGTTTCCCCTCCCTTCTTGCCGTTCTTGCCCTAACAACTTTCTTTCATCTAAACTAAATGCCCTGCTGCCTTGCTACGGGGGGTATCCTGACCCAGCCAGTGCAATGTGAACTAGGCTTATCTGCACATGGCAGGGGAAAATCGCTGGTTGTATTTGCACAGGGACTGTACTCTGTTTCCAGGCCCTAAAGCAATTTATGTGAAAATGTCAAGAGATACGAGACCTCTTCTGTCCAGTGTTTGAACTCCTGGCTTCAGAGAACGCAGCTATCAAATGTGGGGGAGACCTGAATCCAAAATGGGTGCGTTTGGTGGTCAGTCTGTTTATACAGCAATGAGTATTCCAATTTTAGACTTCAGTAAATAAACTGTTTTATCAGCCCCTTCGCAACTGGAGGCCAACTTTGATTACACTTCCAAAGCCCCTTTTTTCTTTTTTTTTCTTTCCTTTTAGTTTTCTTCCTCTTTCCAGCTCTGTGGCCTGGCTGTATCCCTGGAGAGGGGCAACAGGGAGGAGAGGTGGTGAATTTCCTTTTTACACGAGAGGGACAAGGACAAGTGTTAGCAATTGCATAGTGAGAACCAACTTCCGAGGGCTTAGTTCTCCCAGGCTCACTGGGGAGTTGCGGCAGTATTAGTGCTAGTAGGAGAGACCGCGGGTGCTGGTGACAGGGAATGGAGGAGTCTGGTTTCATTGCAGCACTCGGAGCAGCCCAGAGCGACACTGGTAGCTGAAGTCTGGCTTGCAGTCACATTTTTCACTGGTAGTCTGGTTTATGGCACTTCGATGCACTCTTATTTGAGTAAGAGTAGCTGGGGCTGTTTGTGGGATTGTAGGTGGAAGAGCCAGGTGTGTTGTGACTTTCCTTGTGTCGGTCTCTGCCCTGTGGCATAATTGCTTCTGCCTTGCAGTCAGTACAAAATGAAGTTGGTGTTAATTTGGTGTCTAATCTGCAGTTCTTGCTTGCCCAGTAGTGCTCTGGATAGCTGATCCAGTAGCGGGAACAGGATCTCTCTTGGCTGTAGATCCCTTTGCCTGGTCCAATCCTGAGATGTGTCGTGCTTTGCTTCCCTGGTACGTAGGCTCTCACTCAAGAATATCTTGGACTTGTCTGCCAAGCGTTGTTATGCTGCAATAGAAAATACACATACTCTTCTTTCTGGTCTGATCTCGGAAGCACGCGATTGAACCGAGCCATCTCTCAAATCCTGGGCTAACTGCAACTCTGACCTTTCTGGACTTCAGGCATTGGGCTTCTTTCTTGCCACGGAGCAGTGTGAGAGGCTGTCAGTAAGAGCCCAGCAGGGCTGGCTTCTCCTGCCTTGGGTTCTCTTCCCTCTAGCAGTGAGGATGGTTTGTCTGGTAAAGGCTTGTGTAACTGTTATTTAAATGCTGTGGGGAAAAGTTAACACTAAGAGGTGTGCAATTAGCTCGTTATCATATTGGTGCCCATCGACGGGGCGGGGAATCCCGATGGAGTCTTGCCCTGCTGAGACTACAGGATATGTGGGTCGCTGTCCTGAATTTGTTACTAATTTTTTGGGGTCTGTGGATTAACAGCCTTCCTCTAAATCTTGCTTGTTCCTTTGATCTTCCTCCCTCCTCAAGGAGGAGATCAAAAGTTTTCAGATGTTTTCCAGTGCTGGAAAATGAAACTTTGAGCTTTTTGGAGGCAGGATGTGGGATCCTCAAAATGAATAGCTCCCTTGTTGTCTATAAGTGCCTGCTGTGATCTTGTCTGGGAGCCACCATGTGCTTCCCCGCTTGCCTGGAGCCCCAGGGGGATTTACACAAAGTAGAAATAGCTCAATCTACCTAGTAATGATTGCCTTGCTGACCCCATCCCATCTGATGTTTGGAACATAAATGTAGAGCTTATATTTTTAAGTATATAGGGAACTGCTATCTACCAAGCATCCGTTTAGTGTCATAGCAATGGTATTAACGTTTTTGGTTGTTCATGATCAACATTTTCTGTTTCTTTGATCTGATGCTTCCTTGCAGGCTTCATGTGCTCTTCACTCCCCCCAGAGACTCCTCTCCTTACAGAAATATGCCAGGGTCCTTGCTCCCTTGCTCAGCTTTCCTTCCCAATGGTTCCTCACCTCCTCACTTCCCTCCTGCCTGAGCCCCCCAGCGTTTACAGGATTAAGGGGAAGCTGGAGGCTTCGGGTCTCTGCACTAGCCCAGGCTTCTGGTGTGACCGAGGGCACAAGTCTTTCTAGTGACAGATCCCCCTGTTAGTGCTCTGCATACGAGAGCACTGTCCTGCCTCCCGTCATCCCTGAGAAAATCAGCGACTTGAGGGAGAAGTGGGGATGCCGCAGTTGCGGCATTGTGCAGGAGTACCGGGGATCATCCGAGGAGTCACTGGCAGCTGTGCAGGCACAGGGCTGCGTCCCTTTTGCTTTTACTCCTTGGGTCGCAGGGTGAAGCAGCTCCTATGGGAACGCGGCGGTGTGCCTGTTCTGAGCCTGTGTGGGAGGGAGGCATGCTGAGAAGAAACGGACCCTTTGGAATTTTCTCTCCTGTCTGTCTTTGAGGAAGAGATCTGCTGTTTCGATGCTAGGAGTAACCCCTTTAATTTGAATTCCACAAAACCATCCCATGTTCTGCTCGGATACTTCCTTATCCCTGGGGTAGTTTTGCGATGGTCATTGGAATCGCATAGTAAATGTGATGGCTTTTGTGGCAGACTTTGCTGCTCTTTCTCCCACCGCGTAGAAGATTTCCATGCTTGCAGATGTTGTCTCTTCATGTAAAAACCACACCTTCTTAATTGTTGTTTGTTCAGTGACCTGTAGTTCATCAAGCCTTAATCCATCCTCACTTGTAGCTGGTACTTGTTTTACTAGTTCTTAGATCGCGTTAGCTTAGGGCACAGCTCTTCATGCACTGTGCTGTTCTCTTACTGTCCTTGTCTGTGCTTTTCTGAACTTCGCTGTATCTATTTAATGACCATAGAGTGGATTCCTCTCATCAGATTAATTCCAACTGGTCCTGAAACAAGGGATGCAATAATACCTTTAGATTTACATAAGGAATCCTGTTTGGAATTAAATTGGATGGTGGAATTTAACTTTTTTTTTTCTTTTTAAGAATTAAAAACCCCTAGAAGGACTACTAGCACCTCTCTGGAGATGCAGAAAGACATGTATCTGGAAATCTGTTCTAATTTTTCACAAGGACAGACATAAAGTCTCCAAATAAGACCATAACACCAGAAAAGGGTCTGGTGAAAAATATTTAAACTTCTTGGAGAGTTCTGGACGCTCCCCTCTTATCTCAAAAATCAAATACCTTTAGAAGGAATGAACTGTTGTAACATTCTTAAAGCGTTGCCCCGAGCAACTTTACGTACAAAGGACAGGAGGGAGCCTGGTGTGCTAATGTCCCCTCTCAGTGTCAGCTTTTTAAAAATAAAGTAGGAGAACCAGCACTATCAGGATCTAGCCCAGCCTGTTGCGTTTCTGCATGCCAGCTCCCAACACGGGTTTTGTAGATGAGAGATTTTGAAGCAAGTTTGGTTTTGTTACATAAATTGGACAGGATGTGCAGGGAACCGTAATGTGCAGGTCTTCATGCTTGTTGTCCCTCTGCATCTTTACGCTGAGAGTTTGCTTGGGCAAAATCCACTCAAAATGTTTACCCAAATGTGGTGTTTGCAGTTTTGGGGGAGTGCCTGGATGTGCCTGAGAGCTGAGCTGAGCTTCATCCATCAGCAGCCATTGGTTCTGGAGACCAGTTTGAAGCTCTGGGTGCGGCAGGGCTTTGCTGATGTTGCTGGAGGCAGAAATCTGGCCTTTGCCTTGGCGCTGCCCTCTCCCATACCTAAACTAGAGAAACGCTCCGGTTTGCGCAATGGTGAGGCTACTGGTAAGCAGCAGAGTCCTTGTCTCCCAGTACCTAGATGCTGGAATTTAAAGAAATCCATGGTCTAATAGAAGGATGCTGCTTGTGCAGAATGATTTCACAGCAGCACTCCCTCCTGCTACAGAAAATGTTAAACTCCTCTGTTGCTGGCTTGTTCCCCGCAGTATTTGCGGTCTGGTGTGTGCTTATGCTGTGCTGCTTGCAGTACTGCACTGAAAGTACTTTTTGTCTGTTGGTGTGAGCAGTTTGGCTGTTAAAAGCCCCCAAAAAGGAGATAGTGAGGTTTGGTTGTGTGGGGTTTTTTTTTTCTTTTGGTTTGTGTGGTGTTTTCTTTTTTTTTTTTTCCAGCCAGCACAGTGTCCACGTGTGTATTTTTATTTCCCCTGTAATCCTGAAGGGACTGGTGTGACATCCTGTCCTGTCTTCAGACTTCATGTGCTGAGAAAATTTCCCAAGCTCCGGAATGAAACTCTTCTTAGTTGTTAAGGTCTTGTCAAACTTTCTCACCATGTGCACAGGCTGGAAGAGCTTGAGAAAGTTCTCCTTGCTGCATCCCTTTCTCTAGAAGATTTAACTCTTCACCATCCTCCTCTTCTAAAGACTTATGATTTATTTCTGCCCTTGATCTGCGGGTAAGGGGACCTTGAGCCTGGTATTATCTTGCAGCATATTGTAAACACTCAAATTTTGGGTGACATCAATGATCATAGGGCTGTTGTGAAGCTACAGAAAACTGATACCTGCCCAGGATCTGCTAGGTGTGGAGTGAACTCAGCCCTCTGCTCTCTTCCCTGGAGTCCCAGAGGACTCTGCTTGATGTTCCGCTCCAAGCCATGTGTTTTCTTTGCTCTTCCACCTCCCTAAAAGAGTTGTTCTGTTTCACATTAAATAAGCTGCTAGCTCCCTTCCTTTGTTGATCCCTAATTGATAGCCTGTATCTGGCACTACAACACGCAATCAATGCTAAATTGATGTCTTTAGCTGGGCCTTTTGTGTCCCCGCTCTTACGGGAGAATATGTTGGTTTTAAGTGAAATGTAGACAGACTTGGCCTGTCTTCCCGTAAGCCAGTGTATTAATCTTCATGGGGAAACTGCACTTGTCTGGAAGTGGCTGAAGCTAATGGAAGAAATGTCTCCTGGGTAAGAGGGGATAACCCAGCCTTCTCAGTGCTCTTCGCGTTGGGACACTTCTTTTTCCCCAAGCAATTTTAAGACAATTTATCCTTCAGGGGAAGATAGTGGGCGGCACTGGAGGGCTACCAGTAACCCTGTGCCCTCTCTGTTAATGCATACCTAAATACAGGGCTGGGCTCTAACGTGCTGGCCTGCCTTGGTGAGCTGCCTGAGCACCTCCAAGCCTGCAGCAGATGATGCAGAGTTGGGATGTAAAAGTCAGTTACTGCAAGGGATTTTTTTTTTTTTTAACCCCTCTTTGCCTCATTTTTCATGCTGTGGTTAGTAGCTCCTTCTGGCTTTTGTTTTAAACAGATGAGTGCTGGTTTCCTACCTTGGAGTCGTCTGGGTGAATATGCACATGCTGCAGAGTCTCAGGCTTCCTTCTGTGAAGCGAGTTTTCTTTCCGTGGATGCTTTCCAATCCCTTTCCAGCCAGGCTTGTTCTTTTCCCCGGGGGAGCGGTGGGTGCGTAACAGGCCTAAGGCAGCACCTGCGGGTGCCCGAGGGAGGATCTCACGCCGGACCCACAAAACTGGTGTCAGCCCAGTGCTGCGCTTGGTTGTGTTGGAGCAGGTGGAAATACTTGCCCACACCAATCATTCTGGTTTTGTACAGCTATCTGTGGATGATTGCCGCTGTTCCCTTCATCTAATCATGCATTTTCTGTCCCTTGGCTTAGCTTCTAGGTGTCTGCAGCAGCTGGCCAAGGAGGGTGGCATCCCCCAGGACTTGTCCTGCCTGTCCTGTGACTGACATAACCGTGCCCTTGGGCTTGCTGCTGCTTTCTGCTTCCTCCTGAAATGGGACTAACAGCCCTGCCAAGGCAGGGGTGACTTACAGCAAACCTCTCCCAGTAAAACTCTCTGCAAGCCCAAGGGTGGCCTCGAGGTCATTTGGAATGCTCTTGGCAAAGAAAATAAGTAGAGTTGTTCAGCTTGGGGGCTCCAGCCTTCTCCCATTACACTCCCTTCCGTAGCGGAATGTAAAACACGTTTCTGTGTTATGTTTGGGGCTGTCATTTGACCAGTGTCTGTCTCCCATTGTGCTACTCCCCAAAGCCTGCGTGCAGCCACACTCTGAACAAGGCGTCATTCAACCTCTTTAAATTGGGGGAGGGGGAGCCTGGGACACATGGCTTTTTGTCTGGCTGACCAAGAGCCCTTTTCCTGGCCTAGTGATGCCAGGAACTGAATGCCCTGGGCTTCTCCCACCCGTTGGCGCAGGCTCAGCAGACTCGTTACCGCTGCTAAGGGAGAGCTCAGCCCTCCAGAGGTGGCAGTCAGCATAGAATCATAGAATTGTCTGGGTTGGAAGGGACCTTTCAGATCATCGAGTCCAACCATCAACCTAACTCTGACAAAATCCATCACTAACCCATGTCCCTCAGCACCACGTCTGCCTGGCTTTTAAATACCTACAGGGATGGTGACTCCACCACTGCCCTGGGCAGCCTGTTACAGTGCTTGATAATCCTTTTGCTTTTGGTGTAGAAATTTTTCCTACTATCCAATCTAAACCTCCCCGATGCAACTTGAGGCCATTTCCTCTTGTCCTATCGCCCGTTCCCTGGGAGAAGGGATGGATCCCCAGCTCTCTACAACCTCCTTTCAGGCAGTTGTAGAGAGCGATAAAGTCTCCCCTCAGCCTCCTTTTCTCTAGGCTAAACATCCCCACTTCCCTCAGCAGGAGGAGTTAGGAACGCTCCATGAGAAGCATTTTCCAGGAGGAATTGGAAAGGCCCATCTCGCTGCCTGCTACACAGGCAACTGCTGGATGCACAATACCTAAAATAAATGAGTTTTCTTTCCTCATTTTGCTGTTTAGTAAACAGCTCCTCTATGCCTTTCCACTATGGCAGCTGAGGTGGTGCCAGTGAATCGTAGAATCCTAGAATTGTCAGGGTTGGAAGGGACCTTGAAGATCATCTAGTTCCAACCCCCCTGCCATGGGCAGGGACACCTCCCATTAGATCAGGTTGCTCAGAGCCTCATCCAGCCTGGCCTTAAAAACTTCCAGGGATGGGGCTTCCACCACCTCTCTGGGCAACCTGTTCCGGTGTCTCATCACCCTCATGGTGAAGAACTTCTTCCTAATGTCCAGCCTGAACTGACCCATCTCTAGTTTTAATCCATTCCCTCTAGTCCTACCATTACCCGACATCCTAAAAAGTCCCTCACCAGCTCTCTTATAGGCCCCTTAAGATACTGGTGGGCCACTCTAAGGTCTCCTCGGAGCCTTCTTTTCTCCAGACTGAACAACCCCAGCTCCCTCAGTCTGTATCCATAGGAGAGGTGCTCCAGCCCTCTGATCATCCTCGTGGCCCTTCTCTGGACATGTTCCAGCACGTCCGTATCTCTCTTGTAGTAGGGGCTCCAGAACTGGATGCAGGACTCCAGGTGGGGTCTCACGAGAGTGGAGTAGAGGTGGAGAATCACCTCCCTCGTCCTGCTGGCCATGCTTCTCCTGATGCAGCCCAGGATACGATTGGCTTTCTGGGCTGCAAGTGCCCACTGACGGCTCATGCTGAGCCTCTCGCCCATCAGCACCCCCGAGTCCTTTTCTTCAGGGCTGCTCTCAGGCCAGTCACTGCCCAGCCGATATCGGTGCTTGGGATTGCCCCGACCCAGGTGGAGGACCTTGCACTTGGTCTTGTTGAACTTCATGAGGTTGGCATGGGCCCACCTCTCCAGCCTGTGAACACAGTCCCCAGGGTGAGGGTCCAGCCGGGGGAGCCCAGCGGGCACCTGAGCCTGGCTGCCACGGCCATGGCTCCTGCCCTGCTTCAGGAGCTCACTTTGACCCCAGCTGCAACGCTGCTGCGCCGTCTTAACCGAGGGGCATGTTTTTACAAACCCAGGGTGACACCAGTCTCAAGTACGTGTAGAGTGGAGGGAGCTGGGCTGCGACTGGGGGATGACAAAGCCTCATCCAGTGCAGCTGGCAGCAGTACGTGTCTCACTGGCACCTGGCTGCGTGGCTAAGTTATGGAAGAGAATAGGATGCTGGTTTGCAGCAAGATTGGGAAAGATTGTTTCCAGTCTTACGGGTGCACCAGTTCCAGAGCAGCAAGAAGGTACAGCTTGTTTTAAGCACAAATGTTTAAAAAATGGCTTAGTCAAAAGCAGCAAGCTCTGCTCGCTGGGTTGCATCCCTCACTGCTTGCACGGGCTTGGGTTGCCTTGCCGGGGCATCTCCGCTTCTTGCAACCCTCTTTTGCTTCTTTCCTCTTGTTCTTGTTTTGGCCTTGAATGGGATGAAAATTCACGATAACCGCTTGTACTGGAAAGTCTCTTTGGTATTGATGGGAGAAACTGGTGGATCTGCACTAGAGGCGAGGGTTGCTGGACTTAGATGGAAAACTGGGGCTTTTTCGTTAAAGCATATGCAAAATATTAAAATTATTTTTAGGGTCTCACTCGCCTGCATGGTGCTTTCCTTTACTTCCCAGATCCAAGGGGTGTTAGGGAAAATACCACGTTTTTACAGGACAATTGTTTTTTGGTTTTGTTGTTTTTTGGTTTGTTTTTTTTTTCAAAGCATCTTCCTATAAAATATACCTGAAAAAAGAAAAAATCTTCCACCTTATTCTGAGAGTTGGTCTACGCGATAATTTTGTGGGTATTCGGGCACTTGGAAGGGTGAGTTGAGCTGGGATCAGATTTGGGTGTTGGCTTATTTGTGCACAAAAGCTGATGACGCTGGCTCATCCCTTCCGAGCCACTTGTGTTCCTGGCACCGGGACTGCTCACCCTGGCTCTGGCTGCCCAGTCTGCCTCCAGTGCCGCCCCGTCCTGGCCAGAGGGCAGTGTTTTACCCAGCCGTGGGCTCAGAGGGCATGGCCGGCTCCCCAGATGGAGTGTTTCTCCTCCTGTTCTTTGCTGGAAGACGGGTGAAACGATGGGCAGAGCAGGGCTGGGGGCTGGGCTGTGTGTGCTGCCAGCACAGGCAGGTCAGATCCCCTCCCCCAGCACTGCTTTCTAATTAAATATACATAAATTTCTGTACTGCAGCGTTAAAGTCTTTATCTGTTCTGGGATGCTCTGCCCGATGTGATTCCAGTGGAAGGTGTGCTGCGGTGCTGATCTCAGGGTAATCTCTGCTTGGTAGTTACTGTCAGATGCCTCGAAATGGAGGGTTTTGCTCCCTTTCGGAGTTCCTTAGGAGCTTCATTCCAGCACCAGCTCTTCTTAATCTGCATCTGCACGTCAGGTCTTGAGCTCTGCGGAGCTGTTGCTTCAGGGCTTTGCAGAAACCCCAGCCCGGGGCGTTCAACGCTGCCCCCAGACTCTTGCCTGTGCGGGGCAGAGGGTGCACAGTCTCTTCGGAGATTGCGCAAAGAGCTGCTGCTTGCAAAAGGGCGCTTTCCTCATCCCCAGCCCGGCTCCTCCCTGGGGACAGCTGCGAGAAACCCTGCCTGGCATCGCTTGGGCTTTCCTGCAAGGAGAAGGGCGTGTTGTCCCTAGTTCTCCGGCGCATCAGCATTCATTTCCTGGCACTCCTGGGGCTGATGATGGGGTGGGGAGGCAGGGATGGTGCTCGCATGCAGCCAGCTGTTCTAGAAACCCATTTTGTTGGCAAAAAGGCTTCATCCTGCCAATCTCTATTAATAAAGAATAGCCTTAAATAATGGAGTAAGCTCTGCCCGTGGAGGGGATGGCAAGGGCTCTCTTCTTGTGATTTGACTAACAGTTTCAGGCCTGGATTTCCACTTTGTGTTTTCCATTCCCTGTGCTCTGATAGCTGCCATACCCTGCCCCGTGCAGCTGCGGACCGACAGCAGTGGGTAAATCCTGATGTGCTGGGGCAGAAGCTGTGCGCACCTTCCGTGTTGGAGCAGGCTCGCCCCTGTCACAGCTCATAAGGCCCTCATTACAGAAAGTGTCTTACTGCCCTGGTTGAGCTCAAGTGACTGTTTTCCCACGTGCAGGGCTTTTCACTTATTTTCCTTCGTTTGCTAGGAGAAGAAGAAGAAAAAGAAGCACAAGAATAAACAGTCCTCTGAGTCAGACTCGGACAGCTCGGACTCAGACAGCGATGGGGCTCAGCCAGCCAGCAAGAGGACCAAGCATTCGGGGAAGCCCAGCAAGGCTCAGAAGAAGAAGAAGAAAAAGAAGCATAAGAAGAAGCCCCGGGACTGAGGGGCGGGCAGGTGGGGGTACCGGCGTCGTGAGTCCCTGCCGCACACCACGAGGAGTGAGCGGCACTGAATCAGCGTGTGCCCCTTGCTGCAGGGACAAGGAGTTTCCTTCTCCTGAGAGTAACGCTCGGCATGTGGTGTTACAGGTGTTGACTCTGAGACAAGTTGTCCTCTGTTACCTCAGGCGCGGGGTGACGTTTTCTCCCACCAGTAGGTTCTCCTGCCAAAACTGGCTAATTACACCCCTTCATCAGCACCTCTCCCATCCTGTAGCCTCATGTTTCGCTGGGGAAGCTGCCAGCGCTCGGCGGCCGCCCTGGCCAGCGCGGCCAGCTGCCCCCAGCCTGCATGACATCAGCCCCCGGCCTGTTGCCTGTAAAAGGTGGAGCTGCACAGCCATGCTCTCCCTGCCCGTCCCCGCACCACGCTCGGGGACAGGGGTGGCTGTTGATGAGCCCCGCGACGGGGCTGCGTCCTCCCAGCCGGTAACGGCGCAGAGCCTTGGCTTTGGTCCGCAGGCTCTCCCCCAGCCTCACTCATTTTGTCTGCAAACATTGGGAGTGGAAGAGTAAGAAGTAAATGGGGGAGTGGAGATATTTTAAGTAAACATTAGCTGTGGTGTGTTTGGCGCCTTGGTAAGTGGTGGAAAATAAATCTCTCCAATCTCCAGTTGTACTTTGTACTGGGTCTTTTCTTTCGTGTGCTCCACGCTTCGTCTTGGGCCGTGGAAAGATAGGGCTAGCTGCATGGGAGGGGGTGACCTGCATTAGAGGGTTTTGTGGGGTTTTTTTTTTCGAAGTCCTGGTTGTTTTCAGAGGTTCCCCGGGGCGGGAAGGGGCTGTGGGATGAGGTGACCCCTACGAGAAGCCTGGTGCCTTCTGGTAAGGAGCAACTGGAGCATAAATCTTGTAACTGGAGCTGAAGGTCAGGGGGAAGGGATGGCAGACGGCCGGGCTGTGCTGCACGGGCTCCGGGGTTGCTCCGGTCTGTGGTGACCGCAGAGGAAGTCTGTGGGGAGCAGTTCGTCTCGGCCAGGGCAGATGTGCCGAACGGGGGGAGCTGAGTCACTCCTGGTGCCTCTGGCTCTACAGGGAAGCGAGAGTGGGGCTGGTGACTGCCTGTTGGTGCGGCAGGGGAGGACTCGGGCTTGCTGGAGGCAGCCTGCCCCTTCTCCCTCCCCTGGGCCCTTCCCAGTGCTCCTCCCCCCAGTTCCCCATGGCGGAGTCCCCCCTTTCGGGCCGGTTCCCTTCCCAAACCCAGACATGAAGTGGTTGTGACCTTGATCCCTGGCTTGCCCGCTGCCAGGCGTGCTCCATCAGCTGATGCTTTGGCAGAGAGCGCTTGCCTGTACTGGTGGCGGAACGATCGCTCTCACCAGGATGGAGCATGCCTGCATGACCGATGGCAGAGCCATATTCCCCCCGGAAAAGCACATTTCTAACTGTAACGATCTCTTATTTCCACAGCTCAGAGAACCAGCTGAGACAGGCTACTGGGATCACTGGTCATTTAACCCCATCGCTGCCGGGGTGTCCGGGCTGGATTTAACCCCCATGCTGCTCCCCACAGCCTGGCTGAGACCTGCGTGGCTCGACGCTATGGATGAGCACGTGCCGAAAAAGCCTTTTTCCAAGTAAACTGATCCCAGAGTTGTAACAACAGGGCCTTTATTATTTTTCCATGTGGGTTTTCCCATTATTTCATAAAAAAAAAACCAAACAACCCCAAACCACGAAACCACCACCCAAGCCCCAGGCAGCCCCACCAGGCGATGGGGGCAGCGGGCAGCCCCGGCGGGCGCAGGGGGCTCCGAGCCCACGGCAAACCGTGCCCGGTGTGGGGCGAGGATGGAGGCGATGCGGGGGGCGAATGCGGCACCGGGTGACGGGTGGGGGAGCTGGGGACGGCGTCTATGTCGCCTTCTCGTAGGTGCGGGTGGAGACGACGTTGCCCATGGTGAGAGTCTGGTGGCAGAAATGGTGGTGGGGAGGTTAGTTGTGCTGAGCCAGCGCGGCTCCCGGCTTGCCCTGTTTCGGGCTGATTTAAAACCATTTAAAACCATTTTTATTTCCTTACCAGAATTAATTTCCCGTCCTTCAGCTCCCGGACCAGCGATGTCTCCTTTCCCTCCCACTTCTGCACATGGACAAGTTTGCCTCCGTCCAGCGTGACCACGGACTGTGGGGAGAGAGTAGGACCTGCCGTTACCCTCCTCCCTGGGATTTCATGGCTCTGGGGGGCTTTGTGCCTTGGAGGGGACAATGCTGGTGGTCCTTGTGCTTGCCCTGGAGCGCCACAGGGCTCAGGGTCAGGCTGTGGGTGCCACCACTGGGATGCCCACCTGGCAGCATCCCATTTGACTTTGTCAGCCCAGTTCAGTCCAGGCCAGATCCTGCTCTGGCTGTCCCCCAGTAACCCCACTGTGGCCACCGTCATGGTGACCTTGCCCCCCCTGACCCAGGGCCAGTGCAGGGAGCCCTGCCTGGGGCCGCATCCTGCTCTGGGGCTACCGGCACCTGATCCTGGCCACTCCCAAGCTTGGCTCCAGAGCCGTTGGGGATCAAAGAGGTGGGGCAGGAATTGGTGCTTGAAACCAGAGGGCCCGGCGAGGGTTTTCGGGGGGGCTGATCCGGCAAACACGCCTCTGCTCGCTGGGGCCGCTGTTTGCACAGCCATTGCTGTTGACTCAGCCCCAAAAGCCCGGCCGGTGCCAAGGTTGGTGTGACAGCAGGCAGGGCGCAGCTGGGGGGGGCAGGCAGCAGTGCTGGCTGCCCCCCCCATCCTGCCCTGTGCCTCCCCCACAGCTCCTCCAGAGCCAGCTGCTGCTCCTCGGTTCCCCCCATGGCTCAGGGGTCCCATGGGTTGGGACCTCCTGTGGCTTGGATGCCCCCATCGGTTTGGTGCCCTCAAAGCCCAGGACCCCACAAGGTTTGGGTGCCCTCCATGGTTCAGGGTCCCCCCCCAGAGCTCAGGTCTTCCCATAGCTGGGATGTGCCCACCGCTCGGGTGCCTTGCAGCCAGGATCTTTGCACAGCTTGGGTCTCCCTGCACAGCTCAGGTGCCCCAAAGCCCTGGTCCCCACACATCCTGGGTGCCCCACGTGCCCCGTAGCGTGGCAGACCCCTTCTGCCCCATCCTGGGCAGCCATCCCGGCCCTGCTGCCCTGCCATGTGCCCTCTGGCCACCATCTGAGGGGCAGCTGAAGGGCACGTCCCCGGGCTGTGGCAGGAGCTGGCGGCGGGTCACACGTCTCCTCTGGACATAGTTTCCAGCAGCCCGGGGGGTTGGGGCGGTGGCAGCGCCGCGGGCAGGGACGTGCTGCCCTGCGTCTGCCTGGCACTACCGCCTTGCTCACACTCGTCCCGCTGCAGCCCATCCTCGCTTTGTGCCCAGCCCTTGCGCCTGCTCCTTCAGGGCCAGGAAGGGGTTTTGTGTCTAACAAGCCCTGAGGTCCCCCCCGGGGTCCCCCGTGGGGACATGGGGCTACCGGCTTCTCCATGCATTTAATGGTGCATAACAGCTGGAAACTAGGAAAAACCAGGGGCTGGATCAGTCCTGCAAGGGAATGTCTGTGCGGGATGGGAGAAGCCATGAAAGAAGCTCTGACTCTTCTCCAAGCCCTTTTTCCTTGCTTTTGGGGGTGGGAGGAACAGCCCAACTGGGGAGGTGTTGCCCCCCTCAAGGGACTCCCAGGGAGGCATCAGCCCCTGGGGTGGCGTTGGCCAGGCAGGGTTGCCCAGCCGCTCCGTCCCTGCCTGCGGAGCTGCCTGATGTGTAGGGTGAGCAAAGAGGGGGCTTGAAAGTGGGTCTTGTGTCCCTCTCCCCACCCAGAGCGGGGACAATACGTGCCGCCACCCCACCACATCCCCTCGCCTCCTCTTGAGCAAGCCCCCGGGCGGGCAGCTGGTGTTTGCGAGCCGGGTTCTTGCACAACCTTCCCAGCAGCTCCGGGCCCCGGGGTGCTGCCCGGGGGGAAACCCCACTGCGAAACCCCACTGCGAAACGGGGCACGGGGAGGGGGGTGGCTCGGTGAAACCGGGCTTGAGCACCAGCCCCAGCGGGCAAAGCGGATTTACCCTTCCAAAGGCAAAAAGGATGGAGCCCCAGAGCCAAGAGCTGATGGCCGGATCCAGTAGAGCCCACAAGCCCTTTTTGGGGGGGTCCCATGGGGGGGGGGGGGGGGCAGGCGCTGGGGGCTCACCTTGACGTGTCTGTCGTCTGCCGTGGTCTCGTCAAACTCCTGGCCCAGCTTGAAGCTGATCTCCGTGTTCTTGAAGGTGGTTTGGGTCTTCACCGTGATCTTGTCGCCCTCCACCTCGATGATGGTGGTGGGTTTGGTGAGGCCGGCCATCTGCCGGGTGGCGAAGCCCACGCCTGCGGGGTGCGAGGTTTGGGGGGGGGGCTGAGGGTGCATGGGGGGCCAGGATGTGGCCATCGGCCCTGTGTCACCCTGGAGCCCATCCTCCCTGTGATGTTGGGGGGCGAACCCCAAAGCCGCTCCCCACCTGCAGTTCCAGGGTCCCCCGTGTGTGCCCACCATGGCTGGGGGGGCTCTGGGGCAGGAGCAAAAGGGGGGGGCTGAGAACGCTGCTGTTGCTCAGGGATTGATCCTGCACCAGCACCCACCAGCTCCGGGGCTGGGCGGGGTGGGGGGGACACCGGTGTCATCCCCCCCCAAACTGGTCTTGGGTGGGGGTCCCACCCTGCTCAGGAGCTGCACAGGGTGGGTGATGGGGGGCTCGGGGGAGCGATGGAGGCTGGAGGTGTCCCGGGGGCTCCCTGCACCCCGGCGGGGGCGTCCCCTCCCTCCGCCGAGGGATCGAGGGATGACCACGGGGGGGGGCAGGGGAAGGATGACACCCCCTTACCCAGCCCAAGTCCCCAGGCAGAAAGCCCCAGAGCCCCCCATAAACCACCCCCACCCAGGCAGCAGCGCCCCCTCCACTGCCTGCAGCCCCCCTGCAGCCAGAGCCCCGTGGCGGGGGGGGGGGGGGGGGCTCAGCCAGGCAAACAGGGGGGTAGAAAAGAAGGGCGGTGATGCCCTGACTCCGTCCCTCCCCCCCGCAGAGCCCCCCACTCACCCAACGCCTTCATGTACTCATCGAAATTGGTCGTATCCACCAGCTTCCAGGTGCCCACGAAGGCGTCGACCATGGTGAGGGGGTGTTGGGGGGGGACACACAGCGACACACGTGTACGGGGGGGCCCGGGGGTCCGGCCGGCTGTGAGCGTGGCACTGCGCCGCCCAGCTCGCAGCTGCCTGCCGGCCTCGCAGCCGCCTTAAATAATGTCCTCATCACATGATTGGAAAGAAAGAGCACAACCGCGCTCCAGAAATACTCCTCGGCAGCGCTGCCAGCGGCCACCTCGGCCCCGGCCACCCTGTCACCCCTCACCGGCCACCAACCTCTGCCTGGCCCCCCTGGCCACCGAGGGTCAGGTTGGGTCGAGTCAAAGGTGGGGAGAGCAGAGTGGGTCAATTGTGTCGTGAGTTGTGCACGGTCTCTGCACCGGTGGTGCGGGGTGGGCGAAGGGTGTGGGATATGGGGAAACTGAGGCAGGGCAAGAGCTGGGCACGGCAGGTGTGTGCCCACCCCATGGCAGCCCCAAGGTGGGGGGGTTGTGTGGGTGGTGGGGCATGGTTGGGACATGGGGACACCAGCAAGGCAGTGTCCTTCAGGGTAACGTGTCCTGGGGACAGGGAAGCTGAGCTGGGGAAACTGAGGCACAGGGAGCAGCCAGAGTGTGGGGGGTCAGGCATCCAGGGGAGTGTGGGGACACATGTAGGACCCTGTGCCTGCCCTGGGGGTGTGTGGGGACACACAAGTGTGCCCCCAGTGATGCTCTGTGTGGGGGACGCTGGGAACAAGGACAGCCATGGGGCCATGTGACCCACAGCATGTCCCCCCCCATACCTCCCCTCGCTTTGGGCTCCAGTGGCAGCGGGGTCAGGGCCAGTGTCCCCCCTGGTCCCTTCCCACATGGGATTCAGTGTCCCCTGTCCCCTGGCTCCCTGGGGACGTGCCCCTGCCTCCCCTGTCCCCGGGCGGAGCAGAGCCCCAGCTGGGGGAATCGGGTGTCCCCGAGCCCCGTGCATCCCCCCCACCTTAGGGACATCTGGATCAAAGCGACCGGGTCCGGGAGGGACACGGGGACATTTTCTCCCTCTCCCTGGCCCCAAGGTGTCATCGCAGATGCCCAAAAATAGCTGGGAGCTCGTGTTCAACCTCCTCCTGTCGGCACCGCTGCAAGCGGGACCCCCTCGCCTCGCGTCGCAGGGGGGGGGACAGGCACCAGACCCCTCAGGGTGGGTGTCCCCCCGCACTGACACCCCGCAGGGCACGGCTCCTCAGGGAGAGATGGAGGATTTGTTCCCCGGACAAATCCCTGGGCAACCAGAGCCCTCACTCACACCCACCCGCGTGGCCCTGGAGGGGACGAAGAGGGAAGGGGTTGTCCCCTGTCCCCCCACCCTCCTGGGTGTGGGTGTCCCAGCTCTGCACAGCCCTGGTCCCCACACGCGCTCCCAGGCTCCCGCCGGGACAGCAGGACCATGAGATGTGGACGTTCACATGTATGACTGCCCTCACACATGGACACCCCCCCACCGGAGCACCCACGCACGGGGACACCCGTGCTGACAGACACCCACCACGCACACGAACAGCCACGCACACGAACACGCATGCACATGAACACGCATGCACACAGCTGCCCATGCACGTGGACAGCCAGCCAGAGGAGCACCCACACACAGGAGCACCCACACACATGGACACCCCCGCACACAGACACCCATGCACACAGACACCCACCCACAGGAGCACCCAAGCACATGGACACCCACGCACATGGACACCCCCACACACAGACACCCCCGCACACAGACACCCACCCACAGCAGCACCCAAGCACATGGACACCCCCCCACCGGAGCACCCACGCACAAGGACACCCGTGCTGACAGAGACCCACCATGCACATGAACACCCCCGCACACGGACAACCACCCACTGGAGCACCCAAGCACATGGACACCCCCCACCGGAGCACCCACACATGAGGACACCCGTGCTGACAGACACCCACCATGCACACGAACACCCACGCACACGGACACCCCCGCACACAGACACCCACCCACAGGAGCACCCAAGCACATGGACACCCACGCACACGGGCACCCACCCACGCAGAGAAGCTCCCATGCCCGTGCACACCCGTGCTTACGGAGACCCACCACCCCCATGGGTGCCTGTGCACGTAGGCAGCCACACACAGACACGCACTCACATGGGTGAGCACCCACGCACATGAGCACCCATGCACATGGACGCCCATCCACAGGAGCACCCATGCACATGGGTCCTCATGCTCAGAGAGACTCACCACACACGTGGGTAGCCATGCACACGAGCACCCACGCACACGGACACCTACACACATGAAAACGTATGCACATGGCTGCCCATGCACATGGACACCCCCCCAGAGGAGCACCCATGCGCACAAACACCCCCACACACGGACACCCCCTCACCTCCCAGAAACCCACCCACAGGAGCACCCATGCACACGGACACCAACGCTCACAGAGACCCACCACATGCATGGGTGCCCACGCAGATGAGCACCCATGTGTATAAAGAGGCATGCACATGGTTGCCCATGCACATGGACACCCACCCACAGGAGCACCCAAGCACATGGACGCCAACGCTCACAGAGACCCGCCACATGGATGGGTGCCCATGCACATGAGCACCCATGCACATGGACACACATGCACATGGCTTTCCAAGCACATAGACACCCACGCACATGGGCACCCACCCACAGGAGCACCCACGCACATGGACACCCATGCTCACAGAGACCCGCCACATGGATGGGTGCCCATGGACATGAGCACCCACGCACATGGGCACACATGTACATGGCTTCCCAAGCACATAGACACCCCTGTGCATGGACACCCACCCAGAGGAGCACCCATGCACCCAGCAATCCATGCTGACAGAGACTCAACATGCACATGGGCACCCACACACATGGACACACACACACAGACACACACACACGGACACCCACCCGCAGGAGCATCCACGCACATGGACACCAATGCTCACAGAGACTCACCACACGGATGGGTGCCCATGCACACGGACACCCATGTACATGACTTCCCAAGCACATAGACACCCCTGCGCATGGACACCCACCCACAGGAGCATCCATGCACCCAGCAACCCATGCTGATGGAGACTCAACATGCACATGGGCACCCGTGCACATGGACACACACACACGGACACACACACGGACACCCACCCGCAGGAGCACCCACGCACATGGACACCAATGCTCACAGAGACTCACCACACGGATGGGTACCCACGCACATGGGCACCCATGTACATGACTTCCCAAGCACATAGACAGCCCCACGCATGGACACCCACCCAGAGGAGCACCCATGCACCCAGCAACCCATGCTGATGGAGACTCAACATGCACATGGGCACCCACCCACGGACACCCACCCACAGGAGCACCCATGCACATGGACATCCACGCTCACAGAGACCCACCACACGGATGGGTGCCCATGGACATAGACACCCATGCACACGGGATGCCCACGCACACGGATGTCCACGCACACGTGACGCTACATCTCGTCTGGGGCTGGCCCCCACACCAAGGGCTGGGGAGCTGCTGTCCTTGCCCAAAAGCCCAGGGGCGACCAGGGCCACCCTGGGGTGCTGGGGACAGGTGCTGCTGGACATGGTGGCTCTGTGTGTGGCCCCGTACAGCTCTCCTGGACCTGGTCACCACCCTGACGGTGGCCACAATGGACCTGGGCTTTGGGATTTGTTTGCTGGTCCCACAGCGACAGCTATAGGTGACCAACCATGATGGAGCTGGGTCCAGCACAACATCCAACCACCTGCCTGGACCTGGCCTCAGTCCAGCAAACCCCAGGCTGGGCAACCAGCCCCCGGCCCAGGTGGGATGCGGGCAACACCAGTCCTTCCCAGGCCCTTGCCTCCCTGAGCCCTGCCAGTGCCTGGGCAGGAGGGTCCCCATCCCAGGGTCCCCATCCCAGAGTCCCTCTCCCAGGATCCCCTTCCCAGGATCCCCGTCCCAGGGTCCCCATCCCACCACCATCAGGAGTGGGCATTTTGGGGAGCACGGTCAGAGCCTGGAAAACCCCAACCCCACTTGGCGCATGTCCCCGCAGTGCTGCAGGCCCCCGCGGGCCCCATGCCCTGCTGCCTCCCCCCCCCCGGGGTCTTCTCCGGGGACACAGGGGGGGATCCCAGGGCTGCGGGAGGGGAACAGGGATGGACACCCATGGGTGGCTCCAGCACGGGGGGCTGGGGCGATGTGCAGGGCTGGGGATGCCCAGGGCAGCATCTCCCTACTCACCCCCCCCCCCCCCCCCCCCCCAAAACACCCGCACCCCCCATGACAGAGTTGCCTCCTCCCGTGGGGACCCGGGACCAGCGAGCGGAGAGGGTGACACGGGACAAGGAGCCAAGACCCCGGGCTCACGGGGGAGGGACCATCCTGGGATGGTCCAATCCATGGAGGGGGACCCCTCAGCACGGTGCTGGCTGCTGGGGGGGGATTTGCTTAAGGGCTGGGGGGGGGCGTTGGGGGTTCCTCTCGAAGAAGGCTCCTGGACGCGCAGGAAGGATGGCCGGGAGGAAGGATGGCCGGGAGACGGAGGTGGTACCCAAAACATCACAGTGAACATCACACTCAGCCAGAAACACCCGTGGGCTGCTCCTGCCATGAGGAGGAAGCCCCCCCTGCACCCCCCCACCCCCACCCCCCCCCTGCCCGGCGAATCCCCTGCGCTCGGCTCTGCCAAACGCCCCAGAAGAAAAATATTCCTCCCCCGCCCCAACCCGGGGGAGGCAAAAAAAATCCCCCCCCTTCCGGGTCCTCGCCCAGGGCGCGGGTGGGAATCGCCCCTTCGTCACGGCGGGTCCCCGCCATGTGATGCTCCCCCCATGGTGGGGGGGGATGATGCCCGGTGGTCTCGCCGCGGTAGCACCGAGGAAAACCCAGCGGACTCCGGCCGTGCCAGGAAAGCTGGGCTGATGCTCCGCAGCCTCCTCTTTCCTCCGCTGGTCAGCAATGTCCCCCCCACCGTGGGAAGGGGGTTAGGACGTGTCCTTCAGCTCGGGGCTGGGGGGCTGCGGAGGGGGCACCTCCGCCGAGGGCGACTGCATCTCCTGGGCGCTGCCTGTGAGGAGAGACCGGGGTATGAGAATCCCAGAATCCCAGAATCCCAGACTGGCAGGGGTGGGAAGGGACCTCTGGAGATCATCCCGTCCAACCCCCTGCCAGAGCAGGGTCACCCACAGCAGGTGGCACAGGAACGCGTCCAGGCGGGGTTGGGATGTCTCCAGAGACGGAGACTCCCCCACCTCTCTGGGCAGCCTGTGCCAGGGCTCTGCCACCCTCACAGCAAAGAAATTTCTCCCTATGTTCAGATGGAACTTCCCATGGTCAAGTTTGTGCCCGTTGCCCCTTGTCCTGTCGCTGGGCACCACTGAGAAGAGCCTGGCCCCATCCTCCTGACACCCACCCTTTGGATATTGCTGAGCATCGATGAGATCCCCTCTCAGCCTGCTCTTCTCCAGCTGAACAGCCCCAGGGGTCCCGGTCTTTCCTCAGCACAGAGATGCTTCAGGCCCTTGAGCATCTCCACAGCCCTTTGCTGTCCCCTCTCCAGCAGTTCCCTGTCCTCCTTGACCCGGGGAGCCCAGAACTGGACCCAGCACTCCAGCTGCGGCCTCCCCAGGGCAGAGCAGAGGGGGGGATGACCTCCCTCCACCTGCTGCCCACACTCTTCCTGATGCCCCTCCAGGATGCCATTGGCCTTCTTGGCCACTAGGGCCCATTGCTGGCTCATGGTCACCCTGTTGTCCCCCAGGACTCCAAGGTCTCTCTCTACAGAGCTGCTCTCCAGCAGGTCAGACCCCAACCTGTACTGGTTCCTGCCCCACCCCACATTGCCATCCATCTTCCCCATCACCCACCTGCACTCAGGGACATCTCGGCCAGCTTGAGGGGCAGGTCGGAGGGGCTGACGCCGGCCGGTGAGCCCAGGATGTCGGGTAGGGCATTGCGCCGGCCCGTTCTCCCGGAGGATGCAAAGTCCAGCACAGGTTCCACCTCGGTCATGCTAACCCTGGAGAGACACGGTCCCCTCCCTGTCAGCCCCTCTGAGCACAGAGGGCAAAGAAGACCTGGTGTTGGTCTAGGCAGGATGTTCTGGCTGGGGGCAGGCAGGACCCCCTGCCTGCAGCTGCCCCGGGAGCGGGGCTGAGCCCCCTGCCCACCCTGACCAGGCTCTCCAGAAGCCGATGCAGGACCTCTCTGCCCATGGACTCTCCCCTGCCCAGGGTTCATAGAATAATAGAGTGGTTTGGGTTGGAAGGGACCTTAAAGATCACCCAGTGCCATCCCATGCCCTGGGCAGGGACACTTCCCACCAGCCCAGGTTGCTCCAAGCCCCGTCCAACCTGGCCTTGAACCCCTCCAGGGATGGGGCAGCCACAGCTTCTCTGGGCAACCTGGGCCAGGGGCTCACCACCCTCACAGCCAAGAATTTCTTCCCAATATCTCACCTAAATCTCCCCTCTGTCAGTGTAAAACCCTTCCCCCTCATCCCATGGCTCCCCTCCCTGATCCAGAGTCCCTCCCCAGCTTTCCTGGAGCCCCTTTAGGGACTGGCAGGGGCTGGAAGGTCTCCCCGGAGCCTTCTCTTCTCCAGGCTGAACCCCCCCAGCTCTCTCAGCCTGTCCTCACAGCAGAGGGGCTCCAGCCCTCCCAGCATCTCCGGGGCCTCCTCTGGTCCCGCTCCAACAGCTCCGTGTCCTTCTGCTGTTGGTGCCCCAGAGCTGGAGGCAGCGCTGCAGGGGGTCTCCCCCGAGCGGAGCAGAGGGGCAGAATCCCCCCCTTCGCCCTGCTGCCCACGCTGCTGGGGATGCAGCCCAGGCTGCGGGGGGTTTCTGGGCTGCCAGCGCATGTTGCCGGCTTTTGTGGAGCTTCTCACCCACCAACACCCCCAAGTCCTTCTCCCCAGGGCTACTCTCAGTACAGCACCTTTGGGTGCTGTGATCTCTGCTGGTCACAGCACCGTGGAGGAAGGGGGGGTCCTCAGGGGTCCCAGCAGCACCCCCCACGCCCAGCAGCCTTACCGGGCACCCTCCAGCCTGGCCTGGCGCTGCGTCTCCCCCGTGCCCAGGGTCCTGCTCTGCTCCCCAGGCTGGCGGCTCCCCCTCCCGATGTCTCCCGGCCAACGAGGGACCCCACGGGGGACGGGGGCTCCGGCCTGGGTCCCCTCGGGCTCTGACCTGGGGGGAGGCAGAGCAGGGGGTCAGTGATGGCTGCTGGGGCTGGAGCGAGTGGTGGGCAATCCCATGAGAGGGGGAGGCTGTGTCCTTGTGCAGGGCACCCTTAGCACCCGGGGGGGACTACACCAAGCCAGGCTGTGAGGGGCAGGGCCCCCCCGTCCATGGTGGGCAGGCAGGAGGAGGGGATGGCAGCCAGGGATGGATGGAGAGCAGGGATGGGGACATGGAGGTGGGACAGGGCACAGCGGGGCCAGCTGCAGAGCCAGGGGACAAGGACACGTCGTCCCCAACTGGGGACCCGGCCATGTCCCTCTCTCTGAGCCAGGGCAGGCAGGGGTGATGCTGGGGTCCCCTGGGTGGGCAGGGGGTTCTCCTGGGACACCTCCGTCACCGTGCAGATCCCGCGGCATGGCGCCGGCCCCAGTGCACGCCGCTGTGGGACCTCACCGGGATGTTTGCTCAGCACTGGTAAAGCTTTTGGACGTTTGCAGAAGGGTTTTGTGGCTACAGGCAGGGGGTGGCACAGGACCCTGCAGGGACAGGGGTGGCTTCCACCCTCCCCAAACCCCCTCCACCCCCTCATGGGGCACAGGGACCCCCCAAACCACCACCAGGCTGGATGCTGGTGGCAATGCTGGGACTGGTGTCCCCAAGCTGGTGGCTGTGGGAGCTTGTCCTGCTGCGGGGGGGCAAGAACTCACCAGCGTCCCCCTGGGAATCGCTCTCCGGCAGAGGACGAGTCAAGGTCCCCAGGTCCTTAGGCACAGGTGCCGTGCCGAGCGGGACGTGTGACCCCAGCTGCATGCGAGGAGGAGAAATGAATGATTAACCAGGAGGTGATTAGTCACCGGGCAGCTGCTGCGTGCGGGGCAGGACCCAGGCCCTTTGCAGGTGGGGAAACTGAGGCAGGGGGCAAGACTCAGGTGGGTGACAAGGGCAGGGTTGGTGGCACTGCCAGCGGTGATTGTGCCATGGCAAAGACACAGCGGAGGCGTGATGCTCCCTGCCCGGGGGTGTGTACGCACGTGCACCGCCTGCAGCACTCTGGAGCTGCACGCCTTGGCGTGTGCATTGGCACATGTGTGTGCACTGGCACACGTGTGTGCACATTTGCATGCATCACCTCTGGCTGGGCCCTTGTGTGTGAGCGTACGTGCACATGCAGCCGGAGCGGAGCCCCAGGGTGTGCATGTGTGGTGGCCACGCATGTGCATGCATGGTGACCTATGGCACATGTGTGTGCATGCTTGGCATCCCTTGGCACATGTATGTGCATATGTGGTGCATTGTAGCACATGTGTGTGCGTGCATGGCATCCCCTGGCACATGTGTGTGCATGTGTGGTCTCCTATGGCACATGTGTGCGCATGTATAGCATCTCCTGGCACATGTGTGTGCATGCGTGGTGGCCTATGGCACATGCGTGTGCATGCATGGCATCCCCTGGCACACGTGTGTGCATGCATAGTGTCCCGTGACACATGTGTGCATGCATGGCACCCCCTAGCACATGTGTGTGCATGCACAGTGTCCCGTGACACACGTGTGTGCATGGATGGCATCCCCTGGCACATGAGTGTGCATGCATGGTACATTGTGGCACATGAGTGTGCATGCTTGGTACATTGTAGCACATGTGTGTGCATGCATGGCATCCCCTGGCACATGAGTGTGCATGTGTGGTGTCCTATGGCACATGTGTGTGCATGCATGGCATCCCCTGGCACATGAGTGTGCATGCATGGTATCCTATGGCATGTGTGTGTGTGCATGGCATCCCCTGGTACGTGTGTGTATGCATAGGGTCCCATGGCACACATGTGTGCATGCTTGGCATCCCCTGGCACATGTGTGTGCATGCATAGTGTCTCGTGACACATGTGTGTGCATGCATGGCACCCCCTGGCACATGTGTGTGCATGCACAGTGTCCTGTGACACACATGTGTGCATGGATGGCATCCCCTGGCACATGTGTGTGCATGCATGGTGCATTGTAGCACATGTGTGTGCATGCATGGCATCCCCTGGCACATGAGTGTGCATATGTGGTGTCCCATGACACATGTGTGTGTATGCATAGTGACCTATGGCACACGTGTGTGCATGCTTGGCGTCCCTTGGCACATGTATGTGCATATGTGGTGCATTGTAGCACATGTGTGTGTGTGCATGGCATCCCCTGGCACGTGTGTGTATGCATAGTGTCCCACGGCACATGTGTGTGCATGCTTGGCATCCCCTGGCACATGTATGTGCATATGTGGTGCATTGTAGCACATGTGTGTGCATGCATGGCGTCCCCTGGCACATGTGTGTGCATGCATAGTGTCCCGTGACACACGTGTGTGCATGCATGGTCTCCTATGGCACATGTGTGTGCATGCATGGTGCATTGTAGCACATGTGTGTGCATGCATGGCATCCCCTGCAACAAGAGTGAGCATGCGTGGTGTCCTATGGCACATGTGTGTGCATGCATGGCATCCCCTGGCACACGTGTGTGCATGCGTGGTGTCCTATGGCACATCTGTGTGCATGCATGGCATCTCCTGGCACATGTGTGTGCATGCATAGTGTCCTGTGGCACATGTGTGTGCATGCATGGCACCCCCTGGCACACATGCTGCACACCATGTGCCCTGTTTGCACGCCAGCACACGTGTGCACCCCTATGACAGCGTGAGAGCTCCTGCCAGCTCCCGTTAGTGCCAGCACCGTGTCACCTCCTGGTGACAGAGTTTCTCGTCACAGACCACACATCCAAGCTCACGTCCCTGCTCTGGCACTGAGCGCCCCACAGCAACGCCCGCTCGCCCACGGGGAGCCCCTGCTCGGGGCACCGGGACATGGGCGGGTGGCGTGTGGTATCTGTGATGGCAGTGGAGCCCCCGCTGTGTCACCCTGGCAACCGTTTGGGGACAGGGGCTGGGGGGAGCTGGGACTCACATGCCTGGCGTGCGTGACAGCATGAGCACGTGAGCGTGCACAAGCGCACACATGTGTACATACATGTTCACACAGGTGTACATAAAGTCATGCACGCACACATGCACCCAGACGCATATAAGCATCCGTGCACGTGCGCAGGCATGCATGCACAGATGCACGTGCACATGAATGCACATGTGTGTACACATGTACACACACACACACCCCCACACACCCCAGCTCTCTGCACACCCCAGCAAGACGGAGCCCTGCGGGGCTGGACCGAAGCTGCCTTCCCAGCAGTCCCGGCCGCTCCGGCTGGCTCACGCGCTGGAGAACCGGGCAAGAACCAGCCATCAGGACCAGGCTGGATCCTGCCCATCTCCTTCCTGCAGCTACACATCTCCGGGGTCGCTGGGGACGGGGTGCCCGGGACATGGGCAGGGGCTACACCCCAAACGCTCACCCCACGCCCCGAAAAGCCATGCAGAGGGATCAGGATTTCCATGCCGGCACAGACGGAAGAGCTGCTGGGACCCCCGAAAGGGACCGAAAACCCTGGGGGGTTGTCACGGGGAGGGAGGAATCTTGAGCACACCTGGGATGCAGTATCACTGGCCCAGGGAGCCCAGCGGACTGTCCCCTGTCCCTCTGCATTCCTGGGCTCCCTTGGGGGCAGGTCCAAGGTACCAATGCCCACCCCGTGCCCAGTGCCGCTGTGTCCTCCTGGCCCCGCAGGCACAAATCCAGCCCAGCGCCGGGCAAATAACGTTGCATAAACCCCGGGTCTCTGCTGGGTGAGCGGGGATTTCCCCCCTAAGCAGGGGCCGGTTCTGGGAGGCTTAGTGTATTCTCAACTTAAAAAAGCTCCTGGAGTCACATGGAAGGTCCTCGGGGCCGCTGGCTCCTGCTTTAATGCCCCTAATGGGATGTCGGAAGGTACGGCAGAAATAAACCTTAATCCCTCCCGGAGATGGGCTGGGGTGGAAGATACTGGGAAGAGGTGGCAGGAGGACATGGCATGGGGACATGTCATGTCCCTTTGGTCAAGTCCCTTGGGAATTGAGCCAGCCCCCATCATGACAAAAGCTTCCCTTGCACAGAGGCCACCAGGAGACCAGAAAATGTCCTACAAGGCCGTGTCCAGGCTGGGATGCCCCCAGCCCTCGGACATCTTCATGCAACGCAACGTCCTCCCATCCCCATGGTGCCGCTGAGCCCTGACGCTCTCGTGCCACACGGGCGAGAACCGTGGCCACACGCTGAGGTGCTGGTACGGGCTGGGGGTGCCCAGTAACACAATTTGGCCGTGGCGATGATGAATTAAAGCGGAAGAGAGGAAGGCGATGGTGTGGCTGAAGGCCAGCGGGTGAGATGCAAAGTGATCACAAGATGAAAGAGAAGAGGAACAAGGTTTTGCCATCCTACCCTATCACGTGCTGCTGCGGATCCCCACCCCATGGCCCAGCATCCAGGTTGCCTGGGCACCCTGTGCAGGATTAGACCTTGCCTTCACCAAGCTCCTTGCAGGATGATCTACTGCAGGAAACGTCTCCTGAGCCCTGTTTTGGGTGCTTCCCACTGCTCATCTTTAGTGTTTGGAGCCCGGAGCAGCCTGGGGAGCTCTGATACCTGCAGGCAGCGGGAGGAAGGGCTCCTGCCCCAGCCCCTGCTCCCTGCTTGCCTGCTCTTTGCTCCAACCCTCCTCATCCAAGCCCAAAAAAGCCTAAATCCATGGCTTGTGAAGGAGGTGCTACAGCTGGACACCCCTACCGAGACCCGGAGCATCAGCCCTGGGAGGAAGACTGGTTTGGGGTGAGAAGAACCCAACTCCTTCTTCCTCTTCCCCCTCTTCCTCCTCCTCTCCCAGCTGTGGGCCAAGGAAGCTGCAGGATGGACCCAGCCCAGGGACTGACCTGGGTTGGAAACAGCCACCCCTTGCCCTACCACCAGTAGGCAGGGACACCAGGTGCAGGCAGGGACGGGCAGGGACACGCTACGGCCACCCTGAGCCAGACTCGGGCTTTGCCGTCAATGGGAGGAAACCAGCCAAGGGCATTAGGACAAGCTTGGTGCCATCCTGACAGGGTTTGGGTGGGCTGGGCAGCAGGATTTGGTGGTGGAGGTTGTCTCTCTGCCGTGGCATCATTCCTGCTCGAAGGTATGACCTAATCTCCCATTTCCCTGGATATCAAAGGCCTGGAGGAAGGAAAGAAGATGTTGAGTGGGCTGAGAAAGGCGTGAACTACCCCCAGGGATGGAGCAGCCGAAGAGAGCAAGGGTTCAGCTCGGGGTCAGACACCTCCATGGCCAGCAAATCCATGAATCCTCCCCAGTGACGGAGGCAGGGATGTCCCCTCTACCACTGCCTGGAGAGGGAGCAGACCACGCTCACAGGCCCACCCGAAACAGCATCGGCGGCTGCTGCCAGAGCCAGCACCGTGGGGACCACGGGACATCTCCTGGTGCCCACCATGGTCCCACAACACTGCCCAGCTTTGCCCAACGCGTTCCCCCTCCCAGGGCACAGGAACCAGAAATGCTCCAGGGTCTTTAGGGCCGGGGAGGTGTTACAGCGGCAGCTGTAAAGTTTTGTTAAGGATTCATTTAACCGTAGGCATAAGGATGTGCTTTTCCAGCTTCAGAGAAGTTGATGGGTTGTCAGCTCATTTGGAAGTGTGGGTCGGGACCATTTAATGTTCTTGGCTTTTGTTATAAAGGGGGGTTCTTCATGCTTATTTAATTCAACCTATTATGGGCTCTGTGCCATGCCCTGCCACTGACAGGCTGGGAAATGCTGCAGCCCAGCGCGAGCCCTCTGAAAATCCACGATGTGGATGTTATTAAGAGATGGTGAACGTGATGAAAAATGGGAAGGATTTACCAAAGCGTAACCGTAACGTTGAATTAAATGAGCGTTGCAAGCCGGGAAGGAAAGAGCTGCCCCAGATCAGAAAGGGATGAGAGCATCATCCAGGAAAATCAACGATGAGTCCACACAGGAGGAAAATCCAAAGAGGCTGATTTAACCAGAGACCGACAGCCACCAGACAGACCAAGCAGCCCCTGGAGCCTGGAACAGCAGATGGCAATAATTAAACACAGGATAAAATCTGGAGAGCCGCGACATCTCCCACAGAGGCAGCAGGTTTAGGCCCGGCAGTTTCACAGAATCATAGAATCACAGAATGGTTTGGGTTGGAAGGGACCTTAAAGCCCACCCAGTGCCACCCCCTGCCCTGGGCAGGGACACCTCCCACCAGCCCAGGTTGCTCCAAGCCCCGTCCAACCTGGCCTTGAACCCCTCCAGGGATGGGGCAGCCACAGCTTCTCTGGGCAACCTGGGCCAGGGGCTCACCCCCCTCACAGCCAAGAATTTCTGCCCCACATCTCATCTAAATCTCCCCTCTTTCAGTGTAAAACCCTTCCCCCTCATCCCATGGCTCCCCTCCCTGATCCAGAGTCCCTCCCCAGCTTTCCTGGAGCCCCTTTAGGGACTGGCAGGGGCTGGAAGGTCTCCCTGGAGCCTTCTCTTCTCCAGGCTGAACCCCCCCAGCTCTCTCAGCCTGTCCTCACAGCAGAGGGGCTCCAGCCCTCCCAGCATCTCCGGGGCCTCCTCCGGCCCCGCTCCAACAGCTCCGTGTCCTTCTTGTGCTGAGGGCTCCAGAGCTGGACACAGGACTCCAGGTGGGGTCTCCCCCGAGCGGAGCAGAGGGGCAGAATCCCCCCCCTCGCCCTGCTGCCCACGCTGCTGGGGATGCAGCCCAGGCTGTGGTTGGCTTTCTGGGCTGTGAGTGACGTTGCCGGCTCATGTTGAGCTTCTCGTCCGCCAGCACCCCCAAGTCCTTCTCCTCAGGGCTGCTCTCAAGCCATTCTCCACCCAACCTGTATTTGTGCCTGGGGTTGCCATGATGCAGGTGCAGGCCCTTGCACTTGGTCTGGTTGAACTTCATGAGGTTCACATGGGGCCACCTCTCCAGCCTGTCCAGGTCCCTCTGGCCACGGGCAGCAGGGCTCCTGCCCGACCTGGTGTAGCGCTGCCAGTGCCGGAGCCCAGGAGATGCTGAGCAGGCGCCCGCTGCCACGCAGAGATGGGCTTTGTCAGCTGTCAGCAGCCCATAAACAGCTCCCAGGATACAAACGAGAGGGAAGGATGGGAATAAATGTTGTCCCAAACTCATCGTCTCCAGGGCAGGGGGAGAAAATGAGAAGGGAAAAGGCCCCAGGGACGTTGGCTGGTGCAGGAATACTGAACATGGAGATGCAGCGTGAGATGGAGAACGAGTTTTGCTTCAAGCCCAGCACATGGGGAAGTTCCAACCCAAGTGCCTGGAGATGATGATCCCTGCGGGAAGCGGTGCCAGGAGGGAAGCAGCTGCCAGCACCTGCCCGCGGGGGGATGTGGGCACCCCACTGCCCGCCCTCAGCAGCAAAACCTCTCTGACCATGGACCAGCACTTTTGAACCTAAATCATCAAGTTTCCAGGCAGGCTGGGAAGGTGCCTGGGCCAGCTGGGATCCTGCCTGGCAAAGTTCGAGTGAGGGTGACGCCACACGCAGCGAAGCAGCGCGGGGACCCAAGCGAACCTGCGCCCGAATGCTCGGATCATCCTTGAGGTCTCACACTATTTTTTCCCACGTTTTTCCTTGGCTCCTCCTCACCGCGTGGCCTCAGCTGCTTCCCGAAGCTTTGAGGAATTGTCCCAGCAGGTTTTCAGGGAGGAGGGTAGGCCGGCAGCTCCCCAGATCCCTGGCCCAGCCTGGGAAGGTCCAGCACATCCCGGTACCCGTGGGGTTGGCCCCTCCATGCGAGGCACTTTCCAGCAAACACCGTTGCCCAAAAGGCATCCGACACATGGGCTCCCAACGCTTCCCCTCGCCGCTGAGCAGCAGAGCTTCCTCGTTAGATTAAGGTACTTACAGCAGTAATTCTCGTTACCCTCTAAGCCCCTTCCCATTGTGTCCTGCTTTGCGCTTTGACCTTCCTCCCTGCTCTTGCTCACCCATCCTCCCAGCCTGACCTGCTTTCCCTCTTCTCCAGGGCTCCTGCTCGTGCTTGGATCGCCTCATCCATCAGTTTGGGGCACTTTGAAGTGTCTCTTCCTCCCCTCCCTCATCCTTACATCCCTCTCAGCATCCTGACCTCCCTCTTCTCCCTTTCCCCTGCTCCCTCCCTGGTCCCCATCACTGCCCTGGGGGTGGGCAGGACCAGGGCTGGGCTCAGTCCCACCCCTGCTCATACCCCAATCCTGAATTATTCCACCCAAATCTCTCCATGGGTTACAAGGATGTTTTTAAAGATCATCCTTTATTCACCCTCTCTTTCCTTTATGCGTGCTTTAGGGCTGATTTATTTTTTTAGGTTTTTTTCCTCCAGCTGTAGGACTTCGAAATTTCTTTTTCCTGCTAAACCCTGAGACGTGCCCTAGCCAACGCCAGCCTAGAGGGAACAAAAACTCCTCCCTTCACTGGCTCCGCGGTGGGGCTCCTCCGGGCTTGTTGGTTATCGGTATCTAAATTCCCATTCAAGGCAAAGAGTGAGAATGAAGGACTCCAAAATGGGACACTGATAATCTTCATTCCCCACAATTCCTGGGCACCGATGGGGAGATGAGCACCAGAGGTGGGTTTTGCTGCTGGCATCCATGGGGTGGGAGAAACGAAGGGTGCGTTATTGCTCCATCAATCCTGGTCTCGTCACGCTCGGGGATGACGGCAGAGTGCAGCTCTGTTTAATACCCTCACGAAAGCCAGGGGAAAAAAAAATCAAATCCAACCTGAGTCTCTCCAGACAGGATTTCAGGCTATTTGTATAAACTGTCACTTTGGCTTATAACGCTGCAAACACAAATCAGAGCAAGTCCTGCTGGAGGGGCAGAGTGAAACCAGCTCATGCGCTTGCTGACATCCAAACCCAAAGTTTCCTTCAGCATCTGCAGGGCAAACCCAAACGCTGCCGGCCCCAAAGCTGGCACCTCCAGACCTCCGGGTGCTCACCACATCATGGCTTGCCTTCCCCAAAGGGCAGTGACCGCAGAGAAAATCCCCTTTTGATCCCACAGACCTGGATTGGGCTGGGAAAAAAGGTACTTGGAAAGACTCGGCAGTTTAATTCCAACACAGCCCCGCTGAGCATCTCTGATAAGTCCATACAGTGAGAAAATTGAGGCATTTTTTCCCATGGGAGCAGCACATGGGGCATCCCAGGCAGATGCCGAAAGCACCGGGGAAACCTGAACATGTGTTGGCCTCTGGATTGTCTTAATTTCATTCCTGGACAAGCCTGAGTTGCTCTTATTAAAGAGTAAAGCGCTAAAAGCTCAGTGGGCAGAGGCACCAGGACGTGGGCTGACAGAGAGAGCTCCCAAAACCTGGCGCAGGAGGGACGGGGACGGACACCCTCGGCTGTGCTGGCCGTGGGGTGTGCATCGGGCCCCACTCACCTGGAGAGGGAACAGCCATATCCCGGGTCCTCTTCTCCATCCTCCTGGAGCCCCAGGGCACATCACTCCTCCCCATCCTGCCCAATCTCCCCTGGGTTCCCCGTTCTCCCCTGGGAAATTTAGAGAGGAGAATTTTTCCTTTGCTTTGTGCTAATAACAAGCACCTCCAGCTTTTAGCGTCACACAGAGCAGGGCTCCTGCTCCCTGGCAGCTGGGAGGTCCCTGTGCAGAGATGCAGGCAGGACTCTGGGAAAGCCGCCACTCCCAGGGATGGAGCTGCTTTGCAATATGGCATCCCCGAGGACAGAGCTGGCAGGTCCCTTGCTGGGGTCTGACACGTGGACTGGGCAAAGCAGCGGGGCAGGAGCAGCTCTGGGATGGCAAAACGATCCCATCCCTGAGCCGCAGCCACCGCCTGCCCTGCCAGCCCGCCCGCTCATCGGCATTAGGAAAGTGAAAAGCACTCAAAAAATCACCAGCGATATTCCGGTCGTGGCTATTTGCTGTGGGAACATGGCAAATCCTTAGGGCCAGCAGTGCTGGCAGCTCCTGGCTTCCCGGTGACAGCAGGGAGGTGACAGCTATGTGATCCAGCTCGGCTCCGCCACGCAGGAGGATGCATCCAGCATGAGCACAGCAGTGAGCGGGACCCTCACCCGCGTGTTGACTTGGGTGCGGATTGGGATCACCCATCAAACAGCAGCTCCCCCAGCTCGCACCCATCCCCCTGCCCACGCACCAGCAGCCTGGACCACGGCCTTGTGTTCCCCTGCCCAAACCTTCCAGGTGGGAGAGGCTGTCCTGCATCCCAGGGAGGGCTGGAGGCATCCTAGGGAAGGATGCAGGGAGGGATCCCCCTGCCTCCCAGGAACAGATGGAGGCATCCCAGGGAGTGATGCAGGGAGGGATGGAGGCATCCTAGGGAAGGATGCAGGGAGGGATGGAGGCATCTCAGGGAGGGATGGAGACATCCCAGTGAAGGATGCAGGGAGGGATGGAGGCATTCCAGGGAGGGATGCAGGAAAGGATGGAAGCATCCTAGGGAGAGATGCTGGGAGGGATCCCCCTGCCTCCCAGCGAGGGATGGAGGCACCCCAGGGAACTATGCAGGGAGGGATGGAGGCATCCTAAGGAGCGATGCCAGGAGGGATCCCACTGCATCCCAGGGAAGGATTCAGGGAGGGATGGAGGCATTCCAGGGAGGGATGCAAGGGATGCAGGAAAGGATGGAGGCATTCTAGGGAGAGATGCTGGGAGGGATCCCACTGCCTCCCAGGGAGGGATGGAGACATCTCAGTGAAGGATGCAGGGAGGGATGGAGGCATTCCAGGGAGGGATGCAAGGGATGCAGGAAAGGATGGAGGCATTCTAGGGAGAGATGCTGGGAGGGATCCCACTGCCTCCCAGGGAGGGATGGAGACATCTCAGGGAGGGATGGAGGCATCCCAGGGAAGGATGCAGGGAGGGATGGAGGCATCTCAGGGAGGGATGGAGGCATCCTAGGGAGGGATGCAGAGAGGGATCCCACCGCATCCCAGGAGGGATGGAGGCTGCTCCAGCCACTCCCAGGCCAGCCCAGTGTTTGCCAGCCTGTGGGCTGTGACATCTTCCAGGGCTTGTGAATATCCCTGCCTACATCCCCCCATCAGTTAATTACCTTTAATTGCTGGTGCGGTGGGAGGAGAAGAGGAATTTCCCCTGGGGGGTTGAGGTGCCTATGGGGGATCCCACAAGGGTGCTGGGTGCTGTGTGGGAGGGCTGACCCCGTCTCCCCTGCGCTTCTTGCCCCGTGGCTCTGCTCAGTCCCATCGTCTGCATTCAGGTCCTTTTTTGTGTCCAAGTCCAAACACAACAGCCCCTTTCACATGGGGATGATGGAGACCCACCCGCAGCCCCCACGGAGCAGGACCTGGCACTGTGGGTAAATCAGCGCTTGCTCCCGTAGCCACGGGAGGTAAACAGGAGCTTCCCCTACCGCACGTCTCAGTTGCAAAGTGGGTGATCTAATGGGAGGTAATTACAATGATTGAGCCCTGGGTAATACAGCTCCCACCATAACCTTTAGTTAGCTGCTCCAACGACGGCACAAACTATAATTTTGCATAATAAACGTGTCACCCACATCTAAATCGGTTTCATTCTTTAGCGGTTGCAGGCTCCCTCCTCCCCAAAGGGCTTTTCATCAGCTGCTCCAGCCTGGGCATCCTGGGTGGGAGCCAGTGGACCCAATCTGAGATGCTGAGGATGGGGACATCCTCCATTCTCCCTGCTGCGGGGACGGAGCGTGTGGGTGGCGTGGAGATTTGTGCCAGGGGAAACCCAAGGAGCTGTGAGGACGCTGTGACACAGGCTGTGGGCTGCTAGGGGCAGGGGCTGGGAGATCTGGAGGGGGGCACAGGGTGCCGTCTGGGTGCCACCGAGCTTGTGCCGGGCTGTGCCATGCCGGGAGCGCCATGGGCTGGGTGACGTGAGGCACCAGGCATTTCTGAAATGCCCCGGGCTCGGCTGTGCACTGTGGGCTGCCTCTTCTCCCAGCTCAAGGTCCCCTTTCTCCATCTGCCACTGGTTGGGACCAGGAGATGACCGTGGTCCAGCTCCCAGAGTTGGGGGGTGTCTGTCTGCCCCCCGCAGCCCTGTCCTGCTGCAGTCCGGTCGGGGTGAGCGATGCTCCATGGTGCCCATCCCGGGGCACCACATTAGCACCACACCCAGGGCCCACGCAGGGCCCCCCCCCACCTGCCACCCCCAGGGTCCCTTTCCTCCAGATCCCCTTCCTCCAGGTCCCTACCTGCCCGGTGAAGCCACAGACTGTTGCTGGGGGACATCGGTCCCACCACAAATGTTGGAGCGGTCACACCGAGGAGAGCCCAGCTCAGCCCACGGGTGCCCCTGCACCCAGCTGGGTGCGGTGGAGAGGGCAGCGGGATGCCCTGGGGAAGCGGTGCTCAGTTTGGAGGAGGCCCCCCCGGCTCTGCCGAAGCAGCAGGACATGTGCAGGCACCCGGATAATTAATTTTTGGGGAGCAGAGCCAGCTGACGGCTTCCCAGGCCACGTGCTGCAGTTGGTACCTCCGGCTCCCTGGGGAGCCTCGGCATGTGCCTCCCCCCAGCTCCTGGCAGCCGGCAGATTTGCTCCTTCCCACTGCAACTCATCCGAGAAGGGAGGTGGGAATCTTCCAGGGTGTCCTGCTCCCCAGGCAGCGTCCCCTCAGGAGGGACAGATGGGCTTCCCCTGCGGCAAGGACTTGCACCGAGGAGGTCCAGATGTTTTCCCCCCATCCCTGCCCGGATGCTGGGAGCACCATCGGGATTCCCCGTCACAGTGGCTGTCACAGCACCTTCCCCGCCACCCAGCGACACCTGCCTGGCCCCTGGGGAGCTGGTGGGGAAAGGACTGAAAGCCAAGGAGGGAAGAAATACGTGCAGGCACCCTGGGATCAGAGGCACAGCTTGAAATCCCCAGTCCTGATGGAGCAGAGCCGGATCTATCGCCCTTTGGCTGAGCCAGGTGCTGGAACTGCCCACCCGAGGAGCCCGAGGAGCCAAGGTCAGAGCAGGGCTGTGGCCCCTGTCCCCATCCTTCATGGTGCTGTGTCCCCGCAGCGGATGGGAGCACCCCGTCCTGTGAGGGAGCACAGGGCCAGGTCAGGAATGGGTGCCAGAGCTTCACTGGCTGAACTGGGAGAGGACCCCCAAGTCTTCCCCCAAGGGTGGCTGCAACAGCCCCCGACAGCATCCCACTGAGCATCCCTTGGCTCCCAGACACTGACAGTGTCCCACCGAGCATCCCCCGGCTCCCAGACACCGACAGCATCCCACCGAGCATCCCCCGGCTCCCAGACACTGACAGCATCCCACCGAGCATCCCCCAGCTCCCAGTCCCCAACAGTGTCCCACAGAGCATCCCCCAGCTCCCAGACCCTGACAGTGTCCCACCGAGCATCCCCCGGCTCCCAGCCCCCAACAGCGTCCCACCGAGCATCCCCCGGCTCCCAGACACCGACAGCATCCCACCGAGCATCCCCCGGCTCCCAGCCCCCTCCTCCGCCCCTGTCCTCCAGCTCTCCATCTGCCTTTGGGTACACCCAGCACAGTCCCCAGGCGGGGGTTGGCACAGCCCTCCATGAGCCACCAAAGCCCCTGGCGTGGCTGGCAGGGGCAGGGCTGGGAGCGGCAGCGCTTTTAGAGCTGCAAAAAATCCCAGCATCCAGTTTAGAGCCTTCTGAGGTCTCTTGCTCCAGCCCAGCCCAGTCCCCCAGGGCTGGGGGGGGGGGGGGGGCAGCTTGGGCACAGTCTCCCAGCAGCCCAGCCTGGGAAGAAATGCTGTGACTCCCCAGTTTAAAAGCGTGAGGAGACCCTGGCTGTGCCACCACCTTTGCTCCTTGAAAACTGCTTTTTTGGGGGCCAAACTGCTGAGCAGCTAAAGGGTGGAGACAGTAGTAGGGCCATTGCCCCCCCTGCCCCTGATTATATCTCCCACCTCTCCTGCCTGGCCATGACGAGGGGGGACATCCCAAGAGGAGTCCAGGCAGCCCCCCGTGACAGCAAGGGTTGAGGTGTCCCTTGGTGGACAGCCCCAAGGTCATGGGCTGCGCGTATTCGGGGTGAGCACAGGACATCCTGCCTCTGCCACCCTTTCGGTGGCACTGCCACCCAGCCAGGGGACAGGAGCCAGCTCCGGGGACCAAAGGGACCTGATCCAAGCATCTGCAGGGGCAACCTGCCAAAATAAAGCCCTGAAGGCAGAGAGGAGGGGTTGTCCCTGGGGAAGCCCTTTCCTCCAGAGAGGATGCCGCCCTGGGAGGAGGCACAAGACGAGCGTTGTTCCTGCTTGGAGTGAGTGGGGCTCAGCCCCACGCTGGCTGTCATTGCCTGGGACCCCCCCAGCTCTCTGGGCCCAAAATCATCCGGGAAGCTCTCATCCGGGAAGCTGAGGCCTGAGGTGGGGGGGTCGGGGGGAGAGGGGGGTCAGGGTAGCTGAGGTGAGGATGGGGCAGGGTGGAGGGTGGAGGGGGCAGTGGTGGCCCCAGGACCTGCCAGGGAGGAGGGCGCAGGGGGTGTGGGGGTCGGGATGGGTGCCAGGGTGTGATGGAGGTGCTACCATGGGGGTTGACCTCAAATGCCCACCCTGAGATGGCGACTGCTGCTCACGACAATCCTTCCCGGAGCCACCTGCCCCCACTGGGATGCGCACGGACCCCCCCAAGCCCTTGGGAGACACCCCACTGCCCTGCTCAGCACCACGACCTGCTGCAAAGTTACATCCCCCCAAAACCTGTCTGCGCCCCAATGCCACCGCCATCTCCTGAGCCTCCTGCCTCTCCACCCTCCCTTTGCTCTGATGTGCTGCCATGGAGGTGCCCAGGGTGGGCACCCGGTCCCCACGGCTGGCACCCCGTCCCCAGCACCCGCGAGACCCGCGAGCACAGGGCAGCCACCACTGTGGCCCAGGGCCTCTGTGCCACCACGTCACCTGCACCCGCCACCACCCATCAACTGCTCACCTGGGCTCTGCTGGAGCCGGTGCCAACGCTGATACCGATGCCGATACCGGAGCTGGTGGTGGTGGTGGTGCCGGTGTCGATGTTGATACTGACGCTGGTGTCGATGTTGGTGTGGATGCTGATGTCGGTGTGGATGCTGATGTCGGTGTGGATGCCGATGCCGGTGTCAGTGTCGGTGCTGATGCTGATGTTGCTGCCGGTGTCGATGTTGCTGCCAGTTTCGATGCTGGTGCCGCTGTCGGTGCCGGTGTCGGTGTCGGTGCCGGTGCCGGCCGGGGGGACCGGAGGAAGGATGCTCCGCGCTGGGCAGGAGCCCCGGGGACGCCTCCTCCTCGCAGGCAGCCCTTGGGGCACCCGGGGCCGAGCCGCCCGCCGCCGCCCGCCCACCGCCGCCGCTCCCCCCGCCCGGCCCGGCCCCCCCCCGCCGCCGCCGCGCCGCCCCGCCCGCTGCCTCCCCCCGCCGCCGCCGGGCCCTGCCGGGGGCTGCCGCGACCGGTCCCCCCCATCCTCGCCGCCCGCCCGCCGGGGACCAGTCCCCCCCCCACAACGAAACCCGCCCCCCAGGCTTGGGGGCTGCTCACATCTGGGGTGCCAGCGTGCCCGGGGGCTGTGTCCCCCTGTGTCGTCCCCACCCGTGCTGAGACATTTTGGGGGAGTGGTGTGACATCCCCGCCCCGGGGGCACATCTCCCCCCATAAGGCTCCATATGGCGCCGGGAGGACCCAGCAGCCCGGGCAGGGGGCTCGGAGCCCGGCATGGCTAGCAGCTCCGCTCAGGCCAGGAGCCCGGCCAGGCTACTGGGAAAAAGGTGCCAAAAACCCCCAAATTTCTTCTGAATTAGGGTCCCTGGCTGCAGCCCTGGGGAAGGAGCCCCATGGCCCCCTCAGGGGGGGTGAGGAGGGTTCCGCTCACCCACAGGGACAGCTCGGCCCCAGCCCACGCACCTCCCCACGCATTGATTTCAGCCAAAACCAATTGCCAGGCTCAAAATCTTTGGAAAAAAAAACCCCAAAAAATTAAAAATATGTGGCTACAACCCTGTAGCGTATGGTGCCCGGGGGGGGGTGGAGGGGTGGGTGGGCTGGGAGACCCTGGATCCGGTTGGTAAATCCGCCTGACGGTGTCACAGCCCCATGTTTTGCCCAACACAAGGACTGTCCCCGCGGCAGAAGGACGCTGGGCAGAGCAGATGCCGCCATCCCGGCAGCCCAGGCTGCGCTTGGCCGGACACCAGCATCACCTCAGGGACGGGGAGCGGGGGACACGGCCAACAGCGACTGTGTGTGCCATGGGGGCTCCCCACCCGCACCCCTGAGCTGGAGCAGAGAGGGAGGGAGGGGGGAGGCCACGATGACCAGAGCCGCCCCGAGCCTGCATGAAAAGCAACTCAAATTTGGAGGCAGGAACGATATCCCACCCCCCCGGGCTGGCGCTCTCGCCTGCGTGTGCGACAGGGAAACAACACAACTTTGATGAGAGGCGCCAAAATGTCCCCTCCTGCCTCTCAAGGTGCACAGATGGTGTCCCCAGGGATGGGGACGAGGGGTGCAGTCGGGTGATGGCGTCCCCACTCCTCTGTCCCTGCTCCAGGATGCTGTTGCCACAGGAGCGGGGCTGGGGGCACATTCCCAAATTCCTGACTCTGGTCAAACCTCCTCTCCCTGCTGCTGGTGAGGGGTGATGCTCGGCACCCGGAGCAAGGTGCCTGTCATGTCCCTTCCCTGGGGGCGCTCAGCACCGCTGGGGGCTTGCGGGCCATGGGGAGAAGCCGGTGGCTCCCCCGAGCCCATCCGAGGTTGCTGCCCCGGGAAGGATGATCCTTTCCCGACCTCTGCACCCACCAGCAAGGCGAATTCGGCCGTGCCTCCCCGAGCCGGGGCTGTAGAGGGACAAGAGCCACTGAAGGGCCAGGCCTTGGGCTGGTCTCAACGTGACGCTTGTCTCCGGTACCTCCGTACCCCCAAAGCTCAGGGGGTGCTGGAGCCAGCCGTCCCCGCCAGCCAGCTGGGGGGACATCCATCCTGCCTGCTCACTCACGCGTGGTGACGGGCGACTGGCAGCTCCCGCGTGGCCGGCGGGGAGGGGAGCCTTCGCCAGCTGCTATTTTTAGCTCCTCACGCTCCGTTTTCTCCTTGACTGTCTCCCCTCTCCGGAGCAGTCTCCGGCCGAGCAGCGGCGATGTTTATCCTGCCTGGCACCTGACGGGATGTGACACTGGCTGGCGAGGGGCACGGCTGCCATCCCTCTGCTCCGAGAGACATGTGGGAACAAGGGAGGAGATGCTGGGGGGATGGGGAGGGAGAGGAGGGAAGCCCAAGGTGGTGAGGAGGGTTCTGTTGGAGCACCCTGGGGTGGGTCTTGCTTCTCCCAAGGGGTGCTCTGCCCTGGGAGAGCTGGGGGAGAGCTACAGCATGGTCCCCATTTCCACCAGGGCTGAGCGCTTCCCTCTGCCAGTGTGATCCTTCAGGGATGGCTGGGCTATGGGAGCTGGGTAAACTGAGGCACGCGAGAGGTGCCTGAGTCCCTCCACGTTCAGTCAGGGGGAATCACCTCTCCGAACCTGCCTGCATCCAGGACACGGTGAGCATCAGGAGCCCAAACTCCCAGCTGAAGCTGGTAAAACTCCTGGGTACAAGCCCCAGCGACATAAAAGCACGGCAGCACGGCAATGGGGAAGGGCAAAATTATTCCCTTATCAGGCAGCACCCGCCTGGTGTTGGCACAGGGCAGTGCCGCGGCGCTCGGTGCCGCACCGACACGGGAGCAAAGGTTGCTCGGCTCTTCCTCTGCACTTCCCGCGCCTGCTCTCGGGATCTGCAGACATTGGGATCCTCTTCCCAGAGTGCTCCCAGCAGGGTGAGCGTCCCTGACGATGGGGGACCTGAAATATACTGTCCGTGCCCTCCCCAGCACCGGGAGAGCCCCTGCTTGATCCATCAGGGAGGTGAAGCCAGCGAGGACGGGGTCAGACCACTCCCTGCACTGCCACCTGCTTTAAATCCTATTTTCTCCTGAAAAATTGGGTCCAGAGCTGGGAGGAAATGGGCTCGGGAGAGTCTATTCTCCTTTTGCTGCTGAGCTGCTTTATTCCACTCGTGCAGGAAGGTCATTTAAAAGCCACCGACACTTAGCTGCTGTGGGGCAGGGGCAGCCCCCCGGGGATGGAGGCAGCATCCAGGGGAGGCACAGGGCTGTTTTCCACCCGCCTGCCCAGCGCTGCGGGCTCGGATCTGGGCTAAAAGTCACCTCCGAGGGAGAGCAGCGCTTTGCTGTTCCTCTTTTAGATGTATCTGCCTAATTTCCAGTCCAGTTTAGACCCTGATACCTCGCCGGGTACGTAGGTGACGTGGAGGAAAGGTTATTCCTGAGCTGAGCTCGCCCCTGGGCTGCGTCAGTCCCTCCGTTAAGGTGCTATTTCGGGACACGGGTCACAGGGTTTGGGGACCTGCAGGTTGTTCCCTGGCTGGGGACAGGGACTTTCCATGAGTCTGGGCAGGACACGGCCTCGCAGCCGTCCCTGCATGGCAGGTACCAGCCCTGGAGGGATGGAGGTGGCTCCTGTGGGATGGATCAGCGGAAAATGTGCTCAGGATCCATCCTGCCCGTGAAATCTTGGAGACCAAAGGCAACGAGAGCATCTCATTGCCTGGAGGATTTAAAACAAGAGGGAAAATGCCAGCAAACACCTCCCAGGGAGACAATTTGTCACCGGGCAGGGTGGACCGTCATGCCAAGACGCAAGTCTGGCCATCTCTGCCTCGACAGGAGGCGTTAAGGTCATGGCAGACAGAAATGCCCTTCCCGGGCGTCCACTGTGCTCCGGGTACTCAGCCATCTGGATCAGAGCTTGCTGCACTCTTTCGTGGGGCACATCAATTATGGAGCACCATCATCCCCCCCGAGCATGACATGATGGAGGTGGTGGAGATCTTCCCCCCGCCCAAGCACGATGTGATGGAGGTGGTGGAGATCTTCCCCCCTCGAGCACGATGTGATGGAGGTGGTGGAGATCTTCCCCTGCTGGCCCTGGTGTGATGGAGGTGGTGGAGATCTTCCCTCCCCAAGCATGATGTGATGAAGGTGGTGGAGATCTTCCCACCCCAGCCCTGACGTGATAAAGGCGGTGGAGATCTTCCCCCCCAAGCATGACATGATGAAGGTGGTGGAGATCATCCCTCCTTGAGCACGACGTGATGGAGGTGGTGGAGATCTTCCCCCCCGAGCATGATGTGATGGAGGTGGTGGAGATCTTCCCCCTGCCCAAGCACGATGTGATGGAGGTGGTGGAGATCTTCCCCCCCTGGTCCCGGCATGATGGAGGTGGTGGAGATCTTCCCCCTGCCAAGCACGACGTGATGGAGGTGGTGGAGACCTTCCCCCCCGGAGCATGATGTGATGGAGGTGGTGGAGATCTTCCCCCCCGTGGCCCGTGCCATGAAGTCAGTCAGCCCTTTGGTGCTCAGCCCTGTGCATCCCTTCCACGATGGGGGACAGTGAGCTGCTTTTTGTAGTTCTGTGGGTCAAGGCGGCTTGGATACCTGCAATGAGTTGCACAGGTCTTTGCAACTCGGCCGCAACTTTGCCATTCCCAGCAGAATAGGAAATTTCCACCAAAATAATGTCTCTTTTTGGTTTTTTTTTCAGCAGCAGCAGAAGCTCTTTCCTGCCCCAAAGACACGGTGGATCACGCAGCCAGATGTGGCCACAGCCTGGCGCTCATCCTGCCGCCAGTTCGTCATGGGAGCTGTTGTCCCAGCAGGGAAACAAGGTCCCAGCCATCAAAATATTCATCACCTGCCCCAACGGACAAGCAGAACATGCACATTATTTCTGGGACAAAATAGCTGCCACTTGGGAAACCACCTTTCTTATGGATCGACTCCTATATTGGCTTAATTCTGGCTGTTTGTGGGCAGCAGCCAGGTTTACAGGGGCAGAAGGTGAGCCCAGGGGAGGTCAAGGTGGTGGAGAAGAGCCCGGAGCAGCACAGGAGGGTTCAGGAGGAGCTGGGACGTGGTGGGATTTGCCCGGTTTTTGCTTTAAGAGACGAAATCGGGGCGGCGAGGAGAGCCTTTGGAAGAAAGGCGTGTTGGAGTTAACTGAGCATAAATAAAGCACCCCCAAAAGATGTCTTTGTGGGGGAAAAAAAAAAAAAAAAGCTCAAAGCTGTTGTTCATGCTCCAGTAACTTCCAGATGCTTGGCTGGGGATGCGGGGAGCCTCGCAAACACCTCCTGGCCTGGGGGAGCAGGCTGTCCCTCCTGCCTGCCACTGTCCCCTGCCCGCCGAGGGGGCTGCCTGCCCCAAAAGCCCTGGGATTTAATCAAAACCACTGGATTTCAGGCCCTGTTCTCCTCCAGCAGACCTTCACTCTCCCGCTCAACTCCAAGATGCTGCAAACCAGCCAAAGCAGCCCAAAATCACCAGCTGGGCGGACAGTGAGTGGCCATCACCCAGTGCTACCTGGGCGGGGGGGGGATGTGGGTGCTGCCTGCAGCCCTGCCTGCAGCCCTGCCTGCCTGCCTCCGCCTCCAGCAGCCAGAGGGATTTGTGCAAAGCTCCCAGCGCCCGGGTTGGGCTTTTTTTATCCCTGGCTGCTCTTACGTTGACATTCTTAGCTGTGCCACTGGCTCCGGCGCTGCTCGCTAACCCCTTTTACAGGCAGCTAAATATAGCCCAGGCAGCTAAGCAAAATCTGCTTGGCGGGGCCACGTGGGGCTCGGCACCACTGCCGCAGCCACCGGCGAGGCGTGGGGGACAGTGAGGTCCTCACCGGGTGGCATCTTCCACCCCGCGGTGTCTCATCCCCATCCAGGTGAGCATCATCGCTGCTTTGATGCTCCCAAGGGCATCTCATGGCTTCTCCCCACCGCGGCGGCCCTGGTCCTCTCCCACTGGGGAGTCTCCTTGGGTCCTTCCACCCAAGTTGAGATCATAGAATCATAGACTGTGTTGGGTGGGAAGGGACCTCTAAAGGCCATCTAGTCCCACCCCCTGCAGTCAGCAGGGACATCTGTAACTAGATCAGGTTGCTCAGAGCCTCATCCAGCCTGGCCTTGAATGTCTCCAGGGATGGGGCCTCCACCCCCTCTCTGGGCAACCTGGGCCAGTGTCTCACCGCCCTCAGTAGAAAGAACTTCTCCCTAATGGCTGATCTAAACCCGCCCTGCTCTAGTTTAAACCATTGCCCCTCGTCCTGTCGCTACAGATACTTTATGCTGGAGAGCATCTGGACTTCATTAGCATCCTTCATCCCACAGAACCGTGGTGTAAAACCCCAGCTGCTGCTGTGCTTAATAAAACAAGCCGGGCGGCTCTGGGGATCCACGTGGGTGTTGTGCGAAGCACCTGGTACAAGGAACAAACCCGAAACCCGGCGAGGCACCCTGCAGGCTCTCCTGCACCCCACAAAGGGTCTGCAAAGGGGGGGGGACATGGCTCCCACCCCATGGCATGCTCGCCCATGGGTGCAGCTGGGTTTCTGCCTCTCCTGACAAAGACAGATATTTCCGCCGGAGCCATGAACTCATTAAGGAGACACTGATCTAATTGTCTCCACGGCGGCGCTTGTGTTGTGGGTTTTTTTGTGATTTTTTTTTTTTTTCTTTTGAATGGCGAGGAACGAGGCGAAAGGCTGACTGGAGAGATCTAATTGGGTCCCCACGGCTCATTAGCCATTTCTCCAAAAGGAAGAATCGTTAAGGCTGAAAATGAACAGGCTCGAAAACCGCCTGTGCCATACGCAGCTTTCCACGGGCATCCTGAACTTGCAGTCCCCCGGAATTGCCCTGGTGGGGACGCCCCGGTGGCACTGGGGACACCCTGTCACCCAGGAGATGTTGGGAAAAGCAGGCAAGGGGCTGGGGGAGGCTCCTGCTGGTGTTTGGAGGAAGGCTGGAGCCTTTGGGTGCCAGGAAAGCAAATTGGGGGGGCTCAAACCCAGAGCTGGGGTGAGCAGCAAAGCAGAAGCATCCAGCAATGTGGAGGCTGCAGGCTGGGGGCAAAAGAAGAAGCAGATCCTCCTGCCAGGTGGACCAAGGACACCTTCAGATCAAGGTCTCACCCTGCTTCTTCCTCCCCCAACCTCCCCACCCCACCGCCACTGTTGGCTCAGGTCCTGGTACCTTGGGGAGGACATTCAGCTTGCAGTGGAGTCACCTCCTCCCCAAATTTTCCACCCCATGAGAGACCCAGCAGTTGTGACAGTGCAGAAACTCCTGCGTGACACTCCCATCCATCACCGGCCAGGCATCTGGCCACCGCCACCAGCGTCTGTCCAAACTCAGCAGGGAAAAGCCGGCGCTTTTCCAGCCAGTCGCTGTGCCGGTGAGGCCAGGCTAAATCGAGCTTCAAGGACGGAGGGTGGCCAATGTTTCTTGGCCTCACAGCCCTTTGTTCTTCTGGCTGGGAGAGGCTCTGGGGAGAAGACCCTCATCTCTTGGATGACAAGTGATAGGTTTGGTGATGGCCCATTACGGAAACCACCAGCCGTGTCCGCTCCACATCGCCCCACCAGCCTTTAAGACATCTCAAACTGGCCAAAGGTCCTCAAAGAGGGTCGCAAATGCAAATCCCGATGCTCAGTGGGTCTCCCAGAAGCATTGTCAGCAGGTGGGATGCCCATCACTAGATTCAGAGGGTTTGCTTGGGCTCCATCAGGCTCCTGTGTTGGGCTGGTCTCAAGGGCTGATGCTTTTGAGATGTATTGGGCTGCCAAGCCCGCGGTGTTGCAGGATGGGAAGGTCCTGGCAAACAAAAGAGACAAATTAGGAGCTCAAAGACAGAAAGTCACTGCAATGATCCTCCTGCAAATCATCCCCTTCCTTTGTGCTGGGTTTGAATCCTGGCTCCCGTGACCCTGAACACCCTGCCTCTGCCCGTAATTAAAGGCCATGCAATCACCCATTGCTAGTCCTCCCGTGTCTCTGTTTATTGCAGAAGAGCTTAGCGGAAAACTAATTCCCTGGCTCAAAGGCATCCCTAGACAAGGGAGGGAGGGAAGATGTTTCAATCTCAGGACTTTTGCGTTTGACCTTCCCATCCCAGCCTGGCTTTGTGCCTGTCCCCCTTCTCATCGTGGAGTTGGGAACCCCAAGGGAGGCAGCGCAGCTGAGAAAATATACTGCTGGCAGCAAATGGGGGCAGCTTCACTCCTGCCTCCCTCGTGGACCCCCACCTCCCAGCGTGGATGAGCAGCACCCCGAGATCTTGGGGTAGTTCCCCCAAGTACCCAAAACACAAGGCTGTGACGTGCTTGCTGGCAGCTGGTGGCCCAGAGGAAGGGTCCTGTGTGCCCCAGAAGCCCCATCCAGGAGTGGGGCCAGCCCCAGGGCACCGGAGGTAGGACAACCCCATGGACCAGGGCTTTGTCAAACCCCAAATCATCACCCCAAAAACGCACCTCACGCCACGCCTGCACTCGCCTGCATTAGAACGATGCTCTGGAGGAAAGGTGCTTGATGGGTTCAGATGGTTTTCCAAATACAGACTTGATTATTAATTATTATTAATTACTGTAATGCAGGTTTATCCATGAATAGCATCGCTCGGGCTCAGCAGGAACCCTTCTGGCTGCGCCCACGGCTAAGCCGGTATTGTCCCAGATACAGTCACATGAGATCATTTGTTTCCCCCCCAGGTCCCTGGGCATCCCTGGCAAGCTGCACTTGGCCCCACTTGCCGCCAGTCTGGTGCCACCCCCAGCCCTATAATCCCCCCACGGTGGGCAGAAAATGATACCCTGACCATGAACCAGGCACTGGGGGGAGGAGAAAGAAGATGTTTCCTCATGCCCCAGGGATGCAGGAGAAGGAGCAGAGAGGGGAGGCAGAGCAGAAAAAAGGTGTTTTATAAGACGTACCCAGGCAAGGATGCTCCCAGCCCTGCTGAGCAGGGGGACACGGGTGGGGGTTTTGTTGCGGGGGGAGCTGGAGGCAGCCACACGTCCTGGGCTCTGGCAGCATCCCTCACCTCCTATTCCTCCTCTTCCCCGCCTGCAGGGAGGTGTAAAACCAGTGTGTCCTTTGGTGCACCGGGGACTGTCACAGCGCTGTCACATTGCTGTCTGCCTCCTTGTGTCCCGCTCCGGGCCAGGGCAGCCTCTGCTGCCACCAAGCCACCTCCCGAGATGGGGATGGTGAGGGACTGATGCTCTGGGTGGTGGCAATGGCGTGGCCTCTGCTCTCCAGGCATGGGGACATCCCTGTGACACGGGGGGGGGCCCTCTCCCCCCCTGGCAGCCAGGGCCCTGCTTGGTCACCCAGGAGCAGGCAGGGACCCAGCCCAGCCACTGTCCCCATGTCCAGCAGCTGCGTGCACCGGTCTCATACCGGCACTGCCATCTGGCGGCATCATCAAAGGGGATGAGGGGACAGTGTGGGGAGGACTGGTCCCTCCAGGGACCATGGAGCCGGTGGGATTTCTGCTCCGGGTATGCCAGCGTGTTCATGTCCCTGCAAGGCACCGGGGGACAGCAGGACCAAGGGGACAAAACCCCCTCTGCCTGATTTGCCCTTCCTGGGAGGACACTGAAGGACACTCCTGCTGTGGGTGTCACGGAGCTGTGGTATCCAGCCGGGAAGCGATGGGAGCTGCCAGACCCCCCACCTCCCACTCGGGGGGCTGTGCCCGGAGCCAGCCCATCATGTCCCCGAGGCCGCTGCCTCCCCCGCGGGCGCTGCCAGACCCGTGCCCACACACAGCCAGGCTGGGCACGTCCCCAGCGCCCACCCCAGCCACCTCCTGAAAGGAGAAGCAACCTGAGACAGCTGAGATCAGTGAGCGATTTATGGGCGCTGACCTCTCCTGCTGCGGGGCTGCAACCAGCCGAAAGCATTCGGGACCCCAGGGAGGCTTAGAAAAAGCTCTTTTTAATTTGTGCAAACTGCTGATCAGAGGTCAAACCCCGGAGCTTTACCTCTGGAGCAAGAAGCGTGACACCCTCCTCTTCCTCAAGGACACAGGGGGTGTGTTGGCTCCCCATCTGCCCCAGCCCTGTGCCCCCCAAAGCCTGCCTGCTGCCGCATGCTCATGTACTTTCCCCGCTGTCTAAATTTAGGGTCTGGAAGTGGGCTAGCACGTCCCAGCTTATCTCAGCCCCTGAATTATGCATGCCAGCAGCAGAGCAGCACTTGCCGCTGTGGGCGGACGTGCCAGACTCCGGTCGGGCAGGGAAATCCGCTGCTTGCCCACCCCCGGCTCCCACCCTCTGCTCCCCGCGAGCAGATGCCCCTCAGTCCCCTCGGCCAAGGCCTGGGCCCACAAGGGCTCAGATGTAGGTAGGTGTGCTGGAGCTGGTGGGTCTGCTGGAGTTGGAAGGTGCATTGTCAAAGCCAGCAAGAAGGGCTGCTATAGGCGAAAATAGGAAGACTGGGGAAAATACGGGTCCATTGCTCCATGAGATGGGGGACCTGGTGCCACAGGACATGGGAAAGGCTGAGGAACTGAATGCCGCCTTTGCTTCTTCGCTTGCAAGACCAATCTTTGGGAATCCCAGGTCACAGAGACCATGGGGAAAGGCTGGAGCAAGGAAGACATCCAGTCCCTGAAGGGGCTCCAGGAAAGCTGGGGAGGGGCTGTTTGCAAGGGCACGTAGCGACAGGACGAGGGGCAATGGTTTAAACTAGAGCAGGGCGGGTTTAGATCAGCCATTAGGGAGAAGTTCTTTCCACTGAGGGTGGTGAGACACTGGCCCAGGTTGCCCAGAGAGGGGGTGGAGGCCCCATCCCTGGAGACATCCAAGGCCAGGCTGGATGAGGCTCTGAGCAACCTGATCTAGTTACAGATGTCCCTGCTGACTGCAGGGGGTTGGACTAATGGCCTTTAGAGGTCCCTTCCCACCCAACACAGTCTATGATTCTGTGATTGTATATTAAAAAAACATCCAAACATGGTCCTTGGCGACTGGCTCTAGGTGGCCCTATCTGAGCAGGGGGTTGGACCGGATGATCTCCAGAGTTCCCTGCCAGCCTCAACTCTTCTGTGATCCTGTGATTCTGAGATGGTGGGTGTGCTGGACCTGGGTGGTGTGCTGGAGGTGGTGGATGCGCTAAGCTGGTGGGTGTGCTGGAGCTCGGTGCTATACTTGGAGTGAGTATGTGTGTTGGAGCTAGTGGATGTGCTGGACTTGTAGGACTTCATGGCCAGGAGTAGCCCACCACTCTGCTCTTCCCAGGCCTCAAGCGCAGTTACTGATCCCATGCCTCCCCTCAGCAGCTCTCAGTAAGGCCACATCTGGCTGCACAAGCAGCATTCAACCGTGAAAAATCACACGGCTTCACTAATTTCTCTCTGGTCCCAGGTGGCAGGTGACCCCCAGCTCCCCGCAGCATCATCACCTGCTCTGGGGACAAGCGTCAGTGGAGACCCGATCTGACCTTTCCAAAGGGACTGAGTTCACAGCAAACACCTCTAGGGACCCTGAGCTACCTTCAGAGGAGTTGACCCATTCCTGCAGGCTGCTTCGAGGGGAGGGAGAGCCCCAGCAGTGGGGGCCTGGGCATCCTCCCCATCCCTGGAGGCATCCCAGAGTCCCCACTCTGGACTGGGCTCATGGTGTTGGTGGGGTCCCCTCAGTGGTAATTGGTGAAGGAGGGTCTAAGGCTGCTGATTCCTCAGTCTAAGGGGCTCAGGGAGGGATGGAGGGGCTCCCCTGTGGTCATAGAATCATAGAATGGTTTGGGTTGGAAGGGACCTTAAAGCCCATGCAGTGCCACCCCCTGCCCTGGGCAGGGACACCTCCCACCAGCCCAGGTTGCTCCAAGCCCCGTCCAACCTGGCCTTGAACCCCTCCAGGGATGGGGCAGCCACAGCTTCTCTGGGCAACCTGGGCCGGGGCTCACCACCCTCACAGCAAACAATTTCTTCCTAACACCTAATCTAAATCTCCCCTCTTTCAGTGTAAAAACCTTCCCCCTCGTCCCATGGCTCCCCTCCCTGATCCGGAGTCCCTCCCCAGCTTTCCTGGAGCCCCTTTAGGGCCTGGCAGGGGCTGGAAGGTCTCCCCGGAGCCTTCTCCAGGCTGAACCCTCCCAGCTCTCTCAGCCTGTCCTCACAGCAGAGGGGCTCCAGCCCTCCCAGCATCTCCGGGGCCTCCTCTGGCCCCGCTCCAACAGCTCCGTGTCCTTCTTGTGCTGAGGGCTCCAGAGCTGGACACAGGACTCCAGGTGGGGTCTCACCAGAGCAGAGCAGAGGGGCAGAATCCCCCCCTCGCCCTGCTGCCCACGCTGCTGGGGATGCAGCCCAGGCTGCGGGGGGGTTTCTGGGCTGCCAGCGCACGTTGCCAACACGCCCAAATCCTTCTCCCAGGGCTGCTCGCCAGCCATCCCCCCCCTCCGCCTGTGCTCGGGAGGGCGCCGGCGCTGCTCCCCCCGCCCCGCCGCAGGGGCCGCCCCGGGGGAGGTGTGGCGGCAGCGACGCGCCCCGAGCGCGATGTCCCGGGGCCGGCCCGGGCGGAGCCAGCGCGGCGGAGGCGGCGGCGGAGGGGAGCGGGGAGCCGGGAACCGGAGAGAGCCGCGGCCGCACCATGGGGGCCTGTCTCGGCGTCTGCTCCCTGCTCAGCTGCGTGAGTGCCCCCCGGCCTGGGCACCGGGAGGGGAGCGGGGGGACCGGAGGGACCGGGAGGGGGGAGCCGGAGGGGAGCGGGGCTGCGCCAGCTCCCAACGCCGCAGCGGCGGGCGCGGCCCGGGGGCGGGGGAGTCGCTGGTGCTGCGGGGCCGGAGGAGGGTTCAGGGGAGGCCCCCGGAGGAGCGAGGGACACCCCCGGGATGTGCCCCGGTACAGCCGGGGGGGCGGAGGAGGCACGGGGGATTCTAAGGGAAGGCCGGAGGGTGCGTCCCGGGGGATGCACCCCTGTGTACATGCAGGGACCCCCGGGGGGATGCACCCTGCTGTATGTGGAGGACGCAGGAGACCCCCCCAGGGGATGCACCTCTCTGTGTTTGGGGGGATGGAGAGGACACCCGGAGGGTTGCAGCCCTGTGTAGCCAGGGGAATGCAGGGGACCCCCCTGGGGGATGCACCCCTCTGTGCTTGGCGGGATGCAGGGGACCCCCCTGAGGATGCACCCCTCTGTGTCTGCGGGGATGGAGGGGACACCCGTAGCGATGCACCAGGAGACCCCTGGTGGGAAGCACCCCTCTCTGCCTGGGGGGGATGCAGGGGACACCCCTGGGGATGCACCCCTCTGTGCCTGGGGGATTCACCCAGAGAGATGCAAGAGGCACCCGGAGCAGGGCATCCCACTGCAGCTGGGGGTGCTCAGGGGAGACCCAGAGGGTTCACCCCAGGGAACTGGGGGGCTCATGAATGTTATGGTTGGGGGGAACCTGGGGTCTGAGGGTGCCCAGGGTGGTGCACCCCAGTACAACTGGGGGATATGGGCAGCTGGGGGAGTTATACTCTGCTGCACCCAGGGGAATAAGGGGGGTGGGTCCTGGCCACCCTGCCCACATCCCACTGCACCAGGGGGAAGCAGGGGCTGACACCCCACAGCGCCCGCGCGATGCCAAAGGGCCGGGGCTCCTGCCTGGCTCTCACTGCTGACCCCCAAAGTGGGGAACGGAGTGAGAGAAGGAGCTGGGACAGGGGGGGTGCAGGTCCACGGGTGGGGGGCTCTGCGTGGGGTGCCGTGCCCGGTGACGCAGGGTGCGTGACTCGCGGTGCCGTGCCTGGTGACGCAGGCAGCTGCCCACGGCCGGCGCTGCCGTTCCTGGCGTTGCCTCACCTGCGGGCACGGGGCCAGCACAGGGCTGCGAAACCAACCCGGGAACCGCCGGCCTAGAAACCTGGAAACGGGGCGGGTTTCACAACTTGACCTCAAAGTTTTGGAGGTTTAACGAACAGGAGGTTTTGAAACGTAAGATCGGACAGAGGGTGGTCTGTCTGCAAGGCCTCTGTCTGTAACACGTCCCATATTTTTCCTTATGGGCAGGTATCGGAAAAGCCGTGAGCTACTGCCCAGAGAAGGACTGGGGAGATTTCTGGCCTAATTCTGGATTTTTTCCCCCAAATTCTGGCCCAGACTGTGGTAATGTGATAGAGTTGCTACATACATGTAGTTCTCCTATTCCTTCCAGTGGAACTGGTTGACTAAAGGGGTGTTTTAGCTCAATTCTGAACTGAAAAACCACAACAGGGGAAAAAAAACCCCACCCTCAAAATCAAACAAAACCTCCCGATCTTTGTATTTTTTTACATTTTTAACAAGAGAATCAGAGCTAACTGTGGTCAACCTGCATCATTTGACTCGACGTGGCATCAGACTGCCAATCCCTTCACCACTGTCCCATTAAAACTCTACAGTCTGTTCCCGAGTGGAATTTTGCACCCCGCAAGAAGAATATCCCTTTCCCTGCCTCCAGCGGTTCGCCAGACTCTGCCCACCGCTGCCACGCGCGCTGCGGTCGTCTCCAGCTGCCTTCCTTGGGGGACAGGGCTGGGGGTTCGCCAGCAGAAGCTTGCCCAAGCAAACCCTAGGGGTGCGTGCAACCCCCTCCATGGTTTGGGCACCTCGTGGGGACTATCAGCCTCCTTGTCCCAGTGCAAAGCCACCTGCTAGACCTGGGAGTCACCCGCCTCCCAAGCCTGTGCCTGGCCCTGGGGGTTTGGTGCTGATTAACCAGCCGGGTCATTAATTTAACTGGAGATAAAGACTGGTTGCTCGGCATTGCTTGTGGTTGACTCAGTCTCTGCATCCCCGGGTTTGCTGGGGCGAGGGCAGCTTGCAGGAGATGTGGTGTCGGGCTGGTGGTGTTGGGCTGGTGGTGTTCAGTTGGTGTTGTTAGGCTGGTGTAGTTGGGCTGGGGGTGTTGGTGGGATGGTGTTAGGCTGGTGTGGTTGGACTGGTGTGGTTGGACTGGTGTAGTTGGGGTTGTGGGGTTGGGTTGGTGTAGTTGGGTTGGTGTGGTTGGGCTGGTGTTGGACTGGTGTTGGGGTGGTCTTGTTTTGGGGGTGTTGTTGGGGTTGGTGTAGTTAAGCTGGTGATGTTGGGCTGGTGTAGTTGAACTGGTGTAGTTGGACTGGTGTTGTTGGGGTTGTGGGTTTGAGTTGGTGTAGTTGGACTGGTGGTGTTGGGACTGGTGTTGTTTTGGGGGTGTTGTTGGGGTTGGTGTAGTCAGGCTGGTGGTGTTGGGGTTGTGGGGTTGATTTGATGTAGTTGGGTTGGTGTAGTTGGACTGGTGTTGTTGGGGTGTTGCTGGGATGATGTTGTTTTGGGGATGTTGTTGGGGTTGGTGTAGTTAGGCTGGTGTAGTTGAACTGGTGTTGTTGGACTGGTGGTATTGGGGTGGTGTTGGGGTGGTGTTTTGGGGGTGTTGGGGTTGGTGTAGTTAGGCTGGTGGTGTTGGGCTGGTGTAGCTGAACTGGTGTAGTTGGACTGGTGTTGTTGGGGTTGTGGGGTTGAGTTGGTGTGGTTGGGTTGGTGTAGCTGGACTGGTGCAATTGGGCTGGTGTTGTTGGAGGGATGTTGTTGGTTTGGTGTAGTTGGATTGCTGTAGTCGGTCTGGTCTTGTTGGGATGGTGTTATTGAAGGGGTGTTGTTGGGGTTGGTGTAGTTGATCTGGTGTTGTTAGGATGGTGTTGTTGGGGGAGGTGTTGTTTGGTTGGTGTAGTTGGGCTGATGTAGTTGGTCTGGTGTAGTTGGATTGCTGTAGTTGGTCTGGTGTTGTTGGGGTGGTGTTGTTGGAGGGGTGTTGTTGGGGTTGGTGCAGTTGGGTTGGTGTTGTTGGGCTAGTGCTGTTGATTTGGTGTAGTTGTGTTCACGTCGTTGCATTTCCCTGTGTTGGACTGGGTGGACTGTGTTGGACTGGGTGGACGGTGCTTGTCCGTCTCTGGCCGTGCTCTCCCAGCCACCGGGCAGGGGAGACACAGCAGCCCTTACGTGCAAGTCGTGCTGGAGGTGAGCTGGATTTAATGAGGAAGTTGACAGTGAAACTGGAGAGATTAATCTTTCATCTGCAGCGGCTGAAAACTGATGCTTCCTCATTAATCCACCGCTCTCCCGCTGCAGCCACTTCCCTCCGTTGGCTTTTTCCATCCTGCTCTTTGGCCGTTGGCCACCTTCATACTGACGGGTGTCTTTGAAAGTCTTTGAAAGGAGATGTATTGGAGTGTTTTCAGCGCTACCTTAACATGGGAGGGTTTTCCTTCCTCTTAACCCTCACTTTTTAAAGAAAAAGACTGAATTCGAGTGGTGCCCGGGCAGCAGGTCAGGTTAACGCATGGCGCAAGGGATCCACGTCCTTTGCAAAGGTGCTTAGAGGGGGATACCCTGTAAGAGTCACCCTTGAGAATAAACCTCCGGCAGGCTCCAGGGATGCTGCGGGCTCCTGAAAACCTCACACTAGAAGCCACCTCATCCACCTGCAGCTTTCCCAGCGGTCAGCCACAGGGTTTAGAGGCTGCACCTGGAGCAAGGGTTTCCCTTCAGCCCCGCTCCATCATGGACACCCTCCACCCCCCTCCACCCGCCCCGGGCCCGGGGAAAATGTGATACCCAGAACTGTGCCTCCTGCAGGTCTTCAGTGATGCTTGGACATGGGGTTGAACGCCCAAATCCAACAATCTCCTAAACAACAACAAACCTCACGATTTTCTAGGCCGGTTTCAGTGATTTTTGGGACTGGTGCTTTTTTTTTCAGTTGGCCGAGAGAGGAGCTGGAGGAATTGTGTGCTTCAAGTTAAGGGTGCACTAAGGTGCTTTGCTAAGTCAGGTCAAATAATGCAGTAATTCTGCATTAAAAAGGGTTTTTGTTGTTGTTCTCTATTTTTTTTTTTTTATTGGAAGGCGGAATATGATAACGCTGGCCCATTTTAAGTGCGTTCTTGTGTAAGTGGTGCATTTAATGAGCCTGAAAGGAAGCAATCTCTAATTGAAGGCCATTTTTTCCTGCTTTCAAGTGGAAAATGTGCAGTGATGTCCTTTGAGCAGCTCCTGGAGAGGTGGGATGAGGGTCCCTGTGGGATGTGACCGGCTCCCGTGGGTACTGTCAGCTCAGCGCAGCCCCTGGTGGGGTTGGGATATGGGGCTGGGACGTGGGGAAAGACGAATAAATCAGGAAGGAGGTGTTTTTTTCTCAAATGTTGATGTGCTTATGTTCAAAAAAGAAATTCAAAGCCACCTCTAGCGATTTGGGGGCATCAAAGTGATCGCGCAGGAGCATCCGTGAGCGTCCCTGCTGAGGGAGCCGCGGGTTCGATGTCCTGCTCACACAGCGGCTCAACATCTGGCTTTCTTTTCTGCCACGTCCATTTTTTCCACTAAATTTAGCAATGAGAAACGTATATTTGAGTTGCTACTGAGCGATATTTAATGAATACTGATTGCTGGGCCTAATTAGGAAGTACGTAGCCATAATAAACACCCAAAACGTGCAATAGCGGGAGAGAGCTGAACCCTTCTGCTTGCAAGTGCATCTGGCCGGCTGATGTGTCTCAAGTGCAGGAGAGGAAGAGCTGTTCAAAGGGAAGAAATGAAGCATTGAAAGCAAAATAAATCAATGAAGTTTGCTTGTAAATAGAGGGAAAGGAGTTTGCCGAGGAGCAGAGATGGTCACAGGATTTCTTGGGAAGAAGCTGGCTCTGCTACAAGAGTTAAAAATGCCCGGTGCTGTAAATTTTGAAATAAGTGGATTTGGGAATGCACTTGAGCTAGAGAAAAATATTTGGAAAGCGAAGCTGTAGTGTTTTAAACAAACTCCAAATATTGAATTCTCATTGGTCTCTAGGCAATACCTGTAACTGGAAACTTCCCAGCACCTGCTTGGGGATTTGTCCTTGCTCCTTGGGCTGGTGCGTGGGACGGGGGGGGAGGGGGCTGTGAGCTTGTGATGGCTTCAGTGAGGCATTAAAGAAAAAAAGGGAAATAGCCTCAAGTTTCCCTATTTTAGAGGACCTTGGGGTGTATTTTGCTGTTGCGTTGCTTGGGCTGTCTGTCCCGAGAGCCCCGCTGTTCCTGCTCACACCACGGGGAGTGGGGCAGCATTGGGAATTTATTTTAATTTAGTTTTTGGGTCCTTTGAGGTTTTATTTAGCACTTTAGCCCGTCTGTTCGTTTACTTGGGGTCAGTGCTGTCTCCTGGTTTAGTGGCCAGGAGGGCTTTGCTTTGCCTTGATGGGAGATGTTGGTTTTACCTCCCCAACCAACCCTGACGATTCCCGAGAGTGCAGCATCTTCAGTGCAAACCCGAGAGACACCTTATTCCCCTAATTTTTTCACCAAATATTTAACATGGGACCTTCTGCTTGCGTGACGTAGTGGATTAGTGACCCAGCAGTGACAGGCCATCCCAAAAGCTTCTTCCCGTTCTCTTGCCTGAAAACGTCCTATGTATTCTCCAACTTCACCCTGTTTTGGGAAAATAGGGATTTCAGGATGTGGCAGTGAGCCGGGAGATCCCCAGGGCTGGCGTGGGTGATTAAGAGGCTGAAAATCTTCCCCATCCGGATCAGGGATGCCACAGTCAGGGCTGGCAATGACCTGGTATCCTGCGTTCCTGCCCCATCATGGGCTGTCAAACCTGTTATGCAAAACCCCTACAGCCGTTCTTCCGCTAAGGCAAGGGATTGGGGCACTCCCACACCTTGTAGGTATTAAACAGGGGGTTGAATATCCAAATTGTTGGACAAATTGATGAGAACAGTGTACAACTGAGCAGCAAAAACTCAGCTCAACTCAGCTCAGCTCAACTCGACTCAGCTCAGCTCAGCTCAGCTCAGCTCAGCTCAACTCAGCTCAGCTCAGCTCAACTCGACTCAATTCAGTCCAGCCCAGCCCAGCCCAGTCCAGCTGCTGGGATGCAAGCAGCATCTCCCCAGTGCTCCTCTCATGATGGCTTGCAGGAGCCAGGGAAGTCTAAGAATATAGTTTAATAAAAATTTCCTTTTTCTCCCTGCAAGCCTTATTCTGCACAATCGTTGTGCAGGAAATCCCCACCGACGTGTTGCTGGGCAGTAAGGTTGGGTTCGGTTAAGCTGGCTTTTCCCCCATTCCCAGCTCTGGCACAGCAATGGAGTGAGGAGTGAGGGTGCACCCGGCAGCGCTGCCGATGCTGGATTTGGGAAGCCAGGACCCACCGTGGACTCCCAGGGATGCTGTGCCTCAGTTTCCCCACCTGTAAAGCAGCCTTTGGGCAGGGGGAAGGATGGCAGAACAAGCTAATTTCCCCATGATGCTGATATCAGTGTTTTCCCCATCCTGTATTAGATTGAAAAGGCAGCCTGAAATTATTTTGCAAACTCTTCTATTTTGTAAAGAAAGGAAGCTCCTGCGGGGTGGTGCTTTGTTTGGACCAGACCCTTTTTTTTGCATGCAATTCCTGGGGACCAAAAAAGAAGATGAGGGTGTCTCTAGGACTCTTGGTGTCATTTTCCAAGTTGGTTGGTTATTGCAGTGAACCTGTTCCCGCGGCTCTTTTTGGTTTTCAGCAACTTTTTGGGGGGATTCAGGGCCATTTCCATGAGGTCCCGCGGGCTGCAGGTTGCGATGCTGGCTGGTGAGAAGCTGCAAGCAAAGCCCCTGGCACAGCGGTGTGGATTTCCAGGCAGATCTCCTTACGGTTTGACCTGGGCACGTGCCTTGGAGCCAATTTCAACCCCTCCGACACAGGGATGCTCTTGTTGCAGGTGTCCTGTCTCTGCGGCTCCGCGCCATGCCTGCTCTGCGGCTGCTGCCCCTCCACCAAGAACTCCACCATCTCCCGCCTCCTCTTCACCTTCTTCCTCTTCCTTGGCACCCTCGTGTCCATCATTATGATAATCCCCGGCGTGGAGAAGGAGCTGCACAAGGTAAATAACTCCTGGAGGTCGCTGGGCTTGGTCACCATAGGGAAGAGGTTTAGCTCGTGGTGGGTATGTGAGGCCGAAGCCCGAATCAGAAAGTGAATTTCTGGGGCATGGTGTTGCTTCTGTTCCTTTTTCTCTGAGCATCGCACTGGGAGAGGGTGTTATTGAGCCCGGTTTTCCATGGAGGGGAAAATGCAGTGGGATAACTTCATGCATTATCTAGTTTTCCCAGATGTCTCCCAGGAAAGTTTCCTACATCCCGTTTTTGGGGTTCAACCGACCAAGTGACTTGCAAGTCATGGAGATGGGCCTTCAGATGCAGGGGACTAATGCTGAGCTAATGCAAAGACTGGACTAGGCTTTTTGGGAAATGCTGGTTTCATCCCAGCTTTCCACTGACCCGCAGGGTGGCTTTAGCCGTGTCACCCCACCACTGTCGCCAAGCAGGCCAACCTCTTGCTTTACGGGTGGCATTGGAGCAGTCATGGGCTGGCCCACCTTTGGTGGCACCAGGGCTCGTGGTGGGTGCGGGATGCTGGGGTGATGCTCACCCTCCCATTGCCTTTGCAGCTTCCCGGCTTCTGTGAAGGCAGTGGGTCAGTCCTGGGGGTCCAGACCCACATCGACTGCAACAGCTTCCTGGGCCACAAAGCCGTGTACCGCATGGGCTTCGCCATGGCCGCCTTCTTCTTCCTCTTCGCCGTGATCATGGTGTGTGTGCGCAGCAGCAAGGACCCGCGAGCTGCCGTGCAGAACGGGTGAGCGTTTGTCCCTGGGGGGATGCTGTTGTGGGGGTAGACCCTCCCTTCCCCACTGGGCTCCCCCTTGCAGACCATGCCTCCTCCCTCCTCCCACAGCTTCTGGTTCTTCAAGTTCCTGGTGCTGGTGGGGATCACGGTGGGGGCCTTCTACATCCCCGACGGTGCCTTCACCTCAGGTGAGGACCTGCCTCATCGTTCTCTGTGTCTCTGGGTTAACCCTCAGCACGGGATTGAACCCGGGGCTGGAGTCGGCATCCTGCTGTGTGCCCCTGCCATTGCCAAGTTCCCGTTATCCCTGCTTCTAACTGGTTTTTCTCTTCCCCTCAAGTCTGGTTTTACTTCGGTGTGGTTGGCTCCTTCCTCTTCATCCTCATCCAGCTCGTCCTCCTCATCGACTTCGCCCACTCCTGGAGCCAGCTGTGGCTGCGCAACGCGGGCGAGAGCAATGCCAAGGGCTGGTACGCAGGTCAGTACGGCTGACACAGAGGGTTTGGGGATGGGTACGCTCATCGTGGGGGTGGGTGACACTGAGCTGGTGGGGACTCGGGGCTCTGCTCCAGCCTCTTTCCTTTTTGCTTTCTCCCCCAGCCCTTTGCGTTGTCACCTTCATCTTCTACGCCGCCTCCATTACGGCCATAGTGCTGCTCTACGTCTACTACACCAAGCCCGAGGGCTGCACGGAGGGCAAGGTCCTCATCAGCATCAACCTCATCCTCTGCCTCGTCGTCTCTGCCGTGTCCATCCTGCCCAAGGTCCAGGTGAGGCAGCGGGGGGCACCCGGCAGGCCGGTGACCATGTCACCGTGGGGTGTAGGACCAGCCCTGAGCACCTGCCCTTGTGTTCGCAGGATGCTCAGCCGCACTCGGGGCTGCTGCAGGCGTCCCTCATCACCCTCTACACCATCTACGTCACCTGGTCCGCCCTGGCCAATGTACCCAGTAAGCAGGATGCGGCCTCGGGTTTGGGGTGCATGGGGCAGGACCACACACTGGGGTGGGTGCTGTGCCCCCCCTGGCTCTCTGGGGGAAGGTGCTGAACCCCCTGCGTGTCTCCCCCAGCCCAGACCTGTAACCCCACGCTGCTGGTGAGGAACAGCACCGGCTCGGCGACGGCCAGCCAGCCGCTGACAACATGGTGGGATGCCCCGAGCATCGTGGGGCTGATAATCTTCATCCTCTGCACCCTCTTCATCAGGTGAGGACTTGGCTCGTGTCCCTGGGGTCCGCACCATCCCTCTGCCTGCCTGGAGCAGGGGGCAATCGGGTGGAAAAGCCACACTGGAGGGATGGTCACAGTTTGCTCCAGGGTTTTTGTCACTAAGTACCTGTTGCAAAGCCATCCCGGTCCCCAGGGACAAGGCAGGCTGCCCTGCGGGCTTGTGGTCGCAACTTTTAGGATTTCCGCACAAGCTGTGTCCCCCAAATGCCCTGCTTGTCCCAGGGATGGCCCCACAGGGCATCCTGCCCTGAGAGAAGAACCTTACGAAATTCAAGAAGGGCAAGTGCAGGGTGCTGCACCTGGGGAGGAATAACCCCCCGCACCAGCACAGGTTGGGGCTGACCTGCTGGAGAGCAGCTTGGTGGAAAGAGACCTGGGAGTCCTGGGGGACAACAGGGTGACCATGAGCCAGCAATGGGCCCTTGTGGCCAAGAAGGCCAGTGGCATCCTGGGGGGCATCAAGAAGAGTGTGGGCAGCAGGTGGAGGGAGGTCATCCCCCCCTCTGCTCTGCCCTGGGGAGGCCGCAGCTGGAGTGCTGGGTCCAGTTCTGGGCTCCCCGGGTCAAGAAGGACAGGGAACTGCTGGAGAGGGGACAGCAAAGGGCTGCCAAGATGCTGAGGGGACTGGAACATCTCTCTTATGAAGAAAGGCTGAGGGATTTGGGTCTCTTCAGTCTGGAAAAAAGGCGACTGAGAGGGGATCTTATCAATGCTTCTAAATACTGAAAGGGTGGGTGTGAGGAGGATGGGGCCAGGCTCTTCTCAGTGGTGCCCAGGGACAGGACAAGGGGCAACGGGCACAAACTTGAGCATGGGAAGTTCCACCTCAACATGAGGAGGAACTTCTTTGCTGTGAGGGTGGCAGAGCCCTGGCACAGGCTGCCCAGAGAGGTGGTGGAGTCTCCGTCTCTGGAGACATTCCAACCCCGCCTGGATGCGTTCCTGTGCCACCTGCTCTGGGTGACCCTGCTCTGGCAGGGGGTGGGACAAGATGATCTCCGAGGTCCTTTCCCACCCTATGATTCTATGATTCTATGATCCCCAGGTGGGTGGGTATGGGGGGCTGAGCTCAGGCTGGGGGGCAGCGCTGAGCCTGCCGTCCCTCTGCCCGCAGTGTCCGCTCCTCGGACCACCCCCAGGTCAACAAGCTGATGCTGACGGAGGAGAGCGCGGCCGGGGCGGGCGGCGAGGCGGGGGCCGGGGAGAGCGGGCTGCACCGCGCCTACGACAACGAGCAGGACGGCGTGGCCTACAACTACACCTTCTTCCACCTCTGCCTCCTCCTCGCCGCCCTCTACATCATGATGACCCTCACCAACTGGTACAGGTGGGCAGAGCCCCCGCGGGGACCGGGGACTGTCCCCCTTCCTCTGCATCCCCCTCTCCTGGCGTCCTCCCTGCTCTTGTGCTGGGCAGAGCTGTTTGCTGCGATGCGCCTGGCTGCAAGCCCGCTTAACGTGCGCTCTAATCAGCGTTAATTATTTTTTAGGTGGCATAGGGCTGCCTATGGCAGGTTGTGCCCGGGCTCATCAGCTCCCTGCTGCGGCATCCTCGGCTGCAGCCTGGCATCCCTGGGGATGTGGGGTGCTGTAGGCTGCAGCAGCGGGGAATCATTCTATGATTCTACAGGAGAGCTGGGGAGGGACTCTTATCAGGGAGGGTGGTGATAGGACGAGGGGTAATGGTTTCAAACTGAAAAAGGGGAGATTTAGATGAGATATTGGGAAGAAATTGTTTGCTGTGAGGGGGGTGAGCCCCTGGCCCAGGTTGCCCAGAGAAGCTGTGGCTGCCCCATCCCTGGAGGGGTTCAAGGCCAGGTTGGACGGGGCTTGGAGCAACCTGGTGTGGTGGGAGGTGTCCCTGCCCAGGGCATGGGGTGGCACTGCATGATCTTTAAGGTCCCTTCCAACCCAAACCATTCTATGATCCCTGAGGTGAGCTGAGTGGCTGCAGGGATCTGCGTGGCTGGAGGCACGGGGCTCCTCCGCTCTCTCCTCCATGCTCTTTGCCTTGCACCCATGGCTCGGTGCTCACAGCCCCGATCCCTCCGCAGCACGGTGGCTGCCTGCCGTGCTCGGGACACACAGGGGGATGCCACCCCGCTGGCACAGCACAGTGATGGGTGCCACCTGCGTGTTTGCTGTTTCAGGCCAGACGAGAGCTTGCAGGTGCTGACGAGCCCCTGGACGGCCGTGTGGGTGAAGATCTGCTCCAGCTGGGCCGGGCTCCTGCTCTACCTCTGGACGTTGGTGGCTCCGCTGGTGCTGCCGGACCGGGACTTCAGCTGAGGTGGCCTCAGGCATCCCACTGCCAGGTCGGAGCCACCACATCCTTGTTCCTTGAGGCTGGGGACAACCCCAGCTCTGCCTTAGCCTCGGGTTTTGCGCACAGGAGCAGCTGTGCTGGGTTGTGCCTTCTTGCAAGTCTGCTGTTTTATTTGGCAAGGGCTGAAGTGCCAAGCAGGGAAAATCAGCAAGGGCTGAGAAAGACTTGAGGGTGTTTTCAAACCTCTTATCATCTCCATGTTTGTCTAGTGCCTTTGGCGGTGCCTCCATACCCTCTTCTCCTAGCGGAGACCACCGCCTTGCCTTGGGAGGGTTTGGGTTTCACCAGCTGCTGTTGTCTCACTTGGTGCCCCAGGACCGTGGTGCCTTTTGGAGAGGCTCTGGGGACCAGCCGTGTATCGGGACCCAGGACCCGACTGGTGTTGCCTCCCCAAACAGCCTGGAGGAAAATGAATCTTGGGGGTTTGTGGATGGAGGCAGACATCCCACTGCATCCCCCCAACCTTGGTGGTGGCCCCAGCTCCACCAGGGCTCTCCTGCCCAGCCATCCCCGCAGGAGGACGGGTCCCTGGTCCTCACTGGAGCACAGCTCGGGCTTCCCGCAGGCTGTGCTGGCCTGGCCCCTCGTTAATAAAGTCTTGTTTGGAATAAACCTGTCAGATTTGTCCTTCTGGGGTTTTTCCTGGCGCGTGTGCTGGGTGTGCGGGAGGGGGAGGAACGGGGCTGTATTAAACAGCCCTAACGCCAGGGTGAGGGCACAGCTGGCTGCCCTGGGGGTGCAGGCAGGGGTGGCATCGCTTTGGGGCACGGTGGCTTAGAGCCCTGCATCCCGCTGCCAGCCTGTGTCACCCCGAGAGTCGCTGCTGGAGGAGGGCACGTCGCTTGCGGGGCAGGAGGTGGTGGTAAACAGGGGGTGCACACCATGGCGTACACAACCTATTGGGGTGCACACACCATAGGGGTGCACACCATGCCCGGGGGCACACGGGGATGGGGTGGGCATCGCGGTGGGGTATGCGCCATGCTGGGGTGCGCACATCGCACGCTGGGGTGTATCCCGGGGGGTGCATGTTCTGGCAGAGGGTCTCTGCCCTGCAGCAGCCGTGGGAGGCGATGGGTGCCCGTCGTCGGCCCCCGCTGGGGCTCCCCGGAATCGGGCCCCCGGCTCAGTCCTGTGCTGAGGCAGCGATCCGGCCCATCGGCGTGGCCGGGCCCGCTCCGGGCGGGAGGAGGGGACGGGGAAGGGGCACGGGAGCCGCCCGCGGGGAGGGGAGGAGGCAGGAGCGGGCGGGGCCGGGCGGGGCTGAGCGGGGCCGGCGCAGCCACGAGGTGGTGCTGGCAGCACGCGCTGCGGCACCCTGCATCCCTCTGCCGGCACCCTCCATCCCTCACCCTGCACCCTCCATCCCTCACCCTGCATCCCTCTGCCTGCACCCTGCATCCTTCTACCTGCACCCTGCATCCCTCTGCCGGCACCCTCCATCCCTCACCCTGCACCCTCCATCCCTCACCCTGCACCCCTCTACCTGCACCCTGCACCCCTCTACCTGCACCCTGCATCCCTCTGCCGGCACCCTGCATCCCTCACCCTGCTTCCCTCACCCTGCACCCTGCATCCCTCACCCTGCACTCTCCATCCCTCACCATGCATCCCTCTGCCGGCACCCTACATCCCTCACCCTGCACCATGCATCCCTCTACCTGCACCCTCCATCCCTCACCCTGCATCCCCCATCCTGCACCCTGCATCCCTCACCTTGCACCCTGCATCGCTCTGCCTGCACTCTGCATCCCTCTGCCTGCACCCTGCAGCCCTCACCCTGCACCCTGCCTCCCCCACCCTGCACCCTGCATCCCTCACCCTTCCTCCCTCACCCTGCATTCCTCTGCCTGCACCCTGCATCGCTCTGCCTGCACCCTGCCTCCCTCACCCTGCACCCTCCATCCTCCACCCTGCACCCTGCATCCCTTTGCCTGCACCCTGCCTCCCTCACCCTGCATCCTTCACCCTGCACCCTGCATCCCCCAGCCTGCATCCCTCTGCCTGCACCCTGCATCACCCACCCTGCACCCTTCAGCCTGCACCGTGCATTGCTCAACCTGTACCCTACACCCTGCATCCCTCACCCTGCACCCTGAATCCCTCTGCTTGCACTCTGCGTCGCTCTGCCTGCACCCTGCATCGCTCTGCCTGCACCCCTCACCCTGCAGCCTGCATCCCCCACCCTGCACCCTACATCCCTCACCCTGCATCGCTCTGCCTGCACCCTGCATCCCTCTGCCTGCACCCTGCCTCCCTCACCCTGCACCCTCCATCCTCCACCCTGCATCCCCCACCCTGCACCCTGCCTCCCTCTGCTTCCACTCTGCATCCCTCTGCCTGCACCCTGCATCCCTCACCCTGCACCCTGAATCCCTCTGCTTGCACCCTGCGTTGCTCTGTCTGCACCCTGCATCGCTCTGCCTGCACCCCTCACCTTGCAGCCTGCATCCCCCACCCTGCACCCTGCATCCCTCTGCCTGCACCCTGCATCGCTCTGCCTGCACCCCTCACCCTGCACCCTGCATCCCTCTGCCTGCACCCTGCATCGCTCTGCTTCCACTCTGCATCCCTCTGCCTGCACGCTGCATCCCTCTGCCTGCACCCTGCATCCCTCACCCTGCAGCTTGCCTCCCTCACCCTGCATCCCGCATCCCTCTGCCTGCACCCTGCATCGCTCTGCCTGCACCCTGCCTCCCTCACCCTGCACCCTCCATCCTCCACCCTGCACCCTGCATCCCTCTGCCTGCACCCTCCATCCCTCACCCTGCATCCTTCACCCTGCACCCTGCATCCCCCAGCCTGCATCCCTCTGCCTGCACCCTGCATCACCCTCCCTGCACCCTTCAGCCTGCACCGTGCATTGCTCAACCTTTACCCTACACCCTGCATCCCTCACCCTGCACCCTGAATCCCTCTGCTTGTACTCTGCGTCGCTCTGCCTGCACCCTGCATCGCTCTGCCTGCACCCCTCACCCTGCAGCCTGCATCCCCCACCCTGCACCCTACATCCCTCACCCTGCATCGCTCTGCCTGCACCCTGCATCCCTCTGCCTGCACCCTGCCTCCCTCACCCTGCACCCTCCATCCTCCACCCTGCATCCCCCACCCTGCACCCTGCCTCCCTCTGCTTCCACTCTGCATCCCTCTGCCTGCACCCTGCATCCCTCACCCTGCACCCTGAATCCCTCTGCTTGCACCCTGCGTTGCTCTGTCTGCACCCTGCATCGCTCTGCCTGCACCCCTCACCCTGCAGCCTGCATCCCCCACCCTGCACCCTGCATCCCTCTGCCTGCACCCTGCATCGCTCTGCCTGCACCCCTCACCCTGCACCCTGCATCCCTCTGCCTGCACCCTGCATCGCTCTGCTTCCACTCTGCATCCCTCTGCCTGCATGCTGCATCCCTCTGCCTGCACCCTGCATCCCTCACCCTGCAGCTTGCCTCCCTCACCCTGCATCCCGCATCCCTCTGCCTGCACCCTGCATCCCTCTACCTGCACCCTGCATCCCTCCGCCTGCACTCTGCAGCCCTCACCCTGCATCCCTCTGCTTGCACTCTGGATCCCTCTGCCTGCACCCTCCATCCCTCTGCCTGCACCCTGCATCCCTCACCCTGCACCCTCCATACCTCTGCCTGCACCCTGCATCCCCCAGCCTGCACCCCTCACCCTGCATCCCCCAGCCTGCATCCCTTACCCTGCACCACCCACCCTGCATCCTTCAGCCCGCACTGTGCATTGCTCAACCTGTACCCTACACCCCTCAGCCTGTACCCTGCACCCTGCATCCCTTACCCTGCACCCTGCCTCCCTCTGCCTGCACCCTACACCCCTCAGCCTGCATCCCCCATCCTGCATCCTTCCTCCTGCACCATGTCCTGCCTCCTGCACCCCTCACCCCACATCGTGCACTCTGCACCCTTCGTCCTGCACCCTTCATCATGTTTGCTGCACCGTGGGTCCTGCATCCTGCCTTGTGAGTCCTGTATCATGGTCCTATCCAGTCCTATCCGGCACCCTGCATCATGTACCCTTCACCCTCCAGCCTTCATCCTGCACCCTGCATTGTGCATTCTTTGTTCTGCACCCTCCACCCTTCATCCTGCACCCTGCCTCCGCCATCCTGCACCCTGCAGGCAGCCTGAGCTGCGGTGTGCGAGCAGTGTTGAGGCCTGGGCAGAAACTGGAGGGGGGGGGCAGATGCGCTCCCAGCAGCGTGTTTGCAGATGCCCCCCCACCTTTGCTGCTCCAGCCCAGGCCACGTTGGGCGGAGATGCAGCAGCCCCCACTGCAGCCTGGCTGTGCAGGGCAGCAACGCGCCAGGGAGCTGACAGGGTGATTTGTACGTCCCCATATGCACCTTTGGGCAAGTGGCACTTGCCAATGCAGGATGGCTCCCAGGGTCTGCTGGGACATGCTCAAACCTTTCCCCGATGAACTCTGCCTTTTGCATTTCCCACCTTTGGGGAGAGCAGAAAACCACTGCCCCTCTGCGGCTGTCACTGCCGGCCGCGGTGCCTCATCTGCACCAGCTCCTCCTGGAGTGCCAGTGCCCAACCAGAGCAAGTCAATGGGAGATAAACCCAAGGCACTGGCTGCCTGAAACGTGCCCTTGGCTCCCGAATGCCATCCCTGGCCAAGGAGCCCCTGCGAGGATGAGGATGGCTCTGCAGAGCCGGCAGCACCCACTCTGGTTTCAGCAGTGACACAGCAGCAGGCGGGTGACACAGGGACAGGGTGTCCCACTCGGGACATATCTCCAGCTGAGCTGGCAGCAAGCCTCTAGCTACCACCAAAATGCCACATCCCTGGGATTTTCTCTGAAAAAAAGAACTCGCTCTTTCTTTTGGCTCTCCAGCCATACCCAAACAGCTCCGGCGTGACACCGCTGGGATAACCCAGCAGTGAGCGGCAATGTCCTCCTTCCCCTGGACTGACTCGGGAAGGTCTGGGTTGCACAAGGGTCTGCTACAAGACCTGTTTTCACGTCATGCCTCCTCGCCATTATTTATTTAAATAAGAATAATCCTGGCTCACTGTTTTCCTTAGGAGACGTTTCAAACCACTAACAATTACACCTCACTGTAATGATCGTTGCACCCCCAAAACAACTAGGGAAACTGAGGCAGGGCAACTCCGAGTGACTCTGGCTGTGCCACTGTGGCTGCTGAGCCATGCCGCCTCCGGCATCCTTTGATTTTGGGTTTCAGCGGAGAAAAACCTCCCCATGGTGGGTTGTTGCCTGCATGAGGCCACTGTCCCATCCAACTATATTTATCTGTCCACGTTCGTCCATCTGCAGAGCACCCCAAGCAGGAGTTCAAGCCATGGGGCAGCCCGGCTGCTGTATTTTCGTGCAAATACATAAAAAAAGATGGATTGGTGGCAAAAAAAAAATCCCCAGGCCTAAGCATGATGTGAGTGCGGCTCAGGGGCAGAGATGCCGAGGTCAGTCTGGGCGTCGCAATCCCCTCTCTGTCACGGGAGCGGGGAGCTGTGGCTGGTCTGCAATTGCTTGATAGCGAGTGGGATCCATTTCTGAGTCCAAATACCCCACTGTGGGCAGGCGGGGGGGGGGGACGGGCAGCAGCCCCCGTCAGCTGGGCATCACCCCTGAGCTCCCCCAAGGCTGCAGGGAGCATCCCACGGGCGGCTGTCACCCTCCCGCTCGGGGTGACAACCTGCTGCCGGACAGCCCCACAATACCCCTGGGATTCCCCGACCGCGGCTTTGCTTCATGGGGCTGATGGAAAAGGGATGCACCAAGGAGAGGTTGCGCACGTGGTGGGTGTGCAACTGGCACAGGGTCAGTGAGGGTCTAAAAACTTCCTTTTTTTTGGTGATTGTCACTTCCAAAGGGAAATGTCCCCATGCTGTGCATACACCCTGCAGCGGCAGCTCGACTTTTGGGGGGTTAGCTGGGTATTTAAGAAATATACGGCAGGGTGTTGTTGCTCCAGCTCTGCCAGTGATGATGAGCTACAGGCTCTCTCCAACGTGTGCCCGGTTTAGGGACCATCATCTGCTCTGGAGAGCAGCTCTGTGGAAAGAGACCTGGGAGTCCTGGGGGACAACAGGGTGACCATGAGCCAGCAATGGGCCCTTGTGGCCAAGAAGGCCAATGGCATCCTGGAGGGGCATCAAGAAGAGTGTGGGCAGCAGGTGGAGGGAGGTCATCCCCCCCTCTGCTCTGCCCTGGGGACGCCGCAGCTGGAGTGCTGGGTCCAGTTCTGGGCTCCCCGGGTCAAGAAGGCCAGGGAACTGCTGGAGAGGGGACAGCAAAGGGCTACCGAGATGCTGAGGGGACTGGAACATCTCTCTTATGAAGAAAGGCTGAGGGATTTGGGTCTCTTCAGTCTGGAAAAAAGATGACTGAGGGGGGACCTTATCAATGCTTCTAAACACTGAAAGGGTGGGTGTCAGGAGGATGGGGCCAGACTCTTCTCAGTGGTGCCCAGGGACAGGACAAGGGGTAATGGGCACAAACTTGACCATGGGAAGTTCCACCTAAACATGAGGAGGAACTTCTTTGCTGTGAGGGTGGCAGAGCCCTGGCACAGGCTGCCCAGAGAGGTGGTGGAGTCTCTGTCTCTGGAGACATTCCAACCCCGCCTGGATGCGTTCCTGTGCCACCTGCTGTGGGTGACCCTGCTCTGGCAGGGGGTTGGATGGGATGATCTCCAGAGGTCCCTTCCCACCCCTGCCAGTCTGGGATTCTGGGATTCTGCCTCCAGATCCTGGTGGCTTCAACAAATAGTCCATCTGGGGGCATGGGCCAGGCTCTGGCACCCGTAGCCACCTTGTTTCGGAAGGGGAGTGGCCCTTTTCCTTCTCATTTTCTGGGTGAATAATCCATCAGCCAACATCTGCCATCTTTCGCTCGGCAGAAGACACAGCCCTGGGTTGGGTGTTCCCCCCCAGCCTGTCCCTTCCCATCCCACACCCGGGTTGCAGCCCCAGCCCAGAGAGCAGGATCAGACCATGCACTGCCAGGACATGCAGATACCAGCACCAGCGCTATCTACCGATGGGGCTTTAATTGCTCTTATTTTCTCTCCCTGAGGGGGCACCTCAGAGGGATGGGGATGGGAGAAATAAGGGTAACGTGGGAAATGGGGGAACCCAGGCAAAATCACTCAGCAGTTTGCTTTACCAAAGAGAGCTGTGATCACTGTGCTGCCAAATTACACTGAATTACACCCAGGGATGGGGACGGCAACTTCCTGGGGTCATCAAGGGGTTTAGGACCGCGTAGAAGCAGGGGACCCCCCCAGTAAACACCCAGGTCCAGGGTGATGGGGGCAGTCACAGTCCCGAGCTGTTCCCCTGCCCACCCCCGTCCCCAGGCGATGCCAGTGCTCCATGGCATCGCTTTATTCTCTTTAATGCATGGTCTCCCTTGTTTTTTATTTTATTCATGGGATTAACACGTTGGGCAGCCGCCGGACTGGCTTTTGCTCAAAAAAGGAGGGGAAAGAGTTTACATAATTCATTTAAATGAGGCACCCGGGGAAATCCAAATTGGACTTCCAGCGTATTTACAGTGCCACGCAGAGCCCCATGATCCGCATCTGGAGCCATTAATGCCTCCCAGACGGACCACAGAGCATGTATAATTAATTGTGGAGCAAAGCCATTGCCCAGCCTCCGAAGATAATGCTCAGAGGCAGAGGCAGCATCTCCCAATGCTCTTTCCCCGCCAAGGCATGGATTTGTTTCACCTGGTCTTTTTTCCTCCCCAGGAAGTCCACCCCAGCCTTCCTTGGGGTAGGAAGATGCTGGGGAATCGGTGGGGTTAAAGCAGCAGGAGGAATAATCCCAGCACGGCTGCTTGGCTGGGTTTGTGGGCGAGCATCGTCTGCGAGGGCTCCTTGGGGTGCGTGAGCCCGGCAGAGCCCCGCGGCGATGGGCAGGCGTCAGGGCTGAGCCCTGCCCTGGGGAGGGGGCGAGAGGGACCCTACCGGGGGGGAAAAATCCCCCTTACAGCAGGGAGCAAACAGCCCCAGCACCAGTTAGCCCCAAATATCCCCATTCTGTTTTGCAGAGGCATGGACTGAGCATCCCCTGGCGTGATGCATGGCAGGGTTTGCTGCTGGGGGGGGCACCGGGGGTGCCCTGGGGGCCTGGCCCCGCACTCAGCCCCCTCCCAGCCCTCAGAGGATCGCTCCCCGCGGTTTCCACCTGCTGAACGGGGCTGATATCGCTCCCTTGGGTGTTCTCCAGCTGCGGTGCCCGCAGGCAGAGCCCACTGTGACCCGGGCCGGCCGCCAGCCGTGGTCAGGGTGAGGGTTTGTGGCTTTCTGAGAAGGTGCCCCTGTCCTCGCACAGGGACACGGGGGCACCCCAACCCACTGGGACACTTTATTTCTAAAACCCCGGAGCGGGGAGCGACTTCTCTGCCTCCCCGCTGCTTTCTGGAGCTGCTTTCTCTACCTTCAGCATCACTTTGAAGAGCAAAGGGGAGATGCAAAGGAAGACAGGGAGTAAAAAAAAAAAAAAAAAGAAAAAAAATTAAATAAAAAAATCTATCAAGCTTGAACCCTGCTGCTAGAGAAACATCTGTATCTATAAATATCCGCCCATGTGAGTGGGAACAGGCTGTATCTCCAGCAGCTCCCTCAGGCAGCGGCGCAGCCTTGCCCCGGCTAACCTCATTCCAACACATGCTCCTGCACCGCACACAAGTCACTGCAGCTTTGCAGGCATGTTTTTGGGGATAAAAAAAGCCCCAAACCCAGGTTTTATAAATAAATAAATAAATAAATAAATAGTTGTTGTCTTCTTGTTTGCAGCTCAGTCACGGGGAGGTTGAGCCATGACCCTGGGGGTTGTGTCCCGCTGGTCCTCGCTGGGACACGATGTCCCGTTGCTGGTCCCCACCCCGCTGTCACCCCTTTCAGTGACCTTCTCCATCCCGCCAGCCTGGCTCACGTGTGTTCAGAGAAACCCACATCAAGTGCAGGCTCGCTTCTTCACCACGCAGGGAGATGCTTCCTCAGCTGGGAAACCACTGAGCTCCTGGGTGGATCCATCCCTGCCCTTGACTCTCCACAGGAGCCCAGCACCAGCCCTGGGGCATCAGGGTGGGATGGTGGCCAGGAGGACACAGCTGGGGACACAGGACACGTGGTACCGAGCTGGCCCATGGACATGCTGGTGCTGAAGAACTTTCTCAGCAGGGTTTTGCTCTGCAAGTGCTGACCATCACCACCCCAGGTTGCTCCCATCGGGGAGATGTCCCTCACTGTCCAGCCAGGGACAGGAGGGGGTTGTTGGAGGCCACCACTGCTGCCACCTGCAGGATTTCCCATCAGAATTGCTCTTAAACAGGTATTTCTCACACCCTGAACAGTTCACATTGTACGACGCTCAGCGGCTCCAGGGAGTCTGAGCCCTTCTTAGACGTGTTTGTGACCTTCTGGTGCCCATGAGCCGTGTCTGTTGGTACAAGAGAGGGAGCGAGACAGGGACCTTTCCTGGTGTGGGAGTTGCTGAAGCCTCAGCTGCAAAGAGGTCCCTGCAAGCTCTTGCTGGTGCTGTGGCAGGTGGTGGGTTTCCACATTGCACCTTGAGGTTTTCCAGATGCCAAACTGGAATTAACACTGGGCCCAGAGACATGGACCCAGCTCTGAGCACCCCCGAATCCTTGTTGAGACCACGTGGAATCAGCAAAACGGGAGAGGAGTTTGCTTGGACTCTGCAGTCCTCCCTGTTGCCCATACAGCTGGCTGGGGAACGGGGTACTTATGGGGCACCTCAGAGCTTCTCCAGGCCACAGAATCATCCCATAAAGCAAATCCCACCTTTCATCCCTCCTTGATGGTAGGAGCCTGCACACACGTTATAGGGTATCTCCTTTCCCATCTCCAGCAAATCTACCCTCATCCAGGTAAATCCCGTGGTCCCACTGCCTGTTCTGGGGCTGTCCAGCTCCCTGTGACACTCCATGGGGTGGCCCCACCAGGCTGCTCATAGGAAGCCATTTCTCTATGCCACGCAGCACTGCTGTTGTGCTTTTTTCCAAGCATCACTTGTGTTATTTGTGCTTGGAGAGTGGCTATAAGCCCTCAAGCATGCCTTCAAGCACAGCGCCATTTAGCTCAAGGAAGGGGGGCGGGCTGAGCCCCCCAGCTGAGAAGATCCCAAGGAGCTGCGCAAGGAGTGGAAACATTTGCTTGCACCTTTGGCTTTTTCAGCTGTGTCCCATTTCCACTTTTTTTCTGGCTTCCCTCCTCCCAAAATGCTGGTGAGGTGACACATCATGTCCCAGCTTTGCAAGGACTCAGCTCGCTCCAGGTCCTGGAGGAACCCCGTCCCGGGGAGCACCCTCTCCCCCCATCCTGGGGAGCATCCTTCCACCCATCCCAGGGAGCATCCTCTGACCCATGCCGGGGAGCGTCATCCCGCTTGTCCCGGGGAGCGTCCTCCCTCCCATCCCACTGCCGGCCGTCACGTAGGGCTCCACAGCTGGGCAGCTGGGGACCCTGGGCGCTGGCTCGTGTCTCAGCGATGAAGGCAGTGGTGTGGGAAGCACAGGCTGCCCTTACATCACCCTCCTCCATAGGGTCTTCTAGGGAGCACCGAACAGTTCTGGTTTGTTTTTTCCTTTTTTTTTAAATTTTTCTTTCTTTTTTTCCCCTCCCCTTCTCCCCCGTAACAACTAGGACTTTTCATAAGCCACCTCCCTCCCCCTCTTTCCCTCTCTGACTCATTCCCTCCTGCCCTTGCAGCCGGGGATGTGCAGCTCCCCACGTCCCGCAGCAGTGCTCTCCCCACGGTGACACCAGCAACGCAGCCCAGGAGGGGCAATCCCCGGGTGAGGGACAACCAGGGACTTAACGCAACAAAGCGAACATTTCCTTCCCTTTTGCGCTAATTCTAGCAGTGAATTGCAATACAAGAAACAAATAACTTGTTCACCTCAAAGATGTTCATAAGGAGAAATCCCCCCCCCGCTCCGGTGGCAGAGGGGGCTTTCGTGGAGCAGTGATGCAGCTGGGAGACGTGACAGGGTGAGGACAGGCTGGTCCAGCCACCAAGCCAGCCCACCGCTCCAGCCTGCCATACTGTCCTGTGCTGTCCCCAACAGAGTCCTGCTGGTGGCTGGGGAGGGCGTGGGGTGGGTCACCCAGGGTCCCATGGTCCCCGCTGGGCTGTGAGAGGGGTTGGCTGCTGGTACCTGCAGTGATGGAGATGGCTCCATCAGCTGTGCTGTTTGTCCCCAAAACGGCAGCCTGACCTCACTGGCAAGTGCTGTCTCATGGCAGCCACGTGCTTCATCCTTTCCCCACGTTAGTGACATGCATGGCCTATGAAGTAAAAGCACCTGAAGGTCGCTGGCCCTTTTTCTGTCCCCAGGGCCCTCCAACCACTCTTCAGTAGTTTTACTTGGGCAAAATGGCAGGGAACAAAACCTCTCCTGCCACCAGCCCCTTCCATCCACCTCCCCTTGGCTGTAAAGGATGAGCCATCACAGAATCCCAGAATCCCAGACTGGCAGGGGTGGGAAGGGACCTCTGGAGATCATCCCATCCAACCCCCTGCCAGAGCAGGGTCACCCACAGCAGGGGACACAGGAACGCGTCCAGGCGGGGTTGGAATGTCTCCAGAGACGGAGACTCCCCCACCTCTCTGGGCAGCCTGTGCCAGGGCTCTGCCACCCTCACAGGAAAGAAGTTCCTCCTCATGTTTAGGTGGAACTTCCCATGGTCAAGTTTGTGCCCGTTACCTCTTGTCCTGAAATCCTCAACCCCCAAGCCCAGCATCACACCCTATCCCCACCTTTAATTCCAGCACCTCACACCAGCCCAGACCCACTAGCCCCGTTAAGGGGAGTTTATGCCCCATTAAAGGGGGTTAAACAGCCTGGAGAAGCGGACAGTGTCCCAGAGAAAGCCAGGCCAGGGCTGGGATTATAAACTGGTATTTGTGACACCCCAAACCACATGGGACACCCCCTTGTTGTGGGGTAGCCCAGCCTGGAGCTGCGGCAGTGGGAACGCACTGAACTCTGCATTGAAGACATGTGGGTCCATCACTCCACAGTCCCATCCTGGCCTCCAGGTACAGGTGGGCTGTTGATAATCAGCACGATTTGGGTCAGTAATCAATAAGGCAATAACACAACTAGCTGGGCTGTCACAGGAATGCTCGTGGCAAGCAAACAGCTACCCGTTGTGCTCAGGGGAACATCTGCAGCACCATTTCTGGTGAATCAGATTCAAAGGGAATTGTTGCACCTTCACTATGTTGGAGGAAATTTGATTAAATAAAGAGACAAAATGGCCTTTCAGCTGAAAGGAATCACCCCGTAGGCAGAGCTCCTGCCAGCCGGGCCTCCCACCTCCCCCATGCAAGGGAAGCAAGGGGCCGAGCATGGGCTGGTGGCATCTCCCCATCCCACTGCTCTCCATCCCCACATGGACCTCTGGGAGTGGGAATCCCCTTGGACTGCTCCGTGCTGCTCACGCTTGCCATCAGACACAACCTGAGCTTGTACTTAATTAGCACAATTTGTTGCTTGGGTTGAGTAAGGCAATGTCGTCGATCCATGCGAAGGAGAAGCTGAGCACACACAGCCTCACCTCCACCTTCTCGCACCGGCTGGTTTTGTCACCTGCAGGAACAACCCCAGGTGGCAGAGCTCTTCAAACAGAGGAAGAGGGGCAGCTGGTGGAGAACTACCCTGTCATGGGGACATCGATGACCGAGGGAGCTGCGGCGGCTGCTGAGAGAGAGGTGTATTAGTAGAATCATAGAATCACAGAATCATAGACTGTGTTGGGTGGGAAGGGACCTCTAAAGGCCATTAGTCCAACCCCTGCAGTGAGCAGGGACATCTGTAACTAGATCAGGTTGCTCAGAGCCTCATCCAGCCTGGCCTTGGATGTCTCCAGGGATGGGGCCTCCACCCCCTCTCTGGGCAACCTGGGCCAGTGTCTCACCACCCTCAGTGGAAAGAACTTCTCCCTAATGGCTGATCTAAACCCACCCTGCTCTAGTTTAAACCATTGCCCCTCGTCCTGTCGCTCCATGCCCTTGCAAACAGCCCCTCCCCAGCTTTCCTGGAGCCCCTTTAGGGACTGGCAGGGGCTGGAAGGTCTCCCCGGAGCCTTCTCTTCTCCAGGCTGAACCCCCCCAGCTCTCTCAGCCTGTCCTCACAGCAGAGGGGCTCCAGCCCTCCCAGCATCTCCGGGGCCTCCTCTGGCCCCGCTCCAACAGCTCCGTGTCCTTCTTGTGCTGAGGGCTCCAGAGCTGGACACAGGACTCCAGGTGGGGTCTCACCAGAGCAGAGCAGAGGGGCAGAATCACCTCTCTGGATCTGCTGGCCACGCTTCTTTTGATGCAGCCCAGGCTGCCATTGGCCTTCTGGGCTGCAAGCACACATTGTCGGCTCATGTCCAGCTTTTCATCCACCAGGACCCCAAGTCCTTTTCCGCAAGGCTGCTCTCTATCACATCATCCCCCAGCCTGTATGGATAATGAGGATTGTCCCGACCCAAGTGTAGGACCTTGCGCTTGGCCTTGTTGAACTTCATGAGGTTTGCTCGGGCCCACCTCTCCAGCTCATCCAGGTGCCTCTGGATGACATCCTGTCCCTCTGGCCTGTCTACCGCACTACTCAGCTCGGTGTCATCGGCAAACTTAAGTACTGGAGGTTGGCTCGGGGCAGGAAGGGAGCACGCAAGTGCCCAGAGGCCTGGACTGATTTCTTCCCAGCTCTGTGCCCTTTCCATGATTTATATGGTTTGTAGGGGAATGGAGTGGGGGCACAAAGGCAGGAGATGAAACAGGTCAGGCTGGAGGTTCACATAAAAACATGGACATATCCTAGTGCGATGCAGTGACACTGAATGCGCAAAAGGTTTTGGGGACAAATGCAGTAGGGTGCTACAGGAACGTAGCTCAATCCCTGTGCATTTGTGTCAGCAAATGTCTTTTTCTGCACTGAAATCTTTTCTGGTGCTCTGGAGACAGCAGAGCTCTGGGCTGTGCTCTCCAGTGCGCAGGGAGGATGAACCTTGGTGCCACTGTGGTGCCCACTCCTATGAAAGGACGCTTACAGGGGCTCCAGGAAAGCTGGGGAAGGACTTTTATCAGGGAGTGTAATCATAGGATGAGGGTAATGGTTTCAAACTGAAAAAGGGGAGATTTAGATGAGATATTGGGAAGAAATTCTTTGCTGTGAGGGGGGTGAGCCCCTGGCCCAGGTTGCCCAGAGAAGCTGTGGCTGCCCCATCCCTGGAGGGGTTCAAGGCCAGGTTGGACGGGGCTTGGAGCAACCTGGGCTGGGGGAGGTGTCCCTGCCCAGGGCAGGGGGTGGCACTGCATGATCTTTAAGGTCCCTTCCAATCCAAACCATTCTGTGATTCCATGATTCTACAAGATTGTGGAAGGATTTAAGGGCTTAAGTTCCACCGCTCAGGCACCAAACTGCCTTTGAGGGTCTGGGCTGGAGGATTAACATGCAATTTGCCACTGTCATTTTGTTTCTTCTAGTGGAAACAGCTGGTAGGTGAGGAGGGATGAGGGCTCTCCTCCCAGCGATGCCCTGAGCTCTCTGACCGTGCTGCAGCGATGCCCACCATCCCTCCTGGGTGCTGTGGGAGGACCTCGGACCTGGCTGCTGGTGCTGTTGGCTTTGCATTGCTCTTCCTCGGTGCCAGACTGCTTTGCCTCCTGGATTTTGGGTGGAGGAGGAACTTTTTGCCAAGTTGCTTAAAAACCTGCAAACGCACGTTTGTGTGCTAGAGAATACGAAAGCCCTGAAATCTCTGCTGCTGGGACCAGCCGAGTGGGTGCATGAGCAAGCTGTTGCCCAAGGAAATGGGTTGTGGTGGGAGCCGAGGTCCCGGGGCGGGGGGGTGACACATACAGTGCCCCGGGGGCAGCAGCGTCCCCTCAGCCTCTGCCACCCCCGTCTCGTCCCTTGCTGCCAGCCCTGGGCACGGTGCGGGCAGCAGCGGGGAGCGGGGTTGGGGGGGGGGGGCGTCCATCCCCACCCACGGCAAACCATCTGGGACTGCGATGAGTGAGGCTCAGCTGATAGCGAGCAACGCTTCCAGAGACCGTGGGCGCGGGGACCGGGGCGAGGACGGCTCGGCTCTGCAGCCCCCGCTTCCAGTGATGCTGCTGGGGGTAACTGGGGCTCGGAAATGAGCAGACGTGTGGGTTTTTTTTCCAGGAGATAAGAGCTAAGGAGGAGGTAGGGGAAGGTGTTTTATTAAACTGGTTGCTCCAGAGAGGAACCTGAACAGGGAAAGAAGTCTGCTGGAAGAGCCCCTTCCCTGTGCAGGGCACCCGGGTGCTTGTCCCCGTGTCTCCCCGGGGACGGCAGTTGCTCCTGCAGCCTCCTCCTTTCTCACAGTCTTGTGGCGTGGTTGTCACGAGGATATCAAAAATAAATGAGCAGCTCAGGCTCTCGCCTGGGGAGTGGCAGCCTCCCTGGCTGGATGTGGCCATGACCACACTCCGTTTCTCCAGCTGCCCGTGAGGCTGGTCCAGTGCAGTCAGCGCCGGAGCGTCCGACTCCTGGTGATGGAGCACCCTGAGCGCACCCACACCCCTGGGCTCCTGCACCTGGACTTGGTCCTGGATCATGCCCTGTGTCACCTCGGGACTGCCTGTGGCTACAGCAGGCACAGTAGCACTGTGGGCATGCAGGGTCCCATCCTGCTTGTGCTCAGCCGTCCTGGGACATCACCTGGTGTTTCCTCCAGGAGCTGAGAGGTGTATCTCTAAACACGCATGAGCCCATGATCGACCCTAAATACATCATTCCTGACAGATGTTTCTCTCTCTGGGCCTTAAATCCCCTGGAGGAAAGTTAAATCCCTCCATCCCTGCGGATGCTGTATCCTCCCCAGGCAAACCCCTCCGGTGCTGAGCCCCACAGAGTCCCTCGCTGCAGCCGCCATTCCCATGCTCCCCGTGGGGCTCTGCAGGCAGGCAGCACCGCCTGCCCCTGCCCCCCGACGCCCACCGCCCGGCAGCCTGGCACCCTCAGCTGCCTTGCAGTTATTTTCCTGTTTACACGTCCCCAAGTGCTGTTTATCGGTTGTGACAGCTTGACACGGCTGACTCATGCTCAGCTTGTGATCGGCTCTAACCCCCGGCTCTTCTTCTCGCTGAGCTCCCACCAGCCCCTTGTGCCGGCCCGTGTTTGTCCCCCCCTCAGCAGCTCAGCCCGGGCAGCGGGGGGCTTGTTCTTATTCCTCCTGTGGGGCTGCTGCTTTGTCACATCAACCTCCCCGAATGTGCAGGAGCGCTGTGAACCCCAGCCCTGTCCTCCAGCGTGTCGGTGGGACTGCTTGGCTGCAACCTGGAAAATGAATATATTCCTTCTCTGTTCAGAGTCTGTAGGCAGGAACAGGGCTGCTGTTTAATGGAGGGCACTAATGAGCATTATTTAATCAAGTTTGGGTTGTTCAGCCTGGAGAAGAGAAGGCTCCGGGGAGACCTTATTGTGGCATTTCAGAACCTAAACGGGGTCTACAGGAAAGCTGGGGAGGGACTTTTATAAGGGCCTGTTGTGATAGGATGAGGGGTAATGGCTTCAAACTGCAAGAGGGGAGATTTAGATGAGATATTGGGAAGAAATTCTTGGCTGTGAGGGTGGTGAGCCCCTGGCCCAGGTTGCCCAGAGAAGCTGTGGCTGCCCCATCCCTGGAGGGGTTCAAGGCCAGGTTGGACGGGGCTTGGAGCAACCTGGTGTGGTGGGAGGTGTCCCTGCCCAGGGCATGGGGTGGCACTGGGTGGGCTTTAAGTTCCCTTTTAACCCAAACCATTCTGTGATTCTATGAAAATATTGGACTTTTATTGCCTTTCCTTTGGTTGGGGACACTGAGGCATGCTGACTTTCTCAAGGACCTCAAGGAAGCCCATGTAGAGCAGGAATTAGGGTCTTTTGGTCCCAGACCAATGCTCTGCTCTCTTTTGCACGCTGCCCTCTCAGTGCTTGGCTTCCTCCTCTCCGTTCCACATTGCATTTCTTGGCCACAGGTAGGACCAGAAACCAAACAAAACTCAGCCATTTTCTGAGCCCAGGGGGGCCGCCTTCTGGCATCCCCCAGCAAACAGCTGCATAACCCCCTTTTCCTTATGAAACCAGACTAACAGAGTCCACCAAAGGGAAACCTTCGGTAGCATTGCAGCCTGACGTGGGAAAGGTTCCAGGTGAAGATGGTTGGAAACTGTTTGTTTTCCAGGATTTGCCCTACACTCTGCCCTGTGCTTTGGTAACCAGGCAGCTTCAGGGTGGGAATGTGCTTTCCCTGATTTGTATGAATCGAGCAGCTCGATCTGTGCTGAATTGCAGCTTTTCCTAAGCAGGTACGAGCCATAGTCTCCGTGAAGTGAATCGCAGAGATTTCACCCCAGAAACAAACTCCCAGGGCTGTAAGCATCGGCCGCGGACTGCCAGTTCCCAGTCTGCGATATTCCTGATGTCTGTTATTTTTCAGCGAGGGTGAGATGGGCCTTAATACGGTTTTGAAAAAAATGATGTAAGCTGGCAGGTGGGACTGCTGGATCTTATTTGCCCTGGGACATTGTGAAAGGAGCATGAATGTGGCTGTAGCAAAGCTGTTCTCCTTTCCAGGGATACCGTGCATCCCTCGGCAGAAGTGCTTTGGCTGGGCTGTCCAGCCTAGGGGGGAGAAAGATGAGCAAGGTCTTGAGAGCAAAGGAGGCTGAGTGGAAAATGAGACACAGGAGGGACTAGGAGGTACATGGGAAGAAATCCTTAAGGATTCGCATAGTCGATAATTGGGCTCATCGAAGAAAGGGCTTCGTTAAAAAGGACAGTGGAAAAGACCATAAAGACACCACTTAGAAAAGCTTCGTAAAGGCCAAGTGTTGTTAAATGAGCTGAGGCAATATAGAAATCGCCCCTTCTTAGAATAATAAAGGGTTTTCTATGTACAGGGACTGTTGCAAGAAGCAGCGGGCTGGATCCAGCGCGATGGGTCAACCCAGCAACGCTCTCCTCGAACACGAGCGCACACCTCGTGGTGGGGTGACCTTGTGAAAGCTGGGGTGCAATCAAACCTGCCAGGCTTCCTTATGGGCACCTGGTAGGTCTGTCTCAGGTTGCAATCAAAATAATTTCAGTATCATGGCTTTTTTTGCTTCCTAGGGAATGTGGCTGCAAGATCTCCTTTGTTCGCCACATATTTTTCATGTTCTAAAGCACTTTGAATGTAAAATTTGAGGGTGAATCATATTTTTGCTTTAAATAAAACTCCTTCCATACTTAAGAATGTGTTTGTCATCAATTGTGTGACTTCTGTGATTGAACAGTGGTTAGAAGAAATAAGGCAGCCAATAATTATCCTTAAACTCCACCAAGGAGTGCTTTATTGAGGAAGACATAATGAAAGAGGCAATGTTTGTGGGAAGAAATATTTTTTTTTATTAAATCAAATGATATAGTCGGAAAATAAGGACTAGCTTTTAACCACAAATCAGAGTGTGGCCATGGACAACAGCAAGTATGTCCATTTTTTTTCTCTATATCTGCTGTTTAATCTAATGATGGTTGTGAGTCACCCCCGCAGACTTGCCTCCCTCCCATCCTCAGGCGGGCAGAGCTGTCACAGCACTGTTACGCCGGGACAATAAAAGTCATGTTCTCATCTGCCAGGTGGATGAATTTGTTAAATGATTTTTGGAACAGGTCTAGACGCAGGGGGAAAAAAAAAAAAAAGAAGTTACATTTGCTTGCTGTGTATCCCACCTTCAGCTGGTTGCTTTTCTGCTAACTCCTGAGGATGCTGTTCCAGGAGACCAGGAGAGCATTGGGTGGTCCCTGCAGCTGGGGATCTGCTGGTGTCTTGCACGATGTGCGCTTTGGTGGCCTTTTCTTCACTAAACGTCGCAATCCTTTTTAGGCAATAAAAAGCACTTTGGGGGAGTTTGCCTTATAAGTCAGAAAACTTTCTGCAGTGCTCGTCTGTCAGATGCGGGGCTCAGCATTGCTAAGTCCAGGCTGCGAAAGTCAGCCCCTGGGAGCTGGGTGCTGGGTATCGTGTCTGTGGGAGACCCTTCTGCAAAATGCTCTGATGGGCAGAACCTGTTTTTCCACTTATCTTCCCATTTTATGCTGCATACTTCCTTTTCATACCCAGCTGAGCTGTGCCCAGGGGCCGTGCCTGCCCCCTCTCTCCTCTGTGGACCTGTGGAGGAGGAAGAAGTCAGGCAGGGAAGGTGGATTTTTGGTGACACAGCTCACACACAGTTTTGGGATCCCCTCCTGGGTCATAGGAGAGGGTCAAAGTGCTGAATGAACCAGCCAGGAAGAGATTAAAATGCTCTGTACCTTCCCCTAAATCCCTGCAGTCATGGGCACTGGAGCCACGACTGCTTCAGACTCTATGCAGCGATGGAGAAAAGCAGAAAAGAAAGAAAAGGCTAAAGGTGCCTTGTCAACCCTGCAAGGATGCTCTGACCTAAAACTAGATTTCTCTCCCCAATTCTATTCTATTTCTTCCCCAAGTCGTTAGTAGCATGGACACCCATGACTGCTGCAGTGAGCTGGAGATGTGCTGGCTCTCTCTGCATAGCGCCTGGCTCCCATCCCACCACCAGCTGCTGGCCGATGGGAGCCCAGGAGGACAGCGGATGCATCCTGCCTCCCCCTCCGGGTGCTGGGAACGGAGCACAGATGTGCCGGGGCACGAGTGCTGCATGGCCGAGGCGTGACGTGCTGTTGCAGGACCAGCCCAGGGCTTGGCTGCGTGGAGATGTGCCTCTGGGTGCATTTGCTCACGCAGAGCTGAACCGCGTCCACGGTGCTTTGCTCTGGGAAACTGAGTCAATGCTTTGGGAAACTGGGTTTCCACGGTTATCTGCTGCATCTGCAGGGACCCAAACTGCACTCTGCAGACCTTGGCATCAGCCAGGTGGCTGATGGGGCAAATATTGTGCCCTACCACAGCTTATGGGACTCGAAGACACGCAGTAATTTAATAACTACCCAGTATCCCTCCCCTCACGTCCGTGAATACAGATGTAATTTGCCCCTGCTGTTTTGAAGCTCGTGTCAAGCGTAGAGGACACACAGCCATGAATGTTTAGCAGAGCCAAGAAAATGACTGAAGTGTCTTTGAAAACTGACTGGAATATGAACTGAAATTACAGCAACATATTAGGTGTAAGCCTGGTGGCCAGCAGCCTTGACAGAGCAGGGATTTACCATGGACACCTGTTGGGGAGCAGGGAAAGAGCAGCCTGGAGATCTCCTGACATCTCATAGACAGACGGGAGATGCTCTGCTGGCACACTGGGGCCAGCTGTGTGGGCCAGACACCATTTACATGACTGTTGCTTGGGACAAGTTAAAAACAAACCCAAGGAAATGTGTGCTTGCAAATTGAGGGAACACAGCATTTGTATTGGAAACATCTGGAGGAGCAAACAATGTCTGCCTTCCCTGGGGGCAAGGGGGTGGCAGACAAAATCTATGCAAGCCTGTGCTACGTTCCTTGCAAGAAGAGGTCATGGGGACCCTCTGGAGAGAGCAGAGATCTCTTCCTGAGGAAAGAGAGTGACAGCAAACATTTGGGAGCCTGCTGAGGTCTTGGCAGCTCCGCAGTCCAACTGCTGAGGCGAGGCTCTGGAGCTTGTTTAGTCGAGTGAAGAGGAGGCCAAGATGGGACCTAACAGCAGCCTACAGCTCTTTGAAGGGCAGATAGAAATGATGGATGATGGAGCCAGATTCTTCTTGGTATTGGTAGATGGTAAAACAAGGAGCAGCAGACACAGTGGTGACTTGGGAAGTACAGGAGGTCCTTCACTGGGACGGTGCTGCAGCGCTGGGGGAGACTGGTGGGGGCATCTCCGTCCTTGGAGGTTTTCAAGGCTTGGCCAGATAAAGCCATGGCCGACCTGCTCTAAGGATGGTGATAGTCCTGATGCAAGGAGGAGGAGGGACTGGACATCTACATTGTCCCTCCCAACCAAGGCCTCTGCGATTCTACCAGGAGGAAACCCGGGGACCTGAACCTCACCCAGTGGCAATGCTGAAGGGACAACACCCTGGAGTGCCTTGCTATGAGGCGAGAACATAAAGCACGGCAGAAGTTGCTCGAGTTCTTCAGTCAGAGCTATGCCCATTTAAAAAGCAGATGTCACCTGGACCCTTGAGTAGGGGAGAAGGCTGAAGGCTGGCATGGCAGGAGCCACCAGTGGGGCTGCAGGGGTTGGGGCTGGTGGGCTGGTGGGGCCAGCCAGAGCTTGCTGTAACCTGTAACGTCCTGGGAAAAAAGTTGTGCATGAACCTTTATTTCTGCTTCATTGGACTAAGCTGCTCTGTGCTTTCTGTATTTCTAAGCAAAGATAATTGTTTTGCATTTAAAAAGAATTTTTTTTTTTTTTCCATTTTTCCTTTCAGCTAATTTAAAATCCTTTCACTCACTTTGGGGAGCTCTCGATAGGAAACGGTCTAGACAGAGCCCTTGCAAAGACTCCCCCTTCCCACCACCACAGCACACAGTGGAAGGAGCAGTAAGGAGAGGGAAGGAAATTGCTCCCACCTAGGAGTGTCTCCAAGTCCTCAGGCAGGCTCCTGCAGGACACTGGTTTTCCTCTGGAAGAACTGAAATCCAATGTGGTTGTTTGTGCCCAGAGCAGCGATGGACATGTAAGGAGGGAACAGACTGAAGAGTGATTGTGCCTATAGCCACCAAAATCCACCAAAATCCACAGCCTGGAGCAGGACCACACCTTCCTAGCCAGCACTGGAGACAGACAAAGCCATGGCTGACCTGCGCTAAGAATGGTGATAGTCCTGATCCAAGGAGGAGGAGGGATAGAGAGGCCCTAAAATCCCTAGAAATTGCCTGCGCTTGAAGAGAGACCAACCCGTCCAGCAGCAGGACTCCTCCAATCTTGGACAATACTGGGAGTGGTGGACATGGTCAGGGGGATGGGCAGGACCTCTCTGGTATCAGGCAGGCAGTGCACCCTGGGGTGATGTTTGCTGCACTTGTCCTCCTGACCCGGTGGAGCACGGGGCACTGCACAGCCCTGTCTACTCGGGCTTACGGGTTGTCTTCTGGGTGTGCAAATTTCACTCGGAGCTTTTAAAATCCAAGCAGATCTTCTCACTGCTGAAGAGTGTTGGGCAGAAGGGAAGGAGGAGCTGTACCGCAGGGGACTGTGCAGTCACCTATACAAACACATGCCCATAAATATATATATACATATATACATGGATATGTACGCAGTTGTATAGGTATATAAAGCAAATAGTCTGCTCAGTGAGCACACGCTTCACCGGGAGCTTTCTTCCAGCAGCCTCAAACCTGGACATTGGCAAGGGCTGAGACACCCATTCCTGTGCCCCCCTCTCCGGTGGGGGTGATGGATATGGATGATGGGGTCATGGATATAGGGTGATGGAGGGCCTGCAGACAGGGAGGGGGGCCCAAGCAAGGTCCCGGTCTGGTGCATTTTCGGGAGCTGGCAGGATGCAGGGACGTGATGCTGTGGTTGACTTCTGGAACAAAACATGTTGAGACACAGATGTTTGTGTTCTCAGTGCCATGGTCCCTTCCAGGGCCATACGTGTCCTTTCCAGGTCTCCTCCTGCTTTCCAAGCTATGGGTTTGCTCAAGGAAATCTCCTTTTCACCGTCCATCTTTGTTGTTCCCAAGTTCTCTGGACATCTCCTCTCCCAGACTCTCACATTTCCCTCGTCAGCATTCTGTTGAGGGTGACACCCAGGTTGACCCAGCTGTAGCACAGCTGGATCTAAGGACAGGACAACCAAGCTCAGTACTTGTCTGTAAACCAGAAAAAATGAATCCATTGTTTCTCATACAATTTTGTGATGTGGTTCTGGAATCTCCAGTGCTGTTCAGTGATGGGAAAAGGCTTTGGAGTCTCGGAGAAGGTGAGAGGCTCATGACTGGAGGTTGTCTGCACCCAAGCAGGGTGATTTTCTTCTCCCTGCCTGGCATCGCTCTGCTCATGGCTTGGGAAATAGATTGGATTTGGGACCATCCAAAGCTCCCAGCACCCTTTGTAGAGACTCTGCTCAGCCCAGCGTGTTCAAGCCAGTGTCTTTTCTCCTGCTGCTGTGCAGAGGGAAGCCGCCCCCATCGAAGCGGTGACATGTGGAGAGGTGGCTGGCAGAAGGAGGTGACCTGCGAGGAAGCATCCTTCCTGGCTGCCTGTTTTCCTGCCTGCAGGCAGCTCAGTCAGGGCAAGCCCTGCCCCGTCGCCTGCCCTTGCCCCTGCCCCTGCCCCGGCTCTGCCCAAGGCACACAAACCACTTCGCTGCACAGGGTTAACAACCACCTCCTCATCCTTCCTCATCCTCTCTCCTTCTCGGTCCTGCTGCCCATCACATCCATCACGATGTGACGCAGGTGTCCCCCCACATCCCCCCCGGGGAGGCTGCCATGCCCCGTGCAATGCCTAATTAGTCCTTATAAACATCTTAATTTCCTTCCAGTTTACTCTGGTTTTTGTCACTGGCGTGTTTTTAAGCTATTAATGACTCCCATTTGGGATTATTCTTGGCTCTTCTGGTGGGAGCTGGGCTGTCAGGGAGCGACCAGACCTCAGAGGCAGTCGTGCCAACACCACGCCATCGCCAGAGAGGAAATCAAGCAGAACCCACTGTTTTTAACAAGTTATTTGAAAAGCAATTGCTTTGCCCCATGATACTCTTCTTCCTGCTTTTTCTGCCCCTTGAGGGACTCTTCTGCCCTGCTGGAGGGTAAATACTGACTGGGGGAAGGCAGCTGCAGAACTGGGGACAGCCCAAGTCCCTTAATTCCCTGGCCAGACCTCGGAAAAAACATCTCTTCCAGGAATAGACTTTTCAATCTTATCTAAATCAGGTTGTTCTGGGAGAATGAGAAGGGTATTTCTCTGCCATCCTGCAAGCCCTCTCCTAGTGACCTGCAGAGGATCTTCTCCTAACTGCTCGTGGTGTAAGAAATCGTGGAGTCCCTGGTCCCCTGCCTTCAACTGAGTTGTCAACAGCAAGTTGGAGGTCACGGGGCCACCCGGCACCTTTGCAAACATTTTGTCGTCATGCCCAAAAGCAGGGCAAATCTTTCTCAGTGAGTGTCTTTCTCCCCAGGTCAGTGGGAAAGGGTGAGTGGGTGGGAATGACTCGTCCCTGCCATGGCTCAGAGCTGAGAGCTCTGCAGCAGGCATGGCTCCTGCCCAGAAAATGGGGTGAAAACATAGAATCAGAATGGTTTGGGTTGGAAGGGACCTTAAACATCATCCAGTTCCAACCCCCTGCCATGGGCTGGGACACCTCCCACCAGACCAGGTTCTCAACCATGCGTTTGAGTGACTTGCTTCACCTCCCTCTTTCCTGAATAGACGTTTTACACGTGGCAGAAAACAACCTGGGATATGCACAGAGTTCCTCTAAATGTGATTTTCTCTGGCACGTGCCACAGGCACCCTCATTTCAGTCACTCTGGGCCAGATTTTCCCTGCGGAAGGGACAAGGAAGAAAGTAAACAGCTATTTTGCCAAGAGATGAACCAAAAGCTTGACGTCTCTCTATACTGTCGATCTCCATATATATCTTTCTCTCCCCATACTGATCTACCCACATGCAATCTGCCACTCTGCGAGCTATCTAGGTTTCCATGAAGTCCCTGGGGCAATGGAGAGGGAGCTGTTCTAGTTTATGAGCGTGCCGAGAGCCTCTTTTATAGCTGGGTTAAAATCTTTGCTGCTCCTTTTCCCTTCCCGACTCCCCACATCCTCCAGGGACACTGGGGGAACCTTTCCAGCCAGTGAGGAATTTTCCACCTAAACACTTTTCTGACCTAAAATCACTTCTTATCTTTCCAGCAGAAAACACTATTTCCATAGAAAATGACTGCTCACTCAACAAATAAAAACCTTGAGTTCTCAGCTTCCAGAAAAGAGAGGCTTTATCCTGCTTGCTGAGCACTAATGAATAATTTTAATCAAAAGCCTTTTTTTTTTTTTTTTTTTTTTTTTTTTTTGCAAATAAGCTTCCCCATTATCTGTCCTGAGGGGCCCATACCCAGAGTTTTCAAACCCCCCAGATGAAGGCTGGGAGCCAGCAGCACATCAGCTTCCTGCAGAGCTGCTCAACTTCTTAAAACCACCAACACTAAGAAGGAAAGCCAAGGAACCCATCCGACCCAGCCAGCAAGACTTGGCTGACAGAGATGGTTGAATGCTGAACACACTTCTGACGATGCTGTTGGCAGCTCTGCTTCCCTGGGCTTTGTGGACCCATCCTTGGAAATGCTCTTGCTGCTTAATAGCAAACACGTGGGCATCTCGGCCCCTTCCCCTTCCAGTGCCGGGGTGCAGAGCGGAGATAGAGGGCAGTGATGCTTCGTCTCTATCCTCTGCTAGAGCTGCTCATCCTGGCAGGCAGCACCCACTGTCCTTGCACAGGGCTTGGCAACAAATCCCAGCCTGGCTTCAGTGCTAAGCTGGCGGCAGAGGGGCTTCTTCTATGCCAAATGAAGGGAGAGTCAGTGTCTCGTTGCGGTGCTGAGGCTACCATCAATGTAGGAGATAAACCTGGAGGAGAAAACCTCAAGAGCTTTTCCTTTGCATTTGCCCCACTGGTATACCCACCTTCAGACACTTCTTGTGCCCCTGGGCTTAGAAGAGGGAGTCTCCTGGGGCCAGGAGGGATTTCCCTTGCAGATGGATATCTGCTCCATCAGTGCCTGCCTGCATTGCCTCATTTTTGCCCGCAGTCACAAGGACTGGAATATTTCCAGGAAGAGTGTTCCTGTCCCAACAAGTGCCTTGAAAAATCTCCTTAAGGGCTGCCATGGGGCTTCTGCAGTGACTGGGGACATCCGAGGAGGGACGGCTGAAGTGTGAAACCTGGCCACCGCTTTCACTGCACAAGCCCTGGCAGCATTCATAGGTTTTCTTCTCTGGATGCAACAGGGAAGTTCACATTGCTAAAACTTTCCAATGTGGCATGACGGCAAGGACCGTTTCTAATGCATTTTGCCCAATCCTTTCCCCAGCCTCCCTTAGCTTGGCTGGTAAATCCCAGCAGCAGCACAGCAGTGCTAAGGCTGCTGTGTTTCAGATGCCTCATCCTGCAGACCCAAATGCTCTCGGCAGCAGGTTTGTGACCTCCCACAAACACCAGGGACAACACAGACATTTCTGCACTCCGTGATGGGCTCCTCAAAGGTAAATCAAGTCCTCAACCCTAAATCCATCTGCACAAATCTTTGCATCTGTGATTGCCCAGGGTTTAAAAGTTCCCACTCATTTTCCTCTTAACTGGAGCCAGATAACCATTTTTCCCTAACACACCACCTGTGGTGCACTTAGATGAAGGAGAGAAGCTATAAGAGAGTTTCAGAGACGAATTTGCGAAAAAGAACCTGACTACTGGAATGGAGTAGATGAGTGCACCCCACAAATGGGTATATGGGGAAAAGCGTGTCTCTGAGATGTGTGGCAGGACATTGAGCTGGGAGTGGGACGTGGTGGATGTGTTCCCCCCGGCAGTGTCAGGCCATCCCTGCTTCAGCCACACTGGCGTGAGCTCAGGCACGGAGACAAGGAGCTGTGCTCACACTGCTGGGACTCTGGGGAGGGAGTGGGGCTTTTCCCAGTTAGGTTTTTTACTTCGAAAGCAGTTTAAGCAAAAAAGCAGAGATGGCCCTGACCTCAGCTGGGAGCTGCAGTGGAGCAGGGCGTGCAGATTGTGGTGCCATCAGCCAGCCTCCGAGCTGGCTTGAAACAGCTTTTCCTTGCACCTTAGTGCTGCTCTGTGCTGGATGAGGACCCAGCAGAGGAGTTTGCAAGACAGGCATGTCTATCTGAGAGTATTTGGAAAAATGGTTGCTCTTACCTGCCCCATTTCTGTAGGAATTGCACTTATTTTCCATAGTATCTCAGCACTCAAATTCCTGAGTTATCCCTTTTCACCAGGTAGCACTTGGGAGGAGAGAAAGCCAAGGCTGTAAGTGATAGTGAGTGCAGAACAACTCAGGCTTGTTGAAACGCAGGGAGATCATGGCTTTACGCCTGAATGATCCGAGGAGGATTGGAGGGAAGGGATGCCATCCAGAGGGACCTGGACAGGCTGGAGAGGTGGGCCAAAGAAAACCTTATGAAGTTCAACCAGGCCAAGTGCAAGGTCCTGCACCTGGGCCGTGGCCATCCCAGGCACAAATACAGGTTGGGCAGAGAATGGCTTGAGAGCAGCCCTGAGGAGAAGGACTTGGGGGTGCTGGCGGACGAGAAGCTCAACATGAGCCGGCAACATGCACTGGCAGCCCAGAAACCCCCCCACAGCCTGGGCTGCATCCCCAGCAGCGTGGGCAGCGGGGCGAGGGGGGGATTCTGCCCCTCTGCTCCGCTCGGGGGAGACCCCACCTGGAGTCCTGTGTCCAGCTCTGGAGCCCTCAGCACAAGAAGGACACGGAGCTGTTGGAGCGGGGCCAGAGGAGGCCCCGGAGATGCTGGGAGGGCTGGAGCCCCTCTGCTGTGAGGACAGGCTGAGAGAGCTGGGGGGGTTCAGCCTGGAGAAGAGAAGGCTCCGGGGAGACCTTCCAGCCCCTGCCAGTCCCTAAAGGGGCTCCAGGAAAGCTGGGGAGGGACTCTGGAGCAGGGAGGGGAGCCATGGGATGAGGGGGAAGGTTTTTACACTGAAAGAGGGGAGATTTAGATTAGGTGTTAGGAAGAAATTGTTTGCTGTGAGGGGGGTGAGCCCCTGGCCCAAGTTGCCCAGAGAAGCTGTGGCTGCCCCATCCCTGGAGGGGTTCAAGGCCAGGTTGGACGGGGCTTGGAGCAACCTGGTGTGGTGGGAAGTGTCCCTGCCCAGGGCAGGGGGTGGCACTGGGTGGGTTTTAAGGTCCCTTCCAACCCAAACCATTCTGCGATTCGATGGTTGGAAATGACCAGGCTGAGGCAGGCAGGCCAGGCAGCTCCACTTTGGCAAGCCCAGAAGTCCTGCAACAGGGCAAAGTGCTGCAGAGGCCTATGTCTGTGGGAGGTCGGAGGGATGCCCAGCCATCAGTGGGGAGAGGGCAAGCTTGGGTCACAGGGATTTGAAGGTTATCCACATGTGGAAGCAGGAGGCTTCCCCAGAGCACGAGGTTTTGGTGGTTTCCCTTTGTGTAAACAAACCATAGGAGCAACAAGACTTCGGAGCATAAGTAAGAATAGGTTTTTAAAAATATTTTTTTGCTCCTGAGATATGAGGGCTCTTGAGAGGGGTCTCAGCTGCCCTGTCCTCTCTGAGCACACCAGGGACAGCAATGACTCACTAAGCACATCAGAGCCTGCTCCCTTGGACCCAGCAGGGCCTTGGGCTCTGTAAGCCCCCCCTAACACCATGTCAGGTGCCTAAGGGCTCTATTGCATTTTATCCTTAAAAGCATCCATTGCCTCAGCTCCCCCACCTGGAAGATGAACCACTTCTTGCATCTTGTCTGAATTGGCTGCCAGGTCCACCTTCTGCTGCCAACCTGGCATCCCACACTTGAATTACCACCCCTGGACATGGGATTATAGTGACGATATGATCATATGATTCACCTGGAGTGCTGTGTCCAGCTCTGGAGCCCTCAGCACAAGAAGGACATGGACCTGTTGGAGCGGGGCCAGAGGAGACCACGAAGATGATCAAAGGGCTGGAGCCCCTCTGCTGTGGGGACAGGCTGAGAGAGCTGGGGGGGTTCAGCCTGGAGAAGAGAAGGCTCCGGGGAGACCTTCCAGCCCCTGCCAGTCCCTGAAGGGGCTCCAGGAAAGCTGGGGAGGGGCTGTTTGCAAGGGCACGGAGCGACAGGACGAGGGGCAATGGTTTAAACTAGAGCAGGGCGGGTTTAGATCAGCCATTAGGGAGAAGTTCTTTCCACTGAGGGTGGTGAGACACTGGCCCAGGTTGCCCAGAGAGGGGGTGGAGGCCCCATCCCTGGACACATTCAAGGCCAGGCTGGATGAGGCTCTGAGCAACCTGATCTAGTTACAGATGTCCCTGCTGACTGCAGGGGGTGGGACTAGATGGCCTTTAGAGGTCCCTTCCCACCCAACACAGTCTATGATTCTATGATTCTATGATTCTATGATCACAGCAGTCTATACATTAGCAGAGAAGACAGCTACGCTTACGCTCCGAAACATCTGCAGAACACGCTGACCATGGCTTATAGGAATACAATATGGGACTGATTATTTGATTGGAAGCACAGAGATAATATGTTTAAAGGGTTGTAAAATCTGACCTGAATTGCTTTTTGATTATTATTGCAAGTGGATTTAAGCTTGGAGTTGCTGATATAAAAACATAAGTAACATAATTAGTTACAAACATCAATGTGGTGAGGTTTCTTTTATTACTTCATAATTTGAAACAGAAACTGTTTGTGGTATCTTCTGGGATAAAAAAAATGCACAGAACGTCTGCTCCAGACGGTTTGAGACGAATGTGCTGGATTTGATGAAAATGAAGGAACAGACTCCAAGGCCTGAAGTTTGTTGATTTCTCTGCTGCTGTTATTTCCAGTTAAAGTGTCATCTCACTTGAATTTTCTATCAAAACTTTTTTAGACGGATTTGGAAATGTGTGAACCTCAGTCCCACCAGGATCTGTCTTGCACAGTGTGTTCCATGTAAGGTAGCAAAACCCAGCAGTGTGAGCGCATGTCTCACAGCTTTTCCTGAGACAGCTGCTGGAAGTGGCGTTTTTTTGCTGAGAACGAAACCATCAGTAAAACCAGGCAACCCCAAACTCAACACACCAGCACGTGCCCCTCCAGATGACCCCAGTGTCCCCAAGCACAGCCGGCTGCTCGCTGTGATGGCATTGGGTTGAAATGATCTTATGTCTTCAAAGGAAGAACGGGGATTCCCATATCCCGTGACATCTGCAGGGAGATCCATTTGCCCTGATTTAGTGCCTAAAAACTAGAGTACCAAATGTCAGCCAGTCCCTTTGGCTTCCTCCGAAGGCAGTGGAGCTCCTCTAAGGAGCAATTCATCTCCTTGTGGTGGTCTTCTAAAGCAGGGCAGGTGACTCTCCATCTGGAGGAGATGCCTCCTTATCTGCTGATCTCTTCAGGCTATCTGGGGAGTTTAAGGTGACATTTTAAAGCTTAAAGCTAGGTCAGAGGACTCTCACTTTCAGTATTTCTCATTTATAGGATTTAGCACAAGAACCCTGCATTTTCCAGCCGCTGTTGTCTCGGTGACCTGAAGGAATGGGAAGGAGGAGCAGGGAGCTGGCAGTTACTCCCATGTCCCTGCCAGAGCGTTCTGAGGAACATCCATGTCAGGGAGGAAAAAATGGCTCTAAAGAAGACACTGGAGCTGATGAGCTAATTGTTGGCTTTTTCAATGATTATAGAAAAATCTAGTGCCAGTGCATCCTCCGTGTGATGTATCAAATGGGACAGATGCAGGAGAGCTGGGAGGACATAGAGCAGTGGTTTCTTGGAGGACATTTCCTTGGGAGAGACATGGGGAATATAAAGCTCACCAGGAGCAGCCTGGAAGATATTCCTGGAGACTCAAGGGCACAAGCATCTGGAATAAAAGCCTGGTGAAGGCTCAGTAAAGCCAGGCTGAACGTGTTTGGTAAGGATCCTTTCCATGAGTCAAACCAGTAGAAGATTATTCGGGCAAATAAATGGTATGCGAAACAGAAGGCAACATGGATAATAAAGGGTACAGCAGGAGGGGAGGTGAAGCAGTGTTGGACAAAGTCATCAGAGCAAAGCTCATCTCAAAACTTTCAGCAAGTGAGTGTATTCCAGTAGTGTGAGCTAAAAAAAACTCCCATGAAGATGTGAAGGACCTTGGTCAACTGCTATCCATCATAGGGAAAAGCAGCAAGACCTGGTGGCGGTGGGGGCTTGGATGCTACGGCTGGAAGCAGTGAGCTGAAGGAGGAACATCTCTTGGAGTTTGGTGCTCTGAACAGTTTTGCAAGTTAGCAAAAGTATTCAGTATGTGTGAGTCACATCAGGACAGCAGCGAGCATTACGGATGCAGCTTCATTTGCAGGTCTAGCAGGGAACTTTCACTTTAGTAATGTTGGTTTCTCTGCTGCTCACCAGCACCCAGAGGATATAACGTGTCAAACTGGAGGTGTTTGTAGATGAGAGATAGCAACTGTTGAAAAATTAAATTAAACCTCCTTAGAAAGTGCTAGCCGAAGTGCAGAAACAAAACAGCTGGAACTGCAACACCTGGGAAGCAGAGTGTGAACTTGGGGAATGCAGGATGGTGATAATATCTTGCTGTTTCACCCAGGAACAGGTCCTAGAGGTAAATTGTCACCCAGCCAGGGAGAAGGAACCGGCCCTTGGAGACGTAAGAAAGCATGCGGGCAGGTTTCAAGAGGCACATATGGTCTTGCCAGTCCTTTTATCTGCGGTTTCAATGCATGTGCTAACAGTTATGTTCCCAGGGCCAATTATGCCTTCGTTTAACTCTTCTGTTTTGACTCAGGTGCTTGGATCATGTCTGTCAGCTCAGGCAGAGGGAACGGAAGCCTCGATGCTTGGACCAGCACTTCTGGGTCCCCCATCCTGGTCAAGCCAGGCAAGTGCAGGAGGAAAGTGTCCTCCACACACAAACAAACACATGCCAAAAACCCCATGCATTTGGTTTCTCTGGGCTGGCTGGAGAACTGGCTGGAAATTCTGCTTCTACATTCCAGCTCCCTGTTGGTCAGATGATGGAGGTGCAATAGGAATGGAGTCATGGGATGCTGTGGGTGGCGTGTGCTGCCATGGATGCAGGGCACAGTGGATTCATCTGGAGCCCAAACAGGTCCTACAGACACAAGGCCACATCTTTGAGGTGAAGGCTGTGTGAGGTTGCAGGGCTTGTGAGGATGACCCAGGCCATAAAGCAAACACGTGGCCTACACCGGGGCTGTGACAATGGCTGGAGGGACATTGGAGAGTCTGAGATGCTGGAGCTCCTTTAGGAATCTGTGATTTGGAGTCCTCTTTGCAGTCACACTGCAGATCTTCCCACACTGCTGAAGACATCTCCAGATACTCACTCCTGCAATGCTGAATTCCTGCCTATCCAAAGGGAACTGGCACAACCGACACAGACGGGGTCATTTACCTTTGTTTCTCAAATGGAAGCAGAAAGAAAAACTTGTTCTTTCAATTTTTCCAGGCAGTCCAAATCAGGCTGTTATAGCAATTGCAAGACAACCATCCTCCCAAGTGATTCTCAGCCTCACAGTCTTGGCCAAAGGGCCACGCATCAGCCTGTACCAACAGCGGTTAAAGGAGCTGGCAAGGAAGCTTCCATGTGCACGAATTACTGGTAGACAGGAAAGCTAGTATCAGTTTTTAACTCAACTCACTTGGGTAGACAACACAGAACAAACTTGACACCTGGAAGTGTGGCACATCAGCTCTGTTTTGCACCAACGCATACAACACGCTGGCTTTGCGCCGATGAGAGCGCAGCGTGTGATCCTGCCCAAAACCAGAGTCTCGCAAGCAACATGATGCTAGTCGTAGCTGGACTTGCAAATTCTGCTATAGCTGGAGAAGTAGAGGCCCATGATGTCTCAGCTTGGGATGCCTGGTCCCAGCTTGCTGGAGTGTTGGGAGATTGATGTAATAAATGTGAGTGTTGTTTGCAGAGTGCAGATTTGGAAAGGAAATCTTGGAAAAGCTAAACCCAAGACTGTCAAGAGAGAAGTGGTTTCCTTTCCCTTTTTCTATCCATCACACCTGCCAAACACTAAAGGCAACCCCAGGAGAACATCCTGCGTTCACTTATGGAAAAAAGAGTTTCAGGTTTATAAGGGTTCTCCATTTGCTGCCAGAGGAAACAAAGCAACGAGAGGACTTTTACTTTCCAGAGTGTGAAATGTGTGGCACACTGCACCTTAATTCTGGCCATGTCGGAGCAGTGGCCGAAGGAAGGCTCAGGCTTGCGCTGTGTTGGTGGGTGGGTACCTTGAGAGGCAGCCCAGAGCTCTGGGAGACGGATGGTTTGTACCTGGGTCCTGGCTCTCCTGTCTCGTGTGGTCCAGGGAAAGAGCAGGTAGCCAGTGACTCCCGTGAGCTTCTGAGAATGCCCTGGCCCGTTCCCAACTTCACACCCATCTGCAGCTATGGCTGTTCCTGCTCCAGCTCATGGGATGGCCTCAGCCTGAGCTCTGCTCCACCCTGTCATCCTCGGGGAAGAGGTTTTCTGTTGTCCTCCTCCCACCCTTTGAGTGTCTCATCCACAGAGCCTGTAAGCCCATCAGGATGGAGCGTTTCTCACTCTGCACACAGTATCCATCAGGACAAAGCTCCCGTCCTTGATGGGGCCTCCAGATGCTCCTGTAATTAAAGCAGCTCTTAAGAAAGCTGTAGTGGAGTGCGTTCACGCCCCGGCGCTGATGAGGGAACAGTGAAATTGCCTCCCCAGCCAGAAGATGGACTTGGGGCCAGGCATTGGTCTCTTGAGCTCCTACTTCTGCCACTGAGACTGATCAACGCTGGAGCCAGTGGCCACGTGGAGCCAAGTCCTTGTTCCTCACAATCTCCAAGTTGAGTCTGGATATTTTTCTGGTCAAGATGCTTTAGTCAAACAAAGGTAACTGGGTGAAATTTTATAGCCTCTGTTTTCTGCCTGAGGCCAGATGAGATGAGCTAATGGTCCTCTCTGACCCTGAAGTTCACACCTCCAGGGTGGTATCATGCACAACATCCAACCTTGAAAAGCGCAGTGGATGGAGATCCAGACGCCAGCTGTGCAGTGTTGTGTCCAGAGAGAGCCTCTTTGGACATGATCATCCCATGCTACGCATCCAGAGAGAAAGCTGCCTTTCCCTTAGTGTATAACCAGACAGAGCAATGCTGGTCATCGTCTTGGCCAGCCCCTTCTCAATCAGTGGTGTTTGTCCCTGGTTTCCGCTAACAATGAATTTCAAATGCTGGATCCGTGCTGTGTGCAGAATTATTTCCTGATACTTTAAGTTCACTGGCAATTAACTGCCACTGCCAGAGATGAGGATAAGGGAAGTTTGGAAATGATCTTCAGAAAAGATCTCTTTGCACTTTGTGTTTAATCACCCTCGGATGGGCAGCATTATGCCCTCAGGGTGGCCATGCAGAGCCCCTCCGCTCTCCAGACCCTGCCAACAGGATCTATCTCTGCAAACCCAAATCAACCCTACAGAAGCAGTTGTTTTTGTGGGGTCACATCACTGTGAGGTAGGTACAGGTCAGGTCCTGCATCAGCAGAAATCAGTGCTTTACTTCTGCAGCTCCCTCCTTCTCCTTGCTCCTAATAACTCCCTGGGGTAACACCACTGGCATCTCTCTCCCCAGGAATTGCCCCAAAAGTCACAAGTGGTCCTGTCACCACGTCCCTGTCTCTGGCATAGGATGGCCTGTGCCATGGGCACTTCCCACCTTGTGAGTGAGAGCAAGAAACAAGCCCTTGGATTTTGTAAATATTAATTTAACAGAAATATGCCTTTTCTTCAAATGTTTATTTTCATGACCCGGTGGGTCAAATAGCCTGAAAGTACAGAGATGTTTTCTCAGTAGGCTTCAATTTGAAGCAATCCAAGAATGCTGGGAATCTTCCATGGAGCTGAGTTCGACGTCTTGGTCCTGGGCTAACAATGCAGGACGCAGCCGAAGGTCTGCGTGAAACATCCACCCTCCACATCTGTTTGGTTTTAATCGGAGATTTATTATGAACAAAGGCAGCTCTTGGAAGAGTTACTCTTCTCTGACATGCCTGCCTGGCCTGTTGGAGCAGATGGACAGAAATAGTTTCACATACTAGTCAAATTCTGGATGGCTACTCACCATAAACTACAGGCAGGCATGAGCAGAATGGACATTATATTGTCATTGATTTATAGACAACCACAGAAAATAAATTCTAGCCTTGTATGGGGATGTTAGCCACTTAAGTTTCAGTATTGATCTCCAAGCCAAGAGGCTGAAACTCCAAGTTTTCATAGCCCCAAAGCCAGTAGCAGTAAAAGTTTATATTATCCCCGGTGAATTTGTGCTGCACATTGAATTGGAAAACTGATCTGAGTAGCAGAATAGCGGATTAAATTGTTACACTGGAAACCAGGGGATATATTTCCTAGGCTGCAGTTCCAGGGCTTTGCTTCTTACTACCTGATTTTGAACAATAAATATTTAACAAGACAAATTTATCCTCCTGCACTCTTAATTAAGGGGAGATAAATTGCATTCCTAATTATTCCTAACAAAAGGAAAAGCAATTTCCTCCAAGATCAGTGAGAATTCCCATATCTCCTCAAGTGAAATAAGAGCACGTAATGAATTAGGTGAGGTACCGATCTAAACCGAAAGAGGACATTTAGCATCTGATGGAAAATTAAAGGCAGTGTTCATCTCTACTGGATAGTCTTACCCGGGGACATTGGGTTAACAGAAGGGATTTCTGGGCTCCAGCACTAACTTACTGATGGATTATGGGAAACTCCCCATCTCTGGGCCTCAGTTTCCCTTTTATAATATGAGGATAATATTGGCTAGAGCTCACAAGGACTTTGTTGCTGGAACACTTTTTTTAATGCCAAGATATGAATTGCAACATCTTGTGGAAAAATACTTTCAGAGCATGTTTGTTGTTGGAAAACACTATTTGAGTTTGGAATTGTCAAATATTGCTTCATATTTTATGAGAATTTCCCCCCATAGTTATTTTTATTACTTTTAAGGATTTTTCCCCAACTATTAACAAAGTGGTTTATCAACATGCCATAGCTGATAGCAAACAAAGGAAAATGCAGATTAGCAGCATACGCGCTCACAGAAGGGGCATGCAGCCTCTCTCCCAGCGTGGTGCTCAAGTAGCGCTGCCCCTAACAAGAGTAGAAATGCTGCATGTTGACAACCTTCGCTGCCCTCAGACAGAGAAGGGATAGGGCTTGGACCTTTCCAGGTCCTGGCTTGGTTCCCTGTAGCATCACTTGGGGAAGCCCACCCGGTTTCCCACTGAATGATCCCGTGAAGCTCCAGCTCCTCCTGCCCACCTCTGCCGCATGTTTCCTGCCCTGTCCTCTCCCTTTGATGCTGGAGCAGCCCCTACAGTCCCTGGCACCGTTTGCACCCTTCAAGGCAGTCTGTTTTCCACAGGTGCTCCCTCCCCGTGCCCTGGCTCCCACTCCTGGAGCTTCTCCTGGCACACTGCCTTGTCTCTCCCTACCCTTTCGCGCAGCTGATCCTGGGCATCCTGTGACCCTCTGGGTTGCTTGTTCCACCCCCCCCCCCCCAGTTCCTTGTCATCCCCTGCTCCTATCCCACTCTCAAATCCTTTTGGCTTTTCCTATATCTTTAGCTCTGTTCCCAGTTTCCATGCTCCAGCCTACCCCTAGCCCTGGTTCTTTCCCCTGGATGTGACTCAAGAAGTTTTCAACTGCAAGACCTCAAATTGGTGAATGCTTGAGGGCAGGGGGAAGCCGTGGCTTTGCTGTCAGCTGCAGATTCAGCAAATCCCACTGGAGCAGAGAGATGCAAACACAGAGGATCCTGCTCACACCTGGACCAGTGGTGGCCCGTGCAGTTGAAGCTATAGGGGCTGTATCCCTATAATGCACAGCTGAGGTTTGGTGTTAAACGCAACCCAAGGTCAGCGTGGGCTGCTGGCAGCCTGATTCCCCCCTCCACACCCCGGCAGCACATGCGTGCCCCTTCCTCGTGTTGCTCTGGTCACGGGCCACCATCATGCAGCTCAGGTCCCTGATCCAGTGGAGGACTAATCCCAGCCCCGCGATGGCTGAGCCCAGCATGGCCGGGGGGGAGCTGGGGCACAGGGAGCCCAGGGAGGTGGCAGGGACACATGGCCAGGATGTGGCATAGAGAGAAGTTCTCCCTCTGCCAGCAGCATCTAACCAATTCAGTTGATTGAACAGAACCGCACCAAGCTGGTTTGCTGGACCCAGCCCTTGCAGCACTTTTTTTTCCATACAATTACAACTCGCATTTTCTAGGTGGTAACAAAGGGCATAAACTTCACCCAGAAATCACCCTTCGGCCCCTGTTGTGAAGCATGGGGCGGGGGGGGTCGGTCACAACTTTTCGAACAAAAGTTGGCCAAAATTAGCAGGCTGGGGAAAACGATGTGTTTTTTTCCCCTAACTTTGTTCTTAGAAACTGCTGAATTGTTTTGGCTGCAGTTCACTCCCTCCCTTGCCCCTTAAACAGAAAATCAGCCTGAGGTGGGTGCTCCATTATAGAAAATTTCAGCACAAATGATTTAAATTAAAGTTATAACTCCAAGCAGTCTTACAGGGGGCGTTTCAGACAGCCTTAATAGGCAATGATGCTATAGATGGGGCTAGTGAATCACTCCTTTTTACTGGGTAATATTAATAGGCCTCTTTGCACAATTACATCCAGAAAGAGCAATTAAAGTAAAAATCAGAAAGGGTATAAACTCTAGGCCAGATCCTCAGCCAGCACTAATTGGTACAACACACAGAAACCAACAGTCCTAAGCGGAGCTACACCAGTTTAGGACTGCTCCAAGGAATTAGTGATTTCCTGCCACCCGCCTCTTGCATTTATCTTTTTTTCTCTTGAAGACCCAAGGGCACAATTAGTTTAACCCTAACCACGGAGACAAAAGAACTTCTTCTCCACTAAAAACGAAAAATACGGCAGCCTGGGATAATTGCTGATTTCTTCCAGTTTGGTAGGGTTTTTATTAATAACTTTTTTTTTTTTTTTTAATAATTGTAAGAGTTACAATTACACGCATCCTCCAGGACCTTTTCTCTTCCTTGTATCCTTTGATGAAGAAAAAGAAGGTAATACTGAACTGAACTGAGATTTTTGTTTCAGTTAAAGAACAGGCATAATGTCCTGGCTGCTTTCCCTTTAGCTCTGGGAAGCAAAGGACTTCACTTGCTTCATGTGTAGAGAGGTTCAGGCAGGTGAGAAGTATCTCATCAAAAAGCGAATATTTCACTCTGTATTAGGGATGGTACCTGCTTCTCTCTAAACCCTTCCCTGAGCATGTACGAGCAGAAAGAAGAATAAAAAAGCAGATATGGCTGTTTTCCCTCTCCTTTTGCTTTCTCTAGGTCCAAAATCTACACCTGTATTTAATCCATTACCAGAAGACAAACAATTTGGGAATTTCTTATGAAGGTGTTTTTCTTATTTTGTGCCACTTTCTTAGCAGATGTTAGATAACAACGTCATGTCATCGGCAAATTTATATGGCAGTCTTGGCAACTAGGAAGTTAAATGGCCCCTAAGGTGCCTTAAGAAAATAATCTTTTTCCATCAAAATTGGATTACATAAAAATAAGCCTTTTTTTTTTCATCTTCTAAAGAAGATAACAAACAAGCGCTGGAGAAACAAAGGGGATAAGGCAAGTTTTAAAATGCATATCTTGAAGTCAACATCTGAATTTGGAGATGCCTGGATCCGTTTACCTACAGACACACAAGGAGGGCTACCATCTTGGCCAACACGTGAAGACCTGGGCCGTGAACTGCATTCCTTCATCTCAGACCCCAGGAAACTGGGCAGAGGGGATAGAGCTGATGCTGAAACGCCTGGTGGGATTTGCAGACACACACTGCCTTGGAGCTAGTAAGCAACCAAATCGCTGTGAAGTGAATTCGAAGTGAAGCTCATTGCATCCCCATCTTGCAAACACCTGCCGAGGGTAGACCTTGGGGTAACATCCCTCTGAGCCCCCTCTAGCACTGTCAAGTAATAATCTCTGACCTCCATATGTACGTTCATTAATTTTTCTTGTTCAATGAGTGAATAACGAGTTGTGGAAAGCCTGGTTAGACCCACCTGTGAGCAGAGAGAAACCCCCTGAAGCTCAGGGGGACATCAGCTGTCAGGGGGAGGTTGAGGATCTGCACTTCTGTATCCTCAGGGGATGGCTCTGGCTTGATGTCCCAGCCCAAATTAACCCCCTGCCTCCTCTACGCAGGCTGGCAGGGTGAGGAGACGCAGGAGCCGGTGGTGCTCACAGGGATGGACCTGAGGGAAAGCAGAGACACAGAGCAGCAGGAAAGGTGTGCTCCGGTGTCACCATCATCTGGGATATTCGTTGGTACCAGTCAGCAAGAGGCACTTCAGGCCTGCTGTGTAAAAGACTGCTTCTTCCCCTGGGGTCCTGCCTCCTCTCTGCTTTAGTGAGGACAAAAATAGCTCCTTTTTAGCCTAAGGACAAGAGGCTCTTGCTCTCTGGCCACCTGCTTTCTGCTCACCCCTCTGGAGCGTGGGACTCCAGGGAGACAGTCTGGAAGGTGAAGGCCAAGGGTTTTAAGATCCTAAAAAACATCTTAAGAAATGAAATCAACAGGGGAGAGAAGAGATCCTTGTGAACATCCTCAAGAAGGGAATGGCATCAAGAGACACTGTCGTGGTTTGGGCTGGGCTGGCCACTAAATGAATGACAGATGCTCTCTTTACCTCTCTCTCTCCTTTCCCAGAAAAGAAGGGAGAGAAAATAAAGGAGATACTTATGGATTGGAAAGAAAATTAAACTACTTTAATGAAGTATTAATAATGAAAAGATAATAATATCAAAAAGAAAATAATGAAATATATATAATATATACAAAACTGTATCAAGCTCCCAGGATGATGATCATCTCACCGGCAGGCACTGGGAAAGTCCCAGACTGAACTCAGCGATGGAGGGGAACTGGATTCAGGAACTGGATTCAGGAATGCTCGAATCGGGATCAAAGGCAGATGAACAGACGAGGTCCTTCTCAGACACTGGTCATTGAAGAAAGAGACTGACCCTTTGATCCCTCAGCTTTTATACTGAGCATGGGGCAGATGGGACGGAATACCCTGTTGGTCAGTTTGGGGTCCCCTGTCCTGTCCCCTCCTCCCCGCAGGTGCCACCCCTCTACACTTTTCCACTTCTGACCCTCCAAGAGGGCAAATAACAAAGTGAGCTGGCCTTGGTTGTTATAGCAATAACTATAAGCAAGACTCTCTCTACATACCATTCCTTGGTGTTGACTATAAACATCAGGCGTTATCACTCTGGAAGCAGACACTGTCTGAGGAATACGCCATTAAATTCAGCGAGTGCAGACAACTAGAACAGGCGTAACAAAAAAGTAAAATTATTGAAAAAAAAATTGGTTCTGTTTTACTGCAAATCAGGTTATTCCACCCCTTATTCCATACCATTAACATCATGCTTAGGTCACGAAAACCAGAACGGACACCCATCTGTACAAACCAGCCTTTCCTGTCCCGGACTCCTGGGGTGATGGTGCCACCGTCACCCCACAAAGCCGCAGCCTCGGAGCGTGCAGGTCCCGTGCTTCTCCCCTCCTCATGCACAGCCAGCTTGGCCAGTCCTGGCTGCAAACTGCTGCTGGGGCCAGCACAGGGGGCACGAGGCTGGGAGCAGAGCCCTGCAGTCCATGGATCCACCTTGACCCACTGGAACCAAATTACGGATGACCCACGACTGCTGTTGCAGGGACCTACAGCATCACACAGACACTGACCGCCACCTCCAGCCCGCACAATTCACACCCACGAGCTGGTTGCCTGGATCCTCATTCAATGCCCAGCTGGAAGGGATTGCCAAAGAGAGGGACAGGCTCCTTGGTTTTTATTTCCTTGTTGTATAAATGATTAAATACAAATTGAGACAGGGTTTTCACCTTGTGTTATACAACCCCCCAGCACTTGTGGAGCTTGTCTACAGAGAGGGATGGCTTTAATGGGATGGATCGAGGACAACAACAAACTTGGCTGCCTTCTGCTTAGAGAAAAGAGGTAAAAACAATCCAAGCTTCAAACCAGGCAGAGAAAAGATTCAGTCTCAGGTTTTCCAGTCCCACTGGGTTTGCTTTCCCCAGGGGGGAATGGGAGCAGCTCAACCCATGCAGACATCTTTCAGGATGAAGAATGACCTGGTTTGGAAAGGGGTCACATCTTCTGGACCCAGCTGGGGAGGGCAGCGCGGCTGTGCCCCATGGCAGGATTTCTGCATGTGTTTTGCATGTGTAACGCTGCTGCACGGCTGCAAGACAGCGGTGCCAGGCCCTGCTACTGGCCACGGCGTGGCTGGCCATCGCCAGCCAGGCATCACCTCCTCCTTTTCATCACAGCACATAGTACTCTCGTGAAATACAGCGCTCGGCTCTCTTGCTGACTGTCTTAAAGCCCTCTGCAAAGTATTTAACCCTGCAGTAAATTCACACCAGGACGCACGTTATGAAAATTATCTTCCTCTTGCCTTTTTGAGGCAGAAAGAAGTGAAAATTCAATTTTTAATGCCAAAAATTCAGAAGTAATGAGCGAGGCACCCCCCGTCCCCCCCCCCCTTAAATATAGTAGGATCAACTTAAAAGTCAAGAACTTGGTTGCTGTTAAAAATAGCTAATGAAGTGACAGTATTTGCTCAGAGGCTGGCTCTCCCGTGTGAGCGCGCTGCCAGCCACTGCCGAGTTGCAGATCATCAGGAAGTTTAGAAGCGACATGTACGACGGCAGCAACCAAGTTTTGTAAGCGCAATCTGGGAGAAAACAGTGATTATGCAAGAAAATATGGCAAAAACAACCATCTGTTTTATTTTCTCCTTTTGTTTGCCCATTGGGTTTTGAGTCTGCGAGGCTCAAGTTTTCCACATTTTCTCCAAAACAAATAATTGGCTTTTTCAATGGAGCTTGAGATTATCACATAATCACCTGCTTCCTAGAGGTGAGGCTGGGAGGCAATGGCACAATCCCCAGCATGGTCAGAAAACCCAGTGGTGCTCAGAAATGAGGTGTCTCTGGACACACAGAGAAGGAAAACTCTGACCTCCCCATTTCTAGACGTGTGTGAGAACTAATGAACCTTCCCCTTCTCTCTCCAGGCTTGCAATTGCAGAGACTTGCCTCGTAATTAATGTAGCGGATCCAGAGAAATAAAAAAAGCCCCTGGGAAAAAAAAAAAAAAAAAAAAGAAACGTTTTCCCTTTGCATGCCAAAACATATGCCTTTTGTTACACCTCTGGCTTGCGCATCCCCCATGTGCCGCAGAAGGGGAAATAAACTCCACTGCTATGCCTTGGTCATGCTCCTGTTCACATCTGAGGAGTAAGCTCCATGCAGATAACGCTGGCTTGGAAAGCATCATGTGTGCCTGAGAGCCACATGGTGAGAGAGAGGGGAAAAAAGCCCAGCCTTGCTGTTCACTGGTAGTAAATTCTCCTTCCTGGGAGACGCCAGCATTTTTGGGTGCAGTTTGTCTTCAAGGCAAGTGTTTTCTCCTTTCATCTCAGAGGTGCTGGGAGCAGCAGGCAGCATCGGCTGCTGCTTGGTGAGGGGCTCCCCTTTATCAGGCCCAGCTGCTGGGAGATTCCTCTGCTTCACTTTCCTATAAATCATATTTAAAGACCAAGAGATCATTCTGCACACACACACGCACAACAAACTGGAGAATGAAAAAAGAGGTTGCATTAAGAAATATGCAGCTTGGGGCAGCTTTTTAGAGGTTTCCCAATTAAAGGGAGATCTTCCCCAATTTCAGGAAGAAATTTTTCACTCTGAGGGGGATGAGCCCCTGGCCCAGGTTGCCCAGAGAAGCTGTGGCTGCCCCATCCCTGGAGGGGTTCAAGGCCAGGTTGGACGGGGCTTGGAGCAACCTGGTCTGGTGGGAGGTGTCCCTGCCCAGGGCAGGGGGTGGCACTGGGTGGGCTTTAAGGTCCCTTCCAACCCAAACCATTCTGTGATTCTGTGATTCTATGAAATAGATAAGATAGGCGATATCCCCTATAAGATAGGGTGGGTTTTCCCACAGGGGGCTGGACAGGGTGGTCAGAGGGCCCTTTGTGACACAGGGCTGCTGGGGAGACCTCAGCTCTCATGGAGAAGGGAGAGGAAGGGGACCGTGGCAGTAAGTGAGCCAGGTGGGACCTCTTAAGCCAGACCAGCATTGTGGCGGGAGGACAGATGGCAGCTGCCCTGGGGTAGAGAGCTCCGGCCGTGCTCTCCAAGTCCTGCAGTGGCAGGAGGAGGAATACATTGGCTTTTTTGTTTCTTTCCTTTTTAGCATCTCTGCTGCCATCTCGGTTCCTCTCCCCAGCAGCCTGTTCCTGTGGCAGTGGAGGAGGCTCTCAGGGAGGCGTTAATTCTATGTCTCTGTCTCAGCAGGTCCCGTTCTGCTCAGGTGAGATGCCTGCTGCACCCATCCCTCGATCTTTCTGCCCAAAGACGATGTTAACCCATCCTCACACCTATCAACACCCTGCAGAAAGGCAGGGAGACAATGCACACCCAGAAATGTGTTTTTTTTCTGATATTCACACATCAGACTATTCAGTCTCCCAGGCAGGTCTTCAGTGTTACAGGGCCTAATCCTTCACCCAGCTATCTGTATTTTGAGTCTAGGAAACTGTATTTAACAGGGTCATCCTCCCCAGACTATGAATCTGCTCAGAGGAAAAGGATACCATAGCTGGTTGGCCCGTTTCCCTTTTGCATCTCTTGGTCAGCTGAGCAGAACCTCACAAATAACGAAGGTCCTGAGAGGCCCAGGGAGGCAGAGGAGTCGAGGGAGGTGATTCTGCCCCTCTGCTCTGCTCTGGGGAGACCCCACCTGGAGTCCTGTGTCCAGCTCTGGAGCCCTCAGCACAAGAAGGACACGGAGCTGTTGGAGTGGGGCCAGAGGAGGCCCCGGAGATGCTGGGAGGGCTGGAGCCCCTCTGCTGTGAGGACAGGCTGAGAGAGCTGGGGGGGTTCAGCCTGGAGAAGAGAAGGCTCCGGGGAGACCTTCCAGCCCCTTCTAGTACCTGAAGGGGCTCCAGGAAGGATGGGGAGGGACTCTGGATCAGGGAATGTAATGATAGGACAAGGGGTAACAGTTTCAAACTGAAGGAGGAGAGATTTAGATGAGATCTTGTGAAGAAATTGTTTGCTGTGAGGGCGGTGAGCCCCTGGCCCAGGTTGCCCAGAGAAGCTGTGGCTGCCCCATCCCTGGAGGGGTTCAAGGCCAGGTTGGACGGGGCTTGGAGTGACCTGGTCTGGTGGGAGGTGTCCCTGCCCAGGGCAGGAGAGTTAGAACTAGATGATCTTTAAGGTCCCTTCCAACCCAACACATTCTATGATTCTATGTTGCCACTGGGATAGATGCAGGTCAATTAGGGCTGTAAGATGTCTGACTTGGCAGCAGGTGACTGGTCAAACAGCTCATCTTACCTCCAGAAAAAAGGAAAGGTGAATGATTTACACTGCAGCTCCTGGTCACGAGCAGCCACTATCCTCCCGGCTCTGCTGTGTCCTTCCCAGGCCAAGGCTGCACTCCCTGCCATGCCCAAGCTGACCCCAGGGTGTGGGGATGGAGATGCCCTGGGATACAGAGCTGGTACAAAGCTGAGCTAGGGGGCTCAGGTCTACCTTAAGGAAGCATTTTTCTGGCCGTGCTGGTGGGCATCATCCCTCCTGTGGATGAGGGTGTGAAAAGGGGAGGCATTGCAGCAGGTGCAGGTAATAATCACAGAGGGTTAAGTTAGTAGTATTTTAGCTTTAAACCCTAACTAAGCCTCTTCAGGCTGCTTCTGGCAGCTTCTGAGCCAGGGATAGTGGTGAGTAGTTCGTTCATCTTTCAGATGAACGGATTCCATTCTTGCCCACTGCAGAGCTCCAAGTCTGTTAGCAGCCTCTGAAAAGCAGAAGCAAGATGAAGAAAGAAAAGATGTCAAGGAAATGACTCAGTGAAGACTAAGCCTTGCATCTGCCACTGGTGGAAATCAGCACAAGTCCATGGCCACCAGCAGAGCTGGGCTCTCATGCAAGTCCTCCTAGTCGTCATTGCCAGCCAAACCAACACAAAGCCACATTAAAATATTTCTGGGTGCCCCCATGACCATGATCCATAGCAGAAAGCTCGGGGATGATGTTCCCCCAAGATGTCTCTTCTGGAGGCAGGCTGAGGATAATTAACAAAAACTTCCTCGGGGGACCAATTGCCTGAGCCAGCTGTGGGGCACGAGGGCTCCCAGAGCTGAGCTCTTTGCTGGGGGTGCTGGGAGGACACGGGGGATGTAGTTCCACGCTAACGAACAGTCTCATGTGCTAATCAGAGAAGTGGCTCAGCACGGGGGACAGGGCTCCTCCGTGCCCACTGGGTCGTGTGTCTGTACTTACAAAGCTGACGCTGTGTTTGTGCAGAAGAAACAACTGCTGCGTGCTTGTGAGTGCCAGCAGCCACGGCCGTATTGATCTAATTAGCCCTGTGAAGCATGGCTTGGCAGCCTGTGACAGTGTCCCCCGCTGCGATACAGTCATCCTGCGACAGGCAGCTGCGGCCGTCAGCCGCGGGAGGAGGCACGGTCACTGCGTAGGGTCTGCAGGCTGTTCTCCTTCCCCAAGTGGGGACGCCCAGGCAGGACAGACTGCATCGAGCTCAGCTCCGTTTCAGCAAGTGGCCGCACCTTGTTTTTGCCAGTTAAAAACCGGTTATTAAACCAGAGCAGCAAAAGAGACAAGGAGAGGAAGCAGAAGGAAAGCCTCGAAGGGAAAACTCCCTGCTGACGGAGCTGAGGCGTGAGCGCTGCCCAGGTGGTGCCCTGGTGCTGCACTGGTAGCGTGTCCCAGCAGGTCTGGGTGCTCTCAGCCCTGCCGGGGCCAGGGATGTCGGGTAAAACATGGCAAGTGCCAAAACTGTGTTGGTGCAGTTGGACTCTATCAGGAGGTGACTTCGGATGTCCCTGCAGGTCTAGGAAGGGAGAAAAACTGGGACGGCTCCAAAGCTGTGGCCTTTGCTCGTACCCTGGTGGTGCCCTTTCCAGAGCTAAGAGCCGTGACAGCCTGAAGCCATCTGTCAGAGCACAGCGACTCGCTCCAGTCTGAGCTCCTCGAACTCCCCAATGCCCCGCACAGGGTGAGAGGGGAGAGCCGGCGTGTCGGGGGACTCACAGCCCCGGGGGTGCATGGTGCTGGTGAGGAGGTGGAGGCAGCAGAGCTCATCTCCGGCCACTTTGCCTTGGTCTCTCCGTTGACGTGGGAGTGACCAGTTTCAGGACTCGGTGGAGCCGGTGTCGGTCTTTGCTCCCCTCTGCCCACGGGCTGTGCAGTGCTCAGAGGTGGGGGGTAACACCGAGGGACAACTTTAACAACAGGTTGTTGTCATCTTTCATGTTTTATAGTGCAACAGCAAGGGATGAAAAAGAGTTAGGAAGGCTGCCCTAGTTATATTCCCCCAATAATTAAAATGTAGAGTTTATTTCTTCTTCCAGTGAGCCTCATGCAGAGAATTAAACACAAGATTAATGAGGTGCCTAATGGTTTGTGTAGCCCCACTCAGAAATAAAGCAACTGTTTGCTCCTTGTGTGATTGGGTGTCTGAGAGCAGCCAGTTTCTCTCCAGATGATGTGCGCTGCTACCAGTGACAACTGCAGATGGATGTTTACGCTGCTTGCCAAGCTGTTGGGAAAAGCACTGACGCAGATCTGAAAGAAACACACTCAAACTTGCTGCTTCGAGTCACGGGTTTGAGAACAAAAGCTCGGGGAAGGAGCAATACCCAGGACTCAGCTGCAGCCGGGCTTGCTGGATGCTGCTTGCACAGCAGGGTCGCTCTGATCCGGTCGGGATTACAGCTTTTAAATTGAGATGCCCCAAAGCTGCTGGTGACCCAAGGCACTTTGTCACCCAGAGCCATAGATCCATGGGTGGCCGTGACAAGCAGCGTAACCCCGGTGCAGGTCTCCCTGCGTCCCTGACGAGCAATAAAAACTTCAGTTGTATAACCATGGTGTGTGCTCCAACTGGACGTGTTATCTCTCGCTCTCCCTCGTTTATCTTTTTTTCTAAGGACCACCCAGTTAAAGTATTCGCTTCCAAAGCATTTGGCTTCTGCGTCAAAACCACACGCTCTCCCCAGGCCTCCGAACACGGGTTCTCCGTGCTGGCTGCTGACCCCGGAGCTTTCTCCCATTGAGGGCTGGGCAAATGTCCACCCCCAGAGGTGCCCTGCCATGGCTGGGGCTGATGGAGGTGAGGCAGGAATTAGAAACACCAACCTGCCCCCTTTACAGAAATGTTCAAGGTCTTTTCTTGTTGGTATTCTGCGGTGCATTGCAGTCTGCATAGACAGCCAGCATGGTTTCAGCCATGCCTGCGGGGATGTGCACGGTGACATGCTCTTCCTCTGCAGCTCCTGCTGCCTCCTCCCCACTGGGACATGTGGTGGGGCTGGGGCTCAGCGGGTGCCTGGTCCCTGCTCCTCCTCTTTGTCCCTATAAATCTGTTCGTAGGAGGAGCTCAGGGATCTGTCAGTGGTCTGATGTTCACAGTGGGGTTCACCTACAAACCTTTCTGAAAAGGAACCATGGGCTGAAAGATTTCCATGTGAGAGCACAAGCAGAGAGCCCAGGAGGTGGCAACAACCATCCCCTGCCAGATAATGCCACCCTATGTCCCTGGTGGGCACAAACCTGGCCAGGACCCCCAACCATGGGTAAGACCCTAAACCTCCTCCACTGCCAAACCTTGGACTTCCCACCTCTCCCATCAGGGTGTTATTCCTACATTACCCTAAATTACCCCTCAAACCAGGACACTCTGGTACCCAACGACACGGACAACAGTTTATTCCCTTCTCTTTGCATCAACTGCTTGCATAGCTGAGGGCTGTTATCACGTCTCCCCTCCATCACTTCTAGACTAAACAAGCCCCGTTCTCGCAGCCTTTCCCCACAGGTCATGTTTTTGAGACCTCTGATCACGTTCACTGATCGCCTCTGGACTGTCTCCTGCTGATCATCATCTCTCTTTAAGGGCGGTGCCCACTGGCTGCGGTTCTCTGTCTACGTACGCAAAGCAGAAAGATTATTTTGCATTTCTTATGAACAACATTTGGATTTATACCTCCCAGGGGAGGAGAGAGGGGAGAAAGCCAGCCTCTCCTTAGCAGCTCCACGAATCACCCATTTGTGATAGTGCCTCACAAATCAGGCTCCCAATACCCAAGAATCAGAAGACATAGCATTTCAGGCATTTCAGACATTTTATTCCTAATTCTGGTGTCTCAGGAATCACTGGGTTGACCCTTTCTGGTGTTCCCTGCACCTGGGAAGGCTGGAAGCCCCATGATCTACTCCAGCACAAAGCCGTGAGAGATTACAAATGGACAGATAATAGAGCTAGGCAGAAAAAATACAACTCCCATCCCCTGGGAGAGGATCAGGAGAAACTTAACATTTTTCTCATAGAAAATCAAAATTCTGTGAATTCTGGCCTGAAAACCAGTAGGGGTTTTTTTGTCTCTCTCTTTTTTTTTTTTTTTTTTTTCCCCGATTCCAGAAATGCTCTGCAGTGTCTCGTGCATCTTTCTGGACCTTGCTCTCCATTCTCCATCCAAATACCCTCCCTCAGGACACTCCACCGCCTGCCTTCAGTTGACCACGCTGTTCCACCATAGAGGAGTCTCCATCCACCCCGAGCCATCAGAGATGTCATTCTTTGGCAAAAAAATCAGCCTTTTTTAAACAGACAAAGCAATCTGTGATCCAAAATAACCCCACAGTGTCCCAAAAGTGTCAATAAACTCAATGCAGAAGACGCAGCGCTCAGCAGTAGTTAGCCACATGCACTGAGTACTTTTTTAAATGAGTACTTGGATGAGTAGAACGTTTTGATGAGAGAGCGACGTGCTGATCTCAGAGCCGAATGCCCAGGGAGGTGCAGGCTTCATGAAGGAGCAGTCGCAAAGGTGGGAGAAGAGCATCCCCATCCAGACCTGTGTCCAGAACAAAGCTGCATGAGCTGCTGTTTGGGCCCTGGTTTGGGAGCTTAAAATGACGTAAGAACTGGGGGTCGCAGCTTTGCCACTTGTCCAAAGAGTTTCAGGGAAGGACAGCGGGCCTTCCATAAGCTTAGATGGAAACACATCCCCCAGTACTAATCAGCATCTCATCTTGTCACACCTCCTGAAATGCAACGGAATGGGAAACAGTCCATCCAAGCGCTCATGTTGTAAATCCACCAGAAGCTGTATTTCCTAACTGAGGGGCTTTTGCAGTCCTTACAGTAAGTAATAAAACTTCAGGAGGATTTTCTTGTGGTTAAACACTGAGGCCTGGTTTGGCCAAGCGAAGTGGGCTCTGCTCTGTCCTCTGGATGGAGTGGAACTGGATTTATTATTATTTGTGTTTCAGTTTAAGCATTACTCAGAAGGTAGCATTAGTCATAAAGCTGGCTCCCTGCACAGCTACCCTTGTTTTCCTTGTGTTTCTCTTCCTGCCTTTAGCTGAATTCTCTTTGACATCGACCATCAAACATTAAACTGCACATAGATCACATATTGTCGGGGGCTGGCAGGGTTTCCGATCTGGCCTCTCTCCACTCTACAGCTGTTTGGAGAGCTTGCTCTGCTGGAAGGAGGGTGGTCTGTGTCTCCTGTCCTTTGAAGTCCAAGGACACATGCTCAGACTCTGATGCGGTCTCAGCTCATCCATGTTCAAATGTCATCTGGACTGTGGCGGCAGAACTACCTCGTTGGATGAGGCTTTGCACTGGGAGGGGAAGAGAAGATGTGCGACACCCACCTTAGGTGCTTCATCAGACTCCACCTGTAGCCAAGGGAGAGAAAGAGGGACCCCCAGGGAGCCTTTCCTCCCGCTCAAAGCATGGCAGACGAATCGCCTGATGGACCACTCGGGCTTTTCCCTGGACATGGAGGGAGCTGAGGGGGGCTGGCTCTGACTTAGACATCCGGCTTTGAGATGTCTAAAATCAATAGTGCAATCCTATCCTGCGCTCCTTGCTCTGCGCCTCCTTCCATTTCCTACATAATTTCATTTTCCTGACCACAATTTCTGCTACACGCTGGCAACTGCACCCACCGTCAATGCAGTTTCAGGTCGTTCCTCTTCCCCTTTGCTGCCCTCACTGAACTTTACCCTTAAATTCACTCTTCCATCTCCTCTTCACTCAGAGCTGTCCCCTTGCAAGTATGCCCATGTGGGACCACTCTTTTAGCACTGCCACCATCTCTTCTGGTGGGTGCAGTCATGCCTCTTCCTCAGCCACAGGTTTGCTCCTACAAGTGCAAAGGACAGGGAAGCATCAGTGGATGGAGACCAAGGTGAGTGATGTGCCCACCTGAGAGTTCCTCTGTGGACTGAAAATGCTCCATCAGATCTCTGCCTGTCACCATTCCCATCAGACAAAGGACCCTCAGCAGGTCCCTGGGGGCTGCCAGCCGAACTGTGGGGCTGGTGACTCCCTCGGTGGTGCCCCCAACTCTCCATCTCCAGCAGCTCTCCCAACCTCGGACCTCTTTGAAAATAAATCCAATGTCTGTGCCCATGTGTCCGTCTCAGCAAAGGCGCTCAGCTTTCCTCCCGCAGCCTCTGCGCGAGACAGTGTCTCTAAATTCATTTTCCAAAACAGATAATTATTTGCTCACCCAAGGCAAAGAAAAATATTCCAACACGAGGCAGCCTCCTGCATTGCTCTTACCCAGCCCCTGGCGTATTCCTCTCCGGGTGCTGTAATTTGGGATGGGGAAGGCAGACAGACTTGATGTGGTTTTTCTTTCTCCTGGAGGTTTTCCAGCATGCTCCTCCCCTCCTCCCCACACCGAGTAGCTTTTCTTCCCCTCTCAGCCAACGTATAATTGCCCTCTGATATTAGGAAGCTAAACGAAGAAACTGTTAAACTACTTGGAGCTGGGTAAATAATAGACTTTTTCTAATTAAGGGTCCTAAACCTGTGTCCTGCCTGGTGGGCCAAGCTGCCCATCGCCGTTGTGACTGCTAGAGATTTTGGAGGGATCAATCCTGCAATTTAAAGGTAATTTTTCGCACAGCACTCACAGCACTGCTGACATCCTCAGGGGTGCCTGGGGTGGCAGTGAACTGTATGGGATTAGGAGGTGATCCTATTTTACTGTCTCATCCCTCTGCTAGCTAAAAGGCCCGATCCAAAATACCAGACAAACCCCAGCGTATGCTATTATTAATTTTCAATTATAAATTAATAGATTAAAAAGTCATGCTGGTTAATTACAACTGGCTAAAGCAGTAACCTGGCTTTACAGCAACGTTAACGTGTGATCCAAGAAGTAGAAGCAATGGGATGAGGGCAGGGAAACAAAGAGAGAGTGAGCAGATCACATTGGAGGGTTAGAGGGAAGGAGGTCGCCATCTGCATGCTTTCCGCTGAAAGCCGTGGCTTCATCAGCCCAGAACACCGTGATTCGGAGCCGAGAGCCGGAGCTCCCATCCCGCACCGATTCCCAGAGGACCCGCAATGTGAAACCTCCCCACCTGAGAGAGCGGCAGGACCAGTGGTGGTGCTGGGGCAGAGGGATGGCGCTTCCAACACCTGCTTGCAAACGCCATTCTGCATTCTGCGACCCTCCACAGGTTTTATAATTGTTGACAGCAAAGTGTAAATAAGCACACCCCAAATTAACAGTGGCCCTCCTCTGGCTTGAAACTATTTTCATGGATTCTTCTTTTGAAATCGCAGCAGACTTTTGGTTCAAAGCTTCGTGCAAAATAAATCATGCAAGGAAGGAGGCAGGACAGGCTAAAATCCGCGCTCCTGCAGCTGAGTCTATAAAAACCTGCTGTGCCACTCGCACATGCAGTGGTTCCTGAGTGGGACGGCTTCTTCTCTCACCGATGTCTGCAAAAGGCGTCTCACCCCTAGCAGAGCAAGCTGCATCTGGCCCACGGTTTCTCTAATGCTTGCCTAAAACAACAAGCAAGCCCCAGCAAATCGAGCAGTGGCAGCCGAGTCATTAACAACCCCCGTGATGCCTTCTGGCCTGCTGTTGGGTTTCGGCATGTCTCGCAGAGGGGACTGGTGGGGACACGGGGGTGCGGGTCTGTGTCTCAGCAGCTCCAGGATTTTTAGTGAATGGGCCTAAGCCCACTCCTGAAGGTTGGGTTGGATTTGTGTGACTGAAGTGTCAGGAGAGTGAGTGCAAACCAGCACTGGGGGACGCACAGAGAGGAATTTCCCCTCCATGTCTTCTTGAAAGCTGTTGCCCCAGGTTAGGATTGTGCCTTCCCAGTTAATGGTCGCCCTTTGGCTGCACCAGAGCCGGGAATTGCTTGGAAGAGAGAGGCAGGGCTGGCTTTTTACTGCTGCTAATGAAGAGTGATCCCTGCCTGACCCTCGCATCACATGAGTCCTGGCATGGTAGGTCTGGCTGCGTTTTACAGGGCAAAGCCCGTTAAAGAGGAGAGACTGAAGTTTATTGCCCTGTTTGAATTCCACATACATCCAGATGAAAAACAAGCCACTTAAAATGATAAAAGGGCCTGCTTTTTATTTACTGGAGTGGCAACAAAACTCCTAGCTCCATCTCTCTCGTAGGCTGTATTCATGCAGATCAGACGCTACCAGGCACACAGTCTTTCTTGAAATAAAGCAATTGCCTGTTTGCAGGAGAGATGTGAAGGGTGCTGCAGAAATGCCTGCCTGCTTGTCCCCTGCCTCTGGGGTCGAGGTTGACCCATCCTTGAGCCTGACCCATCCTTGAGCCCGACCCATCCTTGAAAGCTTCGCTCCCAGCCCTCCTGCCATGCCAACATCCCTCTGCTGTGCAGGGCAGAGGCAGGATGGGTGAGAAGGGATGAAATTGGTGGCGGGTGTCCCAGAGGAGCAGCCATACAGGGGAGGGAAGTTGATGAACAGGATGGGAAGAGAGTCAAGGTATACTGCAAGGGGTCAGGTCGATACCTGAATGGGGTGGAAAGGGTCTGAGACAGGGAAAGACTCTAAAACAACGAGGAAGAAGAAGGTACAGCAAGTGGAGGAAGGAACAATGGGGACCTGACCTTGAGAGAGGAGGAGAGGGAACAGCAGAGAAGGAACACCGGAGACAGAGCGAAAGAGGAACAGACGTCCCCCAGCCCATCTGTGGGGTGGGACAGGAGAGAAGGGGTGACACCCTGAGGCGGGGGGGAAAAGCAGCCCAGGCCCCACAGCTCATCCCTGGCCAGTCAGAGATGGGGGAGGGAGGGCAGTGGTGGCAGGGTCCTGTGGGAATGCCTGCCAAACAGGGTAAAGGCAGTTAGCAGGGTAGAGCCATACCATGGTCTGAGAGTTTAACCAGCTTATCCTGCATAAGCCCCTGCTTCAGCTTTGGGGAGCTGCAAAAAACCCCATTTTTAATGGTTTCCAGGCTCCCACGTCCTACTGATTTCAGTGCGCTACAGACAGACTGTGAGATCTGCAGTCCCCCAGGGACAGGGGCTGCAGGAGCAGGAGAGGTGAAGGTGTCTGAGCAATAAGCACTTTACAAGGCGGCTCAGCCCCCACTGTCCCCGCACGCGTTCGCGTGATGCAGATGCAGATGTCTCTGTCAGTACATGTGCCCTCTACAGCATTACATCATTGCAGTGAAACAGCATCAGGTAGCAATGCAGCAAACTGCAATCAAGGGCCGGGGCAGTCTTCTGCCTTCTCCTTCCAAAATAAACCACGACAGCACTTAGTGGGAAAGGGGAGGCTTCTGAGTGGTAGGTGCTGGGGTTTTGACCAGCGCCATCACCTAAACACTTGTGCCACGGTCCTTCAAATATGATATATCCATCGGATTTAGGGAGCGGGGTGGACACACGTGTTGCAGTGGTGGAACCCCACAGCACAGTCCACTAATGGGACTTAGAGGCTGCCAGGGGAGAAACAAAAGGGGCTGTTCAATGTGCCATCCTTGGATGGAGAACAAGCTGTCATGGCAACCACATCGGTGTCATTCCAGTATCAGGACATATGTTGTAAAACAGATATGGCTTAAGGTGTTACATAGCCAGAGGAGCCAGATGGGAACTTGAATCCAGATCCAGGGGACAGGCTGTCCCTGTTGGACGTGTCAGTGAGTGGATACTCCCCTCTGTGGCCAGCAAATGAAGGTGGCCACATATGAGACCATTTGCAACCCATCCTTGCCTGTATAGAAACCATACGGGGAACCTCTGTCAGCCCAAGAGGGTAGGTATGCTGAAGCGTAGACCAGGAGGAGTTATACTAGTATCTGAATGGCAAGAAATAATCTCATCATTTGGGCCAGAGCTCTGAGCTGCAATGTTTGTGTTGTTGCACAGATCACACCAGCTGCAGAGAAGGTAATGTGTCTGTTTATAGACACTTCATTATCAAAGTGATGCTGATAAATTGGAGCAAATTCCTCCAGGGATTTTTTGAGACACAGCTTTGCAAAGGAGGCTAAAAGGACTAAATGTGCTTAGGATTTACTGAATCCTTTTACTCAGTTAAATGACAACACGGTGTCTGTCAGGTAGAAATAATAACTACCTTGAAGGGGGAACATCACTTTGGACGGTTCGCAGTGGTCAAACTTCTTGGGATGAATCTAGGCAAATGAAAATTTAGGCTGGGCCTTGGAAAGTCTAAAAGGATGCTACAGAAAAACTTGCAGAGGGTTTTTAAATGGGAACTTAATGAAGGACCAAAAAGTGACTTTAAAAGGTAATAAAAGGACTGACATTTTCAGGTGAGTTATATGACTATCACCATATATTTCCTTTCTGTGATATTTAATGCAGCTACAATAACTGCTTTGTTGAATGAAGGGCTTGGCCATTCTTCTAGACCATCATTGTTCCACATGCATTTTTACTCCCATGAATTTTAGTCAGGCAAATCATTTGCTATGTGCAGCTTATTACAAAACCGAAACCCTTTTTTCCTGTTTCCGTACTGTAAACACAGAGCAGTTTATGTGACTTTCTTCAGTCTTCATTTATTTGGCAAGTGCAAACAGAACTTGGTTCTTGTGTCACCCGCAAAATTTTTCCATGCTTATTCACAAGGTGTGTGTCAGGCAAGAAGCGTAACCGGTTTGCTGAAATCACTGACACTCTTTCTGATTTTTGGCCAGCATCCCAAAATTAGCTATATATATTATATATATAGCTATATATAATACATATATATATTATATATATATTTTGGCATGACATTTTGGCATCCTTATGCAAGTATTTGCTTTCTGTGAAGAACTCCTACAAATAAAAACTCCCTGCTTCCACGGACGTACATGTACAATGAACAGCAAGCATCAGTGGTATGTTCAAAGAGAATCAACTTCAGAAATCAATGAAAGATTTACAAATCCAGACTGTTTGTCTGGGCGTCTATTTGCAACTTGGGAACAGGAACGCTGCCATACTGTGCTCAAGGCATGATCCGATTCAAGTGCGTGATTATATTGCAGCTATGGACCATGCTTGCATGAACAGGTTAGCATGACTGGCACGGTAGAGGATTTCGTTCACTGAGTCTGGGGATGGCACCCATTGGGAGAAACTACAAGCATGTTGCAGCCCAGGCTTTGGATTCAAAATGATCTCGACAAATTGGAGAAATGGTCTGAAATAATGGAGCTCAATTCAGCAGGGACAAGTGCCAGGGACTGTGGATATGCGGTTGCGCCAATAAGGCATGAAGAGATCTGTTTGGGCAGCAAGTGCAGAGGAAAAGGGAAAAAAAACCGAAAAGTGGAAGCTGGTGGATTGTAAGCTGAACACAAGTGGCAGTGTGATTCAAGAGAAAAATAAACCAAAGAGAGAGAGGGTGTGGAGAGAAGCGTAGAGAAGAGGACCTACAGGGAGGGAGTGGGAGACCGGAGCTGCTGATGCCCCAGCACAGGTGGGATGCCCAGCAGGCTTCAAACACACCAAGTCAACCTGCAGCCCATGGTGAAGAGCACAGAGACGAGCTCGAACTGCAGCCAGAAGAAGATTCAGACCCACTTTAGCACGAACACGACCAGCAAGCAGGCTGGCAAAACAGATATCAGGGAAAAACCTGGGCCAGAAAACTCCTCAAGGTCTCTTCCTGGCTGATTTTTTTTCTGCATTTCTGCAAGCTGATTTGAGCATTAAAGCTACTAGTATGTGGTGCGATTAGAAAAGGCAACACAGTCCTACCCCAAGTGCAGCAAATTCCTCCCTGGATAAATCAGGCAGTAGGCTCAGAGTTTCCACTGCCGGCTAATCCATGCCCAGCCTGCTCCGGGTACAGCTGCCTCTCTGAGATTAGCTCCAGGATCATGCCCTGACCTTTACTTCTCCTCCTTTAGCCATTTTCATTTGCTTACTAAAATGATTCAAAATTCTTACACTTTTGAGCACCTTTAGAGTCATGTAGTACCTGGTGAGAGACACCAGTAGCCACCAGTGCAGTGGTGGGTATTGCGGAAACCGCTATCAATTGCTCGACAACTTTAGCTGAAGGGGAAAACAGGTGTCCCCCGTCAAATCTGCATTGCACAGGGCAGGACCTGGCCAGGCTTGCAAAACTTTTCCCAGCCCATTTGCCTGGTGTAAGCCATTTGTTTTGTTGGGTCGGTAAATATTATGTCTTGGCTTCATTTTATGAGGTTTTTCTTGCTAAGGATTGTAATAACGCTGATGAACTTACAGTTCACCGAGGGATTTTTAGATAAGTTGAAAAGAAAAAAAGACAGGAGTGCACAGGGTTAAACCTCTGGGAAAGCACGTGCTGCAGCCTGGGAAAGTAGCTCACCGGCCTGAAAATGGACCTTTTTGCTTTTCACGTCCCGTTCTGTATTCTCAGGGGGAGAGGTGGCGTACAGTTCCCTCCAGAAAAGTATTAGGTCCATCTTAACACTGGTTTATTTTTTTGTTTCCTCCTGCTTGTCTTAAGTTAGGGCTATTTCTGCTCTTTGTGTTGGGAAAGGCTTCAACGTGAAGCTTAATTTTTTTAAGGGGAAACTTATAGCATTTATAAACACCCACCAGCAGCGCTGGGAACAGTTTTCTTTCCTTATCTCATGGGATTCCCAGCTAGTTTTCCCACTCCCCTGCCCCAGTGAAGTTTTGGGGGATGATGTGCCCTGGTGGCTCAGATGTGGCCTCAGTGAGCAGCAATCCGGTGTGTGACAGTGACAACGTGGTGACAGTCAGCTCCCCGTGCAGAGACCAGGCTAGTGGGTGGCAGGGGCTGGGGTGGGGGGGATGCTGCACTCGTGTAGGCACTTTGCTGCTGCAGGTTGTTTGGGTGCTGAGGTTTTGGGCTGTTTCCAGCTTCCTTGAAGCACTGCCTTACCCACTAACTTCTTTGCACCTCAGGTTCTCGACTGTGGGATTGGGGAGGGTCTCTGTGGTCAGCGAGCACAAGAAATACAAAAAACCTTCTCTCCTGCCTCCTTAGCAGACATTGTGAGGGTTGCTGAGGTAGTGTAAGTGAATCACCTTAAATATCAGGACCCAGAAACTCATTAAATGGAGACGGCAAAATATTTGGTCTATAGAATCATAGAATGGTTTGGGTTGGAAGGGACCTTAAAACCCACCCAGTGCCACCCCCTGCCCTGGGCAGGGACACCTCCCACCAGACCAGGCTCCTCCAAGCCCCGTCCAACCTGGCCTTGAACCCCTCCAGGGATGGGGCAGCCACAGCTTCTCTGGGCAACCTGGGCCAGGGGCTCACCCCCCTCACAGCAAAGAATTTCTGCCTCAGATCTCATCTAAATCTCCCCTCTTTCCGTGTAAAACCCTTCCCCCTCATCCCATGGCTCCCCTCCCTGATCCAGAGTCCCTCCCCAGCTTTCCTGGAGCCCCTTTAGGGCCTGGCAGGGGCTGGAAGGTCTCCCCGGAGCCTTCTCTTCTCCAGGCCGAACCCCCCCAGCTCTCTCAGCCTGTCCCCACAGCAGAGGGGCTCCAGCCCTCCCAGCATCTCCGGGGCCTCCTCCGGCCCCGCTCCAACAGCTCCGTGTCCTTCTTGTGCTGAGGGCTCCAGAGCTGGACACAGCACTGCAGGGGTTAAAAGTACTTATATAAACCCTATATAAGTAATATAACTACTTATATACGTATAAGTACTTGTATAATTACTTATATAAACCCTACATAAGTACTAATCATCATCCACAAGCTGTAGGGGAGCAAAGCAGATGTAGAGTTTGAGCTGTCACATCATCCAAAGAGTTTTACAAGCTGCAAAGTGTCATCCAACAAGTTTGTTTTGAAAAACACTGCTGGCATTTCATTTTGCCACTGCTAGCCCCCGATGTGGCTTGTGGGCAACCGGACCATGTGCCTGCGCTGCTGCCAGCTGGGTGATTCTTGTCCAGGGCAGAGCCTGGCCAGGCACCCACACATTTCGGGTGCTGTAAAAGAGAAGTGCTATATTAATGCAGCCCTAAGCTGTGCTGAAATACAAAATCCAGAGACAGACATGACTCAGGAAGCAGATACATTTCATTTATTTCTCCCAGCGGATTCAGAAGAGGACTAGGTAGGGAAAATGCTATGTTTTTTTCCCCAGACACTAGGCCATGACTTCTCTTCATGCAAGTGGAACCCGAGGATCTGGGTTTTGGGAGAACATAGTGCAGGTCTGCCACTTGTTGAGTGGTGGTGCAAAGACATCTCACCTCCATCCCCTGTGTCTGCTTTGTCCGACTTGACAGAGCTTTACCGGGGCAGGTTGCTACATTTTTGTGCAGTATTTGGGACACTAGGGTTTCTAGAGCGCTGGTAGATCCAGAGGATCCTGGAAATCAACTGCACTTTCTTAGAGGGTCCTGCAAGGTTTGATCTTTCCTTGAGTCTTCTTAGTGGAGAACGAAGCAGACTCTCTACAACTCCCTCAAAGTATAGAGGGGAGCTTGGTCTCTTCTCCCAAGGAATGGGCGATGGGACAAGAGGAAACGGCCTCAAGTTGCACCAGGGGAGGTTTAGGATGGATATTAGGAAAAAATTTTACACTGAAAGGGTTATTAAGCATTGGAACAGGCTGCCCAGGGAAGGGGTTGAGGCACCATCCCTGGAGGTATTTAAAAGATGGGCAGACACGGTGCTGAGGGACATGGGTTAGTGATGGTTTTTGTCAGAGTTGGGTTGATGGTTGGACTCAATGATCTGAAAGGTCCCTTCCAACCTGGGCAATTCCATGATTCGGTGATAGCTTCTTACCCCAAAACTTGGCTGAATTTTATCAGTAAGACTAAGGCTCAGTATAAGAGCAAGTATCAAACCATGGATATTCAAGTCTTACCTGGGAGCTCACCACCCTCATGAAGGTCTAATTTCTTCAGGCACACGAGGGGGTTTCTGGGTGTGCCAACTGGAACCGCTTCAAAGCAGCAACTGCCCTGAAGTTGCTGTTTTTTCTTTCCCTCACATTCCTCTTCAAGGGAGAAACAGCCACTTCTCACCCAGCTAGAGCACTTTGATCTCCTGGGACGTGGGATTTTTGGTTCTGCAGCCCATCTGGGAGTCACCAAGTGGCGTGCCTGCAGGCCAGAGGATTTCCCATTGTCCTGCCATAACCACCAAGCTTTGCTGCAGGAACACTTATCAATTTTTTTCCTCCGTCTCTCTTTGTTTCCCAACTTGGACATAATAGAAACATCCCAGCAATCAGGTCAGCGTACTGTGATCATAAAGCAGCAGAGGAGCTCCGGGGTCATTGCGTTGCAGAAGGGTATCAGAGCCACGGGTCGTACCTGTGCTATGGACGTATGGTACTGGTGCCACACCTACACCACTTCTGTGTGTGTGCCAGCAAAATGATGATCCAAGTGCTGCAGTGATATCCATGATGCTACTCTTGTTCCATACCCTGAACCACTGTGCTGGTCCCACCTGCTCCTTTTTGCCCTGTTTGGCCCTGTTTGGCCCTGTTCTGTTTTCTTCCTTGCCCCACTGCCCAGCCCAGGCACTGGTGGGTGTCACAGGGGTGAAGACCAGCGATAGCAGGGCAGCAAGGATGGGAGAGGGAGGACACATTGAGAAGGACAGACCCTGAGGCATTACTGTCGGCTCCTTCTGCATCTTGAGGCAAGGAGGAGAACCCCTCATGCCAAAACAACCCCCCAGTTCCACGAGCATGGCAACACTGACTACATTGCACAGGGATTTTCTCCAGTGCCTGGACCACGAGGTGGCCCACAAACAGCAGTGAGATGCTGAGCTGAATCGCTCTGTCTCCCAAACCATGGCTATCTTCCTGACCAACACATCTTCCCACGCAGGTGACACAAGGGGACAGCCTACCCAGCAGGCTGTAGTGTGATGATCCTGTCCCCTTTGGTAGAACATATTTTCCAAGCAATCTGAAAGCGCCAACCAGGACGTTTCTCATGTGTAACATCGGCAGGGAGGAGCGTGGCAGAGCTGAATTTAGTCACATAGCTCTCCTGATGTGTCACTGCCGAAAGGTCACCGCATCTCTCCTTACCCCGCTGGCATGGTGCCCGAGGGAGAGGGCGACATTGTATAACCAAGCCTTTTCAGGACCTTTTTGTACTTGGCAGGGCAGCCATACCTCCGATTATTATTTCCTGCAAAAAAACATCCTCGGTGCTTCGCAGTACCCTCGGAAACCCTCCATGCCATGGGGCTGGCGTGTAGCTGAGCCCGCTGCCGAGACGATGCTGCTGCTTGATTGCTCTCTGTCTTCTCCAAGGCTCGGCTGCTGCCACCACGCTCCCGCAAGGGCAGCCCTCTCTTCTGTATTTTCCTTTTCTGACAGCTGATGACACCAAACCTTGAACCCGGAGAGCTGCAAAAAGAAGAGCCAGGCATGCCAGGAGAGGCAGCACGATGGCAGAGTAGAGAGCAGGCGAATAAGTAATGATAGGCAACATAAAACTGGTCGTGATGCTGCAAGGTCTCCAGGAAGCAGCACAGCTAGGGGACCAGCCCAGGGACGGGGACTGGCGTGCTGAGCTTGGTGCCCAAAGTCCCCCAGGGTGATGGGCACAGAGGTGGGAGTGAGTCACGCCGCAAGATGCTACTCTGCATCATAGGCTGCCATGGCACCTCTTGTGTCCATCGTCATGTCACACCTGCCTTGTGACTCTTCTTGGTCTTCTGAGCTCCCCAGCCTGGTCTTCTCCCTGCCCGCTTCATGGCAGAGTCTTTGCCCTCCAAGGTGCCAGAGTAGACACTTATATACACCCTACAAACAAAACCTGGACTGGGGGACAGGGATTAAATGTATTCCTGAAATAATTGTATTGGTTTATGCAGTTGAGAATTTTGCACGTAACATCAGGGATCTGTTGTCTTTCCACCCAGAGCAGCCCGTGAAAGCAGCAATGCTCTTTGTGGCTCTAGAAGTCAGATCAGCCAGATGGATTGGAGGCGATGAATATGCCTGGAAGAACCAGATGCAAGCGGTAAAGAAAGGGCCCAGCACAGCAGGGCAGACAGCAGAGAAATGGAAACCACTTCACAGAGTCATAGAATCATGGAGTCATAGAATCAGAATGGTTTGGGCTGGAAGGGAACTTAGAGACCTTCCTGTGTTTGCAGCTGGTCCTCAGCACTGCCCTTCTTTCTCTGACTCTAGCAGGACCTTGGCCACTGATGCTGGGTGAGGTGGGTCCCACCCAACGCCCACCTGGAGCTGCTCAGACTTCTCCAGGGAGGGGAGAGCCGGCTCTGCTTGAGTGCCGCCCGCCCACGATTGCCCCCGTGGCCCTGGGCTCACCCAGCCACAAGTGCTGGCTGCTCCCGAGGCGTCCTCCCTGAGTCACATCAGCGCACGGGGGACGGCGGCTCACGGTGGTGGGAGCGGAGCTGCTGCAGATACTCACATTCCCAAACCCCTGGGAGAGTGAGCTCAGACCTGCCTCTCGGGAGGAAAATGCCGGCACAACACAAGCCCTCGGATTGCTTTGTTGAGAGAAAGAAAAAACAAACATTTTACTTCTTAATTAACATCCTTCAACCCTCAAACACGCCAAGCAATTATTCCTTCTATATGTCACGCAGTCTAATGACTAGTTAATAATAAAAGCCATGCTGGTCTGCAGCCTTCAAAGCCAGGAAGCAGATTTTAGAGTTAATCTCCTTTCACAACAAGCTTCAAAACATGTCTGTGTTTATTCTGGGACAAAACCATTGGGAATGAATAGGCCTGAACAGGGCGAGCAATTTTTTTTCTGTACAGGATTTTTTTAATATATTGTTATTAAGAAAAGTGAATAATGGACGAAAGCACTTTGAAATGATGGCTGGAAGGTGGCAGCAGGTAAGGCTTTGAGTCTTACTATCTCTGTAAGCAAAAGCCATTCAGCTGCAAAGGACTCGTTAAAGGCTGTGCCACCCTCACCCTGCCACCTCACCCTCTTCTACCTCCTTCAGCCTGTCACTGTTCACTTCGTCTCATTGGGGCTGAGTTTCAAGCTTGCCCACAAACCCACCCACATGTCCAGAGCCTCCCTGAGCTCTGCGTGTTTCGAGCAATTGCTCATGGTGCTCGGGTAGTTTAGCGTAAGCAATGCCAAACTTCTTCCAGGCTTTTAGATCCCAGAATCCCAGACTGGCAGGGGTTGGAAGGGACCTCTGGAGATCACCTCGTCCAACCCCCTGCCAGAGCAGGGTCACCCACAGCAGGTGGCACAGGAACGCGTCCAGGCGGGGTTGGAATGTCTCCAGAGACGGAGACTCCCCCACCTCTCTGGGCAGCCTGTGCCAGGGCTCTGCCACCCTCACAGCAAAGAAGTTCCTCCTCATGTTCAGGTGGAACTTCCCATGCTCAAGTTTGTGCCCGTTGCCCCTTGTCCTGTTGCCTGGCACCACTGAGAAGAGCCTGGCCCCATCCTCCTGACACCCACCCTTTCAGTGTTTATAAGCGTTGATAAGATCCCCCCTCAGTCGTCTTTTTTCCAGACTGAAGAGACCCAAATCCCTCAGCCTTTCTTCATAAGAGAGATGTTCCAGTCCCTGAATCATCTTGGTAGCCCTTTGCTGTCCCCTCTCCAGCAGCTCCCTGTCCTTCTTGAGCAGATGTCCTACTGCTGCCGTGGCCCAGGGCTGTGAATCCTTCTTCAGGAACAATGTCCCTAAGCCCGCTTCTTGGTGGCAGGATGGAGCATCCCCAGGCTACCTGGACCATCCCTTTCCCAGGTCTGGATAACCCAAGCTTCCCGAGGCTTGCTGGAGGTCAAGGCGAGCTGCAGCTCCCGCTGGCCCATGGAAATGTTGGTGCAGAGGGAGGGGGACATGCCTTTGCCCTGTCCCGGCATGTAGTCAGGATGTGGGTAGCTGAGCATCCAGAGCCAGAAGCTGGAAAACTGCCTGGTGTGGACAGCAATGAGCATCAAAGTGCTCTGATTCACCCCAGGGAGAGGCCTCTTGCTGGTAATTGAATTATTTCTTCAAGGACTTCTATGTTCCTTTCCCAGATCTCCACATCCCCATGCCTTGAATAGGATAATCTTTTCCCAGTGCAATGTCAATGGGGGAATGGAGAAACTTAGCCCAAAGCACCAGAGACATCAAAGTGAGGGAGCGCTGTAATTCATGATGTCTCTGCGAGGCAGGCTTGGAGAGAACAGGAAAAACTCCTTCTCCAGAAAGATGTGGCAACAAGAGCAATGTGAGGGGAGGAACACTTTGGGGAGACATGGAGCAATTATTAAACATCTGTCTTTCCACATGAGGACTCAGACGTTCAGTGACGGCAGATGATTTGAAAAAGAGAAGGAAGTGACTAGAAATAAAAAAACCATGTGGTTGCATGAGCAAAACAGTCAGGTCTGTACATGGTACTGCAGAAAGCAAGGTGGGAAAGACCGAAAAGCCCAGGCCAGCTTAAGGAAGGTGTTTTCCCACAGCCTGGGGAATGAATCAAGGTTCAAGCTGCCTGTAGAGGTGGCCTTCCCTGTGGCTCTGTGCCACTCGCAGCCAAAGGGTGGTTTAGTGTGCACCTCCAGTGCTTTCAGATGGGAACAAGGCACCTAAATACCTTCGTGGTTTGGTGTTCAGTCTCACTGGGTTTTGGCACCTCTGCTAAGAAAGTGCTGCCCCCATCCCTTGTAGAGGAGTGATGGGGATGGAGATTTTCCTCTTCCGGGTGCTTGTGCACTGCGTAATGGGTATCTCCAACAGCTTCCTCCATAGCCTTACTGGGAGGGCTGGAAGAGGGTTAACATCACTCCCAGCTGACAAATTTCCCATTTCTGAGACATGTTTCAGCTCGGGCAGTTTCCACCCGCTGCACATGGAGTGTCTGGCAGGAGAACAATAACCACCATGAAAATACCAACGCAGGTGTCTGTCTCTTGTGAGAGATGTGTCCCACTTCTTAGATTTTTCAGGAATTAATTGAAAACATATTTGTGGGGTTTGTTGTAATGGGGGTTGCCATGACAACTGCTACAGCTACTCGGAAAAAAATAGGAAGGGCTCACACTGTCACTGGGGCCATCTGTCCCTTCCATGGAGGGTCATTATAAAGCCATGTACGAACCTCCCCAAGCCAAATCGTCATTTAAGCCTACAGTGATAAAAGTGCTTGGTACAATTTATCAAAAAGCTTCTCTCCTGAATCACTGTTTCTTTTCTCTGCACTGACATGATAATTTCCTCTATATCGGTGCAAATTAAATTCTAATGAGGAAGCTCCGCATTTCAATGTGATGGAGAGCTTTTCTTCTCTAAGATGCACAAAAGCATCGCACCCATTGTGGAGGGAGGGGAAGGGATTAAATACGAATCAAGGTGCGTGAGACAAGAGCACGCTTTCCTCGCCTGTGTCTCTGATGCTGCCTCCCAGAGCTAGAGGTGCAGGAGCCCTTCAGCAGCCCTGGGAAACATAGTTCTGCTAAGGTGTCCCATTATTATTTGCCTTAATGCTGTGGAATTGTGTAACCTGGGTGGCTGCGTGTTCCTCTCTGAGCTGAGACCACAAAACCCTCCAAGGAAGGAGGCGGTGAGCAGTTCCTGGAAAGGCATCGGGGACACAGAGGTGAGCAGGGCTGGGTGGCCCTGGGCAGGGGAATGGTGCCTGCTGCGGAACCGGGGGCTGTTCTCGGAGTGTTTTGGGTGACATGTGACACCACGGTTCTTGACACGCAGTGCTTCCAGATCCTCCAGCTCCCACGGGGGAGGAAGGGGATGCCTCCACTGGTGCAATTTGATCCGCAGGATATTTTCAGTTGTGCTTTCTCAATGACACTGCTACAGAGAGGGCACCCCCGTGCCTCAGCAATGTGAACTGTCCTTTCATCTCTGTTATCCCCATCGTACAGCCCTTCTGATGGTTGAAGGCCTGTGGAGCCCTTGGCAGGGAGCAGGGGGCTGTGTCAGTGGTTCTCTGTGTGCAGGGGAGATCCTTGGCAGAGTATTAGATGGGGAAAATATGGAGACGTTGGGGCCTGGGGGTTTCCCTGCCCCCTGGGTCCATACACTGGTACTGGTGTGGCTCAGGGGGATGAGAACAGCTCAAGCATGGAAACAGCGTTGGCACAGGCTGCCCAGAGAGGTGTGGAATCTCATCTGGAGATATCCCAAATCTTCCTGTGCCACCAGCTCTGGGTGACCCTGCTCTGGCAGGGGTTGGACTAGATGATCTCCACAGGTCCCTTCTCACCCCTGCCAGTCTGGGATTCTATGAAATCTGCTCTCCACATGGCAGGAACAAATCCCAGCCCCACAGGAGAAAAACACATGGGAAAATTTCCAAAGAGACCCCCAGCTGAAGCTCAGCAGAGTGGCAGCTTTTCATTTGGATCCCCTCTGGGGCAGGTCTTGCTCGAGGCATGGGGAGGCTGAGTTGCTCCAGATTCAACTCCAAACAACTTATTTCCAGGGTCACTGCGAGCTGCTAAATCTTCTTCTGCCACAAATTCCCCATCAGAAGCTGGGGCTCAGAAAGTCCAGAGCTTCACCATCGGGCAGGAGGAGGCTGAACCTCTAAATTATTGCAGAGCCCATTCCTGGGGCTGCTGGGATCCTGCCAGCAGACTGACAAAGTCTATTTGAGTTTGACATTCAGTGTAAAGTCAGGAGCAGGCAGAGAGTCGATTCCAAGCAAAACCGCACTGGTATTAGCTTGACCCCGTAATGTGAATCTGCTGTGCCCGCGTGACGCTGTGCATCAGAATAATCTCTGACATCTGCTGCCATACGGGGCCAAAGCCACCCTCAGTGGGAACAGCAGGGCTTTATTTGTCTCAGTGGCCTTTAATCCAGGGTTGCTTTTGGCCCTGAGAATGCAAGTTGCTGCCTCTGCAGCGTTATTTACTGGATGCCTGTCGGTAGTTTTAGCTGCGCCTTTTTGGGTGGCAACTTGTATCCTATGCTTTGGAAGCTGCTTATATTGAAACTTCACAATGAAACTCAAGCCAAAAGATGCCAGGCAGAAAGCAAAAGATTGGAAGCCCTGGAAGAAGGTGGTCAATCTGAGTCATCGTTTTTCTAGGACTGTTAATTCCAAGTAATCTCAGTTGTAAACAAAGTTTGCAGCAATCATAGAAAAAAAGAAAAGAATGTAGTTGAACTCTATCCATCCTTGGAGAAATGCAGCTGCTGGGTTGTCCCAGAAATCTTTTCCTGGAAGGAAATAGTGCATTGTTCTGGAGAAGTTGCTTAGAATTTGCTTGGAAGACCTGGATTTGAGAGCACTGCAGAGTCCTCAGCCCATCCTGATGCTGGGGAGACTGATGTGCCTTTGGCCACGTGAGGAGCATCAGCATCCTCAGACCTGCCCAGGGGGTGTTAAGTCCATGCCCTGTTGTAGGCGTACACCGTGTTTGTCTCTTTGTACAACAGGAACCACCTCATTTCCATGACACTATTAATCTGTGTGATCCACAGAACACCGTGGCTGATAAGGTTGTCAGAGCTAGACAAAGTAAAGCTCTGCTGCACTGCTATGTGCCATGACTGTATGGGCTGAACATGACGTAGGCATGGGGCAATCCTGGGATAACCCTCAGAGGCAGACAAGCCAAACGTCACTGAACTTGCATGTGATACGTTTAGAGTGAGCCAGGCGGGCAGGACAGGGCAATTTAAGAAGTAATCAACTTCCGCATAATGCCCGTGCATCCCATTGTCAGAAAAAACAAACAAATCAATCCAATAGAAAAGGAATGGAGAGGAACAAGGGCAGGGGAATGACTGTGCAAAGACATCAAATGAAAGCATGTGCCCTTGGAAGGAGCCTAAAAGGGTTAGTGGAGGACAATTCCAGAACTTAGCGTCTTTCTTGTTTATCTTTTGGGAACTGATTTTATCTTTTGGTAATTCCATTTCCCAGATTACAATTAGAAACTTGCTGTGACTTCAAAAGACCCTTCTTGTTATCTCTAAACTCAAGTGCCTTTTCCATTGAGTGTAGAGGGGTGGAAGGACTTCCCATTTGCTTTTTCTCAGTCACTGTGATTTCCAGGGAAGAAAGCAGAGTCAGGAGCTCTGTACATGTTGGATCTCCTCCGTGGCCTCATGCACATCATGGTGCAACTCTGGTAGAGAACTAATGAATCTCGCCCTGCTGTGCGCAGTCCCAGGAGGGCAATCCCCTGGCTGGTGTGATGCTGACGCATTTATCCGAGATGCATTGCTGCATACTCAGCCTCTAACTTGGGAAAAGAAAATGTGCTTTGGCAGTCCTCTTGGAAAGGCTTCGGACACGCACTTCAGGAACACAGCTCTGCACAAGCGCGTTCCCTGTGTTTCTGGAGGCAAGCTCCACGTACCTGTGTGCGCGGCTGTTGCAGGAGCAGAGCAACACACTGGTTTTTCACATGAGGGCTAAGGGAAGGTGCCAGACTTGTTCCCCAAGACCTGGACCCAAACCAATAAGCTGGCAGGAGAAGAAGGGCTTTCCTTATGTGAAGCCAGGGTTTGTGCTCGTGTAAAGCAGAACAGCTCTGGTGGACTAGCACTTACTCACATGTGAATGTAATGGGGGCTGCAGCCCCCCAGAACTCTGATTTTTTGTATCTCTGGATTTGCAACAGAGGTTTGTCCAACAGGAGGAATGATTTATCTTCTAAAAGAGAGAACGATGTAATTTTTTTCGGTTTACCTTCCCTAAACTAAGAGCTGAGCCGGTGATTGCTTGAGGTCTATTCCTGATCTGTATTTGCTAAAAGCTGTTTTGGTTGAATTTTGCAAAGCTCTTAAATAAGTGTCTTAAATAAGCAAATTTTTAAATTACTTTCCAGTTGCTACATTGTCTCTCTCGGTTCTGGACACCCAAACTTTACAGCCTGGCCTGATTAGTACATAGAAAAACAGATGTCCTGTCCCCTTGCTGGCCTAGGGAGACAGGGATAAAATTAGAACAGTAATTGTCCACGTTAATGTGAATTATGACTTTGTATTTATTTATTTCTTACATTGCTTGCAACAATGTAGTCTTATGAGGTGGCTGTCCAGCCCACAGAATGTGAATGACAGGGAAGGGGAAAACCAATAAATCCTTAAACACCGTACAACTCATCAGAGAGACCGTGACACAGGTAAAGTTTGCTTTTCTGATTTTGCCAGCTCCACGTCTTTCATTTCTTACTTTGCCCTGTGCTTGGGGACAGTGAAGTTTCTCGGAATGCCCAGATTCACAGTCAAACATCAGGTCTTCTCGGACTGCCCTTGGTGGTGTGTCCCATCAGTGCAACCAACCCACACAGCTCTGTCTCCTTTCTTTGAGATTTCGGATGATGTGGGAAATTTTCCTCAGATCCAGGCCCATCAGTAGCAGGTAGTAACAGAGTGAAAAAAAAGAAAGCAGAACACCTACGTTGGGTGGTCACTTGGGAGCACCTGGCATTGGAACCTGTGCTGTAACTCACAGGTTGCATATGCCAATGGTCTGTCGTTGCTTTCCTTTTCATGAGAAATGCCCACTTTGTTGGACTTGTCGCTGCACAGATGCAGGACTTTGTCCATCCTGTTCCCCTTCCTCTTCCTCACGTCTCTGTAGCTCCTACGTCTTTGCTCTGTTTTGGGATCTTTCTCATGCACAGCCATTGCTTCATGGGTCAGCTTCTCTGTGACTTTCCATCTGAATCGCCGTTTTGCCTTTCTCAGTCTCCTAAAAATTCCTCCCTTACTGCACCTCTTAATTTATCTGCTGACATTATTATCTTCTAATTAGCTCTGAAAACCATCCAGAGTGATGGTTATGGGATGGATTGACTCAGAAATGAGCCAGACACAAGGCGGTTTTGTCACTTGGGAGAAAGTACCTCTAAGAGAATTTGGCTCTCTAACTCCTCTGCAGTTTTCCTGCAGTTCCTTAGAGATATTTTTAAACCATGAGTGAAGATGACTGAATTTAATATGGCAATGCTGAGGATGCAAGAAAGTTTCAAAAATCAGCTGTTCTCATTCTTAGGAAAATGAGAGTCCAGAAAGCTAATCCCTATATTATTTTTTAAAGACAATAGGGTTTGATTTTATTCCACTTACGAAGAAGAAGCTGCAGACACACGGATGCTCGACTGGTAACTCTCTGTCCTCAGGGCCAGAAAGTCCCTATCTGAAGTGTCCCAGCCAGGCATGGATGTTGTGAATTAAGGGTTGGATTCGAAATCTGACTGAACTTTAATGTTTGCAGGTACTTTAAAGACTACAAGAATACTCCATCCCTGGAGGTGTTCAAGGCCAGGCCAGATGGAGCTTTGACCAACCTGGTCTAGTGGGAGGTGTCCCTGCCCAGGGCAGGGGGGTTGGAACTAGGTGACCTTTAAAGTCCCTTCCAACTCTAACCATTCTATTATTCTATGGTCTTAAATATGAGATTTGTGTCTTGAAACTATCAGGCAGGTAGCTGGGTGGGGTGTTATTGATAAACTGGGTGACAATGCTCCCAAGCCTTCCCTCAGCCCCGAAAGATAAATACGCCTGCATTTTTATGCATGCACCTAAGAAAGGAATGAGAACTTGGCAACTAGCATGGCAACATCTTAACCCTATCTATGATTAGCCAGCAATGGACATTTCCCAATGACTTGTCAACTCAATTATTTCAGATTGTCGGTAGATGATGAATGATATTGGAATATATGGAAATTTCAAGGATGTCATCACTGCTGTTCAGTCTGTAAACAATCTGTGATGGACCTAAATCCAGTTCTGAACAATAGTTCAACATGTCCATGGGCAAGAGGCTGCCCTATGAGAAGAAACCAGAGCTGCCAAAACCTCATTGATGTGGATGGTGATTTAGCTTTACCAATACTTGTGGTGAAACTTCCATCATGTAAGAAGAGCACTCAAAATGAGTGAACAAAGACATAATTTTTCATTACATTAAACCACAAGTTTTGTCTTTGATGAAAAAAAAAAAACAACAAACCCAAATGTTTTCAGGCAGCATTTTGACATAGAATCTCTGGAAATGGAAACCAACGATCACCACCTCTGTTCCCAGAACCAAGCTTTCTGCCATTAAAACTCCTTTGAAGTGCCAAGGAAAAGGTGAAGAAACACCCAATGTTCAAGGTCTTTTACGTTCATTTTAGGTAAAGTCTTGGCATAAATTCTTTGCTGACATGTCAAAAACTCTACAGAGTTTCCTTTATGAGGGTTGCTGACTCAAATTAACATCTTGTGCTTACTGGTCTTAAATGGCCACCAGAAGTTTCTGGGAAATATTTTACTTGCCTGAATACATGTGTAAATAGATCCCGTAACACATAAAAAAAATACTGTGTAGTACAGCTTCTCCATGAATGAAACCAGAAAAAGTCCATCCTACGTAATCAGATGAATTTTATTAACTTGTGAAAAATTCTTGAGCTGTGTATATCCGTATTAATGTATATCCCAGTTAAAGACACACAAGGAATTAGAGGACTTCAAAATTTCATGTTCATACTCTGCTGATAAGACTGTATTTTTGGAACACTTACATTTCCAAATAAGGAAAATGCTAATAACAGAAATCTGTGAATTAGCTACTGTCCTCATAAAGAAGTCTTTTTATCCTTTTTTTTTTTTTTTTTTTTTTTTTTTCCCCCAGTTTCTTTGTTGCACAAGGGAAGCATAGCAATTAGCACTGATTGTGTGACTGGTAAATTACCAACTGCTAACTTCCAATCTACAATACATTTGAAAGACAGCTTTGATTGTAGAGACCAAGATCACAACTCAGGATGTCTAGGGTCCAAGGGCTTCTACAAGGCTACTCTGAACATGGAGAAATCTTTAGCTTTCTGTGACATTTACTAATTTTCTGGGTAACAAACAGTGCCTAGTATTACTGAAATTATGTTTGAAGATATTAACCTTTGTCGTTGTGTAACTAGTAGTTTGATAATGAAGGATAGTCCTGAGATGTACAGCTCACAGATTTGTTTAGCTCATACCAAACTAATCTAATTTCCTCTTTGACAGGGCAAGAGAGAGAAAAGAGATAAGGAGCAGCAGTAAAAAGTCATTTATCTTGAACTTGGGAAGGTTTTTATATCGCTTCACATGGCACTTTCCTAAGGCAGCTCTGCAAACAAGGTTTAAGGATAAATACTGAAAGGTAGAAAATTGGTTGGAAAATCATATAGAAGAGAGAGATTCAGGGCTCTCTGCTAGACTGGTGTTACTGGCACTGTACATGGAGCAGCTCAGCACTGTTCATTGTCCTTAATAACGGGAGAAAGAAGAGAAGATAAGAGGAGAGGGGAGAAGAGATGAGGAGAGGAGAGGCGAGGAGAGAAGAGGCGAGGAGAGAAGAGGTGAGGGGAGGAGAGGCGAGGAGAGGTGAGGAGACAAGAGAAGAGAAGAGAAGAGAAGAGAAGAGAAGAGAAGAGAAGAGAAGAGAAGAGAAGAGAAGAGAAGAGAAGAGAAGAGAAGGGAAGGGAAGGGAAGGGAAGGGAAGGGAAGGGAAGGGAAGGGAAGGGAAGGGAAGGGAAGGGAAGGGAAGGGAAGGGAAGGGAAGGGAAGGGAAGGGAAGGGAAGGGAAGGGAAGGGAAGGAGACAATATACCTGCTGCACATGCATTGACACCTGGGAGAAGCTGCAAGCATGTTGAGCTGAGGGTTATGACTTAAAATGACCTTGGTTAGTTGGAAAAATATCCTAAAGAAATGTAATGCTGTCTAATAAAAATTTATGCAAAGTTTGGCGCATAGGGTAAGAATAATTGTATAGATACAGGAAGAACATCTGGATGGTTCTACAAAACACATGAGATGATAATGGTTTGCAAGCTGAACATGTGGCAAACCGAACATGTTATGCCGCTGCAAAAAAGGTAGTTCTGCGGTTCAGCAAAGATACGGGCTGATGGGAAAGAGCACAGAAGAGAACAAGAAGGACCATTTGCTGAGATGTCTAAAAGTGAGAAGGTTGAGGGAAGACATAATTTCCGACGCACAAAGGACTAGCAGAAAGAGAAAGGGTGGAATATACACTCTGTGTGCAGGGCAGATAGGACAAGACATAATAGGTGTAGATTGCAGAGGGGAGGCTGGAAGTTAAAGTTTAGGAAAATTATCTAATGACGAGGACTTCTGGCACCGGCAATTGTCTGGGGTGGCTGTGGAAGCTCCATCACCAAGGATTTTGGAGGGCAGTATAGACAAAGATCTCTCAGAAACTGGTAGTTACAGATAAGTCCTCCCCTGACAGATGAATGAAATGGCATTTCAAGATCTTCCTCAGGCTTATTTTCTTTAGTTGTCTCATTAATCCCTGTGTTTGGCAAAACTCAAAGAACATAGTTAATAATAGCACTGGAGAGAATTGTTTGCTATTTTCCCTTATTTGGCAGATAACAGTAAATCTTGCTTTGTGACAAGGAGGAAACCATGTCTAGGAGCATGAGGGGCTCAGAATGTGTCTGGATTTGATGATTCAGGAAAGAGCCCAGACCTGGGATCCTGGTTTCCTCCCTGGTTCTCCATGTTCTCCCACACGGGAGCTGCAGCTAAAGCCAGCAGCGTCATTGTATCATTCTTGGCCTTTACAATTAATTTTTATACTTGCTGTGCAACCTCAGCCACACATTTCATCTCAGCAAGGCAGGGTACCTCTTGCTGTGTGAAAATGGAGATCCACCAGCTAGGATCTCACATTAGAAAGTCATGTTTTTAAAATACCTCAAGACCCTCGAGCAGCAGATGCAGAAAAATGAGTGGGTTTGCAGTCAGGGAGAACCCCGCACGCCCAGAAACTCTTGTGCTCACAGCAGAGCAGTAGGAAGGCACCTGCACCACAGGAGAGAGAACCACGTGAGGCATCCAAGCCCATCTCTCAGAAGCATGGACTAGACATCCCCTTTTCACCCCTAAAAAGCCTCCCCACCTGAGCATAGCACAATAAACTTAGGACCATTGGTTCAAAAAAACCCCTCAGAATACAATTTGCACAAAGAAGCAATCAAGGCAGCCAAAAGATGCTATCAGTGCCTAGATATCTCACCCATCTTCACTGATGGAACAGGCACAGTCCACAGAAGTGCTCCACAGCTTTAGGAAAGGCTGTATATACAATTACATTTCCAAGGCCTGATCAGAGTTTCAGCGATATCAGTGTAAATCAAGGCCATGGAGCTATGAAGGCATGAAATGAGATCAGAATGAGCCCTGCAGCCTTCTCCCAAGCCCAAGACCTATCCCTGGTTCCCTGTCAAACTTCAAGTGAGATCTCGCTTGCAGAGCGCGCTCTCATTGGCATAATGCCACCGTCGGACTTTCTGCTGGAATCAGCCGTGCAGTAACTCATTACTTCCAAATCATTAAATTATTTCTCTCTAATCCAATTAGTCACGTAAGCACAGAACAATCCATTCTACTTTCTCCTATTGGGTATTTAAGCAGGCGGGTCCGTATTCATTTACTGATGTTCAGAGCATTAGCTTTGGGGTGACTGGCAGGCAGCTTGCGTAGGTAAATGCAGGCAGACAGCAAGTCGTTGATGGCACAGCGTGGCTAAGGGGTCAGCTGCAACATGCAGTATCTTAAAAACTCCGGTGTTTTGTAGTCATTTCCATTTCAAAGGGTCCTTCTCTTTCCTCTTCTGGTTAAAAGGCAAACGCTGCTTTTTTGTCTGGCTCGAAAGGCGCCTGCACCTCGTGCTCTCAGCAGGGCAGCGCTGCCAGCGGGGGACGCCTGGGATGCGCATTTGCCAGCACGTGTGCCCAGATGCTCGCGAGCGAGTGGGGAGCCAAAGCCCACAGCTCTGCCTGGAAACCAGCCTAGCCGTGACTGCAGCTCGACGGACCTCTGCTGCCGCGTCGCCATCGCAACCAAGCTGGGTCTGCAGAGTGAAGAGACAACACAGGGCTTTCTCCATCCACCCAGCGCAGCCTTGCCGTCAGGGAGGTCTGACTGCGCTGGGTGCAATGCAGGGGCTGCCCCAGGGCCCAGGCAGGCTGCGACGCTGCAGCAGTGCCTCTAACACGCCAGCTTGTGCTACCCCAAGATGCAGCAGAAACACACCCGAAGGCTGGCCCAGCATCAGGTGGCAGATACTGAGACCTTTTCTGAGGCTGTGAATGCCCCTGCAGGTTTCAGCAAGGGAAAAATGTCAGCCTGGGCCAAATTCCAGGCTAAGGAAAATATCTTGCAGTCCATAAATGCTGGATCTGCTTCAGCCCCAGCCCCATGCATCCCCCGGCATGGCACAGCTCCAGCCCTGCCGTGGGGCTGCCCCGGGCAGCTGGCAGGAGGCACAACTCATCCATGAGAGGGAGAGGTATCTCCCAGGTCTTTTTCCAGGGACCTCACACCTGAGACAACCTCCAGACACCAGAGGGTGAAAAAGAAGCAGCTACAAGGTATTTTTCCCTACCTGAATTTTATTATTTTTAACATTGCACATGGCTTTCTTGCTCCTCCCCAGAACCCTTGTGATCCTCTGTAAGCTCCAAATGGGCCCCCCCCACCTCAGATAGTGGATTTAGCAGTTTCTATCTGTTTTCACGGAGTGTCTCCGCGGTCCTTCTCCCAACTGTCTCCCTCATCAACAGCTCAAACGGGATCCTTCACGCGATGGCAATGGAGGGAAACAGAGGTGAACGGCTCCCAGCCTGAGCAAGGAGCTGCTGGAAAACCTCCAAGCACCACTGGGATGCTGCTAGTGCTGACAGTTTACACGGGTGCAGAAGGTAACTGGAAAAATTCACAAAAAGAAATGCATTTGGGGTCGCTGACTGCAAAGAACCCACATCAACAGCAAACCCCAGAGACACAAACCAGTTGGGAAATTAATCTGGGGAACCATCTCCCTCTTCTCCCTGTTCGCCCCCAAGCACCCACAGCTGCCTCCTGTTGCAGGGCGAGCCCTTGGTCCAACCCCATGTTGTTTTTCTTGAATTCTTAAGAAAAGCTCTACCAGTCAGAGAGTTTTTAAGGAGCCAGAGCTGTTCTCAATAGCCGCAAGGCCAGTGTATAATGAGCTTTCAGCTTATTGTTACTAAGTGGAAAGGCACAATTAAAGCCCATTAACTACCATGACATCACCAGTTTGGAGGAAACGCTCCGTGTTGGGCAGGAAGGGGGCAGGACGGCCGTGCAGTTATCTGCAATGACGCCTGGGGAAATGCTGGACCCTGGGAGGCGATTTCTGGTCATGCAAAGAGGTTGCTGACAGCCCATTTCCAAAACAAAACTCATTACTTTTCACAAATGTGCTGTGTGCTGGAGACGTGCACAGATTCACCAACTCTGATGGCTCAGAGAGGCTGTGATGCCTTTCATCCGTGCTGCAAAAAGTTAGAATCATAGAATCATAGAATGGTTTGGGTTGGAAGGGACCTTAAAATCCATCCAGTGCCACCCCCTGCCCTGGGCAGGGACACCTCCCACCAGACCAGGCTCCTCCAAGCCCCGTCCAACCTGGCCTTGAACCCCTCCAGGGATGGGGCAGCCACAGCTTCTCTGGGCAACCTGGGCCAGGGGCTCACCACCCTCCCAGCAAACAATTTCTGCCCCACATCTCATCTCAATCTCCCCTCTTTCAGTGTAAAACCCTTCCCCCTCGTCCCATGGCTCCCCTCCCTGATCCAGAGTCCCTCCCCAGCTTTCCTGGAGCCCCTTTAGGGACTGGCAGGGGCTGGAAGGTCTCCCCGGAGCCTTCTCTTCTCCAGGATGAACCCCCCAGAGCGCTCTCAGCCTCAGAGAGTTCACCCCATAACTCATGAGGGGTTGCAGAAGACAGAGCAGCGCAACGTGTCCCCCGGACAGATCAAGACGGAGCCTGTTGGGTTTCCTTGCTGGGCCGGGCGCAGGCGGCAGGGCAGCACCCAGCTGCTTCATGTCAGCGCAAGCAGCAGCCGCGCTGCTGGCACCCCGAGCCGCCGCAGCCGAGTGCGTGCCACAACTGAGCAGCAGCACAGAGACCCGCAGGGATTTCTTGAACTTTGGCTGTCCTCACCCTGCCTGTGAAAGAGAGTTGGGTTGTTTTTTTTTTCTTCTGGGGTCATGTTTCTCCGGGGCAGGGGACGCAGCCCTGCTGAGGGGATGCCATTTGGGTTGCGGCGGCAGAGCGGTGGTGCTGTGTCCACAAAGTGCTGGAGCTCTTTGCAGTTTTGGAGCTGTCAGGATTTCTAAACAGCAGCTTGGGACCAGTCTGAAATAAGACACGCTGCCTGCTGTCCCCCAGCAGGGCTGGCATCGCAGGGGATGGTCACAGCCCTCCCAGTGGGATGGACACATGCACAGCACTCCTTTATGGCAGGCAGGGATTGCCTAAAAAAGCCATTGGAGCTGGGGAAATGGTTTGGACTGTGTTTTTTCACAGATACATGCTGAATTCTTCAGTTTGTTTGCACTGAGGAGCTGCTCTCTTGGGTCACGGTGGTGCACTTTGTATTTTCCAGCTGGTTTTTGCAACTGTGAAAGTCTTTCTCTTCTTTCCTTCCTTCCTTCCCCCTTTCTTTTCATCCTCCCTTTGCCAAGTGAAGTGGAACCCCCTCCCAAGCAGCGCTGGCTCCTGCCTCCAGGGGGAACGGCATAAAGGCAGGAGATTATCCTAACAGCTGGGAAGATTTTCTTCCCCACCGTGGAAAGACGATATGAGTTTTGCAATCCAGCAGAGCTCGGGGCTGAGGGCAGCAAGCCAAGCCCCACGTAAATCAAAGGGAGTTTCCCCTTGTTTCCACAGGGGCCAAGATTTCACCCCAAGAAATTCTGCAGTTGCTTCCCTACCACGGGTGCAAAGGTTCAGACTCCTGGTGGATTTTATTCAGTCTCATGGGACATTTGCAGCTTCTCCCAGGCTGAAAACAGGCTCTCCCCATACCTCTGTGACCGAGGCCCTGGGTGACAGAGGGGTGGGCAGCAGTCTCTGCACTGTCAGGGCTCTGCTGGTCTCTGGGCTCCCAGAGGCAGAAATATATAACTTTGCTTGCAGCAAGAGAATAGCTGGTCTCCCAGATTCCCTCCTGGCGTGTGTAAAATTGATGTACTCAGAGCAGGGCTGGAGATCTGAGCCTGCCAACTCTTGTTCCTAAATCTAGTTAACCATGTTGCCCTGTTTGAGCAATTAATTACTTTCTCAGTTGCTAGAGAGAGGGCTCAGAAATGTTGTGCAGGGATCTTAGTGTCAATTTTGAGATGAGACAGCACAAACCAGCAGAAAATACTTAGGTGGGAATAAGATTGCACTGGCCTCAAGAAAAAAGGAGTAGGGGATACCTGCTGAATATCTTTCACCCTCTCCCACCAGTGGAGTTTGCTGTACATCCCTCCGGCTGCACAAGCAGAGCTGCTGATTTTGCGTGACACGTGGGAGATGCCACAAGCTGGGCAGGACGGAGGAATCCGACATCCAGCCCTTCAGACGCCATCAGCTCCTAGCTGTGAAATGCCTGTTGCTCATGAAGAATTTCTAAGGTCCCATTCATCATGGAGAGTCTTTGCATTGTCACCTTTCACAAAGCCATGCGGATGTTGCGCAGGAAAATGTTATATCTTCTCTTCTCTGCGTACGGCCCTTCTTACCGCAGAGGCACCGAGCCATGCACAACAAACACAGAAATGGAGGATGCAATAAAACCAAAATCTGTCCCACTGCAAAGGGATCATTATAATCCAAGATGTCACTTGCATTTATGGGAAGGCATTCAATGACTCTGGCACGAATGAATCTCCGTTGGGCAGTGAAGACCATTCATCTTCAAAATTGAAAAAAAACAACAAGATTCCTTAAAACCGAATTCTTAACATATGCACGGAGCACAAAATTAGAAAACCACACTTCTTGGAAAGCTGAAAGGAAGGTCAACTTTCCCCAGGGAAGGAGTCCTGTTACATGTGAGTGAAATCAGAAGGAAATGGGGTTATCTGATAGGAAAGCAAGCTCCAGAAAAGCAAAATTTGTTAATAAGTGCGTAGGAAGGGCAGGATGGATGCATCCCCAGCTCTGCTATGGGTGACTTGGACAAGCTGTTTCACTCTCTTCTGCCTTTCAGCAACCTCATCTCTCCCAAGAATGGCTGCTTTGCAGGTATTACTGACTGTAACCGATGTTTGTAAATGACGATGGATTTCTGGGATCGGAGACACTTGAAGTGTGTCAATGCAGCTGGACAAACACATTTCCTCTGAAGGTGCACCCAAAGTGGGAGCGTAGGAAAGGCAGAAAGAGTTTGCCTCTCGTTTACTGACTTGGGAGAGAGCCTTGAATCACCCCAGAGGCGTGATGGTCTCACATCTTCTGGGTTGGGGCCACTAGTGGGACACATGGCAGTAGACGTCCTGCAACGCGCAATACGCCACCTTCACACATAGGGCTTGACACCCCCTGTCTCGTTGGAGTCTAATACATGTAGCTGTGGTTTCTTTTTCTCTTTTTTCAATTTTGGGCTGGAATAATGTGAGAGGTGCCGTGGAGCCTGATGGAGCTATCTCTGCCTGGCATGGCCCCATGGCTCATGCCTGCAATGGGGTGTGACACAAGGCCATACGGGGTTACAAGTCCTTTGGGAATATTCTTGGAGGTGATGTGGTCCCATTTACACTGCCTGTATGGAGCAGCTCCAGGGGAAAACCATCCTGCGAGCCATTCCCAGATTTTGTCTTGTAGGCACCAGGCTGGTTGGCTCCAGGGAACTTAGGGCAGAGCACGATGCACGACTTGGGTCCCGGGAGCAAAGTGGGGGTGAGAAAACACGCAGTGAAAAGGCACCGCTGGATCTGGACATGCTCTAAATAAGGCAGTTGTGTCTGAGTCTTCTCCTTGGGCACCTCCTACCAAAATCCCAGTGCTCCCCCCGTGATTCCTGCAGCCCCACGTACTGTGCTGGGGGTCCTACAACCTCCTGAGAGCCTCAATTCTCAAACAGTGCAAATACTCACCAAACACCAGGCTGTCCAGATTCAAGAGGCGTTTTATATTTCTCCTGTTTTTAAATGGGTTATAAAGAGTTAATGATTAAAAGATGTTCTGACCACATTACAGACATGTCTGTGTTAGACATGTTTTATGCGCTCATCTGAGAACAGCATTAGAGAGCATTTATAGGGAGTTTTTGCCCTCTTGGATTCTATCACAAGCACTAACAAATAATTATCCATGTTTATTAACACTTTGTAAATTTATTAACACTTTGTAAAATACCTATAAATGGAACCTTAATATATAGTAGGGCCCAGAGCAGCCACCTAAATAAAAAGGCATTCAAAGTCCCAGCCACTTCTGCAAACGTTGGCAGTGGTGTTCATGAGCCCGTGGCCCGGGGCCAGATGTTGTCAGGGCAGCTCTGGGGTTTCTCTGATACGCAGCACGAGGCTTGATGAATGCTGCTTTCTTTCTGAATTTGCAAATATTTTGTTTTGCGGGAGAAGGTTTGGAAACCCAGGTTTTCTTCTTCCATGCTGAAAGGGGGATGTAATAAAATAGCAAAAGCCTTCTTTGCTCAGCACTGTCATGGTTGTTGGGTTTGAATGCATGCACTGCCTTCAACTCCTTAACTGGGAGCTTTGCCTTCGCCCTCCCCAGCGCTGGAGTGGGATCCCTGCCTGTGCTGGGGCAGCAGGATTTAGCCCAAAGTTGATGACTGAAAGTACAGGAGAGCTGTAACAGCTTTGCGAGCTGAGCCCAAGTTATGCAACCACGGAATTGCACGTCAGGCTTCATCTCTCGCAGCTGGCATTTCCTTAACAGTCAAGCTTGAGCCTGCAAAGGTCTGAGCTCTGTGGCCTGGGAGATTTTTGGGAGCTGTGGGAATGCTCGGCTCCGTAGGAGCTGGATACTTCAGCTCCCCTCACTTCCCTTGAAATCCCAGCCGGGAGCCCTCTCGTGAGCGCAGGCACGCAGGCAGCTCTGGGCTGTGTCAGTGCGACTGCCCAAAGAGGCTGATTTTCTCTTCCCAAACTACTGCAATTTTAACAGGTTATTCCTCTGGAATGCAGGTGAGAGAGGCTGATCCGCAGGAGGAGAAGCACCATCTCATTGCAAACGATGTGCCGGATGCTTCTCTCTGCTCCAATTCAAATGTTTGCACTCTTTTTTTCTTCCTTTATCTTTCTTAGTTCAGTTCTGTCCATCTCCTGACAGTTCAGACTCACTAATTCCATGTATTCAGTGGTGGGTTTTCTTAAAATATGTCTAGGGGATTGATGCGATCAGGTTGTGGACAGAAAAGCATCCAGTGATTATCCCAAGATACAGCGTTTTTGTGTTTCAATATGAAGCAGAGAATTGCTTCTATTTATAGAGAAAATAGTGCACGATTCCTAAACAGTGTTTGGCAAATTTACATTCTCAGGGTGCCTCCTTTCCTGCAAGCATTTCATGTGTACACATCGCTAGAATTTAGAAACCCGTTGACCCTATGCATTTTGCTTTGCTTTGCCATTATTTTGCCCCCTGGTTCCAAGCACAGGAATTTCCTGCCGGCGCCTGCAGAGTGGAGCCAGCAACGAGCACTTCTCAGTTTTTGCCGAGAAACCTCTTTTCCAGACCCAGCTCCTCTCCTCATCTCAGCCGTTTCCAGCACCCCTTCCTCGCACAGCAGCCAGCGTGCACCGCTACATTAACGATTAATAACAAAGCAGCAGTAAGGAAAAAATACTTGACAATAAATCTGCTTTAATTGGGCAGGAATGTTGCCAGGTAACCTCCTTCCCTTTTGCTATCTGGGCTCTTTGCTGCTCAGCGAGGCTCTCTGAGGGCAGCCCTTTTTCCGTTAACCACTCCAGGATGCTCCTGCTGGAGGCTTACACCATCAAGGTTTTTGGTGTCGTATACACAGCGGATCAAGGCCGAACCAAGGCGACATGCACCTGACAGAGCTCGGGAGCACAGAGTTGAAGCACAGAGAAGGGCTTTATCACCGTGGCAATACAAAAAAGCATCTGGAAACCTTGAAACAAGCCCAGACTGGGCTACGGTTACTGCAGCAGGAAGCGTCACCGGTTGGGAACCGGCAGATGGTCCATCATCCTGACAGCAGCAGCTCTGCGGGCTACAGCCGGAGAGCTTTGGCCTGCAATATAAGCCCTGTGAGATGCCGAAAGCTCCTTGAGTGATGCAGAGCATCCCAGCTCCCCGCTGACTTCAACAGAGAAGACGGCACGTGGCACCAGGCAGCACGGGTTCATCCCTGAAAAACCTCAGCCTGTGGTTTTAGGTGTCAGAGCTGGGTCACCACCTTCAGCGTGACCATCGGCACACCGACACGGTGTGTGCAGGAGTGTTCCAGACACCGCTGCAGCCCAGATGTGTTGGCACAACTAATCTTGGCACCATACACAAGCACAAAAAAAAAAAAAAAATCTCATTTCATCAGTGGATATTGCCACATACACACACACAAAACCCCTCACCAGTGGGTACTGAAGCCAGAACCTCCACTGTTGAGAATCTAGGTCCCAACCACTTGGGTTACAGAAAAATCCCACCTGTGGAAGTGACTCTGACCACCCAGTGCAGTGGGGTGCGAGGACAGGTTGGGGAGCAATTAACCCCTGATTGCAGAAGCTCTGCTGGGCTCTGCGGCTTGGGACAGGGATCTGGAATCTCAGAACAAGATGCCTTAAAATATGACTGTTTGTGGAGGAGGGTTAAACAGAGCAGGTTTACTCCTCTGAGAAAAGTGACCCAGGCTCTGCCCCTTCAGATCTGGCCCTTCTTCCTTTGCTCACTTTGAAGATCCCATCTGTGAAGAGGGAGCAATTAGAACTAATTAGTGCAAGATGATGGTTGTGGTCACCAAGACCATCATTTGCACTTATTTTGGATGGGAATACAGCCTGAGCAGCTTCTAGAAAATAGCTTCACCGATCTTCTGCCTGCTTAATTTTTATGTATTTCAAACTTCAGGTTGTTGGCATCAAAGAAACGGGGTAATTACGCCCTGGGTATCTGGGAAAGGAGGAATTCAGCCGAGCAACCCTGTAAGACAAAAGGCCAGAGCAAGGTGTTGAATGGCAAGTGGGTTGTTCAGACCAGGCTTCATCAAATTTCGTTTTACTGCCTGTTGTCAAAAAATGACCTTTTCCTTCAATAGAAGGGAGAGTAAGAAATACAACTCCACCAATGCAATCCTCTGCAGTGGATAACGAGAAGAAGGAAAACAAAAGGCATTTCTTGGAAATCTCTTATTTTACTGATACCTGTAATTGCCTATTGCAGAATTGCTGGGTTTTCCTCTCTAGTTAGGCATTTTCCCTGGGTTATAAATACGTCATAAATATGCCAGATCATAAAGTTTACAAGTTATGTGAGGGCTGACTTACTGTATAATTACCTTGTTTTTGTTCTCGGGCACTGCTGTCTTCAACTGTTATTCTGCAAGATCTCTCGGGCAGCAGGACCAGCCAGAAAAATAAAAATAAAAGCAAGAAAGAGGAGGTGTCCTGGTATTCAGTGGCTCAGTTCCGACACAAACACTGCCGGGATCAGGCAGACGTGCTGGAACGCTGCGGGACTCAGGGTCAGAGCGAAAATCCCCCGGTTTTCACATTCATACACCCCGAACCACAAAAGTGCAAGTTTCCCATCTTCAGCTTGAAACCTCAGAGCTCTTGTAACCAAAAATGGGACAGTTGACAAATAGGAGCTCCAACCATGAGCTGCTGCTGAAAGACTGGCCAGAAAAGAAAAAGCGAAACATTTCCAAATAGAGAAATGTGCAAAAGCTTCACCGCTGAAGACAAAGATAATATTTGCTATGTTATCCTAACCAAATATGCCACTCAGCACTCTCTCCTTTATCACAGTTATTTTAGTGGTGTTGAGCCAGGGTTAAACTAAGTCAAAAATTCACAATTTTTGCTTTCCAGACAAGGCTGTTTCCCCAGTGAAATACAGACTCCACTAAATGTGTCTTTCTACAGATCACCCTTAATGCAGAGGCATCATTAGGTATCGCAATTGCTGTTCACTGCTCGCTTTTTCATCCTCACCATCTTGTTAATAATGTCTATGTGTAATTAGCTGTTGTATAAAATAACTGGAATCCCATCTCCTAACAGAAACCCCATTTGAAATTTCAGGCACAACAGCTACATTTTGGTGAAGTTTTAATAGGCAGAGCTTAACGATCAGGAGCTCTGAGCAGTTTTAGCCATGAGGATGCCACCAGCTCTGTCACTAATAAATTGTATGAGGCTGGGTGTAAATACAGCATTTTTATGCCGTATAATGGGTTGCGTCTATAGGAAGACCAGCGTTGCACAGAGAAGCGTGAGAGATCTCCGCGGTGCTATTAAACAATAAAATGACCATGAAATGAAAATCAAGCACAGCACGCCAGAGCCTGATGCAGCACCCATTAAAATCAAGAGAAACTCTTAATTAAGGACAGTGGATGGGGACGCTGATCCTGCAACTCATCTCAGCAACGCGCCGAGGAAGTGCTTAATTTTATGAACAGGTTTAAGCGCTGCCAACTTCAGGGGGACATCAGCACCTGTTTAAGTGTCCCTACAGCAGATAAATGAATGTAAGCACAGGCCTAAGTCCTCTGCTAAACTGGGGTCTTGGAATGATGTTTCTGGGAGAAAGAAGCATGTTGGTCTTGCAAAACAGCAGGATCCTTTTGCTGTGTCTATGTCCTCCAGAGGCACGCCATGGTGGAGAGGTTCTATTAGGTTTGACACGTTAGAGCTGTTATGGGGCTGAAGAAGCTTGTCTTTCGTTTTAATGAGACCTTTTAAATGAAAAGCAAACGCTTAGTTTCACATTTTATGTCACAGAGCTGCTTCGAGGTTGGAAAGAGACACATGAATCATAATTTTAGAGTTGCAGAATAGGATTTCATATTTCCCAACTAAAGTTTTAGAGCTCTCCAGTGTAAGAAAATACTGCTATTTTTATTTACGCTTTAAAATAATAGCGAGGCTTTGGGGAATGAAGACATTTTTCAATAACATTTTTAGAGGCCTCTTTGCAAATGTGCGGCTTCCACAAATCAATTTCGCAGCCTCCGTCCTGCAGCGGGGATCCTAATGGGAGGCACAAAAAGAGTCTCTTTTGATCCACGGTTGAATAATCACCTCCCAAAGCTTTGGGGCCCGCATCCTCAATGCCCTCCCCTCGCCTTGGTAACACAGTTTGGGTCTGTAAAGTTTTTAAGGTCGTGGAAGCTTATTCATTAGTCGTTTTGGCTTTGTTTCCCTGTTCTTCCTGATTTGGGCCAGTGCGTAAGTGAGGAATGGCACAGAGAGTCCATCCAACAGCTCGGGCTAAATAAAGCTCCCACGGAGCCGTGGTGGATCCCCAAGAGCAGCAGCGAGCGATTGCATCAAACAGGCATCTTTGACAGGTCAGACAGCCCCACTGCAAACACAACAAAGATGGCCAGGTCTTTGAGCAAACGGATTTTTGGACTGGGAAACTGCCCTTGCCTCCTTTGTTAGAGGCTTTATCCATTTATATATTTATTTATTTATTTTCCTGTAGGTGGGATATTAATTTTTTCAGGCAGAAAAGTGCTAAGAGGGCAAGGACCCAGGGAACTGATGGGGCAGATATAGGCATCTCGTGGATGTCTCTTCCTTCCCCCGTTGATCTGGTGGCACATTTTCTGAGCATAGCAAAGTTCATGGAAGTGAAGGGCTGAGATTTGGGAAGGAGTTTGATGACAAGGAGCAAGAAGGTAGACACCAGGTTAGGGCACTGTCCCCTTTCTGTCCCCGATGACCCTGAGTTTCCTAGTGCCTCAAAAGCCACCTTTGGAGATAATGAGTTGGATTCCTCAGGAGAGAAACGTAGGAAATGCTCACATGTGTAAGTCAACCAAAGCCAGAAGAGGCTCCACTTAGGTTTTCACAGTCTGAAAAAACACAGCAGTTTTCAAAATAAAAGAGAGATTAAATAAGTATCATGTAACCTATTAATATCTAAGTTATAGCCCTGCTGCTTCTTTGCTTAACAACAAACACCTCATTCTCTTCACCATATGGAATCAGAGAAACAAAGAAGTTGATTTATATTGTTCAAAATTGGACTTACGACTTACTTCTGCTGGATACTGTAGGGAACAATCTCTTGACTGGATATGCATTTTCATCCAGGGGGAAATATAACCCGGTCTCTGGTAAATACCCAAATGAATGGAAGTTCTGCTAGAAGGTTTAAAGTGTTATAGGGTTATATTTTATTTATTTTTTTTTTTAACTTGTAAATAGAGACATCTTAAAGTGCTCTTAAAGCTGCTTTACAACAATTAAGAAGGAGATTTTAAGAGACCTCAGTTCCAGGATGTCAGCCTTTGCACTTTAAATTAAATTAATAAGTCTCACAATTATAGATGTCTTCCTGCTTGAAAAGCAAGTGCGAGCCACTCATCATTCTGAAACCCATTAGCAGAGACGATTAAGCGCCTTTCCATCCCGGTGCAGTGGGGCTGTAGCACCCTAATTCAGATATAGTAAAACTTTGCTTATCACTCTCAGTGGCACTGCAGGAGTACTTGGAGTTGCCCTCCTAATGAACTCTAAATGATCTTGATCAGTGACCAAACTGATTTTCTAGTCTGTGTGTGTCCCTACAGGTTAAGGGAATTTTCCCTTGCATCGTTTTAGGGGTTCAGTGCAGGGAAATGAGGTTGGGGGCTCACAGGGCTCCGAAGCTGGCCATGTGAAATTATATAAAATCTGTTTTTCAGTCAATCTTTGACACAGAGGAAAGAATAGCTCCACTAATATCGGAAAGGGATTTTTTTTTTTTTTTTCAGTGCTGTCTCTAACTTCTTGTTACTATCCTGGAATAGAAGCAAACAGATTAATGACTCAGATGACATCATTTCCCACCACATATGATGTGTCGTAGGTTAAAGTATTCATTAAATAGATAATTCAGGCACTGTGGATTTGACAGTGCCATTTTAGGAGCAAAGACATTTTGGTCCCTGTGTTGTTCACACATGTGCAAGTGAAATAAATGCAAAACTTCAGATAATAAAATAATGCCACAACATTTTTGGCTCTATCTCTTCTTCCAAAAAGGTAAATGCATAACAAAACATACATTTTTAATGCACTCTGTGGTTGTGTATTTGTACGGCATGGTTACCGTACAGGAGTACAACTGTTAACGAGGATGTATATTTTCTCTCCTGCAACACTTCAGCCTACAATATTAAACTACAATTGTATAGTATATATGCTAAAAATATGGCAAAAATTATCCTTATTAAAGACAATGCACCAGTTGGGAGGGGGCAAAGCAAATGTATCTTGGAGGGATCTTGAAAACACCCAGCATGGAGGAGACTGGGCACATACTTGCTATATTGAACTCTCAAAGAGCACTTAGCAGGTGCTGAACGACGAACCCTCCCAAAACCCCCAGCAAGGAGGGCATTGGCGGGCCACGTTTTCAGAGAATGGTTCAATTCTTCTCTCCCTTACATCCTCAAGTCACCAGTAACTGAGGGGTGGGGATTACTATTGATCTTCAGCAGCAGGAGGAGGATTAGAATCAGTCGCCAAAAATGAGATGGAGAAGGGGGGTAGGTGAAGTCTCTGTAAGACAAGGGTGAGATGTGAAATGCTCAGGCTCATGGTTGCGTTGGGTTTGCTCAGCCCCAGCATCTCCAAGGAGGCTGGGGAAAGCTGCCTTGTTAAAAAAAAAATAAAATAATATCATGTTCATTCTGCACAATTGCAAAATATTTCCATTCAGCGGTGCCAGTGTAAACGTGGCATTTCCTTCGGGAAATGATGTCTTCCTCCATTTCAGGGGCTCTGCACTTACACTCCAGCGTGTAATTAACAATGGCAAATGAATACCAGCACGTAAAAAAGGCAGGGGAAAAGATTGCAGGTGAAATACTGGTTCCTCTGATTTCCCCTCCACCCAGTGATTGTCCAATAGCAATGACTTGTGGCCTAAGATTGCAAGATTTTAATGTAATAATATCGCCCTTTCTTAATGTGTGGATTATGTGTAACCCATCTCCCATCTGGAGAAAATCCAGAGCTGCCTAAAGGTGCACATGGGAGGTTCTGTGGCTCGGGAGCACTGTATCAGCTGGTACCTCCTCGGAGAGAATCTGTGGGAGGCAGAGCTGCCTGCGTGGTCTAAGACACAGTGTGGGGAAGCTCCATCCTGAATCCCAGATGGCCAGGTCATCCCTCCTTTCTCCCAGAGGGAATAAAGACCATGAGGTTTGTTGTGTGGCACATGGTCCCTGAGGTTTCGGGCCCGTAAGCAAGTGGTGAGGACAGATTTGGATGAAAGATGAAACTTCAGCCCATGAAAGAGAAGGAAGGTGAAGCAGGCTGGGCAGAGAAGGCTGGAGGGCAGCCCTGAGGAGAAGGACTTGGGGGTGCTGGTTTACGAGAAGACCAACATGAGCCAGCAATGTCACTCACAGCCCAGAAACCCACATCCTGGGATGCATCCCTGTCCTGGTTCTGGCAGGGATAGGGTTAATTTTCCCCAGGATCTGGCAGGGACACAGGAATTCCATCCCTTGTGATCCATGCCCAGTCCATAGCTGGAGCTGCTGGGGAGGGGGGAGGAAGTCACAGCTTGGAATGGGCTGGGGCATCCCAGGTCAGGTCGGTGAGCGGTGGTACCTTAATAGTGCTTGTACATTCCTCTGTCAGTGCTATTGTTGTTGTTTTCCTGTTCCCTTTGCTGTTTTGGTAGACTGCCTTTGTCTCAACCCATGAGTTTTGCCTTTTTCTTCTGATTCTCCCCCACAGCTGTCGGGGGTTGACAGAGCGGCTGCCTGGTTCTTGGCTGCCATCTGAGGCTGAACAGCAGCAGCGTGGGCAGCGGGGCGAGGGGGGGATTCTGCCCCTCTGCTCCGCTCGGGGGAGACCCCCCTGCAGCGCTGCCTCCAGCTCTGGGGCACCAACAGCAGAAGGACACGGAGCTGTTGGAGCGGGGCCAGAGGAGGCCCCGGAGATGCTGGGAGGGCTGGAGCCCCTCTGCTGTGAGGACAGGCTGAGAGAGCTGGGGGGGTTCAGCCTGGGGAAGAGAAGGCTCCGGGGAGACCTTCCAGCCCCTGCCAGTCCCTAAAGGGGCTCCAGGAAAGCTGGGCAGGGACTCTGGATCAGGGAGGGGAGCCATGGGATGAGGGGGAAGGGTTTTAAACTGAAAGAGGGGAGATTTAGATGAGATCTGAGGCAGAAATTCTTGGTTGTGAGGGGGGTGAGCCCCTGGCCCAGGTTGCCCAGAGAAGCTGTGGCTGCCCCATCCCTGGAGGGGTTCAAGGCCAGGTTGGATGGGGCTTGGAGCAACCTGGTCTGGTGGGAGGTGTCCCTGCCCAGGGCAGGGGGTGGCACTGGATGAATTTTAAGGTCCCTTCCAACCCAAACCATTCTGTGATTCTATGAAGCCAGAGCACACAGCCATGACTCTGTCCGTTTGCAGAGACTCAGGATGAGTAAAGTCGTGTTTGGATGGAGGATTGTGTGGTCTGGGCAAATATTTCAGAAATGGTTGTCTGATAAAATCAATTATTGGCATCTTAAAACTGAACATTATGTGGCGCATTTCATAGTGTTTCTTAAAAAACATACATTCCCACCTAACCTTTATGTATGAACAAATACATGTGAACCTCGATGAGATGTCATTGGGATTTTTTGCAGTCATCAGCGGTAACTGGAGAGGGGTGTGAAGCTGCAAACTTGAACAAAGGGAGCCACAGGGGATTTCCCCACTTGCCATGTGAAAAAAAAAAAAAAAATGGAGGATCCCTGGACTAGTGTCAGGCAGGGCTAACGAATGTCCAAGAGATGAAAGCGAACTGGATTTGGTTCATTTTCTTGCTCCTGCTCTCACAGACATTGCTGCAGCAGGTCTCTGGTGGCCCGGGTGGTGCTTCCCATGCCATGCATCTTGGGCAAGCATCTCTGCGGGGGCTCTTTCTAAGTGTCGCTGGTGCTACGTGAACAGCACATTAATTTAAAAGCAGCACGTAATAAAACCACTGCACTACTCTGTAGGTCAAGCCTGAGGAAGCATTGGCGAGGTGCTCCAGCAGAAGTGAGAAAAGACATGAGAAAAGCCCCCGCACCGGCCTGGTCAGGGTCTGTTGAACATGCAGATGGGGGAGAAAAATATCACACCCACTTTGAATTTGCCTGGTTTCTCCGCATCCATGCGCCACGGCTCTTGCCCTGAAGGATCTCACTGGATTTAGCCCTGAGGCCAGTTTGCTGCTCTCAGGGGAGCCGGAGAGCGCAGCCCATGCTCCCCACATAGCCTCTTCCCACGAGGCAGGGGAACGGGGTTATCCTCACTCCAGCCAACCACCAAATCCCCTGGGACAGCCCAGGGCAAAGCCGGGACAGAGCTCTGCACTGGTGCACGTGTAACCAGGAGAGCACAAACGTGGTGGGGGCTGCTGGGCGCATCCCTCCGGCTTTGTTGCCTCCAACGCCTTGTTGCACACTCGTGCTGTGATTTGCTCAACATCTGCCAGGGCAGGGGAGAACGTCCTGCTCGTGGGCTCATTAATGTTTTGGGTTATGTTACAGCAGGTAAAGATTTGCATTCAAGAAATGTTTTTGCTTATTTGCCCTATTTGCTGCTGAATAGATATTATCCCTGAGAAAAGTTCAATAAACCTTTGTAACATTACACGTATCCCATAAACACAGCAAAATGTTATTTCCGAAAATCTTGGCGCAGGCCCTCGGAGGAGCATACCAAACTTGTGTTTCGCAAAAAAACCCATAGACAGACTGATGAAATCCTGTCTTGCAGCGCAGAACAAAACCATATTTCAGCCGCGGTGCCGAGCAGAAGCATGAGGCAACCCTGCCCTGGTGACTCCTGTCCCGGCTTGCTTCAGAAGCGTCTTCCCTCCCTGTCCATAGTATTCCCAATGTCTGTAGAATTGAGCAGCTATTCTTTTATTTGCATCACTATTAATAATAATTTTTGCAGCAGCAATTTCTTTGGACTATTATAAGTGATGCGCTAACAGAGATTCCCAAACCTTTTACTTAAGGATATTTACTGTGAAAGGACCCTCAGCTTATTTTATCCCCTGGCAGTTGTTTCAAGGGGGTTGAGCGATTACTGCATCCATTTCTCTAAAATGAATAGGAAACTTTTTGCTGTTCTCTTCACCTTCAGTCTCGAGGAGTTGCTGTAGCACTTGCAGCACCGCCACAGATTTATAGGGCAGACAAACATCGTAAAACAATCCGGAATAAGTTCATCTTTGAACGGGTTTCAGACCACAAGAATTTTGAACTCTTACTGTGCTAGCGGCTCAGGCGACTATCAGGGTTTTGTTTTGTTTTTTTGGTTTGTTCTTTTTTTTTAAATGCTTGTTCAAAATTAAAGGCGTTTTTATGCCAATTTAAATAGGGAGTTGAAGATAAAATTCCAGCCAAAATACCCTACATCTCTGTATTCCCCAAAATAGGTTGGTTATTTTAGCTGAAAAGGCTACGTGTTAAACAAGATAGACTTGTGCAGAGAATACTTTTTCCCTGTACCAGACTAAACATTTAAATACAGTGAAGTTGTTTTTATATAAATTCCTGTTAAAGATTAATGTTAAGTGAAAAGATAATCTTATAGTGAACCAGAGGGTAAAAAGCAATCCGCTGGGAGGACGAATGTTTTGGAATTATTATTTTTTGGGGGTATATCTTAATAAAATGCTACTTTGCTTTAGAGGTAGTTTTCCAGAGATATTGCAAATTTTTATCAGGAGCTGCATAACTTCAGGAAAAATACATTAGAGCCACGTGCTCTTGTAGGGCTGTGCTTATGCAGTTGGGTTTTTTTTTTCCTGATTTGTATTCAGATAGCAGTATTTGGGGAAACGCTGGGCAAGGGAACAACTTAGAGAAAAGTTGCAGATAGGGAAGAAGTCACACTTGTACCTCAGTGCAAAAAGGAAAAAAATATGAATTGTATGAAAAAAAATAAAAAAAAGGAAATCTTATCGTTCTGGTTCTCCTCCTGGTCCTCTACAGTTTGTGGGCTGAATTATACCCATGGCTTTTGCCGGAGGCGGAACCCATCCCCCTCCCTGCAGGGAGGAGGACCCGCAAAACTTTGGCTGGGGCTGGGGGGGCTTGTACGGCTCCTGCCCCCGGCTGAGGGGCTGGTTCCATATGGGGAGCTGGAGGAGTGGAGCGTGGGCTGCTGGGGGCTGTCGGCAAACGCACAGGTGCTTCTGGCTGCCGGGGGCCCTTCCTGGAAACGGCCGGTGCTTGGTATCGCATCCTCACCCGCAGTTGGTGGTTCACACCGAGACATCTACGCCTTGCAGAGCCTTTCTTCCCAAACCTGAGGCCCCGCGACGAAACCCAGCGTTGTTTCTTGGCTGCCAAAAGGGAGGCGCTGCTGCCTCTCCCCCTACGGCTTCCCGGTCACAGCTGGACGGGTGAGGATGACTTTGCTGCTCTGCTCCTGCCCCAGCCCCTTCTGCTTCCCTCAACCCTGAGCTTTAAAGGTTGAATGATGCCAAGAAGTTTATGCAAACGTGACCGTGACCCCGGCATTGAAGCTGGAATGATTTTTGGGGGCGGCTCTCCGCCCTCCTGGGGCTCGGCAAAGCCGTGGTGGGTTGCAGTGGAGCTGCTGGATGTCCCAGGAGACCCAGGGTTGTGCTGTGATTGGGGCGGTGAGGGAGGTCTTGGGGTCCTGAGCCAAAGCTTTAGCTGCTTTCCCATCTGCAGAGCCGTTTTGGTCTCATTCTGCCTGTCTTCAGGTGTCTCTGTAAGCCAAGCGTTCACATTTTCTTGAGGGAGGAAAGGGTGCGAGGGCATTTCACAATGTTTTTCCAAGAAAATAAAGCTTTCACTGTTCCCTCTCCCCTCAATGACTCTTGGAGCCGTGTATCACTGGGCTGAGACGATTTAGGAAGCACTTCCAAGGGTGCTTTGCTGGGGCACGTCTCCTGGAACAGGAGGTGGAGCAGAGGCTCCGGTCGGATGCCCGGCAAGGGCGGGTGATCTTGGTACGATCTTATGGGGTTAGCGCCGGATAAGGCTGCTGGAAAGTTGATTTTGCTGGTTTCCCTGCTGTGGGGGTGTTCATGAGGGTTAATCGTGATCATTTTTGTTGTTGTGGAGTTTTGGGGGCTGAGGGAAGTGTTTTCTGCCAAACTTCTTTTTTTTTTTTCTTTTTATTTCTTTAATAGACAGTATTTCTCCCCAAGCATTGCATTAATAAACAAGCCAACTGCGGGACAGGAGGAGATGCAGCAGAGATAGCTTTCAAACGATGTTTGTTTTGTCAAATAAAACCATTTTCTTTCTCAAAATAAGGAAAAAAAAAAACCCCATACATTTAGATTATGGTGCAGATACTTTTCATGATCTGTGGCCAACAGGAACAAAACATTAACTTGACTCTTCTCAACAAGTTGATTCAAATTTTAACTCTTGTAAAGTTAGCTTCTCTGTACAAAAAAATAATAATAGAAAAGAGGGATGTTTCTGAACGTATAAAGAAAAGTGAAACCTGTCTGGCTCCTGTTGCCAGTGTTAAAGGCTACTTGACCATAAATGGAGTGTTAAATACTTTCACTTCTAATAACCCATAGTGTTCTATTAATCATTCTCTCTGAATATTTTTTTAAATTTTTTAAATCTGATAGTACTTCGACCAGGTAACTGATACTGGATATTACTTCGAATGCAAATACTGCATGCAAAAAATGGTAGAGTTGTTTGTGTATGACTTAAGGTTAATCAAGCTTTTAACTTTTACATTTTGACTTGTGACTCTCCTAAGTGTGTGACCTTAGTGTTTCATTAACACTATTTTGATTTTATTGCCTGCTACTCTTTAAAACTCCTAAAGTGAAACTGTAATGGAAGTGTTAAAACCTGATTCTTGGGAAATCCGTGTGCTGTTTCATTCCAGTAACACCGTGATCAGAAAGTTTTTTGACTATGTGTGAGCCCAGGATTTTCCCCCCTCTTTAGGGCTGGGATTCTCACACTTATTAAATCTTGGGGTGCTGTGTATGTCTGTGCTCCCAGCCCTGTGTGCCCCAGTCCTGCCCCGGCTGAGCTGCAGTGTTTGCCCTCATTTGTTGCCATCTTTGGCTCCAGTCTCTGTGTTTATGTTGGAAAGGGGTTGCAGGGAAGGGGTTGCATCAGGGGGAAGGCAAAGGCTGTAGGAGGGTTTTCTTTTTCCTGGGATTCATGCCATAGTGTGTGCTCCCCCTGCAAGTTTGAGAAATGAAGTCCAGGTGATGGACTTCTCTCTAACACTGTCCTGGACACCAGAATTCAGTGACTTTAAATAAGGACTTTAGTTCCACAGATATCACCAGGCAGGAACAGGCACTCTTTGCTGGTTAAGAAGGATGTAATCTCTAAAAAGTAACCACAAATGGCTTAGGATGTCCTAACATCACCCTTAAGTGCAGGTTTGGTCCTCCTGCCAGGGCACTCAGTCTTGTGAATCATCAGCATGACTTTCTGCAATACCTCTGTTTTACTCAGTTTCTCCTCTGTGCCCAACCTGGTATGAGATATGAGATGCAGGAAGTTTAATTTAACTTTCCAAGTTAATTAGTGCATTCTGCGGCCTCCTCTTTGGTCAAACCCTTGCATCATTGGCCCATCCTTGCAGGATGGATAGGGCAGATAGGACCCAATATGATCCTATCTCTCCCTGCCACAGCAGCTGAGCTGTTGATGCATTTCTTGGGTGGGATCCAGTTTAGCAGGTATCACGTGGGGTTTTTGTTTGTTTGTTTGTTTGGGGTTTTTTTTTGTTTGTTTGGTTGGTTTTTTTCCCAGTAAGGGTTTTTACCCTTTTGGATGCCTTTTGGCTCAATTTCCTTTCTAGGTCCTGAGTTCCCTTTCCCCACCTGGTCCAAGACCATTTGTGCTGAAGGCAGAGGTGAAAACTTTGAATATGCATCGTAGACCATGTCTAAACCTAGATATGAAGAACCTCAAGCAATTGCTAAAATGTCTTAGGCCAAGGAAGGGCTTGAGGAAACATGCTTCACTGTCCCATGGATACAGCAGGTATCTCCCAGGATGAATTTAGGGATATGACAAATGGTTTCATGCCAGAAGAGTTGGGGAGTGTTGTTATGTCAATGGTATGATGAGAAGCGATATGCTCCGGTGCTGCCATGAAGCAGACAAGTGTGGCGTTGGCACGCCCAGCCTGCTGGAGTGGTCCCTGGGTGCACGGGGAGCACCCTGTATGTGCTGCCATGGGGCCACCCACGATGGGGCTCACCCACAGCAGCGTGGACATGGGCTGCTCAGGGCTGAGATGTGATGACTGCCCTGGGGGAAGGGCCAGGACCCGCACACCCAGCGGGGCTCTATTGCAGTAGCCATCGTCTAGCACTTTGCTCTTTTGCTCAGAGATTTGCAAAATCGTTTGAGTCTCCTGTGCCCTCACTTCAACTTGTGTCGGGAAGAGGTGAAAACTACCTTTCGTGGGCATGTCCAATAACTAAAAAAAATTGTGGAAAATAAATTTCCTTTTCCCAGTGAGCATCTGTCCAAAGATTTCCTCTCTTCATTGCTCCTTCTTCAAATCAGGGTAACTTTAAAATGCCATTGGTCATATATTTTTGCTTTCTGCTCATGTCTGTTTAAATACAACTCCAGCTTGTCTCTTATAAAGTGAAATAAATTGACATATGTTGATTCCTCCTCTTCCTCCCCTCCAACCCATCCTCCTCCGTGGGATTGCAGTGCTTGGCTGGGAGCCTCGGGCTCATCCCAGGGCACTGGGAAGATTACACCAATATCGCAATTCCTTTTTGTAAAGTTTATGTTTGCAAAGATTTTTCCCTCTGTTTCTTGGAGTATGGGGTCTGCTACTTCAAATGTAAGTGTATTTCCCCCCTATTTGAGGAATAAGTGCTAAGGAATAAGCATTGCTAATGTATTTGGCTTCTCTTTCCCCACTGTTGCAATATAAACTGAAATTAGAACTTTCGTCTCATGAAATAATCTGTTAATTTTAAAGGCCATTTTGTCCTTGTATCAAAAGGGTAATTTCAGAGGAATTGAACTTGAACCAGCTGATTCATTTTTTTCTGATTTTAGTGTAGGATGAATAGTCCTGGATATTACAGTAATACACTACCAAGGGCAGCAGTAATTTTGAGCTGTTTCTCACTGAAGCATTCCAGTTCTTACTAGGAAATATCAATAGCAGCAAAGAAAATGGCATTTTTTCAGGACCTAGACACTTTTCTCTGGTGAGATTGCTGTGTGCTGTGACACTCGGACTGTAAAATAAACAACTGTCATCCTGGAGGCAGGGTAAGGGATCAGAGCTGTTTGCGCTGCCCAGCAAATGCTGTCTGTTCAATGACTTTAAGTCACTGGGTCTGATGTGTCTTGGTAACCTAGAAATGAAAGGCACCTTAGCTAGTTTCCTAGGAGGTAGATCTTGTTTTCGCTGTATATTTATTGAATCTATTCTCTGGCTGGGAAGCTGAACAAGCCTCTGTTTTCGTTTTTTGCAATCATAGCTTGGCAGAGAGCTGCTGCTGCTGAGGTTACCACCAACTCCCCACCCCAGAGAAGGGTTCTGGTTTTATCCAGCACCACTTGGGACTCCTGAGCAAAGACACAGCAACAGCAGTTCAATGAGTTCATTAGACCTTTTGGCAAATCAGTTGGGCTGCTCGTAGGAAACCTCAGCGCCTGCTCCTGCTCTTTGTGGTGCTAGTTTTGCATTTTTCTCATCTGTGAACATTATAAAACACTCAATTCCTAATGTCAGCGAAGCTCAGGTGCTTTCTTCTAAATCCATTTTGAGGCAAACTAGACAAACAGAAACCAATAATTTCTCTCAAGGAAATTTAAAGCAATGACTTTCCAAGTCTACAGGGCCTTGTGCTGAGCTAGACTGGCCACCCAAGGGACACCAGGTCTACCCAGGGGATTGCAAGATTTAATCTACTGTTGCTCTTCCATTAATCATCTTTTGAAGGGGCTGTTCCCAATAAAAATGCTTCCTGTTGGTTCAAGCTCAGGTATTACTTGTTGGGAGCCACAGCCTGGATAAATGAAATCAGTATTTTTGCTGTGGGCAAGCTGAATTTTTGCAGATGCTCATGAGCTGCTCTGGCCAAGATTGAGCGGCTCTGCCTTGAAGGAGAGAGTAAATGCAAATAAAAGCAATCAATCAGATCAGCTTCATTTCTTCTCTGCCAGGTTGGGGCAATTGTGTCTTGGAAGAAGTCTTTCCCTGAGCAGAAACAGCATGTGCTTCCAGGGAAAAGAGTGAAAGTGCACGGTGCGATTCACTGTGCAAATAGGTGTGGTATGGCAGAGGAATAAAAAATACTGGTTTAGTGTGAGTTTGACCTCCTTCTTAAATAAAAGAAAACACAAGTGTTATAGGAGTGGGCAGTAGCCTTCTTAATATACTCCTAGAAACCTGTGAGGTGACAACACAACATATGCCTGAAGTATCGAAACATGCTGTAGTTCAATTTTCACCATTTTCTTTCCAGAGAGAGAAGTTAAACATATCCCTTACCTCAAATGACCTTTGCAGGAGGCTGAATCATTTGCATTTTGATGCACTGGCATTTTCTAAACCAAAGAGACATGAGAATTTTTATCACCTTCAACAACTGTGTTGCCAGGGGCAACGCTCATGAATCTGCTTACCAGCATCAATCTCTGCATGCAGCAGAGGGCGGTGTTTGTGTGTGAAAAAATGCATATTTATAGAAAAAATTATAGAATCTCTCTTGAACCTCGGGCAAAATTTGGGGTCTGAGACTATCGTATTGCTAATAGCCATGGTAACGGTATCAATCAAATTCACATTTTGATTTGTTTGCTTCTGACTGTGTGTTATTGGGAAAATGCTGGTAGCGTATTTTAATTTATACTGGATAATCCCTGTCTCAAAGGGCTTGTAATTTAAAAATATACCTCCTGATGCATTGCTGCTGTCTTCCTTGATAACACAGCCTTCCCTGGCTCCAATTCCGAGGATACTGTCTGCCCTGTTCTAAAAGGAAAACTATGCAAGGAAAAATAACCCATTAAATATTTGCTATGGTTGTTTAGATGAGAAAACTGAAGCACGGTAAAACTCCTGACATCCATTTCCTTAGCTGAACTTTTTCAATGCTGGCTATCTGGCTTCAACCTAGTGTTAGATTGTGCTCTGCCAACGGTGCTGTTGGATTTCTATTAGCATAGACATAAAAGTTATTTAATTTTTGGTATCCATTTTAAATTGAGAATGAGACAGCCATGCTGTGTTTTGGGGGACTCCTTGAGTCCTGCTCTGGCTCTTGCTAACCTTTGGGGAGACCTTCAGGACATTTTCTCTGGGCTTTCACTACCACCATCTTTATACGGATGAGGCTGATGGTTCCCGATGTTTTAAGGCATTGTGTACTTGCAGCCCAGAAAGCCAACTGCATCTTGGGCTGCATCAAAAGAAGCGTGGGCAGCAGGGCGAGGGAGGTGAATCTACTGCTCTGCTCCACTCTCATGAGACCCCACCTGGAGTCCTGTGTCCACCTCTGGAGTCCTCGGCACAGGAAGGACATGGAGCTGTTGGAGCAGGGCCAGAGGAGGCCCCGGAGATGCTGGGAGGGCTGGAGCCCCTCTGCTGTGAGGACAGGCTGAGAGAGCTGGGGGGGTTCAGCCTGGAGAAGAGAAGGCTCCGGGGAGACCTTCCAGCCCCTGCCAGTGCCTAAAGGGGCTCCAGGAAAGCTGGGGAGGGACTCTGGATCAGGGAGGGGAGCCATGGGGCTCCAGGAAAGCTGGGGAGGGACTCTGGATCAGGGAGGGGAGCCATGGGACGAGGGGGAAGGGTTTTACATGGAAAGAGGGGAGATTTAGATGAGATCTGAGGCAGAAATTGTTTGCTGTGAGGGGGGTGAGCCCCTGGCCCAGGTTGCCCAGAGAAGCTGTGGCTGCCCCATCCCTGGAGGGGTTCAAGGCCAGGTTGGACGGGGCTTGGAGCAACCTGGGCTGGTGGGAGGTGTCCCTGCCCAGGGCAGGGGGTGGCACTGGATGAATTTTAAGGTCCCTTCCAACACAAACCATTCTATGATTCTAAGATTACTGTGCAGGAAAGTGGAGTGATGCCCACTGAGGGTCGGTGGGCGCTGCAGCAGCTCGGTGTCCCTGGACATTTCTCTATCAGAGGCTGCCGGGAGCCTGGGAAGGGAGGTAGAAACCAGACTCTTAAATTTTTTGTTTCTGCATTTAAGAGGAAACTCTCTGACAAATCAGACAAGAAAATGACATGTTGCAAGAAATAGTGAAGCCACTGGTAGGCTGATGGTGTCCCTATTTAACTTCCTAGCAAGTTTTTTTTTTTTTTTGGGGTGTGTGGGGGGGGGGGGGGGTTGGGTTTTGTAAGAGGAAAAAAAATTGTCCTGCCTCTTACAGAGAAAAACAGCAGGAGCAAGCTGCCCTGCAGACAGATGCTCAGTGCAAGTCTCCCCTTGCCAAACAGTCACTTCGGAATATGTTTTATGGAGACTTAATTAACACGAAATCTCTTATTAAAAGGAAAGGCTCAACCTCCACCTGATACCTTGCTTTCAGACTGCGCTTCAGCTGGGGAACTGATAATGACTGATGTATAGGAATTTATCCGGCTTTTGTAGCATCCTTTCAGCACAGATCCTGCCCCTGTTACAGACCCATATCTATGGGATGGGTCCCTGAGGGACAGGACCAGAGCGCAAAGAGGTTTTGCCTTGTGGCTACGTGCAGTAAACTTGGTAGTTAGCTGTAACCTACAACAGCAATGTGAGCTCACTATCTATTTTTTGTTGAGTAAACATCTTGAATAACTTCATTATGTTAAGTAGGAACCCTTATAGTTATGTGGTGTTTTGGTTTTAAATAAACTTCCGTGAATGAAAGGGTAGAAGGTGGTGGGGTGATAAAAAGGGTACCAGGAAAACCAAAACCTTCTTAGAATAAGGAAGGGGAAAACCGTAAGGGGGAAAAGAGAATAAAACCAGTAGCTAAAGCGCTGAACGGTCTATAAATAGCAATAAAGTCAGATTGGGGAGTAAAATACCAAATGGACTTTTGCTGCCACTGACAATTAACCTCTTGCAGTGTCCCTGACCGTGGAAGAAACTTCATGATACACCACATAAGCCTTTCTCTGTCTATAAATACACACTGACTTACAGGGTGCGGTGTCCAAACCCGTGTGGTTTGGCTGTCCAGACATCAGGTGTCAATGCAGCCTCTGGGGCAGGAGTCCGGGCTTTTCATTCTGGTACCCTCTGGGCTCTGAAAGATGGAAGAGACGTTTGCGCCACTGGTGTCAGAGCCAAAGGATGCAAAACTGGGGCCAGTGCCAGGAAAAGCTGCTGAAAGCAAAGGTGGATTCTGCTGCTTTTCCAGAAACGTCTGCAAATGCAGGTGTATATTGAGAGGGTCAGGTTTTCTCACTGGCCTGATTTTCATGCTGTTTTGGGGGTGATGGGGATGCAGCTCAGCCACTGGTCTGGGTGAACGGATTATTCTGATTTAGGTTCAGACTCTTGCATGGGAAAATCAGGGTGTGAGGGACAAGAAGACAGTGAGACCCCAAGTTATTCCTGGATATTAAGAACCCCCCCTATACAAACAACACGTAGGATCTGCTGTTACAGCCCCTTGAAGGTGCTGGTTGGTTTGACAGGGAGGTTTCCCAGGGCCAGGTCGCTCAGCGTCACACGGCTGAGGGAAGCAGCCTGCCCTGCCTCATTCACCCATCAGCACTGCAGCTGTAACAGACTTCGCACTTCAATAAGTATTTATCACTTCTTTTTTTTTTTTTTTTTTTTAATAACTGCACCTGCAAGGAAGTTATTTCATATATTCAGCCCTCATCTGCCATCAGCTGCAGTGACTCGGTCCTGGGGCATGGTGACTGCAGGGCTGGACCACTGTCCTTGCTGAGGTCTCAGCTGAAGGCTGGTGAGATGTGTTTATCCCCTGGTGTGCTCTCAGCTCCCTCTGGCCAAAGTGTCACTTGTGTGGCATGGTACCAGGTGATACATGCATGCAATGGTCTGTCCCCAGGGGAGAGGTGTCTTTGAGAGTTTCTCTAACACCTTTTCTTCTCTCAGGGCACTTCTGTCATGAAATGACTGGGGAGCCATCAGCTGACAGCCAGTGTTGGGAGTACATGTTGAACGTGGTTGTATTCCCTAAGGGGTTCTGATGTCCCTTCTCAGAAAAATATTAGTCCTGGGTGGTTCTTTCTGTCTGTGAGAACAAACTTGTGCTGAATGATCTGAAATGCACGCTATCCCCGTTCCCCCAGCCCCTTCCTGCAGAGTCCAGCCTCCGAAAGTCAGGACAGAGATGTGCTTGTAGGAGACCCAGGATGAAACCTTCCCTGTCGCTGGCCACAAATCTTACTGAAATGCTCACAGGGACTGGCTTATCACATTCATTTATTGACTTCTTCTTTCTAAAAGGCTTTTGAACAATTGAGGAAGTGATAACTGATGCTTGGATTTCACTTCCTATATCACGCAGACTTCCACTAAAGTCCTCAAAGCCTCCTCACTTTTTTCTTTTTTTTTTTTTTTTTGATTTAATGAAAAGTGTAAAGTCATTTTATTTAAGTGTAGTTACATACAGAAACTTAGGGCAAAATCATATGACAGTATAGTATGCATATTGAAAAAGGATATGAAGTGTTATTGGAAACTCCCATGGAAAAAACATGAGTTAATTTTATAAGTCGCAGGTGGCATATTTTATTAAAGGATGTCATAATCTCTGAATAACTCATAGAAAGTCTAAAACAATTGCTACACTTCACAGCTGCTTAATTTCTTCCACCTTGCCGACACGTGATTAGGAAGGGGCATTTGAGAAACTACCAAATACCACTTGTGCAAACTGGCTGAGGCTTTCGGTGAGAATCTTTAACCAAAGGGTCTTCAGTTCATGTAGATTAAACTGAAAACCATTTTGGATGCATCCTTTGGGCTTCTTTTTCTTATTGAATGGCCACAATGTAATAAAGGCTTAATCTTCAGGCTGATCTTCCTGAACTGGAAAGCAAAATATCTGCTATATGGAGGGACAGGCTGAATAGGTTCAGCTCCATGGAGAGCAAGCTGCCGGGGCAGGAAGATCTGTTTTCTGTAATTTTAAGGAAAATATTTCAAATCTGCCTGACATTTCACGGACCCTAGCTGCTGGGGGTCTGCGAGAGCCATTTCCCATGTGAATCCCGCAGTGCCTGACGGGATGTGCGTTCACCCCTTTGCTGTACAAAGTGTCTTCCCACCAGGTATTTGCCCGTTTTGCACTGGAAGAGGAGGAACACCATCCCCTTTGCCCTCTGATCAACTTTGTTTGAATCAGTCAATGAGTTCAAAAGGCACAAGGAAGGGAGAGGTGTGCGGCCGCGTGATCTCACCACCTCACCGAGCACCTGCTCCTCGCTCCCTTAGGAAACACTTTCTGCCATTATGCTGAAATACTGCTACCACAAAAACATTCACAGAGGTGCAACGCAAAGGTTATTTCAAAGTTAATTTTGGCACCAGTGTGTAAACCTTAGTTGGTTTTATTTTTTGGTTTGAATTTTTTTATTGGGGTTTGGGTTTTTTTGTTCTTTTTTTTTTGTTTTGTTTTGTTTTGTTTTATTTTTTTTTATTACTTTAAATATGTTATAGATAACTTTCATTATCAGTTTAAGATGTGGTCAGCGTAAGAAGGAATCTCTGTATGCCCTGACTGTCAACCTCTGAAAAGGTGAGACGGGCACTGAGCAGCCGTAAGAGGCAAGACCTGGAGTCTCAGTTAATATTATTTAGGTCTTATGAGTTACCCCTCGGTGAGAAACCTCTAATTTTGTTGCTGATGGAATCAAATGACCAAATGTTATCACTGCAGTCACTTGATATTCTTCTTTCTTTTAAAATATGTTACCGATTCATTGAATACACATGCTGCCTAAGGTCTTAATAGTTCTCCAAAATCAAACATCTGCTAATTTGGGAATTAAAAGTTCCACTCTCTCTTGTAGATCTTGTGTACGAGCTTCTCCCTTTCCTCTTCTCTTAGGTATCGCTTTACCACCCCAGGCCAGCACCGCTGCGAGAAGTTAATAAATCTCTCTTACAAGGCACTAACACTTTCCTGATTGGTTTTTGAATGAAGTACTACATGCATACAGCGTGTTAACCCTGAAGCCCAGCATTGACACCTCATTATTTTCAGCTTCCTTGAGCAGTTTTCAGGGGCGCCCTGTACCTGAAAATCCTCGCTCTTTTCTTTCTGCAAAGGAGGAGCACAAGCCTGCTGCAGGTAATAAGTTAATTCATTGGAAGGGCAGGTAAAGAGAACACTAAATGAATTTTTTCTAAATAAATAAGACCACGTAATGATTTTTATGGCCTGGTTCATTGTCCTTGAGCTCTAGGAATTGGCCATATGGAGATGCTTTGCCTAAAAGTATTAGGTCTCAGAAGTTAATTCTAGCGCCTGGAAGGGGTGGTGTGTTGGGAAAAACCTGAAAGATGCACAGGGTCATCCTGGTTCCTTCCAAACCCTCCCTGATGCTGTCGGATGACGCTCTGGTCCTGTAACCCCGGTTTGTGCTCCTGCATGGTGGGGCCATACTGCCCCTCTTGGCTCTGGCACCTCCTGCACTACAGCCACCGTGCCCTCGTCCCGCGTCTTTATGGGGGGTGCAGAAGCCAAAACATGAACAAATGAGCTGATCTTGCAGACCATGATCCTGGCTCAGAGAAAATACAATAATTTTATATTAAAAAAAGTCTTTTTACATGATTTTGGGGTTTATAGCCTTTTGGGGTCACCATGAGTAGTCTTTTCCTACAACTACATCTGTGTCTTGTCCCACTGCATAACCAGGACAGAGGTGCAGAGACCCGTCCCACCAAGATAGGGACTCTGAAAACTAATAAAATCTGAGTCTTTTCTTATATATAAAAAATCCCAAAACACGCGCATAAACCTGTTTTGGTTTAGGTTTTGGGTTTTTTTTTAACACAGATTATTCTGAAGGACAGAGCTTTAAGAAAGGCACAAGACATGGTTTTCCAAAGCTTTCGGTGATATGGTGTAGGTTGGTCACCTGGAGACCAAGCAATGGAGATAGCGTGGTGTAGGAAAACCTTCCGCTTCTCAGCATAACCAGCAGGATTTGCATGGTTTTGCTACAATATTGCTACAAATTGGTACAAATAACACTCCCTCATTTGTAAACTGCCTCTTCTGGGGTGGTGGTCATCAGTGGCAGTCCCGGGTCGTGAGTGGAGACTCTCACTGTTTTTCTTGGGATTCTGGCAAGCAGTGGCTATTGCCATCTTCTTCTGGTCCTTCAGCTGCCCCAAACAATCCTACACTAGAAGCACGGAAGAGCGTCCTTTTACAGAAGGTTCTAGCACCCAGTTAGATACCAACAGGTCTCGTGAGCTGCCATGCAGGTGTCGCTGCCTGTGTCTCTTCTTCACTGGAAGTTTGCAGAAGTTATAAAAGTGATATAACGTGGAGGAATGCCAGCTCTGTGTGTTTCCAGGTTAAAATGCATCAAATTAAAGCCAGGTCTAACTTTAACAGGTCAAAAATAAACTTCAGGTAGGAAATTAGGCTTTTTCTTGTGGTTTTTTTTTTTCTTTTTTATTTTATTTTTTTTATTTTTTAAAGATCATCAGTGAGGTTTCAGAATGATCCTCTAGCAGGAGCAAGGGAAGGAAGAAACCTTGTAGTTGCCCATGATAGCAAAGTACTAGACTTCATAGCCCAGGGAAGTCCCCTCAAGCTTTATAGTCAGAAAGAAACCAAACTCTGTGAAGGGAGGCTTTGCTTGGCAGCTTTGTAGAAGCAGTGAATGTATTGAGAAAATCCTGAGTGATTTATTTCTCTCGTAGTACTATTATTTGCTGTTTGAATCAAGAGAGCAGTCTTCCTGCTGCTTGAGCTGCAATCCAGCATCATTAATAAATAGCACTGGTAAGAAAGTGAAGTGGGTAAATTGTCAGCTCCCCTTTGGAAGCTGCCCTGATTAGAATATCCATTAGTATAAATTGTATTTTTATGGTTAACCCACCGGGCTAAATATGAAACTGCATTAAGCTATTACGCTCTTTGTAGCCACTAAATTGAATTACCTGGTGCATCTGTTTAGTAAACTGTGAAACCTGAAGAGTTTGGCAATCATTATTATTTATTTTGTGCATTTTAAATCTCTCCTTTGACTAATATGTAGGCTCTGTTGGGCTTTGGTTCACAGCATTATACCCCTCTGCGTTTAAACATAGTTGCAGAGTGCTGAAAATTGGATGTTAAGAAAATTGCCTTTTTAACTTTGCAGCGTGCATACCGTAATTCATTTTTACTCCGTAGGCTCCAGTGCCAGAAGATTTGGAACACTTTTTTGTTTATATGAAAGATGATCCATTTAAAATGGGTGAAAACTGCATTTCAAATTTCCCTGCCTGTTCAGATCAATGCTGACAGCTCAGCTTACATTGAATGATTTAATGCATTCCTCCACCTGCTAACCGAGAGAACGACTTGACCCTAAAAAATCTGTGCAGGGTGGAAAAAAAAAACAAACCCATCTTTAAATCTCTTTCTGACTCACGGGGAAAGTGTGTTTCTCATTACTGCTTAGGGACATGCCTATATCAGGGTAGCGGAGACCCCTGAGCTGGTTTTGCCTGGGTGGAGGCTGGGACTGGAGGGAGCGTGGTGCAGAGCAGCTGGTCGAGGCCGGGGAGGTGAGTTAATCCTTTTGGTTTTACTCCTGCCCTGGTGTGTGAAGCCTATGAAATGCTTTGAGTGTTTATTGGACTGAGGTCTCCTCTGCCTTCGCTGTGTCTGCGCTGGAGTTTGTTGCGTAGCGTAGACGTGGCGATGTCCCGACCTCTTTGTGCCCTGCTCTGCCCTGTGTTTTCTGCCTCTTCTCGCTCACGGTGTTGTTCCTCCTGCTGCTCGCTCCTGCCCGTTTTCAAGCTCTGAAAGGCATCAGCTCTTGCAACGTTTTTGCAACTTGTGCAACTTTTTTGGAAATTCTCAGCTCCTGCAAGCGTGTGGCTGTGGGGAATATCGGCTCGCAGAAAAGCGGTACTTGGGTTTTTCCATAACCTCAAGGGCAAGAGCTTATTGGCCTCGCTCAGGTTACCCTCAGGGCTCTGAAGCTGTGAGGAAACAGAACCAAACGCTTTTTGAAGTTTTCTATTTCCTGACTGCTTGGGCTTGGTAGCCCCAGAGCATCATTCCCACCTCCATCTGCTCTCCTTGTTTCCTACGCTGTTCTTGGCCCTTCTCCAAACCCATGGAGCATCCCATCAGCTGAGGGGCTGGTGGGAGGAGGGCATCCTTTACTACCCAAGCTTGTGCATGATTGCTTTTCCATATATAGACCTCCGGTGGGGTTTTTTGGAGCTTATAGGAACAGGTAGGTGCTGTGCTAGTGAAACCTGGAGTGAAGGTGCCTCTCTGTGTCTTCGCTCCCTGCCCGGTGACCGGGAAGCAGGAGCAGCCATGGTCTCCGCTGTAAGCGGCACTAGGGAGAGCTCAGGGCTCGCAGCCACGCTCCTGCTGCTGGTGCTCCGGCAGGAAGCGAAAACAGCCGCATCGGCTCCGTCTTAGCCCGAAATTCCCAGATGCCAGCAACTTCTTGAGATATTCACAACTCCTAAATTTGCACTAAAAACAAACAAAAATGCTGACAACCAGAGCCTGCTGATTTCACTGCTTAAAACACAGTTTTACTTTCTTTTTTTCCTCCCTTCTCCTAAAGAGCTAAGGCTTGATGCAGAGAGCTGGATCAGTCTGACTCCTGAATCATCACTAGCATTGTCACCCACGCCAGCTGCAGAACTTCATGCTGTTGATGATCCTTAGCCAGTTTATATTTGCTTTTCTTTGAGCTTGCAAGGCTGGAAGGGAGAACAACGGAACCTCTACCCTGCGAGGTTATCCTGCCCAAGACTTAAATTTGAAGTTTCCTATTTCTGCTTTTAATTGAGTGTCTTTTTAAACTACAGCCACCTTTCAGCTTTCTGTTCAACCTTTGTTGCTTAGTGCTGGAGGTGACAGGACAGGTTTGGCTCGGCTGTGTACCATGGGAAGTCAGGAATGGGCTAGGAAATGCAACTGAGCTGGCTCGCTTGTGGTCAAGTTAAACACTTGGTGTAATTCTAAATTAATCTGTCCCTTAGTTAGACAACTTAGGCATGTCACAAGTACAGCAGTAATATAGCATGTGAATTAGTGATTAAAGATTCAAAACTGCCACAGGTGAAGTGACTTTAAGCCATAGGTCCAAGCCCTGCTGAGGGAAAGAATCAAACAAAGTTCAGTGCAGACGTACTGGTGCTTACAAACCTATTTGAAATATTTTCTACAGCAGAGCGGTGCTTTCTCCTGAGGTAGGCTTTTTTTTTTTTTTTTTCCCCAAAAAAGCTATCTTTTTGTAGAGCAGAAATTTTTCGTATCCCTTGCCAGAATGGCATTCATTCACTCTTCTCTTGGTGAGTGATATTCCTCTCACCGGTTATTTGTTGATCTGCTTGGAGATGGCTGCAGCCATGCTTCAGATGGCTAACGTGAACCTGCTGCGGAGACTGAAGGAAAAGAGGAGTGGGAGGGCTATACTGTATTTAATAGAAACCAAAGAAAGCATTATTCAGCAGTAAATGTCTTTTTTTTTTTTTTTTCTGCATCTGCCACTATTGAAAGGATCAGCTGCAGTCCAGTGTCTATCACTGCTAATAAACGGCATCGGCAGGAAAGGGTCTTTGGCTTGAATAGGGAAAGAAAAGTCTAGAATATGCTAGATAAATCTGGGTTTTTTTCAGTTACCTTGGGCTAATGAACTTCTTGGTGTACTGGAATATATATATATATAAAAAAATATATATATAAAAAAATATATAAAATATATATATATAATATATATATATATATATAAAAAAAAATATATATAAAAAACCCCACAAATCCTCAAGCAATCTCCCCTGCCAGTGGTTATTTCTGAGATATTATGGAGTCCAGTCACTGGGTAGGAAGTTTTGCAGGCAGGGGAAAAGTGGCAATGGGGTGTATTTAGGGTTTTTATTTATGCCTAATGTAGCTGCAGATGCACGGGGGAATGTTACAGTTTTCCTAACTCATTGTCTTCTGCGTCTTGATGAAGCAATTACAGAACGGGCCCTAAGTTCATTCACAGAATCAATCACAGAATCGCAGGGTTGGAAGGGACCTCTGGAGATCTCGTCCAACCCCCAGAGGTATCTGCAAACTAATTACAGTTTCCTGTCAAGACAGAAGAGTGTGCGGCATGGGGCTCTGTGACGTGGTCCTGCTCTGGTGACATCAACTGTTCTAATTGATGAGAGAACGCTCATTAAATTTGCAGATGGCACAAAGCTGGGGTGGGCTGCAAGGCTATTAAAGGACAGGATCAGAACTCAGATCGAGGAGGAGAAGGTGGACAAATTGGAATGTAATTCAATCAGGGCACAAATAAACTTCTAAATATAGACAGGACCCATCAGCGGTGCACACGCCGGGCTGGGACCTGCCGGGGGGACATCATCGTGGGGCTGCTGTGTGTGGAGCAGCACAGGGATATGTGATGCATAGGGTCAACTTGCTCGGCTCGTCATTAGGGGCAGTTTTTGGTAGCCCGCAATTTAAATGAATGTGGAACAGGTGAGAGAGTGCTTAGAGAAAAGGAGCAGGAAGGATTCAGAGGGCTGGGAAATTGGACTTGCAAAGGAAGATGGAGAATATTTAATCTACAATAAAGATTTTTTTTTTTGTACATTCTATTAGTTTTCAAGTTGGAAGATGTTACTGCAAAGGGTAAGGAGATGCTGAGTATGATCCGACCCCCATGGCAGGGCTTGAAATGGTGGCTGGACGCTATATTGTTTCTATAAATCCTGTTGCAGAGTAGGAAGGCATCTAATGCAAGAAATGGATGCCAAAGAATGAAAAGAAGCGCGTCCTCCTTATTTCTGTATTGCTTTTATTTGGAAAACTTGCGTCTAATCCCAAAGCTTTGGGATGCATTGCTTAATGCCTCACCTTTTAATGTTGGATGTGGGATGCTTCGTCCTGGCTAGTGAGGGCTGTACCCACTAGCCCTACACACGCCCCTTGGCCAGAGCCTGTTTTGCAAACACACTGTCGTTGGTTTGCGTGTGTGCGGGAGTTCTGCTGTTTCCTCCCAAATTGGTGAACAAATTCACGATTTAATACGCGGGCCAGAATTTCTCGTCTGGAAAACGGAGATGATAACAGAAGGGAAAGAACAGAAATCCATTAATATTTTATAAAGCATTCAAACACTATAGCAATGAGTGCCATAGAAAAGCCTCTGAGGAAATAAACAAATTTCTGTCTTCAGAGCAGATGTTGAAATAATTATAGTAAATAAGGCACAAGGCCACACACTGAACAGCGAGAACAAAACGGGCTGTTGAGTCTCTGCTCGATGCCTGTGCAGCATCTCCTCAGGGCGGTGGGGGAGGCAGAGAGCCTGTGGAAAAAAGAGTCATGTCAGGTTGCAGTGAAATTCTTATGTACAACGAGATTTATTTAAGTTTGGGCAGAAGAACCTGGTTTTCACATTTCCAGGCTTTGGAGACCTTAAATTTGCCATCCAAATTGCCTAAAGCACACTGTAAGGTAGACTTCAGTGTAGGGAAAAACAGTGAGACTGTGAAGCTAAAATGGAATATTCTGTTGGCTTTAGAAAAAAAAAATATCACCTGTAGCAGGAGAGATGGGAAGCATTTTGGCAATTAAAAAGATGGCATATATGTTCAGAATAGACAGCTAATTGCTGGGTAATTTTTGTGCCCTGTGAAGTCCAGCTATAACATTTACACCGGTATTACAGTACCCGTGGAAAAAGTCTCAGGCATCCAGACAGCATAAAATAATTATCGTTAAAGTGAAGGGAGTTAATCTTTTTTATACTTGTGTCTCTAGGAACAGCTTGAATAAGCTTTGAATGTTTCTACTCTTCCCTTGCCCATCCTTCTTCACCCCAATATCCATCCTGCAGCAAAGGCTAAATAACGCTCTACGCTGGCAAACTGGTCGAGGTGAGCCCTGGGTCCCTGCTCTCCTTCAATGTTACGAATGGGAACTTTTTTTCAGAATTTTACCCGTTCTGCGATTCAAAAAGCTTGCACAAGCTCTGTCCTAATGCGTAACGACTGCATAACGTTGCAAAGACTACGAGCTTACAATGTGGGGGACTGCGGCAAGCGTGGCATTGAATCCTAGGAGAGAAACTTATTTCAAATTGTGACTATATTATGGTTTGCCTTAGCAACTTGTTCTCTAAGGTCCAAACAAAGGACTTGTATATTGAAATTCATAGAGTTGGTTAAGTTCCCCCGGTTTTATTTCTTCAAAATTTCTCCCATCCCCAGCTAGTAATTCATCCTGTTGAGGTGCACAGTTGGTTCCAGCAGGTTCCTGACAGAAACGGAAGACATGGATTTCTGACTTGTAGCAATATTTTGCTCTGTGTTGCGTTTGCCAGGTAAGAGTCATTCTGGTTTAGCAATGTTGCTTTTCTAGAGGAAGAAAAATAACTGCATGAGCAGCCCGGATGAAGTATGCTTTCCTGGGGGTCTGAGTCCTTGGGTCTCTAAAGCATTTGTGGTGCGTTGCAGTAACCCTCACGCAGGGTCCTTTGTGTCCCTTACAAGGTGCTACGTGCTGGAGATGACCTCGCGTATGGTCTGCACGGTCACTTCATGCCCATGGGTCTGTTGATGACACCCAGACAGAGCTATAACAGCTTTGCTCTGGCTGCTTTTTCCATGTGTTGAGGCAACATCTGTCCACTTGCATCTACCTGAACGCTGCTTTTCACCAGTTTTTATGCCTTCCCTTTTGTAGGGACACAATCCCCTAAGGTTTATACCCGTATTTTGAATTTAGCCACAATTTGGATGTGCAGAAGTGTGACTGTATAAACCTTGTTTCCATAGGAAACCTGGCTAATAAATACTATTGCAATGTATCGCACTTCAAAAAGCCACCAGAAGCACAAACCCACATTTTAATTCCGCCTTTCACTGCCGTTGGAGGGACTAACTCAGCCGCTGCGGTGTGTACCCACATGTTGGGGCATGACGGTGCCTTGGGCTCCCAGGTTCTGCAATGCCAAGTAATAATGAAGAGAAGGCGGCATTTTGAGATTTGCCTCCTGGGTATCTCTACTCCATAAACATAAAAATGCAGACACAGTCCAAAAAAATCAAAAAAGCCAGAAGTTCTATAATTAAAACAGCACTTGCTTACCGGTTGGATTTGGACCTGGCTCTCGGTGTTGCTGCCATTATGCATGTATATATGCATATATATATGTGTGCATATATATACTGCTAGGAAGGGTTTCCTTTCTCAGCACCTGTCTCCGTTCTGCTCAGCCACCCCAGTGCCGGCGCTGCCGACCGCCCCAGCTGATGCTCAGCTGCCCGCGCGGGAGGGATGAGGCTTGTGGCTCAGGTCCCAGCTGTCCCTGCATCAACCTCCGCCACTTCTCGTTATTTTTGGCGTGCTGAACTCCAGTGGTCCATCTCTTTTCATGCACGTGCTCCTATTTTCCTTGTTAATCTGCGTAAGGGTGGAGGCGGTGAGGGTCGTGTACCTCCTCTCCCTGCTTTAGACCCAGGCTGACACCTTTGTTGTGGGGAAACCTGATGATTTGGCAACGCAAACCTTCCCTCTGATCAACTGAGACTGCTTTTGAAAATGTTTCCCTGGTTCTTTAGCTTTGTCCATCTCTGTTTCCAACCGAGGCGTCCCCAACTCATGGCTGATTAAATCTCCCTGCAGCTTTCTCCATTAGTACTTGAAGGACCTTTGAGCAAGGCAATGGGCTTACAGTACAGAACACGCAATATCGTTCTGATAATTGCTCTTAATTCAGATTTCGCTAGGTTTAGGGACATTGTGTACAAACTCCCGTGCAGATTTTCAGTATTCGTCCTCTCTTTTAACCCACAAAAAATGATCCTAATAAGCTGTACTGGCACTACTAAAATCTCCTACAGTATCATGTAGGGCTTTGTGCATTGTCTTTGTTAGACATAATTAGCACTTTGAATGTGCACACATCAGATGGTCGCTGAATGGGAGAATTCGTTTAACCCTTCAGCCTCCACGTCGCATCCCTCTGCGCGCCCTGGAATGGCGTCCCCAGGGAACGGCAGGTGAATTTCTGGTTTCGATGCCGTACTCTGCTGCTCGGTGTGGTACCAAATCAAAAGCCCTGAGTCCGCGCTCGGCTCTCCGCGTGTGGAAGCAGGCAAGGGTGAGACTGATGTTTGGTTAGTGGTTTTCTATTAATTCCAGCATTGAGGATCTTCTTTCTTTTATGTGTTTGTGCCACATCTAGCAATGACACAGTGATTTTTAATGTCCCTAGCAATACAGGGCAGAGTAGGGCTTCAACCGGGTCTTTTGGAGTGGCTCAGTTGGGGTGTGGGGGTGACGTTAGCATGGAGAGAAGCTGGTGCTGTGCTGCTGAATTCAAGATTTTTCTAAGTAGAAAGAAAAAAAACCTCTTGCTATTCCAGTGAATTCTCTTACTTCAAGGAGTAGGATTTTAAGGTTGACAATGGGAACCTGGAAGTATGAGCTTCAGGCTGAGCAAAGCGTGGCCTGGGTAAGCGGGACTGGGAAGAGAGGGGCTGACAGTGGTGGTCGGGCACACTGCCCACCCGCTTCCCACGGGATCTCCTCCCCGCCTTCCAGCAATGAGCATTCCCTGGCATTGATTGCTTACCCAGAGGGCACTCCTGGAGGAAAAACCTGTGGAATGGCAGAGACTGGGGTCAGGGAGCCTGATGGAGAGGCCCAGCCCTGAGCAAGTCCGCGCCATGTGTCGAGTTGCGCTTGCAACAGGCTGCGGAAGAAGCTTTGTTGTCTTTTCTGGAGCGATGGCTGCTGCAGTGCCAGGAGTTGAACGTTTGTTTCTTCACCCTGACTTGGCTCAGCCTCTGCACAGGATGGCCTGGACTTACAGACCTCGGGATGAAGCCCTGCCCGGGGCTGGGATGTGGGGCGTGCGTCAGGCAGCTCTCCCGTGCGGATGCTCGATGTGCCGGGTGACACGAGCTGAGTCTCGTGCTGTCCTTTCCTCCAGGTTTATGAGCAAATTGAAGCGAACTCTTGTTTTTGTCTGTTCCCTGGCTCAAACCTTAAAAGGGGTGTTTTTGTATGAAATTGAGAAGTGATTTGCATACTTCGTTTTCTTTACTCTCACAAGTCCAAACAGATCCCTTCCCCTCTCTCTCTCTTTAGACATCTGTTACTGGATTTCTCGGTTTGTCCTTACCGAAATTTTGAGCCTGCTGCCTGAGTTTCTGGAGCCTGCGGGTTGTTCCCAGCAGAGCACTGGGAGCCCAGCCGTGCGACCCTGTCCCGCCAGCATCCGCCCTGGCCGGGCTCGCAGCACCGCACCGTCGGGAGGGCTCGGACTTTCTGATGTTCCTTTTGATCTCTGTTAATAAGGGCTGAAAATAGCACTGAGGGGCCCTCCTCCTTCCTCCCTCTTTGTTCATCTTATTGCTGTTACAGAAAGTTGAGGCTCCTGTTGGAATATGGTCATGAGGTTATCTTTTATTTATTCGCTGCGTGCACGTAACCATCGCTGCAGAGGAGGAGGCACCGTGTTTTAAAAAAGGGAAGGCACGAGCCAGGCATGGTCTGCCCCAGGATTTATGCAAATACATATATTTTTATGCCAATTTACAGTCAACTGTCTGTCTTGTCAGGGGGAAAAGTGGCAAGTCTGGCTAAAAGCCAGAGCACAAGCCAGTCATTCTCCCCGTGCTGGCTCTGTTGGCAGGGAGGGGGCTCCCGTGGGTGCTGTGCCGGGGGGGATGTGGGGTGCTGGGGCAGGGGCTTTGCCTCTCGGCTGCTGCGAGTGTTCGGGGCAAGGGTGTTGGCCCACAGCAGGGGCAGGTGAAACCCTGGGCTGGGGAATTATTTCCGCCTTGCGTGTTCCCCTCCGCCTGTTGCTGGGGTTGGTCTTGGCTTGGCCGGCCCATGCCAGGGTGTTCTGCATTCATGTCTGGGCTGTAATTCCCATCCGCCAGCTGCCCAAGATGCTGAAATCCCTGAAACACCCAGCGCAGAGCACTGTGAGGGAGGAGGGGAGCCGAGGAGCTGCCTCTCGTAGTCCCACCCTGCGGTTAATTTTTTCCTAGACGTCCCCCCCCTTATCAGCCTTTCGTACCTCGGAGCCTCGTTAAAGCCATCGGTGAGAAAAGCCGCCAAGAAATCCGAGGCACGCTGGTCCGAGCTGCTGCAGGAAGCGCTGAATTATGTGTGAAGCTGGAAGTCTTGCAGCTGTCTTAGGCATGTGAAAAACTTTCCATAAACATTTCTGGATGCTTTGGGGTTTTGAATGAGATTTAAGGAAAAAAAAAAAAAAATTTTAGAAGAAAAAGATTAGTACCGGGAGATGCCTGTTTAATTGGAAATCCTGAAAATCTGTTTCAAGTTATAGTTTACATCATCTATTTTAAATAATTGCTGTGGAAGAGTCTGTGCGTGGGACCTCTTTGAGTTTGAAGACATTAAAAAATATTTCACAAGTGATAAGAGTTATCTCAAGCACTGGAAGTCAGCTCAAGCTTACTGCATACGTGCTTTCATACATTTATTTGATCTGTGGGCTTTTTAGCCTCTATAAATGAGGAGCACTTGGGGAATCTCTGATTTTATTTCCAATATAAGTTTTGTCAAAATCAGCGCTCTAAACCTTTTGCTTTTGTCACTTTTGTTTTCAATTGAATATTTGGGAGAGCTTTTCCTTGTATTGGGATTTCTTCACGCAAAACTGAGTAGAAGGATAGGAATTGCAAAACCAAGAAAGTTTGTTCTAGTCTACAATTGAAACCACCCAGGGAAGGATGGACCCTGCCACCGCCCCAGTCTGGGACTCAGACTTCCAAAGCCTTTTCGTTACCTGAAAGTCTTTGAAAATCCCAGTAGATACCTGTGGAGGCTGGGAACTTAACTCCTCCTTTCAATGCTGCTTTGCTATTTAATTTTTTAGGTACTTTAAAAACTCCTGTTAGGTACTTTATACGCATCTCAGGGCACATAAATGTATTTGAAAAATCACATGTTAACCTGAAAGAGTCAGCTTACTACTGTGAATATACCTCTTGTAGAACGCGCTTAGCATATTTTGCATGTAGAACTGTGATAATTCATTACTTCTGGTTTGGTTCCCCCCCCCCCCAATGTATTTTACTTTGATGTACTAAAATGACAAGCAAATAAAAATGCTGGTTTTATCTAATTTCAACTAAATCCCAGTTTCAACTCAAAGACAGCATGGCAAAAATTATTAAATAATAAATGTATGCCATTCTGCATTTCCTAGAATAATAAAGCATATAAAACTAATAAATTAGGACTTCAAATATAGCTTCTGACTAAGAGAATCTGGGTTATAATTGCTTGACAACACTTAGAGAGTATTTTGTGTTCTCTAGGTAGCAAAAAAGTACCCAATTTAACATGAAGGCTAAATTACTATATACTCATCGCTACACCAGTTAACAAGCATCAGGCTGTCTTCAGGAAAATAGCTAGAACTAGATAAAAATCAATTTCTTAAAATTAAAGTTTCTTGTGGTTTTAAAACATGCTCAAAATTGTTGTGTTAATTAAATCTACTCTGAGTTTGGTATAAATTAAAGGGCAGGGAAGGTAATTCTTGCCTAAATTTCAGTTTGGTGTTACAAAATACTTGCGTTATGCTAACAAAGCATAACACTCACACAAGACCAGAGAATAAGGTAAACAAATATAATAATATGGATGCTTGCTATGCAGGTAATTAATTTGTGCATTTCCGAGGAGACTGGACTTCGTAGCCAGACTCAGGGCAAAGGAGAAATCCAGGTTTGAAATCTGCCCTTGCCAGCCAGCGTAGAGCTTTTGTTCCTGTTTTGCCCCAGATTTCATCGTTTCAGGTGAAATACTTGTGTGTTTGATGTGGTAGAAGCCCAAACTTTGGCAACCTTTAAATAATTAAAGGCCACTTGGGTACCTCATGGAGGTGTATTGGTGACAAGCCATCTAATGCAGTAATTTTATTAAGTCCTTCATGGGACTTATCAGGGAGGTGGTTGTTATCTCCGTGCCAGGTTTCTGGGCTGTCACGCGAGTCGAGCCATGACATGCTCCATCCTTCTCCTACGTGTTTCATGCCCTGTGCTGCTGGCAGTGCTGGGGGCGGGGGGGATGCAAAGTTTGTCCCCAGCCTTGGCTCCAATGGCTATATGGAATTCGGACTGTGCTGATGTGAGGGAGATAGCAGGAAGGCGACATCACCGGTGCAGGTAAGCGAAACCTCTCAGGAAAAATTCCTGAAGGCAGTTGCAAAGCAGCGGCAGAAGCAGGCAGGGTGAGGGTGCTGCTCCAGCCCGCACCTAGATAACTCTTCTGCGAGACAAAGTGAAACGTTTCACAGTCCAGCTGGAGGCTGATCTGTTTTCCTACCTTTATTTACCTTTAATAATGGTGATACAAGTCTGGTGGTGCCCTTTTTAACAGACTCAGAGGCAAGAAGCGCTTGCTAGAGCATCTCACTGACCCACGGCCCTTTTATAACCATTTCTGGACAAACGCTGCTTTCAGAGGTGGTAAAAGGGCAGAGCAGCAGGACCTCAGTACTGCTGTGCTGAATTGCAAATACTTGGGGCGGGTGAACCAGAAACCTTAGCATGGTGGAGAGATGCCTCCTGGAACTCCTGGGAGCAGGATGGGTCTGGTCCCAGTGTGCTGTTCCAGCTCCAGTGCCAGCATTCCCGAGTCGATGGGCACTCGGAGAGGCTTGCAGAGGGAGGGTGCTGGGATGCTGCTGGCAGAAAATCCCCATTGCTGCAAGAACAAGAGAGGACATGTCGCACCCAGCATGTGTTGTCCTCCAGCACAAGCAGTTCTTGCTCTGCTCCATGGGGCAAACCTCGCCTACATCCATCCGCCTGCAGCAGCCGCCTGGGAGCAGGGCTTCCCCTGCCACCTCCTCCCGGTCGCGCAGGAAAGCCTTCCCCACTCTTCTTTTGTCTTGCTGGTAGCAGCTGGTTCCTCTCTGCCACCCGGGATATCTTCCCTCTGGCTGCTGCAGAGCTTTGGAAAGGGGAGGTCAAAAGCTGCTAGGTTGCTTTTCTTTATTTATTTAGGGGGTTAAATTAAATGCAGATTTAGTCCTTTCCTGTGCCTTGTACAGCAGAGAATAGAAAACCACATTTCCTTACTGTAGCCGGCTGAGTCCTGCCCCTTGGAAAATTAACTCTTGGGCACAGCTAGAATACTGTTTTCTGTGAATATTTGGAAGTACTGCAGCTGACGGGCTCTGAAGCTGTTCCCATGCTACATTAAAATAAAGCCATCTGCCAGGAGTCCTTGTGCTTTTGCCAGACCACTGAACTGGCCCATACAGGACAATTCTGGGATGGTTCTTCTGCACCTCATAAAACCCTGTTAATGCAGATGTTAGACTATCCCGACCTTTTCTTTTATGTGGCATTTCTGAGGATTTCAATTGTATGAATGGCTACGTGAGCGTATGCTTTGTGATATGGAGGGGAAAAAAAAAAAAAACCAAACCAACAACCAACAAGTCCAGTGGGGAGTAGAAGGAAACCGAATTACATCCTGCCTGGGCTGTAAGTGAAAATTAAACTGAAATTTCCCCAGGTGAAAGGCCAGCAAAGCAACTGTGCAGCTGAGCGTGGCTGGGCTCTTTGCTTTTCACACCACCTCTTCTGCCTGGAGTCATTACAAGGCAACACAACTTGTGTTTCCATTTTTATAGGTAGAGCCATGTTTATGTGCTCTTTGCGTCTTTGTTGTTGCTGTTTCGGTGGAGACTAACTGCCAGAGTATAATTAAGAGCTGGATGGTTAGGGTGAGGGGAGGGGAAAAAAATAATCAAACAGTAGCTGTGACATTCATCAAACTCTGCAATTTATTATTTTAAGTGTTGGTGAAAGGTAATGGATAGCCTGAGAGAGGTCCTGTGTGTACCCTCCAATTAATGTGCCTTATCTCTGGTCTGGAAGAGTAAGTGTGTCCCTAAGAGCCCTCATTGCATAGAAACATATATTTTCCCTGTGTGTGTTCACCGTGGGGCCGTTCAGCAGCAGTCCTGGTTCCTGGGAGGGCGAGAACTGAGGACCACCAGACCCTGCCAATCAGATTAGCATCTACTAGCTATTCCATTTTTTTTCCCCACTCACAACTTGACAGAACAGGATGAAGGGTTACAGGTAACTCAATGGCGATGAGCAAAGACTCCATTTGTCTTTGTCTTCCCAATGCAACTCCTCTAAACTTTGGCATTAGTGCAAAAAACCAACCCCAAAGCCCAAGACCTTATGGATGACACCCGCGCTCTGTGGGCTGATGTTGATGTTGCTGTATTGCAGAGACGGAGCGCCGGGAAGGAAGAGCCGGGTTAGTTTTAGGCTTGTGGACCAGCAAATTGCTAACCAGGGCTGAGCAGGTTTGTGGTTGGTGGTATGGGAGCCGGAGAGAAACCAGCCCTAGTTGCAGGCACCAGCTTATGTTTTCAGGGCTATGTTTTTTTCTTAATAGTTATGATTTTTTCACTTGTTATTTGGAGAAACTTGGCGGAGAAACTCACACCACCACTCTCTGCTCTTGAGAATATGAACGTATTTTAAGGTGCTTGACATTACATGGTAATCTAATTTAAGAAAACAGAAATACAGCGTAAAGAGACATTCCTAAAGTTCATTAATAAAAAATGGAGAGATCACTAAAGCACCTCTCCTAGAGGAGATCCTCTTAATTTCAGAGACGTAGCAGATACAGAGGGTATGCTGTGTTACTTCCCTCACACCTCCTGGTAAATTAATGTTTCAGAGCCCTGCAGACTTCATGGCTTCTGGGAGAACAAACAAGCTAAAATCATTATTTCAGGTTAGGAGAAATGCTGCACGTTGGAAATTAAAATACTTCCTCTGTGGTTTGCCTATAACTTTTAACTTATGTTTCTCCTGACATCCATAAAAATGAAGGCTCTGGTTACTGTATTTAAATAGCAATATTAAAATATGGTGCAATTTAACTAAATTACTCTGTTAAATGGAGAACTTCTTATTTCTCTTGAAAAGTGCAAGATAGAGACCAGTCTTCACAGGTACCAAACTGCCTGGGCTGGTTCCTGGGTTGTCCTGGGAGATCCTGGTTGCTCTGGGGTTTGAGGAAGAAGTGATGCTTCCAACCATGCCCATGGCATCATACTTCAGCTCAAACAGTGGACAAGCCTTCATTTGTCGCCATACGTTGACAAACCATGCCAGGCAGTGTTAGCGTGTGCATTTTAAAAGGACTTGAGAATTTTTTTCTAGGATATTAGTAATCCATCTCTTAATGGTTGGTTATATCTTCCACTTGATCCTGCTGCATAAGGTTCTGTAGTTCCCAGCTGAGCATCTTCCAAACATTTATGCCATAAATTTTGTAACTAACATGCCAGGATGCACAATTTGGAATACGATCTTTACTGAGGTCACAAAACCCCAGGTATGTTAAAATCTCCCTATGGTACTATAATAGTTAGGCACTAAAACACTTGTCCCCTGTGGCCATGCTCTGACTCGAAGGCTTCTCCATGGTAAGACTGAGCCATGAGGTCTGTATTCCAAAAGAGAGAAGTGGGAGAATATGGACTGAGCAGTTGCCCCTGGCTTCTCTATCAAAAAAAGGCTGAATTTTGCTAAATCAGATACTACATAGTTTAACAAGAGTGACTGTCCTTAGGTGAAGTCTAATAGATGAATGAAGCCAGGTATAGAGACTCTGCTCAATACTTCTGTGCTCATCTGAAATAAAACATCTGCAACAGCCGTATTATATACAAAGTTGATGGTATTTGGACCTAAGAGAAATTAAAGCTGTGCTATCTGTGACACATACCATCTTTCAAAGTTCCTTACAAACATTAGGTATACATCAGTACTGCAAACTGGGGATTATTTTCCACCTTTTACAGTTAGACTCCAGCTCTGGTTTAGGTTACGCTCTCCCTTACAGGAAGAAGAAACCCACCCCAGGGTGACACATCACCATGAGGCATGCAGGGTCACTCATGCGTTGCTCTTTCAGCTAATTTTCAGGTGTTCTGGACAGAGAAGGGCTGAGAACCTACCCGCAGGCTTGACCCTTCCTACATTTTGTTAGATAAGGGTATTTTATTTAGGGATGCAGCTGGGTGACAGCCGGGTCAGAAGCTCTCTGTACTGAAGTCGATCTCAGATTTGTGTAAGGAAATCTGAACATCTTGGCAAAGCTAGAGCTGAAAGCGTAATTAATACATTGCATTGTGTATTGTATTTGTAATATATGTGTATTGAAAGCTATGAACAACAATTATTTCTCACTTTTTTTGGTGCATACCCCTTCCAGCCTGGTGACATTGCAGGGCACCTGTGGAAGAGCAAACAGATCTTTTTCCTTTCTTTTTTTCTCCCCTCCTGTACTTTGGTACCAATTATGAGTGATATTTCAGTTGGCAAAGCACGTGCAGTGATGCCACTCTAGATAATAGACATAGTAAAAAAAGGCCAGGAATAATTTTCACGTTCCAGACTAGAGTCTGCAGCACTGAGAAGCTAAAAATAAATAAATAAACAAAAAAAGCAAACTTGGGAATTGCACACTGAGCACATTTTCTGTGGAATTACTAAGAAAGAAGCCCATGGGGTCAATTGAGTAGAAATGCGACTTAAGACAAAACAGTTCTAAATTAGTAGCTGTCAGGAGAGAGCTAGTTTGGCAGAAAATGTTGAACTAGCAAGAGTCTTAGCCAAGAAGGAGTCGCGAGTAGACTCATTAGCACATGAGGAAGATGGGTTTCCAGTTAAAGGTATTTTTAACACGGGAAAGAATTAAATCCTTCTCCTCAAATTCAGGAATTTGAGGGCCAGATTTATGCCCCAAAGTCTGGGATATCACTAAACTCAACTGAAATGCATGAATATTGTATGAAACATCTCAAGCATTGGAACATGCTGCCCAGGGAAGTGGTTGAGCCACCATCCCTGGAGATACTAAAAAGATGGGTAGACATGGTGCTGAGGGACATGGTTTAGTGGTGGACTTGGAAGTGTTAGTTTTATGGTTGGACTTGATGATCTTAAAGATCTTTTCCAACTTAAATGATTCTATGATTCTATTCTATGAAATGAATAGTTAAGGAAGCAGAGGGCTGGAAAGGAAACCAAGATAGGTAAAGTCTTGCTTTAAGTGACTATAGAAAAATATACTGAATCAGAGTACAGTCATCAAACCAGCTCCAGCCTCTAAAATACCTGAAATCTTTTGGAGTCTGCATTAGTATTCACTGGCAGCATCTTTAATTGCCATAGGAAATCAGTTTAGTAATGATTTGGACAGGAAGATGGTATTGCTGGAAGACATAGAGGGCTGATTGTCTTGACTTGCATATGTGCTGCCAGTCATAACTTTTGCAGAATGTGAGCAAAATGCAATTTAATGAGCGTATTGGTGTTCTCATTCACTTTTCCACTCACTGGGTGGCTATCCAAGTGTGTGAAGAGGACCCAAGAGGAGAAACAAGGTTTTGCAAGGTACCTGGGGCCAGACCGCGCATTCTTGTGGTGCCCCATGGTGATGGAGAGGAGGTACAGGTTAGGGAGGAGGGAAATCATTCTATGAGAGGTTGAGTTTCAAGCCATCATTGAGGCCATTAGATCCCCTGCTCTGACATCCAACAGATGACAAGCCATTATGGGGCACTCGGATGCTCTCTTTTGCAACTTAGGACTTTACCTGGCCTCGCAGGAGATGATGCAGTTGTCTTCCTCCGTCCCTCCTGTCCTCTGAGCTGCAGTGCCATCAGCTAGCAATGCTTGTACATAAACAGCCGCACAATAACTTGCATCTGTGAGCATTTTTGCAGTAAATACCTTTTTTCCCCCCACATAGATTAGCAGCGAAGTTAAAAGCTGATGCTGCCCCAAAGGAGGAGTCGAGATCAAATGGCGCGGGGTAGGGAGTGAGGCTGGCCTCTGCCCATTTCAGATGTGCAGCCATAAATCAATTTATACCAGTTGGGAAGCTGCAACCTCAGATGAAAGCATGTCATTTGATTAGGTGACAAATACCTAACTGATCCCAGCAAAAGCCCAGCCGGGCTGTGTGTGCTCGCGGTCGGACTGGCTGCAAAAAAAAAAAAAAAAAAGAAAACGTATTTATGCTTCCCAAAAAGTCTCAAAAATGTGAATCTGAGAAGCTCTAAAGGCAGATGAAAGGAAAGCAAAGCTTGGCATTCAGAATAGCTTGTCATTTCTGGGTATGGCAGCCCAGCCTTCGGATGTGGGCTGGGAGCAGCAAGTGTGGTGTAGTGGCCTTGATCGTGAACCAGCCACCTGCTGCGTGTGGTTTCACTGAATAACATGCATTATATACATATATATATGTGTATGCGTATCTATATATATATACACACGCATGCCTGTATGTGCGAGCATATGTATGTATGTAAAACTGCCTCTGCTGAAAAATGTGTTGTAGTGAAACATAATATTTGAGAAATTGCGACATACTATTGAGCAAGGGCATCCCAGGCTGTGCATGGGACGCTGCTGAGGATGGGGATCGTTGTGCACAGCCCACGAACCCCAGCCAGGAGCGCAGAGGGCTCCTGCCAGACCCTTGGGCTTTGCATGGTCAGCACAAAGGCCCCAGGCTCCCAGGCAGCCTGTGAAGGGCTTTAACACCACTGCTGGTGCTTCACATCAAGGTTGAAGGAGAAGAATTGTGGAATGGTTTGGGTTGGAAGGGACCTTAAAACCCACCCAGTGCCACCCCCTGCCCTGGGCAGGGACACCTCCCACCAGCCCAGGTTGCTCCAAGCCCCGTCCAACCTGGCCTTGAACCCCTCCAGGGATGGGGCAGCCACAGCTTCTCTGGGCAACCTGGGCCAGGGGCTCACCACCCTCCCAGCAAACAATTTCTGCCTCACATCTCATCTAAATCTCCCCTCTTTCAGTTTAAAACCCTTCCCCCTCATCCTACGGCTCCCCTCCCTGATCCAGAGTCCCTCCCCAGCTTTCCTGGAGCCCCTTGAGGGACTGGCAGGGGCTGGAAGGTCTCCCCGGAGCCTTCTCTTCTCCAGGCTGAACCCCCCCAGCTCTCTCAGCCTGTCCTCACAGCAGAGGGGCTCCAGCCCTCGGATCACCTCCGTGACCTCCTCTGGCCCCGCTCCAACAGCTCCGTGTCCTTCTGCTGTTGGTGCCCCAGAGCTGGAGGCAGCGCTGCAGGGGGTCATAGAATCACAGAATGTGCTGGGTTGGAAGGGACCTTTAAAGGTCTAGTCCAACCCCCCCAGACCTCCAACTCCGGTCTCCCCTGAGCAGAGGGGCAGAATCCCCCCCTCGCCCTGCTGCCCACGCTGCTGGGGATGCAGCCCAGGCTGCGGGGGGTTTCTGGGCTGCCAGCGCACGTTGTTGGGTTGTGTGGGGCTTCTCATCCACCAACACCCCCAAGTCCTTCTCCCCAGGGCTGCTCTCGATCCATTCTCTGCCCAGCCTCTATTTGTGCTTGTGCTTGATATAATAATACTACGTATATATCATATATTAATAAGGAATTATTTGGATATAGCTGAGTCTTAAATATCCATATATACAGTATGCAGAGTGTATTGCACATTCAGGCTCTTTTGAGACTCTGCTGTCTTCCTGCAGAGCACAGAAATGTCTCCAAAGTGCTCAAAGACTGTTGAGAAAGGTAGTTTCCAAGCAGGGAGCCCACGCCAGCCCTGCAGGCACGGTGCTGGGACTGGGTCTGTGCTTCCAGCTGCAGTCTCAAAGGGGGGAAGATTCCTAATCCTTTAGGACCAGTGAGCATTTCACCCGGGAAAGCTGCAGTGGGCAGAGGTTCTTCCTTCCTGTCTGCCTCTGAGCTGTGGATTTTAGTAAACACCAAGTTTTGCGACATTCCGGGTAAAATTTGGAGCTGTGACTCTGTTAGTATGTTCAGCTGGCTTTCCACTCTGTTACCAGTCAGCCGAAGCTGATTCAATCTGCAGAAAGCACAAAAGCCTGTGGCTCCATGATTTTTTTTTTTTGGCATTTATTTTGAAAAATATATTCCACTGATCTTTGATTCCTTTCTTCCCTCTAATTAAAAAAAAAAACAAAAAACAAAACAAATAAGTAAATGTGCGTGTATGTATATGGTGTTGATAGCAATGGGTTTCTGCTTTAGGAAATGTGTTTGTATTTACCTGCTCAAGCAAAAACTGGGGTGCAGCTGAAGATATTAATCTTTCTTTTTCAGAGTGATCTGGTTTTATTGCCCCAAGCCAAACTTTATGTTTTAACATACTACTTACAGTAATGGTATTTTGAGGGTCTTTCCATCTGCTGTCTCCATCAGGGATGGCAGAAGCGAAGTTGGCTTCTGATTTCTTTATTGTTCCGTATGAAAACTTTATTCAGAAGAGATGCTTCAAAAAATACTTTCCAAATTGGGACTTTGCCTCCTTTTTTTTTTTTTGCTGTAACTGCTCAAAGGATTTGCCATGGGGTAGGTGGGACAGAGGGAGCTGACACCCCCTTAGCATGCTCAGAGTAGTGCAGATTTTAGCTGGAGGGAGAAGTGTGAAACCTTTCATCTGGTAATGATTTTTTTTTCTCTCATCCTACCCTGCCACCCACCGACAGAATGTTTTGGGTCTTGCCACCGGTACAGAATGACTGGGGGGCTTTCCAGTGCTCGTTTTTTTTTTTTTTAAAATATTTTTCTTGTTTCAACTTTGAATACTGTGCTTGCTTCCATCTATGAAGAAAAGAGATGAGTAGTCCTTGCCCCAAAGACATCACAAAGTTTCCCATCCTCAAGGAGAGTTTCCTCCAGTCTCTGTGAGACCAAAGACTAGAAGATGGGGCTGTGGGCTTTGCTCCCAGCCCCATCGCAGCCTCCCTGGCTGACCACAGCTGGGTTTTTCTCCATCTCTTTTGCTCATCTTCCCCATCGCCAGCTGGACCTGCTGGTCCTCATGTACCTCCTGCTGGAAGGAGACACGGGCATTTGCTGGTGCTTGGAGACCCCCTGGCAGATGACACGGATCAGCTGCTGGGCTCCGGTTAATAATAGTTTCAGGAACTGCTATTAATACACTTGGAGCAGCGGCGAGCTGTACTCCTGCAACATGTGACCACACGCTAAGTTTAAACAGGTTAAATTAATTTCAGCATTAGACGTAATTTAAATTCAATTATTCATTTAAAAAATGTGGGACCTGTTAAGTGGCTGCCCATCGGGCAGAGCTGTCAGGTCTCTGGTTCCTCCTCTTTCCCACAGTTGCTGCTGCCTTTCCATGGAGGCACGAGTGCTCTGCTCCCCAAAGCCAACGTGCAGCAGCTTTGGGCGCTCAGAGACCAGAGCTTCTGCCTAATTAAAAGTTTCCGATATGCGTATTTGGTGTTTGGAGAGCAGCACACCACTGGCTCTACCGTGCCAGCAGTGTAAAAGATGAAACTCAAAGAAACAGTAGGGGAAAAATTAATATTTTAGTGTGCGCGTGCAGGAGGACCTTCCAGTGCCTGTGTATGGTGAGTCAAGCTTTGAAGTGCCTTGATGATGGATCTTTGCTTGTCAACGAGCTCTTGTAACTTTAGCAGTTTTAAAACTTCATTATATTTTCAGTTTTGCCAGTGGAGGAACTACAGTGAAGTGGTCTGAGCTGGGAAGGGGAGGATGGAATATGAATAGAGGCTACAAGCAGCTGGGGCAGGGCCCTGGAAATGATTTGCCAAGGTGATGGTGGTGTAATGTGAGGTTTGGACAGCAGTCCATCAGTTTTTCCTGCGAGGTCATCTCTTGCCCAGTTGCGGCTATCTTGCCCTATAAAAACAAGAATTTAATTCCCTGAAGCCAGTGCATACTGCAAAACCTCTCTCTCATATTTCTGGATCCCATTTACTTTGATAAAACGCGTGAGATACCTGTCAAACCGTTGCTTTCGTTTTTCACGCTTGGCACTTGCTAACAGTCACTTGTGTAAGTTTATTGACAAGACAAATGGGTGGTGTGACAGCACCCAACCCCTTTCCTTGTTTTCTTTATCAAACAGTTGAAAGTTTTTCTTTAAAAAAACCCAAAAAGCAAGAAAACAACCCACAACCAAAAAGACAACAAAAACCCTGCCCTGAGGCATTTTTCCGTTTTTGCAGAAGGTCACTGAATACAGTTTGGTTTTCCTCTTGTATGGCCAATACTCTAGGGAAGTTTATGCAATTAAAAAGAAAAATTAAACAGTATTGTTACCAGTGTTGAGAAATGAAAGGTGTGACAGTAACCTGCAGGGAATTGCATTTGAAGCTGGGAAAAGTCTGGTTGTTTTATCCTTGTTACTTTTACTCGGGGAGACTAATTGCGTTACGAGGCATTATTTTGCTGTGAGACTGTTCCTGCCGAGCCCATCTGTGGCCGTGTCCAGGCTGCTGTCTTGAAAACTTCTCATTCTCAGGACTCGATATTGCAAATCGTTAAGTGTGTGCTAATCATTTCGGAAATCCTGTTGAAATGACTTCTCCAGCAGGTGGGAGGCATGCTCGGGTGTTCGCCTGCTGAACCTCCAGTTTCAGTGTAAAAATGCCAGAGTTCTTTCTCTGCCTCCAGCCTTTTGGGGTGTTTTGGGGTTATTTGTGACCTGGGTCAGGTCAGGGGTTGGTTTATAATGGGGTAGTGACTAGTGGCACAGGAAACCTCAGCAGCAAGGGTGCTGACACAAGACTCTGCTTAGCTACTGCAGCAATTATCCATTGCTTCTTGTTACTCTTAATTCCTCATCCGGTGTTAAGTGGTAAAGAGCCACCAGTTTTCACTGATTTCCAGATTAATAGTCGTGGTTCAATTTTTTTAATTTTATTTTATTTTTTAATTAATCCAAGCTGGGAAAGATGGAATGACAGAGAAAATATGTGCAGAGATTGTATGTGAGAATTTAAAATGTCTTTTTGGAGAGACCCTCCACTTTCGACAGAGCCTATTCCTAACCTAAACCAGCTGCTACTGCTCTTAAAGAAGGGAGCAAAGCGAATGAAAACCTCCTGTCTTGGAAGATCAGAAGGTTAGGGTAGGTGGTGTCAGTGTGCTTTTATTAATCAAACCCCAAAGTTTCCTTGGCTGCTGATCTCCTTGCATTTTAGAAACAGGATTGAGTCAATATTTACATGGGAAATCTCCAAGGGAATCTCCAGTACCTCACAAAGTACGTGGCTTCCTGTGACTTTCAATGGAGTGGACAGGAGGAATCATTACACTTGCAAAGAAAGAATTTTAAAAATACGAAATCTTTGGATTAGTAAATCATTAGAGTGCAGGAAATACTGTGTACAGGCAGGGCCTTTGTAGGCTCCATCAAGCATCCTTCCTGCGGGCGGTGGTTGGGTGGACATCTGATCACAGCTCGGTAGTAGCTGTGGTTGAAATCACCTAACAGTCTGCCAGTCTTCAGTGATTTGCGGGGTGCATTTTACTATCCTGCTGCCATGCCTTGGTTTGAGGATGGCTGTTTTTATCTGCCATCGCCATCTCTGGCGATAGTTGATTTATTGCATGTTGGCTGCTTTTGCCTGTAGCACGAGGAGCCTTTGGTTCAGCCAGATGTTGGGGTGGGAACAGCAGTGAGTGGTGGAGCACACCAACCTGGGAGTGTCCACCTGGAGCTGGAATAGGACATTGGTCCTCAGTCCTGTCTCCAGAACACCTTTGTACGGCTTATAAACCCCTTGGAAAAGAAGCATGGTTTTCTTCATGCTTTCCTGCTAGATTTCCTTTCTTTTGGTTTGTGGGTTTCCATCTGTTTTTGAGGTGGAGGGAGCTGAAGCGCCAATTTGAACCTCTTCTGATGAATGGCACTGAATAAATATTATTACTTGGCAAACGAACCGAAAAAACGGCCCTGTTTTAAAAGTAATTTACAGAAAGTACTCTTACGAAGTCCACAGACTGCCTGTTTCAAAATGCCACGCACGATTTCTGCAGGCGAGCGTGTGTCCAAGGGGGTGTGCACAGGGAGGACTCAAAATGCCGTGGCCCACTGCATCTCTGCGAAGGGAAGCAGACCCCTGGGTGGACAGCAGGGCTAAAAACTCTTCACGCGGGCATCATGTCCCAGACTTTCTATAACGACAGCAGACCGTGACCTCCATGCTTCTCGTTTTCCTCTCCTGTAGATGATACTGACTTGTATGAAGTTCTCTTCAGGTGTACAACTGCTATAGAAGAAACAACAGGAACATTTTACGTCTTAGCTGCAGTTGTAGTAGTATTAAATTGATTTTTCATTCTTTATTTCTTTCTTTCTTTGAAAAGTGAGTCCTCAGCTTCCTCGGGACCGTTAGAGAAATCTGAAAAAGAGCTCTGATTTTGGAGGAAATTTTGGCTTTCTCATCCTCTCAGATTTCAGAAATGTCCATTATTTTGACAGCAATTCAGTCAACAGAGAGGAACCAAGCCGTGACCCTGAACATTTTCTTACTAAAAGATGCCTAAGTATTCTTTGTAGACACTTTTGAATTATATCCATGAATTATGTCAGTGAAACTAACGATTATTCTTAGTAAACCTCACTTCTGTCAGAGGTACTTAAATATTATAGCATTTAAAAATACTTAGTAACACTTATAACTGTGTTAGAAATAAAAATATGGGTAATAGATCATAATTTCCTCTCATTTCAAACACATATTGTTTGTAAACATCCCATACAAGAGACTGGAATGAATATTGCATTTGCAAATGAAACATTTGTGCCAGAACTGAAGGTATGATGCAGGCCGTAAATTCATTTTCATGTGCAAGTTGCATTAGGACTCTTGCTGTCAAAATTCCGTAGGATGGTTGGCTGGCTACTTTCCGTATTTCATCCTTATCGTTCTGTTTGTGCCCCCTTGTCATTGTCCATTGTCTGTTGCTGATTGTTCAAGCCCTGTTTTGATGGCAGGATTATTAATTTGTTCATGAGTTTCTCTGGGGTGGAGGATGAGCAAGGGGTTAATCTTCAGCACAGTCCAGCGATTGAACGTGACATTGCTGCTGCTGTTACTCTGCTTGGAAAGACCTGAGGAGCAAAGAGCAATGTCAAAAATAAATATCCGTTTTTCTGGGGAATTTTTAATGACTCGTTTCTTTAGAGAAGGAAGCGAAGCACACTGCCGTGCACTTAAACTGGAACCTGCAGTCAGGCAAAGGCATTTTGAGTCTGGGACCTCAGAAATTAAAAGAAAGCACCCTTGGAAGGCTAGAAATGAAAAGTTTGGCTTCAGCAACTTCTAATTCCAAACTCAGGCCTTCAGGGTGAAATCTAACTCCCAAGCCCATAAACTAGCTCTTTTTTTTTTTTTTCTTTCTTCCTTTTGTCTTCTAAATGATACCTCTAGCTTCACCTCTAGTGCAACGCTTGCAAGCTAAGATTTCATTTAATTTTCCTTCAGCCACAGCTGGACTCACCTGGGTTAGGGTCAGACAGGAGGAAGCACAGATTTTTCCATGCTGTAGTGTTATTTTTGACTCACAGATGTGCTTCGCTGGAAGCACAGTAGGAAGTATGTCATCCTCTGACAAACCACTTGCTGGGGTAGATTCCTGTTTGAATGAGCTGGGGCTGTTGGCCGTCAGATTAGTTGAATGTGACTTTCACTGTGAACGTGGAGTTTGACTACGTGGAGAAGCTGCAAAATGTTATCAGAAATTGAGATAAGGAAAAAAAAAAATGCAAGCTGGTTTGCTGTTTCCAGGGGTCAAATTCCAACGAAAGTCAAGCACAATATTGTACAAATATTCATCTTGATGAATGCTTGATACAGTTTTGAATTTAATTGGAATATTTTTTTGATCCAAGCAGGATGTTATCTGGAATAACAAGTGTTGGACACAAAGGGTACTGTGTGAAATCTCACCTAAAATATTTAACACAGTAGTGTTATTTTGTTCCTCCTAAATCAAACCAACCAGTTAATTGTTTATCTTTGAGCCATGCAGAAGAAAAATGGATGCCAAATATGGTTTAAATCTTTTGCTTGCACCAAGAATCTGTCCTCTGAAACACTTTCTGAAGAAAACAAAGGCCTTTTGCTGGGCTTCAGATCAGCGTAGTACAATAGGTTTTTCTTAGCTTCAATTTTGGATTTGGTTTTGGCTTCGCTTGACTTTGGTTTTCACAGCAGGCCAATTGCTTCCCCCACCGTCGTTGATGTTTATTCCTGACAATCTTGTTGAAACTTTCTTGTTTCCTCCTTGTTCCATTGTGGGTTTTTCAAATATTATTCACCTGGATATGGTTACACAGTGCTAACTTAAGCCCTGTACTACAAATGTTGTTTATAAAGCCGTGGAGGAACCATGCTCATGCTCCTTATTTTGGAGATGATGGGGACAGCACATGTTGCTGCCTGCGGGTGACCACAGATCATGATGTGAGCACAAACCCTGGGGCGTGCAGGTGGTGACCAAGGCTCAGCTAGTCAAAACCCTCTCTGACCCAGTGCCAAAATTTTCCTGTGGACTTCTTGTAAAGGAGACCAGATTTTGTCTTGTAACTTCTTGCCTTTACTCTTGTAGAAGAGAAACATTGACGATGATGCCAGACTTCCAGACTAAATTCAATCCTTGGCTGTGTTATCTCCATTTGATCTGGTGCCAATATTGTCCTTGAAATAGCAATTCTCTTCTCAGCTTGCATTTTGCTAGGTCAAACAAACTGTCCTCTTTTAGTCTTCCCTTGTATTACATGTTCTCCATTGCTTCAATGATCATCGTTACAGTTTTCTGCATCTTGACTGGAAATCTGAGATGTGGTTAAAAGGATTTCAGGTGAGGTCACATCAGGGACTTGTATGACAGCATGGATATCTCCTTCTGTTGAATGTATCTTGCTGGGTATGTTTTAACGTTGAATTTTCCTTTTCTGCTTTCTGTCGGTTACCTTCACCCTTTGGTGGACTTGAGTCTCTCTTTCCAAAGACTGTTTTTCTAACCAAAGACCTTCCAGCAGATTTCCATCCTCCCCCCTCCTTCCTTTTCTTATGAACTTTCTCATTCTCTGCACCATGAAGCTTCATCCTGGTCCTAGTGCTCTGCTCTTCAGAGTCCTTCCACTTAAAAGTTGAGAAACACCCTTCTTTGGGATCGTTTCTTGTCCTCTTTTCTCTGCATTATCTCCTTACTCCTAGTATCTTTTGAGAGAGATTTAATTATCCAGTTAGTCTGGAGCTTTTCTTCATGATTTTTTACCACCCCTTCTTTGTCCAGGATGCAAATTCCTACTAACTTTCTACCCAACAGCTAAAGAAATTACAGTCATCCCCTCTGCTCCTATCCCTAAGCTTATCTAAACTGATTTTGCTAAGTTCCCTTCATTTGTAAGAGTTTTTCCTCTTGAATCACCATTCTGTGATTCTGTGAATCAAAGGCATAATTTACAGTTTTGATATTTTGCTATTAACTTGAGAAATTTAGATAATTTTCATTATTTGCGGTCTCTTCCATTAGGCACCTGGGACTGGAAGTGCCTGTGGCAACTGGCAATTTCTTCCTTGGGGGGATCTTCAGACAGAGAGGACCGATGCAGCTCACACTGCACCATTGCTCTTACTGCTGAGCCAAAAGATGTTTGGTTCGTTTGTGAGGGCTCTTGTACGTAAGACGCTTTCCTGCTGGCAGCAGCTCTGCTTGCTCCCTGTTCCTGTAGCTAATGGAAGAAAAACTCATGTTGAGACCATCAAGAGTGATTCGCAGGAGTATGAGGAGCCTTAGGGTCAATATATTACTGAATATATTTATGTACTCCTCCTGTACCCATCACTAGTGAGGTCCCACCACAAATAGTGTGTCCAGTTTTGAGCCCCTCACCACAAGAAAGACAATTGAGGGGCTGGAGCATGTCCAGAGAAGGGCAACGGAGCTGGTGAGGGGTCTGGAGCACAAGCCTGGTGAGGAGCGGCTGAGGGAGCTGGGGGTGTTCAGCCTGGAGAAAAGGGGGCTGAGGGGAGACCTTCTCGCTCTCTACAGCTCCCTGAAAGGAGGGGGCGGACAGGGGGGGTCGGGCTCTTCTCCCAAGGAACAGGCGATGGGATGAGAGGAAACGACCTCAAGTTGCACCAGGGGAGGTTTAGGATGGATATTAGGAAAAATGTCTTCACTGAAAGGGTTATCCAACATTGGAAAAGGCTGCACGGGGAAGTGGTGGAGTTGCCACCCCTGGAGGCATTTAAGATGGGCAGACACGGTGCTGAGGGACATGGGTTAGTGGTGGCTTTGGCAGTGTTGGGTTGAGTGTTGGACTCAATGATCTGAAAGGTCCCTTCTAACCTGGGCAATTCTGTAATTCTATGTAGCAAAACTCGTATGTGCATAAGCGTGTGTGTAGCTAATGCTGTAAATCATGCTCCGGTTCCTATGCAGAACTGAAGCTTAATTAGTAGCTGCTAAGTGTCACCAGAACAGCCCTGATTCATAGGTGCGTCGCACCCCGCAGCTGTCAGCCAAACAAGCCAGATTCACTTCTGTGTGTGTGTTAGCCCTAATTTCTAATTTCCTGCTCTCTCTGCTGTGCACACCAGGCCCCTCGCGGGTGCTGAGCTTCTCTCCATCGCGTCGTTCGGGACTTGGGAGTTTTGCAGCCTAGAAGTGAGCTGCGCTCCTGGGCAAGGCTCGTTCTGCAAGGCGATAGTTAAGGAACACCCACTTGATGAAGAAAAGGAGGGGAAAAAAAAGTAAAAAGAAAACAAAAAAGAAAGTAGAATATTCTGTAGTAAAACAATAACCAGTTTGGACACAGGTTTTGGCTGGCAGAGCGAAATCTGCCACAAAACCTGCCAGAGAGGCTGCCCTGGGTCACTGAGGGGGAGCAGAACGAGCAGGGGGTGACCTCTCCAGGACAGGGCAGACAATTTACCCCGACTCCAACCCTCTGGGACCGAGTCAGGCTGGCATATGCCATTTCCCCTGAGTGTGATGGTCTTGAGTTATTTAACTCTAACTTAATTGTTTCTGCAATGGATGTTTTCATTAATTTCTTCCCAGTGACTGCTTCTACAGGCAGCCCGGCTGCTTAGCTGGAAAGAAAACAGTTATTCCCTTATAAATTTGGTAATAACAGGCTTTCCGAAAGCCTAAATGTGGTATTCCTTGCATACATTAACAATATGGTATTTTGTTATTGCCATGCTAATCTAAAGGCATTAAAGGAGTTCATAAGGACTGGCCATATCTTTCAGTGGACCAGCTGGTAAGACTGATAAAAAAGGGTAAGATTTTAGGCATGTTGGTCCATTTATTTCAGTTCTGGTCAGTTTAGTTGTTCTAATAAAAAGACATAAATTCTTACACGTTTGAATTCTCCTGTATGTTGCTCACTTCTTGGTATTCATGTAAAATGCATGGGTTTTTAATGCGAACGATCAGCATTGCCTGCCTGTCTCTGTCTGGTAAAATCTACCAAGCCAGTGTTTACTCAACCTTTTAATATACGTTTTTTGAGGTACTACCTGCTACGACCATTCAGCTCATTGCTGAACTCATTTTCTCTAGGGTTACTGAGAACAAATCCTTTGAACTTGCTAGTTATTTCTGTCTGATTTGGGGCAGGGCTCGCTCTAACTGCCTTTTCAGTGAAATTGCTTATATAAATTATCAAGGGTTAGACTATGAAAAAGTTTGATTAAGTTAATTAGAAATTCAGAACTTGGCCTTTGGCCAAAATGTAATTTTCTTTCTGTAAGCTCAATTTGAAATGAAATCTTATTGCAGGTTTTAATCTAAAAATTCACGAGTTTTCTTCGCTCTTATTTTCTACTGTTTAGAAAACAATGCAATGAATTAAATGTGTGGAAGTATTTAAATAAGGAACTTAAACATGGATGGATTCTGCAGTCAGGGTGGGGACCGTTGCCCTTGTTGTACAGCAGAGGCTGCCTTGGAAAGGCGTTTGTCGCCCGAGGTGAGCTAGCTTAGGGCAGATGCCAACCTCATAATCCTTCAGTGGATTACAGAAGAGGGTCCAGTGTCTGTGCTGGTACCAGTGCTGGGTTCTGGACCTGCCACGGGCATCCGAGCACCAGTGCTTCTTATTTGTCCCTCGCAAGGTTTTGGTCCAGACAAGGTGACTCCTGCAGACCAAGCCTGGGCTGGGTTCAGAAGAAGGCATGAGCCAGAGACCATCCTTAGGATGTAATTTAGACCTGCAGCTTGGGCTGTCCTTGTCTCCAAACTGTTTCTGGCGTTGGGGTTACCAGGGGACCCTGAAGTCTCCAACCATCCTTTCTCACGGTTGCACGTGGATACACCCATGTCTCCGTGAGAGCAGGATCTGACCACTGCCAGCGTTCATCCTCCTGAGATATGTTGCAGCCCTGAGCTGGCAGCACATCTCCACTCTGGGCAAATGTAAAAGTGCAAGGTGTGAAGAAATGCACTGTCCTCCATTTTTCCAAAAGTGGTGAGTAAGGAAGCCTAGCGCAAGAGAAGCCTAGGCCCCAGGTTGTGCCAGGGGAGGTTTAGGATGGATATTAGGAGAAATTTCTTCACAGAAAGTGTTACCAAGCACTGGAACAAGTTGCCCTGGGAAGTGGTGGAGTCACCATCCCCGGAGGGTAGACGTGGTGCCGAGGGACATGGTTTAGTGGTGGCTTTTTCAGTGTTAGGTTGACAGTTGGACTCGATGATCTTAAAGATCCCTTCCAACCTAGATGATTCTATGATTCTATCTTTGCTGATGTGTCAGAAATATGTTTACCTCTGAAGCCTCTATACCCACAGAGCTGTTGTGGTAGTGGCTGGGTCTCTCTTTTTCTCTAAACGACGTTTCTGCCCTCGGGTTTTGCTGCTTGGGAAGCTGTTTCTCAGCAGTGGTGCACGGCACAAGCCGCGAGGCTGAACTGTGCAGGAGGACGGAGAAGTTAAATGCTGCACAACTTGCAGGTCTGTGGGCTGGCTCTTGCTCCAGTGCAGCAACAGAAGATGAACACCCTCCCCTGCTGGGATTTAAAAAAAAACCAAAAAACAACAAAACAAACTATTTAAAGGCCAGGGTTTTTTTTTCAGAATTTTTACAACTGGATCTACCTTGGCGATGGGTCTTTGGGTTCAATGATGGCTCCAGATCCAACTGAGACCCTGGGGCCATGGGCTATCCAGCCCAGTGCGTATAGCAGAGAGTTCACAGTCAGAACCTGTAGACTCTTTTCCTGCTAACTTGAAATACGACTCTCTGAATCATTTACTCTCTCCATCCCTCTGCTTGCATGGTTTTGAACAGATGATTCTGTGATAACGCAGCCAGGTATCATTACCCTCTGCAGTGTGTTTTGATGTTCCCAGGGGAAAGTGCTACCAAAGTAAGTGATTTTGTTGGTACTACTTTTTAATCATCCCTCTGCTGAACGCAAGACGAGGGACCAGTGTTCCTGATGATACAGGACGATAAGGAGGGAGAGGGATGTAGAGCCCCAGGTAGGTACTGCAAGGCCGGCTGCCTTCTGTCATGCTTAAACCCCCTTTGGGACAGGAAAGCAATACACTCACTATTCCAGCTAAATGATTTTACAATCACCCCCGGCCTTTGTTTTATTCTTCTGCCCATTCACTATTTTAATTATGATTTTTTTTTCTCCCTGGGCAGCAAAACCTCTTGGATTTTGCCTTTTGGTTCAGTTATTTCGGGAACTCATTAAATGCCTAAGTCACGTGTTCGTTATTAGAAAGTGAAAACAACTCTCTAGCTGTGCCATGGGAGAGACTTCATGGTGAATTACCGTAGTTAAGTAGTAGCTTAACAGCTTGAGACTCTTCTAACATTAGGCAGGGTTTTTTTAGACCTTTAATGCATGGCAGATTATGATGCTTCCTGTACTGAATGGTATGAGGTTATTGCCTGTGGTTGGTTTAATATGGATCCTTGTAGAAGGATAACACACAATCCTGTACATGCTGGAAAAGAATTAGATAATGTTCTCTGTTTGATGAGGACAAGGAATGATTTAAATAAAGGGAGGGGGAAAAAAAAACCACCAACAATAAGCAAAGCCCATCCTACTGCTTAGCTAGTCGTATAGCTCTTGTGTAATAGGATTCAGGCTAGAACCAAAATTGAATCATGATGTGATTCATCAAACTTCAGATTTCACTGTGGTGTCATATCTAGACAAATAATTTCTTCTGAAGAAGCTGGTTCCTCTCATCCCTTTACTCCTGACAGCTGAGATCATCGAAACCTCTAGTGCAACTGGGAGTGCTAAAGAGCCCCATAACTTGCCCTGAGAAGTGCCGCAGTCAGTGGTGAGACAGCGGAGATGAGGAATCAATGCTGCGGGGCTCTGCCGGCAGCAGCCTCATGGAGACTGACGGAGAGATAATGCCTGTGTCCCTGAGCATCACTCCGGGTGATAGATGCTGAGGTGCAAGATATTGCTGTTTAGTGACCGAAACAAAAACATGAGAACAAGACTACTCACTCGTGGGCTTTTATGGCCATCCTTTCTGGGCTTTGGTATTCTTTAGAGCACAATGGCAGATTGTATTTTTTTTTTTTTTTATACCGGTTGCTTACTCAATTGGGAAAAATGTGTCTGATCTGAAAAGTACTAGGTTGTGAGCTCAGTAGAAAGTTGACAGGAAAAAAACTCTCCAGAATATCAACTAGTTTTCTAACCTGAAACTTGAATCTTTTGGGATTCACCTATCATTTGGTATTGGATGGTAATTTTGGATCACAGAACTAGCTAGAAGTAATAATCCAAATATTTGCAGGTGTTCTTCTGTAATCAGTCATAGTTAATACGTGTTCATTCTGGGTGTACAGACAAGCTTAGAGATATATATCCTAAAATGAGGCCAGATGATGCAATGGGAAACCCAAGCAAATGTGTGAATACTCTCTGCAGATACCGTTTGCTGTAGCAGAGAACTGCCCTCCTCTTCTAGCATAGGAGGAAAGAAACAGAAGCCAAACACCTCTACTGAGCATTGAGAGGTTGGTAATGAAATAGGCTCAGGTTTGCTCGGTGATCCTTATTTTCCCTTAAGAGACTGTGCCCCCTTCAACCCAAAATGACCCAGCTGGGTGCGGTTCCTCTGTGCAGCCTCTCACCCCGGGGGATTTCATGCAGCCCCTTTCGGAGCTCCTGGCAATCCCTGGGGCACCCCTAGGACTGGCTGCGGGCAGGGGCTTAGTGGGGGGGAAAGGGATAGAGAGGCTCCTGCCCCCATGCGAACTCCATAGACCCCTTATCCACAGGCTTCTGTACTTTTTTATTTTGGGTTGAATTAGTTCGTATTCCAGTACTGAAAGGGGGCTTACAGGAAGGATGGGGAGAGGGACTCTTTATCAGGGAGTGTAATGATAGGATGGGGGTAACGGTTTCAAACTGAAAGAGGGGAGATTTAGATTGGATATCAGGAAGAAATTCTTGGCTGTGAGGGGGGTGAGCCCCTGGCCCAGGTTGCCCAGAGAAGCTGTGGCTGCCCCATCCCTGGAGGGGTTCAAGGCCAGGTTGGACGGGGCTTGGAGCCACCTGGTGTGGTGGGAGGTGTCCCTGCCCAGGGCAGGGGGTGGCACTGGGTGGGCTTTAAGGTCCCTTCCAACACAAACCATTCTGTGATTCTTAAGTTTCAAGAAAGAGTCAAATGGCACATGGCACTGCCCATCCAGGCTGCTGGTTACGCAGGAGGCAGCAGCTCCCTGAGACAAAAAGCCAGCTGTGAGCAGTAACCAGGCAGTCCTCAGCATCTTATCCTTTCCATCCTGCTCCTCTCACTCTGCTCTTGTGCAAAATCCCCCAGCTGCAGCCAGCAGCACCGGCACTGAGAGGAGATGGATCAAAATCCAGCGGCTCGGTAAAGGCACAGACACTCAGGGCTCTGAGAGCGCTCACAGCCCTGTGGTCTGTTCCCCTGGTTACAGCTCGTCCCTTCTCCCTCTCCGTGCTGCTATCTTCTGCATCTTCCTAAACCACAGCGGGTAATCCAAATGCAATGCATTATGTACTGGCACCAGGAATCCTATTTGTTTTGCTGTGTTAGGTCCCAGGAAGGCAGTGGCTGCAGAGGGCTTGAAACCAAAGCCATGCTTTGCCTTTGTATCTTTGTTACTTACTAAAAAGTGCAAGAAGAAAAACAGGAGAATAGCCCCATACCCTTGCCTTTTTTTGATCCCAAGAGCATTAGTGAAGCTAGCAATTAAAAGGAAATACAACTTTCTGCTTCTACTTGAGGAGGCTTGATAGGTAGCTTAAAAAAAAAAAAAGGCAGAAAATAGGGAGTCTCACACGCCTCTCTCATTTTTCACAGGAGAATGCCCATTAAATGTCAGAACCATGAATTCCCATGTAAGGAGCTCAGCCTCGTCCTGCTGAGTGATGTGCAGTGTGCTGTGCACAGCATGTACACAGCACTGCAGATGTACGGTGCCGGGGGGAAGGGGCAGTCTTTTGCAAATATTCCGGAGTTTTGGACAGGCTCTAAGCTGGTCCCTGCACCTGGGCCCTTCCCCACCTACTCATAGAATCATAGATTCATTTAGGTTGGAAGAGACCCTTGGGATCATCGAGTCCAACCATCAATCCCACCCTACAAAGTTCTCCCCTACACCACACCCCCCAACACCACATCTAAACGACTCTGAAACACATTCAGGGATGGTGACTCCACCACCTCCCTGGGCAGCCTATTCCACTGTCTGACCACTCGTTCTGGGAAGAATTTTTTCCTGCTGTGGCTTAGGGTTAAGCAGGTTGGTATTGTCAAGAGAAAAGTATCCACGAGGTAGTGTCAAATAGTTTCGAAACAAGTTTTGAACTCTGATTTTTTTTCTGGTTTTATTTTCATGGGAGACAAAGGAGGAGGAATGAGCTACGGAGGGAATGTCTGTGACCTCTAAACCACAGCTGGGTATGCTAGCAGCAAGTCCTGCCTAACAAAAAAAGAAAAGCGAAACAGAAAAGGCAGAAAACCAATAGCTTTGACTTTTTTTGGCCCATCCCACCACTCCTACCCCCTCTTCTCACTGATTGCAACCAGCACAGTCCTGGCCACGCAGCAGGGCGGTTTTGCGGTCGTGCTAGTTCCCAGCAAGGCTGGCTCCAGCATGGAGCCCGACTAATAAGCCCCACAGAACTTATTAGCTCAGGTTTTGTGGAGTGTGTCGCCTCTAATGAGGGTGTGCTTCGCTGCGTAGGGAGCAGTGAACTAATGCACCCAGCGAGGACGGGGTCTCCCAGGTTTCAGACCCTGCTCTGCATGTGAAGACGTGGCTGATTTGTAATGCAGGTCTTTCCATCGCTATTCAGGGAGTTCTCCCTGCTGTTCATGTTGATTTATAACAATTTTTGAACTGCTGGGAAAGTTGCAGAATACCGGAGGAAAGTTGAATTTGTATTGCTGTTAAAAAAAGGGGGCGGGGAACAATGTGGTAAGGTAACTGGTACGAAGCACTTGCATGGATGCTGCAGGCATGCTGCCTCCTGTAAGGGTGATGCAAGTTCAACATGGCACGTATGAAAAGACTTAAAACATAGTTAGCTAACTGGTTTCAGGATGATTTTATTGATTTCCGTTTCTAGGGGTGAATCAGGTGGTTGTGGTCTTGCTGCAACTTCTGTGCTGGCTTAGAATGATAGAATGGTTTGGGTTGGAAGGGACCTTGAAGATCGTCTCATTGCACCCCCCTGCCCTGGGCAGGGACACCTCCCACCACACCAGGTTGCTCCAAGCCCCGTCCAACCTGGCCTTGAACCCCTCCAGGGATGGGGCAGCCACAGCTTCTCTGGGCAACCTGGGCCAGGGGCTCACCCCCCTCACAGCCAAGAATTTCTGCCTCAGATCTCATCTCAATCTCCTTCTTCAGTTTGAAGCCATCACCCCTCATCCTATCACTACATGTCCTTGTAAAAGTCCCTCCCCAGCTTTCCTGTAGGCCCCCTTTAGGTTCTGTAAAGCTGCTATAAGGTCTCCCCGGAGCCTTGTCTTCTAGCCTTCTAGCATGTGTTTTTCTGGAAGGATCTCCTAAAAATTGTGGGGAGTCAGAGGGAAGCTTGAACCACTGTGAGTGAAGAATATGCCTCAAAGCGGAAGAGTTCAGACACCTCTTATCCTTCCCTTGGGTAGATAAGGGTAATGTAGTAATGGTCTGCAAGGGCAAAAACGGAGAGCAAAACTGATAAGAGGTCATCTTTTCCAACTCCTGCCCCATTTCGTGGCTTCTTATTGAAATGTCACAGGAAATAAAAACAAGACTCTGGCTTCACTTAGTGAGAAGTGACCAGGTTCCCAGACTGGGAACTAAAGCCAGTTAGATATAGGCTGGTGATGAGGCTCACATTTAGAGGAGATACATAGCCACGGTGGGTAATTTTTAAGCTGGTTGTATGTTTTCCCAAAGAAAGTCTCTCATTCAAACAGGATTTCATTCTGGGCAGCGTGGTGTTTTCCTCGGGACGTTGGACTATGGGCTCCTGCTTGTGCGAGGTTTTCAAGCACTGGCTGCCCAGCACCGAGTATGAGTTGATGGTTGCTCTGGTTTTGCTGCTGGTCATGTAGGAGTTTACGTGTCAACTTGGCAGACTTCAGTGAACCCTGCTGTGCTTTCTTAGCACAGCTATTTTTGCACGTGACTTGCGGGTGTGGAAAGCGAGGCCCGTGGAGACAAGGCACTTCTCAAGGTCTATGTGGCAGAGTGTGGTGGCACGTGGAGAGCTCCTGTGAGGGTGGTGTTGGCAGGAGCGCAACGCCGATGTGGTGACACCCCTTCCACGGCTCCGGTAAGTTGCTCAGGTGCTTGTGCATGGAGCTGCATGGCACCTTGCAGACCTACCGAGGCAGGATTCATCCATCTCTCACGTGTGTCCCTGGCTTGTGTAGACGATGAAATGCCTTGTTGCGTGGCTTCTTGTTGAAATCTGGAAGGGAAGGAACAGCATGAAGAGCTGTGTCCTGTGGCTCTGGACTGAGACAGTGGTTTTTGGCTTAATAGCCTGATTATCTCCCTTTCTTCCCTCTTACTGTACTTGTTTTAATGCCTACAGTGACACACAGTGGTGATGAGTTTCTGCTGTGCCAAAGCCTTGACACAGGGAGGTAGAGGACATTGTCCATGGTTGAAATGGTGACTGCCAGGCTCCCCTTGCAGGAGCACCTGCTGTGTCTGCTTGCTGATGTGACTCGGGCTGCAGGCTGCTCATCAGATGGTCAGATAGAGAAGCTTTGGAGCTTTTTACTCTTCCATCCAATATATTACCCATTTACTACTGATTTTTTTTTTCACGATCAGTAGAGAATTGCGGGTTTCATAAGCTGATTTGTACCACAAACGCTGCACTCGAATCCTCTTTATTTTTTGTGACAATGCAATTTTATTTTTATCCTTGTGTAAGCAGCCACGAAATAAAAGTTAGCTTTTGGCTGTTGTATTTCCCTTCTTCCTTATGCTCCCATTGTGCTAGAAAGCCCGGCAGGAAAGCGTGTCTCCGTTGCTCCTTAGGAGAACACTTTTCAGTGTCATTGGATGTGTTCGCCTTTCATTTCTAGGTAGTGCGTTTGCAGGGGAGCAGATGACAGTTTTCATCAGGATTATTCCACTGTGATATTCCATTGCCCATTTCCCAAGAAGATTATTTTGGTTTCCGCCCCCCCCCCCCCACCCCGGCTTTGAGAAGGAAAATGATGATGAGAAGTCTTGCGCTGTCTTCCTACTTGAGCTGCTGCTCCACACTGGGTAGCTTCAGGCAAGCCCCTATTTCCAAGTCCCACCTTCTCCAGCTATTAAGACGGTAAAGAAACATGCTGATATGTCTTGTTTGAGAGGTCTGGAAGTGGGGGGCAAGCCGTAAACAAACGCGCTGAGTTGGAAAATGGATGGAAAAAAAAAAAGAAAGCATCTGTCTGTCAGGCGTCGTCCCTCCGAGAAGCTACGGTACCTGTAGTGTGACCAGAGCTGTGCCCGTGGAGCTGGTGCTGGGGTGGGTTGGTGCGGCTGGCGAGGAGGAGGAGGAGGAGGAAGGAGGGAGGCGGCTCTGTGGAGCAGAGCAGATGTGCTGGCTCTCCGTCATCCAGAAAACGCTTCTTGCTGGCAGCACAACACAACCCTGCAGGTCAAGGTCAAGTTGCTGGCAGCCTGCATCCCTGCGGAGCTGAGCCAAAGTGGTGTTAAAAAAAAAAAAAAAAAAAAAAAAAGAAAACCAAATACCAAAACCCTCTTTTTTCCTCCAGTTTTGATGGCCAGCCCTGTGCCCACTGCTGTGCTTTGCAAGTAGCGGGGACCCGGGGGGAACGGGCGGCTGCGGGCAGGCACCGATGCCGGGCTGCTCCTGACATTTCCGCCTGCGAATGCCCAACCAATTGGCGAGGCTGGAGCAGCGACACATGAAATATGATGATTTTCTGCTGAAGAGGAGGAGGAGGAGGAAGGAGTGGGGGGGGGGGGGGGAGGTTAGAGGGTGGGAGGACCGCTTGCTCCCGATGGTTTGCATGCCGGGGGCTGCGCAGAGGACTGGCCGGAGCAGAGCGCGGGGTGCAGAGCCGCAGCGCCCCGGGGATGGCCCCTTGCTCCCCGCGCCCTGACCAGGAGGATGCCATTGCCACCCAGGTGGGCCGGGCGCCGATGGCAGCAGGAGAGGCGCGAGGCTGCCGGGGGACACTGCCAGGGGGTGCCAAGGCCTGGGGACCCACAACTTTTGGGGGAGACCCCCTGGCCCCCCACCCCGGGGATGGCTCCGGGGAGTTGTGCCACGCACGGGGCCGACGGCGCTTTGCGATGCTTGTTAGCGGAGGGCTGAGCTTTTATTTTTTTTATTTTTTTTTTTTTTTTTTTTGGGGGGGGGTGTGGAGGGAGGCTTTTGGTTTGATTTGCTACAAAAACCCGAAATCCCACTCCTGGAAGAATGCTTTATTGCTGTGCCAGGGCTGCTGGGTTCAAACTTTGCAGCCTGATCCTTAGTTTGATGGGAAGCACTTGACAGAGCTCCTCTCTGCGTGTCATTAACCCTCTCACACCACCGCCTGGGACGGAAACTGTTAACACCTAAAAATTCAGTTGCAAGAAATTTAACCCTGATAAGGACCGGCCGTACAACTCCCTGAACTGCATCCAGCAGCTGTTCATTTTTATAATGACTATGCATTTATCCAAGAGCCGAGTGGCAAGTTTTCCGTTTATTATTATTCTCCCAAAGGAAGGTGGTGGTGGTGGGGGGGTGGTGGTGGTGTGTGTCCTATTAAAAAATAAATAAATCGTATAATAATATTCATCAAGAAAGGCTGCTCGTGCAAACCACACCTCCCCCTGCTCTGACTGTGCCGCCGCAGCTGCTTTATTAATTTATTTGCGCCGTGAGTGACAGTCCTCCAGAAGTGATAATTGGTGCACTGTAGCTTTAAAAGGTTAAAACCCTTTTCAAAAAGGCCTAGACTCATAGTGGGAAAAGACAAGAGAGGCTTTGGCTGGCTTTGGATCCAGAAAACAGCTGCTGATTAGAGTCTGCGTCTTCGGGCTGAATTTATTACATATTTTTCAGCAGCAGGGATTCTAGGAGGAAGCTTCCGTTTGGGTTTCTTGATCGTGGTTTATTTTTATTCAGAGGAATAACAGAGGAAGGATTTGTTCCGGCTGGAGCATGCTCACAACCTGCAAGATCTCCCATTATTAAACTGCCTAGTTTGGGCTTTAATATACATGTGGTGGTTGTTTTTTTTTTTTTTTTTATTAGCGTTATTATTATTTGGCAGCCTGCATCTCTATTTTTTTTTTTTTTTAATAATTTATTTTGAAAGGAAGCTGATCTCGTAATGAGCTTTCTCCTTCCTTACTTGAAACAGGTGCTAATGAAAGAATGCAAATAGCACCGGCTGAGCCGAACATTTCATAAAGAAGGGAACAGCCACCGACCCAAAACGGTCCGGGATCTGCCTGCCAGCACCCAGCAAAGGTAGGCACCGGGGTGGGGGGGGGGGAATTTGTTGCTTTTTTTGTTGTTGTTGTTGTTGTTCTCTGCGCGTATATTTGCAGACGGTATATTTTCCTCCTCCCTCCCTTGCTGCGGGTGCACAACCGGACGGCGAGATTCCATTTTGCCTCCCGAAAGGTGTCAGGTTGCCACCGAGACGCTCGCCCACCGCACACCGAGTGTGCGCATATAGAGATAAATATATATATATATGTGTGTGTGTGTGTGTGTGTGTTCCCTGGGTGGCCGGGCTGGCTGCCGTGCTGGCGCGATGGGCGAGCTCCCCGAGCCCGGGCTAACCTTAGCGGTGTCAATCAGCCCGCGGCCGCCTGTAACCCTGTCCCCGCCACGCTCCCACCTACTTTGCTCCGGCTTAATTAGCCCTGGCTGTCGCATGAATTTATCGTCGCTTGACAGCAACTTCATTTTCTCCCAATATGCGGAGATTATTTTATTTTATTTAATTTTATTATTTTTTTTTTTGCTGGTGGGAGGCGAAATGCCTTGTGTGTGTGTGTGTTAGCGATGTGCGGGATCGACGCGGGGGTGCAGAGGGACACGCGGCTCCGCTGGGCACCCCGGCCCCCGCCTGGGCGGAAAAATGGACGTGTTGCTCCGTGGGGAGCCCTCGTCCTCCTGGGGCGACACCGGGAGCCTGTGCCCAGGCCCTGCGCCGCTTCCCATCCCACATGCAGGTTCCCTGCAGAGTAGAAGCAGCTGTTACCTGATGCTACAGCATGTATAAACATATTTAAAAAAAAAAAAAAACCATATATATATATATTCCAACCCTCATTTTGACAGCTAGATCCCGGCTTCTGGCTGAACCCCCTTTTGCCTGCGCAAAGCCTGGGCACTGGTTTGTCTTTTTTCTGCCCTGCCCGATTTCCTTTGCGCCCGCGCAGGGTGAGCGTCGGGCAGCGCGGGGATGTGATCCCCAGAGGTTCGTCCTTGGCTGGGAGCGGGAGTTTCTCCCCGTGCTGGCGGCGGAGGCGGGGGGAGGCAGCCCCATCTGCACCCACCCGCGACTCTCGCTCGGGCTGTGGGGTCTCTGCCCTGTTCCCCCGGCCCGGGCTCACAGCAGGGATTGCAGTGGCCTCTCCGAGGGCCAAATCCAGCCCTCGCTGGCATCATCCAGCTCCTTCGGCCGTATCAACCTCCGAAGGCAAAAATTAGCCCTTTGTCTGGAAGTTTGCCTTTATATCTCAACGTCTTTAAGCATGTTTTGTGCAACGTATTTCTTTCTCTGTGTGCACGCAAGGTTATTTGTAGGGGTTTTTTTTTGCCTGACTGCTAAGGAGAGGCTCTGCAAAAAGTTTCCCCCAATTAATTGTGCAAGCTGAGGGTGGGCAGCACATGAAATAAAATACTTATTTTATATAAACAACCCCTTGGGGCTTCCTAGAAAGAGAACTTGTGACTCTCTAACCTGACAGACAGAAAATAATCACAACTGAATATGCAGTTTGATCTGTTGTGTGCCCCCCCCCGGCTTCTGAAAGCAAATAATTTTTAATAAGGAGTTTGATATGGGATGCACGCAGGAGAATATGTTTTAAAATAAGCTTTGGAGCCAGCGATGGGGGAATACTGCCATGGATTTGGCTGGGTGCAGGGCTGCGGGCGCCCAGTGTCCCCTGCCCTCCTGCTCTGCCAGAAATGGCAAACCCAAACGCCGACGGGCGCTGGTGTCCCCCAGCCTTGTGCTTTGGGATGTGAAGAAAAAACAGGGATCTCCCCAAACCTGGCGCTCCCTCGTGCCCGGCCGGCGATGCTCGGCTCGTGCCGGGGCTGCACGGTCCTGAGGGGACGGGACGTTCTCTCTGGTTTCCACGCCGTGCCAACACAGGAGCGTGCCCAGTGCTGCACTTTGATTTGTTTTATTTATTTAATTAATTCCTTTTTGGAGATTGCCAATCCTTCCAGCTGCAACAAAACACAGTGTGTGTGTATGGGGGGTGGGGGTGGGGGGTCGGTCTTTATTTCTTCCTCCCCTCGGCCAGCCTGCGTGCTCGGCAGGATCCCTGCGCGGCGGTGCCATGTGGGAGCTCGCTGCTCGGCACCGGTCCCCAGCTCTCGCTCTGCTCAGCCCGGTTTGGATGAGAAACCTCCCCAGAACACCCAACCGGGTGGTAACTAAGGAGGAGGAAGGGGAAGTGGCATTTTTCTTACCAAATCATCTCCTGTATGGGGCATGGACTTTTGACTGGCTGCCTCTGGGGCTACGAAATCCTTCGTGCGCTGCCCAGCCCAAACCCTCCTCCTGGCAGTTTAAGCAGGACACGGCAGATCTTGTCTCGTGCTGCACCAGAGCCAGCGTGCTCCTCTGCGGGGGTGGTGGCATCTGAGTCCTGCCAGGAGCTGCTCTTCTATGAAGCCTCTGTGATACCTTGGGACCGGTGGGAGTTGCTGGCCCTGCATTCCTCTGACTTTTATCCTTGCATCGCCTCTAGAGAAAGGGAAACTAAATTCTTGTTTGAGGCATCGGAGCCTGGGTCACACGACAGTGTCGTGCTTGCAAAGGATGCTCTTCATTATTTCGCTTGAAATAGTTTCAAGACTCCTATAAACGTACACAACGTGCAAGGTTGTGGCTTTCAAGTGTCTCTCCAGCATCTTGGCTCGTTTCTGGCGGAGGTTGTGGCTGGTCAGTTCAATCAAGTTATGTAAATGGTGATATTTGCTGGGAAATTGAGATAGCTGTGGATGGGCCAAGAAGTTTTATAGACCCCTGGAGGAGCCCAGGTTCCGAGTGCCGCCTCCTCAGATGCACCTTAATTCTGGATTTCCACCTGGCTCTGGGCTGGTCCAGCAATTACCAGAAATCTCAGCTATCTCTGTTCACGATGTGGAGCTGTGAGGAAGGGATCGGTGCCAGGAGAGCAGGAACATAATATTGACCTAAACCCATCGTTTTTAATTGGACCAGGTGGGAGTGAATCTTTCTGCCTTGTGCTGGTAGGAGCACAAACCACTCTAGGCTTCTTTGGGGCTAAAAATTGCCTCCTTTCTCCATGTAAAGCTAAATATCTGCAGCTGGCTCAGTTAAGGCAGATGTATAATATGGGTAGTATGGATGCACCAAGGAATAGTACACCCCAGCACGCTGATTTATTTGACCGTTTAAAGGTGCAAATCATTATCTGAAGAGGATCTTCAAAAATATATAGGAGGGCTGGCTATTGCTTACCCATATTTAACCATATTTCTGACCTTACTGCAAAAGGGATGTCAGAATTCATAGCCCAAAGCGCTTCATTTAGTTCTTTAAAAAGCTCAGAAACTTTTATGCCAAGAATGGAAACGTAGCAGCTATGTAAGTCAAGGATTTGCTCAACTCTGATCCCAGTGGTTAACTGAGGTGGAGGGGGGGGAAGAGCAGCATGGCCGTTTTTGTTCCCATTTAACCTTTCTGCGTCTTACTTTTTCTTCTTTGTGGGAAATGGGGAGGAGGGAAGGGGGAGCCATTTGGCCAAGATCGCAGTATGAGTCCCTGACAGATTGAAAATACAAGTAATAAGTTTTGACTCTAAGCTCCAACTGCAGACAGCAGCACTCAATATTATTTTTTTTTTAGATGAGTATTTGCTGGGCAGACACCAGTGCTGTAGGAAAATGCGCGGGGGAATGTATTTTACTGTATAGACAATCCCTATTGCTAGATGTGTTTTGTTGCACAGATGATCCTTGCTGGGAGAAGCAGGAGCAGCCCCAGCTCCTGGGGGTGCGGGTGCTGTGGTGGCGTCCAGGCCGTTCGGAGGTGAACATCACAACTGATTGCTGTTACTGATGACTTGAATAATTTATTGAGGCACGTTGTGTGCAGGGTGACCAGCTTGGGCTCTGAGGGCCGCGTGTGAAAGCCCTCGTGGCTGAGGGACACGGGATGCTGCTGGCATCCCCTGGGAGCAGAGGGAGGGGGAGCCCCAGAAATAGCTGCTGGGACAGTCCCCAAGAGGAGCCCAGCTGCTGGCCCCAGCCTGGGGTCATTCTGGATGGGTTGTTATGGCTCAGGATGCCCTAATGACCCTGACCCTAATGGTCCTGGCTGATCTGTCTCTCCCTGCAGCTGGGAGAGGAGGATCCCACAGCCCTGCTGCTCCAGGGCTGCTTGCAAACTCCCTGTATGGGAATCCCATGGGACTTGGGACCTTCAGATGGTTTGTCCACCCCTCCAACAGCCCAAATTTTTTAGTGCAGTGGAGAGGTTGTCTTTTGCTTCCCCTCCCATGTGCCATCTTGTCACTCTGGCAGCTCTTGATGTGGGATGCGTGGGCATTTTGGAAGGAGCTTGGTCAATAAAATCCAGTGGAGGAGACAACCGCGGGTGGCTGGACCATCTCCCACGTCTCTGGAGGAAAGGCCCAGGGCTGCCGCTGACTGATGGCCCCGGTTTGGGGGCTGCCAGCAAAAAGAAATGAGTAAACCCTGATGTAACAAGTGATCTGCTGAAAATAAGCCACCGCAGAATTTATCATTCTGTTAAAGTACAAGTGAGGAAGGCAAGTGCTGCTCATGATGATGTCAGGGATGACCTCAGAGTCCTTCAAAATACACCTCTGCTACAAACAAAACTTCTAACCCACTTTTTTAGTTGCCATTAGAGTTTAAGCATATTTCATATATGCTAGTGGATGTTACTGCTAAGTGATGGATTTGAAATCAAAAGGTCTAATACGTTTGAAATAACGTTTGCAATTGGAGCTCAGATGGTCTTTTAAGTGATTGCTCATGTGCAAAAGAGCAGACTCCTGGGATGGGCTCAGCTGTGCAAGCATCATCCCGCCCTGTCCTGGTCCCGGTCCCTCTAACCGCATCCATCCTGTGTCATCTGTGTTTCAGAGGGGTTTCCAGTCCTCACCGGCCAGGTCCCCTTCATCCTTCTGTGTTTTAGTCCATGAAAACAAATTTATTGTCCCTCATCTCTCTCCTTATGGCCTTTACCTGATTCTGTGTTGGTTGTCACAGTCCTGAATGTTGTCTTCCTGTTCACCTGATTTTTCATTGCTTATAACTCATATTTTCAAACTTTTTTTTTTTTTTTTTTTTTTTTTTGTGGTCTTGGCATCATAGTGAATTTTATGGGAGAGTGAAAATTGCTGAGCCAAACAGGTTGTCTTGTTTTTAATGACTGTTCAAAAGCAGTTTGGGCAGGTTTCTTCAGAAAACTATTTGCTGCAGAGAATGTGTTGCTAGAAATGAATTCTCCCTGCGCAGCAGGGGCATCTCCAGCAAGCGAAGGCAACTTCTACCTTCCTGATACTGGCATTTGATTATGATTTTGATTAATTCATTGGACAGTAATTTTATGCAGCGGAAAAAAAATCTGCTACCTGGCAAGTGAAGGACATGTACTGTGCACCCGTGGCAGATTGAAGGAAAATATTTAGAGTGGCTTCGTGTCTCCGCACAAGATGTGGTGCCGTGCCAAGAGAAGGCGGCTGTGTGGGTCAGACCACCCACTGCAGGGGGTGAACGTTGATCCTGGGCCAGCTTCAACAGCGAGGAGAAGGTGTGCTGGTGTGTGTGTGGCTCCGAGGCTGCAAGGTGCATAGGGGCACAGCAGGCAAAGCATGAACTGCAGCCTCTAAATAAATAAATAACGTAATGAATGGAAGGTATTGCTGTTATAGCCAAGGTAGTTGCTTTTTGGAGTGCTTGACAGGCTGAGAGAGCTGGGGGGGTTCAGCCTAGAGAAGAGAAGGCTCCGGGGAAACCTTCCAGCCCCTGCCAGTCCCTAAAGGGGCTCCAGGAAAGCTGGGCAGGGACTCTGGAGCAGGGAGGGGAGCCATGGGACGAGGGGGAAGGGTTTTATACTGCAAGAGGGGAGATTTAGATGAGATATTGAGAAGAAATTCTTTGCTGTGAGGGAGGTGAGCCCCTGGCCCAGGTTGCCCAGAGAAGCTGTGGCTGCCCCATCCCTGGAGGGGTTCAAGGCCAGGTTGGACGGGGCTTGGAGCAACCTGGTCTGGTGGGAGGTGTCCCTGCCCAGGGCAGGGGGTGGCACTGGGTGATCTTTAAGGTCCCTTCCAGTCCAAAGCATTCTATGATTCTATGACATATACCTGGTTTGTTTTATAGTGAGAGTGAAAGATGTGCTTCTCAGTTGCAGCAGAAAATACATTATTTTACTCCTCAGTTGTGCTGGAATAGGATTTAGTTTTCTCTTGTGAAGCCATGGTGACCTGGAAGCAAAAGTCCTGTTAACAGTTGTGCTCCTAAGTCGCGTAACATATGGAATTATTCATTTTCCTCCGTCTTCTGCATACCCACTTGTCCATGAAGTAAGGCACATGTACATGCTCTCCCAGTGCCTGGGGATGGTTGATGGTTGGGTTGATGTTACCCAAGGTCTCTCGTGATTCCCTGCACTACAGGCAGTTGAAGACAAGAAAGAGTCCTTGTTTCTGATTTCACAGAAATGTATCACCCTGTAAGGCAAAAATGTTCCTTGGCTTCAGTTCCTCGTTGGCACCTCAGCAAATGCCTGTGCTGTGGGTATTTGTGTGGCAGGGGGTAACCAGCACGCTGTTGAGCAGAAAGGTGCTCTTGCTGTTTGTGTAGAGTCCAGCTTTGTGGGACCCTCATCTTGGTGGAGATTTCAGGGTGCTTCATCATACAGAGTAGATGATAAAACCAGAAAGGAGATGCCTTTTGGTGAATTGTGCAAAGACAAGGGAAGTTGGGCAGTCCAGAGTGGACAGTGTGCTGGGTTGACCATAGGCCACGAAGGAGGAGTCTAGGCTGTGTCCATGGGGATGCCATGGGGAAGAGCTTCATGCTTGTTTCATCCCTTATTTTATACAAGCTGTATTTCCATGCTCCAATTTCAACACTCCCTTGTCAACTGGCAGGGATCGATAATGTAAATAACAAGGCATGACAATAATGCAAATAACAGCAGAACTCAAAAGTGTTCTGGAAAACTTGCATGGGGAATACCAGAAGGTAACTAAATTCCCAGAATAGCTACTTTCGTTGGACAATTTGTCTTATTGATGAACGCAGGAATGCGATGAGTTACGATAAAGCTCTGTGATTGTTATGCCTGCAGCTGGAAGGACCTATATTCCCTTTGCCGTTGAAATTTTGGGGTGCAATGGGGGCGTGTTCCCCCCTGGGTAAACCAGCTCATCGGTTCTGGCGCTGCTGTCTGCTTCCCAGGGCTGTCTCTTGGTGTGGTGCTCTCGCTTATGAAGATTTTGCAAATCATATGATAATCCTCAGATAGGGAGGACTCAAAGGATGCCGTAATTACTCTCTATCCACAGTTATTCTGCACTTTCTTTGTGGATGCTGTGTACACTTTTGAAGCACAAACCCATCTCTGAGCAGTCTGTTGTTCCTTACAGAGGAAAAGGTTGGGTAAATTGAAAAATCAAGAGGCCAATTTTCTCAGTTAACTGTACATAACAGGTTTCTGTTGCTTCTGTTGCTATTTCTGTCAGCGTTTATATGTTTTTTTTTCTCTCAGTCATTTGGATTTTGCTCAGTGTTTGCCACTGCAAAAGCTGCTCAGGGACTGATGCTCTCTGCAGACACATAGTCCCAAGTCCAAAATGCATATTGAGATAAAAATCTTGATTATGAAAAAAATCCTTACTTGGTTCTCCATGACAGAATAACCACAAAATGAACTCGGTACTCAAGAGCAAACTGCCAAGGTGGGGGGAGAGAGAAGGCGCTTACATCAATATCGCATAAAGGTTGCAAAGTTAAGCAATCAAAAGATGGAATAAGTAAGCATTAGGTTGAATATGTAATCGTAACTTCCCTTTGTCTGTGTGGTGTTTATCAGATAGAATGCAATCTTGTGTTATTTAAAACTTCCAATAAATAGATATTTAAGATAAGCTCGATCGTGTAATTAAAGACTTTTGACACATGGCCAGATGCTCTGCCTTTATGTTTGTGCAAATGAGAGCGGAGGGTGGCTGTGTACCACCGTGCCTCTGCTCAAACGCCTAAAGAAAAACCACCCAAAGGCTCTTAGTCCCACTATAACTGCATTTTCTGCATCCAGATGGCATGGAGGGATGCGACCGTCCCCTCCCTAGGGGGAGAAATGGGAAACTGAAAATTGTAGCCATCTAACTTGCTGAAGGAGACTAGATGTGCTTTTGCAACTGTTTATAAAAGGTGTGCCCTCAAGCAGGAGAGTTGCCTGGATTTTCCAAACAATGTTTTGGGAAGGAAATTCAAGCTCCCCAAGGGACGGGCGGTGACTCCATCCCTGCAGTTAAGCACTGTGCTCCAGGAGTCGGGGCTGAGCTTTGCTCTGGCCTCCTCATCTCACAGGCTGGCTGGGACCGGAGCTTTGGTCTGGGGCTGAAGCCCAAGTCTGGAGCAGACCTTGCCCCAGCAGGTCTCCCATGCCCTGCGCGGTGGCATGGCCAAGCTGGGGCTGGGAGAAGGTCTTGTTGGGGCACCAGTTGCAGAGCCCAGGGTGCAGGGTTGGAGCAGGACCCAGAGCATTGCATCTCATGTAGAAGTGAGCTTTGGGGACTTTGGGGATGTTTTGAGCCCAGCTGGACCTGCTGGGGGGGACCTGAGGAAATAAAAGTGCTCCTTGAAGCTAAGAGTTTGGCACCTTAGCAAGATGGGGCTGGAGAGTGTTCCTTACAAAAAAACTTGCTTGACTTGGGATAATTTTATGCTGGAAAGATGCAGATGAGTGGAACCCATCCTGGCCTCCTGGAAAGAGCCTTCCTGGACCTTGTGTGTTCCAGCACCCCCTGCAATACAGAGGTGTTGTTTGAGGCAACTACTTGTACACCTCATTGGGGTCTTGTTATTGAGTTTTTCCAGCACCACGTGGGCACCTTGGACTTTATATCCCCAGAGACACCCCTGACCTTGCAAATGGGTGTAATCCTAAGAAGACCATGACACGGGATACCATATTTTGGTGATACAAAGCTGGAAATAAGAGTAGCAGAAAGGAGAAGAGGAAAGCTGAATTTGCAGGGTTTATATACTGGCACATTGTCTACTTTTTCTTAACGCGATGGAAATGTCGCATCAAGTTTTTGTGTAATGTGGTATGGTACCTTTTTTCTTCTCTCTTTTTTTAAAGACAGAGAGAGCGCTTGGTGCTTTAACGAGGGCGTGCTGCTCCTCTCAAACTTATGCCAATAGAAGTCATCTGCAAACTCACTATTTGTAGACTGGGCGCTGACTGACTGACTTTTAGTGTTGCAAACAAAATATTTTACTCCTGCGTACGTATTTTTGCATATGCACCATACTAACAGCCATGAAATGGTACAACTGGCTCCCAAAAACAACCCCACTTGCTTTTTGGGGAATGTTTTTTGAGCAGTCTAAACCTTTTTAAAACCTTAAAGCGGCATAAGCGGCTTAAACTCATCTAAAGCCTTAGATCATTTTAAACAGCTTGTGCCAATATAAGGACTTAGATTATCTTAAATACCTTAAACAGATCTAAAGCTTTAGTGAAAGAATTTGGCCAGTCTCAGACTTGGTTGATTATTTGATTGATTTCATGGGTCCATTGGTGATCACTGGGTGACTCTGCCCAACGACTCCTTACTGGGAGATGCCCTGATTTTCTCTGCCTTGTGATTTTTATACTATGAATATTTGATGCTTTGACAAGTGAACACGGCACTAAAGGTTGAATCTGTAACCTTAACTCTGCCCTCATGCTTAGGTTACGATCATCTGTAACTTCTGTACATGGCCCCGGCTTATTTTGACTAAATGTGTATCTAATTTGCAGTAGAAAATGAATTCTGTTACACCAGTTGAGGATTTTCAAAGAATCATGAGTGCCCAAACTGCCCTTTGCAGTCTGGATTCTTATGAATTGCTTATATAGCTTTGAAAATCTCATCTTAAGATGTGGTAGCTTAATTAAACCTCTTCAAAAATGTACATAAACAGAGGAATGAGTCCAGACTGTGACTTAAGTTAATTTGGACATTCTCTACTTATTGCCTGCTCCTCTCTACTGCATCCTCGTGGTGTTAATGTAAAGTTGGATTCTTCCTTCATTTTGCAAGGAAAAATCAGAAGTAATTCAGGCTCAAGAAGTTAGGGGATTTGGGTTTTTTCCTAGTTCAAATTAGATGGAGTGTCACTTCCACACCAGCCAGCCCTGAAAGGCTGAGTTAGTTGCTTTCCCTTAGAGCACAGCTTTTCTGAAAGCTGCAGGAGCAGCAGCCCCCGGAATATTTTCTTTAGGAGATACGCCGATAATAACGCGATGGCAGTAAGAAGACAGCGTCAGTGAAATTTCCCACTTGTACTCCTCAGCTGAGAAAAGTGAAATTTATCTTTATGGGGGGGTTTGTATTAAAGCAGGTGGGTTTCTGTGGCGGTGCATGCAAAGCAGCGTTAAGCCTAAGCTCTCTTCTCAGTTACTGTGCATAACGTAGCATTGGAACAGACCCAAACAAATCGGAGAGGAAAACGTGACAGTTCATAGGAAAGACTAACCTGGAGCAAACCTGGTATCTCCATTCGTCGTCCTCGTGGGCTCCACCATGGGCAATATCTGCTTTTCAATCCGTCCTACATATCGGTAAAACAGATGCACACAGACCTCTGACATGAGGAGGAGTCAGTATTTTAGGACTTTCACGTGTAAGAACAGTTTTAACTTGCAAGAAACTTTAGAAAACTAAGAAAAAGTTTCAGTTTCGTTTTGAGAGACGCAGCTTTTCAAGCTCAAGTGTTAGATTGCTAACACAGGTTATTCACAGTGCAGCTGCTAATAAGTTCTGGTCTCCTGCATTTTATTCACTTAATAAATTAATGTATTTATTATTCATAGAAATAGTAGGTGAGTGCTTGCTTGAAGGTGAATTACTTTCTTTCAGCCTGCCAAGCTCTGAATTCTCTTCTAGATAGTATCATTCATACTTAGAGCAAGAAGCCTGAATGCTACCTTAGTATCTCTGAGAATATCTAGTGGAAAAATCTGGGATTTTACAAAATGCCCATTTTTTAAAAAAGTGAATTAACAAAACCCAACATAAAATACATCCAGAAATTCCTGGGGGTTACGCAGTGCTGGAGGTTTCAGTCCAAGCCTGGCTCCTTGGGCGGCTCACTGTGGGTGCAGCTCTCTAGTACATAATTAATAAAGTTCTTTTCCTTTCTTGGAATATCTGGCCCAAGGAGTTCAGGATTAAGTTTGCTAGAAATGTAAATACATTGCAGTTGGGTAAACTGCAGCTGTATCAGGGCAAAGAGCAGAGCGGCTTTATAAACATAAATCTGTCTATAACCTGGGGACTGGGGCTGGGTTTGCCTCTGTAGATGTTCTGCAAATCTGTGGATCTTCGCCCCTACGATCTCAGTGCTCTTGTCTGCTTGGATGGGATGTGACGTGCTGCTCGCGGGTGGGGATTTCTCCTCTTGCTGCAGAGCTGAGATGGTTTTGGAGCTGTACTGGGACATTTCTCCCCTCCTGTGGAAACCCACAAAGCGCCTGGTTCACTAGTCACAACTTGGTGCAGTGACTTTTTTTTTTACTCGGGCATTTTTACCTTTTTTTACCCTCAGTTTGCTGCAAGCTCCAGAGTGGTCTCAACTCTGTGTGCCTCTGACTGGAGGCTCAAAGCAAAAATAAAGCAGCTGGTGCAGGTACCCCCTACAGCAGCGTCTTGCTCTCAAAGGTGCCCGTCCCAAATTCTGGGCCATTGACAGACATAGGAGAGAAAACATCTCCTAAAGCCAATAGTAATGGCAAAATGTGTAAACTTCATCAAGTTCACCAGGGCCAAGAGCAAGGTCCTGCATGTGGGTCAGGGCAATCCCAAGCACAAATCCAGGATGGGTGGAGACTGGATGGAGAGCAGCCCTGAGAAGGACTTGGGGGTGTTGGTGGATGAGAAGCTCCACACAACCCAACAACGTGCGCTGGCAGCCCAGAAACCCCCCGCAGCCTGGGCTGCATCCCCAGCAGCGTGGGCAGCAGGGCGAGGGGGGGATTCTGCCCCTCTGCTCAGGGGAGACCGGAGTTGGAGGTCTGGGGGGGTTGGACTAGACCTTTAAAGGTCCCTTCCAACCCAGCACATTCTATGATTCTATGACCCCCTGCAGCGCTGCCTCCAGCTCTGGGGCACCAACAGCAGAAGGACACGGAGCTGTTGGAGCGGGGCCAGAGGAGGCCCCGGAGATGCTGGGAGGGCTGGAGCCCCTCTGCTGTGGGGACAGGCTGAGAGAGCTGGGGGGTGTCAGCCTGGAGAAGAGAAGGCTCCGGGGAGACCTTCCAGCCCCTGCCAGTCCCTAAAGGGGCTCCAGGAAAGCTGGGGAGGGACTCTGGATCAGGGAGGGGAGCCATGGGATGAGGGGGAAGGGTTTCAAACTGAAAGAGGGGAGATTTAGATGAGATCTGAGGAAGGAATTCTTGGCTGTGAGGGGGGTGAGCCCCTGGCCCAGGTTGCCCAGAGAAGCTGTGGCTGCCCCATCCCTGGAGGGGTTCAAGGCCAGGTTGGACGGGGCTTGGAGCAACCTGGGCTGGTGGGAGGTGTCCCTGCCCAGGGCAGGGGGTGGCACTGGATGAACTTCCAGCCTAAAATATTCTATGATTCTATGAAAAACAAAGGGCAGAGCTTTTTTCCTTCCCCTTGGTGTATTTCCAGCCCCCTGTCACAATGGCTCTGGCACCCAAGTGTACCCCGGTTGTAGAGACCCCCATTGTGTAGTGTGTAACAGAAACCTGGGTGTGCAGGTGGACCGAGCCTGGACAGAGGGGTCGGCAGGACACAGGGCTTGGACCTCTCCTGTCACCGCATCCTAGAGAGAGGACAGAAATAAGCTGCTTGTTCCACTGCCATTCACAGCCAGAGACAGGAGCAGCCACCAAACGATGCTAAAGCAAGAATTAAATGGATTTACTATAGACGGTGTGGTGCTCGGTGGGCATCATCCCAGGGTTTCTGGCAGGCCCTGCGTCCCCCTTTGCTGGGGGCCATTGTGCTGCCAGGCAGGACTCTGAACCCAGGCATGAAGGTAGATGGGCTGGGTGTGTGACAAGCGTTGTTCAGCTGTGCACCAGCCATTATGGGATGCAGGGAATAACTCGGCATATATGGGGTTGTAGCAAAGAGCCCAGCTGCCTGATGCAGGCAGTCGAGGTGACAGGTTTCCAGTTTTCCTGTCTCCCCAGTTTGTTCACACAACCTGCAGCGGTACAAACAAGTCGATGTTAATCCACCCAGCAATTGCGTCTTCCTTGGAAGGGGCCCTGGTTTCCAAAAGCATCGCCATCCAGGACAGCGTTTAAGCATGTGCTTGCCTGTAAGCGTGTGTTTAATTGCTGCCCTGGATAATGTTGTACTTAATCACGTTTCTAAATGTTTTTCTGGTTCAAGGCCAACGTTGGCATCCTGCGGGTTGCACTGCTGCCGTGTGAAGAGCTGCCGGTGGTGGATGCGGCATCCCAGCCCCACGGAGCATGGACGGGCATTAGGCGAGGTATTGCCGTTGAGGAGATGAGCAATGTGTAGGGAAGGAGGCTTGAAGCTCCCTGGTAAAGAAAAGATCGGTGTTATTTAATGGGATGAATTGGTGAATACAGTGAGCTGAGGAGGGTGATAAAACACACGGCGTTTGTAGCAGCAAAGGATTTGTAACATCGGTAGATTCAGGTGAGGATTAATGAGCCTTTTCAGCTCTCGGCGACTTGCTGAAACTCCTTAGCCTCGTTCATCTGGGGACATAGTCAGCAGCTCGGGGCTTCTTCCAGACTTCTTAGAAAGCTCGGAAACGTTGTCTGTCTGTGCCCAGGCACAGGTGTGCGGAGAAGTGTTTGTGTTCAAGAGAACCATGTGAGATGTGGAGCTGAGGGCTTGGACCTGCCTGGACACTGACCACAAAAATCTGTGCAGAGCAGGGAAATGTGAAGACAAATTATTTCCAGTATCAGCTTAAACTCCTTTGTCTCCATATTAAATCATGGGAAGGTGTGTGGTCTGTACCAGGAGGAACAGCAGGGTGTCCCAGAGAGCTGCTGGGGGGCCTGGGTTGAAAACACCCCTGTGTCTGTACCCCAGGAACCCTGGCAGGATACGTCCCTCCTCTCCTTCCTTCTCTTGCTGCCAGCATTTACTGAAGGCTGTTTGCAGCCCAAATGCAGCTTTATGCAAAAACTGCTGATGCTGCACTAGAGCTGTGCATAGTACTCTGAGAAAAGTTCCTCCTGGCCTGGGATGGTGCCATGATGTGCCTCCAGGTCCTAGTATGGGTCACAGCATCACACTATTTCTCTTGTTGACCCCATAATATATATATATATTTTTTGAAGCTAAACAAAATTTAATGCTGTATCAGGGCTGCAAGCCTTGTGAGATGTGGGGCCAGGTGGCAACCACGGCACCGTCTCCAGAAGATGTGAGCACTGAAACAGCTGTGCCACCATGATGCACAAAGACCGCATGCGTCAAAGCTTTCTTGCCTTGTCCTCCTCTCTGTATGGCAGAGAATGGTGCATTTTATGGCTGGCCAGGTTTTATGAGGCCAAATATGCTTGGTCAATGTACCAGAAGGGCTGTCAAAACCCTTGTATCGAAAGTGGGGACTAGCCTCGCTGGCGTTTGGATGCGGGGAATTAGAGCTAATGAATTCCCAACGTTACTGGGCCAAAGATGAGCACGAGAATGAGTGGGCACAAATTAATGGAAGGTTTGGGCATGTCAGGAATTTAGGTGGAGTTTTTTTGGTTGGTTTTTTTTTTTTTTTTTTTTTTTTTTTTTAATGCAGGGAGGTTGGTGTGTGAACCAAATTGCAGTGGGAACAATTAATATAAATTATTTTTAAAAGTGCTTGGACGTAAGGACAAACTTGAAGATTACAACTGATAACTTCAAAGAGGAAAATCACTCCGTTTGCATTTGATGTCAGGGGAAAGAACATTCCCTGTTCTGGAAAGGAGCAGACTTGGGGAGTATGTGAATATTTGATGTCTTAAGGGAAACTGGCTGCATCTCCTCTTTATGCTGCATCATAAAACAGGGACAAAGAGGTCACTTTGTCACTAATGGGCAACACATTTAGAGTTGGTGAAAGGAAATAGCTCAGCCAGCACGCGGGATGCAGTGCAGGAGGAGAAAAGATGAGACAGGAGATGCACCACCAGTGGTGGGGGGATGCTCCCACTGGTACTAGGTCAGCTCTGGTCCCAGGCACTTCCGCGTGCTGCGGTTTGGGTTGCAAAACAGAGATTCGCCTGCTCATCAGTGAGGTTAAATAACTCACTGCGAACATCAGGGAGGAATTTCGTCCTCCTGGAGGGTGTGTAGGAGTGAATGGTGGTTGGGTATGGCCCTGTTTCACCTTCTAGGAGAAGCTGAGCTGGTGGGCCAGTGCCTTATCACCTATGTTAGCCTGATCCTCCATTTCTCTTTTCCCAGCGATGATAGGGGGTGTTAGTTGGTGGTGTGTGAGTGTGGCTTGGTTACCTTCTTCCGTTTTCTGCTGCACTCCGGGTTCTTGGCTGGGTTGAAAGCACTTGTGTGAGCCTCAGCTCCATCAAGGTAAAGTTAGGCTATGCACAAACCCAAACCATGAAACGTGTTAGGCGGTGTGGTGTCTCTGTGGCAATGTTGGTTGTACCTTGCAGGGTTGGGACCATTCCGTGGATGCCTATGGGATGCTCCCACCATTCTTCATCTGGGCTGGACTGTAGCACCTCACAGAAGGTGCCAAGCCCGCCCAGCTCCCCCTCGTTGAACTTCATTTGCTGTCAGCACAGTCCATCCATTGCTACACTTGCAGCGAGTCATACAACTGTTTGGGAGCTGACTTTGATCTGCAGGCTCTGAGACAGGAAGGGTTTAGCTGAACCATGAGTTTTGGTCAAGGGGGAATGGCCTATGCATTCTGCAAAAGCCGGACCAGCAACCCTGCTGAGTAATGCATTTGGCAGCACAGGGGCTGAAATAAGTCCTGGGAACTGGTTAGTGCAGGCAGGGACACGGGTATGAAGGATTAGGCAGGTGGGGAGAGCTACACACCGTGCTACACACTTGCAAGCATGAAGCTGCGCTGATGAACTCCTCTGACTGAGGGATTTAGGAGGCTTGAGTTGCTCCTGCGCCTTCTTTGTAGCTCTGGTCTTCGCTTTCTTCAACCCGTCCCTCTCGGGTGGCACTGCCAAAGCTCGCTGTCCTGTTTGCTGGTGGTGGGATGCGAGGATGCGGTGGGAAGCAGAGCCCCGTTGGCACGGGGAGTTGGTGCAGTCTCTCACAAGCGGCCAGGCTTCGTGGTTTCTGTCCGAGTGGCAGCAGGAGGCAAAATTTGTCATGACATTGAAAAACGCTGCTGACGCGAAGGAAGTGTGTTGGTGCTGTCAACGGGACAGGGTGGGTCCTGAGGGGGTCACCTGCCGCTCACCTGCACGTTAGAGAAAACTTCCATGCTTTAGTGAGTCCAAAAAACCTCAAAAAGAATGAAAAATCAGGGTACAAAGGGAATAGACAAATTATTTGCTGGTAAAAAAAGAGTCAGGTTGTTTTCCTATCTGTTTTACAAGTTGGGGCACCTCAGAGTCCCCTTTTGCTTCTCCCCATCCCAAAGGAGACGTGGGGAGTCACTGGAGAAGAGAGGTGGGGTTTCGTGTCCTCTTCCCTGCTTATACATGGAACTCCTCAGAAAGCCCCATGTTCTCATGGGAGCAGGGTGAGAAGGATTACATCCGTCTTACACCAGGGTTTCAAGAAGGGAAATGGAGCGGGGGGCTGCACTTGCACCCCACATTTGTAACCAGGTTTTTTAACCCAAAGATCCCCTAAACCTTTCCATGGAAGGAGGGCACAACCTGTCCCTTTTATTTTGCTGTTAGTCTCTATAATGGGAATTTAATACTCTCTGGGCTCTCTGCCGTTCCGCAACAGAAAACTATATTGTAGGAATAATTGCCTGTACATGAAATAAAATGATATTCTATCTTTTTTTTTTTCGTACAGTGGAAGTGGCTTGTCTTCCCCCAGCTCCTGTCTTTGCACACTTTCCTTAGGGAGGTACCTACAATCTTTTAATTATTGACCGTGTAACGTGGGGCAGAGTGACATTATTTGTCAGTAATACAATACCGGAGGAGCTGCCCTCCCCTCTCTCTCGTTTTCCGATAAGCAAATTGAACCCCGTGCAGTGCTGTGTTCAACCAGCCCTTTCCTTTCCAGCTCCCCATACCTGCGCGTGGTGCCTGCGTCCCTCCCGTCGTGCGAGCAATTAAGCGAGGGTTAGCAAACGAAGCTCTCGCCTCCGCTGGGTGACTTCTCTATGAGACAGCCTCCCTCGTAAGGAGAATTTACGTTGGTGAAGCTCGGCTGTATTGTCTCCGCTCTAAGGCTCCGCGGATGGTTGTGTGGATGTTGTCCGTGTCCCCGTGCTTTGCGGAAACAAATCAGAGGAGTCCCTGAGTGTGCAGCTCAGTCACCTTTTCAGTTGCATGTGAACTGAGCTTTGGAGATGACACCTCTGCTCGTCCCGTTAATTAGGAGGAGGCAGGTTGTGGTTAGGCCCAGGCAGGAGGCGGGAGCACGGTTGGGTGCTGCCCCGACGGAGCTGAGGTGGGAGATGACACCTGGCTCCCATTGCTGGTGGTGGGGACCTTCGGGGAGGGTTTGGAGGTGGTGAGTTGGGTATGTTCAGTGGGGTTTAGCGTCTCTGCGTGCTGGACACGGCACCCTGGCAGCAGAAGGAGATGTTGGGGTATGTTTCCTAAACCTTCTCATGCCAGTCGGTTTTGCCCATCTTTGTGGCACATGGGTAAGAAGAGCCAGTGTGAAAGCACAATATTTATTTTTAAGTTTTCAGTGTTAAAAGAGACATGCTATTGTGAATTATGCACAGACATTGCTGTTTTCTTAGGGTTTACGGGGCAGTGCTGCCCGGAGGCCAGATCAGACCCATGGCTTTGCAGCCCATCCAGGCGTGTGCTCACAGATAACTCCTCACTCCCGCGAAACACAACTTAAACCATGAGCCGTAATGGGTAGAAAGGAAAAAACAATCAGGAAAGGGTTGCAAGGTAACAAATAGTAAGACGCTCGGGGAAAAGATGACTGTGCAGAAGGATGAAGCAGGTGGAGAAGTGTTGTCCTCTGCAGAAAGGAAAAGTGAAAACAGCAATAAGACCAATGGGTTACGTCAGAAAATTTTCTAGAGAATAGGAAAATAGTAAAAAATAGTTCCATTTCCTGCAAACAGTATCGCCTGAGTAAAAGGTTTTGCCCTTTTTTTGCACTTTATGTTACTGTGCCCATAAATATGCTTTTAACTTGGGTTTCTATTAAAATACCAATGTTCTGTAGAAAACTATTATATTTTCTGGGCAACTTTCTTCTGAGCCCACAATCAGCTAATGCTTGCTTTTTCATCCTTTGTGGCACATTATCCTATATAATATACCTCTAAGTACCGTCGCTTATTCTTGCAAATGCTACAGTGTTCTTGGGATCTTAAAGCTCTTGGCTTCTACTCTTGTGACACTGGTTGCCAATGGAGTAATTGCACTTTTTTTAAAATTTTATTAAAAAAGTGCCTTTTCTTTTAAATACTTAATGCTGTCTTCAAGTGTTATTTTCCATCATAGCGCACTTCTTATTTGCCTTCGTAAAATAACGTAATAACCTGCCAGAACAGAATCATATATATATTTTTATACAAAGTATTAAAAAAATACAATTTTTTTTCATGAATTATAAACCTGGAAAAAAGGAAAGCAAAAATCTTTAATTTCTTTCTGTAACATCCAGGAAGTTCACTGTATTTTTGTGCTGGAGGTACTAGTTGTTCAGAGGACATAACCGCAACGGGATTGTTGCAAGGGCAAGTTGAACCGACGTGGTGCACTGAAAAAGTCATTGTGGCTTAAAGAAGCTGCGTTCAAAGCAAGTAGGGAGATATATACATGTATTTTTTTAAATACAATTACTCGCTCTGTCCTCCAAATTACCCCGCGTGTGCGCTCCTGAGCGAGGCCTCACCGAAAGCTCCTTGCTGAAGGGCGCGTTGGAAGGGAGCGCGCTGTGTCCTGCAAGGCACAGCATGCCGGGCGGCAATTAACGAGTTTTACATGTATGCAAATGGGGAGCAGCAGTTATGCCTGCAGACTGCGACTGCTACCTTCTGCCGGTGGGCACGAATCTCCTTCCTGGCAAAGTAGGTCTTGAGCATCTGCAGGACTAATAAGCTAGAAAACAGGCCCTGGGGAAAACCCCTCTCCCTCCCTCTTTTTCTTTTTTTTTTTTTTCTTTCTTTCTTTTTTTTTTTTTTTTTTAATTCTTATTTTTCAGTGCGCCGAGCACAGATTTGCAAGACAAAAGCGTTTGCTTTGCATTTTGCATTTTGTTTTGTGTCTCTGGGTTACGTGGAAACACACCTGCCATTTTACTGCTTCCTGCAGCAGATGCAAATAGAGCATCCTCTCAGGAAAATGTTACATCCCTTAAAATAAACTCTGCCGCTCAGCGGTGCGCGTTGCCTCTGCTTTTGTGCTGGAATGTGTCTGCAAAAACAGAAAGCCACAGGACAAAAATACAGCTGCCCACTAGTAATAACGAGGGGTTTCGATGAAAGGTGCATGCAGACTGCTGCTGTTTGTTAAGTTTCAGCGCTGGGGTGTTTGGGGGGTTGGGTTTTTTTGTTTTTCTCTCTCTCCTCCCTCCTTCCCCACCCTGTTTTGCTTCATAGAGCCCCTTGCCTGGCTCTCTGCCTGTGAGCCACACGGCTGACCACAATGGGCAGCAGCCTTGGCTTTCGCTTGCCCTGGGGTCTATTGCTCCCTGCCTCTGCTGGGCTGCCAGAGGCTCCTTCTTTCTTCCTTCCTTTGCCACTAAGCCTAAAATCCCTAGGGGCCCCCAGTTCAAGGAGGACAGGGAATTACTGGGGAGAGTCCAGTAGAGGCTATAAAGGTGCTGAGGGGCCTGTAGCATCTCTGTGTTGAGGAAAGGCCGAGAGCCCTGGGGCTGTTCAGCTGGAGAAGAGCAGGCTGAGGGGGGATCTCATCGATGCTCAGCAATAGCTAAAGGGTGGGTGTCAGGAGGATGGGGCCAGGCTCTTCTCAGTGGTGCCCAGGGACAGGACAAGGGGTAACGGGCACAAACTGGAACATGGGAAGTTCCACCTCAACATGAGGAGGAACTTCTTTGCTGTGAGGGTGGCAGAGCCCTGGCACAGGCTGCCCAGGGAGGTGGTGGAGTCTCCGTCTCTGGAGACATTCCAACCCCGCCTGGATGCGTTCCTGTGCCACCTGCTGTGGGTGACCCTGCTCTGGCAGGGGGTTGCACTAGGTGACTTCCGAAGGTCCCACCCCTGCCAGTCTGGGATTCTGTGATAGGAGAGTTAAGGATAGGTTGAATGGGTGAGAAATTGTCTTGCTTTTGGTTTCCTCATCCTGAAGCCAGACAGTGTTTGGTACACAGAGACCATGAAAAACCTGCCTGATACTGGAGTTTCACTCTCAGATCATCAGGTGACTGCAAAAATGAATAAGGTTTCTTTCATCTGTAGAAAAACAGATGAGGAGAAGATACTCCTTTATGCAACTGCTGCATGGAGGCAGCCAAGGCATGCACAGTGGGGCACGGGAGGATGCGGAGTTTGGAGGGGGCAGTTCTGCACATCTCTACAACAGCCTCTGAGCATCAGGTGCTGACTCAGCACTTGCTTTTTTGTTTTTGTGATGGTGGCCAGGTGTGGATTTACCGTCATTCGGGGTGGGCTCTCCAGTTTGCAGGATGTGGACGCGGGGAGAGATGCGTTAGAGGCTCAGGGTTTATCACCTGGAAAATACGTGGCTGAGTCATTCAAGAAGCTTTGCTATCTTTAAAATCGCAGATAGGGTTTGCTGCCAACATTGTTTAAAAACAGAAAGCTGAGATAACCTACCTGGAGGTCACAGTGGTTGTTTGGAGGCATTGGCTGGATCTGGTTTTGTTTCTAGTCAAAATAACTTTTGGTCATCAAGTGATGAAATGGTTGGTACAGGGAAAGATAGCTTTGTGTGAGGATCAGGGTGGATCTGCCGGGAACAGAGAAGTTTCTTCAAGGTGATGTCAAATGGCAGGGTTGGAAACGAGAGGAACGGTATTGCCAGGGGGAGAGAGGACAAGGAGCCCCATGGCCCTGGGTGTCTGTGGAACACAGAGCTCAGAGGGGGCTCTGCAGGCAGCACAGCTCAGGGACAGCACTGACAGGAGCCGTTCAGGATGTCTTGGTACAGAAGGGAATGAGTAGCACAAGCATAATTGATGGAAATCACTGCTTAGAGAGGCTTGAGGTTTTCAAGAGACTGCAAACTCCTGAAGGATGATCTTCTACGGGGCCAAGCTCCTTGGAGACAGCAGGGAGGAGAGCTGAGCCCGGGATTCCGCGGTGGGATGGGCCGGGCGGCTGGCAGGGCTCCCTGGGGAGAGCTGGGTGTGCAAAGGAGAGCTCGCAGGTGTGACTGTCACAGCGTCTGTTTTCACAGCCCATGTTTTTCTTGGCTCCTGAACGCAGGAGAGGGGTACCGGGGCATGCCTCCCCATGCTGACAAGAATTCCCCTCAAGGCTTGCTGGGCTCAGGTGTCTTTTCCCCAGAACTGCTGTTGGATCGCTGCAACTTGCTGCCGTTTTCCCCCTTTTGTCCCTCGCTCTCGGTTGGCAGCGTCCCATCCCCACGGTGCCTGTAGGTAGGTCCTGTTGGGCGGGTGGCGTGTACCGCCTCTGTGGCTCCTTTCACACCCTAATGGGGTGGTGGGGGGCACAGCACAAATCCAACTGTCTGATGTTGGGACAACCCCTAAGAAATTCAACTGGTTGCCATAGGCTGACCCTCAGCTTGCACTGGGGTATGTAGAAGCCAGATCTGTTTGCGATCGCTCTTTTTTAATGTGCTGTGTGATCTGCTGAAAAGTGGGGGGCTTCTCCCTGAGTGATTGCATGTGTCTTTCATTTTGACCATAAGCATTTATCCCTCCACGTGTGGGACCGGCTTCTTTCTGTCGGCAGCTCCTGCTGAGACTGCATCTGTCTGGATGCCCTTATCGCCCAGCTCCCTGCCCCTCTGGGGCTGCCAGGCAGAGGGCAAGCCCACCCGGGCTCTTCTTTATGGCTGCAGCTGTGACATAGGACCTTTGGCAGTGCCGGTTTTCCTTTTAATGCCTGCTGGCCACTAAGAAGTTGGCTTGGTTGGAGTAAAGGGCAACCCCGATGCAAAGGTTTGGCCCTGAGGCTGCCCTCAAAGGCTGCCCTCCGGGGATGCTGCTGCGCAGGGGGCTCCCGAGGTCCCTCCTCCTTCCCTTTGAGGAAATTCATGCTCTTGAAGTTCAGTTCGTATCTTGTTTCCTGAAAGAGCTCAGAAAAGGGAAGTGGCTCTATTTTAAATATTCTCTATCCGTTTGCTTTATGCTTTCTCATCTAGGGGCTATGAACCCGGTCCTGTAGGGGTTAAAGTGGAGCACTTTGTGGGTGGCTTTCACCTCGACTCCTGCTCACTCTTTATACCAACAGCGACTGATCCTGATCCTTTTGGTGTCTTGGTAGCGACTTGCGGACACCAGGAAAGCCCCCCCTGCACCCTCCCTTCCACACCTGCATTTCAGGAGCGTGAAAGGAGGATGCGTAGTCCCGGTGCTCGGTGCACCATGTGGGGCGGCAGCTCGAGCCACGGCTGATGCTTCAAGTGCAATATTTTGCATGGAGAGCATCGCTGCCCCCCATCCTCATGAAGCTGTCCGCATCTGCAACAGCTCTATTTGTTTCCAAATCATATTAACGTCTCTTAATCTCCTAAATCTACGCAGTGTCCTAGCAGACCAGCTGGATGAAGCAGTCACAAGCAGCTCTGTGGGCTACTTGGGACTCAGGAGTTATTTGCAAGAGTGAGCGATGCCAAACATTCTGCTCGGAGAAGATCAGAGACTTTTTCTTCTTTTAATCGTGTGCTTTCCTCGCCTGATGAAAACATCTCGGTATTGCTCTCGTTAATAGCAGGAATCCTAAGAAAACACAGAGAGGGATCTGCAGATTAAGCTACCGTCAGCTTGCCCAGACAGCTCTGTTATCCCAGCAGAACAAACCTCTCCAGTGGGACTCCAGTAACCTCACCAGAGGTGATTGTGGGCAGATGCATCACCTGGATATGATGTCATTGCACTCTGCTAATGTTATTTTGCTCAGTGGTTGAAGGAGGTTGATGAAATGGCTAGGAGCATTAGCACAGAGCACCAGGGGCTCAACCAGGGTGATTTATGCAGCCAGCTGGAAGAGATCCCCAGTTTGGGCAGCATGACACTCCCTGTCCTTTCTCAACATGCTGATTCCTGTTATTGTGAACTACCTGCTTGAGGCTCTGAGGAGGTGCTTGGCATGGCCCAGCCTGGAGTTTGTTGCCACGTTTTTCCTCTCCTGAATTGCTGGACTCGTGAAGAGCTTCCCCCACGTGTTATGTGAGTCTGGGAACCGCCTCCTGCCTGGAGCTTTAATCTAGTATTAGATGCAACCGAAGGGATGCTGGACCATAGTAGATGTTATCCACCATTTTCAAGCTGAGACTTGAGCGTTGGTGCCCTCTGAGATGTGACCACTGTGCTCTCAATGTGTGCAATATCAGCTGGAAGCAGAGGAGGAATTCAGGCTGCAGTCCAGCTCCCACAGTGTTCCACGAGGCAGGGTTGCTAGACATCCGTGTAACGTGAGATTTCCTGTATTTCAGACTGTGAGTTGTATTGGAAACATACGGGATGCTATCCTTCCTGTGCTTCTTGTGCAGTTTTATTATGGGATGTGAGGAATCCCGCTATCACCTGCCCCTTCCCCAGATGTATTTCTTAGAATCTTCTTCATTGTGTGTCTTTTCCCCCAAAGTTTGCGTTTGGCCATGAAGCTGTAAAGACAAAGTGACCATTGGAACATGTTTCAGGTTTTCACTTATATCATGTATCTATCCACTGGCTTCCTTAAGACCTTCATCAGAGTCAACCGAACAGCATCACAGGTTACTGCTAAGGTGACAGACTAAGTGATGTCTATCAGATGATTATTTTATTACATAATTAAATGCAAGATAAAACCGGGTTATCCCAATTCTCAGTGAGAGCTGATTTTGCAGACAAGGAAAACACCTTGGGTCTCAACTCTCCAGATTTCTGGAAGTGTTTGACACAGGGTCACACGGAGAATTACACACCAAAGAAAACGGACACTAGCTCACGAGAATTAGCAAGGTAGGGATGGCTGTGAAAGAAGTCCCCTGAAGATCAGTCATGGGCTGAGCTTCTCTGTTGCATTGATATTGGAGCAAGTATGAGGAATACCCTGAGGAGAAACGTGGACAGCATGTGAGGTGGCTTCATGGGTGGAAGGGAGGATTGCGATGGGAGAGGAAGCACTGGAGGATCCGGGCTGCTTTTATACAAAGTTCTGGTTCCCCATGGTCAGGAAGATGAATTCAAATTAGGATAAATGTGACGACCAGCTATTACAGTGATGAGAACAGAGCAATTTCCTTACCAAGAGGAGATTAAGGGCATATCTACATCATCATAATGAGATGCAGTCTTAGGGTTCATAGTCCAGCATAAAGCACAGTAGTGAATTTATAATGATGGAGCTGAATTCGGGACTTACCAAATTCACCATATAGATGATCAAACGTGCATTAAATAGAAACAATTATGGATGACTTGACAGCTAGTCAGAATGCAGACCAGTGGCTACAGTGTGAGTGTCTTCGGGTGCGCAGTCCCCACAAGTGCGATCATATTATTTGGAAAAGGAGGCTGCTTTTCTGTACAGAAGTACTACATCAAGATCTGATGATTTTGGGGTTTGTCTCAGCAAAGCTCGGCCTCAGACAGGCTTTTTATCTGTCACACCTTCCTCCTAAACAGGCAGCTCTGCGTAACCACGATCTTTCAGCTGGGAGGAGTTCAGAGGGAGCAAACACATTTGTTTCTGGACTTCAGCAGAGAGCTGCGTGGGCTTTGCTTCCTCATCCCTGGCTGCAGGAAACAAGTAGTGCCTGACGGTTCTGGTCATAATTAATGAAATACTGGACTGCTAAATGATGGCCGTTTTTTATTGTGAGCTCTAGATGCCCCTAATTTGAGACATTCTTCCTGACCAGGTGGGTGGGACCTGGGACTGCTGCTTTGGGGAGCTTTGTTCAGTTCCTTGTTTCTCCTCAAAATTTTGCAAAGCTCGCGAGCGATGGAAACCTTCCCTGGCCCAGCCACGTGAAGTTCTGAGTTGGTGGAAGAGGTAAATTTACAGACTCAATGGCTCAGACTCGTGATTTAGTGCCTTTTAGCTTTTTTTCTCTTAGGAATAACACTGAGTTCCCTTCCACCGTCTGTTCTATGAAGGCTGCTCCTGGCACCCAGGAGCATCTGTCTGCTGGACAGGCCAAAGCCATGCTCCTCTACAGTGAGCCATGGTGACACCCATGTCCCAGATGATCCTGGGGTCTTTGCAGGGGTCTGCCCCCCACGATCCTTGTTGCTAGTGCTGCAGGAGGTGTTGAAGTCAAAAGCTGAGCTCAGCTTCTTTGCATTTTAACAAGTTGCACTTTTAAAAATAATTCTATTGAGTGAGAATTGATTTTTTTTTTTTAGAAAAATGAGAAAAGATGCGGCACTTGCAGAGCTTGGGAGAGCTGCGTGTTGGAGCCAAGAGTGTGGATGCTGGAGTCTCTCCCTTCCAGGCTCCCCCAACCTGTAACAGGCATGTTATGTTCCCTGTTCAACAGCTAGGGATGTAGGAATGCCAGATAAACCGAGCTGCTGGCTTTCTGTGCCATGCTGCAGAATTACACGCTGCCACTGTGCTTTAGGCTAGCCTCAATTACTTGCTTGTTATCAGGGTGGAGATCAAAGTACATCATTTAAAGAACAAATGCAGTAAATACCTTGAATTTATGTATTGACTTTTTTTGGTAAAGTGGATTGTCACAACAAGCTCCAGCTAATCTTTTGGATTTTGCATAAAGAACTGGGAAGAGAGAGAGACGCAAGTGTTACCCGAGGTGTCTGGATTTGCATGATGCAGCCTGATTTTATGAGGATACTGCTGCCTGCTGTGTAATTCCTGTTTCCACGCCTTGGCTCTGGGATCTCTGCGTAGTCTGAATTTCCTCAGGTCTCTGGGTACTTGGGGAGTTGAGTCAGTGCTCTTTTCATCTTCTAAGTGCTGACTTAGGTGTTAGTGATTTATTTTGTTCTGCTGTAGGTTTATTTTTAGTATCTCCTGAAAAGTTGCGTACCTTGAAAAGTAAAGCCAAAGGCACTACTGGAGAGTCTGCTGATGAGCTGATTACTTTGGTTCATCTGGTCCTTCCTTTTAGAGGGATTTCTTTCCCTACGTAGCAGCTTTGCTTCGTGAAACTTGTGGTGTATTTGGAGGAAAAAGTGTTAATGACTTGTCCCTCAGGCTGAAGCCTTTGCCATTTTAGTGTGGTCTGGAACTGGGGAAGGAGCAAGGGGCAGAGGAAGAGAAGACCACCACGATCCCACCCCATCCAGCAGCAAGGCTTTTATCTCCCCTGACACTAGAGTTAGTTCAGATTAACTAGCAGGTAGTAGTATGTAACAGATATGCACAGCCACAGTGGATTTAGAGCTGTAGCAGCCACGAATATAGTGGAAGTTATTTGCTGTTGTAGCGGGATGTCTGGTATATAGATTACAGGTTGTATAATTCAAATGTGTTAATGAAATGGTCTAAGCTAAAGCCTACCCTGACAAGCGAAATAAAATTGGATTTCGTGGATCTTACGAGCAATTTGAAAGACACTTTTTTTCTTTAAAACGCTTAGTTATGCCGCAGCCCCGATGTTTTAATTATGTTGAAACTACCGGACTTGCATATGGAGGGGATTGTTATTAAGGTGTCTCCACAATGAGGTTTCTTATCTCCTTCAATGGAATTTTCTGAATATAAAAGTGATAGCCCTTGCACGTCTGCTTCATCCTGTAGTATTTTTGCTGTAACAAACCTCTTAAGAAGAGTTTAAATGACCTGCTTGGGGTTTTCTGTGCAAGCTGATTGGAGAACTTGTGTGTGTCTTGATTGACAATAACAACAACTCCTTGCCAAATGAAGATGCAGTACTTTTCCATATTTCCCTACTTTTCTTAAGACAAAAAAATATGTAACAGTCAACCCTGCAGATGTCTGTGCTGTTGTCCCATCTTCACTCTTGCATTTCCATCCTCAGTTTCCAAGGTGCGGGAATGACCCCAGCCGTCAGCAGGTGCTCTTTGCCGGCGCTGCAGAGCATCATCCTGCCTTGCCTTGGGACCAGACTGCAGAGCAGCCATAGGAGAGTGTTATGGTTTGAGAAAACCTGTAACAATTTATTGTTGCTTAGACAATTATTTTATCACCCCGTGACCTCTCCCCACCCGGAAAGGGGAATTGGGGAAAGCAAGGAAACACAAGGGTTGAAATATAAATAGATTTAATAGGATAAGACTAAATAATTAACAATAATGCTAAAGAATCAGTATTAATCCTGGTACTAATATAAAATATACAAGAATTGTACTTAGCCAATTATATCAGCAGGAAGCTGTGCACTCACAACAGTGGACAGCAGATGTTGGACACTGCGAGCGCTGCGGTTTCGGGAGGAAGGGAAGGGCTCAGGGGTCCAGCACCAGGGCAAGGAGTTTCTCTGGACCCCCACCATCAAGGGAGAGAGAAACTTCGCGGCAAACTTTCTAATCTATATCGAATGGGACGGTACGAAATAATCCTGTTGGCAGCTTGGGTCAAATGCCCAGGCCTCGCTTCTCCTCATCCCTGCACCTACCTGGGAAGGCTTGAAAACTCCGAGATCTTGAATCCCACGTAGCCTAGCTGGCTATAAATTAAATATTTTCACAAATTCAGACACTAGGGTCTTCTAAAAGTGCAGTTTTCCCCAGCATTAGAAGAGAAATTAGTCCTGTGTCACTCAACCCAGGACAGAGGGAATGTCTGGGACGGTGCTACCAGCTCAGACGGTGCTGCCGCAGCCCTTGACAACATTTACACCCTCAGCCCTTGGGGGCTGCCAGGCTACGGCCACTCCGCTCCTCTTTTCCAACCGCATTGAGAGAATGGAGGTGAATAATTGTTATTTCGAGCTCTGTCCCTTTCCCCCTTCTTTTTGTAGCAGATGGGGAGAACGTGAGAAGCCATGAACTCTTCTGTCAGCAATCTTCTGAGAGCAGTCCTTTGTGTGCTCTTTATCCCAAATTCACTACTACGAAAAAGTCACAAAGTCGGCAGAAATCCCAGCTCGAGGAACAGCTGGCTCCAGGTCCAGCAGGTGGGGTTTGAAATGGAGCTGGGTGGAAAGGAAATAACTTTGAAGGACTTGCCCTTTGCAGAATTCATGCACCTTCTGTTTGCCAAAATACCAGGAATCCCCAGCAGTGCCCCTGACATATCGCTGAGCTACATTTCTCAGGAAGGCAGATAGGAATAAAGGCCTCTTCAAGCACTGGGTTCATTTGAATTGGGTGGTTCCTTCCATACAGACTGAAGAAGACAGAAGTCTTTGCATTTGTCACCAAAAAGCTGGATTATTTAAAATTTTCTCTGCCTGAAAGCCATAGCAGGACAAGGCAAAAAGCTCCAGCTGATGCAAAGGAGAGGTTGCAGGTCTCCTGCAGGTCAGTCTGCGAAGGGAATCTCACTCCATCGCCCTGTTTTGGTCCTTGGTTCTAACTGCAAAATCACGGTCATGGTATGGGTCCTTGAAAGCCAACTGTGTTGGAAATTGAATCTCTGCTTGTGGTCTTTGTGAACAGCAGAAGCACCAAAGGGCAGCATAAATCTGAGAGGCTGGGGATGAGGCGCCTTCCACCAAAAAAGACCTGCAGGTAGAATTAGCTCTGCCCTGATGGCCAATGCTCAAGACAGGATGGAAAAAAATCTTTTTGCGGAGTAAAATAATTCATCACTCTAATGGGGATGTGTAAGAACAGAGGAAGAAATAACAGCCCCCCAAAGTGCTCTATCCACCACGGTGGGCTAACGTGCTTTCCTGAAAGAACGCCCGTGTAGGATGGCTGTGGGCCCCACAGCACCCCCAGGTAAACGGGGGGATTTTTGTATCAGGGAATACCCACCTGCGTCTATCTGACATGGTTTGAAGAAGAAATGAACCTGTAGACATAGCCTTTGTATTATTTGGATGTCTAGTGCATTAGCAGCACCAAAAGGACACTGCATGTTGCTATTATTTCTTTTTTAATCTAGAAGTGGAAGAAGTGCACTTCAAAAACACAACCAAACAACACACCAACTTTCTTGGGTGACAAGGGAAGCTTTAATGCGGTTTCACTAACACTTGAGATTCCTGCCATTTTATACAGAGCAAAAATTAGCTTTAAGAGGAAATAAAACCAGCAAGCTTCTCAAAGCTGGAAAACATCCCTTTCACTAAACCTCGGAAAATAAGGTGTCCAAAGATACAGCAACCATTTATTGGATTTTTTTTTTCCATTTCTGCCTAGGTTTTTTTACAAGAGAGTCTGCTTTTTCTGAGCCTTCCCTTAATCTACTTCTGACTTTGTTGTTGTTGTTGAAGGAAATTTTGCTGGCTGAAGCTTCACTGCTTTAAAAGTTTTCTGTAAGGCCTTGGTGCCAGATGCTGCGCACCAGCTCAGCGGCTCTGTCCTCGCAGCCTGCCCTGGTGTTGGGCTCTCGCGGTTTGGCTTCTTTATTCCATGTTCCCCCAGGTTGATTAATTAAACTCGGCCCAACCCTTGCAAAAATATGAACTAGAATTACAATAGGCTGCCTGTGGGTGTCTGAATGCACTCAGCGTGTGGAGGGTGGATGCGTTTTGGTGTTAACAAACTGAGCTGTTGTGTTTTGGCTCAGTTAGACTCTATCACAGAGCATTTAATAGGGAAAAAGTAGCCCATGTAATCATTGCTGCATCCCTGCTTTTTCCCCCTCTGTTTCGCTGCATGCGGAGAAGCACCCTCTTGCACAAGGAGGTGTCCGGCTCAGGAGCTGGATCATCTGGAGGCAGCTTCTCCAAGGCCAACTCCTCTTCTGCCAGGCTGCTCCTCTGCGTCATGGTGGGAGACGACCTCGGGCTGGGCTGCAGCCCCAAACCTGCCCTGGGAAGGCTGCGAGGAACCTGTCATCCATCCCAGCCCTGCGCCAGGACAGAGCCCAGCAATACTACTTGGGGGTGGCCTCTCCGTGTCACCTCCTCTCGATGGCCAATAAAGGGAGGCCAAACGATAGGAAACGGGGGGTTGTTGTTTGCATGCCTGGTGTGCCGAATGCCTCCAGTTTTGTCGGCTTGAGCTGCTGCTGTAAGTGTATAAATGTGTTCTGGTTTATTTGGGAGGCAGATTTGTTTTTCTTTATTGGCTTAAAAAATAAATTGTGCAGCCTATACTATTTAAGCCGCTAGCCAGGCTGCTCGCTCAACCGCTGGAGAGCCCTTCTTCAGTTCTGTATTGTCAGTTCAAACTGTGCTTTAGCTGGTCTGCTTTGCCTTACAGATCTTACTTTATTCCCCCCACCATTTATTGCTATGACTTCTGGGTGTTATTTTCTCTGCCATACAGGCATTCTCTGTGCTTGCTTGAATTGCCATGGGTATTCCTGTCAAGGCTAATGCGTTAATACCTCTTTCGTGCTAATGGGTATAGAAGTGTTATGTATACTTCATGATGATTATGTATACTTAACAAAAAGTTAATAATTGCCCAGCACATGATATACCTGTAAGTCCACTCAGAGCTGGGCACAGTGAGTTCTCCTGCTCTGCTACAGGCCAACTTGTGCCTTGATGTTTCTCATGGAGAAAGAACAAAATACCCTCTGTCTCCATGGCCAGAAATCACACATCCTGATTTGTTTTGGGAATATTATTTCCTCTTAAATCCTGTGTATTCTTCTAGCTTGTTTGCTTTGGTGTTACTCTCGATTCCACCGTGGAGAGGCGGGAGCTCAGCTTAGTCCTAAGCATCGAGGAGATGACCTCTTGACTTAGTCCACCATTTTTCTCACCTGGGTGCGTTTCTGGAGAAACATCCTGGTGACATTTAAGACTGTAATTTTTTAGCTGCATGATGAGCTGTTGCTTGGGGATACTGCTTGGATCTTAGCGCTGGGAAGCAAAGGGTTTAATTTTTGGTTGGGGAGTCAGCTGGGTATGGACCCTAGGAGCATGGACCCTGGCAGAATACTTCTCTTGCAGAATATCTCTCTTTGCTCATATTTCGCGTTGAGGAGCATTGTCTGGGCTCAGACGCAGCCCCTGCAGCTCCGCTGGGTGGGTTTGTTTTGTTTGGATGCTCGTGGTGTGGATGACGGCTCTGAGAAGCATTGAACGCTCGCACAGGAGCTTTCAAACCGCATCCGCTGCCGACTTTGGCTGTACCCAAAGTGGCAATTGAAATACGGGACAGAGAGAAACTTTCACACCTTCTAGCCAGCCAGCCAGCCCCAACGGAGCAGTTAGCTCCACTGTTGGCTTTTCTGCACCTAAATACACCATGGGACTGCGTTAAAGGAACAACTTCCCACTGCTTCATTCTCTGTAGGACTTCAGGAAAAAAATAACTGAAAGTCTCCATGCAGTTTCCCCACTTGCAAAATTGCATTAATGATGTTTGCATGCGTTCATAAAGTGTTTTGTGCTCCAAGAATAGAAGTGTTATGTCAGTGCTGTGCATTGTCATTATTTATTATCTCAGAGCTAATGGGATGCAATACAAAGAGCGCGGCATGATTTCGGAAGCTGAAGGCATGCCGCGTTTCCTGATGACAATGTGAATGATTGCGGCTTTTTGAGGCAGTGTGAGACGTGGAATTTGTCCTTTGCAGTGTGTTGATGAGGAATCCTTCATTGTTCCTCCAAGCGAGACTCACCAGGCGGTAGGTGTTTTGTATTAGTCTGGAAGGACACTGGAGAAATTTGAGAAAATAGCTGGTGTAAATTTGTGGTTTCAGCAATATTAAGAAACTGTTGACATGTTGGGAATAGCATTTCAGGGTGTAAATGCATGAGAAAGGCAGTAGGGAGATACTTGAGTTACAAAAGCATTTCAGCCTTGAAAGTCCTGCGTGACCTGTCCTTCACGGCAATAACGTCTTGAATCCAAAAGGAAATTGTGACTAACTAAATTTATAATTCCCTCTGTCACTTCTCCCCCAGCTCTTCCTCAAAGCAGGTCAGCACAGGAGTAGTGGAACAACCATATGGGCTGTACCTTGGCTCTATCATCTTGTTGCATCTCACAAGCTGAGCAGTGCGAGGTTTGAGTCTGGCCCTTGAGCAGGAGACATCCAGGCATAGAATCATAGAATGGTCTGGGTTGGAAGGGACCTTTAAGATCATCAAGTCCAACCAGTAACCCAAGGTGTCAAAAGGTAACAAGTTTTGGCCAACCTGGCCAGCAGAGAAGCCAAGGAGAAGACTTGGTTATTGGTAGTCAATGAAGTTAAACCTTATGGAAAATCCAGCTTGTGAGCCACGGGTCTGGCCACTGCCTCTTCGGAGCGCACTCCACTTAACCTAATTCCCGGTCGCCACAGTATTTTGCATTTTTAATTCAGAAATATTTCAGATGAGCACAAATGGCTGCATCCCATGGTTTGAGGTGAATGCTTTCAACTTAGATTTAGAAACTTTATTTTGAAGCTAAGACTTTTGTGAAGTTTTATCATAAATACTTGCGTCCCTCCAATCCAGGGTCTTGAGTGACATGAGACTGATCCCAACTCTTCTTACATGGTTAACTGGCTTTAGATCTTTCAAAAAAGAAAACATCCAACTATGTGTTAAAAAATGCAACCCCCCACCCTGTAATTCCAGATAATTAAATACATCCTTGCATATTTGTAGTCTGCACAATCAGTTGTTCAAACATGACAGTCTTATTAAGTAAGGATTGTAAGTAGTCTTTAGTTTAAGCTAGTACGTATTTATTTAAAAAGAAAGAAGAAAGAACCTGTGGCCAACAGAAATGTCATGTCGTACATCCTGGCTGACCTGCTGTTGTCTATCAAGGTATGTCTGAGCTTTCAGATATTAGAACTTTTCAAAGGAAAACACATGGATCCCACCTCTTTCGTATTAATATTTCCTGAGTGCTTTTCCTTTCAAGTGTTTCTGTTTTCAGTGGTGCCTTTTTCAAATTAAAAAGGCTTCCCAAGCCTTTAAACACAGCATGTGTCCAAAGTGTGGAAAATTCTCTTTGAAGAGTCACAGTGTTTAAAAAGAAAAAAAAAAAAGAAGAAAAAAAAAAAAGAAGAAAAAAAAAGAAAGGGAGGTAAAAAAGAAGGAGAGCAAATGCTGGTTGGTGTGGTGTGAAGGGCAGCTCAGTGCTTTCAAACAGAGCATTTCTGATTAGACATGGGCTTTGCTGTGCTGGTGTTACACATTATCCAGATAAAGATGAATATGCATGCAGGCGTACTTTGAAATATTTGTGTGATCTATATTAATCTAGTTGGTGTTAACAGGAATATTTGGCCACTCATGCTGTTTGCATCCAAAGTAGGATGTAAAGTAGCTGAGGTTGGTTCCTCTGAAAGGTTTCAGGTGAGCGTGGGGACACCTGGCAGTCCTGGCATTGTGGGGAAGGGGAAAGCTTCTCTACAAAATATAAATTTCTTTTTTGATATAATTGCATTTTCATATTCCTCTGACACTGGCCTGCATGCTGTTGTTTTCCATGAAATGCCAAGTGATTCTGTGATAAAATGTGACGGTCGGACCCACAGGCCGACCTGTCCGCCCTCTGCCCGGATCCACCCATTCCCCCGGCCACTGGTGGACAGTGAATCTGCAGGATCGGGGCCAGTCTTGGGATTGCCGAGAACTTGGTTTTGAGATTTCTATGGGGTTCCTGCAAATGAAGGGGGGATTAGGAAATATTTTACTTTACGACTTGCCAAAACTCCCTGTCAGCCTGAACCTTTCCTCAGCTGTTAGTGCTCTGTGGGTGTTCCCAAGTTTTCCTCGTGGCTCCCTGAGCATCCCAGGTTGTTGGTGGAGGACCAGGTCTCAGCGGTGCTTGGATGTGCTTGAGGGTTCCCAATGTGCCGTGACCCCCCTGTACCCCCTGAGACGGAGAAGCCAGAGGCTGCCAGAGCTCTGTTTCCTTCCTCAGGTCCAGGCTGAGCTTCAGGTTGTCGGGGTGAGGGAAGGGACTGGTGCAGCCCCTCGCAAATCCCCCATGGCCTCTTTAATTGACGAGGAGCCGTTCTGTCCTTTTTAATCGGTGCAAAACTTTTCCTGCAAACCAGCTTAGGTAGTTATTTGTAGTCTGTCATTATCAGATTATCACAAAGCTGATTGATGGGCAGGGAACACGGTGAACGTCTGACCCTGAAGCTGCTGCAGAGCGCGGTGTGTATTGAAAACCTGCGAAAAAGGCAGTTATGTGTCTTTTAGGCTGTATTAGCCAGCAATTAATTAGCTCTGTGTTACTGAAACAGCTTCCAGGATAAAACTGGATACTTGTAGACTGCTTGCTTTATTTCTCTGTGTTTGCTATCCCCTTTTCTCTGCCTACCTTGCGTTGCTCCTGCTAATTGTAGAGCAAAACTTCTCTCTGACTGGTGGGATTGTGAGTTCGCAGGTTTACTGTTAAATTGCTGCTCATCTAAGGCAGCAAAGTTCAGGGCAGGAGCTGTGAAAATACTGGGAGAACAGAACAAGTCAAAAGCTTAAGGGATGATATTTCTTGTTAGCAGGCACCTAATTAGTAGGAAAGGAGAAAAAGAAAACCATTTTGGCTTGTTGTGACATCATCTTTTATGAAGATCTCTGCATTTTAAGACACATTGTCTCTCCTGTATGCATGGCCCGTGACACTGGCACCTCCATGGGAAAAGAGGAGACTGAGAGAAGCTGCCTCATCCCCTGGGACACAACTGGGAAGAGAATTCCAGGTTTGATTCCCAATCCCCTCCCTTATCTGCGGGTCGACATTTCCTTTTTCTCCATCTGCTTAGCACTGGAGTAGAGTCATAGTCCATAAATTGTCCTTAAGCCTTGCCAGATGCTTGATCAAAGGTGCAGAGATAGTACCCAGGTTAAAGGCCAAAATCAGACCTGCAGGGAGCAGATGCAGAGCTGAGGTGTCCGAGGGACCATTGTCTTGGATAACGAGTTTTGTAGCTGTGATGCACAGCTGGTAGTGGGAAGAACAGGGAGAAGAATGGATTCCTTCATTGCTTGCCCTTTGGGATTTAGGATATCAAGACAGTATAGTCTGGTCTTGCTTGATTTCTTTTTTTTTTTTTTTTTTTTTTTTTTTGGATCTGGAAGTTAAATTGTAGGAGTGGGGACGTATTTACTTGAATGTACCCAGCAGGTTTAGCTGGCTTCTGGGAATCCCTCTGAACGTGAACTTGAACTCCAAGGGATGGAGCTGCTGGCCTTGGAGGAGGTGAATAAAAGGCTCCACTCGCTGTATCGTAGTTGCTCTTTGCATTTTTTTTGTCCTCTGAGGCTGTGCTCCTTTGTCTTCCCAGGCTGTTTCCTGGTGCTTAGAGAAAAAAAGGCCACAACTGTGCTCTGAGAAGAGATTTGTGCTATAATGAGAATCCTTTGCTTTTATTAGTGCTATTTGCATAGACTCAGAGCATGTGGAAGATAAGAAGCTTAAGGCGTTAAGTGTAGAGAAATGTAAGGTAATAATGAGGTTACGGAGGAAACCCTCGGCGGCTGTGCCGAGCCGGGGGCAAGCCCTGCACCCTCCGCTTATCCCTGCGGCAATGCCAAATGCGGGGTGCAAAATCGTGCCGACCCCGGGCATTTCCCCCGTCCCCCAAGATGTGCCGCACTGGATTTTGCCTGAAATGCCGCCTGTTATTCCACTTCTTTGCTTCTGCCTTTCTCCCGTTGTATTTATAGTCTTTGCTCCTAATTTCTTCCCGTCTAGCGTGGGGTTTGTCGCCCGTCTGGCGGGGTAAGCGCTGGGAGGATGCCCAAGGCCCTTCAGAAAGCAGGAGCAGGCGGAGGGGGTTTGTGCTGCCTCCCGGCTCTCTCTGCGGATGCTTCAGCAGGCTGCGGGAGCCCGCGCGGGTGGGGTGCTGCTGGTATGAGATGGACAGATTTTCTCATAATGCCATTTACTTAAAGACTTGTTTAGACGCCCGACTGAAAGCCCTTCGTGGGGACAGGCTCCTCCTTGGGATATGCCATTTTGCAAAGCCAACACATGCTTTATCTTTATATAGATATAAAAATATATGTGTGATATTTATATATATTTATGATTGCCTCATTGATGGAGCACTCTGTAGATTAGTAGGAAATGTAGTTATTAGCTCTTGATAAGCAGCCGCTTTTCATCCCAGCTGTTTTTTAATTAAACATCGATGTGAAGTGCAGCTGTTCATTCAAAGGACACTTTTTACTTCTTTGTCAAACGCAGCATTTTCCAGTGTTGAGTCCTGTAGCTCAGTGCAAGAAGAAGGTTCTCCATAAGGTCCTATATTCATTCCTACATAATTTTCTAACAAATATTTCTTATTACAGCTGAAGGTAAGCTTAGTTTGGGAACTATTAGCAAAGGCGAGGTGTGGTCTTCAGGGATGGGGAGAGGATTTATTTTATTAGCTTCAAAAATATTTTTAGATCTTGGTGCTTTTGTGGTTTTTTTTAATAAAAAAAAAAAAAAAAAAGTAATTTTATGTGTACAGCTGTGACTTGGGGCTTTCCAAAAGCTTGGAGCCCCGGCAGTTGTTCGAGAACCTGTGAGTGAATCAGGAATCGGTGTGAGACAGTAGTGCACTGCTGAAAATATTGGGACTGGCTGTTCGGGAGGGACAAAATCCCGTGGTTGAAACCCAAGTATTAACGTGGTTCAACTCTAAATGGCATAAGCTGCCTGAGCGGATGTTCTTATGGTATTCTTCACTGATGGAAGAAGACCAGTAGTGGTTTTGGAGGGGATTTTTATAGGCCACCAGTGATATTACAAGCAATTGTTGATTTTGATTGTTAACTAGTCTGCCAAAGCAGTAACTGTTCACTGTTTTGATTTAAAACAGCAGGGCTGTTTCTGATAAATCAATTGTGTTTGTCTTACTGGTCATCCGGGTTTTTTCTTTCTTGCTGTTCCTTCTCACTCCCCAAATACACTGTAGGGATATTAGCAACACCCGTGTTGGGATAGAAGTTAAAATAAGCTTTGCAACTGCTGAAATGTTTCAACAATCCCCGATCATCTAAATTTTCTGCTTGTCGGTGCTACGTTTCATGGTTCCTGGGAGCTGCACAAACTAACGCAGGGTTCGTGGGTGATGTGCTCAAATTTTTAAGGTGCTTCACAGAATTTGCTTGTTTAACATCTTTGCATTTTTGCAGTAAGCCCACCTGGACGGAGCATGTTTCCTTTAAGGTCCCTGTGGTCTGTGTTGGAGACCCCTGGGTTGCAAAGAAACCATGTGCACAAAAAAACAGGAACTTTCGCTATTTTTACTGTAGCATCAAGAAAACCACCCCACTAAGAGTCACACTGCTCATTTTTACTGGGGTGCCTGACAGCTTTAAGCAAGTTCTTTAACTGGTATGACTTTGGATATGTACTGCTGCCTTTGAAAGAAATCCCATGTAACCCAGGCGTGTTTTTGTCGTGTCTGGCTCTACTCGTGCTGTGCCTGGATGGTGTGTCACAGATTTGGGCAGAATCCATCAGCAAAAAACATGGAGTACGATTTCAGAGTAATCACAAGTGCATTTGCAAGCGATTCCTAGTGGGAAACTTGTGAGCAGATGAGTGTGGTGCCTTAGCATGGACCCAGAAGAACGAGTCAGGCTTCAGCTGCGATGCTTTTGCCATGCCTGACTCTCGCTGCGGGTCTCGCTGGTGAATGAAACTTCTTCTGCCGTCTTTTGCTTTTGGCTCGGGATTTTCCACATTAATTTCCTAGACAGTTCCAGGTCCTCACAATGGTGTTTCCCAGTGGAGAACGTGGTGTTGTTTATACCCTTATAGGAGCTTGTTAAATAGCGAGCATTCCAGCATACCAAGGAAAGAGGAAGAGTTCCGGGTCAGAGAAATTTTCCTCTCCTCTGTGGAGTGAGTGTGAGCTCAAGTGCAAAGGCTGGTGCAACCCGGCACATCCCACAGGTGTGTGTGAAGCTCTTCTGCAGATGCCATGTTCTCCAGGACGTGTTTCTTGTTATCATTTCTATGTCTAATGGTCAGCAGGACCACTTGATGGTGAACATCTTTCTGCACATGATGTGTGCCAGGTCTGTCCCTAGACAGATGCAGTCCAAGCAGCAATTTCGTAAGCGTTGCTGGTATTAGTGCTCCCCACCAGCCTGCCCAGCCATCTGGAGGGACAAAAGAGGTGTCACCATCTGTGTTGAGAATACCAGCCACACCGTGCATGGCATGGATGCTGATGCCGCCATTGCTCGGGGACTGTTGGTTCTTGTATTTCTATGCAAAAGGAGGGCCAAGGATTCCTCTGTGATTTAGTAGCACATTAGCTCCAGTTAACACCAGTGTAAGTGATGACACGGAGTCAAGGCAGATGAAATCGTACCTTCAAATTCTTCCAGCTGGGACCCTAAGACTGGGTAACAGGGACACCAGAGCTGCTTCAGGCATTGAACCACTGATGGCTTAAAGGTGAAAATCCTAAGGTCTTATTCTTAATGCATCAAAACAGTATCCATTCCTTGCAGTTAGAAGCACTGAAAGCTGGTTCTGTACACGTTGGACATCAACACCCTCAACACTGACTTCTTTTTCTCTCCTTTGTGTACATCTTATATGATAAGGAAAGCTGCAGTCTCAACCTGCAAAACTATTCTTGGAAGGAAGCTCAGTTCATTAAACCTGCAACTTGGTATTTTTTTAAGGGGAGAGGGAGACAGAGTGGTTTGCTACAGTTTATTTGACCTAGTTAAGGAAAATATCAAGTCGCCTCAGGCAAGTAATTAATTTGTACATACTTCCTCCTGCTCGCGGCGTGTTGTATGCAGCCAATATTTTCTGCAGGTGAAGATGATCGACTCCACGGCTCGCAGGAACTCTGCCCAGATTTGCAGCTGCCGCGTGGTATGTTAGGTAGATCCTACATCTGAAAGGAAAAGCAGCAGGTCTGCAAGAGAGCTCCAGATGGTATTTATTCGAGACCTCAGCAGTTGACTTGGGATGATATAAAGCTTTCCCTGTTGCTTTCTCTTTGGCAGAAGTGCTGCCTCTCGGTGTCATTTCCAGACTGACTGTCAGGGCTGCATTCAAGGGTATTTTTGTTGTTAGCTTGAAAGCCCTGTTTGCAAAGGAGGTGCTGAGCAAGCACATCTCCTTGCAAGCTCCTTCTGTGTTGTTCAGCCCCAACTCACAGGGACCAGCAGCCTGGGGCGAAGGCGGTGGTATTGTTCTCCCTTCCTGTCCCCACTGCTGGGACAGGTTATCGTGGGCTCCAAGGTGACCCCAGCCCCACCAGCTGGTCATTAGAGAGGAATCCACCCTCTTCCAAACGCCAATGCTGGGTCATTTCATCTCATAATGCCTGTCTGACTCCAAACTGTACATTTTTGCAGCTTAGCGCTGCGCCTTGGCTTGGTTTTTAGAAAAGCATCAAATGTTGTGGGCACGGGGTCAAGCCACAGTGGTGACGAGGTGACAGTCTTGCATGCAGTAAAGCTAAACTCTTAGAATTAAAATAACTTGTTTTCAGGCTCAGAGTCAAAACCCTTGTGGAGCCCAGTTGGGGGGAAAAGCCACTTTCCTTATTATTTGAACCCCTGCAATGGGAAACTCCTGGTTACCCAAACCTATGGCCGTTCTCACGGGTGTGCAAAGCCTCAGTCACCCAAGTAGGTTCAGCCACACTCATGCCATTTGCATAATGAGGAATGTCTGGCAGGTAAAAAAAAACAACAAAAAAAAAAGTCCTTGAAAATAGTTTTAACCTGGAAATCCTGAACTGGCAGAAGGATAAATCTCAAACTCTTGTCTGGTTTGTGGGGTAGCATTTAAAGGAAATAGAAATGGTATTTTGCTGGTAGCTGTGGCAATCTGTTAAAGAGAATATCTAATTTAATGAGTTGGCACGGTGGTCGTTCGGAGAAGCTTGTTTTGTACAGAAAAATGTAAGTATTTTCTGTAACACGTAGAATTTCTAGTAGCAGTTGGCTCTTTAGCAGGAAGGTAGGTCCATGCCGGCATCAGGAGAAAAGTGGAAATAGGTCCAGATTTGGCCAAACACATGCCGAGAGGTTGCTGAAGGGCTGTGCTGTACAGAAGTGGGTTGTCTGAAACCACCGGGACTGGCAGGGCTTGGGGCAGCCGGGTAAATTCCTGGGGGGCACACATAGATTTAGAAAGCATTGAGCGGTTGACTAAAAATGTAAAAAATACACTAAGAAGCCAAATTTGAAATTACTTCCATGTTGTGGCTGTAGATGTTGCTCTCAGGTGTGTATAGATGTGTGCGAGTGCCGTGCCCGTGATTCCTGTCCCGAGGGGAGGGCTGCAGGTCCCATCGGCTGCCCCAGGTTCAGGCAGGCTCCGGGAAGGGAGAAATCATATAAAACTGAAGCTTTTGTGGCCCGACATAATGTGAAAAAGTTATTCTGTAGGGGTGGTTTTTTAGTTTGTTTTTTTTTTTTACTAGGTTTCCCTCATTGGGGAACTGGTGGTGGTTGAAGGGCTTCGAAAACCACACAAACCATGGGAATGGGAATAACATTGGCAGAGCGTTAGGAAATGAACATGGGAGATTCAAGAAAAAGAACAATTAGGTCACCATGCTCCCTTCTGGGACCAGCATTCCTTCTGCACGAGTTCAAGTGCTTTGTCCCATTTCAAATTATCCAACTTGCAGAGTTTCTACTGTAACCTCTTTGGTGACTGGTCATCCAAGACCCCTTACTATCTATCTTATAGAGAGACAGAAAGAGAAAAAAAAAAAACGGGAGATATATAGATATATCTATATATCTCCTATATGTTTATGAGGTGTCTGCCAGTCTTTTTCTGGTTTATTTTCCTTTCATTAAGCTGGAGGTAGAGGGACTGTGAGTATCTTCACTGTGGGTACTTGGGTGCTAAGCATCTCAGGTGATAGATGTACTTAATCTAATATTTAGTTGGGAATAATCAGGCTTGTTTATCCTGTTTTCTGACCTGGAACATCTCTCCTTTCTTTAGATGGGTGTGGATGGTTTTCCTTGTATTCAGTGGATGGTTTTCCTTGTATTCAGTGGTACTGGAGTTTCAACTCTCTTCAACACCTCTACGATAATGGGAGCCTGGGATATTCTTTATCCCCCCCCTCAATAACTTGGATTATTTTTTTTCCCCAGTGAAACAATCTGATTCATTTTAAAACTGCAGCATCATTTTTTTTTTTTTTTGGTAGAAAATAAGGTGGAATAACCACAGTTGTTTGATTTATGTGTTAAAAAGGACCTAATGGACACAGAAGCACAACTAATATTTGTTTTCAGATGCATCTTTTGATCAGTTCAAGTGCCAGTGCTGGGAAGCACATGGCCATTTTGCTGAGCTTCTGTAATTTATTGTGTTTTGAGTAAAAGCATCACTGTTGATCTAAATTGTTGAAAAAGAGAATGGGTTTGAACATAGTGAGAGGCACCAGCAAAGACAGGAGCAGGCAGATGTCCTGGGGATGGGAAGGGGTGGGAGAGGGGTTACTGAAAAGCAGCGAGGAGGGGAGCGATGCAGCACCAGGAGCCAGGATGCTCAGCCAGGAGCAAGAAAGACCAGAGAGCCCTGAGAAACTGCGGCTGAGTCCAGGTTTGCATGCATATTGGCTAAATAAAGAGGTTTTTCAAGCAAAGTGATCCCCAGACTGGGACTTTTCTCGGGGAGGTTCCTGTGCTCTGAACCCAGTCCTGCCGGCAGGAGGGAAATTCCCAGCCGCCTTGTTCCCTAGAAATGGAAATTGGAGCCTGCCGAGGCAAGCGTTGCTGTTGGAGGTCGTTCGGGCTCTTTCAGGAGATGATTATTTGCATTTAGTTCCATTAATTTCCTCAACTAAAATACGCCCCTTGGGCCCCAGCGTTGTTGTGGCTGTTCAGCCCTGGGTTTCGTTGAAGCCTTTTCAGTATTGGGAGGATGCTGGAGAACAGATTTCACTAATTAGACGTGATCGTGTTCATGCCCCACTGCTCGGATTTATGAATCAGTGCTTCTCACTTCAACTTGTATTACCCAGGTTTTCTGTCCTCCCAACACCCTCTTCCCAGTGTCTGGCAGTTGTTTCCAAACAGCTGGCTGGGCAGTGGCACCACCAGTTGCTAGCATAGGATGAGAAAAAATAAATCGGAGTTTCTTAACTCATGAAAATGGTTTGAAAACGGTGGGGTTTTAAGCATAATACAGTTTGGGATTTAGGGGTGAAGACTTATTACTTATTTAAGTTTTATCTCATGGTTTTTGAGGATTTAGGTTGCAAGTTTTCTTCGGGCTGTCATTGTTAAGGAAAACTGAAACTCTCACCGGGCTCCAGGAACTGGGCCTTTAAGGGAAATAATGTCAGGATATTCTGCGTAAAGTGCTGAGTTTGCAACATTCAGATAAATCTCAAGCGAAGCAGTTTAGACATCTGAATGACGGCGTTGTAATCTGATCTCCGCTGATGGGATCGCTTTTCCATGTGCCCCCTTTGGTGAGATCCTGCAGGATTTTCCCCCCTGGCTGAAGGCAATCAGGCTGGTAGGGAGGAATTATCACATCCAGCATCTTGCTCTGCACACCTGGCAGGGAAGCCTCTGTGATGGAGAGGAAACACCCAGATGTGTAGGTACTCATATTTATATGTACACGTATCACAGAATCCCAGACTGGCAGGGGTGGGAAGGGACCTCTGGAGATCATCCCGTCCAACCCCCTGCCAGAGCAGGGTCACCCAGAGCAGGTGGCACAGGAACGCGTCCAGGCGGGGTTGGAATGTCTCCAGAGACGGAGACTCCCCCACCTCTCTGGGCAGCCTGTGCCAGGGCTCTGCCACCCTCACAGGAAAGAAATTTCTCCCTATGTTCAGATGGAACTTCCCATGGTCAAGTTTGTGCCCGTTGCCCCTTGTCCTGTCGCTGGGCACCACTGAGAAGAGCCTGGCCCCATCCTCCTGACACCCACCCTTTAGCTATTGCTGAGCATTGATGAGATCCCCTCTCGGCCTGCTCTTCTCCAGCTGAACAGCCCCAGGGGTCCCGGTCTTTCCTCAGCACAGAGATGCTTCAGGCCCTTGAGCATCTCCACAGCCCTTTGCTGTCCCCTCTCCAGCAGTTCCCTGTCCTTCTTGACCCGGGGAGCCCAGAACTGGACCCAGCACTCCAGCTGCGGCCTCCCCAGGGCAGAGCAGAGGGGAGGATGACCTCCCTCCACCTGCTGCCCACACTCTTCCTGATGCCCCCCAGGATGCCACCGGCCTTCTTGGCCACAAGGGTAAGATACATATCTGTATACATATTTATCCAAGTCTTTGCAGGGATGGGATACAGTGTAATTGTACACACTGGCATAAAACACTGTCTTCCCATTTATCCCAGTATGATGCTGTCTTTGCACGGGTATAAATGGGTGCAGGGCAGCCCAGAGCGATGCAATGATGGTGTGGTCCTCCATCAGAGAGGATGCTGCTTTGGGAGGATGGAGCTTTCAGCTCCGTGTTGTGAAGGGTTTGTAGAGGCTCAACTCAGCTTCCAAAATGCCTTGGCCCAGGGGGATACGAGCCCAGACCTGCCTGGTTTGCTTGCTGGGGGATGATGCCTGTAGGACTGTGCCAAACCAGCTCTTGATGGGTGCCGAAAACCCCTGAGGAGCACCATGGTTTTATTTGGGTTGGTTTCAGCGACAGGTAAAGCCGTTGAGCTGCATTAAAATGAACTCACAGTGAACTGCGTGCGTGGGCTCGGCTGAATGGCCCATTTCATTCACATTCTTACGGCTGAAAAGAAGCCCGCTGTGCTCCAGTGTCAAGAGGGGCCAGCGCTGAGCAATTCGTGTCGTAGCACTGAGCAATTCGTGTCGTAGCTTTGCCTTGGTAAGGGCAGAACCGTGAGTGAGGCTGAGATGTTAGAAAGTGGGGGTGAACTTTCCCGATAAACCGATAAAATGGATATTTTCTTAGGTCGGCTTCCAGCAGGAAGTAGGGATTTGGTGATTTTAAATAAAAAATAAAAAATTTTGAAGACGGAAAGCACTTGAAAACCTGGGGATTAAATAAAAGAAAGTGTCTGCTCATGTGGGAATTACTGTGACCCCGCACACAGCTGAAAAGCGTCCCAGCCACATGCCTCGGGTTTGGTTTCCTCCCGACGGGTGACGAAGTGCTGGGGACCGGCGTTGTGGCAGCCAGTGGGACGCCGAAAGGCTCTGGGAGCCCGTGTTTGCCAGGCGAGCATCCATCGCGCTGAGCCCGGCCTGGGGCCACCAGTGTCAGCCTGACCCAGCCACCCTCAGCACCCGCTCCCGGATGCCGTGGGGAGGGGGAAAGTTGGGAAGAAAAAGCATGGCTCCCAGGCGGATTTGGTAAAATATGCATCTCGTTCTCTGTTGGTACATGTCTCCAGGCCAGGAAACGTGCTTTCCTTGAAAGTCTTTCTTGAACCGCAGGATGTGGCGGTGCAGTGCTGGGTGCCAGGGGTGCAGGATCGGCTCCCGCCGGCCAGTAGAATTGGTGGCAATAATGGGAGTTTGCTTCGTGCTGCTTAAGTATTTCATAGAGAGGGATCACAACCTGGCTTTGAAGTACAGTAAGAAAATGTTAATTGGCCTAATTAGTGCAGGGAAATAAGGTATGTAATAAGTAGGACTAATAGCCGAAAAAATGGCTTTTAATTTTGAGTATTGCAGTTTGCCTGAAATTACACATGCGAATGCCTGCATTCTGAATGTCAGAAACTTGTGCTACAATAAAGAACGAAGCCATCCAAAATCAGAAGTCATTTGTGAAAATACAAGCCTTAATCTCAGTGCTTAATCCCTTTGTGTGAGGCAGATACTGTAGCTCACCCACCCACCAGACTGCGACCGAACGTCTTTTAATCCGGGATGTTTTGAGGGCTGATTTGTGGCGACTGCCCCACTTCAGACCCTTGAAAAGCAGAACCGTGTGCGGCCTCCCTGCGAAACCACTTCATTCCTAAGCCCCGCTTCTCGCTTTTGTGCCGCTGATAACCCAGAGCGGCACCGGGGAAGCCGGAGGATTAACATTAGTGCTCGTGTAGTGATTTGAAAACAAGAGCTCTGCTTTGCGGAGGAGCAGTTGTCTCCTCTTATAAAAGAAAAAAAGGATTAACTCCTTTCCTGAAAGCAGGTTAATTTAGCCAAAACAACATCAGTTCGCCTGAAACACGTCGCGGGCGGTGCAATGAAGTCTGCAAGTGGCTGCATGACCTGCTGCTCCTTCTTCCAGTCAAGTGTTTCGGGGTTTCTGGAAGCAAAGGTCTCGCTGGCAGCCCTTGCGGAGATGGGGGTTCAGGCAGGGTCTGGAATCAGGAACCTCTAGAAAATGGTTTTGCGTTTAGAAAATAATAATAATAATAATAATTAACTGGACTAGGTTTTCTAAGCACCACTGATCGAGTCCTGAGATGGCAACCTGGGGAAAAATATTTATATCCCTTACAAACCAACCACACTCTTCATTGGAAAATCTATAGTCATTTTCTTTCCTTGACCTTGGGAAGACCTGGGATTTTGGAGAGGGGCTGGCTGATGTTTCATAAGGCCCAAGAAAGAGAGAAGTTCTCCACGAAAGATGGGGTTTGCTATTCTATGGCATATTTAGCTTTCCCAGGAAAATGACATCTAACGTTTACTTCCAGCATCCTTCCCTGACCTCCCCACACACACCACATCATGCCAGCAATATTTCTGCAGAATATAGATAGGAAACTCTTATTTCCTTGAATTTTTTTGTTTGGTTATTTGGGTTTGTTTTTTGTTGTTGTTGTTGTTGTTTTTTGGTTTGTTTTTGTTTTTGGTTTTTTTTTCCTGGGCAGGAGAAAGCTTTGCTTTGGCGTCAGGGCTGGTTCAGGCCATGGGGTTTATGCATTTCTAGGTCTCTCCTGGGTTTGCCGGTTGGTGCAGAGCCCAGCAGTGTGCGAGCACAAAACTCTTTCTGTAATAAGGTCATTTAACATCCAAGGGAGGAGAACAGCTTTTAATCCTTACTAGATCTGGCTGGGCTGGATTCAGCCTGGCATTAACAAAGCCTCGAGGCGTCCAGTTTCATCTGCAGTGCTAATTTAAAGGAAGAAGGGGAGGTATGTCATGGCTGGAAAGGGTGCTGAAGAGCTGTAGGGTTGAGAAGTCCAATTCAGGAACTGCAAAATTAAACTTACAGTTTGCGGTTCATGCAATAGATCGCACATATGACATACGCATACATGATCTTTTTATATAGATATAAAAATATGTATTATATATTATATAATATATTCATTATAGCATATTCTTATAGAATCATAGGATGGTTAGAGTTGGAAGGGACATTAAAGACCATCTAGTTCCAGCCCCCCTGCCCTGGGCAGGGACACCTCCCACCAGCCCAGGTTGCTCCAAGCCCCGTCCAACCTGGCCTTGAACCCCTCCAGGGATGGGGCAGCCACAGCTTCTCTGGGCAAGCTGGGCCAGGGGCTCACCCCCCTCACAGACAAGAATTCCTTCCTCAGATCTCATCTAAATCTCCCCTCTTGCAGTATAAAACCCTTCCCCCTCGTCCCATGGCTCCCCTCCCTGATCCAGAGTCCCTCCCCAGCTTTCCTGGAGCCCCTTTAGGGACTGGAAGGGGCTGGAAGGTCTCCCCGGAGCCTTCTCTTCTCCAGGCTGAACCCCCCCAGCTCTCTCAGCCTGTCCTCACAGCAGAGGGGCTCCAGCCCTCGGATCATCTTCGTAGCCTCCTCTGGACCCGCTCCAACAGCTCCGTGTCCTTCTTGTGCTGAGGGCTCCAGAGCTGGACACAGGACTCCAGGTGGGGTTTCCCCTGAGTGGAGCAGAGGGGCAGAATCACCTCTCTGGATCTGCTGGCCACGCTTCTTTTGATGCAGCCCAGGATTATATATAACGTTGTATCGTATTATTATATCTATAATGTATTTTTTATATATATATATATGTATGTATAAAATAGTCCATATATAAAGTACATATGGACTCCTGAGGTGAGCCCCTGACTCAGAGCAGAAACCAGGACTGGTGGTGGGATCCATGGCCCCAGTCAGCTCCCTCGGAACGTGTTTATTCTGAATCTCTGTTGCCACATTATGTCTCAAAATCCTTTTTACAGCGACGTCTTTGCCCAGCCTCGCTGTTCCTTATTTTCAGATTGGATGCATTACGGTAAGGGCAAGGATTCAAGGTTGCGGCCAAAAAGAAGTGTGCTGAATGGCACCCAAATCACAGCAGAAGGGATGAAATCGAACCCTACCTTGGCTTGGAAATAAATAAAAAACAGTGTTGCGGTGCAAAAAGACCGACGTTTGCAGGACCCAGCTCCTGTCCAGATGGTGCACTGTGGGGTCAGTCCCTCCCCATGCGGAGCAGTGATTTAAATCAGCGCGTAGCGGGCAGTAACCGTAGAAATAAAGTGATTTTAATTTCTGGAATCATTACCATTATGTCATATCAATTCTGTATAGAACAATCAGCATCTGAATCTGATGGGACATTTTGCAGTTGCCATTGGTAACGTTCCCTGCTCCTTCTAAAAACACAGAGTCTGGGGGAAAGATGTTAACGCCGAAAGCTGAGTGCTTAGCACAAAATTTGTGTTTATTTTCCAGGATGTATTTTATTTTGGGAGGTCATTTAAGGATAATAAGAGACAGTGATTGATCAGGGGCAAAGTGGCTCCATCTGGCTCAGGGATCTGACTGTTTTGCATTGCCTTCCCAGGCAGTTTTCCTGGTTACCGCTAAGTATCTCAATTCTATCTTTAAAATAGAATATTATATTTGTGAAAATGGCTTAAAATCCCCAGTGGTTTCAGCATAGATACATGTTAGTGATACAGTAACATTGTTAATTGCAAACCTCTCCTCTTAACAGCCTTTTATGCCTGCGTTATGTTTTTTATGAATCCTTAAAAGACTTCTTTCCTAACGTCTTGTGGCATAAATGACTCATCTCACCTGACAAGAATAGTGAGAAAATCAGAGCCTGCTTTTTTCCCTGCCTCCTTTTCTTCTGATTTCAGGATGCATCATTTCTCTGCTGTGGTTAAAGCCGAAGCCTCAGCATCCCATCAACTTATTTCACAAGAATAAGATAAAACCCACAGTGTCAGGTGGGGAAGAGCAGGGGGAGGAAGGACAACGCAGTGGGGTCCTTTTAGTTTTTTAGAGGCTGCTTCAGGGTTTTAAGCTCAGGTTTTGGGGCACGTTGTGTTTAGCATTAATGCGTATTTTTTTCCTCCAAAACTCTGAGCATAAGGTCACTTGCTCGGCCTGCACTTCTCACTCTGCGACTCAAGCTGCTATCAGTACAAAAAAAGCGTCTTTTTTAAAAAAAATTATTTATTTTTTTTATTTTTTCCCCTTTACCTTGTGTGTTTTTACTTGCATTTTGGTTGCCTGTCAAGACAGGAGAGAGCTGAAATAAAAATACAAAAATCTCTGAATTAATCGCCATAGGTCAGACTTCCCGCACGAGCCTTTTGTGTCCGCGCGATGACCTCACCTGCGCTGTGTGTGACAGCGGTGCCTTGCCCCGGGGTGCTGCTGCTGCCCCTCAACCAGCAGACGCCCAAATCACGCCGGGGAGTCAGCAAGTTTCAAGTTTCTTTGCCTTCCTCTCACAAGTGCCTCAAAATTATTCCCAGCCCTTCAAAACGTTGCCCTTTGCTGACACAGGCTGATTTAGAGAGAAATGGTATTTGGAATATTCATAGCAAGTCTGTCGCTAATTAGCGCTTTACGGAAGGGCTGTTTGGGGTCCACACCTGCTGGTTTTGGGACTGGGGTGTGTGCTGTGAAAGTGGGAGGAGATGCAGCTCTTCTGCCGTGGCACTGACGGGCTTCGCCCTCTCTGCAGCAGCAGTGCAAGGTCAACTGGGAGGGACAGGAAGGTGCCACAAGTCACCGTGCTCGGCTCTGCCCCCAGACTGCAGTCGCTGCAGGGGTGCAGGGGCTCTGAAGCAGCCTTTTATTGCAATATCTTAGCTTTCATGCTTGCTCTCCCACAAGCACAGGGCTTGGAAAAACCACTTGGCATCTTCAGGTCCAAGGAGGAAGTTGAGGGTACTGCTGTGCCCCCAGGAAGTTTTTACTTTTATGGATGCTGATGCATGTAATCGTAGAATCAGAGAATGGTTTGAGTTGGAAGGGACCTTTAAAGATCATGGGCAGAGACATCTTTCACTAGATCAGGCTGCTCGAAGCTACATAATCATATGAGCAAGTCTTGCAAAGGGCTTTGATGCCTGTGATGAGTCTGACAGTCCTCCGTCATGGCAGACACCAGGAGCAGGAGCTACCAGGATACTGGAGCTGGAGCCTCAAACCCTCCACAGGTGGGAGAGGGATAGATATTTCGCAAGAAGGATCTCTGCATAGGAGGGATTGTAATTTTGGCTATTTGCAAATCTGTCAGTGATTAAGAATGTTACCAATGGCAAGATATTTCTAAGTGTTTAAAGCATTGGGACTGTTTGCATTAAGGCACGTTTTCTTTTATTCCCACTGCCCTTGGATATACCAAACTGAATTTATCCTTGCTGTGGTGTCAATGCCTTTTCTCTAATACTACTACTCTACCTGCTAATACATTTTTCTATGCAAACGTGCCAAATGCTGTGCTGTTCTGACCCCCCCGTTTGCCTCTTTGATTTGCACCTATTTATATGAAGCGTATCCTTTGAGTTTATTAGTAAAGCTGCAATGAGAAGTACCGGCATCTCAACCAGACGCTGGGATCAAATTAAAGGTTTTGAGGTGGAAAGTGTGTTATCATCTGTTGTCTAGTTGGAAACAGAGCTGTAAGGAGGAGGATGGTGGCCACTGTAAGGTCCAATGAGCATTGAGGCTTTTGCAAAATGCATTTGCAGCTGCTGAGCTTGGAGTCTCGGTGTCAGATGCTGAGCAAATAGACACGCTTGCACTCAGTAGGAAAGGACTTTCACCCTCTTGTGTTTCTTGTTTCAGTCTCATGAGTGAACCGAAATGATAGTGATCTTAATAGTAGTCTTGCATCTCTTCATCTCGGAGAAGGACTGGTGAGCTTCAGTCGCCCTGGCATCACCTTTGCGCTGGCGAAATGCAGTTATTTTGCCATCAGGTGCTTCATTGGGAACTGTTTTTCCTCCTGATGTTGAGCCACATGCAGCTTTTCAACTTCAGCACTTAAGGTCTGAAAATAAGAGTTTATTTCATGTAAGATGAAGACACCCACAGAAATATTTCCCTCTTCTCATTCAGTCAGGTAGTCCTAGGTCAAATGTGTAGCTAATTGGTGGCTCGTGTGATGACTTTCACCAACTTGATTGCAAATACTACACTCAATTAAACGATTTTGCTGCAGTAAAACGGAGAGGGAAAACAAGCAAGACATTTGGTGACCCCTGGAATGGATGCAATCTCATTTCCAACAGACTTGTGTCTTGAGGTCTACTGGCTTTCTAACGAAATTAAAAAAGGCTTCAGACTGAGCTACTTATTAGGCACCAGAGACTCTACATTGAACAGAGCTATTACGAATGCCCCGGCTTTGCAGGGCAAGCTTTGACTGGCTTTCCACGCCTATTAGACATCAGAGAATCTACACGGGAGGGGACGCTTCACCGAGGAGCGTGTATTCTCTGGTGTCTAATAATTGCGAGTAAAGCTTTTCGGCAGGTTAGGGCATGCAAAATGCCGTTCTCCTCTTCAATTTGTGGTCTAATAAATTCATGCTGGCATTTCACGGGGTCCCAGGTAGAGTCATTCTGTTTTGCCTCTTCTCCGATCTCCATGAAGTTGGTGGGAAAGTAATAATTTAGGCTGCTGTCTGCTGGTCTGATGTGGTAGTAATGAACTCGGTGGTTCAGAAGTTAAGGGGGATGTGTGGGTAGGATGGTGCGTATGTACCCAGCAATCATGCAGTCCTGTAAGCCCTATATGTGAGCTGTAGGAGACCGAGTGAAAAATCAGAAATCTAAGCACAACTAAGCAGCAAAAGGAGCTTTTCAGCCAAGACTTTAAATCAAGCCACGAAGACACTGAGGCACAAGAGGCTGTTTGAGGCTGGAGGGACACGGAATGGAAAATCCGTGCTGTGGGCTATGTTTTTGCCATAAGGAATACAGGAGGGAGCAGGGCATTGCGCAGAGCTGGGGGGCTGTCAGGAGCATCCCTCATCTCAGGGGGTGGTGGAGGACGCGGTGGGGAGCTGCAGAGCGGTGCAGGACACAGGAGCAGGAGACCGGGCACTCTTCATAGAATCACTTCTTCCAAGCTCTCAGTAGAATAATTTATGCAGAATCTGGGAACTTTTGACAAAGATGCATAGCACTTCTTTGCACTGTTTTACAAAGTATTTTATGGTTAGAAGCTATGGAAGAGCTTAAATTAAAATAATTGAAGTTACCTGTAGGGAGTAAGTCATGACAGAGTATGGAATGTAGACCCGTCCGTTAGGCATTTACAGAAAAGCCGACAGCAGTAACTATTAAATATGCAAATATGGCAATGTTCTCTACCCCCTCATGTTGGGGGCTATCTGTCCTGGGGTGATGGGTGAGGGTATGTGGAGGAGGGATGAGCAAAGGGGTGAGAGCTCTGCAGGCATCTGCTCTTGCTTTTCTGCCACGGACAGTAATGAGGGAAGATGATAGCTGGGTATTTATCTGCCTTAGCTTTTCTAATTAACTCCTGGCTAATGAGAGGAGGAGAACATTCTGTGTTTCTCACTCTTTGGGTGGACATTAGCGAAAGCAGGAGGTCCTGGCTGCTAGAAGGGAGGAATCAAGAGCCTGGTGGCTGGGATCCCATCGGGATTGCAGTGCTAGCCTGGAGGATTAGGCTGGCTTTCGGGAGAACTGGAGCAAAGCCAAGGAAAACTGAACATTGCCTTAAAACAGGCAGCGCACTCAGAAGAGCCTCACAGAGTCTGCGTCTCCTGACAACAGGCGGTGTCACTCGAGTTGTGGGCAAAGCCGAGACGTGGAGTCAAGAGCGTTATTTCAGAGCTGGTAAAATGTTATACAGCCCGACTTTGACGCTCAGTAGAACACCCTCAGCGTTTAATGGTGGTGGTGTGGGGGGAAGTGTCAGTTTGCAAAAATTCAAGTTGTTTTTCTTGTATTTGACTTCACTGCTGGGGTGAAATTTCTTTAAGTTCTGAGTGTCATCAAAGGTTGGCCATATTTTAGATCAAATGACCCTGATGAACTTTTGCTACCTACTCAAAGTACTAGATATACCTTGAGCTGCAGAAAAGCTGGTGATTGGTGTCCTGGTGGGTGGGTGGAGAGTCGAGAAGGACCACTGCTTCTGGTGCGAGTAGGAAGTTTCCTCTTTGCCCCTTGGATGCTGGAGGAGGCACCCATGGAATGTCCTGCCTGTCTGTGACCAAGACTCGCCTCCACCCTCCTGCTGAGCGGCGGCTCAGGAGAGGTGGGTGGAGGTTTTGGGTTAGTTCTGTGAATTTTTGCCAAATAGAAGATGTGCTCCAAGAGAGCCGATGTATGTTTCACAAGCAGAGGGCCTCATGAACCTCACTGTTTGTTTAATTAAGCCTCTCTTTATATTGTATCATAAAACTACCTGACCGGGAGCATGGGAAAAAAGCTGAAATTGTTACAAAGTGTTTTGCTTTATAACTTTTATAACTTTGTTTTATACTTTGTTTTGTAACTTTCCCTTGTGAAGAACTTTGATTAAACTTGTGTCCATTTGCAGTTATAAATTAACCATTTATTAATTCACTGGGGAGAATTTGACCATCTGATGCAATTAGCTGTGCCAAGGTGCTGCTCTCTTTCAGAAGAGTTGCCAGTCTAGGACATAAGGTCGGTGAGTCTGCGAGGGTGCCAGGCTTTATCAGGCAAAATTAGCAACTTGATCTCATAGCCTGGACAGTATAAACCTTTTTTTGTGTGTGTGTGTGTGTGGGGGGGGGGTTGGTTGTTTGGGTTTTTTGTTTTGTTTTGTTTTGTTTTAGAAATAAAAGACTGACTCTAATTAAAGAAGTGCATCCTTGTGTGCTGGAGAATGAGCCACCGTTTTGGGAAGGGGTTTTTGGATTAGCACAGCCTCCAGAATGTGATGATGAGTGGGTTTTGCTGGGGCAGAGTGTAGCTGAGTGGCACATGCAGAGGGGCAGGAAGGGCCCTACAAGCAAAGCTGTTGGGAGCCCAAAATGCTGCACCCCCCCACCCCTTGCCAGCACTTGGGACAACTTGGCTGCAGGTCTCTGACAGAGAGGAACCTTATGGAATTCAACAAGGGCAAGTGCAGGGTGCTGCACCTGGGGAGGAACAACCCCCCTCACCAGTACAGGTTGGGGCTGACCTGCTGGAGAGCAGCTCTGTGGAAAGAGACCTGGGAGTCCTGGGGGACAACAGGGTGACCATGAGCCAGCAATGGGCCCTTGTGGCCAAGAAGGCCAATGGCATCCTGGGGGGCATCAAGAAGAGTGTGGGCAGCAGGTGGAGGGAGGTCATCCCCCCCTCTGCTCTGCCCTGGGTAGGCCACAACTGGAGTGCTGGGTCCAGTTCTGGGCTCCCCGGGTCAAGAAGGACAGGGAACTGCTGGAGAGGGGACAGCAAAGGGCTACCAAGGTGATGAGGGGACTGGAACATCTCTCTTATGAAGAAAGGCTGAGGGATTTGGGTCTCTTCAGTCTGGAAAAAAGACAACTGAGGGGGGATCTTATCAATGCTTATAAACACTGAAAGGGTGGGTGTCAGGAGGATGGGGCCAGGCTCTTCTCAGTGGTGCCCAGGGACAGGACAAGGGGTAACGGGCACAAACTTGACCATGGGAAGTTCCACCTGAACATGAGGAGGAACTTCTTTGCTGTGAGGGTGGCAGAGCCCTGGCACAGGCTGCCCAGAGAGGTGGTGGAGTCTCCGTCTCTGGAGACATTCAGACCCCGCCTGGACGCGTTCCTGTGCCACCTGCTGTGGGTGACCCTGCTCTGGCAGGGGGTTGGACGGGATGATCTCCAGAGGTCCCTTCCAACCCCTGCCAGTCTGTGATTCTGTGAATGCCTCCTGTAGAACAGCAGCAGCCAGATGATGGGTTTAATGACTGGGAACAACTGCATTTTATGAAAAACTGTGTCACAATGCACCTCCAAAGGTGTGTTTTGCGTCAGTGTAGCAAAGATGAGGAGTGAGGGTTTCTGTCTTATCCTACCTGTGATGCTGAGCGTGTCAGTCGGCTCTGTGCCTCGGTTTCCACGTCGGTTGAAAGGCTATGACGGCACTAATGTAGGGACACAAACGTCCTCCAGCCAACTGCAGTATGTCCCACAGGCTTTGCCATTTGTCCCTTGCTCATTGGGCTGGAAGCTGAATCCCTCATCTTGCTGCTGGGTCTTCTGGAGGGGATGGCTGACACACCTCCACGCCTGTGAGTGAGGCGAAGCCCTGGAGAAAAGCACCAAAAAAGCCAGCTCTGCAGGAGTGACTGTCCCTGTCCCAGCGGCTGTGTGTGCCAGGCGCTTTGCCATCCTGTGCCAGCACCATGGGAGGGACTTGACGGCAGCCAGGCAAGCGGGATGCCCTTGAAAAACCCCGTGGGCAAGGCCTGATCCTGCAAATCCCTGGCAGATCTCTTGGCTGTGGTCGGTAGCTGTTACGCTGCCATCCTTCCTCTGTGTTTCCATGTGTTTTTTGTGGTTTTGTTTTGTTGGGGTTCTTTTGTTTGTTTGTTTTGTTTTGTGGGGTTTTGTTTTATTTTGTCTTGTTTTTTGCTTTCTCTCTCTTTTTTTTTTTTCACATTTTTCAATTTCTTTCCTCCTTTCCTGGTGGCAGCACATTGAATCCTGAGCTCCAAAGGCTTTGACAGATTTAGGCTCCGGGATGGTTCAGTTTTTTTCTCCATGCTACTAAAATATGTTAAAATAAAGCGCAGGAAAGGGTAAATTAGGTCTGTGGGGGTTCAGTGTTCAAAACTGACAGTTTTGACTGTCTGGAGACTTTTGCATTGACGAAAGTTACTCCTGATTTTCCAGTTTATCCTGGCAGTAGACCTAAACTCGTGCTCAGTTTTCCCACTCTTCTCTTCATCCTCTCACGTTGACAAAGCTGGCCCAGGGCAGCCTGGCCCTCCTGCACGCGAAATCAGATCTGTACATATTCCTGCCCTGGCAAGGAACCTGGCCAAGCTGTCTGGTGTCCCAAGGCCGTCCATCCATCCTTTTCATCCAGCATTTTCATCTTTCTACTTGCCATTCCCCACCGGCCAGGGTTGTCCCAGGCCACGGGATGCAGCTCGGCAGCTGGGATGATTCACCAACAGGAACCGTCCTTGCCGCGGAGGGTGAGAGATTTAAAGGCTGTTAAAAGATTTGTTTCCTACTGAAGTTTATCCAAAAAGAACAAAACCCATCGCCAGGCTGTAAAACAGGCTGAGGACAGCTCAGACGCTGCATTTCAGCCCAGACTGGAGGGAAACCCATCGCATCCCCTGCTCTGGGGAGTACAGCCCTGGCTCCCATGAGCGACCACAGCTGTCATCTTCTGGGGGCTGGCTGCAGGGAAAGGTGCCCGTGGTTGTCCCCTTCCAATGGGGACCAGGCGCAAGCATCGATCTGTGATTTCCATGCAGGCAGAGATGCATGCATTGAGCAGCACCCTGGAAAAAAACAAAATCCTCTTTATGTGCCAGGGTCTCAGGCTGCGTGTGCCATCTTGGGGATTTGGGGGACATGGGGAAACCTTTTTGTTTCCCACCCTGTGCATTGGCAGGCTGCTGGGCTGCTTCCGTGGGTGTTGCTTTTGCACTGGATTATTGGAGGGTGACAGAATCACAGAATGATCATAGTTGGAAGGGACCTCTGGAGATCACCCAGTCCCACCCCCTGCCAGAGCAGGGTCACCCAGAGCAGGTGGCACAGGAACGCGTCCAGGCGGGGTTGGAATGTCTCCAGAGACGGAGACTCCACCACCTCTCTGGGCAGCCTGTGCCAGGGCTCTGCCACCCTCACAGCAAAGAAGTTTTCCCTCATGTTCAGATGTTTCCCATGTTCCAGTTTGTGCCCATTGCCCCTTGTCCTGTCCCTGGGCACCACTGAGAAGAGCCTGGCCCCATCCTCCTGACACCCACCCTTTAGCTATTGCTGAGCATCGATGGTGGTTTCCTGCTTAGGGCTTGTCTACAGCATTTTCCACCTGTGCCTCGTTCCTTGCCTGGATTCTTCAAGTGAGCTGTGTTTATTCATAGTGTTCAGAATAGAAATGGCCCCTTTTATAGCCAAAGTCTCTTTCTTTAGCTACTACTGACAGCATTTCCAAACCACCCGCTGCCCGCGAGTGCTGTCTCCGTGCCCGAGGTTGGCAGCATCACTCACCTGCAGCCTCCCCTCCCTGCTCTGGCTCCAGCCGTCTCTCCCCTCCTTGAAAAACAAGGCGTGCATCCATTTCCTCCTCTTCCCTTCAAGTGTTTGACAGTTATTACTACTGCCCTTCCTTTAGTGTTTTTGTTTATCCATCTGCCTGTAATTTTTGTAGAAGCTGCGCTGTTTTTAATTAATGAGAAATTGTTGTTGTATTTGCTGTTCAGCACTCCTCATTTCTTTGGAACCGGGGGGTTTGTTCTTCTGTTGGTGAGCCATTCCAAGCTAGCCTTTTCCAGCACAAAACCCACTCAGTTTAGAGTAGTAGTTTTTTGGGGTTAAGCACTGAGCACTTGCACCCAGACCAGGCAATAAATGCCTTTATTCTTTATTTTTGTTTTGCTCTTAGCTGTGTGGATGTTCAGCTGTCTGGGAGCAAGAAACTCTTTGTGGGTTTGCATTGAACCAGCAGCCAGTCTTGTGTTTGGGGACCTTCTCTTTTGCCCGGAGAGCTGTTTGTGGTGGCTGGGAGACCTGCAAGACCTGTCCGTGGGAGCGTGGGACCCCTGCACTGGGCACCCGTCCTGTGCCACAACTGTGCCTTCGCTTGTGCTTGGGGGCTGGTTTGGTGCCTGGGGAAGATGCTGCCTGGCAATTATCTTAAAAGCAGACACAGTCACCAGCACTGGGGTTTAACCTTGCCCAGAGCTCCCTGTCCTACACCCAGGTTCATTCCCCAGTTGGAGGATGAGGACTTGCCCCTCTGCTCTGCTCTGGTGAGACCCCACCTGGAGTCCTGCGTCCAGCTCTGGAGCCCTCGGCACAAGAAGGACACGGAGCTGTTGGAGTGGGGCCAGAGGAGGCCCCGGAGATGATCCGAGGGCTGGAGCCCCTCTGCTGTGAGGACAGGCTGAGAGAGCTGGGGGGGTTCAGCCTGGAGAAGAGAAGGCTCCGGGGAGACCTTCCAGCCCCTGCCAGTCCCTCAAGGGGCTCCAGGAAAGCTGGGGAGGGACTCTGGATCAGGGAGGGGAGCCATGGGATGAGGGGGAAGGGTTTTACACTGCAAGAGGGGAGATTTAGATGAGATATTGGGAAGAAATTCTTTGCTGTGAGGGGGGTGAGCCCCTGGCCCAGGTTGCCCAGAGAAGCTGTGGCTGCCCCATCCCTGGAGGGGCTCAAGGCCAGGTTGGACGGGGCTTGGAGCAACCTGGGCTGGTGGGAGGTGTCCCTGCCCAGGGCAAGGGGTGGCACTGGGTGATCTTTAATGTCCCTTCCAACCTGAACCACTCTGTGATTCTGTGACTTTGAATCCAAGGTTGGATGCTTTTCACCAAGTGCCTCTGCGGCGCCCAGCATGGGGTGCTGCCGCTGTGCCAGGGCATGACGGGGGCTGGTGTTTAATTAATACCTGTTGGCTCTGCAGGGGCTCCAGGTGCCCAGAGTCTGGAGCTGTGGGTCCTCTTCTGCTCTGCCGAAGCCATGAGCTGAAGGTGCTCAGTGCGTGGCTGGATCAGTCCCAGGCTGTGAACCGGATCCATCGCAGAAGTGGCAATTGGCCTCAGATTTTTCTGCTCTTGTCCAGGGTCTGACTCATTAATTTCCGCACTTACTGGAAGCGTAGCTTATTGTTGCAACATTTAATAAAATCATAAGCCAAAACAAAATATTGACAAGCAAATTGTTTCAATACTGAAGGAAAAATTGTAGCATGCTTTAGTGATTAGGCTTGCTGCACTGTGCTGCGTCTTCACTTAAATGTTTGCTGTAGCTTTCTGTATCCTGATTTTTTCACATGGTCCCTTATCTCTCTTTGCCTTGGCTCCTGCATGGAGATAGGTGTTCTTTTGTCTTGCACTTTCTTTGGAGCATCCTTTAATATCGATAGTTCTAATATATTTTTAAAAAGAGGACAGCAGCAGCATCTTTCAGCATGTTTGGAGAGGTGAGGCTCTACGCTGTGCTTCCAGAGAACTGTGAAAGTCAGTTGCTGATGAGAGCTCTGAGAAATGTACTGCTAGATGTTAATTATCCTGATCATTACTGGTCTTTATTTTTGTATTCAAGTCAGATTTCTGTACTAGCAACTGCAGACTTGGCAGTGGTTTGTTTTTTCAAGTAGAGGTAATTGTATTTAGCGATAAGTCTCCTGCAGCCTTTCTGTTTGCCTACCTAATTTAATCTGCTTGTCTGTATCCCTCTAATTGGGGGCATTAACAGATGGTGATTCCAGGAGTTGTGGTGTTTTTCAAACTCCCACTGAAGCCCATGTGGACTCAGAGCCCCTGACCCGTTGCTGGCACTGTTCACAGCAGCGAAGGTCTGAACTTCGGCTGTGGCCCCTGGGCACAGGGTGGGTGCAGGGCAGGATGGGTGCAGGGTGGAGCATCAGCTGAGGTGCTGCAGGACCAGCAGTCACTGCCTGCAAGGAAAAGTGCAGGTCTTCAAAGTAGGAGACCAGATCCAAAACCAGATGGAGATACCTAGACAGGATTTGGTCAGATTCACATATCAAGGATGAAAACCTCGGTTGCAAGAAATGCATAAACTAAAGGAAAGAAACTACAGGCTGTGGTTCTGCAGTAACTCCAAGTGGATCTGTTCGCAAGGGCCAGCAGGATGGCCAGGATGTGGGTCCACCAGGTTTGGCTCTTGGGTGGTGCACAGCTTGTGGGTCAACTGATGTTGCACTTGAGAGAAACGGGCCAGACAAGAGGAGAATTGATGTACTGGTCACCAAAACAAAAGTTACCCAAAGTTTTAAGCAACTTAGAGCCAGGAGGGTGAGCTCAGGTTGGCTTAGTGCTGTCCTTCAAGATGCAGTTTCGGTGTGATACCTGGGCCCTTGTCAGCAATTTGCTGCGTGGATAGTGGGGAATTTTACAGCAGAATTGGCTCGAGTTGGAAAGAGATCTCAAGCAGAGATTTTGTTGTTGTTGTTGCTGTTTCTTTATGGATCAGTTCACCTATGTGTGTCAGAGCGTGGCCCACTGATAGCTGTCAGCCAGGGGAATGCTCTGCAAAGAGTATTTGTTGGAGCGGGTCCAGAGTGTTGCGTGAAAGGGGCAAAGCGGTTTTGGCAGAAGATAAACCCCCTTGCGTTTTAACACTCCTCACCGAGGTGGGAGGCTCGGTGTGGCTGGGTTTAAATTCTGAGTGATGCCCAATTCACCACTATCAATCCAGTCACGTTTAATATATATTAAACTATTACGATTTGGATACACTAATAGTGGACGGCACCTTCAGTCTAGTCGTGCTCATGAACCAGCACGGCCACTCTCGAGTCTTTGGTCGCGTTCAGTGAGAAACCGAAACGACCAGCTACTTAAACGGTGCAGTTTATTTAAACAACAGATATATCGGTTCTCAGGATTGCCGGTGATAAATACACTGTCTGCAAAGCACCTGCAAATGAAAGTATTGTTACATATGCAAAACGCCCAACAAAGTTATAAACGATATGGCCTGGCTATAAATGTAGGAAAGAGATTCTCTGGAGAGATTTCTAAGTTTCCCGAGGAAACACTCGGTATAATCTAAGTCTTACCCAACGGCATCCCTATAGGGGGAAAGAATGGCTCAGCCCGTCGACTGGTCCCAGAATTCAGTGATGGAGTTCTCCTCGACTTGTTCGCGATGGTGTCTTCCCTCGTATCCTCCCTTTCTTGGGCTATTTTTATACTATTTGTTACGTTCAAGGTGGAGTTTGAGTGACTTTAGTCATACATACTTTTATTATGATTGGTGTAAAATTCTCTCGCTTCACATTTAAAGGTATAGTTTATGAGAAATTCAAGGTGCAGACTCAAGGAGGAGTGGTCGCACCTTGGAGGTGGGTAGCCTTTGGGATGGAGGTGTGTTTTGCTATTATAATGACATTATAACAAGTAAAGTTCGCACAAAGGACAGCATTTCATCAAAATTTGACAAAATGTTGTCTCAGGGTAGCGAGCAGGCAGCTAATTGGCAGCTTATCTGTTTCATGGTACCATCCCGTTCCTGTATCTGCATAAGACAAGACCACGGAATAATTATCTTCTGTCCTGTATCTCATGGAGCTTCGCAAGCATCGTACAGGGAACCACAGATGTTGCATTTCTTCGCATGCCAGACGCAGCTGTTTTCTACCTCACAAGCCTCTTGATTTTATGCTTTTCCTTAATGTGTGAACAATGTTGTACTTCCATACTTTTGGCCAATTCAGTAATTATTCCACACAGAGAAGTCCACGAAGATGCTCAGAAGGCTGGAGCCCCTCTGCTGTGAGGACGGGCTGAGAGAGCTGGGGGGGTTCAGCCTGGAGAAGAGAAGGCTCCGGGGAGACCTTCCAGCCCCTTCCAGTCCCTAAAGGGGCTCCAGGAAAACTGGGGAGGGACTCTGGATCAGGGTGGGCAGCCATAGGGTGAGGGGGAACAGGTTTAAACTGAAAGAGGGGAGATTTAGATGAGATCTGAGGCAGAAATTGTTTGCTGTGAGGGGGGTGAGCCCCTGGCCCAGGTTGCCCAGAGAAGCTGTGGCTGCCCCATCCCTGGAGGGGTTCAAGGCCAGGTTGGACGGGGCTTGGAGCAACCTGGGCTGGTGGGAGGTGTCCCTGCCCAGGGCAGGGGGTGGAACGAGATGCTCTTTAGGGTCCCTTCAACCCAAAGCATTCAGTGATTCTATGATTTGTGGTGGGGATAATTTTGTGGCAGAGGCAGCAGGATTTTTTTAAGCTCATATTACCTTTCATCATCTCCACAGTATGAAACTGCATCCTGAGTGTTAGAGTTTGACAACCCTTCATTGTTGTTGATCTTCCTCCTAATGTCACCAGTTCGTTGGAACCTGGTCTGTCCAATGGCATTTAAATGGGACTGGCTTTGGTGCCATCCATCCTGAGTGATGCTGGCTCAGGAGAGCTGATTAAGACCCCGTCTAGGACCTCTTAAAGGATTAAATAGTACTCAATTTGAGGGGAAAGAATGCCAAATCAGAGACTTGCCTTCATTGAAAACTCAGTGATCTGCTTCTGTTTCAAGCTTTATGAGTTTTATGAATAACTGTGCTGAAAGAAGTTACATAAATAGGCTTTCCTGTTCAAATCGTGCTTGAATTTGTGTCAGTAATGTGCATTTTGAATAAATGTTACCTCTTCTGTGCAAAGATTTTTAAATTGGCTTCACTAGCAAAAATGCTTATTGCTGTTACATACTTTGCCTCTGCAATGGCAACATCCTTCACCTGCGGGAGCCGGAGCTGCTGCTCTACATTATCAGCAGTTACGGTATAAGATTTCATGATTTTTAAGCATTTTGATTGTCCTGGTAGTGAAGAGAGTGTGAATGGACTTACAGATCTGGTAGTAAATGAGTAATGAGGATATGCAAAGTGGCGTGAAGAACCCAGCTTTGCCCTCGGATCCTGGCGGGAGGTCTACAGCCTTTGGATTCTGAGGAAAAACCCTTTATCCTTGTAAAGTTGGATTAAACATGTTTGATCCAAAAGTAAAGAAACTCTAACAGCTTCTGCAGTGCAGTTTTACAGTTACTTTTTGGAGTGAACGCATGCTTGGACTCGGAGGCGAGTTTCCAGTCTTTGCGGCGGAGAGGGGATTAAGGATCCCCAAGACGGGAATTTTACTTTCCAAAGACGTTCATTCTGGCACCGTTTTTATTAGCGTGAAAATTCGTTGTAAAACAGTTTTCTATAAAAATCGTGAAGTCTGTGCGTGGTAGGAGAAGCCTGCGCTGCCGAGCATTTTTCTTGGCGATGGCTGCTTCCTGAAAGCATTACCCACCGCGCTTGCCGTGTTTGCCCTTTACGCTGAAGAACTGCATTTACCCTGATAAAGTCATGTCTTTTACGAGGCTTTACTGTTTAACTGAGCTGTGTGAAATAACTTTGTATAGCGCTTTTTAAATGGTAAAATTTACTTTGATGAAGAACCTATTTATGATTTTCTTTTAGCAACTCGTTAGGGTGATTTCCACTTTTTTTTTAGATTTTATTTTTAATATGCCAGTAGGAATAATATTGCCAAAATAAAACAATTTTTCTTTCCATACTCGTACCGAAAAGGAACCATGATAAAATCAGACTGGTTTCAGGGAGCATAAAAGAGGGTGAGAGTAGCCAAAGGGGAAGATTGAAGTCTGGGCAGGATCCATGTGGATAAAGTAGAAGTGTCAGAAGCACATTGTCATTAAATTTCTGGAGACGATAAAGGTGATTTGTGTGGCAAGGTTGTTGGGGGTTTCTTTTTCTTCTTCGTTTACAACAGAATAGCTTTATTTCATTTTTCTGAAGTGTCACGTCATAAGCATTGCACTATATTTATACAGCAACCTTTGCAAGATATAGATGTGAAATCGCTAAGTTATATATATAAATATATACATATCATACCTGTGAAATCAATCCTTTCATGAATAATTTATCTCAGGCTGCTTGGCACTCTGTATAGATTATTTTGAATTCATAGAAGGTTTTTCACAAAGAGTTATAAATCCAAATGATAAAAAAGAAAAAAAAAAAAAAGAGCCATTCAATGTCAACAGATAAACCTGTATGAGAATAATAAATGATCATCTGTCGCATGATGCTCCACTGGATGTTGCCTGTGAGGAGTTGGTGACAGCTCTTTACCTGTCACTGTGAAGGGGGTGACACTTGTTTTTTCCTTTTTTCCCTTGCTTTTTCTTTGCCCTTTCCCTGCCTGGTGGCTGGTGATGCCGTGCCGTCCTCCCGGCCCTGGTCCAGACACCCCATTGCCACCATTCCCCCCTGCCGTCCCTCCGGCGCTGCTGCGGTTCCTCTGCTCTCCCCTGCTCCCAGCCGGCCACGGCAGCTCCCTTCAATCCCAGCATCACCCGCCCAACGACAGCAGAATTAAATGCTGGGGGTTTTAACAGCTTTCCAACCTATTGTGTAGCTGTTTTCTTTGGAGACCTTTAATTGCTGCATGCTAGAAGATTAAAATTTTTTTGGTGCAGCTGGTAATTATTAGGGAATGATTAGAAATGGGGTTATTTGTAAATTAGCTGCCCGTTATTATTCTCCCCCCTGCGGGCTGCATGTTTGACTCTGTTTCTTGCTGGTCGTGCTGACGCTGGCAGGAAGGCAGAGCGGAGCGGGGTTTGCCGTGTCGAGCCCGGGGCTGTGGGACGGGGACAGCAAACGCTTGAACCAGCAGCCACTCAAAAACCTGTTCCGGATGGAGACATGCAGGCTGGAAAAGCAGTTTTCATATTTTTGGTTTGCCCCTTCCACTGGTAGCTGTTCGCTCGGCTCAGAGCAGTTATTCTCTCCCTGGGGGCTGCGCTCTTAAATTTCAGGAGAACGCTTGCCCCAAGGGGCAGGAATGTCTGTCCTACCACCGAGGCATTTTGCAAGGGATTTGGGCTTTATTACCTTAGTGTAGATACTGCACCAGCAAGGTGGCACAGTTGCCTTGTGTCTTAGAAAAACGCTTCTGGCCCATCAGTCTGGTTTATTTGTGTTAATTCTGTGGACGCATCAGTTCAACTAGAAAAACTGACTGAAGACAGGACCGTTGTCTCCCTGACACAAGCTGAGGAGGATTTCAGGCAGAGAGTCTGTATTGCTTTGAAGGCTGAATAAAATTAACGGTGCTGCTTCGTGCCTGGGATAGAGGCAGCCCTGGAGGGAAGATGCCCTCTGGATGCTGCGTGGAAGGTGGGGACATGATGGTGGGGCTGGGGAGGAGGTGACAGTAGAGAAGGTTCCCCTGAAGCTTGGCTCCTCAATGCCATGCAAGGAGTCCTTGATGCCTTCAGAAAGACACGTGTCATTAAACAACGTGCCATGCTGCATGGACACAGCTGATCTCGGCACAAATCAGAGGTGCAGTTGCGTTGTACCTGATGTCCCATGCCATGTCCTGGTCCAGCACTGCATGGACCTCCCCATAGCAAACAGCCACGGAAACAGGTCGGCTCTGACTCCTGGGCTGATCCCTGGTAGTTTTACCAGTTTGGTTTACTTTGGGGAAGTTTTTCTGTAAATCCAGGCACATACAGGATCCTTTAATAATTTTTGTTGTGCAAAGCCAGTGACTTTACAAGTTTGTCATATGTTTCATAAATGATGTGAAAAAGGTTCTTTTGATTGCTTTTTTTTTTTTAATTGTTATTCTTTACCTCTTCATCCTGTGTTTAAAAATTATACAAATTGACTTTGTATTATTCAGGTCTTAATTTGCATTTGTGCCTCTCCTCTTGCCCTCCCTATGTATGGATTTCAGTGAATGTATACCTAGCTTTCCAGCTGCTTTTTGCAAATTGTACCTAACGTTTGAGCAGGTACCGATCCGGAGTAAGGAGCAGTACTTTCTCCTGGAAATGTTGTTTGATTCATTTGACCTGTACTGTAGAAAATACTCTTACAACTCCAGCAACTCTTTAGTTGTTCAGAATTGCCCAGAATGGTGTAATTGGAGTCCCATGCTCAGAAGTGTGTTCACTTGTAATAGCAATGATGTCTGTCTCTTCTCCAGTGGAAGAAGGAGACCATAAACCAACCTCTCTAAGGCCATCTCATAGAATCATACAGTGGTTTGTGTTGAAAGGGACATTAAAGACCATCTAGTTCCACCCCTTGCCCTGGGCAGGGACACCTCCCACCAGCCCAGGTTGCTCCAAGCCCCGTCCAACCTGGCCTTGAACCCCTCCAGGGATGGGGCAGCCACAGCTTCTCTGGGCAACCTGGGCCAGGGGCTCACCCCCCTCACAGCAAACAATTTCTGCCTCAGATCTCATCTAAATCTCCCCTCTTTCAGTGTAAAACCCTTCCCCCTCGTCCCATGGCTCCCCTCCCTGATCCAGAGTCCCTCCCCAGCTTTCCTGGAGCCCCTTGAGGGACTGGCAGGGGCTGGAAGGTCTCCCCGGAGCCTTCTCTTCTCCAGGCTGAACCCCCCCAGCTCTCTCAGCCTGTCCTCACAGCAGAGGGGCTCCAGCCCTCCTAACATATTCCCTATTCACAGTTCAATTTAGAGAAATTGAGCTGAGCTGGGGATACAGGCTGTCACTCAAGAAGCTCTGATAAAATTAAGAAGAAATCTTTAACCTGTTACACACTATTTTTCCTTAGGTATTCCTATTCCTGTATTCCTTAAACTACTGATACTGATCCAGCAATGTGCGAGCAACAAGCCTCAACCGAGATGCTACTCATTATGCTGGGGTTTATTAAAGATAGAGGGAAATTAAACACAGTTACAATCCTGTCATCCTAATTTTGTCTTGATCTTTATTTATTTTTCTTTCATTGGTTATGTTCCAAAATTAATGCGCAGGAAGGGGAAGAAAAGTTAAACAGTGCGAAGGACTGATATGTGCAATAGGGCAGGATTTGGATTTTGTCATATAAAAGCTTCATATTGCACTTAGTGTTCAAATTTAATGCCAAGTACTTGAATTAGTAAAGTATTTAGCAGCACAATTAATAGTCCGAAAGAAAGGATAAATGGCACATTAGTCTACGTTCCAAATGAGACAGAGCTAGGAAGTTTTACAAATAATAATAACAGCAGAAAAATAATATAATGAAACACAGAAATGGGTAACAAACAGCTAGATGTGTCTCAAACTGGAAAAACGTAAGATAATATAACTGGAAGAAAAAATAATCCAAACGTACTCATTGCAAAGGGAAGAAGCACTTGAAAGGCAGCAACAGCGGAGACTGAGATGCAACAGGCAATAAATCAGACCTCAGTTTGGAATTGGACTAAAACAAAAGAAATAAAAACAACAAAAGTTAAGCAAGGAAAATTTTGTTAGCTTTTGTAAATGTCTGGTAAGTGTTCTTGTAATTGTCTCCCGTTATGTAAAGCGTATGGATACGGGGGAGAAAAAGTCTTGCTTCAACATTAGTGAGGGTGATGTAAGTAGGAAGGAGGAGATGAAACAAAGCTGTCCTCCTCCCCTCAGCTGACGTAAAAGAAGGAAATATTTTCCCAGAAAGGAGGGGGTGGTCATCTCCTGCTTGCTTGCTGTGAAAAAAACCTGGAAGATAAAGTTTAGGCAACGTGTGCAGATGGGCAGAGGAAATAGATGAGGTGGTTATCTTCAGGTGTGAGTGTATGGGCAGATAGATGTACACGCACCTATATATATAAATCTGTTCTTTCTAGTCCAAGGCATGATTTGTTCTCACTTGGGATAGTATCTTCTATTTAAAAAATAAAAATCTAGTTACAGTCTGGGCATGCCTACCTAGCTGCTGTAAGGGGCTTTGAGCAACACGGTCTAGTGGTAGGTGTCCCTGCCCAGGGCAGGGGGGTCGGATTAGATGGCCTTTAAAGATCCCTTCCAGCCCAAGCTATTCTATGATTCTGTGATTAAGTCAGGGTTTGCAGTTGCATCTTACATACCCAAACCTGCCCGTCATGCCCCCACAATTCAGGCTTAGTGCTTTATCTCCCCCGTGTGCTGTCCCTCTGCAGCCGTGCCCCTGCGACAAAGGGGCTTATAGCAAAATACTCCTGGCCTTGCTGTCTCTGAAGATATTAGAGGATTTGGGAGTGCTTTCCCTTGTTAAGTCAGTATTTTGCTATTTGCAAGCTACATTTATGCAGAACGGCTTATTATATTATTTTTCTTCTCCTTCCTTTTGCGGTCCTTGTATTTGATCTTCCTTAGAAGTTGATCTTCCTCCCGTGTCCCCCGCTCGGTTGAGCTCCGGTGCCGCGCTAAGCCTGTCTGTTCAGTTGAGCACTTGCTTTCCTTACGTAGAGACGGGAAAAGTGTTGGTATCAGAAGCAGAAGCTGAACCTTCCGTTTCGCTCCTCCTTTCTCCTCCCCCATTTTTGAGGGTGGAAAAAAAAAGGGGGGGATTTCAGCAGCAGTGGTTGTGAAATTGGGTCCTGTCCCTTCCAGCTTACGTTTTCTCCCCTCGCTTCCCCAAGATGAGATTTCTAGTAGTTGTAATACTGTCTGAAAGAGCATCAGGGGTTTTCCTATAAAACTGTTCACAGCTGAAGAAAAAGGGAATAAGGAAGACTGTTAAAGTGAAAGCCTTAACGCTTTATAGAGCAATTATTATTTTTTCCCCATTTCTGTATTAAGACATTTAAAAATGTGTAATGGCGGTTGCTTCTGTGCAACCAGGAGGTTGAGTCTGGCTGTTAAATGGCTTATAGGAACAGGGTCACACGAACCCTGACACGCTGGTTCCCACTTTATTGATAGTAGAGCCCTTGAAAGAGCTGGGTGGATTCAGAGATGCAATTTGAAAGATAATTTCAGCTTTTTACCTTGGATTAATCAAAATACTCTCCAACGTGACACAGGCCAGGCTGATAGCGGGCATATGAGTGTGGGGCATCACCCGACCTTGCTCCATGCTGCCCCTGCTCTTGCAGCCACCAGTCACTGCCGTGGAGACGATCCCCCGAGACGTTCAGAAAGGGATCAGTGAAGACTGTCATCTTTAGATGACATCTTTTAAGACACCTGTAGCATAGATGTTTGGGTTTCCAAGCAGATCTGCACAATTAAGGCATTGTGCAGCAGCTCCTGTTAAAAACAAGCATCCATAAAGCTTCAACCAAAAGAATACCGTAGAGCTTTGGAGATGTCTGTAATACTCACAACGAAGGCTGGTTTGACAGCGTCTGATCATTTCACACCTCTTTGTACAAGTTTTCCCTGAGCTGCTCTGAGCAAGAGATCCATCCCTGGCTGGAGAGGAGACGGGGCAAGTTCCATGGCGCAGCATCGCTGTTAGCGTGATGCCCTGTGGTCTGGACACTCACCTGCCCGAGCACTGCCTGGAGATTGTGAGCCATTTGATTGCAAGCTGTAGCAAATGTTTATCGTCATCCCAGAGAAGGAGAGTTGCTAAATGCTCTCCTTCAGCAAAGCCCGCCTGAGCTTTCAAGCTTAGAGGAGAAGTGCACAAAAAAAAAAAAAAAAAAAGAGCTGTTGCATCTGCATTGGGGGAAAAAAAATAGAAGGTTGTTCTGAATGCCCTTTTCCTGATTGTTTCCATTTTCCAGCAGGGCCACGTTTTGCTCCTGAGCTGTGAAAATTCCTGGCGCTGTGCGAGGTGTGGCAGATGGAGGAGTGTGGGGTGCCGGGAGGGTCTGGCGGCTCAGGGGGCAGCGGAGCCCAGGGCCAGGGGAGACGTGAGACGTGCAGTACCTTCTCCTCGACACCAAAGGCTCTGAGCTTTCCTGTCTCTGCCTGCCTCAAACGCACCCATGGGGTTGGGATGCCCTTTCCCGGGGCAGGGCACCACGCAGCAGCGCGTTTTGCTGCATGGCAAAGCTGCTCGGACCCAACACAAACCCCCGGCTGTGTCACCCGGGCAGGGATGCTGCCACCCTTTACTGCCGTCTTCCTCCCCTTTCTCTTCCTTAAAATTTCCCATGAATGTTAGACAGGAGCATCTTTTATGCTCTTGTTTTGAGTCCTGCTACTCAGACTTTAACCTGTATCAAAGGACAAAATCAAGTTTGGTAGATTTTTCCTTTTTCGTTTCTAATTTCTCTGGCTTTGTGATAATTACTTTGCAGCTGTTTTCCAAGTGCATGTGCTTTAATTGATTTATTTTCAGGTCTCTTTGCTGCACATGTACCAGAGGGGTATCGTGGTACCAGGTGAGGCAGGTGGAAAGAACCCAGAGTGTTAATTCTAATGCTGGAAATACCTTCATTAAAAGTTCAGCAGAGATCTTCAAATGCTTTCCGAATAGGCCATCTGTCAGCTGAAAGATGTACTTGCCTGGGGAGTGACAGGGAGAGACCAGGGTGGTAGTGAGGGCACTGATTTTGATTTATTATTTTTTTCAGACCTTAAACACCTCCTGGATGCTTTCCAGTCTCTGCCCTGGAGACCCCCCAGCCCCAAGGCCAGAGCACGGGGGTCAGACGATGAAGTAAGCCTTCGCTTCTTCTACTTCCAAACAAAATACACCCAGTATGAAATTTATTTTAAAAAAGGAAAGAAGTAGATTTGAGATTTAAACCCAGGTTGTGAGCCAGTACCAGAAGGAAGGGGAGCAGTGGGAATTGGGCAGCCTGTGCCAGAAGATGCACCAAGTAGCTCTGACCTTCGTGGTCATGACCTGCCAGGTGATCCCAGTGGATGTGAATGAGTTGTGGGGATAATTTGGGTGCCATCTCGCTAATTAAATTGACTTTTTTTTTTTAATGCTGTGCTGAAATTCCAGTTGGAAATTGAAGAGGAAACTTTGTTTTTTAGAAACACCTTATTGCACATGCCCCATCCTCTGGGAAGAGATGCTACTGAGCACATAGATGGAACCTTCCCCTTAGGAGCCAGTTTTAGAGCTAGCGGAGTACGGAAAGAGGATGGCAGAAAGAACAGAGTGTAATTTAGCATCTCTTCATCGTTCTCCAATGTTGGCATGTGTCGTGGCTCGTGTCTGGCTGGGGGTTGCAGCCTTCTGTGCTGCGCTGCAGCGAGGTGTGAGTGCCGTTTCTGCGCTCCAGCCTGCTCCTTGGCTTTCGTGCTGGAGCGTGATGAGCGAGTGCGTGGGTATCGCTGTCTGATAAATGCTACAGTCCAGCTGCTGGCAAATCACACGCAATCTTCTCCCTCTCCTTCTCACATATTTTATTGAGAGGCATACCTTGCACGTTGGAGAGAGCTGGAAAAAATTACAGGGTGTTTATTGCAAAAAGATGCTTTCAAGTAAATTATATTCTGAAGGTGAAGGTCTTTGGATTCTTGACCATGTAATAAAGCTTTTTCAAAGGATGAAGCGAGCTCTCGGCAGGAGCCAGAGGGCTGACCTTCTGGCAGATATTTCTGGGCAAGATTCTTATTTGTGACTGCTAATAGAGCAACGTGGAGTCTCATTCATTGGAGATGCAAAGTCTGATCTCATTTGTGTACGTTACATCTTCCCCTCCTGAATGCTGTTCTTTCTCCAAGAGTCTCCTGGAGTCCCTTGTTACTGGTATTTGCTACGGGGCAGGTGGAGCATCTCCAGGCTTTCTTGCTGTCCATTAAGGTCTTGATGCGTAGCTGCATCTGCTGTGAGCAGAGCTGCTGTACTCAGTTGTGAGCACTTCTTTTGGAGTTGTATTTACATAATGGTGACTTTTAACTCTACGCCTGCTTTCCCTCCCGCCCATCCTGCCATGCCTGCTGTTCGTGCTAAATAAATAGACGGTTGCTTTTTGATGCAATCACCTTTTAATTTTGGGACCGTGAGAAGCATCACCAGTGATTTTGCCCTGCGATCGTTGCCTTCTTACCAAAGGACTGTGGGGATGTTGCTGACTGGCAAGAGGGATTTTGGTGTGATAAACATCATTATTATAATCCTTTGGGATGATGAATAGCCCACTTTTCTGTGCATAAATACCATTTCTGGTCCATATATATCTTCAGTAACAACAACAACAAAGTGGTGCTCTTTTACTCTCTGATAGAGTTACAGGGGGTGTGAGCTGTGTCTCCTCCTCACTGCTCTCTAATTACGGTTGTTTTTTCTCTCCAGCACCTTAGAAGCTGTCAGCCTCCACAGCAAGACCCTTGCTCTTCAGATGTGAATTTATTTCTTCCTCCCAACATCGCCCCTGTGCCCCTGGGCTGGCCAGTATTGAACAAAAATGACTTCCAAACCCAGTGGCTTTCTTGAGATATTCTGAAGATGCCAAGCTGCTATTAAGGCTTTCGATGCTTAATCTCATTCTGTATCACAATGTGATTTTCTTTTTATAATATAATTGACATGAATCATGTCCTGCAACATCAGTATAGTCTGTTGGGTACTTCGGTTCAGAGTTTCAGTATTTCTGTGTGTTTGTTGCTTTGTTTTAGGCTGTCTCTCTGTCATGGTTTAGCAAAGAAGATTTGGTGTCTGTTTGCTGGGTTTTTAATGACTGGGCTTTCGGTAGGACAATTATTAAACAGACTGCAGGGGCTGTCTGGAAATGTGCTCTTTGGTGAGAGCAGGAGTTTTAAAAATGTTTCTTCAGCACCCTAAAATATATATATACAGAGCAGCGTGCAATGAAATTGGTTTCTGCTGCTGTGGATTGGCTTTGAGTTGGATTCTCAGCTCTCCTAATTGCCCATAAAGTGGGGTGGAAGCTTCCACTCACATGTTAATAAGTAAACAAACAAATCGTGAAACAGAAAGGGTGTAAAGATAGGCTGATTAGTTATAAATCTGAATTTTAAGGCCAGTCTCCCTACTTTAAGCCTGTCCACTGACTTTTGCACTCCTAGGGTTGGTACCTGAGCTGTAGTTGTTCTGCAGCCCTGGAATTACGTGTGAGCACAAATTAATTAATGTCGTCTTCCCAGAAGTGCTCTGCCATCAGTAGCAGCATCTGCAGTGATGCTTAATGCGTACATCCCACACATAACCCCCCGCACCAGGACAGGTTGGGGCTGACCTGCTGGAGAGCAGCTCTGTGGAAAGAGACCTTGGAGTCCTGGGGGACAACAGGGTGACCATGAGCCAGCAATGGGCCCTTGTGGCCAAGAAGGCCAATGGCATCCTGGGGGGCATCAAGAAGAGTGTGGGCAGCAGGTGGAGGGAGGTCATCCCCCCCTCTGCTCTGCCCTGGGGAGGCCGCAGCTGGAGTGCTGGGTCCAGTTCTGGGCTCCCCGGGTCAAGAAGGACAGGGAACTGCTGGAGAGGGGACAGCAAAGGGCTATGGAGATGCTGAGGGGACTGGAACATCTCTCTTATGGAGAAAGGCTGAGGGATTTGAGTCTCTTCAGTCTGGAAAAAAGACGCCTGAGGGGGGATCTTATCAATGCTTCTAAATACTGAAAGGGTGGGTGTCAGGAGGATGGGGCCAGGCTCTTCTCAGTGGTGCCCAGGGACAGGACAAGGGGTAACGGGCACAAACTTGACCATGGGAAGTTCCACCTAAACATGAGGAGGAACTTCTTTGCTGTGAGGGTGGCAGAGCCCTGGCACAGGCTACCCAGAGAGGTGGTGGAGTCTCCGTCTCTGGAGACATTCCAACCCCGCCTGGACGCGTTCCTGTGCCACCTGCTCTGGGTGACCCTGCTCTGGCAGGGGGTTGGACGGGATGATCTCCAGAGGTCCCTTCCCACCCTATGGTTCTATGAATCTGTGATTCTATGATGATAAAATCAAGGGTGGGCTGTCCCTCTTGGTCCCTTCTAGGGTGATGCTAGATGTGCGGGGCAAGGTGGGGCTGATGCCTGATATGGGGAATTTGACATTAAACTGGAGTGAAGCTAAGGAAGGGGGTGAGCCACGCGGGTAAAAACTAACACGTGTCGTCTGTGCCAGGATGGAAAGAGCAAAGCTGCTAAGAAAAAAACCTGCTGCACTCAAATGCTGCAAAAGGAGGGTGGCAAATAACAGAAGTAGCCTAATCTCCTGAGACTCGAGGTTGGGTTGTTGCTCCAAGTGTGAGAAGTGTTATGGTGAGGAAGCTCTTGCAAAGGGGTGATGCTGAAATGACCCCCTTTGTGCGGCAACAGCTGCTCATGTACTGAACTTGTGCTGTGTGTCATCTTTTTGGTGGTGGTCGGGGGGATGCAGTCTAAAATTTTTCCTGGCATTTCTGCAAGGTTTAGACTACATTCAGAGCAAGTTTTGACTGCTGCCACACGCTATTTCTGGATCCCTGCTCCAGCGGCACAAGGTTTGCTTCTTTGTCTCCAGCTTAAAGCCCTTATTTTGTTTTTCCATGTATTCCCACTGTTTTGTTTTCCCCTCCTACTATATCTTTAGACTCTGTAACCTAGGGAAAAAAGCTGTAATGCCATCCAGCCCATGCTTTTGTGAGTGGTGTTGAGGAATGGTGACAGCAGGCTGTCGGGATGCTGGATTTCCAGTTTGCCGGCCTGAGGATGCCTCTGCCGCTACCGCCGAGCTGCCAGCATGTCCCCCATGCCACGCCGGGAATCCTGTCAAGGCAGGAGAGCTCCCACCAGCAAAACAGCTCCAAGCAATAAAAAGTACCTAGTGCAGGCTGTAGGTATATTTCCGTCTTCTGAGGGAGGGGCTATTTATTTGCATCACAAAAGCAGTAAAAAAACCCAACAAATAATACAGTTATGCCAAGGTAAAATGAACTCTCTACTCTGCATTACTTAGAGACACTCCAGTGCTTTATTCAATAAATGAGGTTTTCAAGTGCTTAAAACTCTCGTGTGAGGTCAGTGATGGGAGTTTTGTCTGTCTTGAGGTGTGCTTTTAGCTACCAAGTCACCCGATGCTCCTCCAGAAACGTGACCACTGGAATTTGGAGTTGTTCAGGACATTTTTGGTATGGTGGTCCATGGATGGATGAATCCTAGCGACAGCACTTTTCGTTGAACGTGTGTCACAAATATCTTCCTTCCCATTTAGGGGTGACTGTGTTGGGAAAGGACTTTCACCTGATAACACGGCAGGGTTCCACACCTAACGAGCTATGAAAATGTGCTCCTTTGCAGGCAGGTCAGCTGGGAAAGTTGAGCTCTCCCTCCCTCTCCTGCCCCTCTGCTGCAGGTGGCTCCAGCAGAGACCTCTGGCCAACTCTCAGCAGTGGGTAGAAAAGTGTTAATGGCAGAGGAGGAAGACTTGTCTTTTTTTCTCCCCCCACTGCAGCTTTTAAGTTTGGAAAGCATGTGCCTTGATTTTAATATAAAGTAGCCATTGATGTGAGATGCCATGAATAAAAGGCGCTTTTCTTTTTTCTTTGGCATTGAGTCATTGTACAGTTAGTTTTGTGGCAGTGCATTTGTGAACGGATTTGTGTGTGTGTGTGGAAGGGGGTGTAGAAAAAGGCACTAGCAGCACACTAGCAGAACAGATTTCTTTAGAAACCATTAGGTTTTGCTCTGTCGTTCTTCTTAATGCCCTCTCTCAGTGTCAGTCAAACTCCTTCTCCTTTGGATTTTCACTCCTGGGTATCTTCAGTTATACCCATGCACATCTGATAGGACACGCTTACGCACACAGATATGAGAGAGATAAAATTCTTCTATGCTGCTCTATGCTAATAGCACCAAACCCTCTCACAGCATCACTGAAAGCTGCATTGTTTTAGAGTTTTCCTCGGGAATGCCGCATAATTACAGCGTTTTGTCTCATAGCCCTCCTTTAGTAAAAATAATGACGGTAATTGTGCTTTTCACCTATTGGTCTCGAAGCACATCACAAACTGCAGGTGAATGGAGTCTTCCCTAATGTAGGAGCAGAGACCCAGGGTGAGGGAACCTCATGTAGCTCCGTGGATGGGCGATGATAGATCAGATGCCCTGCCCTGTCTCTGCAGCAAAGAGCTGTGTCTTATTTAAAAAATAAAATTTTATATATATATATATATAAAAAAGTGATAAAATTTAGCCAGAGTAACTGATTCTGTGAGCTTGCTCAGCTGTACTAACTCCCATGCTGCGGCTGACTCTCTCAAGGCACATCCCTTTGCACGACAGTCACCTAGGGGCGTACCTCCAGCAACAAGCTGTTGGGAAGGCGATGCTCAATATGACAAAGGAAAGTATTTTTTGGGAAAAAAATAACTCCTTGCAGGGAAAGGAGGGGAGAACACTTTGACCATCACTCCCCATTCCCTGGGCTTGCCCCTGCCTGTTTCACAGAACCTTTAACATCCTCTTGCAGTCTGACTGCTGTGTTGCAATCACAGAATTCCAGACTGGCAGGGATGGGAAGGGACCTCTGGAGATCATCCCGTCCAACCCCTTGCCAGAGCAGGGTCACCCACAGCAGGTGGCACAGGAACGCGTCCAGGCGGGGTTGGAATGTCTCCAGAGACGGAGACTCCACCACCTCTCTGGGCAGCCTGTGCCAGGGCTCTGCCACCCTCACAGCAAAGAAGTTCCTCCTCATGTTTAGGTGGAACTTCCCATGGTCAAGTTTGTGCCCGTTGCCCCTTGTCCTGTCCCTGGGCACCACTGAGAAGAGCCTGGCCCCATCCTCCTGACACCCACCCTTTAGCTATTGCTGAGCATTGATGAGGTCCCCTCTCAGCCTGCTCTTCTCCAGCTGAACAGCCCCAGGGCTCTCGGCCTTTCCTCAGCACAGAGATGCTCCAGTCCCCTCAGCATCTCTGTAGCCCTGCACTGGACTCTCTCCAGCAGTTCCTTGTCCTTCTTGAACTGGGGAACCCAGAACTGGACACAGTATGGACTTTCAGTCTCCACATCTGCTCCTTTTGCAGGCACATCAAGATGTTTGTGTGTCTGCCTGCCTCGCTAGTATCTGTTGATCTTTCTGGCTCTCTGCCTGCCGTGGTGGGGAAATATTGAGGCTTAATGGAAGCTTTGCAGCTGATGGCTAAATGGGCTTAATTTTGACACTTACTTTTCTTAGCAGAAATAATGCATTTGGCTGGCTAATGCTATAGCATTTCTTGTTTTAACATTATCAGCAATTTTTGTGACAATTTCACAGCTCTAAAATGTCAACATGTTACATTTCAACTCAGTGTGGAGAAATATGTGTTAAATACTGAATGCCTGTGTCATACATTCATTCCTATTAACTGCCCGGTGCGAAACCTTGTGCCTGCTGACCACTTCTTGCATATGTAAAAGTATTCCTGTATGGTGTCAGAAAGCCAGAAGTGCTTGGAGTGACTTTCCTGGCCTCCATAGGACTCCGTGTGCCTCATCTGCAATGTCAGTGCGTGGCCTGCCAGTCTACAATGCTTCTGCAAACCCCGTTCCCATCCTGCCGATCGATGGCCCTACACCAGCACATGTCTGGGAACCACGTGATCGGGTGTTTGTGTGCTTGACTTCGCAAAAATGCAACTTTTAAACCCATCTTGGGGCATATGTGAAACTTTGAAGTAAAGGCCCCTCCGGGCCAGCATTCCTCATGGCTGTCGGCCAAGTGGCTGAGAAACGTTTCGCGCCTTGATGCCCATCACACTGTATTTCTGGCTGAAGGGGGAAAAAAAAAGCACAATGGAGCCCAAAATATTTCCGTGCTCCTCTCCCCAGCTGGTCTGAGCTCTGTGATTTATGTTAGTGGTTGTAGAAGGGGCAGCATTTGACCTATAGCTTGGAAAAATAAGTGTGTTCTGAACAGCTTGATGATGCGGGAGTGTTTCTTATACCCCCACATCATTTTCACCTGTCCTCTGGGTTGTCCTGGAAGGTTTCTCAATGGGATCTGTGTTTGGCCAGGCTTACAGCCCAATGCACTGCAATACTCCAGTGTATCACTCAGGACTAAACTGCTTGGGGAAGGTTAAAATTAAGTAAGAACAGGTAACGTAACAGAGCTTGGTCAAAATATTGAGAAAGGCGCCCTCAACTTGGCAACAGGCCTTTAATAAACAAACTGAGATAGTAACAGAACGTGCTGGTTTTATTTTCACTAGAAAATAAAATATTTTTCAAGAAGTTTGCTGGTTTGAGGCCTCAGTGGAAGGATCCATAATTGCGGGTTAACTGGGCTGGTAAACAGACCCTTGCGCAGCTCGGCTGTAATTGAGGGTGTGTGGGTCAGGCCATTTAATTGCTGTCTGCTTGCTTGGAATAGAAACCTCTCCACCGCCACCGAATCGCTCTGCATCTGATTAAGTAAACAAATTGCCAGGCACCAAGCTGTGTGACGTCCTGCGGGAGCATCCGCTCACCCGGGACGTGCGGGGCCAGGGGAGCATCCTCGGCCCCTCTCTGCTCACCGAGCGAGAAGGGACCCAATTAAACTCCTAAATGAAACGCCGCCTGAGCCCATTGCGCTCTTGCTGAAAGATGAAATTAGAAAGTGGAGACGATCGAGGCAGCTGGGAATGTGCGGGTCCGTGGCCTGTCCCGAGTCTCTCCTCCATCATAGCATCGCTTGACACACCTGAGCATCTTCCTTGGCTGCTGCTTCCCTGGTTTGCTGGTGCTCCTCAGGGCAAGCAGCATTTACACGCTGTTTTATGTCTTTCTGAAATACGGACGCTATCGTGCGATGGAAGTCCAATAAAAGTTAAATTTTCGTACTGAGGTTCCAAGCAGGAGTTTAAAGAGAAAACACAGCCGTCAGCCAGCTTGTGATGCTGGATTTTACAGTTTGATTGCAGTGAGGGCTCTCTGAGGCTCCTGATCTCTGATTCGATGTCATTTGGAAAGATGGTGCAGTTTATTCCCAATCTGTAAATTAAAAAATAAAAAAAAAAGGACGTCAGGATGTGTCTGTGCTTCCTTCTTCTGTCTGCCAGGCTGATTTTATTACCCTCTTCATTCTTCTTCATATCTCCTCCTGACTCTGGACATTTTACTGTGCTTCTCCATATAATTGAGGGCCACTCCTGAATTTCAGAGCCCCCTTAAACCCTGCTTCTCTGGTGGCGTGTAGGAAAATGAAATTGAAAGACTCTGGGATAATGAATTCATTGAGCCACCGTGGTGCACGGAGGGCACGATAGCATAACCATCTTCTCCTCATACCGTAGCCCACATGTACTCTACACTTTCATTGCTCTTGCTCCCACTGCATTACAGCCGGGTTCATCAGTGTGGTCTGGCTGCTCGGGATATTCGTGATGCAAAGCAATTACAAGCCTGGCTGGTTTTACAGCTCCATTGTGTCTCTGGGACAGCGCGGCTTGGCCGGAGCAGGCTGGGGAATCTGCTTTTTAGGCTGCAGGATCTTTGGAGGAGAGATTTCGGATTAATTCTGTGCGCACACACTTTTCTAATGATGATGATATACGAGGTTACGGAGTGGGGCTGCTTTGCAAGATCCCTTCTAATCTGTGAGCTGAGAATTCCTGTTTAGAGATGTGATCCGGCAACTGGGGAAAACCAACACATTTGCAGTATGAAAAATTGCAAACACTGATGAGATGGTCCAAGGTTTAACCCCGTTCAGCCACCTCCGACTTTGATTTTGTTGCCGGCGCAATGTGCCGCTTTCCAAGGAAGTGCTGTTTATCACATCCTCGGTTCCTTTGAATAAAACAGGGACTTAGAGAGCAAGCTATTTTGTTGTTTGATATACACACCAAAACTGCAAAATTACTCCATAGTTCAAACTTGTAAACTTGAAAAACTATCCAGCAGAGAAGGAAAATTTTCCAGCTGAGGAATGGTGGCTGTTTGGGTTTTTTTCCCCCTCCCTTGATGGGTTTGTGTCTGGGCATGATTTCAGTCCGTCCTTCCTCTTTAGTGGACCAAATGTTCAAGGGGGTGTGAAACCTGCGAGGAAGCAGAGCAAGCAGAGAGCAAAATAAGTGTGGTGTTGCTTGTGTGACACTGTGTGGTAATGTCTCGGCATAGCTACCTCCAGGAAAGGCTCCTGGTGGCAGCAGTAGGACATGGAGAAGGAGGAGGAGCAGCATTCTCAAAGGCACTTCAGTGGGTTGGTAGGTCTCTGTGAAGATGTTTCTTCTGTCTGTATGAGAAAAAAATGTGAGTAGAACAAATCCACTTCAGGCTTTAAAGGGGTGTGGAAGGGGCTGGGTGTTCCCTGCCCCCAGTTGCTCTCTTTCATCTGTTTTTGGGCAGAATATTGCCAGGGGTTCTGCAGAGCATGTCTCATGGAGGAACTGGAGACTGTGCTGCTCTTCAGCTAATGGGGCACCTTCAAGGCATCCAAGTGCATGTGTTTCAAGGTGAATGTCTTAATATGTGGAAAAAGATAATATTTTTTTTTTTTTTGGTATGTTTTTTTCCTTGCGTGGATGTAAGATAAATGGCTTATAGATGATCCTTCAAATGCCAGTACCCAGACAGGTAAAAGAGGCAAGCCCAGTAGTCTCAAGGTTTCCTCCTCTGCTGTTGGTGCTCCTACAAATCTACATGAAAGCGCAAGCAGGAGGAGAGAAGTCTGTGTGCCGTGTTGTCAGGGACTGTGGTGTCCCAAAAGCAGCCTGGGCTTTGGGAATGAGGACCATGAAGGTCCATCCTTTGCCTCCCTGGCTATGGGTGGTAAGTCTTTCCAAAGGAGAAGGTGCTACAAACCAAGGAGGGATTTTCTGTAGTCCTAGGGCTTAATGCCCTCCTTGCAGCCTAGCAATTTTCATGCTATAGTTTGTTTTGCTTTGTTTTTACCTTGAGAAAGGAATTAATTTTGCCTAATTTAATGGTCTAAGAGTTGGGCACCTGTTCAAAACTCCCAGAAGTGGGAGCTGCTGGTGGGTGAATGGGCCCATCTGTCTCAGACACCTATCTCAGACGGGAAGGATCCCTCTGCAGGGAACAGCCGACTGGTTGGGACCTTTGATTGTGAGACAGCTGAAGCCAGGCAAATCTACCCCAAACAGAAAACACTCTCTTCCAGCCTCCAAATTGTTGCAGCAAACAGAATTACATGTCCTAATGGCATTGACCAAGGAAAAAATTCCCAGATATTAATAAATGCCAGATTTGCCACATGAATCAACAGGATTTTTGTTCCTTGTTCAGAAGAGGAAATAATCATGATCTTTCTCAGACAGAACCCAAACTTCAACAAAGCGGGGAAGGGGGATGCCATGTGAAGTGCTTAGCTCCTGGGAAACAGTCGGAAAAATTTGAGCCACTGGGTTTTTCTGGTTTTGTTTTTTTGGGGTTTTGGGGTTTTTGTTCTGTTTTTGATTCTGGTTATGCAGTTTCCTGTTTATTGCAGAAGGGGTGTCTGCATTTTGTACCTGTGCTGTGCTCCAGACCCCACACGCTCCCTGCCTGTTGCTGGGCTCCAGGATGACAGTGGCAGGTTGGTTCTGCGCGGAAATTTCCGCAAACTATGTAAAACCAGAGTCCTGGGTACGTCTTACCGGGAAGGGCCCAGATCTATTATATTAAAGGCCACCTGGGGCCAGGACAGACTAATTAACAATATTTGCCATTGCTGATTTTGGTGTGTTAGATGTTGTTTGTGTTCTGGCTTTTCTTTTTAAAAAAAAAAAAAAAAAATAGAATTTCATAGTTTAAAACTGGCATAAACACACAATCATTTTTCTCTTTGTACTTCTGGTCAGAGCTGCTGAAAGTTGCTTGGTGGAAATTTTGTGAGTGTCCCCAGGAGAAGGGTTGCTCTGATGGAGTCTCTGATGTCTTTTTGCCTTGCTCTGAAGTAAAATCAAGGGAATAACCTCGGTGTGACTTGGGCTCGTGAATCCGAAACAAGATGCAGGTCAAGGAGCCCATCCTAACGTGTGACCAGTCAGGGCTAAGCTTGTGTTGTGGACCTGGGCTGCTGGAAGGTGGAGATAAACGTCTGGGTTTCCACTAGAAACTGGAGTTTTCCTCCCCGCGGAGCGTGTGTGGCTCCGTGCGGAGTGTGCCAGGATGCTTGGCCAAGGTCCTGCCGCTGCCCTCGCCTGCTTCATTCATTGCTTTCGGACAGCACCGCCACCCTGCCTGCCGCCACTCCAGAAATTCCAGCCCTTCTCTTTGATTACAGAAACACTTGGAAATTTTGCCCTCTTTGAGAGAGATGCTAAGGTGTCTGCAGAGGAAAGGGTTAGGGGGGTGGGGGGATTATGGATTTTTCTGGAAAATGTCTTTGCTTTCAGCTTATTTTTCTTCCTGAGTAAATAAAGATCTTACTAGTATTACTAGCTGGGGATTGCGGAGCAGAAGGCTAAATAAAAGCCCAGAAAAAAACCCCATAGATTCTCCTAATCATTTTATTATGCCACAATAACTTATAGAATACCTCCATTGTGCGTGCAGGATGTATCCTTAAAGAGCCATTAAAATTGATTCTGCATCCTAATTAAACTGTCACTTTGTTTTCTTCTTGATTAAAGATATTTTGTACTGTGCTTTGCAAGCATCTTGGGGGGCAGAGTGTAAAACAATGACTCTTTAGAGATACTGTCTGTTGATGCTTTAACACCAGGCTCTCAGCACTACCACCTTCTTGCTCAACTCGTGGCTGATTCTGACTTGAGTTTCCCTCCTGGTAGCCTCTGAGCTTTTAGGTCTACCAGGACCTTTTGAGAGCAATTTTGGGGGGTATTGTTCAATTCTAGACTCTATTCTTGTTCCCCTTGAAGTTAATGACAGCCTTGCCACTGTCACAGGGCTGGATTGGGCCCTTGAATGCTGGTGGTCTCATGGGAGTGATGTTTGTCCCTCCTAAAATACAATTTCTTCAGTCTAAATTGCTTCTGTTTTTCTTCTCTGATTCTTCTATTGCTATAAAACTATTAAACTAAAGTAAGATTTTAGTTTTTCAGGAATATGCCACCTCTGCCTGTTTCCTACATAAGGCCTTCAACCTTTGTTCAAGGTGCAATAATTGGTGTGAATACGAAACAGCCCAAAGTAATAGTAGGCTAAATTTCAACTTAACACAACTCCATTTTTTTTTTACAACCAGCAAAGTTAAATCAGGACTAAATTGGGATTAGTATTTTATGTTTGTGAGATTCACCGTTCTTTCTTTGAAGACTGTGTTTTAGAAAATTCTGAGCGCTCAGGATGTGAAGCACCTTCACAGTCTCTTCTTCAAAATTCTGTTTATTCATTTCGTATTAAATCTCCATATCCACGTTATGCATGTTTGGCTGATACACCACAATGTATACAGCTAATTTCACAACTCCATCAGATACCCTCTGTCATACACTTCATAACATTCAATACAGTTCAGTGGGAAGACAGGAGATGTAAACTCCAGTAAACTGTTCAATACCTAAATTAGGTGTGACCGTACATTTTTTCTGTCTTTTGGTACTTCCAGGTTGCCTGACAGATAGGTCTCATTTTTTTGTTTAAATAGAGCCTAAATAGTTTTCTTAGGAACAGTTAATTGACTGCATCTGTAATCAAAGGAGTAAACTGAATGGACCAAATTCTTCCACAAGATTAATTTTGTCCTCTACCAAGAAATCTGCTGCTCTTTACCCATTTTCCCAACACACACACAGATGTTGCTGATTCATAGATGAAAATATTTGTTGTTAAAGTAGTGATTATTTTCAGTTTTTGACTTTCATCTGCGTAGGTGGTCCAGAAATTCCTTTTAGTCATCCGATATGCTGTAACGTCACAGACCTCCTTTACCGTGTGTGCCACAGAAACGGAAGAGCTTCGTGTTAGGTTCAGGAACGTATCTCCCACTCTTTGTGCCAATATCTGGTGCGCACATGGTCCTGAAGGATGGGTCTGAGTCTTCCAGGAGCCACTGTGGCAAGAGGAGCCCTTCCTTTCCCAGTCTCTCATGAGAAGAGCTGCCGAGTGAGAGGCGGTTCTGGGCAGGTCCTGCAGGCATCAATGAACAGGAGCAGATTTGGTGAGAATTAGGCTTCAGTGAATTCCACAGCAGAAATGTCTCATGGGATGTATAAAATGAATGCAATGAGTACTGTAATTAGTGGTACAGCTTCAGGCTCTCTGCAACCTCAGACAGATCTTCCAATGCATGGGGTTGTGCAGGAGGTGAATTCACTGTCATGGTATCAATGGGCTGGGTTTGCCTGACCTGTGTTGTATCATCAGAGGTCTGGAGATTGCAATCTCAGGGTGTCTCTCGCTTGTGTCTATGTGCTTGGTCACATCTGTCTCTTCCCACCAGATGTATTTCTTTTTAGCCGACAAACTTCTGTCTTTTGGGGAAAGCGTCATCATGAGAGCTATCCTGCCTGGAATCTTTGATGCTTTGATAACATGAGTGTTAATTAATCCTACAAACACTGCCATTAGCTTTCTGTCTGGCTGTTCCAATCAGTCCCTAGCAATAACCAGAGAAACTGCTCCGTGCTCCCCTTCCTTTTTTTTTCCTATCCCTTCGTTTCCATCCCTGAGGGTTGGGTAGGGTTATGACTGAGCTGAGCAGCATTTCTTCAGACAGGAATTTTCAATGGACCCTGTGCCTTGGGTCTCCCTCTCCTTTTTTTCCTGTGATCCTCACAATATATCAGTGCAGCTCTAAAGGGCTTGGACATGTGGTTTTGGACAGTAGAGCACAGATGGCCTCCTTCTTGGTGCAGATCTCCTAAGGCCTGTTGGGAGTTGTTGCTGCCCATCTGCTCCCCTTCGGTGAGGACAATATAATCCTTTGTCCTTCTCTAAATAGCGCTTCTTGATGCTGATCCCAGAAAAAAGACCCACCCTGGCCCTCCAGCTTCTCTAGGACCGACATCTCCAAACCCAATATGGGACTTGACCCTCCTGGTCTGCCTCGAGGTGCTCCCAAGAGCCCCATTCCTGCGGTGGCACCACCGCTACTGACGCTGGTGCTCAGTGCAGAGTTCTCCCATGTGCACAGTGGAATAATAACGAATACCCTCTCCAAAAAGTTTTGTGGTGTTGATTTTATTCCTTCCGTATCTTTATGGTGTATTGTGCAAGTTTTGTTACTCCCTTAGTGCTTTGCGTTGAGTGCTGTGGCTGACAAACATTTCTTTTGCCTTCTGTGAGCCTGCGATCCCGCGGGTGGCTGAACAAGGTCCTCTGATGCATCCTTTGATATTCCCTGTTTATCTTATGGAAATGAACCCTCCTGAAATGGACTGGTTCTTTCTCCTGCCATGTTTCCCAGCTGTCTTTCTGGATGATTTTTATTTCCCATTGCCCCTGGGGCTGTTCAAAGGCTTCTTTGGAGTCTGAAATCCCTGTCTGTGTCTCTGAGCAGAGAAAGCCAGAAGACTGTACCTGATGGGTCATTATGATTTACTCTGAATTTTGACACCTGGTGTGTGTTCTCCCATGCTGGCCTTGTGTGTAACACAAGCCAGAGTGCTCTGGGCCAGCACTGTGTTTTTCTTTTTCTTTTTCTTTTTTTTTCTTTTCCTTTTTCCTTTGTTTGTGTTATGCTTGATTTGATATTCAGACCTCACTCGGTTCTCTTTGGCTGCTTCTTCTGAATAAGAAAAATTTTTTCGAGAAGCTTATGACTCTTGGTTTTTCAGGTAAATACATTGCTTTCCTCATTTGAAAAGCGTTATTTGAACTTTAAAAATAAATAAAGAAGATCTTAGTTTGCTGAGTGGTGATAATGAAAAGGCCTGATAATCACATAATTAGTTCAGCTCGTTGTCTTAAAATTATTTACTCAATGAAGGTAAGTTTTGTGGCTTTTTGAAAATGCAGTATTTTAATGGAAATATATTTGAGTTTAAAGAGTTAAAACCGTAACATGTTAAAACAGAGACAGTTGGTAGATGGTGGCTTCTAGATATCAGAGGTAGCTCAATAGAAAATAATGTTTTTCAAGCTAAGGATTCATAAATTGTTCCTACTGATGGGGAGGGATTGTCCCTGCTAAAACTCAGATTAACCCTGTTTTGGGATGCAGATTCCCACTTGTATCTGATCACATCACCTTATTCACCTCCCAGGGACTGCCTCAGATGTTCCATCACAGACTTTGTTTGGTTTTTAAAGATGGATTTGCCAGAAAAATGTTTTTGTCTAGCTTGCAAGATACCAAGTATGTGTTTAACGATGACCAAGACACTGCTGTCTTTTGTCAGTTGTCTTTGTTTGAAGTAAAAACCCACTTAGGCCCTGTGCATCCATGCAGGGACCAGAAAATGCAGGTGCTGCCATCAAGGAAGAGAGAATCATGTGTTCGCAGAGGATGGGCAGCATGAGCTCCTAGATATCCTAGTCTGGGAAACCTTCAGTCATCAGTGACACATTCACAATATTATTTTTTTTTAGTCTAGAAATAATGTATTAGTTTAATTGGCAGTTAATTTTTTTTTTTATGTCTCAAGCTGGCTTTGTGGTGTCGTAAAAGTAAGGCAAACAAAGTTAAGCAAGCTAACAGGAGACTTGTTTGGATGCCTGCATTGATGTGCTGGGATGGAGACATCCAGGCGGGAGGCATCTGAGTTTCCGGGATGTGGCATACAGGGGTGGCTGCCCCATCCCTGGAGGGGTTCAAGGCCAGGTTGGACGGGGCTTGGAGCAACCTGGTGTGGTGGGAGGTGTCCCTGCCCAGGGCAGGGGGTGGCACTGGGTGATCTTTAAGGTCCCTTCCAACCCAGACCATTCTGTGATTCTTTGAGGTGGTGGAGAGGTGGCTGGATAAGGAGATAGAAGGGTTTGCATTATTGTGAAGCTTTGGTTGTTGTTTGTAGTCGGCTTGTGAAAGCTCTGGCAACAGTATGAGATGTGCTTGGAAGTAATGAAGCAGAAGGGCAGCTGACATACCTTGGCCTTCCCCTTGTGGTTTTATGTAAAGAATGTTTTGAAAAACCTGCAGCTTCGGAGCCGAGCTTTCTCGTGCATTCATTTCCCAGCTTGTTTTAATGCTCTCAATGGGAGGGAGAACTTGGTGAGGAGGACACGAGGTAGATGTGATAAGGTCAACTGCTGATGGAGAACACTTCATCTGTCAGCTGCTGTGCTTGAACTTCTGTATACAACTCGCAGTGCACTGTCCCTCTTTGTTATAGGATAAAACTGGTTACAGAAAAAGGGTGTTTCCATGCAGAGCAAATGTCATGTTGCACCGTGTTGTGCTAACCTCAGTAGAAGGTGATTTGGATGTTCCCCGCTTCCTTGCTCCTTCTGCCCACAGTCTCTCAGTCAATGCTCAACCCAAAGCAATGGTTTGCTTCCAGCTATCAGGTCATTGCACGTAGTGCATCTATTCTCTAGCTATATTGGGGGCGGGGGGGACGGGGTGGGGAAGGGTTAAATATTATTTCCAATTCAGTAATTAAAAAGGGGTATTTCTTACCCTTTAAAGAAAAAAAAAAAAACAAACCAAAACAACAACAACCACAAAAGTAAAGAGGGAAGCCTCCTCCCAAAACCAGACTCACCCTACCTGTTCCAGGCGGCCGGTTGGGAATCCAGGGCTCTGCACCCCGACAGCGAAGGTGAGCAGTCGTGGTGCAAAGGGGACAGGCAAGGCAAAGCTCTCCAGCTGACTTCAGAGGCTTCTAATTAAAAAGCTTAATCGGAAGCAAATAAAATGAAACAGAAAATTCAAAGGGCATTAAAGAAAGCCCTGGGTGAAATATCAAATGGATGGCCTTTCCCCCTAAATTTTATAGGAAAGCAGCTTTAATGCATGTCCTGGTTTGAAGCTCATTTTTCATCGCAGACAGAGCTGGATTTTCCATTGAGCATCCTCCTAACAGGGCTGAAGGTACCAACCCCAGCACCTCCTCTGGGAAAAGGGCCCGGCAGATCTTCCCAGACACTTAGTCCTCAGGTATAAAAGCAGAAGGGGATTTTTACTTGTGTTTTTTTTTTCCTACTTCTCTTAAACCAACAGTCCAACAGGCATCTGTATTTCATCCAGAATATTGTCTGTTTGTTTGGAGAATTTGGTATGGCTTAAAGTCCAAGTTTTCTTTGGATCAGGCCTTTAGGCTTTGGTTTGATTTATTTCCAGTGACACTGCTGAAATGCAGCTTCCTTCTTTTTTCCATCCATGCCGACCTGCTAAGTTAACATAAACATTATGTTTTGATGTATTTCTTTATATATTTTAGTTACCGCAGAGGCAAGAATGTGGAGTGAGAACCTTTGATTGAATTTTGAGTGTAGTCAGATTAGCTAGGAGAGGTGCCAGGCAGCTTTGGTGCCCTTGTTGCTTGGGACGTTTGACTTGTGTTTTCAGGCTAGTTTTTCACGTTCCTCTTGGAGTCCTCAGCAAAGCGAGTTTTATTACAGCCATGTCTCCATCCGCACTGCACAGGCAGGTTCCACAGGACCATGACGGTGGTGCAATGAGCCTTTGGTGCAGTTGCTTCACTGCTGTGCTCTTAAAAAGCCAGACCAGGACAGTGATGGTCTTGCTGGGCATGGATATGATTTTTGTATCAAGTGTGGTGCTAAAATGGGAAGGATCATGATTGTATGCCATTGCAAAAATGTCATAGCATCATAGAACGTGTTGGGTGGGAAGGGACCTCTAAAGGCCATTAGTCCAACCCCCTGCAGTCAGCAGGGACATCTGTAACTAGATCAGGTTGCTCAGAGCCTCATCCAGCCTGGCCTTGGATGTCTCCAGGGATGGGGCCTCCACCCCCTCTCTGGGCAACCTGGGCCAGTGTCTCACCACCCTCAGTGGAAAGAACTTCTCCCTAATGGCTGATCTAAACCCACCCTGCTCTAGTTTAAACCATTGCCCCTCGTCCTGTCGCTCCATGCCCTTGCAAACAGCCCCTCCCCAGCTTTCCTGGAGCCCCTTGAGGGACTGGCAGGGGCTGGAAGGTCTCCCCGGAGCCTTCTCTTCTCCAGGCTGAACCCCCCCAGCTCTCTCAGCCTGTCCTCATAGGAGAGGTCCTCCAGCCCTTTCCTTTTAATCCATTCTCATGTGTTGCTTGTTTCTTGCTGGGGTGCTTAGGTGTTTCTGAGCTTGGATGAACAGTGGTACATAGAAGCAAGGCATCCTGGACACTGCGGATTTAAGGAACTGGTCCAAATTCATGCACAAAGTTTAGTTCCTATGCTGGGAATGTAACCCATCCTACATGCCCACCCTTTGCAGTTGCTGCGCACGCAGCAAAGGCGAACAATTGTGAGTCTATAAATTGCTGCAAACAAAGACAACCCGTTTTGTCCCCCAGCTGCATTGCTTGAGACAAAAAAGGCCATGGCTGTGACATGCCCCTGTGCTGCAGCCAGCGGGGCATGTGCCGTGTCCCATCGAGGTGCACAGCTGCTCTCCTGCCCCTGCGTCCCTGGGGGCTGCTTGCTGGCAGCGTGCGAGAAGGTTTTGGTGTCCCTGGTCCATCCATGCTCTCCGGGTGCTGGTGGCCAGACCGTGCTGTGCTGTCACTCTGGGGGTGTGCAGAGGCAGAGGGGTTGGATTTCATAGAATCATTGAATAGTTTGGGTTAGAAAGGAGCTTAAAGATCATCCAGTGCCACCCCCTGCCCTGGGCAGGGACACCTCCCACCAGACCAGGTTGCTCCAAGCCCCGTCCAACCTGGCCTTGAACCCCTCCAGGGATGGGGCAGCCACAGCTTCTCTGGGCAACCTGGGCCAGGGGCTCACCCCCCTCACAGACAAGAATTTCTTCCTGATATCCAATCTAAATGTCCCCTCTTCCAGTTTGAAGTCATGACCCCTCATCCTATCACTACATGTCCTTGTACAAAGTCCCTTTCCAGCTTCCTTGTAAGCCCCCTTCCAAGGGGCTCTAAGGTCTCCCCGGGCCTTCTCTTCTCCAGACTGAAGGTGGCCTTGGGACAGCCCAGCATGGTTGTACTGGAGAGCTCCCGGGAAAGGCTTAATTGTTGCAGAGTAAATTATGATGAGTGTTGCCTTTAACCTAAACACCAAGGTTTGCCGGTTTTGGCAGCTGGAGATGAAACTAGTTTGGAGCTGCACATGGCAGCCGGAGTTATTCTGGAGTTCCTGCCTCTCTGCTGCTCGGGACTGTAAGTGTCCAGGTTTTGCTCCAGGCGAGAGCTTCTCCTTTTGCTGATTCCTTCTGCCCACACATTACGATGCAGAGTGTACAGCAAGCTCGGAGGACTAGTGAGGAGGGATAATATAAACCGGCTTTGTTTTAAGTACTGAAATCTTTTAGACATTTAGGAGCCAGCCTGTGGTCCTGGAGCGAGCAGGGGGCCTCTGCTATTATTTTAGTTGAATTAAATTTTGAATAATGCTGCACCAGTATAAGGGGTGTGGGCTGTTTTTTGGGAGGATATACTGTGAATAATAATATTTTGCCCTCATTTAGCCTCTTTAATCTATGGATTAAAAAAACCCCATATAATTGCATGTTAATGAATTTATTCATTAGTTCAGCAATTAGGCAGGGAACAAGCAACTAGGCTTGGGGAACGGCTATACACAGAAAATGGTTGCGTAATGTAGATTGAAGGGGGGATAAAGTAATTTATCCGGGTTAGGAATTACAGCAATTTTGCACATGTGAAAAAGAGATTGGAAAGAGTTAACTGACTTACTCAAAGCCTCAAAATTCAGAGGGGAGTTTGGGGATGTGTCCCCTAAACTTTGTGCTTAAATTTCTGAAAGAGATACCCTTGGACTGTCACGAAGTTGAAGGATCCATGAATCTCTGCTTGCTTCTGACATTTCAAATTTAGCCCAGTATAAAGGAGTTAATGGGGAATAAAAAGAAATAAACTCAATATACTTTTTTTTTTATTTATATATATATATATGTATAGGTTTTTTTTGGAGGTCTCCCTCCCTTCAGGAAAGTCCCTTTACAAACCTCCATGAGTAACAGGACTTGCAAACTGTAAGAAAGCTGACTGTTTGCAACCACACTATTTCCAGCCACACTTCATGTTCTTCCTTTTTTTGATGTATTTCCCCAAACAAAAGGCTGGCCTGTCTGTAGCAAGGCCCTGTGAGGACAGTGCATTTCACGTCTCGTGATATGCTTCTCAGAGGTACCGTTATGCCTTATTTTAGGGCCAACAGAGTTTGGGGTAGAGAGGAGTTCAAGCTTTTACTTGGTTTTCATGCTTCAGTAGCTCTTTCAATGCAAGATTTTCCCAAAGTCTTTCCCTTCAAACCCAAGACTCCCGATACAGCGGTCTGCGAACATCTTTGCAGAGTCAGGAATTTGGGTTTGTGCAAGACCAGGCTGGATAAACTCTTTATTTATCACCTGCCTCTTCCCTGAGAGCTGGGCTGACCCCAGGCAGTTGGGAGAGACAGGAACCGCCTGTGTAAGCTCATTAGGAGTTTTTGTGATTCTTCTTTCCTAATTTTAAACGCTCACGTGTCACCGAGCCCATGTGGTCCCTGGAGATGCGCGCTTGGGAAATCAGTTTGGATTCCCTCCACCCCATCTGTCTTTTTTTTAGGAAAGCAGAGCCCAGGGCTTCCAGGGCAGGGGAGAGGGAGGTGCTCGTGGGGGGATGCTGTAGGTAATTCCCAATGGCAATAGTGTTTAGCATTTGTCCATTTAGAAATTGCTCAAACCCTTACCTGGAGGAGCAGGTCTCTGACACTGAAATCCGCTGGCAGTCATGGCAAGCCACCACTTTTCAGGGGCATCCCCACAGTAAGTTAACGTATCTCATGGATCTGATGACTACGAGGTTAAAAAGAAGTTTTAAGAGCAGCGCAGGACACACGCAGGTCATCCATATTTTGATTACTAGTGCTGGGTTAGCGCTGTGACACTTTATGGGGAAAATAGGTTTTCACAGGGAATTTGAAGAAAAAGTGGGGATTGCCTGACAGCATTTAACCTTCTTTAAAAATTCGTATTTCTGCATGTGGTTACTCCTGTTTATCATGTTTCAGGCAAGAATTATTTTAATTATCACAGAAGATAATGCAACACCAGGCAGGACAGGGCTGAGTCTGAAATTTGCCCCGGCTGTACTTTCTTAAGGTGTTTGAAGAGAGAAACTGCTCCTCCAGCTTAAGAGAGAAATGTTCTCTCTCTGTATTCTTTCTGCAGGTAACTAAGTGATTTGTTCGGGGTAATACTTGGTGAACCTTTCTATGGTGATAAACACAAATTGAATCTTTCTCAGAAACTTAAATTTCATGTCTGTTTTACAGACATTTGGGTTATTTGTTCAAGTTCTCTCTCAAATCATTTATTTTCTCCTCCCCAGATCCGTTCACAAAAGTTGGTGGTGGTTACAAACCAGCCTGACTTTGCTTTAAGAAAAGGCTTGAGAAAAGGATTTCATAGGTTCATAAAATGGTTTGGGTGGGAAGGGACCTTAAAGATCATCTAGTTCTACACCCTGCCTTGGGCTGGGACACCTCCCACTAGACCAGGTTGCTCAAACCAGGTTTGCTCCAACCCCACAGAGCTATGGCTTCCCCGGGAAGCACTCAATTAAAGATGAAACCAGAATAATTATGGTCACTGGTTTGTTTGTTGTGATCCTGTTTTGGGAACCCAGGCGTGACGGATTTTGGGGGAAAACTGGGGTGCTCTGAGAAGGGAATTTTTTTCCAGAGATTTTTCTATAGGCTGTCCTGCAACATCTTGGAATACTTGGATGCAATCAGCTAGTTATTAAGTTGAAAATCCTCTAAAACATTTAAATTTTTTGCATTTTTCTGGTCTGGTCTCATGATTCCTCACTTGATGCCTAACGCATGTGCTGCTCGTGTTGGTAATGCGCGCTGCAGCGCTGCCCCGGAGCTTTGGGCAGGGCTCCAGGGCTCTCGAGCTTCCTGTGGTGTTTGGGAGACTCTGGTTTTTCTTTGCCTGTCTCACGCTCCCTGCATGGCACTGGCACCGGCCGTGGCCACGGGAGCCCATATGCCAGGCTCAGCTGGTCCACGGGCTCGTGGGGCTGGGGGGAGCAGCGATCACTCAGTGTTGGGTGCAGACCTGCGTGCATGTGGTGCGTTGCGCGCATCCTGGTGGCTTCGAAACACTGTTAAAGTTTTTATTTCAAAAAGAGCCTCTGATAACGTACCAAGGGTGATGACTGATCCCTCGGCGCGGGGCTGTAAGAGGAGAGCTGTGCTCCTGGTTTGCGCTGCTGTCACTGACATGTCATCGGTGGCACTGTGAACCCAGACTCATCATTTGGAGACAGATTCACCATCTAATTCACTTTGAAAATCACTTTCTCTCCTGTTCCTATAGAAAGCAACATGAATTTTATTCTTTATAACTACTCTACTATTTATTACTACTCTGTTCTTGCTTTATTACTACTCTGTTCTTGCTTTATTACTACTCTACTCCTGCTTTAATAGGAGTAAGACCAGGGACAAAGTTAATGAGGTAGAGTGCTGGACGCTGGGATACTTATATGCAAATTACTTAATATCTATTTTTCCCATTGACTTGTTATTTTATTGTAAGCAGCCTTTGGAGAAGGAGTGGGCCTTGCACACAGCTGAGATGAGCAGCTCCAACAGGAGATGCTGTCCTGGGAGAGCACACCAGGCCGATGGCTGGCCGTGGTCCATCCCTCTCCAACCTCATCAGCACTTGTGGCTGTTGGCCGAGGGGGTGACAGGGCACATCCCCATTTATTGACTTTGCCTTTTGCTCCTGACCCACAGCTTTTGTCTAATTCTGTTTTGAACCTGCTGGTCTCACCTGCCCCACCAGCCTCCTATGGCAGCAGGCTCTGGAGACTAACTCCCGCTGTGCCAATAAATACTTTATTTTCTCTATCTTAAACCAATCTGCTACTAGTTTGGAGTGCCCTCTGGTTCTCATGCATCAGGCTTTGCTGGTGTTGGCCTTAACTGCTGCCCATGAATATTTTTTTCTAGAAATCACAGGCTATTTCTGTCTAAAGCATATGAGCATAGGTGAATTTTGTATTGTTTTCCTGAATTTCACTCTAAAACCCTCCTACGCCGCACTTTAGGTAATTATGTACTATTTTGGATCTCATCTTAATTCCTTTATTGGATCTAACTCTTAGCTGCTTCTCACTATTCAGTCAACAGATACATGGGTGGGAGAAGAAGGTTGCTCATGTTTGATAAGCACAGCAGCCCTATCTGAGAGCCTGCAACGCTCCAGGCTTCAAACTAATATCGACAGGTGAGACAAATTTTCCAACGGTAAGAATAAACCTAGCGGCCACCTGAACCCTGCAGATGCTGTCTTTTTAAATTTTTAAAAACAAATAAATAACTGAATAAAAATTAAAATAAAAATTTTTAAAAATTAGGGAGGCATAGAATAACTCTTTGCAGGTTGTTACGATCGGGCATGAGGTATAGAAAAGCGAGAGTCTAATCTCAAGAGGTGCATAGGGACGCCTTTTAAAAATCAATTTTGGAAGAAATCAAAGAAGATGACTTGCAACGTAAATCAAACTGTAGTCTTTGGCTCCCCAAAGAGTAAATGACAGGGGGAAACAAGGGCCTGAGCGGCTGTTATCCCAGAGAGTTTAAATTCTCATCCCAAAATATCTTTTAAAGGCACTGAAGAATACCCTGGAGGATGTAAACCGGCTATTTCATTCAGAGCAAATATTATAAATAGAAAAGGAATAAGTAAATACACTGTGTTGACACAAGGGCATCTTTGTTGGGTATTTTTCATGCCGAATGGCAAACTGCCTGCATCGTGCCGATTTACAGCCGTACCGACAACAAGCAAGTCAAGGCTCCCTGCAAGTAGCAGCAGCCACGGTAAACTTTGGAGATGAAAAGGCCAGTGTAGAACACGCGTCGGGCTTTGTGGCCATTTTTCAGCATGGCACGGAGACCAGTAGATTCCTTGGCACGGGATCGGGGAGCCTCGAGCCTGCGCAAAAGGGGTCCCTGCCTTGGGCTTGTCTTGCTGTTTGCCGGGGCTTACAAAGAGAGCAAGGGCCTGGGAGGAAAGGTGGAAGAAAAATATTTGTGTGGAAATCTCAAGGTGATAAAGGGGCTCATGTGTGTCGGCCGATGCCTTTCTCCATGAAGGGCCTAATTCCTTCAGTAGGATGAATGAAATGATTCGGTAACGAAGTGTTTTGATACTCAGCGTCAATGTGGTTGTCAGAGGCTGGACCTGGCCGTACCTTAATGAGACCTTTCCCAATCCTGTTGGTGAGGCATTTTTAATGAGAATTTTATTTCAGTGTTGTCACTTTGTCTATGTTTCTGTTGCATCTTGTTTAATAGAAAGTTTAGCAAATTAATAACACAACCTTTCCATAGAGTTTCTCCTACCAGATGAATACCCAGAGAGTATTTCAGCTAATTTATTTTCTTTAAAACAGTGGCTTTCCATAATTTTTTTTTTTAATTTTATTTTGAGACACCCCCCCTTACAGGATTTTCTCAATAGAGGTGTGGACCCTATACCCTATACAAAGAATGTGCCCCTAAACTTGCTTTTCTTTCACAACCCACAATTCCTCATTGCTTTCTGACCCACAGGTCGAAAGCTTTTAAAGCCAGGAAAAAATTCTACTAAAAAGCAAAAACCAGCTGAAGAAGCAAGCAACAGATAGATTGAAGAGAATTTGACATTGCTTTTTATACATGCTTTTCTGCTACCAAAGCATGGTGTATTTTTGTGTGATGTATTTTGTGTAGATTTTGCCAGTGATGTGTGAATTGTGTTCCACCTGTTTTGACTTTTAAATCCGGCTTTGTCTGTGTTGATACTATTACATTTCATTTATAGCACAAAGTACTTCATATGAGCTCAGACATTGTCTAATGTCTAAAAGACAATGATTGTTTCAGAAACCGTTCTCCCACATTTTCACCCATCCGTAGTTTTTCTCGCCACATTATCCTGCGGGGCATCACAGATACGCTTGGGAACAAGCTGGATCCTGTCTGCTTAAGTTAAATCTATTTTTAAAATGTGACTTTATGGAAATGTCACATTGACATCTGTCAGATATTAGGACTCTCCAGTAGACTTTGATTTGCAAACTTCAGCTAAAGTTGAAGCTGATATTTACTCCCAGCAGTATTATGGACCCAGTAAGGCTCCAGGAGACGACATACTGGGTCATGGTTCATCAGCACTGTTTTGCCACTGACGCTCAGAGCTGCTGAGCACCTTCAAATCCTGGTGCACGTGCTCTTTGGCTTCATAGAATCATAGAGTTGTTAGAGTTGGATGGGACCTTAAAGATTATTCATTCCAACCCCCCTGCCCTGGGCAGGGACACCTCCCCCCAGACCAGGTTGCTCAAAGCCCCGTCCAACCTGGCCTTGAATCAGGATACATGTCCTTACTGTTGGGCAGCTTTTGTGGCTTGCTCACAATCTTTTTAAAGACTTTTGGGTCCCAGAATTTGGCTCAGAGAGTCCTTAGTCTGCTGTTACAAAAATCTGGTTGAGAAAGACCAACTTAGAGATTAAATGTGTTTTGGGCTTGCTGAGATCCTGCACGTTTGGAGGTGCTGTAGGTAATTTCCCAACGCAGAGCTTCACACAGACCTTCCCCTCGCCTGGGGCATGATGGGACATTCATTTCTGCAGTTAGTGATTTTGATGCCACAAAGTGAGGATTCAGGTTTCAGATGATGACACACCAGAGGATTCTTATCTCATGCAAATGGTTGCCTTAACACAAAAAGATGCAAAAGAAATAAAACCTGATTCTTACATGTTCCTTCAGAGTGATATACTCCCAGTTTTGTGAAGCATCGGGGACCTCTGAAGATAAGACAGTGCAGCCGATTAAATCGCAGCGTCTTGTGCTGAGCGTGAATGTTTGCCACCTCCAGCGGTGTGCAGCCGTGTAGCAAAGCAGTGTGTGAGTTAAACTGTCCCCTCCTCCGGCTTTGCTTCTCCCTCTTGGTTGGGGTGTCGGGGAGCAGACACGTGATGACCTGTTGTATTTCTTGGCTGCAGCACGCTTGCCATTTCTGGTCCAAGAGGGGAATGATTTAAGCAAGACCGAGGGACCTGGTTTGTGCATCTTTCTGTAGCAGGTCACCCCCCCCGGCTGCTCCCTCACCTCTGCCGGCCTCCCACCCCGGCATTTGGTAAAGTGCCCTGAGCATAAGAAGGTTATTAATTTTCTACACAGGATTTTTCTATGCAACATAGATTGTGAAGAATTTACAATCTTGTACTAAACGAGTAAGCTTTTATTTAAAAAAAAGTGGATAAATTCACGGTCATATTGAAAGCTCCAGGAGTTTTTGCAATGATTCGTCTTTACGCAGATTTTTACGCAGCATGTCCAGTTGGAGAAGAATCTCCATGCTGTAGGAAGATTTTTTTTTTTGGTGGAAAATGGATATGTTAGAATGAAAGGGTGAAAAATTTGGGTTGTACAAAGTGGATATAAATTCCTCCTTGCTCTTGAATCCCATGAGATTTGCAATAAAGGGAACAAGGTTTCCTTGAACCCGTTGCTGCCCAAACCCGTGCTCTCTGCACAGCCTACGAAGTGGTCCTGCTTCGTTGGTCCTAGGTGGGTTCATTCCCTGGTACAAAGTGGTCCGGAGTGGTACAATGTGGCTGTAGATGGAGGGAGGTGTGGGAGTAAGTACATAATAACCTCGTAATGAAGTACTTCTGATGCAATTTAATTTTTCCTGGACAAGCCTAAATAGCTTTCCATTCTTGTATTGCGTCAAAGAAGATGTATTAGACCATTAAGAATTAACGCAGAAAAAATTAACATTCTTACTTAACTCAATTCAAGCCCTAACCAAGGCATAAAGCTAACTCAGCAAAACTAGGAAACTAGTTGATATCTTTCATTTTAAAATCTGAAATGGTATCTTTCATTTGAAAATCTGGCACGTAGCTGTAACTTTTGCACTAAATCAAAATTTTCAGAAAATTAAACGTTCAACTACAGATGGAAAAAGCTCAGATGACTGTTATAGCTGAGTACAAACCAGTTATCTGGTTGAGAAGTCCCATCTTCGTGTTAAATTTTCAGATTTTCCGACTTCTGGATTTAAAAAAAAATCTTTGCATTTTAGAAAGGCGGCACATTTAGACTGTGGGGATGTGCCTCTGGTGTCATTCTCTCTGTTGCATTATGCAGGTTGCATTAGATAATGGTAAATTCCCTGCCCCACTGACAAGCAGTATACTTTCATTACATTGTGTTTCGCATAAAATAAGAATAAATAAAATAAAATAAAGGCCTCCATTATTTAGAAGGCAGAGCATTTCAAGCCTTCACAGTTCATTCCTTTTTGGAACTGTGACTGTACAATTTTGTACTATAGGAAAATGGAAAAGAGACTGGATTAGGCAAGACTCGATGCTTATCTATGAAATAGATACTCTTAATGAGAGTCGGGAAATATTTCTTTCCACCTGTATGCTGGTTTCTTTAGTGTGACAAAAGCAATATAGCCTCAGAGCTTTTTGTTGGCTGAGTGGAAAGCACCGTGTCTGTAGACTTTTGACGTATGCCAAAAATTAAACCAATGTATCAAGGCGATAGCGCTGCCAACCCAACCTTTGTGAAAGTGCTTTGATTTATCTCTGTTTCTGCCCCTCCTGGTGTTCATCGCTGCTCATCAGCAAATATTTATGCATCTCTATTACTTGTTTTTCCAGGTAGCTTGAGGTGAAGCTTGATAAAGTGGTGATAATTAAAATCTGAAGGTCCTGGCTTCTTCCAGATAAATAACAAAACCCCCAAATGACTTCATGCAAGCCACCTATCACTAGCTGGCATCTGACTTGGCTTCAAAATTCTGTTATTGGATTATTTAACTTCATGCAACATTTTCTTCAAGCCCGATAAGATGGTGGTGAGCTTGGAACGGGAGGAGGGAAGCTACGTGCCTTGTCTTTGCACAGAGTGGGCAAATACAGCGCAGCAGCTTCCTGAAGGCTGAAAGTATCTATCTCAGGGTAAGAACAAAAAATCCTAGCCAAACCATGGAGTGAGGGGAAGTGGCTAATAAAGAATAACCCCTTTTTTTGATACTATTCAAGTCATAATCCTGCTTTTAAGCCCTGGCTCCAGGGCAGCTGATCTGGTTCACAAAGCAGCCGTCCCCTTGCGCGGCTCTGGGCTGTGCAATGCCTGCCCAACTGCTCCCGGGGCCACCTCTGCATCCGCAGCAAAATGAGGTGAATCCCACTCTCCTAGTGATGTCTTCACCTTACAAAACCGTGTTCACTGCAAAATCCTGGACCTGGGGCAGTTCCCCTCCCAGAGGGAGAACTTTTGAAGTCCAAGAGATGAAGCCTACGCTTTGAGAGCCTTGTTTTCTAGCCGAAGACCTGCCTGAGCCCCAAGCATCACCTGAGTGCAGAGTGCTGCTCTTCTCTCATCTCGGTTTATACTATCAGGAAATTCTGCAGGTTTCCCATTTTCGGGGTGTTGAATGGCCCTGCTGAGCAGAGTGTGTTTATCGATCAGCTGTGTGGAGCTGTGCAAGGGGAGAGAAAGGACAACAGGTCTTCCTCAGCAGAAACTAGCATTTCTTCACTGGTTTTGTGTGCGTGTAAATTTTTTTGCTTCTGTTTTTTTTAATTCTTTTGGTGTTTTTGTTTTGTTTTGTTTTTTTGTTTGTTTGGTTGGTTTTTCTTTTGGGTGGGTGGGTGGGTTGGTTTGTCGGGTGCTTAAATGATTCATGCTGGAACAGTCCCAAGGCAAAGCTCTGGTCAGGTCAGAACTATTCCTGGTATCTCTTAACAGCAAGGTTGGGATGCAGGGAGAGTGCTGCCCTTCCAGAGGGAGAATTCACACCCATGAAAAGGGAGTTGCCAAGGTTAGACAATCCTGGATGCCAGTGCTGGTAGAGGAATATCAGTGAAAATGAGGACCCCTGGTGCCAAAAAAGTTCTCAGTACAATCTCTTCATTTTCACCATAGAGCCTCTATACTAAGAGTGAACTGAAGATGTGTCCTATATGTGACCTTATAATCCAGCAAACATTTTGAGCAGCTGTGGAAATATTTGTGTGGTTCTGGCTTTCATCAGGACATCACGGGTAAAACCTGTAGCTCTGGCAAACAGCAGAATGGGGTTTTTTTTAGCTATGAGGGAAATTTAAAGACCTCTTGAACCAGGCTGTGGCTGAGCCTTTGGTTTCCTCTTGAAGAAGACAATTTGCAGTGTTATAGAGGCTCGTGTTTCTTTGTAGTTAAACACAGAACTTTCCACTGTAAGTTTGGTGTTGCTCTCCATAGCCTCCACCTCTAAATCTCTCCAGAAAGTGGTAGGTACTTACTATTTCCTATGTAGGATCTTGATCAAGGCGTAAAGTTTAGTTGGTGAAAGCTACCTGTAAATAACTGACACGGTAGCATGCCTGTGCTATGTTTTTTTTCCCTTGTTTTTAAGTCGTGTTTCACAGATGGCCCAGCCTGAACTCCATCATTGCCTTCCCATCAAAGGAGCAGATTACAAGAAGCAGAAGGAGATAGATATATTTTTTTTTTTTTTTTTTTTTTTTTTTTGGTAACACCAATAAGTACCAGCGGAGATTTCCTCCGATCAATCCATGAAACAGAATTTGACCTTGTTACAGCAAACGCAGGAGTGACAGGTTGGGTTGGAGGGTGCTGGGAAGGGCCTTGAAAACAGAGCCAAGTAGTTCTTGTTTGATGCTATAAAGAGGGAGGAGGTGGAAGGTGAGATGCTCAAAGTGGCAGGCCAGCAGCAGAATATTGGATGACGAGGTGGCATTTGTCAAGGACAAAAGCGTACTAGGATTGTGAGAATCAAGCTGATGAGACTTTTCACCGCATGGATGTGTAGAAAGGCTGTGCCTTCGGTGTGTCACACAGAAAATGAACGAGATTTCATTGTAGTTGGTTAAAGGTTCTTGGAGAAATCTGTGAGTCAATGTTGAGGTGACAGTTAGAGATGACAGTGTGGGTCATGGTGGTGTTTATGGGGATGAAACTAAGTGGGGACATGAGAGCACACTACAGCATGAGGCAGAAAGGCCTATAGATGCTGCAAGAATGTTTTTGTATCCAGGATTGTCATTCTGGCACTGTAGGCAGCAGATTGGAGAGACTGATGTCTGTAATCTGCCTTCCTTCCTGCTACCCCGAGAGCTCTGTGTGCAGAACTGATCTCATTTGTTTTAATCTAATTATGAATGAAGCTAAGGCACTGTAACTTCCAGGCCTTTCTCATGTTTGTTTGTCTGTGCGTCTGATGCTACGCAATTATTTTCTGTTGGTGGCTGAGGACTGGCCATAGGTCTTCCAAGTGAAATTGTTCTTTCTGGGCGCATACTGGGACAGAAAGCTGGGGTGAGATTAGTGATGCAATTGTAAATATGTAAAAGTTAAATATCATTTTAGGCTCTCTTAATAGCCAGTTGGGAGGAAAAGGGAGCTCTGAGAGGTGTTTTATCTCCTCCTCAAGTATTGATTGAGTATAAGATGGGAGAGTGGCTCAAACTGCTGCCTGTAGGCACCCAGCTGGAATGGAAAGGGTCTTGCCCATGGACGCAAGGAGTAACTCAGCATTGCACAGCCCAAGACAGACACCTCCAAGCTTGATCTGGACAAGACAGCTTCTCCTTGGCAGCACGCAGGGTCGATGCTAATGCTGCAGTGAGTCCCACAACCCTCTCTTACGCCTGTGTCAGGGAATGGGAAGCTCTGTGGTGCATGAGCTCTCCTTACTGATGGTTGCACTCATGGAATCACTTCAGCTAGTTTTTGGGGTGCTTTAGGGAACTTGCAGGCACTGCCTGGCTTGTCGGCTTCTTGGGGGGCTGCAGGCCATAGCTTCAGTGCCCTGTTGGCACCATTCTTGTCCAGAAAATGGAGAAAGTGGTACTGGAAATTGTTGAGGTTTATTCCAGAAATCAGTGAGGTGAACAAGTACTATTTTTTTCTTTTATTTTTTAATTAGTGTTTTCTCTACCAAGCTTTTGGATCCACCTTACTTGTTAATCCCTCCTCCAGCCATTCACGGATGAAGCGTGATGGTCTTCCCTTTGGAGTCACTGCTCTGTATGAAGAGTACTGAAACTTGGGAATTAGCTGTCACTCTCCCCGCTCCCAGCTCCCTGGATTCCTCTCTTCCTCCTCTGTCATTGCTAGATATTTTGTACATCACTCAAATGGCTATGAGGTCCCACATGAGCCTTTTTTCTCCACCAGGAGACCTCACAAAAGGAAGGTTAGCTCCTACTCGGCACCTCTCTAAGTTCATGTTGTCTAATAAAATGAGCAGAGGAACGAGCCTTGGTGGCTGTGTGTGTCTGCATGGGTTCAGAGGCATGTGGCACAGGTACCAGTCCTGGGAACACCAACTCCATGAGACATGGAAATCAGCTGGAGGCCAGAGGGTCAATGCAAGAAGGAGAAAAAAGAGAAAAAAGGGGAAAAGATGGGGGGAGAGCTGCCCCCTTTCCCATCCAGACCACCGATCCTGCTGTTCCTAGAGCTCTCAGGTGCGTTAGTACAGGCGGCTCTTCCAATATCACACCTTGCATCAGTATCAGCAAAGACTTAAATGGTGCTTCCCAACCTGTGGCCATGCGTGAAGAGAAATGCTGTGTGGAACCCATGGACCGGTGACTCTGGGGTCACAGTATTTCTGCAGGGGGCAGTGATGGGTGGACCTGGCCAACTGAAGTGAGACAGGCCAGTCTGGCAGCACAGTGCCATGGTGGGCACATGGGTGCAGCTCCCTGGCAGGAGGTCCTCCCTGCCGAGACACCAGCACGAGGGCTGGGCTCCAGTACAGAAGGGCTTAATTGCTAAATGAACATCAGAGTAAAGCTACCGTTGTGCCATTGATGCAGCTTTTTTTTTTTTTTTAAGAATGCTTTTCTTGTCTTTCTTTTTCTTTATTCTTTTTTTTTTTTTTTTTTAAATGAGTAACTTGCACATTAAAAACCCAAAAAGCATCTGAGTTTCAGATGTGCCTCAAAATGATGTCAGTTAGAGATCACATCTTGTGAACTTCCCTTCTCACTTACCACATCCTGGTGGGGTTTTCTGTGTCCCATCTCAAGGCAAACATTTCTTACAGGAGGTAAATATAGCTGAGCACCTACTCGTGATGAAATGCGTGGGACGAAGCAGCCGCCTTTGGGGGCGTAAGCACTTTCTAATTATAGCAGGTCCAGCTTCCTTTTTTCTCCCCTTCACACGTCATTATGTAAAACTCATTCTTCTCGGTTGTCTTTCCTGAAATAGGACCTCGGTGGGTGTGTGTACACAGACTAGAAGCGAGTGTCAAAATTGCGTTCTGGCCCAGTCTCCCGTTCACCCGGTGGGAATGGGACCAGCATAAATCAGATGACAAGGGCAGCCTTTGTTTCGTTTTGTCTCAGACAGCCCCAGGGTGGGAAAGGTGAACACTGGAGCTATTTTCCGCAAAAATTTCGAGTAGGCTCTTTAGAAATTGGTTAAATACAGGCAATTTGGCTCATGGAGGCTGGAGGTTGAGAATACAAAGACGATAAACTGCACTGTGAGAAGCTGAAGATTAATCACTAAACTTTCATCTCCCATTTAATTCACTGTTATAAGTACGTAACAGTTGTAGTTCAGACACTCTCAGGTGGTTTTGCTGTGGTTTTTTTTTTAGCGTGAGGTGAAAGGGTGCCAGGTAAGGGTCCTTTTGCATTATTTCTGTGCCCAGAGGGTCACTAAAGCCTGTTTGGCTCCTGAAGGGCAGGGGAACGGGGTCCAGGTGAATTGGGTAGTGGGGCTTGATCTGCTCTATGTGATACATCAGCCTGGATTTTTCTGCTGAAGACCTGAGCAAAATCAGTTGTGTAGGGCCAAGCTTACTTCATAGGTAGTGCTGAGGTTTTGATCGCAGAGGATACTCAGAAAGACAATTTTAGTGGAACTGCTGCTTCCACCATCCCTCCCAATGTGTGCACAGTGGTCAGAGGCTAACTGCGGTCCTTCCTCCATTCCAGTGGTGTGCGCATGTGTTGGGACTGGGGTCAGGCGCCTCTTCACCATTACGGCTCAAAATGCAGCGTCATTTTGCCCGTGCCTTGGCCAGTGGTCACGGCAGATGCTGCGGTAGGAGGTATGCTGGGAAAACTGGAGGCTTGTGGGGTGCAAAAGGAAGAGGGACTGGGTGTTTCAAAACAAACACATGTGAAAATTGCCCATAACCAGGGCAGACAACTGCTTGGATGCCAAGTTATTTGATAACTGCTGTCATAGTGTGTACAAGATTATATGGTGATATACCGAGGCACTGGCAAGATAATTCATCCTGTGAGGTTGCCTTGTAAGCAGAGTGAATGGTTCTGGCCGAGCAACTAAAGAGGGTGCTTCGTAGCCTTGCAGTGTTCTCTGAGATAATATGCCTGGGTGTACAGGTCCATTGATTTATTCCTTTGTTTTTATGGACTAATGTTTGTGGCAGACAGACGCTGACATACTGATATTGCAGATGGGTGGTGATGTATCACTCGCAGAACCTTTAGCTGCTTTTTTTTTTTTTTTCCTAGTGTTTAAAATGCTTTTTATTGCAGCTCAGCCTTTTATTCTAATTATCTGCCCAGGGTTGTCAGTAGAGAGAAGAGACTGGAGGTTACAAGTGTCATATACCACGGGGGTGGGAGGAAGGAAGGGTGACAGCAAGGACAATGTCCTCTGCAGCCAGAGGGGCCATTGGCAACGAGAAATAACAGTGGCCTTTCCGTGGCAACTTTCTTTTACTTGCAAAGGGGTGACATAACGGAGCCTCTGCAGAGTGACATTGGTCAGGGCTTGGGATAGTTTCTGAAGTTCTCTTTAAGGGGCACATCCTCCTCAGAACAGGAGTCTCCATTAGGCCGTGTTCTCCTCCTACCCATGGGTCGTGTGAAGTCATAATCCTGTGACTCGTTTTTTTTAAGTGACTTTACTACCATGGGCTGAAGGTGATTCACAAAAGGCATTGCTGATGGGAAAAACACCAAAAATCCAGCCTGGTGAGGTTGCTTGGAGCCCAGCCTCCAGAGGAGACACGGAAGAGATCTGCCCCATGTTTTCAGTGCAAGGTGGGAGGGGATAAGAAGGGCAGGTAAATAACTTTTTACCCAGTGATGTTCCTTTCCGTGGCTAGGTTTTCTCCTCCGTCCTTCATTGTCAACCAACTCAGTGTGTGGATTTACAGATGAGTGAAGAGGTTATCATGGAAATGCTGAGCAAGTAGGTTGGTCATGGGAAAATCCAAATAACCGGGGTGTTCAGCACTGCCAGAACTAATATTATATGGTATTTTCTTCCCCATAGGGTATATAGTTGAGCCACCTTTCTCTGCTGCTGCAATAAGGGATCAGAGCTATGCTGTAGGAATGAATATTGTGCCTTTATGCTTCTCACTCGCCACACCTGCACTCAAAGCATTTCAAAAAGTACATGGAATCATTGTAATGCCTAAAAAAGCCCGAAAATCAGCCAGTATTTTTTATCTGGGCCTGTGCTATGCGTCCTGCCTGTAACATTGTTTTGGGTGCTGCGTTCCTGCTGTTTTGGGAAAGTGATCCAATGGAAACAGATGCAATTGCTGAAGCAGCCAGAGCTGCTGTCCTGGGAGATCCCTAGGTCCCCAAAGGGGGTCTTTTGGAGTATTGGTGCTCCTGGAAGGTGTTTGCAGCAAAGGCTATAGGAGAAGGCAAGGGAGCAGCTCAATTCCTCAAAGTGGTTTTGTTTCTTAAAAGAGCATCTTCGCCACAGCAGAAACCCAGAGCTCCTCCCAGGAGACAGAGGCGGCGGCTTTGGCTTGTTCTTGGCTGATGTAGCATGCGTGGACCCGCAGGGCATTGCCACCTGTTTTCTCTGGGATGGGTGGGATGGTGGATGTGGAGGGTTTCTCTGGGTGCTGTTGCCAACGGGTTCTTGACTGCTTTGGTATGCTATTCGACAATTTTGAAGCAATCAAGCATTTTGCAAAAATATGGGTACCTTCCCCTTCTTTACTATAACATTTGGGTGGGCTCTGTAAAGCCAGACAAATAAGTATTATTATGCTTTATGGTTTTGCTTTATGGGCTCCGCAGCTGAAAGCCTCTCCTTTCAGCCAGAGGTGGGTAAGCAAGATTACGCAGTGGAATAGTTATTCATGTTTTCTGTCTGAAAGCAAGGGATACTCCTTTGCAGAACGGATTGTGCAAGGTTTCTCTCGCCCCCTCCAAATCTGCTGTAATAAAGTCAGAGCTAGAATGATCTCTTCTCTTCCTTTTTCCCTAGCGTAGCATGATATATTTTCTGGGAACAAATGTCTCATGTGCTTCTCTGTGATGGAAATGACCTCATTTTCAGAAAATGTCTGTTGATTCTGTGATTATGACAGTATACAGTGCTACCGCTCTCCTCCTGAGGTGCAAAACCTTTGCTTCTTTGGGAGGCAGCCCTATGGCAAAATTATCCCGACTCTGGTACTGATGCATATCTCGTGTGTGCATCACGTTTGGAAGTCTGGGCTCGCCATCGCTAAGGAGGTGCGGTGCGAGACTTGGAGCACTCGTGTGTTTTGTGATGCACACTGCAACCGGTCCAAGATTAAGTCATCCAGGCCTTCCTCTGCTGTGCTCTGAATCAGCTTATTCTCATAAATTACTTTCAGGTTCCTCCGTGAAATGCCCAGGGTGTGTATCAGCGAAAGCAGCAGTGATCTCTCCCACATATATATCATAAAGATCACAGTTCTCTGTAAATGCAACAGGTTATAGCTGGGAGCTAAGCTTGCCGCAGACGCACCAGTCATTTCTGATGATAATGATAGAAGAATTATTCCTTAATATATATCTGGCATTGAGGTATATCAACAATATCACTCTTTTGAAGCATTAAGAGGGAACCAACTCACCATAAAATTCTCGATTTGAGGGCTGTAGAATAAATTCATATTGTTTGCTCTTCTGCTGTTTAATGAATCACCTGAGCCAGAAACTGATAAGAAATGTTGTAGGTCAAAATAAATGTGTACTGAATCACAAGATTTACGGGGAAAACCCCTGCAAATTTCACCGGTGCTAGGTTCTATTCAGCCCTACGGAGGCATGCTTACTCCTCCAGGTTTCTCTTTGTCAATAATAAAGAGGAGGCACTGTTAGTCAGCGAACTATCGTAAGAGGAAGTGTTTAAGCAAAATGCTAACTTCAATAGAAATTAGTCAGCGGGGCAGAGTGATAATCATTCAAGACTCTTGAAGGCACTTAGAGTGGGTGCTAGGCTGCTATCAAAAATACCCCAACCTGTTGAAATCTACTTCTCCCCAGGAGAACTCGAATATGGCACATACTGTAAGTGTCTGCAGGAGTTGCAGGGTGATGGTAGAGAATTATAGATCAGCACAAGGGTAGCATCCAGAAAATTGGATGAAAGAGCTACAAAAAGAACAAAAGTCTTCCACTACAGGACTCATGCTGGTTTTCTGCCTTTTTTAATTTTTCAAGGGAATCAATATACTGTGCAGTCAAGGAGCCAGCAGGCTAGAATTTATGTCAGCTTCCCAAAAGTCTTTGATGAGGGCTCTCACAATGATGCTCTTAGAGATATTTAGTTATGGACGGAGATGATTTCTAAAGGTATAATATTAGATGACGAAGTAGAAGCCGAAATTCTCCTTGGGCAGTGTAAGAGCGCAGACTGTATTAGTGCTGCAGGTGGGTAGGCTTCGTCATGGCTCAAGCCTTTGTGGGGGAGACTTGGACAACTCAGCATTAAATTCTGCACATCATCGAAGAAAGCAAACAAGGTGGTGGTTGTGCAAAAATCATGTTGGCCAATAATAATCAGAGTTATCAAAGCATTTGAGAAATATGGCTATGTTCTCCCTGAGCTTACTGTCATGAACACCACCTTGAAGTGTCTCTGCTAACGGCAGATTTTTAGGCTGTGGCTAAAATAAGACTAAGATTTACCTCTGAAGAAAGATTAAAAGTGTTTTAGCAAAAGGGGAAACGACAAATGTGATTTTGTAGGATATGTTAAGCAACAAGTGGCAAAGAAAATGCCAACCCAAGTTTCCTATTGAGGTCTTTCTGCAATACAGGAACAAAGAAAAAGCCTTAAAGTCTGAAAAAGCATTTTTTAAAGCAGTTAACTGGCACAATGCTCTTTTGTTGAACAACTGCTTGGAGACATGGGCATGAGGTGGTAGTGTTCTGCGCTCATTATACTTTGGCTAAGGTTAGCTAATTGTTAGCTAACATTAAAGTGTTGTAGGAGTATCAACATTTGTGCTTATGAAGGGAGCCTGAACACCAAAGGCTTGGAAGCAGCTTCCTCCAGGCACAGGGAGAGAATGGGTCATTACGTCCTCTGAAGGAACCTATTTTCTCTACTGTCAGAGACAGACACTTATGAACCCTTTTCAAAGTATTTATGATGTTGTGAACCTCTCAGTTTAGAATCTATTTCTCAGTAGTGATTTCTGTTGCTCCATGAGTATTCAATTAAATTTGTTTCTCCCACATTTTAGAGAGAAACCATGAGCTGCAAAGCAGGAGAATGAGAGAATGAGTGTGTTTCTGGGTTTGTCAGTTCCTCAAACAAAAGAAAATCTTTTTTCATTAGGAAACAGTATTCTTACAAAATATAAATATAATGTTTGTTTATAAAGCAAATTTGCAGATGGTGTTTAGGAACAATATCAAAATTGTGGTTTGGGACAGGCTGGATTTCATAAAATCACTGATTGTATTTCGTGCTTGCATTGCAATTACCTAATCTCTTTTTTCTTGTGGCTCTCAAAGAGAGACAAACGAACAGCATCTAGCAATGCTTGCACTGAGACAATCCTTTTACACAGTAATCTAAATGGAATATGAATTAATAATGTGCCTGATCCCTACTGTAGTTCCATTTAAATTGTGCATTTGCACCGGGGCAATAGACTTGGCCCAGTGCATTAAGTGTCCTAGGCTGAAAATTCCCTTCTGTTTGGGTTTTATACAAGTTTTCTACTCTGTGGTGGTAAGTTGGCCCGCCCAGTGCAGAAGTGGTGCCGTTTCACCCAAATGGGACATATTTCCCTTACCTCCCACTTCTCCCTCCGTCCCTCTCCTGGGAGCCCAGGCTTCGCGGCGCAGTGCGTGGAAGGGCTCAGCACTGCACCCAGCACCTGGCATTTGTGTTGCTTTTGCCTCTCCTGTTGCTGCCGCAGATGGGGGGATGCACCCTGTGGGGTGTTTCTATCTTCACTGGGTCTTGGTGGGAGGAATGGAAAGGAATCGTCTGGGAGCAACCAACAGCACGAGTCAAAGGAAGTTGTGCTTCTGTCCGGCTCTCAGACCTGTGCCCTGCATGTGAGTCTGTTACACACAATCCCAGACTGGCAGGGGTGGGAAGGGACCTCTGGAGATCATCCTGTCCAGCCCCCTGCCCGAGCAGATTCACCCAGAGCAGGTGGCACAGGAACGCGTCCAGGCGGGGTTGGAATGTCTCCAGAGACGGAGACTCCCCCACCTCTCTGGGCAGCCTGTGCCAGGGCTCTGCCACCCTCACAGCAAAGAAGTTCCTCCTCATGTTTAGGTGTTTCCCGTGTTCCAGTTTGTGCCCGTTACCCCTTGTCCTGTCCCTGGGCACCACTGAGAAGAGCCTGGCCCCATCCTCCTGACACTCACCCTTTCAGTATTTCTAAGCATTGATAAGATTATTTAGTACTGAAGATGCTCCTTAGGGAAGTAATTTGAAGAAAAGATTGGAGAAAATTTGGAAATAGGCTCTAAAGCGCAGCCCTACCCAGCAAATTGACTGTATTAACGTTCCTCAATTATGCAAGAAACCTGTTTCTTGTGCCTATCCAAAAATGCGCACCTAAGCACCAGTAAGATATTTTTATGTGTTTTAGATTGGTTTCTTAAGGAGACTTTGGAAGTCACTCTGTCAGTCTTTCCCTAATATCTTTTGCATCTACTGGCCAATTTCAACTTCATTCAGTGGAGAGAAAAATCTCAAAGATAATCAGTTCTTGCAATTTCTGTGAAAACTGGCACCAGGATAGAGCAGAGAGACCCAAATGGATGCTGCCACTAGTGAAAGGACATTTATAGCTCAGCTTCCTGATCGCTGCAGCAGGCAATGGCCTTGTGGCCACAAGCGCGTCCCCAGTGGTGGCCCAGCTGGCACATGTGGCTCCCATTTGGTCATGCTCTGTGACACTACCTCGTTGGCAAAGCATAGAAGGGATTTGGAGGAGCTGGGGAAGGAAGGAGGGATCATAGGATGTAAATCTAGAGGAAAAGAGCGCTCGTGTCTGCTTCTGCACATGGATTTTAAGGAAAGGAGCATTGATCAGGAGACGCTGTCACTGTGGTGGTGGGATGAGGGCTAGAAAGAGCATACGTGACTATAAGATCCCAAACTGCTTTGTAGTTTGGATTTGCTGGTTTTGAAGTCTTACTTTGGGGAAGATCTGAGCAATTACTTACTGCCTCCCATAAACACGTGAGAGAGCTGTGTGAATTTTCCCTTCTTTCACTTTCCGTTAGGCTCTGATTTTCCCAGTCAGTGAATAAAACCTGGTTAAATACGTATGCATGTTTATGTGCCCCAAGCTAATGAAGCTTTTACTGGACATATGAGTAGTGTAACTTCAAAGGAGCCTAACATGGACTTCTGTCAGGGCCATCCTTGTGGACTGTACTGGAGAAGGAGCCCTGGCGATCCCAGCCATTCAGTGCAGACTGCCCTGTGTCTGCACTGCTCAGGGTGGGCTGGCTGCATCCACCCTGCAGAAGTTTTCATCTTCTCCAGGCCTTTGCAGCTTTTTTGTAGCCCTGAGACATTGTTTTTGTTTATTGGTGGGGTTTTGGGGCTTGAAAAAAGGAGAGTGTTGCAACCTCTGTGCAACCTTTTGAGCTGAATCTGATGTGAGGACTTAGCAGTTGGGAGCTTAAAAACTGTGCATGCCTGGACCATGCACCAAAATGAATTTTAATAGAATGGTTTGGGTTGAAGGGACCTTAAAGATCATCTAGTTCCAGCCCCCCTGCCCTGGGCAGGGACACCTCCCACCAGCCCAGGTTGCTCCAAGCCCCGTCCAACCTGGCCTTGAACCCCTCCAGGGATGGGGCAGCCACAGCTTCTCTGGGCAACTTGGGCCAGGGGCTCACCACCCCCAGGGTGAAAAATTTCATCCTCAGATCTCACCTACATCTCCCCTCTTTCAGTGTAAAAACCTTCCCCCTCATCCCATGGCTCCCCTCCCTGATCCAGAGTCCCTCCCCAGCTTTCCTGGAGCCCCTTTAGGGACTGGCAGGGGCTGGAAGGTCTCCCCGGAGCCTTCTCTTCTCCAGGCTGAACCCCCCCAGCTCTCTCAGCCTGTCCTCACAGCAGAGGGGCTCCAGCCCTCCCAGCATCTCCAGGGCCTCCTCTGGACCCATTCCAACAGGTCCATGTCCTCCTTGTGCCGAGGACTACAAAGCTGGACACGGAGATCTTTTTTTTTTTTTTAAAGAGGTCTTTGTCCCTGGGGGTTGCTGAAAGGACTGACCGACCTGCTTGGGAGTTTGTAGTTGTGCAGGCTGTGACCGCTGTACCTTCCTGCCATTCCTGGCCACCTCCATTCAGTTCCTCTTCCACCACCTTTCAGTTTTGTTCCTCCACCTTTAACCCTCTCTGCCTGGCAGTTCTGCCTCCACCCCTGCCCGGAGGTGGATTTTGGCAGCAGCCCTGCGACTCGCCGGTGCTGCTGAGGCTCAGCGCCGAGTGCTGCCCAGGTGCAGCAAGTTCCCCACTGCGCCCTCGCATCCACTAGAGCTGCTGCAGCGAGAGCTTTCCACCAGCTGGAAAAGCCAGGGAGCTGTTTCCTTTATAGTCCCACTGGCATTAATATACAGAGTCGGTCTTGTCCCCAGTTTGAGAGCCCTCTTTTTTCATGGCCTGGTGGTTCCTCTATTCCCCTCCCCACCGCTCTGCTCAAACACTGGAGCTGCAGAGACTCTCCTCTTCTCCTGTCACTGCCCTGGCCATCTCCAGCCCTGCTACTCTTACTCCTGCCCCTCCTCCCAGAAGAAAGACTTTTCTAGACTTGTTGTTAGTTATTTTTAAGATGTTCTGACTGATTACTCTGCAAATATTTCACGTCCCCCCCTCCCGCTCAGCTTCCAAAAATTAGAGGTGCAGCGATTCCGCACGGCGCACACTGCTGATGAGAAGCAACTTCTTGCAGAGAAACTTTGACTTAGCAATTCCCATCTCTTTGAATGTCCTGCAAAGTTAGAGGCTCTTTTGGTACCATGAGAGCTGGTTTTGTCAGTTGCCTTCAGAAGGGACTTCACACGAGGAGATGTCTAACACTCTGGAAAGCCACAGGCGCTGAATAATGGTGAAACGGTCCCTGGGAAATGAACCCAAGAATTCCATGGGTAAACATCTGAGCGCTGGCCGTGCTGGCTAAAAATATAATTTATGTGTCTGGTACCTTCAATATTTCACACGGGCTGGAGACTGAAGAGAGATTGTATAAAGTATGCTGAGATAATACACATATATATGTGTCTGTGTACATGTGTATATATATATCATTGTGTCTCAGCAATATATATTTGTAATTAATTTTCTATTGTTCAAAAACAGGCTTGGTTTTGGCTTTGCTTAGAGACATCTTTATGTAGTTCGGCTTTAATCAAGTTGCTCATCTGCTTTGTACTTCCATTTTCCTGCCTGTAAAATGGGCACAGTGACATCACCCTTTTCAGGAACTGATGAGACATGTCAGAAACTTTTTAAAGCCCACAGAGGGGACTGAATGGAGGATGACAGACACATGCGATAGATGCTGTTATCACTGGGTGCCCTGATCCAGCAGTGTGGATCCTGACAGCTGCTCTTAGCAGAAAGAATTTCACTATTTGCTTATACTCTGAGACAAACACATGTAAGTGTATTCAAGCTTGTAATCTTTGCATTGCTGAAGTGGCTGAAGGCCTTTCTGCTGTGGCTGAGTTCAAATAGATCCTTCTGGGAAGGGAATCTAGAGCTACCAGTATGCAGCTGATAAAGCGGAGGGCTTGGTAACATCCTCACCACCTCTGTTTTATTGATGTGAAGAGCAGAGCGTTGGGACAGTGTTAATTATAGACACAGGATACAGCAAATAAGAGCAGCTGTATGACAGAAGGAAATACACAGGCATCACTTAGCACTGCTATCCTTTAATTAATAATTAGCCTTTCTGACTGTAGATGAGAATGTCTCAAAAGTGCCAACAGAGAGTTTCAACCCTTAGTAAAGCAATGAGACAAACCCAGCCTTGAGGAGTTAATTAAGGGCATTCTTCATCAGACCTAACCTCATCCGCCTGTTCTTCTGGCTTGAAACCTGTGCGGGTGACCTGTCCCTAAAGGCTTGGGTTGAATTTCCATCTGCAGAAGAACATGGTTGCAGGTTACCCAAGGGTCCCAGACTTGCATAAAACCACTTGGGCTAGAAAGGGAGATCACTGTAACCCAGGGCAAACAGGCCAGATGAGAATCAGCCAAGGCCTGGAGGGAAGCAGAAAGATGTAGTCAGACTTGTCCACAGACCAACAGCGGTATTTCTCCAATATGCGTCCGATGGGTCATGCAGTGAAAGAATCCCTTGTAATGCCTCTCCTGGGTCAGCTTCAGCGCTGGGAAGGGGCTCATCTGTTCCTCTTGCTGAACCCCTGCTGCATCTTTCAGGCTTGTGGTACTGGCCCTCCATAGGCCTGCCAAAGTGTCCTCAAGCAAGGTCTTGGTCTCACTAGGTCCATGACAGGAAGGCTACAGCGGGGGAAACACCAAAGGGATCTTCTTAGAAGTTGCCTCAGAAGTCCTATTTTATCCAGAGCAGAGAGTTTTCTCTCTTAAAATCCCAGACTTGTTGGCTTCAGTTCCTTGAGGTGTTTTTCAGGTTATATGTGAGTGATACCAGTCTTAAAACTCCTTTGCCCACGCAAGTATTAAATGTAATGCAGCCAAGCGCATAGTGCAGGAAATTGTCCACTTTTATATGTGTATCAGCATTCGAAAAACACGTACAGCACATTTGGGATCTCATTGCTCACACAGGTGAACCCTCACTTGTGTGATGGGACTCATGCGAACAAGAACTTTAGGAAGAAGTTCTTTCCACTGAGGGTGGTGAGACACTGGCCCAGGTTGCCCAGAGAGGGGGTGGAGGCCCCATCCCTGGAGACATCCAAGGCCAGGCTGGATGAGGCTCTGAGCAACCTGATCTAGTTACAGATGTCCCTGCTGACTGCAGGGGGTGGGACTAGATGGCCTTTAGAGGTCCCTTCCCACCCAACACAGTCTACGATGCTATGAAGTTTTTGCAATGGCAAAAAAAAAGTATACTCAGTGCAAGGTGAAAAACTAGACATACTATTTATGCACGTATAAATGTGTATATATTCATAGCCCAGTTCACAGAGATGGTAACTGGAAGCGCATTATACAAGTTATCATTCAGAATATCAATAAAGATGTCTGTATGGTGAGTGCTTAAAAAAAGAATAATTCCTGCAAAAATATGACTCAAAGGCATTTTCACTGCTGATACCATCCCCCCTCCCAATGCCTACGGGCTAAACTTAAGGTCAAGAAAATTGAGCCGAAAGGATGTATTTTTCTGAGAAAAGTTAGTGCCACCAGCGCGTGAGCTGTCTGGGAAGTGCAGCTCGTGCTCAACCATACGGAGGCACCGGGCAAGTCGCACAGGCGTGTGGTGCTGGGGCTACGCCTGCAGGCGTATGAGAACTTCACTCCCTTGATCTGAAGGAGTGACACTTCTGTCACAGTTAGTTGCACAAGATATTTTATTCTGATAGGATTTTTTGTTTTGTGTTGTTTAAAAAGTGCTAGCAAACAGCAAAACATGGAAAGCGCTTTTCTTACTGGTTCGGTAGAGATTTGGGCTGATTCACATGAAATAATGCACATTATAATGGCTACTTTTGAGGAAAAGACAGAAGACATGTCTCAGCTGCTCAGCCATTTTTAATCTTGTTCACAAAAAAAAATATATAAGCAATGGGATCTAGATTTTGCCTTTATTTGTACCACTGCTGAGCAATATGGCACAATATAGAATTAGGTATTGCTTTTTATTTTTCCTTTTTCTTCATTTGTAGGAACTGCAGGATTTTTAGTAAGTTTTTCCATTAGCTTCTCATTCCCAAGATGCTGCAGTTCTGGAAGTGTGACCACATGCAGTCGTTGCTGTCATGACTCTGGCTGAGGATGATAATAATTGCAATATTTGATCCTTGTGAAACTTGGGCTGTTATCTATTCCCATAGTGTTTCCTCTGGCACGTATTCTCAGGAAAATACTTTCTGGCACTGATTTCTATTAGATCGTGGAATAATCTTCTAAAGGAAGTGGCGGAAGGCCAATTGTTGATCCAATTAAAACAATGGTTAGAGATTAACCCCTTAACAGTTCCAAATCACATATGTAGCTCATTAAGTGCAGAAAAGCAAAGTATTTAAAGATACAAAGGTTAAAGCAACCTTAAACTATGGGTATCCTTTCTTCATAATTTGTAGGGATTATTATTACTATTTTCCCCCGATGCTCAGCTGATTTGTTATTAGTGGCAAAAAGTCTTGTAAATGAAGAAAATACTCATGTATGTAACATAAGCTAGCACCTAACATCGCACGGAAAGGGTGCTTAATAGAGCTCTATTGCTATATATACATTGTTATTAAAAAAAAGAGCTGTCTTTGTGACAATGGGGCTAAGTCTAAGGCCTGATTAGATGTTTTTTGTGTCTCCCCCCCCCCCCCCCCCCGCCCCGTATAGGCAAGCTCTGATTACTGGGAGCGATATCTCACCGTGAATGAATGGCATAGAGGGAGCTGCAAAGACAAAGAGCTGGCTTTGTCTGGTGATGAATTAAGATAGCATGTGGGTGGCTGGGTGGCTGGTGAATAGCACAGACTTCCTTCATCCTCCTGTCACTGAGCTTTTCTTGTGTTTTCATTAAAAAAAAAATGGGCTTAATCCCACGAACAATGAATTGAGAGCAAATTAGGGGGCTTAGAGAGAAAATAATGCTACATCAGTATCTTAATGGCGACTAAGGCGTTGTCAAAACTCTTGAAGGAAGCAGGATCTTGGCCTTGTGTTACTTTAATAAATGCATAGAAAAGCTGCTGCTGTAATGGCCATGATATACTTTCCTCTGATTTTGTGCTCTGTTATATCCATGAACATTGAAAAAGTCCTGGACTTGCAGGTATACTCCAGGAAATGATAAAATTTGTGTTGGATTAGTGATTCGCACTAATGTCCTCTCATGTCTTGCTGTGCCTGAGCTCTCTCCCTGGGCTTTTCCAGGTGGTCCCTGCCAGATGCCAAGTTTTTACTGCACACAGGGTGGCATTTCTCCACCCCTCTGCTCTCAGGCTGCTGGCAGGGTTGCAGCCTCCCGGGGCGGCTGGGGATGGATTCAGCACAGGCAAACGGGGCTGGGTCCTGCCAGGAGCCTGGGACAGGGGCTGGGGAGACGGCTGTCACACCAAACAAGATCCACTCCTTCCTCAAAGGTGCAAAGCATTTACAACAGGGTGCAAGTCACACAGGGAGGTTATCTACTACACCTTTGCCTTGCAAACATCCCACCTTCACCAAGTCTCCCCAGGAAGGAATTCTTGGCTGTGAGGGTGGTGAGCCCCTGGCCCAGGTTGCCCAGAGAAGCTGTGGCTGCCCCATCCCTGGAGGGGTTCAAGGCCAGGTTGGACGGGGCTTGGAGCAACCTGGTGTGGTGGGAGGTGTCCCTGCCCAGGGCAGGGGGTGGCACTGGATTGTCTTTAAGGTCCCTTTCAACCCAAACCACTCTGTGATTCCATGATTCCTTGCTGTTCTTGCCAGCTGGGCTGAATCTCCTTTTTCCAGGATGGGTGTCCCGTCCACATCTGCTTTGCTTTTCACATTTTTTGTGGGGAGAGCCTGAGGGAAAGCTACCCCTTGTGATCTTAACTCTTTTGGGGCCAGATACTGTCTGCTTTCTCTGTGTTGGTTTTTTTTTTTTTTTTACCTTTACTGTTCTCAGCCTCATCACTGTGTCCTTTGAGAGGGGGGGATGCATTGGGGCAGGCACAGACCCCACATGTTGGGGTGATGTGGGCATTACAAGTATTTTCCCACATTACTACTTCTCTGTTCAGGGCTATAATTCCTTCCTATTAGTCCAGGAAAGGAACATCTTATTCCATGAGGAGACCTGTGAGACGTGATGTCACAACTTGGCCTGAAACTGGGCTCACCATTGCATACTCATATTTTCTGTTTTTCTCAAGATTTCCCAACAGCTGCTTTTATTTGGCCTTAGGTTCTGCACATCAAATCCTAAGTCTGGATTTGCAGCCTGTCAGTCTTCCAGTTATATCTAGAGTCAAGGGCTTGATCAGTCATGCAACTCTTCGGCCCATAAAGTTCGTGTCTGACCTTGGGTTGGATGCTGGCTGTGCTGCTGCTGAACATCACAGCGTTCAAGTGCAAAGAGAGGCAGCAGAATACGTTTAGCCAAGGGGTGGATAAGAGGTAGTTTTTTATCTACGAATCCCAGCTGCTGCTGGCAGTTTACCTGGTTTGGGTTTTTTCTTGGGCCACTTCTAGCCCTGGATATCGCAGCTTGTGTGATAAAAGCTGGAGTGGCTTGGAAATTTCCGAGATTCTAAGAAATGTGTGTGTATGAAGTTAGTCAATATAGTTAATAAATTAAATATTTATTTATTTACTAACATGTTTACTTAATTACTGGAAATTTAATAACTAGTTGCATGTGCTTTGAGAAGCTACCACACCTTCCCTCCTGTGAAGGGAATGAAATAGTCCAAGCAGGTAAATCCCTCCTTGTACCTTGTACGTGGGTCATCCAGACCTGCATACCAACACCTCCCTCTCTCCCCCATGCCAGCAGCCGTGGTACATAGGTGCACTTTGCACAGTCACTGGTGGGACAGAGGTGGGCACCCTGGGGTGCTGCATTTCCAAAGCAGACGCAATTGCAGGAGACAGCAGAGCCCATCAGACCCGTTGCTCATCCTGGAAGTTGTGCTTAAGTTTTTGTGAGGGAGAGCATGGAAAAGTTTAAATCTGGCAGAAAACCAAACAAAACCTGACATTTCTTCTGTCTTGTCTGGGTCCTTTGAGCTAGAGCTTGCCACTTCCCAGCCTGGGCGCTGTAGGAGAGCTCTGAGCCCAGTCTCCCATGGCTGTACTTGGCTTTGCTCTTCTCCTTCCTGCAGCAGCTCCTGGCATTTCTTGCTCCCTCACCTGCCACCAGTCCTGTTTTCTGCAGAATAAAAGGCAGCACTGTATTGAATCCATCTTCTTCTTTGCCATGGAAATAGCTCATGGCCTTCTTGCTTCAGAACAAGGGAGGATCAAAAGAGAGAGAGAAGAAAAGGAAAATGCTTCGCCCCATTGGGATGTCATCTTCTGACCTGGTCTTTGCTCTAAAAGAAAGGCGGGGAATTTAGCCAAAAATTACAAGCTTGAAACTGGTAAACCAACCTGAAGGCTTATTTTATGCTTCTTTCTTCTGACCTTATGCTTTGTAGCAATATAGTTTATGGTTAATGCATTATGAACCAATCTGTGGATCCTCTTTTGCATACCTTAACAAATCAGACCAAAAACAATCCAAACCCACAAAACGTTGGCATGGATATTGTGTGTCCAGAGTGCATTGAGTAATATGCTGTAGTAGATAGCTGTTACCTCAGACACCTATTTGGTATAGAAGATAACGTGTTCAGAAAACAATGTTGGAGCTCAGGAGAGTTAAATACAGTAAAGGAAATTCATTAGCCTGATTCTCACTTGAGATCTGATACTGGAAATCAAAATTACCAAACCCCTAGATTTCCACCCCAGTCCGTGGGGCACCAGGAAAACCTCCCCGGCATTTGTTGAGGCAGTTTTCTGTCCTGTGTGATGGGAGAAGGTGTTTCTGTATCCTTTGCAAAATCCCGTGGGATCTCAGCTCCCTAAGCCCGTTCACAGTGTCACAGGTCGTATCAGAGGCACCTCACTGGCATTGACCTACCCTGCGCCGGAGACTGACGGGATGGAGCTGACGTTGAGTAAGAACATGAGTTTGGGCTATGGTCGTGGTAGGAACTTCTTTTATGTCTTGAAACATTCGTCATTTGAATCATGAAAAAGCAAACGGGAATGAAGGAGCGTTTGGGATGCGCTTGCTGTTTGGTGCTGCAGGCTCAGCGCCGGGCTGTGTGCGTGCGTGTGCCGGCAGTTCTGGTATTGCTCATTTTTACAGGGGAATTACAGGAATTATTCATGCTATTTTCCCCTGTCAAATTCTCTAGAGGATAGGAAAGGGAAAAATGACTAAAATAAGAAGACAAAACTTTTGCTCAACTTGCCTAAACGTGAATACGTTTTGTTTGTATTTTGCTGGTAACAGTTTAGTTGGAAAGATGATAAAAGGGCTTAACAGAAAAATCATCTTTGGTGTTGAACATGGACCTGCCCTTTGGATTGAAAACACTCAGCCCAGATCTCAGCATCTGTAACAAAAGCAACTTGTGATTATTTGATATTCTTTATAAAGTGAAATGGAAGTAAAGCAAACTTTGCTTTTGACAACACTTTCTGATATTTCTTGCTGAACCTCGACATCATTTTATGTTTGATTGTGCTGTAAATTGAAAATCAGTTTTCTTCTCTGGCCTTGTTGAAACCACAAGCTAAGCTAAAGGTTTAGAAATGGTCTTTAACAGGGATTTTATCAAGATGCAAGAAGGAAAAAAAAAGCCAGTTTAATTTTCATATCTCAGGAGGAATATGCAGTTAGAACAAAAAAAATCTTTTTTCCTTGCAAACTTTGCAAATTTGCTGTGCAGTCATCAGCAAAGGGATTTTATTCCCATCTCATGAAGCGCTCATTATTTTATCTGTCGGAAGAAGCGTCTCATCTGCATGTCACTTCGGCTGAACAGCAGTGTCAGTCCCTGCCGTTGGAGCTGGCAGACACATTGCCAGGTTGAAATGCTCTTCTGAGCTGACGCAAGCTTCAAAAGCGGAACCCAGGTGTTTCATTATTCCCCCCACTGCGGAACATGCCACGGCATTCTCCTTCCCCACAGCACGGCAGCCCGTGACACAATGGGACGAAGGTCTGCGCGTACGGTTGAAGGAGGGGTGCGAATGAGAAGTACTTCAGGGAAACGCGTTGAATTAATATGGCCGCGAAGTTGGGTTGTGGCCAAGGAATTTTGGGGCGGTTTGAATTTATTCCCACTGTGCCACAGAGAGCGCTTGGCCTTGCTTACGAAGCTTGATTCTTGGCCGCAACAAGCTCCACAAATGGGTAAAACAGGGTTAGCTGCCGCTGCTTTAATGTGCTTCCAGGTGCACCAGCCCTGAAAGCTGGGCAAGCTTGCTCGTTTCTTGGACTTCCTTGCCTGGTAAAGTCGTGTCCTCTGTCTCTCTGGGGTGAAACTCAGTTTGAACCTGCATTGCAAGTGTAAGGAAAAACATTTGTGGGGGCAGCGAGCATGAATTCGCCAGCGTGCTGCTCTTGCATGATGAAAAGAATATCAAGCGATTAACTAGCACATGGGAGCTGATGCACTGTTGGCTAGACAACTGGTGCTGATTCATTAGACTCTAATTACAAGTTATTTTTACCCATCCTCCCATCTTTACAAAGGGCTGCTTGGAAGGCAGTGTTGAAAGTCTTCCTTCATCCAGGCTTTGATAAAAGTCAGATGGAAGCCTGTCTGTCCTTCTTTGTGTTTATTTTTTTGGAAGAAGTACAAACCCGCTTTGCAGATGGAAGGGGCACCGCTGTGTTACTGAGAGCGGCTTGTTGACTTTTCGCTCGGGCTGGGATGAACTGGAGGGCAGGAAGCGTGTGCTGGCAATGTTTGCTCAACGCGTGTTTCCAAGGGAAAGTCCAAGTTTCGCTTCAAGTTCATGGGCGGGGGGGGGGGGGTTGATCAGTGAAATTGTATATTGGACACAGGATTTCAGGTCCCTGGTTTTTCTTTCAGTACTCTTCATGTGTGGTTCCTGTAATGATAAAGGAAGTAATTTATTAGCTGCCTCTCTGTCCCTTACTTTATTACCTATATCATGCAGTATGTATAATTAAGAGAGGGTCTGTGCCCAAAGTGACACGTTACTGTCCGGTTTATAGCAGCACGAAGTATGCTCAAGAGGAAGCATTTAAATCCCTTATTAGTGCCCTTACTCTCAAGGGCCAGGCTGCTTTCTAAAGACTGTTGTATCTGTTGTATTTTCCTCTGTACATAGCTTAATACCCTTTCACTAAGCACTGTCTCTAGTGATAAATTGCCCTCTTAAAAAATCCTGACGTGCCTGGATAAAGCCTCATGTCTGAGGATGAAACAGCATCTTGGTAACCCTGAGATTTCCGCTGTATGGGTGGGAATGACCTGCTTCCCTTCCTTACCTCGGGGTAGCGCTTCCTCACATCCTTTTACATCTAACGTGTCCAAAGGCCACAATAACAGACTAATATGTGGTGAACCCATGTGTACATAGAACAAATTTTCATAAGGAGGATGCCTGAACATCATATTTCAACAGCAAGGATTATCTTTCCCTTTAGCTCGCCCTTTCCCTTCAGCCTGAGGTCTGAGGGCTCTGAGGTGAGTTGATCCAGGTCCTGACCAACAGAGTGTCGTGAGGTTGCAACAGAGTGATGCTGATGGGGTAACATTTCTGATAGATAACAGTTATGATTGCTGGATCTTGTCAGGAGCTTTGGATTTCAGGCAGGAGTAAAAGGGGCAAACCATGGAAAAACTTGTTTTCCTACACTAGGACGGAACTCGTGTTTTTCCTACACAGGTCCATTGAGAAACCTGTCTTGGTGAGTTGGCTTGGAGAGAGGTCTGCAAAGTGGTTGTGACTGGTTCATGTCCAGCATCAACCAGAGCAGCAAGGGTTGTTCTGCTGCACAGCGCCTCCTTCTTTCCTGACTTACACGTCTCAAGAAGTCAGAAAACGATCACAGAGCAAGGAAGAGCTGGCTGACCTGAAGTGTGACCCACTGAACGCTCTCTGGAGGGCCTCAGGTCAGGCAGATGAGTGTGAGCACAACAATTTCACATGACTTGAGGAAGCCTCCCAATCTGGGATGGTTCTTAGACCACAGACCATAATTTATAGGTGATGATACATGGAGTCTGCCAAGTTTCCTCAAGCTTTTGTGGAAGATGGGAGGGATGTGGACCATTTATGGCATCTGTGAACCCCATCTGGAAAGGACGTGTTTTTTCCCCTCCCTGTCTTTCTGAGGGACTGGAGTAGAAGTGGTGGAGAGCATGTATGGAAGGACAGTAGAATGATGAGCCAGACAGGTTGTGCTGGTGCAACAGAGAGGTCCAACTGGAGCACTTTGACCAAATGAGTTGGGTGGGAGGCAGCGCTTCAGGAGAGAAGAAAGAGCTGAGGAGGAGGACAACCCAAAGAGCACAGGTGGTGCAGGAGACTCTAGGGGAGAGCTGGGTCTGCTGGTGGAGAGTAGAGCAGGGCTTGCTGGTTTGGACAAAGAGGAAAGCACAGCAAATACTGAGAATATGTATCCTTCTTCCTTGGAATTAACATGAAATTGAGAACAAGCCTCCTAACCCCATTAAGTAGTTCTGCAGAGAAAGCATGGTGCAGGCTTTTTATTACCTTCTGGAAGAGCACACAGCCAGACATTTGGCAAGAGGTTCCAGAAAATCACTAAGTAAATGCAAACTGCAGGTACCGTGTTAAAACTCTCAGTTCTCTGGTTCTTCCAAACTGCAGGAAAGATCTTTCAGTGCAGAAAAAAATAAATCATGAATAAATCTTCAATCCTCTGTACAAATAATGGGGCTCCCTAATGTGGCTTCTGCAAGCTTTTGGTGCAGGAAATGTTTCCTTTTGTGCTCATTTGATGCAGTCCATAACTTTTGGTATGCTGAAGGTTACAAAGGGGAAGGAGACCAAGAGCCCTCTCCTGGCACAGACTGAAAGGACAGCTGGAAAAATAGCACAGGCTAATGGGCTCGGGTGGGCAGGTGAAAGGAAGGCTTGAGCACTGAAGTAGGACCGAATGGCAAGCCACACGTTTTATTTATAACCGAAATATAAATATACTCCAGGCATAAATCTGGAGAGCGTATTCTGGGTAGGCCCATGTTGCAGGTGTGCAACACGGAAAGTGGGTTCGTCTTGTGGCTTCCCCCTGGGGTTCCCCTGCCTGACTGAGCATGGGCAGTGCAAGGGGGATGAGGGGAGGCTGGTTTACGTGGTTGATGGTAGACTGGCATGCTGTCAAGCCAACTCGCAAGAATTAGCGTAAACAGCTCAGCTAAGTACATTTTGGAGGAAGTTTTTGGAAGGCAGATCAAGAGGTACCTTTACGGTTTTACTGGACTTCCTTCCAAGTGTGCACAGCAGGTCTGGGAGAAGCATGGCAAGGTTTGCTCTTATCTCCAGACCACAGCCCCTACAGAGGCCTGCAAACTGAGCCCAGTTGCTGGGCTCATTCTCACGTCATAGGCATCAATATTGAGCAATTAATAGGCTACAATGATGTGGGACTTTGCCCTAGTCTTCTTCTGAACTCCCTTTTTAGCATTTCCCCATGGGCTTAGGATATCTCTTAGGCTGCATTTACAAAGTAGGGGGACAAGCTCAGGAGCTATGCTGGCAGGTGAGTCTGAGCTCTAGGAGCATTTCTTAGAGTACTTTTTACAGAGCTCAGTAACATCTCAGTGTTGTGTCTGGGATCCAGCATCTTCCAAGGCATGGCCAAGCTCTTTTCAATCCGTGCATGTGTCACTTACGGTCTAGAAGCCATTTGGACAGTGTGACTCACTGGATTCATAGAATCATAGAGTGGTTTGGGCTGGAAGAGACCTTAAAGAGCATCATCATCTCACCAGCCCCCCTGCCCTGGGCAGGGACACCTCCCACCAGCCCAGGTTGCTCCAAGCCCCGTCCAACCTGGCCTTGAACCCCTCCAGGGATGGGGCAGCCACAGCTTCTCTGGGCAACCTGGGCCAGGGGCTCACCACCCTCGTAGTCATGAATTTCTTCCTAATATCTCATCTAAATCTCCCCTCTTTCAGTTTAAAACCATTCCCTCTCTTCCCATGGCTCCCCTCCCTGATCCAGAGTCCCTCCCCAGCTTTCCTGGAGCCCCTTCAGGGACTGGCAGGGGCTGGAAGGTCTCCCCGGAGCCTTCTCTTCTCCAGGCTGAACCCCCCCAGCTCTCTCAGCCTGTCCCCACAGCAGAGGGGCTCCAGCCCTCCCAGCTTCTTCATGGCCCACCTGATCTGGCCTGTAATACGTGTTGTTCTTCAATCCTTCTGTACAGACGCTTGCATAGACATTTCGCCCCTGGCCCCCCTGACCTGCGGGACAAATTGTTTTGTAAGGAAATAAGCAAGAACACAAAGTCTGAAGGGCAGAAGTGTGCCGTCTTTGGTCCTGAGAGATGATATTCTAATGATACTAGATTCTGTAGACACTTGATTACTGGCATGAAGGTAGGAGATCTACAGAGTATTTGAGGTGGGAGCTTCTACAAACCCCAACTGAGGTTGAGACCGTTGTATAATTACTGTAATTCAAGTCTTGCCTATGCTTTATACACCTCACGTATGCGTAAACCCTAGATTTAGATATGACCCATGTAGTATGAGCTCTTCCGTGCATCCTGTGTTGTAACTCTCTTTTAAGAGCCAAAATACGCATGAAGGTGTGTTTATAAATTAAGTGTTCCCATTTGGAAAATGAGCCACGGGCTTTAGCTGTCTCAGTGCCGGGAAAGCCCTCAGCCTATGTACCACGAGCAGCATGCCCCTGCATGTGCAGAGCTGCAAAACGCCGCCTCCAAGATGGGAGCACAGCCGGGCACTCATTGCTCTTGGGGCTTGCAGGAGCCGGGGCAGAGCATCTCAGTCCTCCTCCAAACTTCACATCCCCTTCTGCCATGCAAAAGGAAGCTGGGAAGGAGAGGTGGACGTATCGTCTGTGCGGAGGTGATGGCCTCAGGTTACCTCCCAAAGAAATAATGCCTGTCCCTCCTGTCCTCCTCACTGCCAGCATCCCTGGGCGCAGATGCTGGCTCCCCCCGTGCCTCCCTCCCTGGCACACGCGAGTGCTCTGAGTACGGTCGTTTGCAAGCGCAGAGGTCCTGGAAAATGTGAGGTAGTGCGAAGGAAAATGAATGTGTTGTCAAAGTAAATAAACAAACAAGGAAGGATACTCTCCTGATGGCCCGGGAGGGCTGGGAGAGGGCCAGGGCTGCACCATGGAGCATCCCAGCCACATAGTTTTGGTCTGATGTGTTGCATGGGCTCTGGCCTCGTGCTGGCACCCAGACCGTGCACTGCGAGGATTAGGTTACAAATTGTCATACAATTTTGGTGAAATCCATGCATATTACAGACGTCTGTGTTACATTATTATCCCTCCAGATCCTATAGACATTCTTTGGTGCTCCTTTGGGGCATCATCTGTGCTGCTAGTTCCCATAACAACTTGTGAATTCATCATTCCAAAGCTGCTTTTTTTTAAAAAAAAAAAAAAAAAAAAAAAAGCACAAATTCTCTTGTCTTTTGTCAGCTACTGAAGCATTCGGATCCCTGGCAGCCTGCCGCTTCTTTTCTCCTCCTCTTTTTCTTGTTTTTCATGAAAAGAAATCCAGGCATACACTTCGAAGGGCCATTACAATTATTTTTTAAAGAAAAAAGCATTTTACCTATGCAGCATTATAGATGCTGGGCCTTGGTAAACATTTAAAATTGAAAGAGTCGTAGATTAAAAGAATTATATGTATTGGGCGCTGATTTAGTTGATGTATTAGTCTCTTTAGCATCTCTCTGACAGGTCTATTTAGAGCTTCCTTTTCCTCTGGCCTTCCTCAGGCAATGACACTCATTACTCTCCGCCTGTCAGTCAAAAGGAGTTATAATAGAGCTTAAATGGGTCTCCTGACACAATGCCCTTGTAACAGTAAAGGAGTGATAAATACCAACAATACCACTCCTACCTGTGGGTCCCTTGGGAGGGGGCAGGCAGCATCCCCGGGCTGCTCTGGGTGCAGGGACCCCTTCTTGTTCCTGCCCTGGGGTGATGGGTTCAGAGGAAAGAGGTTGGGGGGTTTTTTTGGTTGGGTTTTTTTTTTTTTTTTTTTTTTTTTCCCCCTGGGAGTTAAGGAGTGAGGGGAAGGAATTGGAAACTATTGAGGGAGGTGGAAAGACTGATCTTCTAAACACCGAGGCAAGGAAAATCGTGATTGTGGTGAACTGAAATTGGTATGTCGAGAGTGTGGATCTAAACCACGGTAAGTGAGCACAGGGAGATGAGGCTCGACATGGGGCAGGACAGGCCCGGAGGGGGTTTTGATGTGAGTGTATAAAACACTGCAGCATCCTCAGGGAGGAAGGCACTTTTTAAAGCGAACATTTGGGACCACACTGAGTGTTAGCATGGAATAAAAATTATTTAACTGGTTAGAGTTGAGCGCATCTGTTACTTTCAGCTCCTGAAGTTCTTTGCCCTCACTAAGGTTTCCTTGCCCAGGTATTTATCAGGTTACTTTTAATTCACCACCTTGTTGTGCCTCGGTCCTTAAGGATGGTCCTATTTGGGTGTGCAGCCCTACGTGCCGCTCCTTTCCTCCTTCTTTGAAGAAAGAGTGCACAAAAATGCAGTGAAAACTGCCATAAGTTTAGCCGTACAGATGCTTAGGAACATCAGATGTGACTTCGAAGCTATAGATAGGCAAATTCTGCAAATGTTGGCACCCAAGTAATTGGAGCGATGTCATGCACTTGGTCACCGCAGCATCTGTGCTTGTGCAGACAGGCCGCTTTGAAAAACAGAGGTTAGGGACAAAACCTGAGCTCTGGGCGGTTAATGACTGTGCTAAATGAGTAGCCAGGCTAGATTTTAATGCAAGGGTCAGTCTGTGCCGTTAAAGAGTTAACAGCCCGGGGAGAAAAAGCCTGAGTTTGTCTGAGGACCATTTATCCGCCGATCTGTCAGTCATCGGCATTCCTCTCTGCTGAGCAGACCCCGGGTTTGGTGCTTTTAAGGACAATGAACTATTGCTTAGGAGGAGAAATATTCCCATTTGAATTAGATTATCTGACAATTTAAGTGCAATTGCATGAAAACAACATTAAAAAAACATTAAGATATTCTAGATAATAGGTCAGCCTTGACTGATATCACATAGCACTAGCCTTGGTTGCTTGGCTTGCTCCGCATTGTTCGTCAGCCATCCAGGAACAGAATAAGGCAGAAGTTCTATAAAACTTACCCAAAAAGAAAAAAAAAAAAAAAAAAAAAAAAAAAGAAAAAAGAAAAGTACATTTTCATGTATGTAAAACCCGGTTCTTGCGCATAATAGAGCAAATTAAGCTTGTGGAGCCAGCCGTAATTTTGGCATTTCTCAACTTTGCAAATAAACATTCTTTAATTAAAGCTCGTCTCTCACTTCCGATGATTTTTTAGAGAAAGCAAACAGCGGCAGTGCTGCGTTGGCTGCGGGGCCGGCAGCCTTCCCGTCCCTGTTGCTGAGCGCTCTGCGTCGCTGCTGCTCTGCGAGAAACTGGTTGCACCAGCGAGTCGTCCCCTCGAAGCGATTATGGGGGTACGCGACTCAAATCTGCTAATTACCTGAAACAGCTCTTTACCAGGCAGCACAGCCCTGGTAGAAACCAGGACTCCCTGCGGGGAGGGGTCCAGCAGCACCAGCAAAACTGGCTGCTGCCAGAAGCAGGATGCGTCTCACTGGGTGGGATTTGCCAGATTTAATCCGAATCCTGGAGTCTGTTCCCAGCCGTGCCAGACCTGATCTTACGCAACTTTTCTGCTATCTTATTTGTATGAGTTTTGAATTATACTTGCCTCGCTCTTAAGATCAATAGGAGACATTGCTCAATATTATAGCCAGCGGAAATCATGGCATTATCACGGGTTGCTAGAAGAGCTGGGACTAGAGCACGTGGAAGTGGGCTCCTATAGTCCAGTGCTCCTTTTTAAGGAGCTATTGCATTTTTTTGCAAGCTGGGCACGATCACTGTGCCTCCCCGCGAGCAGGGTACGTGGGCTGCAGCAGGGGATTGAGTGCCCCAAATTCAGTTGTAGAAGACAAGGAGGGACTGGAGACTTTAGCCCCAAGTAGGTGCAGATGACAATGTTCAGGTGCGTGTACCTTGGCGAAATGGAGTGAATTTTCATGGGAGCTGTAAAGATCTCCTTCGCAAATCCAGGACTTCTGCCATGAGAAATTTCCAGTTGGAGGGGGGAGCTGAGAGGGCTCTGTAGAGAAGTGGTTGAACAGCACAATCATTTTTACTTGGGGTAAGGCATTTTATTTTTCATTTGCTTTTTGACTCTGCTGCTAAAATTATTATTCCGGTAGGACTGAGTTGATCCTTACTAATTTAAGTGTCTAAAATAAAGTTATAAATGAGCTGTGTTTCCATGAGTAAGATTCCCATTCAGCATTGCAAGGTTTATTTCAAGGCAGTGAAATCATTACCAGTAAGCAACTAGTGTGCTTTGAAAACACTGAAATCATTTAGTGATGATAATTAAACACGAGGAGCTGCTTTAAGAGCTAGTATAGATTAGTTCAGCACACTGAAAGTTTTGCATTTATTTACGCGTTGCAAGGGGAGCGTGTTGTTAAGAGAACAGCACAGCGAGATCAGCCTTTAAAGAGTCTCTCCCCTCTCATTCATGTGATTTATGCACCCAGCTTCCAGTGACGGGACCGGCTCTGATGGGTTACACCTCTGTAAACCTGCCATAGTCGACTGTGACATTTTCCTGATACTTCCCCCCACCCCCCAAATTTAAATCAACAGCTTTAACCCCAGTTTTACCTCCTCAACTCTAATTTAGTCTCAAGCATCGCCCTCGGGAAATTTCAATCTTAGGTTTTTCAAAGGTTACCCAAAGTATCAAGTTATTGGATTATATTCTGTGAGCGGATCTGGGGGGAGCAGGGAAGAAGTGTGATCAATATCTGTGTCCTCTGGAGTTTTATGAAGAAATCCTCCCAGGGAATAATTTAGCCTCTGATTTTGCAGAGTGTTTGGCATGGCTCAGGGTTATCTGGAAGTGCTCAGCATCTCACGGATCGCGGAGCTGGATGTGAATTTGGCCGTTTCACTGTTTTATACGGCTTTTCAGTGCCACAGCATAATACTTAACAAAACTGGGCTTTGGACAGTATTTTTAGCTTGGGATGGGGCTATTCCCAGTGCGAGCCAGAGATCCCAGACAGTATTGTATTTGCGGGTTTTGTTTTTCCTGAGGAATCGCGTATCTCTTCGTTCTTCTCCCGTTACCAACTGGCTTAGTTCAGAGAGACTCTTCATGGCTCCCAAAGGTTGACTTTAGGGTTGTCGTTAGTTTGAGATGTTATTGGCAGCGGGTTACAGGAGTTACCGCCAAGAAACATGTTTAGGCATTTGGATTACTCTTGTAAATTTTAATTAATCACTTTGCTGCTGTATAAGGCAGCGCTGTAACACATACTTAATGCTCAAGTATTCAATTTCTTACAGCAACATTGCACCGCGGGTTAAAAAATAAAGCTGCGGGGTAACAAATGTCCACATTCATGATGGTTTTATTTGTGAAGGGTCTTTCTAAGTGCTCTCTGTGCCTGGGGGGTGGTAGGTCAGGGGTAGACAGCAATGTACCTGGGTGGTGTTGCCCCTGCACTGCGGGGTGAGCGGGGTGGTGATGGGTGCTCTGCCTCCGCTCCCGCTGACGTCGCTCCAGACGGTCCTTCAGAAATGTTGTCATCTCCTGGCACTCTCCAGATAGCTAAAATTACCCGGTCAGCTGTGTGCAATAGTGGTCTGGCTCCTGCCCAGAAGTGTGAGGTTGGGGGGGTTCTGTTTTATAGGAGTCCAGACTTTTTGGGGGCTGCCTGATGTCTTTAGTCTTTGTTTGTTTGCTTTAACAGAAGGCTAAGCATAAAAAAGGGACAAAAATAAGAGTGGATGTTGTTTTGGTCAGGTCACTGCTGCAAATCGCCACCTGCAAGTTGGTGCTGGGAGGTGTGCGGAGCATCTCTCATCACTCCCAGCCTCCGAGCAGCCCGGCCCCGTGCGGAGCAGCACCTGCGGGGTTGTCCATCCCCATGGGCTGCCCCGAAGCTGCCGTCAGCCGCGGCGGGGGTGTGCGATGCTCTTTCCAGACACCTTCTTGAGCACCTGCAGGGATGCTCCAGATAAAGGGATTGGGGATTCAGGGTACATGGTGGAGTGCCCACGCGTTCCCTATAGACACAGATATCTGCTTTTCTTTGCAAAGAGGTCTGTGCAAAGCCCACGTGCCTTTTGAGTAATGTTGAAGTGTTGCTGCAGTCTGAGAAACTGATAAGAGACTTCAAGTGGTGAAGGGGATTTCTGGTGCTTTTCCTTTACATGAAGATGAATTTTACAATTAAAAATGCTTTCTGTTTCCAAGGTTGTTAACGTAGCACTTTGCATCAACAATAAATGGAGTAAATCACAAAAAAGAATTAAAATAGTCTGTATTGACTTTAATTGAGCCACAGCTGTACACAGTAATGTCTGACCTTGTAGTATAACAGTAAAGTTTGTGGGTGCTAATAGGTGTGAGCTACGTCCCTGAGATGGTTAGAAAAAGAGGAGGCAAACTCCAAATAGCAGGAATGGTGTGAACACACTGTCCTCAGGTTTTGTTTGCTGTCTTTGATGATGTAGATGAGGTTCTTGCTGGAAAAGGGATTTGCAGACTGTGATTTGTGTCCTGCTAGGGGTAACCGGGCTATCGCCAGAGCAGCCAGTGCTGCGTCTCGCCTGTGCACGGCCCGGAGCTGCCGCTGCTGTCGCTGCTGCTGCTGACATGCCCAGGGAAACAAAGTTTGGAAAGTCCTGCTGCAGAGCGAGCACAGATGAAAAGAATCAGCTTTGCCATTAAGGAATATGCTGGGGAAAGGAGCTGCTAGAAATCCAGGCCTCAGAGATCGGATTCACTCCTCCCGGCAGGAGCTGGTGCTCGGCAGAGCCTTACGAGCGATTTCTAGGGCTTTGCCCAGCCTAGTGGTAAATGCGCTAATGGGTCTGCTACCGCTTTCCTTGGGAGATGTTCCCGTCTTAGAGGTTTCTCTTCTCTCTGGTAGCTTGTTTTTGTAGTACTCAGGCTAAATTCTCCTTTTCATAATCTACTCCGTTAGGAAAAAACACTCCCTAGATAATTTCTTTTCAATCCGGTGTTTACACCCATCAATTACTTGCAGCCTTTTTTTTCCTTCTGCCTTTTATTTTTCTTTTTCTTTTTCTTTTTTTTTTTTTTTTTTTTTTTAACTGAAGTGAAACATCCAGATTTGCCTCCTTTAACTTCTCCAAAAAGATCAGTGCTTCCAGACTCCAGGCCCTGTATTGCTGACCCTTGGACACGTGGTAGTTTGACCACATTTTTTAGCATGAATCCCTCACCCGAAATGGGCTTCTGGACCAGACCGGAGTTTTTGTGTTACAGCCCTGTGCAGAGGATGCTGTGGAATTGCATCACCCTGAGACATCTGGCCAAAAACCTCAGTAAAGGGATGAAGGACATATTTTTGCTGCTGCCTTGTTCTTGATGCTCTGACCCTGGGTACCAGTGCAGTCAGGGGGTGGCTCGACATCCCAAAAGATATACTGAACCTTTTTTTTACCCAGATATCTCATTATGGAGCCTGCCACCAGAGACTTTACAAGTATTGTGATTTCCCGTGATTTTGCCCTGCTCTTTCTGCAATGGCTGTGTGGATGTTCTTTCACTTCTTTCTTTTTTTTTTTTTTCTTTTCCTGCCTACTTTTGCGTGAGAGTTTGATGGGGGGACTGACAGAGGCTCAGCACATCCTTCCAGGGGTGGAACAACATAAGGGTCGACTCTTGCAGCGTGACAAGGCTGTGATTTTTTTTTAATTTCTTTTTTTAAACTGAAAACCAGACTTTGCAGCCAGCCTTATTACTGAATACCCTAGTCCTTCTGGGACCATGCACCCTTGCCCGCTTAGTGCTGCTGTAGCTGCCGGCTCCGCTCCACATCCCGGAGCCTGGCACTCCAACCTCTTGATTGACATCTCCGTCTCCAGCTCTGATCTCATATCTTGACCATCTGCTTCTTCTGGTGGTCTCCGGAGGGTCTGCCAATCAGCAAAGCAGGCTCAAAACTTGCAGGCAAATGGGTTAGATTATTTTTGGACCTTCCTTGCAGCCATCTGTTTGGGAGGGAGCCATGAGCTTGTCTTACCCAGCTGGGTTAAGGTGCTGTGGCAGCCTGCAAGGGAGGAGGAAGCAAACAGGATAAAGAAAATTACCCTCTTCTTAAGGAGCTGAGTCAACTGCGAGATGGCATTGAGCTCTCAGCCAGCAATTGGCACCAGCAGTGAGATATCGGGATAGTTCCCGGTCCCCGTCGGAGCTGACTGTTGCCTTCAGATGACACCAGGCAAGGCAGCAAGTTTGGTGTGACTTCGAAGCTGACTCGTGTTGCCCGTGACAACCTGGGTTTGAGTCTATTTTACATGCAGACACATGCACACGTGCATATGTTGCTATAACAACCGCCCAGGACTTTTAAAAAATGTTGGACACTGTTTTCCAGGTTGCAAAGCACCTAAGTTTTGCTGCAATCCAGGAGACAAACAGCTGCCTTCAGTCTTTTTTTTGGTGTGTTTTGTTTTCCCCTAAAAAAAGCACTAAATCAAGTGCGCTAGGCAAAATGTCTGGGTTAATTATATAAAAAGAGTCTGTAATGCCTTACTAGGAAAAGAGAGGCTTGTGGGGCTCTGTCTGCTCTTCTGGTGTTTGAACCAGCCCAGTCAGTTCATGGTGGTAAAGGTGGGAATGTAAACGGCTGGGTTTGGTGTCCCCAGAACATCACAGTTAAATAATGCCACCAGTACAGCCACTGGTGTCACCAGGTAGCAGTAAATCAGAAGTTGTGGATGAAGATTCTGACCTCTGCAGCCTCTGACCCAACGTCATCCAAGCTAATACTGTGACCTGCGAGACAGTGATCAGATAAGGGTGTGAGCAGGGGATGTGAACAGCAAAGAGCCCGTATCAGTTGTTGGAAGCCCTTCACTACAGCTGCAGACTCTGGGTAAGGTACTTGCGATATCAAGGCAATAGCATTTGTCTCCTGCGGCAGGCTCAATACCAATACTCTGTATTTTTCCCTTTTTTCTCTGAGTGATGGGGACACTGAACAGTGTTCTCTTCCTAAAAAAGGGTTTTCTTGCAGGGAAAGGGGAAAGCGGGAGCGGCAGAGCTACCAGACAGCATGTGTTTCGCAGGATATGCCTGTGTGCGATAGCCCTTGTGTGCTGGTCTCCATCTTGCACGCGTTTGAAAGCGAGCCTTGCCCATAAAACAAGCCCCGACGGAGGGGAGGGAGTTCTGGTTTCCCCTCGTAGGCAGCGCTTGGTTTTTCTGTGCAGTTCGTGACCCAGCCTGCTGCTGGGGCCGCATCCTGCCACGCAGGAGTGGGTGTCACTCCATCGCACCGCCAAGTGAGGTGACACAGAGGTTGCAGAAGGTCACTTGGGGCAGAGCTCAGAATAGAGCCCCAGACCTCACCTGGCACATTTCGGTGTCCCCTTGCTCACAGCTCCCCCTTGGCGCAACCATCCACTGCTCCGCGTTGGGTCCTGGGGCTGCGTGGGATCTTAGGCAGTCAGATAGGAGGCATGCAATGCTGTTTCATCAACAGTTGTTAAACTTGCTAGCAAGATTCACGTCCTGTCACTCCTAAAAGTGACATACAATTCTTCACATGTTGATTTAGTGGACAAAGTTTGTGCTGGATCCTCATATTCCAAGTCCAAACCCATTAAGTAAGGGAAGAAAATATCTTGTGATCTTTAGTACAAACACCAATGTCTGGGATACCAAAGACTTTTTTTCCCACCCAGGTGCTATGCTGAGAGAACGGAGGAAAAAATGCTTTGGATATTTGTTTAGGATTTCAAGATTTGTGATAGTCCAGAACCAGCTGCTGCAACTAGATCACTGAAGGTCTAGAAATCCCAGAGGAACAGACGTGTAGGCAGTAGGGATCTGTGCAGTCTGAGAGCACTGGTTAAGCCGGATTCATCTCGCTGGTGCTGGATCCCTTGTGGAGGTCCTGCAAGGAGATATGACTGTGGTGGTCTTCTTGGATGGGATGCGGGAATGTGATGCGCGTGTTCAGTACCAAGTGGTTGGTACCAAGTGGTTGATACCTCCTGGCATCAACCATGCTTTTTAATTTGTATGAGGACTCTTCCATGCTTTCAGCACTTCCAGTGGGTTTATGTTGCAAAATGCTGTCTGCAGACATGGACTGGGACGCTAGTAGCTGTTTCATCGTTCTGTTTTGTAGGTGATGGTGGTCTCCCATTAGCACTTGAGACTTAATGCTTGATTACAGACTGAACAACCGCGGGGGTTGCTTTGTGTATATTCAGAGATGGGGTCCCAAAAAGGTCAGAATTTGATGTAAACATGCACTATTCCAGATTTTCCAGCGCATGCCCTTACCTCTCATGGCTGACTGGAGACCTCAGAACCTACCTGAGAAAATAAAGAGCTTTTCATCCAGAGACAACCAACCTGAATCCACCTCAAACTACAAATTATCCTTATTTATGGATTGGAGATGGCCTCTATGCCCAGAAACCATTGTATTTTGCTCAAAGTGGTGGCTCCCAGAGAAAAGCCCTGAACCGTGTTGGTTCTGCAGACTGACCTGCCTTTGAGGCAGGCGGTGTGATGTACTGGCACGGCAGCGCTCACGGGAGGCTTGTCCTCATAGACAGCTCTGCTTGCCAGGCCAAAGCTAAGCTCAGCTTTGACGTGCAACTTCTTCTCCAACGTACAAATTAGCTCATTAAACACTTTGCATAAGATACACAGGAGCTGGCAGGGAGGGAGAGGAAATCAAACCCGCTCACGCTTTGTTCACCTGCGTTCAAAGTCATGAAACCTTCCTGAAATGATTCATCCCAAGCCGCAGGCTCCGGAGCCCGGGTTTGCCTTCTCCAGAGCTGCTCCACGGACAGGGACAGGCTGCTGAGCTCAAAGGAAGCTTTTTAGCTGCAAAATTGTGCAAGCCAGCGTGTTCTATTTCTGGAGCGTGCTGTAATGTATGCGTCTAGCCTGGCTCTCTCCAGCAACGGCCAAATGTTTTTCAAGCAGTAAAGAAGGTAAAATAGAGCAACGCTGTACTGGAGCCAGATTTTCCACGCGTTCCCCGAGCAGATCCTGCAGGAGCCTGCACGTGTGCTCGCAGACCCATAATTAAATGCGTCGGTCACCAGAAGGATGGAGCAGGGGGACCGGGGACCTCAGCTTGGCAGCTGGAGGCGGTTGCGTTGCGCTGTGCCATGGTCCACGGTGGCGCAGGCAGCACGTGTGCTCCGGGACTGGGGCCAGCAGAGCCTGGACTGGGGCGAGGGTTGTCACCGCTGAGTGAGCAGGGGGAGAGAACTGGCATGGAGAAGGAAGCAGCACAGTGTAGTCATACATCACCGTCATACATCACCCCACCTGCAGTACTTGCAGCAGCCCCCCAGTCTCTGCTCGCCATCCGGAGGGGAGTCGGGATCCTTATCGGGGCCGCAAAACTATCACGCAAGGGGCATGTCTGCCTGCTGCGGCACGGTGCCGTGGAGCAAGGGCTGAACTGGCTCGTTAGGGGACTGGAAGCTGTTATGGTTTGAGGAACCCACAACAATTTATTGCCGTTTAGACAATTATTCTCTCACCCGATGACCCCGCCCCGCCGGGAAGGGGAATTGGGAAAAAAACAAGGAAACCTGAGGGCTGAAATATAAACAGATTTAATAGAATAAGACTAAATAATTAATGTTAATAATACTAAAGAGCCAGTATTGATCCTGATACCAATATAAAATACACAAGGACTATGCTCAGCCCATTCCATCAGCAGAAGCCGTGCGCTCCCCGCAGGGACAGCCAATGTGGGACCCTGAGAGTGCTGCGGCTTCGGGAGGAAGGGAAGGGCGCAGGGTCCAGCACCGGGGCAAGGAGTTCTTGGGATGGCAGCCATCAAGAGAGAGAGAGAGTACTCCTCAGCAAACTTTCTAATTCATATTGAATGTGACATTCATGGTATGAAATATTCCTGTTGGCAGCTTAGGTCAAGTGCCCAGGTCTCGCTCCTCCTCATCCCCACACCTGGCAAGCTGGAAAACACTGAGACCTTGAAACCTACTCACCATAGCTGGCTATAAAGTAAATATTTTCACAAATTCAGACACTAGAGTCTTCTAAAAGTGCAGTTTTCCCAAGCATTAGAAAAGAAATTAGTCCTGTGTCACTCAAACCAGGACAAAGCAATTACGGCGACGTCAGTGTGTTCCTTTGCTGATCTTCACATTGCTGCTTCTGGGGAGGCAGGACTTGCCAAGCCGGTGCTGCACGAACGTGGCCCGACAGCTTTTGGGTCTGGAGTGAGCTGATTTGGGGCTGAGTGGTGCATCTCCGCATGGCCTGCTGAGCCCTGCAGCGTGCTTCGTGATGCTGCTGTCAAGCAAATGCCACGGTATCACTGCGTATGTCAAGAGGCCTTCGGCACAAAGGGGCAGTTGCAAGGGACTTAGTGTGGGTAGCATCACCCTTTGGCCCATTTGACTGGTCTCCAGGACCCTGCTCAGGCTAATCCTGCTGAGCGGGGGGTCTCACCCCTGCAGGATTGCAGCTCCCAGTTGAAGACGCACCAGAAGATGGAACCCCCCTCCCAATACAGTCCCTTCCTCACCCTCTCCCGTCCTGGGGAGCATTCGATCCTCACCTGCTCCACCAATGCGGCAGCCTGCTATATAATTCCTCCACTTTTGGGGAAGTGGGGCAAGAAAGGGGTGATGCCAACCAAGGGGAAGAAGAGATGGAGAGATGGACCTGCCTGCCTTCCCCTGGGTGGTGATCAGGGTCACCCACTGTCCCCCTTGCTGGATGGTGCCACTCAGAGGAAAGAAAAGGGAAAGAAGGAAGGAAAACAGCACAAACACGGGCTGTGGACTGTGCAGAAATAATGCAGGGTGGGATCTTTCTGCATTAGCCACAGCTCAGCAGATTTTCGCACACAGACGTGGCAGCATAGATGTCGCCTTGTTGCCCTTCTGGAAGCTGGCATCTATACGGGACTCCTCATATCGCTGAGCACTCACCAGCCGTCTTTGTATTCACTGCCCTGGAGTTTTATATGTGTGGAATGAGAGAGCAACGAGTGTTTTCTGGTGTTTTATGAACACTGCTGGCTCTCCAGGAGCAGTGTGGGGGCAGCTGGTGCAGAACATGATGGAGATCTGAGCTGGGACTTTATAGATCTCTGCAAGACCTTAGGTAAATTCATGTCTGGGAGAGGGACAACAGAGTCCCTTAACAGAATTTAGCAGAAAATGGGATGTTTGTTTATCGCACGTTCTTCAGGAATTAATTATGCCGTGCCCATGGTGCTGTGTTCTGGTGCTAAAACCAACATTTACTCACAACGTCTATGGGTTGTTAAACTGATTTTTTAGAACCTTTTGGTCTTTGACCCTTGTTAAATTAAAACGACATTTTCTTGTAAGACAGTTTCAAGATTAACGTATAAATGTTTTTTTTCTTTGTCAGTCATTATTAGATAGGGTGTTTTATCTTCATTAGTGCCTTTAGCCCTGGTTCACAATGATTTAAAGTATTCTCAGTGTTTGTATTCAGTTCTGTCCTGCTATTACATTTATTTGTGCGTATGTGCTTTTGCAATAACATTGTACAGAGGTTTTTTTTGTAACTTCATACTAACTCTGCATCTGCATGTGTCTGCCAATATGCTTTCAGGAGAAACCACTAATAAGGATACACATTTAAAATTATCTAATCTAATTGCTGGCAGCAGAAGGCATGGTGGGGAAGAGTTATGAGGAATTGCTGGATGGCCTAACAGTTTTAGTTCCATTAAATCCTCAGAGTCGGACCTGTCTCTAGTTATTTCCTCCTGTATGATGAGAAAAATGAATTTAAAGAGACAATAAGAGTAACCAAGAATGGTGTATCTGAAGGACCTGGAAGAAGCGTGGTGCTGAGGGCAGATCATGGGAGCCATGCGGGCTCTCCACTGGGGTCAGTGCAGCCCTCCCTGCCTCAGTTTCCACATCAGTGAAATGGGGCTAATCACTCGCTTGCTTGTCTGAGATTACGAGAATTAACGGTTGACTATAAAGTGCCCAGAAATCTCCAGCTAAAAGGATTCACACAAGGGAAAAGCTGCTTTTCTTTCCACGTGCTGGTGTTTTGCAGGCTGCAGTTGCTCCTCTCGCGCTCGCTCGGGTGCCCGGCCGCCCTGAGGATCCGCAGCTGAGGATGCTCTGACCCACCACGGGGACGCTACCTGCGGTCACTGCCGCTGCCGTCCCCATGTGTGGGGCTGCTGCCCATGGGGCTGAAGGTGATTTCATTAGCGCTGCCCAACAGCAGCTTCCTTGTGCTGCCTTTCTTTCCTGCATCCAGACAAATTATAAAAATCTTTGTTCTTTAGCTCTGCTTTAAGCCAATCTCAACCTTTTGAATTTTTTTTCCCTGGATATCTTCCCATAACCTGTTGTGAATTTTAGTTTTCTATGAATGAAGCCTCCATAATCCAAAGGGAGATGATGAGGGACCTGCTCCAATACCTGGACATACACAAGTCTATGGGGCCGCATGGGATCCACCCGAGGGTACTGAAAGAACTGGCGGAAATGCTCATGGAGCCACTTTCCGTCATTTACCAGCAGTCCTGGCAAACTGGGGAGGTCCCAGGTGACTGGCGTCTAGCAAATGTGACACCCACCAACAAGAAGGGCTGAAAGGATGATCTGGGGAACTCCAGGCCTGCCAGTCTGACCTCGGTGCCTGGGAAGGTCATGGAACAGATCATCCTGAGTGCCATTATGTGGCACATGAAGGATAACCAGACGATCCAGCCCAGTCAGCATGGGTCCATGAGAGGCATGTCCTGCTTGACAAACCTGATCTCCTTCTATGACAAAAAGTGACCTGTTTGATGGATGAGGGAAAGGCTGTGCATGTTGTTTACCTGGACTTTAGTAAGGCCTTTGATATGGTTTCCTACAGCATCCTCCTGGAGAAACTGGCTGCCTGTGGCTTGGACTGGAGAACTCTTCACTGGATTAAAAACTGGCTGGAGGGCTGGGCCCAGAGAGTGGTGGGGAATGGAGTTAAACCCAGCTGGTGTCCAGTCACAAGTGGTGTTCCCCAGAGCTTGGTATTGGGGCCAGTTCTCTTTAAAATCTTTATCAGTGCTCTGGACGAGGGGATCAAGTGCACCCTCAGTAAGTTTGCAGAGGACACCAAGTTGGGTGGGAGTGTTGAACCTGCTTGAGGGCAGAAAGGCTTTGCAGAGGGATGTGGACAGGCTGGATCGATGGACCGAGGCCAGTGGTGTGAGGTTCAACAGGGCCAAGTGCCGGGTCCTGCACTTGGGCCACAACATAATAGAGAAAAATGTCTAAAAGTTTAGGCCAAAATGGTGGCAGAAGGGATTGCAGATAAGGAGTGAGAGGGCAAGTAAGGAAAAGCCCTAATGTCTTAATGGGAGCAAGTACAAAAATATCTGAGTTGCTACCACAGTTGGAGAGGATGTGACTGTCTGTGGTGTAAATGGCATACATTTAAAACTGCCTCATTACATAAAGGTCTCGTGTTTTCTACCCCAGGCTCCCTTTCCCAGGTCACCGTATGAACACCTGAGTCTCCTTCGAGCATCAGAGAGATGAACCTGTAGCGGCTTGTCCACAGGTAAGAGGCTCAGCCATCGCTTCGGTGCCTGCTCCGGTGGTTCGGGAAGCTGGGGCATGGCAGAGCCTGCGGCCGTGGTGCCTCAGGGCCGTGCCCGTGGCTGTGCTGCCTCACGGTGTGATGGGAGGTTTGCTGTCCGCCGGATTTCCGCAGGTTTTATGCCCCTCCGAGGTGGCGTGGTCATGGAGGTTTGCAATTCCTAGAGCAGGCGTGTGGTGACTGAGTGTTTAAAAAGATGTTTTGAGGAGCGAGGACTGATCCAGGCTGCTGATCTTGGGATTTTATTTTACTTCTGCTTGCAGTGTGCCATGGGTTTTGTTCGTTGCTGCCCAGGCAGAGCAGCCTGTGCTCCCGTACAGGTGCTTGCTGTAATTTTCTGAACGCGGTAGATGTGGATTGTGGTGCCAGGGTGGAGGTTGCCTCTCCTGCTGCGGGGATTTTCTTTCTGGCTTTTTATCCAGCAGCTGCCTAATATAAATTATTTAGAAACAGAGACTGCTCTTGCATTTCTCCCCTTGTAGTTGAGCGACCTGACCAGCGGGTACCCGAATCCCACCCTCCCTTGCCTGCTCTCCCTGTCCCTTCCAGCTGGGCCTTTTTCCCCTTGTGCAACCTTCATGAAGTCACCTAATTTACTGCTGAAGTTTTACCCTCCTTAGGGATGCTGCTTGCCCAACTTTGGGGAAGTTTGTTGAGATAAAATACTATTCATGGAGCTCTTGGAGAGTCCTCCAGAAGAAGGTGCTGTGCTGCTGGGTGTTGACACTGGCCCCTCAGCATGTTGTAGAGGCAAAACCCAGTGTCTGGTGCCTGTGTTGGGTGGATTTTAAGGGCTGGGGGTCACTTGGCTGATATGAGACAGATAAACACACTCCTTGAGTGAAAAATGGGTTTGTCTGTTCCCTGTTTTAGAGCCTACAGCTTCATCCGTAGGGATGCACATCCCCCGGCAGGTTGCTGCTACCTGCAGCCAGGCTCACCGAGCCGGGGCTATGTTGCCCATCCACAACCATGGGTAATTTTCAGAGTTGAAACATGGTGCCGTAGGATGGGCATCACGGCAGCATTCCCCACGCGAGCCGAGGGGCAGGAAAGCTGCTGGGAAGAGGGATGGGTTGGGGGAGGCGATGGTGCTGCCCGTACAGAAGGCACAGCCTTTTCTTGAAGAGAAGCTGTTGGCCTGGAACTAACAGGAGAGTGATGGAAGGAAGAGCAGAACTCCCTGGAGAGCCTCAGCCGTGTCTTGCTGCGCCACAGCCAGGCCTTCGGTCCCGTCAGTGAGCGTTAATTGAAGGGGACAGATTTTGCACCCTGGGCGCAGCAGGTAGCTGCACTCCGGTGAGAGCTCAGAGCTGGCTCCATCAGCAAATGCTTCTTGCTCGGCTGTAGTTATAGCTCATTATCTCGCTGACCTTTAATTTCACAAGTGTTTCTTGCAGTGTGTTTCTTCAGCCTGGTCCAGCTTCTGACCTCGGTTCCCAGAGGCAGCAGGATAATATATTCATCTGCTGTGCTGTCTAGCCACTTCGCATCCCTCCCTCCCTCCATCCACCCCTCCGTCTCTGTCCTTTTTGGCAATCTGTCATTTTTATTTTTGGTACGAGTCCAGGAGCTGAGTAAAAAGTACTTGGGCAGCTGGAGCAAGAAACAATGGATTTTAAATACGCTTTAACGTGTTTGTAAACAAGTGCACTTCATCGGCGTCCCTGCCCAGCACACTGGCAGCAGACAAAACTGATGAGGCTCTTCTGAGATCAGAATTAACTACACTGCATGAAATGGTGCAAACCAGACCATGATGCTGTGGGAAATATCTCCTGTTCCGTGGTCCGTGTCTGTTTGTGGATGCTGTGCTCATCCCTGTGGCCACTGAGCACCTGAGATTGCTCTTCTCTAGGCTGTGGCAGGGAAGAGGATGAGGAGAGAGAGCTAAACATTTTGGGAGGAGCTGTTGCACTTTGAGAATGCTCCACAGAGTGTCCAGTGGGATGTCACACTTGTTGGAAATCATCTATCAGGGAAGATCAGTACAGGGAATAATGCTGTTGTCCTCTCAAAATACCCCCATTTCTCCTGAATTCCCACAGCTTGTTCCTGGTGGAAAAAAAAAAAAAATATTTTTGTGGTTTCTTTGTATCAGGGAATTAAAAAATCCTTTATTGAGGATGGTTTGAAGAGGGAAGCAAGCTCAGGAGCAAAGGATGGGGACAAAAGAGCTGTAGTTGGAGCACATGGATTGGATGGTACCAGGTAGCCCACTAGTCCCAACTCACCAATTTCGATGAATAAAGACCGAATTTGTGGGTGCGGGACTCCCACTGGGAGTGGAGTGGGGCTGAGCTCATGACACAACTGTTCGTACCTGACGCACGGGTACAGCCGTTTGTACCTGCAGGGGATTTTCTAGTGGGGAAAGAATGGAGGAGAAAAATCAAAGTGCTCTGAAATCATCCCATTTGCTGCGTTGTACTCGGCTCCCGAACCCCTGGTTGGTCTGTGGCTGCTCAAGGGGCCGGAGGCAGCCGGGCTCTGACTCTTCTGTGAGAAACAGCGTAATTGCAGAAATTGGCACGGTGGCTTGGAACGAGATCTAATTAATTAATTCAAGACACGCTGGGATTAAATTTTATTAAACCTTGGAATCAGAGTAGACTAGATGAAATGTAAGCAAAGGTTGGGAAAGAAAAAGGAGGGGTATGTGCCACACGTGCTGCCTGCCAGCACTGCCGCCGTCGTGCCCTTCGCTGGCTGGGTACCAAGGGTTATATAGAGAGATATATACGTATGTGTGTGTGTATATGTGTATATATATATATATACACATATATAAAAACAACCAGTTTCACTCCAGCCAGGGCGATCAGGGAGGCTCTGCTTTCCTTATCTAGTTCCTCTGGATTGTTACCTGTAAGGTGACTGACCCGTCCCTCTCTCCTGCAGCAGGTCATAAACTGGGCACCCCTGGCCATGTTCTCCCTACCATCATCAAGAGTGAAGAGGAGGTTTCTTTTGCTTTTCCCTTGACCATATGCTGATAAACAGGTCGTGCTCCATCCAGATCTGCCCATTATTTCATAATAAGGACTGTCAGCTCCATATTTACTGCCTTTAAAATGATTTGATGTCTTCTGGAATGGAAATTCAAGGCGGTCATTGCTCACACAGTTGCATCTTGATGCGTGCTCTGCTCCCAGCAGCAGTCTGGTCTGGCATGTATGCACTGGCACAACTTCACCTTGCTGGACTTTGCAGGAATAACTGAGATTTTTGGGCAGGTTAGTGTGTGTAGGGGGGTGTATGCAAAACCATGGGCTCTCCCACAAGAGGTGCAGCAAGGACCCAACCTTTTCAGGGATGTTGTTTTGCCTGCCGGATCTCCAGCATCCCACACGAGCTGTCTTCTCCTCTGACAGTTTCAGGAGTATACTTAATACTAATTTTAGCTCTCCCTCCGAGGTGGATATCTTTGGGGTTTGGGCACTATGAATGCCTTATTCATAAAACTACAAACACTGTAGAAGAAGGAGGGGGAGGGGGAAGTGTCCCACCCTAAAACCTTTCTGATCTCCAAGCAGCTATAATTTTGGCTTGCTCGGAGAACAAGCTGAGGTAGTGTTCATTTTAACAGCCAGGAAAGGGCTGTCTGTTTATATTTAGGGCCTTGTAGATTTGCACAGTATATGCAGGTGGCACATTAAAATGTGTGGATGATTTCTTACCAGGATAAGGCTGTGTTTTTACTGGACTGCCTTTAATTCTGTGTGAAGGCTAAGTAAGTAAGCACTGAAAATTTTGTTGTAACAGTTTCTGGGGTTAAATTTTGTAGCCTTTGGAGTGTTGTTTTGAGCTTAATCCTGTTGAATTCCTCCCGTACACCTTCCTACACAGTTTTGCCCAGAACACGTGTTTTTAAGAGTAGTTTGGCAACTCCTGCCACTTTCAGTTTGTAGGGCATTGGCACTAGTGATCGTCATTCAGTTCTCACTGGAGAACGGTTAGTAGACCGCTGCAATGAAAATAAGTAGGTGGGTAAAGAGCATCTTCCAGCAGTGAGGTGGGCAGTGCTCCAGGATCTCAGTCAACTTGGCAGTTGCAGCTGCGACCTACACCTCTGCACGGGCTCCGACTGGAGAAGGCTGTGCCTCACATCTATCTCAAGCTTTGCTCATTGTCCCGTTGGCTCCAGGAGCTGCAAGAATTGATTCAAAGCTCACCTGGGGTCATATTTCAATGGCCTTTGCTTGGCGTGAGGTGAAGAGGATAGCGTGTCCAAAACAAGTGCGTGGGCTTTTTGGGCCATGGCTTCTGGAGCTGGGTCCTTGTCGTTGTTTTCCCCCAGTACTGCAAAGTCCTGGCCAAGATGCCAAAGAGACAGCTCTTCAGCATGGCTGAGACTGGTCCTTCAGAGAGAGCAGCGTTCATTCATCTCTGGAGAAGCAGAAATTGTTAAAAAATATTAATGCCACTTCCTTTTGAGCTGTAGCTGAGCAGCAGGCAAAGGTGCCGCAGTTGTCTTGCCTGTATTCGGGAGCTGAAAGGCTGGTCCAGCCACACATCATCCTTCTGCCACCCCTCAGAAACTGCTCACTGGCTACTAATCTTGCTCTGATAATAAGTAATGCCTTTTTCACAGGGGAATCCAGATGCTTATTTGGTATTTGCAAAGCTTACCAAGATCTCAGGGCTGAGGAGGTTTGTAAAAGTGGACTGCAGCTATTAACGTCAGTTGTCTCAGTCTCCTGGAGAGTGCCCAGGCTCCGAGGTTTGTTCACAAATCCAAAATTAGAAAGTTGTTGATGGTTTTCTCATTCAGAGTTACGAAAAGGCCTGTTTGACTGAATTGAATCACCAGGCAGCTGCGAGCAAATGAGGTTCAAAGTGGATGTAAGAGATGGATGGAGTTCAGCGCAGAGAAAAGGTACTGAATTCTAATTATATGTATGTGTAACATACTACGGTAGGTTATGGTCTTGGGAGATGGGGTAGAAAAAAAAGAAATCCAGGTTCTGTTTGCATGAAAATATTCCCATGCATGTTTGGGTACTTTGCTGTGGTAACTAGAGGGCCTATTTTTAGAATCTTTCCCAAGATGCTCCTCTATACTACATTGAGTTCCTTGGGAAGCTGGTGTACAAAGTTGTCCCAGGGGTTTTCAAGTTAAAATGAGTATAATTCTGAAAGATTCCAAAGGATTATCTTGTTCTACAAAATTGATCAGATCGTGTGTGAGATCTTTCTGACTGCATGTCCTGCCTGGACTTCATGTTGGGCATCTCTGAGATCCCAAATTACACCATTTAGGTATGGAAGGGTCTTCTTTTGTTTTGCCAGATCCTGACTGCAGCGCTAAAGCAATCATACTGTAATGGTAACTTGTCTTAGCAGTTAAACGGAGTAACCCCAGAATATACGTTAGCATTTTTAATCAGAGCATTTTTGGTCCTCAGCCAGCAAAGCGCCTCCCAGTCTAATCTAGCAAAGATCAGCTCTCTGTTTTCTTGCAAAGATTCATCACGGAAGAGAACAAGCCCACAGGTTTAGTTGTATGGTTATGTGTGACTCTATGGTGAAACTTTTCCCCTATCTTGTTCATCTGAAAGCCTTCAGATTTTCCTAGGCTAGCCCTGGGGTAGTTATATGTTCCAGCTTTCAAATGGAAAGTGTTTAGAAGATTCAGGTTTAAACATTTATTTTTCCATAAGGTGCATATCCAAAAAGAAAAAAAAAGCAGTCCTTTTCCAAGAAGCCACAAACAGCATCAACAGAGAGAGGCAAGCTTCTTTTTCAAATGTAATTCTTCGTATTTTATTGTCTTTCATCCATAATCATTTAAATACACTCGCATGTATTTGAAAAAGCAACAGCAATAGCACTTTATCCATAGCACGCTCATGAATACGTTGTATTTTGTGATATATTGTTTCTCTGTTGGATTTTTTTCAAAGACATTCTGCAAAATGTTTCCATGTGCATTTTAAAAAGGCAAGTCTCTGTCTGTGCATGGATTTTGTACCAGAACCATTTGTGCTTGTTCATGGGCTCCCTTATTCTTTGAAAATTTTAGAAATGCCATGACTAAAAATGCACAGAGGAATATCCATACACTGTCAGATTCAGAGCAAAAGGTATCCTTACGTATATACTTTGCTAACATATGGGCTATCAAAGAGGTTTGACGGGGGGCTGGGACAGTTTGGCCTAATGGACGCCCAGGATTGGCACAAAAATTTTTAATGCGTTTCAATATTTGAGCCTCCTGAACAAATGAACCCCAGTTTTTAGAATTATCTGTGCGTAATGCGTCTTCTTCAGTCAATGTGCACGACGTTGCTGCTAAGAGAAGTGTGCGGATGAGGGGTTTGCCTCAGTATGATGCATCGAGCGTGTGTGTTAAACCAACACGGGTGTTACGCAGTGAAAATCCCAAAGGGGAAATGATACACTGCTGTTAATGTTGATAACATGGGAGCTCTCGGCTGTTGAAGACTTTTACTTTTAACGAGATATATCTCAAGTATGCGTTGTCATCTTGAGTTATATCTCAAACTCTATGCTGTAGCCATAGGAGCAGTTATAATATTGTTTGCCCAGTTTGAATTCTTACGTTGTTCATATGAAAAAAAAAATACATCTTCTCACAGGCAAGGAGGTAGTTTGCGTTTTTTAATGTTTTGGATTTGCTTTAATCCCATGTGACTATAGTTATGCGTTTGATCCCAGAAGATGAAGTAACTTTTAAACTCAAAAAGATACTTAAGTTTTAAGAGCAGTGTTTACCAGCCCCAGTTCATGTTGACACAGACAAACAAAATGCCCTTATTTTTTCTTGGTTGTTTTCTTATTTCTTCTCTTCTTATTATTATAATACCACAGAAGCAAAGTTAAGTAGGTGAATAAATAGCATCTTCCAGCAGTGAGGTGGGCAGGGTCATTTTCTTATTTGTTCTGGTTAGAGAAAGAAAATACTGTCTCTAGAGTGCGAGTGTTAAAAACAGGAGGCCAGTGTGGACCTGGTTCTGTACAGGTAAGGTCAACGAGTCGCATTTAGGAGAGTGAATCTGAAATCTGTGCACATATTTAATCTTCATCAGTATTAGATCTGTTTTTCATATCGTGGTGATGGGGAAGCTGATGAGAAAATTTGGATGTTCCAACATGAAACCTCTCCCAGTGCACAGCTGCCCTTTTGCCAGTGTGAAACCAGCTCTACGTGCTCACACCATGGGGAAAACTTGTCTGAGAGCTATTAGACATGGGCAGTCCTGGGATGACAGTGTGGTTTACCCTACAGTGATCTGGAAGCAATAGCGTTTTGTCATCGGCTGGTTGTGGTAGCACGACAGCCAACGTGAAGTATTCTTTTGAAGAATGTCAGTGCATAAAGTCATTTTTTCCACAAACCATGCGGGGAGCCTTACTGAGATGAGTGTGGAACAGCAGACGTTTTTGGTTTTGTTGGCATTAATTGAGATGGATGTGAAGGATTTCTATAAATCAGTGCAACATTTAGAAAGGGTGACTCACTTTCAAGATGCATCGCAGTGGCAGTGTATCCGACACACAGAAATTCCATCGATACGATAAACATACTGTAAATGTATACAGGATACACCAGTCTTGTTATTTAACCTCCTCTGAAAATTCAAGAGCACGTGGCCTCTAACGGGATTAAATATTACAATTTAAAAACACTAAGCCTGTTAACACAGTGCATAATTAAGCCCTGGAATTCATTGCCAAGGAAAATCTTTGAGTGGATCTTAATAACACTTAAAAAAGAGACAGACACGTCTATTATTAATAAAAGTAGGCACAGATCCGTTCTGTGAGAGGTATAAAAAAGCAAGGCTGCTCAAGAAATAGTCTTACATGTGCAAGTCAAAGGCTGCCTGCCTAGCAAAGAAACATTATTTTTTTTCTTTTATGCTTGCTATTATATTCTGACTTTCACCTGTCTTTGAAGTGCTGGCACCTGTCACCAGGGGAGATGTCTGCAAGGCTGCGAGATCCGCGGGCAGGTCCTGCAGCTCCGACCGGCAGATTAGGGAGCTGCTCAGGTAAGCAGCAGGTCAGCCGAGGCACTTCTGAGAGCACCCGTGCCATTTAAGGTCACCGTAGCATTTAGCAGGGCGAAAAAATATAAGGTGTCGAGTCTTCCAGCAACGCGGGGTGTTTTTGTAGCGGTTTGCCTGTAAACAGCCGAACGTGGGGCTCGGTGGATCGCTGGGTGTCTGAGCTGCAGTTGTTTTGCTTTTGAGCTTTTTAAGAAAAGCTGGAGGAGCGGGCAGACCAATAAAACTGTCTGCCAGCAACCTCAGAGTATTCCTGGGCTTTCACAATCCTCACTTTGTGTTAGAGTTAACCCAAGCAAAACCCATGGAGAAGAAAAAGGGGGTGACCCTTGTCTAACCAAATGGCTGTCCTGTATCTGCACTTTGTGTCCAGGCAAAGCTTTACTCCTCGTTTCCTTTCTTTCTTAATCAGTTTATGTCACTGTAAATCCACGCAGTGATGTGCAGTGACCTGCTGGTGGTTTCTGTCATGCCAGTTCATGATCTGGTGGGCATTAACTTTTCACGCTTGATGAGGTTGCGCATGGCTGGGTCCCATCCTGCACCGTGTAAGGAGAGGAGCTTCGTCTCGAGTGGAGGCAGAGGCGTGATGTGGTGACACTGCGGGCCGCGCTGCCTGCATCCCTGCCTGCGGGCATTCACTGGGACCTAGAGCCCCTGTAGCACCGTCTCATATGGCAGTGGGCGTTTGTGGGATAGCCTTGGGATATGGTGGACCCAACATGTGCTTCTTGTCTCTCATCTCAAGCTTTCCTTGATCTGGCCCATGCCAGCCTCTCCTGGCTCCAGCAGTGGAAGGAGGAAGGTTTTTGAGGGCATGGTGGCACTCACACGGTGGACACAATGTGATGGATATCATAGTACGTAGCTGGATGCCTAGGACCAGATTCTCCATGTCCATGCCAGGTGCTTCATGGTGCTCAGACTTGCTCAGTACCAGCAAGCTCTGGGGCAGGGAAGCCCTGGGGCACTTTGACATCAGGTAAGAGTCCTGGGCAACCTGTTCGAGGTGGCCCTCCTTGAGGAGGGGGTTGGACCAGATGATCTCCAGAAGTCCCTTCCCATCTCAACCATGCTGTGCTAAGGTGCCTACGAAGGATGTTCCCCTTATACCTTGGCACACAGGGGAAAGTCAGGGATTAAAAATAATAGTCCAGTGACCCTGCCACTGGTGCATAGCCTCTTGAGAGCTGGGCTCCATGTGTCTGCTTCCTATGTTCTTGCTGCGACACGGAACAGGGCATGAGGAGTGCTGGAGCTACAGCTCAGCTTCACCTCCTTCTGCTGCTTTCCCTCCATGTCCCGGGAACTGCCTGCTCAGTTTCCCCTCTCTGTCATCCCTCTGGGCTTGGCTGTGCTGCTGCATCCCACCGGTTGCTGTTGTCTTGGGCGATAAACCCTGAAAGGGCAGTTCACCTTTATGTGAACTTGCACAAGCAGTAGTGAGCAGAGACCTGAGAGGTGCCTGTCTCTCCGTTTCTACAGAGGTGGCCTCTGGGAGGTGATGCGCAGATTTACCAGTTGGAGAAAAGAAAGTTTTCAAGCTAATGATCTCTTTCCAATCTTTTTCTTGAAGCTCGTATTACCTCCAATAATCCCTGCTCAAAACAGGGGTGGTGGTGGAGGATTGCCACAAACCCCCTGCCTCAAGCTACTGGTCCCGGGTCTCTGGGCTATTTGAGAGCCAGCTCTCTGCCAGGAGTACCCGAGGAAGCCTGCTTCATGCTTGCTCCTCCTCCTCTTCCTCCCTGGCTGTGGCGGTCATGGGAATGGCAGGAGTCCAGCACGCCCTTACACAGTGCAGCTCTTTACACTTTGTCGTGAGCCTTGGTCTGGGAAAGTATGTAAGAACATCCTTAAAGTTAATTATGTGTTTCAGCACCCTCCCTAAGTAGGCATGTTTTTTTAATCGAGACCCTAAGTTGGAGGTGAGAAGAGACAGGATGGGAATGTCACTAACTTCACCCTGAAGGTTTGAAGTTGATTTTATGCCAAAACATCATTGATTTGTGCCATCTCAGAAATTATGCCTTTGCTGTCTGTGCTCGGTGCTGAGATATGTAGGTCTCGCTGCATAGCTCTATTAGCTCAATTTACCTTTCTCTTCCAAGACAGTTTTAGCACTAATTGACCAGAATTCAAACCAGCTTTCTCTCCTGGTAACGTGGTTCATTGCTTATAATTGACCTGCTTTTCTGGCAGTGAAGAGAGCTCTACCAGCCAGCATACACTGTGTGACTGTAGCCTGTAATTACTGAGATTTAAGCCCTTGAAGGAAAACTTTGGGATCTTTCTCTGCTGAATTGAAACTGTAAAATAATATATATATATGAAAGAAAAAAATCCAAGATAGTCTTTTAAACGTCTAAACAGAGCCAGGGAAGGAAGCTTAGCCCTGCTGAGCTGGTGGCAGAACACAGCTTTCTGGAGGAAGTTATGGTTTCAGATCTCCTGGATGGATGACCAAGGAAGTTATTTTTATGTCACTTTCTCAGGGCTGCTGGTTGTAATGGGGGAAACAGAGGTACCAAAATTGTTTGGCCATTCTAAATGCACACTGTACCAAAGAAACCCCGATGCTTATGTGTTGCAGTTAACCACAGTCCTGGGCAGTACTGCAGCCCCAGCTGCAGCAACTCCAGTTGCTGGTACTGACTCACACACCAACGTCTCCATACACACACCTCCTCTCCAGCAGCTGTCAAGAACACCCCAGTCCCTCTGATAGCCAATGCTTCCTCTGGTCTCACCTGTAGAGACACACGCACACCCCCGCTGGTTCCCAGGACCTTCACCTACTTGTCAACTAGTCCAACTTGGTCTTTGCTAGTGATCACACACCAACCCCTGGTTCCAGCCCAGCTGGGTCCCAGACCTCATACACACAGGCACGTGGAACAGTCCCTCACCCAGCAAAATAGTTAGAAATGAAGTTCAATAGAAGATAGGACAGACTGCACTCATCATGCCCAGGGCATGGCTGGACAAGCATATTGACTAGCACTGTTTACACACAGACGGCCCTTTTTATCTCCTTATCCCTCTGTTTTACCACATATGTTCCTCCCCAAACCATCTTGATCCCTCCCTTCCCCACTGTGGTTCCTTCCCTAAACATCCTATTTTAAGTCTTGTGCAACCCCCAAAAGCCCTTCCCCTGCATCCTCTATGTCCCACACCTCATCAGTCCCAAAGGATCTCCAGTTGACTCATCTCAATGGGTTTGACAACTGTACCCTGGGGCTGTGGCTCCCCTGGGACAGCCCTGGGAGGAGCCAGGCAGGTTGTCACTTCCTCTGAGCCCGTAATTCAGGTCTCCACCTGCCATTGTGCCCTGTGCTCCTCTGCGCTTGTGGAGGTGGCCTCGAATGGGCTGATGACTCCTGGGATGGACCTGGGAGTAGTTGGACTGGGTGTTATTCGGTTACCCCGTCTGCTGTGGACTCTCTTCTCCTTTGTAGGTGCGCAGGTGAGATTTTTATTGCATAACCTAATATAGCTCACAGAAGTGACCGAGACAGTCATGGCCATGTTCTGGCACAGCCTTGCACAACAGTCTCCACCAAGAGGTGACGTCTCCCACCTTTCCTTGTGGGAGGTGAGGGGAGCAGGAGTCTAAAGGGAATGGCAAACTTCCAGTCCAAGATAACATCATAAAACTTCTGTGGAAAAGGTGACTGCCCATCAGCAGTTCTCCTACAGCACCTCTCATCTCTATCAGAGACCACCTTTTGTGCTGAATTTGGGGACTGCCCAGGCCTAGCAGGTGGTGTTTGAGCAGATGTTTTCCCTTTGGTCAAGACATAGATTAGGTATGAGCAAAGTGTCCAGCTCCACAGCTTGGGGCATTTCTGAGCATGTGTGGGTGCCTGAATGCGAGCGCCCAGGGATATTTTAGGTGCTGGTCAAGTTTAGGCATCGGGAGGGCTAAGCAGCTTGGAGCATGGCATGTCTGGGTTGCTTTCCTGAACGTGCACAGCACATCAGATGCCAATGCCAGTCAAAGATGCCAAAGCAGATGCAAAAACATCTGGACATCACCTAAAGCTCAAAGATTTTCTCCATCTTCTGCTGATACCCCCCATAGAACATTGGCTGATTTCCAGCAGAAGTCCTTGTCTATTCTCCTGCCTTGGAGGTAAGTAATAGCACAACTTCTGCCATATAGCCATGAGGGAGAGAAGAAAATTGAGAGAGTGGGTAACATACCTCACTGTTTAAATTAACCTCCCTGGGATTCTTTTTAGAAGATAGGAAAAATGACAACCTGATTTACAACAACCCTTTTCTGCCTTGAAATTCACTGTGTGCCTGTCCTGTCTCTCCGCATCTAGAAATAAATCATCAAGCGCTTCAGAAATGCGCTCATAGAAATATACCCTTTTATTTGGCCACCATATGCGCTTGACAGCTCAAACATGCTTTTTCAGGCAGTGCTGCCTCTCCGTGTTTCTTCTCCCGGCACCTGTAGATGGAAGCATTGATTTTACAGTTAGGCTTTGTGATTTTTTCCTTGGTGGGGGTCTCTAAGGGGCTGCAGAAAGGGACTGGAGCAACTTTTTCAACTGGCGTAATGTTGTTTTGGGGAGTTATAATGGGAATGAATGAGCAGACGAGTTTTAAAAGCTTCATCGTCCAAAATGAGCAGGATGTGCATGGATACACGAGCCCTAAGTCCACAAAAGCTGGTGTAATAGCAAATTGTTGAAGTATCACCCAGCTGCTGTGTGAGACGAGACTGGCTCCGGTTTTGCCCAGGGCACGGGAGCTCAGATGCAGAAAATTCTTTCCTCCCTTTCCACTTCACAAAAATAGAAAGTCTAAACTAAAACAAAGCATCAAGATTCGTCCTGCTTATGCCATGTGACACAAGAGGCAATCTAGAGGCAAAAAGAGAGGACTACCAAGTATTTAATTTCTCTTTTTCTGCTCGATAAAATAGCCAAAGATAATCTGCTGGCTAGTGTTACGCCCTTGGCACAATGCTACATTGAAGAATGAGCTTAGAGTAGTTGTAAAACAAAAGTTATTTTAAAAATAATTGCTGTTTTGAAAGTTTGCATTTTTATACAGAGAAAATGTGGGAGAGGCCACCGTGTGCTGGGAGGGTGAGGAGCCGTGCGGCTTGTCTGTCGCCACGCTCAGACACATATTCGCAGGCACAGAGGAGAAACATGGCTGTGCTTTCCAGAGCACTGGAGAGCAGGAAAATTGTGATTCACACAAACAGAAACTTTCTGCAGGAATAGCCCAGCTCTGACCATGGTTTTCTCAGATCTGCACGTAGACTTCCAAGTGGACCAAGCACTTTGCAGCTATTTTCACCTGTTCATGCAAACTGTTGGCAGTTCTGGGTTTTCATCATGATAGTGATGAAGTTTGATCAACCAGTGGAGAGACCTGTCCTTCTCTTCCCTTGCTATATCTTCTTGGGTGCAGTTTGATGGTACAGCCATGTACCTTCTGGCCACCTCTGGAGAAGGGATACAGGAGTGGATAGACCTTTGTTTGACGAAGGTTGGCAGCTCAGGTTGTGGAACCACGAACATTGCCGTGGTGACTTTATGATTTCCTGCAATGCATTGGTTCAGAGTCTTAGGGGCACTTTTTCATACCTCCATTTCACATGTCTTTATTTGAATTTATTTTTGTATGTGACCTGAAGTCTAAATTTCCTAACTTTGTAAGTTCTAAGTTACTACATCTTATTTGGAAGGGTCTTTTTTATGAATTCCCTTGTCTAAAAGGTATATATTTTTTGCACGGCGTTCACTAGGGAATGGTACACAACTGAGTGTATGAATAATACACAGTAACCGCAGTGAGGGTAGTCAAGTGACATTTCTAGTGGTTTGACGAAGTGTGAAATAACGCACACTCATGCACTCACATCCACACAACCTTTTAAGAGCACGCTACCGGAGTTTCGGGGCAGAGTGAGCAGCAGGGTTGGGACTCCTCTCATCTCTCTCCAGTTGAGAAGTCATCCACTCTCCCTTTGCAGCCACTAGAGAGAAAAAAATGTTCTGGGGCATGATTCACCTACTACTTTAGATGTGTATCTTGCAACAGAGTGAATCAACTCTAGGACTTCCTCCATAAAAGGAGGTGTGGAGGTATTTACTTTGTAGAAATCTGAAGTTGGGTGAGATAAATTCCAGCCAGGAAGCATGCTGCAGAAGACAGACATTAATATATTTTTATTAGTAATAGCTTAGAGGCCCGTGCTGCCAAGAATAGCAGATTAGGAAAAGGTGTGCAGGGTTAAAACCCCCAGCCCCCTTTTTCTCTGTATTTTAAAGGCTTCCTTTGTGCTACGCACCAGCACACAAAGATGCCAAGCAAAGAGGCAAAGCTGCTGGGAGCCTTGAAGTCCCCAGTGTTCAAACTACCAAGTAGCCACCAAGTTTTTAACAAGCGGTGGCAAGTGAGCGGTGAGAACTGCTGCCACACTCTGCTGCCCCTGCCCACTCGCTTCAGCGAACGCATGGCCGTGGGAAAGAGAAGATTTGTTATTTCTTGTCTCACAACAGCTTCAGAGATGTATTAAGTAGCCCATGTGACACAGGTGAGCACATTGATGAGGTACAACGGTCATTCATAATTTTGCTTTATTGTATTTTTTCCTAGTGTAGTCTACGTTTAAGATTTTACTAAATTTTAACCTTGCGCAAAGTATTTCAGACCCCATGTTAGTGTGCTCTGAGGTCGCTTAGGAGAAAGAAGCTCACTGCAGAAACGGGTTTTGCAGCAGTTCTAACACTATGATTGAGTGGATGCATATTTCTACACTTAAAGAACAAATGCTGTAAATTTGGAGAAGCTGTGCTGCGTGCATTTTCTTATACATCAAAGAACTGAAATCCCTGCTTTACAAATGCCGAAAAAAACCCCAAAACCAAACTCTCTTAAGTATAAAATTATGGCTGTTGCCTGCATGATGCTTTTTTTTTTCCTTTTTCGGTGTTGTTCGGCTGCGTCCATCAAAAGATGCTGCCTGTTAGTGGCCAAATGCGCACACACTCCCCAGGTCCTGTTGCGTTTAGCCACAGATGCAAAACTTATGATGTTTTATTATTGAAGTTTGTTAAAAGGACACAGTCCACTAATAAAACTATTTTGGTTTTCTACTGCTAATTCTGACTTGAAAGAGAGAGCAGGAGCTGACAAAATGCTGCAAATTTCGTTAGCGAGAAGCAGAAATGAGGTAATGCAATGAATGCAAAGGGCAGCAGAAGCTTCTGGTAGAGCTCCCGCCATGGGAAATAATTCTTCCAAGAAAATTCACTGATGGGTTATTAACTGGCTTCACAGTATACAGGTTTTTGTGGACTTTCGGTATAAACACAAACTGATGTTACTGCCTTACAAGTTTCAAGAGTTTCTAATTGCCGCTCAATATACTGGACTTGGAAGAACTGTATTAAAAGTTGTTTGTTTATCCTTAGGTCCTAGCAGAGGGGGCAGTTTTAGGGAATACATGAGTGTTTTGTCTCTAGAAGAAAATAAGAACTGTCATGTCCATCTCCACCCAGGCCTTGTGCTCATCCATCTCATGATGTAGCCCCATTTCAGTCTGCACTTCAGACTTAATCTAGTTTTTCTCTAATGAGGATGCATTATTCAATATTTCTTGTGTCATTCATTATTTCACTTCTTCCTGGGCAATGTGCAGCATGAACCATCCTATTTGAACACCACTGGGAACCTGGAGACAAATTCAACCTCAGAATTACTCCATTGATATGAATGGGCAGATTGTTAGGAAAACGTCTGTGTTTATCCGTGTACATAGTAATGATACTGAAAGAGCATCCATCCAAAGGCCTGGGTGCCCAAGGGAAATTTTTAAAAATAGGAAACGAACCTGTTAGTTCAGCTGGAACAAAGGAAAAGATCCTGCAACTGAACTGAGAGTCGCCCAGCCTCACTGGGCAGTGCCATGGTTCCTGGCCCACTCTGCTGCTGGGGAGGGAAATTGGGCTGAGCAGGGTGACGTGAGTGGGCTGTTATGGGACCAGTGTGTCAGCAAGTGCCAAAGACCCAAGATGGGGCACACTGCCCGCGGCCACCACCTCCTCCTCTGCCTGTGAAACGGGTGCTGCGGCGGCAGCTCTGGTGGGATGCTGCCCTGGAGGGCTGGGAGAAGCAACTAGCTATTGCTTTGTGTGGGATTTTCCTCTAAAACACTATTTGGGTTAATCTGGCTGGAATTACACCATTGCAGAGGGTATGCAGCACGCCGGTGATGTGCTGAGAAACACCGAGGCACGCGAACTGCACGCGGAGCATCCACATCCGAGCATCAGTGGGTTGGGACGCGCGACTTGAAATGCGGAGCTCATCTGAAAACTCAAAGCCCGTCGCGCTCCCTGGGCATGGCATTCCAAGAACGCACTTCTCGGGAGCTCCAACAGGGAAGCCCGGCTTCGCTTCGCTCTCTCGAGCAGCTCGGGGATGTCCCATGCTGTTTTTCCCAAAGCCCGGCTGAGGTTGCCTTGGTTGGCCCACTCTCTGTTGGTGGTCGATGGTTTGGTGTGACCAGGCACGTGGTGAGTGAGGATGGAGCAAAAAAAATCCCTACTTGCACTGGAGCAAACTGGGAGTGAAAGGATCAGCACTGGTGGAAGGTTCAAGCCTTGAGTTTCCTTTTACACATAGGTTTTCTCCAGGATGTGTGTTATTTTTTTTTTCCTCTATTACCTCCCCCACCCTTTGAGTATTTTATTTATACTTCTGTTAGTTTTTAATTTCTCTTTCTTGGTTTCCTGTTTGGTGCTTGGAAGCCCCATCTCGCTGCTGGTCACTTTTACTCCCTGTCGCCTGGAGGCCTCGGGGGTTATGGGCACAGCGTTCTCCCTGCTTGGGAATTCATGGGGAGGGTGTCCTTGGCCGTGCCGTGCTGTATTTCAGGGGAAATGGATCTAAACAGGACATTTGCATGGGGCAGTTGAGAATGTCACAGTCAGAAATGATTGTGATTACTTGAAAAGTGTTGTCAAGGTCAAAATTGAGGAGAAACGGGTTTGAGGCAGCATGACTGAATTTCTGGCACCTCTTTTGTCTAAAATGCCGACAAATACTTTGGACTATGTATGTACGGTACTGCTGAAAAGGAGACGGCTCAGGGATCGGTGGCTGATTTTACAAACAGGGATTAAAGATATTTGAGATGGGCCATTTCTAACGGGACTTGGGATCTCTACCAGGTAGAATTCAAAAGACCTTATCCAGTAGACGCTACGATGGCAATTTTTGACTATTTAACTTCTTAAAACCGAAATGAAACTTTTATTTTTGCACTGTTTTTTGGGGGGCAGATGACTCCTGTGTAATTCAAAATATATGGTAAAAATGCTTATTTAATTTTCAAATTAACACTCGTTATGTTTAGACACCCATTCTGCTGGTGTGGACCGACTCTGTAATACCTTGTTTCACGTGTGTTGATGTGGTTATCGGCGTGTTTACCGTATATTGGTCTATGTCAGTGATTTGCAACCTTTTTTTTTTTTTTTTTTTTAATTTGTAAATCTTACGTTTTTCCAGTGGGGTGCAGTCATTTGCATAGCAAATTTAAGCTGCCAGGCGCTGGGTTTGCTTTTCTTAGTTACAACTCACAAACCCCTTAGAAGCTGCCTCCGGATTCCCAGGGCTCCCCAGGCACGCTGGAAACAACCGGCCTAAAATTAATGGGAAGGTTGTATGGAAAAAACAGAAGGGAAGGGGAAAAAACCTGCTGGAAGGGAGCAGAGTCCCTGTCCCCAAGGGCAAACAGGGCTGGCAACTGAGAGTGCTGGGCTATTAGCTATTAGCTCTGAAGATGCTATCTCCTGTTGTTTCCTACCTCACAAAACTGGGTTTGGGGATGGGAAGCTGCTCAGGTGCTTGTGCAAAAAAATGAAAAATAATATAAGAGGGTGCTCAAAGACACAGATGTGGTTTATCCCGGCAGTGCATTAAGCATTGCTTAAGGTCGTTTGGGCTCTATAGGTGCACATGTGGCTGAAGAGAGAGGTCCCAGCTTTCCCACCGACCCTCACTCGCCCTGGGAGTTTCTGGGCAGGATGAGGGAGGCAGGCAGGGAGCAGGAAGGGCAGGCAGGGAGCAGGCAGAGTGCAGGCAGGGAGCAGGCAGTGCAGGCAGGGTAGACAGGGAGCAGGCAGAGGGAAGGCAGGGTGCAGGCAGGGCAGGGAGGGAACAGGGAGGGAGCAGGCAGGGAGCAGGCAGGGTAGACAGGGAGCAGGCAGAAGGAAGGCAGGGTGCAGGCAGGGCAGGGAGCAGGGAGGGAGTAGGCAGGGAGTAGGCAGGGCAGGCAAGGCTGGCAGGGGGCAGGCAGGGAGAAGACAGAGGGAAGGCAGGGTGCAGGTAGGGCAGGCAGGGAGCAGGCAGGGAAGGCAGAGAGCAGGCAGAGGGAAGGCAAGGGACAGGCAGGGCTGCCAGGGGACAGGCAGGGAGTAGGCAGGGCAGGCAAGGCAAGCAGGGGGAAGGCAGGGAGCAGGCAGGGGGCAGGCAGGAAGCAGGAAGGGCAGGCAGGGGGCAGGCAGAGGGCAGGCAGGGTGCAGGCAGGGCAGGGAGGGAACAGGGAGGGAGCAGGCAGGGAGCAGGCAGGGAGCAGGCAGGGTAGGCAGGGAGCAGGCAGAAGGAAGGCAGGGTGCAGGCAGGGAGGGAGCAGGGAGGGAGCAGGCAGGGAGTAGGCAGGGCAGGCAAGGCTGGCAGGGGGCAGGCAGGGAGAAGACAGGGAAGGCAGGGTGCAGGTAGGGCAAACAGAGCAGGCAGAGGGAAGGCAGGGGGCAGGCAGGGAGCAGGCAGGGGACAGGCAGGGAGTAGGCAGGGCAGGCAGGGGGCAGGCAGAGGGCAGACAGGGAGCAGGCGGGGGGGCAGGCAGGGAGCAGGCAGGGCAGGCAGGGGGCAGGCAGAGGGCAGACAGGGAGCAGGCGGGGGGGCAGGCAGGGTAGACAGGGAGCAGGCAGGGGGCAGGCAGGAAGCAGGCAGGGTAGGCAGAGAGCAGGCAGAAGGAAGGCAGGGTGCAGGCAGGGCAGGGAGGGAGCAGGCAGGGAGTAGGCAGGGCAGGCAAGGCTGGCAGGGGGCAGGCAGGGAGAAGACAGGGAAGGCAGGGTGCAGGTAGGGCAAACAGAGCAGGCAGAGGGAAGGCAGGGGACAGGCAGGGAGTAGGCAGGGCAAGCGAGGCAAGCAGGGGGAAGGCAGGGAGCAGGCAGGGAGCAGGCAGGGGGCAGGCAGGGAGCAGGCAGGGCAGGCAGGGGGCAGGCAGAGGGCAGACATGGAGCAGGCAGGGGGCAGGCAGGGAGCAGGCAGGGTAGGCAGAGAGCAGGCAGAGGGAAGGCAGGGTACAGGCAGGGCAGGCAGGGAGCAGGGAGGGAGCAGGCAGGGAGCAGGCAGGGAGTAGGCAGGGCAGGCAAGGCAAGCAGGGGGAAGGCAGGGAGCAGGCAGGGAGCAGGCAGGGGACAGGCAGGGAGCAGGCAGGGGGCAGGCAGGGGACAGGCAGGGAGCAGGCAGGGGGCAGGCAGGCTGAAGGACCTCTGGCTGATGGGAGTGATGGCAGAAGGAAGGGGCACGGGCAGGCCCAAGGCGAGGGTCTGTGGCACCAGCAGCAGCTGGCAGAGGCGGCTGCGAGGCAGGAAGCTCATCAGCCTGGCTGTTCTCCTCATTAGTTCCTGCCATGCCAAAATGCAGCAACCTCTCTCCCCGAGTGCTTCTCACCGTGGTGGAGTACGTGTGCTCGCTCGGATTACTCATAGTTGGCTGCGATTTCTATTCGCAACATATTGTTTGACAAATGTCAATTCTGAAGAAAAATAATTTAAATTATTTCTTCAAGACAAAGTTTCAGATTTAACATTGAGCAGATGCTCTGTCTAAAATTAGCATAATGATTCTTCATGCCTGCTACTTACCAGGACATGTGTCTTTAATGTAAGTGTTGGAATAATAATGAAACTTTGCAGTGATTTTTTTTTGGATAATTGTAGATTCTCCCGCACGTTTTTGAAATTTTTAATGAGCACAAGGACTTTCTGAGTTCAGGAATGCTGTTATTCCCATTTTGCAGATGTGTAAAGTGAGGCACAGAGCTCCTACGCTGCCTGAGGTTCAGGACCCAGGCAAGCTGGGGAGAGCCAAGCCCTTGGGTGAGCATCAGGCCCCTGAGGGCTGACACGACGGCAGAAAGGGGATGGGGGCTCCTGGGGTCAGGCTGTTCAAAATAAACACACCTCAGGAAAGGTGCGTGGTGGGATTTCCAAAAGCCGGGGGGAGCTCAGGGCTTGTTGGTGGTGCAGACTGTGCCTAAAACTTCTGGACTGCATCAAAAGAAGCGTGGCCAGCAGATCCAGAGAGGTGATTCTGCCCCTCTGCTCCGCTTGGGGGAGACCCCACCTGGAGTCCTGTGTCCAGCTCTGGAGCCCTCAGCACGAGAAGGACACGGAGCTGTTGGAGCGGGGCCAGAGGAGGCCCCGGAGATGCTGGGAGGGCTGGAGCCCCTCTGCTGTGGGGACAGGCTGAGAGAGCTGGGGGGGTTCAGCCTGGAGAAGAGAAGGCTCCGGGGAGACCTTCCAGCCCCTGCCAGTCCCTAAAGGGGGCCTACAGGAAAGCTGGGGAGGGGCTGTTTGCAAGGGCATGGAGCGACAGGACGAGGGGCAATGGTTTAAACTAGAGCAGGGCGGGTTTAGATCAGCCATTAGGGAGAAGTTCTTTCCACTGAGGGTGGTGAGACACTGGCCCAGGTTGCCCAGAGAGGGGGTGGAGGCCCCATCCCTGGAGACATCCAAGGCCAGGCTGGATGAGGCTCTGAGCAACCTGATCTAGTTGAAGATGTCCCTGCTGACTGCAGGGGGTGGGACTAGATGGCCGTTAGAGGTCCCTTCCCACCCAACACAGTCTATGATTCTGTGATTCTAAGATCTCATTTCACTTTTAGGGATTTACAGTTCAGGTTGTTAAATACATCTGAAACATGTTTGATTCTCAGGTTTCTGCTGCTCCAGCCTTCCTGAGGGGCAGGATGACACGAAAACCCTGTCCCCTCTACAATCAGGAGCGCGATTGCTCATACTTGGACATGGGGGCTTTAAAAAAAAAAAGAAGACAAAACAAACAACAGCATTTGTACCCAGAGAGTTTCCCCATATGGGAAGACTTTGACACAGAAAGGTGAAGTGACCTGTTGGTAGCTGCATAGCAAATCAGGGCACTGATATGAAAATCCCTGATTCCCAGGCTGTAGCGTAGGGGTTCTTCAGGGGGAACCTTCCTTCCTGCTCCGTTACTCAACTGGCAGCTCTTGCAGTCGCCTGTGTGGAAAAACTGAAAGTCCTGCCGGTGCTTTCAGCTTCTGTTAACGCATTTTAGCAGCAGGGAAGAGAGGGATGAGTTAGGGACCAGCTGGAAGCATGCAGAGCCCGGAGGGTGCTCCGAGGAGCGCGGCGCTGGGAACTCCCGTGCAGGCACGGCGATGGTGGAAAAACTAATAGAGCTCAAAAAAAAAAAAAAAAAAAAGAGAGAGAGAGGTGGGAAGAGTTTCAAAGAGGCCTTTTCAGGCAGCGGGTAATTTTCGCACAGCCTGGGCCGCGCTGAGGTGACCAGGGGTGGGGGAAGGATGGGGAGGCAGCGTAGCCAGTCTAAACACCCACGGGAGGAAAAGAGCCTGACCTTTAAATGGGGAGTAAGATGTGGTTGTTTTAACCATCCTCAGCCTGAGGAGAGTCCCGTTCCTGACTAAATGCTGGTTTCTAACAAAGGATTTCCACAAAACTCCCCACCGTGGCCTGAACTTAACCCCGTGTGCTCCTGACCCTGCAGTGGGAAGAGGAGTCTCAGGGGAACCTGGCCCTTTGCTTTCCCGTTTAAGCAAGACCACACTCTTCCAGCTAAGAAAAGCCACCGGGCAAACACCTTTGTGTTGATTGCCTGGAACGGCCGTGTTTGTACCGCTCAGGGGAAAAGTACCTTGACCTTTTTTTGTGTTGGAGCACAGCGATTAACCTCCATAACTGGGAAGACGGTGTTTGGTGTGATAAGCAGCGTCATGTATGCCAGTTAAAAATAAATTTAAAAAAAATCTGTAGCATTTTTTTAATGAAAATCTTAAATATGCCCATGTTTGGTACTGTGTGGTCCACTTTAAAAGCAAAATTTTCATGAATTCCTGGGTTTGTGTCTTCCGAGAGAGAGTTTAGCACAGCAGAGGTGCTGAAGCCTCTCACACACACACTGGGTGCCCTCGTGCTCTCAGACTGGAAGGTGATATTTTAGTAAGTGTTTCCCACCGCCAGTTCTCAGTTCATCCCATGTGCAAAGAAAGGAAGCAAGACGGCAGCTGTGTCAGGAGATGATCTCTCTGTCTGGCCTAGTAAAATCATAACCATTGCAAGGCTGCTGCTGGAATCTGAGGCCCAATAACTCGAATAGAATCACAGAATCATAGAATGGTCTGGGTTGAAAGGGACCTTTCGGATCATCGAGTCCAATCATCAACCCAGCACTGCCAAGTCCACCACTAACCCGTGTCCCTCAGCACCGCATCTGCCTGGCTTTTAAATCCCTCCAGGGATGGCGGCTCCACGACTGCCCTGGGCAGCCTGTTCCAGTGCTTGACAACCCTTTTGGTGAATAATTTTTTCCCAATATCCATCCTAAACCTCCCCTGGTGCAACTTGAAGCCGTTTCCTCTTGTCCCATGGCCTGTTCCCTGGGAGAAGAGACTGACCCCCACCCCACTGTGGCATGGAGTAAATGAGACACTGCTTTTGTTTCTGATTAGGGGTCATTCCGTTTCTGCCCATGCTCCTGCAAGCTGTATTTAATTTATTACTTGTCCGTCCAAGTGCTCAAGTCCAACTTGATGAGGAAAGTGGACACCTGGCAGTATCCAGTCCCTCTCCTCAGTTCGGGTTGCGTTAGCTGGCCTTTAAGTGACAAACTTGCTTTTCCTGATTTTGTCCCATCAGAGTCGGTCCGTGCAGGGGTCTGGACGCGACTTGCTCTCTGTGGCCAGGACCAAATTGGATTTGCAGTTGGGGCTGTAACCCCAGCAACTGGGACAGGGATGCTTTGTAACTGCAGCCAGCCCAATGTGAAAGTTCACTCGAGGGGGAAACACACCCGATTTCAGTGTTTATCGAGCGAGGTTTGGGAGGGTAGAGGCCGTTCCACATGCGCTGGTTGAGAGTCCTCATGGGCCCGTTAGCGTATCCAGTGTCCGACTCCATCCGTCCAATTCCTTAAAGACCTGAAAAACTGCACCTGCTTACGCCAAAGTGGCTCGGGCTGAGAGAGAGGGGGGAGACCGTGGCAGCATGGGAGCAAAATCAAACAAATAAAACTATGAAGCATTTTTACCTCACACTCTAATTCTCATTTCTGTCCGGAATGAGAGAAGCTGAAATTGGGTGTGAAACTGGGCTATTGAGGAAATAATATCCTCATGGAAAATGCACGTTACATGGCGTTTTCTTGGTTTTAGCACCAAAAGCATTTTGGGGATGCAGTTTACGTGGAGTTTGGTCTGTGGCTGGTTGGAGACAGGCCACACTGGTGTTTCGATAGCAGGTTTCTGATCGTTAATTCTCCTGGAAAGCAACGTGCTGTTTTCTGAGTGAAACAACAGCTCTGTTGACGTTCACCCCAAAAAGCACATCCCGCTAAGTTTCTCGTTTGGCTGCCAGCGTAATTCTTTCCATCACAGAGACCTCACATCATTGTCATTTCATCGTTAGGTGACTTCTATTTTGACTTCACCCTGACTTTATAAAATCTTAGCTAGTGATTTTTTGTGTGTGGCCTGCATTAGAACAGGAGGGCTGAGATGCATTTTCCTAGGATGACCGTGCCAGCTATAGGGTACAGCTGCTCTCACCACAGAATGCTTTACCAGGTACGCTGTGTGGTGGCAATCAGTTAGCAAGCACATACTGATGAGCTGAGCAAAATAAGTAATCCTGGCAAAAGCTGTCATTTTTGCTGGTAAAAACGTACATCTACAGTAGCAATTCTAATGACTATAGAAGATGCACAAAATGTTTTGCTGAATACACACATATATTTTAAATATAAACACAGCCTGGGATGCAAGGCTACTTTTCTGCTTTCTTCTAAAACCCCCAGCCTGCTTCTTCCCTCCTGCCTGGCTGAAACCCAGGGTTATCTCGCTCTGTCCTCCGAGCTCATCTCGGGCTGGCCGGAGCTGGGATCCCGCTTGGGAGCCAGGAAAAACACCGCCGGGGCCCTTTTGCCATCACCACAGGGAAGAGGGACACGCTCTGCGGATCTCGCCTGCCCGAGCCTGTGGCCTTGCCTGCAGCCGTATGAAAGGAGCACTTTGTCTCCCCCTTTGAGCACAAGGGCTCAGGCTTTCGGTTTGTTACAGCAGTGATAACTCAAAAAAAAAAAAAAAAAAAAAAAAAAAAAAAAAGAACAAAAATAAAAAAGACCAAAACAAAAAAAAGACAAAAAAAAAGACCAAAAAAAAGACAAAAAGAAAAAAAAAAAGACAAAAAAAGACCAACCCCCCCCTCCCCCCTCCCCCCAAAAAAAACAGAAAAAGAAAAGACAAAAAAAAAAAGAAAAAGACACCCCTCAGAAAAAAGATTAAAAGAAAAGGACAAAAAAAAGCGTCCCCCCCTCCAGAAACGACAACAAAAAAGAAAGGGCTGGGTGCGTTTCGGGGCTCCATCGGGCCAGTCTGAGCGGGGTCCCGGCTCCCGCCGTGGCCGCGGGGGTGGCGGTGCCGATGGCTGCAGGGCAGCTCCGCGCCCGCGGACCGCGCTCCGCTCCGCGCCGCCCCGCCTGGTGCGCGGGCCGCGGGGGGTTTCCCTCTGCCGCAAACCGAGGGGGGAGCGGGCTGTCCTGCGCGGGCAGCCCCGCCGCTGCTTCCCGCGGCCGCGGGGGGATGCTCCAGGTCCCCTCCGGGACAGCATCACCCCCATCCCCGCCACGGGGCTGCCTGTGTCCCCCCTCCCGCTCCCGAGGGAAGCGCTGCCGGCCTGCTCGGGCTGTTCTCGGCTGGCGCGGAGCGGGCTCCCCCCCCCCCCACGCCATGGGGGGCAGCGGCGGTGGGGGAGCGCGGAGCAGCGAGGGAGGGAGCCGGGACAGATGGGGAGGGGACGAAGAGGAGGAGGAGGATGTAGGGGAGGAAGGCGGCGGGGGAGGGAGGGATGGAATGGGGAGGGGGGCGGCGGGGCGGGCGAGCGGAGAGGGAAGCGCCGGGCCTGCCGAGCTCCCTCCGCCGTCCCGGGCCCCCCCGCCCCACCGTCCCGGGGCCCCCTCTCGCCTTCTCCCCCCCCAGCCCCGAGGGCAGCCGAGCTCCCCCCGCCGGCTCCTGCAGGCAAGAAGGAAAACGTGATGCGATGGAAAACGCTGGCGTGTGTGGAGCTTGGGTGGGGGGGACGGAGCATCTCCCACCCGCTCCGGTGGTCCAGCCCCGCTGGGTTCTGCTCCCCCCCGCGGTCCTGCGTGGGCAGCCGGGCTCGGGCAGCCTCGGCAGCGCCTGTCGCGACACCCGGAGCCAGCCGGGGGCTGAAGGATTCCCTTGTCTGTGCCGAAAGCCACAGCAGCTGCTTGACAACAGGAAACAATGTGTAGTGAATGGAAAAAAAAAAAAAAAAAAAAAAAAAAAAAAAAAAAAGGGGTGGCGCTGCCTGAACAACTTCCCTTTACATCACTGCCCAAATAAGGAGCTTTAAACTAAAACCTTTTCTATTGCAGCCCGGCAGAAGATCCCCCTGGAGCCCCAGGGTCCCCACCTCTCACCGGGCAGAGTCATGGCAGAACCGCGGCTGCAGCGCGGGGGGCATCTGCAGGTAACGACCCTCGGCGCTTCGCTCCAGCCTCCGCGTGTCTGTGCGCTTTCATAGCTCTATTCTTAATTTCTTTTTTTTTTTTCTCTTTTTTTTTTTTTTTTTTTTCTTTCTTCTTATATCAGCCGTGGTCAGTGCTGGGAGCGGGAAGAGCAGGCGATGAGGCGTAATTAAGAGCGCTTGTAAATCAGGGGCATGGCTCGCTGGTGAGGTCACTGCAGTGAGTAACCCGGAGTTACGGGATGTCGGGCTACTGTACACAGTAAACACGGAGGGGTTGTTTCTCTTGATCCGCCGCCAGCCAGCCCGGGTGCCTGCACTGGCCCAGGCATCAACTGCACCTCCACTCTTAATTGGCGGCCACCTCTAATTAAGGCCCTGCGAGCTGCGGACTTTCGCTGGCTGCACCATGTGGTAGGGGTGAGCTGTCGGGCCGTCTGTCTGTCGGGCTGTCTGTCTGGGACGGATTTCCTCCTTATCACTGGTACAGGAAAGCAAGTGGGGAGCGGAGGTTTGCTCTTGAGCAGCACGTGATGCGAGCGAGAAGCTGTGCGAGCGAAATCCCTGCGGGAGCTCCTGGCCAAGCTGATTTTCCCAGCCCAGAGTCCAAAATCCCTGCTGGGCTGCCGCAGGCAGGTGAGGAGGGTGAACCTGCAGAGAAGGGGGAGGCCCACACCTGGGGCTGACCCTTCGGCTGTTTTATCCCTTTTTAAGTGTTTCTAGCTGCTGATGAGCACCTGCACATCAGCATAAAATGAGGCAGCGTTAAAAATGCATTAAGTCTGAGTAAATGAGCGCTAACGATTTAAGCTTCTTAATCCTCCTCGATGGAAATTAATAACGCTTTTGATGGACCCAGAGGTGTGATCAGAAATGCAGACACGCGCTGAGCTGCTCTATGCAAATGTGTGGATTGTTATTCCGGAAAAAGGCACTGTGCGTTATTTTATTCCATCCACCCCCCTCCCCCACACCCCCCCCCAGCCCCGTTCCTCGTGTTTTAGCTAATTGGCCGACCAGCATGAAAGCGCCTGGCACTTTTACCCAGTTCCACTCTGGCCAGTGGAAATGGCTGGGGCAGCTGACACGGTGATTTATGGTGTGAGCAACACAATCCAACCCCTGCTCTGCTGCGAGAGGATAACCTGTAGCTTACAGGCTTTTAGTTTCCCTGGTGTTGAAAGATTATTCATGTCAGTCTGCAGAGCCAGTTTTAACCTTCGATGTCTGGATGTCCTGACAGCCCCTTTGTCGTAACCCCTCTCTCTCTTATTTTATTCTCTTATTTTATTGGGCTTCAGCGATCCCCTGGGAAGCTGTTTGTTCTTGTTGGGAATTGTCATGTTTTTATCCCATTCTCAGTGCTTCAGGAGCTCTTCAGTACAATTCTTGTAGGAAAGCACGATGCTGCTAGCGTGCGTTTCCTCAATAAGAATAGGTGGGATTTGTGGGGCGTGGGATGTTGTGGTTCTCACTTGGCTCCCAGGTGTCAAGAGGCTCCAAAGCCTGTTCAATGAGTTGTCCCTATCTCCTTCCTGCCTTCCTCTGCTTAGCAGACAGGTCTAACTGAAGGGGTCCTGCAAATAGGATTTCTTTCATCCCTGGAGAATTGTCCTTCAGTGAAGGATGCCGAGATACCGGTGTAGGACGTGGTGGGGGTTGATATGTGCTGTCCTGAGTTGCTTTTGAGAAGAAAAGCCTCCTGCCTCCAAGGCTGGCTGTCAAGCTTCTCAGGCTGGCGAAGGATTCACTGCAGGCATTAGCAAGGAAAGGAAAAACAAAATCTGTAGAGGGCTCGTGTAAACTGGGCATTGAAGAAAAAACTTCCAGAGTTACTAGCTGATTAATTAACAAATGTGTTACCACGAAACTGCTTGCAGCAGGTCTGGGCGTTGTGTCCGCTGGGACGCATCCAGCACACGCAGAAGTGCGCTGCAGCCCCTGAGAAACGCTTTTGAGGAGCCCTTTGCTCTCCTGGGGATGCTTTTGCCGCGTAAAGGAAGGGGAATTACTCACTGTGAGTGACCATTTTCACCCTAATCCACAATGGGCATTTCTGATTTCTCCGTCTCGGACACCATCCATTTCAGAAACATGTGTATGTCCCACTGCAGCTTCTCTACTTCACTTTGAGCACCCTAACAAGGGACCCTCACAAGATTTCTTCCCCCCCTGCCCTGCTGAGTGCTTGCCCAGCTGCACGTGTGGCAGAAAAAGCAGAGACAGGACCACAGGCTCCGCTCGTTTGGTTTTCCCGTCGGAGCAAGAGCACGTTTGTGCAGCCGGGGCGGAGGAGAGAGCGGTCCGGGGGGGTGGGGGGGGGGGGGCAGCAAACTCAGCAATGTTTGGAGTTTGCTCTTGAAAAATATACTGTGTCCGTCAGTAGAATAGCTCAGTGTTCAGCTTGCGTAGTTTGCAGCGTGATCGGATGTGGGGGACTACTAAGGGGATCCGGTGGGGTGAGTCCCTGGAGAAATGGTTTCGAAAATAATATTTATTCTGAAGTTAACAACAAAAGCGCTGTTGAGAAACCTTTCCCGAGCTGCAGGGGTAAGGCATCGCTGACATGGGTGGTTTAGCGGTAATTGGAGAGAGCGGGGAAGTGTATCCCAGCTGGGGAAATCACCACGGCCATCCCGTTGATTGGGTGGCAGGTCATTAATGAGGGGCTCCTGGGAACTCCCTCGCCGTACGTCACTGGCAAAGTCCCATGGCCATGTCGGGCAGCTCCTTCTGCGTTAGGAGAGCTGGCTTTCCTCCGGCTTCCTCCGTTCCCCCTCATCACTGAGGTTCCTGCCGCCTCCCCGCTCGGAGGAGCTCCGCCGTCAGAACTTCTGGCCACATTTGGCTGCACATGTTGAATGCAAAAAGCGTTTCAGCAGACCCGTCGTTTCTAAAGCACTTTAAAGCACTTGGTTTCTTGGCAGGGGGGGCTCGAATTTAGGAAAAAGAAAAAAAAACAAACAAACAAACCCACCTCTGGAAAGGAAAGCAATTTATTTAAAATATACATTCAACACCATTGTCTCTGACTTTAAAAAGGCTGCTTGTTAGTAGATCTTTATAGCTCTGCTGGGATCTGCAGTCAGTAGGGCTGGGTTGGGACACAGGGAAATGTTTATTCTGTTTTCCATTCTGCCTGTTCCACTTGCTGAATTCTTCCCACCTTTCGCTCCTTAATCCGGACGGATCTCTCGCTGGTGCTCCCTCTCCTGGGCTCTGCGAGACCACCTCGCAAGGGGACACTTGTGATTAGGGCTCCCGCCGTGCCACGACTTGAATTCAAGCAAACGGGCTTTCCCAGGCCGGCTTTGCGCAGTCAGCTGGGATCTCGGTCTCTATAATCGGCGCAGTAATCAGAATGGAGATTTTTATCCCGCCCGGCTCTAATTACACGCCTGCATAAGGTGAACCTTTTAATGAGCATCAAAAGACGCATTGTGTGTCAGGGAGGGCCTGTGTTAGAGGGACTGGGGGATTATTCAGTCATTCGAAAAACATTTGGTGAAAGTAAACGTGCAATAAATCTTCCTTATCCTCTACGTTGCCTCATTTTCTTTGCAAAGCCCTGAACTAAGCCCAGCCCCTCCTCCCGAGGAAGGCCAGGCTGGGGCTGGCTCCTGTAGCACCGGTTTTCGCTTACTGCCCGTTTTTCTGAGCTTTGGGAGAAGGTGAGCCAGGGTTGCACGTGCAGGGTAAGGTGAGGAACTCAACCCTGCAGAGCTGGATGAGACGAGCAGAGACATCCCCGAGCAGTTACTGCGTGGAAATCTTCCGAGAAGCCTTTTCCCTAAAAGGAACAGTTACCAACCCATTTAAACACACGTAGATGGTATTTTTGTACACTTTTTTTTTTTTTTCTTTCCCAGTTGTACGGAAATTTTGATTTAGGGGCACTTTCCTTCTGGGAACTGCTCAGCAACTTTTAAGCAGGGATAGGTAAGGGGGGGAAAAAAGAATGAGTGAGACCAAGTTTTCCTGCCGTCCCAAAATGGAGCTGCTGTGAGCAGGGGACTACTTGGGCCTCGTTGCCTTGAAGCCCGTGTACCATTTTGCATAAATGGTACAAAAGGCACAAAGCGCGTGTAGGGCATCGCGGCAGGAGCTCGCAGGGGGTCAGCCACTGGTACAAACTCAGCGTGGAGCATCTTCAGCATCGTGGGAAACATTATTATACACTGATGATGTAAAAATCTTTTTTGTGGAAATGCAGTTTTTGGTTTCAGCAGCTCCTCACTCTCCAAATCCTAAATTGTCTTTTCTACCCCATTTATCCAGACCTTCCCTTGTTCCTTCCTTGGACTTTGCAGGGTCACCTGCTCATTAAACCATTATTCCAGCTTTCCAGCCCTGGGAGGCTTTGGGGTTTCAGCTATTTTGCTCTGCTTCTCCATTAGAGCTACAGATTTTAGGCAGGAAGGCAAGGTGTGTCAAAAATTGGCTGGATCCAGCTGAATTCAGACATAGGATTTGGGTTTCTCCGCTAATGTTGCCCTCAGATGCATCGAGACCTGGAGAGCTTTGCTGAGCCCTCATTTGGTGGTGTAGTTTAGAGGGGGAAACCTCAGGAGAATCCAATAAAATTGAGCCTGGCCCTTTTCCCAGCAAACCTGGTTTTAAGTGTAGTATTTCCCTGAAGCCTTTACTGCCACAGCCCTACATCCAGATTGAAATCCAACTTCTGCGTTGCTTAGATGGTCTCTCCTGAAAGGCAGTTCACTGCTTTGCAGAACTCAAAAGGCACAAAACAGACACAACCCTTCATTCTACAACCACCTACTGGCAGTTTTCATAAGAATTACCAGTAGATTTAAGTCTCGGGTGTACATGGACTGGCCTTCACCTTCAGGTGGATGATTATTCTCTTGGTAGCCCCATATGTCACCAATGTCATAATGGACCATGAGCCAGCGGTGATGAAGGGTCCCAAGGGGTGTTGTGTTGTGAGCTGGTTGTGTTCCCAACTCAGGGTAGGGTTTGGTCTTGGGGTAAAAGGCTAACTAGAGAAGTGTGTGACTGGACGCGTGCTCCCCAAACGTAATATAGGAAGATAAGTTGTGGGTTGAATGCACTGGAGGTCTGCGTCGCAGCTGGAAGTGATGGCGTGCCCTCTCCAGCCATTTCATCTGGGGAAGGTGGATGAGTGGTCGTTATTTAAGTGCTGGGGTACAGGGTTCACAAAACAGGCTGTGAAAATTGGAGGGCTTCTAGGAACTTTCAGGGGGTTTAGGAGCAACACCCTGGTGCCTCCTGCCCCAAGCTGCTGGGAGATGCCCAGGAAAGGTGTGGGATAGAAAGACTTTCCCCATTCCCTGCTGTTTGGGGTGAGGCAGTGGGGACCCCAAGGGGGATGCAGTGAGTGACCCGGGGCCAAAGCAGCGGCTTTGTCACTAACGGGAATGTGTTTAGAGTTTTCCATGAGGCATCGCTGACTCTTTAAATAGCTGCCCACAGGTTTCCTGTGTTCCCTCCTGCCCTTTATTCAGTTTTTTTGTGTTTGTTCCCTTCTGGGGAGATTTACTAACATGAATTAAAGCTATAGAAAAACCGAAGATGGGGTTAAAACAAGCGTAATAAAAATTAAGAAAAAATAAAAGAAAAAGTTTCATAAAGTTCACACTTTTCGGAAAGCACTGGGATGGCACCCACCACCTGTGAAACCAGAGCAGCTGCTGGGCTGGGCCAGCCGGGAGTCGGTAACGGGCTGGTGATTTGCAGTTGCCACCCTGTTGCCACAGGGGTGGAAATCTGATAAACTCCCCGGGAGACACTGCAGCTGCACTGGGTTGTCTCAGCTGCGGAGGAACAAGTCGAGGGTGACGAGCCGGCTGGGCACAGCGGAGAACGGAGAGGTAGTGCCTGTCCTTTGAGGGGAAGCATCTTGTGGGGGAACGAGCATGGAGTGGTGATCCCAAGCATCGCTCCTGAGAAGGGCTCTTCGCAGCAGATATTCTTCGTACAAATGGAAATAGTTAAGGGATTTCTTCACTCAAATTTGAGGTCTCTTGGCGTCCCAAGTGCTTGTGTCAATTAGGAAGTTTCTGTTGTGGGGGGAACATCAGGGCTGGTAGGGGCAGGACGAAACCTTCTTGTGTGTATTTGAACCCCCCAAAAGTGTGTTGGGCCTTTGCACGTTTTAAGGAGGAAAATAAAGTTTTGGTTGTGTTTAAAAAAAAAAAAAAAAGAAAAAAAAAGCCTTCATTTTGAAGATGAGGAGTGCTTGACTATGGAACAAAACAGTGCAATGAAAGTGCTTGAACCAAGCACAAAAATAGAGTTGTAGATATCTACAGAAGAATTTGAAGCTTTTCGGAGTTGGAAGAGAAATCAAGCTGGGTGTTTAATTACCTCCCACAAACTTGCCCATAGTGCTCAGGTATTTCCTTCATGACTTTCTCAGGCTAAAATTAACAAAGCCTAAAGAGAAACCTTCCCCACCGTTTCACCACTCTGTTTACGTGAGAAAACTGGCCAGGACACAACAGTGTGACCACTGTAGTTTGGAATAAGCGTACGTTTCTTCTGGAAGTGAGGATCTCTGCTGGAAGTTATCCTGCAAGGGTTCAGAAGTGTTTCTGGCCAATATCCTTCTGTGGAAAAGTGCGTGCCTCAGTTCCCACTTCTGTAAAATGGGGTTAAAAATATTCTCCCTCCCTCCCGGGGGCATTGCCACACTCCCTCCGCAGCAGTTTGTAAAACACCACAGAGTTTTTTCCACCAGTGTAAAAAATGCTAAATAAAAGTAAATTGATACTATTTTAAATAATATTCTAAGTGCTTCATGCTACAGTGAATGGCTACAAATAACTATGAAAACATATTATGGTAAAGATTCAGAGTTATGGTTCATGACCACTCTAGGCTGGGGAAGCTGTTGCTTTTTAGCACCGATGGCCCAGCAGCTGCTCAAAAAACTTACCGAAATGAGTAAAAGAGATCCAAGAATCACCTACGATCTTCCTCACACCGTGTGAGTAGATGTGCCAGCAGCACGGGCTGGATCTTCACATCTGACAGCATCCTACAGTAATGACTCACTGTCTAATGAGTTTACTGCCGCGGTTTGTATCATTACTAAGGTAATCCTTTTTAATTCAAGGAGCATTTATTAAAACCGAAGCCTTGCTGCTTTTGCAAACCTGCTTTGAATGGCGCCGTTTGCACTCAGGAAGAGTAAAGCGAGGAAGGCTAAAACCATTACTGCCAAACTGAAGAATTTTTTTCATAACCCAAAGGCAGCGCTGGGCTGGTTTTCTGCTAAAGAAAAAGCCTGCAGTGTTGGTTTTGTTATGCATTGTGCAGGTTTTAGGTCTTTAGAGAAGTTAAGGGAAAGTCCCAGATGAGGTGTTGGTTGCCTTATAGTCTCCATGGAATATAGTTGCTTTTTGATTCTGCCTGTAATTCATTGCCGTAGACATGGTCCGCTGCCTTCGTGTTTTGATCTGTCATCCACCTGTGGGGATTTGCTGCAAAGTTAGAAAATACTTTGCGTTCGTATTTGCATTAATCAGAATTCAGAATTATTCACAAGATAGGAGATGGTACGCCGAATGTTAAAGCAGCAAAGCAGCAGTTCAGGGTTGGGTTTTTTGTTTTTTGGTTTTTTTTTGTTTTTTTTTTTTTTGGTTTTTTGTTTTTGTTTTTGGGGTTTTTTTGGGTTTGGTTTTTTTTTTTTTTTTTTTTTTTTTTTTTTTTTTGATAAACAGGTGTAAAGGCGGAAATGAAGTGTGTGAATATAACAGCAATCCTCAAAATCCCGTTGCTCCTGAAGGGGAGCTAAGTCATGGCTGGCAGTCGGGGATGCAGCTGCCTGTCCTGGGAGGCTTCGGCTTGTGGAGTCGTGTCAAGCACAAAACCTATCACAAAAAACCTAAGCTGGACACTGTTGTTTAGCCTGTTGTTGTGGTTTTTTTTGTTTTTGTTGTTTGTTTTTTTTTTTTTTTTGAACCCATTTTTGCCATCTCTAAATTAGAGTGATACCTTTCTAAGCGAACAGGAGGTTGGTCATATACTTTAATAAATTCTAATGCAAAGCAAGGTGATAAACGTGATCTTTTTTTTACAGGGATAAGTGTGTTGAGTTCCTCCCAGGGGAAAAAAGGCTGGTAAGGGCTCTGAGGGCCACAGGGACAGAGAGCTCAAAAGGAGAAGATGCTTGTGAGGGCTGTGGGGAGAGGGCAGGAACCGGTGCCTGTGTGTGAGCCAAAAGTTTAGGTTAAAAGATAATAAAAATCATTAAGTTTGCTCTTTTCTTGTGAGCAATAAGCCAGTAAAGAGTTTGAAGCTGCTGAGGGCACTTGTTGCAGAAAATGGCTTTGGAAAGGTGTTTGCTGAAAGCCTTCTCTCTATTTCGGTAAATAAATGAGGAAAGGGAGAGACGTCAGGTCGCAGCAGCGCTGGAGATGGGGTGCCCGCAGCCCGGCGCGGGGACGAGGAGCACGGCAGCGGCCTGAAAACACACAGGCAGTTTCACAGGAATGGCAAGTGCAGCTTTGCGTGTCTCAGACCTCAAATAACTGAATGAATGTGAGTGCCCAGGAGGGGTGGCTTGGGGAAGCTCCGAAACGCGGTAATTTTCTTTCCTGCTTTTGCACCAGGGCTGTGTCAGAACTAAAAGTGCCTTTCACAGGGCAGGACAGACCCCGGGGAGTGGGCGTTTTGTCCTGCCTTCCTATGTAAAATATTCGGAGTATTGTACTTGGGAAGCTGCTTTTGGAATATGCTCACGGACTATATCTCTCTTCGAGGGTGTGCTGTTGCATGCCTGTGTGCAGAAGGTACCTGCCCATGTGCCGTCACCAAGACGCCTACTTAAAAAGTGGCATTTTTGACTCAATTTCCACCTCTGTTTGCATTTGCACTGGCGGCTGCTGGGTGCTGGGTCTGTCCCCGGGAGGGATCGTCCCCGCTGCCGGTGAGCCCGTTCGCACTCGCTGGGTGCGTGCGTGTGCGAGAGCGAGTGCAGGGGATGTTTTCCATTTAACAACGTTATTTCTGGCACCGCTGCTTTTGCTGTAATCACTGTGGAAACTGTTATGCTTGGGGGTTCATCAAGGAGACATTGTAAGTTCTTCTAGGGAGAAATGCATGAAGCAAGTGGCTGTGATGCTGGTTTCAGAAGGGCTCACTTTAATTCACAACAGTGTTTTCAGGAGATTTTTACCGGCTGTGTTTCTAATGGAGCGGAGAAACAGCTTGAAGTGGAGTGGCAGAGAAGGGCACCCAGAATGCTGGAAAAGGGGCAGTTTGGTGTTTGGACTCTGGTGCTGTGTTGTATGATGGTGTTTCGAGGGGGAAAAAAAATAATAATAATAAAAAAAAAAATTAGTCAGATTTTCCTTTGAAGAGGCAAAAAAGTTTGACGATAGGTGGGATCTGCCTGCAGAGGGGTGATGGTCTGGGCCCTGTCCTGGAGAAATACAAGTTGCAGATGCAGGTCATTTATTGGGAGAGGACTTTTCTAGATACGTTGACGGGTGTCCTCTTCTACTGTGGCCATAAAGAGTCGACCGGCGTGGCTTCACCACGTGGCGGAGGCTGGATTTGGGATGCCGACGTGCCATGGTGCCCAGGTGTGGGAGCGTCTCCTGTGTGCCACGGCACAGGGGCAGGACGGCGGGTGGGAGCGCCCCTGGACCACCACTGTCAGAAGAGTCGCCTCCAGCCAGGAGCCTGCTCTCGGGGTCTCATCCTGGCTCAACACACACAGGAGTTTCTGTGTGGGGTGACGCAGGCCTGGCGCGCAGGCAGGATCTGGGGAGGAAAGCATGCAGCGTGTAACTGCAGGGAGAAAGCCAGTAGCTACACATACGAGAGCAGGAGACTTGGCAGCTCCAGGGCTTACACACAAGCTCCCATCCATCCCAGGGCTTCTGGCAGTGATCAGGTGTCCAGAGGTCCCACAACTGCCCCTGGCTGGAAAGGAAGAAGAAAATCCCACGGGTACCTCATCAGGTATCAGCTTCTGGATCACAAATACAGTGATCCCAAATCCCTGAGCAAAACAACACAGCCAAGGAAGGAAACAAGTCACAGCCATGAAAGCTGATGCTTGATAGCACCACATTATCCTAAACATCAGCGTCCTTCTACCAGTTGAGACCTCCCTTGACCCTTCAAAAGAGGGAAAAAGCCAAAAGCCAAGACAAAACACCCTCAGCTGCTTGTGCAGTAGAAAAACTGCCCTCCTGACACCTGCAGACATACGCTGGAAGCCCTGAAGCAGAAGACCCAAGGAAAGCAGAGTTTTCATGCCGAGCCACGAGCGACACGGGATGCTAAGAAAAACAATGGCAAACCCTCTCCGTCCACAGCCAGAGGAAAAAGAGGCTTATGCACACACCAGCCCATGGGACTAAGGCTGTTGTTGTCGCATGTCCGAAGACAGTGGTGGGGACGTTGACCTGCTGCTGCCAGCCCGCTGTCAGTGCTGGGCGGGCTCCTCTTGCTGTAACATATTGGACAGTGCTAAAGTGATATGCACGGTCTGTGCTTAATCAGGTAGCATGGTATTTCTCACAGATAACATGGCATTTCGGCATGGATACGGTAACAACACTGTTCACAAATCGGGAATAAACTTCCAGACAACTTTGAAAACTCATTTTGTAGGTGCAGCACAAAGCAGAGAGGTCCTGAGCAGCTGCGTGAGGCAGTGAAGCACTGGCATTTTCTGCAAACATTAGCTATTAACCCTCACTAAACTACAGTTTGAGCTGTTAAGTTTCCCCAGTTCCTCCTTAGATGTAGAAATAAACCTAATATTTCACCTCTGTTTGTGCTTCACATGCTGGCGGTGTCGTTATTCCTTGTCAAGGAGCTGATCTGGCCCAGTCCAGAGATTGGATCACACCATTGCTGCTGGTGGGAGCACAAGGACCTGACACGCTGGATCACGTTGGTTCACCTTGCTCAGCATCTGGAGGATGCAACAACCAGGGGATAAATGTCTTCCATTCTGGGCATTCATGTTCATTGTCATTAAGCACTTATTTATAACCAGGATAACACCATCACATACTAGAAATTGCATATATTGGAAAAAACTGGTCGCGTGGTCCCAGCTTGAGGGAGCTTCCCATCTCAGGCTAAACTCAGAGGGAGATGGTGCGTAGAAGGGGGAAGAGAAGGAGGTACGGTGGCCAGGTGGTGGGACAGGTTTGCTAGCTTTCATCTGTGCCCTGTATTTCATTTGTGATACTTAAGAGTGCTCTTTTTCATTGGCATTTGTGGAGAGGCTGATACCGGAAAGAGGAAAGGAGGTTTTCTCTATGCTATACATATTTGATGTCTGGCGATTATGCATTTTAATAATTACCTTAATGAGTTACTCAAACTCACCCCTCACTTTATTTTGGGATCTCTGGAGGCACTCTGTTTGCTTAACACTCTTAAAGTCTTCACAACATTCAGCAAATGATTTATTACTATGGATTTATATGGCACCCAGTACAAGCTTCATGGCAGCGGTGTGCAGGAATTATGGTTCTTCCAGGACCACTTCACCCCCCATTGAAAAAGAGACTCCTCTGATTAACAGGAGAGCAGAGAGTGAGATGGACAGATTCGTACAATTCAATGACCTCAGCGGTTAATTATTTATTGAGCTTTTAATTTTGCATCCATCATTCTAGCTCTGTCTCCCCTGACTTCCCAGAGCAGTTGCACAGGGAGGTAAAGCATTGACAGATACCTTGAGAGGGGGACGTTGTCAGCTCAGCTGTGCCTGGCTTAACCCCTGAGGCTCTGGAAAGGAGCTCATATCTCCTCTCCCTGGGCATTTCAAGTCTTCAGAGACCCTTAGTTTTAAGCCTTGGAGCTGTGTTTTCCCCAGTACTGCGGCAGATGATGGTGTTAATCCATCCTGGCCCTGGAGCTGGTGTGTGCATAAGCCTCTTTTTCCTCTGGCTGTGGACGGAGAGGGTTTGCCATTGTTTTTCTTAGCATCCCGTGTCGCTCGTGGCTCGGCATGAAAACCCTGCTTTCCTTGGGTCTTGTGCTTCAGGGCTTCCAGTGTATGTCTGCAGGTGTCAGGAGGGCAGTTTTTCTAACTGCACAAGCAGCTGAGGGTGTTTTGTCTTGGCTTTTGGCTTTTTCCCTCTTTTGAAGGGTCAAGGGTGGCCTCAACTGGTAGAAGGACGCTGATGTTGAGGATAATGTGGTGCTATCAAGCACCAGCTTTCATGGCTGTGACTTGTTTCCTTCCTTGGCTGTGTTGTTTTGCTCAGGGATTTGGGATCACTGTATTTGTGATCCAGAAGCTGATACCTGATGAGGTACCCGTGGGATTTCCTTCTTCCTTTCCAGCCAGGGGCAGTTGTGGGACCTCTGGACACCTGATCATTGCCAGAAGCCCTGGCATGGATGGGAGCTTGTGTGTAAGCCCTGGAGCTGCCAAGTCTTATACACTCTTGTATGGAGTTACTGGCTTTGGTAGAAGCCACCAGAAAAATGTGCTGGACAGGAGAAAAGGTGATCTTGTGCTCCCGTCCAGCCCCGGGCCGTTCTGGGGAAGATCTGGTTGCAGTGGAGTGCATGGAGCAGCAGCCTGGGACGGAGCAGACCGGGTCCCTTTGCTTCGTCTGCTGAAAGCAGTAGGATGCTCCAGCTGCTGTAATGGGAGCAAGAATGGTCATTCATCATTTTAGGGCAAAAAAAGCACAAATTGTTGAGGAGTCTCCATTAGGTGGACAGATCCTCCCACTGGGTTGGGATTGTTGCTAAAAGGTGTGTGATGTGGGAAATGAAACCATGAAAAAGGAGCTTTTTGCAGTAAAAGTGCTTTCCTCCCAAGCTGAACAAGTGAACCATTGAGGCCGGTTGTTCCATCCTCTGCTCCTAACAGGATGCTGCCCCATCCCTAATGATTCCAAGCAGAACAACACCATCCGTGCATTGGGCTCATCCCACAGCTGACTTCAGTCTGGCTCAGATCAGGCGTCAGTGCCGGGAACAGCACTGCAGGGCCCCGCGCAGGGAAACAACGTCAGATAACCAAACCTCTTACCACATACTTTCTTTTCCCCTTTCAGAGCTACAGTATTTTATTGACCGACTGGGCTCATTTGCTCTGAAAGATCCACTTTTCTCTTCAGTCTGTTCCGTTTGGTGCTGTGGAGAGAGCTGATGGGAATCGCCACGATAAAATTTTAATTAAATGCCAGGCAATAATTTGCAGCGAGTAAATTGTGGTACCTGCAGTATGCTGTTGACATCTGTTCACAGACCCAGAGGGCCATTAGTGACTTTGAGAACCAGGAGAAAAACACAGGTCCACTTACCTTGTTTTTTATTCTTTCAGTCCCGGGCAGAGAGACCTATTATGTTTAATATTTTATAGCAGTGCATTGTTGCCATCCTTCCTGTGAGTCATTTTTCCACAAGAAACCCGTGCTCGCCACGTTATTTAACCCCTTTAGAGGGTTTAAAGGCGGATTGTAAATCTTCTGCAGAAACGGTCTTTTATATGCTGCGTTCGTGCCACTGCATTGCTGCACAGCACCAGGAAGCAAAAGCTGCTTCAATATTCAGCCATCTGCACGCCCGGGGGAAGGCCGGCAGCGCGCCGGAGACCGGCACAGACGTTCCAAAATCACCCAGAGGCTCAGGTTCAGGTCTGAAGCTCCGACCCAGGCTTGAGCTCCTCTCGCACGGTGGTGTTTTCCCCCACGCCGGAGGCCGCTGGAGCCCAAAATGAAGAGGATGATGCTGAAACTCTGCGTCATGAAAAGGAGCGTTTCCGACCCAACAGCGTGAGGATGTTTGTCCGACCTTGAGATGTTTCAAGTGATGGGATGACTCTTGGTGGAGGGATTTCCTAATGTTCATTCAACTATTCCCTTTCCCTCTTTTGCCCCATGCCATGAAGGTACACGTGCCTGTGCAGGAAGCTTCAGACTCTCACTTTTCACACGCTTGCAGTTAGTTTTTGCCCCCCTAAACCACCTCCAGCGCCTTTGCTAAATGATATCTTGAGATCTTTCCAGGTTTTAGTTTAAGAAAATGACTCACTAATCGTTTTGGGGCATTCCTTGTTCTTTCTCTATGTTTCTGACCTAGGAACCAGGACTTAGGCACAATTACATCTTGTTTTACTGATTTTCAGCAGATCTCCTGCTATGCAGCCTCATAGGTTTGGGGACAAAAATACACGAGTTTCATTTAAATAACTGTAGTGGAAACTTTCTATGGAAAGAAGATACCCCAAAAAGCCCCTGAAAGAACAAAGTAATTGCCTTACAGAATGACTTCCTTTTGCTGCATTGTTTTCCGTTTGCATCAGCCGTTTGTCTCCTTTGGGCTGTGCAGTTGTGGTTCTTCGGTGTGTCATCCAGCAAAAGTACAGCAGAACTTCTGTGCACAGAAGAGAATTGCTAGTTTGTTTTTTGTTTTTCTCTCTCTTCATAACGCAAAAAAAAAAAAACCCCAAGCTGCGCTTTGGACAAATTGGGTCTGTGACATGAGTGGAATTCAAAAAACTACAATTATTCTTGGATGCTGTGTTCAAGGTTAGACTCTTGTGTCACCCTTCAGATGAGAAGGTTGAAGAATAACACAGAAATTGCTAATATGTGGGAGCTTCCTGACCAGGGAGATGAACATACTGAGGTATTTCATCACGTGCAATGTGGAGATGCGCTTCTGTTGACCACACAGTGGCAAATAGAGCTCCACGTGCTGTAGAGTAGCTTTATCGGGCAGCTAAAGCATTAAACCCCCCCAGAAGGTTCCGGATTCTGCTTTGGAGCTCAGGGTGGCTGCAGGGACCGTCGCAGGGAGCTGCAGGAGGTGCGATCTCTCCCCTCCTGCTGAGCGGGTGGGAAGGGTGCTGTGAGCTCTCTGGTTGCTCGCTTTTGGGAGGGGCCTGGACATTCGTATTTTGGAGGCTGGAAAGTGAAATTTTTCATTTTGCACTGCTGGGAAGATTAAGCCAAGATTTTTATCTTAATGAGTCATTAGGACATATGTTTGGCCATCTTATTTTTTACTGAAATAACTGCCTATAGGATGCTTTCTGCTCAGAGATGGAGGCCAGTGTTCTGCAAAGAGATTCTGTTTTCTTTTTTAGACTCTTCTCTATAACTGGTTACATCCTAAACTTAAATCTCAAGAACTGCTGGTTCAATCTCCGTTCATCGCCTCGCTCCACTTCCTTCAGCTCAGCAGAGAACTTTTACTCTGCAGAAGTGTCAAAAAGTTCAAGTGCCTAACACTTGCCCATACCTGTGGCTCTTCGCTTCTCTTAATGATTTGTAAAGGGAAAGGTCACGCTTTTTAACACTTTGAAAAGCTTCTAAAATGCCATACTGAAGTGAAATAAAACCAAGGAGCACCAGAAAATGTGCCACATGAATAATTTTTCTGCTGTTCTTGAGGCACTGTTGATAAGGCTGTAGGAAAGATGAATGGATAGCTGTAGAAACTGCCACAGACACTATGTCATGCTTGACAGCAGGTTTCTTTTGAGAACATTGTGTTTATAATGTGTATACAGAACTTGGGAAGGGGAACTGGGCTGCAGATCTCCTGAGGGTCTTCAAGTACAGATGTTGCCATGTTTGTGATGCTGCAGCTCTCCGCTGCATCGTCCGGGCTGGAGAGGCAGTTCCGTGGATCCCTGCCAGGCTGGAGAGGTTCGAGCTGCCGGTCTGAGGAGGAAAGTCCTGTCCCCTACAGGGAGGTGACTGATGGGATTGCGTCCCACCCTTTTCATCCCACTTTCTGGTGGGAACCCTTGGTTTGAACCTGCAGTAGCCTGCTGAGCAAACACCCAGAAGATGAGAAAGACAAGACCTTCTGGTCTCCTTGGTCTTACAAAAAGCAACCTGGAAGTTCATAGTTTAATTCATAGTGAGTGGCCTTATAAGAATATGGACCCTGATAAGGTCAGAGGCGTGTATTTGGTGGAGAATCCAGAAAAATTTCTTTCGCAGCTGCTGATCGCTGTTTTAAGAGCACCACAGGCTGCTGGACTAGTTTTGCCTTTCTATACTTGTGTGCGGCTTGCAGCACCTTACGCTAAAACTGCATCTCGCTCACCTCGGACCACAGCTTCAAATTTGTGCATGGCTTCTTGCTTCCCGCCTAGGAATGTGAAAATAAACGCCGACGGTGGGTTTAGAAGAGGTGCACGGAAAACAAAGAACCAGCTTGGGGAAACGGGCTGGGTTGCCCCAAAGCAAGAGGTTTGTGCTAAGTGGCAGGCCGGCTTCACCTGAAAGCACCAGCTCCCCACGGGTGAAGGGAATTACTCCGACCCGGCAGCGTGGTCAGCCCATCATTACGTGGGCTTTAAGATGACAAGAAAATCCTGGTTCAGCCTGATCTTAATCTTGACACTGATGTTAATTAATCCTGATTCATTGTTAGAAGAGTATGAGGCCAGGCAGGAAATGAGCAAAAAGCATTACTGAGAAAAAAAAAAAATAAAAATCTCTAATTTCATACTTCAGGGTGTGGGGAGGGAAAGCTTTGAAGATGCTGTGTTCTTGCTGCAGTGTAATATATTAACTTTTTTGGTTTTGGCTCATGAAGTACTCTTTTCCCTCACCCTTAGAAGCATCGGATGTAATTAAGCTCAGAAGCAATGGCCCTTTCCAGCTCTTTCCTGTCATCAGGGTGAAATAGCACATAAATGGTGGATTTTTATTATTTTTTTTTTCTTCTTAGTGGGTGAGTGGCCACTAGAGAAATTTTGTTCCTCAGTGCTGCATTACCTCCTGGGAACCACAGCTTTGCTAGTACCTGTTCTCAGCTGCTGAATCAAGACCCTCGATGCTTTCAGTTGCTCATTAAATTGGCTGCGTCTAGTCCCACAAGTTTGCTTGGGATGCAGCACTGGTGGGGGAAAATGGGATGAAATCCTGCCATCGGCACTGCAGAAACCCGCTGCTTGGTCAGAAAGCAGAGCTAAATGGTACGTTATCACCCTGTTCAGAGTCACTGCAAAGGAGACTTGCCAGATGTCTCCATGCGAGACGAGCTGTGCGATTTACAAAGCTGTTTTGAACCCGAAATAGAGATTTTTCATCTAAATGGTTTTGCAAGCTTTTATTCAACGAGAAAGGAGAAGCAGCAAGGCCCTTCCCTGTCCAAAGGCACCTGCCGAGGGGGTGGCCGGAGCAGCGAGCTGCCCCGTGTACCTGCCAGTGCCACCTTCTTCCAGAAACGCATCGTGAGAGGTCGCCGGAGCCCCGGCTCGCCGCTGCCTTAGTGAGGACAGCTTGGCTGGGATATGAATTTTTAACTTGTGTTCAAACTGCTTTCACAGAGTCATTGCCTGGAGACAGAAAGCATGCAGCCTTGTTAGAGAGGGTGATAACAGCTACTTTATCTCAAGTGCTTGGGCTGCTGCTTTTTTTTTTTTTTTCCTCCTTTTTCATTTTAATCCGATATTCTTTGTTCAAAACCCAGATGGGGCAAATGCCTTCCAGTTAATATTGCTGTAGCTTATCAGTCGAAGTCTGCCTGCTATTTCATAGGATGCTCCCAAACTAAACTGGCGTAAAGGCTGGAGCTTCAGCTTGTCAAAGACAGCACGAAAGGAAATCTGTTTAGATGTTTATGCATCAGCAAGGCCAACATTTATTCCCATTGGCATTTCAACTGGTCTTTGTGATTAGAGATGCCCTGGAGAAGCCTCAGTGGCAGAGGAGTGACGCGACAGTAATGCTTTGCTAAAGCCAGAGCAGTTTTGCACTGTCTGGCATCACTGTGTCACTGTGTGCTTCTGAAATGCTCTCTTTATTTTATTTTATTTTATTTTATTTTATTTTAGTTTAGTTTAGTTTAGTTTAGTTTAGTTTTTTCTTTTTTTTCTTATTTTTTTCTTATTTTTTTCTTACTTTTTTCTTACTTTTTTTTTTTTTTTTTTTTTTTTACTTTCCTATTAAAATGAAAATTCACTTCTGTTAAAAGCATCTCTAATGCCTGTTCTGGCACTGGGTTTTCCTGGTTTATCTACAGCCGGGTGGCAGCGAGGGCTTGACAATGCTGGGGTCAGCAGCGGCTGCAGTGAGCCCCTTTGGGTTTCTTGAAATCCTTGGTGGAGGTCTCTGCCCAGACCAGAGGCTGCCTGTTCACCAGGTCTGCAGAGGGAAGATTTTGTGGCTTGGTGGCTTGGCTGGACCGACCTGTCCCCCAGCCACCTGAAGGATGTTGCGAGACCCTTTGCCAGCCCCGGTGAGGTGCCCCCGTCGCAGCCTCCACTACGGCTGTCAGCAACCTGCCGGGCTGGGAGAGCGGCTTATTATGAATCTGTTTTTGCACTCAATGAAAATTGCTAAAAATATTTGCTTTCACTCATCAGCCATCAAACTCCTGCCCTCCAGCCCCATCGTTATTCTGTGCAGGTTACTTCTAATGAGAAATTAATGCTCTGAACATTTATGTTGAGGTCTTTCACCTGCAAACAAATATTTTGCATGCCATGTGTGAAGGCAGATTTGTTCAAAAATAAAACTGGTTTGAGACCTTATAATGTATCGCCGCAAGCAGGGCATTTGCAAATATTTGAGCGAGACCTCCATTGAATATATTTTAATATTTCCCTAAGTAGAAGGGTCAATTTGAGATTACACCACTGGACAGGGCTCTTTTATTGTGGCAGATCCTCTGTATGACATTGGCATATGATTTGGTCTCTTCAAATCTGTTCCTTTTCCACAATATCAGCATAATAATACTTCTTCCCCCCCCCCCCAGGCCTGCGTAGATAGGAAGCAATTGGGGAAGATGGGCTGCCTGTGTGGATCATGTGGTGGATGGGGCTATGGCCTCAACTGTCATAATGTAGTTAATTAACAGTTGGTTTATGTAGGTTCAGCTGTGCAGTCATTAAGTTGTTTCCTAAGTTTTTTTTTTTTACCCTTTGCAATGAAGAAAATTAAGACTTCAAGGTAAAGCCACCTCCTCCGTGCTTCTTCGTGATGGACACTGCCTTAACTTTTCTGATCCCGATGTTGGAGAGCCCTCAGCTGTCCTTGAATGTCTCGGTGCTTTTCTTCCCTTAGTCAGGAAACTCTTCCTAGCGTCTAACCTGTGTTCCTTGGTGCAATTTAAGACTGTGACATCTTGTGCTACTCTTGACAAGCCAAGAAGACAGTTTATTCCTTTCTGTCGTGGCCCTCTTGACATGTTTGAAGATCATTATGATGCCTCCCTGTAGTCTTTACTCTTTAGTCCAAAGTAATGTTATTTTTTCACTGTTTTTCCAGTCTGTGCTTTCTCAGCCTCTGATCATTCTTGCTGTCTGCATTGGGACTTTCTCTACAACTTTATTGAAATGCAGTGACCAGTATCAGGACTTCCGTAGCGCTACATAAATGAAAACTTTCCTTTGTGTATCTGGTGAACAGTACCCTGCTCTGCGCGTGGCAGTGTGATGATATAAGGAAGAAATTTTTTAAACTGAGGGTTGTGCAACACCGGCCCAGGTTGCCCAGAGAGGTGGGAGATGCCCCATCCCTGGAAACATTTCAGGTTGGGTTGGACGGGGCTCTGAGCAACCTGATCTAGTTGAAGATGTCCCTGCTCATGGCCGGGGGGTGGGACTGGATGGCCTTTAACAGTCCCTTCCAACCCAAACCCTTCTGTCATTCTGTGTTGGGTTTTATTGCAGCAACATGACAGTGCTCAGCTCCTGTTCAGCTTGTGATCCACGGCAATCCCGAGCTCCTTTTCCAAAAACACCCCTTCTGAGCTGATATTTATTTCCCTTGTGACCGTGTCATTGATTATTCCTGTCTTAGCACTGTTCACCCATCATTCACGGATTGTCTTTTTCTTTTTCTCTTTTTTTTTTTCCAGACCATTTCTACAATTTATCAAGACCATTTTGAATCCTAATCCTGGCCTACGAAGTACTTGCAGCCTGTCCCAGCCTGGTATCAGCAGCAATTTTAGTAAGCGTACTATCTTCCATCATTCACATCAATTATAAAAATACTGAATTGTGCCAGAGCTACGAGACCTTGGACACCCACTCGGTACCTCCTTTCCCTTTGGCTCTGTGCACTGTGGCAGCATCCTGCAGTGCTGCATTTGCCTTGCAAAAGGCACGAAAAGCATTGCAGCTCCCTGGGACAATGAGATTTGTATCCCAAAGCAAGAGATTCCATCAGACCCTTTGAAGCTTTGTAATGAGAAATAAGTCTATTTACCATACCGACTCCTGAACAAGAGCAGTTATGTGCAGTGCCAGGAGTTTTAAAGAGTGGAAGCTATGCTTTCTTGGAAAATCAGCAAGTCAACTTTTCCTCAAGTATTTGTTACAGTTTTATTTTTTCCCTTCGTTCTCAATGGCAACCCCACCTTCCCTTCACACCTTGTGGCTGCCCTTTTGCAAATACTTGTTTATTAACGAGCGTTTGGGGCTGAGACCCAGAGGGAAGGAAAGCAAACGCAGTTTGTTTCCCGACTTACAAGCCGAGGAGGTGGCTGTGGGCAATGGCGGGGATGTGTTGGACCTGCTGGGGGTGGCGGCAGGTGTGTGTCCGAGTAGATGGTCTATGTCCTTTGATGGGATTTTTGCCCTCTGCATTTCTGTATCAGAGAACTATCAAATAGGTTCATTTTGCTGGAGGTGGCGAAGGGTGTAGTATTCCAGGATTTATGAATTTCCGTGGGGTCTGGTAAATTAAGCTTTATAGACCAAGCTTGTATTTATAACGCAAAGGGGCAGAGCCAGGTGCTGCCCGCAGAGACCAAAAATACAGTGGACAGACGTTGTTTATGTCCCAGTAACTGTCAGTGTTTAACAAATAAGAAATGAAAACAAAAACGGTGGATGGACCCCAAAGGTAATCGGTTGCAAATTAACTCAGATGAGAATTAGTTTCTTGTTTCTCTCTCAGGAGGGGTATAAAGCCAGGTTTTGTTGTTAGCTGCACCTAAATGTATGCGTGTTTGTCAGAATAGCTCTGTGTTTCAAACCTCCTCTCTGCTGTTTCTGGAAATTTAAGCTTAAACAGGAAAAATAATTTCTACTTGCCTTTCACCTCAGACTTCATAGATGTGACAGCGAATTATGACACCTGTGTCATAGGGCCAGAAGTTCTATTCCCATGTTGCAAAGGGGGAAACTGAGGCACGGGAGGCCAGTATTGTGTTAGGCTCATAGACTGAGCCTGGATGAGAAATACTGATTCTTGTTCCCTCCTCTGTGACCTGTATGTCTTTCCCAAAGTTACAAGAATTTGAGAAGAAATTAAGTTCTGTGAACAAAGACTTGCAGTTTGATATTTTCAAGGACTTTAACTGCATAAAACTGATTTACTTTGGGGGGAAAAACCTTAAATATCCCTGTAGAGAGTGCATAATGTGAATGATTTTGTATTTATTCGTTGCATTTCACTGAGTGGATGAAATCTCTCCTGACCGTAATGGAATTATAGTTGGATGGGCTACCTAGTATGGTGCCGTTAAAAGCAGGTGCACAAAGGGAGTTCTTTTTGGAGAGAGGGGGGAAAAAATCTTACGGTACCACTAAATGATTCTTACCACTGCAGTAATCCTAATCAGATTAATTAGGATTAATTTAGCTGTCTGATTTTTATTTATATGACTTAAAAACACATCTAAGGAGTCTTATTTAAAACCTTTATGGATTTAAGTAATATTTTTGGGTTGTTTCACATGGTGCAATGTATAAATCTCTGGCTGGTTGGGCTTTTAGGGAGAATTACATTGCATCCGGCATTTAGAGCCAACCATTAGTTCTCCATCTCCTCCCATAGCGCCCATCTGCAGGTCACCCAGCTACCCCTGTGCTAATGCCTTCAAACTTGTTTCTTCTCTTCTTGCAGCTTCTTTTTTTGAGAATTGTACCAAATCTCCCCTCTGGCAGCAGCCTAGTTCAGCTCCCGACCTTCTGGCATGGCCAAACGCCCGTCCGCATAGCATCCTTGCCCCCTGCCACACGTGGCTTTTTCCCTCTGGAGCCATCCCGCTGTAATTTTCCACTTCTGTGTCTCACCGACAACCATATCTTTTCTCACTTGCATATGCCACTGCCTTTTCCCATCACTGTTTTTTTTTTTTTTTTTTTTTTTTTTTTTTTTTTACTGCTTCTTCCTCTTACTATTTTCCATTTCTGAAAAGCTGTTCAGATTTTCACAAAACAAAACTGTATGGCACTGCATATGTGCTTGCCCATATGTATCTGCGTATAGCGAAGGTTGCAGAACAGTATCTGTCAAATGAGGTAATTTTCCATCAGATTCATCCCTCTATTCTCATTTCATATTTATTCGCCACTCAAAAGTGAGCTTCCTTGGAAAGATTCAATCAATTTTAAGATGGCTTTGAGTTTTACGAGTCTGAAAGACCAGAAGATTTTCCCCGTGGCAGTTTGTGTGGATGCTATGAGCATTACTCTACGTCTTCCTCAGTTAAACGGGAAGGTTTGATGTCGCGGAGCCCCAGGCAGCAGCCACACGCACTCAGAGAGGCTTCTCTGCAGAGTCTCTTCCTCACCACTTTCAAATCTCGTGTGATTACTGTTTTCCTTCTTGTTTTAGTTCAGCTTTTCTTACTTGGTTTCACAGGGCCACGAGCCTGTGGTGGTTTGGAGATGTATCCTTTGGGTTTCATCTTGCCAGGATTCAAAAGATCAAACATCAATGAATTTTCTCTTGGGCTTTCACGAAATGGCAAAGAGCATGAGGAGGTGCAGGGTGGACACAGCATGGCCTTCGGAGAAGTATTTGCTCTTGGCAGAGATTTTATTGTCTGCAGTGGTTTTTGGTGGGCACCTGAGGATATGATGCCCTCTCAAGTCCTTGTGTCAGGAGACAGCTGGAGTCCTTTTTGGGGAAAGGGCACCCTTCAGTGTTGGTGCTGGGGATGGTGTCTGCAGGGATGCACGCTGCTGCCCAGGGCTCTTTTCCTTTCCTTTTCCATTACTTTACTGGTGCAGAAGGGTGTACTGGAGGATATGTCCTCAAGTCTTTGCATTGAGACCTAGTTTCACAGTGGCAATGGCATTTCAAATCCAGAGTCCACATTGCATCAGAGTCTGTTTCAGACCCTGGGTTGGCTGTCAGGAACCAAATCCCTTCCCCAAAGTTACACACAGCTTTTTGTTTTCACTTTTTAGTGGGAAACACAGTGTTATTTCCAAAAATCTTCTTTGTTTCATCCTTTTACATTCCTCTCTTTAAGCCCTGGCATTTTGTGACATTGGCAGTGAGGTGTTAAGACCAATTTTGGATTTCCCTCCTTTCTCTTTCTTTTCTTGGTAGTGGTCAATGGCTCCAGATGGAGAGGGGTGACAAGTGGTGTCCCTCAGGGATCCGTATTGGGACCAGTGCTGTTCAATATCAAGTGTACCCTCAGCAAGTTTGTTGATGACACTAAGCTGAGTAGTGCGGTCGACAGGCCAGAGGGACGGGATGTCATGCAGAGGCACCTGGATGAGCTGGAGAGGTGGGCCCGAGCAAACCTCATGAAGTTCAACAAGGCCAAGCGCAAGGTCCTACACTTGGGTCGGGACAATCCTTGTTATCCATACAGGCTGGGGGATGACGTGATAGAGAGCAGCCCTGTGGAAAAGGACTTGGGGTCGTGGGAGATGAAAAGCTGGACATGAGCTGACAATGGGTGCTTGCAGCCCAGAAGGCCAATGGCAGCCTGGGCTGCATCAAAAGAAGCGTGGCCAGCAGATCCAGAGAGGTGATTCTGCCCCTCTGCTCTGCTCTGGTGAGACCCCACCTGGAGTCCTGTGTCCAGCTCTGGAGCCCTCAGCACAAGAAGGACACGGAGCTGTTGGAGAGGGGCCAGAGGAGGCCCCGGAGATGCTGGGAGGGCTGGAGCCCCTCTGCTGTGAGGACAGGCTGAGAGAGCTGGGGGGTTTCAGCCTGGAGAAGAGAAGGCTCCGGGGAGATCTTCCAGCCCCTTCCAGTCCCTGAAGGGGCCCTACAGGAAAGCTGGGGAGGGGCTGTTTGCAAGGGCATGGAGCGACAGGACGAGGGGCAATGGTTTAAACTAGAGCAGGGTGGGTTTAGATCAGCCATTAGGGAGAAGTTCTTTCCACTGAGGGTGGTGAGACACTGGCCCAGGTTGCCCAGAGAGGGGGTGGAGGCCCCATCCCTGGAGACATTCAAGGCCAGGCTGGATGAGGCTCTGAGCAACCTGATCTAGTTACAGATGTCCCTGCTGACTGCAGGGGGTGGGACTAGATGGCCTTTAGAGGTCCCTTCCCACCCAACACAGTCTATGATTCTTCAGTGCTTTCTCTCAGACAATGGTATGCAGAAGTTCTGGTGCAGGGTGTGAAGTGCGTCTCCGTGCAGGAGTGTGTATCACTGCTCTTAGGTCATTCTATACCAAAATAGAGAGGCGATGTTTTTTAACAAGGTAACACACACTCTATTTTAAGCTGCTTCTAAAAATAAAATCCTGCACAAGTTGGTATTGTGGCAGCAATGTTTTCTATTTTAATTGGGGCTGTTTTCTTAAGATGATTCATAGAAAGAAGATGAGCTTTACTAGTTTTACCCTAGGGTGAAACAACGTCGGTGAGTTGCTGATCGTACATGAAGGTTTACACAACCACAAGGACTTTTCTGATTAGGTCTACTGTGCTGGCTTTTCCCCTAAGGCTGAAGTGTTGCATTAAAGACTGGACAAACTCTTTCTTCTGGAGGTGTCTAGTAGCTAATACAACACATTCCGCATGTAGACAGTGTCCCACAGTGCTTTGGAGAGTTGATGCCATTGTCACACTGAATGAGAAATAATGGCTAAGGGAAGAGGTCGTTCCTCTGGGAAATAGGGTGGAGATTTAAAACTTGTTGGATGTGCTCAGAGCTACAGGGAAGAAGTTCAAGAGCTGGATATATTGGGAGGTAGACACTGCAGAAGCATCTAGAGAGCAGAAGACAGTTTTTCCCTCCCACATTGTCATGAAATCTCAACACCCTGGGGGGAAAACGTCCTTGCTGTAGCTCCCAGCACGTGAAACGCATTCATTGTTTTTAACATTAAGAACAAGAAGTCTTCTCTGCTGAGCTACTTCATGGCCTGCCCTTGCCCAACCAACCATGTGAGCAGCTCACAAAGAAAATTTTTCGACTTTTGTCCAACACTAAGATATGTCATCTCCTGGGGTTAGTGTACACTGATGATTTAGGGATGGGTGTGAAGTAAGGAGAAAGGGCCAGAAGAATTGAAGGAGCAGAAATGGCTGAAGTTCCCTGAGGAGACTATTCAAATGACTGTCAGTAACAGTGGTTCTTGTATATCTGTGACATTTGGCAGGATCTCAAGGTTGGTGTCCTGAAGTCAAGTGTCTTTGAAAGGCCAAATACTTCAAGAACTGTGTTCATAGAATAGTTTAGGTTGGAAGGGACCTTTAAAGGCCATCTAATCCAATCCCCTGCCATGAGCAGGGACATCTTCAACTAGACCAGGTCGTTCAGAACCCTGTCCAACCTGACCTTGAATGTTCCCAGAGACAGGGCATCGATCACCTCTCTGGGCAACCTGTGCCAGTGTTTCACCACCCTCGGTGTAAAAAACTTCTTCCTTATATCTAGTCTACATCTACCCTTTTTTAGTTTAAAACCATTAACCCTTGTCCTATCACAACAGGCCCTATTAAAAAGTCTGTCCCATCTTTCTTGTAGGCCCCCTTTAAGTACTGAAAGGCTGCTATAAGGTCTTCCTGGAGCCTTCTCGTCTCCAGGCCGAACAACCCCAACTGTCTCAGCCTGTCCTTAGAGGATCTCCAGTCTATGAGCTCTGGGACAGCAATACTGAACAAATGCCACAGTGAAGGCAATGCCATTGTTGGCTCTTCCTGTAGATTAGGAGCACAGCAGCAGGAGGCTCAGCTGTGTCGGGTCATGTCTGTGTCAACAGCTCTTGTAGGTGACCATGAGATTGTAGGAGGCCATGAGATTGTGACAGTGGACCTAACAGCTTTGGGAGACAGAAGAGAAAGTGTTGCTTTGTAGGGTGTTCATGTGCACGCACGCACTGTTGGTCTGGGATCATGGAAGGTGTAAGGTTGCCATAACTCCACCCAGAAAACTTGCTCTTGTGCTGCCGCAATGCATCCAACACTAATGAGACATGTCTCTAGGCTCCCTGCTAGAAGCCAGGTTGTACTTGGCTCCTTCCTCTTGCAAGAACAAGCCAGTGTCCTCTCGCTGGTGCACCGTGGCAAAAGGAAACACAGGTTGAAGGCAGCCTGTTTGCATGTGGGATGCCCAGTCGTGTTCCAGGGTGACATTGTACCAAACTTGGTGTGCAAAAGAGAAGAGTCCGTCCCACAGAAGTTGCAAATGTGACTTTTCTCATCCTGACCTCTGCTGTGGCACAAATGTATTACAGAAAGTTGATACTTCATGGGAAGACACAGAGGAGAGCTATTACTTAAAGTGATTACTGGTATCCTTGCACACCACAGATGGCCAAAAAGTCCAGGCCATACGGAGACGTGCATGTCCCACTGCTAAACAACAGGAAAGCAGATCGCAGAAATGAAAGGCTGTATGATGATGTACACAACCTCATGGTCTAACCCTGTTCTCTTTGAGGTCAAAGCCCTCTCTGTGTCGGAGGATTGGGTGCTAGTCTGTAATCTTCCACCTCCTCCCCTTCTCGTATGAATGTGCCATTCAGAACTTGACAGCAGCCTCCAGACCCCTTGCTTCCTAGAGCTTTCTACGGTGACATGAACCTGCAGCACGTTGCAGTGATGCGGACAGTGATCCTCTTGCCCGCCTGGAAGAAATGATGAGGCTCCACCACACAATTCAAGGGAAAGATTGCGGCATGGGAAGTGGGAGGAAAATATGGGAGGAAAATATTGCTTGCTTTATAGCATGGTTCTTTAGAATGGAAAAAGAGAAGTTTATCATGATAAAAGGAGGCAAAACAGGACGTCTGGGCTCAGCTCTGATACCAGTTTGTCACGCAACACTTCTCCAGGATCCTGTGTTTCAGCTGTAATACAGGAATGATGCAATTCTGTTTTTGTGAGGCTGTCTAGGATTCGCTGGTGTGAGATGTGGGATCCTGGATAAAACACGCTGCTCAATAAATTCGTTATAGCTTTGAACTGGCAGTAGTGGTAGGAGCAGAGGTTTAAATTGGGCCTAATTCTGATCTTATTTACCGTGTGTTTCAGAAATGGCTGCTTCAAAGACAGCATCACCCCAGTGCACAAACAGTTAAAGAAAATCAGAATTGTTATCAAGGTAAAAGCGTGCAAGGCAGGACCTTTGCTGAGGCTGAGCAGAGACATATTGTTTTTACTTGCAAGGATAGAGGCTTTTTAACCTGGTGTTTCCTCCATTTATCTTCATTAAAAAAATGACAATCGAAGTGAAAATGAAATACCCCAGGGAAATAAAAACCCTTCAACTTTTGATTAGATCTGCCCAGTCCTACAGCCCTTTCAGATAATTTTGCTCCTTGCGTTGCCTTGTGGTGAAGGGAAGGAGAACATCTGCAGAGCATCAAAGCCGGTGAGATAATGAAACCAGTGAAGAAGTGGAAAGAGCCCTGATCTCATCTGCCTGCGTTGAAATTCAGAGTTTTAATTAGCTCACGGGCATGTAGGGGGGCACCAATGGTAACGTTTGTGACCCCAGTGCTGCTTGCTCAGGGGTTGAAGTGGTGCAGGGACTGGGGGAAGTCCCACTGCCACCACCAAAGAGTTAATCCCAACATAATCGTCTCATTCTCTTTCGGAGAGGAGTTTCTCCTGCAGGGCCATCGGGTAAGACGCGTGATTGTGTGTTCTGGCAACCGCTTTGCAATGTGAAATAAACACCCTTTCGTATAATAGCATTCATTGAGCATTGTGCCTGGGAACTCAACATGACACATGTCAGCCCAGGGCCAGGGAAGCTTCCTCCTTTTGCAGCTCAGCAAAATATTTATACAGTGTCTTCTAGTAAACCAGTTCCTCCGTGCTGCTGGGGAAACTGGTCTTAATGGCTGCCCTTGCTCCGAGTCCTTCCTAAAATAGCGAGTGCAGCTTGGCTCCGTTCAATCTGCCAGCCAGATGGAACAGCTACCAAATTTGCTTCCCTGTTAGGTTTACTTTTTAAATTGCTATAATAGCCCTGCAGATTTATTGTTGCTTTAAGTAACTGGAACACAGCTTTAAAAACAACAGCCCGTGTACCCGGTCCTCACGCCGTGCACCGGGGAGCTAATGGGGAACCTGCAGGGGCTGATGGTTGCGTTGCGCTGAACTTTGAGTCTCGGGTACTGTGCGCTCTGTGATGAAGTCTGGCAGTTGCTAAGAAAAAAAAAAAAAAACAAACTTTTTTTTTGTTGTTGTTTTTGCTTTTGTTTGCAGTATATAAGAATAACATTTTAAAAATCTTGGTGCTGCAGAAAAAAAATCACACGGATTTTGCCGTTGGTGGATAGCCAGATGTGGGTACTGAAATCTCAGCTGGTTTGCAAAAAATAGAAATATCTCTTTTTTCCCCTTTGACCTCCAGCACTGTAGGGTCTCCATGACCAGAGAAAATGATGATGGTTTCTGGCTCCTGACCATTGCTGCTCATCAAAAGCCGTTCCACAGTGTCACAGTCAGCCACTGCAGACCACAAAACCAGTTGCAGCTAGAAAGTTTGTGTAAGATGTATAGAAGGCTGATTGAAAAGAAGCATGTTTCCAAGAATTCTCTGTGTTTTGGTTTGTGTAAGGTCTAAAATTTAAATTATGTTTCTCTTACCCCAAATAGATCTCAAATAGTAATTGTAGGTGGGGAATTTCAACATATATGGCTGGTTTTAGGAAGGGCCCACAGAGATCTGTTCTTGACTTGTCACAGTCAGGGTATTTCTCCTCGAAGAGCAAAAACAACAATACAAAATATCTGGTATTTTATTTTATAGATGCAGGGTTTGGGCAGTGAAGCTAGACAAAGTAAGCATAGAAAAAAAGGAACAGAATCTTAGCAGAGAAGAAATCGATCACTGGAACATCTTAACTGAGAACTGCTTCTTCTACCACCATTTGTAGTCTTTAAATCAAGACTGTTTTCTATTTTCATAAGAGACATTGAAGGTCAAGGACAAGTAATGAGCTTGACGCAGAAATGTCTGAGAGGTTCTGCAGCCTGTGTTTAGCAGGAGGTCAGGCTTTATCATTTATCATGCTGTCTTCTGGTCTTAAGATCTGAGGATCTCTGAGAACCAAGTGAGATTGTGGCATCATGTTTTGGAAAATCAACTTTTTAATCTTCCTGGAAATGCTTATTCCAAAAAATCAAGGACCTTGACTACAGTATAATTTTTTTCCTGAAATTCTCTATCTGTAGTGTCCCATAAATGTGAGCATGAATGTTGTTTGCTGTTCAGTCTAGGGCTAAGAATAGGAATTCCCAAGACAAATGCTGGACTATCTGCACACCAGTTCATTGCCGTTAGGACCTGGCATCACAGAATAGCCCATGGAGCCCCCGCAGGTCATAGTATTTGGTTTGTGAGCTGTGCAGAACCTCACTGTGAAAACAAACAAGTTCTTGTGCAATTATCAAGCAGTTCATGTATTTTTAATTTAACACTTTTGCATCCGGGCTTGAACTTCCCTCTTTTATTTGGATGATCATTTTATTACATCTAGGACGCTTCTCTTAAACTCCGGGTTTGGTTGTAAGAATGCCACTTACTTTAGCTGTGGGAAGGAATAGTATCTTCAAACTGACTTTTAGGAGAAAAAAAAAAAGGAGGGGGGGAGGGGAGAGGGAGGGTGTGGAAGAAAAGGCATGTTTCTCTCTTTTTGGGTGTGTGGTCAGAACGTTACTTGTCTGCCCAAGCATCCTCTCTCTGCAACCAGAGCAGGGCCATATTTACGGCTCTCCTCCCCCACAATCCTGTTCTTCATGAATGAATGCAAAAGACTCAAAGAGGAAAATTTTGCAAAGCAGAAAACCAAGGTTGTAATTTCAGGTTCCTCAGAAGAGGGCTTCTACACAGCTGCCCAGTAAATGGCTTGGCTTCCTCCAGCTTTGGACCCTGTTGGTTTCGGGTGAGCGGGTCTGGTAGGCGGTGGGGCTTTGTGAAGCCCGACGGATGGATGATTCAGCATCTTCCACCCCAGCTCAGGTCAGGCGGTTGTGTCTCCACCATTCTTGCAGCACCACCTTCTGGTCTGCAGCCCGACCTGATGGAGGAGCCATGGGCAATGCCGCAAGTGTGCTGGGAGGCGTGCGTAGAGGTGCTCTTCGCTGGTTGCAGCCTGAAAGTGGAGGAGTGAAACTCCTGGGTGGCTTGTGGCCAGCTACCGAGGTGGTGGAGGGGTTGGGGGGGAGGAAATCTAAGCAACCTTCATGCCGTGTTTTTCTGCAGGGTTTCCAAGCCCTCAGGGTGCTGAGGTGTGACTGCCGTGTGTTGTGCGCAGGAGGTGTGGGACCACATCCTGCTCCCCGCTGCCGGGCACACCCCAGGCACCCAGAAACGGCGATCGCAACTGAAAGGAAACGTGCAGAGAATTACTGATCTTGCAGACCAACGTGCTGAGCAAGTGGTGTGCGGCGGAGAAAGTAGAGATGTAGTAGCTCCCTGCCCTTTTACACCACGCTGCGGGGGACTTTCCTCCTGCTGCACCTCATTTTCCCACCCCGGCGGTGTGAGAGCCGCTGGTTTCTTTTAATGACTTGCAAAAGTTGTAGCATTATTGACCTGCAACAGGGCTGGTGTGGCTGAAAGCTTGCCTGGGTGTTTCTGACTATATCATTTGGTCTATTTAAAGGCATGAACTCTTCCTCCAGACCTGGCCTCACTGTTCGTTACATTAATGAGAGATCTCCGAGTTGCCCTCCTTAACAAGATGCGACTGGAGCCTTCTGTTTGGGGGCAGGCAGAAACCTCGTCCAACACCCTTTTTGAACCTGTCCCCCACTGTTTTATACTTGTACTGATATAACTGCCCTCTGCAGCTGCCGAGCAGGCAAAAGACGGCCTCTGCTGTCTGCTGCCCAGAGCCAGAGCGGTGTCTGCAAAGACAGCAGCCATAAACCAGACCTACACCAGTAAATGAAGGTCTGCTCCATTCCTGTCAAGGCCTGTAGCTATTCCTTTTGTTGCCTGCTAATGCACAGGCATAAAGCAGGAATGCTGGCTCCTTAATAGATTTTTTATATATATATATATATATATTTTTTTTTTTTTTTTTTTTAAACCTTTCCTAAAGAAGCTGGAGGCAATTTCAGACTTGCCTCGTCTACAAACATTGTTTTGCACATTGAGGGGAAGGCAGAGACAAAAGTCTTGTTACAGCACTTGTGCTTCTGTACAGGGTGGTTTTAGCAGGCAGCTGTCTGTAGTTCCCAGTAAATGCTGGGAATAATGGAAGTGGTCTTTATGTTACACTGGAGGGAGTCATGGCCCATTTTCAGCAGTCCTTGAAAAAAAAAAAGAGTTGCTGGGTGGAGGTTCAGTGCTGTGCTTTGTAGATGGTATTTTGCAAAAACACGTTGCTACTCTGGAACACACCGAGAGAGCCCATTGCGAACCCAAACGGGAGGATTATTAGATGTAACCAAAGCATCTGGACAAAAACTGGGGTGTCAGTACTCTCATAAACTTCTCTTGTTATTTTTCATGCTGATACAGCATGGTCAGGAGGAGAGATGAATGCTGGCTGAAGATTCATTTTGCCAATGGATGTTGACTTGATGGTTTTGAGTGGGTTTTCTTATTTATTAATATATTAATTTATTTATTTTTAGTAGCCACTTAATCTAAAGTTCAGATGTGTAGCTAGTTGTGATCTTTGACCAAAGAATTTATTGCTTGCATTAAAATAATGAGGGTTTTTTTTTTGTGATCTCTTAACTGTTTAATCAGAGATTTCACCTTAGGTGAGGTGTTTTGAAGCATTCTTCCTCTTGGGGCTTTGCAAAGCTGGGGGCTTTTTCGATCAGTAGATGAGACACACGAGTAATCTCTGGATCTAGGTTTAAGATCTGTTATTTCAATTTCTTAGGAAAAGGTAACCTGCTTTTATTGAAAGAAGTATCTGTTTGGAAGTGTTAATGAAAATCCTTGTCCATTTTGTTTTTTTTTTTTTGCCAAAGACATTTCAATTCTTTTAAAAATATCACCAAATAAATGCTGTGAAGCTTAATTAGCACTAAGCAGAAGGAATATGATCTCAGATTTCCTGGGTGACTATGCACACAGATATATCCACCTTCTTTGGTAGGGATGTGGGACCAGGCTTTGAAAAATATTTATTTGCCTTGAAATCTTTAATATTTGACCTCCATATCATTTCCTTAATGCCATTCCAGCTCAAAGCCCTGATGAGCTCAGTTGTGAAGTGCTGAAAGATATTTTAAAGGTGTCTCTGGTCACCAGCACGAGCTCATTTCTAATTAAACAGAAGTTCACACTTTACTTCATCAGAAGCATAATAGTAATTGGACACATAATTGGTGGATTCTTAATTCATTGGCTAATAGAAACAGATTCTATAAGTCTATTAGGATTAGAAAGTGGAGCTTTGTGTCACTGAAGTGGTCTCATTCTCCTGATCTGCATTAAGGTGTAATTTTGCTTATGGCTTTGATACGTTCGGATAATTTATCCAGTCCATGGCTATGATAGCAGCGTATACAGTTTCTGTTGAAATGTTGCCGGCAGGTTAGACTGCACGTAAGATCACTTTCCCTTTGATTTGGGGTAAGTTCTGTAACTTTACAGCTGCTTTCAACAAAAATTGTGACTCCCAATGTCACCTGTCAATTTACCAGCTCCATCTGCAGGTACCTTCGCTGGACAGATTTTAGTGGCCGATAAACTAAGAACTAATAAAAGTCACAAAACTGAGTTGCTTCTCATGAATACAGTGGTGTCTAAGTAACTGCCTTACAGAAATTAACAGGAGGATGTAGCAAACACAAATCTCATGCATTAGCTCTTCCTTTGATGTATTCAGGTGGCCCCAAATGAAGATCACCAAGACCATTCCCGTGCTGGGAAGTTCAGATGGTTTTGCACAGTCGGTCGGGAGTGGGGTGAGGCTGGAAGTCTCATTCAGCAGATTCTTCTGGGGTGGATCTTCCTGCTCGTCCTTCACTGCAAGTCCATGCACGGCCAACAACCATCAGACTAGATGCTGTGGTGGACTTGTATGGCTTTGTACTCCAGGTCTGCATCCATAAGCGTGTTCCCGTTTGGAGCTCTCAAACCTTTACAGAGATAAAGGGAAATATAAGGAAGTGGCGTTATCTGAAGCAGCCTGGAGACTCAGAACAAGGAAAGGGTGGCACCAGGCTTCTTGGTTTTTAAATTGTCTTTTAAAACTAGGAATGCCTGTTCTGTCTCAGGCATAGGCAGAAGTCTCCAGGTCTTCATTTTGGTAAAAAAATTGTTCTTTGTCCTGCCCCATTGCTATATGCTCATACATTTGTCCCATCAAAGTGGAGAGCCACTTGCCCATACAAAACCACCTCAGCTCTCCAATAGAGCCACAACAGTCCAGTGGAAGCAGCAGACGCTAGAGCGAATATTTAGTTTAAATGCATCCCTGTGTAGGAGTCCAGGATGGGGAATTTTTGATTGATACTTTAATCCAATCGGATTTAGAAGAGTGGAGACTCTCTGGTGTGGAGGAGATCCTGTCTGGAGTAGCGAAAATGTGGAAAATCTTGCTCTGGGTTTTCTCTCATTCCCCCCGTGAGGGCTGGTGCTGCGGATTCATGAGGAACAGGTTTATGAGAGGAAAAAACAGAATCAATGGACACACGGCTGATGGGGTCCCTATGTAAATATTTGCATTCATCTACAAGAAGTATCTGTGAATAAGAGACCAATCACCTGGAAATTAACCAAAACACATTCTGGTTCTCATTAAATGCTGCTTCATTTCACTGGCATAAGGTGTATTTTTGTATGTGCATACAAGGGAGTTTTGTAGAGCTTGTGATGACAAGGAAGCAAACACTGTCCAGACTTGATTCTTTTCTTCCTACAAAGCTAACGACATTCCCTCCAAACTCAGTCATGTTTTTTCTTTCTTTCCTGTTAAACAAATGTATATCTTGATTTAAAATTATTTCTGCTTTTTGTGACTTGGCTTGGCCTTTACTGGCAGTACGAGAGCTCTAAAACGTGACGTTTCCCTCTGAACCTCCATGCCGTTGGTGTGAGGAACACCAGCGTCTTCCAGTGGTGACGTGTCTTCGCACCCATCGTAGCTGTTTGCAAAGAGCTGTGCAGCTTCTAATTTGGAAGCACTACTGTACATATATGTGTGTGTGCGCGCAGACATCTGTGGGATATTTATTATCCTTTCGAAGTGAGGTTTGAGGCACGTTGCTGGGAAGGAGGAATTGTACGAGCTGCACCATCTATTGCAGCTGGTTCTGCGTTCGTTGGTAGATCTGTTTCCATCTGCCCAGCTGCCAATGCACGGCATTTCAGCCGCTCCGGGTTGCCTGGGAAAATATTTATCTTGAGAAAAGTTGTGTTAATTAAACTGACTCTTCTACCAATTCCCCTGCCATGTAACGGAAACACAGCAAAGTCTTTATCAAGGAAGGTTTTCAAGATGAGGGTGGCATTGGGGACAAGCAAGCACTTGCTCAGTGTGTAATATGCATCTCTCTTTTTTTTTTTTCTTTTTTCCCCACCATTTCTGTTATGTGATAAAATATAAATGAATTTTGGTATATGCTCCCAACGAGTCAAGACTGTTTCTGTAAATAGGAGGTTGCCAGCCTGGTGATAGGATCAGAAGCTCTGTTTTTGCCTGTAGGGAATAATAGGACCATTTTCTTCTCTTTCTGACTTTCTTTTCATTGAGAATAGGAAAAAACCCATTGTCTTTGGTCCTGAATGGGTGGGGGAAGTCTCCTTGTTGAATTATCTCCACTGAGATTTCAGGGTTTTTTTTTTTTCACTGTCACTTAAACAGAAATCTTTCAGCATCTGCTGTTTGTGTTTGGTTAAATAAGATACAGACCGCTATAATACTGCATTGTGTATTGATGCTGCGTCCAGAAAGTAACATGTTACTTCGGAAGATCTGATTCTTATTTATTTATTTATTTCTTATCAGGGGCTGCGAACAGATGCAGCAATTCCCCCATCTACATCTTGCTTTTGCATCACCCTAATTCAGACAATTAATGATGTATTTATATTTCGGTAGTTATTTTCTATCCTTACTGGATATTAGAGCACTTAGGAACTTGGGTAACTCAACGTATCGCATCCTCTGCTGGAACACTGTGCATGGAGGAGGGGCAGCTGGGTGAGAGTATGGAGCGACCTTGCAGGGCAACAAGGAAAGAAAAACCTCCTGTCCAACAGTGTGGGAATTTCGGGCTCTGGCTGCCCAGAAGGGCTTGAGGGCTCTCCAATGGTCGGTCCTCAGATTTCAGTCACAAACTTCCCTCAACCTCCCAGCCTGAGGGCACTGATGTAGCTGCTCCCTGTGCATAGGGCAGCCGTCTGTTGGGTTTCCCTGCAGACCTCCTCGCAAAATACCAATGTCTTCCCGATCCTGATGTAGCTCACGAGATCTGGTGAGGTCATGACCTGAAGTGATGCAAACTTTTCACAGCTGCAGGGATTACCCACCTGTCATGCCGTGATCTGGTAGATGGGTAGGCATGGTGCTGAGGGACATGCTTTAGTGGTGGGTTTGACAGCGTTAGGTTAATGGTTGGACTCAATGATCTTAAAGCTCCCTTCCAACCTAGACCATTCTGTGATTCTATGATCCTGGGTGGCACGAGAACTGGGTCTGCTCAGGTGGAGTTCCTACCAGAGCTACAAAAGCGATAGGAAGACCCTGGAATGCAAAACTCGTATCCTTTGGCTCTGCCTGTCCCTTGTGCTCATGGGGTTATGACTCCGTCCCTGTGCCGGAGCAGCAGCACACAGCCTGTCCCGAGGCCAGGCAGCCAGGGGAGGTTCCCGCTGCTCTCTGCTTCCCATTGTCAGGAACTTCATGCGGGTGTGCAGTGTGGCTCTGTTTTATGGTGGTTTTGGTGTTTGGTTTCTTCTGAGGGGAACGGGTGAGAATTAAGGACAGACAGGTCCATTCCCACATGCCTTGATACTGCAGTTCCTTGGGCAAAAGTGACTTCTTTCTGCTCCCTTTGTGGATGATTGGTGCTTCCCTCCTTCCTCCTCCCTTCTGCGCTCGCAGCTCCCTGGGCCCTGGTGTAGCAAGGCAGGGCTGCGGCACTGATCCGGCACCGAGCGCCTCAGCTTTGGTCCTGTGTCAGCACTGTGCTTTCTAAAGCCAGAGCAACAGCAAGCTTCATGGCGGGGGTACTTTGTCAGCCTTGATCCCTCTCTTCTTCGCTTGAGGGGGGAGAAAAAAAATAATCAGGAAGCTGAGAGGGCAAAGCTTTTCATGTTTTCTGGGGAATCGATCTGCTGAGCACGTGTGAGTTTTGCTGAGGCCGTGGGGGAGCGCTGCGGTGAGCGGGGCGGTCAGTCGTCTCTGCAAGGAACGCTGCGGGTTGTGGCCTGCATGCTTTTGGCTTATTTCAGTACTGTACATGTCGAATGTGATACTCCAGACTTTCCTGTCTGCCTTTCAAACGCCTCTCACCTTTACCAGTGACTGGCGTTTAAACTCTGGAAGGATGCAGCCCTTGGCGTGTTCTAAGAGTTTGCCAAACCCCTGTAAATTTACTTTGTTTTCTCAGAGAGGGAAATGACAAAACCCCATAGATATTTAATGATTTTTTTTTTTTTTTAAAGTATAAACCAGAAAACATTAGAAGGAAAAAAAAAAAAAGTAACTGTGTAGGGGCTAACCAAAACAAAGTATGAATGCCAGAGTTGGGCTGTCGGCGATATATTACAGAAATGAACCTGCCACCCGTTGGTGAGTTATAGCAGAGGCCCCGTCCGTGCCATCCAGACAGGATGCGAGGTGCTGTGCCCGCCAGCTGCAGAGCCCTGGCGCGGGCAGTAGCTGCTCCCGCTCCCAGCTCTGCTGATTTCTGGTTTGTTTCCCGCGCGTCAGGCGGCAGTGGCTGTCAGAGCGTCTTCATCTGCTCACAGAAACCAACGGGAAGATGCTCTTCTGTCTGCAGGGTCTTGGAGATACGTGAGCGGTGAGGGTGAGGGTGGGCGGAGGTGGCTGGATCATGAGGCAGACCATCATGTTGTCTGCAGGTGCCATATCAGGGTTTCTGTTTGCCACCTCTGAGCTGCTCACCTTGCAGTGGGGGGACAGTGCGTTTACAAGACACTGTTTACAGCCCAGTTCTACCATCTCATGAACATGTTGCTCAAAGAATACCTGGGGTTTTGCATCTAACGTGTGTCTGAAGGGCAGAAACCTGAAAGTCCTATGTAATCTTGCACAACAGAATTCATCAGGAAAAAAAATGAGGTCATTGGAGAAAAGGGCAGCACTCTGGCTGTACGCGTGTGATGGCACTGAAAGGACGGCGAACCAAAACTGATGATACGTTAGCAGTGATTTCTGTTTCATCAATTAAAGCAGTGAGTTGCTTGAGTGTTGTGCGTTGTTGCGTAGTTTGATGTGCATGTGGATATACACAAAGGTGCAAATGCATTCAGGAGTGGACGCTTCATTGCCCCGTTTTGCTGTGACTGTGTAAAGAGAGGGAGCCTGATTGTGGGCTCGGACTGTAATTCTGCACGGGCATAAATTATACTGCAGCTCGCAGCCACCGGCGACCTCCACTCCCAGTGAGAGACGCTGTTTGTATAGAGACCTTTTCTGTCTTCTTGCTTCTGTGTTCAAAGCAAACTGGAAGCTTTTTGTGATGTCAGCTTGAAAGATCACTTTGTCATTTTAGTGAGGTTATACAGTAATCTCGGAGTCTGTTTTAATTTTATTTTGCTAAAGTTTTATTGCATTTTGCTTAATTGCTTCTGCTTTATTGTTAATGAGACAAAAAGCAGTTTGTGTAATAGCTTGCAGAGTAAAATTATCAAGGAGCCGAGATGGAATTTGCATGTTCAAAGTTCCTTTTTATTGTTTTCATTGTCTTCAAACTCCTCATTTGGTTTTGTTCAGTCCTACAAACCTGCTGTCCCCTGCAGGCAAAAGCACTGACCCATCTGTGCCCTGCAAGTACACGCTGAGGGTAAACTTGTCTGTACCAGGGCAGAAGGGGGAGTTCTCCATGGGCAGGATGGTACGCAGCCCGTACTTGCACTCGGTCAAGGCAGCGCCTCAATGCCTGAACACCCCGACACTCATAGAATCATAGAATCATAGAATGGTTTGGGTTGGAAGGGGCCTTAAAGATCATCTAGTTCCACCCCCTGCCCTGGGCAGGGACACCTCCCACCGGACCAGGCTGCTCCAAGCCCCGTCCAACCTGGCCTTGAACACCTTGAACACAAGCAGTCCTCTCTTCTTATATTTATGAAATACACCAAAACTCCTTATTTTCCCTGTTGTGGAATGGCTTCAACTCAACTTCATCCAACTGTCAGGAAACCAGAGGCTGAGTTAAACAATACAGCTAACAAGTCCATGACACTTGTTGCTTTTTCTTTTTTATTTTTTTTTCCTTTAGTGAAGCCTGAGGGGACTATGACTTTCAGGAAACCCATGAAGTACAAAATAAACTGGAAAGGAAATTATATTAATTCAGCTGGTGAGCATCACGCAAGAGGCTTGGACATGCAGGCTTGTGTCTGGCATTACCCCTGCTGTGGAGAGCTGTGGAAGGCTAAACGAGTTATTGCGAGCTCCAAGGGAAAAAAGCACAGCTGCGAGCTTTTTGCAGGGCTTTCTCTGCGTCCTTATGAAGCAAAGCCACGTAGGAGTTACGTAGTCTGGCGTGGGGTCTAAATCATGGGTGGTAAAATCTGCATGTATAAAACGCTGGAGAATACTCCGCAAGGAATAGGAATTCATCTCGTCGTTACACACAGTCATGACTTCCTCGCTGCTGCTGCCTCTTTTCTGTCGTTCAGTGCCATTTTGCATAGGGATTAACTGACCCTCTAATTTACGTAGCTGCAGGCTTGCCTGCTGGGTAGCCCCTCACTCCATTAATTGTTCTCCTGAAGTCAATGAGAGAAGGGGTTCCAAACCGGCCCCTTATGGGCAGCCCAGTCCAGATGTGTGAGGACCTGCTGTTTTTCATTGCAGGGTAAAACGAAACATGAAAAGTGCTGGGACGAACTTGTTTCCATTTTGGTGGTTGATTTGGGGTCCATTTTTTTGCACTGAGGGGTAAAATCACTGCTGTGTTACTGCAATATTAACTTTGGTTCTCAGATACAGACAATGTGCTCCGCCTGCAGCGTGGCCAGGTCCTGGGTCCGGCATGCATTTGCACAGGGCTTGAGAAGATGCGTGCAATGAGCCCAGGCTCCTACGCGTGCAAAATGGCAACTTCGTGCCCTGTGCTCTGCCTGACTTGCCGCAGGCCTGCAGACAAACCTGGCTGCAAGGGAGCAATGGCTCTGGCTGGGACCCCCTCCCCGTCCCAGTGGTTGCTTACAGGTCTGTTCAAGCCGGGACCCCGTGCTATGAGACCGCATTGAGTATGATGGCTGAAATCTGGCCTGTTGTCTGTTTCTTAATGTTTTGGCAGCCTGACCTACACTGTGGTTCCTCTCTTTGTTTAACTTCCCGTGCTATACTTCCTTCTGCTCTGTCCCAACCCTTGAGTTGCCCAGACAGTGCGAGGAGTCAGTTCCTCAGGGCAGGAGAAGCAGGGTAGCGACCAGCTGCAGATAAACCTCCACCCTCCAACTTCAGGGCAACAGAGGCTACTCGTATAGCGGTAAATAAAAAGAGCCAGGATCAATTTTCTGACCCTGAGGGACAGTGACATGGAAGACATCGCTCCATCTCAGTGTCTAGGCTTTGTGTGTGCTCTCTGGAGAAGGGCAAACTTCATCTCGAAGCAAGATTCTGCTTCTTGCACAGCAAAATAATGTGGGACGCTCCTTCTATCTGCCTGGGTTTTGCATTACGTCTCCACTCTCCACCAGCCGGTTGGCTTTTGCACAAGGCAAAGGGAGAAGCGGGCAGCCAGCGGGCAGCCACTCTTGTGCTCAGCAAGACGGTCCAGAGGTGGCTGTGTGCGTCCATGGAAGAAAGGCAAGGCGGCCTCTGAGGCGAGGTTCACCAGTAAGTCAGGGGAGGGTCAAGGGTTCTACAGAGCGTGCTGGCCATGAGACCAGGGACTGTGGTATTGACTGAAACCTCATTTCCCACTGATTCACCCTGCAATTATGAGATTGAGCAGAAATCATAAACTCCATCTGAACTGTAGTTGTCCCTTTCTTTTTTTCCATTCCTCTGGTTTGAAACTATGTAGAAACGTTTTGGAAGGTTTCTCAATACATGAGTTTAACCATAAGTCTCAGCAGGGGGAACGTATTATTGGGGAAAGGCAATTACTGCTTTAGCCGTATGCAAGACACATTACCTTGGAAAGAACCACCATCTCGCCAATAGCTGGCTTCCCATTCTTGGTTTGGCAGGTCTGGAGCATTCAATTCAGATGAATTTTGAAAGAATCATTACACAGCAGTAGTTTCAAAATATTAGTTTACTAATGACTTTCTTGCAGCAATGAGGATGTGAGAAGTGAAAGCAGCAGAGATTTTTACAATCCTCTGGAGGCGACGCGACGGTGATGCACATAATCCCACTTCACAGCAACAAGCACTGAATGGTTCTTGAGGGTCGTCTTAAACATTGTGACAGAACTTGGTTTCCTTGAGTTTTGTTTGCAAGAAAACGATATTATTTTCATTACGAACACAAAAACACCCAACAAACCTTCTGGAATACGAGTGCTATATTGGCATGCCCTACCTGTCTGACTTCAAATCCCAGTTGTGTTCAGTGATGGAAATGACATTACTGGAATCTCCTGCTCCCAAGCATGGGAACGGTGCTTCCATTGCCTATGGTGAAATGGAGCGGTCGGGAGCTACGGTCCAGGCAGCACGCACAAGGCTGTGTGCAGGAGCCTGGATCTGCCTTAAAACCCTAAAAAAAAGGTTTTGCACTGGATAGGGCAGAGCTGAGTATTGGCCTCTAAGGTAGTATGAAACCGCTGCGGCTTCTGCGTTCGGTGAGCGTGACCAGGAGGGAAGGAGGTCTCAGCTGCTGTTTGCCATACCCGGGTTGGGGGTGCAGGGAGCCTCGCTCCATCTCTGCCTTTCCGGCGGTGATGCTCGCCAGGCTGCACAGGGCTTCTTGCCTTTTTTTCTTCTTCTTCTTCTTTTTTTTTTTTTTTTTTTTTTTTTTTTCCTTTCTAGTTTCAATGGTGATATTTCTGGGAATATTTAGCTCTGAAATATGCACATTTTGCAATAATTACTTTTGTTCCGACTCAAACGCTTTCTGGAAAAAAACTCTTTTAAGTTATGAAAATAGATTAACCCTTTGCACGTGCCTTGCTGGCAAAATGCAGAATTGCTGGGTTTTTGTCTCCATTCCTCATGGTGCAGGTACCGGTGCCCTTTGCTGCCTGGAAAGGTGAGAAGGGAAGTTACTGAAACCATGTGGGGTATAAGTAAAATTTAATAAGCATTCAATCCTAGACTTTTTAATGAGCAGAGAAAGTCTCCTGGATGTCTTCCCGTCTGTTTCTCATTATATGGATCCCTTTTTATATCCGTGGGTCTTTCCCTTCCCATAGTATCTGAGGGCCTCCTAGACATTAATGGATGACTCACAACGCATCTGTGAAATAAGGAAGTATCCCTGTTTTAGAAACGGGGACTAACGCGGACCGTAGATGATATGAGTTGCCCGGTTTCACACAGGAAATGTGTAACTGAAGTGGGAATTGAACCCAACTCACTTAGGTTTAGCACTGAATTGTCTTCTCCCCTCGGCAAGTCTACAGCAACTCGGCAGATGTTGCATGTGTAAAATTAGTTTAAGAATCAAACACGTGAATCGTGTTGATAGATGCCTGAGTTTGTAGCTTTAAAACAAAAAGCTCCTGCTTCCTGGGGAAAAAAAAAAAAAAAAAGAAGAAGAAGAAAAAAAATCCTTTTTTTTAAAAAAAAGATTATTTTCTAACAATCCGACATGTGGAACGAGTGGATTCCCCTGGGGAGCCCATCCAGCCTCCCACTGTACCACCCGTCCTGCTCGCCTGCACCGTGCTGGGTGCTTCCCGGGACACTCCATCCTCACTGATGGCGCTGGGCAGGCCCTTCCTGCCTGTCCCTTGTCCCCCTGGTGGCTCCCAACCCTGTCCCTCACTGGCCCCTCACCCCGCTCTGCCCTGTGGGGTAAGTGTGGCACAGGGCACCGGCTGGAAGCAGGGCGAGAGGGAAGGGGGCTGTGGATGGAGACCAACAGCCTGAGTGATATTCACGCTTCATGCGGATACACTCGTTTTATCATCGAGCGGGAGGAGCACCGAGGGAGGGCTCTTTTGCCAATCCCAAGTGTTGCTCTGAGCAATGGAAGATGCGCTTTTTCTTTCTGTTGCTACTTTTTCAATTAGCTGTACCCACTTAGGGAGGCAGCATAGGGGGAAAGTGAGCTGGGGGCTACCGTGGAGGTCCCCTTGTCCCCGTGCATGGGGCTGTGCTTGCCCTATGTTGGCCACACGTGCCGACTTGGAAGAACTTCAGCTCCGGTTTGAGCAGAGTCCTCCTTTCTCCAGCAAAAACAGATGTTGGGGAGGAAAGAGGAGCATGGCTTGTTCATGGCTCTTCAGGGAAGAGGGGGGCAGGATTCAAGACCCTCACAGCTTCTTTCCCCCTTCAGTCTAGAAACTGCTCTCCTAATTGGCATGATGCCATTGCTGGCAGCGGTTTGGGGAATTTCTTACCTGCTACGTCAGGGGGTGGCCTGAGAACTGGGTGTCCGCACAGGCATCATGGATATGATGATGCTGCGTGGCCTAGAAATGGGCAAAGGGACATCAGAAGCTTTTGCAGAACACATCAGCTGCTGCTGTATGTCTCTTCCTGCAGCCCTGGGCTGAAGGTGGGAGCAGGACCCGGGGCATTCTCCTCTCTCTGCTGTCAAACATTGCTGCAGGTTGAAGGTTCCATTTGTTTATCCTCGCTTTGACTCGTGACTTGCTGTGCTCCTGGCTACAGGCTGGGCCAGCCCTATTTGGAAAAACAAAATGCATTACACTGGTGATGGGGCTGGGACAGTAACTTGGGACATGGGACATGGGATCCACCTCCCTAAGAGGCAGGAGAGTCGTCTTGCATTTTATCACCATGTGGCTGAATGCTTCATGGTGGTGCAGGGGTCACGTCTTCTCTCATGGATGCTGTGTCCATAACACAGCGTGGAGGTACCAGTTATTTCTGATACCCATAGGATTTAAGTGGTTTGAGTTGTCAGAGACTTGGCTGGGTTTTAGGAGGCATGGCCCCAAGGGAGGTGGAATTTCAGCCCTCTCCCAGCCAAACAAGTGCTCCTTGTGCCAGGGTTTGTGGTGGCTGCGGGGTTCGAATAGAGTTTATGACACTTCACCAAACTTGTTTCCACTTTGAGCTTGGGATTTTGGAGGAGAAAAAGCACCTCAAAAGCACCTTTTGGAGGTTCATGCACCTCAGTGCCATCCATCCACTGCTTCATTCTTCCTGACCTTATTGGTTCTGAGAGTCTGGATAGCAAAACTGGAATGAGAAGCCGAGTGGTGAAAAAAATGACCTTTTTCTCATGGCTGTGGTTCAGGATGTTCCTCAGCTGAGAGGAGGCTACTTGACTAAGTGTTTGGTTTCCAAACTCATTCTTGCTCAGATGTTTGTATGTCCCTGTCTGCCTGGACAGAATTGGTGTCTGTGTGCAGAGGTGCACATGTCCATCGGGATGTCCCAGCACATGCCCAGGGGTTCTGCTGTCTGGAGAAGGGGGCTGGTGAGGTGACTTCCCGCTGCACCCCCATCTTTACACAGCTGGTATTGGCACAAAGAGGTGGCACCATGGCATTTTTAGGGGGAGGAAGAGGGTGGGGACGTGTAGATCTGAATAGCATGGTCAGGTCTGTGGTAGCAGGAGGTCAGAGGGATAAGGAAGGTGCAGTCCAGAGTTGGACACAATATGATAAAAAGTCAAGGTGGCAGCAAGCTTGAAGGCAGGTTGAAGAAGGTGGCAGAACTGAAGCTCAAAACTTCATATTTGGGCACTTGATTCCTAAAGGCAGAGACTGTCCTGCAGCAGCCAGTTGTGGAAGGAGACACTGTCTCTGAACATGAAGATCCTCGAAGATTTTATAAAGTTGTCACTAAGTCTAAGACACCTTAATCTGGTTCTCAAAATACTAACTAGGGTTTCTGTGCAATCAGGATTGTGTCCTGGAGATGTTTTAGCAAGCAATATGTGCTGCCACCCTTTTTCCTTCAGTGTCTCAGAAACGCTGTGGCCGTGTAGGAAAGGAAGAGAGAGGTGTTCCGTCCTGACGGTGTTATTCGGTGAGCTCAGCTCTGGTGGCAGGTCCAAACCCCTCTGCTGCAGAGCGGATTGCACAGTTGCCACTGAACACAGGATTTGGTGATGGGGACATCGAGTTGGAGGAACTCAGACGAGTTCCACAGTATGTTCTCCTGTGGAATTGCAATGCTTGTGTCTGTGAAGGGAATGTCTTTTTCTTTGCATGTAAAGCAAACGTAGAGCACGGTCCATACTCAGGGTCATTTTTCAAAGTAGATCTTCACTTGGGATGTGGCTTTCCTTTAGCTAAGTCTCACCCATGTGTAGATCAATGCATTCGTGTTAGGAGAGTGGTGGAAGGTAGATATGGAGGAACTAAACGCTTTACTGAAAACTAAAGGTGGTCTAAGTGCAAAACTCAGGACTAAATATGAGCTTTGGAGGAAGGGCTGCAGCACCTGCGTACTGATCTGAATACTCAACACCTGAGCAGACCTGAGCTCTGGGCCAGGGTGTGGAGCTTTTGTCTTGTCTGCACTGCATCTGCCCGTGGCTGACACCAGCCAGGCTGTGGTTTCCCTCGCAGCCCCGTCCGGGAGGAGGAATACTCCGTGGCAATGCATTTTCTACGAGCGGGCACGTCACCATCAGGGTAAACGTGCTGAAGGAGGTGAATGCAGTCACCAAGGGCTTCTCCAGCTGTTGGGACTGAGTTTGTGTACTGTTTCGGTTACCAAGCAATCCTCTCCATCAGGGCACCTGATGTAAGTCCTGTGTGCTCACTGCTGAGATGGCATTTTAACATACGTGCATTGTGATTCCAACGTGCTGTTTCTTTTACAGACTGAATTGAATCGTGGGCAAACAAGAGAGAGACACTGCCAAAATTACAGACTACCAAGTCCACTGTAAGTAATCTCTGTTTTTTCCCTAGTGACTTACCCTGGATGTGTGCAGTGCCCTTTGCAGTGGCCTCAACCTGGGGATAGGACTTGCTTGTCTCTTTGTCTACTTTTCTTTGCTTTGTCTTCAATATATTGGAAAAACTTTTGCCTGGCGAGTCCCCCCAGTGCTGCAGCAGCGTTTTATATTACTGACTCTAGTTACAAGAGGTAATGACGGGAGATCTACTGTTGCTGCCCGCTGTTTGCATTGCTAATCCCTCTCCGTCGTAAATCACTTTGCATGTCCAAGGTGGCATCTGCCCTTTCGTTCAAAGCTACAGTCAGGATCTAGTTGCAAAGACCATGACCTCTGAGTAGCAGAATGCCCTCCTGTCCACCACCTTATCTGCTTTGATAAAGCATGGACTTGCAGATTTTTTATGAGAACTGAGAAACATCGTGACCTACTGAAAAGAGGGATCTGGCTTTCCACAGATGTGTCTCTCCAGATTGATTCATCCGTAGTTTAAAAAGAGGTAAACATTGAATAAAGCTTTTTCCACAGACAGGACTTTTTAGTGGCTACCAGTAAGAAGGGAGCTGTACTTTTCCCTCAGTGGAGTAGAAACAGGGGATTTGGGCTTTGCCTCATTCACTCACTATCACAAAATCTGTGAGATTTTAAAATGTATTTAACTTATGTCAGTTATGTTGGTTAAATTTGTTTAAATTTGGCCAAATGACTTAAAAGTTATCATGAGGAATAAACAGGCAGATTTTCCAGTCCACACCATTCTCACATAAGCCTGGCATCCTCAAAACCAGGCCAAAATTTGGTGTATAGAAGAAAATGCTGCTATGGCTGGAACAGTATAGAAGAAGCGGAGTTGTAATAGCTTCCCGCTGACCACACTGGATCTCGATCTGGCTGGGACGGGACCAAACAGCCGAGAAAATCCTTCCATCTGCTTGAGTATTGCAAACAGCAGTTTTGCCACCAACAGGGTTTTAAGGAACCACTGTAATGAGATGTTTCAGCGTCCTGGAAACAAAAGGAAAGCGACAGAAAGCCAAGCATTGCAGTTTTGCACATGTCACTCGAAAGGAATGAATTCTGGAGGCCAACCAACGTAGAGGACATCCTGATGCCTTCCAGTGTCTTTTCAGTGGTGGTCCCACCTGGAGCTCGGGTGGCAGGTGCAGCCTGCAGCATTTCTCTTCACGTACGGGGGGGGGCTCAATCCCAAATCCAATAGTAAAGAGCTTGTTTGGGGCACGGCTGCATATATGTGGTGATTGTCCCAGGCACAGAGGGACCAACCTAAGGCTCGACACTGGTTTGCTCTTCCTCAAACCCTTTAGGAGAACTTAGGTGGGGTTTAGGATTGGGAGAGACTCTGTGCCTGGGCCTCTGTGCAGGAATTCGTCTCAGCCGTAATAAGGTAATTCAAAATACCAGCAATTGTGACTGTCTAAAAGAGCATTTCTAAGCATTTTTTCTCAGGCTTTAGGGTAAAATTCTGGTCCCATTAAAATCAGAAGGAATTTTGTTATTGATTTCTTTCATCAGGGTGGCAGTCTTTGTTTCTGTCATTGCGAATGAAACAGGCATTTCTGTTCATGTTCGCTCCATTGCATTTCAAGTAAAACCCTAAGAAATTATGTTTGAATAGAAATAATAGCTGGAATCCCCAGTTTTAGTGCCTGTACTTTGGATTTGGCCACAGACATGCAATGTTAGCAGCTGGAAACCATGTGCCATAAAATCCATGTGACTTTTTTTCTTAAAGATTTGCGGCTGTTGTGCCGGTGCCACGCACTGCCTTGCTGTGCGTTAGCCGCTGTTGTGCTGTTCCACAGGGAGCGCAGTGCAGAACACACGCAAAACGAAAGTGATAAGCAAAAGTAGTAGGGGCACAACACATGCCAGAGACAAGAAACTACGCAGGTCGTCAGGAGGTGGAGCTGAGAGTAAAAGCAAAAGATGTGCCTTTTCTGAGAAAAAATGGGAGAACTGGGCAAGTGTAATGAATATTAAAAAGCCGAAGGCTGAAGATAGGTTTTGACTGAGGTTAAGAGAATAGAAAATGGAAGGAAAATGAGGAAGGAAAAAAAAAAGACTAGGTTTTCCCACCCACGTTAGTCCCATTGGATTTGCAGAAGGAGCCAGTAGGAATTTGTCTGTGTGCAGAGGAGCTCTGTGGGGCTGACCCACACCAGCCCTCATCTCCGCCAGCTGGAGGGATGCATCAGGCCAAAGAGAGAAGAGCGGACAAGATCTCTTATCTGGTTTGATGCAGCGAGATGCTCCTTAGCTACTCCAGGTTGTATCTGAGCTGGGCAGAGCGGTGTTAGGCATCTGCAACCAGATCTTTGGGAGCTCTCATTCCCTTCCTCTACCGTGCCTCCAAGTTCATTGTGGAGAAACCCTCCTACTATTTTTAGCTGGGTGGACTTTGTTTTTTCTGCCACTTTATTTTGCGCTGTTGAATTTTCCTTGGAGAGGTATCAATCTGGAGTAACTGCATCCAGCTAGGAGAATTGTCTTTTGCCATTGCCGTTCCAGGGGCCATTTCTGGTAATTGAAAAAATTTGTAGAAAGTAGCCCGAAATGGCCCAGAATGGCTGTGCTCGCTGCTGTAAGCAGCAGGTGTGCTTGTTTGTTGACCAATTCTTTAAATGTTAACTTTTATGCAGAGCTCCCAGCAAAATCAGCTGGGGCCCATGTGTTCATCAGAGGAGGCTGAGGATGGTCTGAACATTTGGGATGATATTGAATCATCGCAGGAAGCTTCCTCACAACCCTAATTATTATACACTTAGGAGTGGATATGGAGGCTATAGGAGAAAACACACTATTAAAATGTCTTTCAAGCATTCTCGAGTTGGCAGTTCTTAAATGTGAGTGCTTGAGCTTGTGGGAGGCAGAGTTGACTTTGTGCTTCCAGAAAAAGTCTCCGCTTAAAACCGTTTCTAGCAAGTTAATGTGCTCTGTGCGGCACGAGCGGGCCAAAGAACAGCATCTTGGGCAAAAATCAACATGATAAATCGGCTCCACAACTGTCTTTGATCTTGAGTAAGTCCTGTGCTCTAAGTACAGGGCTCTAAGTCTAGCCCAGACCACAGTCAGCGTTAGCATCAAGGAGCCAGCACTCTCCAAAACAGGGGTTCAAAATGTAATTAATTACTCCTCATAGCAATAAGCCCATAAACACGAGGCACCTTTCTTAGCAAGCTGGGGCAAGTGCGGGTGCTCTGCAGGTCCTGGGAAGATGTGAAGCTCCTGCCAGAGGGGAGCAGAACCTGTATTTGAGGCAAAGGAAGGTGAAGTTTAAGGATAAAACTGATTTTCTTTACTTTTACCTAAGATACGGGTGTCACGGCTGGCCAATTGAGCCACTCATCCAATCAGTAAGGGATGCCATCTCAGGGCAATCAATCTCTAAAAATCTCACGTTAGGTCCCTCATTGGCACCTGCCTCTCTGAGTGACAGTGTGGGGAGATGTGTCTAAGGACTTGAACCCTGACTTTTGGCCATCTAAGTTTAGGTGAAATCAATCCTGTCCAAAGAATAGCCAGTTTTTGACTTTGGTCACAATGCATCCTAGGATGTTATCATATCTTTAGGCTCTGCTAAATTAAACCTTACACTCCAGGTCTCTCTTTTCTCATTGAATGTGGAGCATCCACAGGGTTACAGCAATGAATTAGGAGTGGGTAATCCTTGGAGGACTTCATGTTGAACACAACCAACCTCTTCTGGCTCTTCACTGTTGCTCCTCCTGATGAAGCTGGGACATTGTGCAGCTAAAATCTCAGTCCCCTGTGCTTCCCTGTTTTGCTGGGTTTAGACTTCAGCCCCATCCACGCGCCCTCCCCCTGCATGGGGCAGGATCATAGCAGCAGGGCTTGAGTAATTTCCCATAATGAAACCAATGCAATGCTGTCGTAGCAAGGCACGGAACCCTAAGGCAGATAATAGCTTTGTAAAGAAGGAAGATATTTCTTTTCTCATTGTCAATTACATGTATCAATTTGCTTCACTTAAAAACCACCATCCTTATTTTCCTTAAGAGTACCCTACCCATTTTGTATTCCGTATTCCATCTCCTGGTGATGCTGTCTTATTTCAGTGGAATCAGAGTGTTTCCTCCCTGAGTGTCTCCTTAATAGCTGTATTTGCTGACAAGGGCGGTAGGTTTAATAGAGCCTCCCATTCGGATTCATTGTAAGAAGAGTTCCCCATTATAGACAGACAATTTCGACATCCTGCCTGTACGAAATATGGGCTTGCTATAGAAGTTGGATTTACACCATTGTTTGGTGGCAAAAGGCAGGAAATTAAAGAGGCAACGTTTCAGTAAAAGACTGTGTGTGCTTTCTCTTTACCTGCTATTGCTGTAAATGACACTGAAGGTTACTGCAGGCTTAAGAGTGGATTTTATGCAGAAAAGATTTGCTTTTTATTTGTCAGTGAATGTATGTGCTACATTAGGCGGTGCTTTGTATTTCGTCAGCTTTGTTGTGTAGTCTGTTTGGAAGGGAAATATAATTATAAAAATTGTAAAACCATAAATGTTTGCAGGACATTAGGAGGAATTCAAGTTTAAAACCATTACAACACATTTTTCAAAACTGTGTTTCAAGTTGCTGTCTTTGCTTACTGCTACAGAGCCAGGTTGTGTGTGCATTAAAGTGAGCATGAGTCCAAGGTTTGACTTACTTCCATTTATGTTTAGATTACTATTAAAAGTAATGTCTCATGAATGGTAGGCATGCAATCAGTTATTCTGAATTTCTTTTGTGCAAAATGTTTACTGTCATCCTCTGTAAAACTAGCAGCATTTAATTACTTAAATACAAATACTGAAGTAATTTTCTCTGTTTGTTTTCTTTTGGCTGTAGTTACAGAAATGTGGGAAATACTTTTCCAAGGCTTTTGAACTCAAAAGTGGAACAGAAGGAAGACACAGGGGGACACACACCGTTCAGTGTTATTTTCCTTGCACAGGAAAAAAAAGATCATTATGAGATGAGCACTAAAGTCTCAAGTTTTCAAAGGTTTGCATAACAAACAAGAGACACATTGTGGGTTGCATCTTGACTTTGAAGGCTTGCCACTGTCAACTGAAATAAAATGGCAAGGTTTAAAGCCTTAACCAAGTTCACAAGGAAAATATTTGGACTAAAAGTTTTGGAAAGTTTTCTCTCTTTGAAGTAGTTTGTCATGTGTTACCAATGTGAACTTTATTGACCCTGAAACATTTTTTTTTTTGAATCAAATAGCAACTAGTGACACTTTAGTAAAATCTTAAATCAACAGCCATCTCCTGGCGGCTCCAGCTTCGTAGCAAATGCAGGCAAAACAGGGAACCTACAGAAGAGACCTTTATTATTCGTAAATGAAGCCTGCCAAAACCTTCCCAAAATAACATTCAAAGACCCTTTTAAGGTCATGGATCCTGAACAAAGCCAGAAGAGCACAAAAAAGGCTGAGGAAAGTCCAAGAAAGAGGCTTCCCAAAGGAGAGGCTTTCCAAGCCAGTATTTCATCTGCAGCTACGTACCAGGGCAGCTCTGCTTCTTCGCAAGGAACCCCTCTCCGAGATATTATATCGCAGCAGCACTTTTCTGGTTCTTTGCCGATTCCAAGAGAGGAGTCTCAGGAGAAGACTGGACATCAGAAGCAACCTAAGCCTTCCTCTTTTGAACATCCTCCCCACGTTTCGCAGCTTCAGCAGCACGCACTGTCACCAGCATTTATGTCTCCTGGGAAACCAGAGCATGTCCTTGAAGGTCCCACATGGCAGCTAGTTGATCCAGTAAGACCAGGTCCTTCTGGCTCCTTTTCATCACCCGGGCTTCACTCTCACCACGGCCAGCTCTTACCTTCCCATTCACCAATCATTCCTGGAGAGGACATGCCGTCCGTTCAAAAGGTCTATATCCCTCGCCCTTCGCAGGTTTCCTTAAAACAAGCTGAGGAAGTGCACAAGAAGGAAAAGAAACCTCAGAAGCCAGGCAAATATATTTGCCAGTACTGCAGCAGGCCTTGTGCGAAGCCAAGTGTGCTCCAAAAACATATCAGGTCACACACGGGTGAGAGGCCATACCCTTGCATTCCATGTGGCTTTTCTTTTAAGACTAAGAGCAATTTGTACAAACATAGAAAATCTCATGCTCATCGAATAAAAGCTGGACTGGCCTCAGGGATTGGAGCGGAGATGTATCCATCGAGCTTGGAAATGGAAAGGATTGGTGGGGAGGACTTTGAAGAGCCAACAGAAGGAGAAAGCACAGATTCAGAGGAGGAAACAGGTGCAATGTCAGGCCATTCATTAGAGCTCTCACCTAGGCAGAAGCACACCCTGTTGTCCAGTAGTTTGCTGAGTGGAGGGAGCCAAGGTTCCAGCCACGACCGGTGTTCATTGTCTCATTCCAGTATGTCTCAGTCTCTTGAGGACAGCACCCAGTTTGTGGAGCCATCATCAGACCATGCTCTGAGCCATAAATCTGAAGATACACATACGATAAAGCAGAAGCTTGCACTCCGCTTAAGTGAACGGAAAAAGGTCATAGATGAACAAGCTTTCCTGAGCCCCGGCAGCAAAGGGAGTACCGAGTCGGGCTACTTCTCAAGATCAGAAAGTGCAGAGCAGCAGATCAGCCCACCAAATACTAATGCAAAATCTTATGCAGAAATTATTTTTGGGAAATGTGGTAGGATTGGTCAAAGGACTGCAGCATTAGGTACAAACACAACCCAAGGGTTTCCGCACCTGTCTACAGAAGAGAAACCTAGTATGGTACCGTTATCTGTGCCTAGAACACAGGTTATTGAACACATCACTAAGCTAATTACAATTAATGAAGCTGTTGTAGATACCAGTGAAATAGATAGTGTTAAGCCTAGAAGAAGCTCTTTATCTAGACGTAGCAGCATTGAATCTCCAAAGTCTGGTGTGTATAGAGAACCGTTTCAGTTTGATATCAAGTCTGGTTCCAGTAGCCAGTTGGATGCATCGAGAGTGTTGACATCCCACAGTGAAAAAATTAAGCCCGAACAATCATTGTTGTCACTTCAGCAATCCCACAGTGCCACAGAGACAGTGCCTCTCCTAAGAAGCCACTCAATGCCTTCTGCTGCATGCACTATAAGCTCTCCACATACCTTTAGAGGTAGCTATTCATTTGATGATCACATCATGGAGCCTGAAGTCTTAAGCCGCAGTCAAGCATTTTCTTCCCATCCTCGAATGCTAAAACGACAACCAGCTATTGAGCTACCTTTGGGAACAGAATATGTCTCGGAGGAGGTTAGCTCCGCGAACAAAGAAACTGTTTCCAAACCTCCTGAGGAGCCTGAAACCAAGGAAAGCGAACTTACCAAAAAGTCACGGAAGGGTCCGAAAGTTAAAGGATTCATGTACGAGTGTAATGTATGTGGTGCTCGGTATAAGAAAAAGGACAATTATGAAGCCCATAAGAAATACTACTGTTCAGAACTGCAGCTTTCAAAGCCTCGTTCTTCCACTTCCCATACCTCTTCAGAGACTGAGAAAAGTGTTGCGGATCCTGACACGTGGCCCCAGGTGATGCATTACAAGCTAGGGAGCAGTTTGGAGCTGACCCCGCTCCGAAAAAGGCGAAAGGAAAAGAGTCTCGGTGACGACGAGGAGCCTCCGGCTTTCGAGTTGTCTGACACTCCCTCCTCCAGTACTGGGCCAGGGACTCAGTTTGCAAACCCGGCATCATCTGACATTGCTTTAAACCTAACCCGTGAATCCATTAAGTCACCAGCAGATCCAGGTAAATGCGCACCTTCTGATGTCAGTGCCAGCTTTCATTCCAGGAATACCAAACTGGCTCCGAGTGCGGAGGGCAAAGAGAAAAGAACAACCTCAAAGGAGATCTCTGTCATCCAGCATACGAGCTCCTTTGAGAAGTCCGACTCTGTTGAGCAGGTGAGCGGCTTGGAAGAAGAGAAACCCTTGTCACAGTACTCATCTCAGCCAACACCTCAGCACAGCCGACCGCCTCACTCCCTGCAGCCCAAGCTGGTACGCCAGCCCAACATCCAGGTCCCAGAGATTCTGGTCACGGAAGAGCCTGACAGACCAGAAATGGAGCCAGAGCCTCCTCCGAAAGAGCCAGAGAAAACAGAGGAATTTCAGTGGCCGCAGAGGAGCCAGACCCTCTCTCAGCTCCCTGCAGAGAAACTCCCACCAAAAAAGAAAAGGCTGCGGCTGGCAGAAATGGCTCAGTCCTCCGGAGAGTCCAGTTTTGAATCAGTCTCTCTCACCCGAAGCCCAAGTCAGGAAAGCAGCATATCCCACGGCTCCAGCCACTCTGTGTCGTTTGATCGTGAAGACCACGGCAAGTCGGAGTCGACCAGTCAGCCCTCTGAATCCCACCCAAAGCCTCCTGGCGTTGGCTCACATATGTTGATGGTACCAAGCCACCATCATCATTCCAGGGAAATGCGGAGATCCGCTTCTGAGCAGACACCGAATGTGTCCCATTCTTCCCAGATGTCAGAGACCCGCAGTAAATCATTTGACTATGGGAGCTTGTCGTCCACTCCTGCCTCAACCCCTGGCCCCTCAACCTCCTCAGCTCCACAGGAGAGAAGGAAATGCTTTCTAGTTCGGCAGGCATCCCTCACTAGACACCCAGAGCATGAGCCAGACTCAGCCCCAACAGGCCGTCCAGAGACAGAAGATCCAATTCCTTCTTCAAGTAAATCTCCTTCGACAAGTTTGCCCCATCAGCCAACATCTTCACCCCCTTTGCCCTCTCATGGTACTTACCCAACTGAAAAGAGTCAGCCAAAAGACAGCCCTCAGCCAGCCTATACCCAGCCATACACAGAAGCTCTACAAGTGTTTCATCATCCCGTACCACAGCTAACGCTGCATGAAAAGCAGTTCATGTCCCCACAAGTTTCTATCTTTCCTTACCAGCATCTCCTGCCGCAGCCAGGGCAGTCTGCAGAGCTCTTCGCCGCACACACTATGTCTGACATCCTCTCTGCTCAGTTCACCATGCCTCAGATTCCTCCTTCCATATTTCAGACCCCACCACTGCCCCTCCCGCAAACGCTCATCCACCCAGGCCCGCTTCATATTGCTCCTCCGTTAATGTCTCACCCTGCCGAGGTGCCATTCAGGCAGCATCCCTCATTCCTGCCGGTGCATTACCCTGGATCCTCACCAATCCCTTCAGCCTTTTTTCTGCCTCTTCAGTCTCAGTTTGCTCTCCAGTTGCCAGGTGAAGCTGGTGGACATTTACCGCAAATCAAATCCAGTTTATTCCCAGCAGCAGGAACTTCCAGTCTTTCCCCATGCACAGAATATAGCTCGGACAGTAGGTTGCACCCTCTGACCTGTACAGCAAGTCCTCCGGTGTCTGTATCTGCATCTCAGCTCGTTGTTCCTACACGGTCAGACCCAATGGTGTCGCTTGTTGTCCCCGTTCGCATACAGACAAATATGCCGTCCTATGGGAGTGCGATGTACACAACGCTTTCCCAGATTCTGGTCACTCAGTCGCAGTGCAGTTCCTCTTCTATCGTTCTCCCAAAATTTGATGATCGCCAACCCAAGGGTACCCTGGTTTGTAGTGCCGATGTTCATGGACTAGGTTTCGATCTGGCACAGATGATCACAGAGGATCAAAGAAGCATTTTCCAGAGCCCATATCTGAGAGTGCCCTTGCCCTTACCAGAACGAAAAGGCTATATGCCACTCACCTCCCCATCAGACAGCATCCTTGGACTGGAAGGAGGCCCATCAACAGTTGGTGGAAGCAAGAGGATGCTCTCTCCAGCTGGTAGTTTGGAGCTGACAATGGAAACACAACAGCAGAAGAGAGTGAAAGAAGAGGAAGCGTCTGAAGCAGAAGAGAAGTTGGAAGTGGTGAAGCCACCTAGTGCAATAGAGGAAGGGAAAAAGCAGGATAAATCTCACTTTCTTGCAGAAAGCCAAGGCAGGGTCGAGGTCGAAACACCACCTAGTTTGTCCTTAGAGCAGTCAGAGCCAAAGGAAGTCCCAAGTACTTTGCAGCAAGCTGTGTCCCATTCAGGTTCTCCAAGTTTTGAGGCACTGGAAGAGTATAAGCAGACAGCTGGCAAGCAGTTCCTCAGCAAGGCACCTTTGCAACCCGTGAAGAAAGAAGACTCCAAAGAACTGGTGGAGCAGCCTCCACCAAACCCTTCAAGCCCTGCACCTCTGTCTGAGGTCACTCATAGTGCAATGAAGTCTCGAGAAGGTACAGATACGAAGAAGGTACTTCAGTTCCCCAGTCTCCACACAACCACTAATGTCAGTTGGTGCTATTTAAACTACATAAAGCCAAATCATATCCAGCAAGTTGATCGACGGTCTTCAGTGTATGCCAGCTGGTGTATTAGCTTGTATAATCCTAACCTTCCAGGTATATCCACTAAAGCAGCCCTGTCCCTCCTGAGGTCCAAGCAGAAGGTGAGCAAGGAAACCTACACCATGGCTACTGCTCCACGTCCAGAGGCAGGCAGGCTTGTCCCGTCCAGCTCCAGGAAGCCAAAAATGACAGAGGTAATGCAATCCTATATATTTCTCCTCATCCATTTGGATACATGGGAAGAGGGGGACGAGGGATGGGGAATTGCTATTCTTAGTTTAATAGGAGTTTATTCATCCCTCTCTCAGTTTGGTGAGCGCTTGTTCTCAGTGAAACTTTTAGAATGAAGAAGCTAAAACCCACTGTAATAAAAAAAAAATTAAAAAAAAGAGAAAAAAAGAAAGGCAAGCCTGCTCCAAGGCAACGTGCCATATTTCTGTTCTCCGGTTTCTACTTGCCTTGTAATCAAAAGAGCATGTAGGAATCACCACCGCACCATGAACTGCCACTGCTGAAGCACAAAGGATTAGACTGATTTGCATTTGTCTTGATGCTTCAAATAGCTTTACAACCTTTTTTTTTTTTTTTTTTTATAAACGCTGTTATAATTCCCTACATTTCGCATGTTACAAATGAAAAAGGATTACCTTGGGGAAATGGGATTCTGTCTGGTTGTGCATCTACTGATCTCACATTGAGAGAGGCATGCTTAAAAGTATTTAAAAATATTAAAGGGAGATTTGCAAGTGTATTTAGGCCCCCAAAGAAGCGTAAAGGCATGCAGTGACATTTATAAAAGTGCCTCAGTAGGTTAGACATGGAGCCTTGTTAAAACATCCGTGTCATTTGGTCCATTTAGTTAATGTCCTTAGCTGTCTACCTGCTTTCCCAGGTATCTAAGGGTATTTATAACTGATCTTTAGAGTTAAGGGGAGCGAGGCAAAGAGCTTCACAGGGGCAGAGCTCACTAAAGGTTGGCTATATGGGCACAGAAGTGTTTAAGACACTTCTGGTAGCTGCCTAGTGTTGTATAGCTCTTTTTGAGGCCAGACTCTCCCCTCTTGGTTAATGCTGAACCATACAGATCCCTTTAATCCAGATCATGTTCATGTAGATTAGGAAACGGAATTGCTCTAAAGATTTTGCAGTTTGGTATTCATCTCAAGTCAATTTATAGTGATGGATTATTCATTTTATTTCTGTATCATGAAATGAACTCTGAATATTAAATTTATCATAATCGCTGCTGCAGCTGCTGCTTATAAATATGTCTTAAAATGCACAGTAGAGACGCTTTGATTCAATAAATCTTTATTTCTCTTCAGCATTTCCGCTATTCTTCTGCAGAAATCCAAAAGACAGAATTTCCAGGGACACAGGGGCAGATAATCACCTGTGCAGTGCAATAACCCCACTAATGCCTGACATTTGTGCACTCTTTTTCAAAGGATTTTATCTGAACGGTGTTGCACCGTCCTTGATTTCATTCTCTGATAGAAGTGCCTGTGCTCCTCTGAGCTTTGCTCTTTGACATGGTGCTAAAATACAGACCAAGTGTGTGTTTCAGAAATATGAGACCCTCATACCCTGAAGTTAAGCTCAAAACAGGAATGGTTCAGCCCTTAGCCAACAAAATACATGTTTCACTGCATGCATTTGCTCAAAAGACTCAAAAACCTTTTAGACAAAACCCTATAAGCTGACTGGGGGTGAAAGTTAAAGTTTTCATGGTACAATTTGCAAAAGTAAGAGTTTGTCCTGCCCCATTCACCTAGAAAATTGTGTAGCCTAAATCTAATATTAATACCTGCTGCTTACAGGAGCGCGGTTTGCAGAAATTATGTTAATTTCAATGGAGATAAATCGGCCTCATGCCAAGCGGAGAAATAATTTTTGATTAGATGATCAGTGGGAGTGAAATCCTCAGTTTAGTCTTGAAAACGCTCACGACTGGCACAGATTAGGAAGTGGCGTCGCTGGTTACTCGGAAAGATGCGATTAGTGGGAGCTGCGTAGCAGTAGCATCAATCCAAGGTTGAAAGTTCAACCTTCAGTTAACTCCGCTCTAGCTGTTCCCCTTAAGTATTTTCTTCTTTATGTAACTATAAGTTGTCAGTCAACCCGACATAAAATGTAAACCAGCGCTAATATTTTGTACAGTTATGCATGCAGCAAGCTACCAGCGAGCAGTAGTACTGTATATACTGTCTACATACTTGGCTTGATTTTTAAATTACCAGTGGGATTTACTGAGCAGATCAATTCCGAAGTGACTGTAGGCTCCAGCGTGCATGTAGGGATGCCTAATTGCACTGTATCGGGCTTGCACACTTTGTAAATCAAACGAGATTGTAAAGGGGATAGCAGTGACTGTATGATTTTGGCTCTCTGGTGCCTTTCATCTGTCGATGTTTTGTGCTTTCAAAAGTTGCAATAAATAAAGCTCATGCTACATCTAGAAAGTCGTTTTGTATTCCTCAGTAAATAAGGAACTGAAGTGGGAAGGCTATCGCTAGCATTGTTATGAGCGTGGAGCTCATACCAGGAGGTGAAGCCTTGAGGGCCAATTTTTGAAGGTGCTCAGTGGGTCTCCTGCCACTGATTTCCTCCGAGCACAGACGACTCCATGCCCAGAGACAGCAGCTCAAGACTCTTTCTGCTGCTAAATTGTTAAAATGGTTCCTGGCACCCTTCTGCCCTGGGCTGATAGCCCTCTCCCAAGCAATTCCTGGACACATTTAGGGAGATAGGACAGGACAGGGACCATTCCCAGGAGGCATCTAGAAAGGGTATGTGGGTCTGATGGTGTGGACAAGGGCTAACCTGTGTGAGCTGGCCCCAAGGGCAAAGAGCAGTCCCAGGTGCATTTAATGCTCTAAACTGAGCTCCTGAAATTACTGGGCAAATTACTGGGAAATGTTTGACCTCAGTTTTGCAAAGCTGCTTTTTAATGAGTCCATCCCTCCTCCAGCTGAGAATGTGATGGTAGTAGCAGCAGCATGCTGCTGTGGGGGCTGGGCTATATCCCACTGAATTCTGTGTGTCTCAGTTGGAGCTATTCGCTCTTTGGCTTCCTGTATAACCATGGGAGACAAAGAGGCACCTCTTGGGTGATTCATCCCCCCCTTAAGATAAGCGTCTAAGGTAGGGCAGATGAATCACCCTTGAGAGCTGCCACTCTTCCCAGCAACCGTAAAGAATCAAGGGTGACCAGCTCTGCTTTAGACTTCTGCCAGTTCGTTGGCTAGGTTCAGGCCAAGATCCCTCTAATAACCCTCATCTCTCAAATGCCTTCAGTCTGTTTCCATAAATTATATGTAAAACAAGGATATGGGTAATCCAATTGAACTTCAAAGATATTCTTGCCCTTGTGTATAACGTAACCTGGGTGAAAGGCAATCTGCTTTCCTCTTGCAGAGCTTTGGAGACCCCTGTTATTTGTTGTAGGGGGGCAAGATCCCAAGATTTCATTCCGGGTGTGGAGCGCTCCCCTTGCATCGCACAGAGTTAGAGAGGCAGCTGGGATGTATAGGTCTATATACTATAACAAATACCATTAAACATGCTAGATGAGATGTCGGTGCATGACTTAAACCTTTGTCAAAACAAGGGGTGGCAAGTTAAACAGGAAAAAGCAAATTTTACCCTGGGAACATCTGGGGAGGTTGAGGATTATTTTCTCCCATGGGTTTTGTGGCTTTCTCTGTACTGCACCCTTGGCAACAGGGTTATGGTGAAAGGAAATCACCTGAAAGCTTTGACCGTCGAGTGATTTATATCAAGTTTAGATGGCTAAGGTCGAAATTTGTGTGAATGTGGGTGTATGCGGGGGAAACCCAAGGTTGAGGTTAAATATATGAATTGTACAGATGCCTCCTCTCTAAACCTTTGTAGACATATATATTAGAGAGAGGATTGTCCAAGGACAGAGCAGTGGATTTGGGAACAGAGACCCATGGCTCCATCACACGCTCAGAGTGACTCCAGCCAAGACACATCTCTTTATGCCTCAGTTTTCCAGTTGGCCAGAGCTGGATAATATTGAGCCACCAGATGCAGGGGGTGATTTAAAAGCTTGTAAGTGGTGACAGTGAATATACCATCACCAGCAGGGCTCAAAGTCCAGAAGCAGAGGCCCCGTTTGTTAAGAGGATGTCCTAATTACTTCACTTAGCAGTCAGGAGCGGCACGTGCGGTAGATTGCTGGCTCTTTCTGAGGCTGTTTGGTCTGTGTCTGTCTTAGAGAGATTTTGTATGTAATCATTGATTGTTTTGCTCTTTTGGGGAGATAGGTTCATTTGCCTTCGCTCCTTTCTAATGAAGGTCGAAAAGATATAACTAGAGCTGAGAAGGAAGAGGATAAAAGAGGAAAATCAGAAGAAGAGGCTCTTGTAACCAAAAGAGGGGAGCCTGTCAGGATCAAGATCTTTGAAGGAGGGTAAGTGTCTTATTTTATTTCTCTTTTTGTGTCACAGTTGTATAGGAGTTACTGATAACAATGATGGCAAGTCAGTGAAGGTGCCATGTGGAGGTGAGCAGTCAGCTTCCTTTCTGCAGCAACTGTAAAAACCTGGCCTTTGAGATCCGTAGCTACTCCGGACTGCATTAATTTTATTTTTTTGAGTTGTCTTTAAGTTAGCAAGCGCCTCGATCTCTTTTTTGAGCAGGAGGTTGAGTGAAGATGGCTGAAGAGCACAAATACGTCTCATAGCTGTCTCTGATGTGACAGAGGTGTACTGCACACCTTCTGAATCTTTCCAGAGCCTTCTCCTGAAAATGATGTTCCTAATGGTTGTTGCCATTATCAGGAGGATCTGGGGAGATCTTTTCTGATGCCTGGGTTTTGGGTGGGGGAGAAAAGAAGGATTCTATTTATGTTTAATCCTGCCCAAGAAAAGTAGCTCAAACCAGAATGGATGCAAGGTCTAAATTTGATGTATATCTTAATTCTTGGCTCCAGGTAATTCAGAGTACTCTTCAGTAATTCAGCACTGGTCTAATACTACTGTTTATCTTTTCAAAAGTAAAAAATCAGGTAATAAGTAGCATGTCTGTGGGATACAGTTAAAGATCATCCTTCCTGTGTGTTGCAGAGGGGGCCAAAGAGATGTAAGAACTCCCTAGCGGGATTCATCAATTCTGCTCTTGCCATTGGGTGGTCTTGGTTTTTGTGTGTTAGAAAAGGCTTTAATTAGTCAGTGGTTGTGGTAACCAGTTGAAGTTTGCTTTTATTTCAAAATGTTTCATTAGCAGATGATCAAACTAGCTAACCAAAAGAGTAAAATAGTGCTTTGGGAAAGAAAACCTGCTTGTTTGTTCAGGAGAACTAACCTCTCACCCAGACGTAGGCACTGTGCACCCAGCTCAGGTTTAGATACGTGTCGGCAGCAAATGGTGAATGCAAAGGGCTAAAGTCGTGGCAACCTGTAATGGTTATGATCTGAAGTGATTTAGGGAGGGAGCCAGGGAATCGCAAGAAAGCAACAGACTGAGAAATAAGATGGGTTCGGTATGCTGCCATCACCCTCCTGTAGTAAGTAAGACCCCTGGGATTAACCAAACACTGGGGTTTATTGCCTTAAAGCCCATGAGAAGCCTCTGTTCCCCTTGACCGGGTTGTCCCAGAGCTGCGGCTGTTTCAGGGGGACTCTTGGACTCCTTCCTAGATGTGATTAAAGAGGCTCAGCATTAACGTGAATGAAAATCACCCTGGCAGAGCAGCTCTGCGAAGGTTTTTTTGGGGAGAGATGCGGGGGTGCTCGGTGCCGGCTGCTCCCCCTGCGACGAGCCGTGTCTCCACGTCCCTGCGTTCAGGCGGGGGGGCTGGCTGCGTCCCCCAGCCCAGTACAACGGATGCCGAGTCACATTTTTCTAAACAACAGACACAAAATAAAGCAACTTTTCCAACATGTTCTGTGTAAACCAGCATCAGGGAACGTATTAGTCATCCTGAATGTATGCTATGTTTTATTTTAAAGTTCCTGTAGCACTTAAGGAGCCGTCCTTCTGGATGCAAGACAGAATATAGTAGCTGTTGAATGCCAAGCACAGGCATTAATGTAACACAGCAGGTCGCAGAAATAAATTTTATATGCAAATTGCATGGCGCACGTACTGCTAAGAGGTCAGGCAGGACAGGCTGCTCTCCCGAGGTGCGTGGTGCATACCTGGGGGGCTGTGCCTAGTTCCCGCAAGGTTTCTGATGTGGAATCGTTCAGCCTCAGCAGCCCGTGTCCGCGAGGATATTTTCTTGCAGGGAAGGAGCAAGCCCGCAGATGAATCCGCAGGGTGCCTAGCGCTTTGTGCAAGATGCTAAATGGATCAGACCCCTTCCCTGGCCATCTCTAGAAAATGTTTTACAAAAAGGGCATCCATTCTCAAGACATTATTTCACCGACTTTTTTTTTTCCCCTCATAAAAATTTCCTCCTTGTCTCATTTTCCCCCTTATTTATTGGTTTCACATGGTCTGCTGCTGGCTAGACCCATCCTTCCAGTGGGATGCAGTGTATTTCAAATCTGTTGGAGCCGTACCATGCTTTGTTGCCTCAACCAAGGAGGGAGATTATAAAGAAATGCAAGTGTTCCCACAAAAGGTGAACTTGCTCCAGCTCTTTTAGCTCGTTCTTCCCCTCTTTTTTATTTTCTTTACAGCTCTTGCCTTTCTAACTGCCATTTTCAATACCTCTTTTCCGTCTGTACGGTTTTCTGGCTTGCCTGATCCCATAGCTGTCTTTCCCCCATTGCTACGTCGCTTATAGCACTGCCAGAACCAGCTCTGCTACTTCCCCCGCTGCTGTCCATCCTGCTGCCTGGAATCATATTTCTTGGCTTTCAGAGAAGACCAGATTTCATACTTTCACCATACCCACTGCCCATTTGTAAGGAACGAACTGATGAACCCATCAGGGTCTCCCAGAGCACTGTGGGACAGCTTGGCTTCCCTTGCAAAGTCTCTCCCATTTGAAGATGTCTCCTTCCTAGCGATGGAAGTGGAGGGTTGCTTTGCCTGTGTTTGCCCACTGGGAAGTGTTTTAAAAACAGCGGCTTGCAGATTGCTTGGGCCTTGAGGTAGGTTCCTACCTGGGTTTAGGATCAAGGCTCAGTAGTGCCATGCATGGGGTGTGCTCGGGTTCAGTTTCTTCCCTTATCACCCTCTCCATGAAGGATGTCAGTTGGCCCATATGGTTTCATCTCAGGATGGGGAGTAGTGGCCACTGGGGTTGTCAAGAGGACCTGGGTGGTGAAGGTGTTCAGCTCCTGTTGAGTTACCCAGCTATTTCTGCATCTACCTCCCTTGGCCTCCTGTGGAGAAGAGTACCTGTTGTGTCTCTGGTTTCCTGGGGATCTCAGGAGGGAAGTCCATGATTCTACCTTGACTTTTCCACAGTTAACTATAGACAGGATCCACAGAGTTTTATGTTGGGCTCCTCTTTAAAGAACAAATTCCTCTTGGAGAGCAAGTCTTAAGATCATTCCATATGTAATTTCCACAGTGACTTTTACTTGCAGTCCTGAAATTTCAGAAGACTGGATATACCTCCATCAGAGCCAGCATTCACCCCTCCACCACGAGCACACCCCATGCACTTGATTGCAATGGAGACAGGAGTCGTTTAACATCCCACACAGACTGGACGCTGCACAGTCTCGCCAGGTTGTGTCTTGGAGAACCATGTCATCAAGCAGCCAGGTCAAAGTTTGTACTCCTGAAGGAGATAATAAAAATGTCTACTGGACTTGTCCTGAGGGATGTCGTGGTGGTTTTGAGCAGTGAAAATGATCTTTGAAGGTCAAGCTGGCCAGCACTGCTGCAGAAGTGCCGTGATTCCTTAGTGGCTCTGTGTCACCTTCATCAATCTGCTCTGGTACTCTGGAGGCACTGGCCCATTCTGAAAGCTTACATCATGAAACTGTAGATTGGTATCGACCTGATTTGAGAGTGAGGTCTGTGATGGTGTCATGATCTTGTCAGGGGAATGTTGCCTGTTTACCGTGCATTAGCATTACCATGACGAAATCTGATAGTAGTGGGGTAGTTACAGTCAATACGTGTTCTTCTATTTCATAGCCAAACTCTCTGTGCTCTTCTGGGGCCTTATTGCACTATTTGATTACAACTAGTAGGGAAAGCAATACCAAGATATAGAAGGTTAAAGACCACTAACCTTAACTGACATCCCCAAAACCAGTGTCATGTAAAATGAGTACTATGTCAAGAGGAAAGCTCTCTTTGGAAAAAAAAACCTTATGGCTGCAACCTTATGGTTGCAGACCCGAGTATCCTTAAAAAATACATCCCCTTGACACCATCCCATGTGTATAAATCCAGACATGAGCAAGAAGAACCCGTGGTGATGTTATATAGTGTGTCTTTTAACTTTATGAAGGATGCTCACGGTGCTGTTGTGACCCAGGCTGCTCTAGTCATCAGTTTGGTCTGACTCAGATATGAATCCGAGTCCTTCACCCTTTGTCCTCACCAATAAGTAACGGAGTTGCAGGGTCACCAGCCACGGGATTTCCTGAACCGGGGTCCCGAACCTGCCCACATTAAATGACTGCTCCCTTGAGCCTGAGCGAAGCCCTTTCTGTCTCATACAGTACAAATACCTGGGTGATTATATGAGGTTTGCCCATCACATTCCCTAGAGAGCCCCAGGCTGGAGGGGCAGATGCTGCTGTGCCGCATTGTCCCCTCTCTCCGTGCCGTGGGGCTGCTGATGGGGTTTTAGGCAGCAGGAAGAAGGTGAAGCCTTACATCTGCCTCCCTTAGCCTGTCCAGTGAGCGATTTTCCCTGGGGTTGAAGGAAAATGGAGAAACTGTGGGACTGTTTTGTCATACTTAGACATGACTGCTAATTAATGGCTGCATAAGTCAAAAAAAAAACCCCTCTGGGAGACCCATTAGCTGGATGCAAACCTCCCTTCCCCCAGCTCCCTTCCTAGTTCTTGGCATTGTGGACTCACAGGGATCTGTGGTCGGCTTCTCCGGGGTGATCTCACTCCATGTCTATGACCGGCCACAGAAACTGCAGCTCCCACCACCCGCTGACACACACCTAATGGAAAATCCCTGGCACAGCAATGCGAGAGTTTTATTACCCTGGAGAAAGCCTCTCTGCTAAACAAGCAAAGTTTCTCAGCGTGTAACTCCAAACCTCTGCATCGGACCCGGTTCGTTCAGGGGATTTCCTTTGTTGCTTAGATGAGTTCTAAGAATTCATCATGTTTATTTTGAAAGGAGTCATTTATGCCAAAGCCGCTCACTTGAGCATGCACGTTAGCAGCAATGGAGGAATCGGAGCAAGCTCTCGTCTGTAGCACATCCCGCTGCCGTGTGCACCAGCCTGAGTTAACGGTTGAAGTTCCTTCATTTGCCTGAAAAACTGCTGGAATTCTGGAGGTGAACTCCCTTCACAGCCCCAGGGCAGTGCCCCAAATGGATATACGTCTCTGTGAAGCAGGGCTGATCTTAAATAGTAATATTTTACTCCGTACGCTGCACCCAGGTATCAGCAAAGAATTCCTGTAATCCACATTTTTAAGCAAAAGGGGCTTTCCTGGGACTGGCAGCTTTGCACGGAAGGGAGAAATTGGTGTTAAAACTTTCCGGTTAGGGCTAGTGATGCCAGACTGACCACTCGGCATTAATTTGAGCATTCTGTGGGGTTCGGTTGCTGGATTTTCCCTGTCTTGAGAAGCGCTGAAGAGGCATCGCTGTGCTCCATTTGGGTGGCCCTGTGGCTGCACAGCCCTTCGGAAAATCTGGTCCTGCATGTGGCAAGCTGCTCTCTGAAACAGGATTTTAGAGTCTCAAAGCATCGGCTTGCGCACAGGTGTTTATCGTGCTTCTGAAATGACCTTTAAAAAAAAAAAAAAAAAGAAAGCGTTTCTTATACACGGACATTTTGGTTTGTTTTTCAGATAGGACTTTACAAGAAATGCAGAGGAGAGCTTTCATGCCCCTGGCTTTGAGACTGGCAGGGACAGCCCTATTGCCTAGCAGATCCAAGAACGACTAACCGGCTTGTGTTGGGGATGCTGGGAAAAGGGACAGGATGAGCATACCCTGATTTTGTTAAGGCTCATATGGAAAAAGTCCGTTTCGCTCTAAGAGGCTGGTTTCTGGGGCCTGTACCCACAGGGGCTGGGTACAGCCTGAAGGGTCGCGATGCTCACACTCGCCAGGATCCGTCCCCGTGGATACAGGGGGCTGCGCCCAGGCACCAAACTCCATATGGGGGAAGGACAACCCTCATTTCCCATGCCCGTTAAAAGAACATAAGGTCTCTTTTAAGCACCATACGTTTACGCTCTTTCTTTTTTTTTTTTTTTTTTTTTTTTTTTTGCATAGCACTAGCAAAGCACATTTTCTGCTTAAAAAGCTAACAGCCCAAAGGAGACAAGGCACAGGGTGGCAATTTAAGGAAGGACGGAGCTGTGAATTTTACCGATGCCGACAAGACGAAAGGAGAAATTGTTTGAAGAGACAGGTTTGCAGGCAGTGAGAAAGGCAGCTTGAAGGATACGTTCAGGAATAGCAGCAGAGAAAAACAGCAACTAGAGAAAAAATATTTTCAAAGTGAAAGGAATATATGCTTTTTGCTTTGAAAATCATTGTGTTCTTACTTTAAAATATCTTTAAAAGCTAATATGAAGAAAAGGTTCAATTTCACTTGAAGCAAATGGTTTTCCCTCCCATAGTATGTCTTCATGAAAATTTGCATTATTTTTTTTCTTTTTAATTTTGGGTTTAATTTAAAAAAAAAAAAATTTTTTTTCTTTCCCGGATAATTCAGGGAGGAGCCAAACTGAAAAATTAGTTTTTTCCATGGTCTGTTCTGGAAATCTTTTCTTGGATTAGGAGCAAGAAGGCAGACGGCGGGAAACAGCACAGGGAAGAGGAGGAAAGTGAGGAGTTCGCCGGTAGAGTCAGGGCAGAGAGCAGCAAAGTGAAGGTGTAACTTGCTTGACACCGACTCTGGAGACCTCGACCCGTCTGCTCAGTGCAAGCCGCTGCCGAGATGTGGTAGCTACGGGCCGGTGTGTCTGGGAGAGCCGACAGATTCCCTTTTGGAGGGAAAGTGTGGGACGGCTCTGTAACAGCACCAGCTCCCCAACCTGCCACTCAGCCGGTGGTGCTGCATGCCAAGAGCTCTTGTATAAGTAACCTTGTATAACATAGAAATAACCTCAGGTTATTAACTTTAAAACAGGTTATTAATTTCTGTTAGGAGCAGTTTCTGATTGTATAACCACTACTGAAGCATCATGCAAGATCCCAAAAGTTGTAGCTTTGGGACAGAGCTCAGGGCTTGAAGCTCTTCATATTTTCCTTGCTTTCTTTATATTTTCCTTGTTTGCTTTATATTTTCCTTGCTTTTACGACAGTACATGTAACCTGTGATTTGATACCTGCCCTGAACATTTCTCAAGGGTCTGTGCAATGTGAATCAGCATCGTTCACATCCAATCTGCTCTTTGCTACCTCCTTTGGTTTCCCCTTATGGACGCAGGTACAAAAAACCCCATTAAATCTGGAACATGTTTCGGTCAACTAAGCACGGACCCACTCTCCGTTATCATCCTAGCCCTCACACAGCTGGATGAAAAAATACTTGCAAGCGTGTGGACCCCTGTGCTGTTCATGCTTTGGGTGCGGTGGTGACCGGCCGTCCCTGCACCACCTCCGCCTTGGCGCTGCAATGCAGGATGTGCCCATGTGCTGACAGCTCGGAGCACTAGAGATGGCTTTCCTTTAATACCAGCTGTGTTTGTGCTGAGCAGTTCCTGGACATGCTGTTCCCTGGCCTCCTGAGCAGATCCTGGAGACAGCGAATGGCGGTGGTGAGAGCAGAGCAGCGTGACTTGGGGCTGGTGGACTCGTGACTCACCGTGACTCTTGGATAAGTCATTCTCCTCCCTACACTTCAACTTCCTTGTTGTGAGAGGGGACACACAAACTCACCTACTGCTAAGCTTGACTATATTATGTCTTTAAAATGTCTTAATATTCCTTAATATTAACATTTCCTGTCCTGACCACCTCATCCCTTCACTTGACAAATTTGGTTCATTCTGCAGCTTATTCCTGTTTTCCCAGGAAATCTGACAAACACGGAAGGATTTAGTCTAGATCGTTGTCTGGTTTTCTTTATTATTTTTCCTAAATTATTTTTGCCTGTACAGCCAACCCGTTTTCTTGACACGTCCTGCTGGCAGGAGCTCATAATGCAGCTTGATGCTGATTTCCCACAGCCAATTATTAAAAAACGTTCTTTCCAGTTTCCTCTCTGACCTTGTGTGGGATGCTCAACTTTCTCCAGGGTTTTCTTTCCTCCTAAGTAAAGATCCCTGTAAGCAACCAATCAGGCAGCCCATGGGCTTCCCCAGCGTGACATGGTTATGGTGGGGCAGAGACTGAGTGTCGTCCTTGGGTGGAAGACAGTGCTCTTCCGGAGCCCTGCATTCCCAATGGGGTTTTCCCAGCCTCTTATTCCACTCACCATGACTTTTGTCTTCTCTGTATTACACAAAGACAAGAATTCCCATTTGCTTTCAGCTCAAATGATAAATACGGACTTAATAAACAGTAAGATAAATAAATCATGCAAGAAAGTGTCCTTCATGCCTTGCACAGGTGCCTGGGGTACCTGTTGAGGGCAAACCTGCCTTGCTGGCATCGTGCTGTATCTTATCTGGAGAATGAAGAGTGCTCCAGCTGCCAGGCTTGTCAGTCTCCTGGGGTAGCACTAAATGAATTAAAAATCTACTAATAATTGCATTTATTCTAGCAATTACTTTGCTTATAACACCTTGTAGATCCTAGGATCAGTCCAGGTAGATAAAAAGAAGCAGCCTTTCTTCTGCAGGCTTTGAGACCAATAAGCAAACGTGTTTCTGGGCTGGGAAAGAGCACAGTTTTTCTTCCTTCTTCAGTGGAAAGAGGAGCTGAGGTCACTGCAAGCAAAGAGGCAGAAGGGGAGGCCTCGCTTGGAGTATCTCTTCCGTGCCCTGCCAAAGACTTGTGACCCTGGAGATCACCTTGCCTCTCCCTGTCCCAGTCATCCCTTTGCAAAAATGGGGGCAAAGCTGAGGATGGCAGTTGTGGGTGTTTCATTTTCAGACCTCATGTCTCTCCTTGGGGCTGGTTACACCATTCCACTTATGAAATGTTATGATGAAAGTTTACTGGAAATAGATTTTAAAATGCATCTCTATACGCTATCAAATTTAAGGTTTTTATCTCTAAAGCAGAACAGATAAAGCTTCTCAACCTTTTCTACTTAGCACCCGCTCTTTGTGAGGGCACTGCGTATGGCGATTATTCTCTACATTTATGAATGTGAGCTGCCGAGTTAAGTTACAAGAACGTGTCTTCTGCCAGCTTTAACAGCAACAACGAGAAAAGTGATAGGTTGACCTATGTGCAGCTTTGTCTCATTTCTGGGACTGGGGTTTGCTCACGAAACCTTGCGTGGACAACTCCGGAGTCATTCTCTATAGTGAGGGCACAAAATGCGTGGGGTCTGAGAGGGGGAGAAGACAAACACGGGGAAGATGACCCCGTCATCACAGGTGGGGAGAGTCTGAGGATGTAAGCTGCGTGCTGGCATGTGTTTTATACCCAAGAGTTACAAAACAGCATTTTTGCAACCCATTTTGCATGGGTTGGACTAGATGATCTCAAGAGGTCCCTTCCAACCCCTACCATTCTGTGATTCTGTGATTTGGGGCAAAAAGTACCAGTCCAGTGCTGTTGGCAGAGCTATGCATGAGAGAGAGGAGAAAATGTGACATCTACGAGGACAGAGCTGAAAGACTGCTAACCCGGCCAGGTAGCAATGGTGACTACTCGCAAGATGACTGTGGCGGCCATGAGCTCCGCAACCACCAGGTCTGATGCCGCCTCTCAGACGGTACTCTTGTGGGAACATGCTACCACACAGACATCAGGCTGTAGGGTATGCCCTGCTCTTACGCCGGTGTCGGATGGCAATGATGGGCATGCCTGTAGGAGATGTGCCCAGGTAGAGGATCTTCTCCAATTAGTCATGGAGCTCAGGGAGGAGGTAAGTAGATTGAGGAGCATCAGGGAATGTGAGCGGGAGATAGATTCCTGGAGTAAAATCCTGCATCCCATGACAGAAACCCAGCAGGCAGATAGTACCCCTGCAACAGAGAGCTCCCTATCCTCTGTCACCTCAACTGAAGGCAGTAACCTGGAGGACAGGGGGCAATGGCAGGAAGTTCCTGCACGACGCAACAGGCGCCGCACTCGAGACTGCCCGGCGACTACCCCATCTTCCCAGGTGCCATTATTTAACAGGTACAGTGCTCTACAGAGGAACCTGGATGATGATGAGCACAATATTTCTCCTACTTCTCCTACCTTGGAGCCGTCAGCAAGGTCTAGTCAGACCTCCCCCTGCATCAAAACCTCTGCGGTAAGGAAGAAAAGACGGGTCCTTGTCATAGGTGACTCATTACTGAAGGGAGCGGAAGGCCCAATATGCAGGCCGGACCCGGTACATAGGGAGGTCTGCTGCCTCCCTGGGGCCCGGGTCAAGGACGTGAAGAGGATGCTTCCTTCCCTGGTACGGCCCTCAGACTACTATCCACTTTTGCTCTTTCAGGTAGGCAGTGACGAGGTAACAAGAAGAAGTCCAAGGGCAATGAAGAAAGATTTCAAGACCCTGGGACGCCTGGTCAAGGGATCAGGAGCGCAAGTGGTGTTCTCGTCTATCCCCCCTGTTGCGGGGAATGATGAGGGGGTAAATAGGAGGAGCCAGCAGATCAATGCCTGGCTTCGAGCTTGGTGCTGCCGGCAGGACTTTGGGTTCTTTGATCATGGCCTGATCTACAAAACGCCTGGCCTGCTGGTAACAGGCAGGAATACCTTGTCCTCCAGGGGAAAAAGGGTTCTAGCACAAGAGTTATCAGGACTCATTGAGAGGGCTTTAAACTAGATTTGAAGGGGGGTGGGGATGGTACTGGGCTTGCTGGTGAGGTGCCAGGGCGTAGTTGCTCAGCGCTTGTGGGCCAGTGTGCCAGTATTTCTGAAAGCCAGGAGGCACACCACATCTCAAGGGTCAAAACTACACACACAACTCCCTCTCTGAAATGCTTATACACCAATGCACGCAGCATGGGGAATAAGCAGGAAGAGCTGGAGCTCTGTGTGCGGTTGCGGGGCCACGATCTCATTGCAATTACTGAGACGTGGTGGGACAACTCGCATGACTGGAATGCTGTCATGGGTGGCTATGTCCTTTTTAGGAAAGACAGACCAGCAAGGCGGGGAGGTGGAATTGCACTCTATGTGAGAGAGCATTTGGAATGCATTGAGCTCTCACTAGGGGCGGATGAAGAGCGGGTCGAGAGCTTATGGGTGAGGATTAAGGGACAGGAAAATATGAGGGACACTGTTGTGGGTGTTTATTACAGGCCACCTGATCAGGATGGGGAAACTGATGAGGCTTTTTACAGACAACTGAAGGTAGCCTCGCAATCGCAGGCCCTGGTTCTCATGGGGGACTTCAATCACCCTGATATCTGCTGGGAAGACCACACAGCCAGGCATGGGCAGTCCAGGAGGCTCCTCCAGTGCATTGATGACAACTTTTTGACACAGGTGGTACAGGAGCCAACAAGGAGAGGAGCACTTCTAGACCTGGTACTGACAAACACAGAGGGATTGGTGGAGGACATTAAGGTTGGGGGCGCCCTAGGTTGTAGTGATCATGAAATGATTGAGTTCAGGATCGTGGGCACTATCCACAAAACAACAAGAAGTAAAATTACAACCTTGGATTTCAGGAGGGCTAACTTTGGCCTCTTCAAGAAACTGCTTGGAGAGATCCCGTGGGCTAGGGCTATGGAAGGCAAAGGGGCTCAAGAAAGCTGGTTGATATTCAAAGACCACTTCCTCCAAGCTCAGGATCGGTGCATCCCGAAGAGAAAGAAATCGGCCAAGGGACGCAGGAGACCTGCATGGTTAAGCAGGGAGCTTCAGAAAAAGCTCAAGTGGAAGAAGGAAGTTTATAATAAGTGGAAGAAGGGACTGACCCCTTGGGAGGACTACAAGAATGCCACCAGAGCGTGCAGGGATGAAACAAGGAAAGCCAAGGCCGCCTTGGAATTAGACCTGGCTAGGGATGTTAAGCACAACAAAAAGAGCTTCTACAAGTATATTGGAAGCAAAAGGAAGACCAGAGAAGTTGTGGGCCCACTGTTGAATGAGACAGGAGTCATGGTGACGGAGGATGCGGAGAAGGCAGAGTTACTGAATGCCTTCTTTGCTTCGGTCTTTTCTGCTCGGCCCAGCCCTCAGAAGTCCCAGGCATTGAATAAAGTAACAGGGAAAGAAGAAGACTTCCCTTGGGTTGAGGAGGAGCGAGTGAGGGATCAATTAGATCATTTAGATATTCACAAGTCCATGGGCCCCGATGGGATGCACCCGAGAGTGCTGAGGGAGCTGGCAGAAGTCATTGCTGGGCCGCTCTCCATCATCTTTGAAAGGTCCTGGAGAACAGGTGAGGTGCCTGAGGACTGGAGGAAAGCCAATGTCACCCCAGTCTTCAAAAAAGGCAAGAAGGAGGAGCCAGGGAACTACAGGCCGGTCAGCCTCACCTCCATCCCTGGGAAGATGATGGAACAGCTTGTTCTGGGCGTCATCTCAAGGCACGTGGAGGAAAAGAGAGCTATCAGAAGTACTCAGCATGGATTCACCAAGGGGAAATCATGTCTGACTAATCTGATAGCCTTCTACGATGGCATGACTGGATGGATAGATGAGGGGAGGGCGGTAGATGTGGTCTATCTTGACTTAAGCAAAGCGTTTGACACGGTCTCCCACAGCATCCTCATAGGGAAGCTTAGGAAGTGTGGGTTAGATGAATGGACAGTAAGGTGGATAGAAAACTGGCTGAAAGATAGAGCTCAGAGGGTTGTGATTAGGGGCACAGAATCTAGTTGGAGACCAGTGACGAGTGGTGTTCCCCAGGGGTCAGTACTGGGTCCAGTCCTCTTCAATATATTCATCAATGACCTGGATGAGGGGATAGAGTGCACCCTCAGCAAGTTTGCTGATGACACAAAGCTGGGGGGGGCGGCTGACACACCGGAGGGCTGTGCTGCCATACAGAGAGACCTGGACAGGTTGGAGATCTGGGCAGAGAGAAACCTTATGAAATTCAACAAGGGCAAGTGTAGGGTGCTGCACCTGGGGAGGAACAACCCCATGCACCAGTACAGGTTGGGGGCTGACCTGCTGGAGAGCAGCTCTGTGGAAAGAGATCTGGGAGAGATGAAGGGACACACAGGAGCATTTCACAGTGCCTTGATCACACAGGTAAGGGGAAACCAGTAGAAAGGAAGAGTGTGATTTGATCAGACAGTTTTGGCAGCTGAACGGGGATGGAGAGAGGTAGAAATTGGTTAGAAGAGGTTGCAGTTATCCAAGTTGGAGAGGGTCGGTCTGGAAGATTTGAGCTCTCACAACGAAGAGGGAGGGCATGGGATGGAGAGAAAGATGGTACACATTGGTGCCAGCAGAGAAGTGAAGAGAGGATGAGTGTCAGAGATGATCTCAGGACAGGGAAAATGACTTACTCCTAGGAATGGGTGCATGTAGGTACTCATATGTGTGTGCATTTCCCAGGTTGTATGTGACCTTGGTTTTGTAAGAGTAAGCATTTCTTTGCAGTTTAGTAAAAGCTGGACACTCTCCTTTTCAGGGGTTTGAAAATGATAATGTCAAAGAATCCATGTGGTGTCCTGAAGTGAGTCTGTGATTGCCAGTGCTGTCCTTCTGCATCTCGGATTTGCAGGCATGACACAATGTCTTGTTCTCAGCCACTGTTTGATATGGGCCAAATGTCTGGAATATTAAGATCTCCATGTTAGCAGACTATTTATGAGCTTGTGGCAAACATCAAGATTATAGGGTTTTCACTTTATTGATTCAGTGACACAATCGCTACAATTAATTCAGTGGAAAAATTGAGGAGGCGAACGTTTTTAGCAGATTTACTTAGGATTAGCCAGTTCATAACATCTGCATATCTAGGCAGCCTGTCCTATACAGAAATGTAATTTATAGAAGTCCTCTAACAGATTCCAAGTACTGTGCAATCAATTAGAAACCTGATGTTCCAATAGACAGACCCAGACCTAACTGCCTATTACTCAATCCATATTCTACCAGGCACACGGCAGGAAGATGATTCTGAGAATATAATTCTGAACCGGCTTTTTGGGACTTCCTTTTGTGTCTTTTTCTAATGATGAAAACATTACTTTTGAGGAGACAGGTCTCGTCTCAAGGCAGATGTTAATCTGATTCCTGTTTGGTCGTTTGTTTTCTTGTGTTTGATTTCCCCCCCTCCTCCCCCCCTCCCCCCCCGATCTTCCCAAATGTAGTAGCTGGTTTGCAATTCTCTTTAGTATCGACTACCAGAGAATCCCAGTGACGGCAGAAGGGATGTGAAATTCTTGGGAATATGCTGCATGATGGAAGTGATAGAGGACTGAGAGTATAAGTGTTCCCAAGCTGTATTTTCAAAAAATATCATGCATTTAAGAGCATGAATCCTATGAAATCCATCTACGTCAGTAGGTATTTCACCTAGAGAGGGACCGTGTTCCTGAGACTGGGAATTGAGCACTCCCTGCTCCCAGTTTGGCTTCCGAATTTTAGTTTTGGAAAAGTTTTACTCTTTTACAGAATTTGGAAGTGAGCACACAAGTCATACTGGTGGTACGAATGCTTGTAAGAACTGAGTAAAGCCCGTTACATCCTTAAGTAGTGGGACTGTGAGAGCCAGACTCTACATTTAAGAAAGATTTTCCAATTCTTCCCGCTTTGTTGCTGGAAGCAGAGCAGCGTAGCTTGTGTGCTTTGTCCTGATATAGCCCATGATGTAACTGGATCTTTGATGGTTATGAATATCATCGTTCATCTGCACAACTGAGGGAGGTGCAATGCCGTGGAAGGAAGGTGAGATCATTTCTCCTCATGGGACGCCGCTGGGCTTGCTCGAGGGGGGAGAGGCTGTGGGACGTGGCAGGAGCAGATGGAAAGAAGACCAGTGGGACCAGAGGGAATGGGCAGAGTCCGCTGCTGCTCAGAGAGCCAGTGAGTTGCTGGAGGCAAGGATCCAACTGCAAGGACGTGGTGGGCAGGGCTGCATATATACTTTTTCTTTTTTTTTTTTTTTTTTTTTTTAAATATTCCGTCTTCCCAAGTTGCTTTTCACTATTTAAAAGTTATTCTTACGTATTTTTTTATGAGAAAGCCTGTTTACTTGCATTTTACTTTTAGTCTTTTTTTTGAGGAGGAGCTCACTAGGGACGTATTGCAGGCAGATGCCTCTCAAACCTGCGGCCAATCTGAGTCCCATGATCTCTGGATCATGAAGGGCTGTACGGCGGCTGTCAGCACAGCTCAGTTTCTCCAGGATGGAGGAGTGGGGAAAAGCTGTGATTACTCACTGCGAGTGTTTAAAGTATTTTCCCTGTCCTGAAGGACCTGCTGCTGCTCAGGCAGTTACGCAGAATCAACTGAGTGAAAAGGGAGGGTGGGATGCAGTGTCCCTCTTCAGAACCATGTGAGAAATCCATGCATAGATGTTGAAAAATAGGAATCCAGGCTGACCGTAACTGCTGTTTCTTTGTGTGTAGACCTCAGACAAAAGGCAATGTGACCTAATAAGATATTTTTGCTGCTCTCTTTTGCTGCTTGTGCTGGCGTAGAGATAAGACTGAAGAATTACAAGATTTTTATAAATTGGAAGCAGGGGTACTCCATGGGGAGATTACAGTCAAGGTCTTAGCTAATTCTCCTGATGATGTTCACCTGGTACCTGTGCACGGTGGCTCGGTTTCTTGGAAGTTCATGTGTTTCCGAAGTCATGGGTGCTGTTGTCTCTAAACTTTCTTCAAGACTTAGTGTGTCAAACATGGGGGAATACTCAGATGCGCATAGCCAAGTTTTTATAAACTTTTCTGTTTGTTGGGTGCTTTGGCTTCTTGTAGACCCCGGACATGATTGAACTGGTTTGTGTAACTCTTGGTTGGGTTAGCGATACAGTAGCGGCACTTTCAAAGAGCAAATATTTCTTGCAGATGTTTTAGATCAGCAGTTAAACCAGTGGTTTTCAATGTTTGTGATTTTCTTGCCATTCTTATTTAAACAAACGATTTGATGGCAGAATTATGCGGTTTTCAAGGTTGGGAGAGGCTGAGCACTTACACCGCTCTTCTGAGACTCAACTGTATGTATTTCAGTCCTCTTACAAGACCAAAGAGTGTGGGGTCATCTGCAAAACCTCTGTCTGAAGTGTGCCAGAGCAGCCTCCAAGTTGGTTTTGATAAAATAAGAACCTTTCCCAAACGTGAACTAAGCAAAGCCCTTCATGACTAAAAATACAGCCCTCTGCTTGGCAGGAGAGCCGCTGTGGGGCAAGAGACCCGGAGGCTGTCAGGTAACCGGCGCTGAGCGCTGGGGAGGGACGCCGTGCTGCACGAGGGCACGTCATGGCGGTGTAGCGCTGCTCGAGAAATGCAGCACGGAAAAGAGAGCCCTGAGGCGTTTAGGCTAAAGGTTGCTGAGTTTTACACAAGAATTCAAAAAGGCTGAGTAACGTTTGGTGTGTGCTTACTCGGGCGGTGTACGACCTAGGGGAGGAAGCAGTTTTTTGCATGGCTCTGTTATTTCACTGGTTTGTGGATATTTTCCTGCTTTCCCGAAATTGTACAACGTTGGGAACTGCAGTGAGACCTGTGTATGTGGGAATACGGGGTCACAGTACAAATAAAAGATAATGAGTCTATTTACGCGGGTTGTGAATGGCTTTGAGTTTTAGAACTGAAACATGCTAGTTTGCTGCAAAATATAATTAATAACAATAATCTATTATCAGTTCAGCTCTTCATGCGTTGAATTTTGAGTTAAATTTGTTAAGCTGAAATCTAAGCTCACCAAAGAAGGGCTTAATCGTTTGAGGTGCTGGGTAATGGGCAGAGCTCGCTGCAGTCATTAAGAGCTGTAGGTATTTGCTCCTGTGCAAATGGGACCTTTATGTGCATGTCACTGTGTGAGTGTCATAAGCTCACTTACAGCATCCAAGAAAGAAAACTGTGGCCTTACTGCACGGTCGCGCCATTAACGCTGGTGGTAAATTAAGAAAGTGCTAATTCATTGCAAAGGGTACTTGCAGGTGGCAGCAGCCTACGGAAATAGAAGAGCTCTGGGAGATGCCGGTCCTGCACTGTGAATATTTGCAATCTGCAGCTCGACGTTACCAGCAGAGAAAGTCACGGTAATTTCTGACCCGTCACCACTGTGCCCCGGTGCATCGCACAGCGACTCCCCAGGGCGCCTTCGCGCGAAGCACGTTTGGGTCTCTCCGCTGGAGCTTAGGGAGGTTTTTATGCCTTGCAGTGAAGAGCAGAGCATTAAAATAGCTTCTAACTCTGCCTCCTCCTCCTTCAGAAGGGAACTTCATGGTCCTCCTTTTCCTGCAGAGCCCAGAAACGCTGGAGAGCAGAGCACGTGTCAGCAGTAACGGCAGGCAGTTATTTTTGCGCAGACAGTCTCTGCGGCCTTCCTGCCGTCTCTTAAGAAGCGTGAGTCGTGTCACCAGAACCGCCGAGGCCTCCAGCAGCCGAGGTCACATCTGGAGCAGTGGGTTCATGAACTGTGCCTGGGATCAGATGGCTTCAAGTTCCTCCGCAGATGGCCCCGTCAAGGGAACTCCCAGCTGGATGGTGATCCCACCAGCGGTGGTGGTTGTTGGCAGCCTCCGACCTCTGGATGTTTATCTAAGGAGAGGGGAAGACGAGTGGTTTTGAGGAGGAGTCGCCTCAGATTCTTGCAGGGTTTAGTGTCGCCTTGTCTTCAGACAGCAGCACGTCTTCCAGCAGAGCCTCAGCTGGAAGCAAGCCCACGTGTCCCGTATGAAGATGTGTACGTGAGAGACCCCCAGAAGCCTGTGTTTCCCTTCCTGGCTTGGGAAAAGTGCCGCAATCATAAGATAAGGAAGGCTGTCTGGTTTTGTGACTTTCTGGAGATAAAAATGAATATATTTTGGTCTCAGCAAAATGGAGCATGATATACTGGTACATTTGACAGACTCCCTTGCACGCGTGCAAAATATATAGAGAGAAAGAATTCTGTGCAGGGATTTATGTGATGTTTCAAATTTTTTTTTTTTTTTTTTTTTTTTAAGGGAAATATCCTGAAGCGTTAGTGCAGAAAGGGGTGTCCTTAAACACATGAGAATACCCTTTACTCACCTGGGTATAACACCCTCTGAGTAGGCTGGGTCCCGTCTGCCAACAGCACGTGGTTGAGCTTGTCAAGATCTACTTCCAGGCGGCAGTTCATCTCGAAGGAGGAACAGGAGACGTCTTCCCCATTTCTTGGGGGTTGTTCTGACTCCCTGCACCCCAGCCTTTCTGCCACATGGACAACAGCTTCTCCAGTGGCAGGAGATGGCTTCGAGCTGCTTGCCCTGATTGTCACATAACTGATCCCGCTGCGGAAAGGCAGCGCGGGTGATGCAGCCTGACTGGTTTCATCTTGGATGAACACGGGCAAAACCAGCAGCTGGAAATAGGGTGACGCCACCCGAGTATTCAGGCCTATGAAGTATTCCTGTCTGCGTGACTAATTTCACCTGCGTATGCAGCTTAGAGGTGACTGAGGTGAAATGAGGGAAATCCTGCCCTAAGTAAGCACCGGCTGAAGTTTAACCTGGAAAAAAACCTCTGTGCTGCAAGTTCTCCATCCTCAGCACCTTTGCAGGATTGCACTGGAGAACACCTTCCCACTGTTACCTGGGGGAGCTCTCTCTGCGCGGGGCTTTTCCCTCGTACGTTCAGGTCATGTTTGCATTTTAGCAATTCTTCATCTGCAACTCCGGTATACGACCCTTCCCGTCCCTATAGAAGAGATGCTCCTCTAACTCCTCTGCTATATCCTATTCTGCAGGCTAACAGTGGAAATCTGGGTCTGCCTCAGTCCATTTTCAAAAATGGAAGGAAACAGTGGAAATCTGGGTGTGCCGCAGTCCATTTTCGAAAATGGAAGGAAACAGGGGAAATCTAGGTCTGCCTCAGTCCATTTTGGAAAATGGAAGGAAAAAGTAATTTCCTTAGTGCTTTTTCCACATAAAGCCCTCTTTGCACCCTCTCACACTGTTTCTCGCTCCCCATCACATCAGACACAAGTTGGTGTCACTAACAAGGCTCTCCACAGCTCAGCACTGCCCTGCCAATTCTCTTTATGGGTACAAAAATGCCATCTCCTGCCTCTGAACGGTGACAACACTCTCCACTCCCCAGGTATTACATTTTCAGACCTTTCTTCCCTGCTGGAAAGAGCTCTCTGAAAACATCTGCCAACCTTCTCTTTCCTCCTTCAGCTCACCTCTAGTCTGACACATCTACAGAAACGATGACAGCATTTAGGCTGCTGTGCCAGGATATCCCAGCACATCACATTGTCCAGTGCTGTCCTGTTGTTTTCCCATACTATCCACCAGAGTCCGTCTGCTGTGTCTTCATATTTCCTTGGGGCAGGAACTCTATAGGGTACAAAGCAGTTTTTTATTCCATGTGCAGTACTTGCATAGTGGACTTGTAGGGACCACGTTAAGACAAATAATAGGGTTCCTGTCGTGGAGAATTTTCCTCTTTTATGTGTGCAAGGGACTGGACCTGCAGCACTGGGGAGCAAAGTCACCGTGTAGAAGCGGGGCTGGCAGGGCTGAAGAAGACTCGATCTGCCCAGCGCGGGGAAGTTAACAAGAGCAGCCAGTCTGCAGCGCAGGGACAGGATCCAGAGGAGCTCAGCAGCAATTACCAGCTTCTTTCTCTTATCAGCTACCAGAAAACTGCTGTGTGGTGACAGCCTTCAGCCACTACTGCTTTGGGCTGGATGTTGAACTGGAGCCTCAGAGTGGAAGCCCTTCAATGTCACCAGCAGGCCTCGGGGCTCTCAGGGGATTTTTTTAAAATAACTTTTTCATCCTGTTTAAATACTGTCCCCCTCCCCCAAGCCTTACGATATTCCGCCATTTGCACACACAAACATTGGCACATTTTCTCTCTGTGTTATCTCCACGAGATTTCCATGGGAAACTTTCCAAGGAGGAATTATTTCACAGTCCCTTTCAACCCACAGGGGAGGTGGCCGGACCCGTGGCATTTTCCATCAGTGACTTGGGAGCCGGTCTCCTCCTCCCACCAGCTCTGCATTCTTGGAGAGAAATCCATGCTGCCGGTGTGTCTCCATGCCGGCAATCGAGGGACTGCATCCCTGCCTTACTCATTTCCCAGCCGATTTGCTGCTTGTGTCTCTGATCTCACCCATGAGCGTGGCATAACGCCTGGGAACAGAGGGAGCAGCACAGTCCCGCGGCCCTTGCAGGAATGCAGGGGGGTGCGCTGCATCCTTGAAAAGTGGGGGCTCCCCGCTGGAGCGGTGAGACCTGCATCAGCCGCCTGTGCTGAGTGATGATCCCGTGAGAACCGCTGGGCTACTGGGGCTTACGAAAACATTGGCCTGACATAGATCTGTTATCTGAAGTTGTAAAGCTGTATCTGTAGAACTGGTTTCTAAAACTAGCAGGATGTAAGTGAGACTATCCGTGGCTAGAGAACATTTAGAGACTTCTAAAAGAAATTACTTAGGGTGTGCACAGATACTGCTTAAACTACAGAAGAGTATGCTCTTAGCATAATTGTATTTTTTATTATTATTAATCTCATTATACACTGAAAAGTGTGCACAGCAATTCTCTAATGCACCAGCTAAAAGCAGGTGCCTAAGAGAGAGGTGTTTTGGTTTTTTTCTTTTCCTTTTTTTTTTTTTAAGATCAGTTGCAGAAAAAATACTGGGAAAATAACATTATGGGTTTTCCAGATTTTTTCCTCAATAATTGTGGTATCTAATGTGCTTCAGTTCCCAGTTAAAAGATGAGGGTTTTGGTCCTGCAAGCACAACTTTGGCTCTGCTCACCTCCTCACACATCATCATGGGTAATGAAGGCTCTACCCAGTTACCCTTGTGGTGCCCTGTTTCCTTCAATTGTTTTGCATGTGTGATTGGAGCTGCCTAAATCCTTGCGTTGATTATGTGCAAGAGAGAACAGCATCCAGCTCCCTCTCTCTGGGCTCTCTTGGTTTTTGCAGCAATAGCAGGAGAGGAAAATTTTTTCAGTTGCTGAAGTCAGAAATTCTGACTCTGAAGATGCCCTGGGGAGGAGCAGTGAGATGGGAAGGGGCACTCCTCACCCTGTGCTGAGCAGCCCTGGGAAGCCACGGGGCAGTCGAAACTTTGCTGAAGACTGCATAGCTGACGGAGGATGGTCCGTAGGGATAAGTGATTTTGTACAGATGTGGGAATAGTTGTCACCAAACTCCTTTCAGAGGGCCTGGGCTGGAGGAGCGAGCTGCCTATCGGGAAGAATTCAATTGCTTGGTCAACAGTTCGTTTATGGTGCGTGGGCCCAGTTCATGCTGGCTGCAGCAAGCCTCAGCTCAACCCTGCCTGCAGCCCGTGTCCAGGCCCTCGCACCGGCCCAGCACTTGAGGGCAGGTTGGATTGGAGCCCATATTTTGGCTGTAGAAACACTAAACGAGCATCCCGGTGTTCATAGATTCAGCTGGACTCTTGCCTCTTGCCAGGTGTTTCACAACACGGATCCTCCCCGTGGGTCAGACCTGTCATTATTAGAGGTGAGTAGGGCTTAAAATCTTCCCATCCTGCTAGTCCAAATGGGTGCCTGAGGGTTAGGACACTTCTCTCCAGCTCACCTGGAATCTCTTACCTGTCTAGAATCAGTCTGAAATTTGGTAGGACAAAACTTTCTTATGCGGTTCCTGGTGTTTCTGCTGTCCAGTTGGACTGATGGTTTGTCAGGCCTCCTTGGGATTAGTCCTCATTTCCTTGCTTGGCCTTGACTGGAGGCAGGAAGCACAGGAAATGAGAAATAATTGAATCAGTTCTTACAAATTGATTTGTCTCGGATCCAGTTTGAAGGATGGGTAAAGGCCTGGGATGAGTCTGAGGCTTGTGTTTCCTTGAAGCATTTCTCTATCTATCAGAACAGTGTACAAAATTTCATTAATAATTACAACCCCTAGGTCCCGTAGAGCAGAATGAGGGTTGACGTGATGGTCTACTTGTAGGCGATAATCTAAGCCATTAGATCCTCCTGGATGTCGAGATGTCATAATAACCTAAGTGGCTTTGGGTATTTTGTCAGTGGTATTTATAGCTGGAGATCACAAATTCATCAACCATCAACACCCAGTGGTGATAAGGGCAAGAGCAGACCAGAAAGTGACACTTACTGAGTATTTTTTTTACTAGTGGTTCTCAGATTGTCTTTCCTATGCTTTTGTTACCTTTGGGGAAAAAAGGGACCAGGCAGCTGGAGTTGCTTTTGTTTGCTACATTTCAATACAGCCAGAGGCTTTTTGACTTCCATGCTATAGAAATAAATCTAGTCTATTATTAATTATTGTTATGACTTATTAAGAGCTTTCACTGGGGAGCTGGACCCCACTTAGAGACACGTCAGACTCAGTGGAACCAGTCTATTCCCCTCCACCTTCCAGCAACCGGCGACCGGGAGAGCCAAGGTGTGTAACTCAGGAGAGTCAGCTGGCAGGAAGCCCCGGGATCCTGCTAGCAAGGAGAGGGACTCTCACATCTTGAGGTGAGCCACAGGTTGGCCCAGGGAAACGTACATTGCAAGAAACCTTGAAGGACTTGTCTGACAATGCCAGTCCCATCCATAGTGCTGCCTCACCTGAGTCTTTCTGAAGGGTTTGAGACTCCAAAGGGGACAATTTCTCCTGCAAAAAAAATGCCCTGCTGCTTCCAAGTGTCTCTCCTGGCTTCTGCTGAAGTTTCACATGGGATTGGCAGTAGGGTTGTCTGGGCTGTCTTGTGAAGGCATTTGGAAATCAAGCGTTTGTCTTGAAGAAGTTATTCCATAATGTGCAGGATATCGGGTTCCAAGATTCTTTGAAATCGAGGCACTTCGTGTTATTTCAAAGCATAACCAGGCCACCACTTGGATGGGGTTTGGGTTATTGCTAATGGCAGGCGGTCTTAGACGTTCAGTTTTTATTGTGCCAACAGTTTATGGATGGGTGTTCATGTTGCTGGTGAAGAAGTGAATGAAATTCAATACTCCCTACAGGACTCTTGCTGGAGCTGCTGGAAGCCTTCTACACTTGGAGGAGAAAAAGTGTTTGGGTTTCTATCACTAAGTAACAAAAGGATGGGGATAAAAACAGTTCCTGAACAGCAACCCCCTCCCAACCCCCCATACACCTACACTGAGAGCTGAGCCCTGTAGCCTCTTCATACAAGCCAGAGAGGGAGCCTGTGTTCCCTGAGGAGAACTTCTCCAGTGTGTAATGGTGGAGGCGGAGGAACTTGAGAGGAAGTTTTCTTTCACCATTCCTGTTGTTCTTACGGATTCCTCCTGTGATGTTCCCAAAGTCTATCGCTGACTGAGCAGTGGGAATGAAGATGTAAGAGGTCACTGTAAAAGCATCCTTGCCACAGTCTTTCGGAAACAAGCTTACATGTAAGGAAGACGGGCTGAACCCCCATGAGACAACAAGAGGAAAAAAGATGTGACAAAGGGGACATCCATCAGTGAATGGGTTTAGTCAGAGCCATTTTTGTGGCTCATTTGTACAGGAGAATCAGTTATTCTTATTCTGTCTGTGCATATCTTAATAATAACATGATTAGCATACTAAAGTTGGCTGATACTAAAGGGAAGCTGGAAGTAACCAGTGACCCCTGTATTACATTGCAGCCTTCTCTGAGAGAAAGGAGTAGCATCTCCACTGCTTGCAGGGAGCTTTGGAAATTTGCCCGAGTGAGTCAGCTGCACCAGAAAATACCTTTTCTTCGTCTCGTGAAATGCAAGTTTTACTCAAATAAGAATGTCTGAATTTTTTTTTTCACTCGCAGTTCTCAGGGGGTTTAAGTAGGTGGCCTGGACAAACAGTAAGGAAACAGAAGGATCCTATAAGACAGGACATCCATTGCCGTCGGCACCAAGGACATTAGCAATGAGCACGGGCACTTGGCCAGTGGAAGCGTCTTCAAGTTGCTAATGCTATTAAAATACCAGGTTCTGTAGCTCTGACTGCAGTTCATGTCTCGTCTGCTCTAATGAATGCCAAAATGCTCTTCATTGCCCATTTGAGTGATTAGAAATGTTTATAATAAAATGCATTTATTGATGTTAAAAAAATAATAAAAATTTGGAAATGTCATATCATATCACTTCCAAAGCCGGTCAACGTTAAAACCAAAATCAGTAGTCAGACCTGTAAGACTTATGGTTAAGTGGACAAACTTATATGCAGTATTTCCTAATTTATTTTATTTTATTCTATGATTTATTTATACAGAGATTTTTTACTGGTATTAGAAATTGAAATTAGAAATAGTGCATGAGGCATGGATGGAGTCAAGACACTTCAGTCCTGAGGCAAGACTGGTGCTCAGACTTGATAACAGCAGCTCACATCTCCGCAATTTGTCTAAGCTCTGAAATGAAACCCGGTACAGAAGTGCCTCATGCCCAGAGTGATTAAATCAGTCCTGTTTGGGGTAGGGCTGATGGACTTACTTGCAAAAAGCTCCAGTAGCATGGACAAGTGGCCGGCCAGCCCATCGCACCCGTGTGGAAACGCTTGGCTGGGCTGTGTTCACCTTACTGATCCACATGGAATGATCTCTGGCACCATTTTGGTGAAAGGTTTGAAATTAAGGCACATAAGTTTGGTTTGGTTTATTCCATTCTTTTAACTCCTGAGTGTTCCTTTTTGTTACTGAGATCACCTTTGCCATTTATTTGGTCTGTTCACGTTGCAGCTCGTAGGTCTGCAGTAACACTGGCAAGCAGGGTATTTCTAGTACACGAAATAAGTTTAGGAACCATGAATTAACAGTGGACGTGGTTGATCTTGGTCTCGGTTTCCTTGCTGCTTCTTGTCCCCCCTAGTGAAGCGTAAAGCGATTTTCAAATGCCCCACGCAGCTCCGGCAGCACTGTGCCCCCCTGTGCCCCCCCACTGCAGCGCAGTGAATGATCACACGAGGACAGGGACACGGGGGAGCCGGGCTGCGAGCGCCTCGCTCCAGAGCAGTAGCAGAACAATGCAGTTAAATTTCCCTTGTGTGGTGTTCATCTTAATTACTGTTTTTCGTTATGCGCAGAAATTTGGCTTTTTTAACACAACAGTGTTTTAGTCTAAAAAATGTGCAGTGTGGCTTTTGCTTTTTTTTTTTTTTATTTCTATTTTTATTTTTTAACAAAGAAACAGCCAACCTCATTAGGTGTCAGCTTTATAAGTCTCACCACAAAAGAAATTAGTGTTCAGGCGGAGCATAAAATATGTTAAAGACCTTACAAAATTGGCTGCTACACTACGGATTTATTGTAAAAGGCAGTAGATGGCTCTTTTTATTCCCCGCCGGCCTACCAGTAATTCCGGTGATGGTGGATGGGACAGCTCCATTTGTGGGTCAGTGATCTCTAAAAGCAGAGGCATTACTTGCAGAAGATTAAGCAATAGCTGGATGAAACAATGTAAATATAATTTTGGACAGAATACTAGAAAAAATTTCCAACCCAGCCTTCTGTTAAGTGTTAGTTGAGCTTGTTTCTCAAGTGAAATGATGAAATTCCACTTTTTAATAATTTAAAAGTAAGCGATGGAGGAATGGAGAGCATACAGGGGCAGCGGTGATTTGTTTCTCTCCCTGTCCCCAAGATCCACCGTCATGTTCTTTTGAGGTGTAAGTTGTAAATGGGGTATTTATTCGTTTCTAAGAGGATGGAGAACAAGAAGGCTTGTGTCAGATGTGGTGACAGAAGAGAAAATGCATTTCTGTAACATAGTCACTGGGGTCAATGGTTACTCACCTTGTCCCCTGGCAGGAATATTAAGCTTTTTTCACCTTGAATCATGTTAGGTAACCGGGGCCGGTCTGATAACAGCACTCCCCTGTGCTGCATCTTAATGACATGGTGTCCGGCAAAAACTAAACCTGGGTCAAAAAAGGAGCCATCAGAGCGCCGCGAACCCCTCAGAATGGACAGGCACCACGCAGAGAGCTCAGGAGACAACCATGTCTGGGAAACAGGCACCTTTAGGAAGAAGTTCTCAAAAATTAAATGTTCTGGACCAGCCCATGCATCAGGCCCAGAGGTGCTGAGCATCCTCTGTATATCCCAGTCGGATCAGGAGGGGGTTGAAAACCGGAGAAAATTCATCCACGAATGGAACAAACTTTGAGTCACAGGAAAATGTCACTCCAGAAAGCAGACTTTTTTTTTTTTTGCCAGAATATGGCTATTGAGAGACTCCACTGACTGTTACATCACAGATCTACTTAATTCTGTAGTGTTGCATTTCAGCAGTTAATGAATGGACTAATTAGAGACCGAAGTGTTGATGGTATTTACCCATGTCAGTAATAACTGGCTCAAATTAAGATTACTGTAAGGAATGGACTTGACTTTGAAAGGGACTGGATTTCTGCTGGGCTACTGAAAACTCTGCTTCTCAAATAAAAAAAAAAAGTCAGCAAATGTAAAAAATGATAATTAATAGCATCAACCTTTCAGTAAATGGTGTAGAAAAAAAGCTGCTAGAAATAAATGTGGAGGTAGATATGTGATGGTATCCAACCTGAACAGCGAGGTGTCATGTGCACCCTAAAAGCATGCTTTTCGTTAAAAATGGTGGTTCTTTATACAGGCACACAGAAATGCGCCAACAAAATGCATTTATGTTTATGCATCTCAGAAGCCAAATCCTCTTAATGATAATTTCTTTGAATGTTTGTAACTGTGTTAAGATAAACTCTAGAGTACACTGGTAGCAGCTTCAAAACAGAGAGGGGGGATGTGTCCTGGGGCTAAGGACCATGGAACAAGAGCAGTGGGATGGAGGCACTTGCTTCTTACATTGGATATTTCCATTCAACATCCTCAGTGCATTTTGAAATAATTCTTGAGTTGCAACTGACCTCAATCTGAAACACTTTCTTCAAGAATTTGATGATCTGCTTAGGACTAACAAGTGTTACAGACTCTAACGTGCCTCCGATAACACAGGTACCGCCGGGAGTGCAGTTACTGCTGAGAAATAACGCACTGGAGCAAGGCCGTTAAACACAGCCCTTCCTCCTTGACATGAGAAGCAACAGAAGGCCAAGAAGGCAGCCTATAATTAAAACAGCAATGGCATCCAGAATCGTTCATAGCACTTAGAAAAATAGTTGCAGAAAGAGCTGTTTTGAGAACAAGGAGTATCTGTGTCAGGCGAGAGCCACTTAGAGTCAGCTGGAGTCATTAACGTCAGATTCTCCAGAAATTGTTTAATCAATTCTGATGGAGGCGGAGGAGGAAGAAATGGGATTGAGACAGGTCATCTATGGGGATTTCCATGTTAGATTTTCTCTATGAATATTTTATGAATCAGCTGTATGAGTTTGTGGTGGTTGTTTTTTGTTTGGTTTGTTATTTTTTTTTTTTTAATCTGGTATTTTATTCTATTTGTATTTGATCTTCAAAAGGGAAAGGTGGTGTTGGAGCAGTGCCCTGGGAACAGTGTGTGTGCTTACCTGTGCGGACTTCTGTATCGTGACCTAACCTGTCTGACTGGTGCTGGGAAAAAAAGCCCAGTCTTGCATTAGAAGTCATGCAGCATTAATTTATTCTCGTAACACATAGGGAAATCTTCGGAAACAGGCACATAGAGGTGGAAGGCCGACGTGATGTTTTGTGTTGCTGCCATCATGTCCCTGTCATTGCAAAACACCACACCAGCCAATTACTTTCCTTTTTCTTTGCTGTTTATGCCACCGTGGTGGTGGGATGAGCTGTTTGGACGGCATGTGCTCTACAATAACTGCTTGACTTTTGCGTGGCATCGTCTGAGGATAGGGACGCACGGCCCAATCATTAAACAAGAAGTGAGAGACTGTGGAAGTTTTTGTGTTACCTCTCTGCTCTTGCAATTGGATTCAAGGGAAGGGAAGCCCAGAAGGGACTAATTAGCCTGTGCACATAATCAATATAATTCCACGTTTCTTCATGCTTAGGTTGCTAAAGCTGACCACCTGGCAGGGACAATGCACGCACGTTCCGCTGAAATACTTTCACCTTGCAGTGAATGTACTTTCATTTTTTCAATCTGGTTTCATCTCTAATTGCATTTGGGTAATCAAACCCGGCTTTCCAGCTTGCATAAAGCAGCAAAGTACTATTTACATTGATTTTTTTTTTTTTTATTAAATAGATGGTTTTTTATAGCGGTTTGCAATGACAATTAAATGATTAAAGTGTAGAGTGGATGAAGTTGTATAGCAGCAGATAGAGCCATAATGAGTGTAACTGTAATTCTACTTTTAACAGACTAGAAGAGGTCTGATGCCACAACCCAAAACTGAATCAAGCTTTCACTCAAGCATAACATTTGGAGAAGTAATATAAAACTTCACTGTTTCTGCAGTTTTACATCCATGTACAATGTTTGCTGGTATTGTGCTTGCTCTGTGTTGGATTAATTGAATTGAAGGACGTCCCATGGTCTGTCTTGGACACTCCACACTGCTCAAGGGCCAGCATCGGGATCAGGGTTCAGATACAGCAGGAGCAGCCCTCCTGGTGCCGACCAACTCATGTGGTTGCAGATCCTCCTGTCCCTGTAGCCCATAACACTTCTTCACTCAAAACAGACTCTACCGGCAAAAGGGTTTGCTTTTTCTGATGGAGAAATGCCATTAAATGTCATTCTCTGGCCTGTGTTTTTGTGCTAGTAAAAGCTTCCTGTGTGGATTTGGGTTGTTTATGCATATTTTCTGTATTGCTTTCACTCTGGCTGTTTGTCTACCTCTAGAGACGTCTCTGTGTGTGTTACAGAGGTGTCAACATTTTTGTCAGTCCTTCCAGTGAATTTAGAGTGAGAAACTGTGACCAGTGAAAGGTGCTTGAAAGGCTGAACATGCAGGAGGTGTTACACTGCTTAAAGCCATGCCACGCTTTTGGGCAGGGTAAACTTGAAGACATTGCCCACCTTTTTTCATATTTAGCTTAAATTTTCCACTTCTTGGTTTCACTCTGTAGTTCTTAGGATAACTGTCAATAAGAAATGTCTCTTCATCCTGACCATCATATACATCCTTCCAGACCATTAGCCTGTCCCTAGACCTTTTGTTGTCTATGGTTCAGTATGATGATTGAATCATTAACGTTTTGTATGCTTTCCTCCCAAACTCATCTTTGCATCCACCCCCTTCACCAGAGATGTTGCTTCCCTCCCATTTTTTCTGGTTTGCTGGCACCATTTGAATTTTGAAACACAAAAACCTGTATGCAGTGGCCCGGATGTGATCACATCGAGAGGCATTTCCTTCAACTTGATGTTTCCACACCAACCTCCCCACATCGTGGTGGTCTGGCTGCCCTGTCACAGGGCAGGGCTATAGGAAGCAACTCCTGTGGCTTTTTTTCCATGATATATGGGCTCTGCCAGTGTTCATTTTTTGTAGGGAGGCTGGAGGATCACTGATCGGCTTTTGGACAGTGCCTTGACCACCCATGGTGCTAGCATCACTTCTGAAGCAGCTGGCATGTCCCACGCAGCCCCAGTGCCACCAAGGTCGTGCTGACAGAGCAGTGATCACAGGGAGCACACTGTGGGGATACACCCACTTCATTGTTTCCCATTCAAAGAAATGTGGAAAATTGCCTTAGGTAAAATCCGAGCTGTGAGGACCCACCAGGGATATTATGAAAAGCAGAAAGGATAACTTAGGCCTGAGCTGTCCTGTGTGATCATTATTTTTTTTTTGCAGCGCCATAAAATCCCTCCTCCTATCTATCCTTAGTTTCCCGCACAGAGGAAGTGACCGGGATGTGTTTATTCTTGAAGTTAGCTTTCGAGTTCCTTGCTGATTTGATGTGCATTTTGCAGTCGTAGAGATCAGCATTGCTGGCAAGCCAAGGGGACACCGGCAGTGCCAAGGAGTGCTGGTTTCCACGCAGACACGCTCTCCTGGGCTTTAGATGTGCTAGTGGCTGTACGAGTGGTGTGCGTTTGCTCCAGCCGATGGCTGACCCCATGGCACGCACCACAGAGAGGGTTTACGTGCAAGGCACCTGATGGTTCTTCGATCATCACCTCTTCTTACCTAAACAGTCTGGATGATCATAAGCAACATCTTCCCCTTTGAGGTGCTGCACTTTGGCGAGGCTAAAGACGTTCCTGTGCAAAACGTTTTAAAGGGTTTCTTTGAAAAATATGATCTGCTTTTGATGTGACTTGATACAGGAATATTTGATACTCATGTAACGTTACCTGTTCAGTTCTCTAAGCAAGATTACTCAGTTCTGTTGGACTTTAAAAATAGCAACAGGATGTCCTTGACTGGTACCTCTCCTGACATAGGCAAATGGGGTTTCCATCTGCTAATAATGCATTCTTCTTCATTGCTTTCCAACTATTTCATAAAGATATTTCCTGATAAGTGTCAAATAGTTGGCGTGCAGCTCTGTATGTGGATGGGACATACATATAAAATGTCAGCAAGTCCAGAACTGGTAGCACAGAGAAGATCACAAAAGTGTGTTTGCGAAGAGGTTCCCACTTCATGTAGTAAAATTAAATCTACAAAAATGAGTTACCAACCTATGTATTTCTACCAATATTCATTGCTTGGTGATGAGAGGTTTTACACAGCCTAGGGCCTGGAAAGCAGCTTTGGGCTTGGAACTAAAGTTCCTCTTCTGGGCTTGGCATGGAATCTTCACAAAGGGCTTGGGTTTAGGCATGATCCTCACTGTCATCTCTATGTAAAAAAAAAAGAATACAGGCGAGTTTTAACACACAGCTACCCGTGACAGAACGTGATCCTGGTCACTTTATGCAGAGCTGTAATGGCCCCTTTCAGTGGCTCTTCGGTGCCAATGCTGGTGGGCTGTCACACTGCCAAGGCATTGGCCAGAGCACGTGTGAAAATCGAGGAATGTCTCCTTGCTCCTGCCCACCTGACAAGCCCTTCACTTTTCAGCAGGTCCCCCAAGCCCCACTGGCATCCTCTCTGTGTGACAGGGCTAGGGAGGAAGGACAGGAGAAGCCCACAACTGGGTTTATTTACACCATGCCTTTTTCCACACAGGTGGGCTTGTATTCTCACCAGGGTGACTTCCAGAGTCCAGGAGACACTTCTGCAGTTGTTAGTCCCAACTGAAAGCGGTCCATGAAGGGAAAGCAGTAAATCCTGGCTTTGGTTTGCTTGTTCTGGTGGGTTCTTCCTCTGCAAAGGCCTGAATCCCACCTGAGACCTGGTCCTGAAAATCTGAGCACCACTTTTAATTATATTTATTTAGTTATTGGGGATGATAGCATAGGTTAATCTGTAAGTTTGCCTTCTTTAGGGTTAGTATCCAGTAACAGTGTGAATTTAGTCCATGTCTGCTGGGAAGGAAAGGAAGTTCATCCCAAAATATGGGAAACTCATAGCTGAGTGTCAGCTGTGTTTCCCTTTTTAAACTTGCAGTAGCTGGAGATGATGATGACTCTCAGCCAGTCCAGCTACCCTGTTCTGCATCTGAAGGCATCTCATTTTGTTCCTGTCTCCTACTTAGACTGGATATGAGGAGAAATTTCTTCACCAAAAGGGTTGTCAAGCATTGGAGCAGGCTGCTCAGGGAAGTGGTGGAGTCGCCATCCCTGGAGGCATTTAAAAGCTGGGCAGACGTGGTGCTGAGGGACATGGGTCAGCGGTGGAGTTGGCAGTGCTGGGTTAGCAGTTGGACTTGGTGATCTTAAAAGTCTTTTCCAACCTAAATGATTCTATGGCTCTATGATTCTATGATTCTTCCTCATCCATTGCTTTCCCTGTCAGTCCATGCTCTCTCTTGACAATCCTTGCTCTGCATGAATGAATCACATTTATCCACACCTTACTTTATTTTAAAGGCACAAATTATAGAAGCCATCAGATGCCACTTTTTCTCAGAGATGCCACTTCTTTCCTCCAGATGTATGAACAAACTCGGAATGGCCATAGAAACTCAGAGATGAGATGTGCTGGTTTTCCATGAGATTCTGGATGCTTCTTGCGCAGAAGAGACATAATCAAAGCTTCGATTGGTTTTCGAATTAGACAGCGAGTGCCTGTGATTGGCAAGTTTGTTGTGGTGTCTCTCTGCCCTTCCATCCTGCAACCACCAGCAGCCATGGACTTGAAGTGTGTGAGGAAGCTGATCACAGCAGTAGTCCTGGGAGGGAGCGGTGTTTGTAATATTTTAATCTGCTGTCCACGATCAGCTGTAAGGGGGAGGGCTCTTGACGGGGCACGTCCATCCAGCTCCTCTGCATCAGCAAAGAGCCCTGTGCCCTGGAGACACTGCAGCACGTGGGGATGGGAGCAGTGGCTGCCCAGCTGCTCTCCCCATGCCAGCAGCATGTGTTGCTGATTAAGGGAAGATTTAATATCCCTCAGCCTCTGTGGGATTCCCCACCAGTCCAAGACAGCTATTTATGTTTATATCGATCCTCATTTGTTATCTGAATTAGTATCAACTCCAAACGAGGATCTCATTGCATCAGGAACCATGTTGTACCTGTGGCAGAAGATCCTGCCCCAAAGTTTTACCAAGCAGAAGGAGCCCTAGGTTTGCTGCCTGTGAAGTGGTCGTCTTCGATAGTGTAATCCTTCCAGCATTAAATCTTATTTGAGCTGCTTATACCTAATTCAAGGGCAAGATGATGTTCATAGTAACACCTTCATACCAGGCTTCTTTGCATAGGTCCAGTCTAGGTGGCAGTGTCTCATTCAGCTCAGACTCTTGTCTTCTGCAGTTTCACCAGAGGTTGGCAAGTGCTGTTTGCAAAAGATCCATTATTTCAGACAGGAAAAGGGGGACTTCTGTGCCAGGTCCTCCCATCTCCATACCCAGCTCTTTCTCTGTCTTGTTGTTGGAAGTTCATTGTTTGTCTTGGTGCAATATCCCCTGTCTGCTAAATTGGGATACTAGAAGGTTTTATGATGCTTTTAGAAACCTGGAAATGACATTGTCTGGTCTGGATTTTGTAAAAAAAAAAAAATCCTTCTGTTTGTTCTGCTATAGCTTGGCTTGAGTTAAGGGAGATTTCATAGCAACTGTCTGGCCTTCAAGACACACCTCTATGTGTGGTGATCCTTAACATAGGCTGCCGTCCTACAGGGTCTCCCACCCTGTGTTTCCCTGGGGTGTGCGGTGGCCAAGGCTGAGGACTTCTGCTGCACGGGCAGTTTCAGAGCGCGTGTGGCGGGCGGCAGCATGGAAGAAGTGGCCTAACCATGTAGTCAGGAGCTGTGAGAAAGGCAATAAACTTACTAGTGATTAGTGTCATTACAATAGTTATGCATTTATCAGCAATCTGGCGAATTTTTCAGGTGGCATAAAACATAAACTAGATTTGTCAATACCAGGGCAGACTGGCCTTAACTTCAGGAAATTCTGAAGGGTTTTGCCAAGCCAGGTGAGTGGGCAGCCTGGTGACAGATGAGATGTGCCGTCAATAAAACCAGAAGACTTACACCAAAGGCAGCAACTGGAGCTACTCAGTTCACTTGACTGTGAACTAAATGCAGCAGCTCAGGAAAGGGATCTGATATCTGATTCCTGTTCCTACGTACCAGAAATCCAAAAAGCAAACAAGTGAGTTTAACAAATGTCAAAACCGGTCAAGGATCTGTTCAGTCTTGCTTATTCAGTCGCTGCAAAATTAACCAGGGGCGTTCTTTACCCTTACCGAGCTTCCAAATTCTGGAAATTCACAAAATCAGGCTGCCTACCTGTGACTTGCCAATGATGAAAGTGCAGCTGCTGTGCTGAGGCTGTGACCCCCAAGGTCACGTCAGCAAAGACTTTGCCGGGCAAGGTAAATGCCTGGCAGTTGTAGAAAGCAGGAGAGAAAGGGTGATTCAGCCCAACTGTGTCTCACAGTGAAGCAACGAGTCCCCCAGAAACCTGCTCTCCCTTCCTGCCTGCGAACCACCAAACTTCCTTCCTCCTCTGCTCTCCAAGGTTTTATCATGTGGTTTTCAGCCACATGAAGATTTTGGATGTGGTTCACAGAGCTCAGGAAAACAAAGAAAAAAGTGTCTGTGGCCAAAAAGGATAGTCAGATACTTGTAACAGCGAATATTAAGAACTAAGCCTCCTAAAGCCTGCAAAGGAATAAGTCCTTCATAGTTTTAGGTTTCAACTAAGTTTAAGGAAAAGAGCTGAGGCAAAGCTTTCTCCAGGTCCCTGTTTTCCTATTGTTGGGTTTCCTGTGACTCCTGACAGTGATGGCCTGTTTTGGAGCCATCAGGTCTCTGAATCCGGTACTGCCTATGGTACTGCTGTGGCTGTGCCACTTCCTTTTGCTCTGAAAAGTGTTTGTAGTGGTTACACAAAATTCGACAAATTCACATTTGCTGGCAGAGCACAGCAAATGACCTTCCAAAAAGCGCATCAAATAACTGAATTTTTATCTTTTTGTGTGTCTTTTTGAAATAACTATTTCTTAAATTAGTCTTAGAGCTCACAATGTCCAGTTAGCCTCCTGGGTTTCAGATCATCTCAGTATTAGATGGGGGCTGTGACACCGCAGGAGGTGTAAGCTGCTAACTACAGGATTATGAATTCCACAGTGCTCTGGAAGAGACTCCCAGATTTTCTGACACAACCTCCAACTGTGGATATTAGTGGGATCTGGTTACAGCAAACGTTACGGAGCAGGAAGATCCTTTGTCCAGGGTAAATCTTCATGTGAAGTGAGCTGTCATTGATTGGTCTTTCTGATGCAAATCATACGAGCGTATTAGATCACAGAGAAACCAGCGTCATGCTGAAGTAATTAGCTCCATAAATATGTTATGGCCTTCAGTGTGGACAGATGGCATTTGCAGCAACCTTCTCCGTGTTATGGCAGTATCACCTCCCCTGCTTTCTTCTTCTTGTTTGGTTTAGTATTTCCTTAGCTTACCTTTCTTTTTCTGTTTCTCTCCTCTCCCTGTGTGCTTTACACGTGGTCTCAGGGAGATGTAGAAAAATATCTGTGTTGAAGGACAGCTCAGTCTCACAGAGTGTCAGATAAACAGCAATGTCTAATTTCGGATTAAATCACGTGTTCCTTTTTATCCAGGAAAAACCAGCCCCAATAGCTTTAATGAGGCTGACGAAGGGACTGTTGGACACAAAGAACTTGCTTAGAGATTTCCATGTGAGAGTGTAATTAAGGGTAGTGCAAGTACAAGGCTGGTAAAGGAGCAATTTCATTTTTTAAATGGCAAGGTGATTACCAGCATAATGACAAAGAGAAGAGGGCAAGAAGGAAGCCTCAAATATGTATTTGAACAGAAGAAGAGAAATCAAGATTCCGGGCTTTCTTTTGCTCTTTTTGCTACTTTAGCGTTAAGTCACAGACTGAATGAAGAAGGGACATTGGCCATCCCTAACAATTAATTATGTGTACCCTGGTATCTGTATGGTTAAATGGAGATAGCTGGACATACTGGGGTGGAGGCTGGCAGACAGCGTGTGCTCTTCAGACACCAGGTCAGTCCCCTCTGGCCAAATAATGAGAACCTTGTGGTGAAGGGTTTTTGGTGTTGGGTTGTTTTGGGTTTTTTTTCTCGGTGGGGAGAAACACATGGGGTGGATGGCATTTCTGTGGCTTCAATTACAGGAGGTAGAACAGAGTATCTGGGCTACCGGATGACCATGGTTATGGTCTGGAGAACTTCTGCTGACACTGAAGGACAGAAATAGAAGCTGTTCCCTCAGATGTAGCTGTTGGACACCAAGACCTGGTTGTGCTGGTGCTACTACTGCTATTTCAGGCTAGGCTGGGGCAATGTAGACACTCATTTTTCCTGTCTCTTACCTAGTCTGTGTCTGAACGTGCATAGGACATCAGTGACCTCATCACTTTAATGCATGAGCACCTCATCATCTTTTAAGCATCTGCTCACATCTCTCCTGTGAAGCAAAGAAGTGGCTCAGCCTGCTTCTTACAGACAGGACCCTGAGGCAGAGAGACCAGGACTTGGCAGGAGAGGAAGGGTTTAGTCCAGAGCTCACATCTACCAGGTGGCACCCAGGAAGATTGTTCTGAATTTCATGTGTGGTAGGTCCCCCAAACACCCACGTGGAATTGACGTTACCTCTACACATCCTAAGTGAATGAAACGAAACTGAGCCAGGGCGACGTGCATTCTACCTGGGTGGGAGATCAAGGGGTTCGTGCCGTGTGATTTACCTGCTTTGAAATCCACACTTGTGGGTCCTGTGCAGACCACACCATTATCATCCTATCGGTTCAGGGCTGTATTCGTGATCTTTGTGTGTCTTTTACTCAGTTTTAAATTATCTTCTGTGTCTTTGCATTATAAATACATTTTTTCTTTTTAAGGACTTATTATACCTTCATTTATTTAAGTGCTCAAATCCCTAGTGCTGCTCTTTCTATTCAGTTTCTCTTCAGTTTGGCTGCTTTTATCTCACCATTCTGGTTTGGAATTGGCTTTATTGGGAAGATACTAAAAGGTGACTGATGGTGTTGTGTGTCTTTGGACCCCCTGTTAAGATGCTTTAGAAGGCCTGACTGTCAAATGTGGATGTTTGGAGATTTCTGAAGACCAGACATAACTCATACTGGATAGAAAAAAAAATGAGTTGCAAGAAGCACACGCTTCAAAAATTTGGCCTCTTAAAAATCTGAGGGGACCAATTTTGTGTTACCTTATTCTTCTCGTGCTGCAAGAACAGGAAATTACAGACTCCATTTGCTAAACAGCAGGAGGCTAAATGATTTGTCTCACTCTTACAAATATTTTTCAAACCCACATCATGTAGCCTTCTCTATGCAATAATGCGTGGACAGAAAATAGATGAATATACAATGTGAAGGAAGGATGACCAATCTCATTCTCTTGGGTAAACCTAAGTCATGATATTCTACCAAAGGTAAAAAAGCCTGGAGTCTTTGGTGTTCACATTTAGTGTTAGCACAATGTATTTTTTTTTAAAAAAATGGATGTTTTCTTCTCTTTGTGTCCATTCTGGGTGTCTCACTCTAGCAGGAATCTGTGCAGGGATCACAACTTGCGGTGTGGGATCACAGTCTTCTCAAATGGTTTTTACTGTTGTCCCAAAGGATGAGAAAGGTTGTATCACCAGAGGTTTAGCCAGGGTGTATTTTCTCGGTACTTTGCACAGTGCAGTGACAGACTGTGCATATTCTAAAACACAGCACAGGGTGAGAGAGAGATGATTTAGGTAGCCAGGCCAGACTGTGAAACATCTTATTCAGACTATCATAAGTGCCTCAGTTTGTGTTTGTGGAAAATCAGGATATTTGGGTGACCCTGTGACTTGATCTCAGACTTTAGGTTATTTGTCTGTGCAGAGAAGCAGACGTAGGACAGGAGAACATATGCCTGAAGAGGAATAAGGCACCTGGGCAAAAGCTTTTGAAGATATTTTGAATTTAGCCTAATTACCCAGAGTTAGCGAATGGTAAATGAGACCGGTGGTGTCAATAACATGCTGAATTAATCCAGGAAAGTTGTGACTACTTTTGAGGTGGGAATCTTCTTTTTTTTTTTTTTTTTTTTTTTTTTTTATCATGACACCTGTTGCTCATAGGTACAAATCAAACGAAGAGTATGTGTATGTGCGAGGCCGTGGAAGAGGGAAGTATGTATGTGAGGAGTGTGGAATTCGCTGCAAGAAACCCAGCATGCTGAAGAAACACATTCGCACGCACACAGACGTCAGGCCATATGTCTGCAAGTACTGTAACTTTGCTTTTAAAACCAAAGGTAAGAGACAGTCAGCTCCTAGCTCCTCTGCTGAGTTTATTGACTTACAAGCCTTCTTGGGGGCGCTGGTAAAGGGGAAGGGAAAACCTTCCCAGGGTCTGGAAAACCCCAGGAGTCGGAGGGAGGGGGATGAAGGACTCTTAAATTGGCTGTTTTCAGCAGAGGACCAGCCCCGTGTTCAGCTGCGTCGCAGTGGAGAGCACTGGCTGCCCATGCCAACCTGCAGCAGAGCGTCCCCCCCATCCTACTGGTGCTTCTGAAAGGGAACGATCCTGAAATAGAGCTTCACTGGCAGGGATTTATAAACAAAACCACCCCAGAATGAGAGCAGGGGCTCCAGGGTACAGGCAAACATCCCTGACTGAGCACCTGGAGACGGTCTTCGGGTGGCTTTTTGTGCTAGCGCTCTCAAGGTCTGTTTGCGCTGCACTTTTTCATCCTTCGCAGTTGCTTGTAGCTTCGACATTTTCCATATCATATCAATAGACTTTTTCTCTAAAGGCCTCCATTCCAGGACATCTAGTCATTAATGATCCACAACCTCACTCCTACCTGACATTCTTTGCAAGAGACCTTCACCGTTGCCTCAGTGAGTGTGCGAGTGAACTCTAGCAGGAACATGCAAAAGTCTCTCTTCCAAGAGACTTTGGGTAAAGTTTTCAAAAGTGCCAGAGGTGCCCAAGTCCCTTTAACTTCTCATTGGAGTCTGGCACGGTGGGTTTGACGAATCTCCGCTCCATCTTTGGTTGCAGCAAGTCTTGCAGTAAAGATGTCGAGTTCAGTCTCTTGATTATAGTTTGACATCAATATAAAATGTCCATTGTCTGTAGCTCCCGCCATTGCAAATCTCAGAAGATGACACAGCTGGGGGAGTTTATTACTCAAGAAGAGCACCAGCCTCAAAAAACCAGTGCTGCCCAAGGAAGCGGCACAGCATGGGTGTGGGGAGGAGGAACTGGGTGCTGCGTGGACCGCGGTACGTGCGCGTACCCAGAAGTGCTGTGGAGGACGTGTCTGTGCTAGACAAGTGACCCAGATGCCGGGTGATTCAGGGTGGGCAGTGCCTGGATGATGGCTTTGTTGGTAAAGCTGGCAGGCGATTTCTGGGTAACGACGCGTTGGTCATCACTAGGCATATGGGAGCATGGGGAAGTGATACTGAATTTGAGGCCAAATTCTCGTCAGACACATGCAGCAGATCCAAGCTCCAGTTCTTTCTCTCCCTCCCAGCCTGGAGCTATTTCTGATTCATTTTCTGTCTCTTTCCCTCTTGCTTTTGTTACTTTGTTCTGAGTTTTTCCTTTGAGAGGTGAATCCATTCAGCCTCTTCCGTCACTTCACCTTGCTTTACACCATGCTTCTGTTAGGCTTTTATTGAGGATGCTGCGATCAAACCATCCTTTCCACCATCTCTCCAGCTGCTTTGCTCTTCATCTCCGCTCCCTTGAAGCACCCAAGCTGTCAGCGCTGACTGTGCCGATTGCGCACTGCAAATAGACTCTTGCCTCCAAGGGACTCCCCTTCTTCAGCTTTGCAGGAAGCTTGCGTGAGGAAGGCAGCATGGAAATGCTTCCTTCAAAAAAAACCACCCCACTGTTGGGATTTGAATGCAAAGCTATCCGTTTGCCTATGGATGCATGAGGGGGCAGAACTTCCCCAGAGCAGCGATTTCAGGACAAACAGTTGCATGATGGTAACTTGGAATCGCATGAAAATGGCTCTTTGCTGGAAGGGGGTGACAGTCAGAGCCCTGGCTGTGTCCTGTGGGCACGCTTGTACTCCAGGCAACTTTGCAGCACTTGGGTAAAAGCTTTTGGCTTCACTGATGGAGACACAAGGGCCTTTGGAAGAGTTTCTGGAGGGTGAGAAGAAGATCAGCTTTGGGTGCTGATAAAATCATCACAGTGGCAGCATCATTGCTGTTGGTGATGGAGTGTGAACCAGCGGTTTGCAGAACTGGGGGTTTCACAGCTTATTTTGCAGGCGTCTAGAATAAGTTCGTTTGTGCCCTGATTCATTAGGATCCTCCTTCCTGGGGTGCAATTTTGCAACCACAGTTAATTGCAGAATGGAGAAGCTGGAGCTCTCGTTACTGGACTGCGCTTGCAGAAGTATAATTTGAGTTGAAGCTCTTTTCAAAATCAGCTTTCCAAAGTTAATTTTAGCCTTCAGCGTAAACTCAAAGGGGATATCTGTGGAGCTGTCTTCATTTTGGCTGTGGTAGATCTCTCCAGCATGATCTAATGCTCTAAACTCTCAACTAGGCTGGAAGCAGTTAAACTTTTTTTTTTATTATTTTTAATGAGGATCTTTATCTGGTTAAAATGTACCTCCCCCCTTACCCCTGAAAATCCATATCTGTGTTCCAAGAACTCGGAAAACTTTTGCAAAAGAAAGAGCTTTAAATATTTTTCCCTCTTCACTAATTCTGCTGTTTGTCTGCTTTTTGTGCATTTCTGTCACTGCGAACGAAGCTGTTCCTTTGAGTTACAGAACTGCAGGGAAATGTTTTTTTTTTTTCTTATTATTATTTTAAAGCAAATCCATGAGATTTTTGTGTGCTCGCTTAGCTGATGGAAACAGCAGTCTTGGAAATTCGGTTTGTAAAGATTTATTTGATTTTACGTTTCTGGACCAGATATAAACGTGCCTCTAATGAGGTGTCTCTACCTCCACTGCGGCAGCGCTCTCCTAAGAGGTTTGTTACCGTGGCCTCCAAGAGGTTGTTTAAAAGAAGTTAAGCAGCTTCTTCATTGTTTTCTTACCAGGAAGGAAATGAAGAAAAAGCTGCAGTCTAATAATTTTCCCTTTCAGGAAGGTCAGGGAGAGCTTTCCCCTTGACCACCTTCCCGGAGGGGACAGAGGAACCGCCAGCCTTCCCTTGTCACTCATCTCCAGACCCTGGAGGGAAGCGCAGCCCCTTTCCTCCCTCCTTCTCTTGGGCGACCTGGGCATGTGGGTCAGTGTTGGCACATTAATTCCCCTCCTGTGCAGACGTTATCCTTTTCCACAGCTATTTTCTCCTCTCAGTCAGGCTCACATCAGACTCTCACGTCCTGATTCCTTAGGATTTCTTAAGATTTCTGGATAAACTGTGTGGAGCAGCTCACTGTGTCCGTGCCGCTGCCTCTGCTTAGAGGTCAGAAGGGACAAGGAGCTTCATATTAATTTAAAAAGTGCTTGTGTAAAGGACATCAGTGCTTGTTGGCTGAAGATATCCATTTGATAGTCTAGTCCACTCACAGTTTCCAGACACCAGACTTCTTCGTGTCCTCGCCCATAGTCTTCCTTTAATAAATTAGTTTGCAGTTCCTTAAATCAGCACATGACAGGCACTGAGGTTATTGAACATGTTAATATATTAAATGCATTACCCCCTCAGCCCTTAAAGGCAAGGTTATGGCTGCACAGTTTATTATTATTACTGCTCCAGCAGACTCAGCGCTCTGCTAAGCCTCCTCTGGAAACTACAGAGCAGGTCCAACTGGCGGAAAGCTCCGAAAGAATTAACTGCTGTCACGGCAGGGCAGATTGATATATAGATTTGCAAAATGTCCCTGCATGCTGTGCATGCTGGGGCCCTTCCTTAGCGGCTGGGACGAGGGAAAGGGTCTGAGTGTCCCTATGGAGCCACTGCCGAGAGGAAGCTTCGGTTCCCCAGCTCCTCAGGACGTCCCAAACCTCCGCTGGGATGAGGACAGGGTTATCCTCAGGAATTTGCTGCCCTCTCCCTCATGCAATGTGGCGTGAGGCGTGTCGCTGGGAACAGACACCGGCCCCGTGGTCCAGACAGGAGGCAAAATGCTGTGAGCAAAAGGGCTCTTTAACTTCCCAGGGAAAGCGGGGGGAAGAAAAAAAAAAAAAAAAAAAAAGGAATGAGGGAGGGCCGGAAGTCAAAGACTGGCAAATTCAAGTGAAATATTAACCGTCATTTTTTTAAACAGTGCAGCTATTAATCCCAGCACAAGCCTCAATGGGAAATATGCTAATTCTCTATATTTTGAAATCTGCAAATCCAGCCTGGGTACCTTCTGGAAGATTAGGTTTTGGCTAACACAAGCTGATAGGCTTGATCCAGAAGATGGCTGATGTTTTATAGCCTGTACCAATACTGGCAGGCAGGCTCGAGGTTCAAATCTTCTTCTTTAATCTTGAAGTCAATAAGTATAAAAGACAACAGCAAAGATTTTGAAAAATTAAATCTTTTGCCCAATAAATTCTATAAATTAAAGCTTTCCTTCTCATAGAGTCTCACTTGGGGACGTTATATCTATGTGGATACCTAAATCAAAGCCTGTGCATTACTTAAGTCACACATAAAACTTGTTCCAAGGGTTTATCTGGGATGAAGAGTATTGACCTGTTGCTGCTTCTCTGTGTGTGAGTGTGTCCCCCAGCAAAACGGGAGTCTGCTGCGCTTCTCCCCTTGGATATTATTCTGAAAGAGGAATGTGAAAATACTTAAGTCCTGGAAAGCTGTCAATGTTTGTATCACGACATCGCTTTGGATGCAGAGATCATGCAGTTGGTCATTTGTTGGGGTACTTTTTGTCTTGTTAAATTGTTCACATTTAAATAGAACTAGAAAACATGGTGTGTGCCCGATAAGGATAAGATAATTTTTCCAGGAGTATTACCTTTTCTGTTCCCTACTTTTTTTTAACTCCACCATCTTTAATATATGACAATGGATATTCTGAAAAATTATTTTTCCCCTTTTAATTTAAATGGGAAATCACTTCTAGTACCTATGAAGCCGCTTTAAGTGTTTTTGGAGCACTAGAGTTTTAGCTTTCTCAAAACAACAGAAGTGTTTGAGCTGCTTTAAGTCCAGAATAAGACACCACAACATCAGAAAAGCTTAAGCAGCCAGTAATACATAGTTATAAGCAGGTGTAACGGGAGAGCTGTGCTGAAACTGCCTGTGCTCCTCCAGTACAGCAACAGCTGGGCTGGGGTCACAATTTCCACCGATTCCTGAATTGTAGATGGAGCCAGTTTTCTTTCAAATCTGGGAACTTTTTGGTAAACAATCCTTAGTGAGGACCACTTACCTGCTTAGGAATCAATATAATTGTTCTGCTATTTAAATCCAGCTTCCCCACCCGCTAGTTTCTCTCTTGCTCCTTCCAATATGTGGGTTTTTTTCACTGTTTCCAAGGAAGCAATGTTGTGGGTTGGTTTTGTTGTTTTGTTTTGTTTCGTTTTGTTTTTTTTTTTTTTTTTTTAAACTCGGGAGCCAGAACTCTCTAAGGCAACAAGTAGCTGTGAATCCTTCGCTGTAGGATTCATATCCATCTTTTACTTGGGCAAAGTGGTGTTGACTTTACTGGAAATTTGCCAAAGGACTTTAGCATCTAATCCTGCCAGCATTAATTAAGGGGTCTAAAAACACAAACTGTAAGAAGAACCCTGATAAGATAAATATCATTGTCCTCCAAATTGCTCCCAAGATGATAACTCAGCTTCTCAGCTTGTGTAAATAAGCCTCGAGCCTTTAATTTCCTTAAACTGTTGCAAACTTAGGTCAGATGAGAATCCAGCCCACTGAGTCTCTCTTCCCTAAAAGGGTAGCAGCATCCCTGTTTTGTTGGAATTTCTTCCTGGTGTGCCTGCGGGATGCTGTGCATGGATAGACCCTGCACCAGGGGGGTTTGCACTGGGAGTTTGCAGGTTTGTCGTCTTCATCAGCGCGTGTGAGTACCGCCTGATCTGACCAAATGAGGATGAGGGAAGGTGGAAGGCAGAAGGGGAAAGAAAGCAACACTTGCTATGAACTGGTCCTTTGGTATTTTACATTCGCGCAGGGGGGTTTAGCGCCGCCTGTGCAGCGCCTTCCAGCAGCCAGCCTGGGCGGGGAAGGGAGAGGAGAAGCCGTGGCATTGCCTTGCACAAGGACAGTTGCCTCCAGTGAAAGAAAACAGAAAAAGAAGTGACACTGAGGGCTTCTGGCAGAGCTTGTCAACCCCAGGGGCTGCGCAGGGTGGAGCTGAGTGAAAGCAGAGGTGCGGTGAGGCGATGGGCAGAGCGCTGCAGGCTGCAGATGGGCTCCCTGCGTCTGCCCAGGTCTGCGGCAGCAGAAGGGAGCGTCTGTGTTCCCTGTGAACAGCACTGGGGCCGAAGCAGGGGAAGGACCTGTGTGTACAACAGCCTTCGGACATGTGAGGAGGCTGAGGTGGCTGCTGTATGCCTCTGCGGACCAGAGCCCTGTCCCTCGAGCACAGGGTGGCTGTAGTCTTGCCCAAACCACTACATTCAACAGCACCCTGAGTAATTAATGTCATGCCCTCCTGGTTTAGCCAAAGCCACATGCGTGTAGCACAGGGAATATATAAGTTTGTTTTGGGGAAATGGTAGCACCAAAATGCCTGGTGGACGTCTTCTCCCCGCTCTTCCCACCACGGGGATCACAGCTGAAGTCCTGAGGTGCCACAGACCATAGTTTAACCCCCTGCTCACACCAGGCATTTATTTGGGTTTATTTTCTGTGTTCATTATCACCAGAGGGAATCCAGTTAGGGATTTTGATGTGGTAACTGAGCAAAGATGGGTCATTTTTGCCAGCCAAGATGTGATGTGCCGTGATGGACAGGCAGCAGCAGGGTTTGATTTCAACAGACTGAGTCAGTTTGTCTTTTTGCTAGTTAGGTCCAAAATTAAATTCCAGTTCCATGAGGCCACAATTTGGACTCGTTGGATAGTTTTCGGTAAAACAGTTTTTCACTTTAAAACAATGGTGATTCACTGGAACCAGAGTTGTCCGTGAGAGCATGCTCTGGTCTGACTGGGTGTCTTTGGGCCCACAACAAAACTCCTGGGCCAAAGTGGAGAAGGAGAGGTCTGATTTGGAGCAAGGACCTGAGCCAAGCTGGCCTCATCCTCAAACCTGAGTGTCCTAACCATGGGGCTAAGGGTATTTAGGCATGAAGTTTAAAAATAATAAATCTCTCTTACTGAAGCTGTTTTGCTGCATTTAAATTATTAAATATCCTTTGAATCCACGTCCTAGATGGGTGCCAGATACACAAGGATATATAGTCAGCCTTTGTCTCTCTTGGTCTTTCCTGTTGGAGCTATTCCATTTTGTATAAAATGGGCTAAATAAATAATTCATGGGCTAAAGAGAAACTCACTTGGTAGCTAGATGGTTATGGCACTCTTCTGAGATGTGAGGGCGTCATGGGTAATTCTCTGCTCCAATGAATAGTTGCTTATTTATTTATACTATCCGGAGCAGCAGGAGGAGAGGTTGATAGAGGCCCTCTATACTCCCACCCAGCTCAGGGACCGGGGGACTCTGTGGATTGCAGGATACCAGCTGAGGGACCTCAGTCCTCAGCTGAAGGTTATAATAAAGTGTGAGAATTCATTTTTTCCTCAATTTTTTTTTTTTTTTTTTTATTTCGGTGAGAAAAACAAGCCTTGTTTTCAGCACGACTCTCCAGCGCTAGCTAGCAGGAAGGCTGACGGCACGACATGTTGCTGCAGTGAATTTGGAGGGTTCAACCAGCTCCTGGGCTGTGCTGGGATATTAAACAGCCCTTAGTGGAGCTTCAGCAAGGGCCCAGTTTTCTTCTCATCATCAGCTTGGTGTGGGAGAGGAAAGGGAAAAATGGGATTGTTTTTTCTTTATTTCTCCTACCCTTTATTTTTGTTGCTGTTCCACCTACCTACCTTCCCCCCACCCTCCAAAGGTTACCCTGTGTTCAGCGTTTCCCTTGGATGTAAGTAGGGTTAATGACTGCCTGATCAACCTGCCTGTAATTGGGGAGTTAGAATTAGAGAGGTGTCCTGTGAGTCCGGCATGCCCACGAGTAACGCCATCCCACTGCCTCAGAGCAGTGAGCACGGCCCCCCACGCCCCGCATTCCCCCTTGCAGGGGCTGCTCTTTCCATCCTGGCACTAACAGGGAACCCTCGTTAGTGCTCAGCAGGTTTTCTCAGTGCTGCTGGACCCTGGCGCGCAGGGCTTCCGAGGGGATCCATGACTCCTCCTGTTCCAGGGAGCTGAGAACTTTTGCCTGGCACTCAGAGCACCTGAGCAACCCTGCTGGGGGCAGAAGGGTGATTGTAGGATTTTTCCCCATTTCTGTCATTTCGAGCACTCGTTTGGGCAGGACCAGTCTGCCCTGTGGTGTGAAGGAGCTCCACACCTCCAGGCGGGTGGCCCTGTGTGCTGGGATGAGGTGGGAGGTGATGCAAGACTGAGATGTGTTTCTTTTCCCCACCATTTTTCTTTGCTGCATCATCACAGCTGAAAGCAATGCAGGAATTTTCATCCCCCCAAACCCATACCCCAACTGTTTTTTCAGGTTGCACAACACCTGCAAAGCCGCACAACCCCACCAGCCCATCATCTTCCACCCTGGTGCAGCGGCAAAGGAACAAAAGGGAGGACAGCCTTGTGTCACGGGGTATTTGCAACGGATAGTGGTTTGGGGAGAGTTAGAGGCCTCCTTGGTCTGGTTCAGAGCCAAATTATTAACTTGTTACTGCTGAGCTTGCAAAATGGGGAAAAAAAAAAAACACCCAACATACTAACCAAAATATGTTTTCTGCTTTTTTTCAGGGAATCTGACTAAACACATGAAGTCAAAGGCCCACAGCAAAAAATGTCAGGAGATGGGCGTGTTGGTATCTTCACTGGTGGATCTGGAAGCCGAAGAAGGTAAAATCTTTCACATTATAAACCTGCTAACAGAGGGCAATATCCATTCAGGCGGGAGACGTGCTCCGCAGATCGTCCTTTCAAAGATGTGGAGCAGTTTTATTCGCCCCAGGCTCCTTCCTGCACCCAAGGAGGGATTTCTTCTTGCATGGGGTGGGTTACGGGGCCGTCCTGGGATGCTGCATCCCTGGGACAGTGTGTGAGCTCCTGTCTCCCTGCTGGGTGTTTTGCCTGTTTGGCTGAAGTATTTTGGCTGGCTGCAGCCAGAGGCAGAAGTAAATGGACGAGTACGGAGCATCCTGCTTTGGCCCCGTGCTCTGCGTGTGGGCTATACATGTAATAATAAATAGTGGATCCATGGCGGGAGAAGGTGCTTCTTAGTATTTTGGGGTATCTCTAGCAGGGAGTTTGGGAGCCTGACTGACATGTTTTGGAAGAGCCTGGGTCTCTCCTGGCCACAGAGTGAGTCTCTGCAGCAGCAAAATGAGACCCCCCCCACCCCGAGGATGCATTGCCTGAGGCTGTGACCCCCTACTTTGCTGCTGCAAGCACAGTCTGCTGGGTGAAGGAGAAAAATCAGTCCTGGAACCCCTGGTTAGGATCTGACAACACGTTTTACTGGAGCTGGAGTGCTGAGGCTGAGTGTGGGGGTGACCCTTCGGTGCGGGGCCTGTGCAGGCTGTGGTGATGTTCTTGCGGAGGGGATGCACTCCGTCAATACAGCAGTATTAGTGATTCGGAGATACCTTCCTCCTGAAAGGGCCTCCAGAGAAGGACTTTTCCATACGGATCATCTAGGGACCTGCCCATCTTACTGTATTTGGCTGATCCCAGGAGACTCCAAATTACCAGTGCAAACCTGGGCTGCATCTGGAGGGACTGGTGCATGCAGGAGCTGCTCCCACCTCCGTGGGCAGACCCAGCCTGGACCCTGCGCCACTGCTGGAGACCTCAGCAGACCAGCATGGGGTGTCATCAGCATGGGGGCAGCTGCTTCCCTCATCTCTCACTCTCACGGGTCTTTTCCATGTGTAGGATGAAGGTGAATCACCCAGGTCAGAACTGATCTGGAAGATTTCTCAGTAGGGAAGGAGCCAGCACAACTAAAATAACATGGTGCTTTGACATTTAATGGCATTATTCTGAGCGCTTTACAAGAAGATACGTTTACCCTGACTCACCTGCTTATTTCTTTCATCTACTTATGCACAAACACACACACAAAGTCTGTCCAAGGCTCTGTAAATTCAGGAATCTGTCTGTTCTTTGAGGACGCATGACTCTCTTATTTAGTAATTTCCGCCCTGGTTTATAGTATCTGCAGCTGAATTTCCCTGAAGTCATCCCGAGAAGTAGATCTCCTCCTGGGAGGCTGGGCAGCATCAGGCAGGAGTGTGGTGACCATAATCACTCCTGTCTCCATCAGAAATGTTGAGGGAAAGGGGAGGAAGATCTCTGAGCTGGGAGATGAAGGAACATGGGGAAGTCTCATGTATACTTAGCTGTCTGAGCTAGAAAAAGATATTTTACCCAAATTATTGGAGGCTGCGCTCCGACAGCTGTGAAGGGTTAGGTTATGTGTCTCCAGGGAACAGTTAGATGTTTTTACGATTGTTATTCTGTTTCCTTTAGCAAGACCTTGAGTACTCAGGGCTGGAGCCACGGCACAGGACTGATGGGGAAGAAGCCTTAGGGGTAGCAGATCTCAAGTCCTCATGAAATTTTGGGTGATCTGCATCTGCGTTCAGTGGGTCGTTTACGTTTATAGGAAATGCTGCACATACCAGCTATAGCGGGAGGAGAGGCTCCGGGAGCACAGGTCTGCCTCTGTCACAGTGTGTTTATTCCTGGATAAAACACGTCGTGCCACAGAGCAGGGTGGTGTTTTCTGTTTGCATTGCGTTTCAGGCTGGTCATGACACCACTGACCCTTCCTGGCTGCCACCCCAGAAATCCCAGTATGAAAGCAGCTCTTGTGGCTGTCTGCAGCATTTTTTCTGCTGTTTCACCCCCTGTCACAATTTTGATTCCCCCATCCCTGGGATTCGTTCTGCCACAGCCCGCAAGGGTTTGTTGACAATGGGTTAAAATGAACTTCATAAAACACATGGCGCCACAGTTATTTTTATAAAGTGAACATCAGCTGAGCAAGTTCTGGAGACGGCGCTGTGAGCCAGGGAATGTTAACTCGGCAGGAACAACAAACAGCGCTTATCACCCTGGTCCCCTGCTGAGGTCGAGTCTATCAGAGGCTTTATTGGGAAAGGGGCTGGTTCTGGGGACAGGGACAGTGCCACATGCTTCCTGCTTCATAGGTAATTAAAAATCACAAAGTGTTTCCCTGCGCAGCCCCTGGTGGGGGTGGGGGGGGGGGGGTTGCTCTGCTGCAGGCTGCAGCCCTTCATACCGCAAAGGGGGCTCGTGGTCCGGGTGGTTCAGGGGGCTGGGAGTCTGTGCCCACCGGGCAGCCCTGGCCACCGGCACCCTCTGTGGTGCTTTGAGTCTCAGTTTTTGGATACTGAATCTCAGAAATTCTATCCCCCGCAGTGTGCTGTATCCCTGGGGTATCTCCATGCTGGTTAAACTGTCCTGGAGACATTTGCAGGCCATTGTCTCAACTTAAACTGCAGCAGCGATCAGCAAGACAGCCGTGGTTCAGGCCATCTACTACACTTCAAATAAATGTTGAGTACAGTTTGGGAATTAGCATGGTCCTGGGACCATTCCTGCAGGGGAGGTTGGATGTGGCCACCCTGTTTTTGTGGCACAGAGGTGTAGTTGCAGAGCAATCTGGTGGGGCTGCAGGACTTGTGTCACTGTCCTGGGACAAATGTGACTTGGAGGGTTGGTGAGACTGTCCTTGACTTGAACAGGCCACGGCTCAACTTGCCCACAGAGAACCTGTAACAAGTGATAGAACAAGAGGAAATGGCTTCAAGTTGCGCCAGGGGATGTTTAGATTGGATATAAGGAAAAAATGTCTTTACAGAAAGGATTATCAAACTTGGGAACAGGCTGCCCAGGGAAGTGGTGGAATCACTGTCCCTGGAGGTATTTAAAAGCCGGGCAGATGTGGTGCTGAGGGACATGGGTTAGTGGTGGTTTTGGCAGTGTTAGGCTGATGGTTGGACTTGATGATCTTAAAGGTCCCTTCCAACCTAGATGATTCTATGATTCTATTACATCTGAGAAGTCCCACTGGTTAACCAGTCCCAAACCCCAGTCATACCCCAGTGCAGTGGTTCCATGCCTTCTCAGGCTTGGGTTCCGATTCAGGCCAGGTGTAGTCACCTGGACAGTCAGGGGATGAGGACATGGGAGAAAAAAGGAGCGCTATGGCACTATCAGACACCCGTGCCCCCTTCCACACTGCCTTTCCTGACACAAACAGGGACGGACAAAGGGCTCTCCCAGGCCACGCCGAATAAACATCTAACCAAGGCTAAGGACACCTGACCTGGCCGACAGCGTGCCGCTCTGCCTCAAGGAATGGCTTTCTTCCTTTTAAATCTGCTTGAACTCTTGGCTTTTCTCCAGCTCTTCAGAGCAACCTTTCAATCGGGCAGAGACATGCTGTACTTGGCCGTGGCCTTTCCAAAGGAGGGCATGGCCAAAAGAAAACCTCGTCGGGGGTTTTGCAGTAGCTGCCCCAAGGGAAAATCGTTGGCGTGGTGTGAGCAGCAGGAGGCTGCTCCCATGTGGGGTTGCTGGAGAACTCCTTCGGCCCAGGAACTCACTTAAAATAACTGATTAGCTGATGGTCTCCAGAAATCTCTCCCTGCTGTTATACCACTCATCGGTGATACTTCTGCTGATCAAAGCTAGATAGGGAAAGGGGAAAGTGGCTCCTGAAATGTTGGTTGCGTGACTCTGAAAAGAACAACCGTTATTTCAAACCTTTCCATTATTGTCAATTAGAACTAATGAATCATATTAATTGAGTGTCACTCTTGAAAAACCTACAAATCAGAAGTCCTATTTATGTTACATGTAATTGCAGGTTTCTGAGGAGAGAACCGCAAGGGTTCACTTCCCCAGTCCAGGGTATGTTTTCATTCATGGTTTCCTTCAGTCATTCATCCCTGGGCTCATACAGGGTTAATAGCAGTGCACTCAGCGGCGTGTTGTGCGAGCAGAGTGAAAGCCCGCTGATGGGAGCACTCTGCTTCCGAGAATGAAGGTCTGGCAGGTGATGAGGCTGAGCTTGTCTCAGCCCTTGGCCTCGTGGAAAGAGTAAATCTAAAGAAAAGCCCAAGAAAGGTCTGCCTTGCATCCCCAGGCCAGCTGGGAGAGCGCTCAGCGGAAAGGATGGGACCATCAGCTGGGGGACTTTTTTTGCTTGGCCATCATTAAATCGTTGGTCCCAGTCGGCTTGTGGCTGAACACATGTTGGTTGGACACCTGCTGAGCCCTACCTGGACTGCAGAGGACAGGAACCCATTCGGAAGGGACTTCTCTCCCATTGTTGGCCTTGGCTGCGTGGCTGCTCGCTGGAATGTGTTGCGCTGTCTGGACTTTAGTGCCTTATGCAAGCAATCCATGTAATTTTAGAATTACAACAAATATACAGTCCCCATTTCCTCCCATTGATGAAGACCATTTGTGTTGCTGTAAAGGGGATAGTCTGCCATGAAGGAATGCAGAAAGGTGAAAACGGGAAGGCGTGGTGTCGGAGGACGTTTCCTTTCTTTCCTTCCAGCTTCTTTTTCACCTGGTTAAAGTTGCCACTGGGCTTCTGCAGAAATTTCAAATATTCTGCCTTATGAGTAAGGAGGCCTGTTGCTCACAAATGCCAAGTAAATGCTAAATGGATGGTCAGAAGGCGGTCAGAAAATTGTGTTTTGTGCTGTAATGGTTGGGGCTACTTGGATGGAGGAGAAAATAACAGAAAAATGGCAGAAAGGTGCATGAGAAATCAGAGATCACGGCTGTATCACGCATCCCTGTTCTCAGAGCAGGGGATTGCAAAGAGCCTTCCCCTGTGTAACCACAGAGTGTCTTCTCTTTTCTTTGCGAAGAGGCTCAGAACAGAGCCTAGCAAGGGCAATTTTAATTAAAATAAAAAAGAAATAAAAAAGATTACTATTTCCATGTGACATGAGTCAGCACAGCAAGATTGCCATGCTTTCCTTTGGGGGCAGGCAGGGAGGGAGCAGCAGTTCCTAAAACTCCCTGGATTATTTTAAACCGGTGTTGTATTTCACTTGATTGTTTTTATTTCTATTTAAGGGGCAGGAGAAAGGAAGGGTGTTACTATAAAAGGAGACCGGAGTATAATTCTTCAGTCCTGCATTGGTTTTGCCTGGTGTGATTGCACCACTTTGGTAGACTAGCCTTAGAATTACACACGTGTAATGAAATGCAGCCCTCAGAGAAAGGTGTCAAGAGGGAACACTTTCACTCGCTTCCTCTCTCCTTCCTTCCTCCATCTCTCCCTCCCTCTGTCTTCTCCTGACTTGCCCTTTCTCTGCCTGTTAGCTCAGCAAAATGCCTTTCAGTTGGAAGAAGCCAGGGCTCAGGTCTGAGCTCTCTCTGCCGCAAGGACCATGTTAGGAGGCCAAAGCAAATTCCCTTTGGGCTGTCCCAGGACTCACTTGAATATTTCCCTTGGTGGCAAATGCAAACAACTCCCCCGTGCGGAGCTGGTTTCACATTTCCCTCACTCCATACTTCTGACCTCGCGCTCTGTCCTGGCCAACGCCTGTCCATTGTGTGACTGGGGCCAAAAAAGGAGACCACACAGGACAAGGCTCTCGGAGACACGCAGTGGAGGCCAGGGCTATGGCTCCCTGCCCATCCTGAAGCCCGTAGATGTCAAACCCTAAAACCAGAGACAGGGACCCAGAGCAGGTCCAGAGGAGGCCCCGGAGATGCTGGGAGGGCTGGAGCCCCTCTGCTGTGAGGACAGGCTGAGAGAGCTGGGGGGGTTCAGCCTGGGGAAGAGAAGTCTCCGGGGAGACCTTCCAGCCCCTGCCAGTCCCTAAAGGGGCTCCAGGAAAGCTGGGGAGGGACTCTGGATCAGGGAGGGGAGCCGTAGGATGAGGGGGAACGGTTTTAAACTGAAAGAGGGAAGAAAGAAATTCTTTGCTGTGAGGGGGGTGAGCCCCTGGCCCAGGTTGCCCAGAGAAGCTGTGGCTGCCCCATCCCTGGAGGGGTTCAAGGCCAGGTTGGATGGGGCTTGGAGCAACCTGGGCTGGTGGGAGACGTCCCTGCTGAGGGCAGGGGGGTGGAACTTGATGAACTTTAAGGTTCTAACCCAAACCATTCTATGATTCTATGATTTTATGATTCTATGACTCTATGACTAGTGAAATCCATTCCTTTTCCAAGCAAGAAATATGTACAGTTCACTCTACATCTGGAAGAACTGGTCATTTGGAATAATATTTGTTCTTAACTCAGTTCCTCTGGGAGTTTGCAAACAACTCGCCACTGGATCCTGGGTCCAGGAAACACCATCATTCTACAAGCATTTCACAATGCAAGTCAGCCTCTTGGTGGAGAGCTGCTGACTGTGGCTCGGTGCTGTGTAAGGTTTGCAGTAGGTCTCGCTTTATGGACTAGAAACGGGGTGGGGAGCAAATGAAATTCATTTCAGGCTGACTCTTGGATGGATAATCAGCCATGGTGAAACATGTCTTATTTCACTGGTAATGCCAAATACTTATGAGCATTTCCTAGTAAGGGCCTGTTATTCAAAGGAAATAAAATTGGACTTTTTATCCATAGACAACAGTGAGTTCTCGCTGTGTGGCCATGTCCTCTTCTGGAAACCACCCTGCCTGCTGCCGGCAGGTGTGGTCCAGCCTCAGCGTTAGCACCGTTTAATTTCCCCTCCGGCTCGTCCTGCTGACAGATGGCAGCTCTGAATGGAAAACGGTTTCAGTGTTCATCAGAGGAGAAACAGTGTCCTAGGCTGACCTGACAGGGAAAAGAAGCCAGCAGTGCTGCAATTAGTTACCTGGCTTCACACGGGTGTCAAAGCAGCATCCAGGCGCTCTCCTTCCAAAGCCAGGGACCAAGCGTGTCCTATCGTCTTGGCACAGAGTTTGAGAAACTGGTATTTTATTAGCCCCTCCAGAGCAGTGGGGACTTGAGGGAAAGCCTCCCGACAGCACGATTTTGTTGAGCTACAGTGACATCCAGCGGCTGTTCCCGATGGACCTCTTCAGGCTGAGCTTGCATTTCTGCCAGGATCGCTGCACACCTGGCAAGGGGAATGCAGCTTGTTCTCAGTGCAGGGCAGAGCGACTTGGTACTGATCTCAGACGGCTTCTGCTGGCCCTGAGAGCAGAAGAGAGATGCTGTATTTTCTACCTGCAGATACATTTCAAATCCTTTAGATTGCCTTTTTGGATACGCCTCACTGTTTACAAGCTCTCATTAGCAAAGCATCCCTGTGCAAGGCTTTCCACAGACAGACAGCAAAAAACCGCCGCCACAAAGAAGTCTCTGCATCATAGCTAGAATTTTTTAAAATAGGGGAAAATACGCAGAGGTTTATTCAACCCAATGGTTTGCTTCATAACAAAAGCCCTGTCTTGCTAACGTTTAACTGTCAGGCAAGGTAGGCAGGAAAAGGCCCAACATGTGGAGGATGGCAGCAGTCATCCCAGCAACTTTCTCGTACTTTGGCAGCTGTAGATATTTTGGAGGCACCATTTGCAACAAATAGCCGTAAAAAGACCACCAAAAGGTGATATTGCTGCTGTTCTCATCTATTAAGAGCCTTTTTTTGCATTTCTAGAGAAAGGCAGGCAGGATGCGCGATGGTATACAGTAGAAGCAGGGACTGATGGCTGCGCGTGTTGACAGCAATGGCTGGAACAAAATTAGGACAGAGCGGGAGGGCCCAATGGTGGGATCTACTGGGATCATCAGGAGTGGAGTTGGCACAGATCACAAGACTGTAGGCTTCAAAGCATGAGATGATCAGTTGTAGGAAATAACCAGGTCCTCTCTCCTCTTGTCCCGTCAGAACCTTTGATCAGATTTAGCATAAAAATAATCCTTGTATGTGTGTTTTACACTCTCCGTTTTGTGTTTGCCCATTCCTTCAGGAACCAGTGAAGACCTATTCCAGGACTCTGAGGGGCGGGAGGGATCTGAGCCAATTGAGGAACACCAGTTTTCAGACCTAGAGGAATCTGACGATGATGATGACAATGAAGATGAGGAAGATGAGGAGGAAGAGGAGAGCCAAGATGAGCCACCTTTAAAGTTGCCAGAAGGCAAACACACCACCCTCCCAATGCACTCTTCTGGTGGCTCCCCATGTTCTCAAGAGGAAGGCACCGAAATAGCATTGTCCTTATCCCAAGAAACTGTTGCCAGCAGCCAAAAAGTAGGTGAAGCCCAGCAGGTGTCCTCCTCAGGGCTGGAAACAAAGTGGTCAGCAGACAGCAGTGACATTGCTGTGTGCCACAGCTTCTTGAGTCTCCACAGACCAGCTTTGACCTCCACCGAACAATTGGCTTCTGCTGAAAGAGAGTCTGTCACAAGGCCACAGATGTCCTTAGTTATGGACCTGTCAACCTCAAAAGACACCTCCCCAAGAAAAAGGTGGTCTCCGAGCCAGGACTCTGGCAGAGGTGGTGGCAGCAGCAGACCAATGCTAGCGAGAAAGCACCTACTAACCAAAAATGAAACTTCACCGAAACGGTTTTCACCAACTGGAGAACTGTCTTCTCTAAGGTGCCTGTCTCCAGGGAGAGGGTTGTCTCCTTGCCAGCGTGTCTCTCCCAGGAGGGAGGCATCTCCACTGAGATGTGTGTCACCAAGACTTGAGCTGTCGCCCAGCAGGCATCTTTCCCCTAGAAGAGAACTGTCCCCAAGAACATACCTTCCACCAGAAGGAGAAGTCTCCCCTGGGAGGCACTCGTCGCCGAGCAGGGAGATATCATCAGTCAGATATTTATCGCTGAAGAAAGTCTTGTCTCCAGGCTGCTCAGAGTCGCCTAGGTATCCATCCCCTGGGAAAGAGGACTTGCCTGGTACTAGCAAATCAGCAGCAGATGACAAAGTTCAAAGCTCATATCAAGCCCAGCATGGGATATTATCTTCGATGCCTCTACCTCACAGGTTCTTTGGCAAAAACGTACAGCTTTATGAGTCCAAGCTGGTAAGTTCAAGCCCCTCTTGCCTTCTAGTCCCTGCAGGATGTTCTCTGATATGTTTTTAACTGAAGGTTGCAATGTAGAAGTGCGTAGTGACTCTGACTGTGACTGATGTCACAGGTAACCCAGAGAAAAGTGACAGCAGATAGCAACGGATTTTGCACCCATTTTGGTCTGGCCCAGCTCAGTTGAAGAGAAATAAAGTTGTCCCTTCTCCAAGGGATCATTTACACTCCTGACCCATCCAGTCTCCTGCTGAGACAACCAATAAGGAGCACTGCTTTATAACGACTAGTTGTCACTAAGAGACCTTTTTTTCCCTGGGAATTTTGCACCTATTTCTGAGATTTCTCCAGCGGGGGGGGGGTGAAGCTATTTTTCACTGGTCAGTGACCTGAACCAGATCTGAACTAGGCATTGCGCTCTATCGCTGGCTCCTGGGCTACGTACATACGCAGCCAGCTCTGTTAGATTAACTGCTGAGAAATGTTTGTTTGGCCATCTCTGATTTCATCTCGCTTCTCTCTTCAGCACAGAGAGGTGTTTCCCACTGGGTCCAGAAAATTATTTAATCTCTCTGCTGGACATATCAAATCCTATGGGTAAAGGAAAATTGCACGTTCCTCCCACTGCTACAGGCAAATTAGACGTCGGGTTTGGTGGAACTTTTCCCATTTCTACCGAAGTGCCTGGCTCTCCTGTAATTTATGCTGATGAACATGAGATTCAGTTGCTGGAGTTGCTCTGCTGTGAAACTGGTGTGAGGAGAGACTCGAGCCCTTAGGGACTGCACTGGGAAGAGAGAGGCCTTTATACAACCCTTGGAGAACCTGTCACGGCAGATGTTGACCCAGGCCTTCTCCAGAAAAGCCATGCTGCCCAGTGTGCGTTTCTTCCATGTCTATGATAACGTACCGTCTTTTGGTGCTGTCATCCTTCTGCTTTCCACTATGAGTGTTTGTCTTATCTTCTCAGAGACTATCCTTCATTTCAGGTCCAAACTTTTGCTTACTTTAATGCTATTTCCCTTTTTTTGTCAATTAACTTCTTGTGGTGAATCTCAGGGATGTGGAAACCCTGGTCCTTCAACTCTAGTCAGGAAAGCTGCCCTCTGCCACCGCTTGTAGCAGCTCCCCTGAGCTCTAGTCCACAGTAGGAGACAATATTGTATACCCCTGCTTATCTGCCCATTTACACCTTTTAACTTACACTGTCACACAGACACATTTTTCTCCATTTTTCTGCTCCTTTTTAGCACCCAAAGTCACCATTGTTGCTTTTCTCATGTGCCTCCAAAGCAAGAATAAAGACCTGAACAGGGAACTTTCTATTCATCAGCCAGATGGACAGCTGGGCTGTCATTGCAAAATTGCATTCCTGGTAAGGCTACAGGAGACAGAAAGATCAGAGGTGGATTTATCAGATCCCAAACGGAGCTATGTGCTCAAAAGTGGTGCCCTGTGCATCGCTTAGAAACTTGGAGACAATTTTAGCCTGGCTCCGGCGTAAGGCTTTCTGCCAGGTCTGTGCATCAGGCCCGACCATGATCATCTCCCTTCCCACTGGCTCTTGCAGTAGGTAGCCTCTCCTCCTGGTGGCTGTTGCACCATTGAGATAATTTGTTTGGGGGTTTCCCAGCATCCCTGTAGCAATTCTGTCAAGACTTCATGTGGATAAGTGAGATTTAGCCAATGTTTGGGTTTCTAACTGCTGACCAAGTATACACTATCTTCAGTGGCTCCTGCTTTCTCTCTCTTCTGTTCTTTTTTGCTGCTTTCCTCTGTTGCCTCTTTATAGAGATCCAGCTCTCAGGGTCAGGCAATTCTCCATGATCCTACAAAGAAATATGCCCTCCAATGAATCCTCAAATTTTATAGCTAACCCCATCTTAATGGAAAGTTGATTTCAGTTTCTGTTTCTTCCTCTTCTTGGGAGTCCTGTTTAGGGGTTTAGTTATAACTTCATCACTAATTAATCCATTTCTGTTTAGCCACATATCTCTCCATGATGTACATTAGGAAACTATGTGAAGCACCGAGAGAGAAAGAGGAAAAGGTAAAATGATAGGGTCTTAACCCTTGATTTCTACAGACCACACCATGAGGGTGGTGGTGGGGACCACACTGATGGGTGTGCTTTGTGTCAAACGAGAGTTAAGGCTGTCTCTCACTCCATCCAAAACATCCTTGCAATTAGCAGCTGTAAGGATGTAATCCTGCTTTAAGAAAACACAGTAAAAATAAATAACATTATTCCGGGCTTTCAGAAACCCCATCTACTGAAAGGGATCCAAAGCAGCTCAGATGGCAGGAAACACTGGCATCCTCTGCCAGGGTTTCAGAGGCAATTCTGATAATAGGACGAGGGTTAATGGTTTTAAACTAAAAGAGGGGAGATTTAGACTAGATATTAGGAAGAAATTTTTTATGCTGAGGGTGGTGAAACACTGGCCCAGGTTGCCCAGAGAGGTGGGAGATGCCCCATCCCTGGAAACATTCCAGGCCAGGTTGGACCGGGTTCTAAGCAACCTGATCTGGTTAAAGATGTCCCTGCCCATGGCCGGGGGTTGGACTAGATGGCCTTTAAATGTGCCTTCCAACCCAAACCGTTCTGTGATTTTTGTAGTGATCCAGGATCTGTGCCCCAGAAGACTGTGGGCATATTTGTACCCGGAAGGCAAATGCTGTGGGTTGTGCTGGTCCTTACCTTAAAGGTTTGGGGGTCCAAATCTTTCTCAGTTGATTGATCTCCCTTAAATTAGAATAAAATACTAACAACCCCAATCCTTATAGTGAGCATAAATGATGCTACTGCCGTAACTTCTGCGTTGCACTGATTCAGCTGTTTTTTTTCCCCTCTCCGGTGCAGAAGATAGAACCACGAAGCCCAACATGTTCACCTGGCGTCACGCAGCCCGTCTGCTCCAGACCCTTGCAGGCACCTCATGAAATACATGTCCACGCTCCCAGCCGAGGGGAGGAGAATGTCTTCAGCCATCTCCCGTTGCATTCGCAGCAGCTCACAAGGACCCCATATCCTATGATTCCCATTGGGGGCATCCAGATGGTCCAGGCGAGGCCAAGCACCCATCCCAGCTTGGTGCCCAGCTCAGTCGTGTCCCTGCAGGCGGGATACTTTGCCTCCGGTGGCAGCAGCTTCGCCGAGTTCAGCCGGGCTCCCAAGAGGGACGAGGAACCGCAGGTCCCGCGGGAGCCGTCATCGGCATCCGTCTCCCCAGTTGCGAAGGTTTCTAAATACACGCTGTCCCCAGAGCTTACGAGCAGCGGGTACTCAGAGGAGAAAATGAGGACTAGTGAGCTTCAGCAAAAGACAGACCAGGAGGAATACAGGGTAAAATTGTTTGCTGAGTCTAGCCACGCGGAGCAGGCAGGCTGCTCGGCATCCCCAGCCAGCCCCAGCACAACCGACGAGCACTCTCCAAAGCCTTCGACGAGTGGGGAAGAACCCTTGAAAAAACCGGGCAAGAAGCAATCTGGCAGCTCGAGCACTTCTTTCGAATCATCCTGCACTTTCATCTCAGATCTCCCCTCCCAGCCGTTGGACCGAAGCAGCAGCACCGGCTGCCTCTCAGAGCCCTCACCGAGCCATTCGCACGCCCAGCCCTTCTCCGTCCGGAGGAGAAACCTCTCTGGAGAGCCCAGTCGCCAAGGGGGAACCTCCAGGAAGAGCAGTCCACACCCAGAGCATGCAGATTTAGGTCAAACTCAAAAAAAGGTGGATGAAGACACGGGAAGTACTTAAGCCTCCTCCATCTGTTCCACCTTTAGGCTTCCTATGTAAAATCAACAGACATTTTCAACACTATTTCCTTTAGTATAATCATGGCTATAAGAAGCACTCTAGTGAATGACCAAACCCATGGAAGATTCCTGGTTTTCTTTGTCCCAGTCTGGTATTATCTTCACATGTATGCAGTTACTTGTGCCTTTTTCTATACCTTTTGTTGCTTGAAATGTACAAAAATGTTTGAGGCTGTGAATATTTTTTTAGAGTTTTTTGGAAAGGGGTTTGTTAGACCTTGTCTTTTTTGCCATTTAGGTGCGCGTAATTATGGGCCTGAGAGATGCAGAAAGGAAAGGGTTAAGCATTTTAAGAGGAAGAAGATGCACTGAAAACAAAAACAAAACAGAAACACTTTTTTATATTGATTAAATGATTAAAAAAAAAAAACAAAAAACAAACCAAACCCTTACTCCTGTGTACAGAAGTTTATGATTTGTATTTATTACATGCTTTATTTAATTCTCGCAAAGTGCTTGGTTTTTTTTTTCTCGCATCCCTCTGATTGCCTATGGTTGTGCTTTAAACAGTTGAGAACTGCTTTACATTTGAAAAACATGTTTACCCTGAACTTGTAAATGAAACTAGCACTTCCTTGAGTAGGGGGAGGTTCGTTCGCAGCGAGAGAAATTGTCACTCAAAAGAGAAAATGAATCTTGAGCATCCCTCCCTCCTGCAGAACCCATCAAAGCACTTTTCTAAAAAAGGGACAAAAAAAAAAAAAAAAAAAAAAGGTTCTTCTTCAAAGATTTAACTGCAAGAACATAGGAATGTATCACACGTAGACCCCGTGCCAGGAATGGTGTCTCTCGCTGGACGAGCCGGCCTCCTGCTTGCTTTAATCCTTCCATCCCACGGCCGCTCCGCGCTGCCCCCCGCATCGCCCCGACAAAGTCATGCCTGTGCCTGAGAGCCCCACTTTTCTGGGGCTTGGAAGCCCTCTGTAAACACCCTCCCTTGGTTTAAAAAATGGAAGAAAACTCAGCCTTGTCACCATTTTTCCTCCGTAATTTTTCAGTTGTGGACAAGCTCCCTCCATCCCATTCCCGCTCGGTCCTGGCTGGTTGGGATTGCCTCGAGCTCCGGGGATGCAGGAGTGGTTTGTGCTCTGCTTGTTTGCACGCCTGCGGCTCTGTAACTCACGTGTGACTCTCTGTTGAATTTGAATTTTATTTATTTATTTAAGCAGAACGTCGCAAACGTAGTCCTTATTGTGCCGATAGATGGGCCCTTTTTTTGGTGTTTTGGAAGACAAAAGTTATGATGCTGAGTGGTGAATGTTTGCAAGCAGCTTGTTGTGCATGCGCAGTAACTTGTTCCAGAGCAAATTTTTAACTCTGACCATCCGTAGCAGAGCAATGGCCTCTACTGCCAACAGATACGATACCAAATACAGAGAGACCCAACGGACCCATTCCTCTCTGTCACATTAACACACTTTTTAACATAGAAATGTCGGATACATGTTTGCCCTAGCAGACAGCAGGCTCTTCACTACTTCGGAGGGTTTTCTGGTCTATGGAATCTGTACAAACCTCTTTTTTTTTTTTTTTTTTTTTTTTTTTAATTTTAACAAAAAAAAAAAAGAAAGAAAAAGATATAAATATTTAACCAGTGGACCAGCTCTTTCTTCTTTCAGAGCTGTTCCAGTTTATCGGGTACGTAATAAACTTTTTTTAAAAAAAAGTAAAATTTAAAAAAAAAAAAAAAGAAATCAAATAAAACCCTGAATGAGAACATATTTCCTTGCCAGACTTGATGAGCTATGAACTGTTCCCGTTTCACGGGCAAATAATCTAATTTTTTTAATAATTTTCTGTGATTTTTTTTTTTTTTTTTTTTTTTTTTTTTTGCTTTTCTTGTAAAGGGAATTAAGTACAAAAGAAGATATCGTGGAAATAACATTACGGCTGTGACATTGACCAAAAACCATGTCCAGAACCCATTTATACCTTAATTAGCACTTTTATCAAGTTTCCCTTTTTCCCATCTCCCCCTCTTTGGCCCCAAGGCTGGAAACTGGTCGGGCTTTCAGTCCTGGCCAGATCCAGGAGCAGGGGCTGGGAGTTCAGTTCAGCGTTAGCAGCTCCCTTCACTCAAACTCTTAAGCACCAGCTTAAATCCTACCCAGGTTTTAAGTGAGTGCTTAATATCAACCTGCCCGGGAGCGGAGCGCTCAGCCAGGGTCGCTGTGAGCATCCCTGGAAACCATCCACCAAATCCGGCCAGTTTTGACTGTCCTGATTTCTGTCGCTTTTCCCCCCCTTGCCCTCGTCACACTCTTAACATTATTCCAAGGTAGCTTTTTTGTATTTAATTTTTTTTATATACATATATATATATATATATATAGAAATTGTACATAAAGAAAACCAATGCAGCAGTTGTGCACTCAGCGTCCTGGATTTATCAGGTGCATTTGCCACGAGCTTTGGGCTAGATCAAATTTGCTCGGCTTCTTTCTGGAACTGTATTTTAATCCTTGACATGTTGATACTTTGCATGGGGGTGTTTGGTTTTTTTTTTTCTTCCCTCCCCCTGTCATTTATGGACAGAGGAGGAAAAAAAAAAAAAAAAAAAAGCCTGACAAACCCCAGAAGTCATGCCATTGGTTTCTTGGTTTTTTTTGTTGGGGTTTATTTTATTATTTTTATTATTATTTTTTCAAAGTTTTGCCAGCAGCTCAAGATGAGTTGAAGTTTTCTGCATCTCAGCTGCAGAGCATCCGGGCTGGCAGGCAGCGCTGCGTCCGACCGTCCCGATGCCTTCGCCCACCGCCGAAAAACTAAAAGCAGGGAGAGGAGTTTGGGGAAGGTCTGTGCGGCGGCGAGGTGCTCCCGGGGCCGTGCCCTGCTCAGGTGCCATACCCACCGCCTGGCAGCCACCGAGCGGGCGCCCGCAGGGACTGCTGATAACTCAGGAGACGGGCAAAAAAAACCAACCCCCCCCCCTCCCCCGCCCCCCAACCCCCCAGGCTGTGCTGGGTGTCGACCCGCTTGGGCTTCTCAGCAGCGCGGCTGCGGCGGGGGAGGCTCTGCCTGGGGTGAAATGGTGCTTCACGCTGTACCTAACGGGCGCAATACGGCCTATTGGATAGGCAAAAAGGATCACAAAAAAAAAAAAAAAATATATATATATATTTAAGGGCTAATTATCACACTGACAGCTCAGAGCTCCGTGGGAAGGGTGTCCTCCTCCGCGCTGGCACCAGCATCTCCGTCCGTGGGCAGGGCGGGCATCCCCCAGAGCCCCAGCCCCGCTGAGAAACCACAGCGTGACCTTGTGCAAATCCCGTCTCCCCTCTGCCTCATACCCCGCCGAGGAGCACAGTCACGCAGCTCTGCCCATTTTCATAGAGTTGTGTCTTATTTACGGCAGGGCTGAAGACTCGGCCATCGCTGGTGGCCTTTCCTACCTGGAGCCCCCGTTGGCTTCTGTCACCCTCGGTGGAAGCTGTTTGCTGGTCACAGCTTTCAGTATCACCCTGGGGGTCTCTTCTCTCTGCAAAATAGGGATGAGAAATCCTGATTTACTTTCCCCAAGGGCTGCAGGGGTGGCTGACTTTGTGTCTGTACAGAGGCTTGGCAGAGCAGTTAGCAGTATTCTTTGCAAGAGAATGTATTAATAATGCAAATAGGCAAATTTGCCCAGCCCTTCCTTTTCATCAGCAAGTGGGAATAAAATCCTCTGCTTTTGTTATGGCAAAGGGTCTTAAATTTATAGTCCCGGAAGGCACGTGGCCTCCAGAGACTGGCTGCTCCTCTTTGTTCTGTAGCTGGTTAATGGGCCAAAACCCTCCTCTGATGTTTCCTTCCCTGGTAAGCTGGTTGTGTAGCTCCCATGAATGCAGGTACTCAATGGCTAACGGATGCTCTGGCATCCAAGAAATCATTCTGCATGGAGGACTTGGTCCATGCTCTTAAATAACTCCTTGAAGCGGTCATGTTAAGTACCAAGCCTTATATCCAGAGCTAATAAAGCACTTGTACGCTGGCTTAAGCATTTCTGGAGTTTCAGTAACTTCTTTGTGCTTAAGGCTGAATTTACCTTCTTTTAGCAGGGTTGCGGAGCTCGGTGTCTTGCAGGACTGAGCAGACCATGGGAGGAGGAGAGGGGGGCAGCTGGCTCCCAAAAACGACCCTGTGCCTTGGAGCACATCTCTGTCAGCTCTAATGAGTCACAGGTTGTTGGCTGGATACCCAGGAACTGCATCAGGAAACTCTTAAAAGTAATGATGAAGTAGCTGTGACTTTACAGCTTATGACTGGGAAATGTATTTCATCACCTGCTCCTATGGGGTGACATTCTCAGCCCCCGTGTCTATAAAGTTACGCTCTTTGGCCAGCGCTCGGGCTCGCTGGGGAAAACTGGTCCCCAACCCCGCTCTTGCTCGAGCCGGCCCTGCTGCCCACTCGCCCTCCCAGTCCCGGGGTTGGAGGCGGCTGAGGATGCTGCTGGCAGCGCTGGGAGACGCAGGGAAGACACCGCGGTCCCTGCCAGCCGTTGGCCATCAGCTCCCTGGGAGCGATGCCAGGCACAACCCACCACCTCCCCATTGCTTTCCTTTCACCCCCCCCAAAAAATCTGCAAAAGAGTCGGTTTTCTTTTAAGCCAGAATTGCTTTTACCTGGTTTTTGTTTTAAATCCACAGAAACAGCACCTGAACAAGCAATACACTTGGTCACGCAGAAGTCATTAGAATTATTCCAATTTTCATGCAAATCCTGGACAATTTGATCTAGCCCTTTTCTGCTGTTCTTGCAATAGGTTTTCATTCGCTGACTTGGTTTCATCATGTGCTTTTCTTTTTCTTTTTTTTTTTTTTTAAATATTTCCATCTATTGCACAGTATTTACAAATAAAACCATATTGTAAATTATTTACAAAAAATTAAAAAAAAAAATTAAAAAAAAATCAGTCCGGATGGCATAAAACCAATCTGTTTTCATTACTGAGATATGATGGCACTTACGATCACTTTAGTAAATGTAATGTAAAAAATAATAATAATAATGTGTACGCAAATTTAATATACATGGTCTCATGTAAGATAAATATTTGCCTTTTTTTCTAAAAGGTGTATGTATTCTGTAAGTGGAATAGTCTGTAGAAAGTTTCTATATGTTCTTAAAATGGCAATACATTCCAAAAAAGGTACTGTAAATATGTACAGCGTACAATGTAATTTGGTAGTTTTGCCTGTAATTTTATTTTAACTCCAGTTTCTACACTTGCATCTTGCAATGTCTGTATGGTTATATCAGTGCAAAAAAAATGCAGGTAAAAGCACAGTCTGATGTAAAAAAAAAAAAAAAAAACAAAAAAACCAACAAAAAACCACAAAAAAACCAAAAGAACAAAAAAAAAAAAAACAAAAAGAAGAAGAAAAAATACTCAGTATTTGATGTTTGTGACCCTTATTGTAAATGACATCTGTACTGTGAATGAGAAGTTTTTACAAGTATAATATTGCCTTTACTACAGCTCAGATTGTCTGCTCAGTCTGAGCGTATTTTTAAAAAAATAGCATGTTGGAATAAATTTTAAAGTCCCAACATATTACTACTTGCATGACTGGCAGTCTTTAATTTCCATTTTATTTAGCACAGCCTGGGACCTGGGTTGTAAAGTGACGGAGGCAAATTTGGATGAAGCGGCGTTACGCTGCAGCCCCCCCGTTCCCAAGGGATCGCCGCTGAAACACCCCAGTTGCATGTAAAACGCTGCTCTAACAGAAACGCCACAAATGTAATTTTTATTTCAGTGTTTCCTCCTCGCAGGGCAGGGGCAGTGAAGCAACGGCAGGTGGTGGATGCTCCGATGGGGCTCTGCAGAGGCCGGACTGAATTCAGTGCACAGATCAGAGAGCATCTGCTGGGATTTGTTAAGAGGTGTCTTTCCTTGCTGGATCCCCCAAAACCTGGGATGCAGCCAGCGTCTCGCGGTGGCCATGTGTGCTCTGGGGAGCTTGCTGGGTGCAGCAGCGTGCCCTGCCAGAAAGCCAAGAGGGCTGCTCTCCTCATCCCTCCTTCCCTCCAGAAACACCTCCTCTGGCTGTTTCTCCCCACCGTGTCCCTTCTCTGCCCCATGAGTGTGGGGTGTCGCTACCCAGGACATCTCTGCCACAGGGCCAGCCAGGGAAAGCCATCCAAAAAAGGATATTTTGGAGCAGGGAGGGAATCGGCTCCCGTCCTCCTCCTGCTGCTTTGCCCATTTGGGAGCAGCCGGGGGGCTCGCTGCACCCCAGCACCCCTCTGAACCCCAGCCCTTCCCACCACGCTCTCCAGATTATACAAGCCTTGGCGCAGCAGGGATCACATCCCCGGAGCCAGGCTTGCCTGGGACTGCTCTGTCAGCAGTGCTGGTCCTGCAATGAGCATGGACATTAGGAAAAAAAAATAAAATAAAAGAAAGAAAGGAAAAAAGAAAAAAAAAAAAAAGAAGAAAAAAAAGGAAAAAAGGAACAATGAAAAAAAGAAAAAAGAAAAAAGAAAAAAGGAGAAAGAAAAAAGGAGAAAGAAAAAAGGAGAAAGAAAAAAGGAGAAAGAAAAAAGGAGAAAGAGAAAAGGAGAAAGAGAAAAAAGGAGAAAGAGAAAAAAGGAGAAAGAGAAAAAAGGAGAAAGAAAAAAGGAAAAAGAAAAAAGGAAAAAGAAAAAAGGAAAAAAAAACAAAAAAAGAGGGAGAAAAAAGAGAAAACAAGTGAAAACAAGGGAAAAGAAGAAAAAGAAAGAAAAAAGAAAAAAGGAAAAAGGAAAAAAGAAAAAAGAAAAAAGGAAAAAATAAAAGAGAGAAAAAAGAGAAAAAAGAAAGCAAGGGGAAGAAAAGAAAATAAAAAAAAGAAAAAAAAAGAAAAAGGAAAAAAAAGCCTGTAATTTCCCTCTGCTAATTGTCCTTCCGAGGAAGCAGGCTGCCCTCATCCACCTGTTCCCTCTATGCATCAGCAAACCCTTCTGGGCGATTCCCCACCTGCTCCTCTTCACCCCATCGCCTCCAGGGTCTGATGGGCCTTTAATGGACATTTGCAGACAAGTTCAGAGGCTGAAGTTGGGGGGGGGATGGGGGGGTGGAGGGAGGATTTGCAAAATAGGTCAAGGAAGGAAATCTCTCCCCAGTTTCTATCTGTGATGCTGGGGCTGCATCAGCCAGCAGAACCAGCTGCTCCCTGTCCAAATATCAGAGCCCACAGCCTGAATCGTTGGCTTCTCTGGCACTGGTTTGTGAGCATGGTGGCTGTGGTGGAGGAGGGAGATGAGGGAAGGGGTGGGGAAACTCAGCTGGTCTCAATTTCATCTCACAAAATCCACATTTCTGCATGAGGAGAAGGGAGAGGTGCTGATGGCAGGGTGCAAAGCTCTGCCTTCCTCCTCTCCAAGTCCTGGCTGGCTTTGCTGCAGTTACCCTTTTTTAATCTAGTCATTCCTCCCTCAGGAGGAAGGAGTGTCCCAGTCCCCAGCACTCAGCTGGGGGAACAAGTCCCTGCTCCGTGCCTCAGTTTCCCCAACTACAATCGTGGCCTCCTCAGAAGTCTATGAGAATCCCAGAATCACAGAATCCCAGACTGGCAGGGGTGGGAAGGGACCTCTGAAGATGACCCAGTCCAGCCCCCTGCCCGAGCAGAGTCACCCAGAGCAGATGGCACAGGAACGCGTCCAGGCGGGGTTGGAATGTCTCCAGAGACGGAGACTCCACCACCTCTCTGGGCAGCCTGTGCCAGGGCTCTGCCACCCTCACAGCAAAGAAGTTCCTCCTCATGTTGAGATGGAACTTCCCATGGTCAAGTTTGTGCCCGTTGCCCCTTGTCCTGTCCCTGGGCACCACTGAGAAGAGCCTGGCCCCATCCTCCTGACACCCACCCTTTCAGTATCTATAAGCATTGATAAGGTCCCCCCTCAGTCGTCTTTTTTCCAGACTGAAGAGACCCAAATCCCTCAGCCTTTCTTCATCAGAGAGGTGTTCCATCCCCTCATCATCTCGGTAGCCCTTTGCTGTCCCCTCTCTAGCAGTTCCCTGTCCTTCTTGACCCGGGGAGCCCAGAACTGGAAAACTCCAGCACATGCAACAGCAAGGCCTAAAGATGGAGACCTTTGGGTAACATCTCCCCAGGGGTTCTCCTGTCTTGGAAAGGCTCAGAAAGCTTTGGGCGGTGGGTGCTGTGCTCTGCTCTGGGGAGGCCCATTCTCGCTGTTGTCCCTGCTCCTAGAGTCTGCTGGCTGCAGTAGAAGTGGATCCAGCATTTTGGTCCAGGCATCCAAAGAGCCTCTGTGGGCCAAGGAAGACGTGTGAGAGTTGGGGCTTGGGGAAGAGCGAGTCCTTTACTACCCTAAGAACACCTTCTATTTGCCGTTACGGTGGTTGAAGGCAACGAGCCTTGGCTGGCAGCCGTGGGCTGGTGACGTCTGTTCCAGATACGCTGCCAGCCCCTCCAGCGTGTGCTTTAGCCACTGAATGGAGGAAAGATTTTTCCTTTTAAAAAAAAAATAGTTTCTCCAACGCTTAAAAACAGAGACGCTTTAAAGGCAGCCAGAGCTGCCTGGAGAACGCTGCAGCTAAACCCTGCTAATCTCCCAAACCTGGAACCAATTTGGTTTACACGAATCTCCAGAGCGGCTCCAATTAATCAGGTGTCCCAAGAAATTCCTTCCCCCTGAAGAGTCTTTGTTTTCTAGACACAGAGACCAGACATTTCCTCCCCTGGGAAGCCAAATGTAGTATGAAAATATTAAGAATCCTTCAGCTGATGTTCCAGGCTGGTTCCCCCCTGGGAAATGCAGTTACCGATAGCCGTGTGAAGCGGGGAAGGTTTTGACGACGCTGTGGGAAGTTCAAACCCGTCTCTCTCTCTGGGAGGCTGAAATTTCTGCTGTTCTTTTGAAATACCCGAGTCCCAAGGTGAAATGGTCTTTCCTTCTCCCCAGGTTCAGCTTCAGCTTCCCAGGAGCTCGGGAGCTTGACTTGAGGACCCAGAACGATAAGTTCCTCTTACAACCAGGTCTTTATGTGCATCCCAGGCATAAAAGCACCTTCAGAAACCTTCACTCCCTGACCCCTCACAGGGCTCTTGGCTGAAGAAGGAGCCAGATTTCCCAGCCGAGGGGTGGGTTTTAGCTGCACCGTGTTGGAAGATGTAGCCCAGCATCGCTACTGGGAAGAGCTGAGGAGCCTGTGTGGCGTGTGAGCTGGATGGCTTTAGCAAAAAAAAAAAATAAATCCGTTTACCTGCTTTCAGTCACTCCACAGTCTGGCACAGAACTGCGCCAAGGGGAGCTGCTGGTGTGGCAGGAATGACAGAGCGGAACAGACTGGGGCCAGGGATGAAGTAATGCCTCGAGGGAGACGCAGCAGAACTGAAGCCGAGACAGGGTGAAGGTGGGCACAGGCAACTGTCAATGGCAAGATCCAGCCCTGCCAGCAAGGTTTTGGTTGGTTTCTGGTTTTGCTTTTCCACACCAGCATCAGCAGCAGGAGCTGTGGCCGCTGCCCTGTCCGCCCAGGCATGGAGCTGGCAGAGCTCGCGGGGCAAGAGATGCTGAGAGTCAACCAAGGAGGGTGCTGGTCTTTGGTCCTGGCATAGAGGGTCCGGGTTGAACAGAACTCACACAAAGCTTGTGAGGGGCGAGTAAGGAGTAGGCAAACCTCGGATCTTCATTGCTTTATCTTGGTGCTGTGTTTCCTACATTGCTCTGGGCGTAGCAGCATCCCCTTGCTCTGAACAGGCTGCGCTTGAGTGGCTTTAATCTTTGCTGGCCACAGGCTTCCAGAAGGAGAAATGCCTTTGAGGCATTGGATTTGATGGATTTACTGGAACACAGGATGGATGCTGAGTGCCACCAGCGCCTTCAGGAGCAGCTCTGGCTGTGCCTGTGGTCCCTGTCTGCCTCAAAGAAGCACATCCTAAGCCACAGGGAGCCTGTGGGACTCATTAATCTGCACTGAGTTAGTCTTGTTTGATCCTGCCAGTGCCTCAGGGTGCTCCGTATTGCAGAGGAGAGGAGACCCGAGGGCTGAGAGGGACAGGGGACTCGGCTTTGGGATTACTGGGACTCTGACAAGCTCATGGGGAGGAGGGATAGCCGGGGCAGGTCATGGATGTGCACCGGAGATGTACATGCTGCCTCGCCGTGGGGTGCTGGGCAGGGACATGTCTGCATCTGCCCCACATCCCTGTGCTGTGACAGCGGGATAAGGATGCGGGGAAACGTGGAGGGCCTGGGGCGGTGTCAACACACCAACTCGTGCGATGAGGCTGTGCTGCAGACACCGGCTGGGGCAGAACTCGTGATGTGTGTCTGTGCCCAGCTCCGAGCGCTGGGGGACACAAGAAAGGCAAAATGTGTGGGTGGGTTGAGGCAGCTCCCCCGTGCTGGGGGTGAGCTCGGCCTCCTCCCCGCCACAGCCAGATGGTTCGGGGCCGGGAGCTGGTGTGTTCTCCCATGGGGAGGTGTTTTTGCTGGAAGGGCTGTCATGGCCGCCAAGGGCTGATGCTTGTTGTTATGACAACAGGAGGAGGCTGCTGTGTGCAGAGCAGAAGAGGGGAGGAAGGGAAGGAAAAGGGATGGTGGTGGAGAAGGTCTTAACCTGCAAGGGGTCAGGCAGAGGCATGGGGTTAGCATGGATGCAGGGATGGAGGACACCTGCAGGGATGGGGGATCAGGAGGGGTTAGGATTTGCACCTCTCCCACGGCTCATGACACCACTGTGCACAAGAAGGGTCTGGACATGCCTGCCTGAACCCCCCAGCATCGTGCGTGCGGCTGGTGGGACCCGTGCAGTGGGCAAAAACTGGGAAAATAATGCCCGATAGAACAGACCCTGCTGATTATTGCAGCAGATCACTTGTGGGGAGCACTGGCAGGCAAAGCATGACTTCATTCTCCTTACAGGCATTTCTTGGACCGCTAACAAGACAAATAAAAAAATCACCTAATAACAAACTTTGTGTCCTGCTGGAGTCACCAGTCCCCCCTCAGTGCCTCTCCTGCCCGAAGGGGTTCGGCATAAAATCAAGAGATGCAGGAAGCCATCAGGGTAAGTCCACGGTGTCAGCTTGTGCTTTTCATTTTGATCAGGTGTCTCATAACGTGCACTTCTTCATGAAACCACAGCTCCTGGACCCAGACGATTAAGTGAAAACCTTGGCTTTCATCATTAGAAAGATGCAAACAACCATATCCTTTGGGTTATGGAGGAACACTTGGAACTGTGGCCCCTGTGTGCTTGCCAAGAGGGATTAACACCCATATGAAATCCATGACTCTGCCACTGCCTTCCTGTGAGACTGGGTCACATCCCTTAGGAATGTGTCCCTCCCTTTTCTAAAGGGAACATAAGCAAAGTTTTCAAGACCAGACCAGATAAAGGCCAGAATAGCCTGGTCTGACCTCCCAGCTGACCCTGCTCTCAACTCCCTTCCAACATGAATTACCCTGTCGCCCTAAGGGCACACATCAATGTGTGAGGAACCTTCGAGGTGCTCAGAAGCTACGGTGAAGGCAATCCCAGGCAGACACTGCTCCTGCACCCCTGTGCTGAGGAGCTTTGGGGTCTGTGAGTCAACCACATCCCACTGCCACTGCCTTCTCCAAGCCACGGCGTTGAAAGGACACAAGTAACTTGCTTTTATGGCACACCTTTAATCCAGTAACCAGTGACCACTTTAAATCTCAAAAAAAAAAGCCTGTGGCATGAGTCAGTTTTATTCTTCCTCGAATTACAGCTCAGTCACAGAAAGGACACGGTTTCAGCAAGAGGTGGCTGTGGGTGAGAGCACATTCTAGCTATTATTTATCTCAGAATGCCTTTCCCCATTTTAGCTGCAAGTTGAAGGGCAGCTTAGGCCATAGATATGCCCAGTCCTGAAGAAATGCAACGTTCCAGCTGAAACATTTGGGTTAGGAGATGAAATACAAAACTCCCAGAGAGAGTTGGGTTCATCGTCCAAACATTTGGTTAAACCTTTGATCCTATAAATGTGTGAGCACTGGGAATTCCCAGGCGCATGCGTGCCATTGCTCGCTCTGGTTTGTTCCATCCTGCAACTTATTTCACTTACAGCTTTTTGCTCCTGGAATCAGGTTATAAACTGAGAATCCAAATTTTCACTTTAAAAATAGATCTCTAAATACTGTGGTTGTGAAAAAAGCTGGAACTCATGACCTTATATTTCCTAACATAAGGCAAATATGAAGAGTGCAAAATGTATTATTCTTTTAACCTCATAACTCTGAAGACTTCACTTAGGACTTTGCAATACATAGTGCCGACAGTGCCATGCCTGAACAATAAGCTCCAGTGGAGATGTCCAATTTTAAGATCTCTGTAACCCATCAGGATACAAATTTATTAAAAGAGGCTAGATAAAAATCAGGCAGTGCCTTAGGGTAAGTGTTGTGCTCAAGGAAGGTCTTTTCATATTTTTTGACAAGCTCTGTACCAGCACGTGTCACCCAGCTGGTGGCTGAGCAATGATGGCACGTGAGCATCGTGGCTGCTGGCCCATCACTCGGACAGTGCCGGCTGGCAGGAGCCGAGTGTGAGGAGAAGAGGAGATAAGGGTTATGGGGAAGGTACGTAGGAGATGCTCAAGGAAGAGGATATTGAGGATGGATGCAGGGATGGATGGACCAAGATATGGGGGGAAGCCTCCCAAGTGTGGGTCCGTGTTGCTAAGTGGAAGAGCTTGACTTCTTGAAGTAGGCACTGCAGTGTCTCCAGGTTGGTCCTCCTCTGGGACAGACAGACCAGAAAATCTCCTCCTGGCTCAAATTCTATGCCTTCCTGACTCTTTATGAATATTTGTGTAGTTGTCACCCACTTTCTGAACTCCTTCTTCGGAAACAAAGCCCACAATTCCCAAACTCTTGTGCAGCACCGGGAGCTGGTGCTTTAAATTTTTCTCTCACAACCCAGCAAACAGCGTGAGACTCACAGGCTGCTCACAGCAGAAAAAGTAATGGCTATTGCTAACAGCAAACCCATCTTCCTGGTGCTTTTATATATCTGACTGGAGACCTAATAAGCGCTGAATTGGTGTGTGATTTAATGAGTCGAACTTCAAAGCTGTTGTTTCAACACCTAATTCACTCATCTGGACTAATAACTGAAATGGGTGGCATTTTTTTTATTTCCTTCTAGCGATTTATTATTTACCCAGTTGCTTTACAGCTCCTAATTTAATAAGTGCAATAACCCAGAGGTACTGCTTCAGGAAGGAGGAGAAACTGTGAAATCCTACAGTCTCTCCTATGAACTGCTTTGGTGGACACCAGAGGTCCCATTATAGCATTTTAAGCCCTTTATGCCATCGGCAAGTAAGAGACGTGGAGTGCTGCGCATCGTCAGACAGCCTCCATTTCCAAAATGTGCCAGCAGCTGCTGAAATGGAGAAATGGCAGCGCTGGGTCTTCTCCTGTGGCTTTGCACCACGCAGCCTGGAGGGGAGTTAAGCATGGCTGCCCACGCAGCGGAGATGGGCTGCTCCCCCGGATCGAGCCAAAGGGTGCCTGGGGATGGCAAAACGCATCACCTGCAGGCAGCCTGCCTCATTTTTGGGCTCTCCTTTCTCTCTGCCTCCCCTTCCAGGGATGAGCATGAGGGAGCAGCGACCTTGTCCTAGCCCAGTTTCTTTCTGTGGGTTAATATTACTGCCACAAGCCCCACTCTGCCTTCCAGCAAGGCTGAGGCATAAATGCCAGGGGATGAAGGTGACTTTTAGAGGTCTAGAGGACTTTTTGTTGGGGGATGGTCAAGGATGGAAGTTTCCAGGATCCTTCCAGGGAAGTGCAGAGAGCTCTGGGTGTGAGGGAGGGAGCTCAAGGCACATTGCAGTTCTTAACCTTCATCTGCCCAGCAGGCGGGATAAATAAGAGGTTTTTCTGGCCCTGCATTGCACTGACAGCTTCTGCACTGCTGGATAATCAAGAATTGCCCGTTTGCTTTTTTGATGGCTTCATCCCACCTGAAGCATCCTTGAGGTCATGCAGCTCACTGGGTCTCCTTGGATATTTCTCAGTTGGGAGGAATCTGAGCCGAGCTGTTCTCACTGAGATCCTCTTCAGGCATGATTTCTCTGAGCCGTTGCATTCAGATACACTTGAAGCACAATCTGCTGCGCTCGTAATAACCGTCGTCCTTCCCCTTCCACATTTCTCATCCCAGGGTTTCAAAGCACTTTTGCAGACATTAAAGAGCTGTTCCCCAGAACCCCCAGAGGCTGTGGCTAAACCGAGCTTGCTCTGAAATGTTCCCACTGTTGCTGTGATACCGGTGAGAGCTCGCAGCAGCCGCTAGCCTTTTTATTACAGCCTAAACTAGCTCAGAGGTTAGGTCATTTTACAGATAAAGAACTGAGCTAGCGATGCGACTGTGCTAGGATCTCACTGTTACCCACTGGCAGAACAAGGGATGCTGCTTGGGATTCATCATCTCTTTCGGCAACCTCTCGTCCTCCTTTTCTGCACTTACACCATCCTTCACACACACACACACACACACACACCCACACCCACACACACCCCGGCCACCCGACTTATTCATCCTTCGGGCACTGGCCGTGCTCTTTTCAAATGTGCAGCGTTGAAAGTATTATGGTGTTTTGTAGCCCGTCCGATAATCAGGCGGCTCTGCAGAAGGGGAAAATCCTAATAAACCTGCTGCTGGTTCCCCTGCTGCTAATTAACATTTGATCTATTTTCCTCTGGTTTTAAGTGGGAAAATAGCAGCGATCCTAGCTTTGTGCTCCGAAAAGCCACATTCCTGGCCCATGAGCTATTCCCAGAAGACAGCTCTGAGAGCATCCAAGGCAAAAATGCTGCTCGGTTTTCCTGCCTGCAGTGCATGATGAAAAGGGGCTGCGTTTCCCATTTTGGGCTGCTGATAACTGAAGCCAGGAAAAATTGCAGCCAGCCCTTGATTTTTGAAGTGGGCAGACAGGGACCTGCCTGGGCTCCAGGCCATGGGGCTGGGCTAAGCCAGGTAGCAGTGCAAGCCATCGCTGGTCCTGGGGTGCATCAAGGGGCCCATGCTTGGGACTCCAGAAGCAGACAGAAGCTTCAGTCACAGCCTCCTCTGGTGAAGGGGAGAGGCACTGATGGTCTGCATTGGCATGGAGGGGTGCGCAGGGCTGAGCTGCTGGCGTTCCGTTGGCTTGGGGGAAAAAAGCACATTCTGGAGAGGACCAGGCTCAGCCTGTGCTTGGGCACGTGGCACACGATACGGTCTCGCCACTGTGCTTGAGCCAGAGACACCTGGAACTAATACGTGCAGCCTGAAAGTCCTGGGCATGGTGGCAGGGTGATGAACTGCAATGGTGTGGGGCTGTGGACCCCACCGGGGTCCGTTGGCACCATGATTAGATGCGGGTTCACAAGCACTGCTTTGAAAGTCATAGACTCATAGAACCATAGAATCGTTTAGGTTGGAAAAAGACTTTTAAGATCATCAAGTCCAACCGTTAACCCAGCACTGCCAAAACCACTACTGACCCATGTCCCTCAGTACCTCATCTGCCCGGCTTTTAAATACCTCCAGGGACAGTGATTCCACCACTTCCCTGGGCAGCCTGTTCCAATCTTTGATAGTCCTTTCGGTGAAGAAATTTTTTCCTTATACCCAATCTAAACCTGCCCTGGCGCAACTGGAGGCCATTTCCTCTTATTCTATCACTTGTTATTTGGGAGAAGAGACTGTCCAGAACATCCTAAGAAAGAGCTCCCCAACCCCTGGCCTGCAGCTGGAATGGGTACAGAGCTGATTCCTTTTTTGACCCTCTGTTTTTCATCCATGGGCAGCACAGTCATGGAGCAAAGTGTCAAATACCACAGCCGAACACCTCCAGTACCATTGGGGCCTCCTGGCAGCAAAGCCATGCACCAGGGGCAGGCTGGGGCTGAAGGGGAAGGGACATAGCTAATGGACTCCTTTTTCTTGCTGGCACAGGTCCCCACCCTCTGCCACCCAGCAGTGGGCTACCAAGGAGTGTTAACTGCAGGGTACCTGTGTGTGTGACTGTGTCAGGGTGTGCATCTGGAGTGCTGGGTCCAGTTCTGGGCTCCCCACTTCAAGAAGGACAGGGAACTGCTGGAGACGGGACAGCAAAGGGCTGCCAAGATGACTAGGGGACTGGAACATCTCTCTGATGAAGAAAGGCTGAGGGATTTGGGTCTCTTCAATCTGGAAGAAAGACGACTGAGGGGGGATCTTATCAATGCTTGTAAAGACTTAAAGGAGGGGTGTCAGGAGGATGGGGCCAGGCTCTTCTCAGTGGTGCCCAGGGACAGGACAAGGGGTAACAGACACAAACTGGAACATGGGAAGTTCCACCTCAACATGAGGAGGAACTTCTTTGCTGTGAGGGTGGCAGAGCCCTGGCACAGGCTGCCCAGAGAGGTGGTGGAGTCTCCGTCTCTGGAGACATTCCAACCCCGCCTGGACGCGTTCCTGTGCCACCTGCTCTGGGTGAATCTGCTCTGGCAGGGGGCTGGACGGGATGATCTCCAGAGGTCCCTTCCCACCCCTGCCAGTCTGGGATTCTGTGCACCCAGCCAGCGCTGTTGGGGTCTGCATTTGGCTGCAGACACCCAGGCTGAATGTTGGCTGTAAGGAGACTACGTGTGACAGCTCTGTCTGTATATGCAGATAAACTGGCATCTGATTTAGCTCTGGGTCAGGGTACACACAGGCTTGTCACCTGCATCACTGTCATGCCAGCACCCTGCCTCGCTCGAGGCACCAACACCACCTGCCAGCTCTCCTGGTCCATGATGGATGTTGTCACCATCTGTTCACTCTGGAGACACCCACCTGCATTGCTCTCTGAGAGCCATGGGCTGGGAGATGAGCAAGTGGGACTTCGTGTTCAGCAGCCACCTGGCCAGTGGGACAATCAGCTCTGCGATGACAGGTCAGGGCAGCACGGGAGGATCAAGCCACTGAAGCAGTGAAGCAGCGAGGGTATGGTTTAAGCCAATTGCAATGAGTATACTGCAGCTGATCGATGTATTAGTGGCTATTTAACTAAAGCCTGGGCAGCCTTTCTAAGGAAGAGCACCTGTGTGCTGCTTGGGAGTCCATCCATGGCTCTGTCTGGGGATCCATGGCTCACTCCTGGAACCTTTGCAGTTTGGGCTGATGCTACTATAGCCGGTCCCTTTGCTTTCATTTGTCTCTTGGCCGTGGCTGTGCCTACCTCAGGCCCACCAGACTGTAGTAGCTGCGGTGGTGATTTCAGTGGCATGGCTACCAACAGAAGCCAGGCTGAGTGTCCCAGCTGGTTCCCCGCAAACCATCCATCCAGCGGCAGCCTGACCTTGCTGGCCAGCTTTGAGTCACTCCAGATGCAGTGGGTGGCTTCCCGTGATGACAGGCCATGTCCCCAGTCTGCCACGGCACTCAGGCAAAAGGCATCTGCACTTGGGTTTCTCAGTCTGGGACCCACCCAGGTCCAGGTCCCTGTCACAGGCTTCCTTCATTCTCTTCATCTCCTCCTTGCTTGACTGAAGTTGGTCACAGCCTTCCCCAATCACCCTCTGTGGGCCTTGGCCCTTCAGTCCCAAACCCTGTGAGGTACCTGACCACCAGCATCCCTGCTCTCACCTTCAGCCAGCTCTCGAGCAGCATCTCCTTAGCAATAAATTCTATTTTCCCACCAGTCCTGCATGCAGACGAGCTAAAATCAAACCAGTCATGGCCATCCCCAATGCCACCAGTGTCCGTCCACCCCTTGCAATACTGGACATATTTGCCCTTGTCTCTGCAGAGCAGTGGTGATGGCATTGGAGCTGTTGTCATCTCAAAGCCCAGCATTTCCTGGGGCCAATTGTTGCTGCCCCAGGCACAGCAATTCCTCAGTGGCCCGGCAGGGTTTGCAGCCTGTGTGGAGGTGGCTATGTGTCCCCTGTGGCCACCTCATTGCTGCCGGTCTAGTGGCTGGATGGTCTTACAGTGGTGATAAGAGGGGATCGGATTGCTGACAGATGGTATTGAAATGAGCTTGCAGGAATGAGAAATGAAAAGATTGGATTAGCATGGGTGTGGGTGCTCATGCCAATTACTGCTGGAGTGAAGCCCCGCTCCTCGCAGCCCCACATGGGGCAGGTGTGTTCGGCAAAGATTTCTCTTTAAGAGAAATTAATGATTTTTCTTGAGCACTCTTGTCTCTTTAATTAAATTGCCTCAGGAAGCTGTCAGTCAAACCATGCAAGTTACGGTCCTGCTGCCAAGCAGCCGTTCGGTCAAATGAGCATTTTGTGCTTGTGATGCTCATGAAGGAGCCAGAATCACCATTAGCCCCCATGGGGGTGGCATCCGGAGTAGGGCTGCCTGGGGGTGTCCCTGTGCATCAGCAGCGGGGCTGGGAGCAGGGCCCATGATGAAGAGCATCATCCTGGAGAACAAAAGATCCTCATGGGCTCAGCTGCTCCCACGGGCATCCCTGAGCCTGGCACACACAGAAGAAAAGGGTTTGAGGCCAGATGGAAGAAAAGATTGGGTCTTGGATTTCACTAGACGTTCCTCTAGCCCAAGCCACATCTTCGCAGCACGCAGAGGTTTCCCTGGTGGGGTCTGGTTCCCCCATCTGCCCTCGTTCACAGGCCTGGCTCTGTGCTACCGAGTCAGGCAGCCCCCAGACCCTCTCCTGAATTATAATTATATTCCTTACAAGCAAAACAGGACCCTTTCCAGCTCCCTTTATCCTAGAAGCAACACAACTCTGTGCCCAGCCTGGTCTTCCTCTGCCCGAGTGCTCTGTGTGGGCCACCTCAGCTGGTGGGGCAGGCTGGGAGCTCATGGGCAGGGGCATGGAAGGAGGAGGAAGATGGCCCTTTCCACTGTCTCTGTCCCACAGCCACGTCACAGGGCAGCTCCCTGGAGTGAGCTGCTGATCAAAAGGTCAAAGCAAGTTTTCTGATGCCCTAACACAAGGCTATTTGGTGTTGGTTACGTTACAGGAGAGACTGCTGCGATGTCATCCTTCTCGGCTGGCTGAAGCCTCCTGACTAGAGCAGGGGGGCAGAAGTCATGGTTTCAGGGCTTTTCTCCCCAGCACGCTTCCCCCCGTCATTTCAGCAAATCATTTCCGTGCCCCGAGGCTCAGTTTCCCAGCCATGAAATGCAAATTGCAGCACCCTTAGCTATGCAAGGGGAAGCAGAACCCCCGAATGATCGACACAGAGACAGACGTGCCAGGATGTCCGGTCGGAGGCTTTGGCACAGAGTAGGGATGCTGGGGACCATGCTGGGGACCGTGCTGGAGACCATGCTGGGGACCATGCTGGGGACCGTGCTGGGGACCGTGCTGGAGACCATGCTGGAGACCATGCTGGGGACCATGCTGGCGACCATACTGGGGACCATGCTGGGGACCATGCTGGGGGCCGTGCTGGAGACCATGCTGGGGACCATGCTGGGGACCGTGCTGGTGGGGCATGCGGTGCACCAGCTCCTTGCATTGCATCAGCCGCACCAGTCCGCCCAGCTCTGCAGCAAGCCTGCAGCCAGCTCACACTTGGCAGCGGGCTCGGCACGATTTGGGAAGTGAATTATGCACGTCCAAGGAGTGCCATCTAGTGGGATTTTATTTTATCATCCGTATTTCCTTAAAAAAGCTGTATTTCCTTAAAAAAATACAGCGCTGTGCATAGGTTTGATGCATGTCCGAGAGGAGAAAACAAACTAATTCATGTAAATTTTCCCTATCGTGCCCACTCCCAGCAGCTCATTTCCAATTGTGTTTTTACATCTCCTTTCCTTGCATAATGTCTGCATTTTTCTGGCACGGTATCAATCTTGATTTAGAGTGGAAGCTCCACATGGAAAATATTGCCTGTTTTTACTTGTATTTAAAGGGCCCTGGAAGTCAGTGGTACTACAGGGTGGATAAGTATTTTAAGATCTAGATCTTGTGAGAGACCCTACAGACATGACTACATCATCTCTAAACCTAGTCGTGCAGATATATGTGCGTGTCTCTGTCTGACTACGTGTGACAGAGGGAGAGAGAGCAAGGGAGTGTGTGTGTGTGTTTGTGTGTGTATGCGCATGCACTTGTTTAAGTGCACATTTGCATTTCTTTGAAAGCACAAAGTGTATCACAGCAAGCACAGGTACGTGTGTGTGTCTGCCCAAGACACATACATGTGTTTCTCCAGGGGACGTATGTTTCTCCATGCTGGTGGCACTCCACATGAAATGGAGGGGAGAATCTCCTCGCAGCATGCCCATGCCCTGCTCTGCCTGCCCCTCCTTCAAGCCCAAGAGCCTTGCGCCACAGCAGCCCTGATTCTTGTGCTCATGGTTATTCCACCCTGGAGTCAGTGGAGGTTCACTGTGAAAACCTCTCAAGTGTTTTTATAGCCTAATTGTGTCCTCGGAGGTCCCCGTGAGTCATGGTAGATGCTGGGCTGCATTGAGAGGACCTGTTTGGGACTCACCAGTCTGAAGGGGGGAGACCAACAATAGAGAGCAACAATAGAGAGCAACAACAGAGACAAGGGGAGGCCAACAATAAAGGACGTGGCATTGGAAAGGGCCAGAGACGTGCTAAGGGACAGATTTAAAGCTGCAGGAGACTTGGCCCTTTGGAGGTCACCGAAGCTATGATCAGGATTTCACTGGACTCCTCTCTCTTTCCCTTTAATATACGTATCCTTCCAGTCCTTCTCACCCAGCAGCTGGTCTGACACCAGTGCCTGAATCTGCCAGCTATGGGGTCTGCTGGTCTCTGTGGGATGGCACAGAGAAGCTGAAGGATGATCCTTCAAAGAAATGCTGGAGTCGTGATGTGGGGGATGCACCCTCCAGGGATCAGCCTCCAGACCAGTGATCAGTGGTGTTCTCTGTATCTGAGTGACCACCTCATCAGGTCACTTGTGCTAGGGACATAACGCAATACTTTCTTAAAACAATATGTCATAGAGCAGTGGGGAGAGGCTTCATTTGCTGAAAAATCCTTAGGTTTGAAAAACGTTTCTTTTTGTGCTAGAATAAGGAGGGGATGCCATTGTAGCTACAGTATGCCTATGCATTAAATAGAAAGTAGGGCATTGTGGTCTCAGCATATTTTTAAGTATATGTATACATATACATATGTAATATGTACATATTTTTAAGTATATGTATACACACACATATATGGTATATATACATATATGTATACCACACACACACAGAGACACACGCATATAGAGAGCATTGTTTCTGATATTTAAAAAATACATAGCAGAGTAACCGCTACACTGAATTATTCTGCCTTTTCTAGCAGTGTGGTGGATGGCTGATATATTCTGGCTGTTGAGGGTGGTAAGAGTTGGCAAAAAAAGGTGCTTCCCCTTCCACCTCTTATTTGTCCTTATGGTCTGGTTGACCAAAGTCTTAAAAATCAGAAAAAAACTAATCAGTCTATCAATATCTATTGTCAAATTTGACCCCAAATTTATATTTCCTTTTAAAATAAAAGGATAAAGGTGGGAATGTCAGAGTAGTATTATGTCTGCTATCTTTTTTGGGTCCAGTGAGTCCCTCTGTCAGTCCTAGATAGCATTAATCATATTTTATTCATTCCTTACTCAAGTCACCACCCACAAACGACTTGTCGGAGAAAGAGCTGAGTAAAGCCCTGAGAAGATAACAATGTAAAATGGTAGATACCTAGCTATGTCCCTAGCTTTACCTGCTCACTCATCATCAGGATATCCAAAAAAGACTATGTCTGCGTCATCGCTACACCCAGCAATGCCTGCCTGCGGCATCCAAAAGGTATGGCTGTGTAGCAACAAGGGTTGCCCACAGTGTAGCTTGGTAATGCTTTGGAGGGTTGATCCAGGTCAGCACGAGTTGTCTCCTCTGTGGCATTTCACTGTTCTGCCTCCTGCCCAGGACAGCCCCATGCAAGGGAGAGAGCGAGAGAAAGGCTTCATTGAATCTCAAACGCAGTTGGACATTTGGATTCCCAAATGGGATCATTGGGCTTGGAAACGTTTAGCTTGGCTCTGGCTTTTGTCTCCGTACTTTTGGCTGCTAGCGGTCTCTCTTATTTGCTGTAATTCATCCTCAGATAGTCCTGGTGCCTGGAGGAGCCTCGCAGTGAAAAGGCTCCGTGTTTATTCACTGGATCAGCCTGTTGCTCCACTCAGGCAGTTCCTGCTCATGTTTCTCTTGTAGGGGAAGAAAAGAGCAGTTGTTTAATTTATTCCAAGTGAGTTCCCCTTCTCAATGAGGCTGATGATAACAACACCATGGACCGGTGCTGATCGAGGAGCACAGCCACGTACTGCAGGTGTGAGTCACCTATCACCACTCCTGCTTTGGGACATACCAGCAGTGTCTTAAAAGGTCATCACCTGAAATGATTCCGCCTGTTCTTAAAATTACACCCAGGAGCAATTGGTCAGTGGGATGTCACAATCAAAGGGAAAATATCCTGTCTGCAGAGGTTTCTTTTGGGATTAAGGACTTCATGGCGTACTCCATCCGTGGTGGGCCTGCAGCCGTTGTCATAATCCACCGTCATTTCTCCAGGAGAGCTGGGCTGATGGGTGGGGTTTGTATTTGAGGCTGGCTCAGGCTGTTGGGCACATGCCATAACCTGACACACTGTTTATCTAAAACATATTCCAACTTGGACGAGTCTGTTCTCAAGAGACCTCGGCCACAGCCAACATGGAAGCAGCAAAGGGGCCTCTTTGGGAATTTGGCCCAAAAAGAGTCAAAGCTGTTGGTGTCAATCCAAGAATTTTAATTGATTCTGCCAACACACACACAGCCTCAGCACTCGAAGGGGCTCGGCGTTGGCCCACGTGTGAGAAATCTTGCCCCAGGGGCCTGCTAACGTTGTGAACTGTTGGCATGCTCAGCAGCCAGCACCAGGGCTTAGATGGGACCATGGCGGAGAGGCCCTGCTTGGCAGCAGCTGCCTACGACTGTTCCCGTGGGGAGACCATCTATACAGTAGAGCACCCAGAAGGGATCTGCAGAGAATGATTGCAGCAAGGACATCATTAGTTTCGCCTCTGTGCGAATGGTGGCATACAACCTTCGCTCACCCATGGGACAACTGGTTGGGGAAAGCTGCTCCCAGTTCTACAGAGACCGAAATCACCAGAGGTGGCTAATTAACAACCATGGCCCTTTTACACCAGCATTCTCAGGACCTTGTGAGTGCAAACAAGTGTTGCAAATGGTGTGTGCAAGAGGGACCTGGTACTCTAAGCTCAGCACAGGAATGCTTTGCAGCCATTTTGCATTGGCACAGGTGACCCAGAGAAAGATCAGCCCCCAGGCTGCCTGATAGTCTCTCCTAATTGAGGTGGGGATGAGGGAATGGGGCACCAGGCCCAGATTCGCTATCTCTAATTAACTTCCTTGACTCACCCCTGCTTGCTGGTGTGAAGCTCCAGCTGCTGCTGCACTTGCTGCCCCTCAGAAAGCACCGAAAAAACGCACCTCCATCCAAAGGTTGCTTAGTTGAGGCAATGAAGCAGCTCAGAGGGAAAGTAGGTATCGCTAATCTGTATGAAGTGGGCATGTTTATACTGGGTTAGGACAAGCAGACTCTGTGCAGAGGATATTTTTCTCCAGTCTCCCCTGAGAGAGCTGGGATCTGTTGAGCTCGATGGTGCTATTTGAAAAGTCTTTGTGATGTTGATTCTGGTGCCAGTCCGGAATGCAGAGAAATGAAAAAGAACACGAAAATTAACCAAACTTCTGAAAAACCTCTGATTGATAAGCTTTTGCTTGGCGGCGGGCCAGGAAGAACTTCCACTGCTTTCCTCCAGTGCAGTTTTACCAGTCTCCCACTGCTTCTCTTCTTGCACGTAAACTGCTGCTGGACCAGAGAGATGGGGAAACAGCTTGGAAACTGCCCAGCTTTCCATGGAGGATTGCCTGGAGCTCTGCTCCCTGTCCTGAGGCTGTGATACCCCCAGAATGCCAACGCTTCAGGTAGCTCCTAACTGGAGCCTGTACCTCTGGCACGTTGAAGCCGTGCGGTGTTGCAGCCTCTTTTAGCCTGCCTTACATCACCGCGATAGAGCAGGCAAACAAAATGCATGCAATCAAGAGAGGCGAACGTGACAAGAGCGATAACTCGCATGCCACTCTGCTTGCTCACCCAGAGTAAGTTAGGCAGAAGCTATATATAGAAGTGGGATTGCTAATAACTGGCACGGGAAAGCCTTCAGCATCTCCATTCAGTTCATTTACACCTCCCACAAAGAAGACAAAGAAAGCCTCTTTGAAGGACTGCCAACCTGTTGCCATCTGAGTCAGTCACTCACAGCCACAGCCTCTCGTGCAGCCTCCACTACCCCATGTCATGCACGTCGAGGGCTGGATTCACAGCTCGGTTACCTCCAGGCGAACTGCTGAACCAAGGTCATGCTAGTGTTGCTAAAATCAGCGTCTGGCCTCCCCGTCCCTCTGACCCGCTATCAAGACCCCCAGATCCTCTGGCTCAACCAGAAGCTGGCGTGGGAGAAGATAATTTACCTTTGATTCTGGAGCTGCCTTTGCCAGCCAGACTTTGCAGGCTCCTTGGTAAAGGTGACCAGCAGTGAGATAACCCCAGCAACAAGCTGGACATTAACTAAATGCTGAGAAGTTTTGCTGATGTCAAAAAAAAAGGGGCATGTTTTAATCATTTGGGCATTTTCTGCATGACAGTATTTTAATTGGTGTATAAATAATAAATGTTGTGTGCTATAATAGCTTTCTGTAGTTGATTGGTAGCAAATGAACGTTTGAGACAGAATGATTTAAGAATAAATAGCCCCACCTGAGTTTTACCCATACACTGTCCTCAGTGGGACCTCTGGAAATGTCTGTACAAGGCTCAGGCTGGGTATTATGTCAGATATGACAAAATTTTCACATTTTTCTGCCAATGTGTTTTTCCAGGCTCTGTGATGGCGAGGGGAGCTCGGCTGAAGATGGACGGCCAGCCCGTGACAGCCACAGTGTGCGCTGCAACGGTGACAGGCAAACCGAGCTGAGATGCCCTGATTATGGATCAGCAGTCAGATGTGAATAATTTTTAATCCTTAAGAATGAGGCTGGGATTAAACCTGGTGACAGAAAAACAACAGGTCTATCCTGATAGCAGTGCTGCAGCCACTGCCTTGCAAGGCAACAAGGAGACAAATGTGAGTTGTGTCCTGGTCCTGTGCCTAATAGGAAAGCAATTCATAGAATCATAGAATGGTTTGTGTTAGAAATGACCTTAAAGATCATCAAGTTCCAAGCCCCTGCCCTGGGCAGGGACACCTCCCACCAGACCAGGTTGCTCCAAGCCTCGTCCAACCTGGCCTTGAACCCCTCCAGGGATGGGGCAGCCACAGCTTCTCTGGGAGCTGTGATCAGTGCTAGCCACACTCGTGATTTTGGTTAAGTCACACAGGACCTGAACTGCAAAGTTACTTGGGGCTGTGTGCAGTTTGCCTAATTTAGGTGTCTAATTCTGGAAATTTTGCATGCCTTGCCTCAGGGACAGTCAGGAGAGGTAGATGGCTTAGAGTGACTGTGTCAGACAGAGGAGAGGCCACTGTCTTGGGGAATCTGCAGAAAATGAGCCAAGCAGCCTAATTTTGTTATTCCTCTCTCTGTGCACAGAATATTGCCTAAGTGATTCCAGAAGTGTCCGTCTCCCCATTGAGTATATAAGGATGCTACTGGAAACGGCAGTTCCCTTCATCAGCTGGGAGCCAGCCTTGCCCCTGGTTGAAGATGGTGGGCAGCGGGGTGGGTACTGGCCACCTCGTACATCTTCATCTCTCCAGTCGCACACTTGAGAGGAACAGACCTAGTGTTGCAGCCCTTCTGCCTGCCTTTTTTTTTCCCCTTTGCATGAAATAAAGATAAAATAAAAAAAACCCCAAAAACCAAAAAACTTCCGCTGGAGCTGGGATTGGATGCAGCTCTGACCCCATGCAGAGGAGTGCTGTAACCACAGGGCAGCCAGAGCCCTGCCCTCCTGCCCCAACACTTGCCATTGGGTTCCCAGCAGCTCAGGAATGCCAGGGTGAGTGCAAATGGGGAAAGCCCCCTTTCTGGGAAAGCATGGCCTGCTGCGGAAGAGAAGGCACCTTCCTGGGGAAGTGCTCTGGACACAGGGCTGTTTCCCCACTCTCCAACCAGATCCTTGGAGAAAGAAGGCACCCAGCTGGTGACAGTCCCCGCTGGATTGACAATGGAAAGGCAGACATCTCCTGTAAGGAACCCATCGCTGCTTGGATGTGGGGAAGCTGCAGTACATGGGGTGCCCTGGTTTCTATCCTGAACTGCCTGTTGGTTTCAGTGGGGAAGTAGCTGCTTCAATAGGAATTTGCTGCCCATTTGTGCTGATCTGGACCATTACTTGTCACACCTTTGCTCCTCAACTATGAAATGAAGTGTTGGGCCTGCCCTCCTTTATAGGCGTGTGAAGATAGATCCACCACTCAGACACACAGGTACTGCAGAAAGTTTGCAGGAGTACTCTAGACAGGTCAGCTATGATGTTCCCTATGTTAAATCTTGTTCGCATCTGTGGTGTGGCTTCATTTTGTGCACTGATACCATGTGTGAGGAAGAGCTGTGCTTGCTAGGCTGGGCATATGGCAGATGCCATTAAGATCTTGAGCCTGTGATGGTTAATCTACTCCAATCAGAGCTTGTTTTCCAACTCCTACATGGAAAGACAAGGCAAGATGATGCAGTCCAACTGCAAGACAAGTCATGGTTTAACCTCCTGAAAGGCAGCTGCCCAGGCTAGCTAGAGTTGAGGATGTAGGTGCAGTGTGCTGTGTGTAGGAGATTGAAGACTCTTCTGCCCCACTGTTTTCCCCAGTGGTCCATGGCTCCATATCACCCCAAAGCAGCCACTCTGGCTTCTTTTGTGGATGCCAAGAGATGGCAAATCACCCCTTCCCTGCAACACTATTCCAGGCATGAACTGTGCTCCCTCTAAAAGCCCTGTACCTTGTTTGCGACATGGCCATAACTTTTCTGAGGTGCTGATTTCAGGAATGGTTGCAGTGCCAGCCCATGCACAGGTGAGAGGAGACGCCGACTGTGATCAATTGAGGCGATGAGGGCAATGCTGGAGAGAAGGAAGTGTTGACAGAGACAAAACTGAAATCTCTCCAGAGCCTAACAAAGGTGTGAGGCTGGAGCCACTCCAAGGAGCCATGGGAGAGGCCACTGGGTTGAACGTTGTTTTCTCTGACCCTTTGCCAATACATTTCCCAGATCGTGACAGATGATTTGGGTTTTCAGTTGCAGCATGCACTTTTTCCCTCCTGCCTGGTCCCTCACACATCCACACCTGACTGACCAGATTGAGGAGAGCAGCGTGCCGATCGGTATCTCGGTAAGGCGGCTCGCTTGAGGAACAAAGTGTGACCACATTCCAGGGCACAATGACTGTCCCAACAACAGACCACAAATAGGAGCAAAGAAAACATTGGGCATGCATTTATGAGACTCCCAGTGGGCTTCTGCCTCCTTTGGGCATCCCCTGGGGACTGATATTTATCTTCCTGAGATTCCTTCAGCTATAGCTGCTGTTCTGAGCTTCTCATGGCCCCAGGCATTAATGAGGCTTGGACTCAAGTGGGTCATATTTATCAGCCTCCAAAGAATTCCCCCCTACTCTAATTCAATGAGCTGAAGAGAAGCAGTGTCTCAAGACAGCATGTCTGATTCATACCCCACGGTTTGCATTCCAGCGGCCAGGGGAGACCCCACACGGTGCCCATGTGAGACAAGAATACCTGCAGAAAAATGGCTTTCATCTTGGAGTGACTGTTGGAAGGAGGAAATCTGACATGTCCAGAGACCCTGCTTGTGCCATGGCAGGAGGACAAGCCCAGAAATGCTCTCCTCCCCAGCCTGGAGAGTTATTGGCTATGGGATTAATCTGCCTGAGCATGTGCTTTCAAAAATCAGATATCTATGTCCAAGCTAGTCAGCCTTTGCTTCAGTGGTGTGCAGAAGACACCTTCAGAGGGTGGAGGCAGGTCAGAGGAAAGCCTTTCAGAGGCACATAGAGTCCTACACAGGGACTTGGCAGATGTAGTGGTCCGATCTCATGTGAAAGGGGATAATGCCCAACCTAACTGACCTTCGCATTTTGACACATTAATAATGGTGACTGCTGCCAGACTGAGCCAACAGGAGGGCACAGGAATTCTGGGCCTGGAAACCTGCTTACTGAGGTAGAACAGGCACAGCAAAAGCAAACACCCACACTGAAAATAGGGAAAAGGTGCTGAATGAGAATAAGAACCAGGTTGGGATTTGCCACTCTGTGTGAGGCTAAAGCTGGACACTGATGATTAAAATGGTCCCCTCTGACATCAATAAATGGGAATAGAGATCACTGTTCCCTTCCCCCCTCCAGTAAACTTTTGGATAGTTTACTGTTGGTTGCATTGCTTTTGTGCTCCAAATCCTCATCTCACAGGACCCAGAGTAAGACTCTTGCACACTTTTTCACATAAATGAGCCATCTACTAAGGAGCTGAAGCCACTACCAGAGGCAGAAATGTTCATTGGCACCCATGTATGAGAGCACACATGGGGAGGAGGGTGGCTTTGGCTATTCCAGGCTGTGTGAATGGAAACGGGTTCAGAGGTGGCTTCCAGGGGCTGAGGCAAGCATCCTACTGTCCGGGTTGACACTGAGACTGGTCACAACAATTAATTTTCAAAGCTCGCTGTAGACAGCAGATACAAGCTCCATAAGACATGTGGCCAACGGCCATTCCTGTTTTGGTTACATCTCCATTTGACATCCTCACCACTCTCCCTTGTGCCCTGTGGGAAAGGGCAGTGCTACCATCCCCTCTCTGAAGCTGGGGAGCTGACCCACTCTCCAGCGGTGTTGTGGCAGACCAGAGAGGTGAAACTCGGTGCTCTGATTTCCTGAGCAATCTTTACTGATGTCAGTAGAGATAACTGCGAATAAAACCCAGATATGTACATTCCCAGACCTGGAAGCTCATTTTACAGGGACTGCAGAGAACAGACTGTGGGGCAACAGCCACAAGTGATTAATACCCTTTTAGGAAACAAGCCTGATCTGTTACTCATTCTTTGTGAGAACAGCAAACAAAACCTTTAAGTCAGGGTGATAACAATAGTGTCCTGCCTTCCAGCCTCCCGGGCACTTATTGCTGTAGGGACATGACTCTTCATGTCCTTGTGTGCAGCCCATTGCATGGCAGCGGAGGCAAGTCCTTCATGCAGTCACAGGCCCATGTCTTCTGCAATCCATTGAGATTGTCCTGGCCTTAGAGCAGGTATTGTTCCCAACCATGCCTTCACTTTCTGTTTGAAGTATTTAGGCTAAAATAATTTCCACGGATCTCTTGGTCTTTGACAGTCTCCATGGCCTGGGATGGGCGGCTCCACATGCAAGGTGGCGGCCTGACTGAAGCAAGCAAAGGTTTTTGTCCGTTGTCGTAAGGACCTGGCCAGGGAGGTCAGAGCCCAGGTCCTGTGCTCAGCAGACCTCTCGGGAGCGATGCACAGGATTTCACATCCTCGCTCAGCAGGTAGGTGAAAGCTTTGCTCACGTATCAGTCATTCATCTGGTCATCAAAAGCAGCGCTATGTCAGACAGATGACACAGATATAATGAGTTGAATCTAATTCAGCTGCAATTTATTTCCATGCCTTGTTTGACAGCTCCATGCTACAACCCAACATCCCACAGCACAAAGTGGTGCCAGGTCACCTTCCTTCTAGTTCCTTGCCACCCCACAGGGGTATTCCAGGCTCTGGCATAGGCAGGTCAATGACTGGATTTAGGCACTGTGACCACTGAGTGTTGTTACCTCAAATATTTAGGTGCTTGGCTATTGACATGGCAGTTGAAGACTGGAGACAACAACTGGGGAAATGGAGAGTGTGTCTCAACTCTCTGTGCTCACTGACCACAGGGGTGCAGGAAGGCTACAGGGAAATTCCTCTTCCCAAAGGCACAGATCTGCCCTGAAATTAGGCAGACACCATTTATTTCAAATGTAGAAGGAAGGCTGCTTTTGAACAGGACTTTGTGAAGAGCTATTTTCCAGCTTTAGAAGGTAACTCAGAACTTCAAAGACTCACTTAAGCACTTGGTGACCAGAAGGGGAAGTCACATCTCTTCCATCCCTAACAGCACACTACAACCTGGGTTAAAAATGGGGGAAAAGGGTACAGCGTTCCCCACTCACACCTCGCCTACCTGCAGACTTTGCACCTCAAGAGCCTGTTTGCAAAAACCCACCTTCAGAGCCAGCCTTCCTCCTCCTCTGAGCACCACGGAGGTGCTGAGGATCACAGTCGAGCCCTTTGCAGGCTTTGCCTCACCGCCGGGCCCCTGCGAGCCGTGTTCAGTCAGCGTGCTGGGGAGTCCACGCTGCCACAGGTGAGCGCAGCACTGCGGGTAATCAATTATCTCGGTTGCACATTGTTTTCATTCCTTGCCTATGCACACTTCCCAGAGAGATGATTATGTCACTCATTAACCTCCCAGACCTCTTTATTTTCTTTATGCAAAGAGCCGGCTTTTGTCAGGCCAGCACGTTCATATTTCGGCTGAGCTTCAAGAACAAAGAGTCCCCACTAATTCCTTTCTGCTTAGTCATACCCGAGTCACGTAGAAAGCTATTACCAAAATTGGTACAGAAAGGTTGCCAACCGCAAAGCGCCAGCCCAGCTGCGTGTGGTGAGATTTGCATATCAGCAAGCTGGGGAGAAGGCTCAGTGCAGGCAGCACTTACCGCAAAAGATGTTTTTGTTCATTTCTATGAGTGAATGTTTGTAAAGTCAGAGCCTTTCCCAAAACAATGGCGATAATCCTCCCATCTGGCCTGTCCTCCCAGAAGCTTTTATCTTCTTTTAGTGCTTATGTCAAGGCCAAACTAAGCTGGCATCTCAGTGGATTAAAATCCAGTTTTTTTGGATTGACCACATGGAGGTATTTGCTTCTTGACAGTTGAGGAACGTGGCACCGTGAAAGCATCCCACATCCCTTCTCACTCCTACGTGCTGCAAAGCATCATATTGGAACGGTGCTACTGTGCAGTTGTCTGCTCAGGATCTGCTGCATGACTGCCTGATTCTAGCCAGCACGTATTACAGCAGCACGGCAGTGGGGCTGCAAGCTGGGGAGATATTCACGTCTAACAGGTCATGAACCAGCCTTGCTTCATAATACATAGAGTGAATTTTCTGCAGTGGTGATTCCTAGCCAGCAGCCACAGGTGCTCCTCCAGAAGAAAGTCAGGTCATCATCTCCAGGCTGCATTCGCAGCCCCTTCTCTAAAATCACAGAGGAAGCTTCTCCATGTAATTAGGTTTTTCTGCATTAGGATTTATGTTTTCCAGTTTTACCTTAGAGCTACACAGCTCTAAACTCTAAGCCACCTCCCTTCAAACCATGTAAGCTGAGATTCTCACTGCATCACATGAATCAAGAGCTTAGGCTTTTAAGGAAGACTTTCATGAGATTTGCAATCATACTTTTACAGCTGGTGCTGGTGCATTTCTGAGGTGAGCCAGTATCCCATAACAGTGCTACACCTCAACCTGAGCCCTCCTCCTGCTTGCACAGGGTAGCAGGTTAGAGACACTGAGGGGCTCCTAGTTACACCTGATGCTAATGACTAGATCCAGAAGACGGTGGTCTAAAACCATGGTGACACAGGATGTAGCAAAGTAACATCTCCATGACTGCAGAAGTCATGACAAATGATCTCAGGGAGTCATTTCTCCACCTTTGATTTGTTGGAGGGAACACCTTTATGCTCCCCTCAAACATCTTGCCTTCAGCGCCGTATATGTTGTCTGCTTTTGCTGTGACATGGCCATGGAGGAAGTACCTCCAACAGTGACATTGCTCCTGTGGCTTCTGGGTGCAATCACCTTTGAAACAGCCCAGGACACAGCGCACTGTGAAACCACAAAGGGCTGGGTGCAACATGCCCTTCTCAGGCAAGCCCTTGTGCCTGTGGAGGTTTGTGCCTTAGGGTTGCTTTGCGGAGCTGGGTGGGGTACGCTCCTCGTTGCAGCTTCTCTGCCTGCAGGAATGTGTGCTCTCCATGAACTGTCATCTGAATAGTTATTGTTAAAAGTGCTTAATGGTAACTTAGATTTGTGTTACATCATCTGTCTGTAGCATATATACCCCTTCCTTAGGTGGCATCTGTCACCATGTAGATAAATAAGATGCCTCCCAGGGCTGCCACGACTCATAATTTTCACACCTCTCTCATTATGCCATTAACCTAGGGCAGATCATCCTCCTAGTGTTTCTGCTCATCCCTCTGACATAGCTAGACCAAGGCTTTGCTGTATCATGTCCAGACAACCATAGCACAATGAGGCATCTGCTGCTGCGTGCAATTAGCTGTGCAAAGCAGCCTGTCTTGCTGGCACTGAATTACAAAGGTTTGAGCCTAAAACCATGGTGATTTGAACAACTGCAAAAGGAGGGCAGAGGATGACTGAGCCAGAGCTGAGCCTCCAAAGCATTTAACAGCCCCTTGCGGCTCATAACTTATCAGGGCAAATGTTAACAACAAGTTCAAAAGCTGTTCCTGATGGACTCCTTTCCCTTTTGCTACACACAGGCAACAGCATTAAGTGCCGCTGAGAGACTGGTGAGAGCGCTCAGAGCTGGGCTGGAAGTCGCGGGGCTATCGGTGAAAGGTTGACCTGTGCTTTTCATACCGTGTCATATCAAAGCTGAGTTTGGGAAGACTTTTCTGAAACTAACTTTGCACAATGGACAGACCTTCAAAGGCAACACGCGACTTCTAATGTTTTGATTCTCAGGTGTCCAGTACTTTAGAGGAACATGGGTTTGGAGTGCAATGACAAACCCCCTCTAAAGGCAAGTCCATCTCTGGACACTCAAACCAATGTCAGCCAGACTCTTCAGTCATTTAGATGCTGTGGATAGTTTTTTGGATGGAGTCATCCTGTCTGGACTCTTGGGCCGTCTTTGACATAGACTTTTAAAAAAGTCTTGGATTCTGAAGAGCAGTGAGTAATAACACACATCACTCACCTCTGTGCTCAATTTTCCCCCTTCCTTTTACAGACAGTAATGCTCTAGCTGACCCCAGGAACAAGGTGTCCTGCACATGTCAGTCCAGTGGAAGGTCTTGGCTTTTAATTTCAACACTCTTACCCACCGGTGGGACTGCAAAGGAGAAGATGTGCCCATCTTTCCTCCAGAAATCCATCCTAAGGAGTGGTAACACCCAGTTACCTTAATTTTGCAGTCCAATCATGCATGGCCTTCTACAAACATCAACTTCATTTGAAGCATCTGCCTGTCTTTTCTCATGCATTCCCTCACAAGACTGACTTCTCCTTACTGTCTCCACAGGGTGTGGGGACAAGTTTGTCCCCCACAACCAACCAACTCTCCATTACACCTGCAAACACTAGCCTTCTACTCTTTCAGCTAAAGAATTTCTTAAAGGATTTGGAAGCAAATGAGCACTATCATGTATGGAGCTCTGTATGTGTTATGACTGCTAATGTCTCCAGCGATGCTAGATTTCAATTTAGAGACACAGGCAGCCAATTTATGTTCATTTCATTGCAGATTATTACAGAGGCAGCACACGCACACAAAAACTCACACGCTTCTCTCATGAAAACTACTTTTGTTCTTGCTTGTTTTGTTCTCTTACACAATAAAAAATCCTTCTGGCTCAAAGCACCTTTGCTCACCATGTATAGAGAAACACACGTTTTGCCAACAACTCTCCTGAAGAGACACCCTGCAGGGATATCCTGTCTACACTTTTCCTATCATTAAGCAGAGGGTGGAAGTCTGTATTTGGGGAGCTATCAAACACCCACTCTGTTTGCCACTTTGCCAATGTTATCAGTGTTTGTCCCTGCTCCGTGTCCTTCAATGTGCTGCTGAATTCCTTTCCAAAATGTCATAAAACAACGGGGATAACTCTGTTGTTTTAGGAAAGAGGAGAACAGTCTGAGTGCGGTGGAGAATGTTTACACCATGGAGATGTGCACGTACCTCGTGTAGGATGTCTGCTGTGCAGCAGCAGAAATATGAGTGTCAAAAGGCCTGGGGTGTAGACAGTTTTGTGTGCACTCCTTCGGAGGAACGTCAGCTCGTAGGAACCTAAAGCACCTACAGTGTTAGGTGGCAGCTCAGGTTTTAGGTTTCTCAAGGATGCCTAAACGTTGGGCTTCAGCACTTAATCCCCTCTGGATTTGGCTCTTTGGACATGGTGAGCTGCTTGTGCACAAGCCCTGGAGAGACTCTTAAACTAGGCGTTCCCCACTTTCTGTTTTTTTGGCAAGACCTGATCCATTAGGCATGTGCAGAGCTTGCCAAACCCACACAAAAGACAGCAGAGGCGAGCCCTCAGACATGTGTGTGTACTGGTAGACTCAAAGCCCAGTGGTTACAGCACTTTCCTGGGCAGTGGGAGAGGCCAAGTGTGAATAACTTTACCTGTTTTATACTGTGCCTATTAAACGCAGAGCCCTCCTGGTAAGAGACAGTGAGGTTATCTGGGATGGGATTTTCAGATCTTTTATTTTTACAACTAATTAAATACTGGCTAAAGTAGAAGCTTGAAAGTGGGCTACTGGATAGAGCAAGAAGGGAGAGAGAGATCTTTGTCTTCCAGGACCTCATTCATCATGGGAAAGACCAGACCAGTTCTCATATTGAACTTCTGGGGAATGTTCACAGTTAATACACCTCCTGGCTGCCTAACTCCTTTCTTTGCATTTCCCCACTAATTTAGGCAGCTGTCTGCTCAAACCAGGTCTTCTCGGAGTCCTTACTCCCCATTACGCATGGCAGCATTTTGGGGATTTACCGTATGAGACAAAAGCTCCTCTGAAAATTCATGTTTCTAAAGCATCGTTGTCTTGCCATACTGGAGGAGGATGCCTAAAATTTTAAAATCTGTGTTCTGGCATTTCTCAGGGCCCTAGAGGAAGCTTGCAGCAGAAAAATGGGACTGAACTCAGTTTTCCAATGTAGTGAATTTGCAGTACTTTATAGACATTAATTTAGCAAGCTTAACAACTTCTGAGGCAGATGAGGATTATTGCAGAGAGGGAAGTGAAGGGGCGTGGAAATTTGGGTCTGTGGGAGGGCAGTGAGAAGCACATTGCATTTATGGCTGAGCCAAGCTAAATCCAAACCCACTGGAGAAAACGGTGAGTGATTGACTTGGGGCCATGCGGGAGGCAGAGATGCTTCTCTGAGAGGGGAAGGGAAAGCAGCAGTGGAAGGATGGGGCTTGCCCAGGCCCTGGTGTGGTGGGCAGCTGTGGTGGCATGGAGGGGTGCAGCCATGGCCAAGTGGAGGAGAGCTCAACAGAGGTTACTGGGGACTATGGAAGGGCTGGGTGGAGATACGGCTCAGGCCAGTTTGCTGTCTTGTTATTTGGTTTTTAGTGAAAGTATCCAGTCCTTTCCCTAGTAAGAGCCTGACAAAAATGAAGCAGTGTCCACCCCAAGGATTGCTGAATTTCCTGACACCTCCTCAGGCTACATCCCTACTTGGAGGTGAAGATGGGATTTAAGCAGGCTGTTCCCTGCATCCAGCACTATAAGCTGCATTTGTATTCAAAGTGTCCACCCTGATCAGATGACCCTTGGGCCACCTTGATGGGCTGGGACTAGCCCACTCACCCCCCTCTTGGCTTATCACTGCAGACCACACTGATGAGAACTGGTGTCTATGTTTGGGGCTGAGCTTTCCCTGTCAGAGGAGCTTCAGCACATGGTATCAGCCAGGCCATAAGTGGGCAGTGGATGAACCAAGGTGGGTGGCAAGGTTGGACTTACTCCCAACTGGCAGCATGATGTAATCTCAGTGGTCAAAGACAGGAGTTTGCCTGGAAGTGGCTGAGAAGGTTTTTGGGCGTCCTTCCTCATGGTGCCATGAAACCCTCTTTTCCCCAGCCTCCCCCCAGGGCTGAGTTCCTCCATCAGCTGGTGAGACCCCATAACCTGTGGGCAATGCTGAGCAAGAGGAACGCATGTCTCCCTATGATTCATGCCAGATAAAACCACCCCATAAACACCGTGGAGGCTATTTTGAGGAATTCTTGAGGTATAAATAGTAACAGCTCTGGGGGAGCCGAGTTCTCTCACCTCTGCTACTCATCTGCCTTGTTTTCTCCTAAACTTTCTATTATCTCCAGTAACAAAGGAGATGGGTTGTGGCATCCAAGACATGTCAGACATAACTAACGTGTGGCCTTCAGAGCAAAACCACTCAATGGCCACGCTGTGCTCCCTGCCCAGCAGCTCCTGTTGGAGACCTGGTCTCTGAGCTGGGGTCAGAGAGCTCAGACCCATCACAGCCAGCCAAGGAGTTTGTAGAATAAATAGACAAAACAACCAGTGGCAAGAAAAAGGACAAGATTACCTCCTTCCTTCTCTTCTCCACCATTGAAGAATTGTGAAATTGAGACACAGTGAGTATTAGAAATGCAGCTACTTTGGGTGAAACACAAACACAGCTGGTATTGTTAAACATACTTTACAAATACACTGAATGTACTGAAACCAACAAATTAGCAGCAAAGCTAACAAAATTAAGCATTGCTACAGATTTGCATTGTCTTATACCTACAGTATTGGAATGGATTATTTTGCTTTTCTGCTTAAATTTACTTTCCAAAGTGAAACCTCTGCTTTAATATACTAAAATTCTTTTTGAAACCTTTGCTTTAATATACTAAAATTATTTTCAAGAGACCAAACAACTGCAAGTGTTTGGTCAGAATAATCCTTTTCTGCAGCCGGAGGTAACATTGTTAATGGGATTGGTTTTTTTAAAATATGAAATACCTAATACTTTTATGTCATTTTATGTTGGAATATAAAATTGCAGCATTTCTAGTGAAGCAGAAAATCTGGTTGCTACCCTCGGCTCTGATCCCCCTGGACTTGCAGTCAGATACCAATAGTTATAGCATAAACCAGCCTGTAAGAATGAAGTTTCGCGGCAGCCTGGTTAACCAGTAACTGAAATTATGGTTACATCTGTCCAAGGGCAGAGACATACAGCAAAAAGACACTGCTAGCAGAGACTGATCCCTTGCCAAGTTTGTGTTGTGATTCCTCAGCACCTAATTACTCCTACTTTAATTAAACTTTCTTGTAAAACTTTCGTTGTTTCCTTCCCTAAATGATCTGCTTCTGCAGACTGGAGTCTCTCATCTCCTACCAAAATTGCAAATAGAGCTGGATGGAAATTATGACCTTCTTAGTTTGCTGGAAATGGGTTTGGTTGGGTTTTTTGTTTTTTTTTTTTGAATCAAGTATTTCTGATTTCTCTTAAAAACAAGATGTTTTTAAAAGTTGCAAGTCTGATTAAATTGTAGCATTTTCACAGGAGAATTTTTTTCCATTACAATTTTGAGACCCTGAGTAAAGAAAATGAAATCAATTTGATCATTTTGCAACAAATTGCAAGACTGAGGGCTGAAATAATTTCCCTGAACGTAAGAAACGGTCCAATTTAAAAGCTCTGTACTTCATTTCATACTCTACCCACAATTTTGGGGGAAAACTGAGATATTCTCAGTGTTCAAAATCTTCAGTGTTCCCGCATCAGCGCTTCTCATTAGAAAACCCTTATAAACTCATCAGGTGCTGTCATGGATTTGTACATTGTTCAGAACAATGGGATCTGTCCTCCAGGTGGCACAAATCAATACATCAATACATCAATAAACCATATCAATAATTAATAATTAACCACATGTACAAGTGCTGAAGTTTAAAGGGCATCCACTAGCATTTTCTTTGTTGTTTTCTTGGTTTTCTTCAAACTATATTTAACTTCTGCCTTATTCTGTATGAATTACTGTCTCTGGCCGATCTTTGCGGCTCACTTACCCCACATACTTACCCCAAATATCTCCCCCAAAAGAATGACCGGGAAAGAGAGATCTGGAATGAATATAAGCTGTTGGCCAAATAAAAACTAGTTGCTTAAAGGGGACTTCAAGCATACATGTCATCTGCTGGGATCTGAACTGGATACCGAATATTGCTGTGTCTGCAACCTGGAACACCTTGGCGTTTGCAGAAAGCAGCTGTTGCAGAAAGGGATATTCGCGCCTGTCCGGGTGGTAGAAACCCCACTGAACTTGTCTCGGCTGGAAGTAGTTATGTTACACAAGCTGTTCTCGTGCACTTGCTGCAAAGGATTGGTATCATAAAGCCGTTAGCGATAGAAGACAGCTCTGAGGTGGTGATTAATTGCATTACACCTATTGTAATTATAAATTCCAGGTCACTCATCATTCTGGAAAGCTGAAGGAGTTCAACCATCAGGGTGGAGTAAAGGCAGACACCCATATTAACGTGTTCCAATGAACACCCAACGTACAAGGAATGTCTCCATGGGGCTGTCTAAACACACACTGTGCTTTTCTTTTCTTGCCCCTTGGGCACAGAACGTATGTAATCAGACAGGCACACAGGACAGATTTGTAATTGTCATTCAGTTTAATGCTATAAAAAAACTTTCTTACCTGCAAATGTTTCCCTTTGGCGCAACTTTTCCATCCAGAGAAAGCGTGAACATGCTGTTGCTTCCCGGGTAGCAAGGAAGAAATTGGATAAGTTCACAGGCTTTGGAGTCCCTACATTTTTGAAAGAAGGAAGAGCTTGTGCTGAAAAAATTCATCAAATTTCTTGGTGTGGGAGAGTTGCAAGTTTTTGCTGGTGCCTCTCTCTACAGGAGCTCCCAGAGCAGCGTGGACAGGAGTCATCAGGAGCACATTTATCATGAATTTAAAATAACAATGGCAAAACCAGACTAGAACAGGTCTGTGGGCTGTGGCAGTAACCAGCAGAAGATGCTGAAGAGGAAGGTGGACAAGTGCTGCCATACGGGATAAGGAACGGCATGCTCCTGCTGTAGCTCTCATCTGGGTCTAATATAACAGGAGAGCCCTGATGCATGAAGTTGATTGTCCCCTCCAAAACTGACCACACATCCATATATTCACAATACCCACAGTTCAGCTAGTCCCTTCCTGGATTTAATTCCAACTGGTGTCCTCTTTTATTTCACTAAAGAACTCATTGCTTTGCTATAAAATTAATTACACTTGTGTAAGAGAGTGATAATCATCTTAGACTACAGACAGACAGCTCAGTACATTTCAAAGGTCTCTGAGACACTCAACTCATTTTTCCCCCTTTGAAACCACCTGAGAATCGCACTTCTCGCTCACTGCCTGTACGTTTTCATCAGCAGCTTCCCAAATTGCTGCGATGGGGCCTCCTTCTGCCTGGCAGACACCCCAGGGCAGTCCATCATTGCGATAACCCCAGTGGTATCAAACTTGGCCTCTTCAAATGACGTTTTAGACCTCTAGTTAAAGCAGAGAAGAATGACAGAAAGGGGAGCATGATTTTCTTCGATGCCTGGTCTCCCCCTTTGCTGTCTCAGAGCCACTTGTGGCCACTGTAAGCTGATGGCTTTGTCTCCTCCGTGTGCTGCATGGGACTGAGATAATCCGTTCCTGCAGTTCACTGGCAAGGATGACAGGCAAAGTTTAACAGGCTGGCTCAAGGCACAGGCAAAGCAGGCAAAGGGCAGCATCCTGCCACGGGGCCAGGACTGCCACGGGGGCAGACACTTTCTGGGTGATGCTACAACCAGGCTGGCTCTCCTGGGTGTGAGAGGTGGTCCATGCAAAAGCCAGCCCAGCTGCTGCCTCCTGCCCCTGTCCCACCTCGCTGGGAAAGATGGAGAAAGCCAGGCCTGGGGCTGCAGGACATGGTCTTCACCTTCCTGTCCGACTCCACCTTCTCCCATCACATTCCTGGTGGGATTTCTGCCTTGACAACAGAGAAGCCTTGTGTCTGTGATACCAGGAAATGTGGGGCAGGAGGGCAGCTCTGGCAGTTTCCGATGGCAGTCCCAATGCCTGGGGCCGGGCTACCTCTCCCCATGTCTGCGAGGGACGCAGAGTTTCTCTGGAAATTCCTAGGATGGGGAAAACACACAAAGATCTGTAAACTAAGAGCGGAGTAAACAAACCCTCATGGTATATTCAGGCACTGATAATGCAAACCACAGACAAACATAGAACAGGGATAAATCTGTTATCAGTAAACCATGCAAATACTCAGATCTTAATGCTTCTTCTCTTTAGAGCTGCCATTTCATGACTGGCTTGGACTTACTGAAGTCCTTTTTGCTGTTGAAAGAGTAATCCCATGTCCAGCTCAGCCAAGCAGCCCCACCTCCCCATTGTACTAACACCAACTTCCATGCAAAAGAAAGGAAAGCGACAGCCCAGGGTTGGTGTGCTCTGCAGAGAAGCTGGCTGGGGTCTTGCAGAGCAAATCTTGATGAGGCGAGAGCAGTCTGGATTTTCAGTAATAGCCCAAAGAGCGAAAGCCGTCACAACCTGTGAGGATTGCCTGACTACCCCAGTCCTTCCATGGAACCAGTCCCCATCAAAAGAAAGGAGCCAAAGAAGAATTCAGGAACTGCTTCAGAAAATGCTTGGATGCTGCAAGTGAACTTCAGGTCACTCTCCACGCAGCTGACTTGAAGCCAAAATAAGAAAGAGAGTCTGGGATCTGGAGGATGCCCTCATACTGCTCGTGTTATTTAGTAGCCTTGAACTTGGTTGAAATTCTCCAAACACCACTGTCTGTGTAAGACTCTGTCTCCTAAGCTCCTTGCCATTCTCAGCACCTTTGAAGCGATAAGGACAACACTCCACACCGATGCTGTGTAGGCTCAAAGCACTGGAGAGCTAATGAGACTCCTGCCCCTTTCCCCTTACGAGGATCCAGGCCCTTGTGTCCACCCTTCTTCACCAGGTGAAATACATTCTTCAGGCATCCCTATGCTCAGCCTCCCGGCACCACACTGAACTTCCTCGTAGTCAGCAGAAAGCAGTGATTTATAACAACTGATGGCTTGATCCGGGGGTAGGGAGGGGGACGACGAATCTCCCAAAGGAAGCTTCGCTTGACAATGTCTCTTTCCTACACTTCCTAACAGGGACTCCATGGGGGATGACCAACTGTGGAAAAATTTTGCTTATGTCCCAGGACAAGAATTATGATTATTTGTTGGGCTTCCATCCACCGTGGGGAATTCTGGCTCGTGACATCACCCCATTGTTCCCGCTGGTGCCAAGAACACGCTGGGATCCCATCTTCTCAATGGTTAAAGCCCTTTCCTGTTTGCTCGTTCCTTGTTTCCAAACAGCGCATTTCATGAATGCTGCATGGGACGTCTCTTTTCTTGAGCTGTTTTGTCCCTTTCGTCATGTCTGCCTGGAACTCTGCACAATGAAGTGAACAATGTATTCCTACAGTCAGAAACAAAAGGGAAAAAATAACCGCAGGAGGCAAAGCCCATCTTTGGCATTTAGGACCCTGTGTATGCCTTTGTTCCTTCTTTGGAAGCCGTGTTTGTGTAGCACGAACCCGTCCCTCTGCTCCTGCCTGTTGTTTTTCTTAGTGATTTTAGTGTGGTGATAATGCCAGGAGTGTTGGCCCTGGGAAGCAGCGGCTCCTGCTCTTTATCAGGGGAACGGGGACAGTTTCAGGAGCAGTGCAGCTTCTCTCTGTCTAGGAGGTCAAGGGGAACCACCATTCCCAGTCCCAGCTGATCCCCCAGCCCATAGTACTGGGGATGGGGGATGGAACCATTGGATCAATAGGGGATGGAACCACTGAATCAATACGGGATTGAACATTCAGCTTAAAAAGAGTAGCTACTCTTGAAACCACCAGTTAGTTACCAGAATAATACTCTGTGGGCATGGTTGATGCTGAGACAGATGATTTACCCTACGTCTGGACGTTCTTCTTCACGAACCTAAAGGCAAATTACTTTTTAAAAGGTCATTGCTGGCTTTTCTTTCACACAGAAATGCTGTAGCTCTGGACAAAGTTCTCGGAGCAGGGTCAGTTCAAAGTGGTCCCGGTCAATGCAATCCCAACCCCACCTTTTCTCTGCAGGGTTCCTACACCCCTGCAACAAACAGAGACTTTCCTCCATAGTCCCACATCCTTTAAAATCTTTGAAACACTGGTGCCAAACATCCATACGTGTGCTGGTCAGGTTTGTGCCTGCTCAGTACAGTAGGGTATTTCCTGGAGAAAAAAAAAAATAAAATAGTTCAAACTCCATTCAGTAGGCATATATGAACAAGAGGGTGTAACATTTGCTGCGACAGTGTAAATCTCTTGGGATTTATGAGAAATGAAGAAAACAAGGGGAAAATCTTGGATGAAAGGTCTGGTTTGCAAAGATGTTTTTGCACCTGGTGTTAAAGGCAGATCGGTAGCAGATATCTGGGCGCTTGTCGTCTTCTAGTGGCACAGTAAGAGATCTTTACAGACGGTTACAGGTGGCGGCGGGCACTTCTTGGAAGTGTAAGCTAAGTGACAAAGCTATGGCCACAAAAGGAGTCTGGTAAAGGAAATAGCTTGAACCCAGATCTCCAAAACCTCAGATTAACTTGAGACCCTTCTTCTTTCCTGGAGACATGAGAGGTCTTCACGGGACAAAGTTGCTGATTCTTTCAGCAACTGAATCCTGGAAAGCCTTATCGCTGTGGCTCTGTCTCATGCTTCATGCAAACAACTGGTATCACCTTTTCTAAGAAAGAGCCCCTTCTTTAAGCAAAATGATGTCATTTATGCCCCAGCCCTTCCTCTGTGTGGGTAACTCTGGCTGCGTTACCTTCCCCACGTCGAGGATATCTTCTTTCACCCCGCAGTGACCAGAATGAGGATCACAGAAGCCGGAGCCAAGGGATATTTATTGTATCATTGAACTGGCATCTGGAATGTCACATAGTACCTGAGCTCTGACATAACTCTGAAACTTGGCACAGCTGGAACATGGGCTGTAACAGGTAATGCTGCTATTGTATTTCCCTATTTTCTTTAGAATGATTGTTACATCGGCGCAGAGGTTAAACACTTCCCTCTGCTTGTTTGCCTACCACACTGAAGCTTTATTTTATCAGTTATATCTTTGTTTTCTTATTATTTTAAAATAAAATTTGCAGTATTCCTGATCGACTCTGCCTAACGTCCTCTACCCTGCAATTTTAGTTCCATTCCCAGGTGTCCATTTTTCACCTGCTCTGGCCTCCCACGCCCCCTCACGTCATCCCCACTCAAGAAACCCAGCTCTCGCCAGTATCTCTGCTCTCATGTGCCATCATAGTCAGAGTCGTTTGGTGAAGAAGAGCAATCATTTCCCCTGAGCATATTTGTTTTTTTTTTTTGATCCCACCATGGGGTTTCCCCTGCGCACATCTTCTGCGTGCGTTTGGCAGGAACACAGGGAGGGATTCACACTGCTGCTTGGTCTGAGTGAACGGTAAAGCCTCTTGTCCCTGTTTGCAGAATGCAATCGCGACCCGTTTCACTTGCATGAGATGCAGAAGCGATTGCTCGGATGAAAGCAGTTTTCCACACTCTGGCTCACTGCACGTTTTCTTATTTCTCTTCCCATTCCCCATGCACGTGTTACACTTTCCATGCGACCTCACCCTCGTTCACTGTAATTGCCATCATCTTGCGTCTGTTCACAACAACAGCGCAATAAAACCTTAAATTGTTCATTGTAAACAAATAAAAATACACTCCCTTTCCTAAGAAGCCTTTAAAAACCATCTTGAAAAAGGCAGTCAAGTGCAGTAGTCCTTTGCTGGCTTTTCTAACCTGCTCGTGCTCCTGGCTATACTCCGTTCCCAAGATTTACACCGGATTTGTGAAGCCTGGAAGCTTTTATCCATCCCCGTGGTGGTCAGTGCCCAGCGCTGCTCTGGAGGACAGTTTCCTACTTCGTAACACACGCGCTGGGCAAAATGAAGGTGCTTTGCCTGCCTCCTCGCGCATGCCAGGAGGTGACTTCTAGATTTTTTTACATTATTTGTATCCTAAAAATGTGCAGATGGTGTCGATGATGCCATCGTTAATGCCGCAGCAGAACCAGGCAGCGGTCAGACAGTTTCATCGCAAGAAATTTTAACTGCTTGACCCAGCAAAAGACCTTAAACTGATTTCATGGCGGGGGGGGGGGGGGGGGGGGGGGGGGAAGAGAGAGAGAGAGAAAGCAGGGACTTTCATTTAGCTGTTCAGTTTTCTTGAATTGAGTAACAATTTTACTTGGAATTTAACTTTTCCCCAATTCTACCTACTTCACCCAGGTTAAATCAGCATTCCTGTGCAGACCAAGTCATCCCGCTTAACTGTGTAATTTGTGTAATTTTAATTACTTTTTTTTTTTTTTTTACCCTTTAATTACCCCGGAGGAGCAGCCTGGGGGGTCCCTCGGCGGGCAAAAGCCGGGGGGGACGAGACACACACACACACCCCCCCAACCCCACACGCGTGGGGCAAGCGGCCGGCGGGCTCCCGCTCCATCTGCCGGCGGCGGGGGCAAACTACCGCCTGCCCCCCCCCGCCATTCCCAACCCTCCTCTGCCCCCCGGCCACGGGGCAGGAGCAGCCCCCACTCGTGACCCTCCGCGGGGTACAAACATGATGCCTCCCCCCTCCCCCCGACCCACGCCGCATCCACCCTCCGCCACCTCTTCCACCCCCGCACTCCGCGGAGTGCGGGACCGCAGGTCCCACGCGTGGAGCGGGCGGGGGGGGGGGGGGGGGCGAGGTGGGCGGGGCGGGGGTGGGCGGCCCCAGGGCGGGCGGCTCGGGGCCCCCCCCGCCCGCTCCACGCGAGTTTCCCCCACGTTGCGGGGCGGAGCGGGGCGGTGACGCGGCGGCGGCGGGGCTATAAAGCACCTGCCGGGTCCCCGCCGGCTCCAGACGCGTCGCGGCGGCTCCGGCAGCGCACCGAGAAGCGGGGGGAGGAAAAAAAAAAAAAAAAAAAACCAAACCCTAGGATAAAACAGCCCCAAAAGCCTCCAACTCGCCACCCGAGACCTGCCATGGCCAGCCATCCCGCCGGTGCCGTCCTGATGGTCATCGCCCTCTGCACCCTCCTGGGAGATGGTGAGCTGGAGGGGGGCTTGGAGCCTGCCCTCGCTGGGGGACCCTTCTTTTCCCCCCCCGCTCAGCTGGGAAGTAGGGCTGCGTGGGGGGCTGGAGGGTGTGCGGTGTATTGTGGGGTCCCCTTGGTCCGGGGGTTGCCTCTGCAGCTGCCAGGGTGATGCAAATCCTCAGTGAGCCCACAGCCTAATTGGCACCTCCTGTAAAACTGCCTGCGGATTGCAATCGCTGTAATCCTTACCGGAGGTGTAATTGCGGAGGTGACAAACCAACGGGCACTCCTGTGCCCTGCGCCGAGCCTGCAACTCATCCTTTCCTCCTTCTGCTGCAGGTATGGGCCATCCTCCGCTGGAGTCCCACCTGGCCACGCACCCGAGGACCAAGCGATGTTCCTGCAATAGCTGGCTGGATAAGGAATGCATTTACTTCTGTCACCTGGACATCATCTGGGTCAACACGCCTGGGTGAGCATGAACGTAGCTTTCAGGGGAGGGGGTAGGGGTGGCTCTGCTGATGAGTGAGTGTATTTTCTGATGGAGGATGGGCTTAGGTTAGAGGAGATGGGAAAGGGTGAGTGCTGGGAGGCTCTTGTACCACCTGCTCCGGGGAGCGTCGCAAGTCCAGTCCTTTCCAACATCCAGAAAGGGACGAGCTGTGCTCCTGCTCAGGACTGGCAGCTTAACCCACAGGGCAGGGGGGTGACAGCGTGGAGTGCTGCTTCCTCCTGGGTTCAGCTTTTTCTGGGATTTGTACCTCTGGAAGCCAAAAGCAACACCAAGATGTTGTAGCTGCAAGTCAGAAAGTTCCTCTCCCCGCTTGCGAACTGGGAGCCCGACTGCTGGCTGCCAGTATCGTTAATGAGACAGTGGTGGGCTGGCACTAAGGTCCTGCGGCTGCCAAGTCCTGCCCTCAGGAATGCTACAGCAGCTTTGCGAGCAGTTTCAGACCAATGGCCATCACACCGGAGCAAAACACATGTACTCAGGTGTGGTTATAATCATGCTTGCTAACGTGCAATTACAACTCGCTGCTTGCTCAGAGAATAGTTGCAGTCCCTGCCAATCCTAAACCCTCTGGGAGAGTAGATTGCGATCAAGGATGGAGCGGGAATGTGCTAACAGCTCTGAAAGCATGCCGTGATCAGAAGAACCTGTTGTGGCCCCAAGACATCTTGATTTGCGCTATGTCCTGTGTGTTAAAACCCACGGAGCAGGGGGGGAGGGAAAGCCCTGACATCTCCATGCTTGAGAAACTGGCGGCTGGATGCTGGTGGGGCTGGCGGACTGGGGCAGCCAGGCTCCTCCTGGCTCTGCCAGCCAGGTGAGCTGCCAGCTCGCCCAGCCCCAACGGCGACCCTTGCACGGGCACCTGGGCTGCTGCGAGGGAAGAAAATTCCACTTCCAACCCAGCACATACTGGCACAGCAATCTCCCTGGGAGGGGTAGGGTGGGGAAAACAGTAGGTGGGAGAGGAGCTGGAGTTTAAAGGCTTAGACATATCAGTGACCTTTTCACCTTATGTCTATAGATGAGTCTTTTATTATCCTGGCACTGGCTTGGCTGCCTCCCAGGACTGTGTTATAAAACTGTTGGCTAATAAAAAGTTAGCTGCATAGCTGATTTCTTTTGTTTTTAACAGCCACACTGCTCCCTATGGCTTGGGAAGCCCGCCAAGGCGGCGCAAGAGATCGCTCGGCAGGTGCGAGTGCTCGCACTCGAGGGACAACATCTGTGCCGCCTTCTGCCAGGCGAAGCCTGGGTAAGTCCGGGGGTGTCCTGGGGATGTCCCTGGGGGCTGCTGGGCAAGGGTGCCAGCAGGCGGAGGATGCTCAGGAGCTGGGGAGGGCTGCGCAGCTCTTTGCAAACAGCTGGAACTTGTCTAGTGGCTTTTATAGCCCTCCCAAGAGGCCCTGGCAAAGCGTCACTGGGGTTTTTTTGTTGTACAACAGTCTCTTTGCTAGCTGATATGAAGCAATGTTGCCTCCATCCTTCCTGCCAGGAGGCTGAGGAAGCTCTGGGTGCGCTGGTGGGACGGGAGGAGCTGGGAGAGGGACCGGGGGGAGGTGGAAAGAGGGTGAAGCTGGGGGACAGCAGTGTCTCCTGCATGGGAGATGCTGCGGGAGAGCAGGGCTGCTGAGGGCTGGGACTCACAAGGCAAGTATCTTCAGTTGCCAGCTCTTCTTATAGCCCGCGTGGGCTCTCGGTCGTCTGGCTTCAGCCAGCAACAGAGAGTAGCGTTTACACTGGGGACTTGGGGGGCAAAGTCACTGTAGAGATTTGTCATTAATTTAATGTCAAGGCAATAGTTAAAATCCCCAATGATTAAATGAGACTGAATAGAGCGAGGATAGAAAAGGATAGAAGTAAAAGTGAGCTATGAATAGCTCTCAAATAGCTGCAATTAACCCTTCAAAAGCAGGCATTCAACTGTCTTAGTCTGTCACCGGTGACATTAGAGCAGCGCTCCCCCCCCACCCCGGTACTTACTGTGGCGCAGCTGGATGCGGGTGGTTCACGCGTCTCCTCTTGCTCATTAGGTACCTCCCGAGTCTGAAGGTCCCAGCGAGCGCTGGAGCATCAATGAAATCTCCACGGGGAGGTGGTGCGAGGCCTTCCCATCACGGCCTGCTGAGAGCTCTCAGGTGAGCCATTTAAACCCCCTCCGAATGTCCCTCATAAGCACTTTTAAAATTCGGGGTTGCAACCCCAGGCTGCAGTTGCCACTTAGATTTGACCCGACTTCCCCCTCTCATCTGCCTTTGAGTAGACTTGGCTATTTCTGCTCTCTGTAGAATTGAAGGCTAACAGCCGAGGGAAGCGGAGTTCTTGTCTCCTCCAAAACTAGAGGAGTATGATATAAAATGTAGTTCTTGATTGGAGTGGGCAATTCCTCTGACAGGGGACAGGCAAATGGGTGATGTATGAGAAGCGGGGAGGGATGGCAGCACACAGGAAAATGCTTGATTGGGCAGCAGCTTTGGACCAAAGGAAATAGCTTCCTTCACATCACATCACTGAATTGTGGAACCCTTTGCTGGAAGGAACCGTGGACTCCAGGAGTGTAAATGAGTTAAAGGGTATTGGCAGATTGAAGGAAGATTGGTCCATCCGTGGCAGTTAAATCTTTTGCAATGGGAAGGAGTTCTGAAAGGCAGATGTGGGGAAGCATCACTCGGGTCGTGCCCTGCTGCAGGACTCCTTGAATCCCCAGCCGCCGGCCACTGGTGGAAAGGGGATATTGAGCCCGATGGATCTCTGCTGTGGCCTAACCCAGCTGCAGCTAGAAATTCCCCCTCTTCCTTCCCCCGCCTTCTGCCTCAAAATAAATCTTGGCGAGGGTTAGATAAATATCATAATACAGGCTGTTGCTGAGTAGTAGGAAAACGGACCAGAGAATGAACATCGTGTCTCTTCTGTTTACAGGCATCTTGCCGTCTCCAGCCTGCAGTTCGGCAAGCATCAGCACCGTTCTCGGAGGAACGTGCAGCCGACAGTTTTGCCTTGGAAGAAGAACATCTGGAAGAAGAAGAGATAAGGAACAGGTGCCTACCAAGTTCAGCAGAAGAATTTGGAGTCCTGTGGGTGCCGCTAACTCCGCTGTCGGTAGTTAGAGCTGAAGGAAAGGCCATGAGTGGAAGGGGGAAGAAGTGGAAGTCTCCATGCTCCTGTTGCGTGAACCAGTACTGCGTGCACTTCAGAGACTGTTGTAAAGGGAAAACTCTCTCTCTCTATACAGTCACAGATGTGTCATGGAGCTGAATTGTGCCTTTTTGGATCAGGCAAGGGTCTTGCTGGGAGACTGCTAGCTTAACTCGTCACTGGAGTCGGAGGCAGAGGGTCAGCCCGCGCCGGGCAGTTGAGTCATGTACAAACCAGGAGGCCCCGTGCAGTTCTGGACCTGGTGGCACTGAGCCCTGTCACTGGTCTGCTCTGCCTTTGGGCCATGTCTGAGCCTGGTTCCAGCTTGGCCCCGCTCAGCAGTGGTTTGGCTGGTTGTTGTAGATGGGGGATAAACTGCCACCAGCACGAGCCCACCGTTGCACTTTCTTCTCTTGTCAGACAGTGCGATGCGCATACGAATGAGACTCCCATGGTAAAAACAGCTCCCAGTTTTTATTAAAATAATAATAATATATATATCATCTAGAAGCCTAAAAGCCAACTGAGTAGTCGGTGGCATTCTTCGGGTGAGGAATTCACCGAAGGGCTGTCTGTCCTTAAGTGGCCCTTACTTAGGTGGATGATAGCTTGCTTTCACTGGAGCTTGTGTCAAACCCAAGCGCGACCCCTGCCATCGGGCGCAGCCGCTGTGGGGGTGGGCAGGCTGAAGTGGAGCTGTAATCCCGCAGCAGCTGCACGTCGCCTGGGGGAGGCAGCCCCCCTGGGTGCCAGGCAGAGCCCAGCTGCTCGGATGGATGAGTTTAATGCTGGGAATCTGTCTCGTCTCCTTGGACGTGCCCTTAGCAGGGTAGAGTACTTCCAGCTCTTAACCTAATACCCCAGCTTGCTTTCAGCTCTGCCTGAAAGGAAAGGCTTGGGGAAGAGAAGGTGGGTGGTGGGAAAATAGCACGCAAAGGCTTGCTTGCTGCTTCGCTTAGATCAGTCTCTGAGTTGGACTCTGTATTAATTAAATGACCAGTATATGTATAGCATGTCACGATGAGAAGAACAGAGAATGCATTAGGCAAGGGGCAGCCAGGTGGGATTGATGTGGAGCAAAGGATCGCTAAGAGAGCACAGCACTGTCTGCACAGCTTTAGATTCATCTTGAATTTCAGCCTATGCCAGGACCATGGCTGTGTCCCCAGGCCTGGAGCAGCACAGTGCCGCTGGCCCAGGGGAGGGAAAGGCTAATTTGGAAAAAATAGAGCCCAGGACCTAGAAACCAATCTTGTAGGCAAACACAGTCTCAAGGCTCTGGAGCTGTATTGCAAATGCACTTTTGTTTGCCTGGGCAGATTAACTTCTATTATGAATTGTGGCTGCAGCTGTCATCTGGTTCGTGCAGATAAATAATTGCTCTCCTGGAACCACTGTTGGGTCCCCCTTGCTGCCCAATCCAGTATTACACATAGGCATTTAAAAGGGCTACTTGAAGTTGGTGGTGGACCAAAATCTGTGGCTGTTGCAAGTGTAGTCCCATTGGACATAGAAAATACTTCCTTGATTTTTCTTTGTGCCCTAGAGGGGGGAAAAATTAGACCAACTGATTGTATCGTAAAGGAAACTGCAGACTAATCATTTGGTCCCCAAAGCTGCAGAGAAACTTTTTTATATTTAACCTTCTGAAGGTTTGACTCATTCTAAAAAAAAAAAAAAAAAAATCCTGAAAGGGTTTGTTCCAGAGGGAACTTTGCACATGGTTTAATGTGAGCCTAGTAATTTAAAATAAAAATACTGCTGTAAAGTACTATGTATATTTCCTTGTGTGTATAATGTCTCATCTTTAGGTGACTTATTGCACACGTGGCGTATGTAGCATCCTGAAATCTGTATATTTATTTAAATCTATTGATTTTTTTTGACTGTAATTTGCAAAATTTAATTTGTAATAAATAATAACAAAAGTCAATACCATCTTTCTTCTGTATTTGATGGCTGGGGGGTGGTGGGTGAAGCAAAAGAAACCCGCATGGTGAAAGTGAGTGGGACAGCAAAGCTGGGTGAGAATGGGGAGGATGTGTAGTCTTGTCAACAGTCCTGAGCAAATTTCAGTTCAAAGTGAGTCCATTTAGCTGACTTAAACATTCCCAAACTTAAAATAAATACCTTGCTCCTTTCTAGGTGTCTGTGGGAATAGAGATGTGAAATCATCCCTAACCTGTTGTGCATAGGGCTGCGGATGCTGAGGCCAGATTGAGTCCTTGTGCCAAGGGATCCTGTTAATGTTTTCCCATGGTTTAGTCCTTTGCCTCAAATCCTCTTAGCAGCTCCACGTCAGCATCGCAGGGACAGAGCAACCACGCGGCCTCTCCTGTGCCCACTAACTTTTAGAGCTGAGTTTTGCTGATTGATTTTCATTCCTTTTTTTTTTTTTTTTGAGTACAGTTAAAAAGTCGTCATCATCATCTTTGCATGAAGACCACACCATAGATTAGTCTGGTGTAGTTAACTCAGTAAATCTCATGGCATAGTTGTGAGAAAGGAATAAAAAAGAAATACTAATGTAATAGTCAGCACTGTGCTTGCTGCGTACCCAGAAACCATAGCAGTTCTTCCAGGGTTTCCATGGCTTCCTGGGAAGAGTAGTGCAGAGAGCTACAGCCCCATCCTTTCCTATTGCCCAGCTTTCTTGGCTGAGCTGCAGCACCCATGGCCAAGACTCCACTCTGTGGCTTGGAGTTAGTGTGTGTGAAAATCAGATTCCTTCAGACGTTTCTATGACTTTAATGATAAAGGTCCATGATAAACAGGATCTTAAATTAGAGATAAAAGGGAAAAAAAGGTAATCTGAAACACTGAAAATTTCCTACGTGTAATATCTAAAGTGCAATTCTCCCCTCTTCTGCACAAACTTGTTCCAGAACAGGCCTGAAAATTTTGCCTCTTTGGGGCAATTTCCACGGTGTCCTGCTTGAACTGATTTCAGGTGGTGTGAATGAAGAAGCTGAGGGCTTTTGGAAATTCATCCGTTTCCCAGGAATGATTTCCCCATCATCTGGAATGTCCATTGAGCCAGCCTTGGGCCCAGCTTTTTATTATGTTTTTCTTAAGTCACAGAAGAATTATGGCCTTAGTTAGCCTTTGGTCTCAGAGAATAAAGCGCCTGTGCTCAGATGTGGCGCAGCTACCGGTGAGCGATAGCACAAGGGGAGCATCACCTTTGCTGGAGGTGCGACCATACGACATGGTCTCCAGCCCTGCTACAATATGTGGGCTTGAAGCAAGACGTTCAAACAAGGAGAATCTGAGCTAATTCATTTGTCAGTGGCTTGTGGGTTTTTTGGCGTTTTGTTTGGGTTTGGTTTTGTTTTTTTTTTTTTGTTTTTTTTTTTTAATGTCCCTAAGATCAATGAACAGAGGAAAAATTCCAGATAGGGCTGAATGACAGCAAATCTTCCAGGGCAGGCTCTCCACATTGACTTGGGGAAAGTTTAGTCTCACTGGTGAGTGCTACAGAAGGAAATATTGAAAGTCAACGTACCTGGATAACCAGTTTAAAAGTACCACAATCCAGACATCCAGAAAAGCCCCCCAAGGCTCAGAAGCTCTCCTTGCTAGGATCTTATTTAAGGCCCCTCGGGTGTCCCACCCTGCGCTGAGGAGCAGCCTGAGCCTGGCAGTAACCCCACGGTGTTGCCAACACCTGTGCAAAGCCCAGCCCTTCGGTTAGAGTTTTAATTACAAGAGCTAATTAGGTATCACCCAAGGGAAGGAGAGGCTATGGAGATGCTTAAGAGCATCTTAATTAGGGTGAAAAGGGAGGACGAGCTTATTCTGAGCTTATTGAACTCAATAATAAAGATTAGCTGAAGTAGGTTGAAGGAGGCATATTCTAAAAACTCTCACATGCAACAGGAAAGAACAAAATAACAGAACTTTATTAAAGAGAAAAATCCAGGAAAGGAGGCAACTTCCAAAGCCAGTTCTAAGTATTAGTGCTAGGGTGTCTTTCCTAAGATACAACTTTTTGATTGAGCAGTTCTTTTAATGATTGACAGTTCCCATAAAAGTGAACCTCTTCTGCCCTGCATGTGACTCTGGCATTTTTTCTGCAGCAGGAGTTCCTGAAGAAGAAGAACCTTTATAGATGGCCCGCAGGCAGCTAACTTTCCCTCTGTACCGTGGGACAGTTCTGTCCTCATCAAGTGAGGCAATATTTTTTTTGGTGGGACTTTGTTCACGTTTCCCATTTGTTGAACTTCCCTTGGGAACTGAGTCTCAAGTTTAACCCTTAATCACTTCCTTTAAGAGGTGATTGGTAGGAAAGCTGAGGCAGGTGGAGCTGGCATAAAACTGTTGGGTGAAGCACGTCTCCATCTGTCACACCTTCCGCTGGCACTTAGCAGGAGCATTATACTGCCTGTGGGCCTGTTTGAAGTCCTTTCCTCAATTTCAGACCTGCTCACTGATGAGTAACTGGGTGTCTCTCACTCATCGAATTTCTGTAAGACCTTTGAGGAGACTTTACAGCCACTCCCTTGTCAAAAGGAAACGGTGTGTTCCTCTTCGGTGCACTGCTCCATCAGGTTGCCCTGCAAAGGTGAGGTGATTTCGTTGATCTCCCTGAGGGAAAGGCTTCTGAAGCAGGGAGGTTGACTTAACGACCTGCAGTAGATCAACCCAGCACCCTTCAGTCCTCATCCCCCCTTTCCCCTTAACATCGACTCTGATGCTCGACTAAACCCCGCTAGGCAAACTGAGCTGGTAGAAATCCAACTCAGGAGAAGTGAGGGAGGAGGTTTCTGATGATTTTGTGCCTTCAGCTGGGTCAGATGAGTCCGGAGCTGAAAGATGAAGCCCCATGAACAGCTAAACATCTGGATGAGACTCTGAAATGTGGGAGGCCATAAGGACCATTGAGCTTTTGCAGGTGGAATATACTATAGAAATGGCTTTTAGTGATTTTGGGTTTTCATCTCAGCTGATAGCAGGAGGCTTGCGAGAGGGTGGAAGATGAAGCAGAAAATTTAAATGGACACAGTCAGATTAAGTAATTGCATAGTTTAAAAACGTATTTGTTAGCTGTTCTGGGTAATGAATACAGGCTCATGCCCCACCCTGGTAGTGAGCTCCAGGTAAGTATATCCTTGATCCCACAAGGAACTTGGCGAAGCACGGGAGGTGTGAGGAGGGAGCTGAAGCCCTGCAGCCAAAGCAAGTAGTCAGCAGAGCCGTGTCTCATCACTGGACATGAACCTTCTCCAGGGGCTTGAGGCCGGTGGTTGCTTCCCCAGGCTCACCGTGGGGATTTGTTTTGAAGAAATGTAGTAGGAGGATATTCTCCTTTTCACCTTCGGCTGTGATCCCAGAGGGTGCATGTTGCTGAAACGAGGAGCACAGAGGGGAAAACTGCTTGTTTTATGATTTAAACAAACTCTCCAGTTGCGTTGGTGAAGGTGGGGGAGGATGTCACTGTCTCTGTTAAAGAGTCTGTGCTGGAAATCGTCATTCCTGTAGTGCATTTGGAGCACACTGGAAGTACAGCTCAGTGCGTAGTTGGTGTAGTATGGAGGACAGGGTATTAACACCTTGCTGAGTGGCTTTCCCTTGTGAATTATTGGGAAAACACCTGAAGTGCTGCATTCCAGAGGAAAGAATGACAAGGCTGAATGACAGAAAGACTTTCATGAACTCCAGGATCTCTTGTCTGTGACAGGGTTGTTCTGTCAGTATACCTAGGAGTTGTGAGAGTCTACCAGAGGATAGAAAATCATCTTCCCTTTCCTCCCAAAGAGAGAGACCTCCCTTCAGCATATCCATACATTCATTTTATTATGACCCTAATAGCACATTATTTGCCATATGTGTTAACCAATTCAATAAATCACCCTGATGGCTTTTTTTTTTTTTTTGTAGTTTTCAGTACGTGCCATGAAAATCTCCATGACTTCATTTCAGCAGCGAGACCATAACAGTTTAGACAAGATCTTAAATGGTGAATAACCCTCTCCCTGGAGATTTGATGGCAAATACAAAGTATGCCTCTGTGACTTTATTATTAAAGCAGAATGATCTCCCTCCAGCTTCGTTGGAGGGGGAGGAGGAGGGAGCACACATGAAGCAATTAAGAAAAATGTCTTTGACCTTCAGCAACTTAATCAGCTGCCAGTGTTCTTTCTAATAGTGTGCTAATGGTTAAGTTCTTCTGGATGCCATAAAAAGTGCTATAACTGGAGGCTACAATAAAGTGCTGATCAACCCATCAAGTGAGTCAATCCAAAAGTAATATCTGTCTTTGTAATGACTATAATAAAACCTATGCCAAAGCCAGGAGATGACGTGAATAAGAATGCTGCTTAATTATGCGGGGCTGCAATGCCGGGTGAATTTGACACACTTCTGCTAACGTGCTCTGGGGTGACATTCCCACTCCTACCTAGGAAAGCCAAACTTTATATTTGTGTGGTCAGTGCTCCAAGGACAGTCCTAAGAGGTTTGGGCAGGAGACATCTCCATCCAAGCCAACTAGAGTTTTGGTGCAGAAAAGGCTGTTGAGTTTGGGCTGGGGATGTTCATCCCGGCAGTAACTGCACTGACAAAAAGCAGGATGGAAGCATGACTGCGATTCCCTTGTTGACTTGTGGCTGGGAAGAGGAGAAATAAATTTTATGTATCCCAGTGTTAAAGATAGCCTAACGTTTAATGCCGTGGTATTAAAATGGGTGAAAGTTCACTGGAGCACCCAACGCAGCACCGTGGGGTGAGGTGGCAGAGTGCTCTGCTAAAAAGGCTCAAGAAGAGACAGCATCCCTGGCAGAGGGGAAAGACCTGGATGAAGCAAACAGAGCCTTCATAGAGCTGGGGATGGAGCTGAGGAGCTGACAGAAGTTGAACAATGTCCTTGAGTATTTACCATGAAGAAGGCGTTGAACAAGTGCCCTTCAAAGGTACCTCATGGCATAACAGGAGTAGAGGGACTGGAGGATCCTCCCATGCGTGTTTCCTTTTCTTGATCTCCCTGAGAGCTGAGGGCATTCAGCATCCCCTGGGAATGGCTCACCTTTTGCAGGATGGAGCACAGCCCACACTGGGCTTTCTCTCTTACCCTCACGCCCCTTACAAACCAGGTTTTCCCTGTCTTGTCCTTTGCAAAGGCACAGGTGAATAGTGGGATCAGTGGGCAGTCAGGAAACCAACACTGGGATCTTAAATCTCCCCACTTCGGGAATTGTCCGTCTGTCCACAGGCAGCAGGGGAATCGGATGGAGCATGAAGGGACAGCGGGTGCCAGGAGCCGAAGCACCTGCTGCTATTGACGGAAGGATGGCAGCTCTTTTCCTACAAAACATAGCTGGTGTTTTGGGATCCCTTTGAGCACAAAGCTGCTCTCCAGGATGCTAAGAAGCAGGAACCTAATTCACAAACCCAGCATGGAGCTGGTGGAAAACACGCTGCAGCCTTTCAAGGAATCATGGAACGGATTCCTCCCCCATCAGTAAAGAAAACAGGATGCAGGCCACATTCCTGCTCGCATAGACAAGGCTCTCCACACCAGCACAAACACATTTTCTCCGTTCCAATTAAACCCTGGCTTTATATCACCTTGCTGCTGATAAGGGTCTGATTAATGAAAGAATTGTCTTTTTTTTTTTTTTTTTTTTTTTAATAAAGTCTCTGGTGTTAATTGTTTTTTCCCTCTCCCATTTCTTGTTTAAAAGGTGCTTTCGAGGAGGGCTGCTGATTGTGCTGGAAGTTGTATGGGAACACTTAGTCTCTTCCTGGTTTTGTTTTTGGGGCTAACTGCTGCCACTGAGACTAGCAGGTCCAATAGACAAATCACCTCTGCGGATAACCAGCAAAATCCTGCCCTTGTGCCTCCTGATAAACAAGTGCAGATTCATGTGTTTGTTCATGAAACAGAAAGCGGCCAGAACAATGATTTGGTGACTTTTCGCCAGTGTTGTTTCCTCTAGAGAGCCGACTTCCCTTGCGGAGCCTCAGGTACATAGCAACAGCTCAGCAAAACAAAAGCCAACCAGTGCAAGGCATTAGAAAAATATTATCCTGGTCCGAAGGGTGGGGCTCGCCTTCCCATTGGCACCCTGGTGCTGGGATCGGCCCCAACGCCAAACCTTCCCGCCATGCAGCCGCATGGATGCCAAGCTAATTAGCTAACCATTCTTCTCCCAGGGAAAGCTGCTGGAGCGGTATGAGCGGTGGCTTCTCCTCCAAGCCCATGGGGGATGGTGCAGTGACGTGCACGTGTGTCATGGTTTAAGCAAAGGGACAATCTTAATTTAAAAATGTGGTTTCTTCGTGGTGAGGGGTCTGGAGAATAAGTCTCATGAGGAGTAGCTGAGGGAGCTGGGGGTGTTCAGCCTGGAGAAAAGGGGGCTGAGGGGAGACCTTCTCGCTCTCTGCAGCTCCCTGAAAGGAGGGGGCAGCCAGGGGGGGTCGGGCTCTTCTCCCAAGGAACAGGCAATAGAACAAGAGGAAACGGCCTCAAGTTGCGTCAAGGGAGGTTTAGGCTGGATATTAGGGAAACTTTTTACACTGAAAGGGTTATTAAGCATTGGAACAGGCTGCCCAGGGAAGTGGTTGAGACACCATCCCTGGAGGTATTTAAAAGACAGGTAGACATGGTTCTTAGAGACATGGTTTAGTGATGTTTTTTGTCAGAGTTAGGTTGATGGTTGGACTAGATGATCTGAAAGGTCCCTTCCAACCTGGGCAATTCTATGATTCTATGATTCATTCATCAAAGTACCTTCGCTCTCTACCCTCCATGGGGTCAAGTCAGGTGGGAATGGCTCCATCACCATATTTGTTGTCCAGCCTCTAAGATGCAGCATCCTGAGCAGAGGTGCGATCGGGGAGCCACACTGTTCCTCATGCCTCAGCCTTGGTGCAGAATTCAGGCTCTATGGACCCTCGCTGCTACAGAGCTGACACCACATCCTGGAATGGGCACGTGGGACTCAACCTATGAAGTGTCCATGAGCATCTCTCCTGACTGTGCTGGAGCAGCTCAGCTCCACATTGTCACTGTGTCCCTGGGGAAGCTCACTAGGAGACGGTGCTGAAATAACTGATAGGTCCGAAATGCCTGAGACCCTGCGCTTCTCTCCAAGACCTGTCAGCGGGGGGAAGCACAGCCAAGGATCTTGGAGGGACAGGATGAGAAGGAGGCCAGCAAAATCAGTGACTGATAAAGCAAATGGAAATCGTGAACAATGAAGGAATCTGCCAGTCTGAGACAGTGGGGCTGAACAATTCTGAGCTAACAGGGGAAATGCTCTGCTAAAAAGTCCTGTCCAGTGCACGGCAGGCTGCCGTCATCTCCCCAGGCTGGTCTCACCTGTAGGAAACTTTCAGAGCTCCCTGTGCTGCTGTGGCCAACCTGGGCACCCACTGCTGGGTGAAGCATTAGCTGTGTGCTTGCTGCCTGCAGGATATGTCCCCCACTCCACACCGCCACATTTTCTGAAGTTGTGTGGTACTGTCCTGTTGATTGATCCCCGACGTCCGCTGATGGATGACTGCCTTTCCCCAGTCAGGCTGGCCTCTTCCTTTCTTCTTCTGCCTCCACATTTCCCTGACTGAAGCTTTCCACACTTTCTCTGCCCATCTTTCCCTGTCTCGATCTCACGGCTGTGGTCCCCTGCTCTGCTTTTCCTTCACCTTTCTTTATCTTTCTAACTTTTTGCTGTTATGATTATGCTATGATTAGTTCCTGGTTTGGGTTTTTTTTTTTTTTTCTTTCACCTTTTCCTCTCTGCTCTTCCTTGCTCTTATATTTTGCTTTCCACGGCTGGTGAATTTTTAGATTTAAGTCAAAAAGATGATACCAGGGAAAGAAAAGGGATGGGTCAGAGATGTCAAGAAAAGAGACACAAAACAATGAAAGAGAGAGAAGAAGCATGAAAGCTCAATGTCAGCTCACGCTTATGGGGTAAGCAATGAAATTAATTTGTCACAGCCTCTACACCCATATTGCTAAGGTCACTCACCCCACAGGCAGCTTCACATCCACCGGCCCAGTGGGGATGAGCAACTCATGTCCCACTGCTTAGGGAGGTTCCTCCAGAGCATGGTGTCTGGGTCCAAACAGCTCTCAGCATGTCTCTCCTCTGAGCTTTTTTGAAATATTATTGTTTTTGTAGTGGTTTCTCAGGTCACAATGATGGTTTTGTCACAGCACGATGTTTCTGTAGCACAATGCTGAGGACATGTGTGTGTGGTTTAAAACCCAGCAGGAGGGCATGGGGGAGAGCCTGTGGGCACCCAGTCTGCTGGGAGAGACTGGGATGGAGAACAGCCTGATCCATGCTGCCTGCGGGGAGCCATCCTTGGAGCATATTGTCCCCAGAACCACATCTGCTTTGCTTCAGAGAGGGTGATCTGATGCATCTGGCAGCACAGGCATAGCTGGTGTAAACCAGCTGAAGACAGTGTTGGAAGGATGCTCTGAGGAAGAGCCACGTAAGCAGGAGTCCCCTGAGCAGTCAGGGGAAGGTGACACCAAGTCTGCCAGCAGCAGTGCCCAGCCCTGGGTGCTCTGCTGTGCATGGGAGCCAGCTCACTGGAAAGGGACCTCACACCACAGCTACAGCCTCTCTGTTTGTCTGCCCTTCCCGCTTTCTACCTAAACGACCTCTTGCTTCTCTGTAGTTGGATGCTGTTGTTAAGCTTATAAACAGAGATGGATATCTCAGCTGCTCTTCTTGCAGGATCACACCCAAATGCTGAACGCTGGAAGAACATCCAGTATGGGATGGTGCATGCACAGGCAGAGATAGATGTGAGAGGCACGTAGAAGTCCCTTGGACAGAGGGGTATGCGTTGTAAGTGAATGGCTGGATGGTCAGATTCTGCCCCTTGAGGACTTGGTCCCTCCCAGCATGTTGTACCATGTGTCAAATCCTGAAGTCAAAGGCGTTAAGCAAATACCAAACACTCATACATCTAAACATGGAGAGGAAATAGCTCTCTGTTGCTGTGGAACTGCATCAACTCTTAGGCCAGACACGGCAGTGCAAGTGTGAGTAAGCACTACCTGAGGTGTATGTGCAGGTAAGCTGCCTCACCTGCACCTGGCTTTTCTTGGAGATGTTGGTGGGTGCAGTGGTGTGCTCTGTGCTGGTAAAAAGAGAAGCCAACATGACTAAGGCTGCTACCCCTTTGCACCATCCTCTTTTTGCCTTTATCCTCATCTATACTTCAAGTTGTTCTTGAAAACTCACATCATTTTGGCTTCTGAGAAACGAGCTGGAGGGCTACAGTGGGGACAGCTGGAGAGTTTTTGGGGACATGAATCATTGGCACAGAGGCGTAAAGCTTGAGGAAAGGTATGGAAATTGGGGAAAAAATGAAGTACAGTCTACTTAGGTAAAGGACACTGCAGAAGTTTTAGGTACTAAGAAGTACACAGTTCAACTACTATTTTTTTGGTGATATCCCTAGAGGGGTTAGTAGAGCACTTTTTCACTAAGCTCAGAAATTTAAAGGATCACGAATCTGTATGAAAATGACTTTAGTGTAACACTGACTTCAACATCTGGCTGTATAGAAGAATGTCAGTGTGGGTCTTTTTTAATTGCTTTTTTGATATTGAGCCAGAAAATGTCATGTTTGAAGTGTGCTTTTCAACAGAGGAGCTGGGAGCATGCTTTAATCTTTGTGAAAAGAATGGAGTCTCACATCACACCATGGCTCTAGGAGCTGGGGATTTAAGGAAGATGTCAAATACAAGTTGTAACACCAATTGTTACATCCTTGTCTTGGGGAGGAACCCCACTTTCCAGTTATAAACCTGGAGCCTTAGTCCAACTGGGCAACTACTTGCACACATCTGGAAAGGAAACACACTCTTCTCCCTTGTGAAGACCATCAGTCTTGGATGGGTGTTTTAATATGCTGTATGCCCAGTTCCCCACTGCCTGAACTGTGATTCATCTGCCCTCTCAAAGCAGGGGTAGCAGAGAGCGGGAGAGTGTGGGCAAGCTGGAACAACACCTCCACATCTGATGCTTCCTTCAAGGGCTGCTCTCTCTGTGTCACCGTTGAATTTTAGCCAATTAGCCTCTAGAGTGTGATTTAAATATTGTTGCTAATGTTAACGTAGGGTGCGTATGTTTTGATATTTACAGGTTGCCTGCAGGCTGGGAATAACACTTGTCATCCAGAGAGGAGAAGGAGCAGCAGGGCCCAGAGACCTGACAATGAAGGGTAGATGTTTGCCACTCATGAGAGATGTCCCCCCCCCCTCAGAATCTTAGAATCACAGAATGGTTCGTGTTAGAAGGGACCTTAAAGACCATCTAGTTCCACCCCCTGCCCTGGACAGGGACACCTCCCACCAGACCAGGTTGCTCCAAGCCCCGTCCAACCTGGCCTTGAACCCCTCCAGGGATGGGGCAGCCACAGCTTCTCTGGGCAACCTGGGCCAGGGGCTCACCCCCCTCACAGCAAAGAATTTCTGTGTGCTTCAAAACTGCCCCAAGGGACCCTCTGTTAGGGAAAGAGAGCAAGACAGACCCCGGTGGTCCTGGTGTCCTCTGCTGTCCTGGTCTTGGAAAAAGCCATGTGTGACTGGCATCAGGAAGATGATTTCTTTAGATCATTTCACACTGCACAGCTCTCAGTCAAAGGTTTAAATGAACGTCTGTACCCAGCAAAAAAGCCTTCCATAGCTTGGGTGGGATGGGGGTGGGGATGATGGTGGAGTCTGTAGCATACACAGGGCGAAATATCTGATTTGTTTGTGGGTGTTGGCACTGGTCCAGCAGAAGGCACTAGCTATCATGAGGTTGAGTGCTGCACTGCCTAAGCAGGGGTGGGAATCCTGAGCCCTGTTTGGCACTTTGGTCTCTTGCTCAGCGAAGTGGAGAGAGGCACCTTGGATGGGACTGATGACACTCAGCATTCTGGTGCAGAGCCCAGTCTGTAGCAGATGCCCAGGTGGGGACAGTGTGAATGTTCTGCATGAGCCAGGTTCAGGGCTGCTCTGAGACACCTCTTGGAGGTGGATGTCTGTCTAAATGACTGTTAATGATTCTTTGCCCAGCTTACACCTTTCTCTGCTAAAGTGGTGGTCCTCTTTGTGTCTTCTCCAGCAGCACAAGACCCTGGTTAGACTGGAGGGAGCTGGGTGCCCTGAAACTGACTGGAGGAGCTGGGTGCCCTGAACCTCCAGACACTCCTCTACTTGAAGATGTTTAAAGCTGCCTCTCCAAAGGGCCTGACCATCAGCCTGGGAAATGTTCTAGGTGGAAGGGTTTTCCACTTCTCCTCTGAAGCTGGGACTCTGCTAGGGTTCAAGCACTGAGCAGTCCCATGATGAGTGCGATGACGACCACTGGATGCCACAGACTGGAGAACCAGGGACCGTGTTGCCTGTTTTCTGCACCCCAAATGGCGTTGAGTTGTGAAGACATAGGAATGCTGTTGATCATAAGGCAAGAGGTGCATAGGGAGATTTCTACCTGAGACCTTTGTCCTCTAGGATATCTCAAGGAACTAAGATTAAGCAAAGCTTTCCTGGATCACGTTCCACATTTCCCTACTATAACCACCTGTTAGGTCCTGCCCATCAACATTTGCATAACCTTCTGGATTCCACTTGTTTTTACATAGAAGAAAGAGACTGTTAAAAGCCTGGTTGGACATCCTAAATCAGAACAGCCTTCACTTCAGCTTCCCAGGTAGATCCATCAGCTGTTTTGTGCTCAACTTCCTCTTTGTGTTCATGTCTTCAGAGGCAGAAGAGGGATGCTGTTGCTGGCAGTGTGGTGAAGCCCAGTGCTGCTGTGTTGAAGGTAATTCTGAAACTGATAGGACAGTTTGAAACTGTGTTTTGCTTATGACTGTAATCATCCAGGAATGAAGTGACAGTCAGCAGTATCTTTCTGCTGACCTACCTATGACGCTCATTTAGAAAATTGTCTGGCATTCAAAGAAATAATTCTGAAAGCAAGGGATGGTGTTTCAAGGAAATTTGTTATGGTTTATCGTCAGTCAAGCTTTGTAACTCCTGTCCTGCTTTGAGACTGTGAATGATTAACTTGGTTTGCCTCACTGTAGCATGAACGAGTTTTATGCATTTTTTAACTACATTTGTTACTTGACAAGCTATGCACCTGCTTCTTGGAGTGTAGCCACCTGCTGCTGCTAACAGCAAGCTGAGTCGGACCTTTAGCTCAACTACATAAGCCTTGGCTTCTCCGCTTTTGCGTTTATTGCAGAGGGTCTTAGTTTGAACATCACTTGCAAGCAGTAATGAATGAGTTGTGGTGGAAAGCAGAACTCTGACACCTTCGAGTCCTTGTCACTAACATCCACAGCATGCAGACCTGGTTGACCCAGTCCTCCTTCACAAATGAAAAAGCACTTTGATTTCACTTAAAAAGCTTCAAGTGTATCTAATGAGTCTTTCTTTCACTCTCTTAAAACATGTGCCATCACCAGAGAAGGAACCACCAGAGACTGTTCCCTCTAATGTTCATCGTTGCTTTACTTACTCTGAAGCGACATAAACACATCATGCTTTTTTCTACATGGCTATTTTGTGAGTGATTTTTGGATATCTAACTGTTTTGGGTCTAGTTCTTTAACTTATGCGCTCTCATAAAAGCATACATATAAAACACAGAATCCCAATACACGGATTATCCCAGTGCCAAGACAAGCGTATTTATTCTGTCCTGTCCACTTGTTTTATTGGTTTATGCCCACATGATTTAGAGAAAAATTCACTGAAGCACTTTAAGGCAGTTTCAAGTGCAGACGATTTTTTTTTTTTTTTTTTTTGGTAGTATACTGCTTGGCAAGAATGTTTGGCCATGTTAATATGTGTATGATGATGATAGAGGAAGAAGGGAAAACAGAAGAAAACTGGAGTCTTTAAAAAGCTGTAGCAGCTTTCTGCATAGATCAGACTGTCCCACACCTCAGTAAGTGGTTCAGAAGCAGCAGTGTTTACACGAAATGTGTGCCTGAGGTGCTTTGGGCTTCACCCTGCCCTCTACAGAGACTCTTGCCCTTCTGCCAGCCCAAGAAATAGGTAAAAATGGAGTAACTTCTACAGGGAGCAGCTCATCAGAGGCATCTGCTCGCAGGACAAGGAAAACGTTCCTGGTGATCCCCAGTTCTATTCTTGGCCTCACATAAAATCATGCTCTCACACCAAGCATAGCAGATTTGCCTTGGAAGGCAAGGGGTGGGTGGTGGTGGGAAAGGTGAAAGGACATAAGAAATGCATTCCCAGTACACAGGTTTGTGGGATACTGAGCTTTAATCCTTTCCCAGAGTCAGGATGGAAATGTGTCTGTTATGGAATTGAGAGCAAAATGCCAAGATGGGTAATCCATTTGGAGAAGAGGAGGGATCTGAAGAGACCACTTCGGTAATATATTATATTAACTAGGCAACTATCTGGAACTTGAGATTTAAGAAGCAGTCCAAACAATGCTGAGGTTGCTGCCTGAGGCCAGCAAGATGGTTTGAGGTTAAAAAAAAAAAAAAAGTACAGCCGTAATTTTGGATCAGACCCACTTGAGTGGCAAGATTTGTTTGTAGGAAGGAAATGAGCCTAGCTTTGGAAAAAGGAATTTTCTCTCTGATAATCCAAGATCTGAAGAGTTGACTTGGTGCCATAAGTAGGTCCTTGAACACAAGGAGGTGTTTTACAAGAACAGCTTTTTGCCCTTGTTGACAAAACATACTGGCATTCTGTCTTTGGTTTTAGTGTTTTAAGACAGGGTGGAGATATGCAACCCCTCCTGGAGGAAATGGGCTTTCTTGCTTTGTCTCTGGTGAAACAGTGGTTCTGATCTAATCTCATGCTTCAGGGCTGATCTGCAACTTGCCTTTTGCTTGCGGGTTATGAATTCTTTTTTACCCTCTCTGGTGAGATAGGATTTTGTAGAAAGATGGGACGGAGACCCTCCAGCACCTCCTTACATGCACAGGGCCCCACATTATCACCAGGTTGGGGGTAAGAAAACCTTTCTAAGATTAAATTGGCAGGTTCACAAATTTCCTTCACTTATTGTGAAACATAAGGAGACACATTAGTTTCTGGGATCGTGTCTCACCCAAGCAATGTTTTGCTGGCACCAGGGTCTGGCCCTTAGTCTTCCTAGTCTTTTGTGGGTCAGACAGTCAGACATGCTCAGCACAGATATCTTCCCAGCTGGAGTCTTTGGGTTTGCTAGCTGTTCTTATTTAGGAAATGCTGATTTAACCCTCTCGGGAATTAGCATTACTCAGGGCAGTGCTGCTTTGAAGTGGTTACCAGCCTAGTTAGAAGTAAGTGCTGGGTGTGGTATGTGTCTGCAAGGCAATAGTGTCATTGTGTTTCCTGGGGACTAAACCTGTAATAAGTGGAGTTTCCCTTGTTGCAGGGGGCAGGTGTGAGGCAGCTGCTCTTTTGGGTAGCCAAGTGAGAAGAAGAGTTTGGAGAACGTGGTAAAATACTGCCTTCTTTTATGGCCACTTCAAACTTATTGATTGGCACAATGCTAGAGGGACCTCTGCAACTCAGTAGGAGACAACACAGTTGAGTGATTTGAGGAGAAGTTTTCTGTTATTATTTAGTACTGAATCATACTTGCAAAACTGTCTCTGGTTCCTGTTTGTAAGTGGTCTGCAATGATGCTCACCTGTATCTCCAGACTCTACAAGGGTCCTGTGATGTTAGGTAAACATTTCACATGTGATGCTGAAAAGTGCACCGATGGGTAGTGCATAGAGATATGCATAACTCCATGGATCAGGGTTTGTTCTGGGAACATAGAAATATTCCTGATTTCTTATTTCTCAACCTTGCCTAAGCAGTACTGTATTTGGTAAAAGAGCTGCCACTAGAGGTAGATCTCCAGCTCATCCCTGTTGCAAAATACCATGCTGGTAATATCTAAGAGATGCTCTGAGGCTGTTCTGGAGGGGGTGCTTAGTCATTTTTTTGAGTGCAAAGTTGGTGGCTGGGCATTTGTGTTGGCAGCAATGCTGTAACACCTTGCCTTTTGGCATTGGTTACGTAAGGATCTAAAAATGCTGGAGTGATTCACCTCACTGTCTGAACAGAGCTGTTTGAACAAGAAAAATGCAGTGAGTTTCCCCAGCGATGGGCACAGAGGAATCCCAGGAGCACCCCCTTGGTGGCTGCTTCTGTTAAAGACCTATTTGCTTTGCATGGGACTCCTCTTTCTTCTTCTTCCCCACTGCAATTTGTCAAATGATGTTAGACCACCTCCAAAACTTATCAGTTGTGCCACTGAATCCTCCGGCAATCAGGCTGGGTCTTTACTGGGGGACATCCCAAGCCCTCTCTTGTCTCTAGAAAACCTGCATCCCATCTCCCTTTGTTTTATTTGCTCCTTTTCCATTTTCCTGTTCTCTTTCTAAGGAAAGCTTCAACTCAGAAGCCTCTGCAGTTAAGGGAGGCTGGATGCAGGTTATTTTCCTTCATTGCTGTGTGCACAATCTCTTACTAGAGCCGCTTGTGGACACCATGGTGCTTAACTCTTCTGACCTCCACTCAACCTAGAACTCCACCAGATCCAAGATTGATCTCTACCAAAGAGGGGAATTTGTACTTCCTGTAACTTCTGTGGACAGTACCTACTTCTCCTTATGCCACTGCATAAGCTTTGTACCACTATCTCAAAAAAGAGTGTAATTTTCTCATAAATGATGAAGACTCATAAGAGTATTAACAGCGTATTCGCCTTAAAGTTTTCAGCCTCTTGTACTTCACAAACCTGAACTGCAGAGCTGCCATCTTCACAGCCAGAAATAAGTTAAGGAGCAGGATTGGTCCCTGCTCCTGCTTCTTCCTTTCTGAGCGCACTTTGTTGCTGAGTGCATAGGTGCCCATTCCGACAAAATGGGTAGGGAGAGAGCTCACCTCACACACCATGGAGCCAGGAGGTGGAAAAACTTCTGTGTTTCAGGTGGCTTGAAATGAGTGTGACACTGCAGATGAGAAGCCTCAGCTCCAGAGGGAGCTCCAAAATCTACCTGGTTTGATAGAGACAAATATCCATAGTCCTTCTCAGCATCTCCGTGCTGGAGAGGAGACAGCCAGTTGCCCACTCTTTGTGTCATTCCTTCTTGGCTGGTATCGCAACACAGGGAGGTCCCAGTCCCAGTCCCAGTCCCAATCCCTAGATGTTCTCCTCCATTGAGTCTGTGACAACGGTGCCTAATGCAGTACATGGATTTCTGCTCCTGGGAGCAACATCTCCTTCTCAGTTAATGACCTCTGTGTGTGGAAGGGCTACAGAATTAGTCCTGGATAGAGGGACCCCAACAGAGATTTTAGTCTGCTGATTCCAAGCTTGATTTTCTTAGTGACCCTTAGAAGTAGTCAGTCAAACCTGGAGTAAAAGTCATGTTAAAAGTGCAGGCATGGAACACAGGGTGACACTCACCATTTCTGGACACAGGGTCATTGAATCTAGGATGCAGGTGGCTTATACAAGATCTCAAATATTCCTTACATCTGTTGAAACCACAAAATTTCAAGGTATTTGGACATTAGTCAGTTCAGCTATGTGCCTACACAGCACAACATAAGGTTCAGCTTTCACAACGCTTAACTGACCAATGTCCAAATACCTTGAAATTTGGGTTGTAGGACTGGGAATTATTTTTACCTTGTTGGGAAGAAAGTAGAAGCACTGTCTACGCTGTAGAGACATGGATTACTCTCAAGGAAAACATAAAAACCCCGCTCTATCCACTCTACTGAAGTGCTGGTTACAGATTAAAGAGAGAAGGAGGTAGCTTGGGGGAAAGGTCAGGCATTGTGGATTAAAAAAAAAAAGAAAAAAAAAAGAAAAACACAAAGCAAAACATCTAAGAAAAAAAAGCAAAACATCTAAGATGAAAAGTTGGAAAATTTCCCGAGAGTGGAGACACTTGAATTGCCTCAGAACAAAGGCTGTTGACTTTCCTCATAAGGAGAGAAAGTCTTGTTTCTAAAAACCTAGAACATTGCTAAATGATTGTTTTCTTCTTTATTGATTTATTGGAAGTCTAAAAGAGCTAAAATAGACACTTTGGAGTGAAGCAAACGCTTACTTCAAGCAAAATGAATGCATAAAAGTTCCAGTTATTTCAACCATTTTAAAGTATTTTGATTCTGTAATATATGCACTAGTCTGCACTACAAAAAGAGTTTGAAACTGGAGTAATGAAATACTTTTTTATTCATGTTTTGAGACCTCTTGCTTCCCATTTCTGTGTAAACAATTTTTGAGGTAAGGATGAAGTCAGAATTGCCGCTCAGAGAGCAGGTCACTGGGCTTATGGCCACCTGATGATGTAATGGGAAGTCCTGACACAGAGGTCATTGGGTAAAGCCTGCTTGCTCCTGTACAGGACATGAGAGGAGTGCGTCAAACCACTGCCTCTGGATTTTAAAACTCTGGCTCCATTAGTAAATCTCAAATTTAAACATAGCATGCAAATAAAGGAGAGGCATGAATAATTGTTCAAGCCCTGAATAATAACTTAAAACTACTGTCTGAGGATGGATGCTCAGGTCACTCAGAGTCCTTAGAAAGGTGATCATTTAAGGAGACCGTTGAAGGCAATTCAGAACACGGTTCACAAGGTTGATCCTGTGAGCACTTTTGGACAAGGCTGATGCACTTGGAGGGAGGAACAGCAACTGGACCTGGAGAAGGGATGTGATGGAGACTTCTAGTACCAGGGGGATAGTCATGACTGGGAAGGTAGAGCAGGATTTCATTTGGGCAGATCCTGAAGATGCACATGGATATTGCATGTTTCGGAGCGGACAAAGGGTGACAGAAGAGAAGCTAACCCTATTGCCATGTAGACAGGCATCTAATGTAGAGAGAAGGTTTCTGAATTCTCTGGGTGAGGGGAAGCTTTTGGTCAAAGAGAAATGTACAAAGGAGGGCCAGGCTTTGTTGAAGGCAAAAGCAGCACCTGATCAACAGGCTCTGGTCTTTGCTTAAGTAATTCAAGGAGTTCCGTATAAATCACTCTAAATCATTATGCACTAACACAAACCCTAATCTCCTTTATGCCCTCAAAATGTAAGGTAAAAAAAAAAAAAAAAAAAAAAATAGGCAGGCAGCGCTTTCACTCTGCCATGGCTCACTTTTCCCCTTGTTTTTGATCGCATGCCCATCAAATCCACAAGAAAATGCATTCCTGCATCCACAGTATCTGCACATCACTTGTCCCACCGAAACCATAATAAATGTGAACAAAAGCTTAGGACCTGTTCCAGTGATTCATTAGCTGTCTAGAGTCACAGTAATAAATCATTGGACAGTGACCAAAACTTTTTTCCTAGAACAACTGTAGAATCACAGCACAAGCAATACTAGAACAGCTCTCTGCAAATGCCAGCTGTCTAACCCAGTGCATGTGGGATGGAAAGCGGGGCTCATGGTACAGGTCTCCAGTGATTAAAATGAGCAGAGGTGCCTTCTTCATGCAAAGGCATGTCTGCAGGGAATTGATAGCAGCAGGAAGGGGATGAGGAGATCTCTCCCATACCAGGAATGCGGTAACCTCAGTATACTCAATACTTTGACTTTATGCATAACTTTTTGGTCCAAAGGACCTCACAGCTTTTTGTCCTGAGCTCTTGATCATTTTCAGGAGGGATTGCGCTCACAGCTCTGTGCTCTGTACCTCACTTGTACATGGAGGAAAGCCTATGCCCAGCTAAAACTGCAGGAGGTTTTAAGAGACTGAGTGATCAGTAGGTGGAATTGGCCCGGATGTGCAGTTAATGCAGAGGCAACTGCAGAAGGACTCTTTAATGACTGCCTTGAATCAAATTTCCTTTGCACCCAGAAATTTGTCTACCTTTGTGACTCGCACAGTGCTGCCAGCTCCACTTCTTCAGCAAGTGCTTACAAGCTCTTTGGGTCAGGAACCTGGTGTCTTTTTCAGTATGAATCCAAAGGTTTCTGCCCTGGCTCCCATTCCCCATTCCCCCATCCCTTATTAAAACACAGGAAAGGGAGCGGGTGTGAAGGTGTGGAAAAAAAAAAAGGAAAGAATATAGCTAGGAAAGGAGACTCCTCTTTAGTCTGCCCAGAAACAATCCCACAGGATGCCTTGCACAAAGCCAACTACTGCTGCTCGCTCTTGGGCAGTCCTGCCAAAATGGTATCTATGTAGACTTAGCTTACTATGTGTCTGTCCTTGGTCCTCTCCCGGACTCTCTTCCACTCCATTTATCTTGTGATTTACTGCATTTGAAGCTTCAGATGGAGCAGCCATCAAGGTCAAGCAGGAAGTGTCATTTGACGACTTCCTTGTGGACAGATGCTAGCAGCACCAGCAGACAGCACTGGTCTGGGTGCTCCCCACCAGCAGCTGGCACATTTCTGCAGTCTCAAGTCTGGCTGACCATTTATGTTGAGCTTAAAGCACAGCTAACTTCACAAACGACAATGAAAATCATTCTTGGCCAAGCAGCAGGGTTGCAATTGGAGCACCTGTGCATGCCCAGGAGTTGCTGCGAGGGTATCACAACCTTCCTTTTGCTCCCTGGAGGTCCTGGGAACCCAGTGAGCACACGTACCCCACACACCGTGATCTGCTCCTTTCAGGGTGGATGAGGAAGACTGTTGTGTTGGTCAGCTTGTCTCCATCCCACCCTGCCTGACCACCTGGGCTGTGCTCAGGGCTGTCTTTGTCCTGGGACCTGCCCTGTGCACCTGGAGACAGTTCTCCTGGGCTTCATCTGCCCCTTTCCAGAAACTCTCAAGCAGTTGTCTTTATGTGTCTTACAGCTGAGTCCACCTCAAATTTGGGAAATTTAGTATCTCAAAAGTTCTGTGGTTTAAAGTTTACAATGTTAATATTTTTCTTTCCCTTTTCTATGTTTTCTGTAATATAATATCTTATTGTTTTTTTGTTGGAATTAACATTAAAATGTTTTATCAACTGATCTGAATTCTTTTATTCCTGGCGACAGTGTCCCATGGGCTACAGAGAGCAGTGCTGCTTTCTGTACACAGGTTTGTACACGACCTCTCTTCTTGCTTACAGTGCACCCAGATTTGTGCCACCATTCCCAGTGGGTCAGCTGGGAGACAAATGGTATGGAACCATGAAACCCCAAATTACTGTTCTGAAAAAGAAAAATTATTTTGGTGGTTAAGAGTGGTGAGAGGAACAGTAAACAACAGTGCGAGTGTGCACCAGGACTCAGCAGCATACTGCTTTACCATCACAAGACACAATATATTTGCACATTTAAGCAAGCTGTACAATTTTGGAGCCTTTACAAGCTCCACAGAAACCTGCCAGAACTGCTCCAGAGAACTGCCAGAAGAACAGGAGCTCCCAACAGTGGTGAAAATGGCTCAAGGACATGATAGCAAGGACATCCCTCCATGAATGTGCTGACTGCCCTTCCATGGCACAACATCACCTCTGTCTTGGTCTATGCAGTTCCATTAATTTAGCGTTAATGCTACTCTTTTATATGCTGATATTCTTCCATGGTCAGGGTATAAAGTAAACCATTAACCAAAAGACCCCTAAATAATTGATAAAATAAAGGATGACTGTTATATTATTCAAACACATGCTTTTATTTTTAAGCTTCCTATGTTGGCTCTATATGTGGACATAATTTACGTTTTGGGTGAATGCCATTGTGCACTTACCTCATGAGTCTGACACCGTCCTAGGCGGCATCGTGTATGATCTTGAAAAGAAAGTGAACAATGAAAGATTTGCAGATCACACAGAATTATTTAGGTCAGTCAAGACCTTGGAAGAATGGGAAAAACTCCAGGTGGGCCTGCCAAAGGCAGGTGAATGAGTAGATTGGTGTTGGATGAAACGTAAGATGGATAACCAGCACCATTTGGAGGAATAACTTGAGCTTTTTACGTATATGGCTGGGCAAGGAAAAGCCACATGTGGTCAGTTACAAGACACCTCAACTGAAAGCTTGGTGGTAACAGAAAAGAAAGAACGAATGTGATGGCGGGCTGTATAAAAAATGAGGCAGAAAAATTATACTGAAAATATGCTAATATTATTTGGATAAATCAATGCTGCTCTCTCACTGGCAATATGCTGTGCAGTTTGTCACCTTATTTAAGGAAGAAGAAAAAAAATAGTGATTTCAGAGACAAGCAATAAGTGACCTGAAGAAATTTCTGTAAGAGGAAATGTTGAAAAGCCCCTTCCCTACCTCTCTCTGATATGTGCCACAGCCCCCATTTATCTTTTTCCTTTGCCTGCAAGTCATTTTGTTCTCCTTCTGCTTTCCATTACTTTGATTAAGCACTTTTGGGGGCTCTGATGTATGAAAGACTATATGTGAAGTGCACTGGACCAGTATTGCCCCTTCAGTTCCTGCTTTGCCTTAATTGTACTCTTAGCCCTTTGTTTGGGTATCCACTTATTTCATTTATCAGGATGTTGGAAAGCAGCCTTTTCTTTGAAAATTTTTTTCAGCTAATTTTAGTTTGTTTTATTGCATGCACAATGTCCAAGAAAGTGATTAATAACGCTACATTGCCTTCATGGCTTGCTAAAAAGCTTTGGCTGAAACTTTTTTTTGGACAAAATAATGAGTCTTTGAGTTTATGAAGCCTTTCCCAGAAGTAGTAGCTTTCTTCAAAAGTTTTTTTTTTTTTTTTTTTTTTTTTAATTCAAAGACAAAATGTCTGAAAACAACAAGTTTTCTTTTAATTTGGAAATACGGTTATTTTGATACCTTAAAGAAATTGTAACTTGGCCTTTTTGTGTCTCTGGTGTCTCCTGTGTAAGATTCCACAGACAGGTTTTTGCATCCCATAAAATTAAAAATCATCACTGACTGTTTAATCCAAGCCATTTGCAGCTCCCTCCAGCTGATGCAGCCATGCAAAGACAGGTCTTTAGCAATCGCTGCATCCTGTGTCACTGTGAATGGATTCCACGTGCTGCAAGTGCTGTAGTAACCATCCTCTTCCATCACCTTCGCAATGAATTTTCCTTACCTCCAGGGTAGTTTCCAAGTGGCTCTAATGAACTCTTTAAAAGCATTCCAGCACGGCTCAATTCCTCATTTAGCTGTACCGTTTAAAGACTATGAAGAACTTTAAGGATTCACGATGTTTTAAGTCCAAGAAGATAAAAATCAACCAGCCCCGAGCATAATGGACCACAAGACCTCATCTTGTAAACCCTGTCTCCAGAGCCGCAGCCTGTGGCTGAATGGCTGTCGGGTCTCTATTCAGTTGTCCATCTGAGCTGTCTTAGGGCAGGTGAACACCTGCAGAGTGTTGGAGAATCTGAGATGGGTCAGAGCTCTGCCTGGCTGGAGCAGCAGCTCATAGCCAGATGTGGCTGTGCCGTGTATCTCAAGTGGTAGAAGACATTCTGTGTGGTGACTGAAATGGGCTTTGAAGTGGGATCCAGGTTGCACATTAAAATACGAGGGCCTCCATGTGAACTGGGCGTCTCTGCTCCCACCACAGCCAGTGGAGAGCAGACCAGTACAGATGGTGGAAGCTGGAGAGCAATCCCATTCATGTCATGCAGGGATCTACTGAGGGTATGCTGAGCCCCTTTTTAGGTTTTCACTGATTGCTCAGATATTCAGTGACTGGAATGGGAACCAAGATCCTCACATATAGATAACAATTAATCTGTACCTGAATCTCCTTCTAAGTGAAATAGAACTTACCATATCTCTGGGACATTTGATCAGGTACCTGTTAGATCTAATGCAGCTTTTCTCCTACATTGCAGTGCATATGTCCCATTTTCTTTCTTTGATTGTTCATATACTTAGCTGGAGGGTAATGTTGTCCTCTCTGCGGTGAATAACATATATGATAGTGGGAGAAAAATGTCCAGTTCCAACTTGATTAGTAAACTTTCTACTCAAAAGTGTTCTACATTTGCTCCTGATGAATTCATTTGTCACTGCAATGATAAGTCTTTTCACCATTTCCCATCACTGAGTGGCCCAAGGTCATGGTGGGTCAGTAGTGGAAACAGCAGTCTTGACATATACATGAATTGATACCTTTTTCCATTAAATCTCGGGGGCTCTGAAAACAGGTTATAAGATTTGGGATCAAACTCAAAAAAAACCCAGTTATTTATGTTGCTAGTTCCCCGGTGAAAACCACTGTAAGGGAATGGAGAATGAGGCTGGTATGTGACGGGCAGAGCAGAGATCTGTATTTATTTACCTGTCACTTAATCTCAGAGGTCAGATCACTCCCTGTTGGTGTTTCAGTTTGCCTTTCTGTATAAATGCAAAGGATGATGATAGTGAGAAAAACAATTGCATCATAAATACTGATCTAGAGTCAAGCACAGTGAAAACAGGGGCGAAGTTCATTTATTATTTCCCCTAAGGGCAATTTTGATCTTCAGTGATGTTCATTGCCTAGGATCTTGAGATGACCTCTCCTGGTCCTGGTTTCAGTGCTGCCTACCCTCAACTTTTTGGTCCTGTGGAAGGACTACAGCTGTGCCTGTAGGAGGGCTACAGACCCACCGTGAACGCTGACTGAGACCTGCCTGTTGCCTATGGGATATGTTGCAGCTGGTTGCTGGCTCAAGGAATGCAAAGTATGTCTGATGCTGTGCCCCGAACTCAACCTGCCCTGGGGTTTGTTTCCTTCCCACTTGCCCCAGCTCTGGCCTTTTCAGTTCTTTACACCGGCATGGAGGGGATGGAGTGGACAGATCTGCACACAACTCTTGTGGGCAAGAGGAAAGCCACTCAGGAAAAAATTACTGAAAAATGCAGAGGTCCTTCAGAAGGCACCAGCTCCACAAACCCATCCTGGCTTCAGCTGCTCTCCGTTATATTGTAACAAGAGCATACTGAGACCCATGCAACCCAGAACCTCGTCTCTGGCAGCAGCCAGCATCAGACTTCAAAGAAAGGCCCAAGAACCACTTGGAAGAGGATGACCTGCTCCCCTTGTCCCCATATCCATATGAGTGGTCCAAACATCCGAACCTGACAGCAGGTTTTGGCCTTGCATGAGCTAACAGGCGAAGTTCCTTCAGCAGCAGCCCCTACCCCAAAAGGAGGAATCTGCAGTCAATCCAAAAATATTTTCTGCCAGCACTGTTTGTCCTCTGCCAGCAGGCGAGGAGTCTCTGTGTCCCTGGCTCAACAGGCTCTGTACAAGTCATGGTCAAGCCTTGTTGTGAAGGCGACCTGCATGTCCCTTCTGATGAAGGGAGGCTGTAATGCCACCCTAGCACGTCACACCCCAGCCTCTCACAATCTGGTGCTTACCTGCCTTGCAAAGTGTCTTTCTACTAACTTCATCAAACCTGGAATGTGACAAACCCAAGTCTGGCCCTGGCTTTGCAGCTTGGCCCAGCACAGTCCACAGCTTCGGGCTGCTCCAAACTGGTGTCAGGCCCCAGGGGTCGCAGGGAACATGCTGCTTGGATGCGTTGTCTCAGAAAAGGTAACGCTAATCCAGATTTCATAGCTTCACCTAGACTTGCCTTTAATACCAGACATGCTTAAGGGTGAAAACAAGTTTATTCTGTCAAAACAAGAGTTTAAATTCCTAATTATGAAGTTTGAAAGAAGATTACAAAAGGAAAAATAAAATACAATTCTAGATCACACTAAACAACAGGATCCCTTCTCACTCCTGGTATCTTTCACCTGAAATCTCTTGGCCGTGTTGTAGCTGTAAAGTGTGCACATGGCAGAGTGGCTTTGGCTTTCGGACAGGGATTGAGAGATGTGGGTCTAGATTTGAGGGTGGCTGACAGCAAAAGCTACAGGGATTGTTCTAAAAAAATGGCAGTTTGTGTGACAGGTTGGCACGTTAATGCGAAATTTCAGCAGGAGCACTCGAGAGGCCAGAGGGGGAATAAGTGAAACTGGTGAAATCCAAATTTGTACAGTGGTGCTGGGAGGAAGGAGGGTAAACAAGAGAAACCTGAAGTCACAGCCAACACAGTGACATCAAAGGCAGTGAGAGTCCACAAGTCTGGAGCGGAGGCAGGGAGAACAACAGCTCATTTGGGAAGGGCAGGCGAGGGAGACAGAAGCACTCTTTTGAAGAGTAATAGCCCATAGGCTTGTTCAAAACCCAATGAAAGTTAGACAGGTTTCTATAATGTGTTTGGATGGAAATAAGAGACAAATAACAAAAGTATGGTCATAGGAGCCAGTCTGCAGGAGCACAAGTTAATGAGGAGTTTGGGGGTGTCTGAGCAGCTAACAGAAGGAAGAAACTGCCTTAGAGACAAAGGGCAAAAATCCCGGTGCAGAAGGAAGACAAAATCAATAAGATTATCATTATGGAGACCTTTAAACAAATCCAAAAGTCAAAAAACATTAAGAGACATAAATCATTACCAAGGATTGAGTGTAAAGCACCATAGTGATAATGTCAGAAACCCTTCGACCAAGGTGGAGTATGGTCAGCAAGAGGCAAGTGGTCATCTTCCTTGTTTGGCGCGATAGCATATCTAGAGAAAAGAAAATTTTGTTAGGCTTCAGCATTCAATTCCTTCTGTGCTTCTGCCTTCATGAAAGTCCTGCCAACATAATTAATTGTAAGAGCGATCGGATGGGCAGATCAGAATGGGGAAAGAAGAAGCTTGAGAATATCTGGGAAAATGGATGACTCAGGGCACTGAGATGTTGTGAGGTTTAGCACAGAGTGCAGCAGGAACTAGTTCATGGCAATCCCTGATACCAGTTCTCTTCAAGCAGTGACGGAGGATGCTTAAGGTCCAAGAGGAATGAAAAACGGCAGACACAGAAGTACTACCTTTAAAAGCAGGAAAGGAGGACCTTGAGAGCTGCACATGAGAATAATTTAACTTGTGCAGCAGAAGGATAGAAGAACAAATTATTAAATAATCAGTTTAAAGGTGCCAAGAGGATAATAAGGTGATAAAGAAAAACGGACATGGATTTATGGAGAATAAATCTTGCCTAACTACTTTCATGTATTTCTTCCATTTAGTGGATATGGGAAAAGCAGTAAGTAAAATAAATCTTTGGCAAAGCCTTTGGGAGTTTTCTTTGACAGGAACAGCAGTTTGATAACCATTGTCCAGCACATAGATCTTGTTATGGAGAAGGCAGTGATGAACAGTTTTTCATCTCTCCTTGGGAAAGAAAAATAGAAATCTGATTAATTTACAACAAAGAGGATTTAGTTTAGATGCTAGGACAAAACATCCTAGCTAAAAAGGATGTGGAGTACCAGGAGAAGCCACACAGGGAAGCTCTGGAGCCTCCATCCTGAGAAGATTCAACAAATATCTAATGGTGCTGGTCTTGGAACTCCTCAGGCAACACCTTTGTGGGGAGCAGTCTGTGGGACTCCTTGGCATCTCTTCCCACCTTCTCCTTTTCATCCAAAGGCAAATGGCATTGTGCCACATGGTAAGGCCTTGCAGGTGGTATTTCAGGTGTCACTTTTGACCTCTACAGTTCTCTGTCTGGCAGTGGCTCTGCTGTAGCTAGGACATACAGCTTGTGTATGCTCTGCAGCTTGTTTGAAGAGCATACAGACACTTCTTATTCTGGTTACAAACATTTATTGCCTCCTTACTGTCTTTACTGGGCTGCTACTCTGGTTCCTGAAAGCCTGTCTCCCGGGTGTGCTCTCCTGAGCTGGGTTCTGAGTATTTGATCTAGGTGAACTCTTAAGAGGTTTAAGAGGTGACTGTTGAGGCTTGTGAGTGGGACAGCAGACTGGAGATGATCTATCACATAGAATCATAGAATCATAGAATGGTTTGGGTTAGAAGGGACCTTAAAGATCATCTAGTTCCAACCCCCCTGCCCTGGGCAGGGACACCTCCCACCAGACCAGGTTGCTCCAAGCCCCGTCCAACCTGGCCTTGAATCCCTCCAGGGATGGGGCAGCCACAGCTTCTCTGGGCAACCTGGGCCAGGGGCTCACCCCCCTCACAGCAAAGAATTTCCGCCTAATATCTAATCTAAATCTCCCCTCTTTCAGTTTAAAACTGTTGCCTCTTGTCCTATCATTACACTCCCTGATCAAGAGTCCCTCCCCAGCTTTCCTGTAAGCCCCCTTTAGGTACTGGAAGGCCGCTATAAGGTCTCCCTGGGGCCTTCTCTTCTCCAGGGTGAACAACCCCAACTCTCTCAGCCTGTCCTCACAGCAGAGGGGCTCCAGCCCTTTGATCATCTTCGTGGCCTCCTCTGGCCCCACTCCAACAGCTCCGTGTCCTTCTTGTGCTGAGGGCTCCAGAGCTGGACATAGGACTCCAGGTGGGGTCTCACCAGAGCAGAGCAGAGGGGCAGAATCACCTCCCTTGACCTGATGGCCATACTTCTTTTGATGCAGCCCAGGATGCAGTTGGCTTTGTGGGCTGCAAGTGCCCATTGCTGGCACATGTCGAGGTTCTCATCCACCAGCATCCCCAAATCCTTCTCCTCAGGGCTGCTCTCCTTCCATTCTCTGCCCAACCTGTATTTGTGCCTGGGGTTGCCATGACCCAGGTGCAGGACCTTGCACTTGGCCTGGTTGAACTTCATGAGGTTCTCACGGGCCCACCTCTCCAGCTCATCCAGGTCCCTCTGGATGGCATCCCTTATATATACCTCGTAATGGACATGGAAAGGGTAGAAATGCTGGAACGTGGCAGGGGACAATCTCATTTTGGCAATCACACAAGAGCCATATCTGCCAAGGTCTGTGTTAATGATGTAGGCAGTCCTGGAGCAACAGCTGACACAGGTACATCCTCCAGTGTCACATATGAATTTATGACCTCCACTTTTGTTCAGAACATCTAAAAGATGATTACAACTGTTGCTTGGCCAATATGACATTTTCCATTGATGCTATATCTGTTCCTGCTAACATTGTTCCAAGAAGGACTAACCATGACCCTGGGTCACCATGGGCTGACTTGTATAGAAACAGAGAACAAAAAGATGTACCCCAGAAGCCCTGGAGCGGCCTTGTGGCTTGGCTATGCTCCTCTCTCTGCTGGGAGATAAAATCTGGAGATGCCAGACCACACTGGGTGAGCATATTGCTGTGGAGGTCTGTGTAGGCAGGAACAGACAGGGAAACCAAGGGTCAGGCTGCTCTTGCCTCGTTTTCCATGTTTTCACACAAATGCAACATGCTCCCATAGTCTTTCCACAGTAGCCCGCACGAATATAGCTGGCAAACCACAGTCAAACTCCGTGGGAAAATAACCTCCTGTGACCATATTTCGTGCTCTTCCAGTGATGGAGTTACTTTTGTGTAGATGTATGTGTTCAGGAGTTACAGGTGATCAGGGCAACTGAGGGGACCTATTGTCTCAGCTGTTAGGAGCTTGTTCTGAGTTATCCCTCAGGGGAGCCTGACGCTTTGGAAAGACTCCCGGTGAGGCTCTTCAGGTCCCAGAGAGTCTGTCACCATGTGCTCAGGTCACCCTACTGTCATCCATTGCCAGACTGTATAAATGAGCCCAAAATCTCCTTTCTGAGTAAAGGGGAGGGCAGGCAGGAGACTTCATGTGCTGGCAGTTTGCAGGCATAGGCGTGCTGTAGCTGGCAGATGAGTTACCATCCGTGCCACTCCGCGCAGCCTCCCCAGCCATTATAAAGCCCTCCCATGGGGACTGCCAGACACAGGCTGGGTGCTCGAACACAGCAGATTTCACTGGGCATAAATACTCCACTTGCCTCCATATTTAATTTTCCCTAGAGCAGAAAACAGACCATTCAAGCAGTTTGTATTTTTATATGTGAAATGGACAGTATCAAGCTGAGCTGTTTGGACAATAATTCTTGCAAGATCTGTATGAAAATATTCTGACTGACTCAGCTGTCATTGCCTGGGCGTTTGCAGATACTCAATATGATTGTCATATATTGCAAGACCAGCTCTCACCACCATGTATTGAACTGTCTAGCAAAAGAGATTAATTCTCTGTGTGCTGCATATTTAAATACCTAGTGGCAGTAATACCATTGGAGAGCAGCCATTTCAAGCTAATTCCAATGAGGTTTGCTGTAGAGGACATGCACCCGGTGCACTCTCTCCCCAGGAGACTTCATTGTCTTGCATGTTTGTTCCTTCCCTTTGAAGCAAATCTTGAAGGCTGGAGGTTCTACTTCACTCCTGAAAGGCGTGTGTGGTGTGTCTGTATTTTCCTAGTCTACTGGTTTGGCCTAGTGAAAGACTGGACCTCCCTTCACCACTTTTTTTTTCAGACAGAGAGAGATGCTCTTTCTTCCATAAATGCCAACCTTTTTATGTGCCTCAGTCCAGCCCTCACCATTGGACTTACATTTAAAGGTCACCTGGTCATATCTTTATTAAAGAGCTTTGCAGGCATCTGGACATGGCCAAAGAAGACGTCGGGTACCTACCCATTGACAAAAACGCTTTGTTGAATATAACTGCTGTGGCTCTATGTCTGTGCTGATCAGTGTCCAGCCCAGTCCCAGCAAGAAACGGGTCACGGAGGTGAACTGCTTGCTCTGAGAGATAGTGATTTTTCATAATTATTTTTACAATGTCTTGGTCCTGGCTGTGAAAGGAGAGGCAATTACGGGACGAGCATGCACTACAGAGACGAAAGCATCTTCCCAATCCTGGAAATAAAGCCAAGCTTTTCTTCTAAAGGACTCTAAGAAGATCGCACTTAACTCCTGCTTTGTCCATGCCTTGTCTTCCTCTAGTCATCTTTTATCTTGTTTCAGCAAGGCTGTGGAGCTTAATTATTTTAGGTTCTATTGAAATTGTTACAGGGATGCCAAGGAAAGAGTAGGAAAAGCTTTCACTTGGGTTTCAGTGTTAAAATATTCTTGTTCCATGTCTTTCCAGAATGCCAATAACAAGAATTTCTAGCATCTTCCTGAATAATTCTGGAAGCCCTACGCAATTATATAATATTTTGCATGAATATTTTATAAAAGACTGCTTAATCGCCATTTGGCACCCATGACACAGGAGGTGTGGTCATCGGCCGAAATCCTCCCAGCAGAGACTGAGCTGACCCCTCTGAACTCAAGCATTGTGTTGAAATGTCGTCTCTTTTACCAATCAACTGCAGGCCGGGGAACACAATCAGCTTCATCCCTGCTCCAGCTCAACCCTACTCTGGAAAGTGTAAACCAGCATCCCCAGGGAAAGCTGCTGCTTCCAAATGCACGTTCCCAGTCTGAGGGCAGGATGGATCTCTAAAGAGGCAGGAGACTCCTAAAGCTATCAACTTCTTTGACCCTGAACTCTTTCAGGCACATCTCAGTCCCCACTTGCTTGTGATGGACTTCCCCGGTCACCAGGATGGCGGTCGGGAAGACGGAGGGGCTTGATGTGTGCAGCTGCGCTGCCCGGTCATGGACACCCCGCTGGATGCAGGAGTCCTCTTCTCTTTCCCACGTGACACTCAGTCTGCGCTTTTCCATCAAATCCTCTGTTTCTACATAAAATATCCTTAAAAAACTTTAAGACTACAAGCTATTTCTGTGGTTATCAACTGCAGGCTGGGGAACACAATCAGCTTCACCCCTGCTCCAGCTCAGCCCTACTCTGGAAAGTGTAAACCAGCATCTCCAGCAGAATTTGCTCCATTTGCAAATGCACATTTCCACTCTGAGGGCAGGATGGATCTCTAAAGAGGCAGGAGACTCCTAAAGCTATCAGCTTCTTTGACCCTGAACTCTTTCAGGCACATCTTAGTCACCACTTGTTTGCAATGGACTTCCCTGGCTACTGGGACAGTGGTGGGGAAGGTGGCAGGGCTGGACGTGCACAGCTGTGCACATCATTATGGGCGACCAACACCTGGTCCTGGAAACCCTGCTGGGTGCAGGTGTCCTCTTCTCTTTCCTACGTGACACACAGTCTGCACTTTTCCATCAGATCCTCCGTTTCTACATACGACATCCTTAAAAAACGTTAAGAGTACAAGCTACTTCCGTGGTTGGCAGCAAACACAAAGAATTGTTCCCTATATCTATTGGCTACTTAAAAACAGGAAATGTTCTTTCCTTAGCGCTGCTTTCTAGTAGGGGCGATTTGTACTGAGCGCTGTGCCTGTTCTCCTTGCTAAGGCAAATTTTTGTCACGGCACACGCTGTCTCATTTGCATGAAGTATACAGCATGTCTCGAGGTAAATGATGTAAACAGAAAGGGTAAGTACAGTATGGAGATCAGTGGGGTGTTTTATCTCAGCTGCTGGAAACAACTGAGATCAGTCACTGCAAAACACAAGCAGTGAGTTGGGTATAATATTTTTAAGTTTCGGTGCCAGAAAGCATTCCTCAGTTTGGAGCTTTATCTTTGGTGAAAAGGCAGAAGAAACACTCTCTGGGGTCTCTTAACTTTCTTTTGCTGCTGACTTTTGCCTTCCACCTCTAGACACGTCTGCACATATGGATTATTATTTTCTCTTTGATCACATGCAGCTGTATGTGTGTGTCTGAGTCTTGTAATGCAGAAGATTTAAAAAAGAGGACTTGCGGGGATAGTGCTGATTTGGAAGCCAGTCAAGGGGGGGCATTTCATCCACAGGCAATAGCTTTTCTGGAAGCAGTAGGAGAGGAATCAATGCATAAAGTTTCTTGTTTTCTTAATCGTGCTCCTATTCTATCTTTCCTAGGAGATTTATGAGCCTCCAAATGTTGGACAAACACCAATAATAGTTACATATTTTTAGCCTCTGAATGCTTTGCTTTGCCTGGCTTCATATGGAAAGACAAGTCCAGACAAGGTGGTCCTCCAGAAAATGGTTTATTGGGACAGCATTCTGGCCTGCAGCCATGGCACCTTGGGCAGTGATCTTATCAGACCTCCTAAACAGAGCAGGGTTGGGCCTGTTTGTTACTTCAGTGGAAGACCTCCGAGGAGAACCTGCGTGTTGCAAGACGTGGTATCAATTGTTCTCTGGGCGATGCTTTCCCTGGAGAGGAATGAACCCATACTGCGGGCTACTGTGCTGCTGAAATGGCACCAATTCAGTGAGATGCAAAGCCCAGCTGAACTGAGGATGAAAAGCAGAAAGAATAAACAAAATCAGATCTGTATTCTCTGTGGTATTCAAGGAAGTTAGGGAGGAACTGGCCATTGATTTCCAAGGAGATCTGGGTAGCTAAATAGTCCAGGTTCCTTTGGGAATCCCAGTCCAGCTGTGTGTCTTTGAAGTATACAGTTGATTTGGCAGAGATATTAGCAAGGCTCTGCTTGTTTCTTATTTTAGCCAGCTTTGATATGTGGGCTGAACTTTACCTTAACTTACAGCCTCCTGGAAGTGCTCTCATTCCATTTTCTATTAAGTACTGACTTGTCTGGCAGGTTTGATGCGATTTCAGATAACCTTCAGCTGAAAACAACCACATCCATAATGATGACACTTTTGGCCTTGACATGACTGTACCTTTGGACTTGATTAAGGTGCTTAAACATAGACTTCTAGTGACCTTTGAGACACCTTAGGGTATCTGAGACATCTGCATAGAGTGGCAGATACGCCAGGTCTACAGAAGACCTGTTCTCTTCTTAGCTGGCAGCTCACGGATGGGTGGGCTGCCCCTACCCTCTTGAGTGGGGCTAGATTCCCGTGTGTACGTTACTGGACTGAACTGCCCATGTCAGTAGTTTTTAGGGCCAGAGTGGACTAACATGTCTTCAGGATGAGATTCCACTCTTAGTTAAGGCAATTAAATGTAGCTGTCCACATCTAAGATGCTATAGCTCAGCTAGGGGTCTAAGGTCTGATTACAGACAATGGAGAGCTAGTCGGGCAGTTGAGTCCAGAGTGATGTAGACACCAGGTGATCAGCTGGATTGCTCCTTAGGGTCCATTGACCAAGGACTCAACTTATTCTTACACATAGATGGCTAGTGACATACCAAATTACCTGTTTATCCCATCCAGTCTGCAGCTCTCACTGTAAAAAAGCAGAGTTACCCAAGGCTCCTATGACATATTTGCTCCTTGTGGATGTTTGGGATAGCTTAAGGTGTGTCATATTACAGTTGATGTCTATGTAGAGGAAAGTGAAGAGCACTGCACATGGCCACTGACTTTAATGTAAGCTTAGAGCTACAGTGCACATGGATTCACTGGATTTTGGATGTCTTAATTGCAGACTGTATCCCACCCCTTTCTGGCCTTTTGAATAACCTAGAACAGACACCTTTTCTCGTGAATACTGCATTAGATTTTATAAATTTTGGAGTGAGAAAATGTCGTTATAATTTTGGTGCTATTCACAACAGGCTGTTCTATTGCTACAACAAAAACTATTACTGGTAATGCTTCTGACCATCCCTTAGGTGAAACAGTAGACAAAGAAACTAGAAGGAAATGAAACTTGTTAGAATGATGTCTAATGTAAATGGTCCTATAAGACAGAGGCGCTGCGACTGTTATTTCTTACTCTTTTTTTCCTATTTTGAATGTAAAGATTTGGGGGTAAGGGCTCTTCTTACCATGTGCACGCACAGATTTCATTAGCTTGATATGGTCTCACTTGTTATGTTGTATGACTAACAAATACTAATCTTTACTGTGTGTTTTCCAGCTCACTACATAAAAGACTCAATTGTTGGTTCTTTCTGTGTCTTCCCTTAGGAGACTATTGCATATTCTGTTTGCTCTCATTTGATGTATAATTCTGGCTGATTATTCTTGATGGTGTTGCGTGTCTAATTACTAGTATCATAACTTGTTTTCTAGCATCATAACATTTTTTCTATTTGTGTCTTTGCGTCTGATAACAAGCCATTAGCACCCTAAGAAATGATACTCTCATTAAAGTAGTGGGACAGAGAAGAACTTTTTTGCTAGCTGGTGGTAACAGTTGATTTTTTTTTTTCTTCACTCTAAATCTCATTGTTGTTAACTGACATCTTTCCTTCAGCTTCAGTGAGCTTTGCATTGGGCATAAATCCAAGACCATCAAAAATATTTAGGGATGTAAGTCTTGATTGGGGCTTATTTACAGACCTGGCCCTAGCCTCTTAAGTGCAAGTTATGGGGGAAAAAAAAACATGACACAGAAAAATATGGAAAATTCTAAGACATTCTTCAGTGTCCTGTTACTGGGCTCCCTCTACTTGGGAATTATCTGTTTGGGGCTTCTTCCTAAGTTTATTGCAGCATCCTCCTGAAAACTGGGATAGTTAGGAATAAAGGTGGATCTGAATCTTAAGGTAGCATCTGTCATACAGAAAGCGTGCTTTTTTTCAGCCTGTTATCTTTAGCCTGAACACCTTGTATTTTATATGCTTCTGCAGATGATAGGGTTTCGTTCTGTTGATCCCATCAGAAATCAATGCTCGTGAGTCTGTGGTGAGAGTAACCAGACTGGGGTAAAGAAGTTTTCTTGAAGGGGAATTTGCTCAAAGCATATTTGCAGTGGATCTGAAATTATTTTCCCATTCAGAAAGCGTTCAACTAACAAGTTTGATAAAATAATGGCAAGGCATTGATAAAAAGTTAATAGATTAACAAATAGATTGTGGTACTAAGGTAAACAGTAACAATGTTTTGTTGGTGCCAACCATCTCAAGCCCCTGGTGCTCAACCTTACCCCCATTCTTGGGGGTGGATTAGTGAGACCTAGAGTCTACGGTGAGTTTTTCCAGGTCACCAAATGAAACAATAGAAAAACTGAGCCTGGAAACACCCCAATCTCACTGTACCGAGTCTTTCCAGCTTGCGTTGTTCACCTCTCTCCAGAAACTGATAGATGTTCGTGTATCTGTTATGAGAAGGAATTGGTAATGTGTACCAAAGTCTGCCACTGGGGCAATTCTGTTTATTTATAAGGCAGAGGAATACCACTTTTTTTCCTAGAAGGCATTTGGAACAAATGCTGTCTATGCCTGCCTTTCCAGTGAATTTCAGTTATCAAAGAGTTCTCCTGCTCCTACTTCTCTTCAAGGCCATCTCTCAGAATACATCTCTTTTCTGCTTATGTTTCTGCTGGTTTTGAGGCTTCTCTTTGCATGGAGTTGACTAGACAAATAATTTACTAGCCCCTGCATTTGCCACCATCTTGCACAAATGCTTAGTGCTGCTCAGATCCCACCATGCAGTCAGTTGTTTTGGATGACTTTCTCTACATCTCCTTGGACTGATCCCCATGAGAAGAGGGGTTGATAAGGTCACTGATTTAACTTGATCTTTGATCGATGATAATGGAGTCATCTTCTGGCATAACAGGGTGTAAATATGAAAATAAATGAGTTAATTTTCTGTGGAGTCTAAGCTATGATCACTATTGTTCAAGCCTCTTCCATCAGGACTCCTCTTTAGAGACATTGAGGTAATGCTAGACCTTAAAGACAGGTAAGAAATATCCTCTGGAAGTTCAGAAGGAGTGAGAGTAAGATACTCTAGGCTGTGAGGGTATTCTTTATGTCTTTATATCAAGACAGATATGAGCATCTTTTGTGTTGTCCTTAAAATAACCCTTTATCAGGAAGATGTAGCTAGAATAATCATCATGAAAAATAGGGCTACCTGGGACAGAAATGCGCATTTTATCCTGCATATTTTGAAGGGATATTTATCTGCTTTATTGCAAGGTCACAGGAAAGTTCAGAACATTTTCCTTATAAAGCAGAAAACCTTGTTGAAAGCAATTTGGTAATCTTCATTTAAGTCTCAACAGAGCCCACTTGTATCACTTTTCTGGCCACTCTCCTTTCTTACAAACACTTCAGCCCTTTCTTGGTCCAAAGTGTTCTGTCTGGGTAAAACCATCTCCAAGTGTGTGTCCTGAACTCTTGGTAATCTGGCTATAAACTCTTGGGAAGTTTTGGTCACCAATGAATGACGTAATCACTGTGGAGGCATCACCTGGCTTTTATCATCTCTGTGGTCCTTTTATTGTAGGTCTCATCCTTTGTTGATGCCCACAGCTATCCTCTTCAGCCTTATTCTGCTGTTCCATGAAGAATTAGATTTTAATAAGACTCCTAATAAACAAAAGAGTATGACCCAGGAATGGGATAGCCTTTTTTTTTTTTTTTTTTTTCCCCAAACACATCTTCAGAATTTGGCATTTTCCAGAGCTGAGAACACCATTTACACAAAGTCCTTTGAGCCGTGTTCTTTGACTCATTCTTGGCTTTTTTTTTTGTGCTGGAGAAGAAGTCCCCCGCTGCTGTCCCAAGAACTGCTGAACTCTACCCTCCTAGAGCAGACACAGAGAGCGCTACAGGGCGGCAATGAAGATGCTGACTGTGAACATAGAATGAACAGCTGATGGAGAATAAGCTGTGACAATGTCATTGGCGTGGAAGTGGTGTCAGAAAAAGGTGTAATAGAAATGTTCAGCGATGTCCTATTTGGGACCCTCTGATAAAGTCATAGATTCTTTTAATAGTGAGACAGAGAGAGGTGACGCAGCATCTGTCCAAAGAGTACGGTTTAACTGAAAAGGAAAGTTTCCTATCTTATCTGGGATTAGACTAAGGAATTTACATATCCCCAGGCTCTGGAGTGCACTCCCATCCTGTACCTTGCTCTGCTAGTGGTGCTATAAACAGGGACGTGAGTTTCATTTTGCTGGCGTTCAGACATGGAGGGCTTTCTGTAGGAACACAAGGCATGAGAGGGAGACACTTTGCAGCAGTGGTTTGAGTGTAATGATCTAGCTTGTTCTAAGTACAGTCTAAAACCCACAGAATCTGACTGAGAGGGGTGGGAGCTAGCTTTAGGGATGACCAGAAAGATCCTCAGCAGAAGGTCTGGTAGGGAGAGGTTGAGCCAGACCCAGGAGTCAGGCTCCATGGGGTCCCCAGCCTTCCTGCAGTTCCCGTCCTTCCTGAAAATCTGACTGCTGCAAGGTGATGTCTCTGCTGGGTGTCACTGGGGTTAAGGATGGAGGGGGAAGGTGCACACTGTGAATGGAGCAGCTCTCCGCTTTTTAGGTATGGTGTCTCACTGCCACAGCTGAGTGGTCAGGGTCGCACCCAGGCCTCCTTCTCCTTGGTTCTTCTTTCATTCTCCCATTTCCTTTCCCCTGGAGGAGGCAGATAATAAAGTAGGGATATTTCCCATGGGACAGGAATTTTAGGAGCTTTACCACAGCTGGGGCGTGGAGCAGGGAGCTCAGTATTGGGATGTCCTGGAATCTTACCCCTTTTATTTCTTTTCTTGAGTGACAGTCCACATATAAAAAGTAAACATGCTGCCAGGCTTGGGATAGTTTCTTTTGGAGTCTTTCTTTCTACTGAGGCTTTGAACTAGCTAGCTAGGGAAGAAGTGTGCAAGTAAAGAGGTGATAATTAGCGGAGGTAGGCAGGCAGTGACAAAGCTGAACGGATGGATGCATTTGCAGGATGCAGAAGGCAAGCAAAACATTAGGGAATTGCAGCTTCACAAGATCAAAAATATGCTGATAGGAAAGCTGGTTAGTACTTCTAAAAAGCCATGGTTAGGAAATTAATGAATTACTGAAGGTTTAACTGGGTCAGTGGGGGGAAGTAGGCCTGATAAGGAACTCCTCGTACAGGAGTGTTTTGATGTTTGGATGCATCTGTTTATTTTCATCAGCAATATAGATAAGATAACTTCAGGCTGTATTGTAAAGCAGGTTAAAACAGTTTAGTAAACAGAGTTATTTGTATGCATGAACATACTTGCATAGAAACATACATATGGTAACACATATATTAGCATATACTTCAATTCAGGAGATTTTTCAATCATGATTACAGTCTCTCTCATTAGAGAGGTCTTTTATCACTGAAAGCCAAATTTTCCAGACAAATCACTGTAATTATACCTGTGAGATAAAATAGTATTTTTTTAGCCAAAGCAGGTCCCTTGACCTCTGCCTCACAACTTTGAGGGAGTCCAGCCAACTTGCTGAGGCAGCCAGAATGCTAAAAAGGAATTGGATAGGAAACCAAATTACTCATCTCTGAGGGCTGGATGGGCTCTGTTCACGTAACAAATCCCAGGATCAGCACAGATGCAGCTCTGGGCTGCAACCCTGTGTGGGAGAGAGAAGCGAGCCAAAGCTGCAGTGAGAATGCCCTGCCCAGGGACAGCAACTGGAGCGGGGAGAAGATCCCACAACGCACCCAGGCACACGCCCGCCACATGGTTGTATCTAGGCAGGGTGTGAAAATGGGACAGAGACTGAATGTGGAGAAACAGAAATGGGTCCACATGGATCCAAACAGAGAAACAGATCCTCAACTGCTCTGTAGAGAGTGATCAGGGTTCAGATGAGACTGGAGAATATGTCCTCAATCTGTCCTGGAGAAGGAGGGTGTGGGTTTCCATAGTGGCAGACTAGCTTCCCACACAAAGACAACAGGCTACAATAGCTAAATGAACAAATTTATTATCTGTGAGACTCTCCCGCATGGTAAAACCCTTCTTTGTTCATCGGTATCCAAGAGCCAAGTAAAAAGGTCAATGCACTGTGCCAAGGAGCACTCCGGTGCTTCACTGCTGATCGTCTGGAGTTCTGTGGCTGCAGATGGAACAATATACCCAAGCTCGGGATTTTTGACCATCTGTCTCCTACTGATGGTACCCCCACCCTCTTCCACACTGCACCAGACAGTGCACACATCCTACCCTGGATCCCCTCCCCAGCCCACAGGCACAGCATGGTGCCCCGTCCAGGGGATGCTGCACCGCCTGCTCGATCTCCCCTCCTGCCTCGCCTGGCCTTTCTCAGGGCTGAGCCACTGTTGAGCCACCTCCACTGTCAAAGCCATGGGAGGAGGAGCTGGGGTGATCCTCGCAGAAGTCAATATAACAGCGTCAACTGTCATGGTCCCAGTTTTTTCCCATGCACATGCATGAATTCCTGAGAGGAATGTGTTTGCTTGGTGCCTGTAAGAGCAGAGGAAAATGGCAGATTTACATGTGATCTGAGCAAAACCAGAAGCAGAAGTTCCCTGTACGACCAGTCATGGGGAAGTGGGTGAGTCCAAGGATATTCATAGCATCAAAGTCAAATACCACCCCTGCCCCAAGTCAGTGCATTAGCTGAACTAGGGGAGATTCCAGGCTCTGTAGAGACAATCATTAATATGTACAAATGTGGGCATTTCCCCTAGTTTTTCTGCAGACTGAAGACTTGTCAACCTCTGGAATCTTTCTGACTGCACTTCTCAGGATACACCTGGTCCTCTTGTTTTCCTGTGTCAGGTAACCAAGAATAAATCACTTGTGGCTTTTGAAGAGCTGTGCCTGAAATCCAAGGTGAGTTCGGAATTGAAATCCACGGCAAAATGAGGAAGAGGCAAATCTACATTAACAGAAGTTGTGGGCACAATCTTGAACGTGTCATTTCTAATTTATGTGGAGGACTGGTGAGGTCCCCCTTGCTTTCCAAAGCTGCTGCATGGCTGGTTGTAAGCTTATCTGAAGTTCTGCATGTTTGTATCTTTACTTACTAATTGACTTCAGCACTGATGGTCTAATCTTAGCCCTTTTTTTTTCCTTTACACATTTCACTGACACCTTCTCCTGAAAATCTTTTCCATCTAATTTTCTCTGAAAGAAGGAGAATTAGTTAGCACAGAGCCCTTGATCTTGCAGGTACTCTTGAGGGTAAGAGAGACAGGTACTTACTAGTAGACCCCGACCTGACAGTAGGTCATGAACTAGGGGGTCTTAAAAGAAGAGCACTTAACATTTGCCCCCACCCTTGCATGTTGAGCTGTCAGCACTGTGTCCCCAGCGTAAATGGGAAGGGAGCTCTAGGTGTAGGTCTTCATGTACAGGGTGAAAGACAAAAGTCACTCCAAGTGTGGAAGAGTGCACGTGATGGGAGTGTAGATTGTGAATGGGACACGTAATCGCGGGCTCGTACCAAGAGGTAGCACACCTCCTCCGGATCACGCCGGCTCTTACGGAGGTGGGGACTGATGGCCGCACTGCCCTGCACTCTCTGACCTTCTGTGTTTTCCTACTGGCTTGCAGCAGCCAGGTACGTTACAGGTGTTTGGGTGAGTTTTCTAGATCACTGCTTCGCAGTCCACGCTTCGCTGCAGGCATTGTAGGTCTGTTTGCGTGTTGCCCTAATAATAGCTTCTTCCCAGGGTCTGGGCTGGGTGTGGGAGCACTGCCCTGTGCTCACTTACCAGTGTGTCTTGTAGGTTGCTGAGTACATTTCAAGGTGTACGGGGCTGCTTTTTTCTCCAGCTTGCTTTCCTTGCAAAGTAAACTTCATCTGAGAGCACCGTTAGCCTCGTGCCTCAAAGCAAAAGGAAAATGACAACTATCACCAAAAGATACAGCTCGCTCCTTGGCAAAGTGTGAAGGCCAACAACACTGTCAGTGCCAGGAAGTTTAAGGAACACACGTATTTCCCTGGACATGGCATTCAGGTACCGGGGGGAGCGTGTTCCTGCCCCTTCCACACTGACAGAACATCTTGTTCCTTCTTCCCCATTTTACACAAAAGTAAATTGAGGACTGAGTTTTGCTCAGTGTCACCCCTCTGCTGCACTAGAGGTGGGCTGAGGATTTTCTTCCCTGAGCCTCGTGCCCTGGACTCTAATAGTTAATGCTCTGCAGTACTTTCAAAGGTTTCCTTTATTTCCTGCCTGACAGACAGGGGGGAGGAACTTGGTCTGCCACCGAAGGAGAAAGATGTTTTCCTACAGTGCTCACATCCAGCTCCATCCACACCCTCTGCTCAGAAAGACAATTGTTTCCAGGAGAAGTACAAAAACACATCATTCACATGAAAATAAGGAAAATAAGGAAAATTGTTTTCCCGTTTCTCTCCGCCAGCAGAAGTCAGTGAAGAAACTGTTGTCTTGAGCTCCAGCAGAGAAGCCTGAAATGAGGCTTGGCACCAGGAGAGATTTCCATGGGGGGGTCATTCTTTAGCATCACTGCAGAGTGTGTTGGTCAGCACAACACGCCCATTGCCACAGCGCTGAGCCCAGGAGAACTCTCCCTTGAGGCAGGTGAAAGGAAGGCTCAATTTTCCCTAGCTTTCCCACAGCATGTCAGGAAGAAGGTTGGAGTGGATGGGTCTCCTGGCTGCGTGCCTGTCACCTTCGGCTGCCCCAGAGCCGAGACAACAGGAGGTCATGTACCCACAGTCACAGCACTCAATCAAAACTGCAGCCCACCTTTCTCCTGCTACTTTCAAACTGGAGCCTCTGAAGTAGGTGCCACATTTCTTGTCCAGAACTTGCCGACCTGTTATGATTTTCCTCATGGCAGAGGGCAGCCTGCTGTCCACTAACAGTCTTTCCTAAGGATTTCCCTCACATCTGTCCTGCAATTCCTAGGAATTGATGAGAGCTAAAAGTATTTTGTGGACAAAATACTAGAAGGAGACACAGCTCTAAAGGGTGCTGGTCCTTAGTAGTTCTGGGCTGCAGCAGAGAATGATAAGTTGTACAAGATTCAGGTGCTAACCATTCTTCCCCAGTTAGATGTTTTCCCTCCAGTGCTTGTTGCCTTTACTGCTAACTAAAACTTACCTTTAAGAGCTCACCCAGATTTCTCCATTGGTCATCACCTAGGAAGGCAGCCAAGTGTGAACATCAGACTCCTGTTGGAGTAAAGGCTGGCTCACCCGCCATCACCTCATCCAGGCTGAGAGTCATGGAGAGGGTGCAGTGCTTCCCTCTCCCAGCAGGAGCTCTGCCACTATGGTGGTGCCTCCTGAAGCACATCTCCAGGGGCTTGCAGTACAGGGAGTCTATACCCTACCAAGCTAACCCTGAGCCTCGCCAGCAACTAGCACTAGTCAGACCCCAGGCACAGACAGCTCTGTGCAAGCCCTCTGCAGTGGTCAGTCCCTGTGGTGTGTGAAGACAGTCAGAAGGATGCATAGGCAACACATGTATCAGCATCTTCCATGGGAGGGCAAGTGGGAAAGGAGGGCTCCAGGGACTTTCCAATTTTGCAAGTTTGGGTGGAATCTGGTTCTTAAACTTCATGAAACCAGATGTGTGATAATGCCTGGGGGCAGACACTGCAAATTCCTGGGATCAGGGTTTTGGGAAGCAGCGGTGTAATGCAACCAGATGCTGCATGCCACGGGCCTTTTGGCCAGCTGCCTCGGACAATGCGGCAAGAAACATGTCCATCCCTGCCAGAGGACGTAAGCCCTGTGTGCTCGTGCTTTGTACACATGACCCAGGAGCAACATTCACACTGTCAGACTATCAATCAGGAGCCCTTTTTTAAAAAAGAAAAATAAAACAATAGCTTTGTGTTTTCTTTGGAGTTTCTAACCACGTAGTACAGTTAGCAGCAGCACAAACTGTGGCTGGCAGCAAGTGCTGCCTGCTCACCCTCCTCTCCCTCCCCAGCAACAGTCTGAGTCATGGCTGTGGTCACAGACAGTGACACAATGCTATTGTCATCCAAAGAATGCAGTGTTTTCCTGCTCTGCAAAAATATTTTGTACAGTGCATTTTCCATGTTCTCCAGAGGAGACACTGTCCGGATTCTTGCTGTAAGTGCCCCCATGGAGCTCTGCTGACTAATACTCCCATTTCTCCTCATGTTTCCCCAAGGTCCCAGACTTATTTACACTCTGCACAAAGAACTCCGAGTCAAGGTTGGTGAAGTGGATTTCCTCAGAACAGCACATGCACTGAAGTGTGAGGAAATTGTGAATTTAATCCCTTGAGGTAAAATTCATTGAGTTCACGTCACTGGAGCCAGATCATGGTTAAGGGTCTGGTGCAGAGGAGTTGGCTTGGACATATATAGGCAATAGCATAGCAGGCAGACAATTTGGCCCCCCTACTCCAGAGATGTCCATGGGGCGACTCCTCTGCTAGTGATTCCACCGTTGCCGTTGCCTCCTGAAGTAATGAGACACACAGCTCAGACAAGAGCCACGCTGCAGGCACACTAACCCCTGCCAAAGCCTCCGTTAATCACCAGCCATGTTCCTGCCCTCTGTGCACGCCTCAGGGGACTGCAGCCTCGTAACCTCTACAGACCTGCCCTCTCTACTTAGCTTGGAAATGAAATTGCAATTACTTCCTAATACTGCAGTCCTTCTGCCTTTCTCGTGTTGCACAGCAGACAGCAAAGGACAGGGCTAGCATTTTCTGTTTCTGCCAGGTAGCTACCATGATGATTTAAAATCAAATTGCTTGGGAATATATAGGATAAATAAATCCAAATGCAAATCTCAGAATGTGGTGAGACACATTCCCCCAAATGTCTTTGCTTGATGTATATGGAGGACGGATGAAGAGGCTGCAACACGGCTGTTCACTGCGGTGAGCTCTTCAACTCTTTAATTAACACTGAGGGATGGTGCAGTGACAGTGCATGTGTAACCCTACACACTTCGTAGGTGAAAAGCGTGTAGGGCTGTGGGATGGAATGTAGCTTAGCTGTGGTGCTCCAGCACGTTTTGGGATGCAGTGCAGTTTTGGAGGGAGGAATGTGCAGAGTGGGACGTGTCAGACAAGTGCTGAAACATTTCCTCTGTGTTTCTGTACATGTAGGACAGGTGACTGTGGTCATGACATAGTGTTCGTGGTGGTTGCTCCCCATTCAGTAGATGTAAACTTACTCAATGCCTTTGTGAGAGATGTGCTTGTAAGAAATTAATTTGAAAAATTACGTAATTAATTTTTCAGAAATATGTTGGCTAGATTTTGGGTTCTCTCAACCATGCTTAAACCAGGTTAAAAGGAAGAGTCATCATTATTCGTATTATAATAGTCTACGTAAAGTGTATTTCCTCCCCAAACGGAAGATTCATGTGTAGCACGGGCAGGGTAAGCCAGGCTGGATCTGACCAGCCAGCCTGGTAAAAGCAGCTGGTGGATGCTGCTGAACTTGAGCCTTCAGTGGACGGTGAAAATCCTGCATGTTGCACACAGCCAGTTGTGAAATAGCGGATGTTTTGGAGCAGATAGGTGATGCAGAAGACTTCCTTCCTCAACTCAGAAGGCAAATAATTTGTATCCTGATTACAAATTATGAGGTTTTGTAGATTACAAGGTCAGAAGGGACCATTATAATTATATCACCTGACCTTCTCAAGTAGTGCAGTCTTGGAATGACACTTGGTGATTCCCACACTGAGCCCAACAGTCGGTGGCTGACCTACAGTGGGTTTTTTCTTAAAGACTCAGACACAGAGACTTATCTGTCACTGCCTCTGTGGCCTGTGAGGTTATTACAATATGTAACGGGTTTTTTTCTGCTCAAAATACGCAGCTCATTTCCAGTTTGTATTTTGCCTGCAAGAGCTTTGCCTAGAGAGATCGTGTCAGATTTATAATTTACTATCTATCAAGTATGCAACATTGGGATTGTGCCATGTTCCCCTGTTTCCACAACACCTCTTCCCACCACGTTACTAACAGCCTGGTGTGAAGAAAAGAGGAGACTGCTAAGGAACCCCAGGAAGGCTTGTGGACCCGGGGTATCACACTGCCACCAGTACTGTACAGGTGTCACACAGGAAGGTCATTTATGAGACAAAACCTGAGACTTTGACCTCTGTGGGATGTAAACATGTTTGAAAACTGTATCCAAATTTCTTCACTGTTTAAATACTGAAACTCTCTGGAGGCTGCAGACCACAGAGATCTGTATCAGTGCAGAGTACACCAACCCCTAATATAACTGTGATGCATCCTGCTCCATGATTGCACCGGTCTGGCTTTAGCAGTCACATTTCCTGGTTAATACAAATAACCCAGAACACATTTTGCAGACATTAATAAACCTGCTCACCACCCCAGGAGACACGCATGTGTCATTATTAATTAGGCTGTTTATCATTTATATTTTCGTAGGACCCAGAGGCCCCTGGTCAGGGATTATAGAATCATAGAATTGCCCAGGTTGGAAGAGATCTTTCAGATCATCTAGTCCAACCATTAACCTAATTCTGACAAAAAAACATCACTAAACCATATCTCTAAGCACTACGTCTACCTGCCTTTTGAATACCACCAGGGGTGGTGTCTCAACCACTTCCCTGGGCAGCCTGTTCCAATGCTTAATAACCCTTTCAATGTAAAAATTTTTCCTAATATCCAGCCTAAACCTCCCCTGGTGCAACTTGAGACTGTTTCCTCTTATCCTGTCACCTCTTCCTTGGGAGAAGAGACCAAACCCCACCTCTCTACAACCTCCTTTAAGGTAGTTATAGAGAGCAAGAGGTGCCTCAGCCTCCTTTTCTCCTGGCTGAACACCCCCAGCTCCCTCAGCCGCTCCTCACAGGACTTGTGCTCCAGACCCCTCACCAGCTCCGTTGCCCTTCTCTGTACCCGCTCCAGCACCTCAGTGTCTTTTTTGTGGTGAGGGGCCCACAACTGGACACAGCCCTCAAGGTGGGGCCTCACCAGTGCCCAGTACAGGGGGACGGCCACTGCCCCAGTCCTGCTGGCCACACTGTTCCTGACACAGGCCAGGATGCTGTTGGCCTTCTTGTCCACCTGGGCACACTGCTGGCTCATATTCAGTTGCTGTCGACCAACACCCCCAGGTCCTTTTCTGCCGGGCAGCTCTCCAGCCACTCTGCCCCCAGCCTGTAGCGTTCATGGGGTTGCAGGACCCGGCACTTGGCCTTGTTGAACCTCACACCATTGGCCTCAGCCCATCGATCCAGCCTGTCCACATCCCTCTGCAAAGCCTTTCTACCCTCAAGCAGGTTGACGCTCCCACCCAACTTGGTGTCATCTGCAAACTTACTGAGGGTGCACTCGATCCTCTCGTCCAGAGCACTGATAAAGATATTAAAGAGAACTGGCCCCAATAGCGAGCCCTGGGGAACACCACTCATGTTGTTCCAACTAGATTTAACTCCATTCACCATCACCCTCTGGTCCCAGCCCCCCAGCCAGTTTTTAACCTAGCAAAGAGTACTCCCATCCAAGCCATGGGCAGCCAGTTTCTTCAGGAGGATGCTGTGGGATGTGGGTCTCATTGCACAGTAACTCACAGCTCAAATGCTATCGTTACCCAAAGCCCCTGCAATCCAAGACAAGCAGAGACATGAGCTGCATGTAGAAACCAAAGAGGTGCCTTGCAGGGTAACAATAGGACAAATTCTCATTAATTTACTCTTCTGGAAACTGAAGCACAGAGGTAGCAAGTCTGTAGCCAGATGCTAGTGCAGAATACAGCCCCGAGACCCTGCCCCTCAGCCTCCCTGGTAGCCAAGTGCAGTGGCACTTCAGCCTTTTCTCAGTACCTTTCCTGCTTTGTATTAGAGGACTGGGGATGTGGTGTCCATTCCCAGTTTAAGACTTTTGAGGCCATTCTCTATGCCTGTAAATCTAATGCAGTTTCCTGTCTCATGGGTGTGCAGCATGTTTTACCCCACTTTGCAAGTTAGGAACTTGATTGGAAGGAGCTGGAGACCTTCCAAACACTGTTATCACATTGATATGTCACATTCATAAAGCAGCCTGTCTCGCATCCCTTGTGGTGTTCAGCATGCCAGGGCTGGGATTGGGACTAAAGGGCTCTTCCAGACTCACACGGCAGACCTGTGGCAGGGCCAGGAGCACCCACAGGTGGCCTGTGAAGATGAGTCACACCTACCATGGTCCAGGCTACAACATGAGTGTGGGGCTTCACTGCAAAAGATGCACAGGTGGTGCAGGGAAAAGTCTACTGAGCAAGGTTTTACGGCACCTCCAGAGATCTCGACTCAGGCTTTGCCTTGTCTTAGGAGGCTGCAGGTCACCCTGTGTTATCCAGGGAGGGCAGAGCACAGTGTCAGCCCCTTCCCCACTGCTGTTATCCACCTGGCACTGGCACTGTGCTAGGACAGGTTGTGTTGCAGCTCGAGGTGCTTTTGAAGCCTTGTGTACAGCCTGGGGTTGCTGCCTGTGATTTGCATGACCAGGTTTATGCAACTTCTGGCAGCGCTAGCCCTGCTGACTCAGCAATATTTCAACATGAGGACAGTCCTGGGTGGAGAGAAGAAAACAAAGCAAGCCAGCCATTCCCCAGGGCTGAGCTAGCGAAGGGTGGCCAGGAGATATGTCAGGAGATAGTGATAGGACAAGGGCAAGCGAGTCAGGCTACACGGCCAGCAGGGATAAGCGTGCATGGGGATCTGCTCCCTCCCTCCTGCCGTGCTCCAGGCTCGCCATGCTGCTGACAACCCTTACACCACCTTGGCCCTACGGTCACCGGGCTCTTGGGGTGTATCCACCCCAGGATATGCCGTTATATTTGCAAGTGTCCTCCCTTTCCCCATGCACAGCCTCGTAGGCTCAGCTTGGCAGGTCCTTCCCCGGCTGGTGCGGCGGGGGGGGGGACGTGAGCTGGCGAGCAGCACCTCTGGCACTTCTTCAATGCAGGACACAATGAGGATTAATCACAGCCTGTCAGAGAGGCTGCTGTATTTTTCCTCCATTCTTATTTGCGTGCTAGCGCCTGGAAAACAGGATGACGATGTTTTCCTGCCACGCATTCACCGAGACTAAACAAAAGAGGTTGCATTTCCAGCCCCCCCCTGCTCTCTGATAACTGTGGAGCTTTCAGGAATCAGTTGGGGAGAGCAATAATGAAGGGGTGTCAAAGATCTGCCTCTTCGTCTGGCTGCATAGGAGAGGGTGGCCACAGATCTGAGCAGAAAGCCTCCAACATCTCTGATGAGGGTGAAGGTTTTCCATCCCACTTCTGGGGAAAAACACATTGCCCAAAGAAAGCCTGCCTGGCTTGCAACAGCTGTACTAGTTTGCTCTCATTAACATTTATTACTCATAGTTTGTTGAGGTCTCATTAGTTTTAAGTCCAACCATCCTAGGTGCTGTACAATGTAGTAAAAAGAGAAATCAGGCTGTTACAGTCTAAAGAAGGAGGAAGTGTTTATTTCCAGTAGTGTAGCCATCAGCATCACCCAGGCACGAGTTTGATGCTGGATCTTTATGCCAACATCTAAAACCGGAGTTGAGCTCAACTGGGAATGAAACTCTGCCCTCGCATGCTTTAAAAGCCCAGGCCTTTCCTCTACCTGTTACAATGCCTTTCCTTCATGCCAGTCTCCATAGGATGCACTGAGTTTCTACTTTTCACCTGATGTGGGTTTCACCCTTTCATGGCTTTAAATAGCTGCTTTCTCCAACCTCAGATGAACTTCGCAGAGTAAACAATAATTGGTGCAAATGTAGCTTGTATGGAGCTTTTGGAAAGTGTTAATATGTTCCCTCAACTGGGAAAATGAATGGTGGAAATCCTAGTTCTGAACTGATTTTGGAAACCCAACCCCACGTGTACAATTTCTGCATGAGCAGTGGCTCCATGCATAGATTCGGTGGGTCTATTCCTGTCACCAGGAGCAACAAAACCAGCCAGGGGCAGAGCAGGGACCAGGGAAAAAGAGAAGAGCTGGAGAGAGAAAAGCTATGTTAGATGCCTCAGAGAGACGATCTGAGTAGCTGAGGAGGTTTTCACACGGTAAATATCTCAATTTCAACTCTGACTTCACACAGAAACATTTTCCGCTGATAGATCATCCTTCTCACCTATTCCCATAAATGGGGAACAGTTTTGTTGCCAGGCACTTTTGCTGATTTTGAGGACAAAGGCTCAACCCCCTTCCTGGCATTAAATTGGGAATACAACCCAGATTTGTCTAATTCCAGGGAAGCAATCACAGTGTGGGGCTGATTCCTGTTTTTCAGCTATGCTTTCTCCAGTCAAAAATCCCACCCCCAGAGCTGAGATGCCTTAATGAATCCAGACTGTTCACACGAAGGTTTCAGCCAGCTAATATAAGGAAATTTCCCTCTTTAAAAAAAAAAAAAAAAAAAAAAATATCTTCCTGTGAAAACTCTGAAGTAGAATTGTGGGGTATATATATTTAAAACTACTGCTTGAGAAATTGCTTTCCCCTCTGCATGGCTTGGGGAAAATGTTAAGAAAGTGTATTGCAGGGCTGCCTTTTGATGCCCTCCAACGTGTGATATGGGGACTGTGCTCGTTCCTCCAGGAGCGTGCGTTGGAGCAGAGCCAGGATGAAGAACGGGGCTCAACTCCAGCCAGGTTGTGGGTTCTGGGAGGCCAGGCTAACCCCAAACAAGTGGATTGAGTCTGCTCTGCACTACCGTTCAGTTTTCATCACTTCGTTATATCTCTGGGTTTGGCCCTGGATGTTCTGTCCCTGGGGTACTAAAATGCTGAAGAAATCCCCCTCCCCCCAATATAATCTCACTAGATTAAGGCCTGAAACCTTATTATAGTTTACAAGATAAGAGCTTATTAAACAGCGTGAAAGTAACCTTGAAAAGGGGGATTTCAAAATCTGCGGTGCAAAGTCCTGAGATTTGAATGCTGAGAAATCTGGTTGGGTTGCTTCATGTTCCTTGATGATGCTTGTCTCTATTATCCCCAGTAATTGTCATATAGGGACCTCACTGCATCAGGGACCTGATGTTACCAGGAAAAATGGGAAGGGCTGAAAGGAAATTGTTTGCATATATATTTTTCTGTGTATATGACTCAAGGAAGGAATAAACCGTATTATCTATAAAAATATCTGCGAGATCTTGAGGCAGGGCTGGTATCTCAGGAGCACTCTTCACATCCAAAAAAACCCCCAAAACCATGCATCCTACTGGATGGCACACCCTACTGGCCTACACAGCCTACTGGCACACCACAAACCACAGGTTTAGCCAGCAGCAAACCCACAGAGCACCTGTGCTGCAACCAAGGAGAAACATCCAAGAAAGTTAGAAGGGAGTTGTAGGGGGAGAAAACTCACCTGAAAACGGCAAAAAAACCAAACCAAAACAAAAAAAAAATCCCAAAATTTCTCCCTCTTTCTAACCCCCCACATTTCCCAGCAAAACTTGTAAGTTACAGATTTTAAATGTTACGAATGAATAAAAACTTGCAATACTGCCTGAGGTATGGCAAGAAAGCACGTGCTGTCATGATTAGAGCACTCGCATAGCATGCTAATTACATAACACCCTAGGAATTTGGCAGCGCTGATCTAGAAATAGGGCAAATAATCATGTTTCCCCCCCCCCCCCCACCTCCTTTCCCAATTCTCTCTGCTTCAGTTTTCCTTGATTGAAAATTTAGTTTTCAAACCCTTCCAGACAACTCTGTAACCTGGCAAAAGTGAGAAACAACTTTTATAAAAGCTTTGTCATACCTCGAGCAACTCTTTTTTTAGAAAGAAAAATCCGCACTAAACATTCAGTAGTATTTTGCTTTAGTGTTTAAGGAGCGCTTCCAAACTGTGGCAGAGACTGGTATTAGGGTTGCTTGGCCCCACTTTGCCTCTAGGCAAAGACTTGGCCCAGAATAATTGAACATTCCTATCATTGTAATAATTCAGCACTGCATAAACACGAGGACATTTGTTCTGTGTCACTCATGTTTAACAGGGAAGCAATTTTCCTAGTTGATGGAGGAAAAACGGAGACAGAAGCAACTCCAGTGCTTTCCAAGCTGCCATAAACAGACGTCAAGTCCTTCAGGCATGTTCCTGTTCACTTCCATACAATAAACCTCAACAGCTCCATGTTTTTGCATTCCCAGGTGTGGACAAAGGAAAAATCAATGGCCTTCAAACACTGACAATGTGTTTGGGCAGTGGTGAGAGTGGGACCAACACCTCCAGAGCTCTCCGGGTGTATGTGGTCATCATGTGCACCAGCTTCCTCCTTTCCTTTTGGGGTGGCAGCAAGGCTTCTCTGATGTCCAGCACTGAGTCCATGTGGGGCAGTGTCTTTTTCAAGCTCTGTGAATTGAAGAATCATCATTCGTCGGGAACTAACTATTACAGAAAGTACAATAATGCAGTTGGGGTACTTACTTACAGAAAAAGTCACTCTAATAATAACAGTATTAAAATTGCAACACACACGTTTCCCAGTTTCTGTCCTTTCTCTTGGAGTCATGCTTCAATCGCTCCTCTGGGCCTTAAAGTCAGTAGCCTCAGAGGGCGCAGAGAGTAACACCGTAGTCTTCAGCTTCCAGAGTCTTCTTTTGGGAAGAATTTGATGTTGAAGTTGCTACTTTCTTCTTTTTCTCTCCAGGATCCACTTGGAGGTATTTTATATGTTCATTAACATGCTAATAGCTAAATTTATGTGTCAGCTACTAAGGTAACATGCAATGTTTGTTTACACCCAAATTCAATGTATACAGTGACCTTCACATACGTCAGATGATACCTCCTTGTTCTCTTTGTTATCCTTAAAGCCTGTTTTCTCTGAGTGCAGATCTATATTTTTTGACTGACCGTTGGTGATTTGCTCATAGCTGTGGGGTCTCTGGTGACAGCCTGTGCCCCATCTCTTATCACCCCTTCTCTTATCATCCCATGCCTTATTATCCCACCTCTACACATCATCCCATGTCTCCACTTCTCAGGGACACTGCTCTCATACCTGGCTTGTGTGTCTCTATTTCAACTCATTGTCTGAGAGCCATACACATCTCATTATGCCTAGAATAAGCACTTGTTAATGCAGTCTGTAAAAATCCTCTGATTGTAGCACACAACGGCAACAAAAATGAAAAGCCAGTAGCCATAGACACCCAGTCAAATAGCTAAACTGACATCACAGCAAAATCTGGTGAAATAAAGGTCCAAAAGACTCAGGAAAAGTTCAGACAGAGCAATCCCGACCAGCCTCAGCCCTGAGGTCCTGCAGACTCAGTACAAAGCTTATTCCCATTGCTAGCAACGGCTATGCCGTGTTACGGGGCTACCCTGTTATGATGGGCAGCATCTCAGCGCAGGAGTATTGAGCAGAGGCAAAGAGGTGACAACAACTCAACATTTCTGCTGATGGTGGTTCAAGGAGACTGAGAGCATCCCAGTGATGGCTCAGAGAAGAGTCGCCCCATAGTGACAGGATGGTCTTTGTGGATATCCCCCAATGGGGGGCATCTGGAAGTACCAGATGCTTTCAACTGCCAGTGAAGGTGGACTGAAAGTGGAGGGTTAGACCATACAGATTCACATGAGCAAAGAGGGATGGACTGAGCATTAGGACGGAAATCACTCATTGGAATGGCTTGCAAAAGGTGTGAATTTCTGGATTCTCCATCACTGGCATTTTTTAAATAAATTTTACATTTTTTTTTCAACATAGTCTCTGCCTCACTCAGGAATTACTTCCCTAGAATCTTCAGGTCTTTATTACTCAGGAAGACAGATAAGATGCCACATCAACTCCTCCTTTACAGTCTATGAATGTCTAGAAAGAATACAATACTTCAAACCGGTGTCAAGGGTACTGCAGAGAGGAAATTGGCAGCTGCTTAGGTGCTCAGCCAGCCTTTGGTTCTGCTTATTGGCCCAGCACACGTTCTTCCTCCAGCAGGTAGCAAAAACATCTCTCATAGTGCTCATCACAAGCCAGGGGCTGGGATTTGTGGAGGGAAAGGGGATGCTCAGAGGGCAGATTGGCACTCATCAGTGTAAGGTCAAATAAGCTGCTGCAGTAAGCTGCCACAATTGCAGGAACTCCCCAGTCACCATCCCACCCACCCAACAGAGAACGGCTTCACCATGCAGCCTGGACAACTGGTGTTGTGGGGCTCCATAGTCCTTACCCTGATTCACTGGAGCTCCAGGTAAACTGAAAACAGCAATTGTTAATTAAATCTGAAGAGCATGTGTGTGCAGACCTTTAGATAAGTGGACTTCTCCATGGTCAAGCATTCCTGGAGCATTCTCTGTCAGCTTGGTAGGATTTATGTACAAGGAAGGACAAACCTTGACACCAAAATATATTAGAAAACAAAACAAAAAAAAAAATCCAAACCAACATATTTTTTGGAGAAAAATGGTTTTATTTATTGTGAAAATCACAGATTTCTTTCTCATAATCTCCCTAGTTAAAAGAAAAAAAGAAGAAACAAACATTTGCTCTGATGGGGCCTGGCGTCATTTGGCTTCCCAGAAATCTATGGTAATTTTATTGGTTATTGCTAGGAGCTCAGGTGTCACTCTTGTTCTTGGTGGAGCTGCCATGAAAATCGTTATTCCCGTGTAAATGCGTAGGCTTAGAACAGGCTTCCTGAAAGATGATTCACACTCACCGCGAAACAGAGCTCTGCGTCTCAGAGAGTTTGCTGTCTGCATCTGAGAGGCACCAAGCACAGGCAGCAAGTAGGCTGGGGATGCTGCCTTGCACTGAAACTCAGACATAAGGATTGCTCACCCTATACCAGCTTCATGACCACTGCAGATCTCTTAGTGTTACCTGAACCTCAGTCTGCTCCCAGGGTGTGAGACGTGTTCAACACAGGCAACTACTCTGTGTATCTCCAAGGCAGGGATCGTGAAGCCATCCCTTGTGTTTGGGCAGGTTTGGATCCACAGATGTTTTTCTCTGGTAGCAGAGTCCACAATATTTTTGAAGTAGGCAGGAATGCTCCTCCAAACTGCAGGAGTGAGGAGTCCATCTTGTAGCACAGGCAGATTTGGAAAGCTTTTCTCCCATGCAGACAGCACAGGGCATGTGGAGAGCATGGAAGCCCCTGGAATTACTGGTAATTAAAGGAATGCCTTCTCTGGCACAACCTCTTCTTCAGTGGGCTTTGGTTCAAGCTTGTCCATCATCTTTCCATCATCTCTGATTGAGAGCCAAGGAAAGCAAATAAGGCCCATGTTGCGTTTTGCAGAAGTCAGTCGTGTAACTGGCAGCTGGTGATAGCACTGTTTGTATCTGCATGAGAAGTTTAACCTGCCCTCAGACTCCACAAAAGCACCTTGACATGCTTGGCATCCATGTGTAAAAAATATCTAGTGTTCTTGAAGCTTGGGTTCAGACTGGCCCCCAGGAGCAGTGAGCTCATGACAAGACTTCTGGCATCCTCAGTCAGGCCATGTAGAGCTAAAAAGTAGTCAGGAGTCAAGTCTTGCACAGAACCGTTGCTCAGACACACTGTGTTCGTGCCAGTCCCCGAGACAAGCGTATGCAGATAAGCTATATCCCTAAATCTAGTTGCTTAATACATGTATTAACTCTCCACTGTATTCCCAAGTGATTTTCGTTCCGGCTACTATTTCTCTTTTGTCTGTCTATCATTAACATCACATCTGCAGAAGACTACCACACCTGCCTGCTCGGTGAGGAACTGCAAAAAGTAAAAATATCATCTCCCAGACTGACAGAGAGCAGCTCATTTTCCATTCACATGTCCTACGTGCCATGTAGGACAGAGACATATTTTTCTGTGTCTCTAGGGGATTGACCGTCAGCTTTGCTAGTGTGTGTGCAAAATTAAGGTCTCAGACCAATGCCACAGCATCCTGGCCGTGTCCAGGGTCTTTCCTGGAGTGAGCAAGCTGTTTGCTGCAGCCCTGAGTTCACTGCACTTTGTTGGAGTTTAGCTGAGTCAATATTCAGCTGCATCCGGGAAACATTGCTTTCCAAAGACTAGGTCACTCCGTTCAGAGATCTTCTTCCTGGCCACTGCACCCACATGCTGCCTGCCCCCTTGTACCTGCTTGGTGCAGTAGTCAGCATGTAATCCTCCTCTCTCCTCCATCACCCAGCTGCTTCCACCCATCCATTGTGAACTGGATGTCAATATTTAACAAAACCTGTAACAAGGTGGGATTTTTCTTGGCATCTGCTGGCCCAGCCTGTGCAGCAGGGGAGCGGGGCTGCTGTGCTGGGAAGGAGAGGTACAGGGCAGCAGCCTGGTTAAGCTCTGCCTTTGCAGCTCCCTCTCCCTGCAAGTGATCCCATTTCCCACTCATATTTGCAGACTCAGAAATAACTTCAGGGATCTGCCCTGAACACACACCTCAGGGATGGGGCCAAACATGGCTCCAGCAGAGCAGGCAAGTGATGGCAGGGAGTGCCTAATGCTGTTATAAGGAAATACTTTGTCACCTTCATCTAGTCTCATGAACGCTGTCCCTTATCACGGCAGATCCTTTATAGAGCATTGTAACTAAACACAGTGCCTTAAAACCCAGCTAGAAACATGTCCCTGCCCTGAAGAACCAACAGTCTTGTTAGCCACTTTATTAGTTAGTGCATTAATGTAAAACCAGCTGGTGAGTGGTTGCTGAGACGCACTAACAGCAAACACATCTCAGGGACTTCCAGGTAGGACCTGGCCAACAGTGTCTGAGGACACTGGAAAAGAGTATGTATGTTGGTGCCAAAGTCCCTCATGCATCAACCATCAGTCCAGAAGAGGAGGGGCAGAAGGCTCCAGGTCCCTTTGCCAGCAGCATCCAAGGACCCTCCTGTCTGGAGTGGGATGGAAAGGACTGGAGCGCAGAGGGACTGGGGTGAGTTGGGGTGAGGGAGGTTCATGGAGAAAGCTGGAGCTCAGCAAGGAGAGAGGACGTCAGCGGTGCTGAATGCTGAGGGCCTGGTCTCTTTCCTGTGTGGACCAGGAGAACTGAGGAGCTGATCCGTGCTATGGCGATAATATGGGACTCTTTACTGCTCAAAAGCACTCCAGCTACCTGGAAAGGCCAGAGATTTCACCACTCACCTTCAAGTACCCATCTGAAAAGGCACCTAGACAGATACTGGCCAGCAGTTTAATTCTCTAACACTGAGGGGCAGGAGCACCCTTGTGGCTTCAGAAAACAGTATTGCAAAGAACAATAAGTTCATGTATATACAGGTGGAGAAACTGAGGCACAGAAAACCAGCAACAACTGCCAGCAGTACCTCCACAGAGAAACCAACCGTAGTGCAGATCCCAAAAATCTTCTCTGCCACTTGCGCCTTTGCTTCTGCTGGCCGTGTCTGGTGAGAAGGAAGGCTGAGCTTGTTCTGAAGCCCAAGCCCTTTGCACTACTTCCCCAAATGGCAAGCTGAGAGAGAGCAAAACTTGCAGCATTCATCAAAACTGCCCATTTAAATACATGGGAGAGGTTGCGATTGCTATCTGGGCACGCTCGTCAGGTGAAGGCATCTCAAGACAGATACCGCAGGAGGCTTCCTGGTAAATTGCAGCATCGCAGAGGAGTCTGCAGCTACTTGTACTCAGCCATCATCGGAGCAAAGAACGCTCCAATTCCTGGCTGGTACCTGAGCTGATAATTGCTCAGAAAAATTAAGGGTTGGGTAATTCCACCTGAAATTAATTACCTTGCTAAGATGCCGCAGGGCAGTTACCACAAGAGGGTTTGAAGCAGATGATATAACCACTTCCCTCTTCAGGATTAAAATCAGGAAACAGGTCACAAAAGTCCACCTTTGTCACAGAGATCTTTATGGATTTCTCTTCTCTGGAAAATGTTTGGGCTTTTCAGATGTTCCTGAAACAGATATGAGTGGCAAGCATTTATGGACACTCCCATTGTGTGCCTCATCTGACACTGACAATTCAGTTCTCTTCAGCAGCTTGCTTTGCTCATTTTAACACTTTTTATTAAGGAGCCACTCACTACTCCTTGCAAAATGTTTATAAACAGACGCAGTAAATTAGAAGAGGCTCAGAATATTCACAGTGATCTTCAGTGTTCAATTAATTTAAAAGCAGTCCCTCATTCCCTTCACATGGTCTGCTTTCAGTTGCCTTCTCTCTCTCAGACTGTACAGCTGACTTTGGGCAAAATCCTTTATTTCCCCTGCATTTACCGTGCCTTTTGTAAAAATTTATCATCCTTCCTTTTTGTGTCTTGGCTACTTAGAGAAAGATTTCTCTGAGGCAATGGATGGTTTTGCCTGTGCATGTAGACTACTACCTTCCTTCACCTCGCTTATATGAAGAGTATACTTTTCCAGTAAAAGAAACCATAAAACCATTAATTCACAAAGGAATGGAGTTGGCACTCCCTGCCCAAGGCAGATAAATTATATTGGTGTCTCTGTCCCTCTTAAATACCCCCAATGAAGAAGTTTTCACCAGCCTCCCAGGTGAAATATCCCAATATGCCACTTATTCACCCATGGAAATTTTCCCTGAGTTTTCTCTTTATTACCAGCCCAATTTATATAGTCTTTCCACACATTTCATGTCTTCCAGACATCTCCCTACTTCTGTTGGTCTCCAGCTAGTCCACAGCTCTCCTGAAGTGTCATGGCCTCATGGGTACAGGACCCCTCCTGAGACCTCGCCAGGTCCCCGCCCTGGCAGGGCCTTTCAGCTTTCAACTCTGTTTCTGTTTCTATCAGTATCAGCAGGAAGTTTGCCTTTATCAGAGCTGTCTGACACCAGTACCTCACACTAGGTTTGTGATCTGCTGCAGCCTCCAGAGCCTTTTCAGTGTTACTGAAGCTGTTTAGTCCAGAATATGAGTAGGATTTCCATCTAGGCATCCCTTTGTGAGATGTAACTGTGAATCAGTCACTCTTTGGGTCTCTTCAGTTACGCGGGAGATAAAGGCATCTCAAGATGACAGCTAATCTTATCCAGGAGACATGCCTATAGTCAAGTCTCTCTCTGGAGGCACTTTGCCCTGTAGAACAGCATTCAGGGTTTTTTTGTTGTTTTTTTTTTGTTGTTGTTGTTGGTTTTTTTTTTTTTTGTTATTGGTTGTTTGGTTTGTGCTTTTTTCCCCCACATAATTTCTTGATCATTTTGAATTTTGATTTAATCTTCCGACACATTTTCAATCTCCTCCCAACTTCATGTCATCTTCAGGTTTTCGTGTTCTCTTTCTTTACTGAGGACACGTAGGAAAATGCTGAACCACTGCTTGGTAAATCCTATCATTTTGATAGTCAGCCTTTGGTGTGTAGTGACAGCAAAATGGTCTGCTAACGCAAATCTACATCATATTTCCCTGGTTTGCTTATAAAGATGTGCTCTAAGGCAGTGTGAAATCCTCACTAAAGACGGGGAATAACATCTTATAACTGTCTAATAGGCAACCTCACCTCAAACGCTCTAGCCAGTGTGATGAACCTTTGCAGCATGTGGTTCTGGATTCTCCTGTGCTTAGCAATGGATAAAATCCACAGAAAAAAACCCACTGTTTTCATAAAGTTTAAAATCAGCTGTAACCTCCCTAGGCAATACTGCAGTAGGAGACACCCTCCTCACACAAAGTTTCTCTAAGGAGGCTCCCTGTGACATTCCCTAGCCTTCCTTCTCCCTCTCTCTTCACTCACACAGAGTGGAGAATGTATCTGAAAGCAGTCAGTCCCTGGGCTACGAGGGAAAGACCACACAGTTATCAGAGGAGTGGGCAAAGTTGGTTGGACTGATGTTTGGGTGTTTCCTACAGGATCTGGAACTGGGGTCAGTTTGAACCCTAGTTGGACCTTTGAGGGGAATCTCAAGGATTGCATGCTTCGAAGAGAGCAGGTGAGACACACGGAGGACATCAGAGGAACCTCTGTCACCCACCTGACTGTGTATGCGTGTGTGCTTTTGGATTAGGAGTCTCTTTTGCATTTCAGGAAAAATCAGGAATTCGCAAGTCTAAGAAAATAATGTTTGTGGTCAAATGCTGAGCTCACTAGGAACAGACACCAGCTCTAATTGCTGTGATTCATTGGAGGTACCTGGTCCTTTCTTCAGCAAACTTCAGTTCCCTCTGGTCCTCTAGCATCCTGACTTACAGATGCACTTCAGAGAGAGCAGGAAATCTAACACCATCAAATAAACACAGCCAGGGGATGAACGCCAGCTCTTCTCCTGGGCTGCCCTTGTTTTTCTTGCTCCTGTTTTTGGTTTAACCCAGGGTTAATCACCAATGGTTCCGAATTCCGCCCATGAAGAGGGGAAAGGGAAATGAGCAGGAGGGCTTTGATTCAGCACAAGGGCACTGCATGCTGCCTTGAACCCCTTGCTGCTTCGTTAGTTGCTTTTCCATGTTGGGAGATGGAGACTGCATGAGAGACATGAGAGCTGCCAAGGCCAAGAGCTAGTGCCCTTATTCGGAGCACACAAATGCACTTTGCATTGTTCTCGTTTGCCCTCATATGAATAATAAAAGCTCTTTGACAGCATGATGACTAAAACTATTTTCTGCCATAGCTAAATCTCCATAATTTGTCTCATTTAAACCCTTAAATCCATTTAACCCTTTTCTGTCCATCTAACTATAAAGAGCATGTAGGTAGACCAGAGGTGATGGACATGGCATCAGCTCCTAAGACAGAGCTCAGATCATAGAATCATAGAATTGCCCAGGTTGGAAGGGACCTTTCAGATCATCTAGTCCAACCATCAACCTAACTCTGACATAAGTGTTGTCCTGCAGGGAGATCGTCAGCATCTGAAGCCTGAGCCAACCTCCCTGCAGAACAAAGGCATGGTTATTTTCTCTGAGAATCCTTTCAGGGCTCTTGCTTGGCCCCAACCTGCTGATTCTTCGAGGATCGATGCAGGGTGAACCCTAGCTGCTATGGGTGCTCTCCCTCATGCTGGCTCTCAAACAGCACATTCAACCTGGCACCTACAAATTTTTTGCCCTGGGTTCTGTATGAGGCTGCACAGAGAGGGTTGATGGGATGGGGCAGAGATTTTGCCGTGCTCCCAAGCTCATCCTCTTCACTCTGCTGTCTCTGGCTGCAGCAGAGTGGGCTTTGCAGGTGGTGAAGACTAGAAGGGACAAATTAGTTTCACTGGTGTAATGTGGACCATTCAACCAGAACTGAGAGGTGATTTTTGTTTTCACAATGCTGGGCTGCCTTCTCTGGTTTGGAGTTGCTCAGTCTGTCCCTGCTGTCCTCATGGTGTTGCCATGCACCTCCTTTCATCAACATGGGATGAGGGAGAAAATGCCCCAGGTGCTGGAGCTTCCTTCGCAGCCTCTCCAGGGTTCCTCCCTGACACCCCTCCCAGCCACACAGCCTCACCTGTGCCGTGCAGTGAGTCTGTCCTAAAGCTGGGCTTCAGTAGCAAACCTGACTTATCAGTCACCCTACATCTTCCTACAGCTCTTCTCTCCCGTCCCTGCTCCGCTGGTGACTCAAGCTTTTTGAAGAGGGCAGGCATGCCCCAGTGGCTGCCCAGGCTGTACCAGACGGTGGCAGTGACACTAGCACAGCTGGCCCCCATGACAGATCACCCCATAATTGAGCTGTTTCAAATATCAGTGGTTTGTGCCACTGAGAAGTGCAATGGAGCTGGTGAGGGTCTGGAGCACAAGTCCTGTGAGGAGCGACTGAGGGAACCGGGGTTGTTTAGTCTGTAGAATAGGAGGCTGAGGGGAGACCTTCTCGCTCCCTACAGATGCCTAAGAAGAGGTTGGAGTGAGAGGGGTTTGGTCTCTTCTCCCAAGTAACAAGTGATAGAACAAGAGGAAACGGCCTCAAGTTGCCCAGGGGAGGTTTATGATGGATATTAGGAAAAAATTCTTCACTGAAAGGGTTGCCAAGCATTGGAAGAGGCTGCCCAGGGAAGTGGTGGAGTCGGCATCCCTGGAGGTATTTAAAAGACGTGTAGACGTGATGCTGAAGGACACAGTTTAGTGGTGGACTTTGCAGTGCTGGGTTAATGGTTGGACTCAATGATCTTAAAGGTCTCTTCCAACCTAGATGATTCCAGGATTCTATGAAATATTTTTTTGGAGTGGAATAATCCTTCTCTAACAGGAAAAGGTCCCAGAAATCAGAGAGGTTCCTTAAAGAGGCAAGGGTTTTCCTTCTTCTACCACCTTTATGACTTCAAGTAACTCGAATTTGATCGCTGCAGGGCAATTTTGATCTAAGATTCAGGATTTTGATCTAAGATTAGGTGCCTAATGCCTCAGAAGTGGGAGCCTTTGGCTACGAGCAGCAAGTCGGGATTAACAAAGAGGTGCATTGTGGTGCATTCATTGAAAAAAAGGGGAGTTGCTGAGATGTAAGAAGTGACAAGACCATATCAAATCCTTATGTACACAGTATTCACAAGGGAAATGCAGACTCTTGGTCAGCGAAATGTCATATCTCCCTGTTCAGGTTCCTGTTCTTACCTCTGAAAAGTTACAGTCTATCAGACAAATGTCATTCACCCTGAGCAATAATGTCTTCAGGAAGGAGAGAAACATTTTTTTATAAAAAGCATTAACTGGGTTAAGTTGCTCTGGGACTTTGGAAGTCTGTCCTGGAGAAGCTTGCAGAACAAAGTTCAGAAAAAAAAAAAAAAATAAAAAGGACATAAATGCATTTTATCACCTAGGAATCATGTAATAAATAGATGTATTGCCACCTTTGCCTCCCTTGCACCCTGCCCTTCTGTCTCTTTCTACAGGATTTACAGCTTCCCACAGCTTTAACAACTCCAAAAAGTGTCCAGTTTTGCAAAACAGATTCAACTCCACATATTTCTCTAGCTTTCTACAGAATTTCTTTAGAACATTTAGACCACTATCCCAGGTAGGCAGGTGTGCAGTATAATCCATTGATCTAGACAGCAATGCTGAGTGTTTTGCTATGCAGAGTCCAGGAGCCGTGCAATTACCCAGTATGCCACGTGGCCAGTGTGTCTCTCTCTTCTGTGCTTTTGAGTTATGTTTCTTTCCTGCAGACGGAAGGTAACCTTGGTCTGGGGTAACCCCGAGAGCTGTGACAGCTCAGTGAATCACCCTGTAGGAGGTACTACACCTTGCTGTGGTAATTGCGTTTGTGCAAGAACTATCACAACCTTGAAGAACAGAAGGATATTTAAAGCCAACGGCAATAGCCTGCTTCATGCCTCACAACATGCCCTGTTGTTATGTATGAATATATAAACATGGAATGGTTCAAGATGACACCCAGAAAAGATGAGAGTGGTTGGAAAAAGAGGTGGGTGGAATTCCCTGCCTGAACGCACGCTCTGCTGAGAAATGCTGGTGTCCAGATGTTCCCAAGCCACCAGTGGAGATGGTGCCTGCGGAGAGCTACACTGGGGCCAGAAGATGTCTGACGAAGAGAACTTTTGCTCGCTTCTCTCTTTTTACCCCAAACCAGCAGTTTAAAAGAGGGAAACTGCATAAGGCCATCAGAGGTGGTGCTTCATGCCAGGATCACTGTGGACACAAGAGGGCTAACCTGAGTGAAGTCTTGCTAAGTTCATGCAAGCTGCAGTTATATGAGGGAGATTCTTCAGTCCTAAGGGAGAGACGCAGAGAGCAGCCCGGCAGACATGAATGGGAGAGGTTTTGCTGCTGTAACTAGCTGTGCGTCAGCTCCCACAGCTAGCCAGCACTACGTGGGAGACCACCAAGGGAAGCTGTGATGCTGCAGGGTGAGATGCTGCGTTCTGGCATGTTGGTCTGTGAGTCAGAACTAAGTCAATGTATTTTGGATCTGGTAAGACTGTGTCAGGTTACTGTCTCTTGAAGACCCCTGGCTATATTTCTTATACTAGGGTACCGAACTACTGTTATCCTGGTTTCCAGCAGAGGTTACTATATCTGTCTGACGATTCTGCCCCAAGGCTCCACTGGGAGCCAGGGCCAGGCTGCACTTCTGAAATGACAGCATGAAGTAGTGGAGCCGGAAAAGATGTTCTGCCTTTTGATATCAGTGGGGGATCTGGCTCCAACCTTATTTGTCTTTTCATGATTATCTGTGCCCTGTTCAGTAGCAGCTGTATTCTGGCCCAGAAGCCATCTCAATTCAGAATGAGCTAAATCAGTGACTTATGCATCAGAAACCTTGGAAATTATTCTAGAAACATTTTATTGTCATTATTGGCTAATTGTTGGAATGATTTGGGCTCCCTCATCATCTTTGCTGGGTGTCATGTTGCTTGTTGTGGCAGTTCAGAGGAATGTCCTATCACCAAGGTTGAAACTGCATCTTCTGAGTTTGTTGAGATATAGGTACCTGTGTAGCTTGGGTAGGGTTTGCAGCCACGGTTACTCCTGCTCCAGCTGTAAGCAGCCTTGCTAATACACCTATGTGACCTCCTGTAGCCACAGTGCCACCAGGTCTCACTCACAGCTTTCAATGTTAGCCAACTGGAGGAGGTAGTTCAAGTTATCTCGGATCAGCAAGGACTTGAGGTCTAAGGGGGCTGAAGACATTGACAGAGATATACTGCAGAAGAGATCAGTTACTGGAAGACACCAAAGGATTCCCCCTGTGATATTGACTCTTTTCATGATTTGTCTTGTTCGGGGCACTGGGAGTAGAGTCTGGGCCCCTTTTTTTTCCTGGAAGCTCTATGTCTCATGGCATATTGGAAAAGCAGCAAATTAACTGTAATCATGCATTGCGTGCCAAAGGGGAGTGAACTGCACTCAGTAGAGAAACGGCTTAATTGGGGTGCCCTTGGCAGAGGCAGGACTCGGTTCTGTGTATATTCTGAAAAGTAAGTATAATTAACAGTTGACTTTTAAGGATGGGAGAATTGGAGGGTCGTCTAGGACTTGAGTTCACTGCACACAAGAGAGTAAAGAGACTTGACAGAGGATAAGGGAAAAATCGACAGAGGCAGATGCTTTCATGTCTGGGAACCAGGCAGATGGGGAAGGAGACCTTGGGTTCCTCTTCATCAGCATGGGAAATGAAAAGGCAAAGCACCCTTTTGGAAAAGGGTATGCTTCTTCCCAGACAGGTAGAAGAAGCCCTAGATAGATCAGCTTTGTGCCAGCCAGCACAGGGCACCCTGGACCTGGCCTGCAGATGGGACTATAACTGCTGATTTCTCAGTGTTTCAGTAGATACGAGGACACAACACATTAACAAACCCTCCAATGGGCTGTTCTCTAAGCCACCAAGGAGCAGCACTTGCCTTACTGTGACTTGCTCTCCTATTGTTTGTTCTCATGTTTTGGTGTATGGGAAACTTATTGGAAATCTTTCCCTAGCCTACTCCAGCTATATCTATGTATGCTCAAAAGACAACTTCAAAAAAGGACCATTACCTGGAAAGCCCTAAAAGAAAATAACTCAGACAAAATAAATGTAAGAAAAGGCTCACAGAAAATTGTATTAAAAGAATTGAGCTTGATTTCTGGTGGGAAAAAACCCTGTATGTGATGATATGGGAAAGACATGACCATGATACCACTGTCCAGGGACTTTGCTGTGGTTGTGCAGGAACCCACAAGCTTTCTTGAATATTTTGAGTTTGCAGCCTTAATGTTCCTCTAATTTTCTTTAACAGCCTGGAAATCCTCCCCCAGAAGCATGTTAACTCTCCATCCAGCATTGCAAGGCTGAGGTTTCTGATCTGCTCAGGGTGAAGCATGAGAGTGGAAGAAATGGTCCAGCTGGGCAGCAACAGTTTGGGAATCACAGATGTTTGCTGAGTGAGGGCAGGTGGGTTGTGAGGAGCCTCAAATGAATTGTTCTTCATGTCTCTTTGGTTTCCACAATAGACAGTTACAACTTAGAGCGATTATTCCAGTGCAGCTTCATCAGAAACAGTTCAAGGGACAACAAGAGTTGAGAGATTTCATTTCTGTACAATTCAAGGGTGAAAGCAAAATCATTCTTGTGAACTGAACATCAGACCTTTGTGTATCATGGACAATGGAGAGGTTGTCAATCAGAAATTCCTTTCACTGTGGACATTTTACTGCCAAATTTTATTCTCTGTTCAGAACTTTCCAGGTTTTATCACAAGCCCCTTGAATGAACTTGGTAGTCCCTATTTTGGAAGTTAAACGTTGGGAAACTGAGAAAAGTGATTAAAGGTTGAAGTGGTTGGTAGCAACAACACAACACTCAAGACATAATTTGGAAAATGTCAACACTGTTGTCCAGAGAAGAGCATTCAGATTTGTTTATCACACTGCCATAAAAATAGAATGGAGGGAGAAATAAACAGAGAAGGAAGACAGAGATGGACAGAGTATGACTGCAGAAAGGTTAATGGTTTTGAGAGTACAAGAGTGGACATAGCTAGAGTTTACTTAGAGGATTAGAGGGAAAATAAAGTTTTGTTATGAAGTGTGACCTTTAAGGTCCCTCCCAACACAAACTGTTCTATAATTCTGTGATTAAGATCCCACAGTCCCTAAGGACATGGGTACCAGCATAGCAGACCATGCACTGAGGCGCAGTTGTGTAATGATTTTTATGGACCATACGCTGGCAGAAGCACTGAAGTCACCATCAATAGTGTGGAGAGTGCTCGGAGGAGACAGTGAGGAGGAGCAGTGGGATTGCTGCCAGACACCTAATGAAACCATTCTTCAGGAAGAAGAGATGGAGGGGATGGATGTGAGAGGTTGAGAGGAAGATGACATATTAGAGAGCAGCAGCTGGGAGGGAGAATATCTGGTACCAGGCAGTCTGAGATCAATTCCTTCTGCAGCAGTTCACTGAATCACTGACCGTGGCCCATTTCAAAGGGCTGGACAACTGCAGAGCTGCAGCCTGTGAAGTATCTGCAGACAGAAGAGCTGAGATAATGGCAAAAGTGACTGCCTGAGGAAATGTCACCTTCTGCTCTGGGGAAGAGCTCATCAGTGTGGGATTAGGACAGGAATATCCCTTTCCATGGCACCACTGACCACTGCCCATTAAGTTTGTGGCCTCTTGCTGTGGTCCTGGGCAGTGCCAGAAAGAAGGTGCCGGACCAGAGAGACTAATGAGCGGTCTTTAGCTCAAAGAAGTCTTGAAGTCTTGTCATCTTGAAGTACGGCACCCAAAGCAACACAGGCAGCTTGCCTCGAGAGAGACACACACAGACAGTGCTTTAATGAGCAGATGTTAGAAATCCACCCGAGGTACCTCGTGAGGAAGTACTGTCAGCTTGCAAGGCTGGAGAAGTTTAAATGGAGCTGTAAAATGAGGTCAGGCTTGATAGACACCACTGCCAGGCAAACTCACATGGAAGGGGAGAACAAGAAGGAGACCTCCTGCTTTCTTGTTCCAACCTGCGGGGACCTAAATATAGACAGTTCTGACAAGCCTGCCGCCACTCCCCGCTCTCTCAGCTGCACTTCGCAATCCCCACCGTACCCTCCCAGCACTCAAGGAGGGCAACTTGTAGGGCAGGTACTGGGAATTGCCTTAATTAATTGCATTAATTTGGAGCTAAACATCCTGAACCTGCCTTTGGTCCTTGGTGCAATTTCCCAGCAGCAGGTTTAGTGTGACACTGCAGCGGGAGGCAGGAATACCCCTGAAGAAGGGACAGTAGCTCTTTGAAAGAGACAGTGGGGCAGTGCTCTCACATTTCAGGAACAGATCTTAAAGATGTAGTGCAGGGAACAGAAAGATCTTCAGCAAGAACCCAAGGGAAAGCAATTTTTTTGCTTTGACGGATTCTTCAAAGGAAACTGGTGTGAGTCATGGCCAGAATCAGTCAATCCACAGGATACAGGGAGAGCTGAGTGACCTGCTGTTCCCATGAAAGGAGAAACTCTGCTTGAACCCTACTTGCACTTACAACAGGAGAAACTACTGGAATGTTGCAGTTGACCCGAGAGGTTGAATGGATCTGTGACTTTCAGCATAGCACTGTCTAGAGCTCTTCCTACATTAGCCAAAATGCTTTTTTATATGTGTCTATCTGTTTTAGCAGTGTGGCTTTTGGTAAAACAGCAGCAAATTCACTGCCAAATGTTGAATGCATCTTCTGTAGAGTCTGCAGGAGCCTACCATTCCCTGTATCCTTCAATGCTGCAGAGCTCTAATGCACACTGTGCTGGAAGGTACACAGATTAAAGTGCACGTTGGGAAGACAATGTTAGCCTTTACATGCTGTCTGCAGTACAAACCCCGAATCCTTATAAAGACAGGAATCTCTCTTTCCAGCCGTGTTTTTTTCCCATGGTTTGTAGAAGCAAATAAGATCATGATGTCTGCACATACCAGGTTTTGTATAAGTAGACCCTGTGATGTCTACAGTGCATGAATGCACATTTATTTAGCCCATCTGCAAACCTGTAGCAGGCTTCACAGCTAACACTGTGGATATCAAGAGTGTTATGGACCAACTTGGTCTGTGATAATGCATTTTAAAGGTTGGGGAGCCCTGAGAAGCACTGAGTGTTTCTTGGCTTGGTGGCGTGGCAAATACTGGTCACATTTGCCTCTCCTACTCTTCTTTACATGGAGCATGTGAAGAGTGAGCCTCATGCTGGTACTGTTTTTGGGGTGAAGAGCCAAGGCAAAGAAGCTGTTTGCTTGAGAGAATGAGTCTGAAAGCTTGCTAGGTACATTTGCTATTTTAACTTCTCTGTCTGGCTCTGTCAACCATTTTTACTGAGTCCCTGATTCTCATGTGTCACTTCAATGGGAGCTAGATGACAAGCAGAGAAGAACATATTATTTTGTTCCTGACCAATTTTTCAGGTGTAAGTTGAATGGAGAAGGAGCAGCTCTGCAAAGTTGGAGCGTGTCTCCCCTGACTTTAGATGTCTACACTGGAGATATTTGTGTCTGCATTAGTCACTGCACTCAGAGAATAGAAATTGGGTCTTTCAAGCCTTGATCCACCTGACCTACTTTAGGTCTCTGCTGCAGGATGTGTCATGACCTCAGTGCTCCTTTCTCTCCATTGACAGTATAGGGACTTGAGACGTAACTCAACCGAGTCTTGTGCTATAGCACACGTACTCTCAAGTCTCCATGACGTTACTGTACAATTCCATTTGAAAATACTCAGATGATATAGGTGACTTGTCCCAGCCATCCTTGAGAAGATTATTCAAGTCTCGTTTTGCTGCTTCCTGATACACCAGAGGAATGCAGGGTAGAGGCTGCCTGACAAGAACATCCCCTAGGTAAGGATGATCTGATGTATCTGATTATGTCTCTTAAGCTCATTACCCTTGGGGAGCACAATTGCGTGTTGCAAAGGCAGCTGTTCTCATAGCTTCCTTTCTTTGCATTCAGTGGATGCTTCTGTCAAATTGTCAAATTAACCCTTACTTCTTTTACAGCTAGAGCTGCTCCATAGCTCTTGAACTCTGCCCCTGAAAAACTCTTTCAGTCATTCAACTCTATCACACCCAGTCTCCATCTGCTGCTTTTTTCAATAACTGTACCTTCTGGCCAGTTGCATTATTTCCTTTTATCTGAAACTCACCATTTGCCTGAAATTGAATCAAACTTCTGCTTTGCTTTAGCTCTGCCTGAATATCTTCAGCTCTGCACAGTCCACGTGGTTCCTCTGAAAGTTGCTTCCCCACAAGGACCTTATGGCATGGAGACCTGCTTTTGCCTGTACTTATTGTAAGCCACCACAAAGACTGATTCTCTTCAGTCACCATGTAGGCAAACCAGAGACACCACCAAAGTTCCCCAAATCGTCGCTTAGGGTGGTCACATGTGGCTTGAAGCTTTGGTCAACCACTTCAGCTGGCCCACAGGAGGGTATCAAATCTAGATCCAGTGCCCCTTCATTACCATGACTCCAGGTCCCTGGCTCAGCTGACTCTAACCTTTCCGAACTTTCCACATTTGCTGGTGAGTTTGGAGTTAAAATTTACCTTCCCCCAGTCAGCTACATACCTAAGGCCTTACCTTCAGAAGTGACATCAATACATAGGAACCCAGGACTATCAGAACCAGTAGGACTTATCACATTCCAGCCTCTGAGCAAATTACAGTGCGCCAGGGGATGATAGTAGCTGTCTGTGGATATGTTCCTAGTCCGTGGCAAATGCAAGGAATGCACCTTCTTTCATGGTGGGTTAAGCCAAGTCACATTGCCTCAGATTTGCTGTGGGCTAAGAGCATACATGAACACTTTTTACAGCTCAGTGCATGCACTGCATCTTGTTAAGCCGTGGTAACTTGATCACACTTGCACAATCCCCAGGCACCATAAAATCACTCTTTTCACGCAGTGCAGATGCCGTCTGCCTGCTGTGGGCTGTATGGTTCTGTGCATTAGCCACAGATAAATCACTTCGTCTCATGCTCAATAAGGAAGGAAGAGGAATGAAATGTGTTTTGTAGAGGGAACCCAGGCTTTGGAATGTAACAAATGGAGTCCCGGAGAGAGATTAATACGGAAGAGTAAAGTGATTTCTGCATCTGTGCAGAAACTGATTATGTTAGGATTCCTGCTGAAGATGAGGTACGCTGTGTCTGGAGGAAGAAGGTGGTTGAGAAGAGCAGTACTCTTCGCCCAAGGGATGCATTCTTCCAATCACTGAGTTTTCCACCACGTGCCCACAAGAGTGCCATCGGCAGTGCTGTGGATGCCCCTTCTTGTTTCCGTGGCTTCTGCAGAGCAGGGACCTTCTCACTGCTGCTCTGATGCCTTGTGTAATGCAGGAGTCAGGCAGACAGCCCTCTTATTGCATCCCTGAAGGCACCGGGGATTTTATTCCAGCTGCTCTCTCATTGCTGGAATAAAATTGTCTCAGCCCTAGGCCAAATTCTGAGCTTCCTATTCATACTTTACTTGTCCTTACTGGAGCAAGACCTGTCTAACCCTATACAAAAAAAAGGGAGAAAACCACCCCTGTCATATCCCTATCGAAGCACAGCCAACCTGAAGGACCCACACATCAGAGACTGCCTTGATAATAAATCATAAAGGGTTAAACATAGAGGATTTGGGTTTAGGTTTTTTTTGAGCCTTTGTGTGATGCTTCAGCTTTTCCCGGAACTGCTGAAATGCTCAAGAGACTGCAAGAGATCCAACGGGGATTTGGAAAGGCTGTCTCCCAAACCCTTAGACCTTCCATAGTCAGAGAACAATAGAAAGAAGGTTCAGCATAAGAAGTCTCCTGAGATATTTCCCCACCCTGGGCAGGCTCTTCTTGGTGCCAAATTCATATACAAACACCCAATGGGCTGCAGGTAAGGTCGCAGGTGTACCCAGAAAGGGTATGTGTGTCTGGAAGTGCAGTGTGGCTGAAGGCACGGTCAGGGGCCTGGCCAGCAGGTTGGTGCTGTTCCTGCAAAGATGTGGCAGAGAAGGAAGCATAGCCAATGTAAAGCTGCTCTTTCAGAAAATGTTACGGCATCTCTTTTCCCAGGGTTGATGTTGGTTAAAATGTCCTTCAGGTCAAATCTAAATTGAATTAGCACACTCTGACTCGCCTCATGGATGCTTGCAGAGCAGTGTATGAGGTGCTGCTATTCAAACTAAGTTCTGCATCTGTAAAATTCACATTATCACTGCAACCAATAAAGCAGGATGGAATAACTAAAGCAGCACTGAGATATCACTTGGAGGGCTTGAACCATGAGGGAGCATTGCCAGCTTTCCTGACTGTCCTTAACTTCATTTGTTTTACTTCTTGTCCTGATGGCATTGAACACCTGTTTTTTGGAAATCCTGGTCCTGAGCTTTATCTTCACACAGCTATTGCCATGTCCTGATATTGCTGAAATACGCAGTTTGCTGTGGAGACCTTTTGCTGTACAGAGACACAGGCTGACCAGGACTGATACTGGACTATGGCTCCAGGAGAGGACATCTTTTGATTGGCATCTTTTGAGAAAATGGCTAAACTAATCAGGTCTCACTGGTTTGCCAGTTATGGATGTTTCATCTAATTCAGTTAAGAATTAATTTCAGGGGAAATGAGACACAGCTATTCTTGAGTAGAAAGACCACAGAAACGTAAAGAAGATGTTAATGGATGCAGAGACATCCTATGCAGCTGGAGGAACATAGCTGGGGAGCGGAGCCTTAGCAGGGCTGACAAAAAAAAAAGGCTGTTGTTTTGTTTTTATGAAGCAAATTCCTGGTTTTTGAAACTTTGATCTGGGATAAACATGCTACTAGTCCTTCTGCAGGAGGCCTTGTCATCTTGATGGATGTGGGGGAAAGACAGTGAAGAAACTAAATGGGTACATACAGATATTGCTGGTTAATAGTTTTAGTTTTTCATGAGTCTACTCAGTGCCTCTCTCCTTCTCCCTGCCCTGAAATGTCCTTGTTGGAACAATGGACTTGGTGGGGGAGAATGTCTCCTGCCAAGTGCACCCAGTGGACATCTAGCTCTCATAGGTCTCTGAGGGGAGCCTCGAGATGGCATTGTTCTGCTCTAGAGAAGAAACCTCATGAAGTGGATTGAGCTTTGGGCTTTCAGGAAACCCTAGGACAAGTGTCTGAAGTCAGAAGATTTCATCTTTCATTCAGATACTGTTCTACAACTGCTTCCAGCATTTGGTGGCACATCTGTACACCCAACCCTCTTCGCATTTGTGACGCCTATTCCAGTCCCATTCTTTAGGCACCAGATGTGAGGCAAGTAAAAGAAAAACATCAGAGCTGAGCTCCTGATTGCATAAGGGTTATGGGAGGCCTTGTTGAACCTGGCTGAGCTGTCTCAAGGCACGATTTCTACTATTTGGTTCTACAAAAGTTAAATTAAGCAAAGCCTTTGCAGACTTTGTAAATCCTTCTCTCCTGAGAACGTGGCTACTTGAACAGGCCCCTTATCCATGACCTGCATCTCTTTCTGGGTTGCTGACACAGGCAAGACTTGTTCCAAATGTTTCTGCTGGCCCCCTCTCAAGGGTTTTTAATGATGGGATTGGGGTTGTCCTGTTAGGGCTGGAGTGAAATGGATCCTTCCAGGATCCCCATTTTAGCAATCAGATTTTTCCTCTTTACACTGTTTTCCAGCAGGAAATGGAAGGAAATGGTATGAACCAGTGGAAGTCACAGTCACAGAATCACAGAATGGTTCGGGTGGGAAGGGACATTAAAGATCATCTAGTTCCAACCCCCTGCCCTGGACAGGGACACCTCCCACCAGCCCAGGCTGCTCAAAGCCTCATGCAGCCTGGTCTTGAACCCCTCCAGGGATGGGGCATTGACAGCTTCCTTGGGCAACCTGTTTCAGTGCCTCACTACCCTTACAGTAAAGAATTTTTTCCTGATATCCAATCTACATGTACCCTCTTTCAATTTGAGGCCGTTACCTGGTGTCCTATCATAACACTCCCTAATAAAGAGTCCCTCCCCATCCTTCCTGTAGGCCCCCTTTAGGTACTGGAAGGCTGCTATAATGTGCCCTGCACAGCTGCAAGGCAGTGTATTTAGCCTGGCTGCTTTTTAGGATGGACTCTTAGTCCTGGTCTATTTACAAAATTAGTCTTAAGCACTCTATAGGATCCCAATCCATTTCTCTACCTCAAAGGCTCTCTTCTGCACAATGCTTTTCTTATAAATCCCTGCTCTGCATCCAAATTCTGGCACCAATCTTTACTTCCCCCACACCTTTTTGACCCTGTCACAGCCCACAGGGAGCTAACTCACTCAGGGCTAAGTGCCATGTTCACTTTATGGAGTGTCAGGATAACTGTCCTCTAAAAGATGATTCCCAAGGGTGAATTGCCACTGACAAAACCAAAGGAAAGACATGAAAATAGCTACTTCCTATTGCACTCCTATAAACATGTGAGTTGCCCTTCAGAAGCACAGGTATCACTACTTTCCAGTTATATATCAACTGTTCGGGTGTTGCAAGGAGATAGGAGCCTCTCTCAGCACCCTTTTCTGTTCAGGGCACAGGCAGAGATGATGTCCCAGATGACGGAGTATGCAGAAGGAGGACTCAGCAGGCAGCAGGATGGTGTTTCCCACCCTAAAGTTTCTCAGGCTAGTTTACTTGTTGGCAAGTTTTGCCCCAATCAGACTTTTCTTCCTTCTTCAATGAAATTCATGTAACTAAATCCAGTGCAAGACCTTAGTGAAAAGGAAGGTGGTACTTATTTTAAGCAAAACATGATTTCACTCGCTCCCACTCTCCACCCCGCTCACCAGCGTCAAGACACCTGTCCAGGGGTTCTGGTCAGAATCACCTGCACGTCACATGAAGGGCTATTGGCTGGCAAATCTTCAGCGTCTCTTTGGTTCTTCTTGATTGACGACAATGTTTTTAGTCACGTCTTTTATACTGTTTATGAGTCAACAGATCTTACTATATAATCTTTGTCTCCAATCCTCGTGTACTTCACCCTCCTTAAATGTAAGGCAGGCTTGCTGCCCTTTGCATTTCCTTGTTTCGGGTATGTTCATGGCTAATGGGCGTCTTCTGTTGGGGTAACAGGCAGAGGAACCTCACATGCAATACGCTGCACCTTGTTGCCGTCCTCCAGTTATCAACCTGATACCATCCTTCCATCCTTCACCTGGTGACTCAGCAGCGCTGTGGTCTTTATGCAAATGACACATTCCTGGGTGTTTACCAGTCTGATTGCTGTTGATCATGCCCTTGTCTTTCAATAAATGCCATTCTTCTAACCCTTTCTCTAATGTTTCTTTTGGTGCTTCATCACAGAAATTTTAATTTATGGTCCGTTCAGAACAGTTGAAACTCTTGTGTTACAAATAGTGACGTATTCATGAAATCTTGAGGGATTTTTGATACAAGTGCAAAATGACAAACCCTACTCTGTGGCTTCCTCCCAGCAGCAGGTGAATGGTTTATTGGTCTCCTTCCTGAAACCCAAAGCTGGGTCACTAGGACTGCAAGAGAGGAAGGTCAGAGAGCCTCAGAGCTTCTCAAGTGAGCTGGTTCACCCACTGGGCAGTCGCAGAACACACGGGGGCTGCAGCAGCACCTTCCCCAAAAAGCAACCTCACCAGCCTCTGCTCGAATGGGACTGAGACTGGAAGAGGGAGGGAAGTTCTCAGTCTGCCATGCCTGTCTGCAGAGGGAGGACTCAAGCCTGTGGGGATTGAGGCAAAGCTGAAAAATGAGTGTACCTCTAGACTATCAGGTCCATTGCTTTAAATAGCACTAAATAAATACCTTCGTATCAACAGATAACATGTAGCTGGGATTGTTCTTGCATCAGCGTGCCCTACTTTGCTTGGCCTGACCTACAGTGTGTGCAGGCTTGGCACACCAGTGCCTGCTGGAATGGGAATGTGTTTTACTTCATCCTTATCTGTCTATCAGATCACTGTAGTTTTGCATAGGCATTAACATAAGGGTGCTGTCAGAGGGCCTCACCTTGAGATAACAAGGCATTAAAAGGCTGAACAGGGATGGAGAGCAAATATTGTGCAGGGTGAACATTTGCAGAGTATTGGAGCTGGGGGCGATGGTGCTGCTGTGGGCAAACTTTGCCCTAATGAATCTGAACTTGCCAAGCAGAGTGCAGGACTAACCCTGACTTGCGTGTGTCATTTGCCATCAAGATCTGGACCTGGTAAGGCGGAGAGCAACAAATGCAGGAGGAACTGCAGGTGTGAGCTCGGAAGGTTTCTTCTTGAGGCTGCCAGCTGAGTGATCACCACTTTGTGGAGCCCAATGCAAAGTCTGCATGCGACAGGCTGTGCCAAATACTCCTGAGGGGAGACATCGCCATGCAGGGAGCGCCAGGTTTCTAAGTGCTAAACACCTGACATCTCCTGCAAAAATGCCAAGCACCAGGGAGATTTCTCTCTTGACAGGTGCTGAAGTGTCTGACTGTCTCCTTGTCTTGAACGAAACATGGAGCCAAGCTGTTTTTGGAGCCTGTCTGTAGGTTCAGGTGCTGATTTCTCCAGTCATTCATGCAAAACACAAATAAAAGCATATTATGGAATGCATCATTTCTAAAGTTACTCTAAGGAGGCAGGGCATATAAAAGAAGTCTGAAGCTGAATATGTTAATCAGAATACACCGCTGGAAGGTTTGCCTGAGCCCACAGTACTGCAGGGTAACCAGTGCTTTGGTGCAAGAACTGGGGTGAAATTCAGAAGGAAGACATTAAGGAGCAGGTATTGGCTCTGGAGAGAGAGACAGACTGTCCAGTGTGGCAGCTCTGACTAATACGCATCACCAGCTTTCCAATAAGAGCAGGAAATATCCATCTGCAAGAGCTCTCCAGGGCTTGCCAGCCCAGAAATGCGTGGCAGAGACTTCGGCCACTCTTACAGACTAGCTGAGATACAAGAGTTGTTAAGGAAATTCCTTAATTTCATATGCAAACGTGATAGTGTGTTTTATTGTTTTATATTTATGCAAATTGATGCTTTCAGGTAAACGCATTCTTCAGCATTTAAATCTCTGCTAGTGATAAAGCTGACACAGCCTCACTTTCTGGTAAGCAAGCACTGCACTTCTGAGGGTGTGGTGGTTCTTAAACCTTGTACTGGAGGAATCCTGTAATTACCAGGCTCTCAGCAATATTCTGATGGAAAGTTGAACAGCAGCAGGGATCTCCCCATGTTTCTTGGACCACCTTGGAGCTGGACTGATGGAGGAAGTGACTGGTACCACTGCAGGAGAGCTCTTTGTCAGGCTCCAGGAGAGCAGGCTTGGACCCTTGGGTTCCTGCAGCAGCTTCTGGCATTTATCACACTGCTCCTGGCCTGTGTGGGGACACAAAAAAGGTGCTGTCAAAGTTGCAGTTTCATCACCTGAAAGTGAAAGGTCTCCACTTGGAGTTTACTTCCCCTCTCACTCCCTATGGCTGTATTTTTTCAGCATTTTTCCTTAATTTCAAGAAAACTGTATGAGTGCACACAGAAGGTGCTCCGTGAGTCTGGAAATAATTGTATATTCCCACACTGGCTGAGATGGTGCCATCTCTTCTCCAGCTCAGGACTAGCTGCAGTTAAAAGTAGCAATTAAAATACGTAAGGATGTGAGAAAACAGTTCTGCAGATTTGATGCTTAATCATTTCAGTGGGATTTGGAGGTGACTTCTTTGTAGAGGTGCAGTAAGACCTCTACAGGTCCTACTACAGGCACTAGTTTGAGGAGAAAAAATGAAAGATAGACCACAGGAATGTATTTCATTCACAATGGAGATCAAGACTCTGATCTGTTCAGGGCCACATATGAGAATAAATCCACAGAGTCGATACTTCTTTGGACATATTCCAGCTATTTACTGTCACCCATCTACTAGCTTGGGGAAATCAGGCCCATGTCTTGACAGCAAAGGATTTGGTCCTCACCATGTGGGAATGAAAATTACTTCTGCTGGCTGTTTCTGCTAAGGCTATGACCTCCAGCCATTAGCTTGATTTCACTAAGGACAAATTGTGCCTGACGAAGTTTGTGGCCTTCTACGACAGAGTTACAGCACTGGTGGATAAAGGAAGAGCAACTGACATCATCTACCTGGACTTGTGCAAAACATTTGACGCTGTCCCGCATGACATCCTTGTCTCTAAATTGGAGAGACATGGATTTGATGGATGGATCACTTGATGGATAAGGAATTGTCTGGTTGGTCACACTCAAAGAGTTGCAGTCAACAGCTCGACGTCCAAGTCATGAGCAGTGACAATTGGCATTCCTCAGGGGTTACTACTGGGACTGGCACTGTTTAACATCTTTGTTGGCAACGTGAACAGTGGGATCAAGTGCACCCTCAGCAAGTTTGCCAATGACACCAAGCTGTGTGGCACAGTTGACACGCTGGAGGGAAGGGATGCCATCCAGAGTGACCTGGACAGGCTGGAGAGGTACACCCATACAAACGTCAAGAAGTTCAACAAGGCCAAGTGCAAGGTCCTGAAGGTGGGTCGGGGCAATCCCAAGCACAAATACAGGCTGGGAGGAGAATGGATTGAGAGCAGCCCTGAGGAGAAAGACTTGGGAGTGTTGGTGGACGAGAAGCTCAACATGAGCCGGCAATGCGCACTTGCAGGACAGAAAGCCAACGGTATCCTGGACCACATCAAAAGAAGCATGGCCAGCAGAGTGAGGGAGGGGATTCTGCGCCTCTACTCTGCTTTGGTGAGACCCCACCTGGAGTAGTGCATCCGTCTTTGGGGACCCAACCATAAGAAAGAGATGGACCTGTTGGGGTAGGCCCAGAGGAGGCCACGAAGATGATCAGAGGACTGGAGCACTTCTGCTGTGAGGACAGGCTGAGAGAGTGGCAATTGTTCAGCCTGGTAAAGAGAAGGCTCCAGGGAGACCTTAGAGCCCCTTCCAGTCCCTAAAGGAGCTCCAGGAAAGCTCGGGAGGGACTCTGGATCAGGGAGGGGAGTGATAGGATGAGGAGGAATGATTTTAAACTGAAAGAGGGGAGATTTAGATGAGATATCAGGAAGAAATTCTTTACTGTGAGTAAAAGAACTTGTGAGACCCTGGCCCAGGTTGCCCAGAGAAGCCATGGTTGCCCCATCCCTGGAGGGGTTCAAGGCCAGGCTGGATGAGGCATTGAGCAACCTGGTCTGGTGGGAGGTGTCCCTCCCCAGGGCAGTGGGCTTGGAACTAGATGATCTTTAAGGTCCTTTCCAACTCTAACCATTCTCTGACTCTATGAAAGACTCAGAGCTCCATTACTGCTATCACCGAGAAGACCTTGGCCTTCCCAAGGCTAAAACTCATCTGTGTTACAGGATCAAGTTTTTGCATGTTCCTGTGCAACCTGGTCTAAGACGACCCTGCTGTGGCAGGGGGTTGGACTAGATGATCTCCAGAGGTCCCTTCCAACCCTATGATTCTATGACTGGGAGCAGATTGCAGTTGTAGTTAAGGGCAGGAGGAGCTTCATCACTGAGAGGAGCTCCTCTTTCCTTGTCACATCACTGGTGTAAAACTGTGTCACACAAGACAAGACTACCTAATTTGTTATCTACAGTTAGAGCTAATTTGCTCTCTGCATTTTTGGAAAGTCCCAACTTATTTTTCTCTTCTGACACATCTGACATTTTTCTTGCTATTCTGTTTCCTGTTCGTGTTACAGAGCCTAATTTAAGTCAAGATGCAGCCTACACTATAGGGAGATATAACACTTCTATGTTTATGAGCATCTGTCCTATATATTTAATTTACATTTAACTTTAGCCACTTTAAGGCTTAAATTGTAGACGTCACAATCATTACCTACAGCAAGCCAATTTATAGGTGGTGTGAACAATCAGGGAGTTTATGCCTCAGGCTGCTATCACAGTACAGGTATAGTGCTATACATGTCGTGTACCTCTATCCACGTAACAGAAAATAGCGCTGTGCAATGAAGAGGTCGAGAGGGTCAGATACATTCCCCAGCACCACTGTTGGGCTGAGTGGAAGCATCCCAGTAGCAGAGTGAAATCTAATCTCTTTACTCTTAAACATAACTCAGGTTTTAAAATATGTTTCTGATGCTGGCTGAATTTGCATGAGGGTAAATAAGGAGTATTTTTAAGTGGAAATACTTTGGTGTGGATTGTGCAAGATTGTGCTATGAAGGTCTTATGAGGGGCAAGAGTAAGTTCGGTCTTGCTTGGTGTCATTCTACATACATGCATGTCACTCTTCTTCCTGTGCTCTGCTACCTTTGAAAGGACACCTGAGCACAGAGGTGAGGGCAGCATGTATGCCACAGCATTGACACACCATTATCCTTTAGACCAGGGTATGCACCTCCCAGGGTTAAAGCAGCTTAAGAAGCTCAGAAATTATGTGCTACGTTCACTGAGGCTGGGGCTACGTCTGTGGACCCAGAAGATGCCATCCCTCTGGGATGACGGACCAGCTGGTATAGGAGAGAGACTATAGAGGCATCAGACTCCTGTTGCTCTTCACGTTGCTTCAGGCCTCTGCCTGGCACTCGTCTTCTTGCTTTGTCCTGCCTTGGGCTTGTGTTTAACAGGCTGAGATGTTCAGTTCACCAGTCAACTACTCTGTTTCATAGAAGCTCCTGAGTACTCAGCCAAGAGGTGCCTGATGATTGCTGGGTGTTCCTACAAACCCTGCTCCAGAAGACTGCACTGCTGATGCGACAATCCTGAGCTGAGTAAACATGGAGCAAGGAGTAATTGTAGTCACTTTGTGGAGACCTTGAGCTGGGGTCCTTCTCAGAGTTCTCTAGGAGTGTTGTCCAGGCTGGATGTGATGTACTTTAATAAATGGGTTGTACACGCTGCTTCTCAAGCAGGCTTTCCTCCTGGACTGCTGATCTGATCAGACCAAGCTACATGCAGTGAGGCATGACTCACCTCCAACTATGTATTGAACTGCAGCCCTGGGATGCTCGCTCCACACTTGCCTGGCTCTGCAGGCATCAGTGCAGCGGCTGCACATTCACACCAGTGTGAAAGGGAAATGATGCCCAGGTTGTGGCCACACAAGGAGAGTTCTCTGCAGCTCTTGAAAGAAAAGAGTTGCTTAATGAAGGACGCTGCTTCTGGTGTTAGAGAGCTCACCTGAATTTGCCCTGCCAAGATGCAGCTGGTTGCATGGGTTTGAGATAGTGGCCCAGCCTCCACCTAATCCTTCAGCCTCCTGTACCGGCGTCAGATGTGGTGACTGCAAACCCGACACGCAGGGCAGGGGAGGAGGGCAGAGGCAGACAACTGGGAGAAAGTTGGCCCTTGGCAGAACTGTTTCTTTACTCTTCTGTTTCTATATGTTCCAAGAGCAGCAGGGGTTCTAAGTCTCTCCTTTGGTTTGGGAAAAGGGTAGTGATGGTGGTAGCCTGAAGGTGCCTGCCAGCACCACAAGACTTCTCAGGTTTGAAAGGAGAAAGGCTGCTTCCAATGAAGTAGAAACAAGGAGAAATGTCTAGCAGGAATCTAGATCTGTGATTCCTTTTGTGTACAGTTATAAGACTGAGGGGAAGGGAGGAAAGTGCCACAGCCTGGGAAACTAAGCTGGGATACTGAAGGAGAGGCAGCTCTGCATGAAGAGCACATTTCAGGGTGCTGGGCCAGCTGGGGCGTCTCAGCCACCAAGGAACATAATTTCGAATACCTTAGCAGCAGGTTTTTCAAGGGCTTGTCACCTGAAATGCCTTTGACAAGCAACTTAACCAGCGGCTGCAGCCCCTGCTGCTGAAGGCTAGCTGCTCAGGGACAGCCTTGCTGCTCCCCACCAGATGTTGAACAAAAAGCCAAGTCGTTGCCAGGATGGAGGGTGAGGTTTGGCCTCAGTGTCTTCATGAAACCTGAGTTTCTGCCTTACTGTGCTCTGGGAGAAAAATGATCCTGCTCAGCTTAAGAGCTCTTCTGCTGGACTATGACACAGAGGGACCAGGAAGGACGGATTCAAAGGTAGAAGTCAGATAAAGCACTTGGCTCTGTTCATTCCTTTCTCATTCTTTATCAATGACTCATTTTCATGATTTGACACAGTGACATGCATGCGTGCTGGTAACTACATGGGAAATTCTTCTTGGTCCTCCCTGCTACTTTTTACAAACATCCTCCTTTGCAGGAGGAGTGCTGTTCTGCAAGGGAAATGGAGTGGGGAATGCATGCGGGCAGAATTCAGCTGCACAGTGTGGGCTGCAAGGCTGGGTTCCTACTTTTAAAAAAAATACATGGGAATTAACAGGCCCCAGGTTTTAGCGCTGGGTGCTTTCACATCAAGCACTGGAATCCAAATGGCTCTGATCTCAGAGGAACCTGATATTATCCCTTGATGATGCTGGGATTTGGTGTTTGGGCAATGCAAAAAACAGAATTAACTGCAATTGCCTAAATATGGGCATGGGAAATCAGCTGTGGACATTCAAGGAGGTACTCATGTCACCTGTTTTGATACATCTGGAATTAAGATGGTTTAATCAGAAAGAATCACCCCCAGATTCCTCTACTGAGAGTCAGGTGCCTCTGGGACAGAGTCAGCACAGTGGTTTAGAGCTCACTTTTGGATGGGTACACCTTCTGGAGGAGTTTATTTCCATCCAAGTGAACAAGAAAGGACCAATGCAGAGCAGCATCCAACTCTGAGATGCCATGTTTAAGCAGAGGAATTCCCATCCTCGTGTTTCATGTTCTCTGGGGTGGCAACAATGCAGAAGGATCCTGTCCTTGCAAAGCCAATCTAGTTGTTCATGAAGTACCCAGTCAGCAGAGCTGTGGTGGCAGCAGTGGCCCAGCCATCTGCTTCTTCATGTCCATCGCATTCCAAGGACATGGGACCTCCACCGCAGGATACTGGGCCAGGATAGGAATCCAGGCCTAAAGAAATGACAGGATGTTCTGGTGAAGATCTGGGGTGCAAGACAAACTTCTAGACATAACCCTAACTTCAGCATTTCATTGGTTTTGAGGTCAGAAGAGACTAAATGATGTTATCGCTCCTCCTGAGACACAAAGCACCTGGAATGTCACCAAGTGATTTGAGTTCATAACCCCGGTGATGCTGCAGAAAGCTGCCTGGTCTTGTACTCAACATCTCTAAGTGATGGGGAATCCACCACATCAATGATTCGTTAACCTTGCCTCAGCTTCCAGCAGCTGTTGGTTGCTGCTATCATCAGGGATCTACTTTTCCTCTGGCTAATTATAGACTGTAGTCAAGTCACTTCTTAGCTAGCTAGTCCCCTTTGTAAGCACATACTGCATACCTAAATTCCCCTTATACCTTCAAACTGGAAGCATTACTCATAGTTATTTCATGTTTTCTGGAATGCTGTCTCCCCAGAAGAAGCTCCATTCCACTGTTGGGTACAGTATTTGGATCAGTTAGTGAAGGGTCTACGTACCAGTGTCCAGACAGTGCTGGTATTTATTATTTTAGTAGCTTAGCATTCCTGAAAAGAACCAATGGAGAAGAAATGATGTTGTTGCCCTATGGGCAGCACCTTTCTCTGTTGGACTTTCTTGGCTTCCTGAGAAGTTCTTCTATGTGCATGGCTCCTTTGCAGTGATTGAGGTTTCTAATTGGAAGCATCACCATGATGTCCGGATATTGAAAGCAGAATCTAGTCCCTTCATCTTCTTACAGAAGGGTTTTGCAACTGGCCTGGTGACAAACTTCCATGGACCAACTTCATGCTGCTGAACAGTGGCATTTTCACAAGTGCTTCTGGGATTTTACCTTAATCAGCAAAAAGGAAATTAAAACATTGCCTGAAATCTGCAGGAGTCATTAGTAACTATCTTCTATTGGGCTTACCTTGCTGTTTACCAGGCCTAGGATACCTAGCTGTTTGTCCAGGGACAGCATTGTGGTCTGCAAAAATACTTAATTCCTGCTAAAGCTCTCTGCCTAACATGTCTTATGGCAAGAGAGAGACAGCACACCCCACGGTAAGGACAGAGCCTGTAAGAGCAGATTCCAGGCTGCACTGTAGCTGAAGCTCTCAAACTCTTGGCTTCATCAACTAGCACATAATAATAAAAAAATTAAAAAAAAAAAAAAAAAACAAAAAACAAAACAAAAAAAAAACCAAAAAAACCCCAAAAAACATAAAAATAGGAACTTTGACACAGTGCTAATTTTAGATGCAGTTTTCCCAGTTCTGCAAAGCCCACAGTGATGGGGGGATTCCCATTTCATGTGTATCATCTGTCTGTGTAAGTAGCAGTCTTTCATAACGGGCAACGTTGGATGTTATAAATCTCATAAAACTATTTAGAGAATAACTATGCAAATAAACTATCACTTTTCTTCTTAAACCCAAGCAGAGAGTGCCCGGAGTGAGCCTGGCTGGGTGCTATGACCCAGCACTGATGCTGACGTGCAGCAGGGAGAGGGATTATTTCAAGAGATTTCTAGATCTCCTCACAGTTTTACATCTGTGGCAATAGGGACCTGCCAGCAACTCTCCCTCTGTGAATTAGTGTTGCTTCACTGATTTCTGGCCCAAAACCTAGCTCCTATGCTTCATTTTCTAAGGGAGATTTATCTTAGTTGCAAGTATTAACTGTATAGCACGTGGCAGCCTTGTTAAGTCTGGGTTACCAAACACAGGAACCAACTGCAGGCTCAGCAAGAGTTGGCCTTTGCTGTAAGCATGTATGGAACACAAATGAGCCAACAGCTTAAGGAGACATAGACAAGGTAAGAAAAATAAAAGAGTAATTCAGTGAGACCACTACTACGATGACGCATTTCAAACTGCAAGTGGAGAGACAAATCACTTGGGAAGCAGTAACCGAAGAGGCCGTACTGCTGACTAACAAGCTTCTTGAGCAATATACTGAGCAGTGTCAGTCCCCATGGATTAACCTTGTGCTGAGGACAGGACCATTGTCAAGGCTCTAGCATGTCCCAAGTCTCTTCTTCCAGAAGAACTGTGAACTCTAGAAAAAAAACGTTAGGGAGAAGAGTAGACCTCTGCAGTGTAGTAAAATGTCCAAAAATGAAAAAAAAAAAATCAAATCCAATGGGAATCTACCCCCTTAACAGATACTCAAAGGCAAGAATGAAGGCAGATGTTGGCAGGCCAGCAAAGGTTTTGAAAGAGGTGTTGGGCAGGGCCGGTTACAGTCTGAGAGGATCAGAAAGCTAAGCAGTTCGTTGCCATGATGGAAGCAAGGGCTGCGACTATGGAGTTGGGAAATGTGAGTCCTATATCCACAGAATGTTGTTTTTTTTCTAAATTTTCAGGAAACAAGGTGAGAACTTCATGAATTTTGGCAAAAAGCACAAGAATAAGATGCTCATCATTTTTGAAAAATACTCCTTGTTTGCAAGAGAAAAAATGTTTTGTTGAAAGATTTCAGTCAATACCTGTTCCCTCAAATATCCTACTCAGCAGTCGTCATTTCTGTCATTGCGACACGGTGCTGAGGGCAGCTGTCCTTCCTACATAGTTTTCCCATGCAGGATGATAGGTCCTTTGATAAAACACTTCATTCCTCTCCCATGGATAGATGGAAATTTCTTCCTAGAGTTGGTCCAGTGACTCTTTGCTATCGTCCTTCCCAGTGATTTACCTGCATGTGTCAGGCCTGACTTATTTGCACGCATGATGATTACCACAGTACAGGTTTGGCACCCACCAGCTCACACATGAAATTCTTCTCTGAGGGGTCAGAGCAGGGCCAGCAGGACTCAGGAGAGCGAGGCTCTGTTTGTCATGGGAGCTTGATGCAATGAAGGGTATCGGGTCTTCCTCAGCTCTCCTTATTTCATAGAATCACAGAATGGTTTGTGTTGGAGGGACCTTAAAGCCCACCCAGTGCCACCCCCTGCCCTGGGCAGGGACACCTCCCACCAGCCCAGGTTGCTCCAAGCCCCGTCCAACCTGGCCTTGAACCCCTCCAGGGATGGGGCAGCCACAGCTTCTCTGGGCAACCTGGGCCAGGGGCTCACCCCCCTCACAGCCAAGAATTTCCTCCTAATACCTAATCTAAATCTCCCCTCTTTCAGTTTAAAACCATTTCCCCTTTTCCTACTGCTACTCTTCTACCCCTGCTCAAGTTATCACCGTGGACGTTGCAACACATGATAAATCCAGACCAATGTAGTATGCAAACACCACAAAAAAGCGGTGTTTTGTCACTGAATCTGGTGCAAAGGGCATCAAGTAACACTATTTTGTGCACAGCCAGTACAGCAGGGAATGGAAAGACATGTGAGGTAGTCTCTTACAGGTGCTAGCATTAGGATTGAAATTCTTCAGCAAGTGTTGGCAATTAAAGAAACTGTCATGATAAACCTTTTGTTTCTGCTTGAAGACAGTAGAGCCCATGATCGTGAAGCTGTGTGTGCAGCCTGCAGACACTTGAGTGGAACCAGCCTGGAGTTACATAGTTTGGTTGCAGAAACCAACTTGGATATTAATCGGTCATAGCAGTAAGCTCTGGGCTGTGGCACCAGGTCCCCCGTTCAGTGTCAACTTAGCCCAAGGTACATTGTACATGCCAGCGAGGTCCACTAAACCAGCAATTCCAGCCTGAGGGAGTGCATCCAGCCTGCTTGCTGGGGGTGGGATGATTTGTCCCCTCTGAACTATAGATATTAGGACCTAATTAGAAATGACACGTCTCCAAGCTCTGCATCCACAGTGGGTCAGGCAAGCTGGCTTGGTCACACTTGACCCCCTGGAAGCTTACTTGGTCATGGTTAATGTGGACACAGCCTTCCCTGAGGGAAACTGGCCCTGGTAAATGCTACCTTTGCCTCTAGAGTGATGGAGGTGGGATGGTGTCCTAGAAAACTCAAGTTGCCTGTCTCTGCCTCCAAGGGCAGGCCCTGGGATTCTTCTAGGTTCAAAGGAAACAGTAGAGAATTTCTCACACAGGCACAGGAAAATGAGCTAAACCCAGAGAAACCACAGCTCATGTCTGTTCCCAGGAGAGGGAGATGTCATTCCAGGAGGACGCGTGGAGTGGTCCTTTCTCTATCCCACACCAGCTTCTTATCCTTCCCATTGGAACTAGAATTATAGAGTTTCATCCTCTGAATGTCATTTAGCATTTGTAATCTTTTATAGTTACTGATTTTGTTCTGTTCTGCTCCTTTTGGTGTGCAACTTGGTCTTTAAGCTCTGGGATGCTGCTTGACGTTCTATGGCAACATGGCTTACAACACAGCAACACAGCAACTCAGGCGAATGATGAGAAATATTTTTGTTGAAGTTTAAATTATTTTAAACTTTATGTATAATTCAAAATGGAATCTGGAAAACATAAGGTATCTGACAAAAAATCTGGGTTCTGAAAGTCTGTTTTAGTCTAAAAGACCTGTTATTAATGATGTTCAAGATTCTTCTTGTAAAAATGCACATTTTGGGAAAAAAAAACCCAAAACTTTATTAAACTTTCCATGTTGAGGTAATAGAGTAAAACCTGGCATTTTACAATAAACATTTTTCTCTAACTGTGTTTCTCTAAGCTGTGTTTTGAAGGAAAAATTGAAGTGAGCTCATGGACTTCTTGTGGTGGTAGGATAGCAGCAATTCCCTTGTGGCCTGGGGACTCCTTGACTGTGTCTGCAACATCACTTGACTTATTTCAACAGGCTGGATCTCAAACTGGTGTTGATGTGCTGTTTGTTCCTTCTCTTCTGCCACACACCCTTTGGGAGTCCACCGTCTTTTCATTTTTAATGGCATATTTTATTTCCTGTTTTTGAAGACTGTAGATGTGGGACTCCATAGTGACCTAACCTGGTTCTCTGGTGTGTTGGAGCCCTTCAGCTCCTGATGAAGTTCACACAGTCCCTGACAATATTGGGCACCCATTCTCCATAACTACTCGTAAGCAATTAGTGGTTGTTTTCAAAGTTTGTTCCCTAGCTCATAGAATCATAAAATCATCTACATAGGAAGGGACCTTTAAGATCATTGAGTCCAACCCTTAGTGAGTTCTTATAGTTTGGTAGTTCTTGTAATAATCTGGAATAGAGGTTTTCCAGACTGATCTGAGTTTGTTGCACAAAGCGCTCAAAGTCATTCCTGTGATGATGATGAAACTTCTGGGCGTGAATTCTTTGGGTTTTAACCATAAGGGAGAAAACAGGATTTAGCATATTCATGTCATTTGGTCCAGTTTCCTGCCGTTACCTGGACAGCTGTAGTCCATCTGTGTGAAAGACTGTATTATATGCAAACATAAATCTTTAGCTGTGAGGAAAGATGGTTGCTCAAGCACCTCTTCTCTCCATGTGCAGAGTGCTCTACCATGCCTTGGAGCACTCCTGGATAGACAGATGCATTCCCGGTACAAGAAAAAACAGTTCTCACCAGCACCATGGGCTCATGGTTCTACTCACACCGCTGCAGGGTTTGGCCCTTTACTGCTGCTTCCCTGATAAAGGTGAGACCTGAGCTCCTCAGGGGTGAAAAGCAAATCTGGGGTCAAGCTCTTGAATGGAATAAAATAAAGCACCTCATTCAATTCCAGCTCACAAGCATGAGCCATTGCCAGGGCAAGGTCTGGAGATGAGGTGAATAATCAGGTCCTGCAGGGAAGTGGAGTCTGGAAGCTGTAGTTTGGAAGTTGTTGGTTTAATGAAGGAAGAAGCAATTGTTTTATAACATGAAAGGACCTGCTTTGCCTGGTTCTCCACTGCTCTGCACTTTCCCCATTTTTTCTCAGTCTGTTTGAAAGCATGTCCCAGACACCAGCTTGGGTTGTGCTAGGAGCTGCTCCATGAGCGACCAAGTGACCACCCTGTGAGATTAGGTGAAATTAGAGACTGGGTATCTAGTTGTCCTCAGCAGAATGAAAATGGGAAGCAAAGGTGACTTTATTCCTCTCCATCTGTCCAGGGGCTGCTGGAGCCCAAACAAGCCCGTAGCACAGACTGGAAGGTCTCTGCAGTTGCTGTGGTGGCTCCGCCTCTTGATCTATACTTTCCACTTCTGCAGACTCTTCACCTTTGTTTTAAACCCACATGCCTCCAGGCACACAGAGTTGAAATGACGGAAGTTTTTCACCCTGCAGCAACTTCAACCAACAACGTGAACTTCTCGGAGTGGCATCCCATGAGCTATCAGCACTGGAGTGCCAGTGGCAGAAGGGCAGCAAGCAGCTGATCACCGTCTGGAGATCTCTTTCTCCAGCCTGCACGTCCCTGGCTCCTCTCTCCTGCTAGACAGGCTGGCTGGGGAGGGTGACACAGTGACCAGGAGCACTGGAGCTCTCACTTGCCTGTGGCACCTGCCCAAAAGAATTAGTCAGAGTCACTCAGCGGCTGCCTTGGAGGAGTCACCTCTGTGCACCCTGCCAGGATCAGTGGGACTTCAGACAAAGAGGACACTGTTTGGGTAATTTGTTGATGCCAAATGCATTCATTATCCATCTCTCAGTATCAGATAAATGTCTGGAAGAATTGGTCGGCAGCCACGGGGATGGTGCTTTCTGGCAGTGTCTGACGGCCTGACGAGGGCAGAGAAAGCCCTGGGGAACTGCTGCACAATGAAAAGAGGAGACACACCGAGTGCAAGGCCAAGACTGTGCCGAGGACCATTGTATTTGAGTCCCACAATAACCGAGCCTTTCTTCCCTCTTGCCAGGAGGCTGGGCAGCCCTGTGGGATATCCCCTGTTCCAAGGGGAGGAAAAGCACTGTCCTCTCCAGCTCACCTCCCTGTACAGAAGCAGTGCAAGAAAAGCACCTTTGTAGCAAGAAGGGGCTGGAGCAGTGCCTGCTCCCAAACGACATTTTTTTATTACGGTTATCTTATCAGCCCTGGGGCTCACAGATAACTGTGCCCAGCAGCCACGGCAGACTGGGTGGGTTACAGGCAATGGTGTTCTGTGACTTATGGAGTCAACAAAGGCAGAAAAATATAAGGATTTTCCCAAAGCCCAAGTAGTCATTGCTTATCATTAGAAAGGAGGCTGTTTAAGCATCTCATGAATGCTCAGCATCAGCAGCTGCTCTTTGAAGCCTACCCATATTCTGCATGAAAGGTTGCCCTGTGGTTGAGCAACTGGCCAAGCATCTGGAGCCCAGGACTCCCACCTCCGCTCTGTCCACATTTATTTGTCCTCTGTCAAACGAGATGGCATTTCCTTTGTCTAGTCATTTGGGTGTGGACTAGAAGCAACTGGGATTTTTCAGAGGAGAAACTGTTGCTGTTGAAAAGTGTTTGCTTGTCAAAAAACATTTCTTAGATCCAGGACGGTGTCTCTGGTAGGATGTGGAGGGAATTAGTCACCCTAAAATAGCCCAGAGGTTAGGGCATTTGCAAAGGCTGAGGCACATCAGGTTGAAGTCACAGCTGAGCTTCATTCAAAGCAGCGACTGGAATTTGATCTCCCACATGCCGTAGGAACATCCTAACCACAGGGCTCTTCTGGAAATGACTTGTGTTTGTCCAGAAAGCGTTTCCAGAGATCTCAGTTACGCTGTATTAAAAACCAACCCTCAATTGTTTCAGGACCTCTTCTTTTCCCTAGATAAAACTCTTGCTTTCTGTCCTTGTGTTGTATGGATGCTTCTTCGCTGTATGTACGTACAGCTCCAGGCACCGTGGTGACTCTTCAGCTGAGCAGTGTCTCAGTGCCAGAGATAAAACAGGTATGTGATGTGTAGGCCAGGTGAGGTGCTCTCTCCAGTTACAAGGCTGGCCAGGATGCTCTCTGGCTTAAGTACCAGAGACCTATCCAGTTCTTCTGACAGAGAGAGCGCAGGAGCTGAACTGGCAGTAAGTTGCCATTCCTGGAGAGTGGAACTGATGTTGATATTCAGTTCTCTATGGAGCAAATTCCCAGTTTCACATGCAAAATGTGACATGTCTGGAGGAGAATATTTAAGAGGTTTTCTGGTCCCCCTGCACTTGCCATGCTTTCCCATCTTTGATAGCATTTTGTATCACAATTATACTCCATTTTTTGCCCATGCTACACACCATGGTTCCCATCTCGGGGATTCACCCATTCATGAGCCATTCTGGCTGCACCTTGCTGCTCGGACCCTCTGTGATATTGACACTGCCCTTCATTTGACAAGAACTGTTGCCTCAAAACAGCTATGTCTGTAGGTGAGCAGTGGCAAAACAAAGGGCTTTGGCAAGTCCACCATTGCCTGTCTAATGTCAAGTATCCAACATGAGAACTAGTGACTGCAGCCTGCAGCCAATGAACCACAACGTGGCCCAGGCAGAGCTCTGGTCATGGTGGCAGGACACCAGCTATGGTGACTGAACCCTTAGCTGGGTATATAGCCCCAGGTCTGCAAATTTCCAGGACAAGTTGGACCACATGAGACTACTGAGAGAAGCCAACAATAGCTGTCTGTGTCTCTACTTTTTGCACCCATCTTCTGTTTTTAGAGGTCACTTATTTTGCTCACAATTTTCTATCGTTCATCACTGACCTGGCTGCCCACTTTGAGCCAGTCTCACTGGCCAGAAGGGACCTCTAGATAGAGGTCCAACCACTTAAAATCATGATGTCTCTGGGATAGCACTGCCAATCTTTAGAAAAAGTTCAGGAGTTTCACCATCAGTCTCCTGGAATCTTTAAATTGGAGTTCTCATGCCCAGTGAACAACGATGCATCATTAACTCAGTCACTGCTCCCAAACCACACCTCGATCAAAAACCTGAGTGAATAGATAGGCTTGTAATGTGTCCTTAAAGCCAGCACATTCCTGTCTGAATTTCACCGTCTACTCCACCGTCTGATGGAGGAAGTGAATTCCACAGCTGCTGCCCCTGCCGAAAATGCTCTGCTCCAGCCACCCACGTCTACAGCCAAGGCTTGAGATGCCTTATTTCTGGGAAGTGCAATTCATCTCTCCATGGGAAACTTGCTTTCTCTGAAAAATCTCAGGTTGGACAACCAAAAATGGGCCTTCTAGTCATGTATGTAAGTCTTAGCTAAACCTTGGGTGTTGCTACCCAGCTTTTTACAAGATGCTATTGGCTGATGGGATGGTGCGTAAGCAGGGTCTCCAAAATAGCTTGGCTCATATCATAGAGGAAGTTTTATGCAAATTCCTTTGAGACAATGTACTTCTAACGCAAAATGTCTTCCAGCCTTGTACAGAATATAAATCCCCACATGCCCTTTAACTACTGACAAATGCAGTGCAGCAGACATACTTGGTATTCACTCATAGTGAAGTTTCTTTAGTGAGAACAACATTCTCTGGGACTGTAAAAGGAATCACTCGACTGATGTTAATAAACTGACAGATTAGAAATTGGAGGAAATAAGAGGCTGAGGCACTGCTGCTGAAAATGCTCACAAGGCTGGAATAGCTCTGCACGTTGTGTCAATCTAGTCAGTTAACTGGAAGGAAGAATCCAATTTATTCTGAGGCCCAACATGATGAATAAGTCATTTCCCCATATGGGAGCAAGAAGAACTCCTTGAAACACATTGGACAATTCAAAAAGAGCCTTTTGGCATTGAGTAATAAGTGTGGAGAAAAAAAAAAAAAGAAAAGAAAAAAAGGTTCAGTTTTGAGAGTGATTTTCTCCTCTCTGTTGAGGAATTTCATTTTATCTTTACACTTAGAAACCTGTAAGTCAGGACCATTTATTTTTTTTTTCCCCCCAATCAAGAAAGGTATCTGTGCTAAAAGAAAATGGGACTGAATTACTTTATTCATGGTGGGACTTTTGCGTTTTACATCAAGAGGCGCTTATAACGATATTGTGCAAATAGTGCCTGCCAACATGCACGTGGTGGATCCAAGACAGACAATTTCCTTTGTGAATCCTCAGAGGTTGCCCATTTGCTTGATACAATGTACTAGAAGGAAGCAACTTTTAACCCTTAGTTCTTGTTCTCATCAAATAGGTGGAAGAGAAAATAGGATTTCTGGATTTAAATACCACTGCTTTATATCTGCACATAAGGTGTTTGATACAGTAGGACTGCAGATGAGAATGATGTACGATCCTGCCTTTTCAGGGCTATGAGAAATGGTGACATGTTCAAAGACCCATATCAGACACCAGTTTTTGGCCCAGGGTGTGAATAAGGACTTCCCCATCCCCCAAACATTACATGGGATTTGTCACCCACCGTGTCCCTCTGAGGGGGCTGACAGTCTCGACATGCTCTCTACATGCTCTCTACATCTTGGCTTGCATCCTGTAGGCAAAGGAAAGTGGGCTGTCCTGGGCGTCCAAACACCCTTGAACATGAGGAAATTTTAGCCCTGGATCCAGATGGATCATGTGCCTGAGGGTTGGGGCACTAGTCGCTGGGATGAGTGCAGAGGTAAGTTTATTCAAGAGGTTAACAGTGAGGAAAGTGCAGTAACTCCTGAGGCCAAAGCTTGGGAGCAATGGGATTCCCTTGAACAGGGCTAAAGCGAGTCCTGCCTTCCCCAGTCCCTTAGCGGCGTACCTACAGAGCACAGCACAATCCTGCAGGGCACGAGCTTCCTACACAACGTGACTGCGTTGGCACAGCACTGTCACCTGGTTAGTCCTTTTTCCACCAGGCTGGTTAGCCAGCGTGGGGCTCTGTGCGAGCCCAACAGAGCCAACTGCATGTGCACAACACGCTTCAGAGCTGATTTGAATTACCTGATCTTTTTCATGTCACAGAAATTCTGCAGACTAGCTTTTTAATGCAGTTACTGTTGCTTCCGTTTCCCGTTGTGCCTGAAAACATCACAGCAACCAGAAATGCAGTGAGGTCCAGAATATGCACGAATAAGGGCACAGACTGTTTATTAAAACAGAGAAAGCTTCCCCTGCGTGGGGAAGGAGGGTTAGTTCCAATTTCAGCTCATCGGCAGCTTTAGCCTGAAAGGAAACACTGTGAAACACCTTGGGCCAAACCTCCTGCAGCGTTCGCGCACGTTCCCTGATGCACAGCCTTCCTGCCGCTCCTGCACACCTTGAAGTTTGAGCTTGCTTGTGAACGAACACCAGCATGGAGTCCTGGCAACCTCAGGGGCGCACAGACATGTTCACTCATGCACACTCGAGGGTGTTTTCATCAGATCCATGCAAGCCTTAAAACTGCGTTTACTCCAAAATGGCTGGGCCAGGTCTCTGTTGTGCAAAACAAGCTTTAGCCCTGTTCTCAGTGATTCCCCTGACTCGTGGTCATACAAATGGGAAGAAGAGCTGCTTTTATATGCATGGTTTATTCTCTCTCCACTTTATTGTCCTTCAGATATGGTAGCGTTCAATTTATTGATGTATTATATAATGTAACCTTAGCTTCAGGCATTATCTGTCCTCATTCTATTTTTAACAGCCAACCTGATCTTTATATGTTATTTCCTGAACTAAAGGCTCAGGCCTCTTTGATGTTATATTTGTGAGTATTTTGCAATCTGCACTTGAAAGATAAAGCCATTAACCAAGTCCTGATGACTTCATGATTAACATTGAAGAATTATGGGCAATGCATCACACTGCATCTCACACTGTAGATATGGGAATGTTTTTCCCCATAACAGAGTTAAACACTTATGTTCAGCACATCAGCCCTGATGGCAGCTCTCAGCAGTACCGAAGGATTCAATATAGGCATGAATATTTTTAAGCGTTAGAGTGCTAGCAATCTTTTTGGATGAGACATGCTTTTCTACACAAATATAGTATGCTATGGGCATTTAATACATGGAGCAGCTTAGACTCCAAAGCAGTGACTTATGCTGGAAATCTAATGTAATTGGTTGCAAAATACCATTAGTTTTTAAAATAAGATATGATAATGTACTAACACAAAAGAGATTGTTGTCAAGAATATGTAACACAGCCCTGGATGGCCATCAGAGGGATCAAGAAGAATTAATCACCAGTTGGCAGTTGACTGGGGTCCAGTAACAGTCTATAAACTCACAGTGAAGGCATTTTTTCCTCCTTTTTTCAATGCCGCATGCTGCAACATGGGCTGGCCCTTTAGAGAGGTTTGGGGGTACCCTAAAGAACAAGTCAGTGACCTAGCAAATGCTCCCCCCAAACTGGGGGCAATTGATTGGAAAGGATAAATCCATACAGAAAGCTGAGAATGAGATTGGGAAGGTCGGTAAGAGTTCATTAAAACCCCTAAACCACACAAATTCTCAACTGGAGAAGGAAGCCTCTTTTTGCAGAAACACTCCTTTTCTCACTAACATGGAGAAGGCTACAACTAGAGAAAATGTACTGTATTACCAATGAGTAAAGGAGAAATAGTGGTGAATATCTGTTGCATGATCTGCTTATTAAAAAAAAAAATACAACAACTAAATGAAGCTAAAGATAGTGGGAAAAGAAACAGTTCTTGGGACAGAAGACAGAAATATGTTCAAGTTTTGAAAGCATCTTCAGAATCAAAGAACTGAAAAGGCGTTACATCATGGAAACAATTTTTAGGAAGCAAACCAAACGAAATTACGGTTTATGTTTTTTTTCTCCAGAAAATACATCACAGTTTGCAGCTGCTATTTTTGATTTAATAACCCAAGAGATGCTTCAGGAGAGATATTTACCTAAGATACATAAGAACAAGAGAAAGTCCCAGAAAAAGCCAAGGAATTCCTGACCCACTTGGTCATTAGGCCATCCCTTTGTTTTGTGAAAAAAATGCTAAAGCTCTTAAATTTCTCCTGAAACATAATAGGAATACATTCAACCCATTTTTAATCAGCCAGTGCTCCAGGAGAAAGGGACTGCTACCTATGGTTGAGACAATACTGGTAGTAAGTTGTTCCTGCAATGATGGACCAGAAAAGTGTACTGGTTCGTTCTTGGGAGAGGCTTGAGAAAGCTCATTTATTTAGCTTGCTGTAAATTAAGATTGATTTGATCACTAGCAAGAAGTACTGTGGGGAAACCACTTTTCAAGGAAGGAATCGTGTCTGAAAGTTGAAATGAGAGAAATTTAAATGAGGAGGCGGCAGAAATTTTAACGAATTGTTGTGCGTGTGCAGTTTAGATGATTCCAGTAGAAAGCAATTCCTGTAAAGGCAATGTAAACCAACAGTAAGTGCAAATAAATGCAATATGGTTACAAAGGTACACCACCCAAAGGGAAAAGAATGTGTGTGGGGTGGGGGGCAGAGAGTATTGAGAAAACTAAATTCTTCAGGGCAACTGGGCAGGCTCATTATTGAAGACACATCACAACGTTATGCATGTCCTATGATCATGCAGAGCATCATCAAAAGCTGAAGGTACAGGGAGGTGAGTGACCTTCCTCCTGCGCTGGGCAGGGCAGGGCAAGGTGTATCATGTAGCTCTGAATCAGTTTTGTTTCATTTAGGCACCTCTAATTGCATCCCATTTCATTTCCCGTTTATCAACAAGCTTCACTGCCAAGCTAGGGGAAGTTAAACTCTTTATCTAATTATTATTGTGTTTAAATACTTTTGTCTTGGAGAGCTGAGTACTGAAAGGCACGGGTGTGAGTGCCTGTGTGGGGGTGAAATGGGGAAGAAAAGTTGTCAATCTTGAAAGCGTCCTCTTTGGGGAGGTGGGTGGGGGAGATAAATAGATTTATTTTCAATACAGAATAGTGTTCCTCTGTGACATTACAGGAATATTTACAGGAAAACTTGTAAGAGAAGTGGCATTTAGACCTCTTGCATAGTGTGCATGCTCACATTGTCACTCTGCACCAATCTGAAAAAAAATATAAATCAGAGTGACTCTATTTTTAAGGCTGGCACTGTCAGAAGCAGGCACCTAACTCTGGACTTTTGGGAACACCAGCTTTATATGTCTCTAGTTGAGTCATGGGAATATTTTTAATCAGCTCTATCATTTTATCCCTAGTCTTTCCACTATTCAATAAAACATGAAGGAGAAGGCTCGGAGCAGGACATACTGCTCCTCAGTCCCTGTGCTCCTGCTCTCACAAGGTGCCTGTTAGTGGCTTTCCAGCTCCCTGACTCTCACGTTCTTGATTGCCCAGTAGTTCAGTAGAGAGCTGGAGGGGAACTTAAGTAAAAGCCTCCCCTAGTCCAGTAATTGCTCTCTAGGCAAACAATGCACTTGTCAGTGAGTCACCACAGATTTTTGATGCATAATAAGAGAAAAGACAATAATTTATTATCAGAACAATTCCTTTTGTCTGCACAATGTCATTATTTTCCAGCAATATTTATAGCTTAAGAATGTGTATATTTGCTCTGTGTTTTTTGTTGTAACATTATTCAAATCAAAAATATAAATAGACTGTGGGATAAAGGGAGACATGTATGAGCGCAGCAGTGACTGGTGAAGAATGGGTTTGAAACTGGTAGAGCCAGTGGAGGCAGGCATGGCAGTGTCTCATGTCCACTAACTACCTCCCCTCTAAAATATCCCAGTGCATTCAAAGGAGGCTGCCACACTCAATGAACAAGATACTGTTCTCGTTCTTGTTTTCCTGTCAGTACAGGTTTTTTTGGTTTTTAAAAGCTCCAGACTTTCTAGCCCAGATTTCTTGATCCTATTTGGAAGCCACACTCCCATGCTGGAGAATCCCTCTTCTCTTCTGAGCAAGCTCAGAGCTGGCACAGCCGTGGAGGGTGGGAGAGCTGGGAAGGAGCGGCTGGAGCAGGATGAGCCCTGGCACTTCCTACCAGGTGAAGAAGCACTTGGGGGCTGCTGTCTGGGGCAGGCTGGACTTCTGCCAGACTGGAGCCAACTTCTTGAAGCACCTTTTGCTGAGCTGCCAAGTAAAATCATGGTGAACCATGGGGATCTGAGTCCAGGAGAGAGCCTAGTCGGCAAGAATAACTCCCTAGGGAGCAGGGTTTGGGATCTCCAGGCCTGCCGCCCATCTGTTAGATAAGGACAACTCCCACAGAGCGCAAGCAGAGGCACCTCCCGGGAGCAGAGACATGTGGAGCTCCAGGTACACGTGTTACTACAGTAGCACCAAGCAGCCCAGTTCAGCATCTTGCTGCAGTCAGATAATTGTGCCCACAAGTCAGGAGGTTGCTGGAAGTGGCATTATTACCCAGGTATGCTGGCTGGTGTAGCCAGGAGGTAAGGCGCAGTAGCATTAGTTCAGTGAGAAGGTATGATTAAGTTACCCAGATTCATGAGAAATGAACATAGCCATGAGTAGTGAGTCATGACTGCAAATGAAACACATCTGAACCCAGTGAGAGATGAAAAGTCACTGTCTCCAGACCCCAGATCTCTGGCAGAGTATTACTTGAGAAAAAGGTGAACTGAAGCTCAGATACCAAGAGAAAGCTCAGCTACAAGAAATCAATAGCTTTGAGAAAACATCTGAGCTCAGCAATGATGTTAACTTTAACTCCAGACACACTACTGGCTGCCTTCTTTAGCAAGCACATAGAAAACAAGAAGGGGTTCATAGCCCATTCAATAACTGGCAAGGGTGGCTCACCAAGCGCTTAGAGCTCCAAGCTGTCCTTTCTTCATGTGCTGAAGAGGCATTACACTATACTCACAAGCTGCATGATGCTGCCATATTGACACCAGTGGTTTTGTGGTTATGCCTATAAAGATTAACTAGTGAGGTCCCTCAGCTCCCTATGGCCAGCTTCCATCATTTAACGCAAGAGTCTTAGCCTTCTCTGGCCCATAGGTACTTTACGTACTGGGCAAGTAACATGCTGTGGGCCCGGCTGTATTTGGCTTCTGCTGCCAATCTGGGGTTCAAGCGGTGGCAAATTTGGTGTGTTCATAATTCTGTGGTTATGAGTAACAGCAGAGGATCTTGTGGGCAACATGCTGGGAACCTATTACTTAACTTCAAACCAAGATTAGGAGGTGTTTCTGCAAAATAGTCTCCCTCAGCCAGAAGAAATGGGATCACCTATGACAGTCTGTAGTCCTTTGTATTTTTATGTAAAAGCTAGGGATTTCTGATCCACTGAGGGAGTTCTGATGAACTGTTCCCAATAGTTGATCGGCCTTGCTGTTCGCTCATTACCAGTGGTTACCAGGTTTGATTTTTAGCTTCCGACCACTGTAAACTTGAACTGTACAGTCATCTGCTCTAATGCATCACCAGCCACACCAATCAACATCTTAAAAAGACCAAGATCTGGAGTTTGCTGGCAGCTCAACGTCCTCACATGGAAGATGTCACCGGAAAGTGTCTCATAGTTACTTAACAAATAAATCTTTAAGAAAGTCTTTTGAAAATCTACCCCAGCAGTGTTGATTTGAAACAACTGATGTTGGTTGCAGTTTCAAAGACCCATGACACAAGATCTTAAGAGCCTTGGGATCCTTCCAGCATTGTTGGGCAACTGAATCAGCGTAATCTTATAAAAACTCGCATATGCTTATGTGTGAGTACCTTGGCACGAGAATCAAATCCTTGGCCACGCTGCACCTTTGGCAGATGCAATCCCCACTGGAGCTCAGGGGCAGCAGCGGAGGAATGGTCCTGTATGAAAGACACCCTAAAGGCCTAAGGGTCAAGTGAATTTGAGAGCAGAGTGCGTATAATAGCTGAAAGAAGAGCTTTACAGAAGGAAAAGGGGGGGGGGGGGAAGAGGAGAGCAGTCCACTGAAAACAAGCTCACTAGCATTGAAGAAACTTGAGGTTGTTCCCTGTTTTGTTGACATTATTCTTCTTAAAATTATTTCATAGCAGTTTGACAAATAGAAGCCACGCTGCTGGAGAGCTGACCATCTGTCTGCCCCTCCCTGCCCTCCTGCTTGTTGTGTTTTTCCATTAACACTGGTGCCTTCAGGGCCTCGTAAAAAAGAGAGGCAAATAAGTTGCATAACCCCACGTGCTGCACCGCGGGTGGGACATGGTCAGCAGAAGCCCTCAGAGTCATCTCCAAAGGCATCCCCGTGGCGCGTCTGCTAGACAACTAAATGGGAAGCACTCACTGTGTGGGCACAGTGATCGTATCTACCCCTTCTGGGCCGCTTCCCTCTAGGTCTCAATGTTTTTTTCAGGTGTGAGGTTGTAGCAACGTTCCTTTTGTAAGACAGTGAACATGAGGCAGCAACTTGTCTGAAGTCACCTGGTGAGGTAGATGCCAGCTGGTCATAGGAGAGGGTCCAATAATGTGAGCTGCAGCTGCCTGGAGTGACACCGTGGAGCAGCTCGAAGGAGCAGAGATCTCTTTGTAGCTTTCTTGTGGCTGTGTATGGTTAAGGAGAGAGTGTTCATGGTTTGCCCTTTGCTCTGTCATGATGGAGGAGGAAGTTTCTTTCCTCCCACAGAAGAGGATATATTCCCTTTCCAGAAAGACTGCTTGCAGGATAGAGGTGAATCCTCTTTTCTTGCATGTCTCAGAGCAAAGATGAAGTCAGCGGAGACTTCCTCTCCTACATGTGGGAACATTTCTGAAGTAAGGTATGAAAGTGTCACAGTGTCTGGCCTCTTTAGCCACGCCGTACATGTCCCATGGTTTCTTGGTGGAGGAGAGAAAGCAGAGAAAGTAATTCAGGATGAGCCCCAGCTGTGCTGGAGGACAGCGGGTACTTGAGGTGTAACCTCTCTCAGGAGCAACTTCTTGACTTGTGGCCTATTTATATAGTGGAAAATATTTGTAGGAGAGAGGATATGGGATAGCACCTTTGTAGACGAACTGCTGGGAAGCCAGATGACCCTCCTTGGAGCTCGACACAAAGAGAAGTTAGCCAGTTAGGATGTTGTTTTCTGCCTCAGTGGTACTCAGGGATGAAATACTCCCAGGGTCCTTGGCCTAGATTTTCCATTGCACCTTCATCTCCCAGCAGGCAGTGTATCGAGGTCTCTTCTGAAAATGTGATGATGTGCCAGGAATCTCAGTGAGCTTTTGTGAAAAACATGATGAGCGGAGTGTGCCCTCTGATTAAACTCCAGTAGTACAAAGCGAAGGCAGTTCAGCAAAAGGCAGGATTTCTGAAGAGGAGCCAGCAGAGTCCTTCAGAACCTGCTCTGTATAAAAGCATCACACAGAATTTAATAGATAATAAATTCCTTTCTTTTTCTTTCTTCACCAGTGTTTCAAAGAGACATCTCGCTCCATTCCAGACTTTTTGGAAAAAAAAAAAAAAAAAAAAAAAAAAAGAAGGTCTCACCTCTAGTAAATTCTGGGGGTCTGCAGAGTCATAAGTCCCCACGAACATGACTGACTTCATCCTTATTAAATGCCCTGGGACATTTCCCCCATCAATCCCAGCCTTCTCCTGCCCAGACATCCCAACGGTTTTCAGTGGAGGCTTTGCTTCCAGACGACACCGCCCTCTGATGGAACATCAGAGATTTGTCACTTTCGAATTTCCCTGTGAAATGGGAGCTGGGATGGGGGGATATAGCCTATAGAGGGATATGGGGAGGTTGTTTTGGAAATAGAGGGTGTTCTTCCCCAGGTTCCCTCAAGAGAGACGATCCTACACCCACCAGGAGGTTCAAGTCTCTACTACAGCTCCTTCACCTATTTTTTGTTCTGAGGACAAGGGAGACCAGATGACCAAGATCACGAGGATGTGAGATACAACTGATACATACCTAGGGCAGATACAAGAGGAGAATCATTTTAAAGATAGAAACTCTTGAGATGAACGGGTCATGTCCTGGAAAACAGAGGCAAAGAATAGCAGGTTTGCCAGGCTGAAAGTTGCTGGGAACTGCAAACACGGTGGCTTCCCTGTTCCAAGAAAAACACTTCTTTGCCAGGCATCTGGAGATCTCTGACCACAGGACAGCCAGAGACAATGGTGTAGGTGATAACATGTAACAACTGAGCAGAAGGTTTGTCTAGAGATGTCCTAAGATCCCTTCCCACCTGAGTTATCCTGTGTTCCCATGAACTGTGTTGACTCCCTGAATCACAAGCCTGGGATGCACATTGCAACCATGCTGGCCTCACGCTGCTGGGATTGTAACTGTTTTCTGTGGATAGTGGCTCACCTGCCTGATGTTTAAGAAAGTGGGAGGTTCTGCTGTAACGTGGAAAAAAGGACTGGGGTCAGGTGGTATCTGCGAGGCTTAGAGAGAGCAAGTGCTGCAGGAGGGACAATAAGTGAAAGCAATTTGGCTTGTTGGTTCCAGCTGATGAACAGTTTGGTCTTGGTGAGGCTGTTTCCTTTTGCTAAGGCAAGACAGAGAAGACCTGACAGAGGAAAGGAGAGAAAAAAGACTTCTTCCACCTGGAGCATGTCAGCACTTTTCATTTGAGTGGGAAGTGTTCAAGAAGCTCAAGTTCTCTAGAAGCTCTTGCAGCCGACAGCAAAGAAGCCTCTGCTTTCAAAGCCAAAGGCTTCGATTGCTGCCTTGGCTGTCAGCTTTTGCAGCTTTACGTGTTGAAGGGAGAGGAAAATCAACTGCTCAGAAGACAGGTTTTATTAAGGCTTTCAGGCTGGGCATCTTTGGCAGCCTCCTCCCACTGGGGCTAGTATTTTTTATTGATGTAATGGGAAAGCTTTTTCCCTTCATATGTCTTTTTAATGCCTCCTGTCTCATTCTATCATGGAGTCAGAGAAATGAGAGATGGAAAACACCTATGAGGTCATGGGGCCTCTGCCTGTCCTCACTGGTGCTGAATCAAGATGGGCAGATCCATTACATTCCTGTCGCATTTCATGCAGCGGCCACAAGTGCTGTGCTTGCAGTCAAAGAAAATAGTTAATTTAGGCACAAGCCAAAATATCTTCCCCTTTCATCTTAGTCTTTTTTTCCAGAGAATTATTAAAACTCCTAGCATGATGAGGTTTTTCCCTTTTCTTATTTCAGAGCATCTTGTAGTGAGGTGGCTGAACTTATTCTGCATCTCTCAGATGCCGTCCTGCCTTGGTTCCCATGTACATCAGTGTCACACATATTCATACTTCTGCTTAGCTGTCAACCCAGGTGGTGTTGGAGGAGTCCACCCAAGAATACACCCTCCCCACACCTCGCTCTGCCACTTGTGGACATTTCCCTTCACATCAGCTCTCCTGGCCCCCAAATCTCTCCATCAGAGAAATCGTCTCTCATGCCTTATTCTCCAGCATCATTTTAATAAAATATAACCAGCTCTACGGATGCTTGAGTGGATTTGCCCTCCTAAAAGTTGAGAGCGTGCAAGGCTGGCTGGCTCGATGTCTTGTTAAGGTTATGTACTGCCTGGCACATGAGATTTCTGTCTGGAGCATATCAAATATCCAGGGAGGAGTGAATTTGTCAGAGAGAGATCACAAATGCCCGTATTAGACCATGCTCCAGTTTCAATGCCATGGAGAAGGTTTTCTTTCCATCCTTGTGGTACAACAGGATAGTAGATGTCTCCTTCATCACCTTGTTTCTCTCCCCATAAGATGGTGAAGGTCTTGGGTACCCTCTCATGCACCAATACACACCAGGAGTAAGTGCACTGAAATCAGTGAAACATCAGAAGTGCCAGGAGGAGCGTGGAAAACGTGAAGGCCACAGCACCAGAGCACAGCTTACCACTACTCTGCCCAAGCAAAGTAGAGGTGCTTGTTCTCAGCTGACTGAAAATACTTGCCGGCTCCGTACGGACCTTCTGGAAGCCTTTCTACCCTCATTTCACAGCTCAATGGGTAGCATGGTGACAGCTCACTGGTCTAGTAGTGTGACCCAGGAGGAGGACAATGCTCCATGTTTAGCTGGCTCTGCTTGGCTGATGCATAAGATCATGCTGGTGTCATTCACCAGTTCTGGTCCTGAAGTCCTGGCAGTGTAACCATGTGCTTTATGACTACACGAAACGTGTCCCTGATAGTGAAGCAGTTCCAGTGTATGAGTTTGTCATCTAGGAAGTGAGCTCCTGTATATCAGGCACTGGTCAGGCTATGAGCACTTCTCTTGACGTTCAGGGAGAAAGAAATGAAGAGAAGCTTAAAAGCCACAAATAACTCCATTCCAAAATTTTCTTCTCCATTTGCCCAGGGCATAGAGTCAAGACAGAGTAATAATGACAGCTCTGCAATGTGAGTACACAGAGAATGATATAATTCTGTGTTTTGTGCTAAGTCTATGATTATAAACATACAGGTATGTACATGACTAGTGCTAGCAGACGTAATTCAAGTCACCTCTCCCACTCTGAGGGGAATAGAGACCTGGAGGTATCATCTTTAAAGGCTGCCTTCAAAGATTCACTTCAAACACTGTTTGCTACTTGGAATTCTGCCTCGGCACCCGGGTCTTGGAGCACCGCTAAAAACTACAAACATGAGTGAAAACTAGTTCAAAACCAAATTATTTTTGTGCACACTGTCCCAAGCCTCTGGGCTAGTTTCCATATTTGTCTTTCATGTGAGGTTCTCTCAGGGTCTGAAAGAATCTCATTTTCAGATTTCCATGGGAGAAGGGGGTGCCCAGAAAGCACAGAACCTCCCTGGGCTGCTTGGACAAACTTCTGTCACCCTTGGGCCAACCTGTTGTCGGGGGTTTGGTGTAGAAAACATGGAGGTGGAAAATCACAGAATCCACAGAATGATAGCGGTTGGAAGGGACCTCTGGAGATCATCCCGTCCAACCCCCTGCCAGAGTAGGGTCACCCAGAGCAGGTGGCACAGGAACGCGTCCAGGCGGGGTTGGAATGTCTCCAGAGACGGAGACTCCACCACCTCTCTGGGCAGCCTGTGCCAGGGCTCTGCCACCCTCACAGCAAAGAAGTTCCTCCTCATGTTCAGGTGGAACTTCCCATGGTCAAGTTTGTGCCCGTTACCCCTTGTCCTGTCGCTGGGCACCACTGAGAAGAGCCTGGCCCCATCCTCCTGACACCCACCCTTTCAGTATTTATAAGCATTGATAAGATCCCCCCTCAGGCGTCTTTTTTCCAGACTGAAGAGACCCAAATCCCTCAGCCTTTCTTCATAAGAGAGATGTTCCAGTCCCCTCATCATCTTGGCAGCCCTTTGCTGTCCCCTCTCCAGCAGTTCCCTGTCCTTCTTGACCCGGGGAGCCCAGAACTGGACCCAGCACTCCAGGTGTGGCCTCCCCAGGGCAGAGCAGAGGGGGAGGATGACCTCCCTCCACCTGCTGCCCACACTCTTCTTGATGCCCCCCAGGATGCCATTGGCCTTCTTGGCCACAAGGGCACATTGCTGGCTCATGGTCACCCTGTTGTCCCCCAGGACTCCCAGGTCTCTTTCCACAGAGCTGCTCTCCAGCAGGTCAGTCCCAACCTGTCCTGGTGCGGGGCGTTATTCCTCCCCAGTTGCAGCACCCTACACTTGCCCTTGTTGAATTTCATAAGGTTCTTCTCTGCCCAAATCTCCAACCTGTCTAGGTGTCTCTGTATGGTGGCACAGCCTTCTGGTGTGTCAGCCACCCCCCCATCCCAAGTTTCTGCACTCTTCCCTACATCCTTAGAAGACACTTCTTGTCAACTCAGAGGAAGGTTGTGTGTGCACACTTAGGACCAACACAGCGATGTCCAGTCTAAATTGCTCCCCCTGTGTCCTCCTCCACTTGCATCTCTCTGGGAGCTCTGCCCCTGCCCACCCTTTCCCATCCTAGCCGGCCAGCTCAGACCGTGGTCCCTTTGCATTCTGTGGGAGAAAGTAGGATTCTTCTGGAGGGGTGTCCAAGACCTGAGCAGGTCTCCCATTCTGGGCTGCCTCTGCCCGTGCTGGTCTCTGCCAACGGTGGCAGCAGCCACAGGACGAGGTGCCTGAGATAGCAGTTTGTGTGATGCAATACCCCACCGGGGATGGACTCTGCACTCCTTAGATAATACTCTGAGCAGGTCCCAGCTTAATTTTGGGTGCCACATATGTGAATGAGTAACTAAAAATACCAATATATTCAAATGCAAGATCATTTCACATGGCACATCCAACTGGCTTTTTGAAATCTGAAGCCAACGTTCCTGAAAGAAACATATTTGCCATCAGGAGAGAAGGGGCTGGAGTCTGCTTCCTGAACTCCCACAGAGCACAGGCAAAGCAAAAAACACTTCAAAATGTCTTTCCAAAGGGAGTTCTGCCTATAGATGAAACTCCATATTTTCCAAGGCTTGTCCAAGACATGCTGAATGTTGTTTTCAATGTGCAAATTACATTGGGCTTCTGGTTTAATTTAAAAAAAATATATTTTTTTTGCTGAAGGAAACAGATACAAATGTTGTTTAAGGACCTCACCAAGTAACTATCCACCCCCTGGATGCACAGTTGAACACATGTAGACATGTACCTTCCACACAAGCAGACACATATGCTACTCCGCATTGCTCACCAGCGTAGGCATGGGCACTCACACATTAACATGGACTCACCACGCTTCTGAGCAGACGTTTGTCACAAACTGATGCACCAGAGGAGAGTAGCTATACACAGGCAGGCCCTTGTGCATAAATATGTCTCTGCCATCTGCATCATTTACTGGGACAAGAGCTTTCTTGATGCCAGGCTGTCAGGTTGCCTTGCTTTCAAACACCCAATATCACTAGGGGTGGTAGGTGCAGTGCTATGCGTGGTGCTTGATGCACCAGCTGGCATTGTCACTAGGGCCTGGGACAGGGTGACACTGCGACGTGCACTGCCACAGGGAGACCTGCAGAGTCCGGCACCTCCTTGTGCAGGAACCTCTGGAACAACTACTGGCCATGGGAAGTGGGGGACACCGCTGTGGATACCTCCCTTCCCAGGAATTGCACAGAGCATTTAGGTGCCTGAGAGGAGTGTTGAGGGGTTTAAATGACTTGGTATCTGAAATGAAGATGCTCAGAGCTTGCATTTGGGGATCTCCTGTGAGTTGTTCAGAATGAACATGTCAATGTCCCATGCAGCAGGCAAGGCAGAGCCTGTTCTGAGGTAGCTGTGTGCCATGTGTGCACGCACCATGCTGTGGAAGAGGAGAGGGAATGTGGGGAACACCCCACCAGCGCAGCTCTCTCTTCAGCAGGAGGGGCTGAGCTCACATTTCACACTAGATAAGATTGTGCTCATTAGCAGCTGCCAGAGCGGCTGGTATGCCCTCTGTTCACACCCCTGCTTACTCCCCGATAACAAGCCTGTGCCCTTTGTCTTTCTCGTTCTCTTCATTTTCACTGGAAAAAGCACGTCATTGCTCTTCCTTCTTAATCCAACAAGGGTGTTGAGATCTTCTGCTCTCCTCAGCCCCATCACACCTTCCCTAAAGCCTTGCTTATGTTCAGGCTCAGAACTGGATAGCAGATCTCCATCTGAGTGTCCCCATCTGGGCTCTCAGTCCCAGCTGCTTCAGGTTACTCAACCCTTTTCTCATACCTTTGGAGACAAATGAAGGTCAGTTCTGTTGCAAAACAAATGTTGCTCTAAAATGAAACATTAAAGTATTTCACTGACAAATACTGGGCAAAGTATTTCAATATTTTAGATGGTGCTTTACCAAGTTGGGTCTCAGAGTCCACCAGCACACAGTCCCCATGCACTGCTCTCTGACAGTCCAAAGTGGTGCTGTCCCATCCTTCCTGAAGAGAAATATTTTACATACACATGCATACACATATGTACCTTTATAAAATCTCAGCAGCTTTTAGATATCAAACTAAAGACAGAAGGCCCTTTGGGGCTTTGTGCCAGGGATATTTGAAAATGCCTTGTAGGTCACTATCTTTGGTGCCACTGAAGTCTCTCTCAGTTCTGGACTTGGTATAAGAGCCAGTGGCTCATCTCCAAAGGTTGAAATTACTCCTGCAAATGAATCTTGCCACGACAGTGCTGCAAAGATACTCTGGTTTCTTCAGATCATATAAATCTTTCTATGTTTCTGTGAAATGTCACTAAGTTGGTAGTAGTCCACTATTTTGAGGGAAGTTGTCATTACATATTACCATTGAACCATGTCTTGTATCTTGAGCTCTTTCTAGGCCCATCCCAACGCGTGGCTGGAGGTGATACGAATAGACCTATCCCCTACTGACCAGGCAGTGAGCTGTAGCGTGTCTACTTTGTTTCGACTAAGTTCTCAGATAAGTAATCTCTCTTGAGACCTGATAAATATGAGAAAAATGAAGGAAGTAATTTAATATCTTTTCTATTGCTACGGAGTTCAAAGGATTTGCATAGTACCTTGAAGGTGCCGCTCAATTTGCTTTGCATTCCCATGAACCAAGAATAGGAAACATCAAGAAGATCCCATGTTTAACATCTCGAGACTTTCTGACACCATCCACTCTACCAGCTATGGAGTGGCTGGAAGCATCAGAACTAACTTAAAATGAGCAAATTGATGTAGCAGAAGCAACATTTTGCAAGCGTTTGGAGCTCAAGGTCACTTTATTCTGCATCGTGGTTAGATGAATTAGCCCACACTGTCAAGTGGGAAACCATAGCCAAAATACTCCCAAGTGCTGTGTTCGGCTCGCTTTAGGCTAACCCATCTCTGCCCTACGCTGGAGTCTGCCACAGGAGTAAAGTCATTGTGAATGGGAAGAAACAGAGATGACGTGGTTTTTAGATCTAAACCAAAGATTTTATATAAAGTGCTGATCTAGGCAAAGAAGTAACAACATGCTATGGAGACTTTGTCAGCCCTTGTTGGGTTGTGCTGGAGCAAGTTCTCTGGGGGCTAGACTCTGCTCCAGCTCCTTGTGCTGCTCAGGGACACAGCTGTGCAAATAATAGGCAGTTCTGAGAATTGCTTGGCTATAGCTCAGCATGCTAGACTTTATCTTCAGGTGGTCAGCTCTTTCCTCTTCCCTTTAGAGAGAAATGGAGGTCATTTCTGGGGGGGGGGGGAAAGGCCATTCCAAAATCAAACACCAAAACACATCACTGACAAAAAATGGTCAAAATACTCTCAGATTCTAGGAATGATTTCCTCTGAAGTGCCTTTGTCTCCACCAGAAATATTTGCAATCTTAAATCTACATTCAAGTATAGCTTTGGTGCAGCCCAGATTCCAGGGTTGTTTTTATGGATTCACTGGGCCATTTTCCCACTCAGGAGCTGAGAGTGCCAGGGAACCTGATTTTTTGCAGAATCATGTTTCAAGGTTTGTTTTCACACGTAATGCCATTCATTTCACTCAACATAAGAGAAGTCCTGCTGGGTCAGAGCATTGGCCCATGTAGCCCAGGGCTCTGTCTCTCAGGTTCAGACTGAAGTAAGGACTTTTTCCACCTCTCCTCCTAAGGCGGCTTTTCCATCCCCTCCAGTATTCCCATTGCCTTTCTCTGTCTCAGGGTCAATCACTCTGTGCTCATCCAGGGAAACCCGCTGCCGCTTAGGGGACAGTGCTCTTCCAGGTCATTACTTAAAGTTCTGGCAATATTTCAACTTTTTTAGGGAAATCTAGTGCCTGAAAGATCAACTCTTTGCTACAAAGGGGAGATGTTCCAAGATGGAGTGTTCTTCTTATCACTGAGGTCTTTTGTCTTGGCAAGTTGACCTTGTTCTGTGTGTAGAAGAGTTACTTGCTCATGCTTGTGTTGTCCAGCTTTCACAGAGATAATGCATTGCCTTCTGCTGCACATACACAAAAGCATTAAAAGTTATTAGTATCAAAGATGCCCCAAACGCTCCCTTAACCGACAATCAAATGAGACCTGGTCTAGCCTGTCAGCATCCCTTGCTTTGCAACACTTTCTGGCAGATGGTGCCGGCCCCAGAAGGCCTCTGATTATCCCCAGGGAGCTCATCAGCTCATCACTGTCCAACAAGAGGTGTCAGCGGTGACCACCGGCAGCAAACCAGCCAGTACCCTAAAAGCCACTCTCCCCCATGCTGCCGTGAGTCACAGCTGGATGTGTCATGCACCGGCTGATGACAAGGAAGCGAGGAGGTCTGTCTGCAAAAAGGTGGATGCAGGGAGAATTTAAAGGAAGACTGAACGTTGTCTTGCATGTATAAAACAGCCCCTGTGAACAGTGAACTGTGATTTCCAGTAACCAAAAAGTTGTCAGGATCTTGTTGGGTATCCAGCTTGTCAGGGCCCTGAGGACATTAATTGGCCTTAATGGCCTTGACCAACCTGAGGTCCACACCCACACCCCTGACCATGGGGTCCAGGGATGCATTTCAGCTCAGCCATGGACCTTCAGTTCTGGCCTGAGCTGCGCTGTAGGAGTGCTGGTCTCCAGCTCAGCCACCGCCATGGCCCTGCCTGGACATGTGGAACCCCAGCTGGTGAGGTCCCTTTCTGAGATGCTGGCAGCTCAGGGGCTCAACCTTGTCTCTCAGGGACGTCCTCGGTGGATCTCAGCCAGGACAGGAGGACACTGCATCCTGTCCCAACCCATAAGCAGTTCTGGCAGTTTCTGCTCCTGTGCTCTTTTGTTGTTGATTAAGCAAATTGTCCTTAAAAAACTCACATTGCTCTTTTTTTTATATATATCCTGAGGAGGCAGAAAACCAGTTTTCTGGCCTCATCTGTCTTACGTTAGTTTTAATTTAATAAGGTTTACAGATGGTTTTTTCCTGTGACAGATGAAATTAAAGTGACTGAGAAACCAAGGCCAAAACACACTAGCAGAAAATTTTGGCAGGCATTTTTAAATATATGGCCTATATTTTCTGTGGCTACGTGTTATCTTCACGTAGGAAAGTGGATGTATAAAATATAATTTCTTAAGTACACTTTGACACTCTCCCCCAACAAACTCTGCTCTGCTCTGGAAACAGGAGATAGTTTTTAAAACTCTCTAGGGCTCGAGTCTGCTACTCTCCCAGCAGTGTCCCCATGTGTGCAAAGAAAGGGCAAGCTGCAGCATCGTAGAGGAGCTTGCCTGGGACAAGGCAACCTGAACCTCTTGTTTGCACCCGCACTTTTCTCTCAGATCACTGATGGCATGGAAGGACCACGTGTGCTGTTTTTTGCTACCTCTTTATGGCCGGCTCCCTTTGAAAAAGACTTTGGCTTTTACAGCTGAAGAAAGAGGACTGAATGTGGCTTAGACCTCAGAGCAGTCATTTCTCTCTGTCAACAACACCTTTAATCCATCATTCTTGTGTTTAAACTGTTTCTTATAACTACCTGAAGGAATATGAATAATCCTTTGGTAATTCTATAACCTCCTTCTGACCCGATTGCTATTTTTGCCTGAGTGCTTCATCTTCCTTGGGTGATGCGGATTACCAGGACTATAATTGTCAGGGGCTGGCAACTTGTTCAGCCGGGGGCAGTCCCATCACACTGACACAAATGCAAAGGTATGAGATCTTCCTTGTTTGCTTTTCAAGTGGGAAACGCCTTGCCACGTCCCTGATGATGGTTTTGTATGGTATCCAACTTGGCAGTCCTTCTCCTCTCCCTGTTCCACCACTGCCTGTCCCACATGCAATGGAAATCTGTGCAGCTGTGGCCTGAGGTGACCACCTTGCAGTGTGTTTGTAGCATGATTTCACACTTCTTCCCTGCTCTCACCAGCACTCTGGGTGCAGTGGAGATGTGGGAAAGCTGTCGGTCATCTGCTAAGTCAATGTTGCTCACTTTGTATGACAAAGAGATGGTGTCAGAGTGTCAGAGACCTTCAGGCTACCTGCAGTCCACTGGTGTGGAAATAGTGATGCTTACTGCGTTTGGGGATGTCACTTTATAGGTTAGTATTAGGACACTTGTGTAGCTGGAGAGAGGTTTGGATATCAACCTGAGCACCTGAGTGCTTTGCTGAGAAGTTGCCTCATCAGGAGAGATCAAAGGACACTTTCCTGCACTCCTGATTTCAGGAGTTCAGGCCCCAGCTGGGAGGTGAGACACATGGTCCATCGCCTATTCAGCAGAGGAAAAGTATGAATCCACCATTAGTCAAGATTGAGTGGTTCAGGCAGGATGGTGGAGGCTTTGTGTGGTGACAAGCACCTAAATTCCTTTGGGACTGTGACTGATAGTTATTCTCACGAATTCCTACCATCAGGCTTGCTCAGGCTCAGTGTGACAGTGTTTGGGAATCTCACTCTACAGTGTGTGTCCACCTCCACTGCCCACCGACAGGGCTCCCGACTCAGGCTGGAGCCTCCACGGGGTGGTGAGATGATGAAAAGTTGAATATGGCACATGTTAAATTAATTAAAATTAATGTAACGCAGTCAGTTTTCTGTATTTTCTAGTGACTAAGCAGCTTCTTACCAGCTCCAGGGGCGGACCTCTAGTTTTGAAAATCCCAGTCATGAGCTCTGCTGTGGCCCTGTTATGTCAAACGGTGAAGGGCATGAGACATGGAGGACAACTTCACTGTGCAAGTGCGTGTCTGATGTCAGCCCTGGCAGCTGGCCTCATTTTAATGAACTGCTTATATACTTATGAATGCAGCACAAAGCAGCACCCACTACCACTGATATTTTTCTCTTTTATTTTGCTCACCACAGTATTTTGTTGCTACCTGTCATCACTCAGCAGATATAACCCCTCAGAAAACCCCACCTGCCTGTTGTACTCTAAAAATGAGGTGTACGTCTGCTACAATGGCATGAGAGTAAAAGTCTCGCAGAGCTGAGCGAAACGCCAGTTCTGCTGGCAGAGCAGACGTTTGAAGGAACAATCTATTCCATCTGCATCTGTCATAATGGAGAGGTTTGATCATCCTTCATAATTATTAGAAACTGGATCTGGCCTGATTGTTTCTGATGAGCTCTGTAGCCAAATAATTTAACTTGTTGGAATAATGACTGACATTCACTACTCGATCCTGATTTCTAGGAACTCATTTGTTACTCGTAACTACTTGATGATTGTTGGGACTAAAATGATGTTCTCTGGAGAAAGGTGCCAGATTTCAACACTTCTACAAATGTTACCCTTCCTGTTAGGATTTGGACTTCAAACTGTCAGAAATCCTATTTCACTCCAATACATTAAAGGCATATCTTCTTACCCACATGTTCAGAGGGACCCTTGTCCCGGTGTCCCCCTGGTTCATTGAGTAATATCACTCATGTACAGTCAAACACAAAGATGAAAGCTGAAATCATTTTAGCACAAGCGATTTGGCTTTGGTATTGATAAAAGCTAAAGGTCGCTGTTAAGCAGTGCTATCTGACTCAGAAAACAGCAACTTATTCACACTGTGGATGTATTCATTGTGAAACAAGTCTGCCTTTTTTCTCTCTAGCTCAATCCACTTGTAATGGGAATTAAACTAAGATTTTTAGGGAGGTGTGATATCTTTCTTTTGATAAATGGGCTGAAAAAACCTTGTCAGCTATTGGACACATGGGCTTCCTTCGTGTCTGCTTCCGTGTCTGAAAGTTCGTCTGACTTTTCTAATGCTGGTTTTGGTCTACTTGAAGATATAATCTGTCCTGACAAACCTTGCCTATCTTGTACCCTTTAGCCTTCTTATCTGTAGAAAAACTTGCGCTTAGCAAGAACAAGAAAATACGGCATCCATACCTGGCATTCCTAAGAATAATAATTGCACTTTCTAGACAAATATATTTTTGGATAAAGACTTTGCTTGGCCGAAGTCTGGTACTCTGTAGACAAGACTAGTAAACATTCTGCGGTGGCCTTGTGAAAACATTATTAATCAGCAGAGATTAGGAGTCAGCAAATTCTTTCTGCAGATATAAAATCTGGTTTGTAAATGTGCCCATTCATGGCATGTGGGTGCTCTGCTCGTGGCGTGCTAGCAGGACTGTGCCTAAGCACACTCTTTCTGAAGCTTTCTAGAGATCAGCAGCTGTTTAGAACCGTGATTTAAAACCCAATTACAGGCTGTGTAAAATCCCTCTTATTTAACTCAATAATGTGTAATGGGCTCAGCTGGGATTTCTTTTGTTTGCCTGGTTTTTTTTTGTGTTTTTCTTTTTTTTTTTTTTTGTTAAATATTTTCCTCTTTAAAATCCATTTAAATCCATTTTCAACAAAGACCCTGTGTCTGAGGAGACACAGAAGATGCTGGGGGACAGGGAAGGACTTTGTTCACCCGCTGAAGCCATGGGAGGTATCAGAGCTGGCAAAGGTGAGAGGAATCTCCAGGCAGGGGTAGGTTTGGTTTGAGACCATGCCCTGATTCATCTAACAGTGGCGTGGAGGTGCTCTGCGGAGGGGATGTATCAAGGGAAAGGGTATTTGCTTTTGGTTTACTCTGGTTTGTCAGGGTAAGACAAATGAAGCTCTGTCAGCCTGAAAACTGACCTTAGATTTGGCAAGGCAGCTCTCAAAGCTCCACCCTCATAACTGTCTCCAGAAGAGATGTCCAAAAACTTGACTCCTCTCATCCAGCAGAACAAAGACTAAAATCTTCTGTAAATATGCCAGGGAGTAAAAGATCAGGAAGGTTTGCAAGACATTTAAACTTAAGGATCATGGTGACGCAAGGAGATGAGTACAAACACATCATGAAATTACAAGGAGGTTTCTAGGACTTGGGGCAATGAAGAGGTGGGGCAGGAGTTGTGGACCCACCTCATTTTAAGCCAGAGCTGGACTGGTTCCTGAAGAGGATCATGCAGTATGACATCCTAGAGGGAAAGGACCCAAGAAGAGTCGGGAAGGTCTTTGGAGATCTCACATGAGAACGGCTGATATCTGTGTTGGAGTGCTGATTTGTACCTTCATGTTGAAGCTGTGTTAATGTCTCTGTGGAAATCAGTGTTGTCAGAAATGAGGCAAAGCCAAATGACTTGGATATGTCTGCTTTTCTCTTCTACTTCTTTTTTTTTTTTTTAAGTTCCCCATCAAGTAGTTTTATAATGAGGAAACAACAGAGCACTCAGCTCTTCTCACTACAGTAGGTGAGAACTGCAATGTAGAAGACCAGAAGTTGCTTACAAGATATTTATCTTTTGCTGCCCATTTTGCCCAATGCAGCACTGAAACAGACATTTAACAGATCAACATGACTGCAAGTAGCAGAGAGTACCAGCAATGTAGGTGGAGAAGTCTTCCTCATTGTCTTTCAAAGCTGTGAGATGGCTCAGACATTTCCTTCTCACACCAGCCAATACACCTAGAAATGGAAATGTCTCAGGGCCACAGACACATGGTAGGAAAGAGGGTGTTTTACAGAAATTAAATGCTAAATCAATTATATAGGCTTAGCTGATTTCCTAGGGCTAAACATGGAAAGAGAAAAACAAAGTGGCTTTAATGACTTAACTGAGCAAACATAACAAGAAAGTGATGAAATGTGAGGAAGATAAGACAGAATAAATAGAGAGAACTAACAGGAGCTTGCTATGCAAGAGCAGCATTGCACAAGGGAGTAACCTATTACTCATACTGTCAAAGGTACAGTATGTGATGTGGAGGCTGGTCATGTAACACCAAGGGGTTTGTTCTGCTACAGTTTTTCTTTTAGAGAAGTGAATCAAAAGACGCACAAACCTGAAAAAAAAAAAAAAAGGTCTAAAGGAAAGTGAACAGGATTCTTTTCTCTTTTCTGTAAAAAGAGTTTTGGGTTGGCATTTCAACATTAGTTTTTTAACTTCACCAAAAAAAAAAAAAAAAAAAAAAGAAGAAGAAGACTCTTCCAATAATGTTTTCTGAGGTCCGCTGAGAGCAGAGCACCCCATGGAAGCAGGGGAGGTTGTGAAAACCCAGTGGGGCAGTGGGCAGCAGCATATAGCACTGGGAATTGCTGATTCTATTTCTTTGTCACAGGAGTGTTCCTCCCTCAGCTGGGACAGAGAAATGCTCCATTTCTGCCTGTGACTGCTGATAACACCTTCATTCTCCATTGGAGCGAGACTCAGAGCCAGGTCAGCACAAAGGGCTCTGCCTCAGGCTCTGCCCCAGAGCCTGGGGGATTATGAAACCCTTCAAGGTCTTTGTTTTACAGGTGTGTAAGGGACTTCCTGTGATGCACAGGCACCCTTAGGTCTTGGCAATTCATGTACGATTGAAAGTATCTAAGGTTCAAGCACATGCTAGCAGAAAGTAATTTAACTCTTTTAATACAATATTCCCGCTTATATGGGTGAGGCAAACCAGCTATGACTCTATACCTGACCAATAATCCGTTTCTGGACAGCAATACCTTCTTAACTGTCTTTCGAGATAACTGCTGTTTCATACTCAAGATAAAACTTATAAAGACAAAGGAAAGCACAGGGCAAAAAAGGAGGTCCCTATTTGGCAACTTTATACATAGTAGAGGATGACACAGCTTCACCAGAGCTCTGCTTTCGATGTGCCACAGGGAAGAATTTCAACATGACAGGAGTTATGGAGAGGTCAGTGTGGAAACTTACGCTCCCAGAAAGTTCAGAGTGCAGAAGGCAAACCAGGTGAAATTTGTGTCAATGCAAAACAGTTAATCTGTTCCTTGAAAAGGGGACAGTAGCCACAGGTGGTGATTCCCCCCTGCTCCCACCAACACCCCCCCCCCCCCCAAAAAAAAAAAAAAAGACAATCAGAACTGAATTGTTCTGATTTCACCCTTTCAAATATTCAAATTATATGATGTCAGCTTGCCTCCTGGCGGTTTCATTTCTCCCACTCTCTGCGAGTTGGTCAGCAGTTGCCCCCTGGCCTGCCATGGCATTTCCAGCTCTCATCCTAGGCTCTGCATGTCTCCAAAAGGACCTGTTGGTCATGCCTGCTCTGCTATCCTGGATAAAGATAGCTGGCCAGGACTCCTGTGGCCCTTCTTATGCTTGTGTGGAAGCTCTGTGGGGTCTGACCATCCTTCTTGGCGTACCCAAGGAACACAGAGTAGGCACCCCATGAATAGCAGTGGTGGTAACATTGGGCATCTGGCAGTTTGACAGGCAGAAGAGGATGATTTTAGCCCCTTTGCCTACACACTGCATTTTAAATGTGCATGAATGGTCTCCTCCCAGTCTTCAGGGAGATCTGGAGACAGTCTGAAGATAAATAGCCTAGAAGGGAAGAAAGAGAGAAAGAGAGACAGAAGGAAGGAAGGAAGGAAGGAAGGAAGGAAGGAAGGAAGGAAGGAAGGAAGGAAGGAAGGAAGGAAGGAAGGAAGGAAGGAAGGAAGGAAGGAAGGAGGGAAGGAAGGAAGAAAGAAAGGAAGAAAGAAAGGAAGGAAGAAAGGAAGAAAGAAAGAAAGGAAGGAAGGAAGAAAGGAAGGAAGGAAGAAAGGAAGGAAGGAAGAAAGGAAGGAAGGAAGAAAGGAAGGAAGAAAGGAAGAAAGAAAGGAAGAAAGGAAGAAAGGAAGAAAGAAAGGAAAAAAAAGAAAGGAAGAAAGAAAGAAAGAAAGGAAGAAAGGAAGGAAGGAAGGAAGGAAGGAAGGAAGGAAGGAAGGAAGGAAGGAAGGAAGGAAGGAAGGAAGGAAGAAAGAAAGGAAGAAAGAAAGGAAGAAAGGAAGAAAGAAAGGAAGAAAGGAAGAAAGAAAGGAAGGAAGAAAGAAAGGAAGAAAGAAAGGAAGAAAGGAAGAAAGAAAGGAAGAAAGAAAGGAAGAAAGAAAGAAAGAAAGAAAGGAAGAAAGAAAGAAAGAAAGGAAGAAAGAAAGGAAGAAAGAAAGAAAGAAAGAAAGAAAGAGAAAGAAAGAAAAGAAAGAAAGAAAGAAAGAAAGAAAGAAAGAAAGAAAGAAAGAAAGAAAGAAAGAAAGAAAGAAAGAAAGAAAGAAAGAAAGAAAGAAAGAAAGAAAGAAAGAAAGAAAGGAAGAAAGAAAGAAAGAAAGGAAGAAAAGAAAGGAAGAAAGAAAAGAAAGATCCTTTATAAGAGGATCTCCCAGCAAAGGAAGAAAGGGAAACTCTAAGGCTGTGAGGATTGAGGTGAGAAATGGGCAGGGAATGAGAAGGGGATGGGGAAGAAGACACTGACAAGTCATGGGAACTTTAGGAAGTTTAAAACCACTTCTTTAAAGTGGAGTGAGGTTAATCAGCCCAGGGGCTGTGGTTGATTGAAATCAACTGCTCAGTGGAGATGAGACATGTTGCTCCCGAGAGATCAAGACACAAGAGATCATTGGAGTGATAAGAAAAGTGCAGGTGGCATTTGCAATGCACAGTCAAGGGGACTGTAGATACCGTAGGGCCTGATATGACCTGAAAATCTCATTGAGACCATACTATAGGTAAAACATTCTTTGTAACCTCAGTTCCTGCAGCCAGACAAGGGAGTCTGTTCTTAAAAAATGCATTTCAAAGATGCTAAACATTTTTGTGTGTATCTTTACCACAGACTGATAAAGAAATACTTCCCCTGAAGTGACTCCTGATTTCTAAAGCTTCTGTTGTATAGACAGTAGCATTAAAAATAACATCGTGATACCCCCAGGGCCAAACCACAGTCAGCGATGAATAGCTCCTTTGAAAGGTGTTAAGAACAATCCCAGGAATTAGAGATGTGTTAAATTTAGTTTTGATCACTAAAAACAACCCAGGCAATGACTGACCTAAAGTGAGCCCTATGACAGGGAAAAATGAACACATCTCTAGGCAGATGTGACTTATTTAACCTGTCTGAATTTTCAAGGCACTAGCATGCTGCAGCATGTCTTAGAGAGGTGGAGGGAGTGCAATGTATTTAGACTTCCTAAAGGTCTTCAATAGGTGCCTGGACAGGTGGTCAGAAGTGCTGGATAACCACAGGTTGAAAGAACAAGCTGCATCATGGATGTAAATTGTTATGAGGCAAAGGGGAGAAAAAAAAATCCTGACTCTTTTACATGCCCCAAAAATCCTGAGGGACCTCAGAGTTTGGTACTGGGCTCTGCTAGATGCTCAAACTGTCTTAGAAAAGAGTCATTGCTGTGTTGACTTCTGTTTCCATTTCAAGTTCTGGTCATCTTGATTTTGCAAATATTTCTGTGTTTTACTTCAGTAGAATTATTTATATGCATAAAATCATAAGAAGATAGAAGTGGGTCAGACTGATGGTCCATCTGACCCAGGGCTCTGGCTCTGGCAGCAGCAATAGAGTGGCTATTTAAAGAGAGCACACGAGCACGGCTGCTTTCTGCTGTCTGTTCCCCTTGTATTCACCCAGCATCTCTAACTGTTGGATGAGAAATACCTGACAGGCCATCCCTGCCTTGTCCCTATAAATATGTGTTTATGGATTTGCTGTCCATGAATATGTCTAACGCTTTCCTGAGCCTACTGACGTCATCGGCCTGCAGAGCCTCAAGTGACAGCAGGTTCCAGCAGTTTGATCCCCACCAGGTCAAGAACTGCTTTCTGTTATGGTGTACGCAACTCCTTTGCAGTTCCAGTGGTGCTCCCTTCTTGTCCTGTAGGATTTGGTTAACAACCCAAGCCAAATATTACTGTTAATTTTCACAGACCTGAGCCCTGGACTGGAAACCTTTTGAAACAAAATGTCTTCTCTTCCCATGTGTCTATACAGTAACATGCAACAGGATGCTCTGGATTCTGTGGAAGATGGTAGTGACACCACATATTTCTGTTGGGGATGTTTTTGGAGAACAGTTAGCATTTTTCTATGCATTCATCTGAAATGGCAAAGCAGTCCACGAGCTTTATATGCTATCATAAACCCTCAACCATGGCTGCAATGTCTGTTGCATGGCTAAAATTTGAAATCTGGCTTTCTTTACTTGTATTAATAGTGCATAGTGTGCAGCTGCACTCTGGCTGGCTGTCAGAAACAGAGGAGAGGGATCTCTCATGAAATATAACTTGAGTAAGCACATAATTTGTTCTCAAAAGTTTGTTTTTGTCATGAATCAGAGCTGAAGACTGTGGACATCAGGATACCATACTTGAGTCTTCATGACTTACAGTACAGAAGCACCAAGGAGCCAGCCAAGGACCAGGAACAAGTCTAGTCCACTTGGGACTGCCAAGACAGAGCAGACAGGTAGCTCATCGCAAGAAGGTAGACCTGAAGGTAGACCACACTTTCCAGGCATGACATGATCCAGATCCAGCTCACAGCTCTGAATTTTCTTTCCCTACTTATATGCAAGGTCGCTAGAAGTTCATAGTTTTCACGGACAGCTCTACCCCAGAATTCCTTTGCTCCAGAATGCAATCCCCTGAGGGAGAGAATAGCCACGTTAGAAATAATTTTTCTGCTTGCAAATTTTCTATTACCATTTGCATGGTCTATCTGGTAGTAAATCCTCACAATTACTTGGACAATAACAGCTTTAGCAGGTCAGCTCCACTTCCCATAACCAAGCCATAGTATCTTTAAAAAAAAAAAAGAAATAAAAGCCCATATGTGTATCTGGTTTGGATTTTCACCAAGAGAAAGCCAAAATAACCAAGGCAATCAAGCCCAGTAAGTCAACTTCACTCAGCTTGAGTGGAAATCACAGAGAAAAACTCTGGTGATGCTTTAATAGAGTACATGATGACAGATGGAAGTATTGGTGAAGGCAGGTAGACAGCTTAGCATGCAGCAGTGAGGAAAAGTCATCAAGGGTGACAGTCTATTAAAAACTGCTGAATCATGAGCCAGAAAATACTGTGCTGCTGTTATCTGGTGTGTCCTCATTCTTCCATTTAGCATTAATCCTCTCTGCTCTAAACCAATGAAACAGATGTAGAAAATGTCCAATGAGGGGTGACACTTGCAGAGGCACCACAGCTGGAGGGAGAACAGCTGTCTGTGCAAGGAGACCCTTCAAAGCCTGGGACTAGTGAATGGTGAGAACACAACCCAAGTGTATTCGGAGTTATCCATGAAATAGCGAATGCTACAGAAATAAACAACTGGCTGCTCCCCACTTGCTGAGCAGAACAAGGGCAGCAGGACATCTGTTCTGCTAGAAAGCAGCTAGACGTTTCTGTTAGCCAGCAGTTCTGTTAGAAAGCAACCTGTTCGATGGGTATAAAAGGATGACATCATTTGTGGAGAGTTAGTTGAACAGCACATCTGAAAGTCTGAAGTCCGGTGTGCAACAGGCAGCTAATGTTTTGCTAAAGATGTTCAGCTTCTGTCCGGTTGTGAACATTCTCTGGAGCTATGTGAGGAGGTAGGATGTTTTAGCAGCCCTGAGGTGGAAGGCCAGAAAATGAGTGCTGATCAGTCACATTTGTCTGTGGTTTTGCCTTTTTCCCCAGAGCATCCATCCCCGGCTGCTGCTCAGGGCAGGCTGTTGGATTACATGTCATCCGTTCAGACAACACAAACACCACCGAAGCACTAGTCTGTCCTGACATGGCAGGGTACAGGCTCCCACACCCCAGGGGCACAGTAGGAAGATGTCTGCTGGATTTCAAGTTGGTCTCTTCAAGTGCAGCATGATCCCGCCTTCTTGCCTAATCAATGCCAAGGCGAGTATCACCTGGGCATCCCAGATCATCATATCTCACCACCTTCACGTGGGAACAGACACCCAGCCTGGCTTGTGCTCTCCATGAACACCACGAGCAGCCTGGAGCAGCACAGGAGAGACCCTTTGCTCCTGCCATTCAGCTGATCTCATCTCAGGTTGGTGATGTCGCTCTGGACCAAGCCAACCTCCCCCCATCAGTTCAATGCATGTTGATGCTGTCATTAGGGTGAGCTTAATATTTCCCTCTCTCCTGTCCAATAAAATGAAATCCCTCTTGTATTTACACAAGGAGTGTTAAAAATTATAGTTAAAGTGACTACCCAAGGGAGACACCAGAAGGTGCAGATTATGAGATGCCTCCAACCACGCAATTAAGTAAGAAGAGTCAGAGCTAATGTATGTCTGTGATTAGCTGTGATTCCTCTCAGGCTGTTTGGGGGATGGAGCAGCCAAGGAACAACGGTTGTTTCTAATCTAGCTTGAAAGCCCTAATGAACGTGTGACTCTAAGTAAATCAAAGCACTTTTCTATAAAGAAATAAAATGTCCATCCCATATGGCTGGGATCCAGCTAAATCCCACTCCCATTGAGACATGGGGCTGACAGGAGGTTTGAAAAGAGTCAGAGGGTTTCTTTAGCATAAGTGGAACCTCAGTAAGATTCCTGCAGGCCATGTGTCATTGCTGCCACATTATTATTATTATTATTATTATTATTATTATTATTATTATTATTATTATTATTATTATGACTGTTAGGAATCCACAAGCAAGTCATGAGCTGGAAACTCCCGGTCAGGAGTTTGCCTCTTTTCCATGGGCTAAGGCTGAATTTGTCAGCTCTGTTTTTCTTTAGATGTGTGCATTCACTCAGAGGTGCCTGGCTCCATCTGTGAGACACGAATAGATTGTGTCTTCCACCCTGAGTGCTGGTCATGCTGTTTACAGGCAGCAAATTACATGGTAATTCGTCTTTGAATTACTCAGTAACTTGAAAGATAATTACCAGGTAACCTGCAACAACCTGCCCTATCTACTGCATGGACAGTATTTGTATGACATTTGCTATGTAATTAAAGAGCAGGTCGCTAGCTGAATGTGCTCCGGGAAATAAAAGGATACCTGAAGTGTGACTAAGAGGAATGCAGAGTTAATGCTTAGTGTATTTAAGAAAAATATTATATGTGTCATCTTCCTTGACTTCAGGCCAAATCCAAACCATTTCCAGTCTGCCCTCTGAAGCTGCCTGGGTGAAAACCACATTTCTGTCAACTGTACCTTCAGGAACTGAAAATTTCTTTAAGAGGCTTGTTGAAGGGAGCCATTGAGGGAATCACCTCAACGTTACCTACCCCTCATTACTGGGAAGTTACCTGACTCCGCCCCCACGCACACAAGCTGGGTTTATGGAAAATGTCGCATCTCCTGTGGCGTCATTTCTGCAAATCCTTCAGCTGGAATCCTTGTTCCATATTTCATAAGCTCTGAAAACCAAGCATGGCTTCACAATTCACCTCGATTGGCATCTTTGATTCATCTTCTTCCTGCCTGCTTAATAGAGTCTCCAGTAGAGACACCCTTATAAGGGTCTCCAAACCATTGACCTCCCAAAACTTCCTTACCTGCAATGCTGATAAATAGCCCAGCACATATTTGTTGTTTGCGTGTTAAGAAATCAAGGAACACAAGAATGAACTGAACTGTCTCCTGGCTTCCCTGTGGTCTTTGCCAGCCCAGATTCATCTGTTTGAGGCAAGGACCAGCCTGGTGGTCTGTATCTGTACAGCACCTAGCGCTTGGTGGTCCTTGCTCACGCTAGAGCCCATCTATACTCTGACAGTACTAAATAAAATTTAATAGACAGAAACACATTATCTAAATTTAATATCCTGAACTAGGAAGACTTAAGGACTTTTTTTTTATGCAAGGCAAAGTATAAAAATTATTTACTACAAATAAATACCAGCAGCCCCTTATCTAGATGCTGATTCAGGAAAGCATATACGTGCATACTTTAGTCATGATGACTTCGACAAATTACTTGTATGGGAACATTTTCCTGAGTCAGACTCTAATCTGGAACCACACAGAGCAGCACACAATTGCTCATGTCATCTTTTTTAGAGATGAACTTCTGAAGAAAATCATGTTAGTTCAGTTCTCGCCAAGCCAGCTGATAAGACACCACCTCTTCCATAGAAAAGGCCATGCATCATGACATCTTGTGATGGTTCTTTTAGTCATAAAGGAGGAGCTGCAGCAGTCAGTGGGATGTTTCTCACAGGGCACAGAGATCCTTATTGAATGAATACGCAGGCAAGATTCTTCCCGGACTTTTTGTGAGACGGCATGTGCTCCAAGGGGTTTACAACGCACTTAGCCCACGGCAGGCAAGCAGGCGAGCATCAGTTAGGCACTTGGGAGACACAAGCATGGTCGTGGACAGTTGGGCGGCATGAGGCAAGCCATCATCTCTGATTAGCTTCTGTATCCCTGGGAGGTAGAAGGGAGGTGGTGCCTCCCACCAGGACTGAATGCTGTGTCTGGGACAAGGCTGTGGTTTGAGCGGGAACTCCAGACTTGGCCACGACAGAACTAATAGAGTGTAGGAGCTGGAAAGGTATTGATGAAGGTCATTGGTAGAAGCAAGGTCTCCACGTTTACTCCTTGCTTTACTCTGTGCATTGTGTGCTTGTTCATGTCTCTTCCCCTTGCTTGGGGGTTTTCTGCTTTATTAAAAAAAATAATATAGAATTAAACCTTTTATATTCATATATAAAATTCTCAAGATGTCTTGTTGTCATTAGTAGTCACGATGCTTTGTTTCCACTCTCCTAAGCTACCCAGGCTGCAAATGACGCAGTGCCAAACTTGTCTTCAGGGCCACATGGCAGTCAACATTCAGTATCGTTACAGCATGATCTCCTAATAACAAATGTGAAGATTTTTTTCAGTGATATTTGTGGAAGTTTATAAGCCAAGCATTTCTCGGAGCATCATTGATCCATTTTCTTTTTTTTTTTTTTTTTTCAGAACTTTTAGTGTGTTTTACATTTTCCTCATTCTCAATAGGAATTTTTCTCTCTTAGAATCCCACCACTTGGCTAACCAATGCTAATCAATCAACTTTTGCAACAGAAGATCAAGCTAAAAATAAGTAATAATAAAACCAGCAAATTACTGAGCAAAAGGTATGAAATGGAAAAAGAAAAAAACCCAAGCATTCTAATTGTTTGATTTACTCAGTTGTTCATTTAGTTGAAAGGGGGCAAAAATCAAGGTTATGATTTTTGGATGTGAAATATCTGATTTGGGGGGGGGGAAAGTGTCCAAGCTCTATATTTTAAGTCGTTCCTTCCAAAATGTGTCTGCAGATGTGACCAGAGACAATGTGGAACAATCTATTACGATCTGATGTTTTCTTGTGTTCTTCAGTTCACTGACTAAAAACTCCCAAAGGAAATTAGGTGCCTTTGATAAAAATTTAGAATACTTCTTCTGAAGACAGGGCTGCAATAAGGACATGCCCTGGAAATGTGCAGCTCCAGCACATTTCCCTCCCATTTTCTGTATCTGAGCTCCCTGCTGTCTCACCTGCCACCCACCAGACACATTTTCATGGAGGGAAAAGATGAGCTGAGCAAGTTCTGGGATTTCTCCGTTGCATGTTACCTCACTGCAGGGGAGAAATGATTCCCAAAGCTGGCCAAAATGAAGAATTTTCCATCATTTATTTTGAATGAATGATTATTTTTTTTTTTGTTTTGTTGGAAATCTGTCATGGAATTTCTTCATTCAGTGCCCTGAATTGGGTATTTTCCAGTTATTGTCTCTTATCTCAATCCCAGAAGCAGGAAAAGAAATAAAAATATCTGAATCGGAGGGTTTTTTTGACTGGTCACCTTGAAAATGTTTCAGCTAGGCATTTCAGCTAGCTCTGTTCTGAGGCCATGAGGTTTTCCTGGCAATACTCCTTGCTCATTTGCCAAAGGCATCCTGTTAAGCTCCAAACTGGTAATCGTGGATTCACTGTACTTGGGTAAAGGCAAGGACACGTGGCATTCCCAACCCTTTCACTCTTCCTCTCTCTTCTGCCCTTCACCTTTTGTCTGTTTTCCCCATGCACTGGAGCACACGTTTAGTAAATACTGGGGAGGGTTGTTCCGGAGAGTTTTTGCTTTTGATTTCTGAAAGTGCCAGCAAGCACAGTAGCAGCTTGATTTGAGGCAGCAAAATGAGAGCAGCCTTCAGGGAGATAAGGACTTTTTTTTCTCTGTAGACAGCCTTGGAAGGTGAGAGACAGCTCTGCAGCCTCCCCTTGTTTATGTATATGCTTTGTGTGGGCCTTTCAGGCTGGGTCTAACTACCGCTATACTCATCCCACTAAGCAAAGTTTATCCTGGTATAAATGATCGTAACAGCCCTTGCCCTGCAGAGTGTGGCCAAGAGACTTGTGGTACTAATTTATTGACATTTGGGAGCTGTGAATCCAAAAATATTTGGGAGTCCCGTCTGCTTAGAGGCAAGGGCTGATGGTGCTCCCAGATGTGGACTCCACTCTGGTTCTTTCAGATCCCTCTGGAAGAGACACAGAGAGCAAGTAAGAGGCACAGTGTTATTCTGGAATAAGGGTGCAAGTGGCCTCGGCACAGCATCATTCTGTTAATATAAATTAATATATTCTTTTAATAAAGATGAGAGATTTAAGCTGACATTTCAAGACCTTTCTGGCACATGCTTGCAGCTATTCTATACCATTGTCCAGATGACTTGCCCTTGTCCTGCATCCTTCGACAGTCCCTCGTGGCCACTGCCAGCAAACCTGGTTTGTCATGCAGCATCTCAGCCCAGCTCAGGACCAGTTTTTCCTGACGTGGAACAAATTTCTGCACAGTGGGGGTTTGCTTGAGCCTTTCCTCTCACTCAGCAGCAATTTCCTTAGTTTGAATGAGTATATGTGGCACCTCCCTGAAATGCCATCACAGCTGCAATGCAGCACAGGGATGTTGAAGATGCTCAGCTGGTTCCCCACCCTGACAAGATTTGGACAGTGATGAGCAGAGGAGGAGTCTCCAGAACATGCTCCAGAACATCAGGCACACAACTTCTACATAGCTCATAAGCTTTCTGCAGAGTGAAGTCTGTGAGGTGTTTTGTTTTCCAGGAAATTTAGAGATGAAAAAATGCTGCTTTGTTGCTGCACCTCCAGTCCGCTCTGGGAGGACAGAGCAGAGGCAGTTTTGACAGTGCAGGGCTATTTGGCCGCTGTTTTCCCTTCTGAGACTGAGGTCCAGAAGTGATGCTTGCAATGCCTTGACACACACACAGGAACACAGACTGAAACCTGCCAAAATACCTGAAGAGAAGAAACCACACACCTGTGGTGTTTGCTCTGGAGTTTTCTTGGAGCAAGTGGTCAGGGTCATTATCTGGAAATGAGATGTTCCATGAGACACTGCCCATCCTGACAGAAGAGTCTTGGGCTTCTCTGGGCCATGGATTTTGACTACTCATGTGTTTGCTTTTTGCACAAGTTGGACTGCTGGTCCAGCCGGTCCAGCCACCTGCATCCTAAATACCTTTTTGTGGTTTTGTCCTCCTCTGGGAAGATGTTACTTCTTCCCAGGGAGCCAGAACCTCTGCACATATCCTCAGACTGGGGATGTTCACATTCACCATGGTCTGAAGTGTTTTCTCAGCTCCGTTCAAAGCTGAAAAATGCCCAAGGCAGACATTTCTATCATCTGTGTTGGCAGATACTGGGAGACATTTTCTGCATATGCACTGAGAGTTGGGGAGCCCTGGTTCCTTATCAGGCATGCCCAGGCACTGAAAAACAATCCTATCCCTGATGCAGATTTCTTTCCTTTAGGAAAAAGACACCTTTGCAAGGTGCGTAGCATCTGGCAAAAATCCCGTCATCTGCCGCAGGGGCCTTTGCAGAGCTGTCCTTGTCACCGAGGAGTGTGAACAGCTAGGGGAGATGACTTTTAGAATATTTCCCAAAAAAGAAATATCATCCAAGGCATCCTGGCATGGTGCTTACAGTAGTTTTTTCTTAATTGCTGGCCAAATCTTCATTCAGCTCCTCTTCATTTATATGCAGTATTTGATCAAGTAGCTTCTACTAAAGTTAATGGTACTTTTGCCTTAATTAAAACCTAAATGAGGACTCCAACTGGTCTTGTTTCAGCTAATCTGTACATAGCGCCACGACTCTGTATGATGCTTTACAGTGGAGCTGCAAAATCCCTGCTGGGAGCTAGTGAATCAGTCAAACACAGCGAGTGGAGAGAGATGTAAGGAGGAGGGGACAGGAGGATGAAGGGCTGAAAAATATTCAAGTTGCTGGGAGTGTCTGCCTGTTGTTTGTTCACTATGGTCAAGGCAAGGTGAATACTAAATTGTTCCTGATGGATCCACACATTCCTAACTTGGAGTGTTTTAGGTAAATTTTGTCAGAGTCCATCCAATTTTGACACATTTATGCCCCACCAGAAGTAAGCCTACAGCTGAATGACTATCTACCCGGGTTTCAGGCTGCCAGGTGATACGTGTGACAGGTTCCTACAGACACAGACCTGCCTTGAGGAGTGTCCATTGTTTCTCCTCCTTCTCGGTGGGTTTCCTCACCACCCAGCTGGGGTGGATGTGGGCCCTGTGGTCCCTGTGGGATGAACCCATTGCCATGAGAACCATGGCTGGAAAGCCAGGGGCAGAGGAAGCACCTGGCCATGGAACAAGGCTGCCCTTTGAGTCAGTGAGCAGAAATAGGCTTTGAAAGAGCACAATTCAGCTTATCCCAATGTCAGCAGGACCACAAAGATGCCCGATGTGCCCATGAGGCTCTCGCAAGAGGAAATGCAAATGCTCCAAGTAATCATTTCTGCTCCTTTTCACAAAGGAGCCCTTGAGGATTTCTGGGTGAAGTCATTGGCTTGGCCTCAGGCAGGAGGGAGCCCAGCCAGGAGCAGAATGCTGTTTGCTGGGCCTCAAGCTCCCCCTCGCACCAGCCGGGGCTTTCACTGCAACAGGAAGAACCAGCGATAGCACATCTCAAGCTCAGCAACACACGGAGCCCAATAGCTCAAGTCTTTGATATGTTGCATGTGAAATTCAACATTTACAAGTGCCTCCATCCCAGGTGCAGCATCAGGTTACACAGACGATGCCAACAGCCCCAGGACACCCGACTTCCCCCTGCACGACCTGGGCTTCCCGCAGGGTCCCAGCCTGCTGGTTTGGGCTCTTTCAGGTGGCAAGCCTGGATAATGAAAGAGAGCAGAAGTTGAGATGCGGTTGCAATCTTGACATGCACTTATTGATTTTGGACAGCACAACGGCTTGTTGACCCACATGGAATGGCTCCCATGGCATATACTGGAAACCTCACGTCTCCACTGGCACCGTTCAGCGCTTGCTGGTCTAATTCTGGGAAATGTCCCTGCTTCTGCTGGCTGGTGACTGCCCTCCAGGTGAGGAAGCCAGCTCAGCAGTCAGGCCTTTGTCTCTGAAGAGCATCAGTTCCCAGGCAGGTCGGGGCCGGCAGGCGGCCATAAATGGAGGTGGCATTTGGAAAGGTCAGAAGCAGCTTAGCAAACAAAAGCCATCACTGGGAGAAATCAGGAAGAGACAGCAAATATCTCTGTGATTGTCAGTTTCTGTGTATAATGGTATAATGACATCTGAAAGCTGAGACCAGGGAGGCAGCCAGGGTGAAATTCAGTCATGCTGTGGTGAAATGCCTCATGCTTCTCCTTGGGAGATGTTATCTGGGCCAAGAAGAGACATCCAAAAACCATTAGATAAGGTTTCTGATTGTTTCCCTGCACAACTCTGATGTGACACATTGGCTTGGGATTAATGCCTTGAGAAATGCCCTGTCAGTGTCACAGGGCACCCTCAAAACTGGCCACAATCCAGACACCGCAAGGACTCCACTTCACCAGGGAGTGCAATCGGTCTCACGTCCCTTCTGTCTACAGCAGATGACTCCCACCGTGAGCCTCAACTCACTCAGCCTGTGGTGAGCTCCACTCAACATGAAGGATTTATGCTTTCTGCCTTCCCTGCTGGGCTTTGCCAGGGAAGTCCTTACCCTTTCCTTGCCTCAGTTTCCCCAGGTGGTGACAGGGATGAGCCCTGCAGCTGTGAATCGCTTGTTTTGCAGAAATGATCTGAGTTCTCCTCTGAGGCTTTGATGAGTTCTCCCTTCCCTACCACTGAAAACTGGAGTCATTTGGGCTGAATGCAAAGAGTTGCTCCGTGTGTATGAACAATCCCCAATTCTTGCTGCAGTCTTGTAGGAACAGTCTGGATTCTTATTTTTATTTCCCCTTCTGGTGTCAAAGAAAGCAGGAAAGATATAAATATATAGTGAAAATTAACCAAAAAAAAAAAAAAAAAAAAATTGCCTCTTAAGCATTTGATGGAAAAAAAAACTTGACTACTTGTCCAAATAAAGCAGACCCCTGAATCACCCTAATTTTTGGGAGATGATGTCTGGGTAAAGACCAAGAGGTGTATACAAGGTATTTGTTCTTTGGTCTGGCTGTCCAAGGACACAGATGTCTGCTGCAGGGTGACATTGGCTCGGGACTTGGCACCTACAGCAGGCGAGATTGTTAGGAGCAGTTGCAGAGTGCCAAACAGCTGGGATCCATACCGCTGTGCCACCCCTCCCATTGACCGGCATGCTGGGCACGCGTAGGAAGGGAGGAATGGGCTCAGCTAGCAGAGATGCATGCTTAAATTTGAGAGCAGAAATGTCCTGCTCATCACCTTGCACAGCCCGGTACGTGGCTCCCCAGGCAGAGGAACGTGGTGTCTCTGGTTCCTGCTCCTTCCTTTTCTCTGGTCGCTCTGAGCACGACCCATCCACCCTCCATCTCTGCCTGCTGGCAAGTCACCCCCAGGCCTGGGTGAGCTCTGATGCAAGGACTGGTGTTACTTATCCTTCTTAGCACTCAAATGTGGTTGTCCTGGTGGCCTTGAATTCTGGCCTCAGAAAGCCAAAAACCAGCTGCTCTGAGTGTCTTTTCCCTGTCCTAAAAATGCCTGGGAAGAAACAACGCCTGAAAGAAGACTCAGCAGAGCTATCTGCAAAGAGCAGGCACCATGAACAGGCCCTGACAGTGATGAGCCTTTTGCAAGGACAAATGACAGCTAAAATCTGACTGATGGTTCAGAGCACATTTGTGCTTGTGCGTGTGAGGGGTATGTGTATTTACATGTGTATGAACCAGGCATTTTCTGTCATCTTTCTCCTCTGTCACAGTATGGTGTTTTAATCCATGTGGTTAAATGAGTTTCAAGATTGCTAAAGGCACGCTTCACCAGTCGAAAGGAAAGCAAGGAAATGGATATGAAATCCTGCCCTGGGGTGAGAATTACATCCCTGCTTTTGTACAATGTACAATTAACCAGTGGAATTCATTTCTATGATATGCTATTGAGGCAGATCACTGTAGTAGGCTTCAAATAACGATTAGACAATAGTGAGGAAAATAAAGTTCCATGGAGCAGTGATGTCTGCAGTCCCCACTTCTTGGAGTGAAACACAGCCCAGCTCATTTGCATCAGGGCAGCCAGAAAAAAGAAATTGCAATGTGTCTTTGCCACCAGCAACCATAGCACAGAGGACCTGATGGCTGTACGGACCTGCATCTCAGACTCCTTCTTCTGTAGGTGTCAGGAACAGAGCAAGGAGAAGGAGAGGATGCTCTGGGCAGAGGACGTATGGTAACCAGGGAGCTAAATGAGCATGCAGGAGAGCTGGGTCCTCAGGCACTCTAGGGCACACATCCGTCCCATCTAATGCCAGGCATCACTGAGGCGTGCCCCACAGTCAGCTCGGCAGGTGCTTAGGGCAAGCCTAAAAAACCAAAGCATGCAATGAGTGCTCCATCCCCGCATCACCCTCATGGAGGCGTCTCAGCACCCCAGGGCTACTTCAGCTGAGGCAAATGAATTGACAATAATATGTCACGTGTAGAGAGAGATGCACGGATTGTCTTAACTAGGAGCTATCCTCAGTGGCAAAGATATTTAGGGAGTGGAAAAAACCCCTCAGTGACCATCCTCTTCTGCTATAAGAAATAGTTAAGAGCTGCTCTTATCTCACTTTTTCCACAAATGCGCATAGACCATCTCTTTTCCAAGCCAAGGTATCCTGGTTGTTTGGGGTGTACTTTACTGAACATTTCCAGTTTTCAGGAGCCAATACTGCGGCTGATAGAAGTAATCAGACCCTGTTCTACATTTCCACCTTCAGAGTGGTCCTCCCATGTGCCAGCATGCATATTTCTGTCATATTCTGAACTGGACTGGGATGGGGACCCAAACTTTTTTTTTTTGACCAAAACTGAGTTGATTCTTTCAGTGAATGCGTGAAGAAACAATTTCCCAAAGAGACAATGACTCATTAAACCCTATTTTGGGGGTAACAGTTAGAGTTCCTCAGTTTGTACATATCAGTAGGGCTTTTTATTTTCCTCCCATGGACATTACTTTGCTGACATTGCATGTCACCAGTCAATCACAAAATTCCTTTGCACTTCTCAAGCATCTGTTTTCATGTTGCCTCAGTGCAGACTCTTGCAGGGTCCTACCAGTAATGTCCCACTGTGATTCTTGCTCTTTAACCTGTTATTAATCCTCGAGCAGACCCTGCTTCTCACCTCATGACAGGTTAATTTTTATAAAAGCTCTCCATAACATTGTTTTAGGAATCCAGATGTGTTCTCTTGACTAGGCCACCAGCGCAAAGACCCAGTGATTAATTCAGAGAGCTCTAGTATATCTGGGAGGCACAACTTCCCATGGTGAAAGCTGTGTGCTTTCCGCCCCAGTGCACAACATTGACCTGAGGATGCCTGTATCTTTTCAGTTTCCACCCACTTCTTGATTAAAAAATCAGGCATAATGATCTGCAGTTTCCTAGATAAGTTTTGTAACCTTTTTAAAAGTTGATGTTGCATCTTACCATTCTTTTGCTAGTGAAGTTAATTTTAGCATTGGATTGCACATTTGAGGAGTTGTTCAGTGATTTCATATTTAAGGTCCTTCAAAACTTTTAAGTTAGTATCAGTAGTTCTGGGAAGTTGTTTTCGATCATTTAATCCATTCCATTGACAAATTAGGTAAAAGAGTTCTTTACATTCATCACTGCTGAAGGAATGCCAGGTTGGAATCACGTTCTTAAGCTTCAACAAAGTAGATAAACAACAATGCAAATAATTCATGAATTTTTTCATATAGGAAAGTGTCTTCTCTGAGTGGCCCTTTTCTACTTCAATCACGCTTACTCAAACCAACCCATTGGCAGACTCCCTGCTTCTGATGTGTTGGAAAATGTTTTCATTAGTGGTTTTTATGTCTTTAGCAAGTTGTTTTTCAAGATATCTTTTGCCTTCTTTTACTGGTTTTACATTTAACTTACAAAATTTGTGATCTTTCATCTTTTCCTCATAGAGGCATGAATCCCACTATTGAAGCTTTTTTTTTTTTTTTCCTAACAGCCGCCTTTACTCTGTTCTTCAACTAAGCAGGCTTTTTGGTTGTGTGTGGTCTTTCAGCATCCTTTAAAATAGTGATATTTATTTATTTTGCACAGATTTATGATCTCTTTAAGCAGTGTTGCTTGTCCGCAAATATTTTACTCTTTTAGCTGCACCTTTTGCTTCCCTCTGAACTGGCATCCTCATGTTTTTGTAGAGCCATTTTAAAAAGTTAAACGATGCAGTATATCTCATCCCTACTCCTCTTGTAATAGTTTAAACAGAGCAGTGTAAAAAGTTAAGATCAGATGGTGAAAACTCCTCTGTGACTCACATGTCAGTGTAACACTGATCTGTATGGTTTACCCTTCTGCTTCAGACCTGCGGACTAAACCGGTGTAAATCAGATAAATGGATTTAAGGTGGCCCCTGGGGCTTCTGCATCGGTGTAGCTAAATGTTTAGGATTGCATGCTCATTTCAGATTATGTGAACCTGTACATAGACCAGGACTTGATGAATAAGAGTGATAATTGTTGATGCTTTTTAAAAAGCCTATTCAACATCTACCATGATGAGACCGAAGTAGACATGCAGATTTTTGCTCCATGGTAAGCTGAATTTTACCATTACCATTACCATTGCTCATGGTAAGCTAAGCCCTGTGAATTTGTCTGCGTGCGAGTGTGTGTGTCTGCACACAATCACTGAAAGCTTATTTACACTCAGCAAACAGCTGGCTAATTGATGGTTAGGCGTATCTGCCTCTGCCCCAGTTGGCAGGCTTGCGGTGTGTTCCTTGCATTCCTTTTTAAAATCATAAATCACGTTTCCAAATTAAAATCTCTCTTAAGGAAACAATTGAGAATCAAGGCTGTTGTGCCAGAAATCACACAGTCCTTGGAGCTGATGCACATGCACATGCAAGAAATACTGTCCACAATTCAGCTACGTCTGTCCTTGTTCTTGAGCATCACCTTCTGGAGAGGATTCAAAGCCCTTGTCGCACAGAGGCCAAAGGCCCCCGTGTCAGAGAGTGAAACAAAGCATGTTACAAACATTAGCAGGGCCAGAAGGAGGGCTGAGAGGAGTTGGCAGAGCAGGGATCCAGCACAGCAGCTACAGAAGCTCATGAGATTATGGTGCTCCTTCTAGAGAGAAGGAAGCCAACAGGAAACAGAGGGGAAAGGCCAAAAAATACAACTGTGCTGGCTGGGAGGAAACGGTTTGAAAAGGAAAAATTCAGGTCTGCAAGGAACGTGCCCAGTGGCCTCCATGACTTCAGAACTGCAGTGCAGAAATCACTGACTTGGCTAAACACTTCATCCCTGGTGAGTTCCCACACACGTGGCTTCTTTGTAAGCAGAGCAGATCTGAGCATTAGCAAAGGGCAGTTATGGTGCAATCATTTTTCAGAAAATAGAGAGATTGCTGGTGTGTATGCTTCTATTGTTATTCAGCATTTTTGACCTGAGACACAGGAAGGCACAAAATGTGACAGAGAGAACGAAAGAATGGGTAAACCAGTGCTGCTTCTTTATTTACTCCCACAGTCCTACATCAGTTTATACCATCTACTGAGCTTTGCTTTGGGCTGGCTTTCTCCTGCTCTGGATCAACATCTATGCCAGCACAAAGTGAGGGAAGCTGGGTCTTCTAGCTGAAGGATTATACTTTATTCTTCAAATCCTCTCTGGGATTTTCACTGCTGGAGGATGGGGACAGACGTCATTGAAACCTCTTTGCTTGCTCCACCAATAAAAACCCTGTGCTCTCAGGGCTGTGCTACTCTCAAGGCAGCACGGACCCTTGTCTGGGCTCCCTCCCTGGAGTGCGTTAGGGCAGCACAAGGGGGAATGGCAACGCCACATGGTGCTGGTGCCCACCAGCATGAGATCCAACGATGCCCTTATGCACTGCCTGCTGGTATATCAACATGTCCAAGATCACAACCATTGCATCATGAACAATTGCTGTTACAGGAAAGGGCCAAGTACCCAATGGTAACTAACCTCATCCTTGTCCAAAGTCACACTTGACAACCCCAGGTTGCTCTGGTCTTTGCAGAGAGTTCCAGCTATGGGGCAGTGCTGATCTCTACCGGTGTTCCTGCTCTGCAAGGTGATGTTTTCACCCAGGTGCTGGATGGGAATGGGTGCACAACCTCTGGGTGCTTGTGGTGACATGGTGACACTTCACAGTAACCTATCTGCAAAACCTGACCTCTTGAACACGGGAATCAGCTCATGAGGTGTCTAAGACCCACAACAGAGGACCCCAAGGGAAGATAGTTGACTTACAGCTAGAGCAGAAACTCACATTTGAATTCCATCTGCTGTATTTGGTTGACCTGTTCTTTGGACAATGACATGGTCTCAGTTTCCTTGTCTGTAGAGAAGGCAGTATTCACCACCTGCTTCACATGACTCTTAGGCATTTGTTAAATATCTCATCACCCAGGTTTTTGTTTTCTATAAGATCTCTTTTTCTGGCCTCGTTGCATGATTGGAGGCAGTTAACTATGGGGTTGGGTGGGGATTAACACTACAGTTATTAAGTGAGGGGTTAATAGGGCTAAGGCTGCCAGCTGCTCCATGCTCACCTCTCCCAGTGATACAGAAGGATACCCTGGGAGAGCCTGCGCACGTGGGTTTGCTTGTGCATGCATCTTTGCCTTGCTACCAAGTAAAGTAAAATACGAGCCAGCTCAACAACATCCTTAAAAAGTCCTGGTTGCTGAGTGTGTTTTACTGTCAGAGCATTAAACTTAATATCTTGTTTTTAGTTGGGAATGGAAACCCCCCCACTGCCTTACGGGCAAAGCCCTGACTGGTGAATCACAGCAATGAGAACTGCTGATGCCTCATCCCTGCTGCTTCCAGGCCCAGCACTTGTCTCTGCATCCACTCACCTCCTCCATCCTGGGCTCCCCTCTGCTGTCTTTCTGTGCTGGAAGCTGGGTCAGGGTTGGCTGAGTGAGATCTACCACCGGAGAGGAGAAAAGCCAAAGATAGGGTCCTACTCCACATACTCTCCTACAGGAAGGGAACTCTATCCTGGGGCAAAGACTGAGAAATCCTTGGAGTCTGAGCTCCTCATGCTGAACAAAGGCTGCTGGGGATGCACAGACAGGGAACGGAGAGACTTGTGTTCTCTCCTTGTGCTACAGCTACCACTGGAGTCTTGTGTTCAATCCTCAGTTTAGAGCAGAAATGGACTTCGAATGAGCTGGCTCAAGGAGATCCGTCTAGGCAGTTTACCAGAGAGGATGGTGTGACTTGTTCACTGTCTGTGGACTGACGCATTTGCTCATTAAATGCTCTGCAATCAGCAGGCATGAGAGAAACAAGACCCAGAGCTGATGGAGCTGGGAACAGGACCAACCGGGAGCAGGCATGAGGCACACCTTTTTATAGAGAGAGGAACTTCATGTCTTTAACTAACAATTTGGTTTTTGGACCTAGAATTTTAGAAAAACACTTTGATTTAAGCTCAACCATTGCCCAGGGAGCAGGAAGGACCTCAGGGCAGTTGGATTACCCAGGAGGTTGGAAATGATGCTCAAAATCTTCAGTATGACCTCGTCATGGAGGAGAAAAGCACACCCAGGGCAATATCTGCTGGTCCTGTGGCACTGGTGGTGTGCTGAGAGCCAGCCACCCAGAACCATCATGTGAGGACACAAAGGTGCAGGGTTTTTTTTCTCCAGCTAAGATATAGTCATGCTATGGCTCTAGATCCTCAGGAAAGTTTCTGTCACTTATCCTGGGATTAACTGAGTTGCTAATGATTTGGGAACTGCTGGTTAATCTTTGGCTGTGTGAGAGAGGGAGGCAGCAGAGACCACGCAGAGACCACTGAAGCCAGCATCAGCGGAGCCTGCTGAGACCCAGCCACCTACCCAACCTACCCTCTCCCTCACCATTTCTGAGTTGGCAACTCATGATCTTCAGGAGCATGCTCAGCACCCCTGGTGAAAGCATTTTCACATGTGTGAAGACAGCACAGTCCCATTTTCCAGCACCAGCAGCCAGATCCCTGTTTAATGACAGGCACGTGTTGGGGTGGTGGCTCCCAGCCTGCAGGTGCTCTGGCTCATGAGGACTGCCCTGCTGCTGGACTCCTTGCACTGAGAGTTATGATTTGTCTCTTCTAACGCCAAGATACTTCAGCCCACGGATTGCTCTCAGCCATCTTGGTGTTAGTCCATCAATCAGAGAGCTTTAAGGTAGGAAGACATTAAAATCATGTTCTTTCCTGCAGCTCAGCTGCTAACTGTAGGGCTGGGAGGCTGGGGAGTAGGTCCTAGGGGAGGGCCCCAGCTGGCCAGGGTTCAGGACCTTTCTCCACAAGGAGGGTGGGACCTTGGGCAAACCCTGTGCATGTCTTGCTTCTCGGTCTGTGAAAGTCACAGCAATTTCCTGCCATTGGATTTCAGCAGTGGCTGGCTGGTAGGGGGAACAAAATCTGGTGGCTTTGGATCAAAACTTCTGCCACAAGACAACTTTTGGGGACAAAGCCGCCACAGTTCCCAAAGCACTGTCCATTAACAGGGGCTTCCACAGCCCCTCAAGTTCTTCCTCCTCCTCTGCAAGGCATGAAATAGAAATGACTTTGTTTACTTGCCACGTTTAAGTCTTGTTCCCCCCTTTAGCTTCCTGCTTGTTCAGACTGTTCCCTCTTTATCTTCCCAGACAATCTCCATTGCCTTTGTTTGGCTTCCAGAAAATCCCCGTTCTAACTGGGCAGGAGGAAAAGCAAATTCAATGGCTTCCTCTTACCAAGGAGGAGTTTTGAGAAGGCAAAGCCCAGAGCCATGCAGCGCGTGTTGCTCATGCCACAAGCCACGTGAGTGGGTGGTGTTCAAACCTACCTGCGCTATCGCACAGGCTGCTCTCTTGGGTGGGAGGGGGAAGAGCAGTCAGACCCATTAAAGGCGGCCTTGACAGCATGTAAAAAAAATGCATGCATGTATTTTTTAGATGAAAAATGATTTCTTTGTCAATTCTTCTGAGTGTGAGAAGCCCAGAAACGGATGCACAAGTCGCAGCAAAGGCTTCCCACCCGAAGAGCCTCATCCGCTACCCACCACACCAGCCATTGCACTGAACACTGCAGCAGGGACTCGTTACGTCCATAGTGGACACTCACAAGTGCCTGGGATCTCTCCTGAGGGGTGGCACACTATTAATTTATTGCAGTGATTAATTTATCAGGGTTATTAAGCCATTCTGCCCCAGGGCAATGGAGTGTCTCCCAGACAGTTCCTGGGCATGGTGGGGAGTTAGCCCAGACCAGGCACCTCTCCCAGGAGCAGCCTGGATGCTGCTACCCAGGATGGGGCTGGGAGAGGTACCTGTATGGCTTCGCTGCAAGGGGACGCTCCCAGGCATGAATCCTTTTCTGATACTACATGGTCTCAGTGTCCATGTTTGTTCCTTGCCTGCATCTTGTTTCTCATTTAAACCATGGACTCTCCTTGTCTCTGACTCCTACAGCCAGTGCTCTTTGTGTAAACTGTCCAGAGAGAGACTATCCTTCTACTTCAGTCCTCCTTGTTGGACCATGTTGTCTCCCCCGTATACCCAACGCAACATCCCGTGATCCATGAAAAAAGCTGAGTCAATGGTGGGAGTGGTTGGAGTAGATGCCGGGACTTCTCTGTGGGAAGAGAAGGGGGCAGGATCCATGCGGATTGCCTTGCTGGAGGGTTGCTAGGTGGCTGTGGGGGCAGGAAGATATGCAGGGATGTTTTGACATTTTAATTATTTTTCTATTTTCCTCCTAATTACCGCCACGCGCCCAGTGCTTTTGTGAGGCATTCATTAACGCTGTTTTAGAATCCAAATAAACAATCACCTCCATTTGCCCCTCCCTGGACCCCTACATCTTTTTCTGCATGAAAATCTGACAGGCAAGAAGAACGCAAATCCTTTGCTCTGGGCGAGGCGGTGATGTCTGAAGGCACGGCTTTGGCTCGCCTGTTAGCCCAAAGGAAAGAAATAATGATAGAATTTAACAGAGTAAAATGTGTTGAGGGATGTGAAGTGAGATACTTTGCAATACAGAAGCAAATCGGGGCAAAATTACCATCTTAATTGTATTAATGTTGCCAATTAGGGACAGAGCCCATGTTGCTCAGCAGGAGCGTTCTGGGATAGAAGGGAAGACAAATTATCTGCAAACTCCTTATTTTGTCTTTGTGAATTACCACCCCAAGGTACTTAATTGAATCTCCAGTCCTGATCAGTGAACATTGTTCAGGGAGTGAATTAAGGAAAGGCCCCACAGGCTTGCTCTCTTTTGTCCCAATTAACAGAAACACTAGATTATTTTTTTTTTATTTTTTATTTTTTTTTTAATCATTACATTGCTAAGAGTTAAATTGGAAAAGGGAAGCTAGGTCTAAATAATTTAATTTCTGCCCAGAGCAGAGCTGGACAAGTGTATCGAGTGTATTCACAGCAGTCTGCAGGTTGTACCACCCCTCTGAGCACCACTAAAATGGGAAAAAGGAGCTGGGAGCCCCATTCAGAACAAGGATGCCCTTGATATCTCTCCTGGTCACCCTCCCATGGGTGGCACACTGCTGTCTCCCCATGTGGAATGGAAATTATAGGGAGAAAGTATTGTCACTTGTGTAGGACAGCATGGTGCAGGATGGGACACCCCAGAACAAGGGTCTTATGTTACTGCCACCAAAACTATCATGGGAGAATTATCATGGAACTGCTGCCCTTGGCCAAAATTATTGTGAGAATGGGAATCCTGCCCTTGCCTGAGCTGTGGATTTTGTTGATGGTGGTGTATAGAGTATTTTATGCAGTAAAAAAAAAAAGGGGGGGGAATGCAACAGCCCATTGCTCTGAGTCAAAATCAGGGATAAACACCTGCCTGAGCCAGTTTGTGGATATGCACCCAATGTCCTGTATTCTTCTGGGTCTCCTCTTGTGTTAATTTTAGGCAGTGTTCAGTTTAGAGTGATATATTTAGAGAAAATTCCCCAGAGGGCAGTCTATGTTGATCAGTTCTTTTGATTTTATTGCATAGCTCATGCTTTCTGTATTTCCAGGATTAATATATTTTAAGGTCTTTGAGACCGTTCTCTTATTTAGTAAAGAAAGGAACCAGCCACGGGGAGTTTTCCTTCATGGTACTGGATTGGACCTTCAGTCACTGAAACACTTTTAGTTTATTGAGGTTTTTTTTTTTTTTTTTCTTTCTGGAGTAAAATGTAAAGTTTTGACTATTCCAAGCCATACAACTTGGGGTTAGCCCATTCATGTATTACTTAAAAATTATAATACTTGGAGTGAAAAAAAAAATAAATCAAAAAGCCCAGATGTAAAAGGTTTACAGAGCCTAATTCCCTGAATTTTACTTTAAGAAGATGAGTTTGTTCTGATCCTGATTACACATCCTTGAAAAGTGATGAGGGGGAATTTGGGATTATAAGGAACTAACAGTTCTGATGTGGGCTTGTTTTTATTATCGGGATTTCCTCCTTTCACCCACAGGGTTTTGAGTCTGTCTAGGAAAGAGCTGCACATCTGCCAGAGCTGACAGGGTCAGAAGCAAGCCTGGCCCCCGCTTGGCTGGGAGAGGCTGTTCCTCGGGAGAGAGAAAAGTGTTTTACTTCTGTAAAAGGATCATTTCCACTCCTGCTCTTTGCATTCCCTTCTGTGTCCTCGCGTGCTTTGTGCATTGAGAGTGTCGGTTTTAGGAGCAAGGATCATTCATCTGAGTACAGTATCCAGCACGTCATGGTCTGAGCCAGATCCTGACGGTTCATTTATAGTAATAATAATGAAGTGTTCAACAGCTTCTTATTGAATGCCAAGGAATAAGTGACCTACGGGAGAACTCTGAAGGGGATTCCTAGAAAGGAAGGAGATGATCCGCTGGAGCTGAGCTCTTTCAGCCTGGCTGCAGGCACGTCTGTGAACTCTGCCGAGGGAAAGGAGGCTGTGTAAACAGGCAAGAGGGGGAGTCATTTAAGTCAAAATAAATGCTGTGAAATTCTTTCCATTGTATCTCATTGAATACAGAAGCTTGGATGATGAAGCCATGAATTCCAGAGCAGGGGCACCTGGAACAGGGCCTGTGAGGAAGGGGAAAAAATATTGTAAAACATAATGATCAAACAGTAGGGGAGAGCAAGGACCATGAAAACATCAAAAGTCATGGCAATTGTTTTGGATGAGAATGTTTTTAAGAGTCCCTGTTTATATTGGACAGGAGAGTTTGCTTTGAACAATGGAAGAACTTTTGCAAAGCAGGCAAAATCCACTCTACTTGCTACTAGGACTTTCTTTTTCTTTTCTTGAGAAAATCTATGCATATATTTATAAAAACAGTGAAAAATTAAAAGGTGCCTTATTGTTTTGCTGTCTGCTCCGGATCTTCCTCTCACACTGTCCATGTTGGACTGTTAGGGATAGAACTGGACAAGATGCAGGGGTAATTTGCCCTGGAAATGCCTGTGCATTTCATGTGTGATGAAATGAATTGGGTTCATGTATCTCCAGGTTCAGACACAGAAACAAACAAATGTAACTGGGGTCCACACACCAGGGCTTTCTGCCTGTGCCACCAAGTTTACCTAAGGCATGCTTTGGGTACCCCATCCATCCACGGGTACCTAAACATCCATCCATCCATCCATCCATCCATCCATCCATCCATCCATCCATCCATTCATCCATCCATCCACCCACCCACCCACCCCATCCATGGATACCCCAATGGGTACCATTGGGTACCCATGAACCATTAAACTTTATGGGAGTTTAACCCCTGTTTTTACGCTTACCTTTAATGTTATGAAGGTGTCCAGGATACTTCAGAGTTATATTTGTGTATTACACGGTCATTACAAGATATTGGCACATAGAAATTCAGCCTTGTGGGTCAGAAATGGGGATACCACAGGTTAACACAAGCTAGAAGAGACAAGCATCATTACAGCGACATTCCGGCTCTTGCTCTGGACGGGCTGATGGTCAGTTCTCCAGGGATCTGACAAAGGCGTCTGCAGCCCCCACTCCATAAGGGGCGGCTTTCATGACATGGACTGGGGAAAATCCTCTCACTCCAAGCCTGCACTTACATCTTTCTGTGTGCATTTGGCTTTGCAAACTGGTCTCATCCATCCAGTTTCACAGAGAACATCCATTGCCACTGGGCTGTTGAAAGTCAGTTGTCCAAGTCCTAGACAGAAGAGCACAGAGGGCGACTGATGCAACGAGACAAGAGATATTGTTTCTCCCCCTTCCAGGTTAATTCATGCAGCACTGAGCAGCACAATTCACATCTGCCTGTGGCAGATCCATGTCTTGAATCTGGATGGTCAGGGTGGCGTCTTTATCACAGCCCAGCTTCTAGCAACAGCAGCTGCCAGGACAGGACAGGCTCTGAGGAGCCCTATGGGGCACAGGTGCAACGCTGTCGCTAGTGTTGGTTTCAGCAGCTGGTGTGAGCAGGACAACCAGGGAAGCTGGTTTCAGCAGGACAACCTTTGAGCTTCTGATTTTAGTTTTGCTGGTGGGGTGACTCGGGTCAGGAGCTGGAGAGTGACCAGAGCTCTGAGAGCAAGTGAGACCAGCCTGATGGTGTCACAAAAGTGTCATGACTGGCCCAGCAACAGGATTCCTGCGGACAGGGAAGGTTGGGCAGGTTTCTGTGAACACAGAGCTTGGCTGATTTCCACAGGAGCTTCCCCCAAGTGCTTCCCTGCTTAGCAGGGCTCTCACGGTGCGCACTCGAGCTGCTTTGGTCCTGAGGAGGACCACACGTGGCATCTTTTGCTTTTCCCTATGAAAGAGAGAATCCATGAGAGGCTCCATCAGCTAGGAAGCATTCTCTAGGAGCCGATAAATGTGGAATGTTTACAGCAGCATCCAGCAAAGGCTATCTTGCAATCTCCAGAACAGACAAACAGAAATTTGTGACACATCAAACAGAAACACAGCAACACCGTGCTGTGCTGCGGCGTGTACAGCCCCTGAACTGTACCTGGCTGTGACCCCCTTCATGGAAAAACACCCCCCCCCTTCACCTCTGTGAGGACCTTGTCACCTCCCTGCCCCAGCACAAACGCTGTGGGTGACTGTGGCAGCTTGGTGGCCCTGCAGGACGTGGCCTGTTTAAGACGGCATTCCCTTGTGGCCCCAGACAATGGCTAGCTGTTGCTGGAGTGCCCCATACATTCCAGGATGCATTGGGCCTCACAAGTTAAATATTTAGTCTTTCCTGAATCCAAATACTTCCCGAGCTCCTGGTTTTGTTGTTTTCATACGTTCAGCTTTGTTTCACTTGATTAGAGCGGTGGGGCTTGTAGATAGGGACTCTATTCTTGGCAGAAAGTGGAGTATTATTAACATTCCTTATCGCGGGAGTGTATATTATTGTGTGACATTGCACAGAGTAACCTTAAAATAAAAGCTCTCCTCTGTCATTCTGGGCATTGTTTTGACTGCCAGCCGCCTCCACAGTGCTCTGAGCACAGACACCGCTCCCTGGGTTATCGCCTGCGATTTCCACTCCTTTCCTAAATCTGTGCCATTCACTCACAAAAGGAGGCATCGTTCAGCAGATGTCTGGTGGCAGAGCAGTAGGGTGTGATTCGGAGCCTGGGTTCCAGTGAACCAGGGGTTAAAGGCAGTTTGGCTGCCTCCCCCAGCTGCAGGCTTGTTCAGGGGAAGGGTATAAATGAAGAGCTTTGGAGAGACATAAGCAGTTTGCATGTCACTTCAGACAGTGCATCATCCAGAGTGTCTCCTAATCCCCGTGTCACCTTTCTGAAACTCGTTAACATTTTCCCTGACCAGGAGCTTTGGCAAGGAGAGGGCATGATGCTTGCGGGCTTCTCTGGAAAATCTGCAGTTGTCTGTGCAGACTCCTCCATCCAGCTTAGCAAAAAATATGCACGCAGGAAGGATGGAGCAGGACATACTCTTTTCAGGTTTCCCTTAAGTATTGGTGCAATACATAAATTATAAGCTTCACATTAAAAAAAAAAAAAAGAAAATTCTATCTTTTCCTATCGCAAAGTAACTGTGATTCAGTCATCTCATCTACCCTGTCAGAAAATTTTCTCCAAGTGAAACGACCAGCAGCACAGGCAACAAACAGCTCATACAGCTATTCCATGCCTAATTAAGGCTATTTAAATGCTAACATTTTTAAACAAGAGTAATTTCTCTTTCTGTCTCCTTTTTGTAAAAACACGAGAAAATTAGATGTCTTAATAGAGGAGCTGTGAATATGAATGTGCCAGCAGCAGCATTGGCTCAGCCATGTTAGAAGCATGCAGGAGTTTCTCTTACTGTTTTTCTGGGTCAGCATGCAGTTTGATGGATTGCTATTAATATTATAAACTGAGTGTCCCAAAATATGCAGAAAGTGCAACCCAGTTGAGTCAATGCTGTTGGAGGTGTCTTGCTGTTTGCCCAGCCTTAGCGTTGCCCCGTAACAGGCTTTGCATTCAATAAATGTGCAACTTAGCTGGGAACGTTTCTACTCCAATTCTGTCTTATCTCATACTGACAAGCTAATTGCAATACATGGTAGTAAAATATCTCAATCGCACTGTCACCCGTCTCATCAGCCTCACTTTTGCCTGGAGCTGAGAATCTGGAGAGTTGCCTCTTTTGGATGGTGGAGGAATGGAACCAAGAGCAGTCTGCAGCAGAAGACACTGAAGGAAGGTAATCCCCATCCTCAGATCCATCCTTTTCCATTGAACTGCTGTCTCTTAGTAAGGAGTAAGATGCCCTGTATTGTAGGTGGATTTGGTAGGAGAAAAAACCTCAAATCCAGCCCAAGGGAAGGTTTTTCTTTGGTTACTTTCAGAGATGCTGGTCAAAAATAGATAAACATTGAACCTGTTCAATGTCTCATTGGAGAAGTTACAACCTAATAGTTGAAGTGTTTCAGATTTTCACAGACTTTTAGCTGATAGATGAATATATAGAGTCTGTTTTTTTTTTTTTTTTCTCTGAACAGGACTACAAGAGTTTCCAATAGCTGCAGCCATCCTTTCCTAGATCATCATGAATTTAGGCGCTGTACAGCAACCAAAGAGCAGAGGAAATTGCACTGTCATGTGCAGATCACTGCCACAAAGTATGATAGGTAGGTAAAGGAGCATGTTGCAGCCTGTGAGCTGGGAGTGTGGTTGAAATGGCCTTGAAAGAGTGTGAAGATTGTTGTATACAAGCCTAAAAACCTAAAAACCAATTCCTTGGTGTAGCAGCTGGTGCAACTTGCTGCCATATCTACGGAAGGAGAAGGCAGGCTCTGGGGAAGCAGATAAAGGCTTCAAGACAGCACTAGAGAGAGCTCTCAGGAGCCTCTGTGGTGGGTAGGTTGCTCCCCAAGAGCCATTGCATGCCCTAGAACAGCAAAGGTCCTGGTGAACCATCTTGGTGTAACCAACAGCAGATATTAGGAGCAATAGTGTTGAAACACACACTTTTGTCAGCAGTGTCCCTGCAAGGCTGCTGAACCCTACCCCGAAACAGAGGAGTCCATGCTGGCCAACCTGACTACCAGGCTGAAACACAAGGCAGACAACGACACCTGAAGGCAGCAGGCTCCAGTGCCTTGCAATCTTGGCAATGTTTTCACTTAGTCATCAGAGTGTGTTTACAAGTCTCTCCCACTATTCTCTTCCTGCCAGCAGCTGACAAGCACGTCTAGTTAAGCTTCACAGAAGTACGTTTAATAATTAGCAGAGCTCAGGAAGACCTTGCTCGCAGCTCTGTTGCGTGTGGAGGTGTTAATAAGAGCACATGAGGAATGAGAAATGTTTGGCACTTGCAGCAGCTGGAGGATGCTTCCACCCTCATTCCACAAGCAGCATCTCTCAGTGGCTCTGGGCTGATGTCATCAGCGCCTGGAGGCTCCTCTTGGTCTCCGCTTCACCATCTGCCTTTCCACTCCCGGGAGAGAGGGACGCTGCGTATGGCAAAACAGGCTCCACTGTGTGGAGGGGACAGCCCACCTCAGCCAGGGAGCCTCCTGCCCTTGCTCGTGCTGCCTCAGCCTTACCTGCTCTCTGCAGGCAGGCACAGGCAGCCTCCAACCATGTCCTAACATGGGTTGCCCACTGCCCGGCTCTTGTTGAAGCTTTCCCAGCAGGCGCCATCTCCTCCTTTGCACAGGCGTGTATGACAATTTGAGCAGGGCTGCCCTCAGCCTTTCCTCCCCACCTCTGCCTTTGCTCCCCACCTCACGGTTTCCAATGGCCATCCTCTCTCCCCCTGCTCTCCCCCTCCTCAATCCCACTCACTCAGCCTCCTGGAAATCTCCCTCACCAGGGTGTTTTCATGAGCTCCATAGCTCTGGGTTGCAGCTCTCAGTGCTGTTATCTACTGTCAATCTATCTCCTTCCTCATTTTCATCTCAGCTTCATCTATTCTCCATTTCAGTCCATCCATAACCTTCCCTGTTTCTAGACGGTTCCAGACTGGCTCCTTTTGTTTATGTACATTGGCTGCCAACCTTCAGTCTCCTTCACACTTCCCTTTGCTTTGCTTTTATGGCCTTTTATGATGTTTATGTTACATCAAGGCCCTTTCCCTTTTTATTCCCTTCCTGCCCCTGGATAATTATTCTTCCATCCATGGCTTTTACTGCCTGCTTTTATCATGAATGTTTCTGTGGGTGACAGGAGTGTCTGGAGCACATAACCTCTGTCTGCAAGCTGATAGGCAGCTCAGTGTGGGTCAGGACTAAATACGCTTTGGTGATGGACTCTGCCCATTACCTGCTGGACCTTCCCTGTGCAGACCCTGAAACCTCTTACTTGAAGCTGCGTACTTCCTGACTTGGCCTCCTCTGAAAGCCAATGGCTACCACCTTCAGGTGCCTTCTTGTCTGTCACAGTCATGGTCTGGGAGAGGTGACAACATGCCCTGCCATTCCTGCAGTCTCACATTCAGGGGGGAGAGTGCCAGTCCTTCACATCCAGCAGAGGCACGAGGTTCATCTCTGCTGTATGTGCATGGCAAATGACAACCTGTATGGGAATATGCTGATCTCTCATGGCCCGTGTGAGACAGCCTGTCTGTAGAGCTCAGACAGCATTGACCCACATCTGGAGGTCTCTGATTCAGTCCATGGGTGATTTAAATGTCTGCTTCTGTCCACCCACCCTGGAAATGGGGTAGTGGCTGATCCATGGGCCCACAGAGATGGTTAGCAGAGGGTAGGGCTGTTCTCTTTAACAACTCGTGTCCCAACCACCCCCATAACTCCCTCACACAAATCAGGAATGAGGAGATACCATCACCACCACCACTTCTAACCTCAAAGTCTTGTTGATTTCCAGAAGAATTTAGCCTGAGGAAACAGTGTGTCTAGCTAATACAGGAACTCTGGGTTTGTCCCCCCAGGAAGGGTGACCGAGCAATGGACTTGTCAAAGTGAAGATGAGTTGGAGAAGGTACAGGACAGGGTACTGTGCTCAGAGGGAGCATGTCTATGTGGTCAGATCAGAGCAGCTCCACTCCCCAGCTGCAGCAGCTCTGGAGGTGAAAGAGGGAAATGATCTTGGCAGGACAAGGAGCACTGATAATCTGGGAAGAGAAGTCCAGGCATGCCACCACGAAAAGCTCTCAGCACAAAGATTAAGTAGCCCCTGAGGCAGGACGTGTTGAGAAATCATCCCTGCGCAGATACCATGACAGGGAAGAGAATCTGCCAGGGCAAAAGTGAAGCGTTTCTCAGGTCAGAGCACGTAAGTGGTCGCAGAAGTCCTGGGGAAGGCAGACCATATTGCATCCTGCCAGGATGCCACCACACAGAAAGCAACCAACTACCTTCTCATAAGAAATGGGTCTGTCTGCTTCCCTGCTTCCAGGCCTTACCACAAAAGCATGAACACCACACTTCAACTTCCAGGCTATTTCATTCAGTCTTGCACCAGCACTCCTTCCCATTTCAGTCTCTCCAGTTTCTTTTCCCTTTCCTTGTTGGAGTGATGAAATTTCATCTCAGTGCATCTAAAGCGCCTTCATTCCCACACCATCCATGCTGTTCTTGTTTATTTTTCCTTCTTACCAAGAAAATCACATTTTTCCTAATGATGCTAAAGCCTGTATGATGGTTTCAGCTTAGTACACAGCTCCAGTGTCGCGGGGAGCTGTGCCAGGCTGGTTTGGAGAACTCTGTGCTCCAGCTGACCTGGGGGTAAAGGACCATACGGGGATCTTCTTATGACATCTGTGCTGTAACGTGCCCTTTCTCCCTGGATATATTGATCAGCATGTGCAGAGAGAGCTCCTTTGGGAAGGACAGGAAAAGCAAAAACCTCCAAGCAGGTGACAGCACTGACACATAAATCTTCAACAATTTAGGAGACTCGGGGAGAACACAGAGGGTTTAGAGCAGGAAGGGAAATGAGCAGTGAGGCATGGGGCACAAGGTCTGGTTTTATTGCTAGATCAGCTGAGGAGCATGGGGATGGATGTACTGAAGAAAGGGAGGACAAGTCCTCAGAGGTTCCCCCTGGGGAAAACACCGAGGGGATGGGTGTGTAGCTTTTATTTATTTATTTTTTCTCCATTCCTTGGTTGTCTCTGGCTACAGGACACCTGGACTTTACCCCCTTAGCACAGCCGGTGGTGCCTGTTGGCAGGGTGGTGCCTGCTGTCCCATGTCCAAGGAGAGGTGGGCTGTATGGCTGGACCTGGACAAGGGGTCAGCCTGAGACACAGGTCTTCTGGGTGGGCAGAGGGAAACATCTGACAGCCTTACCCTGGGCCTATGCAGGACTGTGAGGGCCCCACAATGGTGCCCCCAGCCCCAGGGGGAGCTTGAGGGAGCCTAAAAGCCATTAACCCCTCATTCTGCTCCAATGGCACGATACGGGGTGCAGTCAGGAGACCCTCTCAGCTCCTCCCTACATGCTTCCCCCATCCAGAGGGTAACAGCCAAACCCTTGTTTTTCTTTCTCATGTTAAAGCTTTTCCCCTTGCAGCCGCTGGAGTAATTTAATTAAATTGTAATGCTGTGGAGCTGGCTCCTCTCCAAGGGCAGGAGCAACAGCTTGCCACCTCGAGGGCAGGCAGGCTCCTGGGGAGCCAGTCTCACAGCACCAATAACACACTGCACTTGACTCATAAGTATCCTGATGACAGGTTTAAAAGAAACCCCACCCTGCATGAGCACCCTGCTGCAGAGCAGCCCCAGAGGCAGCCCTCTGCACGGGGCCCTGGCACTCTGGCATCCTCAGGCACCATGGGGCCAAGGCAGTCCTGCCCGAGGTGATGCTGAGCTCTCCGGAGATGTGCTGAGCTCCCTCCTGTGTCTGGCTCCAGCCAGTAACCATGTCAGCTGCAGGGTGGCTTCTTCCACAGGAGCAGAGCCAGTGCCCAGGGCTGCACTTGGGCAGCCTCAGGGACCCCAGCAGCATCTGCTCCTGCAAGAGGGATAGGGAAAATGGGGGTGGTTTTCTGGCCTCAGCAAGCTGGGACAGAGCCAGAAAAAACGAGCAACAAATCCTGGAACAGAAAAGAGTCCCTCTGCCCTGACAGTGGAGTGCTCTCTTGCCTTTGCATCCTTTCTTCCCTCTCCTCCTCTCTCAGCATCTCTAGCTAGCAGACCCATTTCTCTAAAGACAGGGAGAAATCCCTGTCCTTGCTCTATCTCCAGGCTGCGACATTCCCCATGCCCCTTCCAGAGCACCCACCCCTCTCCTGGCCAAGATACCGCCCAATACAATCTTCTCTCAGTTGCCCAGAGTCCATGTCCTTTCTCCCAGCCTCTTCCAAGGGACCTCTGTGTGCCAGGGTACACACTGCCCTGCACCCCAGAGCCATCCATCGCCACTGCCTGCACCCCGCAGTGCAGCAATCCCTCCTCTGCCAGCCAGCGGGTAGCCAGTGCCCTGTCCTGCCAGCTGCAGCCAAGCGCTAGCCCAAATGCCGTGTGCTCAGTCTCCCCAGCATGCCCCGCAGAGAGCCCTGGAGCGAGCAGAGGACACAGAGCATTTCTATTCCCTCCTCTCTGCTCTTCCCTCCCTATTTCTGCCTCTTCAAGAGGCAACCCATGAACAAATGTAAACCCCAAGGAAAGTCTCAGATCTTTTAAAATGAAAGAAATCCCCTCTGGAAGAGAAAGATGCACAGAGTCACAGCTGCTGCCAGCAGGGAGCTGCTCCCAGCAGGGAGCTGCTCCTCACAAGCATCCCTGTCTGAAGGCAGATTACAGCAAGGACAAATTCTGGCCTTGCGAGCAGTGGGCTGCTGTTGGCACTGGGCACATCAGCAGCAGCATGGGTCAAGCAGGGGAGGGAGGGCAGATGAGTGAAACTTTCCTCTGCTATTCCCTCTGTAACAGCCAAACTCCCTGCTGTTTTCCACATGTTCCTTGGAAAGCACACCCTTAGCAAAGCCCATCTCACATCCAGGAGAGATAAGCTCGTGAAGGAGCTCCCAGCAATAATCAGACAGAGACAAAGCCCATGAGTGGCAAACTTACTTCCATTAAAACGTAAAATGTGAGTGTATACCGGTGGCAAACATATTGCCATGGCCACATCAGGAACGCTGGGGCCAGGGAGAAATGAACTTGCTGAGACACCCTGGGCACAGCTGCTTGCCCCAGGCAGCTGAGGCCTGTGACTCCCGAGAGTACCTGTGCTTGAGGCAGAATACAGAAATCATGAAATGTCTGTCTGCAACACTAGGAAGAGAGATAGGAAGAAATGTCAGGATATTTCCATGGCTCTGGGAAAAGTCGACCTCATAAATCATGACAGTCCCTGCCAAAAGGATAGTGCAGTCCCATGGCAACACAGCCCAGGAACTCTTGCTACCAACCCCTCGTAAAGAAGATTGCCCAAAGGAAAAGCAGAACTCCCAAGTCAGATTGGATAAAATCCTGATTCCAGCAAGACAACAGAAGAAGGAGTAGGTGAGGATGGCTGAAAAAGTGCTGCCTCTAATGTTAACTGAATGTCCACATGCTCAAACATGTGTGTTGCATCTCTGTGCATGGATCATTGTGCGTGCATGGGTGAAGGAAGGTGTCTGTGGTGGGGAGGGCAGTTTGGGAAGGCTGGTTCTTCCCCCAGGTGCACAAACATCCTTCCCGCAAAGTACCTCACTGCCCAAAGACATCATGCCCAGGCCATCAGGTACTGCAGGGGAGGATATTGCAGCAGGCTCTTTTGAAATACTCCAGGGGAATGGTGGGGAAAATCCCTTCAGCACTTTGCTCCTGGGCGCTATCACTGCTGTTCATTTCATGGCCCTTTTAATCTGCTGGGGAGGAGGAAGGGCAGGAGGACGCTGTGTGCTGGGGTGCAGGGACCCAAGGAGAGTTCCCTCCCATACCTGTCCTCCCTGCCTTCCAGCACCTAGCCCGTGGCCTCAGCCCTCTTGGGGACAGCCAGGACAGGGGCACCCGAGAGACAGGAGAGCAGAGGATACTCCACTGGGGAGCTACATGGTCTGGAATCAATGCCAGCCAGCAGCTCCTTTGCAAATCTGATGCTAAGTGCCACTGGTTTTACTGCAGTGTGCTGAGCATGGGAAAATCATGGGCAGGTTCAAGGGACCCATCAGAGCCTATGTCCCATTCCAAGGAACAGAGGTACCTTATTTTGTCAAAAGTCTCACCGTTTTTTATGGTATCACAAAATTTATGCAAGTTTCTGGATAGCTTTTCTGCATACCTGCTGGTGGAGAATGACTAGGGCCTGGGTGAAGCCAGTTACCAGAGTCTTATGCAATCTTTTAAGAAGCATATGTAAATAACTCAATGAGAATTTCTCTCTTCTTCAACTTACAACGCAGAACACTAGATAATGTGGCCTACAGTAGATATCAGTGTCTGAATGGATTTCCTTGCAGTGGATCGTGTTGATCGTACTATAGAAGAGTTATTCTTAGTTTTTCACTTATTAAAATAGTATCTATTTGAACAAATATACCCTAGAAATAGGGTCGTGTCGAAAATTAGGGGTTAAAAATCAATGTCACCAAGGTAGCATCTTCCTACCTCCAAGTAATCGAGGGTAAAGGCAAGGAATTAAATAGAGCAAAAGGGGACTAGACCGTATCGAAAATGTCCCGAAAAGATTTGAGATTTTATACAAATCAGTGTTACTCTGTCATGGCAGAAGCCTGGGAAACAAAACTGGAGTTTGACTTAACATAACCAGTCCTAGGTGCGCAGACGTTGCGACTTGATTAATAAATAGCAATAGTTCAATGAATGGTTCCTAGCCGTCCTCTTACAAGCCCAGGATTTGATGGTTTTCCCTGAGAGAAAGCTGCCCATGGACCTGATCCGAAAGTGTTTCAAACCCTGTGTAAGTATATGGCCAACTCTGCTGCGCTGAGGACCAGTGGGGCCCTGGCTGTTTGATGAGGCTCCCAGTGTGGTCTATTGAGAGCAGAAGGTACCTCGGTCTTTCTTTATGTGCTTGCTGAAACACATGGTTGGCCAGGGCTCTTCTAAATACTATGATGAAATTTGAGATACATGGTTCACTTCAACTCTGACTCCTATTTGCCTAAACGTGAAAAAACAGCTGGAGAATCCCACGATCCTTCAGGTAATCCATGTCTGATTCATTGCCTGGGAAGTTATTTCAGTAGTTAATTACTCTTGAGATACTATTTGCATCTTATTTTAGCTAGGATTTGTCTAGCTTCATGTCAGCCAGGGTAGCTTGAGTTACGTGGACTGGAGGTATTGCAGAGTGCTCTGCTCTGAAATATTTACTCTGACCTTAGCATCAAATATATATTCAGCAATGCTAAGGTCAAGATTGTCACCTCTTGATCTTTGCTTTGACATACAGGTAGTGTACTCTCTAGGCAGTGAAAGAGCCTCAGAAGGAAGCAGAGTGCATACGTGGAGGGGGAAAGGGAAACCTTATTGAATGCACATCATTAATATTGCAAATTCAAGTACTCAGATGTTGGAAGCTTTAGGTTGCCTTTCTCATGGAGCTGGCCACCAAAGATACATCAGCATAGTTTAGAGAACTGGGTTGTTCCCAGGATTGTGAGAGCCCTCTGAAAAGGAGGATTCTTCCCTGTAAAAAAGGTTTTGAGATGTCTTCTTTTTCAGATCTAGAACAAATCAGGCAGAATGGGCCAAGTGACCTGCCTCAGGAGGGCTTTGGGAACATATGGCTGTATGACCTTCCTCCTTATTCCCACAGGTGTCACTGAAACCAATGCATTTTCCCAAAGAAAGATTAATTTTCAAAAAACTGTCTTTTCTGGGGAGAGAGGGAGAGCAAGCTTTTAAACGAAAATCTCCCGTTGGCTCAAGTATACACCCTGGATAATTTTTTTTTTCTTCTTTTTTTTCCTGCAATATATTTCACCAAATTTGGCTGTCAGGCCACAAATCTGGAGTAACTAGCCTGAAATTGAGACAGGCATGTGCCTTGGCACCATGGTGATAGTTGCCTTAGAAATAAATAAACACCCGAGGTGGATGGAGAGATTTCTGCCTACCTCGCGGGGAGCTGACTCGGACCCAGTGCTCGCTGCATGGCACGTTGATTCCCAGTCCCATCCATGGGCTTTTCCCATCTCTAAGGCAACTGTTTCATCTTATTTATATTCCTGCCAAGATGTAAAAACAACAGCCTGCAAAGTTATCTTTCCTGGTTATCTTTATTGTTTGCATAGCAGAGATTTCCCTTCATGCAAAGAGTTGGGGGTGGGGGGTGGGGGGTGTTATTCTCCCTTGAAAACAGCCTGGACTTCATTTAGAGGAGCACACCAAGCACTGAAATACATTTGTGAAGCTTGCTAGCCTCCAGTTCCCCTGCTCTGTCCTGGTGACCTCTCTGTCATCACTCCATGCCCCTGTTAACAGTGACTGTAAACCTGGGGCATTTCTTCAGTGATCTGACCAGGATTTGCTTTGAAGTCCGGTTTCCCATTCCACTGGCATGGATTTCTTTTGGTCTGAACTGAAAAGAAAACAAAAACACAGGAAAAGGTCCCACATTAGGATAAACGAAATGCTCCATTTTGATTTAATCTATATGTTTGGACCCTACTGCAATTCTGTGCTTCATCATAAAAGGAAATTCCAGCAATTCTGAAGTGGAGTCCTCTGACCCCACTGAAATACTCTGGTTCAATCCAATGCTGAAGTTTGTCAGAAGCAGCACTTCCCTGGAGGGAAAATTCTGCTTTGGTGAAAAGGCATTTTCCAAGAGAGATACACTCCATCCGCAAACATTCCCTACCTCTAATAATGGTGCTTCAGAGGATGTTATTATTCAAGCTAAACTTTCCAGGCAGCAGAAGCCTGTCACTAGCCTCTAGATAATTTGGATGGATGATCACAGAAAGGCAGGAATGACTCGTGCACAACACGTTTTCAGAAGATCAGATGCTTACTGAATGCCCTGAGCACCAGGGCAACGTCCAAGAGGGCCAGGCTTCCTACCAGGCTCCAACATGGGGAAAAAATTGCCTGGCAAAATGTGGGGGGAATGTCAACCATTCAGCAGGTACATTGCTTCATCTTGTAATCCATAGTCCAACAGTGAATAATCTCATGGTGAATCTAATCTCAGGTGCTGATCTAGGGGCTCTCCCAGTGCAACCTCAAGGAAGCCTTCTCCTCTTACTGACAAAGCCGTCATGTCTGATTTTGGCAAAGAACAGCTCCAGCATTTGTTCGCTGACGTCCAGTGCCATTCTCTGTTTCTCCTGATGCCTCATGTTTCCTGTTTCACGGGCTAAGCTCTGATGTGTGGCTCTCTTTTTGTATGCAATTAAAATCTGGAGCCAAACAGCCAATTTCCATTGGCATCATCATATTTTCCTCTTCCAGAGATGCTTCATCAGAGGATCTCAGAACATTTTGAAACCATTCATTAATAAACCAGCCACCTGTCTTGGAAGACAGGCAGAATTATCCCTTAACTGCATGTAAGTAAAATCAAGGACACAGACATTATCTGGTTTGCCAGAGGTCATAAAAAGTCTTTGTCCTTGCATGACCCTGTGCTTTGCAACTGATATCTTGACAGAGGTTTTCGGAGTATTATGCAGGTGCGTCAGATGACAGTCAAATAAAAAATAACGCTATAATGTCTAGTGTGTCTTTTGACATTTCTTACTACTCTCTTGCCATCCATACCTCAGAGAGAGAATTAGGTCTTTGATGAGATGGCTTCTGCATCCATCAGACCTGCTATAACCGCCTGCAAACTTTTCTTCAGCCTCAGCAGCAAGAAGGGTGAGTGTCCCCAGCAGACACTTTTGATGGGGAGGGAGAGAACCAGGTACCAAGCCCTGTGGTGCACCCACAGGCTGTGGGATGGTTTTGTTCTCCAAGGGCTTGGCAGTGGCTTGAAGAAGCACACATTTAGCTGTGCTAAGAGTCTGCCTCTTCCGTCCTCCACTCAAATGTGTGTTCTGAACAGAACACCAAATGATAGTCATAAATATCGGGGGATAATTAGAGTTTCCTTTCTCTTCCAAGTCTGAGAGCTGTAGAGATCCTTTCAAGCTGCTCTGTCTCTACCTTTCCCCTGAGAGAGCTCCTGCACTGGTCATTGGTACATCTTACTGAGGCACCACTCGGCTTGGCAGCCAGTTCCCTTCAGTAATTCATCTCAAATATTCCTAGTGCTGCTTTAGATTGATGATGTTTTCCCCTTTCCTTTCTCTTTATATTGTCACTTAACTGCTCTGACTTATAAAGCTGTTAATCTTTCACACACATGCTTACGTTAAGCAGCTTAAGAGCACTGCAAACACTTTATCCTCATAAAGATTGAACTGCCCTGATATGAAACTTGTAGCTCTAGAATAGAACAAAATTTACGTACGCAAATAAAAGCTGAAGGTCAGGGACAGACAGAGAGACTGTAAATATTTCTGGGCCCATATTTCAGGGCATTTGAAAAGAGGAGACAGGGGTTGATTTCCTCCAAGCTGCTTCTGTGCCCTGAGTCAGCAGGAGCTGAGAGGAGAGGAAAGAAGGTGCAAGGAGGATGGGCCACGCCACAAGGCTGCATGGCCCAGATGGGTGACCTCTAGACTCTTGCTGATTCATCCCATCCCATCCTGGCAGGACCATGCTCTGGGGGAGACAGGGTTAGAGAGACTCAGGAAAATTCCTGAAGTTTTTTCTCCCTGGGATGAAAACTGAGTGAAACCTTTCCCGATGAAAGCTCCAAGGTGAAAACTCTGGAGTGAGCAAGACACTTGACTGAGCAATTGGCTATCCCTGTGCAAACACCTTGGTGGGCAACAGGCAGAGCAAGACACTGCACCGTACGTCCTCTGCCTGGGGTGCGGATCCCTGTTGCAGGCTAGAAGAGAAGAGGGAGCTGTGGCTATGGCTGGAGGAGGCTGTGTTGGAGGTGGACAGTGCTGGGAAGTGATGTTTAGGGTATGGCCATACTTGGCCTTACCTTCTCCTGAGGACATCCTCAGGAACACCAACCCAGTTGCTTTGGCCAGTGACCCAGCACCCCTACAGAAACCCTACATGCACAGCCACTCCTGCACCAGGTGAGTCTCTGTGTCCTCTGGTCTGTCAGTGCCATCAAGCTGGTCCTCCCTGTGTGCTGGGAGCCCAGGCTGCTCTACGTATGATGGACTCTGGGTCATCACCTCATACCTTTGGAAGTTTTATCTGACATGCTGCCAAGGAAGCCAAGACCACCAGAGACAGGACCACCAGAAGGCTTTCCAGAGCTTTGCTCTCAAGCTTTTTGGATTCATCAAGGTTTTGCAAGTGCAAAAGGAATCTCAGTGATACCAATTTGGGGATTACTGGGACAAGGGGAGAAGGATGTAGTATTTCCCAGGATACAAGGGCAGCTCCATCCTGGGCTTAATTATGAGCCATTTGCAGAGCAAACTCTAAACAATGTCATAGGAAAGATTTATGGCTGAGGTGGGCCCATACACCCAACAAATCAGATTTATTTCTGAAGTGCTTCATTAAAGATCCGACTCATCTACTGGGAGACCCGGTATATTTGTCCGGATTTTCTAGTGGTCTTCTGGAGGAGGTGACCAGGAGAGGCAGCTGCTTCTAGTCCCATTTCAAATGACTCAAGTGAAGTCAAGACAGATTTCTTTCTTCTCTATTTTTGAAATGAAGTAATCCCATCTTTGAAGACAGTTTTGAAATGCCCCTGGTTGAATGCCTGGCAGTGTCCAGCTGTAGCTGCGTGGTGTTTGCACCCTCTGTTCCCTGTTTCATTGCTCAAGAGAAGCAGCACAAAATCCAGGCAAACCTTGGAGATGCAAAGATTAGTGATAGGCTTGGCCTGACCTTGGTGCAAGCCTTAACCCTTTAGAGTAGCTGGGCACAGTTGAAGCGCAGATCAGGATGCCTTTGTGTTAAGCACCACAGAAGCAGGTCTGCTGTTAGCTGGTCCCGCTACGCCTCAAAGACAAGCCCTGGCAGCAGAGTGAAAGACTCAGACACCTCTTATAGTTGTGAAGAAGTGTTTGTAAGCACTGTGACCCAGGTGCTCTGAGAAGTGATTTATCTGTGCTGGGCTGGTATACTGTGGTTAATTCAACACATCTGGTCCTCACCGTGTTGCCCCAAGGCCCACGGTCTTTTTGGCCACGGGAGTCGTTCTGGTTGTGGGCTCTGTCTGCACTGGGAATTCAGTCCTGGTGATATTTTCTTCCAAATTCCAGCTTTCTAGATTTGAAGGGGAATAATATAAAGACCAGCTCTGAGGAGGCCACCCCTCCCAGTGTAGAATTTGGGACCAGGGTGGCTTCAGCAGGTCTGGGATTGTCACATAACCTGGCCCATGCAAGTCTGTAAGAGCATTAGATGGACAAAGATAGTGGACTTCCTGATACTTTTCTTTGATGTGCAGCATTGGACTTGATGATTTTAAAGGTCTCTTCCAACCATAACAATTCTATGATTCCTGCCTACAGACACTTGCGTCCATTCCTGGGTGTTGGACATACACAGGGAGCCCTGGTGTAAATAGGACCATAGAATTAGAATTGCCTGGGTTGGAAGGGATCTTTCAGATCATCTAGTCCAACCATCAACCTAACTGACAAAAATCATCACTAAACTATATATCTAAGCAGTATTTCTACCTGTCTTTTAAATACCTCCAGGGATGGTGCCTCAACCACTTCCCTGGGCAGCCTGTTCCAATGCTTAATAACCCTTTCAGTGTAAAAAATTTTCCTAATATCCAGCCTAAACCTCCCCTGGTGCAACTTGAGGCTGTTTCCTCTTGTTCTATTGCCTGTTCCTTGGGAGAAGAGCCCGACCCCCCCTGGCTGCCCCCTCCTTTCAGGGAGCTGCAGAGAGCGAGAAGGTCTCCCCTCAGCCCCCTTTTCTCCAGGCTGAACACCCCCAGCTCCCTCAGCCGCTCCTCACAAGGCTTGTGCTCCAGACCCCTCACCAGCTCCGTTGCCCTTCTCTGGACACGCTCCAGCACCTCAGTGTCTTTTGTGTGGTGAGGGGTCCAAAACTGGACACAGCCCTCGAGGTGGGGCCTCACCAGTGCCCAGTACAGGGGGACGGCCACTGCCCCAGTGCTGCTGGCCACACTGTTCCTGACACAGGCCAGGATGCTGTTGGCCTTCTTGGCCACCTGGGCACACTGCTGGCTTATATCTCCAGCCGCTCTGGCCCCAGCCTGTAGCGTTCATGGGGTTGTTGTGGCCCAAGTGCAGGACCCAGCATTTGGCCTTGTTGAACCTCACACCACTGGCCTCGGCCCATCGATCCAGCCTGTCCACATCCCTCTGCAAAGCCTTTCTGCCCTCAAGCAGGTTCAACGCTCCCACCCAACTTGGTGTCATCTGCAAACTTACTGAGGGTGCACTCGATCCCCTCGTCCAGAGCACTGATAAAGATATTAAAGAGAACTGGCCCCAATAGCGAGCCCTGGGGAACACCACTTGTGACCAGACACCAGCTGGGTTTAACTCCATTCACCACCACCCTCTGGGCCCGGCCCTCCAGCCCGTTTTTAACCCAGCGAAGAGGGACCAGAAATAGGAACCAGGCCTTCTTTTCCTCTCCGCTATTCTTACCGGATCTCTCTGAACTTCTCTGGCAGGGATTTCTCTCTCCTCTTTTCCCTTCTTGCTTGGGGAAAGAAATGGCTGTGAAGCCCATTTCCCTTGAGAGCTGCAGTGAAACAGTTAACCTTTTCCAGGGCTTGTGGTGGGGATGCAATTTATAATTGTGTTTTCCAAGAGAGCTATAAACTTGTCTGCTATCAGTTTTCTGGCTGAGGCGGAGAGTCATCAAGAGTTGCATCAGGGATGAGGTATAATTCAACCAATTATAACTGGCAGGTTATGCTGCACTTGTAAAGTACAGATTTTAAAGCCTGCAATTGCTGATAAACAGTATTGCAGGCAGAGCAGAGCAAAATCTATTCGCAGTGAAAAGGCGAATTGTAACCCTTTCCTCCCAGGAGACCGTTGTATCGTTGCCAGCGATGCTTGTCCACCCGTCTGCGGCTGGTGTGATGGGGACAGGGGGTACATTTGGCTGTGCAGGGGTTACGGCCGTGTGGCCACTGGTGCTGGGAAGGCAGAGGTGTTTGTCTGGGGCTGGAGTGCGTGGACCACAGCAGGCTGTGAGTCAATGGGCTGGGAAAGCCCATCTGCAAAGGAGGTGATTTCCCGCCCCACGTGTCTGCAGGGCAGGAGTGTCCAGCCCAACACATTCAGCCCACGGATGCTGCCAGGTCACGCAGCACAGAGTGGCCCTCGGGAAGTGTGTGCCCTCTCCCTCCATCTAGAAACACTTATACTCCATTTAGATCCAAAAGGGTAATTGTTTCCCTTTAGTAGAATTAATTGTAATCTCGCTATTAGATAATTGTCCTTTAGTCTGAGTGCAGCTGCTTTCGAATTACACGGTTACATCACCGGTGAGGGTGGGGGGGTGGCTGTGAGACAGCAGCAGTCTCCTGCAGTGGAAAGATGTCTAACTTGAGTCAAACTTCAATAAATGCCAGGAGGGAGATGAAAGGTCGCCTGGGCTGCAAAATAATTCCCTTTTCCTGCTGCTGTAGGAATTCCCTCACTGCCCCCAGCTTTACAAGACCCCTCTTTGGCCACAGCTAATTGAGGTCCTCAGAGCCACCACAGCCAAACCACCCCAGGAGACAGGAGAAGGAAGAGGAATAAGCAGCTCAGCTGGGTACCGAACACAGTGAACTGTGCAAACACGGGTGGTATTAAGTTCCCTTGGGAAGGAAGGGGATTTTAAGCACAGCCAAGCAGATGCATCTCCCCTTAACTCCAGCCCCAGCTGTGTGTCCTCAACAGCTCTAGAAAATCATTCCTCTTCGCCCAAGCGGCTCTGCGGCTTCATAGCTGGAGCTGGAGGCACATTTTGGGAGCAAGGCCACTAGAGGGCATTCTGGGATTCCCACAAACCCAGGCTGACAAAGGCAGTGCCTCACTTTCTTCAAGGGTTTCTGAGGCTCCCTCCAGACCTGCCATTGCAATCAACCTACAAGCACCTGCTTGGGGAAGAGGGAGGAATCTGACCTTTTTGTCATGTCCAGGCTGCAGTGGGTTGGAACCATTTCACTGCGTGTTCTTGCAAATAGTCAAACATTTTGGGCATTTTTGTGACTGGCACAGGCTGTAGGCAGTTCACTTCCATCTTTCGTTACGTGAAATAATCTACACACCATGGAGACTATGTCATTTTTGTCCTGATGGTCTTGGAACAGATATCTGGGACAGCAAGGGGTGGACTTTTGTTTACTGCCTGTGAGGGAAGCAGGACAGCAAGGACGGATCTGCCCATGCTCTGCCTGCCCATTTGGAGGAGGTGCAAACATCACGAAACCAAGCTTCGGTGATGATTCTTTGCATTCTCATTTTCCCCAGACTGGAGGTGGGGATTCTTTTTGCCATCTTTTATTCTGTGGATTTTCTTCTCGCTGTTTCTGCCCACAAACTATCTCTGGTTTTGTGCTTATTCCATTTTATTTCTCTTGGCTTGCTGGCCAGTGAGCAAAGGAGGGATGCTGCGCTCTTCCCTTCCAGCAGCAGTCCTTGTTCTGGCTGGTGGATGGTACCTCAACCAGGTCCTGCTTCTGGGGCACCTCCGTGGGAAGGCAGAGGGTTCATTCTCTGCCAGACAGCTGCGACAAATGTAGTTACCTGTGCAGGAGGGATGATATTGATATCCCTGAGAGATGTTTCCTTAACTTCTAAGACTCCCAATGATGGAAACTCCACATCTTTCCCAGGCAATCTATACCAGTGCTTGATTATCCATTCTGCTAGATGGGCTTTCCGGGTGCTACCGTGGATCTTTCTTGTGCAGCTTAAGTTCATTTCTTCCTGCCTTATCCACCCTACACATGGAGAACAGATTATTCTCTTTTCTGTGGCAATCCTTTACATCCTTGCAGACTGTTACTGTGCCTTCCTTTCTCTAATATGAACTTGCCACCTCTTCCCATCTTTCTTTGGAGGATGCGTTTTGAGTCCTCTGAGCTTTCTTCTGTGTGCTCTCCAATTGCTTCACATCTTTCTTGAAGCAGAGGTCCTGAGCCTCATCAGCAGTGCCTGAAGGCAATGATACACACCTCATTATACTGGTTGCCTTCTTGCCAGTGAGCTGGTCACCCCAGTTGAGCCAGGTCTTCTGCTGCAGAACTGCTACCAGACCATTGTTCTTCACCCCAGACCTTTCTTGTCAGTTCCTGCCTCATTTTGCATTTGTCCCTCTTCAACATGGAGAAACTGGCTTTGTTCCTGCATCCCTCCAGGTTTCTCATTGGTGAGGAGTCTGGGGAGGGGGGGGAGTGGATCCTTGGTGTGACCCTGTGCTCCACCAGGAAGGTCCGGGAAGGCAGAATTTTTTGTCTTGGCCCAAATAAATGTGAAACAAACAGGCACAAATGGTACAAAAGCGGTGGCTGTGTCACCGCTGCTGTTCTCAGCTGTGATAATACTGTGAAATGATATCTGCTATTGTGAGCTTAGAGAAGAAAGGTCTGGGTGGTTGAATAAATAAAAATAACATAAAATGGTGCTGCGAGTCCTTTTCAGTTAATAATCCCAAGTATCCAAGATTAGGCATTTCCCATAAAACCTTCATGTTTTCAGTCATTTTATGAAATGACAATATAAGAATAACAACATGACAATGGCTTTATAATAGGACAATAGCATACACATCTTACAGATGAGCAAGAGCTGTTTTTTGCCAGTTAAGTTGCAGTGAATTGATCCATAAAATAAAATAAAATAAAATAAAATAAAATAAAATAAAATAAAATAAATATAAAAGCAGGGCTGTTTTTCTGAAGACTTTCTTCAGTCAAAAGCAAATGACTGGGTTCAGCAAGAGAGTCACTGGAGGATATTCTGAGTGTGGGTTAACCCAAAAACCTTCATTGCTGCCTCCTGGCCTCAAAATCTTTGAAACAATGTGGTACTTAGTGGATTTGATAGTGTCTGTCCATGTTTTCAGTGAGGTTAAGGAATCCCAGCTAAGTCCATCATCTTGGGAATGAACCCAGCACGTGGGTGATGTGCTACATACTGGAAAGGTATGAGGAGGCTCACGGGTCCTTCATCCCACCCGAGCCTGAGTGCAAACTTGCGCCACATTGGTCTGATGCAAGAGGCAGTCTCACAGTCCCACAGGCTGGTTTTGGGACAGTGGCCAGTAGAGGACAGAGTTTCATGTGGAGTGAAGCAGCTGCCTATCTGCTCTTGCTCACACAGCCTGAGTTTGGTTTTGTATTTATAACTGGCAATAACATCTTGGATCTTTCCTTTTTCAGATACAAAAGCTATACTGAGGCTCCCAAAATATCTTCATATTGGCCAATGACACTAATTTGTGGAGCACTGACTTGTTTCTAAGGGATCAAAATATGTAAGGAAGGAGCTAGGTCATTTTACAACTGAATTACTTGAGCCTGATATGGCTAGAGGTAGAAATCTCATCTCACAGAAGAACTCAGCCTTGGGTAGAGGATATATTAGTCTTTGTCTGAGGTGAAAAATAAAACTTCTGGTGCTTTTTTGTGAATTTGGGAAAACAGGAAAGGCAGGAAACCCAAGAAGAGGTCTTCAGGGAGAGAGTATACCTTCTGGCTGTCATAGTTCTGTTCCAATTTCCTGGCCAAAAAGAACACGGCGAAGAGCCCTCCCAGAGCAAGGAGAGGCTGAGAGCACCAGTCTTTGCCCATGTCCTCTTCTCTCTCCAAGGTATGATGGAGGAGGCAGACTAGCAGGAGATAGAGCTCTGGGGTTCTTCATGCGATGGATTTCTCCCCGGAAATTATGTCAGGAACAATAAGTGTCCTTGTAAATCATAAGCATCACCTCTGTTTCTGTAGTGAGATGACCAGTCAGGACTTGGTTTCCTCATTGCATGGATATTATCTTCACAACCTGGGGGGAGACCTGCCTCTGTGAGCTTGTCCCATGGCATGTTTTCAGGGGACAAAACTGGAGGCCCAAGCTGCTACTGGAGCCACCAGATAGTTACACCTGCCATAATCCTACAGCTGATGTCCCTGACACAAGGTAGAGGAGCAAATGAACTCCTTGAGGAACCTGGCCATACTGAGCTCTGTTAGGGGGAAGTGCTTCTCTGGTCGAGGAGCTAAAGGCTGCTCCAGGCTGGAAGGGGAATAACACATGGTTGAGGGTTAGCCCTGGAGATGTGTCCTGTCCACAAGCAGGAATTTGACTGCTCCCATGTTCCCAAATGCTCGCAGTTATTTACAGCGTAACCTGCAGGGCACAAGCCCAGCAGATGTAAATTTACTTGGCCCCTGTCAAGTGATGGCATTAAGTGCTGCTCACACAAGCGGCTCCAGTAGGGTTCTGACCCAGCTCTGACCTCTACCATCTGGACCAGTAATCACCAGCTCATTAGACACACAGATCAGATGCTTCCAGATTTGACACCAGATGAACCGCGTGTTGAGCCAGACACTTTGAAAAGCTTTGTTGGTGCCACAGGAATGTTCAGGCACCATGAGCATCGAGTAACACTGATCCCTCTTTAACACTGACACAAGGATGTCAGAGCACACTCTCTGTGACATTTCAGGAGCTGCACTTATGCAGGGGATATGTGAGAGAGGACATCCTGGGCAGGTCTGTCACCTCCTGGCTGTTGATTTTGGGCAAGATGCTGCAGTTATGTGGTGGGGTTTGAAAACCCAACTTTTCAGCTTTTCTGTGTTTCCATGTGCTGGCAGGCACTCCTGACTGTCACCAGCACCAGTGAAGAGTCAGTGGCCCATAAGTCACATGGGAGGTCAGAGTCGCCATACCAGTTTGGACTGAAGAACTGGGCAACAAGTTGCCAGTTTTGCATTCCTGCAAAGCCTTCACATGCCAGATCCACCTCTGCCCTCTTCCAGGCTGACCTGGAAGCATTTGTCTCAACCAGCTGCCCCCAGACATAGCTTGGGCTCTGGTTTCTCCTCTTTGAAACAGTCTTTAGGCAGCACACTTGCTGCCAAAGTAATTCGGTTTCCTCCTCTTTGCATGACATGAAGAAGGCTACCTGAGTGAAACCCATTTTGACTCTCAACCTCAGCTTGTGTTGGCCTCACTCTCTGACCACAGCCTACACCACGTTGTGGTGGTCCAAGAAAGGAAAGGACGCATTTGTATCCTTTCAGAGTAAATTAGCAGCTGACCTTACATGGCCTTAAAGGTGGGTATCACTTAGCGAAGGACCATGCCTACTTGACTGACTAAAGTCTTGACTGCCAGGCAACATGAAAACCACTTGTCAAGGCAGAAGAAAAGAGCTTTTCCACTTGCCAGATGGGCCAATCTCAACATGTAGGATGGGGTTCTGTGCTTGGATCATACGGGAAAACAAATTAAAACTCAGGTCTTCTGGTTCCTCATTCTTTGAGCACCTGTGAGCCAGCAGCAGGCTAAGTTTGGTTCCTCCATGGTGAAGTAAAAGTGAGGTCAAACAAAGTGCTGAAGTGAGATGACAGATACAAGAATGAAAGGACATATCTAAGTCAGGAAGGAAATTTGAAGGGCAAGAGGTTGCAAATCTGAAGGCAGGGGAGAGAAGATCAGTGTAAGTGTATGGTGGGGCATGAATGAAAGACGGCTGGCAAAGAGCGAGCCAAGCAGAGAAGCATCAGGTCCAGTGGGTCAGGCACAATCATGTACTCTGAGGAGCAGATTGCATGGCAGCAGCTATTGATATGACAGGCATCAGAGGAGACTATCCACTGCGAGAGGGCTTGGCTGAGGCACGCCATCCCATTAACATCTGCTCCACTGGAACAAGATCAAAGGGGATGCTCCTGCTGCAGAAGATGTCCAGCATTGGAGGAGAGAGTAAGCACTTGGCAATGGTCTGACCAGCAATGCTAGCCAACATGCAGCCACACGGAGTGTGACCGGGCTGATGCTGTAGGGTTTGTACAGGGTCAGACCACCCCTCTGTATGTCCTGCTTCTTTTCACTGTGTGGCACAGGAGTGTTATTGTGGCTATGCCTCCTGTCCTGGCCATCCCAGAGTCCATTTTGGCAGCTGCTACGGGTACAGCTGAGCCATGCACATGCAATACTGTCCTGTGCAAACATTACTGTTGTTTTCTTTAGGGCTTTGGTTGTTATTTCTTCTTACTTTGTTCATTTCTATTAAATTAAAAACCCATCAGACTTTTGAACAGAGTTGCCTCTCATGCTGAGGAAAATAATGGTACCCAAAGCACATAACTTAACTGTGTTGATTTGAATAGGGGGTTTAAATATAGGGGCACAACTACAATGGGGAGGTTTCTTCCTACCAAGACAGAAGGCCAAGCCTGCAGACAGTACAATGTACTTTGTCATCTTGCAGGCTCATAAGCAGAGACCAGACATCAAAAACTTCCATAAACACGCACGCGTTTTTGTTCCATCCAAAGAGCCAACACCAAATGGTGGTTGCAGTCCTGTCCAGGGGTCTGCCCTGCTCCTCCTTGGCAAGCTTTCTCATTCAGGGCTCTGGATAGATACGGAGATCAACAAAGTTGACAAGGGTCTTTTGGCTGACTTCTGTGGGTTTGTTGGTTTGAGATGGCTGTTGATGCTCTGCATGTGCTTTATTGCCTTGCTGTAAGGTCAGTTCAATATCTCTCATGTGCTGGCTGGGCCACTGCCAAAAAGTAATGTAGCAAGACAAGGACAATGCTGAGATGAAGAGAAGTGGATGAGCTCAGTGCTCTCAATTTTAATTATCAGGCGTGATCGGCCTTGCTAAAAACTTCCCAGGCCTAGAGCCACATTTTCTCACTTGCTTTTTATCATGATGGTGATGGAGAAGCGAACAGTATCTACCAGGGTCCAACTCCTCAGAGGGATGTAAGTGCACAAGACAACTTCCGGACTAGAATTATCTTCTGACATGCACAGGAGTTTGGGATGTGTGGCCCATTTTATTTGACCTTATCTCTGCTCCTGTGCAAAATGAGCCCTGCAAGAGCCAAGGGGCACAGGAGCAGCCAGCCTTAACCTGGCTGTGTAGCTGGGCTGGGCTGGGCTGGGCAGCATCTGTGGGGATAAAGAAGAACAAACTCTTGTGTGCCAGAAACTGGAACTTTTCCCATTTTGCTTGGAGTGCTTCGTTTTACTGAGACAACTCAGTAAGAGGTCCACCAGGCTATTGGAAGGGGAGGCCAGAACTTTGCTGACACCTGCCCCGTGCGCTTGTACGTGCACATGGTGACGCTAAACCCAATCTGGTCCTCCCTGGCTGTGCACTCAGGAGCTGCAAGGCTGTTTTCCTTGCACTGTACCTGCAGGAATGGGACCGTGTTCCTCCATGGAGGTGTCTGGTGAGATCATACCGTTAGTGTGGGACAACAAAGTCATCAGTCTGACAGAGACATGATTTTCTTTCTCTTTGTAATTCCAGTGATTTCTAAGCCCAGTGATGTGATTTTTTTTTTGAGCAGCAGTCTGTCCTGTTCTCATTTTATCGCTTTTTACCACTGAAGCTGGATACACCCCTCTGCAGGTGTACCACCTGTTCCACATATCTTCATTGCATCCTGGCAATGAAGCTGACAGCCCAAACAGCTCTCTAGATGATAGGCAGGTTTCTTTAAGTCAGTACCTGCTGTGCCAGCAAAGCCCTGAGCTTGCCATCCCAGACAGTATATAACAGTAACACTCTTAACTTCATAAAGCTGGACTTGCTCAGTCAAGGCTTTGGCTTGAGGGAATTGGCTCAACTGGGCAATCCTTAAACAGGAAAACAGGGACCTTTCTGGGTCAATCCCCACACAGAAGACAGCATCCGCGGACCCAGTACAGAAATTAAGATCAGTCAACATTTTGGAAAAGACTGCAAAATCTTTCAGGGGAAGAAAGAGGAAAAAAATTCCCCTGAGAGATGAAAAATTTTAAACACCAAACCTCAGGATTTTGTTCTAAAGCAAAGTCTGTGGCACCCTGCTAATGGCCAAGGACCTTCAAATACTCCAGTGGCATGAAACCCCTGCAAGATGATGGAAGACCCACTCACAAATCATGATGTTTCACAGTTCCCGTGTTCGTAGCTGAGGACTGGCATCAAGCCAGGCTACTCCTTCCCAAGCAGCTATGCTATGACCTATCGTCAAGGCCAGCCTACTCCAGGGTGTCTCTGCTCGCGTGACTGATCTGACCAGAGCACTGCGGACATGGTGGGACAGGGAGACGATCACGGTGCGTGGTGGGATTGAGAGGTGTCAGAGACAGCAGTGATTCTGGAGGGGGAGCTGGGACCACTAGAGGGAAGCATGAAGCCGCTCATGCTAATGGCTTCAGAGAATGGAGATGGAGAGCCTGGCAACAAAAGAAAAGGAGCTGCGGCTGTGGGGATGGACAGAGTCAGCTCCCAGGGTGCTTCTGCTTTGTGAGCTACCTCCCCTATGTCCTGGGCAAATCCGGCTGAGCTGTCAGGACTGCAAATGCAAATGCTGAATGGTCCAACTCCTTCTTGGTTCCCCAGAAGGAGACAGTGGGATCTCACCATCCCCAGTAGGACCTGAAGGCTCTCTGAGAGCAGTGATGTGTCTCTCTGCTTTAGCATGTAATTAAACACATGGTGAAAGGGGGAAACCTCATGGGGGCATTCCCAGCTGAGGGCTGCTCCTGTGCATTGAGAGAAGGGTGAGCTGAGAGGCTTAGCTGAGCCTGAATGGGTCAGCTTGGTGTCGAAGGATAGAGAGCAGCAAAGAACCAATTCTTCCTGATCCATTCCAGAGCATTGCCCAAGCTGGAGCCAAGGGTTCTAGCAAGAAAGGTCAGATCCTTGGGGGCGGGGGAAAGGGAAGGAGAGACAGACATCTTGAGGGATGACCGCTTTCACACACTGAACCCCCAGGTAGTTTTTGGTGCACATTTGAGTGCATGACACAACAGCCAGACAAGCCCTCCACTCCCTACCCCCAGGGATATGACTGTCCTCCAGGATGAAGGTACTAAAACAAGAAGGTTACAGCCCTCCTTTCACTTCTGGTCCAGTGTAGTTCACACTGACCACTCAGACCTTCATCTCAGCTATGCTGGATACCTGTTGGGGTGGAGGTTTCCCCCCAGCATCTTTAGCTGTGCACCTAGTCTGGTTTGATATTTTCAGGATGAAAGATCCCCTTCCCAAGACCCTGAAGGTTCTGTGCAGTTAACCTTTAGCAACTCATTTACCTCTGAATATGTTTCTTCCTAAACTGCTCAGAGTCCACACAACCTCTGTCTCCCCATCCCTCAGATTCAACTTATAACAAGAGGAAAGGGCACTTGATGAATGGAGAACTGAGGCACACTGGACAGCCCTGAGATACATAGGCCCCAAGTATCTCCCTCATCTTCCCCCTTATTCTGGGTGATTTCTAAAAAGGGGTCATCTCATCCAGCCATACCTGGTTTAGGGGGCATGAATGACTGTCCCCCTGCTTGTAAACTACTGTGAGTGCCTCCAGTCACCTAGATGAGGGAGCAAGACTCTCCCAGCCCAGCAAAAGGCCATTTTGGCATTCAAGGTGCAGGTCAGTGGAAAAAATGAAAGGGTCTGTAGGGCAACACATGCGAGTTCTGGTGAAGTCCTCCTACCTTCAGCAGAGATGCTGGGAATGGGGCTCATGGCAGGAGCCCATTTTGGTCAGATCTCACTGGATGTTTGTGTGACCAGTAGTCCAAAGGCATTTGGTACCTCTTCTACAAAAGAGCTGAAATTGGAAGTTTTGATATCTGTGTTTCCTCTTTTCTCACTGGTTTGTTCTTCATGGGGAAGGCACTTTCACCACCTTCTCCACAACAGAAGAAACCCAGGTCTCTTTCTGGTCTGGGAGCCTTCTGGTCTGGGAGGGCTGTCCTGGACATCCTCTGGGGCAGTTTTTCCCGTGTGAGGTAGAGGCAGATGTGGGGGAGGGTGAAAGCCTTACGTTAACTGAGATACTAGATGCCCAGTGGCTGGGGTCTAGGACTGGGACTCCACACCTGTGAGCTGCTACAAAACCTTCACAGACACTGAGGACAGGAAAAGCCATCTGTCCTGGCTGAAGGGGACAGGACACTGGAGCTAGTAGTGGATGCTCAACTCCACTGGGTTGTGTCCAGGGACTCCATCTCATGGGTGGTAGCATATCATGGAGATGCATTTCACTCCAGGAGGGCTGCTCTCCATTTGGATTCCACCATACAGCTTGGGAACAAGATAACTTTGACAAGGGTCTGGAGCTGACAAAACCTTGGTATTAAACATCCAGAAATCAGTGCTTCACAACCAGATGTCTGTAAAGGTTTGAATCTCCACAGCCTCAACATGACCCAGCCCCAAACCTTCTATATAAATTAAAGAACACATGCTTTTGATTAGTCCTGCTTCTGTTTCTGCTCCCAGCTGTCCCATGAGCCAGATTATGGGATATTATTGTGTCCAGCTCTGGAGTTCTCAACACAAGAAGGACGTGGACCTGTTGGAACGGGTCCAGCGGAGGGCCACAAAGATGATCTGAGGACTGGAGCACCTCTGCTGTGAGGACAGGCTGAGAGAGTTGGGGGGGTTCAGCGTGGAGAAGAGAAGACTCCAAGGAGACCATATAGCCCCTTGCAGTACCTAAAGGGGGCCTACAGGAAGGATGAGGAGGGACTCTTTTGCAGGGAGTGCAATAAGAGGACACAGGTAATGGCCTCAATCTGAAAGAGGGGAAATTTAGATTGGATATCAGGAAGAAGTTCTTTACTGTGAGGGTGGTGAACCCCTGGCCCAGGTTGCCCAGGGAAGCTGTCAATGCCCCATCCCCGGAGGGGTTCAAGACCAGGCTGGATGAGGCTTTGAGTAACCCGGTCTAGCGAGAAGTGTCCCTGCGCAGGGCAGAGGGGTTGGAACTAGATAATCTTTAAGGTCCCTCCCAACCCGAACCATTCTATGTTTCTGAGATTCTGTGATTATCCTCTGAAGGGTTTCCAGTCTCCCTTGGAGTCCAGAATAACACCCCAACAATGGCATAGACAGGAAACAGAGCCAGGAATTGAAGCCACTGAACACCTGCCTGGAGATGCCTGCGGAGCAGCCGTCTATCATTTGAACAACTGAATTGGTCTAGACTGGATAGAAAGAGTTAATTCTTTCCCCATTTCCAGTCTTTAGGAGTCTCATTTTTCTAGAAAACTTCTTGCTGGGAGAATATTTCAGATCCTGTTTGAACCATAGCTCGTGAACTGTTAATCTCTCTCCACTTGCTGGCTGAAAAAATGGGGGTCTGAGCCCATGTGTCTGCATCTGTTCATGGAAATGCCTTGAGGCATTGCGTTTTAATACACTCACTGTAGACCACAGTCCAGTGTTTCCTAATCATACTAAATCACAGAAGATGACAACATGCTCCAGCTGCAAATGAACAGAGACACCTTTATGCACTGACTGAGCCAGAGCAGAGGAACATCTCACACTGCCTAAGACAAAGGAGCCTGCAGCAAGGGTTTGGGATGACCCCTCTGACTTCTTCCCAGCTATAATAAGAGACAGAGGATCTGGGGTTGCTCCTCCCAGATACCCTTGCTGGCTGTCATCTGGGCTATGCTTGTGCTCCCTGGCTCTGCTGGGATCTGGTACCTGTGCAGGGCATCACGGCACAGTGGGAGCATGGGTTGCCTGCCTTTGGGTGAGACTGTGTGCTCTGGGGGCTGTCACCGTAGCTGGGTGGTGATGGAGGGGACACAGCTTACCTCTGCCCACAGCTCCTCTGTGTCTGCAAACCCAGAGCCAGCTCTGCTTTAGAGATATTTTTACTACCCTTTGTCCAAGAATATGCTGTTCTCATGGACTCACAAGTGGAGGCCACACCAGCATCGATCAAGACTGCTTATCCAAGTAACCACAACAGGATTCTGGACTAAACTACAGATAAACACTGCTACTCAGCTTCCTGCCTTTAGTTGAGGTTTTTCACTGAGCAATAGCCACTCTGTTCATCACTCAGCAGAACTGCTTCGCTGGCTGTGATCCTTCTCAGAGGGTCTCTTTATATGGGGGAGACGATGGACAGCAGTGTGCTGCCTTACACACAGCTTGTTGCAGAAGCACCTCTCATGTAGGATACTTGCAAAAAGCAGGAATGCTTTGGTGTGCAATTTACTTACCCTCCTTGTAGCAAAGCGGTTAGTCTCACGCAGTGCAGTGACTCTCCCCCATGCTCACCAAGCGCCACTGCACATCATATGGTGACCCTTTCAGCCTCCACAGTACGGACACGCTAAACCCAGGATGTGGAGAGAATCTAAACCAGGAAAAATCCAACATAATGAGGCTTTTCAAACCCAAAAAGGCAAAGGTGATTGTTGCTTCTAATTGGACATGCCCTGATATCAGGGTGGCAGAGGTGAGACAAAGGCTTTGGGTCAGGAACAGCAGGTTGAGTGTGTGCCCTGCGTCCCCTCCCGGGCTCTGTAGAGTAGCAGGGCCAGGCAAGTGCATCATCCAGGCTGCACTGCAGGAGAACAAGTCTCCCAGAGCCCTAAACCCTTTCCCAAGGAAAGCGAGATTGGTAGAAAAATCCCAGCTAATACACCACCAGTCGGCTTTTTTCCCCACCTTAGCCTGACCCATTGCTCCTGAGGAAACTGGTGCTTTTGAGGTGGGAGGAAGAATAACAGAGGGTTACTCAGTTGTTGGCTCTGCCTCTGGCTCTTGATACCTCTCTGCCATGTGTTCTGCCAGAGCTGTGCCACAGTAGAGTGTAGATGAGCCTGGAAAACTTCCCTGCTTCCCAGGAATAAAGGATTAACTCATGAGCATAAGGAGACCTTTGAAAATGCAGGTAGGAGGCTGTGAGCATCCTACCTCATCTCTGAGGCTGTGATTCTGTGACTTTTGGGCTCTGAAATTCAGCTTCCCGGAGAATATCCATTGTGCTCCAGCCTTTCCTCCTGCATTCCCCAGGTGTTCTGGGAACACCTTAGAAATCGTAGCCAGTTTTCAGAATTCCCATATGTTCCCTGTGCTGCAGTCTGGATCAGGGGTCTGTCAACCTCAAGCAGGAATGTATGGCTCTGTACAAAATCACATTCTTAATGAAATTGGCCGCAACACTGGATGGGTTTGCCTCACGCTCTCAGTATCAGGTCTCTACCTCCCCTTCCAAGTCCCTGCGAAGTGCAGGAAGGAGTCGGACTCAGCCGGATAGACCAGGGTCACTCTGCCTGTGACGGGAGGGCTGCTGCCGGTGATGCACCCCCAGCAGGTCTCTGCCTTGGTATCCAGGCTGGTCCTGCTCAGGCCGGCACAGGCAGGCTCCGATGGATGCTCTGCTGGTCTCTGAGCATTGTAAAGCACAAGAAGTAGGGAATGAGGCTGGGCTGGCTGATGTCTGGGCACTGCAGCACGAGTCCTTTTGAATGGCCTTATCAATTATTCACACAGCTCAAAGGCTCAGCGGGTCCGCCTACAGCTCTCCCTCTCTTGCCTCTCCTCGCTCTCCAAGCTCTCTGACATAGTACGATTAGCTGGCTTTTTCACACCAGAGCTGATTTCAGAAGATGTCTCAGGAAGACACCTGAGGCACGCAGCATGCCCACGGGCTGGGAAAGAGCTGACGTAAGCTGTGCTGTAAGCCACGGCTCAGCTTCTTGGCCAATCTGCAGCGCAGGGTTATGGGACCCTTTGCTAGCAAAGGCTCTGCTCCTTGCTCAGAGGCAGAAGGGTTGGGGAAAGACCAGGCTCATTCCTGGAGACATCTGTCTTGCTTTGAGGTTGTGAGCAATTGCAGGCTGAGGCCAGGGAAGGATCTGACCCCCAGCCTCGCAGGGTGACCTCCCTGGAGCAGAGTAGCTCTCACAAACCCTTGGTTGGAGTGCGGAACTGGTGGATGAACTGTGCCACAAACGCTCCTGCAAAGCGCTGTGCTGGCAGCAGAGCAGGATCAGAGCCTGGGGCCATGCAGGGCAGTGGCTCCAGGTGCACTTGACCCCTTCTGCCCCCTCGTACTTGCTCAACCTAGATGAGACTTGTCTCCCGTCTAGGATGCGGGGACAGGGAGTTTCAATTTCTCCTGTCTGAAGAAGTGTTACATAAAGGCTGTGGAGCCAAGGCATTGAGGATGGTGTGTGCGTTATTCATTTCCCACTTTGCATGTATCCTACACAGACCTCTGCACTGCATGTGTGTGTGTATTGTTCCCCCGTTGAGGGTGGCACCACCCCTGCATGGCTGTGTTTTGTGTCCCTGCACCAGCATCAGACAGGAAGGATTGCCCTTTGCTCAGACGTGGGGGTCTGCGTTATTGATGGAGGAGCCCAGAAAGTCTGCATCTGCCGGTGCCACAGCCGCAGTTCGGCACAGCTGAGGAGCTGTGGTTCCCCAGCAGGTGGGCCGGGGGAATTGGAAGCTGTTGGGGGCAAGGAACTGGGGTGTCAGGGTGATCAGGGCCCTTTTTGAGTCTGCACTAGACATTTGCCTTCTAGCTCCCTGGAAATCAGGTTTCCATGTGTGGAAGGGGGTAATGAGGAGCCAGCAGAGGCAATGAGGCTGTGAGTTTGACTGATGTGTGGCAAATCCTTCCACCAAGAGCCAGCCATGTGCAAGCTGGGATGCTCCCAGCCATGCCAGCCTTGCTCTGGGGGACAGGTGATGCTTGTCAGTGTAGGGGCACACATCTCAAGACTCCATCCCTTGCTCTGCCAGCCTCCTTGACACAGCAGAAGGTCTCTGGTTGCAATGTTCATAGCAGCCTTGCCAAAGAGAGGAAAAGGTTTTATTTTTGGCTGGGGTGAGAAGGGAGGAAAATTGTGATGTGAGGAAAGCCATGTCAAAGGGAGATGTGTCTGGGCATCACCAGTTGGCTAGTGCTCTGACCCTGCTGCAAGAAGCCAGTGGCTTCTCAGGATGGAAGTCCTGCCAGCACGGTCTCCCCTTCCACTCTCCCGTGTCTGTCTGATCTTGTCCACGTGCACATGGGCCAGAAAGCCTTTGGAGGGGGAGGACATTTACCCCCTGTGCAGGATTTAACCTCTGAGATGAGGTGCCACAGAGGCCCTTGAGGGACGTCAGCAAGGCAGGGGGATGGCAGAGGAACCAGCTCGTGCCACCCCTGGGACACTCGCCCTCCTGGCAAAGGGGTGGGGGGTGCAGGAAGGGAAGAGGCATTTCAACTAAACAAGGATAGAGAGAAGGACAGGTGATGTTGCTCCCTGGCGCTGGGACAGAGAAGAGGGGTACTCACTGCTGGGAGCTGGGGGAGGGCTGCCTGCTCCCTGCCCACGGCCCACCCAGCTATCACTGCCCCGGGTCGCCCTGGGGGAGCAGGACCCCGCTGTGGGGGTGCTGGCGCTTTGGTGAGAGCTCCAACCTGAGCTGGCTGCTCATTTGTAACAGGCTCCGCGTTCATGCTGTGGTCTCCGTCTACGAGCACTCAGCTGCCTTGTCATCAGCCAATTCGATCCATCAGCTTCTTGACAGGCTCAGAGAATAAAAATAACCACCCATTTCTAAGTGCCTATTATGGCACTTTGAAAAATGCCTCCGCAGGCGAGCCTGAATTATTCCCAAAGTACTCATTTTTTAAAAACGTTATTTTAATGTAATAAATTATTTGTACTGAAGAGTAAAAGATTATCCATGTACCCTGATAGCTCTCCGCACAGCGAGGGGCGCGGGCTTGTGCCTGCCATGGGGAGGGCAGTGCAGCGAGCTCCGGGGCTGTGGGGAGCGGAGGAGCCGCCTCAGCCACCCGGGAGCTATCGCTGGTGGTCTCTGTGCTATGGGGAAACACCAGCGGGAGAGCTACCATTGCTGCTTAAAGAAGTGTACGTAACCCAGGGGACCTCGATGTTGCCTGGCACAACGCGGCATCCTCTGGGTGAGGAAAGACAGCCCTGGCTGCCCCGTACAGCCTGGCTACATGGGATGGCAACCACCCATGGACCAGCCAGCTCATCTCTCCCAGCAGGAGGAAGGTTTTGCTGCTGCTGCGGCTGGTCTGAGGCGGGCAGCTCCCAAATGCCACCGCAGCATCTACCTTGGAGCTGGAGAGGTGCTCAGGAGTCTTCTCAGTGACTCTTCCCATGGGAGCATCATGGCATGGGGATGCTCAAATGCCCACACACTCCTCCGCGCCTCCATGTGTCGGGCTGGGCCTGCCCAAGTGAGCCAGGTGGCTGGTATGCACGGGGAAAATAAAGAAACATCTTGTTTGGGCTTGCTCTGGGTGCAGGCGCTTGCTCAGCCAGGCTGGGGTGGGATGAGATCGCTGCACAGCCCAGCTTGGGCGACAGGGCATTCTGCAGCCCCAGCCAAACTGCACGGAGCAGCGGGTCAGGCTTAGCAGAGGGAAGCAGCTCTCCTTGCAGAGAGTCTGCCTGATGGCAGGCTGGGGGAACCGGGAATCCCTCATCTCCCAGCAACCAGCCACCTGGGAGCACCATGCCTTCTCCTCCCGCAGGTATCTTCATCTACATGCAGCCAGCAGTGGCCTCACCCACCCTGTCTCACAGCTATGAACAGCACCTGCAAAAGTGCTCCAAAAAGACATGTTTGTTTGTTTGTTTCTTTGGGTTTTTTTATCAGGATATTTTCAACGTATTTGGGATTTTTTTTTTTTAACTTGTAGTATCCCATGAAATTTTTAATACCTTTTTCTTTTTTTTCCTTAAAAATACTTCGGTTTAAGCTAAACCCCAAAATACTCGTTCTTCACAGCCTTGTCTTGTTAAAAAAAAAAAAAAAAAAAAAAGGATGAAAACATTTTGAATTAATGTTTTGTGTGAATCAAAAAAATGATGCTTTTTTTTTTTTTTTTTTTTGTTAAACAGTAATTTGTAAAATATTGTAAGAGGAGAAAGGCTCTGGCTCATGTTTCAAACAACTCTTCTCTGGGAAGCCAGACCCCCAGCAGCAGCTACGGGGCTGCTCAAGAGCGTGGGAAACCATCGTTGCTGAAGATGTGGGGACATGGTGTAGGGGGGACGCTGTGATTACAGCCTCAGCTATGCCGTGGGGCAAAATGCTGCCATTCACTGCAGGGAAGAAGACCCTGGCAGAGGAGCCTGATGCCAAACTCTGCCTCTAAGAAGGACAAGAGCAGCGTGGGGACCATGCGCTGCCACCCCTCCGGGTTGCCCCAGCTCTGCACTATTCCCACAGCTCTCTCATGAGCTTGTGCACGGAGCTGTGCGGGGTCTGGAGATGATCTCTGACAGTCCTTCCACCACAGAGGCTGGAGCCCATCACATCCTGGGGGCTCTCCTCCCCAACAGACCTCCCCTCCAGAGTAGCTTGATTATAGGGTAGCCATTCAAATCATTTTAATGAGCTCAGTCTGCTGCTGTGAGGCACCAGTAACTATGGCAACTTCATTCAGAGGTGGCGTGTGTGGTGGCTGTGTCAGGATTTGCGTTTTGGGGAGCTGATTGGAGGAGACGGGTGAAGGTGGGAGTCCTTTGGGAATTTGGGCTTGTTTGCATGAGGGGTTTCATTTAAAGTGGTGACAGGTAGCACTCTTGGGGGGCAGAGGTCCAAGACAGACAAGTCCCCTTTGGTCCAGGGGTCCACTGCCCATGGTCCCAGGAGACCAGGGTCCCTAACCCGTGGCAGAACATGCTGCAGTGATGGGGGTCTCTCCAGCACTGTCTCAGCCATCACCTTGCGGGCATTAGCAAATTGATCTTGAATCCTAGCAAAGAGCTTGGCCCTTGCTTTCTTCTGACACCCAGGGAAAACAAATTGTCACTCCAGGCTGGTGGTAGAGCACTGCTGGTCTGAGAACAGGATCAGGCCCACGGTCCCAGCTGAGGCAACAAAGCCAAACCCTGAACTGTGCTGCGCACTCTTTGCCACCCCAGCCATGCTGCTCATCTCATTTACACCTAGGGCAGTCCTAAGGCATTCACAGAAATTACGGGGTTTGTGTCTGCTCTATATTAGCATCATGGACAGCCGGAGCAGGCATATTTTCCTAGTAAATCACTGCCATCCCACTCTGGGTTGGCTTACACAGGGCATTGGATTCACAGAGGAAATAATTCTTACGTTTCAGTGCCACTGGCAACCCTAAAAACTTCTGTCTGGCTGCCACAAACCTCTGCAGTCATATAGTTTATGAAAGTAAAGTAAAGAGGGCATGGGCATGGGCTGCAGCACGGCCCAGCAGGTTAAATTCTGTGTTAAGCCCCTGCATGGTTTTGCCTGGATCCAGCTGGTATCCTCCCACAGCGCAGCTTGGGGGAGGTTCTTTCCTCACGGGAAGCATGGGGGAGGCCACCTTGTTTTGGAGGAAGGAGCTGCTGGGATGCAGGGTGTGCCTGGGGAAGGGCACCCTGTCCCTCGGTGCCTGGTTTGCTGAGCGCTCATCCGACTTCTGCGGCACTGCCCTGGGTAGTAACGCTTCCCAGGCAAACCCCTGGCACTAGCACAGGGTGATTCAAACTCCTCCCTTTGGGTACCGTGCGTCTGCACCACGCCGCTCTCCAGTGCGAGAAGATGCCACAAAAGATAGATCCTCCCAGACCAAAGCGCCGCAGCAAGTCCCATCCATGGCGCTGCACAGAGCTTGACATGGAGTTTTGCTTGCTTGTACCAGTGGCTTAATTTCCCTCGCAGTCTCTTTGATGCAAACAAATCCTGCAGAAACTGGAGCTTTTCTATAGACTCCACTTTTAATACGCCATTACATGCCCACTGAGAATCAGGTCCAGACTCACACATGTGTATCTTGGATCAGCGTCTGGTCCCAGCTGAATTTCTCAAGTCTCAGTGAGGTGTCAGGTTTTTTTTAAGCACCTCCTGGACTGCATCAGCAGTAAATTCGTGTTTATAGGCTCAGTAGCTGAAGGCTGTTTTTAGGAGAAATGTGAATGAATAGAAAGCACACGCTGGGTGGAAAGTTGGGGATTTCAAGGGTCACAGGTTGCAGCAAAGAAAATTCTCCCTGTGGACACTGCACCTTGAAGGCTGCTCAACCCCAGACTTGTAGAAATAAGGAAAAAGAGAAAAGTTCTCAACATATCTCTGAATCTAAAAAAAAAGTTTCCTTCTCAGGCTGGAGCTGTTCCTCACTTTGTCTCCTTGTCCATTTTAATTAATCCAGCTAGGATCATAGTTACTGGGAACACAGCATAGGAGAGGCACACAGACAAGAAGTCAGGACGGAAGCACGGTAGGAATTTTTGGATGAATTGTGTTTTTTTTTTCCACTGGAAAATGCTGATTTTTTCAAAACTGACACTTATTTTAAGAGAAGGTCAGGTTTGATTAATTTATTGAGTCAGAAAAAAATTGGAAGGAGTTCTGAATTTGTCAAAATGAAGTGTTTTGACATTCTCAAGGGAGAAAAAAATAATCTATTTTCCAGTTCAGATGACCTCTTGTTTTGAAATTTAAGCTAATTATAATTAAACATTTCAAAAAGATGAATACTTTGAAATCAGACTTAGGAAGGAGATTCAGCTCATGAATGTCTTTAAGGTTTTGACTTTTTAGGACAAGCTGTGGTGGAATCATTTGTGCAATCTGACACATCGGCACTTTTCCTCACCTCAGCTCAGGATGGCACACAAGAAAACTCAGCCTCATCCTGTGAGCCAACATCGTCTCTTGGCCAATGGTGCAAAAGCTTTTCCTCTTTCCAGGTTCACAGCAGATGGACCGGAGCAGTTGAATTGGGATGACTGCAGCTGACATTGATGGCCAAACAGCTCTGATGGCACACGTGGGACAAACAGATCCCAAAAAAAGTGACTTTCCAGATGACCCTGTTGGCTGCTGACCCAGTTGCGAGCAGACCCGGCTTTGCAGAAGCGAAGGAGACCACCCTCCTCCACCATACACAAGGTGCAGCTGCACCCAAAGAGGGGCCAACTGCAGCTGATGGTCCAGGGTTTTCGACAGCTGAAGTTAGTTCCTAGCTTCAATGCATAAGAGCATGAAAAAAGTTGTTTGAAGCCCAGAATCCCAAAATATCAGGTACCGAGATCCCACTGGCATCTGTCGGGTGTGAGATGCTCCTCTCGCCCTTTGATTTCTGCCTGAGTGGCTGGGGCACAGTGGGAGAGCAACCCCCTCATCACATCTTGTCTCTCGGGCAATGTGCAGACTGTGAACCCAAAGTGCAAAGGTGGTGGGAAGGTGTCTCTAGTTGAATATCTGAAAGCTGTAGCTGCTCTTTTTGGGGCTGCACAGATCCAGTCTCCTCCCCTCAGTCCCCAGCCCCGTCTGATGGCCGGGAGCCAGGCAGCCCTCACAGGCTGAGAATCAAGAGAGCCGATGGGCAGCTGATTTGTGCGCAGCCTGGCTTGGCTGTGTTGGCAGAAGATGGTCCACACTTTACTCCTGGCATGGAGCAGCTCCAGACGAGCAGCAGGACCAATGAGAGCTGCCAGCTTCCCTGCTCCTTTCCAGACCGGGAAGAGCACACATGGCCTCTGGGCTCTACAATCTCTAGCCACAAAGCTCTCCTCTAAACTGCATTTGTGCTCATTGGAAGTGATTACATTTTCCTGGAAGGATTTGACCCTCTGGCTGCTGACTGTGATGGCAGTGCTCCTTCTCCCAATGGCTGCTGGCTGGAGGCTTGACGGAGCGACAGCCAGCAGGAGCTGGGAGCCCTCTGCCTTCCCGTCCTTGGAAGCAGCTGCAGAGGCTCCTGGCTTGCTGGAGGGTCAGATGGGCAGAGCGGTACCCCAATGCAGAGAGGAGGTGTCTCACTCCCAAGAGAAAGCACACAGGGGAAGAGGGCAGAGGGCCAGGAAGAAAGGCCGGGTGCAGATAGTCTGTGTTGGCTCCCTCACCAGCCTGAGAGAAAAAACAGACAGGACAGAGAATGCGACACCATATCGCATTAGGCGTTTATGCAACATCAGTGCTGCGGGACCAGCCAAGGTTCAGGGGGTTGCAGGCTTGCACAGAGCCAGGAAGGTTTCTCTGGACTTGCCTGGGAAGTGGATGAGTGCTGAGCTATGGGAGAGTTCTCCAGCACTTTGTGCCAAGCAGACACTGCTTGGCTTGACAGCCTGGCAAAAGAGCTGTAACCAGCACCTTCTCAGGGAGTGAGTCTTGTCCCTCTCCAGCCCCACACAGATCCCAGGAATGTCTCAGCAGTTCAGACGAGTCCAGCTCTCCGGCTAAAACATCCTGTTAACTTTGCAGAACCCAGGAGAAGGAGAGGAACTCATCTCTTCTCTTGGTTTCATGGGCCCAGGTCCCTGGGAAGCTCTAAAGGAGGAATTACTCAGGGTGCCAGTGGCAGTGACGTACACATCTGTCATGTGCACAGCTGGAGACCAGACAGATGTTGTTATTCTGGATCTTAGGACATAGGTCTGATTAGCTCAGAGCAATGAAGCTTACTCTTAGCTCCAAAGCCTGTTGCTCTGTCACTTCTATTATTCCCCTTTTGACTTCTGGGTTTTCCTCTGCACCTGTCTGTAGGAGCGTAACAAAGTTATGGATGGTCCAAGCTGGTGGTGTCTGCCTTTTTCCTGACCACGCTGCTCTGTCCCATGGAGGGAGACGGAGGACAGGCCAGGGTCTGCATCCCTCCAAGTGCCCTTCCCTTCAGAACTGCGTGTGATAGACCTGACCACATCACAGTACGAAGAATGAAGAGAAGAGGCAAGGAAAATGTCTCTTCTTGTCTCCCAGATAAGCCAAATTAAAGCTGGGGCATGGAAAGGACAGTCACATTTCTATGAAAGACACAGTTTGTGGCCAAGCACTCTGCCCATGTTTCCTGGCCAGAGAAAACGTGATAAACCATAAAGTTAAAACCATACAAAGTGCAGAAAGTTCATAGTTGTCTCTTTCACGTATGGGTGAGACTGTCAGCCAGATTCAGTAAACCTTATCTGTCAGAACATCCCCAGAGTCCCAGTGGTGATGCCCCCATAAGCAATAATATGCGGCCCAGTACCAAAAGCAATCAGAAATTATCGGGTACCTTTGGTACGTCTCATCCACCAAAACACGGAAACAGACCAGTTTAACACCAGCAGCACCAACTTGTACAGATGTATGAGGTACCCTAGAGCAAAGTGAAGCTTTCAGCAACAGCCTAGCTCTGGTGCTGTTTTAAAGGAGGGTAGAAACTAGTTTTTGAATGCCCTGGCAGAAATTAATGTACAGGTTTTGAAGAGAAAGAAAGAGTCTCCAGATGAAGTTCTGGCCTCAGACCTCTCCAAAGAGCAGAGGGACAGAAGTCTTAATGTTTGCAGCAATCCCCATGATTTTCAAAGCCAAGATTTCCCTCTCACCTAGACAAAGCTGGGGCAAGATGCAGTTGTTTCCCTGCAAACTCTGTCCATTTTTCTTGGTCACACAGTCTGCCCATGGCCATGGGAGAACTCATCTTTACAGCCTATGCTGGCTGCATCAATATGTACTAATAAAGCAAGATACTCAGTCCTAAAACCCACATCTCTATCTGAGTAGTTCCTGCCATAAATTCACAGGTATTTCTGAATAACTGTTTAAGAGATTTAATTCTTGCTGTTCTGATCCCATCTTAGGGTTTGTACCAGACTGGGAGCAGTCTCTACCAACCTGCAGCTCCTGTAATAACATGGGGGAAAACCTGCTTCAAGGAAGACTACTGCCCAAAACCCTTCTCCCCGTGCTTCACTCCATGCATAGCTGGACACACACAGAATCACAGAGTCACAGACTGGCAGGGGTGGGAAGGGACCTCTGGAGATCACCCAGTCCAACCCCCTGCCAGAGCAGGGTCACCCAGAGCAGGTGGCACAGGAACGCGTCCAGGCGGGGTTGGAATGTCTCCAGAGACGGAGACTCCACCACCTCTCTGGGCAGCCTGTGCCAGGGCTCTGCCACCCTCAGGGTAAAGAAGTTCCTTCTCATGTTGAGGTGGAACTTCCCATGTTCCAGTTTGTGCCCGTTGCCCTTTGTCCTTGTCGTGGTTTGGCCTCAGACAGCAACAAAGAACCACGTGCCGCGCGCTCAGATCTTCCCAGTACTGGACGAATCAGAAGAAAAAAGGCAAAACTCCTGGGTTGAGACAAAGGCAGTTTAACAAAACAGCAGAGGGAACAAGAAAAAACAGCAACAACAACGCGGATAGAGGAATATACAAACACGGTTATGGAACCGCCACTCCCCACCGCTCCCCGACCGGACCCGGGACGCCCCAGCCCACTCCGAGTGGCGACTTCCTGCCCTCTCTCCCGGCAGCTCAGGGCGGGCCTGGCTCACATGGCATGGAATACTGTCTCTTGGGGAGAATTAACCCCATCCCCGCCGGAACCAGGACAGTCCTGTTGCCGTGACACCCCTGGACATGCAGACTAATCCCCTACCAGGGAGTCCCATGTACTGAGACAGGACAAATCTGATTATTCCTGATGTGCTTCCACTGGGAGGCAAGAGTAGAACAAGATGTGACGGTTGGATGCTGCTATGATCCTCCTCTGTCACTGAATCATAGAATCACAGAATGGTCTGGGTTGGAAGGGACCTTAAAGCCCACCCAGTGCCACCCCCTGCCCTGGGCAGGGACACCTCCCACCAGCCCAGGTTGCTCCAAGCCCCGTCCAACCTGGCCTTGAAGTCCCGAGGACAGAGGCAACCCCAACCAGCCATCCTCATGATGGGGAGCCTCCAGCATGACGTGAGCCTGCTGCCCTCTGCCTTCCTCTCCAGCAGGGACAGGCAGCTCCTGGCAGGTGCTCTCCGCGGGTCCTGGGAGCAAGCTGCAGGGGAGCGGGAGGGCTGTAATTACAGAGATAACTCACACCATGTCACCCAACAATGATACATGAAAACGCTACATAAACCCGTCTATCTGGTGCTCTCGATTTATCTTTCTGCCTCTCTATTTATTTCTTCCCCCAGCCTATCGCTCGGTACCGTGCAGGAGCTGGAAATGCCAGCTGCTGAAAATGCAATTTGTTTTGATTCACCAACATCTCCCAAAATATCTCCATGACCTCTTGATTTTTTTTGCAATGAATTATGATAATGATGATTTTTATTTATATTAACAAACTGCAGTAGCTCAGCATGGCCATCAAATATACAAAAAACCCCCAAACCAAATATACACACATTACTTTTTTTTTTAAATAATGAGGACTTAAAACAGTATCAAACAGTATCAAACTGATGCCTTTTCTAAAAGGCATCAGTACCAAATTTCTACCCTAATTATAACAATGCTTCTCCTAATGAAAGAATTCATTTGCCTTCTCTAATCAGCAGACTGGCTTCAGAAATTGCAGCTGATCAGCGTGGAGGAGGGGCTGCAATAAAGGTTTGGAGGAGGCAACTCACAGTTTCCAAGGTACCTCAGAAATTAGGAAGCCACATCCACAGGAGGTGTAAACTGGTGATGCTGCTGAGAACCACACCGCAGTGCTGGTCTGTGCTTCTCTGCGGAATCTGGCTCCGAAGTCCTGGAGACCTTCCTGCCCCTCTGCAGCCCCACGCTGCTTCCAGGAGGGGGAATCGTGAGCCACATCCACGGGGGGAGCGGAAAAAAGGCTGCTAATGGAAAGTGGTTTCAAAGCACGTTAGTCTGTTCTTGTTTCTTTTTTTTCATGGGGGAAAACAGAGACACTGAGCCAAAAAGGTGGCTTCTTCCAGTCTCTGGAAGGCCACAGGCAGCAGAAGAGCAGGCTATGTGAATCCCAGGGGTTTTGGGGTGTTCCTGCCTGAGCCCCACGCTGGCTCCTTGATGGACTTTGGGGTATTTCTGTTCAGCACGCAGGGCTGGACAAGCCATGGGCTGGCTCCTTGTAGCATGGTGGGACTGCAGGCTGTCTGCTGGTACATCTGCAAGTTAGGGACCGAGTTCCTTGCTCTCACACTGCTTTTGGACAAGAAGCAATGGGGCTTTGGGGGGGCTATGTGTGAGATAGCGGCATCTCCCCTTCACTTTAACCTTTCTCCATCAGTCCTGTCACAGTGGCACTCTGGGGCTTGTGCGTCACAGCCTGCACCCTGGAGCAGAGGTCTCAGCACAAGGTGGGACATCCCCCAGCTCTCCTCCTGCTATAGGAGCCCCCACAGCCCAGCACAGTCCCCACATGCTCAAGTCCCCTCATGCCAAGCTCCATCCAGGTGATTTGTGGGGCATGGGAGCTACAAACCACCGGGAGAAGAGGTATAATGAGGATCATACAAGTCCTTTAAGACTTTTCAGGACACCTGTATGCTAATGTGTCTAAACAGAAGCTGAGCATGTATCACCATGCCTGAAGGTTTAAAATGGTCAGTGGGCGTTAGCAGCATCTCATGATTAACTCATTCCATCAGTGACTAGTGACAAAAGCCCTCACAATGCGATGAAGGCTGGCTCAGGTCTAAGTGATGCAGTTCTTTGCACTGCCCTGGCTGGGACCCACTTTCTGCTACCAAGAAAGTCACTCATGCTCTGTGTGCTTCTGCTGCCCTGTAACGATGATGCTCAGAGCGGTACGAGGCATTAGGATATCTCATACAGACCACCACACCTCAGGTTTCTGGTCTTGTAGGTTCAGTCACAGCAAAGCAGCATGGAGCCATCTCCTATGCTGTAGGAGACTCAGAATTACCACAACCAAACAAGCTGTGGTTGGAGCCTTATACTCATGTACAAAGACTTACTGAACAGGAAAAAGCATCAGGCAATGTAGGACCAGTTCCAGGGTATGGAGAACTGAGTAGTCATAGGAGCCCAGCTCTGATGAAGCCTTGAGAGAGCAGAGAATTTGCTGACTAGTGGTCCAAATGCTCCTGACTGTGAGGCTGGCTTTGGCTTTGTGTTGGGAGGGATGAGGGCTTAGCTGCATGCCCCAGCTTCATGCTACTGAGCAGCGTTACAGAAGGTGCCAGACTTGTGCAACTTTGTATGGAGAACCTGCCCAGCAGGGTGTTGATTTCAGCAAATGTGAGCTTTCTCGAGCCCTGGGACATGAGAAGATGGGGATTTTTAATGTCTCGGTCCCTGCTAATTTTTCCTTTCCAATCTGCAGCCTGCACTACTCTAGGATGGAGTCAGTGCACAGAGATCTGCTCCTACTTGTGAACCTGGATGTCTCTAACAGGGCCATGGAGGCACCAGCAGGGTCTGAGGGTACCAAGTGAGCTCGAAGATGCAAAGCAGAGTGCTGCTGTCACTGCAGTGAGGTCACTACATCTATGACAACAGATCCTACCCTTGCAGGGTAGTATGCACAGTCCATGATTTATAAATCAAAAAGCAGCTTAGGTTTGTCCATGGCTGGGCAGGGTAGGTTGTTGTATCCCAACCTCCCATCCGAATCCTCAGCATGAATTCTTCATCCTGCTTCATCCTCTCAGACAATTACAGTGCTGAGATTTGCACACTCATTGACACAAGCCCTTGCCTTATACTTTCACAAGTTTTTGGGAAGTGCAACAGGATCAGCTGGAGCAGGAGCCCTTAGAGTGAATGGGTGAGACCCAGCAGCTCTGGATCAGGTCTGGACAGGGGCTGAATCGGAGATGATCAGATGTTGAATGTGATCACTAGATGCTTCTAGCAAGAATAATGCAACTCTTTTGCTGTGTGCTGAAATCAGCAAAAGGGTTTAAATCCAAAATAAACCCAATATAACTGACTAGCCACACTGCCCCAAAATGCATATTTACCCCTGGGTCACTAGCACAGACATAGCATGGACACGTGTAGAGTAGAAGAAAAGTTCGTTTGAGACACAAGCAAAGGGGCACAGTGTGCACTGAGGAAAGACGGAGATCAGCCAATAACTGAAGAGTGTGTATGAACATTGCAAGTATACATGGGTACACTGAGGTTATCGGCTCCTCCTACCTAGCCACAAGTATCTCTTCCCAGGTCACCCTCCAAGAAGATCTCCTGAATAGACCGATCTCCTCACGCATCTGCTTATGCCTGGGTGTTGCTTGTCATGCCCTACGCTATACCAAATTTTCCTTCAGGTTACGTGGCTGCTGAGTAGCAGACCTTGCTATGACTCGGGAAGGCCCCAGCCTTTCACACCATCTCCCATCATTGAGCAGAAAGGGCTCAGTGGCTTGGACTGCACTTTTTACCCAGGAGGAACCTCTCCTCCCCACCTTATCAGGACCCAGCCATGCCAGAGAGTGGCTGGCTGGGATAACTGAGCCTCACCAGAGCATATTGACTTTTTTCTAACCATCAGGTGCAATAATGTTTGAATAAGATTTTATTATCACCATAGTAATGGCTACACAGAGCAGCTGCAAATTGGCCTGCGAGAAGAGATGTCCCAAGGAAGAGACAGGAAATGGCACCTGTGCAGGTGGCACCACACAGAAACACTGTCACTTGGCTGTCCCCTCACACCTGAAGAAACACCCAGAAGGCCCATGTAGAGTGGTCCTCGCAACACGCACCCATAGCTGCTGCATCCGCATGCACACCAGCACTCTCACATATGTGTGCGCTTACAAGGACCAATCCCCGGCTGGGCAGACACGCTCGCTCCAGAGGCACAAGCGGCACTTTGCCATCCTTCCAGAGCATGCAGGGGTGCAGGGCTTGCTGCTCGCAGTAGTGCTGTGCTGGCAGCTGGCGAAGGCAGGGGATGAAGGATGCTCACATGCCGAAGCCGTCAGCGCCATGGGTGCTCATGTGACAGTCGCAGGGTATCTGTTTTCCCTTCAATGGTATAAATGCTCTCTTCAGAACAGCACATTCCCCGCCACCGCTAATGAAAACACATGGTGCATTTATGCAAAAGCTCCTTCTCATTCTTGGTAATGACATTGGTGGTGGCAGCTCCTGTCTCCTCCTGCTGCCTCGCTCCCTCCCAAGCACCCTTGTCATTTCCCTTCCCTTTATCGACAGCCTTTAATGGGATGAGTCTTTTGCCAGCAGAAAGGAGCCAATGTGTTCTCAGCGGCTGTCAAAGGCACTTCGACTACATAAAGAGCCTCCCATGTGGTCTCACAGTTAAAATATATATACATACAACAGACAAAACTGTCACCAACGTGCCAGAACCATCATTAGCACTTGATCTTCCTAGCACAGAGGACATGCCTCAGCTAGTTATTTTCATCCGAAATCCTTTTTTTTCTGTCTTTGTTTTATTTTGGGAACTGGGCTGGGGAAGGGTACTTTATTTCCCCAACACCGCATGGAAGAAACAACATAGACCAGGTGGGCACATTATGTTCCCAGTAAAGAGCTGTGGCATCTCTATGAGATGCTTTTAGAAAGTGCCAGACAACCTCCCAACCTGCGTACCCTCCTGCCATCCTTTGATAAGATTTAGATGAGACTAAAGTAGCCGGGAAGCACAGGAAAGGGAAAAACCACACAGCGTCAGGAGGGAGCAATAACGCGAGGATGCGCTGAGCAAGGGAAGGAGCTGATTTTTCTGCTAATTTAGTGCACGAGAGCCCTGCAGCACCCGCTGCTGTGGACGAGGAGCTTAGCAGGCAGACCTGGATCTGTCCAGGGTTGAGGCGGTGCAATGGATTGATCCTGTCTGGTGTGCTGGGGATACCGTGCAAAATGAGCAAGACGTGTGAGCTAGTCACAGCAGCGGCACGTTCCTTGTCTGCCCGTGGCCTGTCTGCATCCCAGCTGTGCTTATGGTCTCACCCACACGGACAATGTGGTCTCACGGTATAGTATGCTGGAGAAAGGAGCTGGCTCACCTGGATGCGCTGAGAGGTTTTGGGGCAGGTTCTGCTCCCTTGCCTGCAGGAGAGGAGCTCTGCTGGCATCAGCAGCAAGACAGGCAGGATGCGTGTCAACATAGCGATCCACTTACAGGTACCTCTGCACCTTCTGCTGTCCAGACCTCAGCTCGAGAGCACCCACCCAGAGATATGTTCCAGTAAATCTTCAAGGAAGGTCACATCCATCATCTTCTCCATGTAGACATTCCTTGGGAGGGCAATTCCCTGTGCAAGGCCTGTGCTTGCCAGCATGGACTTTGTCTTCCACCACCAATGTTCATATTTGCCCAAGCAAATGTCCCACCAACCAGCTTGTCTAGACAAAGAAATAGAAAAAGGGACCCAGGTACTAAGAGGAAATTTCCTTTAAGAACCAGAAAAGACCCTGATAGGGCAAGTTCTCCCAGCTCTGGGACCATGATGAGATAAAAAAAGCAACTGGCTGCAGCCTGCAGCAGTGACTTGCTGCTGCCCATGAGCTGGCACAGTGGCAAGTTGAGGGCTGCAGAGTTCAGAGCGGGGCTTCTGCTGCTCAGCCAGCCTTGGTCTCGTAAAGCAGCGCCAGCCTCAGCATCCCCAGGGCTGGGACGCGGGGAGTGCATGCAGGCAGCTGCAATTCTCAGCCGCCCCCCCAGGAACAGCCACACGAGCCACCTGCGTCCCAGCCAGCTCGGCTGAGCCCATGCAGGAGAAACGGGAAGAATCAGACCGGAGTGATGAATATGCTGGAAGGCTGGAAGATGCCACGCGGTTTCACAGACAGAAAGAGAGGCTAAATTCATCTACTAAATTATTCACTGTGAATTTTTGCTCTGTTCTAGCAGACACACATCCAGCAGCTATATAATAGGGAAATTCAGTATATATCATAGTAGTTAGACACGTATCCATTACGCACAGCAGTCGTTAATCTTCAGTGAACGTATTTAATAATAGCTATTTATGTAACATACATTAACTACCCCTTTTAAACTGAAATTGAATGCATATTTGAGAACCTTAATTCAAAGCACTACTTAAAGCTGAGTCTCTGAGGCAGGGTAATAAGGATTTTGAAAGAGGAGTGTTTAAGTACTTTGGAATAAAGAAAGGTGAGTGGAAAGAAAACCTTTAAAAAAAAAAAAAAAAAAAAAAAAAACAAAACAACCCAAAGAGGTTTTTTTGCACTTGAAATCCCTCCTGGGTACAGACTGGAGCCATGTAGCTGAAAGGGGAGCCACGGGCAAAGAGAAAGCGTGGAGTTGACACATGGATGGTTATTGCAAGCAGGAGAGATTGCTGAGCGCCCCGGAGGCACGGGCGCCCCGAGGACCGCAGCCTTTCGTGAGGGACGAGCCGGGCTCTGCAGCTGCCCTCAGGCAGCAAAGGCAGCCCCAGGCTGCGGGAATCTCCTGTTGGCAGCACTGTGGCTGCAGAGAGCCCGGCCGCAACCCACTGTGTGCGGGGCAGGCTGGGGAAGCACCATGGTACCTCCAGCCTTGCAGCTGAACCCACCACAAATCTTCCTGGAAAGGGAAGGAAGAGAAAAGCACAAACTGGCAAAGCACTGCCAGAGTCCACCCATCCCCACAGGAGTCCCCATGGCATTGGAGGTTTGGGTATCTGGAGCTCAGCAGCCTGAAGCCAGGGATGCTGCTGGGCTAGTACCTCCTAAAACATCTCAAAACCCATCCCCCTATGTTTTTGTTTTAATCAGCCCCTCCATCTCTATGCAATACACCACCATTAGACTAGACAGAGATGGGGAAGAGAGGTGTTATCAATAAAGGGTCAAAGTGGGACCTAATTATGAGTCAGGGGCACTGGAGCTCTTCCCTAAAGAGCATCCATGGCCTGCTGGCTACTTGGCCACCCAGAGACCCAGGACCAGGGTGTCCTCCTCCTGCCCTGACCTGAACAGCTGCTTGCTGCATCCTTTCTGCTCCTTAAGAGCCTCCAGCTTCTCTTGCTGCCCTTTCCAGCTCTTCCCTGCTTCCCTGGCCTCACCAGTTTTTCCCTATTTTGCTGATTACTTCCTAAGTTAGCCAAGCTAAAATGAGTTTTTCTTTGAGCAGTGGAGCCATGGCATCTGCTTTTCTCTAGCTTCATGTTTTGGAGAGTGAGATATCATCGAAGCCTCCAGAAGGCTGGATAGTCTTAATTGGACTTCTGCATGGGGATTCTCTGTGGTCTAATACTCTGCTTACGATCCCGTTGCTATTTTTCACTTTGTGAGGGCACTGACTTGCATTTCCCTTCCTGTTTTATTAAACCTTGTAGTTCTCCCAGTAGTTCTCTCCTGTTGGTTCAGACCATCAACTCCCTGAGGTCAGGACCACCAGTTTCTTTACTCCTAGAGTAACAGCAGATGCTTAGAGTAGCATTTAACAACAGGGCAAGCACATAGCAATGATCTCCTGATGTTCAGCCAAAAGGATCCTAACCCAAATTTGCCTTTGAATCTAACATCCCTTCATGAATTTTCCTCTTGTGAACGTGTCTGTGGAGTTGCACATTTTCACTACCTAGTATGTGAAGCACCACCTCCTTCTGTTTAACATAAATGTGGTATCCATCCGCTCTGTGGGAAATTCCCTGGCCTTGTGATGGAAAGAGAGAAGAGCCAACAGCAGCCCACCCTCTCGAGGCCACACAGGATTTTACCAACTCCTGTCACACTTCCCTTCATGTCCCTCCGGAGATGTGGCCAGAACTGCCCAGGCCTGAAGGCAGAGCCCACCCGGGATTTACACGGGGACAGACTGACAGCTTCTGGTCTTTGTACTTCTGGTCTTTATTCCTTTCCTAATAATTCATAACATTTGATTTGCTTTTTCTAACCGCTGCCAAGCACAGAGATGACATTTTCAAAGATGCATGTATTATAACACCAAGATCTTGTTCTTTAGCGATGACAGGCAGCTCACGGTGCTTTATTTAATACATAAACTTAGGACTCTATTTTCCCATGTACGTTAGTTTCCATTTATGTACATTGAATTTTATCTGCCATTTTGTCACCAATCACTTGATATCATGAAGTCTTTCTGCAGCCCTTCACAATTGGCCCTTGTCTTTACTACCATAATAATTCAATATCTCCAGTTCTTGGCTGTAGGTATTATTGTAAGAAAGAAAATTCATGCTAATAAGCCATCTGTGATGGCATTCGGCACAGCTAAACCAGGTCAGCTTCAGAAGGGAGGTTGGAACAAACATTTACATTATCCTCGATGGGACACGGAGCACTCAGTATCCGGGTCCAACCACATGTCTCCACCTTAGACCCATCCGGGCAGGGATCAGGGCTCTGGCAGTGTCAGAGAGGCAGTGTCTGGCTCTATGCAGAGCCCCCGAGGCTCCAACTAGCCTGGCTAGCCATGGACCTCCCCCTCACCCCCAGCTTTCTTCCTGAGTTTGGGCCCCTGAGACTTCCCAAGGTGCTGCCGCAAGGAAAAGCCTCCTAAGGAACCCTGGAGGGCTGTAGCTGAGCAGAGGGAAGTGCACGGAGCTGGAGGTGGAGGGAGGGGGCAAAGGAAATAGTGACTACGACTTTTCTGTGCATTCAGCGTGAGGGGCTGAAGTGACCTGTGGGGTCATTACCCGCAATTCGTACCTGCAGGGTGAAAAACCCTGACTCACTGTGCAGCATGTGAGAAGATGATTGTCTGCAGAGGTTGTCCAATGCCACGGGCAGTGCAGTAAGGAACAGACAAACGTGTTTGACCCTAAGCACCTCGGGGCAGGGCTAGATTTTGATCTTATGCGGGTGTTGTGGCCAGCGTATGGACTCCTGATGGTGTCAGTCTCTAATACCAGCAGAACACCTATATGGCCCATAGTCTGGGGTCATAGGAGAAAGTGCTTTCCCCAGAAAGATCACATCCCAAAAGAAAAAAAGCAGCGCAAGAAGATTAAAGAAGGAATATTTTCACCAGAAGGATGTGAAACTGATCCAAACTGCCCTGTCCACCACCTCAGACCAAGTCAAACACAGCCAGGAGCAGACTCCAGGACCCAGTGCTGTACGTGAACGAACCTGTCACCTACCACAAAGATGCTGTCTCGCGCCCTCCTACATTTCCCTTGGTGCTTTCCTTGGTACCACAACCCATGGTACCACCAGAGACCATCACTCACGCGTGGGTGATGAGAAGGCACCTGGATAGAGACTAAGCAGGGCCCAGTCAGACCAGCGAGGCGGTCATGCAGTGCAGGTCTGCAGATGGGATGAAGCCATTTACATCATGGCTCTCCAGAAAGCTTCACTCTCTCCAGGCTGTTCAATTCCAAGCACATATGAGAGAATTCACTTGGCTCCCACAAATGCAAGGAAGTGAGCAGGAAAACTCTGCTGGAGCCAAAGCAGTCGCAGGATGGATGAAGCAAGAGGAAGAAGATGCGTCTCCAGAAACTCTCCTTTGCCATGCTGGGTCAGCAGCAGATTTTATTCCACATCTTGAGGCTGTGAGGACAGGGCAGGCAGTGAAGCACCCAGCAGCAGCCTGCCTGCTGGCTGTTATGCTGTGAATGGGAAGGGACTACCCTACTCTTTTCTCTGGTTTGGCCCAGGGCTTCTTTGGACAAGGAGGAAGCTACAAGGCTGGAGGTTTGGCCTTCGCTTTGCTCCACGGCCACTAATGCCGGCTCTGGGAATGATTTGGAGACACAGAGCACAAACAGCAATACTCTGTTTCTGCACCAGCAGTGTCAAGACTGCAGTCTCAGAAAGGAGGTTTGCCCTGGGACTTGTCCCTGCAGACATCATCTCCAAGAGCAGCAGAGCATGGCAGCAACGGGAGATGCCGTGGCACTGCCACAGCTTGGTGCCACAATGCCCAGCACAAGCCTGAGGGATGCTCCACACTCGTACCACTGCAGCAGCAACGGTGGGTCTCCCTGGTACCCCCCAGGCAGGGTTAGTGGGTGCAGAAGAGCAGGTTTGCTCCCAACTGGGTTAAACCAGCCACATCCCATACACCTGCCTGCAGTGAACGAGTTGGCTCGTGAGTGGGCATGCAAAGGGCATGGGGCAAGACACCAGGCAGCAGACTGATGTATTCACTGCTCAAAGGAATAGATGCTTTTGCGGATACCAATGGTGGCATCGCCATGAGAGGAGCGAGCAGGGCCAGGCATGGGGCCAGCTGGAACTTCCTGGTGAGGATGTGGAAGGAACACCAGCCTGGGTCTCCCCATCCCGCTTCCCAGTCACCTGTCTTATCTCCTCAGAGCAATCCCCCTTCTCTCTTGTTCTCTTCCACTTTTTCTTCTTCTTTCATTGCCCTAACTGTGCACTCAGACAGCCTGACTGGAGGACCTGTACTGACCCGACTGATGGGGCTCTGTGAACCAGGCAGGGCTGGTGCACAGAGGAGGATGCCTGGTGCAGCCTTCAACTCATCTTCACAATCTGTGCGTGGGGCTGTGCCGGAGACAGGCTTTTCCAAGCTGTGGGTCAACGCCTGCATGATGGATGGTGTCATGCCAGGGGCACCGACCCCCCTGGGAAGAAGGGTTTGGCTATCATGGTAGCATGGGGACTGGGAATGAACCAGAGATGGCATGTGTGCTTGCTTTTCTTTGCGGCTACTGTTTGAGGCTGCTGGGAAGCTGGACAGGGAAGAGACCTTCCCTGCCACAGGTTACGTGATGTGCCTGTGCTCTGGGAAAACAGCCTTCCTGGCCTCCTTTCCAAAGATTAGGCCAAGAAAAGCTGCAGAGACAATGTGGTTTGATTTTCTGGCCAGGAGGGAGAACTTTACCCCTCTCGAGGCCAGGGCTTCTGCTTGATCACAGCAGATCCTGCAGTAAGACATCCAAGTGAATGAACAGCTTTGAGTGATGGAGGCTCCACCACGTGCCAGAGCAAGCTGTTGGAGGGGTTTATCTCTCTGACTGTTAGCACTGGCACTCAGCTCCCACTCCCAGTTTGCCTGGCTGTACCCTCCAGCTGCTAGCTGATATTCTGCCTTTGTCTGCTAGCCAGCTGGCTTTTTTGGTATCTCGTCCTCTCAAAGGCACTTCTAAACTCAGACGAGTCAGATATTAATGTTGTCTTGGATTTAGCGGTGATGTTAATACCGTGCTCTTCTTTCTCATTGCACAACTGGTTTCCACCACCTCAGACCATCCCTTGAGTTATTTTCTGCCGATTTCCAAATTTGCCACCAGTCTTCTAAAAACAGGCACCTCTGGCACAGACAGGGAGTTGAGTGGTTGCCTTGGTAAGCTGTGTCCAAAGGTAATGCCATATCCCTGCTGCAAACTGGTATTTCCCTGCTCATGGAGCCAAGAGCTGTTTCAGGTCTGGCAGCCGCATCACGGTGGCTTCTGGTTTGTTCATTATCCACAACATCCGTTTCAAGGCTTTTTACTTTGCAGCATGCAGTCACTGCTCTTTGTAAAGACCAGATTGTTCCTCGGATTTGGACGGGGTTATTGGTCTTTTTTTATAAACCTAGAAAATGAAATGGGGGTTTTTTTTGCAAGAAGAGCTGCATGGAAAAGAGATTCCTTTTAGTTCATTTGCAAACTGTGCATTTGTTTGTTTGTTTTTAATGTTATTCAAGCTTGGAACAAAGATAAAGGTTTTCCAAATTATTGTCAAATTGATTTTTAAAGGGTTTGGAGTCAACATTTCATTTGACAGTATCGGAATACTTTGCTTCAATCAAGCTTTTGGATTTTTCAAAATTAAATGAAAGGGAGTTTTTAAACTGAAGAATGTTTCAGACCCAAAAAATCAAAACATTTCATTCTGAACATGTCAAAACTGGCCATTTTAAATGTTTTCACATGTTTTTTCTCCAATAAACAAAATTGGGCAAAATCACCATAATTTTGCGAAATACTTCAGAGCTGACAAACTTGTGTTTCCACTATAAAAAAGTCGCACGAAACAAAATTCAGTCATCTCCACTCCCAGTGTGGCATCCAGGGGAAAAAGACCTCCAAAAATGCAAACGCTGGAATTCCCAGGAAAAATAATAATAATTAAAAAAAAAAAATTAATTCATTCACTCTCCAGATAAACAGCATTTCCCACTCCTAATTTTTGTTGATAAATTGCAGCTCTCCCCACCAGCATGCACAGCACACAGGACGCCGAGCCAGCAGGCAGCATGTGGTCTCTGCCCTGCTCGCCTGCCTGCTGGAAGGAGGCTGTTTAAAACTCTTCACTGGTCTGCAGTGGTTCGAACCGGGCAGCACCCCCTCGGTGTCAGCGCCCTGCTTTATCACCGTGGATAATCGCCCTTCCCTTCCCGGCTGGGAGCCACGTGGAGTCCACCGGCCTCTTTTCACTGAAAGCCTCGGATGAGATGTAAAAGCGCTTCGGCACAAATCTAAACAATGTGTCTGCTTAATGGTCGCCGAAGGGGCATTTTCCTCTGGAGCAGATCCATCACGGCGGCGAGTGTCAGACTCCAAGGGTTGGCTCTTTAGGCGGAAAAGGCTCTGGCACACTCCGCTACGCTCGCCAGCCGCAGCAACACCCACTGGGTGAGACGGGGTTTCTATGAGATGTATGTGACTAAGCACCCTCCAAATAGTAATGCTGCAAGTCTGAGGTTAATTGGCCTCCACAAATCAACGCAAGGCTAGCTCTGGGCACGGGAGCGACCCACGCCTGCTCTCCAGTAATGTGTTCCTGCTTTCTCCCCCTGGGCTCCCGCCAGACTTCTTGGCTTGCAGGGGGGGGCACATTGTGGCAAGAGACAGGGACCCCCCCACCAGCCCCATGTACCTTGGCATGAGCTGCCCCGCTCTGCCCAACCAGGGCCAAAGGAGCTGATTTCCTCTGCTCCCCAGCTCCCTTGCTGATTGATTTATGGAGTGTGAGATTACAGGCTGGAGCTGGTAACGGGGAGCTTTGAAATGAATGAAATTGCAAAGAGGATTTATAAGTGTAGCCGAGCTGCTCTGGCAGCGACACGGAGCAGGAGCTTTGTGCCAGGTGGGGAGGACAGAGGAGCAGCGGGACTGCCGAGAGCCTGGGACCCAGCAAACCGGGGCGAGCGGAGCAAGTTGGGGCAAGCAGCTGGACAGGCAGCACTCCACGCCTCCGTTCCTGCTGTGCAGTAAATGACCAATGCAGATAAGAGGGCGTCTCGGGAGCATCGTGGTTTTGCCTTGATTAAGGCAAGATGTCTCAGCGGGTGCAAGAACCTCTCTTCTCGAGGTTTTCTTGCCTCAGTTCCCTGCCCTGCTGTGAACATGCCACCCACGGGCACTGAACGCCGTCCGTGGGTTTGGTGTCATCTGCACATTGTGTCGCTTGGGAGGACGGGCGCTGCATCACTGCAGGTCAATTAAAACATCGTAGAACAATTGCAAAACACCTTCAGCCACCTGCTTTCTTGCATGTGCTTCTGATGCCTGAACCGTGGGTTTTCCATTGGCCTTGAAGTTTCTCGATGGCTTCCTCAGAGCAGCGGGACACCCCCACATTTCTTTACACCGAGGACACTTTGCAGCCCAACTGGGAGGTGCCGGTGCTATGAGCATCTTGGGTCAGGAGGCTTAGATAATGGGAGGTCTGGCTCTCTCCCTTACATGTTAGTGATTAAATTTTGCCCTGAGCTCATCACAAGCTGCCAAAGTAGGAATGCGAGCTTGAGGCGGGTTTGTGTTACACTGGGCATCTGAATATGGGCATGAGGTTTTCTGTATTGCTTGAACAACGCCCAAACCCCCCATTTCATCACTTCTTGTGCACTCTGCTGTATTTCCCAAAACTCTAGCAGCAGAAGCCCTGGTGTTCAGGGTAAATTTTGCCTCTCCTGTGGCTTGAACTCCTGTGGATCCTGCAGTATATAGATGGAAAAGCGAGTGCATTTAAATACTTGCAAAGCAGCAACGAGGAAACCCAGCTAGCCTTGTCTGAGCTTCTGCCATGGGAAAACTGTTGCTTTTCCCCTTCTGCAGCAAAGCCAGCAGGAACGGCTGGTGAGCGGTGGTGGGACCCCGTGGAGGTCTCAGGGCAGAGCAGCGCCCAGCTGAGCAGAGGGACTCCAGCCCAGGGACAGGCCAGGGGAGCGGTGAACGTGCCTTTCATGACAGCCAGCTCAGCAGCGAGGCAGTCACACACCAGCCCTCTGCCAGCCCCAGCACAGCAGGACACGGCTGATCGAAGCCCGATGGATCGAGGAAGATCAAAGCTCCCCTTTTATCTCAGTCTCCCTTCTGCCTTCTTCCACAGCTGGAGGGCGTGTGTTCCCCTTCTTTGTAGATGCTCCATCCCCTTCTTTAAATCTTCACTTAAAGCCTTCCTTTCTTCTCCAGTGTGCAGCTGAGTCCTTTCTGAGTGTGCTGCTGTAATGCCCAGGGAGGATCCTATTCTAAAGGCATAAATTACACTGCACCATGTCGGCTCCCTCTCGCTGAGCATCTTTTTCAGGTAATACTTTGTGTTAAGCACACATTAACTAGTCCTGAACTGCTCCAGCATCACAAAGAGCGGCTCAGGGGGAGGGACACCCCTCTGCCTGCCGTTCATTAGGATCAATGTCGACAGCGCAGCCCAAACCAGGATGAAGTCTGACCCCCCACCCCCGGCTTCTGCTGCTGGGGCTGCCATTACCTAATTGGATCCAATGTAACGTATTAGAGCGCGCATTATGAGATGACACAAATTGGGTTTGGCTCTTTCTCAGCAAATGAAGGGGCCTCAGTTACTGTAATGAGCACAGCAAGAAGGAAATACATGGGCGTCCATGTCATCTCCTGTCTAAGGGAGCCCTCTGGGCAGAGGGACCCGGCCCAGAACAAGTCACATGCTGCTGCTGACCCCTTTAATCTGCAAAATGGGATGGAAGTGCTGCTTGGGCGACCCCTCACAGCTGGCTACAGCAGAAGGGCTCATAGTTCACCCAGGTCTTGAGGGCCATCCCAAATGCCTTGACCTAACTCTGTTGATGAAGCATGCATTGAGTCATTTACAGGGGCCTGGTTGTCTGAGGAAAACAAGGCATCCCAGAATATAACCGGTTTTGGCGCTGTGGGATTACGCGTGAGGTCAGTTCTTCACAGAGCGGGAGACCTTGCAGAGGATTTTTGTTGTAGATCAAAGAAAAGCCTCAGCAGTGTCTGAACCAGATGAGCTCCAGAGGACTCTGTTTTCTGATTGTTCAACCCAAGGGCTGCTCCTCACCACCCCGTCCTATTGCTGCCGTGGCCCTTTGCCCAGAGTCCGGCAGAGCCACCGAGCTCCTCCAGGCAAACGGGCAGAGGACATGCACGGAGCATCTCTCCTCCAGCTCTCCCACCCAGATCCCCAGCAGGAACACAGAGGTGCAGATATTGGATAGAAGGTTTCATTAATTCTTAACACGGTCAGTCAGCATTGCCCTCTAATTTCTCCTGAAGAAGCTCTTCGCTAACCACACGCGCAAGAGTGGTCAGCCTATGCTATGTAGAAAGAGGGTTAAAGTGCTTAATGTTTACTGTGTTTATAGTAACTGCAGATGATGGTGTTCATATGCACATCCAACCTCTTTTAATATCTTGTGGCAATAAGCTCCACAGATTAACCACACGCTGTATAAAATCTTGTACCGGTTTTGAATTTACTGCCTTTTAATTTCCTGCATTATGATTTTCTGCATTTCCTGAGTTTAATTTCTTGCCATCCTTATCTTTTCATCACGCTCCAAGATCAAATCTGGGGTATTTTCTTCTTACCGCTGAGACTAAAAATACCACATAACCAGAAATTCTTGCAATGCTTTGCCATTTGCACCTTTAACGATGTTGTGCCCCAACAAGAAGAAAAAAAAAAACCAGGAGCTCCTTAGCAAAGCACATCAGATTAGCTTCTGAAGGTGGGTGCAAAACTGAAGTTTCTGCTTAAGATGTTCCTGTTTGAGCAGCAAAATAAATAAATTGGTATCAGGGGAGTGTTTTGAGCAGATACACACCGTGAGGATCTGTGGTTCTTTGCTCCAGGGAGTCAGAGGTGCTGCGGGGAATCGACACATACGGAGCTGCTTGAGTTTAAGAGGTCTCAATCTACAACTCTTTCCACCCCCAGTTTCTGGCTGTTATCCTCGCAGTCCTCCTGTGACATGAAGTCTTGGTCCACGGTATGGATGGAAGATGGGGTCTGTGACCGGGAGCTCTGCTCGGCCCGTGCCCCAGCAAGGTGAGCACCAGCCAGCACCACCCTGGAAGGTTTGTAGCTGTCTCAGTGCAGCCCGGAGCCCGGGCACTTGCAGCAGCTCAGAGCATGAGCATCGGCTGCAGGCAGGTGCCTGCAAAGGCCCATGCAACCCGTTGAGAGAGTCATCCATGCCTGGGCACCAAGCTCTGCTCTGGAGACAGCTCATCCCCCTCACCTCTCCTGCTCTCAGCATCACATACCAACCCCTCAGGTTCCCTCTTTTCTTCTGAATCAACATTAATAGAGAAGCACGAGGTGGGAAAAAGAGTGTCATCTCTCTTCTTTGTACCACATTGGTCCCTCTGCCCTGGCTGCAGTGGTTTTGGAGCAAAGCAGGGGCTGTGTTCTCTCCAAGATGGGCCCAGGACACAAGCGAGGCATCAGTGAGTGGTGGCACAAGCACAAGGTTGGCACAGGGCTAGCGCAGGCAGGGTAGCCAGAAAATATAGCACCGGACCAAGATTAGAAGTTGTAAACTGCCAGACAGACACAGGCTCGGTCTCATCTCTGCAAGACTGGGCTGAGGAGCTGGTCCTGGATGATCGCGAGGAAGATGAGGGTCTCCCGCTGAGCACCGTGACACTATGCTAAAGTGTTCAGAGAGATCTTCCTTCCCAACCCAGGCAGCTAATGGCTGGTTTATGTCCTGAAGCGTGAGGGTTTAGGTCCCCTGCAGATTTTTATCCCATTTAATGTAACTGTAGATATCCTCTGTATTCATATAAATGAATAATCCTTTCTGAATCCTTCTAAGCACTTTGCTTTAGCAGGCTGGATATTATTAATCATAATGCTCTGCACTTAGACAGCATTTTACCTATTCACAGCACTGAACAAACACTGGCTAATTAACCCTCCTCATGCCGCGGGAGGCAATTATTGCCCTTGCTGCCCGGAGGGGGAAGGTGGCACCAAAGGCGGCAGTGAGTGGGGATTTTGGGCCAACGTTGCCTCTTTTCCCACAGCGTGGCAGTGGGTGCAGTGGAAACAGGTCATTATCTCTATGGCTTTAGACCTACTTAAAACTTAGCGGAGCTCTTCCCTGAGAAATGTGGAAGTAGATAATTTTATCCCCCCCCCCCCCCGCCACCCGACCGGCTTTCTTTGCTGAAAGTGCAGAAAAGTGAAAACTAGAACTAAAAATATTTAATTAACTAAACAGAAATCAACATTCAGAAAAGAGAGAAGTTCTTGGGGGCAATTTCTGTCTAGTCAAAGCAATGGGGAGTTGGGTTGGGTGGAGGGAAATGCCACCAGAGCAGCTCTGGATGGCTTTGCTGTGCAGCCACCACCAGCTGCAGGGGAATATGGATAATAATAATAATAATAATGATGCTAACGATAATATTTCTGTGCCTGGTTTCCCTGCAGCATCCTGCACAGACGGATCCCAAAGCACGTTATAAATGGAGTTGCTGTTGTCACTCCTCTTTCGCAGGCTGGGCTATCACAAATGCCACGCAGCTGAGAGCCAGACTTTAGCTGTCTTCGCACTAGGCAGCTGCCAACCGCCTCCGTTGTCCCCTGAGGGGACGAAGCCTCCGAGACACTTGCTAGCAGGGCTGGCAATGTCTGTCTTCTTTCCCTGATGATGAGGGACTTTGCACCCCTTCCTTGCATGTGCTGCTCCACTTCCAGATGGACCACGTTGGTGGAGATGAGTCTCACTCTCTCTCTTTGCCTCATCACCCATGATTTATTAACGCTTCCTTCCATGGCCGGAACACTGGCAGCTCATCCATGGGGTCACCTCTCCAGCCTTAGTGTCAAGTTCTCACTGCGAGATGAAAGAAGATGAAAGATGAAACAAGATGAAACAAGGATTTGTCCCTCTCGGGCAAGCGAGCAGCTGACAGGGAAGGCATATCAGGATGCACGACTTGGGGCAGGAGGGTGGGCATCAGGAGCAGTGATGTGCAGAGGGGCTCAGCCCTTTTAACCATTGGCAGGGACATGCTCTTCTTCCCTGCTAATCAGCCATGGGGAGAAGCATCCTTCCGAGGGACGGTTGCTGGGGGAGAGGCGTCACGCTGTCTCCTTGTGATCCTCCCCGCTACGGTGGCTGCAGGGCTCGCTGGCCGGCCACAGCAGCTCCCCTTCCTCGGGCTGCCCTTGTCTGGCCACCTTGGAAAGCAGGTCACGGGGATATCTCGTTCAGTCGGGAGGATAACGCTCCTTCCCAATCAGATTTCACCTCCGGGCACATCTCCAGCTGAGCCGAAACTGCCCATTACTTTCCCAGCTGAAGCCCTCATTTTGCAGACAGAAGGCCGTTTATTGCCAGATAAATAACGCCGCAGCTTGCAGAGCCAGCTCAGGGCAGCACAGGGACATGGAATTGCGAGTCAGGATAATCACAGGTGTATATCATATCTCAGGGGGATATTATATCAAAGGCATGCTCCCCTGTATGAAGACAGCAGCCGGGATTTGACTCAGATATCAAGTGCTCAGTGAGCATGGCATGTCTACGCCTCTTCCCTTCTATCTGGTGCACTTAGCTGCCCTCTTGGTGGATTGTTACTGCCCTTATCTATCCCAAATGCTAATGCACTAGAATATATTTGGATTGCCCCGATGTCATTTCTGTGGCTGGTAAATGTGACAGATGAACTACCCGGCTCGTGCTGCTAATGGAAACCCAGCACAAGCAAGAGCCAACAGAAATACTCGTAAGTCAAACGAGATGCTGTGATTTTTCACTTTGGTACCTGAAATCCCTGCCTCCCTCTCTCTGGCCAAGAAGGAGCGGGGCTCTGTCTGCACATGTGAGCGTGGTGGGGAGCGGGCTCCGCTGGGACCCAGCCTGGAGCCAAGAAACAGCCCCTTTCCCTGAGCCCCGGGCTGGCAGAGAGAGGAAAAGGTGCTTGTAGTGCTTTGTCTCCTGCGGCAAGGGGAAGGGAGGAGCGTTTGTGCGTGTGGTGTTACCAGGATGAGTTCTTGCTCTGCGAGGGGGGTTGAGGAAGTTCCCTTTGCCTCTGGCACTCGAGGAGCTCTGGGGCACTGCTTGCTTTAATCCCCTGCCATCCCTGGGAGATCAAGAATCACCTTCTAGCAGGGCACCCGTCCCTCCCAGCGTGGCTGGCAACGCTTTTTCTTTCCTTTCTCTTCACAGACACCACAGTGCCAAGGCACAAGGAGGCTTTGCAAAGGCCCCAACAGCCCAGGACTGGAGCACTAATGTGACCCTTTGGGCAGACGTTTACTGTCCCGTCCCTGACGGCACCCTGAGCCAAGTGCCCAAGGTGCTGTGTATGCTCCAAATCAGCGCCTCAGCCCTGGCTGCAGGTCTGTGCTGTTTGTAACCAAATCTGCCCACGGGCTGAGGGCTGGTCTAGCCCAGTGCCCGTTTCTGCTGTGCTGGATGATTTGCAGCATTAGCTTGAATCTCACCTAAGCACCCCTTAGAGGGAAGTTGTTTGTCAGCCAGGCCACCACTCTAATGCTCAGGAGACCTGAGTTCAAATCTTTGCTTCTTTTCAGGCTTGCAATGTGCAACTTACAAAAGCAAGTTGCTTTTGCATGCCTCAGTTTCCCCAGGCGGTGACATAGATGGCAGCTCCACACTACATTCCAGAGGCCAGCAGGGAAAGCCATTTGCAGAGGGTAACAATAGAGATGTGCATGAATTCTGGAGATGGGGCTTCCACAAGAGTTCTCTTCCATGCCGGGGAATTCGTTCAGGAAGCCTGTACAAGGGAGAAATCCCCTCTCCTCCTCGATCTGCTCGGTTCTTACCCTGGGAGAGCTCTGCTGGGTGATGAATTGCTCCAGTGGGAAGGCAGTGGTGCCCTTTCTGTTTGTGTGGAGTGTGTCTAATACACTGATATATGCTGCATTCATCCCTTTTAAATATAAATCAATAAGCTGCTATATTTCAAAAGAGAAGAGAGCACAGGCCAGTCAATGTGCAGTATAAATGTCTTCATTCCCCGGGGTCCCCCTGGCTGGACTGGAGGGCCATAGCACACAGTCACCGAGGGAGAGGATACGTGCTCAGGGCTTTCCAGTGAGCTGTGCCAAGAAGTGAGTGAAAACGTGTCAGGGTTTTCCCCACGTCCTGATGCTGCCAAGATCCTCAGCAGCAGACACGCACTGAACGAGCCTGATGGCCTACAGGGAGGCACCTGTGCTCTTGGTGGCCAAACTTGCCTGAGACATGGGGCCAAACAGCTCAGTGCCCCTCTCTGCTGTGCAGGCTGGATCATTTGCAGCAGCCCAAATCCCACATTTCACTTTTCTCTCGCCTTGGTCTAGTAGATGTGGGGCTCCGTGCATGTGTGTGTAGTGCCTGACCCGAGGGGTGATGCTCAGTTATATCAGCCTCCTGCTCTGGGGGAGGAGCGAGGGCCTTGTCTGCATTTAGGTCTAAGCTGTTGGAGGATCTGTCCTTTCCGCAAGGTCTCCAGTGTTAGAGAGTTTGAGGTACAAGTGCATTTGTGGATCTGGGCTATCTTTTCTCCAGAATCCATATCTCCCTCCATCCTTTGCCCCTGTGGCGTAGCCTCGAAAGCCCCCGGGGCACGGGCTGTGACTGCACTCACATGACAAGACCCTTCACCCTAGGGCAGACCCCAACCACCCCGTGTCCTTCCTGGCGGCTGGCTGTGCAGGAGCCGTGGGCTCAGCCCAGTGAGCATCCCGGGGCGAAGCATCTCCCTGGCCATGAGGACGGGGCTGGGAACCAGCTCCCAAGACCAGGCGGAGCAGGGACGGCAGCTCTTCCTGGCAGAAACTTGTTCTGGCTCAGATAACGCCTGTAGTACAGTCAGATTTTCCTCTGGCGTTTCCTCCCGCTGTCATGCCTGTCTGTCTGTACCCACGCAAGGGCTCTCATCTGCCACCGCCAGCACTCGGCCACCGGGGATGAGCTCTCAGGGGTCACCAAATGATGCCCCCAGCCACCGTTGCTGGTGCAGGAGCACATCCACTCCTTACTGTCTGTTATCATGCCGAGAGCCGGGCAATATTGCCGGTGTTATTAACATCATAGTTAATAAATAAATAAATAAATAAATAAATAAATAAATAAAATATACTGTGCACAATTGCAAAATGGTTGCAGACCCAAGAATTGCTAATTATACACCAGTTTCACATCTGGACTATTATTTATGATCAAAAAATGTCAATTTGTATAGACTCCAACATTTCACCTACTAAAAAGCTCACCCATTAATTCATGTTGCATTTAAATGTTCATTTTAGGCTCTCTGGTTAATGCACATAGTTCTCTTTCAAGTCCTTTGGAAGCCAGAGTTGAAGTTGAAACAGAGAAGTAGCCCCTTTTCTGGAATCTTCTGCTAAGAAAAAATGTTAATTATCTCTCAATATTTTATTAATAATCAATTTCTTATGATTATTTTTTTAATGAGGTGTCATTACATAAATGCCCTCATTTTCTGGAGTGCATTTGGTATTTGTAAGAGTCTGTGATACAGTTTGCATGAATAATTCCCATTCAATTGACTATTCCCAAACTGTTCACTTCAACCCTCCACTATTTATTACTCGAGATGTGTGGTTGGCCACTGCACTTGCCGGATATTATTGCTAATTGGATGACTGTAGTTTTTCAAAGATAAATTTAGGGTTAGTGGGTAGCAGAGAGGAAAGCATGCAACCACCAGTTGGCCATGTGGATAAATACTCAGATCTGGGACATTCCAGGATCAGCAAATGTTTCCATGAATCTCTGGGTTTCATTTGAATGGTTACACACAGCAAAACTTCTCACACCTGGACCAGGAGAACCACGCTGAGAGTCCTCTCTGAAGCATGGTTTTCCGTGGCATGCAATGACTCCAGGAGGGGGGACTGGATAGCAAGGTCCAACTTTCCTAGCTTGACCTGAAGTAAAACAAAAAAAAATAGCATTTTGGGATTTGTAATGGTATGGATTCTTTCAGGATTGTGTGGCCCAATGTAAACTTTAAAAAAAAAAAAAAAAAAAAAGCCATTATGGATTTATAAAGGCACAGATCCTTCCAGCACTGTGTGATGCGTTTGTAGTTGTGCCAGAGAGCATCTTGATAAGGAAAATCAAATCTTATGCCTCAGAGCATGGGGACATCTTTCCTGGGGTCAGGAAGCACCTTTTCCCTGCCAGCTGAGGCTGGGCCGGCTTCCAGTTCATTTTTCACTAACTGCGAGGTTTTCAGCCACTCGCCGCACAGGGCAAGAGCCAATGACCCTGTGATGGCTGCTCCGACCCCAGATCGAGTACCTCGGGATCATCTCTCCGAGCCAAAACCACCCGCCGCAGGAGACAGCTCATGAGCGAGCGGGGGGACGATGGCACATCGCGCCCAGGTGTGCCCGACGCACCGCGCCACCCGAGGAGCCGCTGGAGGTGGGAGGGAATCCCTGCATTTCTGCAGAGGGGGGGGAAAGATGCGGGTGATGAGACACAGCTTCAATAAGTCTCCGAGCCCGCTGCCTAAGTGAGACGTTGACAGAAACAAAAGAAACCCCATTAGGAAATCTCTCCCCCTCCGCCTGCAAGAGGGCGAGGGTTTTGTTTGAGGGAGGGGGGAAGCGGAAGGTTTGCATACATTTCAAGCCTCAGCCGAAATACAAAGTGCTTTTTGTGAAGGCAAGAGAAAAAGACGTGAAGCAGCCAGAAGAGGAGGAGGAAGAGCAGGGGAAGGATGCCTCAATACAAAAAAGCTTAGCCTGATAAAATATTTAGGACGGGCTCACACATCAGAATATTAATGCTCTGCATTCCTTGTGCTTGCACTCTGTTGATCTTCATTCTCCAGTGACCTTGTTTACAGTATCTGAATTTGCAGTCTGCATTTTAATAAGGCCCTGAGAGAAGGTCTGAGACACAGCGTCTCACTGAACCAACTTCAAAACCCTCCTCCGACTGGTGGAAATTCTGGAGGATGGGATCTGGCTCTGGGGCGCCTGGGCGCCCCCACCAAGGGCACCCCCTCTGGAGAGCCCGGATGTGCCCCCCCGGCTCAGCCACCACTGCCTTGGACTGGGAAACTAGGGCAGCATGGAGGGGCTCCTTCCTGTAATTAATTTTCTTTCCCACCTTCCCAAAATGCTCGGTGGAAGCCTGGCCTCCTCCGCATGGTGCATGCAGCCCCCATGCAATTGTTGGTCCCCATCCTCTTCCCTCTGTCTTCACCAGGTGACCCAGGGGAGATCGACCGGCTGCTCCCCACGGACTCTGCCAGCCGGCGCAGAGCTAAGCAGCTGGAAGTGCTCGGGAGCCACGGTCCCCACAGCAGGCACAGGAGGGGTCCGGAGGTGGCCGCTGTCTCCTGCAGCCGCCGGGAGAGCGAAGCGTGTTCCCGAACCTGAATCACCTAATGGGCTGTGAAGGGGTCTCAGCAGGCAGAGCCCAGGCGCCGGGGGATGTGGGACAGATCGTGCAGAGTGTTTGTCACATCAGCTGCTTCTGCCGAGATGCTGTGGGAGACGGGAGTGTGCAGGAGGGCAGACGGAGCTTTCCCAGTGCCAGCGCCCACCTCTGCTCACTCAGGGACTGCCGAGATCCAACGTGCCTGAGACAAGCCCCGGACATGAGATTGCGATGGCACAGGGCCCGTCCTGCACCGGTCCACATCCACCCAGCAGAGGGTGGTGGCTGCCCGTGGACACGCTGGTTGTGCAGCTCAGGACGTGCTGGGCTGAGCACGGGGCTCCCAGCACCGGGGGTGTCTCGTGCAGTGGGGCAGCTGCTGGCAGCTCCTATGGAGCCTTGTTGTCCCCAGGGACAGCCCTGCCCTACTTGCCTGTGATCGATGTGCTGTGGGGTTGGTATGGTGCCCAGGCATGGCGCAGTTGGCACCCGGGCACCACAGTGCTGGGATGGAGCAGAAAAATAACAACGGGGCATCTGGGGTTTTTGGAGCAATCTTCTTGAAAGCCAATACTGGAAATGAGCTTGAGGCCAGTCACGCCCTTTCAAATACCCAGATCTAAACCATTCAGACGGTGTGGGAGACCCTTCCCCAATCCCATCCCACTCATACTTGTTCTGACTTTCAGAAGAAGTGTGATTTGAAAAGGCGTCATCCCTCCTTCCCACCACCCACACCACCTCTCCTTCTCTCCCTGCCCACGGACCCGTTCTGTGTGGTGCCATGGCTGGTGTGTCCTCATGGTGCCACAGGCAGGGCACTGCGCACAGCAGCATCCTGGAAAGCCAGCCTGGGTCCTGCTGCAGCACGGTCAGTGTGGCAGGAGCCAGGAGGTCAGGCTTGACTTTGCATCTACCCAGCACTTTGCATATTTTTACTCTGACAGAAATGAATGAATCCTCACAGAGACTCTGGGAGGGAAGGGAGGATGGTTTGGTGGGGTTTTTTTTTCTGTTTTACAGATGGGAAAATACAATATGTAGTCACTGGCAAAGCAAAGATAAGAACCAGGAGCAGCTTCCTTCCATCCTTACCTCTTCTCCCATTGCAATAATGCCTCAGCGTCTGCAGGGCCAGGCAGCCGGCTGGGTCTTTCTGCTCCTGCAGAATTCTGTGCAGGATTCTACACTGTCCGGACTCCTGAAATAGACCTTCACTGCTTTACCCCTGTTTTCCCCTGGGAAAAGCTCATCGAGTCTCTCCCCTCTGACTTCTCACAGAGCTCAGGGTAATGCATCATCTTGCCTCAGGAGTCACATGGCCCTACGGCACCCGGGGTCCCCTCTTGGGGGGATGATGACGAGCTCCACTGCCTGGCACTCCTCCCAGGGGTGAAAAGGGAGGACTCGCTGCGTGGGTTTGGGAAGGCTCTGAGGGCTACGCTGGGGCCCTGCGATGGCCAGCAAAGCAGGGAAAATTTGCAGCTCCAGCTCAGGACATAGTCATTGTCCTGACAGAGGTTCAGAGATGATTTTCAAGAGCAGCAAGAGATGTTCCCTTCTCCAAAGAGACCTTTCGTCCTTCTCTGAAGAGCTCCAGGCACAGAAGTCTGTCTTGTACCAGTCTCTCCTCAACATGTCCTCAGCTTGCTTGGGTTTGTGTGCAACGCAAGTGGAGGCTGGTCAAGTTTGGCCCTGCAGCTTTCTGCTTCCTAGACAGCTTCTTGCTCCCCTCCTGCCACTTGCTTTTTTTGAATTCCAGAACTGAATTTGAATTCCAAAATATTACAAGAGGGATCTTGTGCATTCACTTCTTGTTCAGGAGACAACTTTCGCCAATACCATCCTTGCCACTGACTTCTGCACACATGGCTGTAAGTGACTTTCTTGGCAGATGCCAAAAGCTGAGCTGGGTGGCCATGTCCCATCATGGCAGGGGGGCTGGAACTAGGTGATCTTTTATGTCCCTCCCAACCCACACCATTTTATGATTCTATGATTCTATGATTCTATGGTCGGTGGAGGTTCGGTCAGTTCAACCACTGGACCTTAGAGTACGACTGGGGACCTATTTCCCACTGTGTCATATGGCACACAGTTCTGTGAGGCTCAGCCCCCTCTTGGTTTAACACAAATAACAATAAACGCGCTGGAGCAGGTAAAGCATTTTTTTGATGGCATTTTTTTGATGGCATTTGATGATCCAAGTGGAGGGCAAGTGCGATGAAAGCACCATTATTCTGGTCTGAGCCTCCATCAGAGCTCAAGCCTGCACAACCTGCAGTGGTCACTTGTGTTTTGCAGAGGAGACAAAAATTCAGCTGGGATATACCTCCAGTGCAGACCCAGAGTCAGTCGTATTCCCTCTGTGATTGCTTCTGTGCATCAGTTGCACTACAAATTGGGAAATGGTCAAGAGGCAGTGAAATAAAGCTTAGCACTTCTTAACTACATTTTTAGAAACCCCACATGGACTGGGACCCACAGTCATGCCAGGGACGGACTGAGGAAACTCATCCAGCCCCAGCTTTGAGATGACTGGGAAAAATGATAGAGGCTGCACAGCTCAAGGCTGACTTTTGTTTTCCAGTTCAGAGACTTTGGCACAATCTCAGTCTCTCTTTCCAACTTGGCTGCACACCACCAGAAAGGCCAGAATGTGGCTTCTCTTTAAAGAAAAGCCTAATTCTTCCTAGGCTCAGTAGCTTGGCTTTCAAAACAGCAGACTGGCAACATCAAACTCCCAGGAAGGTGGGATCTCCTGGGAAAAGCCAGAGTCAGTTCCCAGTGAGACACAGCATCTTCTGAGGCTGAGCTGCACAACCAGCCCGTGGCATCCCCCACCTGCCCCACCGCAGCTTGCTGCTCCCAGTAGAAGGGTCTCTGCTCTGGGAAGTTTCCATCGTGTCCACCACTTTGTCCAGAGAAGAGATGTCATTTGGAAGAGCAGGATAAGGCCACGGAGTACCTGGGCTTTGGGAGCAGGGATGTGGAAAGGGAGACTGATATGTTGCTGGAGCCTGTGTAGGACCTCGAGCATGAACGTGTCCAGGGAGGGGCTGCAGAGTCCTGTGGGGACTCCCAGGCTCACTGAGCATCTGCTGAGCTCTGAGAGGTATTTTTGGGGCATGGAAGTGCAATCTCCAGAGACAGAGGTACAGGTATCAGGGAAAGGGATGGCCATACTGCCTAGGACGCTGAGTATGTAAAGGATAACTGCTGGCAGCTGATCCCCATGATCGTGATGGCTGGGGACAAGGAATAAGAGTTGTCCCGGGCACCATGTTCCAGGGAAAACTTCGGAATGGGCAGGAGCCACCAGCTTACCACCATACCACCAGCAAAAGTTCCTGCTGCCCCCGGAGCTGCTTGGTGCCATGCCTGACAGGGAAATTGGGATTTTACCAAAGGCAATGAGGCAGGGGAGCAGAGGGCTTCAGCCATGCCAAAATACCCAGGGCACCAGGGATGGTGATGGTGGCTGCAGCCACCAGCTTTGCACACTCTGGTAAAGCTGGTGCTGAGTTCCCAGCACAGACCGTACATGGGTGACACCACACCCTGTGTGCCTGGGCTTCCTGCTGTGCCCTTAAGTGGGCAATTTGCCTTGGGACCATGGCCAGCCAACAACCAGGGCCCCAGCAACCCCACCGCTCTCAGCCCCTTTCAGCAGAGAACAAGCTGGAAGAGACTGGCTAGGGCAGCAGCAGGGGATGCCCTCCCTCAGTCGTGCTGTAGGAGCAGAGACACCGCCTTCAGCAGCACCTCTGGTGGCCAAAAGATGGAGGGCTAAGGCTTCACGAAGCTTCAGACTTCTCTGGAAGAGCCTTCAGAGCTGCCTCCATCATATCCATGCCAAGATGTCAGGAGTGAAGCTCAGTGACAGGCTGAGGCACTATGGCTCATGGGGGAAGGACAGGGCAAAGGTTTCGGAGCTGACATCAGTGCCAAGGAAATTCCCCTTCCTCTGCGTGCCTCAGTTTCCCTATCTATTAACTGAGGTCATTGATGTATTCTCCTGCACCATTTGAGATCTAAACACGGGCTTTCAAGCACAGAGTAATTGCATCTTTCCCTCTTTACCACCTCACTTCCCAGCGTGATGGGGTAGAGATTAAATATTAGGACCAGGGCAGTTAAGGACAACTTCTCCCAGCAGCACTGGAGCTGGAGGAGGGTGTGCACAGCTGCCTGTATTTGCACAGTCTCAAAACTCTCTCTCAGGTCCTGGAGCAAAGCAAAGGCCATTTATTTATTCCCCCCGCCCCCCCCCCCCCCCCCCCCCCCCCCAATTTCTAAATAGTGGTGAAGCTGGAAAGGAGCAGAACTGCAGAGCAGAGAAAACACAGAGACATTTCTTGGGTTTCTTTAAAGCTCCCTGTCTCCTTGCCTGGTCCCGTTGTCTGAGCAAAGCTAGGGCTGAGGCAGCGAGGCGAGGGGATGGAGCTGCAGGGATGGATGTGTTTCTGTGTGCAAGCTATCCAGTGCCTCTGGGGCTCACAACAGCAGCAAAGTTCCCTGACCTACTGCTGTGAGGGTCTCACCCTCCCCCTCAGCTGCTGGAGGTGCTGATGTCCCTCAGCAGAAGTCCTGTGCAGCAGACAGGCAGCAGGGAACGGGGAGGGGGAGTGCTCCCATCAACCCTCCAGCACCGGCACAGCTCCAGGAGTTAAGATCAAAACCCCAAAAGCACCAAAGAGTTCCCCAAACTGGAGCTCTGGGAGCACGGGCCGTACCCCAGGGCAGATTCAGACATGGCATGGGAGAGGGAAGGAGCCATGGGGCAAACCCCGGCTGACCCCTGCCGCTGTGAGGATTGCTCCAGGGCACCCCAGTGCATGGCTTTGGGGGTACCTTTTCCTCCTGCCACAGGGAAGGACGTGCTGCTTGGTGCACCCCATCTCCCGTCCGGTATGCTCAGTACCTGCAAAGATGTGCAGAACAAGTGGGTCCCTAGTTGGGTGATGCTGAGCCCCAGTGCAAGAAATGCAGGGAGAGAAGCATAGGGAGCCTAGAGAAATCCTTGGGGAGTGACACCTTTGCTGCCTGCCGTGGGCTTACCCGCAAGGCTGAAAGCCCACACAGTGAGTGCACTTGGACCCATGTGCAGGTCTGCACACGCTGGTCCCCCGCACCAGCTCTCCAGCCCTCTCTCCTCCTTGCCCCACTCCCCCGGAGCTGGCAGAGCCCCGGGTGAGGGATAGCGGTGATTTATTTCGGAACATTTCTTGCCTGTTGAAAGCCTGACCTCAGATATGGAGAGACGACGTGGGGAAGATGTACGAGTGTCTCTCAGCAAAAGTGCATCAGAGAAATTGAGCGTGAGCTGCCATCAATCTGCCTGGGCTCAGCGGCCCCGCGCAACAGCGAGGGAGCCGAGGACCGGGAGGGATTCTGCGAAGGTCACCTGGGAGCTGACTCAGCCTCCGCTCCCCGCTCCTGCCATCCATCACAGCCGCTGGGGAAGAGGCAGGGAGCAGAGGCTGCAGGCAATCTCCTTCTCATCCCTCATCCATTCCCCTTTACAGCTTCATTTAGGAGACTGCAATGACACACAGGCACAAATGTCGGTGGGGGCACGGTCAGCGATGATCTTTTGGCAGGCTCCATGGGGAGAGCCATCGCCCCAGCCAAGCCTCCTGCCCTGGGGGCCCCAAGGCCTGGGACAAGGACAAGATGGATAGGGACATGGGGACCGAGGTGGCAGGTGGGCTTTTCCCTCTCAGTGACCCTGGCTAGAATAGCACCAGCATTTGGATAACCTGCAGAGCCTCCCCTAAGGCTAGCGAGGACTAGCCTAGAGAAGAGCTGAGCTCCTCTCAGTGGTGTCTAGGATAGCCAGAACCATGAGAAACATGGGCTGTTTCTGCCCATGGGGTAAACACCACAACATGTGTTTGCTTTGCCAAACCTCTGCGAACTGACTGCAGCATCCCGAAGGCAGGTTTTATGTTTTACCTTCCAGGAAGTTCAGCCTCTGCAGGGACTCCACGTCTGGGGCAACCGCCCCGCCTTGAGTCTGTGCTGCAGATCTCGGGCTCAGGCTGGGCTCAGCGGGGCTCAGGTAAGTGATCCCCTGGGAAACACAGCTCCAAATCAGCGCAAAAATTGCGCAATGGGCTCAGGTATGGACATGAGCATGGGTGGGTGGGGGTGGCTGTTCCCTGCAGAACATCTGAACTCCTTCTGGAAGATCTCATCAGAGCATGGCCTAGAGAACAGGGTCTCAGTTCAAACCTCCATCTGTTTTTTTGCTGATCTATAGCATTCTCACTGATTCCCGCTCTGGATCGCATTGCTGTACAGTTAAACACATGTTACCCGCCTGCTTTACCTGCCCAGATGTGCACCAGTTCCCATTCGGCCGCCCGCGCTCCTGCTCCATGTACCTGCTCTGATTTATGGAGATGGCTCCCACAGAGCTGCTCTGACTACACAAGCAGGGGAATGATGCTGAATCCAAACCCAAGTGCAACATCCACCGTGCCAATAAACATTTTTTTGATTTTGACTTTCTGCAAAGAGCTTGCCCTGACGATAATGAACGGATGGCTTCGTGTTAGGAAGAAATGCACCTTTCTTCATTTCTAGGTCTAAACAGAGAGCCTGTAACCACGTGCTAAACTAAAAAATGCCGACGAAGTCCATGCAATGCTCCAGAACAGAAATGAGCTCCCCCAGTGCTGTGCTCCAGTAAGCGGTGGTTTCTCACAGCCTGGTATGAAGTCTGTGCCCCTGTCCTGAGTCCCAGTTCAGAGCAGCACTGTGTGTGAAGAGGGCAGCAGAGATCTCGGCACCGAGGGGACAACACTTCCCAACCCTGGAGGGGTTCAAGGCCAGGTTGGATGAGGCTTTGAGCAGCCTGGTCTAGTGGGAGGTGTCCCTGCCCAGGGCAGGGGGTTGGAGCTAGATGATCTTTAAGGTCCCTTCCAACCCGAACCATTCTATGATTTTATGATTCTAAGAAGCTCGATCCCTCATCTAGCCTGGATTCAAGCTGGTTGCCCCCTGGTTACGGCAAACAGTACCTACAGAAGAGATTTTTCTGCATGCAATTAGTTGACAGGGTGGCCCATCATATGATTTCCAGAGGTCCTCAGTCTAACTAAGAGTGTACGTCCCATTTTCTGGAAGGACCTGGCCTTGTCTGAGCATGAGTCTCGCAGACTTTTAATGAGTGTTTTTGGAAAAGTGCAAAACAATACATCTGCAAAATGCATTTGGTGGTTTCTGTCAAGAGCCTCTCTACAGCATCAGGCACATTAATACTTCTGTGAATCTGGCCCCAGATTACCTTAATATCTTTGCAGATTGGAAGCTGTGAGAGTAATTGATTCTTCACTTCATTAGTTAAACTGAAAAAGGAATTAAGAATTACTGGGGGTATGACAAACTGGTTGACCAAACACTTCTTTTGCTGTGAACCGGTAAGCTTATTTACCTTTCCTTTCTATCAAATGTGAATGATTTTGAAAAGAAAACACTAGGATTTAAAATGGGAGATCAAAACCTCATTACTTTTTAGAATTTCCTGTTGCTAAAATGATTCAACTTTTCTGATACTTTATGGAATTTTGAAAACAGATTCAATCACAGCAAAATATCTTTTTTTTTTTTTTTTTTTTTTTTTCTGGTGAATAAACTATTCAGCCAAAAGAAGCTGCATGGCTGCCCACAGCTAGCTGTTGGTAAAGCCGAGGGGCCCCTAATTCACCTAAGACCTTTGAAAATATTTGCTTTTGGTTTTGTTCTGTGCTCCAAAGCACTGGTGATTAACACAGCAAATCCTCCAGGGTCACCCAGTGGGACATCACCTCTGCCACATCCACCCCTGAGCCTGGAGGAGGGTCCTGGCACCAGGATTTGAAGTTAAGTGGAGGGAAAGGTGTCCAGAAGGACACAGAGGAAGACACTGCATTTTCCAGGGGCCTTGTTGGGTGGGACTGAGGAACCTGAGCTGGGCACCGGAGGGAGGAAGAGGCTCTCACACTCCGAACATGCAACCCATGCAGAACAGCAATGTGCTGCTGAAGAGAACACCCAGAGGGGAGATGGAAGGCAGGTGAGGTCAGGCAGAGGCAGGTCATGCAGAGACATGAGTTGTCACCACGTCTCTCTGCGAGGTGTGGGTACAGGCTGCGGCGAGCACAAACTTGCACTCTCACCTGTTGCGCGTTAGCTTCCCACAGGTAATTTCCAGCGTAATTAGTCCTTTGTGCTGCTGCACATCCTCCATGGAGGAGGGTTCCCCTCCCTTAGCGTGGATGTCTGTGTTAGATTTCAAAGTCAGAAATGAAGCTGACAATGTGACTGCACTACAGAGAGCGGAGAGATATCAGGACCTCCAAAAAGCGACCTGCCCCTCCAGTGTCTGATGAAAGAGGTGCTGAGAGATGCTCTGGGGGCACCGGCTCTTCTCTGCTGCTTGCAACGGGAGAGGAGAGAGCTTGGACCCACATGGGCTTTCAAGACCATCTTTTCCAGGCAGGGAAATGCCCCCCAGCCCACCTCTGGTCTGGCAGCCCCAGGGCAGGCTATGCCGCAGGGATCCTGGCTCCTCGCTGCACCGAGCACAACGGCACTCTCCCGAAGCACCGCCGGCTCCTGGGGCTGCGAGGCAGATTGAGCTGTTTGTTTTGACTTGTCTGTCTCTTTATGCATCCCCAAGTCCCCAGTGACTCTGACAGCAGCTTCCAACACTGAAGGCATCCTTGTTTTCATATATCTGTTAAATAAAATGTCAGCAGGTGACAACACATGCTTCATTGGTGCTGTTCCGTAATTTAACAGAGTTAAGAATGGATCAGAGCCCGACACCACACTTAGATTTAGGAATTAGTTTCAATTTTGGCACTATATGGTACAGACCCACTGCACTGCGTCACCCAGTGTGCAGTGACAACATGTCCTTACTCAGGCTTCATTTTGCACTGGTGAAATCCATGTCTGATAAACTCTTGCCTGTTGTAGGACAGCCTTCATTCTGGTGTACCTCGCCTAGGGAAAGATGGGTTGGTGGGGCAGGGTCATCTCACTGGCAGGAGTGTCACTTAGGAAATTTGACCCCAGGAAAGTGTTGGAGGTTTTTCCAATCATCGTCTCCAAAGCCTTGTTTTTCCTTTTCACCAAACCCAGATATATTTTTGGCACAAGCCATCACAGCCTTCTCAGTGACACTCTTCATTTGAGACCAGTCTAATACAATCTGGTCCTTTCTCTTGGATGTTTTAATTTAAAAATGACTTTCATGTAACTGTTACACAGAACCTGAACTATTAACTAAGAACTTTTCCTGTGCTGGGACCAGGAGGTGGGAACGGGCTGTACGAGCCCCTCAGCAACAGCTGAAAACCTGTTTGCAGGGTCTCATCCAAAGCAGCAGCGCTGTCAATCACAGCCCATGTTTTGGGGAGAGCAGACAGATTTTTTCCTATCAAAGTGGCATGTACAGAACCCATCCCTGGCCTTTGCTCCCCTGAGCTCTGCCTAATGCTCTGGAAGATCCCCACAGCCAATGGTTGTCTCCAGGTGAGCATTCAATTTGTAAATCGTGCATTTTGTGGCTGAAATAAAAAAAATAATCTGTGCGTTCTGTATGTGGGAAGTGTTTGACACTGTTCTCCAGCAATCCTTGCTTTCAGCTGAAGCTGCTCATGATGATTAAATATGAAATTTTTAATACCAGTTACCATGGCCATGAACTTCATTTCTATTGTAGTATGTTCACATCTCTTCTTTTGTTCATTCCGCAACACATGAGCTGCTGGACTCCTGACTGGCTGCCTAGTGGTAAGTGAACTGCCCTGATATTCGCTTTAAAAGCAGGCAGAGACAACCCTTTTTTACATTTATCATTATAGTACTGCAGCTGTGAAGTATCAATTATCTGTGTTGATTTTTCAACTCTTTAAACCACCACGTAAGCACAGTGGTGAGGGGCTTAACCCAGCTATCACCTTCCCGCATCCTCTGTGGTGTTAATTTATTTCCACACAGGTTATTTTGCAGAACAGGAGCTGGCAGTTTGGCTTGCTTAACCAGTCGCTGGATTTGCTCTGGCCCTAAACTCCACACGCTGGTCACGCTTTCTGCTGTTTCTCCACAGATGAAAACATCGGTTATGCCAACCTCGGTGCCATCAGAAATTGTTGCAAAATGGTTGCAGAAACTAGCAGCAAACAATTGCCTAAATAAACGGTGTCTTCCAACAGGCGTGCTGAAGGTGTACAAAGCCTTCTCTTTTTCAAACAGCCCTTCCCAGGATCCTGTTGATGCAGCACGAACAGAAGAGCATTAATCATCAGCCATTTCTCCCCGAAACTCTTCTCTGCAGGTCATGGGAAATGTCCCCCCGTGACATATTGAGTTAATTAATTTGTGTCTATATGCATGAGAATAATTGAGTCTTCTTATTTTTTTTCCCCATGGTGTTTAGTGAGTATCTTCACTCTGTCGGACTGCCTGCGTATGCAGGGCTAAGCAGAGCAATAAGCCCACCTTCACCTCTGCTGTGGGTGAGGGGAATTTGGGGATAGCTCCGGACCACACGCTTGTGTGGATGGTGTGTCCCACACACACTCATCAGCTCCAGGTCCCTCGTGTGTGGTGGACTCTTGCCATGACCTCCCCGCCTGAGCACCATGCATCCTCTGGCAGCGCTGGTCTGCGCTGGCTGCTTTGCCCCCTCTTGGTGAATTCAAATTGATTTCTCAAGAGCTCATTCTGGGTCTGGAGCGGTCTGTCCCAACGCTGTGTCCTGGCTCCCCATCGCATCCCATTGAAGACCCATTGACCATCTCCAAAACTGCAGAACTCAGGCTAAGTTAGTCGCAGGCTCCTCTCTGCATTCACCTCCTTTTTGTGTTCTTTGTGACAAACATCTCTTTCAGACATTCATTATCACGTGAAGTGCAGCTCTCTGCAGGAGCTGGTGCTGCGGTTTCACAATCTCCTCTGCTCGAGTTCGCTGAGAACTATGAAAACCATCAAGTGCTTCAGAGCCAGCTATTGTCAGAAAATAGGGTTACCTCCCAAGTGCCTCCCTTTTGGCTGGCAGACAGGGCAAAGCACTGTTTAACCTTGTCCAGCTGCCCTCCGCCTTGCTGGAGGGCTCTGGCTCCGAGGGGCTGTTGACTTGGCTCGCCCATTCAGCCTGCTTTCTTGGCTTGCTTTATTCCTGGCACCGTGGCCGAGCTCCAAGGAGGTCATGTCCCTGCTCACATTGATTCCTGCACTATAGCACAACCCTTTAAGCAACCCATCAGCTCATTCCAGTGCCACACAGATGCCGAGGTCCCCACTCGGGCTGCGAGGATGGACCCTTTGCTTTGTCCCTTCCTGTGTCCCTCAGCCATTCCCACAAAGCTGATGAATGGACCCAGGCACTTCAGTCACTTCTTTATGAGCAAATATGACAAAAGGAAGCAACTGCTTTGCTCTGCCCTAAGACCAGCCTGCGCTGCAAGAGAAGAAACACTGAGCTGGGCTCAGGAGGTCCCACAATAGGGAAAGTTGCAAACCTGACACCTGGCTCTGCCGGGGACCGACTGCCTCCTAACCCTCTGCGTTTCCAGAGCTGTCACTGCCATCCAGCCCCCAGCCCTGCTCTCCTGAGCAGACAGAGGCTGTGTGCATCCATCCCGTCGAGCTGTCACCGTCTCAGAGTGACAGCCACTTTACAAGCTGCGAGACAGACAGGGCTCAGCACCCTGCCTCCTGAACCGGGGGCTCGGGGCAGCGCAGGCAGGAGGATGAGCTCAGCTTATACCAGAGTTGAAACCAGGCCAGGAATTATACATGCAGACCAGCTGCCCTCTTCGCTCACCGGCAGCACACACCATAGACCCAGGGCTGCAGAGTGTCTGGTGAGGCTGCTTTGACTTCTGCAGAGGGGACATCTCCACAGACATGTCCAAAGAACTGCTGTCCCAGCAAAGCGCATGCCCAAAACTCCTTTTCTTGGCTGAGCCGTACATCACCTCCACAGCTTCATGTCAGAAACGTGGCTGTAGCCGGTTCCACCTCTCCCTTTGCCTTCCTGGGTGAGTGTGGCTGCCCAGTCAAGGTGGCTCAGTCAATCAGGCAATGATGTGCTTTGCACCTGCAGAGATATTTCAGGGGCAACACCAGAAAATAAGGGCGTGAGAGGAAAGCACTGCAGAGCAAACCTCCTGCTTTGAACATCCTGGAGTTGTTCATCCTCTGGAAAGGAAAACAGAATGTGAAAACACTTCAAAGAAAACCCTCCAACAGCCAAAGCTGAGCTGGTGTGGAGCTGCAGTGGAAACTCGGGCACCTCCAGAAGTGAGAGTTCCTGAGTGCCATCAGTGTGTCCCTACATCGCAGCCACTGACTGTGGGAATCACACGCTGTGCCGGATAATAAAGCACAGGGCAGCTCGGCACGGTCACTTCTACACCATGTGGGATGTACTCAGCTTTACAGCTCCAGCCCTACCTCTTGAACCATATCGGAGTGCAGCTGTACTGCTGGGTGAGAAGAAAATTCATTAAAAGACATTCCTGTGAAGGAATAGCACTGATATTAAGGGTCTATCAATAATGATTCACTAGGCCATGATGGCAATGAAATTGCAGTGATAAAGGGTGACAAAATATTGCAAGATATGTGCATTGAGGTTGCGGAGCAAATTATCTGATCTGAGAAGCAACGTGTTATGATGTGCATGAAACCATCTGCTGCCCACAGCTAAGGTTATAGAAAGACGTGGGGAATACACTAGGCTGGGGAAACAGGGATTTTATCTGGGGACAATTCCCTTGGGACGGGGATTGACCACAGCACAGTGCCTGTACAGTACCTCCCGCAGGAGATCTTGCTCTGGCCATGTCCCCAGACTTCACTGCAATACATGCAATTAATCATTAATGACTGGTGATGAAAAGCAGTACTTCTGCCTTCCAAATGCTCTGATGTGGAGTCACTTACTGTTCAAAACACTCCTCTGGGGACATCCCTGAGTGTCAGCAGTTGGACTTTGGGTTCCTCCTGTCATTCATAGAGCAGGCTCCAGGCACAGTCTTGCCATCGCCTGTGGCAGCAGCCAGGCAGGGACAGGCAAAAACCCGCTGCCTGGTCAACAGCTTTGCCTGTGCTGGAGACGTGAAAAGCTGTGCTGGCTGCTACGGAGACACCCAGCTACTTTTGGTGGGATTGGGGATAGCAAGAGGAGCCAGTCCAGGTCTCCACATCCTCCCTATAAACACTCTCACCTTTCTCCAGGCTGGAATGACCCGTTCCCTCTCCAAGACAGAAGATGCAGTGCTGCTGGTGCTGCTGAGGAGCCCTGACCAGCTCTGGCTGCACACCAAGCCCCGCCGCGAGGCGGCAGCAGAAGAGCAATGCAGATGTGCTTGGGGGGGGCTCTCCAGCTGGGAATTTTTTGCCCCCCCCAGGCTCCCCTTGAGCCCCCCTTTCCCAGCCTCCCAGCCCCTGGTGCGGAGCAGCCTGGTGCCTGCTGCTCGCTGCCTCTTACCGGCGAGCCCCCGAGCCTTTCCCTTGTTGCTCGCTCTAGATTGATGGGGTTTAGGATTGCAAGCAGTAAAAATGTGGTGCAGAAACTGCAGAGCATAAAAGCTGCCCCATAAAGAGCAAGGGCTTCTTCTTTTCCTCCTTGCAACCTGTAAAGCATCTAGTAAATCCCAGCATGCGCTCCCAATGTGGCAGGGAGACCTAATCCAAAAAGCCCAGGAATATCCCGTGATGAGGTGCACATTATGAGTAATGGTTTTAGCGAGGCCCAGTGGAAGCTTGTCGAACTTGCTCACAGCTTATGCGATCTGACTGGGGGGAATCTCCTGTACTTGAAATAAAGCCACCTGTCCAAAAGTCATTGCTCTGCTTATTCCACAGCATTAAGGGAATGTGCTGATGTTACGACCAAGTTAAACATGTCAGCCTGAGGCTGGCACAAGAAACTGAGGGGGAGATGGGGAAGGAGAGTGCACCGGGGCCACGCTGCTTTCTCCTTCCCCTAATGGACTTGATAATCGACTGGCGGTGGGAGTGAAAGTGCTCTGGCCAAGCAGCGTGTGGAGTGGGCTGGTCCCCTGCCAGCAGTCTGGTGAGGGGAGGTGGCGGCCCCCAGGAGATACGGGCAGAGCTGGGGCCTGAAGGAGAGGGCAGCCCTGAGTTGGTCAGGGATGCAGTGGGAGACCTGGGGGTCTGTGTGGGACGGCTGAAGGGGGGCACTTCACCTTCTGTCTCTTCTGCCCGCAGGAAAGATGTGCCATGGGGGATTGCTGCGATTCTACCTGCTGGGGGCATGTCCTGCCCTGCCGCTGCCTGTCCTACCTTACCGCTGCCAAATCGGCGGTGCTCTGTGGAGCGGGGAGGGAGGCTGGGAGATGCTGGGGTGTGTTGCCAGCCTGCACACAGCTCTGAGAAGTGGTGGCTGCTCAGGATGTAGAGAAATAGATGATCCTTGGTGAAGGTGGCCACGGAAAGCAACCTTTGAACCGAGGCACCTGCCCCCTCTCCCCTGATCCCCCTTACATAAAGCATCTGCTGAGGTCACTGCTGTCCCCAGCTCCTCCATGGTGGCTCCTGGAGGGCCTCAATGACATGATTATCCCTCCTTAGCAGAGCATTTTCAAAGCCCAAGGAGGGCTTTGCTCACTAATCTGACATTCAGTGCAGATAATAGGCTTTGAGACGAAGCCCTCCTAGAATCTATTTTAAGGTGGTTTTGCAGCATGTCGCCTGCCACAGCAAGAGCCGTCCTGTAGCAGCACTGCTGGGACACACTCTGCCATGGCACGGTCACTCGTACCCATTGCTCCCTGAGAGACAAGGTCCTTCTCACGTCCATGTGCCTTTGCTCCAGGACGTGTGAGCTGAAGCAGAGAGCAACCTATGGATGACATACCCATCCCCATACCCTACACCTCTCCAGCTTTTCTGGGCTTCTGTCTCCCTCTTTCCAAAAGCTTTAAGGGTGCCTCCTTCCTTTCCTCTCCTTGGCAAGAAGGTGGAAGTGGGAAAGGCATCTCCCAGCCTCAAAGCATCTCTGGAGCAAGGTGTTTGGCCCGTGTCTTTGGCTGCAGGGGGTCACTCTGTCAGGGATAGCCTGCTCCAGCCCTGGGAGGTGGCCTGGACAAAGAGGCTCTACACTTCTGGCCAGGAGTTTTTTTAGTAGCTGGCCAGTAGCTGAGGCTATTTTGGGAGGGAAGGCTCCTTCCAGAGACAACTGGGGACACACAGGAACCCCCCTCCAGGTTGGTACCCGCAAAGGGATGCAGGGGAAAGGGAGCCCACTCTCACTGGCATCCAGAAATACTGGGGATGTGGGGACCCTCCTCTCCCCCGTGGCACTCTCCAGCCTGTTTCCGCTCCTGTTCCCACTTTCACAACTCCACGCACCCCCACCTTCCTCTTCAGGTTCACATCATATTTCATGTCATGACACAAAGCTGGGGGGAAAGGCCAAAGCCAGGGGACATCTCCAGAGTGGGTGTTGTATCACATGCACCCCACAGCTCTCAGCTCCCTCAAGGCTGCAGAATCGGAATTTCCGAGCCTGCCCAAGTGGAGCCAATGCATTAGCAGCAGCCTGTGGGAGCCCGGAGCCAGTTCGGCACCAGGGGAAAGGATGACTAATATGCTCTTTCTGCTCAGCTGGGAGCCAGGGTGGGAATTCATAAGGCAGATGCCTTGTGCCAGCTTCCCAATTAGGGACAGTCTCACCCCGGTCCCAGCCCTGCCGTGACACCTCCAGCAGCCCCAGCAGTGCCATGGCCACGGGGTGCTGTAGTCAGGCAGCCAGGAAGGAGCACATCAGGGCTGGGGTTAATGCCAGCCGCACAGGCACCTACCCATGTGGGACCTCGTCTCTCTGATGGTGCCAGGAGGCAGGAAAGCTGCCACAGGCTCTGCCTCTCCGTGGGGGATACATTAGCACAGGCAAGGCCAGCCCTGCTGCCGCGCAGCAGAGGTGACATCAGGGACAGGGCTGTGGAAGGATGCAGGGATGTGAGTCACGCTGGAAAGTGCTGCCGCAGGCTGTTGGCCCTTTGCACACAGCTGTGGAGGCTGTGTCTCAGGATGGGGACTGCTCCTCTCTTGAGGCTTATAGCTTAGGGGTCTCTCAGTCTCATCTGCCTTATCCACCCTGCTTCTGCCAAGAGGGCAGGTGGAAAAAGGTGCTGTGGCTCGGTAGAGCAGCACCGGCTCATGGCACAAGGGCTCGTTGCTGGGAAGGCAAGGACGGGCTGGGCTGGTGGAAGGGTGGCAGAGCCGTGTGTGTCTCCGGGGCTCTGTGGTCCATCCTGATGTGCACTAGCAGAGCCACCAGGATTTGTGGACTGGAATAGCATGAAATGATGCTGAAAATCCAGGTTAATCTGAACCAGCTCCAGAGGCTAGCTTTCTGAGAGCTGCCTCCTTATCTCCAGTGTGAACACAAATCCACTGTGGGCTTAACTTGGGTCTTGGCAGCTTTATGTCGGCTCTGATTAGTTCACATCACCTTCTTTACAGCTTCCTGACCCTCTGTTGGGGAGGTTGTCTCCAGATTTTCAATATTTTATATTCACACAACAGTGAAACCATCCTCAGGAATCCCCAGGAAGGCCAACTCCCAAAAATACCACCTGGCCTCCCGCCTCTCTGTAGACCACTATCTGGAAGATGTTGTCCAGCATCTTCTGACAACCAGCATGGGATAGGAGAGAATCCTGCACCCCTGAGTCCATGCCTAAATCCAACCCAGCCATGTGGAGCTGGTAGCAGCCGGGCTGTTGTCTGATAGGTGGTGCTCCTCGTCAGGAGCTGTCAGCCAAACCAACCCATGTGGGACCAGCAGTGCCAGGAACGTGGGTGGACCTTGATGATGGAAGTGCAATAATGAGAAGATATTTGGGGACATTGCCTTCTGACCAGGACACCAGAGAAAATGAGGGTTGTGGTTGTGACTCATCACTGTCAATTCTGGGGGAGAATCAACCCCAAAGTATAACCAGAAAGATCACGGGAGAAGACCATGGGAGGAGGTGTGAGTGTCCCAGGGACTCCTCTTTCAGTGGGCAGAATTCCCCATGAGCTGGGAGCCAGACTGGGGCTTCCCTACAGGTCTGGGGTGCTGAGCTCGCAGGGCAGATGGCTGCAAGCAGTGAGGATGCAGAGGGTGGGAAGACCTACCACCACCACCATCATTAATAAGGGGAAAGATGAGTGCAGCAATAGGGTGCATGGCACTGTTCAGACAAATAGGGGAATTTTGGGTGACGATTCCTGTTTTTCAGCTCTCCAGAGTCCCTGCTTGTCTGTCACCTCTGTCCTGTCACATTTCCACTGGTACGTGGGACATCAAGCTGGAGCGCTCTGTTTCCATGCATGTAAACATGATGCTGAACGGAGCTGGACCAGGAAAGCCCAGGGAGCCCTCGGGTTAAGCAGACAGGGCAGAAACTTAGAGGACAAAAGAAGGAAAACCACTCCTTTCCCTAATTAGACAAGACTTCAGGCACTCCGGCAACCACCGCAGTCCCCAAAGAAGGAGAGGCTATTCAGCTGCTGTCCTTGGCTACTGAGGCCCCTGAGATGGAGTCCTGTGGTCTCTGTAGAGTGTTTTGGCATTCAGGAGATGCTGTCCTCGGAGATAAGAGGCGAGAGATGGGAACAGCCATGTGGGAGGCAGGGCAGTCAGCTGTCCCCTGTGCAGTACAGAGCAGAACACCTCAGCAGAGAGCTGTTAACAGTGGATTGGCTTCCAGTCCTTTCTGGAGCAGATTCCCCATCCCTAGCTGCGCTTCCCTCGGGATACTTGCAGAAGCAGACACAATAGGCATGTAGACTGCAACAACGGCAGAGCGTGTGGTCAGAGAGGGCAGCAGTGAATCAGGCAAGAGTTTCCTCATGTGAGCAGAGACCCTTGTCCAGTACCTGCCACACTAACCCTCCCCTTCCCACCCTTCTGCCCTCTCCCTGGCTGCAGCCTCTCGGCACCAAGGCTGCCAGGGACAGAGATTTGCTATCAGAGGCACCTACCATCTGCGCTCATGTTACAGACGGGTGCAGAAACAGGGGTATGCGTGAACAGAGCCCTTGCAAAGAGTCGGGGACCTTCCTTCAAGATAAAAATTCCCCTCTTTTCACATTTGTGTGTTAACCTTACAGCTCCAGGTCCCAAGGAAGCCAGCTGGGACAGGAATATGGTGAACCCTTTGTTCAGACATACGAATTATTGTGGTTCTCTGTTGGGCAGCTGGTAAGATCAGCCTTTCTGTGCCAGCCCACTGCCCAAAGGTGTGCCTCTGATTCCTCAGTAGATGGTGGCAGAGATCACCTTCTCCTCCAGTCGTTGCCCTAGCCTTTGATGGGTCCACTTTTTATTCCAGCAGCAAATGCCAGGAACCTGGAATTGTTATAGGAAAGGTGGGAAGAGGAAGAGGATCAACCTCCCAGCCTGCAAGCAAGACACAGCTCTCGTGTACAACTGGAGTGAAGACAGATGCAGCCAGATGTGGGCTGACACATTCTCCTCCATAGGAACACACCAGGACACTCATTGGTGCCGAAACATGGATAAAGTCCAGGGGATGATATCTCTGCAAAAAAAGGCATCACTCGTGCAGGCACAGGGGCATGAGCACACCCACGGGCGCACAGATGCCAATACTTCCAAGAGGATTATTAAAAGCATGAGGGAAGGAGCAGCAGTGAAGGAGCGTGCACACACATCTGCCACTTTCCTGCAGTCCCTGCCCCACTTCTCAGCCTCCCTGCGGAGCCCTGATGAACCCAGTAGGTGCTGCAATTTCCTACATCCCAGCAAGAGAGTGAGGGGCAAGATCCAGTTCTCCTGCTGCTGTTTGTGGAGCAGGGAGGCCTGGCAGTGAGGGGTTTGTTGAAGACCCTCACCGTTGTAACCCCCAGAGGGGCACTGAAGCCATGGTGAAGTGGTGAGCACAAAGGTTCCCCACTCTGCGTTCCTTTGCAAGACCTTTGCGGGTCCATGGAGAAGGAATGCCTCCACAGCACACTGCTTTGCTTGGCAAAGAACAAGAAGAAAAAGAAGAGAGGAGAGAAGCTCAAGAAGCTTTATTAGAGAGCACAACAGAGCACTGACAGAGTTCAGGCTGCCGTGGACAACTAAAAGCCCTTTATACCAGCCTCAGCCCAGCAGTGGTGCTGAGGGAAGTCTGAAGGTTTGCACCAGGTGCCAGTAGGGCCAGCATGGGGCAAAAAAGCAGAGATTGTGTCAGCTGCTGGAAGAGAAAGTGTAGATCCATGGATGTTGGCTGAGAAAAAAGCTGACATTGCTGCCCTAAATTATTCTTTCTTCTCTCTCCACTGTGAGGTCTCCAGCTGACTGTGCTGGGCCATCCCTGCTCTAGCAGGGGTTGCTAATATGCTGTAATTAAGTGCCTAATCAGTCTGCAGTGACACAGAGACTTGGACAAACGCATTGCAAATCTCTGGTATCCCCCCTCCACCAGGGACAGGCAATATGTTAAATTGTGGCAAAGCACCAGCAAAGCACAGGTTGTCACCTGATGACTTTTTCCGTCACAAAGAGAACTGGTCCAGCTGAAAACAATGGTCTCAGCAGTGTTCACAGAAGGCAGCCCCCGACCATGTCATGCTGGCGAGGAGGAGCAGCCAGCACCTCCTCCAGAGCCCAGCAAGGGGACAAGAGGATCCAGCTCTGGCCTTGGCTCAAGGTTCTGTGACATGGAACATCCTCGGAAGAGCAAAGCAACAGCATCCCCAGGAAGCAAACATGCAGCCCTCTGGGAGCAGCAGCACTACTTCTCCCAGCAAGTCCCAAGCTGGTGCAATACTGGTAAGAAGTTCAGCTGGTAGGACGCTGCAAGCACCAGTAACTGTGTGCTACGGCTGAAATAGTTTTCGAGTGCTCTTGTCCTAGATGGAGGATGCTAGTCTCTGCCCCTGTCCTGCGCTGCTCGAACAGGGAGTGCAGGCAGGCTGCAGGTTGCTGTCCCGTAAAGCAGAGCTCTTGCTGCCTTTCTGCACTGAGAGCGCCTGCAGCAGGGCTCAGGGACCCGCGAAGGCACCGGTCCTCCTGCCCCCTGCCCCTTCCCACCCCCAGTGAGAGCCAGGGTAGCAGAGGGGTTAAGAGAGCCTGTATTCTCCACCATCAATCCATCCTGCAAATCTGACGGCCACATCTCTTCAACGGGCCCAGATTGATTTCTTGACTGGGAGCAATGAGCAGCTTCACATGAAAAATGAGGCTTTGCGCCGTCAATAGAAGTTCTAATTACAACTTAAATCCAGGACATTCTTTACAGCGCAGACCAGATTTACAGCGGCTTGCAGGTGGGCGTGCAGCCCTTTCTAATTAAAAGCAGCACGCATTGCAGATTGCTTCAGACGGGACATTTGCAGCCACCCAGCACCGCAAGGGCACAGACAGCTTCTGGCATTGAGCTTGCAAGGGAGGTACCAGGCACCCCAAGGGCACACAGCACCGCTTGCTTTGGAGGAGTGGGGGAAGGACAGAAAGATCCATTTTCCTCCTCTCTTTGATCTGTTCTGCTGCTGATTATGTTGCCCACGCCGGGTGCTGAGCAGCGATGCATGCCCTGCACCCTCCCCCTTGGCCCACCCAATTTCTCCATTGCACATGCCATGCCACATGCAAAGGGCAGAACTGCTGGGTCTGACTGGGGGCGATCCAACAAGCTGGGAGGCATGTGCTGGGACATGGCGGGAAGCAGCCTGAGAGCTGGCTACTGCCCCCAAGGGACCATTTAGGGACCCCATGTGCCAGAGCCTGGTGTGAGGGTGCTCTGTGAGATCTGACACCAGCAGCTGGGGCAGGGTAGGTCTCAAGGTGGTGACCAGGGCACTTGCAGCTCTGCTGACAAGGTAGTCTGAGGCTTTGCACAGACCATGCTCTCCTGTGTCTCAGTTTCTCCACATCTGAATTAGGAAAAATGTCCTTCTGAACAGGGCTGGAAAATCAGAAGGCTTTAGAAAGGTCCTATTAACGGGGGGAGCTCTGTCACAGGCAGGTGGAATGTCTCAAGGCTGGATGTCTTGCATGCCTGCCCAGAGAGATGGTGCTATGTGGGTGCCCTCATTGCCTGGGACTGGGATCTCTCTGGGGAAAGCCTGTCCTTCTGCACAGTGAGACCTCGCGGCTGGTGCTCCACCTCCTCCTGTCCCTGCTCTGCACTGCAGCCTCCTGGTGTTCTGCAGGAAGGTGCCGGGCTGTTCCTTGCTGCTCTGCAAAGCTGCTCAGGAAGAGCGGGCTGCAGCCCATCGGCCCAGGGTGTGCAAGAGAGCAGGAGTCCTCTGATGGTGGCTGCACCAAGACCCTGAGCTTGCTCATAGGGGTATCAGTGTCTGAGAAGAGCTAAGAAAGCCCCAAAAGGTGCTGGAGTTGGAGAAGTCCAGAAGTAGAAAATGTTGAGCAACTCTGCATCATCTGATGAGAGGTCCTGGCTCCTTGGGCAATGCTATGTGTCCCAAACAGCTTCCACTGGAAACCTGGCTGCCCCAGCAGTGGGAAGTATCTCAATTCCTCACAAAGGGCATTGATCTATTTCTAGTGGATGTCAGGAACCAGTATGAGCATAGATATTGCCACTGTGGTGATGGGGACAAACTAGCCCCATCCCACGTGTATCTCAGCCCCCTCTGGCTCCCATTGCTGTGTGGTAGCAGCCTGAGCACAACCCCAGCCAGCTCCCTGGGCTGAGCATTTCAGCCAGACCTTACTCTTTCTCCCAGTGCCCAGAGCATCCTTGCTCCCAGCTCTGCTCCTAGTGGAGTGGAGAAGAACCTCCTGAGCCAGTCCTTCTTTGGCACAGGATTTGTGAAGATGAGGTGGGTTACGGTGAGCAGGGAGAGCGTTGATTTCATTGGGCTGGAAGTTAAATTACTCTTGCCATGAGAGTAATTGAGAAAAGAAAATCCTTCCACAGACAGGCTGTTGGAGGTTAGTGGTGATGAAAGTGCAGTGTCTCAGGGCTCTCCAGAAATCCCCCCTGCTCCCGCTGGGGCCTGAAGAGGCAGAGCTGGGTTTAGAGTGTAGGAGGTTGGTGGTGAGACTGATTCTTCAAGAGCTTTTTCCACCCGGAGCTTGGAGAAGCAGAAAGGTGATGCTGGAGGCTGCTATCCGAGGAGCCTACCTGTGTCCTGGATCAGAGCCTGTGACTGCTGGCTGATAGCAAAGGGCAGGACAGGGGACCTGCCCAGGGAACAAAAGCAGCAAACTGCCGTTGGGACTGAAGGGACAGGCTGCTGCGGTATCCTGCAAAAAAAAAAGCCACCATCATCCAGGAGACAGATTTATAGCCAACAGTCTGTGGGATGTGACCCTGCAGGGAGCCTGCCAGCTCAAGAGAGACCACAGATGCCTATGAAATGTGAGAGGTAGGAACTCTGTGTTAGGATGAACCAGAAACCGGCCTCATGACTCAGCCAGTCTGAGGAGGACCCAACCTCTCCTCAAACAGCTGTGGGGGCCCAGGGCTTCCTGGATGAAGGCAGAACCTCAGGCTCCTTCCTCCTCGGTCTTTCAAATTTCCTGCCTAAAACAAGATAAAATAGGCCATGTCATCCAGTCCCTGATGTGGGTGAGAAGCTACCAAGCCCAGATGTGACCAGCCCCATCCTGACACGTCTGCTACAATTTATCAAAACTGATGAGGATGTCAGCAAAGTTCATCCATGTGGTCCCCGTCACTCCCACGCAGATCGGGAATGTCCCGTTGCACTGAACCCCTCAGGATATGAACAGACCAGGGCCTGTGCATCACTGCACTAGACAGACCAGGGGAGACTCCCTCAAAGCTGATGTGCCTCAAACCTGCCTTTTATTTCCCTTGAGAGCTAATGGCACAACACAAAAAAAATTGGGGATGGGACTGTTTCTTGATCCAAAGATGTCCAATTTCTGCAGCCCTCAGGGTCAAGGGACCATCAGGGGTGCTCAGACACAGACTTTCAGGCCCTCCAGAAGATGCTCAAAGTTGCCTGGGGGTGAACAGAATCATCCTGCACACTAAGCTTGAACCTGCCTACAGGAAGGCTGGGGAGGGACTCTGGATCAGGGAGTGGAAAGATAGGACAAGGGAGGACAGTTTTAAAGTGAGAGATTTAGATGAGATCTGAGGAAGAAATTCTTTGCTGTGAGGGGCATGAGCCCCTGGCCCAGGTTGCCCAGAGAAGCTGTGGCTGCCCCATCCCTGGAGGGGTTCAAGGCCAGGTTGGACGGGGCTTGGAGCAACCTGGTCTGGTGGGAGGTGTCTCTGCCCAGGGCAGGGGGTGGCACTGGGTGGGCTTTAAGGTCCCTTCCAACCCAAACCATTCTGTGATTCTATGTTTCTTGTGCCCCAATTGAGAAACACTCTGTCTGTGTCTTGGTCTTGGCCACATCACATCGGGCTGTCATCTCTGGGGTGAAGGAGATGAAAGGCTGGTTCTTTGGGATTCAAATGGAATTTCTGCTGGCTGTGAGAGGTGCACCAAAAATACATCTGCATCCTTGCAAGACTTCGGCCCTAAAGAGGAGTTGTCTCTTGGATCAGTGTCTTTGGAGGATTTTGCCTCTGTCCAGGGCCTTGAAGCAGATGCTTTCCATGTTTGGACTCAGTCTGCAAGGAGAGCTATTGGAGAAGATCGGGTATAGATTTGTTACAGAGGACATCTGGAACTCCTCAAACATGAGGTCATAGGTGATTTTATCATCTGCAGTTCTCGTGAAGCTGAGCTGTTTTCAGGAAAAGTTTTGCTCCTTCAAACCAGGATGCTTTTTACTGTGGCAACCTGCCTCCCATGTTCTGCTTTCATTGCTCTGCTGTGGAGCGACCCACGCTCAGATGAGGGCTTGGATGCACCCTTCAGCAACCTCCCACCCAGCAACTGTGCCTGTCAAATGGAGTATCAGAGAAAGAGGCCTGCAGGAGCCCTGTCCCAGGAAAGTATTGCAAGATGCTCTTGTAGGTGGATGAAGGGACCTTTTGGGGGACTCTGGGCAGCCTTCAGACGGCAGCGTTTGTGAGACTTTGTGATAAGAGTGAGAGGATACTTTGCAGCTGACGAACACATCAGGCACAATTTCAGTGGGGCAAAGACCCTGAAGATAAAATGTGGTTTTTTGGAAAAAATAATTTTTATCACGGATTCATTGCGCGCCCCGTCTCCCAGCTGAAATCATCCCCACACTGGGCTATGCAGAAGGCTGATAAGGAGGCAGAGAATAGGAGCTGGTTTCCTGCACTCAGCAGACAACGCCTGCGCCTCCCTCTGCCTTTGCTTTTATGTAGTTTGGAAGTGCTCTGAAACTGCTGGGCACAGACACTTCTGAAGCAGCAGCAACTTTGCACGGCGCGTTTGTTTTATGTCTGAACTGTACATACAGCAGTGAATAGAACTCATAAAAGATGGATGTATTCTTGTTCTTTTTGCTGGTTTTGATTTATTATTTACTTCACTTTTTTCAACTCTTCCGAAGTGCTGTAAATCATCTAAATCATTTTTCTCCTCTGCTTGGCTAGTTTCGGGGAGCTGAAGCGAGATTATTTTGCCTAGCTCCTCTGCGTTGCAGGGTTTGCTGTGGGTTTTTCAGGAAGAGAGAGAACCAGGAAATTTGAGCTCTTACGTCTCTACAAAGTACCTTGGAAAGACTTAAAGGTCTTCTTCCGTCTGCTCATTGCATTTCCAGAGGCTGTATCGTTCAGCCTTTGCTCGGATACGCGGGCGCTTCCTAGTGCGAGCAGTCCTGTCCCTGCCTGTGAATGGTTCTTGTGAATAAACGCTCCCCCGTCGTGCAAGGAAGGTTTGCACAAGCTGCTCCTTGTGCAGCGAGTTGTCACAGGTCAGGAAGGACCATTTTCTTGGGGCTGCAAAGGGAACACAGATGGACCTCTGGGTCTGGGGACTCCAGAGATTTGGTGACATTTTTAAGTACATGGACACAGGTCCGTGCCAGGGGAGAGGCTTTGATGTGAAAGGTGCAGAGGGTTTTGCTGAGGGTTGGTTAGTGTCTGGGTGGTGCAGTGAGACGTTCTCTTGGTCTGAAGTTCAAAGCCAAGATACTCCAGCACCAGGGCTTCTCCAGCAATGTCTCCCTGGCCTCATTCATTCTGTGGGCAGCTGACCAGGAGCTTCAGCACCCAGAAAAAGAAGGAAAGTCTGTGTCCACAGGTAGAATGGTCCCCAGAGAGCAGATTTTCAAGGGCACTTAGCACAGTATAATGCTGTTGGAGGAGTTTAGCACCCTTCATGCACCCAACTCAGTCTGATTGAACCAATGCCTGAATTCCTTAGAAACCCAGGACAAAGAGACTTCTGTGAGACCCAGAGCCTTGTTCCTCCAGCCTCCCCTTTGTCCTCCCAGCTGCTTGTCCTGCCAGCTCCTGGCAGCATGGGAACAGGAGATAGGAGTCCTTCACAATGCCTCTGAAAGAGGATTGGGGTGACCCTGTTTGCCCTGGATCTAAAGGGTTGCTGTCTGTGGTGTCCCCTGGACTCAGGAGATACCCACAGAGCAGGGAATAAATATAGCAGTTCAAACCCAGGGGAAGCACAGGACAGTCCTGTCTGTGGAAAGATGAGGAACCACGCAGCAGAGCCCTGGAAGCAGAGAGGGATCCCAAAGAAGCAGTGGATGGGGCAAAGAGGAGAGCAGTGATCCCTCCATCCCTTTCCCGCAGGGGCTGTGGGACAGGGCAGGATGAAAGGGCTCCTCTGACCTCCCCAAACGTCCAGCAGGACCCAGGCATTGCGTCCCCACAGCCAAGAGCCCACCAGGCTGCTCTGGGCTCACAGCGCTGGCATCAGGGGCTCTTTCTCCTTCCTGTCACTTTGTGTCTTTTCTTTTTCAAGGGGAATTCAGCTGTAGGGGGAGAAAATGAGCAGGCTGCTAATGAAAGGGCAGCTGCTGCTCTGTGTCAGGCGTGCAAGACCCTACTGGGAGCTCAGCTGGACGCAGTGGGTGGCTGGACACCGTTTATTTTTACATTAGAGCTATTTTCCTCTCACCCTGTCTGCTCTGTGCTCTTTATTTCTGAGTCAGTTCATCCCCTGTCAGATGGACACTGATGCAGGATGCGAGCACAAACCTTCCCAGTAAAGGCTAATTTTAGGATAAAAAGTGATTGGGGGAGGGAGGAGGGTCTTGGCTCAGCATCAGTTAGCATCGATGGCATAGCTTTCCTTGATAAATGGCACTACCTGCCTTTGCCTGGTTCTTACCAATACTGCAGCAAGCAGAGAGGTAAGCATGCAACATAGGGCAGAAATTTACTGGCTGCTGGCCATAAAAGAGATTTTCACAAATATTCTTCTCCCCTGCTCCTCCCCCCTGCAAATAAAATGTCAGGAACTGCCTGTGAGTTTAGGAAGTGACGATATGGGGCTGGTTTCCTGGGCAGGGAGAAGGTTATCAGAGCACAGGATACCCATGCATCTGCGTATGAGCAGGTAGGATGTAACAAGCCAAAGCTATGCTCGAGAACATGGAGCATCAGTCACAGGTTTGATAGGAACAGGGATGTCTGCAAACAACCTGCTTGTGAGTGCTCCAAACACAGAGCTTTTAAGTCCTCCTGATCCTCACATCGCTGACTATACTTAAGAACATAGTCCTTGTTGCCTTGTGTTGTCCCTCTTTCCTGGGCCCTTGGGAAAACACCATTAATGTTGCCTCTGCGGTTGGTCAGAGATCTGGGGAAGGAAACTACATCAGTCTGGTGGTCACTGGGAGTGGGGGTCACTAGATGATCTCTCCTCTTTCAGTTTAAAACTGTTACCTCTTGTCCTGTCATTACACTCCCTGATCCAGAGTCCCTGCCCAGCTTTCCTGGAGCCCCTTTAGGGACTGGAAGAGGCTCCAAGGTCTCCCCGGAGCCTTCTCTTCTCCAGGCTGAACCCCCCCAGCTCTCTCAGCCTGTCCCCACAGCAGAGAGGCTCCAGCCCTCCCCGCATCTCCGGGGCCTCCTCCAGCCCCGCTCCAACAGCTCCGTGTCCTTCTGCTGTTGGTGCCCCAGAGCTGGAGGCAGCACTGCAGGGGGGTCTCCCAGAGCGGAGCAGAGGGGCAGAATCCCCCCCTCGCCCTGCTGCCCACGCTGCTGGGGATGCAGCCCAGGACAGAAGGTCCTCATGGTGCAGGTGCAATGCCACAGAGACAGATGGGTTCCCGCTGGTGCCCCAGGTATCAGCAGAGCTGGACACAGCAGCAGCTTTTATTTCCATAAAAAATGGTGCTGAATTAGGAGGCAGGGAGAACCCAACTTTGCTTTCAGACAGTGATTAATCATGGGGACAGGGTGCCAGAGAAGCTGTGGATTCATCTCACCTAACTTCAGACATTTAGAAATTCAAGGTCTAAATCTAAGTTAGCCCTCTTGCCTCCCTCTAGGCTGAACGGCGAGAAATAGTCACTTCCAGAAGGTGAGGCTCTGCAACACAGAGCAAAGTCAGAGCCAATTAGCACCACCAGGTTTATGAGCTTAGTGCCAGGGGCAGAATGTGGGATGCTCAGAGCTGGAGAGTGTTGTCCAGGAGAGGTGCACAGTGGCAAAGGGTGGCAGGGTGGAGGTGCAGTGGGACAGAGGGGGTTATGATGAGGAAGAGGAGGATGCAGTAGTGAAGCTGGGTAGCCCCGGGACTACACGAAGTCCTGTGGCCACATGGCTGTGAGCCCTCCAGATCCACTCATCCCTAGGGAGGTTCAGGATGCTCACCATTGTCTGACAGATCCGAGCATGGTGATGCCCTGGGCTGGCTGGGAGCACGGTGCCCACGCTGCTCTGCACTGAATCAGCCTGACAACACTCAGAGGAGTAACAGACTCAAACATCACATTTTAAATGCCCATAAATTTGGAATCAGAGCCAGAGATCTTTAATCTTGGTTCATTTTTTCATTCGTAACGAGATAACAAAGGAAGCCAAGTGCGAGCTTGAGCCATGAATTATTTAGGGAGGGCACATCCATCTCTGGTGGTTTGGGGTTTGCTCTGCCATCCTGGGGTGCGCTGGGGGAGCAGCAGATGGCTGAGGGCCAGCCAGAGGTAGGATTTCCCTATCAGGGCTGTGCTGTCCTGTAGGCACTGAGGAGGTTTTATTCCAGCCCTGATGGACATGGGAAGGTACAGCCAGGTCCCAGTTTCTGTCCCAAACCAGTGGCCTCCAGGATGGCTGTGAGGTGTAATGCAGCACTAGACCCTCTCAGCCAGTTACCTTCTGCCTGGGGCACAAAAGGCAGGGATTTTTTCTCCAGAAAAGGGTGGGTATTTTACATTCCCCCCCCCCCCCAAAAAAAAAAGAATATTTAGAAAATGCTTGCCTTAATACAGAGGAAGGAAAGCTCTCCCAAAGCAGCAGAAAGCCAGCAAAGCAAGGGCCCACAGCAAGATATCTCTGCACATGCTGTCCCTTGAGCATGGCTGAGACCTCGTGACACGTGGGAGTGAGGGGCCCCCATGTCCCCTGGCTGATGCTGGGGTCAGAGCCCTCCAACTGCACCACATCCTGGCCCCAGGCATGGCACAGCTCTGCGGAGAACGCTCTGCCAAAGCACTAGGGTGGAGGAGCTGAAGAGGGAAGTTTTCCCACTCTGCTCTGGAGCCCGGTGAGAAGGATGGAGGCTCCTGAGCAGCCTGGAGCACCAATTTCACAGAAATCCATTTATCTCTGCTTCCTGCAACCCTCACGACATGAATAAATGATGATTGCAGAAGTGGTGAACCTGCCCCTGTTTAGGTGTGAAATGAATGTTTACAGGCATAGAATAAATCAAGTATCCCACGGGCGAGCAGCGGGATATTAAACCAAACACCTTTGTGTGCTTAGCACTTGCTGTTAGAGGCCAAGGGTTTGTAGCCTGGCCAGATATTTCCATTAGCCCAGGTGTGACGGGCGCTGAGTGCTGGGTACCCACTCTACAAAGGCCGAAAGCTCTCGAAGGACAGGAGGGAGCCAACAGCTCTCGGATGAGCAGCTTGCCTCCCGTCTTCCCCACCTTCCCCCTCTGTTTCTCTACATACCTCTCTCTCCGCCTAATGCTACAATCTGCACAGACTCTAAGAAGTCAGGAATACAATGCAAATTCGTGAAGGACTGGCAAGAAATCGCATGTGTGCTAGTTGCCTGTCAGCATGCAGAGTACTTCTAATCTTGTCACATAAATAATACGATTATGTAAAATATCAAACAGTTGGAATAAACTTAAAAGCCACAATGTTCTAGTCACAGACTTAATAGAGGAGGGAAAAAACAACAAAAAACAAGTAAAATCCTTTTCTATTCTGCAGCATGGGGGGGAAATGGCTCCTCACTGAAATCAGCTGGAGCATACCAGGGATGAGGAGGTGGGAACAGGTTGGGGAGGCACAACTGCTCCTTAGGATAGCTGGACACAGCCCTCAGCCTCGCCTAGGCAGGACTGATGAAGAGGAGAGACAGCAGAGCTGTGGAGTCAGGAGGACTCTCCCACAAGGTCACCGAGGACTTTGGTGACGGTCAGAATGTGTCCCCTGCATGCTAATTTGCCTCGCCACCCCCAGAAACCCACTGCTGCAGTGCTACTGGCAGGGGACACCCCTTCTAACCATGGGAATTATTCAACTGAGAGGAAAACACTGATCCGAAAGCTCCCCTGAGCTCCCCAGCTGCCTACATTGGGCTGGCCCTTGCCCCCAGCCCCCAGCCCGTGCTGGCTGCCGGGAGCAGGACGCGGATGGAGGCAGACGGCAGGGAGGGCTGCCTGCTCCTGGAGCGCAATTCCTCTCTTGGCTCCGCATCGCTCTGCATCGCTAATCCTGTCCTCTATTTGTACCGCCTGCAGTGTTTCTGGCATCGCTACAGGATGAGAGAGGAGGGAATGGTGCCCAGGGACCTGCCGGGAGGATTTTGCTACTGGCCCCGAGATCAAGAGCAGCATGAAAAGCCACCGTCCCTTTGTTAGAGCTCGCTAAAGAGACCAGGCTGATTGAGATGGAAAACAAAATCCTCTCCTCTTTCTCTGCACAAGCACATGCACAGCCCTGGCTGTTCAAGCTTGGACCCCTCGCATGCACCGACATGGCTTATGACCATGGATCCCCCCCAACTCCAGCCAGAAGCTGAAGATAGAGCAGCCTTGGAGGTTCACCCACAGCCACCCCATGGCATACAGCTGGGTCTCCCTCCAGATACGCCTTTCCAGGACAATCCCTGAGCATAACTGAGGTGGTACAGAGCCTGTCTCTGTTCGGAAAGCACCAGGCATAGCCACACAGGTGAGCTCCTTCCCTGGCCTGCCTTTGGTGGGACACGAAGGAGGAATTTCCTGGTGCGGACTACCTTCACAGAAGACACCAAGCAGCCATCAGCTGCACTGTTCTCACAGCAGAGCTGGTAACTTCTACCTTGGCAGCAAAGAGCTTGTCCCCAACATGGCTCTGGACAGATCAAAGTGAAGCCTGGCAGGGTTTGGATGGCAAGTCCCTGCCGTTCCCACCCATCAGTGCCCATAGCGCTCCCCATGGCCTCCAGAGAAGGTGCTGCGATGGGAACAGATGAGATGGCACACCTTGGGGCCAGAAAAGACCATCACTCTCTGATGAAGCCTCTGTGCTCAGCTGAGGTCCAGCTGCCAAACTGTGCTAGCACTCTGCATTCATGGTCCCTGCTGCATCTCCCACGGGTTCATCACCAAGATTGATTTGCTGCTCCCAGCCCTTGACAAGTTTTGGAGACCCCTTGCCTTGGGACAAAGCCCTCCTGCTTCCTAGTCAAGCTCTGCAAATCTCTCTTGGGGTGCAACACAAGCTCCAGCCGCTGCCCTGCTGCCTGCAGCACCCTGCTCTCACGCGTGCCAGGGCAGCCAGGGACACATGGCCGAGGCTGGTGCGGCGGCAGGGCCATGCCCGTGGAGCGCTGCCAGTTTGCAGATGTGCGCCCTGCTCGGGGCAGTGTGTAACTCACACACTGAGCTGCCCCTTCTGCTTAGGAGAGTGGCTTTGATGAGTCAGGCTGCGGGCAAGGTTCCTGCCTCCGCGTGGTTGACTGCCCGAGAGGGAACGCAGGCACTTTCCCTGCCTGCTGCCTCTGACTCTCATCAGTCTCCCCCCAGTTTGGCCTTTCTGGGTGTGTCAAGGCCACTGTATGGATCTGCTTATTTAATGAAAGAAATAGTTTCTCTCATCTGGCCATTTTAAAAGAGGGAAGAGAAATTGCTGTCTTCAGGGCATCCACAAAAGATGCCCCCCCACTACACCTTAATGGACGATAAAAGTGGGAAAATATGAATCCCATCTCCTGTGCTGAACAGACCTCCATAGTGGGGGCCAGGCATCTTTGTAAGTGAGACTGAGCCCACTTTCTAATGAATTCTTCTCCTCGGCTACCCCTATAGAAGTCAGTTGCCCCACTTTCCTGGGCTGGAGTAGGCTGAGACCAGCCAGTTCATTGCACACATGGCAGAGCAGTGACCCAGCAGCAGGGGACTGCATGTCACATCCCAATCCTCCTCAGATCAGTGCTTTGAGAGTCCTGGCCTCGCTCCTGAGTAAATTCCTGGAGGAAAAGCCCTCTCTGCTGCGAGATAACTGCACCTGATGCCCACATCTTGCCACTGTTGCCACAGTGCCCAGGGGACCCTGGCTGGGGGAGCAGCTGCCTGCTCCATGTGTGTTCCTCTCCTCCTAGCTCTCCACTCCTGGTCCACCTCCCCGGGCAAGGCAGCAATGTGGGGTGTTAGAAAAAAAAAGCCAAAGCCCTGCCAAGGCAGCAGCGTGCCCTCCAACCCCCCTCCTCACTCACAACAGCTCTCCTCTATCTCCACCATTTGCCCCATAAACCAGACTGGCAGCCCCATGCCTGGGAGCAGACTCATTGTCCCACCCTCCCTATGGTCACATCACCCCCCTCCAGGGCTCAGAATGACTTTGAATGACAAGCCCCACTTGCTCCAGGGATTCCTCATCAACTCCTGGCCCCATCCATTTCCCTCCTGCAGAGTGTTTGGGACTGGGACTTCCCACACTGCTCTCCCGTGAAGCTCTGCAGCCCTGTTACAAGAGTCAGGGAAACAACCTGCCCTCCTGTTCCTGGTTTTCTGAGGTTTAAGGCAGCTGCTGGTTGTCACTGGGAAGTTGGGTTTATTTTAATTCACCTGTAATTATGTTATCTCTACCCAACTCTCTGTAGAGCGTACTGCAAATACACCTGTATCACACAGCCGCTCCCCTAATGGATTGCTCAGCAAGGCAGTGCTCCAAGGCCTGTCTCCTGCTCTCTCATAACTTAACAACCCTGTTATTGGCTTTGTGCAAATGCTGCTCAATTCCCTCAGCTCCTGGCACACCGCTTGTTCCCCGTGCTGCCCTGCGGACACGTCTTTTACAGCATGCCTCCATCATCACCTGCTGCCAGCTGCCTGCTCCAAGCTGGCCGATCATGGGAGAGCCCGGATTAACGCAGCCGGGAGTAACAGGTAACACAGCCTTCAGGGCATGGAGCATGGGCAGAAAGAGTTCAGATGCACAGCAAGGCTGTACATGCGATGGTAAAGGGAAGATGTATTTTATTCTCCTGCCCCACTGCAATGGGGATGGAACCCTTCCCTCTCCCCTGATATCTTTCCACTCCCAGCAGGTTTTGCTAATCTCACTTCGAAGTTGAGTGCAGTCCCAGGACGATACTATTACTATTGTTCATTAGAAGCTTGGCCAAAACCCGAATTTCTTAGTTCACTGTTATTTCCAAAAATGTGTGAGAATAGAGTACTGTGGTTGTCAGTGACAGCTCCTGGGGCTTCCAACACACAAGGAAGAGAAATATTAAGTTTCACCTGATCTCACTGCATCACCCCTATGAAACTCCCTTCGAGCCTGAAACCAGGGGCTATAAATCAGAATATTTTAGCAAAGCTTTCCAGAACCGAGCATTATGGCCTCCCATGAAAAAAAATCCCACCTTGCTTTTCCTCAGCGCAAATGCTTCACCAAAGCAGAGGTGAGGCCACAAGGTTTCCCCATGTGACCAACTGCAATCTTTCCCAGAAGGGAAATGAGGCTCCAACCCAGCCCCTGATGGCACCAAAACCAGACCCATCCCTGCCATCGGCTCCACTGCTGCAACAGTGACTAAGGTCTCTTTCCTCCCAGCCTGCTATGGCCCATCACAGAGCTCCCTGCCTCTCCAGGCATGAAACCCTTCCACACAGATATGAGATGAGAGGAGAAAGCCCCCCAAAATGGTGTCCCTCAGGGATTCGTGCTGGGACTGGTGCTGTTCAATATCTTCATCAATGATTTAGACAGTGGGATCAAGTGCACCCTCAGCAAGTTTGCCAACGACACCAAGCTGAGTGGTGTGGTCGACAGACCAGAGGGACGGGATGTCATCCAGAGGCACCTGGACGAGCTGGAGAGGTGGGCCTGAGCAAACCTTATGTAGTTCAACAAGGCCAAGCGCAAGGTCCTACACTTGGGTTGGGACAATCCTCGTTATCCATACAGGCTGGGGGATGATGTGATAGAAAGCAGCCCTGTGGAAAAGGACTTGCGGGTCCTGGGAGATGAAAAGCTGGACATGAGCCGACAATGGGTGCTTGCAGCCCAGAAGGCCAATGGCAGCCTGGGCTGCATCAAAAGAAGCGTGGCCAGCAGATCCAGAGAGGTGATTCTGCCCCTCTGCTCTGCTCTGGTGAGACCCCACCTGGAGTGCTGTGTCCAGCTCTGGAGCCCTCAGCACAAGAAGGACACGGAGCTGTTGGAGCGGGACCAGAGGAGGCCCCGGAGATGCTGGGAGGGCTGGAGCCCCTCTGCTGTGAGGACAGGCTGAGAGAGCTGGGGGGGTTCAGCCTGGAGAAGAGAAGGCTCCAGGGAGACCTTGGAGCCCCTTCCAGTCCCTAAAGGGGGCCTACAGGAAAGCTGGGGAGGGGCTGTTTGCAAGGGCATGGAGCGACAGGAGGGGCAATGGTTTAAACTAGAGCAGGGCGGGTTTAGATCAGCCATTAGGGAGAAGTTCTTTCCACTGAGGGTGGTGAGACACTGGCCCAGGTTGCCCAGAGAGGGGGTGGAGGCCCCATCCCTGGAGACATTCAAGGCCAGGCTGGATGAGGCTCTGAGCAACCTGATCTAGTTACAGATGTCCCTGCTGACTGCAGGGGGTGGGACTAGATGGCCTTTAGAGGTCCCTTCCCACCCAACACAGTCTATGATTCTATGAACAACCCCTGTCTCTCTCCAGGTACAGCCAGCCCCTCCTCAGCTTTGCCGAGCACAGATCCAGCATCAGACTCCAGCACCTCTCCAAGCACTGAACTATTGCTGTTATTCAAAACCAGGATTTTCTCTTTCTGAGTAGGAAAGAGCATCTTCCCAGCACTGCCTCCCCTCACACATTATGAAGAGATACAGCTCTGTAAATCTCATCTTAGCCAAGGGCATTACCCCATGCCAGTTAGCACTAGATCAAACCCAGGTTTATTCAGCCTCTCACTAATCCCTTTGCAACAAGAACCACCTGCAGTCTGGAGTCCAGGATTTAGCAGGGATCAGTGTGCAGGTGTCTCTGATCTGATCATCCCTTTGGAAACGTCTGCGCTCTGCAGCCCCAGTGGAAAGCAGTCTGGGGAGGGGGAGCAGTGACAGGGGGCAGGTGAGAGAGAAGATGCGTCTGCAGGGGTGGAGAAAGTAGAAAAGTGGGTGCTGGTAGTTTCCACCCCCCCCTCCCCCTGACACTTCTGAGAGGCCAAAAAACATTGGAAAGAGATGGAGGGAAAGAAAGGAAAAAATATCTTATTTTCAAGAATTCTCTGGTACTTAAAAGCATGAGACCCGCAGGGGAAGCTAATAAATTTTAAATAGTTTGGAGAGTTGAGACCAGCAGTTTAACTTTGTGCGGCTGCTGAGTTGTTTTCCAAGTGTATTTAATGAAACCCTTCATTATGTTCAGATAATTATGATCTCTGCATTTCTGTTGCTGTTGGAGTTTACCATCTGTGCTCGCAGGTACACGCTCCATTTTGACAGTGGGCACTGTGAGAGATGCTCGTGCTGGACTTTGCTGGCAGCCCGTGGGGCTGGGACAGATTTTTCTGGGGTTGTGGATTTGGGTAGCATCCCTGGCCACTGCCCACCCTGGGAACCGTGTGCTGCAGCCACCAGAGGAGATGTGGGCAGGACCACGACCAGCCCTGAGGGCTTCACGCATGCATCCCCAAGGGTCCTGTGTGGAGCTTGTCTCTTGATGCTCCCCTGGGATGATGGTGGGATGAGGGTTTCTTGTGCTAACAGGTGACTTTGGGGTGATCATGGCTGTGCTGTCACTCCTGCTTGTTGCTGACCTCCAGTCTGGGTACGTGAGTTAGTCCAGAAAGAGGTTGTTGTTGCCCAGGACAAACTCCGGGCTCTGCAGGGATGGGGTTTGCTTTGATACCTTCAGCTCCCGGCATCAGCCAGTATCCCCTGCCACCCTCATCCTCATCCCTTCTTCCAGGGCTGCACCCCATTGGGACCCCCAGCCCAGCATTTCTGCTCCAAGCCCTTTGCCTATCCACACACCCTCATTCTCCAGGAGGGGAAGCTCCAGTTTTTCCTGCATCGTCCTGGTCCTCAGGGGCATGTGGCACTGTGGGGCACAGGCTGGGTTGTGAGACTCAGCTTTGACAGGAAATTTGGGGAGGAGAGCAACAGGATGAGAGGGAAACTGAAGGTAGATTTAGACTAGATCTCAGGAAGAAATTTTTCACTCTGAGGGGGGTGAGCCCCTGGCCCAGGTTGCCCAGAGAAGCTGTGGCTGCCCCATCCCTGGAGGGGTTCAAGGCCAGGTTGGACGGGGCTTGGAGCAACCTGGGCTGGTGGGAGGTGTCCCTGCCCAGGGCAGGGGGGTTGGAGCTAGATGGTTTCTAAGGTCCCTTCTAACCTAAACCGTTCTGTGATTCACGTCTGCTGCCCCATGGACACAGAGATGATCCACCAGACACTCCCAGCTGCCCCGCAGACATTCCTGCCCTGACCGCGGGGTCCGTTGAAGTTGCTCACCACAGCTCTTCCTCCAACAGCAGGACGTGAGTCACCCCACCAGGGAGCTGGAGCTGTCTGGAGAGGAAGGCTCCAGCTCCCACTGAGTCAGGTTTAGCCGCCCACTGGGAACCAAGTTTGGAGACTCCAAGTCTGATGGGATGGGGTTTTCCACATGCTCACTTGCAGGAAGGGTGTCACTCAAGGATGGGGCAACTGGAGCTGGGGGGATCCTCATCGTGGAGGACCCTCCATAAACACAGCCAGACTGGTGCATAGCATCCTACTCCCAGGTGTTCCTTGCAGGGCATGGCTGGTCTTGCTCCAGGACCCCATGTGAGCTGGAAGTGCAGCTCCCATCCCAGGCCAGCCTTGCCCTGCATGTCCCAGGCTGGCCTGGGATGGGAAACACCCTTGATCCTGTGGCTGGCACACTGTGATCCGCAGAGATGGCTCTGCTCCTAGGGAGCTGGGGAGAGCCGGGACCGAGCAGTTCTTCACCAGTCACAGTGAGCAGCCATGGCAGGAGTGTGGCAGCCATGGGCTGTTTTCTAGGCACTGAAGGGAAACAGCAGTGGGAGATGGAGCCAGTGGTGAGGCATGAGAAAGGGGACTGCAGCCCTGAGGGGGAGGAGGGCTGCTGGAGTACTGGGTGCTGCTCTCCCGCCTGCCAACTGGGCGCTTTTTCCCCCGCTCTTAAATGTCAATGATGATGTTTCCTGCCCAAGCCAGCTCTTCCCCTTGGGGACCAGCCAACAGGGTCTGTTTTATACCCACTCCTAACAGCTTGGGTGGCTTGGGACTGGGGCTGCCGCCTGAGCCATGCCAAGTTGGCAGCATCGCCAGGCTCCCCAGCCAGCTCCTCTCGGAGCCTGCACCCGCGCTCAGCACTCGCCTGGCTCCGGGGCTCCAGCTCGCCTCTCTGGGGCTTCCTTCCACAGTGGATTTTCACAGGCAATTTAGGAAAGTAGCAGGTCTGCTAGAAGGGAAAAATGGGGACCCTGTGTCTTATCCCGGAGATCACCCTCCTACTGGGGTGGGCAGGGCAGGGTCCCTTCTGTACCGCCTTGGGAACGTCACCCCCTGCTCTGCGTCCTGTCCCCCAGCTGCTTCTCCTTAAATTGCAAAGGGAGGCATGGCATGTCCCAGCAAAACCCTGAAGAAAGCCAGGGGTCAAAGAAAAGCCCAAAGCTTTTGATCCCTGCCCACAGCACCCCTCAGGGACCTGTGGATCCATGGCCTGGAGTGCTCAGCAGGAAAACATTGGCACCTGAGAGCAAGTGGTGGGAATGGCCTGAGGCTGCAGTGCAGAGCTGCTACCCTCGGTGCCCATGCAGTGCCTGGCATAGTAGGGTTCCTGCTATAATGCATATAATTGTCACTGTCTTCCCTCCAACCTCTGCAGGGTACAGAACTTAACAGCTCCGGCTGATTCCTTTATTTAGCTCAGAAGACATCTGCGCTGCTGCAGGGCACTCAGTGCAGCGCCAGGGCGTGCAGGGCTGGGGCACTTCTTGCACTTGCTTTTTGCAGAGCTGGGAGTTGGCTGGGTGGGTGGCTCTGCCCTGGGATGCTGGCAGTTCCTGGGGTACGCTGGGCACATCTGGCAGGGAAGGAAGTTTTGGGGACAGCCCTGCTGCTGTGTGTGGCACAGCAGAAGCCTGGGAAAGGTGACTGAATGGGAGAGGGGTATCATGATCTGCACGGTAGCAAAGGGACTGTGGATGTGTGTGCACAGGAGCTTGCCGGGGAAACAGAGGATCCCTAGGAAGGGAAAAGAAGTGGTGGTTTAGCCTAGTTCCCAGTCTCAGAGGGTCCTGAGGAGGGGTGTGGATGTGTGACAGCCCTGCCTTGGGGCAGGAACAGGTTGCATCCAGGAGCAGCGGTTGGCAGCACGGTGATGCCAGACAGGGCTGAGGTGTGACAACAGGGCAGTGCAGAGGAGCCTGGAGCTGGTATATCTGGAGGGCAGAGAGCATGTGGGATCCTTGACTCTCCCTTCATGCTCCCCAAATGTGTAATATCCCTCCCCACATGAAGTCCCAGTCCCTGTCACCCCCACTATCCCTATGTGGTGCAGAGCATCCCTTCTCCTCTGAGCCTGTCCCAAGACCATCCCATCCAATGCACACCTTGCACAAGGATACTCACCTCAAATCCTTGAGGCACACAACTACCCACCCCTGCGTAGTGTCCTTCCTTGAGCTATGACTGCCTCCACAGCTGCAGTGCTGGAAGGCAGCATGTCAGGCTTTATAACTGACTGCAGCCAGCATTCGAGTTGTTGACAGCTCCTGCAGGACTTGGGAACTAGTGCAGGGTCTTCCCTGAAGAGATATCCCTGCTTGGAAGCTGCTGGGGACCAGTGGGAACAGGGAGCACTAGGAACCACAGATGTGGCTTCAAGCACAAGCTACAATTTTGTCTGCTTTCAACAAGGTTCCTACAGTCAGGATTCCCAGAAAAGGTCCCCACTTCATGATAGTGTCCTGGCTCTCTAAAATGTAAGGGAGAGGAAGGAGTGGCAGATAGGAGATGGAGAAAGACGCCCGTAATGTGTAATGATCCTTTAATGCTCTCTCTGGCCTCTTCCCAACACATATGGGAGCTGGATGAGCCAATTAAGCTGACACCAATTAAATCAGCATAAATAACATCCCGTAAACCAGAGGTGGGGCTCAGGCAAACACCCCCACTGTGAAGGATGTCAGAGCTGGCCTGAGATTGACCCTCACAACCCAACTCCCCTCCAGTTTGGAGAAAGCCACACCATGGAGGCAGCATCAGGGAGGAGAAAGGGATGTGTGGGGACCCATATCAGAAAGGGGGATGGCAGAAGGGAGAGGGTGAGTGATCTCCCCTGTGACCGCACAGAGGTGATCTCCCCTGTGGAGCAAGGGATGCCAGGGCACAAGCACTAGCTGGGACAGGGATCTCCCTGCACTGGAGGATTTCCACCGCATCACCTCGGACCCTGGACTGCAATGTTCCTTGTGCCAGGGCATCATGCCCACCCTGAGCCAGTCCCCCTTCCCTGGACTCAGCCCTGCAGAGATCCTCTTTGCCCTGCGTGGGCTCCAGAAGCTATGGAGTGTTGTGTGGGTTGGAATTACCCTAGTGGGCTTCATAGATGACTTTGCCCTTGTGCATTCATCCCAGGCCAGTCCTGAGCAAGCGGGTTTGCAGTTGCCAACCAAGCGGCTGGAAAAGTGTGCGTATGAAGTTGACGTGTGTTTAAGTTGACCATGAGCCAGCAATGTGCCCTTGAGGCCAAGAAGGCAAATGGTCTCCTGGGGTACATTAAGAAGAGTGTGGCCAGCAGTTCAAGGGAGGTCATCCTCCCCCTCTGCTTGGCCCTGGGGAGGCCACATCTGGAGTGCTGGGTCCAGTTCTGGGCTCCCCAGTTCAAGACAGACAAGGAGCTGATGGAGAGAGCCCAGCGGAGGATGATCAGGCACTGGAGCATCTCTGTGCTGAGGAAAGGCCGAGAGCCCCGGGGCTGTTCAGCTGGAGAAGAGCAGGCTGAGAGGGGACCTCATCAATGCTCAGCAATAGCTAAAGGGTGGGTGTCAGGAGGATGGGGCCAGGCTCTTCTCAGTGGTGCCCAGCAACAGGACAAGGGGTAACAGACACAAACTGGAACATGGGAAGTTCCACTTAAACATGAGGAGGAACTTCTTTGCTGTGAGGGTGGCAGAGCCCTGGCACAGGCTGCCCAGAGAGGTGGTGGAGTCTCCGTCTCTGGAGACATTCCAACCCCGCCTGGACGCGTTCCTGTGCCACCTGCTCTGGGTGAATCTGCTTTGGCAAGGAGTTGGACGAGATGATCTCCAAAGGTCTCCCACAGAATTCATCATTCTGTGAATTCCCCTTTCCTCCCCTCCCTTCTCTGCTTGTGCTCCTTGCTTTGCTCTTCCTTCTACCAACCTTCCTGCTCTCTAAGAAGAGGTTTTCTCTGTTGGATGCTGGCCAGGCATCCACCCTCGCCTTGCCTGGAAGACCCTTGTCCCCTTAGGGTTTTGTGTCCCCCTGGCTCTCACAGCCAGGCAGCCCAGGGGCCGGGAAGTCACAGGGAGGCTGCAGAGCCATTAGGAGACCAGTTATGAGTGGCTGTAGCTACCTGCATGTTGAGAGATCCAAATCGCATCGGCAATGTCTCAATGTCAGAGCTGCAAAGCGAGGTCTGGGGCACACAAGTGGAGTGGCAACTCTTGACTTAATCCAGACAACTGTCACTGAACCACAAAGGAGCAGGGACTCTAATTAAGTCCCAGAGCCCTTTGGGAAGTATCAAACCAGAAAAACAGTTAGAAAGCTTTAGGCAGGGTGATTTTAAACAAATGAGGAAGTGCCTTAGAAACAGCTTAAGATGAAAGCTACCAAATTAAAATCCTTGCAATCAGTATGGAGGCTACTTATGCAACAACCTCCCGAGGAGGAATTGGAATCCCAGAGATAAAACTCTAAACAAATAAAGAGACAGGAGATGAAGGAAAAAGAAATGAAACTTGGTCAAAAAGTACTATACAAAGGGCTGCTTGAGCCTCCTTTGAAAACCGGAAATCTAGCGTCATGAAGGGTAAAGGGGCAAAGGGGGAAAACCAATGTCAGGTAAATAGGGGAGTGTGAGGATGACGAGGGTGTCCAGCTCTCCAGTATGTTTGCTGCAGCAGAGAGCTTCCCTGAGCAAGCAGGAACGTAGCTGTAGGTGCTGGTTCAGCACCTCTCTGCATGCTTGAGACCTCTGCGTTTTGATGGCTCTGGCATTAGGAGATTGGAGTGAACCCAGAGGTCCCCATTAGATGCTTTGGGTTGGGGGAAGAAGCTCCCAGCAGAGCAGCTCCCCACCCTTGGAGTGACAAGATATTGTCCTTTCACTTGAGCTTTTGGCAGGGTTGGCAGGTACAAGTGGTGGCAGGTCCCCAGGGCAGCTGCAGCTTTAGGACAGTCCTGCAAAAACACAGCTTCTTCCATCTTCCATCTGAGGAGCGCAAACACAGCATGAAACCCGAAAGTCAATTGTTGGTGCCTGAGCCAGCCCCAGAGCCTTTAACACAGCTCTGGGCTGGGATGGAAGAGGCTGGGGAGCAGGGACATACAGCCACACAGGGCACGCAGAGCTACAGCACTGGGGGCTGAGTCCTTGCCCATGTTAGCGCAGGAGTGCTCTGAGGGTTTGTATTGAGCTCATCACAGGGAGACAATCTGCTCAGCTGCTTGAAGTTACACTTAGGACACCAATGGCAGCTGGGTGAGCAGAGCGAACAACACAGACATTTTGACAATGACACTTCGGCTTCCAAAGGATGCAGGGGCACAGGGACGATAGAATTGCCCAAAGATACCCTTACTCTGCTCCTGGCTGCACTTTTGCTGATGTCAGGCTGTGCTGGCTGACACCCTGAGCTAACCATGCTCTACACAGCTATACCCTACCCTGGCAGCAGGATGTTACAGAGCATATGAGGGCACTGGGCACACAGCGGTGCAGCGACAGGACCTGACATGGGCATTTGACAGCTGGGCTCATGTATGGGATCACAGAATCACAGAATCCCAGACTGGCAGGGGTGGGAAGGGACCTCTGAAGATGACCCAGTCCAGCCCCCTGCCCGAGCAGGGTCACCCAGAGCAGATGGCACAGGAACGCGTCCAGGCAGGTTGGAATGTCTCCAGAGACGGAGACTCCACCACCTCTCTGGGCAGCCTGTGCCAGGGCTCTGCCACCCTCACAGGAAAGAAGTTCCTCCTCAGGTTTAGGTAGAACTTCCCATGGTCAAGTTTGTGCCTGTTACCCCTTGTCCTGTCCCTGGGCACCACTGAGAAGAGTCTGGTCCCATCCTCCTGACACCCACCCTTTCAGTATTTATAAGCATTGATAAGATCCCCCCTCAGCCTTCTCTTTTGCAGACTAAAAAGACCCAAATCCCTCAGCCTTTCTTCATAAGAGAGGTGTTCCAGTCCCTGAATCATCTTGGTAGCCCTTGGGTACCACCTGCATCCATGCAAGAGAGCTGCAGGAGTGCAGGGGAAAACGTGCAGTCCAGGGTCTGTGGTGCCATTGGCTTTGCCCATCCTGCCAGCCCAGGCGCTGAGTGTGGGCAGAGCACCATTTGCCAGCCCTGCTGCCACCTCCCCTGCCCCACGGTGGGGAATTAAGCAGCGTGGCAGCGATGGGAGTGTGGCTGGCAGCCTGATCAGCTGTTGCCAGGAGCCCGGGGTTACCCCGCTCCGCGCCAGCAGCAGGAAGGCGGCAGTGCCTGTCCCCCTGCTCCTGCACAGGAGACAGGCGATGGGCAGGAGTCTTCTGGGGCAGGGAATGCTCCTGCCTTCGCTCTCGCTTCAAATCTAACTGGAACAAGCTTAGGAAATTAGAAGGATGAGGGGGGAGGGAGGGATAAAATAAGATAAATAAACCCAAATAAAAATAAACCCCAAACCCTCCGTTCTTCTTTGATTCTTCCAGTTTTTTCACGCCAAGATTACTAATTGTCTAAGCATCTCAATTTGCTGGTTTCACTTAATCACAGACACTTTGGAGATTATCAGCCTTCCCCACATGTTCGGTACCTTGTTTCCAAACTACAAGACCCACGGGGAGCAGCCAGCAAGTGCCTGCAGGAGCGACAGCAGCAAAGCGCTCCCGCTCCCCTCTCACCGCTTCCCCCCTCCGTCCCTCCGGCTGGGCTGTCAGAGCTTGATTGCCTCTGAAACCGCCGCGTATTCCCCCAAAGTTCCCGAGGATGGGGGCCATAAGGAACAGTGAGGTGGGGGCTGGGGGCACCGTTGTCATCTCCTGGCAGCTCCCAGCCTTTGATTTGCACAAAAGAAAGGAGGGAGGTGGGGGAGGGAACAGATATGATTTATTCAGCAAGTTCCTAACCATTTTTTTTTTCCTTCTTCTTCTACTTCTTTTCCAGAGGCTGTGAAATCACTGAAGCTGACGGAAAGGTGAAGTGCTGGGAGAGATGAAGGAGATGCATTTGAAGGCATTTTCTTCCTTTTTGTCACATCTCGCTGCAAAGCTTTTAATTCCTGGAGCTCAGTTCCTTCCTGGAAAGTCTGAGCTGCTGTGATGGAGGGGGGTGGGCTCCCTGCAGGCGGCTGGGGTCCTGCTGGCTGGGACAGGGCAGGCAGAGGAGGAGGAAGGAGTTCCTGGTGCTTGGGGTCTGTCAGCTTGTTCCAGCCACATCATCATGTGTAGGGTCGTGCAACTTGTGAGGAATAACCCCCTGCAGCAGCACAGCTTGGGGGCTGACCTGCTGGAGAGCAGCTCTGTGGAGAGGGACCTGGGAGTCCTGGTGGGCAACGGGATGACCATCAGCCAGCAATGTGCCCCTGTGGCCAAGAAGGCAAATGGTCTCCTGGGGTGCATCAAGAAGAGTGTGGGCAGCAGGTGGAGGGAGGTCATCCTCCCCCTCTGCTCTGCCCTGGGGAGGCCACACCTGGAGTGCTGGGTCCAGTTCTGGGCTCCCCGGGTCAAGAAGGACAGGGAACTGCTGGAGAGGGGACAGCAAAGGGCTACCAAGATGCTGAGGGGTTGGAACATCTCTGCGCTGAGGAAAGGCCGAGAGCCCCGGGGCTGTTCAGCTGGAGAAGAGCAGGCTGAGAGGGGACCTCATCAATGCTCAGCAATAGCTAAAGGGTGGGTGTCAGGAGGATGGGGCCAGGCTCTTCTCAGTGGTGCCCAGGGACAGGACAAGGGGTAACAGACACAAACTGGAACATGGGAAGTTCCACTTAAACATGAGGAGGAACTTCTTTGCTGTGAGGGTGGCAGAGCCCTGGCACAGGCTGCCCAGAGAGGTGGTGGAGTCTCCGTCTCTGGAGACATTCCAACCCCGCCTGGACGCGTTCCTGTGCCACCTGCTCTGGGTGACCCTGCTTTGGCAAGGGGTTGGACAAGATGATCTCCAAAGGTCCCTTCCAACTGCTACCATTCTGTGATTCTGTGATCTTTTGGTTCCTCATTGTCCTGTTGCCCACACCAGAGCCTGGGGATCTGCTGCAGGGGGCTGGGACACAGCTCTACTCTTGGCCCCAGCAACTTTTGCCATGCCAAGACCAAGGGACTGCCCAGTGATGGACTGAGCCAAGCAGAGACAGGTCTGCTCCAGTTCCTGCAGAGGAGCATCCATCACGGCAGAGGACACAACCCTTCCTGATGTCACCAGGCCAGGCAGCGGGAAGCAGGGCATGTCACCAGCAGTGTGGGTGCCACGAGGGAGATGGGATCCAATAGCTGGGGTGGGTTATTTTCTGCACCCCTTTAGAGTTGTGGCGGTCTGGGTATCTGCACATCCCTCTCGGTATTGGAAGGTTAGCAAGAAGAATCAAATGGCATCTACAATGTGAAAAAGTGTCTGAAATCAAATTTTCTTCTTTGGAGGGGAAAAATATCTTTCTTTAAGGAAAAATGATGATTGGAAACTTGACTTTCCTTTGTACTCAATTTGTCTGCTTTAGGATAGCTGCACACTCTGCTAGTCCAATTGTATTTTTCACTCTTAAATAACAGAAACTACAGAACAGCTCCAGGAGCACGGATACCTGGGGGAAGCATGAGGAAACTGCAGGAACAGAGATGCCAGCACCATCCAACACAGCCTTCCCTGGGTGGAGAGGGACCTTCAAAGCCCTGCTGATCCCACCCGCAACAGGGATCTCCGATGGTTTTCTGTTCCATGGGCACTCTGGGGAGGCAGCAAAAAGAAAGGTTCTATTCAGCAGGACCCATGGCTGGGTTTACCAGCTGTCAACCACACAAAAAAAAGTCAAATTTCCAACAATTCCGCTCTATTTAAAAACCAGAAGAGAATTGTGTTGCAAAGGTCTCATTTACAACCTAATCCCCCTTGGTACTGTGTACAGACTCCCCGGGAGCTCGTGCCTCTCCTGTAGACCCAGCTTGGATCTGTGACTCTGAAATCCCTACCCATTTCCTCGGGAACCCTCTGACACAACCCATGGCATTTTTTTTTTTTTAATAAAATCACCACAAACCATTCACCACAAACGATCCTGGCTCTTTCTGACTGCACCATAAAATGACGCAGCCCTTCTGCACCACCACTGAAAACATCTGCATCACTGGGAAGATGACTGTGGTCCTGCAGGAAGAAGCTCCTTGAGCACGATTCATTGAAGGGTTGGGGTTTTTTTTATTTCCCATTTGCGAGTTGCTGAGAAGCTGATCCTGATTTCTGCAAATGAATTTGTTATCTGCAAGTGTTCACTGAATAGTTTATGCAAACAAATTTCAGCCCATGGGGTGTTTGCAAACTGTTCATTTCATGGTATGTGATTAGTAGAAATGGTCAGAAAATGGGTGCAAAACAATTTTTACGAGCTGTCCTCAACACCCAGGCTGCTTAAGCCTACAATTTCCATCACTGCTTTTTTTTTTTTTAATGGAATTAGAAAAATATTAACCAGCACATGATTGAACTTTTCATGCTTTGTTTCTAGCTAAAAGCTCTAAAAGGAGGGCAGATCTTTCTGAAATGCATCGAGAAACAGAAAGGAAAGCCTGTCCAAGAACCCCCTCAAAGGATGAGCAAGCAGGAACATGGGCCTGGCTGTGGCTGTCTTGAAGACTGTTTTGGAGACTAAACCCTTTTTTTGCGAGTGCTGCATCTGTAGATTTCAGGCAGCCCCACCAGGAGGAACTCAGTGGAGAGGTATAAGGGATGAAATAAAAATGAAGGGGAAAATGAGTGTCCTCTCCCAAAAGAGCACAACCATCCTGCTTAGGTGCTTTACCTAAAGAAAGAGGCATAAACCACGTTGCAGGCATCCCCCACCCAAGACCCATTCCTGGTGATGGGCTGAGGGTGTCTGGTCTCCAAGGCTGAGATGGAGACCCTCTCCCACTCCCAGGCCTCAGCACCATTCTTCGCTCACCAAAGCTTTAAAGGGAGAATCCCTCTGGTCACCCCTTGCCTGCCTTCTGCATGACATCCTGCAGGGACCCTTTCCTCAAATCCCTGCAGCACTCTCTGCTCACTATCATAAACCATGAAATCTGTTCTCTTTACCCCTCCTAGAGCTACAGCATCCATACTGTGGGCAGGGTCTCCATTACAGGTCCACCCCTCGTGCTGAGGAGGACTGACGGACATAAAGCTCATTCCAAATGACCTGATGGTGATGACCCAGAGGTGAGATCCCAGGGGAGCTCGGTGCAGACCCGTCCAGATCCCAGACGCTGTGTCTGGGGTACACAGGGGGTTCAGAGTGACAGAGGTGGCACAGGCAGCTCGGAGGAGAGTCAGAGGCTTTCCCCGTGGGTTTAACAGCACTAACAGAAAACGGTGCCCGGAAGATTTATTCATTTAACGCATCTGGTAATTACATTTCAGCAGGTGGTATGTGGGGCCTGGATTCATTCCACGCACACCAGACTCGGGAAGGCTCCAGTCCCACGTTTGATAAATCTCAGAATAGAATAAATAAATAAAATCAACAGTCCCCAGCTGCGAATGTGGAGGAGGCATATCCTCTCCCCATGCAACACGCTCCCCCTGCCTCCTGCACTCCCCCGCGCTGGGACTGTGATTCAGCACTACACCCCTCCTCCTGTGGGGGGATTCTCCCTGCACTGACGGTGTACAGGCACGGGCACACGCACACACACCGCCACACGCACCGCCACACGCACTGGTACATGCACTTGCATGAGACAGGACGGAGAGAGACAGCGTGGGTGGAGTAGGGGCACACGGAGCACTACCCAGGTTCCTGGGTCTGGCAGGGATGCAGACAGCAAGAGATAGTGGGGAAAAGCGTGGGGGAGGACCGGGGGAGGACCAGGGGAGGGAGAGAGAGATGGTGGCAGGAGGATCCAGAGCTGATCAAGAGAAAAAAGAGCCAGGAACTGGTGGTGAGAAAGCGGACAGCCCATGGAGTGATGACAGGCGAGAGACAGCCAAAGGAAAGCATGGGGCAGAGGATGCTGGGGGGGGGGAGTGGATGGAGATCGTGCTGGGGAGGCATGGAGCAGAGAAGTCCAAAAGCCTGTCTTGGGGGACACCCCAGGGGCTGAGGTACAGACAGTACAAGGGGACTGAGCACATCCCAGGAGCCCATCTGGGGTCCCTGCTGCTGCACATAGTGCTGCCCACAATGACAGGGCAGAACATGGGTGTCAGGGCCCCGGGAGGAGTTGGAGCTGAAGCCTTGTCCCCTCTGTGAGGACCAGGGGTGGAGATGAGGAAGGCTGGGCCACAGCTTCCTCTCCAAGGGACCTCAGACTTTCCAGGGCTGTCCCAGCAGGGGTGGTGGCAGTGCCAGGGTGTGGGCATTTCCCCTGACCCCACCCCGGGCTCTGCATGACGGAGGATGCTGCAAGCACAGCTGGATGCTCACACCCAGCCCACAGCACAGGAAAGGTCTTGGCCCAATATGCAAGGGCTCAACAGGGACTGGCCACTGTTGGCTTGTGCTTCTTGCCTGTGCCGGAGATCTCCACGGGGTGCCCAGGGGACCCTGCAGGGCAGATGTCCAAGGCAGGAGGTGACCAGAGGGCACCGTGTCCCACAGCACCCGGCAAGATGCCAGCACAGAGTCCGCGGATGGATTTTATTTTTATACTTCACCTCCTTGCCCCCTTTGTAGAAATGACATAATTATGGGGATTTAATGTTCCACTGCTAAATTTCTTCATTTTTCAGGATAATTTCCACTATTTCATCAAGGAATAATTAATTGCATTGTCTTTAATCAGTTGTTTTACAAATCCAGCAGCGCAAGAAATTTTCATAGACAGACAATGCAGGCAGCTGCTCTTCCCTTCTGGGCGCATTAATGAAGTGAAAGAGCTCGAGCAGGAAAAAAATCGGCTAGCAAAAAAAGAAATCTATTGACAGAGAGATTGAAAAGATCACGGCCTAATCCTTTAATGTGTGTGATAGGGAGGGAGAGGGGAGAGACGCAGCCCAGGTGTGCGGGCAGGAGGGTTTGGGCTGCTGGTGGAGCTCAGGGCTGCTCACCCAGGTCCTTGGCACCAGGATTTTAGCGCGTGGGTGCACAAGGGTATCTGCCCACATGAACATGTTTGTGCATAATAGATGTCTATGCATCTGAAGGTGTATGTGTGCAAATGCACATATGTTTATCAAAGGGCCAGTATTTGGCTTCTAAAAGCCCTCTGAAATCAAAGCCTTCCTGACCCTGGGGTAGAGGATGTGATGGATGCAATGTCACAATGTCGGTGGTGTCAGCATTCCAGCCTGACTTTCCTCCTCTCTCAGCCCTTTCTCTGTCTATGTCCCCAGTCAGAGTCACCCCTCCAGGGCACAGACTGGGCCCCACAGAGATGCCGGGGATGCTATTGCATTGAGCCTGAAGCTGTTCCCGAAGCTCTGTGTCCCAGCGTCTCTGGGGTCCCATCTCTGCTCTGCTGCCTTGGAGTGCACAGCACCAGCTCTGGCAGTTCCCGCCTGCCCTTGCGCAGTGCCAGCATGTGCACGTGGGAGGGAGGGAGAGCTGATGGTCTTTGTGGACCCTCCGGTCTGTCTGGGTTCTAGGGTGCATTTTCCACCTCCTTCACTGTGATTGACCCTTTGCACCCTGTAATGGATGATGGACAAGACAGGGCAGTTACACGCTACTGATGTCTGGGCTTGGCCCCATACCACAGGGCTTGGGTGGATATTCCACCCTCCCCAGAGGGGAACCATGCCAGGGTCCAGCACTTTGATCTGGCCTGTGAGCTAATGAACTCCTTGCAAACTGCAGCTGTGAATTTGTCATTCTCAAGGCTGGAGAGATGACAGGCCAGCTCCTTTCACAAGCGCTAGGACACTGCCGAGCCCCGACCCCTCCTTGTCTCCCGGGCACGGCATTGCTGGGATCTGGCTGAGAGACCCACATGCCTTGGGGGGACTTGAATACTGCTCGCCTTGCTGGGCTCTTTGTGTGCCCTTCATTATTTTATATATATATATATATGTAATTTATTATGTTAAATAATAATATATATTTTTATATATTACATATATAAAGTTATATATTATATATATTATTATATATTCATTATTCTTGTTCTTGAACAGCACTTTCTATCACTAAATCTGATCATACTTTACAAAGGAGCTCATAACTTTTGTCCAAAAAGACCGTGTGAGGCTCTGCACAGCGTGCTTGATATTTTTGGCACAGGTACAAGTGTGGTGATAATTCAAGGTGCTCTGTAACTGGTCAACAGCCCTGCAGGTACCAAATCACCTTGCTTTAGCTCAGTGCAATTCAGGTAAAGGGCCAGGCCAAAGCCAGGAGGTTGGCAAGGGAAGGAAAGGTTTTCTCTCAGCCCTGCTTTGATTTCAGTTGGAAAGCAAATAGTTGGATGTACCCCGTGGGATGGCACGTGGAGGGGCAGCCCTAGGAGTGACCGAGGAGGAGTGGTGAGGATGCGCAGCAGCATCTCCCACCGAGATGGGACGAGCCATGCTGCTGCATCCAGCTCCGGCAGCTCTGCTCCACGTAGTGATGGACACGAGATTTGTTTTCTGATGACAAGATGCACAGCACCAATGCCCTGAACCTTTCGGAAGTGTTTTGTGTCCGGAGACACTTTTCCATCCTGATGGGGCTCTGACACCGGGCGTGGGTAGCTAAGGATATAGCTGCTGCAGCCCTTACTGTGCCCCGGCCGGCTGGATGTTGGACCATCTCGGTCCAGCTGAGAGAGGGAGATAAAAGGCCATACCCTGGAGAAACCTCTGGACCAAACAGTCCCTCTGGGGCTGACTTGAAATCGTAAGGAATCATGGATATTTATCTGTAAGAGAGAGAAGGGGACAGACCTGCAAGAGCAGTGCACGTTGTGGTTTTCAGGTGGTTTTAAGCACATCTGTTTGTGTATATGTGAGGAAAAGGGATCAGGGTTGCTGTGGTTTTTCCCTTGGTATCTGTTGCAATCAGGTATCTGAAGGTTTTCCCCAGAGGCCTCGGCAACAGCTAAAAAGCAACCGATGTTAGGAGAGAGGCCCCTGTTCGTACAAGGAAGGTCATTGTCAGGCACTGGAAGAGACACGTGTCTCTGTGAGCAGGGTCTGGGAGCATCTCTCCTCCACAACCAGAGACAAGCAGCTGCACCGGAGATAAGAAGGAGATAACAACCCCCCTTCTGTCCCTCCTGCCCTCGCTCAGGTGGAGAAGGAATAAGCAAGGGTTTTAATCCTGCTTATCTGAGAAGACTGAGAGAAGCTGGCTTGCTTTTCACCAGCCCCGTGGAAGCAGTGCCTCGCAGAGATGAGCCCGGCAGAGAAGCAGGATAGCATCTGTCCTAATTCAGAAGCAGCGTGTGTCGATAAGGGAGAGCTCTGGTAACGGGAGGAGGTGCGGAGGATGCGAGAGAGAGGGGAGGAAAGCTGCAAGGCTGAGGATACCCCAGCTGAGGCTTTCCCCAGCTGAGCTCTGTGATACCTTGTGCTGCTGAAAACCGGTGAATTGAATTGCCTGTGTGTGGGTGACAAGGTGGGGACACGTGTGCACCGATGTTACCGCTGTGAGCAGGGAGCCTGAGCGGGTAGAGAGTGGGACGGAGACCACCACAGCGTCACAGCAAGGAGGGATCGAGAGGCGCTGGGGCTTCACCTCGGGCGGGTTTGTCTCTGCCACCTCAACATTTGTGCCACGCTGGTTTCCTGGCACAAAAGCAATACCAAAGTTGCATACAGACATGCCCAGGAGGACTGACTTTCTAATTTGCCTTCATGAATATTCACGGTGAGTACCAGTGCCTTCTCCAATCCAGCCCTGGCAGCAGAGCCATGTGATTTAACACGACTGATTACCATGTGGCCAACACAGCTCAAAGAGCCCACACTGAATACCCACAGGATCCACAGAGTTAAATTATTTGAAGGAAAATATAACTCTCACATAATTTTCCGTAACAATCACTACAATCGCAAGCAGCTTGCAAATATTCTGTGCATGAAAAGGAGCTGATTTTCTCTGGAGAACTTCCTACTCTGCTCTCGGAATAAGCCTCCTAAAGCAACACCTTCAACAGGTCTCCGTATTAAAAGTCTGTTCTTTGTTATTAAACTGCTTTATACAGTTATCACCCCAAACTCCTCTGCAGCGTAAACATATCATTCCTGGGAGAAGCTGTCAGTGGAGTGCCAAACTACAGCATGCAATTAAAGCCCTAAACAATACAACATAATAAATCACTGGCGCTATGGCCGGTCAGTGTCGCCAAGCATGGAGTAAGGATCTTAATTACATTTAGACCAAACAAGTATTAGATTATTTATGGGATACTGTAAGTGCTTGACAATGGGTAGAAAGTCATTCCACACGCATCCCTGGGCATTTCAGCGTCCGGATGAAGAGGTAGAGAAAGAGAGGGAGAGAAGTGGAGCCAATATCCATCATGGAGCAGTATTGGAAGGGAAAGAGCTGTTGCTTTAAATAAGGCCCAATTGCATCATCAATTTAAAAGCAATAGCAGCAGCATCTGAAGAAAGCAGCAGCTGCCACAGGTGGCCAAACAGCCGGAGAGCTGCCAGCACCCACAGGAGCCACCAGAAACTGTGGCACTTTGTCACACTACAGCACATTTTTAACCCTTCCACACTGGAGCCCCCCACGATGCAACACCCAGGGCTGGAAAGAGCCTTACTGCACCTGGGGGCTCTGCGGGAGCCAGGGGGGTTGCTGGGGGCTGGCTGGGCAAGGCAGGCCGGGGCTCCTTTGCACATACATCACCCAGCGCGCCCTGCAGCCGATGGCTCTATTTTAGCACGTTCCAGATGTGGCCAGGACTCGGAGGATGTAACCTGGCTGGGAAATCACAGCGTTCAGCTGGGGCTGTATGAATCTGCGTCAGACCGTGGACAATCTCAGGGCTCGTGGGTCCTTCGGAATGATGTTGTGCTTAAGGCCTGGTTTAGTGTGGGTTTAATGTCCTCTTCTGTCCAATGACCCTGGAAAGCAGAGACTCTTCTCTGCTCAGGATGACAATTTCAGAAGGACTTGTGCTTGCTCCCAGGCTGTTAAGGCACAGGAATCCTTCTGGAAAAGCTATTTACTCACAAGAGCTTCCTCCAGGGGAAGATACTGAGACATGAGTGGGGCTGCACCACTGCCCAGGGCTGAAACAGCCCTCCCTAATGCTGTTGAAGGGTCAATAATAGTGCATGTTGCTGTACTACAGACCTGCAGTCCCTGGCCTCTCCAGGCTATGCAGAGGGGTCGGGATGTCAAAGGATGACTGTCCGTGTTGGCACATCCCATGCTACCTGACTGGACTCACAACGTGCCTGATCCTCACGCGTGACATGATGCCACCAGGCTTGTGGGTGCAGCGTGAGGTGCTTGCGCCCATGTACATCAGGGACGGGATGGAGCAGGGCAGCTGTGGAGATTCAGACAGGCTCCAGAGCAGGATAACCTGAGGACAAACAGCTCATCCAGACTGGAGTATGTTGCTGAGAGCCCTGAGGCACTCAGGCCACTGGCTGTAATGTGAACATCAGGAGCATTGCTCCTGCTCCCATTCAGAAGGGTGCTGTCTCAAACCCCCTACAGCAAAACTCAGGGAGTGACTTAACCAGCGACTGTCCGCAGCCCAGCCCCAGCTGCAGTCATGGTGCCCAGCCACTGTCTAGTCAATTCGCCCCGCCGGCTTCTCTGCTTGTCCACCACACACCAGCGTGGTGCCGCATGCTCAGCCCTGGAAGCTGGGGGTGATGGCAGAACAAGGGCTGCCCAGGGCATGTCAGCAGGGTCGGGTTCAGCGGACTGCATTCAGACATCGGCAGCGGCACTCCTTGTCTAGACAACCGTCAGTCCATGGAGGGGCGGTTGGTGGGGTCGCCGTCAGCGCCATGGCTGCCCAAAGTAGGTCAAATGAGACTGTTCTACCAGCAACTATTTATTGGTATTGACCCTCCGGCATGGGACATCCAATTCCAGCCGAGCTGCCTGAAATCAGGCAAGGTGATCACACCCTATATCACCAGGAGCTTTTGCTCCTTCTGCCTGCAATTATTTGACTCCCTGACCATCTCCTCCATGTCTGAGTGCTCAGAAGTGACCACGGGGTTTGCCAAGCTCCTCACAAAGTCGTTGTGAGCTTGGGAGCAGCAGGAGACAATGAATTTTTGTTTTGTTTAGGCAAGAGCTGAGGTTCCAACCCAGCATTTCAGACCAAGTATTTCAGATGGCATGGGCAGTGCCATCCATGCCTGCAGAACCACACACATCAGGCATGGTTTGTATTGCCCATAAAACAGGTATGAGGGACAACCCCCCCATGTGTCCTTTCCTAGTGTTACTTTTTTGACCCAGCTGAACCAAGCTTGCTCCTTCTGCTGTGCCATGAGATCCTGGGCATGGAGGATGCCGAGCATTGTGGGGTAGCCCCATTCCGGCACCCATGAATGGGGAAGCAGCTGGGCTGTTTGCAGAGAGGTGAGGCAGGACCATTCCCAGGTCTGGGAAAAGCCGTGAGCAAGGCAAGCGTGCCGAGTGTCAAAGGGGACGGATGACACGAATCCCTAATCGCAGGGCAGACTGATTGATCAAGCTGACAAGCCCAGCTGATCTCAGGCGCTGGTCCGAGGCCATGCCATGCCACGAGGTGGCCACAGCTCCTGATTGATGTCAAGGTCATGGGAAGGCACAAGGAGGGGGAGGAACAGGAGCCCACTCATTGCTGGGGATTATTCACCAGCGCTGGACCACGAGCAGCCACAACACTCCCTGTCCTGGCCAGTCCATGCCCACGGCCAGCTGGGGCTGGGGGATGCCCTGGATGAGCCTTGCCTAAGCTCTGGACCCCTCTCCTATGAAGCAAACCACTTTGAGGAATTGGGAGTTAATGCTCTTTTTTTTTTTCTGCCCCTCTCTTTTTATTCCCCCCCCCCCCCCCCCCTTTTCTCTCTCAGCAGCCGACAGGCAGTAAAAGACCCTTTGCAGTTGTCAAGGCAACGCCGTATCACTAAGACGGTGCCGTGAAGTGGCAGCAGCCAAGGGCTCTGCTCTCAATCTCTGCTGTTTCCCTGGCGAGGCCGCGGTGCCGCTGCCAGCGCTGCTCGGCGCAGGCGAGAGCCGCCCTGCGGGAAAGCGCCGGGTGGGCAGGAGGGGAGCTCCCCCCCAAGCCTGCCTGGCCCTGGCCCTGCCAACCTGTTCCAAAGGCATCCACTTTTCTGCTCTAATGAGCCCTCCATGAGCCTTCTCCCAGCGTAGACAGTCCTTGGGGTGCAACGCGGGGGTTGTTTGCATCCCACAAACCTGCTGCATAGACTCCCCTGGACCACAGCAAGCCCTGCAGTCCCTGTGCTGGGAAGCTGCCATGGGCAAAGATGAACACCTCTCTGGGTACCCTGGCAGGGACCCTCTCCTTACAGCTCACCCCTTTCCCAGCCTGTGGAGTGATTGCAGGAGGGATCCTGTAGTTTGTCCTTGTGTGGGCATTTTTCCAGGGGGAGATGCACCTTCTCTATCCTCCCACCATTGCAGGCAAAAGCATCCCTCCTGTTCAGGAAACCAAAAGTATCTTCTGGGCATGGTGAAGCGGGTGGATGAGACTTTGCAGGCTGTCTCCAACAGGTCAGGCTCCCCAAAGAGTAAGACAAAATCTGAGGACAAGGAGAGTTTTATTCAGCAGTGATCTTCTTGGAAGGAGATTCCTCAAAATGCTGGATGCCTCTGGCAATGATCAAGGACAAGAGAGGCATCACCTGGATGGAGAGGTCTGGATAGGCTGGTGCCCGTGGCTCCACAGTATATGCCTGGTGCAGGGTTCCCCATGTCCCGGCTTTACAGATCATTCAACCTTCCCACCAGCTTCCAGGCTCTGGTCTGAACTGCACAGACCTGGCTCCAGCACATCCTACACCGGCTTGGCCCAGCTGCTCCAGCAGCACCAGTCAGAGACATCTCCGCCCCAGCCACGGGCTCAGGCCGTCACCGTGCTGGGGAGCAGCAGGCACACGTGAGAGCAGAGCCGCGCTCCCTCGCCGGCTGCGGGAGCTGGCACGGGCAGGCGCGGCACCCGCACGCTGGCTGCGGCATGTAAACAGCCAGAAGGGACATGGCACGTGCTCGCACGTGTCTGCCAGCACGGCCCCTGCCAGCAGAGCTGGGGGGGGGAGCAGCCACACACACCCTTCGGGTGTTCACACTCACATCCGAGAGCGTCCTTCTGCCGCCCCCAAAGCCCAAAGCAGGGTGAGCAGCCCCCATCCCACTTCTTCATCACAGGGATGAAGCTCTGGGGCTAGCATGGAGCAGCACCTACACCCGCGGCAGTCCAAAACCATCGGCTGGGCTGGGCTCTCGGTGGCATCTTTGCCAAGTCCTGGAGCAGCAACGCTGCGGGAGCCCCAGGAGCCAGGCATTGCCATTGAGTCCTGCTGTTGACACCTCTGATAGCCGGGGTTGGCCCCTGAAGGGCTGAGAGCTGAACACATGCTCAGGTCCCTGCCAGGTCTCTGCTCAGCGTGGGGTGCTGTGGGGCCAGACATACACTGTGAAAAGAGGCAGGGGGGTCATTCCCATGGGAGCAGGGATTTTGGAGCAGGGCGGTGCAGTCATGGAGCCCATGGAAATTGGTAAGAGCCACAAGCCCTCGTTTCAGGCCAGGCGCCCAGCACACCAATCTGCCCGGCTCCCCACATCATCCCGTCTGGCTCTGCCAGGCTGGCGCGTTTCCCAGCACCCCGAGAGAAAGGTGGTAAGAAGGGACCCATGAACCCAGCCAGCCGGGGTGCTAACAGCACTCAGTGACGGGGCTGCAGGAGCAGATGCTCATCCTCGATACATTTGGCATTTTCTGTTGCTCTTGACTCCAGGGAAATGATTGCTCTGCTGGGAGGGATCTATAAATAGACATTGCCCACTAACCTCCTCTCCCAGGAGGCCAGCAATGTGGCAGGAACAGAGTGATTGCTGCCAGAGCTGACTCCCCAGCCTCCGCCTGGGTCCCCAGACCTGCCCAGCCTGCCTCTGCCTTGGAGGAGAGGAGGGGACCAAAGAAATTATTCTTCAGAGGTAGGCAGTGTCTATGGTGGCTTTAGAGAAGCGGGGATGGGACGCAGCATCTCTTTGTGGTGCTCAGGCATTGCCCTCGGTGTCACATCACTCCTGGATGAAGTACCCCCCCCCCCCCCCCAGGACCACTTTCCCCTGCCTGGACTGGGGGCTGCCTGTGCATCCCTGTGCCAGCAGGCAGACAGTGGGCAGACACTAACACCCCCCCACCACTTTTGTCCTCACCATGTCCTGGCAGAGCCATCCCCACTGTGCTGAGGGCTCTTTGGGCAGCTGCCTGCTATGGAGCCCCTTCCCCAGGAGCAGAGCACTTGGCAGGGACAGGCATGGCCATCTCCCCACTTATCCCCTTTGGGACAAGCAGTGGAAGGGACAGGAGAAGGCACTGCTTGCCATTTTCCTTCTGCTCTGACAACACCAAGCAGCCCCAGCATTTGTCTTGTCCTGGAAAATGCTGTGGGGCGTCCTCTTCTTGGGACTTTTGTCTCTTCCCCATTGAAGGGGATGTGGGCACGGGGTGAGTGCTTGGGGAGACCTTCTTGCCAATTGTTCGGGCATTCCCACCCCACAGAGAGATGTGGCCACGCTGGCGTCTGCCAGTGATGGGGCAGCAATGCCAGGCGACTCTCTGTGCACCCAGGCAGTGATGGGCTTCAGCCCAGCTCTGCCGTTCACCCCAACTCCAGCCACTGCCCTCTTGTCCCACCTCCTCTCTGCTCTTGTCCTGGGTCTCAAGGGTTGAGGAAGTTCAGTGTGGGGGACACCTCCTACCTGTTTTATGCACCTCTCAGAGAGGGTGTTGTCTTGCTTTCTCCAAAGTCTTGTGGCCCTTGACCCTCTGTGCAGTGTGTCCCCCCTGCCCCACATTGCACGGGTGCAGGACCTCCCATGCTGAAGGTCTCTGCCCATGTCTCACCTGTCCTGTCTCACTTTATAGTTGTGGATGCACATACCATGCCAGAGCCAGGCAGAGGGACAGGTTCCTCCTGGAGTGACCTTCGTGTCTGGGGATAATGAATGAGCTTTCTCTTCTGGAGTTACTGAGCAAGGGCCAAGTCCTCAGGCTGTCGCATGGTCACCAGTATCCTTGGGCTAACACTATTCCCATGAAGAGTTGATCCAGGAGCTTGACGATCACAAAATTAAAAATCACAGACCAGGGAAATTGAAAAGGAGCTAGAGGGAATGGCAATGAGATCTGACCACCTAAATCTCTTGGGCTCAGATTTTGAAAGGATTTAAGCCCACTATCTTCTACTACATACAACAGCTACATAGCAGCAAGCCTGGCTGGAGCTGTGTCCGCAGCGCGCTCTGGCCTTTGGCGAGTCTCCCTCCAGCCATACTCCCAGCAGTCCGGAATCTTTCCATATCCATCCCTGCTGCTCCTGCCCCAGCATGTGTGGTACCTCACAGAATTCAAACAGCCTGCCCTGAGTCTCAGGGGAGATGCTGGGAGGTGAAACCTTCCCCATGTGGGATCATCCATCCAATGATAGCTGGGGTGAAGATGGCTATTCCTTCCCATGAAACAGTCAGATTTCCAAATCAGCCCTAGGCAGCACTGGGTTGAAAGCCAGGCTTTTTTCCATGGGAAGTGACAGCACTGAGGAGGAACCCAGAATCACCTGGCATTTGGGGACTCATTGGCACGTAGGATGCAGGTTCAAGTCTTGGTGAAGGCCAGGCTCTCCATCCCTACCACCCCCGAGGTCTGGGGTCAGCAAGGGACAAAGCATCAGGAAGATGCTTTTCCCCAGCAGCGGTTCAGCTCTGGGGGCCCGTTTGGGGCACAGTTTCCTTGGGATGCACCTGGGGCTTCTCTTGATCAGACAGGAGAAAGATTCCCACAGCACAAGCCGTGCAGATGCTGTCGGCAGGGCCAAGCTCTGCTCTTGCTGCAGCGGTGGAGGGGGAGGGGACCGCGGCTGGATTTGCGCAGCTGCCAGGGACAGGCAGGATGCGGCCAGCGGGTGATCCTTGGTGAAGATAGGAGGATGTCGACAGTGGGAGGCTTTCGTTAATGCATCTCCCACTGTGTCCCTGCCCGGATGACGAGCTTCCTCGGAAAGGAGGGGAGAGGACGACCTCCCCACCCTGCCAGCTTGGAAAACCTCACCCAAGCGGTGCCAGGATGTGTTGTATCACGTTGCCACGGCAACTGACATCTTACGATGCTGAAGCAGGCGTATGCGGAGTCATGCCACATGAATCACGCGAATCATCCGACCTCAGCGTGATGGGGACAGACAAAGAGCAGAGATGCACTCGTCGGGGTCGACCTCCCGGGCTCGGACTCGGTCACTGCTGCAGAGATGGGTACAGGGGAGGAGGGGTGTCAGCAGTGTGGGCAGCAGCACTGAGCCCACCTTCTGCATGAATCCAGAGCCTGGTGAAGCCCAGCTGAGGGATGGTGGGGGCACGAACCTGAAGGGATGTTGGGTCCGGAGCATCCTCGCTCTGGGCTATGTGGGGTGATGAGCTCAGAGGGGCGGCACAGTGCGAGCCTGGGCTGGGCACAGGAGCCGGTGACATCCCCCTTCTGCAATATGGGGACAATCCTGACTGGTGCTGGGCACCTCTCCCTCCCTATACCAGCTGCCTTTGCAGCTTCAGTCATCCTCAGAAAATCAGACTGGAGGATTCTCCTTAGAATCTCCCAGGTAAGTTTAGACCCATCTGGTTTTGCTGCCTGGCTGCGAATCGACTGGGCACACCTGTTGTGGCAGATCTGTGGCTTTACCAGGTTGTTCCCACAAGGAATGCAATCAGGAGTCCCTTTCCAAATCCTGAATGTCCAGGTGTTCCCAAGGAGAGACGCAAGGCTGTGCTGCCCAAGTGTGATTTGTTCCTCCCGGGATGCTTGGCACAGGGGACTGCTCTCTGCGGGTGGATTCGAGGGAGGAGCAGTCTGCTTCCATCCGTCATGTTATTTAAGTGACACCTACTAGGCATCAAAGTCAAGGAGACCAAATTTTTCCATCTCAACTTGTTAGAGACCTGAAATGTTTTCAATCCAGCAGTGGAATATTACTCCCTCTCCTCCTCCCAGATGGATTGATCACAGTTTTCCTCCAAAAAACGAGGACGAAAATTAGTTTGGTAGGTTTGCTAACACTTCATCCCTCTTCGTGTTTTCTTGGGGTATAAAAAGGGATGGAAAGGGACAAGGTTTGAGGTGGGAGACAAAAAGCCTAACCCCCAAAAGCTGCATTTGATTTCATGACAAATTCTGACACACAAAAAAATAAAGTGCATATATATGTCTCTTTCCTTTCAATCTTCCTTTCAAAAATGAGTAACTTTTTACCAACCGGCCTCACGTGAGAGAAAGGCAACACAGACTTTCCCCAGTCAGCCTCTCTGGGAGCACTCATTCTCGTCAGCAGTGAATCTCAACAGAAATTCGTTCTCTAGCAAAATGTCCTTCTGGTGGAGTCTTCCCCGTGTCACGGCAGCGTTTCACAGCCTGCGAAGCCTCTGAAGCCCTGGTTTACAAACAGAGTCATTTCTCCAGTTCAGGAACAGACATGCTACCCAGGGATGACCCTGACCCACTGTACATCATGCAGAGAGGACAGCCAAAAGTGCTGCTGCGATGCCGAGCTTTGTACGGTACAAATCTTGTTTCGGGATATTTAGGCCCTGGGAAAAAAAAAAAAAAAAAAAAAAAAAGGAAAAAGAAAAAAAAGAAAAAGATGAATTCTTCTTCTAGACAATTTATTCTGCTGCATCCACCCAGCTCTAGTGAGATCCCACTGGAGGCATCAGGGTGGGGATGCAGAAGCAAGAGGGAGTGAAATTTGCTCTTCTGGAAGCAATAAGTGCCTTCTGCCTTTTACAGGCAGTTCCTGACCTTACTTCAGCTGATGGGCGAGTTTATAATCTTGCATTTTAGCTAAATGGAAGAGGCAATTATTCTTCCTTTTGGATTAAAGTGACTTTAAGAACAGAAATGCTAAGCGAGGGAAGAGTCCAGCAAAAGCTGACCCAGGAGGAAAACTGGGGTCTCCTAGGAGAACAACTAGAGATGGAAGGGCTGGCAGAAAGCAACCGTAGAGCAAAGGCCAGCAGAGACACAGGAGTGATGCTGGCTTTAGCAGGAGGAGCAAAGCAGCGAGACTTGATGCCGGAGCAGCCACAGGCATCGCCAGCAGGGGACTTGCCTGCTGTCATTTGCGCCACCCACATTTGGTGGAGAAGACCCCCCTCTCCAAGACACATGCCAATAAGGGGTTCCGCCAGAGAAATCCCTGCTCCTTCATGGCTAAGGGCAGGCTACTATGGCCTCAGGGCTTGCACAACACTCCCACTGAAGTGATAACTATACAGAAAAAAACGCTGATGCATTTCAGCTTCTCTGCCCTCGTGAGCTAGAGCCCTCTCCTCTCCTCTGCTCGCAGGAGCTTGGCCGCCAGCTGCTCTCCAGCTTTCACCCCAGAGGAAGGTACATTCCCCACAGCAAGTAGTGGGGAAGAGGAAGGGGGTCTCTGAGCTCATCTGGGCAGGACATGGGCACAGCTCAGGGAGCAGCGGCCGTATGAGCTCTAGAGCAGGGCAGATCTGGAGCAAATTTCCTACGGACATGAGCTCTCACACCCTCTCCACACATATTCCCACCCATCAGCAGAGGTGCAGAAAGAGGCTGGGAGTACCAGCCCTGTGCGTTGACAGCAGTGTGAATGTGGGCAGCTTTTTCCACTCTCTAACCCCCCACGCTTGCCCCCATGCCATACCCTCAGCGGTTTGACTGCTCTGGTGTGAGGCTGACCATCAGTGGTCCAACCGGGACCCTAGAACTGGCAACTGGAATGTGCCAGGGCCCTGCTCTCCTTCCCCAGAGCGGCGCTTCAGCACAGTTTGTCTGTGTGCTTTGCTCTTTCTTCCCCAGGGACCAACTCAAGCCCAAGCACCTTTTTCTCTCCTTTTCTTTGCATTAGCTGCCTGCATTTCTGATCCATGTTTTTTGCAGCAGTGATACCGTCTGTAATCGGCTCCCTGGGAGAGAGACATGGCCACAGGGTGAAGACGCAGGAGCACCAGGGACTTGAGGATGCACATTATTAACATTTCCTGACATTCAGGCAAACCTTGTGAGGCATTTGCTTGCTGGAGCCTCTCCAAATGGTGGACCAAGACCTCCCTGCCTGGGTGAAGATCCTCTGGCTTTATACAAGCCCAGCACATGGACATGCATATACTCACGTGCACAGGAGACGTGGATCGATGTGGGTGTGCAAACACACATGCATGATCACACACACACTTGCACACAGGTATCACAGAATCACAGAATGGTTTGGGTTGGAAGGGACCTTAAAGATCATCCAGTGCCATCCCCCTGCCCTGGGCAGGGACACCTCCCACCAGACCAGGTTGCTCCAAGCCCTGTCCAACCTGGCCTTGAACCCCTCCAGGGATGGGGCAGCCACAGCTTCTCTGGGCAACCTGGGCCAGGGGCTCATGCCCCTCACAGCAAACAATTTCTTCCCCATATCTCATCTAAATCTCCCCTCTTTCAGTTTAAAACCATTACACCGTATCCTATCATTATACTCCCTGATCCAGAGTCCCTCCCCAGTTTCCTGGAGCCCCTTTAGGGACTGGAAGGGGCTGGAAGGTCTCCCCGGAGCCTTCTCTTCTCCAGGCTGAACCCCCCCAGCTCTCTCAGCCTGTCCCCACAGCAGAGGGGCTCCAGCCCTCCCAGCATCTCTGTGGCCCTGCGTGAACATCAAGGCTAGTTTCTGGCCACACTAAAGGAAGTTTCTAGGATGGGTTCCTGCCCTTACAGTGAGCAAGGACCTCTCTTGGGCTTAATGCAGGTCTGACTGGAGAGGAGTCTGGTCTGAGCTTGTCTTTGGCAGGGGAGTCGGGGAGCTCTGCATCTCCAGCCAGGGGGTGATTGAAAGCCAGACGGCAGTGGCAACAGGGGGCTATTTAGGCCTTGTGCAGGCTTAAAAACTGGTAACAAGCTACTCTGGAGTCACAAAATGTAGAAGCTATTTCTGTCCCTTCATGAAAGTCCCCAAAGCCTCAGGACACATCTCTGCAGCCAGGCAGCCTCAGGCCAAACCACAGACATGGCTGTGGCACCAGAACCAAGCCAAGGGACAGCCGAGCATCCCGGAGCTGGGGTGGGAACATGAAGCTTAGAGCAGCAAAGGCTCTGGGCATGACACTGCTGCCTGCACCACCACTGTCTGGCGAGAGGGAGTGCAGGGCGTGGGTTTACTGGCCCCCGATTCCCAGGGCTGCAGGTAAGAAAAGGGCAGGTATTGACTCTGGCTTCCGCTGGGTGCTGCCGCTGCCTGCACCCCTGCGTGCCCTGATGTGCTGCGTGGTGGGAGGCTGTGCCCAGGGCCATGGCCCTTGCAGGGAGCAGAGTCCTGCTCTCCGTACAACCTCTGGCAAGCCGTGCCTGGCCTCCACCTCTCATCTCTAGAGCTGATAATGTCAGACCTGTAGTCCAGTGGATCTTGCTGAGCTGGGGTGATGCTGGAGCTGGGACACCTGGGCTGGCCCCAGGCTCAACCAAAGTCTCCTGGTACCTGTGATTGCTCTACATCACAAGCTGCTGGCATGGAAATGGCTGGCATTTCTCTTAGGGTCGTGCTGACTGAAGGCAGTCCAGCTCTTTCCTGGGCCATGTGTTTTCCAAACAGGCTCCTGTCTCTTCGTTTGGTTTTCTCTCTCCTCCCAAATGCAGCAGTTTCTTGCCCTTCTCCAGCCGGGCTCAATTTGTGCAGGCTGTGCTGAGATGGGGCACATGGCCTTCATGCCCCGGGAGGGATGCTGGGGGTCCTCTGCTTTGCTCTTCCCTGGTCCTGGAGAAAGCAGTCGCACGCAATGCTGGGGCTTGCCGGTAGCTTGGAGGCCTGATGGTAATAAATGAGTCAGGAGCACATCTGCACGCAGCGGAGACGCTCCCTGCCAAGTCGCTGCACTGCAGGACCACTCTCATCTGTCTCTCTTTAACAGGAACAAATGGAAATGAGCGAATCAATTAACACAGCACATTAGCAAAATGTCAGAGCCTCCCAAACGCACTTAACCCTTCCCTCTGCCAGCCCATGCCAGCAGCCCAGCACGGCCGGAGTCAGTGGCGTGGGTTGTCCGGGCCAGCTCCCAGCCACAGTGGCTGCACCCAGTGGGACCTCTCCTGATCTGCCCAGGTGGCAGAGAATGGAGCTGAGATCACAGCAGGGACCACCTCACTTGGGGATGACATTGAGGTGGGGAGCTGACGGGGCTGGGGAGAGTGTCTCGCTGACACATGGACCACAGCGCAGCTGGTTTGCAGCTCCCGCGAACCCCCTCACGGCTGTGGAGAGGCAGCTGGGAGCAGGTTTCCTCCAGATCAGGGTCAGGAGAGGGAGATGTCTGGGTGCCAGTGCCTTTATTTCCTCCCAAGTCATCCTTACCTGGAGAAACCCCAGTGAGGGCACGACATGGCCAAGGCATCCTGCATGTGGTGAAGCTTGAGAGGGTGAAGAACGGTGCCGAGCAGGGCTAAGTCAGGCTGGATAACCAGCACGGGGCTGGGCTTTCCCACTGTGGGATGCGTTACAGCTCTGAACCCCCCTTACCAGCCTGGGCAAGGGCTTACAGGCTCTGTAGATCAGTTGTTCCTGCACAACACCACTCGCACATGTGTGAGCAACAGGAGCACCAAGCCCTCTCTCCTCTTCTTTGCCAGTAAGTGTCATAGGCAACAGGAGAGCTGTACTAAGATGTAATAAAGTCTCATCAGCTAATTAATAATTAGAGACACTTCTGCCTGAAAGCCTGGCTCCATTGGTGGGATGATGCACCTCAGCTCTCCTACCGGGCACAAGTGTGGAGATCTCCAAGCCATGCTGGACCTCAGGGCTGGCATACACCTAGGGTGTCAGTGGTCCCGGTTTGCAGGACACTGAGGGCTCCTGTGTCCTGGACTCAGCCACAATGGGCAAGGCATGTCTCACTTGCTTCTCCCAGGACTTCTTTAGGTGCAAACCCCTGGCCTGGTTGTTCATGGTCAGGACGTGGCAGGGTCTCATTCACCCAGAGGAAAGAGGGCACAGCCATGTGGCTGGCTGAAGTCCTCACACCAGGCGGGAAGAACAACTGGAAGTTCAAGCTATTCCCTCCTTTCTATGAGAAGGAACAAGGCTCTGAATTGCCAAATTGGGTTGAAATGGAGGTTCCCCACATGATGGCCCTACAGGGCTCTGGCCTGCAAACAGGTAGCCTGACAGGAGCGGTTGCACTTGGCATCTACATTCACTAGCTGGGCTCATGAGATTGAAATTTTCTTAATAAAAGTCCTGGGGGCGGTGAAAATAAAAGAAAACTTGCAGCATCAGTAACAGAAAATCACAGATGTTGTCAGCAACGGTGGTTCTTCGACGGGTGTCTCTGAGCACAGCCCTGTTGTCAGCCCATCTCCCCACGGAGACACGGATGCACTCGCGCACCGATGTGTGTACACAGACCCCGCGCTGCCAAGTGGCGCGTCACCCACCTTTGCGCATACGCGTGGGCACACACATGCTCTCAAACAACGCTGCCAAGTGCTGCGCCTCCCGTCTGAAAAGGAGATGGAAACTTTCCGAGAGCCACTCAGAAACACTGGAAAAAATGCTGTAAATAGCCCAGGGTTCGGCACACTTGAAGGAGGAGAGAGCAGAGCTGTCTTTGAATAAGACAGCCAACATCTCGCATGCCCAGGAGTGCCAGTGATGGCAGGATGCTCCTGGAGGGACGTGGGGATTTGGAGAAGAGTTTCTATGCCTCAGGGTCTGCTTGCCTGGGTCTGCCCATCCTCTCCTGCCTGGAAAATCAAGGCAAAGCTGTGATAAACCCCAGGAAGCCAACACAGGGGCTCTGAACGACTGGGACACCTCCCCAGCTCTGCACCACCCACCAGACATCAGCACCTCTGCCCAGCCTGATGACCAAGGGTCACACGTGCGGACCTGCCACATGTCCCTCTCTCCCACAGACACAGGTGTGGATCTGGTTGCAGCCAGGGCTGGATCAAACCAGGTCCTTTCAGCTTTATTTTGCCTGTTTTTGTTCTTGCTCCGGGGATATCCCAAAGGCAGTGCAGGGTGTCTCCCAGTGTTCACAGGGAATGCTCCTTTGAAATGCTCCAAAAGAAAAAGGCAGGGAGGAGCCCTTCTGAGTAGACACTGTGGAGCAATCCCGCCAGCCAAATTCCTGCATTGTGGCGTGGGGTGATTACCCGCCGTCAATGGCCTCTAATCCACTGCCATCGATTCCCACAGGAGCGCCCAGCTCTGCACTCCCCGCTGCATACAAATCCCGCCTGCAGAATAGGGACGGATTGTCAAGGCATCACCTCAATTATTCGACATGGCCCTGATAGCTCAGGGGACTTTGTGTCCGAGGCTCCCCGGGCCCCGGAGAGCACGGGGTGTGAGAACTGCGATGGGAAGCCGAGGGCACTGAAACAATCATTGCCATGAATTAATAATGTTCTGCATGTCTATGGGCTCTTCTAGCTGGATATTTCAAAGCACTTTGTGGGCACTAATGAGGAAGAGCTGGGTGGATGCAGCCGTGGAAGGAGGTGTCCAAGCTCAGAGTGCTGCGGGGCAGTGATGCTCTGGGATGCCGCAGTCCTGTCCCCAGTCCCTCACAGTTCTGGGACGCTCTGGAGGGACTGTGCATGACTTGGTGACGGCATCTGTAATTTGTGCCTGTGCTCCCCCTTTCAGCCCTGTCATGCTCCTCTGCAGGGGCTGTCAGGGCTCAGGGCCGATCCGCATCAGCGCTGCGGTTAATGGGCATGGCAGGGGCCCGGCTGTGCTGACTGATGCGTCAGACATCAGAGCTGTGTGAGACCTGGCAGCACCATCACTGAGCTGCATGCCAGCCTTCCCCACAGCCCCATCCTGGGCAGAAGTTGCCTCCTCCTCCTCCTGTAATTCCTGGGCATGCCAGAGCAGTATCAGGGATGGGAACTGGTCCAGGCTGACTGAACTCCGAGTGGTCCCTTGCCTCCCCCTGTGCAAGCTCCCGCCAGCTGCCTGCAGCACAGTGGCCTCCAGAGAGACCAAGGGGCATCTGGATCTACCTGAGACCAGGGACAAGACACTGGCCTCTCTGCATGTTGCTTTGGCTTCAGCCTTGCCTGGCTTTCAACCACCCAGGTCATGCAAACAGGGCTCCAGGGCGGCCTGCCTTAAACCCAGAGCCACAGCTGCAGTCTGGGGACTCACCGTCCTCTCCCAGTGAGCCTAGAATATGTCCAGGGATGTCCACAATCCTCTGACACCGTTGGACAAGGAGAAAATACACCCCAGCCCCTGCAGAGGAGCATGCCTTCCCTCCCTGCCTCCACCATGCACCTTCTACCTTGCATCCCTTGTGGCAGAAAACATGCAGACAGAGGAAGAGGGTGTCAAATAAAGGCAGGAGAGGAGATGGAGCTATGAATATCAGTCTCCTGGGTAGCCATGATGGACTGGCTGGTGGTTCCAGCTTGTTGATATGGGACAGCTGACCCATAGCTGTGCGAAAAAACAGGGCTGCTCGGTAAATTAACTCCTTGGCCAAGGGAGACAACACTGCCTTCTTGATCCAGTGTCACCTGTCCACATGGTGTCCCAGCCCCAGCTCACCAGGAGATGTTGGCAGATGTTGTTATCTCCCTCCACACTCAGCTCCCCCCTCTGCTCTCCCAGTTTGGCAGTGGTGTTGGTGGCACTGATCCCCATGGAGGTGGAGGTGTGGGATGCAGGATGTCACAGCTAGGCCACCAAGGCTCAGAGTCTCATGGCTTTTCACCCTGGGTCCCTGGGCTGGGATTATCACAGTCTCCCAACCCTTCAGCAGGAGTATCTTCCAGGTTGCTGGAGCCCCTTTCCCCAGGAAGGACAAGGGCTTCCTCATTTACCACCTGCAACTGCTGACGGCTGACATGCGACGCCATTCACTCACACTAGAAATTTTTATATATAAATATATATATATATATATATGTGTCACAATCCTGTTTGCAACCTTTCTAGTCCTCCAAGGGAGGGTTAAGGAGAGTGGTGTCTGGGTAGTTCTTGCACCCTGGGCAGTGCCCTTCCAAAGTCAGGGCTGGGCAATTGCCTACTGTGCAGCCAGACCCCCCGTACGTCTGTCCGCCCGCCATGCCCTGTCTGCCTGCGTGGCCAGCCTCTGCAGCACCACAAGGCAGCATCACCCCGTGTAGAGATGTAAATACAACCCCACTGGGATCTGTGCTCTGCAAGTGATTATGCTCAAACTTCTTTTTCTTTAAAAAAAAAAAAACAACATGGTAAGATTCTTATTTCCAAGCATGTTCACAGTCCTTGACTAATCTGTTTCTCTACTCATATTTTTTATCTATCCATCTATCCATCTTTTTATCCTTCCCCCCTCTCTCCAGTGTTTCACTCTACCTCTTGCCACAAAGATTTTTCCCCATATTCAGTATGTCTGTATGTAGCCATCTGTTTGTCTGTCTCTCTAGCCATCTGGGTGTCTGCCTACAGTGTTTGCTGTGTCTCTAAAGCATATACAGGCTGCATGTATAGATCTATCAATTGGAGGTCTACTTGCCAGTCTCTCTAAGCTGTGTTCTGTGGGCTTCATTAACATGCAAATTAGCAAGATCTGACTGGCTCACTTAGCTGCTACTTCTCTTAGACAGCCATGCAACAATGCAAATACTAATGAGGCTATGGAAATGGCACTTGCTCTATTGCTAAGCAAGCATGCACACAGAGCAGGCTTTGGCAATTTCAGGCATGCCATCCATCCTCACACCTGCTGGAGGACTCAGGACAGAAGGGATGGGTGATGGATGGATGATTAGGGGCACTGATGCGGAAAAAGAGGAGAGAATTCCTGTTCTGATGGGGATGCCAGTGCTCCCAGCCCCAGGATCCTTGGCTCCAAGATCCCTTTGTCCTCATTGCTACATGCCACTGCTCTGGACCCCAGCCACTGATGGGATCCCCCGGCTCAGGAGCACATTGGGCCCGCCATCCCATCCGATCCAGATCATGCTATACTGGCTTTGCACTCGATTGTACTTTCAGCCTCTCTTGGGTTTGAAGGCTCTGGTGTACCTGGATTATGTGTCTCTTCTACACACTGTGCCCTTTCCCCAGACAGGAGAGAGGGAGCTGGAAAGCTGTGGCATGTCTGCCCTTGCAAACTCCCAGCCCTGTCTCCTGGCACGAAGAGTACAGAAAAGCTCTCGGCCAGCTGGGTGCAGCCAGACTCTGCCACAGGGCTCAGGAGCTGCTCCTGCCTCTTGGTCCCCCCACCGAGAGCCGTGCCGGCTCCTGTGCTCTTCTGCTCTTCTCCCTTCAAGCACGTAATGTGAGTCCGGGTCGCCATGGGGGAAGTTTTCTGTTACTCTTCAGCTCCATCGCCTCCTCTAATGATAATTCAACCATACACCTCCTTGTAAAACATCTAAAATGATCAAACGCTGTGCAGCAAGATGAAGGCACCTCATCTTAGGAACCTGGTTTCCATATTCCTTTTTATCCTGGAGATAAAATAAAGAACCATTTGCTGTGGCTGCTACTGCAGTCTCTTGCCTCTCCTCACCCACAGCGCTACCCACCCCCTTGGGAAGTAACACCGCAACAAACCCAGGCTGCTTTACCCCCCAGTCCTTTTCATCTCCACCCTGACTGCTGTCACAGGAGCAGCACAGACCAGCTCTTACAAGCGCTCACCAGGGCCCGGAGGGATGTTCCTGTCTCTCCTCTGACAAGATGATGTTATTGTGTAGGTTCCTATGGCTGTTTCCTGGTGGCAAAGCCAGAGCAGCCACCACGCACATCTTACCCCTCCTAAGGACAGTACTCCCCTCCCACGCCAAAAGATGTTCACAATTGCACTGGGTACTGGGGTGAGGGAGGAAAAGAAGCCTGGGATGAGAGAGGTGGGGAATTTTAGGGAGATGGAGCTGAGGCCAGGAGAGATACTCTGGCGCTTGGAGATGAAGCACATGTGGTAAGCAAGTGGCTAAATGGGGAAAATGACAAACCATAGGCAGGAAGGGTGGCTTGCACTGTCCAGAGAGGACCATGGTCCATGGGAAGAGCCACCTTTTCGTTAGGAAGGGGGAGGCTGACTGGGGCTGGAGCTGGCCCAGCTCATCACAGACTCAAAAGCAGCCCGTGGCACTTTGGTAACTCCATGCTGTGGTTTCTTTGCCTCTTTCTCCCTCCAGAAATGGTCTCATAAGAATCTTCTCTGTGGAGGTCATCTCTGACTAGGAGATAGGTCTTGTAAGATGATGAAACTTTAAATACAGCCCAGGAGGCAGAATTTCCTGGGAAATTGCCTGAATTCCTGAGAAATGCCTGAGTTTAGGCAGTGCATTTGTGGTGGAAGAAGGAGGTCGGGAAGTGTTGCCACCTTTGTGGGAATTGCACTGGACAGAGATCGGCTTTCTGTGCTGAGCCAGCCCTGCAAATATCGCTGCCTCCACTTTTGCAGTTGGGCACAGCTGGGGCACTAAAGGCATTCAGGTAAAGGGCTGGTTTCTGCTGGATGTCAACTAGATCGTGCCAATGTAAAAGCTCCATGGGCTCCTGGCAATTCTGACTCTTCTGCGACTTGGCATGCCCATCCCACTGCAAATAAAAGTTTTCGGACTAGAGTCCACATTCTTTGCTCAGGAAGACTGGCCCCACACGCAATGCGTGTTTGCAAAGCAGACTGCCTTGCCTGGCTGTGTGGGGAGCCCCGGGGATCCAGTATAGGCAGTTTCAGAATCACCTCTGAGGAATTGTCTGGGATCACTTCTTCTGGCAGGAGAGTCCCACTGCAGCGCCGTGTGGATGAGGAGCTGTTCCCTTCCCATCGCTTATCTCTGCCACATCCTCAGCCTGGCAGTGCCCAGGGGCTCCACCAATGCATCCATGGAAGGCAGGGCTCCATTTTCCAGTCCTGGACTCTGTAAACTCACTATTTCTACCCTGAGAAATGGCATTACTCTACTGGGAAGATGTGGAGACCTGCTGCGGGGGCAATCTGTAGCAGGATAAATCTATCTGATGAAATTGCTGTGCTCTGGGGGTACTGGCATAATAGCACCCTGTGCTTGACGGCACTCTGTGTTTGCACATCACTAGCCTCAGCAGCTCTCCAGATCTCTCCGCACTCATGTGTGGCCTCCAGCACTGGGATGGTCTCCTCATCCTGATGCGCTGATGCTCATGGAAGGAGCCTTCAGTGAAATATGCCCCATTGCAGAATGTGTAACGAATAAGTGAGGTATTTCCTCGCTGCTCTAAGCTTCATGCTCCCACCCCAGCTCCGGGATGCTCGGCTGTCCCTTGGCTTGGTTCTGGTGCCACAGCCATGTCTGTGGTTTGGCCTGAGGCTGCCTGGCTGCAGAGATGTGTCCTGAGGCTTTGGGGACTTTCATGAAGGGACAGAAATAGCTTCTACATTTTGTGACTCCAGAGTAGCTTGTTACCAGTTTTTAAGCCTGCACAAGGCCTAAATAGCCCCCTGTTGCCACTGCCATCTGGCTTTCAATCACCCCCTGGCTGGAGATGCAGAGCTCCCCGACTCCCCTGCCAAAGACAAGCTCAGACCAGACTCCTCTCCAGTCAGACCTGCATTAAGCCCAAGAGAGGTCCTTGCTCACTGTAAGGGCAGGAACCCATCCTAGAAACTTCCTTTAGTGTGGCCAGAAACTAGCCTTGATGTTCACGCAGGGCCACAGAGATGCTGGGAGGGCTGGAGCCCCTCTGCTGTGGGGACAGGCTGAGAGAGCTGGGGGGGTTCAGCCTGGAGAAGAGAAGGCTCCGGGGAGACCTTCCAGCCCCTTCCAGTCCCTAAAGGGGGCCTACAGGAAGGATGGGGAGGGACTCTGGATCAGGGAGTGTAATGATAGGATACGGTGTAATGGTTTTAAACTGAAAGAGGGGAGATTTAGATGAGATCTGGGGAAGAAATTGTTTGCTGTGAGGGGCATGAGCCCCTGGCCCAGGTTGCCCAGAGAAGCTGTGGCTGCCCCATCCCTGGAGGGGTTCAAGGCCAGGTTGGACAGGGCTTGGAGCAACCTGATCTGGTGGGAGGTGTCCCTGCCCAGGGCAGGGGGATGGCACTGGATGATCTTTAAGGTCCCTTCCAACCCAAACCATTCTGTGATTCTAGGATTCTTGCCTTGCTTTTAGCTTTCATTATCCACACTTTGCCTTAGAGTGGTGTCTAGGATCTGGCCAGGACACGTTCCCAATGCACCCAGCTGGCTCCTCACTGTGTCCTGTGAACTTTCCTTTATCACTGCTCAGCATGATTGCCATCTCTTCCTTTCCTTGGGACTGCAAACACCCCATTTCCTGGCAGAGTGAACATCTTCTAAAGCGCCATAGCATTTGGTGAAGTTGACAAAGTCAACAGAGGCCCTGTTGAGTGAAGAATGGTCAGTGAAGCCCTGTTGGGTTGGGAAGAGCCAACTCATAGCATTTGGGTTGGGGAAGAGCCCTGTTGGGTCAGGCGGGCAGGAGCCACGTAGCCTGTTTCAGATAGCTGCTATCCCCAGGCATCTCGCCAGAGGATGAGACTGAGATGAGCTACCCCAGCGCTGAAGGCAGAGCAATGTCAGGGGGCAGTTGTGCAGCCTGGTGCCAGGAGGGTCTGCTCTTGGCTTGAATGGGTTTAGGAGTGCACCTGGCATGGGGCGGCAAAGTCTTCCCCAGCAGCAATTAGGAGATCAACACCTGCCCTGGCCCTGGGAGCCTGGAGAAGCGGTGGGGAGCACTGGTATCCCCCTTCGTACAGCTCTTCCTAACTGCAGCTCACACACACGCACACTGCACACCATGGGCTGGAGCTGAGTGGATTCTGCTTTGAGATGAAACATCCGAGAAGCTTGCCAGTCATTTACGTGTTGTAAAATAATAACGGAGGAAGGACAGCAAGCGACACCTTCATTTCAGCTTCTGTCTGTCTTGCACTCCGATCTCCGACAGTCGGAGACAGGGCCGAATAAAACATCTGCTTAATTTGACCTGTCGACTCTTCAGGGAGAATTGCTCGCATCCGCCGATGCGAAGGTCACCTCATTAAGAGGAGCAAGAGCCAAGTCCCTCACCTGGGGGAGGCGGGGTGACTCCAGCCTGCTGAAGGGTGACCTTTTCTCCAGGCGCGAGCTGTGCGGGAGGAGACGGGTCCTGGCACGCGTGCTCTGACCCAAATGGCAGTTAGTTTCACAGACACTTACACGTCCCGAGCAGTGGTTTTGAACTTTTCATTCTCACAAGCTTGTCAGATCTTGAAAGCTGTAAGTGCCTGCGGTGTCTCCTGCTCGCTGCTGGGGCGAGCACGACGCTGGTGCGAAAACACTCCCTCCCTCACCGGCAGGGCTCAGGGAGAGCAGGATCAGGCCTAAGATTCCTATTCACAGGAAGGTCTAGGCACATCTTGGGCCCACCACAGGCAGACCTTTCCTTCTGCAGCATGTCTGAGCGCAGCTGTATCTCAGCTCCCCAGAGAAAGGGCTGGGTGTGACCCAGACACACCAGTCAATGCATAGCCCATGGGGACATAGAGTGCGTGCACGGCTCCCCAGAGTGGCCCAGCTTGTGATGCAGAGCAAAGAAGGGAGCGTAAGCCCCATGGTATGCCTGCTGGGACACTGGATGCAAGCCTTCCTCCCACCTCCAGCACTCTTCATCGCCCCAGCTGGGTCATAGAATCATAGAATCATAGACTGTGTTGGGTTGGAAGGGACCTCTAAAGGCCATCTAGTCCCACCCCCTGCAGTCAGCAGGGACATCTGTAACTAGATCAGGTTGCTCAGAGCCTCATCCAGCCTGGCCTTGGATGTCTCCAGGGATGGGGCCTCCACCCCCTCTCTGGGCAACCTGGGCCAGTGTCTCACCACCCTCAGTGGAAAGAACTTCTCCCTAATGGCTGATCTAAACCCGCCCTGCTCTAGTTTAAACCATTGCCCCTCGTCCTGTCGCTCCGTGCCCTTGCAAACAGCCCCTCCCCAGCTTTCCTGGAGCCCCTTTAGAGACTGGAAGGGCGCTATAAGGTCCCCAGAGTGTGCAAAGCCCCAGCGGCTCCAAGTCCCCATGGGCAGCAGGACACAGTGAGGCCAGCAGCAGCCTCAGCGCTGCGGGAAAGCAAATGATCCCGGTCTCCCCTGCTGCCTCAAAGGAGATTTTTTTTTTTTTTTTTTTTTTTTTAATTTCGCCTTTTACGTTATCACCAGGCTGGGGAAGGAGAACATCAACTGTCCTTGCCAGCGAGCGCAGCGTTCGGACTGCCGCCCTCCTCCATCAGCTGGGCAGAGCGCACAGGCTGCAGGCTCCCCGGAGAGCTGCCCTTCCACCCCTTCCCGGAGCAGGAGGGGAGGGACGTGCCCACCTCCTCCCGCGCGCTGCCCTCCACAGACCTTTAATTCTTTCTCCTCTGATGTTAATCTTGGAGGTGGTGCACAGGTCAAGTTTAATATGCTATCCTGGGGGAGTTTCATTTAGAGCCAGTGAGAGGGAGACTGGGGATTCAATTAGGGTTTCCCGTGTAGTCCGAGAGCATCACCAGCTTCAAAAGGCAGCAGGCTGTGCTCAGCAAATGCCAGTGGAGGCAGTTTCCCGCAGACCTGGCTTTTATCCACAGCTCAGCCATTACCTGCTGCTTCTCTGCCCCTCACCCCTGCCCCCCAGCATGCCCCACACACCCCCCACCAGCCACTGTGCTATTGCCCAGGGCCCCTGTCAGACGCCAGCCCCTACTCGCACACCCACCCATGCAGCCTCCTGGCCCACATGCATGCATGAGCGCCAGCGCCCAACCCTGCACCCATGTCTGCCCGTTCCTCCCTCTGCCTCAGTTTCCCCAGCTGGTGCAGGGGAATCAAAAGGCATAGGTGGGTACTTATGGTCGGCTCTTCTATGAGATCTATGGACAGGGGTAGGCGGGGGATGCACGGAGACCCCATTGTCACAGAAGCCTTTGTTGGGAGTGTCAGGGGATGCTGCTGGCTCCAGGCAGCCATGTCCCCCCACGCAGACTGCAAGACCTCACCCCATCCACTGCTTGGGCACGTGGCGGCAGCACCGCCCGTAATGCAAAAGGACAGGCAACAAAAGACTGTGATGGGAATCATAAATATCCATTAAATCAGCTTTTAATCTATCCTGCTAACAACAGGGATGCCGGTGAGTGAGAGACAGGAGCCTGGCAGGCTGCATGCAGGGAGCAGGTGGCACGCGGACAGCGGAGCACCCCGACATTCCACCACAGGCTCTTGCTTCCCGGGGAGGGGATGAGCCATTGCTGCAGAGCAGGGAGCCAGGGGCAGTGCCCAGGGGAGGGAGGGCATGCTGCCACGCTGCCTCCTCCGGGGAAAGAGCTCCGGCCCGGCACACAGCCCTGGGCACTGGCTACACAAGACCTGACGTGACACTGATTCGTCAGAGGGAAATACAGTCTGTGCCCAGATGAGAAGCTGAAGCCACAGCCCCTCTTCTACCAGCGTTTCTCCAGCAAAGGAGAAAGTAGGTCGAGCCTCCCCTCAGTGCTGGGGAGCAGAGACACGTCTCAGCCCTTAGAGGCTGGTGGTTCATGGAGGGAAAAACCTGGCTTCTCTCTATCATCCCCAAACAATACCCTGTGGAAATCCCTGCACAGAATCACTCAGAATCCCAGACTGGCAGGAGTGGGAAGGGACCTCTGGAGATCACCCAGTCCAACCCCCTGCCAGAGCAGGGTCACCCAGAGCAGGTGGCACAGGAACGCGTCCAGGCGGGTTCCTGCCTGGGGAAACCCTTGTCCAGGGAAATACCTGTCAGTGTGCTGCTGCTCATCCCCCAGTACATGGACCTGGCTCTTGCATCCATCTTGTCCTGCTCTCCAGGGACAAAAGACTCTTCCTGGAGCTCCTCTGGGTAACAAGGGCATCCTCTTCCCTAACTCCTATTGATGAATTTCTCTCCACTTCGTGTACAATGTCTTCACTTTCCTCCCTGCCAGCGCTGCCATTCACTATTTATGGCTGTACACCATGGAGCAGGTCACATCTGGTGTCCTTCCTCTGGTTTCAGCATAGGACAAAGTGCCCCTAGATGGCTGCTGCCTCTGCCATGATGCTCTCTGTTGGAGCCAGAGCCAGCTGCAAGATGGCAGTTCCGTCCCCTGGGGACCTGGGGTCTTCCCAGTGCAGAATTTTCCACAACATACAAATTTGGAGGGGGGGGGGGAATTCTACTCAGAAATATCAAAATGTTTAGCTGGGTTTTGATGCTGCTGAATCATTAAACAGTAAAATGCTAGATAGAATAGAAATGTAGATTTGAAGTAATACGATAATATAAAAGCCCAAATGGAATGAAACCAAATGATAATGTCAAATTGAAATGTTCGTCTCTCATTGGAAAGAATCCTTTTGACGTTATTGAAATAAAATGTGAAAGTTGAAATCATTTGGTTTGACACTTCTCCATAGAAAAAAATTCATCAGGATCGACATGTTCCCAGGAGATGTTCAGATTTTAAAAGCTGCTCTGCTGGAAAAATGTTGCCAGACGGAAATAAGACAGAGCAAAGGAGCTGGTTTCTCCCTCTGCCCCCTCTCTGAGACAGGGGTTTGACACAGAGGGAAGGTTAACACAAGGGATGCTTGAAGGGATCATGTCCTGTCCTCGACTCCGCTCCTTTACCAGCCTGTGCCCCGGCTCCGTGCCCAGGGAGAGGGGCCGGCAGCATCACCCCGCACCATCCCTGCCCGCACCACGCCAGCCAGGGACTTGTATTTTACCCTGCTCCTCCTGCCCGTGTCTTTCACCCTTCCTTATCGCTGGCAGCAAGTGGTGGCGGCAGCAAGTGGTGGCCGCAGCAGCACAGCAGCTCACGCGGGAGGTTGTTCTGCAGCAGCAGAGCTGGTGCTCTGGGATTTCACAGCCCATCGACTTGCCCAGTTCTGTCTCTCAGCATTTTTCTATTTATTTTTTTTCCACGACCCCTCGAGAGTCTGCCACACCTGCCAGAGCGAGACTTGCTCTGAGACATTGACCTGGATGGTTTGCACCCCCCTGGCACTTTCTGGCTCGCCCGGTGTGGAGGGGAGCGGTGAGGGATGCCAGAAGGCAGCAATGGCCCAGCGATACGTGAGATCCACCCCTCTCTGCACAGGCTTTGGTAATCTGGTGTCTGCTGCCAGAAAATGCTGCCCTTGAGGTGCACAGAGCCAGGACCACTGCCCCAAACCCCCCTCCCTCGACATTACCTCTACCCTGGCCTGGAGGAGCGGGTACCACCATCCTCCCGAGCCAGTCTGAGCCCCCTGCTCCCCCCATCGCATTACCAGCCCTCCAGGGCTTTCCCAGGCTGGCAGGGGCAGGCAGGAGACGCGGCAGTGCCAGCATCGCTCGGGCAGCAAGTGCCAGCGGCAGAGCTCAGCTCCACAACAACAGCAAAGCCGTCCTCACGGGGGGGTGGATGCCTGGAAAACCCAGCACTGGCCAGGTTTTCTGCCTCTGATGGGTGAGAGCAGGATGCAGCTGGGGCCAAACCTCCCTCCTGGCTTCGTCCCTCCTCTCCAGGCTGCAGAGCTCGCCACGGCGGGGCTGGTGCTAATGAAGATTTCCTGGAGCGCTTGCTTAGCAGAAAATGATTGGTTACACCCGAGCTCGTAATTAAAAAAAAAGAGAGCGAGTGCACTAATGGGTATTTATTTGACTGTTACCTTGTCATGTATTTATCGATGCAGATAAATTCAAAATCATTAAATGCTTTACGGGGCCTGACAATTTACAGCCCCTGTCAGGGCTCCGCGCCCTGCCTCTGCGGCGGTGGAGCAGCACAGTGCGGCGGCACAGCCACGGGAGGGGACGGATCCCGGGCCCCCCCCACCTTGGCATGGGGTCAGGAGCCAGCCAGGGCATGCGGAGTCAGGGGGGGAAGCAGCCCAGGACTGACTGTGGGGTGTAAAAAAGCCGCTGAGGTGACGCCGCGTCGCACTCTCTGCTCTGCAGGGATGTGCAGCAACAGCCACAGGCCTCTGCTCAGGGCTGGAGGCACAGCCTGCGTGTGATGGGCACCGTCAGGGCTACGTGGTGTGTAGGTGGTGATTTGGGCTCCACGCATGATCCACTGTATCCCCCCATCCCTGTCTCGGACACCCCTGTGTGGATGACAGCCCTGTGCAGGCGGGGACAAGGTGGGGCTGAAATAATTTGTTATCTCTACGTGCAAGTAGAAACCTCCAGCCAAGCACGCAGGAGCTGCCTGGCATTGCTCAGAGGTCACATATGAGCCGCCATAACCACAGCACAGAGGAGCTCTTCCTCTGCCTTCTTCCATGGAGTGGAAACCCCTTTCAATGCCTCCCCAGCACAGAGCCGATGAAGACAGCGGTGGATGAAGGAAGGATGAACGGTTTTCGCAGCTCTGTACCAAGCAACAGGGGCAGCCCAGAGTAGCCACAAACCTCAGGAGAGCATCTCTCTAGAGATTTATCAGGTGTGCAGGGGGAGACAGGGGCATGTCTTGACTCAGTGTTTGCATAGCAACAAGGTCCTGCCTTCATGCTGATTATACAGCCCCTAATTACCTTATTATTCCCATTAGCCAAGGTGGGGAGCCCCCTCCTCTCGATGCACCCACCGGCAGCCCGGGTCCCAGCCTGAGTGTGGGCATCCCAGCGCTCCGATTGCCTGTCACCAGTGTTTTATAGACCCATACAGCAGCGCCCGTGTGTGGCAGCCCCTGAGCCAGCACAGCCTCCTGCCCCGTAACCCCAGCTCCACCCTTGGCACCCAGAGCGTGCACCCACGGGTGCAGAATCATCCGCCTGTGCGGAATCGGGTGCGTGTGCCGGGTGTGTGTGCATACCTGTGAACACATTCTCCGTGTGTGCCTGCGTGCACGGTGCAGCAGCTCTCCCTCTGTGTCCCTTGGGATTTTTCAGGGAGACAGTTTTCCCCAGAGAAGCGATGCTCACTCTGGGGAGTAGCTGTTCCCCCCAGGATACCGCAGCTCAGAGCACAGCAAGCAGCAGCAGCCCTGGTCCGGGGCAGGGATACGGGCACTGTGGCACCCATCCTGCCTGCTGCCAGGCCACCGTGTCCCCATGGCCCAAACTTGTTCCTGGAACCGGGTCAGACAGGCATCGCTTCCAATGCAGAGGGATTACCAGTCTCTCCCCAGCTCTGTCCTGGACCCAAATTTGGCATGGCAGGGAGGATCCCAGCTCCCTGCGCTCAGACCTGCTTCTCATTGCAGCAGGGCCCTCCAAGGGGAACGGGTCCAGCGGAGGTCACGAAGATGATCTGAGGCTGGAGCCCCTCTGCTGTGAGGACAGGCTGAGAGAGCTGGGGGGGTTCAGCCTGGAGAAGAGAAGGCTCCGGGGAGACCTTCCAGCCCCTTCCAGTCCCTAAAAGGGTCCTACAGGAAGGATGGGGAGGGACTCTTCATCAGGGAATGCAGTGATAGGACAAGGGGTGATGGTTTCAAATTGAAAGAGGGGAGATTTAGATTGGATATCAGGAAGAAATTCTTTGGTGTGAGGGGGGTGAGCCCCTGGCCCAGGTTGCCCAGAGAAGCTGTGGCTGCCCCATCCCTGGAGAGGTTCAAGGCCAGGCTGGATGAGGCTTTGAGCAACCTGGGCTGGTGGGAGGTGTCCCTGCCCAGGGCAGGGGGGTGGAACTAGATGATCTTTAAGGTCCCTTCCAACCTGAACCATTCTGTGATTCTGTGATTCCATGATCTTGCTCTCCGCCATCCTTCACCGTGGGGAACCATCAGGCTTGCATCGGCACGGGGGTGAGCACAGCTGGTGCTGCTGCAGGCTGGCCCCAGGCACCGCTGGGACAAACCTCTGCCTGAGCACCCTGCCATGAGCGCGCTGCGCAGGCTGCCAGCCTGGCAGGCACCAGCACAGCCTGTCCCCTGCCCACCAGCGCAGGGGAGGAGGCTCCATGCTTGGTGTTACCCACAGGACGAGAGCCCTGGGCAGCACCCAGACCTGCCGGGGGGGCTGAGCCTCCTCCCAGCACCCACAGGGGATGCTGCGCCGGTGGGTGCACTGTGGGCTTGGAGAAAGGCTCTGCCAGAGCCGTTCTCATTGTGCTCGGAGCAGGCAGCGCGGCAGCTCGGACGGCAGCATTGTTCGGGAAAGAAAAGGCAAGAACTGGGGCTGAGCGTGTAAGTAAGTAGGTCACACGCGAGGCTGGAGACGAGGCCACAGACACAGACTATAAACGCAAAAGGGAGAAGAGAGGGGATGAGGGGGTGGGGGGGTCTGGAGGTGGACAGTGAGAGAGCAGGGGGGTCCTCACAGACAGGCGTGCAGGACCATGTCCCTACGCGCTGTGTGAAGGCACAGAGGTGTCTCTGCTGTATTTCTTGCATCTTAACTTTTCTCTCTATCGCTACCCTTGCAGCGTGGGAGACAAAGTCCTGTCCTGACCTCCTTGCCCATCACATCCCACTATCAGAGCTCTTGCCTGCTGGGATCGATGTGTGGAGGATGCTCACAGCTATGCAGCCTCTAGCTGTTCTCACTGCTGGGTGCGTAACAGTCTTTATCCTCATGACAGCCACAAGTCATACAATTTTACTGCGACGTGGAGTTGCACCAGGGCTGGGGGCAGAGAAGCAGCTCAGCCACCACGATTATGGGGAAACACGTCCTTCCCTCGCTGGGCAGGCCTTGTGCCCCCGTGTCAGGCTGGAGAAGCCAAGGTGACCCCCAGGACAGCCCATCGCGGTGGGAGTGCACGCAGGGGCTTCCTTCCCGCCGCATCCCAGGCCGGTCCCGTAGCCACGAGCGGGTGACGGGCAATGAGCACAGCATCGCGGCGTGGGACCCGCACCACAAACACCCCATCCGACAGGAGGGTTGGAGAACCGCTCCCCTGCTGCCTCCCATGGCAGCACCTGATGCTTCAGCACATGGTTAAACCCTGCATCCCGCAGCCTAGTGGGTTGTGAAATGCTGAACACAGGCGGAAAATGTCTTCCTGGCCCCTGCGGTGATCAGCTGGTGCCCCTAGGCAGGAGGCGCAATTAACCTTCTCTTGACAAGAATAACTACCAATGTTATTATTGATCATAAAATTATCCAGCCCTTTTCAAGCCCCAGCCACAGGGTTGGAGTGGAGGTGGCACGGCGCGGGAACAGAGCATGCAGAAAGGAAGACGCAGCATTTGCAGCATCCCAGCAGGCTCTGGGGCACGTGGAGGAGTGCTAGGAGATGTCTCCACAACCTCCCACCCTCACACCCTCCGGTGCTGCGACTCCCCACACCTTGCAATGGTCTGGCCCAGGGTGATGCGTGAGCTGAGACACATTAAAAGACAGCAGGAATTAGGAAATGGCCAAAAGGAGCCTTGAAAAGGATTAAAATTGAATATGAAATGAGGTAAAGCCACAAAGTCAAGAAAAAAAATCCCTGATTTAATCCCCTGCTCTCCCTACTGGGCAATACAGCACAAAGGAAAGGTGAGGCTTGGTGTTTCAGACGCTGTGCTTGATTCCAGGTCATGCGCCAGGCATGGCAGTGAATAATAGATAAACAGGAAGCTTCCTAATTCCAAACCTGTCACCTCATACACATCCAATCCCATACGTGGATGTGAACCCAGCACAGGTCACTCCAGGGTGAATCGGGGTGAATCACATTGGCCCGTCCTCGCCATAGCCAGCCCCACGCAAGCCACGGTGCACCCGCAGCCTGAGGGGGTCTGGCTGCGAGCGGGGTCACCCCAAACGTCCCAGGGGTGTGTAACAAGGACAGGGTGTTGTCCCTTGGCATCTGGAGTGAAACCGCTGCAAACAGTTTAATCGCTGTGTAATTATGTCAAAACATCGGTTGCTCACTGAGCGACTTCTGCAGAAAGCCAGTCTGGGGAAAGTCTTTCCCTTTTTCGTAGCGGAAACCAAGAAACTGGAAATTCTCAGGGTAAAAAAAATGTTTATGGTCATGGTTGGGAAAATCAGGCTTTGGCTGTTGGAAAGCCAGGAATTTTCACCATCCTCTGTCCTGACAGCTTTTGTTGGGGGTTTTTCATTTATGAAAGGGTTTGGCAGGGAGGGGGGAATCTGATGGCAATGCAGGGAAAGGGGAGAAAAAGAAGATTTCTTCACAAAATTTGCAATGGAAAATAACCAGAGATTTTTTTTTCTTTTAATTTTTTTATCTGCCTCCTTTGAACCTCCCTGCTGGAGGGGGCTACTGTGGCCTCACACTTTGCACCCGGCGTGCGGGGCCTTGTCCATGGGACAGAGCATGGGCGGGGATGCCCTGGACCCCCACCCCTTTGTCCCCGCGGAGCTGGGGCTGTCGGCAGCGGCGGCTGCCAGCGCTAACCCAGATTCCAGGGGCGTCACGCTGCCACGGCTGCTAAATTGGCAGCATGTAAGAGGCATGTCACCTGGGTGACAGGGTGTCTCTGACTGCGCGAGTGTTTGAATACACTGTGCCGTGTGCTAAATACTCCCATCATTACGACTGAGCTGGAGAGACAGAGCGGGGAAGTTCCCTGCGGTATTTGGAGCAAGGATGGAGGATGGATTTGCACAGTGCAGGGGACAGTGAGCATCCCCCTTGTGCCAGCGCCTGGTGATGGTGGCCAGTGCCCTGCTGTCCCCATCCCCAAACCCTCCTGGCCTTTGGAAGCAGAGAGCTGGCAGCATCGCTTGCTGGATGGAGGTTGGGCATCTCTCCAGGAGCATGCCCTTGCTCTCTCGACCATCGCCAAACTCTGAGAGGCTGGTGGAAGAGAGAGTTATCTTCTGCTGAGGGCAGATGAGGGAGCAATTAATCGCCCCTTTCTCTTTAGAAATAACTGAGAAACCACAGACCAAGGCTGGAGTCAGAGCCGGGCCGTGCGGTCAGAGGGGTTTCACCGGGGGAACGCAGATGGGAGGCAGTAGGAGCCATGTGTCTCTACGAGTCTGACGCAGCTGGAGAAGGTAATGGGGAAGCCAAGGAGACAGTCACAAGTGCGCTGGAACCTGCCCCTGGGGATGGTGCTTTGGGCAGCACAGTGGAGGCTGGGGCTCATTATGGAGAAGCTTCTTCCCACCACCTCAGCCAAACATGTAACAAAAAAACCCCATCTTTTGCATGGGGTCCTTTGCCCTCCATGGGGCAAGAAGCTGGTGAAGGTCCACATCAGCTGGGAAGGTCGGTGCTGGGTGGGATTTACAGTCAGTGGCTGCTCGTGGGCATCATGCACACACAACTCCGTGTGGGGTCCCCCATGCACACCTTCACCAGAGACATGGAGACTTCATGGCGGGTGTGCAAGCGCCAATGTTGGTTGCACCAGCCCTGTCCTGCCGCTTCGTGAGGGAAACAGTGCCCACCACTCCCCTTCTCCTCTCTCACACTGAAACTTTCAAGCCGCTTGCAGGGGCCCTTCCCCACCCTCCCTGCCAAAGGGTGACCATTCATCCTGCTGGTGAAGATCTCCCTGCAGTGGATCCATCACAGAATCACAGAATCACAGACTGGCAGGGTTGGAAGGGACCTCTGGAGATCACCCCATCCAACCCCCTGCCAGAGCAGGGTCACCCAGAGCAGGTGGCACAGGAACGCGTCCAGGCGGGGTTGGAATGTCTCCAGAGACGGAGACTCCACCACCTCTCTGGGCAGCCTGTGCCAGGGCTCTGCCACCCTCACAGCAAAGAAGTTCCTCCTCATGTTTAGGTAGAACTTCCCATGGTCAAGTTTGTGCCCGTTACCCCTTGTCCTGTCCCTGGGCACCACTGAGAAGAGCCTGGACCCATCCTCCTGACACCCACCCTTTCAGTATTTATAAGCATTGATAAGATCCCCCCTCAGTTGTCTTTTTTCCAGACTAAAAAGACCCAAATCCCTCAGCCTTTCTTCCATAAGAGAGATGTTCTAGTTCTCTGGTCATCTTGGTAGCCCTTTGCTGTCCCCTCTCCAGCAGTTCCCTGTCGTTCTTGAACTGGCTGCCTCCTCTCTGCCAGGCAGATGTGGGCTCACACCAGCACAAGACCCCAGCCCTCAGCCCCTCACCTGTGTTCCCAGTCCCATTGCACACAGGTCAGGCAGATGGGTTGTCTGGGTCAAGTAAGTGACCCATGATGCAGGACAGCTGATCTGCAGGTCTGCAGGGGGACAGGCTGGGACATCCCAGCTGGCCCAAAGCCCTGTGCTGCAGCAGCACTATCGAAGCAGGTAATTTGTGCTCTGCGCAGTCAGGTTTCCAACCTCGATACAGACGCTGCTGCTGGACAACTGGCCATTTCCAGGTGTGAGGAGGTGACTTCAACCACGCTCTTCTGGATCTGAAAAGCACGGGCCAGGTCCTGCGTGTGTTTCTCCTGCAGCTGAGCTCCAGCCCCTCTCCCAGCCCAGCTAAAGGCTGTAGGAGAGAGAGAGACCGAGCAAGAGGCTCACAGATGTGTATTCTGTTCATTGCTCACAAATACTAATGGCCCAGAGTTATTAATATTGCCACTGTAGTCATATCTGGGTAATTACTGCCATTAACCACCAGCAGAACTATTGAGTTCCCCTAATCAGTGCATTATAATAATTGGGACCAAGTGTTTTATAGATCTGGACACTAATTCCTTCCCCACACCTCTCCCTCCCTGGGAGCTGCTCCTCCCTGCTTGGCTGTGAGCCATCTCTGGGCCCGGGGGGCTTCTCCCTGCCACCGGCTGCTGGGGACCTCCTGCGACCCATGTGCCGTGGGGTGGATGACAGCTTGTGCAGGGATGTCCCATGTCTGTCTCTGATGGGAAATCATGGCTGTAGGCAATTTGGGTGCCTAGGTGCTCCCTGCTCTGTGCTTGGGCTGTCGCTAACAGACCCATGGGGCTGTGAAGGCGGAGGTGGGTCTACAAGCAGGGCTTGCAGGAGGGGAGATGGGCCCAGGACCTGCACGTGCGGTGCAGCGATACCGCAGCTCCCTGGTACCAGGAGACAGCAGGGCTGGAGGGAGCGCTTTGGCTGTTCCTGTTCTGCGGGGACAGAAATCTGGTGTGGGTGAAATTAATTGCACAGTCTGCTATTTACACCGATTTCCTCTTGCTCTGGAAAGCTCTTTGCTACTGCAGCCATCTGGACTTTGGAGCCCAAACCCGCCTTGGCCCAGAGCTGTTCAGGTAGTGATTCAACGGGTTGCATCAGGCGAGCATCTTCTCTGCCGCACCCCGGGATGCACTGAGCCGAGCAGACAACTGCCTCCGCATGGCTGCTGCCCATCTCCAGCATGGGTGGGAGGGCTCCTGCCTTGCCCAGCGTTTCGGGAGGGAGGTCAGATGGGGCCACCTCCTCTCCCAGCTCCGCTTTCTCCAAGCACCGGCAAGCCCTCATCCTCCCCCAGTGGTGCCCGGGGCAGGCAGAGCCAGGCTGGCTCCGAAATCAGCAGACAGGCATCTGTCCTTTGGGCCAGATCGGGGAGACAAAGTCGGTCCCCAACTGACCCCTGGCAGGGAGGGCTGGAGTCTGTGGGCAGAGAGGGTCTGCAGCCCCCCGAGACACCTTTGTCCCTGGCTAGGGCAAAGCAACAGATCTGTAACTCGTTTGTGACTGGTAAAGCACAACCATATGTAATTTAGAGCCGGCCTGTGAATGAAAATCCCTGGAAATGCTAATAAATCACAAAAACAGGGGGAGGAATTCTTGGGGGGTGGCGTGGGGGTTAAACAAAAGGTTTTGTTGTGACCAACCCAATGCATTTTCTTCCAACCACAGCCATTTCACAGAATTTTTTTGATGTTTAGAAAAATAAAATTAAGGGAAACTTTGAAACAAAGTCATTTGGAAGAGGAAAAAAATCAAAACATTTCACTCTGAAAATGCTGAAATGAAATGTTTTGATCTTTTGTTTTTTTTTTTTTTTTTCTCCAAACAAACCATTCAGCAGAATTGACGTACTCTTCCAGAACCTTTTTGTGTTGTCAAATCTGAAATTTTTTATTTTTATTTTTTTTTACAAAAAAAAAAAAAAAAAAAAAAAGCCCTCTCAGCTCTAGCCAGCCAGAGAGGTGAGTTCCCAGCAGGCGAAGAGATGTGCTGTATCCTCCGTGGGAGCTCTCTGGTGTTTTTGGGGGGACCCATACATGGCTGTGAGTCCTGGGGAGAGCAGTTCCCCCCTGGGGAGCAGAGGGCAGTGCCGGAGCTGTGCTGGAGCAGAGCTCACCCTCCGGCACTCTCCCCTCCAAGGGGACATGAGGGAACGAGGGATGGTGCTGCGAAGGGGAATGCGTGGCCTCATCACCCTGGGAGGGGGGAGCCAGGTGAGAGCCGCTCCCCTGGTCCCCCGGGATCCGGCAGGTGAAAGAACGGAGAGATGCAATCAATAGTGCTAATTGCAAAGGCAATGTCTAGCAGAAATAAGATGGTTATTCTGCATCACTGGACACTCTTACAATCAAATTGTCCACAGACAATTAGCTGAGCAGGAGAAATAGGAATTAGATTTCTAATTATTCTGCTAGTGAAAGGCATTTCGGAGCACTCGGAGGACTGGAGGAGGGAGAGGTGTGTGTCTTTGCTGGGCTGCAGGAGCTGCAGTCCCTGCTGCCGTTCCCAGAGGGTTAGCCGAGCCGGGGAACAAGGACTGCAGCTGGGAAGTACAGACGGCTTCTTGGGAGGCTTTGGCCAGTGCTTATTTTTCACGGCTGAGTTATTTATTTCTTTTATTCAGCCGCCTGCATGACTGAGCAGGCAGCGCTCTGCGCTTCTCCCCAGGCTCTCGCACACTGGCAGCGCACTCCTGCAGATCCTTGGGCATCTCCCAGCCCCATCCTGGACCGAGGACATCTCCCACCCATCGCCCACCCTGCCGAGAGACCACCTGCATCCCCCAGTGTGCTCCCAACACCGTCCCCATGTAAAGAGGCAATGGGGCAGGCAAACAGGACCCAAGCCCCTGGCCCCAAAGCCCCATCCTGTGACTCCTCGGCAAGCCCACATCCTGCTAGGTGGCACGTTGAGAAAGACGGGGGAGGGAGCACTAGGATTTTTCTGTTTGTTATTAATGTTCATGTTGACTCACACTGGTGGGTGTCGTACGACTCGAGGGAGTCTCCTGATGCTGCAGCTCCTGGGACTGCATCGTGAGGACAACGGGAAGTCCTCCCGCCTCTGCTGCCTGAGCTGGCGAGGAGCAGTCATGGCATCCCTGGTGCCTACGGGGCCTGACTGGTTTGGAGGGTGGTCTTGGACCATAGAGGTCCTTACACCCACTCCAACGTGGTGGTTGCATTCTCATTCGACAAGTGGGTATGGTGTAGCTGCAGCGTCCCAGGTGGGCCATGACCCTCCCGTAGGTGTAACATCTGATGGCAACACACCGCCCTTGTGCAGCGAAAGCCAAGGGCAGGGAGAAAAGACCTGCTAGTTTTTGGTAGCCACCAGTGCAGAGGGCAAGGAGCTCTAAGAGCAGTTTCCCTTTCTTCCATCTCTCAGCATAAGTCCATCATCCAGCTGCTGATCACCGCAGAGCGGAGGGTCCGGAGTAGTGCTGGGGGGACTTTCTGAGGGGCTTTCCCCGTCTGCTTTTCCACATCCCCACAGCCTACTGGAGGGTGCTGGGCTCGAGCACTCCGGCCCTGCCAGGAGAGCAGGGCTGGCATGAGCACGGTGCAGCTTGGTGGGGCACCCCACAGGGACCCTTCTCTCCTGGCCCACTGTCACTTTTGGATCCAGCATCCTCACAGGTACAGAGATAATTCTAGCCACTCTCCCTTGGGATGCCGCAGACAGCAGAGCCACCAACATCCCTTCCCTTTCCAGCATCAGGAACAGTGAAGGGGGGTATGTTGCTGCCTTGGACCCACTGTCACTGGTGAAGCATCAATGATCTGCAGACAGAAGCCGTCTTGGCCTCTCCTGCCTTACCACTGGAGAGGTGTTGTCCCAGGGGGAAGACCTGGAGCAGCCTGCGGCAAAACGCTGGCAGCCTGATTTAGTGGTCAGGTCCCTGAGTGTGGAGCATGGCTGGTCCCTGCTGCACCCTGGAGCTGAACACTTCCATCTGAGCAGCCTAACTGTAAAAAAAAAAAGAATCAAAGTCACCTCAGAGAGCGTGTGGCTGCTGGTCAGCATGTTCTCACTATCCAGCGGTTTGGTCTCATCAGAGATCACCATGGTTTTTTCTCATGTTGAAGGCTGGATGTCACAGAACCATAGACTGTATTGGGTTGGAAGGGACCTCTAAAGGCCATCTAGTCCAACCCCCTGCAGTCAGCAGGGACATCTGTAACTAGATCAGGTTGCTCAGAGCCTCATCCAGCCTGGCCTTGAATGTCTCCAGGGATGGGGCCTCCACCCCCTCTCTGGGCAACCTGGGCCAGTGTCTCACCACCCTCAGTGGAAAGAACTTCTCCCTAATGGCTGATCTAAACCCACCCTGCTCTAGTTTAAACCATTGCCCCTCGTCCTGTCGCTACATGCCCTTGCAAACAGCCCCTCCCCAGCTTTCCTGGAGCCCCTTCAGGTACTGTAAGGGGCTGGAAGGTCTCCCCAGAGCCTTCTCTTCTCCAGGCTGAACCCCCCCAGCTCTCTCAGCCTGTCCTCACAGCAGAGGGGCTTCAGCCCTCGAATCATCTTCGTGGCCTCCTCTGGTCCCGCTCCAACAGCTCCATGTCCTTCTTGTGCTGAGGATGTCCTGCATCCTGACCAGGAACCACCCTGCATGGAAGCCCCCCAGCTCAGACCCACCGCCACACTGCCCACACCGCCCACACCGCCCACACTGCCCACGCTGCCCACGCTGCCCTCACCGGGGCTGGCTGGGCAGGGGCAGAAGGTCCGCGGCGTGGGCAGCACGACGACAGCTCCCTGCCTGCCATGGCGGAGACCAGTGCAGCTTCGTCTTGTGCTTTCAAAAGGATCAGCCCCAGGTGCCGAGGCTGCCATGGGAGTACAGGCAAATATAGCCACACGGATGTATATTCTCATGCGCACACACACACACATCTATGACTCCCCTTCGCCTCTGAGTCACCAGTGTTAGAAACCTGCTCTGCCAAGAGTCTTCTGAGAAATATTCCCCCCCTCTCTCTCTGTTTCTCCCTCTCTCTCTCTTGCATACGGGCTAATTTTATCTTGTGTCTTTCATCTACCACTCCTGACAAAAAAGAGATTTTCACAGATTTTGCTAGTGCTCACCAGCTCTAAAAGCTTTCATCTCCCTCCGACGATGACTGCATGTCATCTGCTCGCTCCAAATTACAGCGGAGGCCTTCACACTCAATCGGAGCATTTTCTGCCTAATTTCCCAGGCAGCAAGATTAAGTGTGGGCTCGAGGCTTGTCTGGCGCGATCTGCAGAGTAACCCGCCTCCCGACTCCCAGGGCTGGCCCCGGGGAAGCCAGGAGCACACTTCGCCCTGCCTTCTCCAATGTGCGGTCTTGAAAGGAGATGTGCAAAAGCGGTATCTCCAGAAGGCAATTCCTGACGCCCCACACCGGAGGGGGATGCCTGAGCAGGGGGTCTGACAGTGTGCGCAGAGCCCTAAGGTCTGCCTGTCCGAACGAGGTGTGAGAGCAGCTCTGAGCACTGCGGGTTCAGAAAGCCTCGCTGCACCAAACCCACCCTGGCAGAGGCTGCTGCAAGTCCCGGAGGCAACAGCAGCTTTTCTGTGCAATGCTCAGGCTGTCAGCAGCAGCGAGAACGGGGAGCAGCAGAGGAGGGGTTAGCTCCCCATTATCATCACTGGAGGGTTTTCACAGGGCACAGCCGGATCAGCAGGTCCCAGGTGGGAGTTAAATGCCACCCTGCCCTCACAGCCGAGTCCCCTCCCTGCGTCTCCTCTCTGCAAGGCTTTACCAGGAGGGACACGGTCTGGAGACAGGATGGGCTGGGCAAGCAGAGCCCTGAGCAGGGATCAGCCGGTACCTGGGGCATCGCTGTGGGTCTCCAAATCCTGCCGGCTCTTTCCCATTCCTGGTAGGTGTCCCACACTGCCAGGCCAGTCCCTGCCCTCTCTGCCTCCAGCGCTCGCTCCTGCACCACAGAGCATCTCCCCAGTGCGGGCACGCTGTTGGCCCAGGTCTGGCCTCCCCCAGGGAAGAGCACTGTCCCTGGGCACCAGAGACGGCAGTTCACTGGGTCCTGCCAAGTGGGAAGGATGTTGTGGTCAGCATGGCCAGGCTTTTTTTCTGGCAGAGAAGACTAGGTGGGTTTGGGGGCCAACACAAGAAGTTGTGTCAGGATCGTATCATAACAAAACTGCACTGAGGCACTGGCTGCAGGGGTGACTGAGGACCAGAAGGACTAAGAAGACCTGTCCCCCTCCCCATGCAGTGATCTGCACATGGCCAAGGTCTGACTTTTCTCCCCATGTCCCCATGGTCCAGTGGTTGAATTTGGGCATCCCATTGCAGTGCCAGGGCATTTCAGCTCACCCCCTCCCTGCCTCCCCCAGCGCTCCCTGCCCAGTCAGGTGAAACTAAGGTGAAACTATTCATTTATTTTTTGCAACCTCTCCCCCATTCAGCCGTGCCATTGGCAAAGAGACCTCTCTCAGGCAAGGAGTTTGCCCCAAATCCCCATTTTCTGACACAACAGTTTTGACAGCAGTTTCCAGGCCATTGACGTTGTCTCTGGGTGTTTCGCAGCCACACCTCGGCTCTGGTTACTGCCAGTGTGAGAGCTGTGGTGTCCACACCAGGACGTGCCAGCTCCTTCCCAACAGCCACCCCACTTCCCCCCCGGCAGGTTGTCCCTGGGGCACAACCCTGGGCTACCACCCGAGTGTGGTGGTGGAGGCACACTTTGTTCCTTAAAAGTGATCCAATTTTTGAGCAAGGCTGAAAAGGGATGTTGGGTAACATGGTCAGGCAGCTCCAGCCCAGGGACATCCCACCCTTCTGCCCATACTAACCACCCCTTGCAATTCCCCACCCAACACCCTTCATCCTGCCCCACAGCTGAGGTGGTCTGATCCCATCTCTTCAGACTTCAAATCGCATCTGCTCCCAGGGCACGTATTTGAGGCTGCAAGGCAAGCGGTGTGTGCTGGGGTGAGGGCACACACCCAGTGCAGACCCAGGACTGCCAGGCAAGGATCCCTCTCCCACCAGGATCGGGGTGGCGCGGGGAGCCAGCAGCTCCTCCCTCATCTCCTGGCAGGCAGAGCACGAGCTGAGATGGAGTGAGGAGCAGACGGCACGATTAGCTCTGCTCAAAAAGGTCAAAACACTTATCAGACACGAACGGCAAAGCTAAAAATACACTCGGCACCTCCCTGGCAATTCTCTCCCAGGGAAGTGACAGCCATGGCTGGTGGGGAAGGGGATGTGGGATGTTACTGCACTCCTGGATGGGTGCCTGGGTCAGCCAGGGGGGCCTTCCCCCTTCTCCCATCCCTCTGTGTGACTAGGGAAGGGCAGAGTGACATCGCCACCAGAGGTGTTAGAGATGCTCTGCTGGTGAATGGGATGGGTGGGATAAGGCAGGAGCAGGCTGATGCTGCAGCCTGGAAAGCCAGGCTGAAAGTCAGGCTCTAGAGGAGGTGGGGAAACTGCACCAGAGCTGAGACATCAGGGGCAAGCAGGACAGAGGGAAGAACAAGGAGGTAACAAGAGTCCATGGGTGTTAGAGGTGGGGAGCTGGAGACATGAGACATGCTCCCTTAGCAAAGAGCCAGTGCAACGACCCCACCGCAGCCTGCTGCTCTCGCTCTCAGGGACCCCTCACAGCCAGCCAGGCTGCAGATCGTTCAGACAGGGTGCATTTTCCCCTGGTGCTCCTGGTCACACTCAGCCAGGCAGGAGACATGCCCCATGGCCACGTGTCGGGGAGGACACACAGCACACACTCCCCAGGCACTACAGTCCCGCTGGGGCACAAGCACTTGTGCAACCAACAGAACTGCAGAGGGTCCCACCACCTCCTGGGGACAAAGCTCCTGGAGAAGAAGAGGTGACATTCACCACTAGGACCTCCTGCCTTGATACAGGCACCATCTGCCCCAAGCCCCTCAGAGATGTGTTTGAAGCTTTCCACCATGGTGCAGCAAATACATCTACTAACACCCCTGCAGCTGCCCTACCTGGGCCGTTCTCAAAGCTGCGATGGGAAATTCTCCCTGTTACAACGCTTGGTCCTATTTTTCGCTTGAGGTAGGAGCATGCTTGTTCACATCTCTCTGTGCCCCTTTTGTGCCTCTTTGAGCACAGCTCTTTCCACCTCGGCTCCTCCCTCAGCCCAGCACTACAGCCTGGGAAGAGCCCCAGAAATGAACGGCTCCTCCGAGCACCTTGAGCAACTTGGCCTCCCAGTCCTAGCAAAGAGGGTGCGAAACCTGCCGACCTCACGGGCAAAACTCAGTTCTGCCTCTTGGATTTCATATTTAAAGCTTTATTGCTGGCAGAGGCTGAGAAGAGGCAGCGGCAGCGTAGGCTGTGGTCAGAGGGCTCTGGGGTTGCTCTGGGCTAGCACGCTACTCCCTGGCTCCTGTGGTCACAGGGAGCCCAGCCCAAGACCCGAGGCCATGCCTCCACCATCGATTCCCATGGTGGAGATGGCCTGGGTGGGACTGAGGGATGAGAAAGTGGTAATTTTCAACCAAAATTGGTCCAGCCCAGCCTGTGGGAATGCACAGCATGGGAAAGCCAAGGGACACCGGTGTGACAGTAGGGATGGGGACCCAGCCGGGATGTGAGCAGCTTCCCCACATGAATCGGGGTTGCACCAGCACAGTCTGCAGTGACAGTGAGGAGAAATGACAGTGCCAATTTGCAGCAGGGTTCCTGAACGCTGTCACTGCCAATCGCTGTCACCACAGAGCCTCCAAGACCTCACCTGGGCGATGTTTAAGCTCCTGGTCTCCTCGTCTCATTAGGAATGGTTACCATCATTATCACTGCATTGTGTAGGCAAACGCTGGCCCCACAGCAGACCCTGTTGTGGGGACGAGATGCTGGAGGAGAAGAGCTGCATGCCGCAGGGCCTCGAGCCATCTCAGGATTTCCTGGGGTGCTCAGGCAGCAGGGACCAGCCCCAACAGCTTTGTGCTGTCCTGGGCTACAATACAGTGAAATGGGGCCAGCTGCCCCCATCAAGGCCAGCAGTGGCCCTGCTCTCCTCCACCTGGTGCCCAGTTCATCAGTTCCTCTGGTGGATCAATGTGTGTCTGGTGGAGAACAGTGCAGCCTGCCTCCACGTTCCACTGACACGGGGCTGCGTCATGTCCCTGACAGCACAGCCTGGGCTCCCCGTGTCCCTGCCACTGTGCCCTGTCCAGCTGCAGACCTGCAGCTGGGAGGTGGGCATCACTGTTCCCTGCTCCATCAGGTGTTGCCATCGTCTAGGAGCTGTGGAGCCCTGATCATGCTCGGGACAGGAGGGGCTGGGAAAGGGACTCCCCAGGGACCATCCCCACGGGCTGGTTCTTGTGCCCTTGTGCCCTAGAATAGATCTTGTTCACTCTTACACACACCACTCTCCTTGTGCCCTGGTTGTGCAAGGGACACAAGGACCCCACTGTGTTGTCCTTTTGCTCATCTCCAGAGAGAAAAGCAGAGGTGCTTACCGCTTCACCTCCACTTTACCCTCCCTTTAGGCGAGGGCTTTTAATTTCCTTTTAGGGCCAGAGCAGCAAACACTAAATGATGTCAGATCCCTCGGTGCAAAGCCAGGGGATCCCCCAGCCTCTGGCTAAGCCCTGTTTGAGCGACAGCCCAGTACCTGCAGGTCAGAGACCTCCCTGGTGCTGCTGACAGCTCTGCTAAAAGCTCTTTGTTCCTCAACACCTAAGGCCCCGCTAAGTGGCGAGCAGCACAGAGAGCATCTGCGGAGCCCATGAGGAGGGCGTCCTGGCGAAGAGATGTTCTCTGGGCTGGTTTCCCTGCTTCTCTGGGCAGCAACAGAGCACGGGCAGCACCCTGGCTCACCTTGCCTGCTTGGTGGGATGGTGGGTTTATCCACAAGCAGGCTGAGCTCTTAGATCAGGAGGGCTGGCTCCTCTCCGGTGGGTGCCATGCTTTCCCTCAGTGTGCATGCAGAGGGGACGGTGCAGTCACTGCTGGCAGTCCCTGCCATCCCTCACCCTCGCCTCGGATCCCCTACCCTCCTGCACCTCTCCCATTAGCTCCACGCCGATGGAACCTGTTGATTACGGATGCGGGCGCTGCAGTTCGCTCTCCGTAATCACCCGCCTGGTGCCACCCCTCATGGGAGAGCCACTGGAGAGCAGATGTGATTAGCTGCCGAGCCAGGGCTCCTTTGGTGGGCGCCTACACCTTTAAATCAAGGAGAAAAAAAAAAAAAAAAAAAAAAAATCCTTCGCCTAGAGGGCAGTGGAACAATTTTGACTTTAAAAAGAGAGCGAGACAGAGAGAGCGAAGTGAGCGTTAACAACTCCTGATCCAGTCCCTGGGCATTCATTAATGTTTCATGGCGCTTTCAATTATTGCCTCCTCTGCCACTGCCGTCATCTGTCTCTTCAAATCGACGGTATAATAACCACTCAAGCAGAAATCCACTCTGCTGTCTGCCCGCCGCTCCCCTCCCAGCCTCCGCAGCTCCCTCTCTCCAAGCTTTTCATCTGTGCCTTGCAGAGCTCACCCTGGAAATGCCTTTGCCCCTTCCCCACATGTGCTGGGTGGCCCCGGCTGCAGACGGTGCTGGGGGGCAACACGGGAGGCCGGGGGATGTGTCGGACCGTCCAGCTTCGGAGTCAGGCTTTTGTCAAGCAGATCCCACCCCACACTGAGGGGTTCGTGCAGCTGGTTTGGACACAGGGGGGATTGACACCCTGACCTGGGTGACTGAGCCCCCCAGGCTGCGTGCACCCCATGGCACCCACCCCACCTTCAGGGCACATCCCACCCACCACAGGATGCATGTTCCTGGTCAGGAGACACCCAAGGTCATGCAGGCACCGTGTGTACCGCGCACCGTGCGCAGACCCAGCCCTCTGCACCCACACACGTGTGAGCAAATCGCCGCAGACCGAGACGGCTCTGCCCACACAGCCCCGAGCTCCAACCCCAGCACGTGTTTGCACACCAGCAGATGCGTCCCAAATCCCTCCCTCCCCTGCAAACTGTCCCCACGTTGCTACCTGAGCCCTTCCAGGACATGGGAGAGCCCCAGGGCAAGTGTGGGCTCCCTGAGTGTCCAACAGCGATGGCCTGGGAGCCCTGGGAGCGGTGCTGGAGGAGGGTGGCAGAGACTATGAAGCTGAGTCTGTCCATGCATTGCCCTGCAAGATGTCCTGGCTCAGCCAGGGAAGGTCTGCAGGGAGCCGGAGGTGGGCGAGGAGCAGCTGAAGCACCTACAGCTCATTGTGTGTCTCGCCCAGCAGTGAAACCACAAAGCTTAGCTCAGACTTTCAGTGCCTGGATAGTCTCAGATCTGCCAGCATCAAGGCTGCAAACCTTACACAAGCCACATAAATCTTAGATTTGCCTTGCCCAGTCTTCAGTCCTTGCAAACACAGTGTCCCTGGGACTCAGCACCTCCGGGTGAAGGATCTAGAGCCTTCAACTCGAGGCAAGGATCTGTGAAGGACCAAGAAGCGGGTCCCCAACTACTCTGCCCAGCATCTCCCAGCCTCTCTGGACACATCATTGCTGTCTGGGATGGGAGGAAGAGCTTGTGGCTTCCGCTGCAGACTGCGATGAACCCAGAACACCCCGTTTTGATGTCAGTGTTTCTGCTCAGGAAGACAAAAGCATTTTGCTTAGATGAAGTCATGCCCTTCAATCCCACCCCTGCATTCACACCTCGTGGAGGTGTTGGGACTGCACTTTTTTAACATTTATTATTTTCTCAGAATGGAAATAGTGTTGAAATGTCAAAATTTCCAGTGGGACATTCCCTATTTAACTGTCCTCTCCAGGCTGGAATTTATTGCTGACAACTGAATCACCCACATGTTGTTGCTATTACCATCAAACTCTTCTCACTCCTGGGGTCCTCCCCAGCTCTGGCATCCAAGCACTCTCCAAGAGGAGGAGGACGCTGGGAGAGGTACTGAGGCCACCTGAGAGATCTGGTGGCAGACGGGCATCCGGAGGCTGGTCAGTGTAAGGACAGAGCAGCACCCCATGCCCCTTTTTGACCGTCTCGGAGGCCAGGCTCGGCTGCCTGGCAGAGCTGGCTGGTGCTGCTATTCCTTCCCAGGACAGGTTTGCAGAGCGGGCTGCCAGCCCCATCACTGACCTCCTGCCACCAGCACTCCCAGCTGCTCCCAGCAGCTCCATCTCTGCCTGCTGCAGGGAGGCTGGGAGCACAGAGCTCCCTGCAAACCCTCGCTGCTCCTCCCCCTTGCCCCCCTCCATGCCGATTTTCCTTTTGAATCTCGCTTCTCCCTTTCCTGGAACTCTTCTGGCTGGAGGACGGCTGGAAGGAGGCGAGCGGGGACTTGGCCCTGGGTAGAGGCTGGGCTCAACGCGAGGCGCTGGGACGCACAGGAATGCCCCAGCAGGAGTTTTACTCTCTCTTTCCTTTCTCTCGCTCTTCTGAAGATATTTCGGAGTCCCTCTGATGGGAGCCAGATGTGCCCCAGATGTTTCTGCTTAGCAGAGTGTTAGCCTGCCTCCCGCACACTCTTGAAGGCTGTGTGTGTGTTTTGGTGACGCTGCGGTGCTCCCACACAGCCACAGCACCCACCTCCAGTGTGCGCAGAGCGGCCGGGGGGGCTACACACTTCAGCGAGCACACACAGGCGGGGACAGGCGCAGGCACAGGGACACACATGCGCATCCCGGCTTCGCTCGCGCACATTTTAGCACGTGCTCTCACATGCAGATGGCATTGGGAGCATTCATGTGTACACACACCTGGATTTGCACCTCCGGACCCCTCTCAGGGTCACGGCAGGCCATGATGCTGGGCACAGGAAGATCCTGCACGGGCTACCCAGCAGTTCCCACTCCAAGAAGAGGTTTTCGAGCTCTGTTGGAGCTTTGCCTTCCTCCAATCCATCACACTGCAGCACAGTGGCATGGCCACTGTGGGCTGGTGGCCACCTCCTTTGGTTGAGCGCTTTGTCTGAGAAGTTTCAGCAAGCACCATCACTCCAGAGCCATGTCTCCCTCTCCCCGGCGGGGCCCGGCAGGATCTGAGCTCACTTCTCTTTCTCCAGATGCTCCCAGCAGCAGTGCGATCCCTCAGAACCAGAGCAGGCCAAAATCCCCTGCCAGTGACAGCCCCTGCGGCGCCTGGCACCTCCCATGGGGTCATCAGCCACGGACCCTTTCCTACATCCCTCACCTGCCTCTGAGCAGAGCCCAGCCCTCCCTCCCTCCAGACACACACGTGCACACAAGATGTACATCATCGCAATATTTCCCCATGTGCTTCCAGAGAAAGCCTTCTGTGTGCTCTGGGAGGGGGATCCCAGGGCCATCCCCCCTCCCCAGCCTGGTCCCAGGACATCCAGCACTCTCTGGGATGAGTCGTCCCAGAGTCAGGGTGGCTGGAGAGGGGCAAAGATGAGGTTTCATGGTCCCAGCTCATTGGGGTCCATGACTCACAGGTGCTGGGGGCTGTGTCCTGGCTGGACCCATGGTGTCACAGGAGGGAGGGCATGGTGCCCGGGAGCCAGCCCTGCCACGGTCAGCATCCAGACCCAGGACCAGTCTCTCCTTGTTCAGGCTCCAGTTTTCTTTCCCATTTATGGACTTGTGTTGCCATTCGCAGTTCATTGTGCAGCATAAATCTCAGCGATGCCGGGTGACATTTAAGAGCAGGCGGGTGGGGATGAGGGGCGGGGGGGACGACAGCAGGAGGTGGGGAGCGAACCCATCATATCCAGTGATGCTAAACCTTAGATGAACCTGAAGCAACCTGCCCGATCCAGGAGCTCAGGAGTGAACATTCACTTGCCAAGCTGGCGAGCTGGTGCCGATGCCCAGGGGCAAGAGGGAGGTCCGGGCTGGGCATCCCAGTGCAGAGCTGTGTGCGTGGGGAGGGTTGGCATTGCCTCTCCCCCACCACCCCCTCCTGCGTTTCTACCCACTCACGCTCCCCCTCTCTCCTAATCCCCACAAATGCTAAGATATTTAAATGTGGTATTTTCAAATCTAATCAGCGTTCCAAAGCTGTGCTGCCGCCACTCAAATTTAATTTGATCCATTTACCAGCTTTGTGGTGCATCTAATCAAAGAGAGGGAACAATTAGGTTAATGTCAGGGGTCACCTCGCAGCCTCCTGCGCCACTCAGCAACAGGAGGCAGCGGCGGCAAGGCCAGCCCCGAGGAACAAAAGCAGGAGCCAGGGGGCTCTGGGGCCTGGGCTGGAGATGGCCACAGAGATGAAGGGTGTCCCAGGTCACGCACATCACGGGAATGGCTCGGAGGGAGGCAGCCTGGCCAGGGAGGGTGGGATGCTTCCTCCCTCTTAGCTTCAGCGTGAGCAGAGACATGGGCTACGTCAGCCAGTCTTGCTTGAGGATGTGCATCCCCCTTCAGCCATCTCTTGACCCGTCCAGCCCTAGAAGAGGCCGTCCTGTGATGCGCTTGGCTTGGGACTACTACTGCTGCTATTACAACTTGGTGACTCTTGACACAATAATCTGGATAAGGTGAGCTTTGTAGACTTCTACCAGATGATTGGTAGAAGTTTGGGTAGCAAAACCTCAGCCAAACTATCTCCTAGTTTAACCAAAGCTACCAGGTCATGCACGGGGTGAGACCACTCCAGACCAGACTGGCCATCACGTTTGCCAGCTGGTGATGGGCAAACCAGATTTAACAAGAAGGACCAAACAGGATCTCAGTGCCAGCAAATCAGGCAGTCTTGGTGAAGAAGCAGTGCCATGAGGGCAGGGCAGAGCAAGGAGCCCCCTGGGGCTGGGTACCTTTCCCCTGCCTTACTGGGGGTCATTGCTCTAAAAATGGACCCTCTCCACCTGTGGTTCATCTCACAGGTTCTCTGTGCTCTTCACTCATACCAGGATCAGGCTCAGCCCCATTGCGGGGCCTCTGGAAGGAGCAAGGGCTGTGACATTTGTCCTCCTGGGGTATAGTCTCCACCTTGGTGCTGGGCAGCTCTGAAGTGCTGCACATTCCTGGGCCCAGACACAGTCAGGAGGAGCTGAAGATGAAAAATAAGGACATGGACCTATTGGAGTGAGTCCAGAGGAGGCCACGAAGATGCTGGGAGGGCTGGAGCCCCTCTGCTGTGGGGACAGGCTGAGAGAGCTGGGGGGGTTCAGCCTGGAGAAGAGAAGGCTCCGGGGAGACCTTCCAGCCCCTTCCAGTCCCTAAAGGGGCTCCAGGAAAGCTGGGGAGGGACTCTGGATCAGGGAGGGGAGCCATGGGATGAGAGGGAAGGGTTTCAAATTGAAAGAGGGGAGATTTAGATTGGATATCAGGCAGAAATTCTTGGCTGTGAGGGGGGTGAGCCCCTGGCCCAGGTTGCCCAGAGAAGCTGTGGCTGCCCCATCCCTGGAGGGGTTCAAGGCCAGGTTGGACGGGGCTTGGAGCAACCTGGGCTGGTGGGAGGTGTCCCTGTCCAGGGCAGGGGGATGGCACTGGGTGGGCTTTAAGGTCCCTTCCAACCCAAACCATTCTGTGATTCTATAATTCTAAGTGACTTTGGTGCTGTATTTTATAGCCCAAATAATGTCAGAGCAAGGGATCCCTCCCTCCTCCTCCCCTCCTTCCTGTGGCTGAGCAGCACACTTTTCCTTACTCCTGACGCCTCAGCCCATCCCTTGCCCATGGAGATGTCCTGCTGCGTGTGCTTGTTGGACTTGGCTTTAGTCCCCCCCTCAGACCCCAAACCCTGACCCTGCTGCAGGTTCTCTGGCTGGGATAGGGAGCAGAGCTGCTGGGGACGGTGAGGGGACAAGGTCAGGCCAGCAGGACCACCAGCCGCAGCACTTGGGAAGGGACAGAAAAAAGGGCAGAGGGGGAAAGAACAAACAAGCTTTGGAAAGATTACTTGCTTCTTTTTTTAATATATTTTTTGAAACACTGGAAGAAGAAGTGAAGGGGAGGCAGGTGTGGAGAGAGATAGCATGTGTGATGCCTGCTGTCCCCCCCTCCCTGCCACAGACCCGAGCCCAGAGGGACCCACACTGGGTTGGCAGCAGCTCAGGAGATGTCAGGTGGGTTTCAGGCACTCTTGGGGTGCAGGGGTGCCATCCCAACACGTTTCCGCACCCACAGTCCTTCACCAACACCAGCACCTCTCAACACCCAGCAGATGTGCGTCGCTTTCCTGCTGCAGCGTTGGTGAAGTCCTGGGTCCAAGCTGGGGTGGAGATTTGGGAGCATCAGGTATTTAACTTGAAACGGACTGAGCTGAGCTGAAAAACAAGCTTTTTTCCCACCGTCCATGACATTCCTTACCCAAACTTTAATTGCTGTGTAGAAAAGCCTCAATCCCTCAAAACCACAAGAGAGGAAAAGAAAAAAAAAAAAAAAAAAAAAAAAAAGGAGCAAATACAGGAACAGAGGCTGTGAAAAGCTGAGGCAGAAAACAAAGCAAACCTACAGAAAATGGAAATAAAACCCGCCCAGCTTTGATTGCTACAAAATACATTATTTTTTTCCAGATTTTCAGTTTCCCCAGAAGAAATCCTCTGCCACTCCATGAGCGGCCCCAGTACCCTGCTACATTTCCCCAGCCTGGGCTTCCTAGTATCCCCTTCCCCAGGCCACAGCCACAGCATTGCCACTCCACAGCTCCCCGCCAAAGGCAGACACAGCCCTGGAGATGGGCTCACACCAGCTCATCTGGTGTTGCACCTCCCACTTGCCACTGGAAGAAAGATGAGAAGGACAGTAAAATTTGGAGCTGGTGCTGGAGAGGGGGCCAGCGCTGTGGCGCCAAGCCCAAGCAGATATGTCACCCCTAGGGAGGGAGGGCAGCGCAGGCAACGTGCTCCCACTGAGCCCCAGGGTGCAGAGAGCAGATCCAGCATTGCCTGTGCTGGATGCATGTTGGAGGGTGAGCTTGTGAGCATGTACATACGCATCTGGCTGCGTGTCTGTGTGTGTTTTGTGTTTCCAGTGCCTGTTGTGGGTGTAACGCTCCCATAGTGTTACCTGTTGCTCCTATGGGACCAAGCCCACTGAAATGAAAAGGAGAAAAGGAGTGAGAGTGGAGGCTCGGAACTTTAGCACTGTCCTCCATGACTTTTCAATCCCCTCATCTCCCAGGGATGCAGATGGATACCTCCAGGTCTGAAGCATCCTCGTGTGCCCTCTCTGCTCCACCCCACGTGCCCTACCTCCCCACTGCCCAAAAATCCCTTTTCCCCAAGGTTGTTACAGTCTTTCCTGCCAGTTCCCGTGTGCTTCCCCATGGCAGCCAGATTGCCAGGACTGGGGCACACATCCCATCAGCCGTGACCCAGGGCCCACATCTCCGCTGACGGCTCTGTGCTCCCTAGGGCAGCAGCAAGGCACCTGGCTAAACTGTGTCCCAGCCTGCGGTGGCTTTTCACTCCCCAAACGGGTTGTAAGGATGTTTCTGCACTGTGTGATTTAAATACACATGGTGTGCAATCTGTTGCAGAGCAGGGGTACTTGGCAGGGCTCCCCTGCCCCGGCTGTTCAGGGACTCCTGGGCTCAGACACAGCTGGGGTTTCCCAGCACAGACCAGGCTTAACACAAGTGAGTGAGTGGGGACAGAGATGTGTGTCCCACGTCTCCTGCATGCCCAGCTGGACGAGGTCCTGCCCAGCACCCCCTCCACAAACCCACCACCTTTTCCCAGCTTGTGAGTGCCCAGCGGGGTTTGGTGCCTAACCCCACACCCGGAGAGCAGGTGGGGTGTGGGAGGTGAAGGAGGGATGCCCTGGGAAAAGGGGGGTTAGAGGCAAACCTGTCACATGTATTCCTCTCCTGGGGAAGCAGCAATGGCAGGCTGGTACCCAGAGGCTCTGCCAGGACCTCTCCCCACTCTCATACTAGAGCTGGCCAGGCCCCATGGTGGGAGCAGAGAAATGCTACTCTGGGCCCTCTCCAACGCCTTCCTTGGGCTCTGTGCCCAGCAAATTGGCATTTACCAATGCCAGCACAACCCACAGGCTTGCTCTGAGCCCTCTCCATCCCCAGTGGGCTGTGGCAGGGGCTTCGGATGTTGCATTTAGCAGCCTACCTTCTCCAGAGAGCATGACCTTCCCCAAACAGAGCTGTGCCTCTAGGTCCTAGCAGCCCCACACACAGTAGACCCAGGTTGAAAACAAGAGCTGGACCCTCAGCCCTTTTTCCTGCACTTCAGTGCATGCAGGGCATGGGCGCACTGAGCTGCCCCTTTCCTTATGGACCACAGTGGAGCTGGAGGAATGGTGAAACATGGAGCTTCAGTGCCTGCTGGGGCCACCTGTAATTTAGGGCAGGCATTTTCTCTTTCCTTGTAGCCTCCTCCCATTCTCTCTGCAGGTCTGTGTGTCCAACCCAAGACTTCAGCCTCCCTCCTCTTCCCCACATCCCCTTCCACACCATAAGGATGCCCTCCCGCAGCACATATCACACCCCTGAAGCCAGCGGGTGCTTTGTACACCAGTCCAGGGAGCAGTTTCTGGCAGGAGGATGGGAAAAAGAAGAGCCAAATGACTGGAGAGATGAAACTACCAGGCAGTTGGAGACACCTTCAGGAGTAGGAAGCCACTGGGGTGACTCAGCCAGTGGGATATCTTACGGAGCTGGGGAGCCAGGAGAAGGCAGCACGCACTGGCAGCACGGGGGACCCTCTTCTGTGTCTCAGTCCTCTTATCCCCATCCCTCTCCCACCTCCCTGGCTGGCCCCCTCTTCCCAGCCCGCTCCCACCCTGCACTCCACCCCAGCAGGGAGGAAGGCAAGGGGGGGCCAGGCTGGGCTGCAGCGGCGAGGAGCGTGCGCAGGAGCCGGTGTGTGTGCGCCGAGGACACGGGAACAGCATCAGAGAGACGACGCCGGGGAAGCGAGGAACGCAGAAAGAGTTTAAAAAGCCTGCCCCCCTGTTTGGTTGCAAGGAGTTAATACTGTGATCTGTTGCGTGAGTTCTGATGAGAAGCTAGTTGACATGCAGTGCTGGAATAATGAAACGTAATACACATTAATAGGACCTCCCTCTGTGTGATTGCTTCTGCTCCACTAGCCCCATTGAAGATTTCACTTTTCTTTTAACAGTCAGAATAACAGAATGTGACATTAAGTCTTTTACATGCAGCAATTTATTTTAAAATATTGGGGCACTCAAAACAGTATCCAGAATGTTAAATAAGATATGCATGAGATGGAAATCAGAGCAGCACTGCAGTAAGGAGACAGGAGTCAGACAGAGCCTTTCGCAGGCAAAGGCAGCTCCACTTTTATTCTTAATTGCTGTTTAAGGGACAAAGAAATATCCAAGTTGGAGAGAACTCTGAGGTACAGAGCATCTGATCCTCTTAGCTCACAGGTCCATGTGGGAAAACAACGGCCAGCGCGGATCCCACCTTGCCACCCATCCCCAAGGTCAGGCATACGGCAGGAGCAATCTGGTGAGGTGCCCGGCGAGGCTGCAGGTTCGGCAGGCGCACGCCCTGGCCTGCACTCGGCAAAGCCCACGGAGGGCCCAGTGCTGCTGGGAGACGGCAGTTCGGTTGTGCTTCAAATGAGAGAGGATCCCTCCTGCTTTGCAAAGCACATGCTTTTTGCTTCATCTTGGAAATGCAGTCGCTTCCGGGGTGGAGCACACCAAAGCTAACAGCACCCAGGAGCACTGCGAGGCTTCCCGGGCTGAGGCCAGCTGTGGGTGGTGTGTCCTAGCTCTGCTGACATTATGGCCACGCTGGTCCCACCCTCCAAGAGCAAAGCTGGCTCAGGAATGGCACTGAAGCAGCGCGAGGTGTCAAGGACACCTATGCCTAAAGCAGAAACCTTTGGGATCCGCAGGGTTTGTGCAGCACCTCTTCACACACTAGGTCACATCCTTAGCCCTGGAGACTCTCTGCCCCGTACAGCTCAGTCCCATCCCGTGAGCCCTCGCAGGGCTGTCTCACACCATTGCTTTTACCCTTTCCATGGAGTTTCTTCTGCTTCTCCATGCAAGCACCTCAGCCCTGTGGAGCCTTCATCCTTCCTGTCACAGGTGCCATGCTGGGCTAAGCCTGTCGCTGATCCACCACCGACGTGTAACATCAACCTGAGAAGCAGTAGCTGTTCATGGGGACAGCGACTCACGTCAGACGTGGCCTGGCCAGCCCTTTGTGCACCCCCTGCAATCTCCAACTGGGCAGGGGCCATGTTTGGCTGAGCCCTGATGGACCATCTCAGCACAAGGACATGGACCTGTTGGAGCAGGGCCAGAGGAGGCCCCGGAGATGCTGGGAGGGCTGGAGCCCCTCTGCTGTGGGGACAGGCTGAGAGAGCTGGGGGGGTTCAGCCTGGAGAAGAGAAGGCTCCAGGGAGACCTTGGAGCCCCTTCCAGTCCCTAAAGGGGCTCCAGGAAAGCTGGGGAGGGGCTGTTTGCAAGGGCATGGAGCGACAGGACGAGGGGCAATGGTTTAAACTAGAGCAGGGTGGGTTTAGATCAGCCATTAGGGAGAAGTTCTTTCCACTGAGGGTGGTGAGACACTGGCCCAGGTTGCCCAGAGAGGGGGTGGAGGCCCCATCCCTGGAGACATTCAAGGCCAGGCTGGATGAGGCTCTGAGCAACCTGATCTAGTTGAAGATGTCCCTGCTGACTGCAGGGGATTGGACTAGATGGCCTTTAGAGGTCCCTTCCAACCCAACGAATTCTTCCAACCCAATGATTCTATGATTTCCACCCCTTCTCGCCCAGCTCCATTGTGGCAGCTGTGTGTATGGCTGTGCAGGACCATTTCTATGAGTCAGTCAAGGGGGAGGGAGTCGTACCCCCATGGCTGCTTTTATCCTGACTTTACCCTGTCCTCATCAACCACCATTAAGGATTTTCTTATTAAGGATTCAGCCAGTGCCTTGCCCTGGCTGCTCTTGTAGCCCATTTATTCACCCCACAGCAGCCACTGGAGCATCTCCAGATCACAGAAGAAGGAGACTGGGGACAGCAGCTACCAGCATCTGTCCCAACATCACTGGTTCCCAGTGCAGGTGCTGAGGCCACGGGAAGGCAGAGCTCACATAGCCTGGTGCATCCTTTAAAGGACACATCCTTAAAATACCTTGTTTGGCTTCTGACCTTTCTGCCACATTTTCAGTTTTTTCTCTGGGAGTTTTGAGCATCATGAAAAATACCCACCAGCCCCCCCGCCTCCAGTAGCTGAGTCTGGGGAAGGCTGGGTCTTAGTGAGGCTGCAGGACCCTCAGTCCCTTCTGCTCCCTCCCAGCAGGACTGTGGTGGTGCCTCACTCCACCTGACCCACCGACACCAACCTGGGGCAGAGCAACCCCTCGGTCTGACCCACTGCTGCCCATCCCTCACCCTCCCCTGGCCAGGACAGACTCACCCCAAGGAGCCAAGTGCAGAGACATCAACATCTGTCCTGTCCGTAGATTGCTTTACTGAATCAGCTCAGAGCAACCCAACTGAGGGGACAGAAATCCCAGCGAACGCAATGGGGGTGACCGCATCCATCAATGTGAAGGGAGGAGTGCAGGATGTGGGAGCTGTCAGACCTGGGAAGAGGAGCCAACATGCCGGGATGCTCATCAGGGCCTCTGAGAGCTGGGAATCAAGGCTCCCAGCGAGCTGCCCGGGGGCCGCAGCGCTGGCCGAATCCTGCTGCTCATCCTCCCCTTTAATAAGCTGGTCCAGGCTCCCCCGCTCCCCCTGTACAGCGCACATCGTGCTGCCGGGAGGGGTCTGCATGGCTAATGCAGCATGGATGGACGTACCAGGGGCTGGGAGTCCTTCCTCACCTGCCCAGGTGGGCTTGGGACTGTTTCGGGAGCCCCAAGGCAAAGTGGGGCTGCTCCTGCCAGTGGAGCGATGGGTGATGGATGAGCCCATGGAGGAAGATCTGCGTTTCTGCAGGTCCCAGTGCTGCGGGAGAGGTGCTGAGCAGCTTCTCCAAAGCACGGAGCAGCCCGGTGTGAGTCCATATGCCACCGGAGGAAGCAAAGAATCAGGAGCTTAGGGGTTTCTCTGCTTTTTTCGAGCTGCACATACACAGTGAAATAATTTTAAATAGCCTTGAAGGACCCATGATTTGGACTTCAGTTCTACACATCCTCTGAACCCCCCCACAGGATGCCCATTGATTTCTGCAAGTATTGCAGGGGAAAAATTGTGCCCTGTTACGCCAGGCATCCAATTTCCCTAATGCAACTCCAGAAGACGATTACGTCCCTAAAGCAGCCAGCAGTTTGCTTGTCATCATCTGGCACTGCCCTGCTGACAGGAGTTGGTGGCTGGTGGGGGAGTGGTAGGTCCCCCCCGAGCTGCTCCATCTGCCCCATCCGGGATGGCAGTGCCTGCTGCCGTGGGTGACGGTGGCATGTTGGCTTCTCTTCCAACACCAAAACGTTTCCAGGGGGAAAACTGCCTGCTGATTTCTTTTTTTTCTCCAGGGAAGGAAGATCTCAATGATACTGCCTGGTCCCTGCCTCCCTCCTTCCTGTGTGTGCCAAGGTCTCTGTTCTGCTGGGCTGGAATTTCCACAGAAATCTTTTTCTGCCAAAACCCTCACATTTTGTATTTGTCCTCACTTGGACTGAACCGTGCCAGGGCATTTTTCCAGGGAGGGGACTGGTGCTCTGCAGCTGGCTCTTGTCACCGTGAGAGCTGGGGGATCCCCGTGGTGCCACCCCGAGGTGGCAGGGCCCCGCCATGAGCCCGCTGCGGACCCTCTGCTGCTCCTGCAGCCCAAACCCAGCACTCATTTGCTCCTGACCTTTGCGGTCCCTTCGCCACTCTCCAGCTGCAGCCTTTCAAACCATCTTACCCGGCCATGTTCGGTGGCATCGCCAGCGTGACACTCTCCAGGGCAATTAGGGGGTCCTTGAGGAAAAACAAGGGCACCCCCAACCCTGTGTTAGGGGCTGGCTCGGCCCCACTCCCACCCCACTGCATTGCACTGGCATGACAGTGGTGGGGATTTACCCCTGCACATCCCTGCCTGCTCCTGCTTCCATCCCCTTCCTGCCTCCTCCCTGCCGGCCCCAGCAGCAGCGCAGGCTACAGCCATGGCAGAGCCCTTCTCAGCACGCCTGGCTTGTGTCATCATGCATCCCCGCTGCCAGGCTGTGCCCGTGGCTCTGCCTTTGGGGCACAGCTCTGACGGGCACCGCGGTCCTACTGGGGTGTGTGCAAGGGGCCCGGCACCATGCCAAGTGCCCCAAGCAATGACAGGGGTGACAGCCACCGTCTGGGCCATAGTGGGGCTCCAAGCAGATCCCCAGCATGTGGAAGGAAAGGGGAAAGCAAAATGTCTTTCACCTAGCAGCTGAAAACAGCAAGGTCCTGCTACACCCACCTGCCTCTCTCTTGCTCTGGAAGCAGACACCACAGAGATTCTTGGACCCTCTCAAAACACAGCCCAAACACCATTTCCCCCAAAATTCCTCTGCTGAACCCTGAGGCTGCAGGTCGGAGGCCTGAAGCAAAGCTGAGCCACCGAGGAGCAGCTGGTTGAGCCGTCATCCAGGTATTTAAGACACGTAGACGTGGTGCTGAGGGACACGGTTCAGTGGTAACTTGGCAGTGATGGGTTAACAGTTGGACTTGATGATCTTAAAGGTCACTTCCAACAAAAAAGATTCTATGATTCCAGGATGGAGCAGGTGCTCCCTGCCTGGAGCATCACCTTCACGAGGTGGTGGTGAGCTTTGCCCCTCTGATCTGGGGAGACACCCCATCCAAATCCCACAGATCCCGACACCAGGCAGCACGTCCCCACTCCTGCAGACCATGTGAAGAGCTGTCCTCACATGCCCTTTGCTGGCTTAAAGCATGGCTGGGGACATAGATTGTCCCCGGGCCAGACTGACCGCTTGGGTGTCCCACATGACAGTGCTGAGATGGGACCCTTTGCCTCCGGCTCCTCCCTGGCAGCAGGACCCCCCCCTCTCTACAGCACTCCCCTGCACACGTCACAGCGGGTCGGTGGTGTGTTCGGAGGAGCGTCTCCTCCTCAGTGACACCAGAAGTGCCTGGAGGGCTCGGTACAGTCACAACCCGTGCACGTCAGCATCCAGCACTCTTGAAGTGGGAAAAAAAAAAGCCAACATCCTGCAGGAGAGCCGCCGCAGTGCTCCCCAGAGCCGCTTGTGCCCTCCCTGCCTGCGGGCCGGCAGCTGCCCCGGGCAGGCACTGGGAGAGGAGCTGGGGGACACTGAGCCAGGCTGCCACAGCCACAGCCCTGACCTCTGTCCCCTGGCTCCAGAGACCTGGAGCCTCTTCATGCCGGAGAAAGCCCAACCCACCGCTGCGAAAGGGGCCTGGGAATTTGTTGGTGTCCTTCCTGCCTCCCTCGCAGCGCCAGGCTTGTCCCCATGCCAGCTTCACTTCAGTATTATTCTAATTTAGGGAACTGATGCAAAAGGCTGTCCTGGCAGTTCGACTTGCCTTGGACTGGGGTTATTTTGGTTTAGCTTCAGTCATCTGAGGACAGGTCACACTTTATCCAAGCCTATCTCCACACGGCGAGGGTTTGCAGGGGGTCACCGACATCCACGGAGCAGGTTAAAGAAAACTCACTGCAGAGCCCAGCAGCACTGGGGGTGCACAAAGCCCCCAAAGCGCAGCCCAGGAGAACTGCCCAGGGCTTCAGATGCAGTTTCAGACCATCCCCAGCCCTGCACGGACACCCCTGCTCCCCTGGGGATGCTCTAAAGCGTGTTCCTGAGCTGGGAACAGGCTGACACGAGCCCAGCTGGTGACAGCCCTGTCCTAAGCTGTGGTCACGGTCAGCTGCTCACCCGTAATGCCAGGCTATCGCAACCCCTCCGCCAGCGCTGGTTTTACTCCCCTAAACCTTGGCAGGTCTCCGCAGCCTTGCTGGGGGAGGATTGCCTTCCGGATGGGCTGGATGGACGTCACCCTCTCCCGTCCCTGCAGCTGGGTGCTGCTGGCACCAGAGTGTCTGCCCTCCTCTGCTGCTGCCACCCACTCGTCCCTCGGGACACGCACAGCCCCGGGTTAAATGGGGGAGCACTGGGGTGGGATAAGGACTGCAGCAACTGGGAGCATCGGCAGGGAGGTGGTAGCGGGCCCCTCTGGCACTGAGCTGCCAAAAGCAGGGCTGGGGAGGACATGCTGCAGCGGGGGTGTGCGTGGCACAGCACGACATGCAGGCATGCCATGGGCTGCCGGCCGTCACTGCCGGCACAGCCTGGCACAGCCCCAGTTTGACAAGCCTGGGGTTGGACACGGGGCTCACCCCCTTGGCTGTATCTACGTGGTAAATTCGATGTGCCCAGGGGTGTTGCTGCAGACTGAGGCCAGGGAAAGCACAACACAAGTCCCCAGGATGTCCAGGGAATGTCCTCAGCATCCAAAGCGGGATGCTGAGTCCAACCCGTCCCCTGGGAATGGTCCCCAGTGTGCACATTGCTGTGTCTCCATGTCCATGCTGTGTCTCCTCCGTGCTGGTTGTCCCAGGACGAAGCTGTGCTCTAGCTGTCTCGATGACGGAGTGCCTGCGCACGGGATGACCCAGCACCATGGGCTGCTTTCCCAGCAGAAACAGTCTCTTCTGCACAGCTGGGAGCACAGCACATGGGGGTAACGCCAGTCCCCTGCTGGGGAAGCGCCTGAGCCAGGGACAGAATGGGGCTGCCCAAAATGCTGCCCGGTGGCCGGAGGATCCCAGGTGTGATGTGCCACTACTGGGAAACCAGGTGGCTCAGCCCCAAGACACATGTTTTTCCCTTGGATTTGAGCACGCGGGTGCTTCCTTCACACTCTGCCATGTCGTCACACTGGAGCAGGAAGCCCTGCTGAGCCCTGGTTTTTATTTAGATGAAGCCACAATTCCCTGCCCATCCTGGGGTCTCGGGCACGTGCGCTCTGCAGGATGGGAAAAGAGCCACCAGGACTTGTCACCCACAGCCTCCCTTTTGGTTCAGGGAGACCCTCGAGGACGTGCAATGGCAGGAGAAGTTTCCCGACTGAGGGAAGGAGCAACAGCAACACCATCACATCTGGAATGAAGCTGCAGAGCGTCCGGGAGCTGTGCACGCTGCGGCCTCCCGCAGAGCAAAACTGCAGCCATGTCTGCAAGCCTCCGGGGAGGAGCCTATGTTGCACGGGGACAGCCCACAGCGAGTGAAGGCTGGAGCTGCCTGGGGGGACAGTAATGTCCCTGCGTCATCCTCCGAGGGCCCCGCGCTGGCAAAAGAGCATCGTGAACAACTGGCTGAAGATGGGTCTGTTTTAGGAAGGTGATCCCTTGGGCAATTCGGTTTAACAGCATCGCATCCCTCCAACCTCAAGGACCACAGACCCCAGGGCTGCTCCCCGGGTTAACACTGTCCATTTTGCAAAGCTTTGCCCTAAAACCCCAGGAAACCTAGGACCAAAGATAAGCAACTCCCTTAGCACCCCCCTGGGTTACAGGGAGCTCGGGGGCAACTGGGAGCCAGGGAGGGCACAGGGTCCTACAGAGACCTCCCGGAGGGGGGGACCCTGATGCTGATGCTGGTGTCAAGCACATGGCATCCCCCCATTGCAGGCTGGGTGTGTGACCCGGCCCATGGAGCTCATTGGCACAGGCCCGGTGGCTCTGTTCCCCATCCACTGCACCCCAGCAGAGCCGCGGCCCAACTTGGCATCCCTGCAGATGCTGTTGGTGAACACGCAGCAGCCTAAAAAGGAGCCTCAGCCTAGTGCAGCTTGTTCCGCTGGAGCTGGGTGATGGCAGGGCTCCATCGGGCCAGCCCTGCTTGGCCGTGCCCCACAAAAGCAATTTTTACCCTGAGCGAGCACTGCAGTCATGGCAGCTCTGCAGGGATGACTGACACCAACAAACAAGAGGAGCAATGCCCTCTCCACCTGCCCCCCCTGGCATGGGGAGCTGCTGGCCTGGAGGTGGCCACCAGCCTGGGCTGGAAGCGCTTTCTCCTGCTCTCTGTGCAGGAACATGTTACCCTCAGGGCTCAGGTGGCTGGTGGGAGCATCACACTGTGTGTGTGTGTCCTGACTGCTTTACATGCCTGCTCCATGCAGTCATTAGATGATATTTATGGTCCTTGTTAAGCAGCAAGGAAAAAAACCAAACCCTGATACGTGCAGTGAGAACTTGAACTCGCTTGGCTATGCAGACAGCAGGCGCCATCCGAACAGGGATGCTCGACGCCCGCGGCAGCCCCGCGAGGGACGAGGTCTGTGTCTTTAACGGCGGCGGGAGCAGGCTGGGAATGTTCCTGGCAGGGCTGCGCAGCCCAGCAGCGGCGGGGATAAAGCACCGTCTTGTTCAGCCGACGGAGAAAATGCCTCTCTCTGTGCCCATTTACCACGTCGGGTGTCAGGGTGCACAGCAGGGGAAGAGCACGTGTTCCCACCTCAAAGGGCTCTCTCCCTGGTTCGGTGCCACGCAGCCCCCGAGCTGCCGGAGGGGCTGCTGCGCCCCAGCCCTGCCTGCAATGTCTCGTGTCCGGGCATCGCCTGCCCGGGACCGGCCGAGGGCCAGGACACTGAGTCCCAAAGGTGCTGTGACTCCCCAAGGTCACGGGGAGGGCTGGGGAAGAGCCAGGAGCACTGCTCAGTCCCACGGCTCTTAGAAAAATCCCCCTCTTGTCTCTACAGCCACACGCAGCCCAGCCACGGGGTCTGCCGTGCCTCGCTGCTGGCAGCAGCACAAGCACCCAGGTGGCACGGGCCACCGCCCTCCGGGACCCCCTGCCGCAGGGGCAGATCTCGCCTCCCCCCAGGTCCTTGGAGCCAGGAGGGAGGTCCTGCAGCCCGGGGGGGGTCCTGCAGCCCCCCACCTCGCCATCCTGCCCTCCCTCGAGTCACAGTGGTGCCGGGGAGCGGCGATGCCGGCGTGTGCGGGAGACCTCCCTGTGCGGCCGTGACTTTGTAGCTGTGGATTTGTAGCCTGCATGCTTCCTAGCTCAGCATGGAAGACACTCTACAATTTTTAATTTGCCAAAAAAGCCCTCTTTTTAGTTTACAGGGACAGAAGGGGGACTTTTATGTGCAATCTGTACAGCTCTCCAGAAAGCACTTACATTTATGATGTTCATGAAATTTATAGCCAGTTGGCAGTGCTGCTCTCTCCTCTCCTCTCCTCTCCACCAGCCACCCTGGCAGGATGGCAGACTATAATAAGCAAGCCACACATTCAAGTGGCATAAAAGGCATTTCTACAAGTTAGCCTCCTGCCCAGTCTTATAAACTCTAACAAGTCTCTAACAAGTAGGCAGGATCTCTTTATACCCAGGGAGAAAAACCCCTTTCAGAAATGGCCTTTTCACAAAGCCCACACCTTTCTTCTAATTAAGGTTAAATAGCTCCATGTTTTCTGGCCAATTTCGTTCTTTCCCCTTATTCCCCTCTTAACAAGGCAGCCTTTAAAAAGACATCACTAATTGGTGTCTGCTTCTCACATACCATGCGTGCTTTGATAGTCAGTTAGAAAGCCTTCCCCATCGATCAAACTTCCACTGAAAGGCTGCTAATGTGCTCCATGTGTCTGCCACAGGACAAAGCCAAGTGGCGGGTCCCCGGCTCCCTTCTCCTCCCGTTCCCATACTCCCTCCCGGGACCGGGGGTCCGCAGCCAGGTCTGCCCCCCGCCACCGGCCTCCCTGGGAATAGCCCCGGCATTGAGAGTGGTGCGGGAAAGAAATGACTCCACGATGTGTGTGGCAATTCGGAAATTAATGGGGAGTGGTTAAATGTTAAGGGTAGGATCTAAAACAGAGTGGGCGAGAGAGCAATTGTCATGCTGATGAGGCTGGAGGAAGGCCAGTGAGCCTTCCTGTGAATCCCAGTCTCCCCAGTGCTTTCGGGGCTATTAAGTGAGATTTTCCTGGGGAGAGGGTTGGGAAATGCTCTCCTTCGGCCCCCCAGCCCTGCCAAGGACGGCTTTGGGAAGGAGGGAGCCAGGCTGTGCCCCCTTCCCTGCGCCCGGTCGTGGAACGAGACAGGCTGCGTCTGCAACTGCTGCGATCTGCAGCTCATCAGCCCTTCTCCAGCCAGCGGGTCAGAGTCTCCGCAGTGCCCTTGGGGAAAGGCCATGAGAGATGGTTGTCCTTAGGAGAGCTCTGCAAGCCAGACCCTCCCCAGGCCCTGCTCCCCCAGCGCCGGCTCCTTCGCTCTGACCCTGCTCTTGCAGTCCCCCTCCTCACCTCCACCCGCCCTCCCAGGGCAGATGCTCCGCCATGTCCCCGCTCCACTGCGGCTGTCACCGTGCTGGACTCCCAGCTTTGGGCAGAGCAGATCTCCCGTCCTGTGTGGCTCCCTGGGGTCCCAAAGCACTGATGGCTTAACTTTGGGTGGCTGCAGGAGACACCAGCCGGCTGGGCTCCTGAGCTTGGGGTCGTGAGCTCGTGTCTGGAGTGGGAGAGACCCAGTGTCTTTTTGGAGGGGATGGAGGCAACGTGCACTGGAGAGGAGCCCTTAGGAATCACCCAGGCATCTCTCCCCAGGGAGGAGACCAGGAGAAGGCAGGGACAAACCTGCCTGGAGGGGGCCGGATATGAAGGATCACGCCAGGGCTTTGCTATGATGCTGTTCTGACTGCAAACGTCTCTCCGTTCCCCCATCTAATAAATAGCCTTTTTTTCTTTTTTAAGAAAAGTTACCTTTCCCAGCTGTAACTCACTGCTGGTTGCCAGACCTCCCCTAGGATGAAGTCTTCATGCTGCAGGTTTAGAGGTCTCTGGCGGAGCTGTTAAGTTAAGCCTGGAAGTGATGTCTTCCAGCCTGGTCACAGGGGCTTTTTCCTGGGGTAGGAGCCAAGGATTCCCAGAGGAGGCTTATAAGGGTGGCAGCCAAAACCAGGCATCTCCCTGGCATCCCTGTGTGACAGGCACATGCTTGGCACAAGGTGCTCTACAGAGCAGCAACCTATGACCGTACCGCGGTGACAAGGTGACGGGGTGTCCCCCGGGGACACTCAGGCACACCCCACATATTTTCTAGTGGCAATTTGCAGCCTTTTGTGCTGCTGGAGCCAAGGAGGAGAGAGATGGTTGGCGGCCAGGCGCTGGCTCCCTCCCAATGCTCAGTGGGGTTTGTCAACACCATAGGTTGTGCAGATGGAGACCTGCCAGGAAACGGCGTCCCCAAACCTCCCAGCCAGGCTGGCAGGTGGCTTCCCAGCTCCACGGCCAGAGACGAAGCTGGTGAGACGTGCAGAGCCCTGACACACTTTTGGAAAGGCTCCTGCGTGCCTGTGGCCCTGTCGTTCCTCCCCAGCCCCCCGCAAGGGATTACCTGGGTTTTTACAGCTTCATCCCCAATTTTCTGCTGCAAGACAGCAGAGGAGCAGGACCTGCTCTCCCCACTGGGCTTGCCATGGAGCTCGCTCCTCTGGCAGACACGGCCACCCTACAGCTCCTGTTCCTGGGCAGAGCAGCCCTTCCCCGGGACGGTGTGCCAGCGCCGAGGGCATCTCCCAGCTCCCCAGCCAGCTGCGACACAGCCGGTTCCACGGGAAGCCTGCCAGGGCAGAGACGCCGTGCGTGCGTTTTGGTGACTCCAGACAATGGATAAACGGCACACCTGCTCGCGCAAAGCTCATTTAAATGGCGCTGCTGGTGCTGCCGGCAGCCTCTCGCAGCGGTTAACAGGTGTGAATCGGCATCTACGAGCGCACATTTTCCACCGCACAGCCCTTTGTTCAGCTCCCGCTGCTTCCCTGGCTCCATTCTGGCTGCCAAGCACACAAATCTTCCCTGAATGGAGGAAGTTAAAGTCTTCCCAGCGCAGTCCCACGACTCACGTCGGCTCTTCCGTATCAGCTGGGGTCCCGGGTGGCACGGATCGAAGTGGGACTGGCACGCTGCTCTGTCCCCTGAAATTAGCAGAGCCCTGGAGCACAGCCAGCTTGGCTGCCCCCCCGCCCTGTGCCCTCCCCAGAGGTCAGCACCTTCTTTTGCACCTTCAGGGCGGCAGCACAAGGCCCTCGGAGCAGATAGAGCCGAGGCTGAGTCGGAGGCTGTGCCCAGCAAGGGCCGGCAGCACGCGTGGACTCTGCCTTCCTCTCCCTGCACTGCTCCAGGCGACAGGAGCAGCCAAGTTGCATAGTCCTTGGGGACAATTTTGGGGGTGTTTTGGGGTGGCTGGTTGCCCTGACACAGAACAACAGCTCTTGTGGACCTTCCCAAGCCTGGTCCCGCCAATCAGGAAATGTAGCCTCCTCCTCAGCTGCCTGGGATGCTGGCGGGACATCTGACATCAGGGCTGGGGATGCCTTTTCCCTCTAATCCCCGCTGATACAAAGGTGCTTCAGGCATTAATGGGTCTGGACCTTCACCCCACCAACCGCGCTTTCACAGCGCTGCCTGACCCATAGGGACCCTGCAGGGCTCAGCTCCCCCAGTGACTCACAGGGGTCGGGGCTACCTGAGTACTTAAGCACCTCATTACATGACTGACCTAATCCCTCGGCATCAGAGGTGCCGCCTGAACATCTGTGCGTTAGCGCGGAGTGGCCGCAGTTGTGATACAGGCACCGTGTCGCACCAGCTCTCCGGAGGCAGGTGGGAGGCGGCTCTGGATCAGAGCAGGCCTCGTGTTGGGCTGTTATAATGAAGTGCCTGGGGAGAGGTACATGAAACACGGTGCGGCTCATCTGCGCGGTGCTGGGAGTGTCTGTGCAGAGCAATTACGCTGCCGATAGCAGGGTTTGCAAATGAGGGGTGCGACTCAGCCCGCTCAGCAGAGGTGCCTGGCGCAATTCAAGAAGCTCTGGGGGACCTGAGACGTCTCCACGGGGCTGGCAGATGTGACACAGGATCTACGGGAAACCTGTGCCCTTCTGGCATGGCAGATGGCGGCCAGGTGGGCTACCCCAGGGTGTCTCAGATGGCACTGGGTGTCAGCAGGGCGATGTTCAGGGACACACCTTAATACAGACACTTGATATGGATGTGTATACACCCAGCCCCCCAGAAACCACATGCATGCGTTTTAGACATCTGCCCCTCCTTGCCTCAGTTTCCCCACCTGTGTTATGTGGTTACACTGCCTTGCCACCATTAGTTTGCCCCCCCCACCATGCGGAGATCCATCCCTCACCCCCCCAGCCCGTTGCACTCCCCTGCCCCACACTCAGTCAAGCTCCTCTGCCGGGGGGGTTTGTCCATCCTGGGCACTCCGTCCCCTCCTTTAACAACCTGCCTCTTTTCTAAATATAACTCCTGTGGCTTCTGCTTCCAGCTGCTGGTTCTTGGTCTGTCTTTCACAGCGAGATTGAAGAGCCCTTTAGTACCTGGGATTTTATCCCCGTGGAGGCACTTACCCGCTGCAATCAAACCACTCCTCCGTCTGGCCTCTGATAAGCCGAGCGGGCTGGGCACTGCGTGTCTCACGGCAAGGCTTCCCCCTGCCCTCTGACTGCACGTGGGGCTCAGCTGGTGGCTTCCTTCAGTCCCCGTGACGGGCTTGCCCGTTCTCTGGGGTGATGACCCCTCCACCGTGCATGTTTCAGTGCACCTGATGGACCTCCCTGTCTCACCTGCACTTCCCCAGCATTTGCTTCTTTGATCACGTAAAAGTGCCTATTGCAGCTCCGCCTGGTACAAGGACTTCACAGCTAAAGGTACCACCCCACATTCCCCTTTACCTCCGGACAGTTCATGGCCCATGCCATGCAGATGGGGAAACTGAGGCACGGGGAGACCAAAGGGAAGCCAATACTGTTATTGCAAAGCTGGGAAGAGCCCCTGGTGCTTTGCAGAGTCAGGGAAAGCTGCTCCCACCACATTCTCAGAGTCTGACAAGGTGGAAGAGGGAGGCACCCCACTCCAGTCCTGCACCCAAAATCACAGAACCACAGACTGGCAGGGGTTGGAAGGGACCTCTGGAGATCACCCCATCCAACCCCCTGCCAGAGCAGGGTCACCCACAGCAGGTGGCACAGGAACGCGTCCAGGCGGGGTTGGAATGTCTCCAGAGACGAAGACTCCCCCACCTCTCTGGGCAGCCTGTGCCAGGGCTCTGCCACCCTCACAGCAAAGAAGTTCCTCCTCATGTTGAGATGGAACTTCCCATGTTCAAGTTTGTGCCCGTTACCCCTTGTCCTGTCCCTGGACACCACTGAGAAGAGCCTGGCCCCATCCTCCTGACACCCACCCTTTCAGTATTTATAAGCATTGATAAGATCCCCCCTCAGTCGTCTTTTTTCCAGACTGAAGAGACCCAAATCCCTCAGCCTTTCTCCATAAGAGAGATGTTCCAGTCCCCTAGTCACCTTGGCAGCCCTTTGCTGTCCCCTCTCCAGCAGTTCCCTGTCCTTCTTGAACCAGGGAGCCCAGAACTGGACCCAGCACTCCAGGTGTGGCCTCCCCAGGGCAGAGCAGAGGGGGAGGATGACCTCCCTCCACCTGCTGCCCACACTCTTCTTGATGCACCCCAGGATGCCATTGGTCTTCTTGGCCACAAGGGCACATTGCTGGCTGATGGTCATCCCGTTGCCCACCAGGACTCCCAGGTCCCTCTCTGCAGAGCTGCTCTCCAGCAGGTCACCCCCAACGTGTACTGGTGCATGGGGTTATTCCTCCCCGTGTGCCAGGGCATCCCAGCAGGAAGCATCTCCCCAGCGCTGAGCACAGAGGGACAGCAGTGCTGGTGGGGACGGGCTGTCTCCTGACAATGACCCAGAACTGGGCAAATGGCAGGTCCAAATGGCATGGCCAAATGCTCAGATGGGAGGAAAAAATCCCTCAAGGGCAGTGAATGAAGGACCTCCCTGAAGTGCAGGGCTCACACACACGCTGGGTTTGTACCAGCCTCCTGGTATCACAGTTGCACCAAGGAGGTGCAGCCCCTCAGAGCAGGAGACCGCAGAAGGGACCTCGGCGCAGGCTGTAGGATCCCCCAAATGGGGTCGCCGCTCACCCTCTGCTCTCTCTCTGGGGCAGGGCTGCTGGGAGGTCTGGCCGGGCAGTGTCACCCCCGTGCCCTGCTCCTCCCCTGCCTCCCCACCGTGGGAAGAGCAGTGCAGGGTGCTGAGCCCCAGCTGGGGTCCAGCCCCACCGCCTCCGCAGCTGAGCCTCCTAAAGCCCCATCCACCCCTGCTCTGCGCAGCCACCTCACCCACCTCCTCCCAGGTTCTGCTCCAACCCGGGCTCCCTGCAAGTCCCCCTGCCCCAGCTGAGGACAATGGCCATGGTGCCACCCTGCCAGCTCATCGTCCAACACATCAGCCGTTTACCCCCTATCGCCCCATTTGCTCTCTGCTCTGCACAGGCTGCATCATTGCCACTGACAAGAGACATATTTGCTGGTGGACACGAGACAGGTCCAGCCTTCATCGCTCCTACCCGGGTCTTCTGCAGCTCTGTGTGTGCTGCAGAAGACCCTGCAGAGACTCTCTGTACTTCATGGTGAGGATTCAGTGGTGCCACACACTTGACCAAGGGCCTTTGGGCTTTCCAAGGGGAGTGTGGGGGCTTGTCTCAATGGTGGCATAGCAGAAACCTGCTCTTCCCCTTCCCAGGATGTGCTGAGGTCCCAGGAGATGGGAGAAGTTACAGCGGGACAGGAGCCATTTGTATCCCTCCACAAGATGCTGCAGCTCCGATCCAATGCCTTGGGGATCCCAGGTACCAGAGGGGGTCCCTCTGCAAGGGCGGCTGGAGGAGGGGGAAGGTGTTTCCAGTGTCTCCATCATTTGTTGTCCACACAGGATGGGTGGCAATGGGGAAAGCTCTCAGGCTAACAGAGGGGCAGCAGCAAACCGGTGGGGGTTGGGGGGGCTCAGAGCTGGGTCAGGATCATCCTGGGGCTGCAACCAGCCATGAGGAGGAGCTCCTGGAGTCGGGAAACATCAAACTCAGGGAAGGAGAGATGGGACTTCCCTACCAGTCAGCTTAACCCCAGTTCCCCGAAAAGCACTGGAACAATTAATCAAACAAGCTATTGCAAGCCTGAAGCAGATAACAAGGAAATGAGTAACAACCAACCTGGGTTTGTCAGGAGCAAAGTGTGTCGCACAATCTAATTTCCTCGTACAGCGGAGCAGCAGCCTGGCGGAGGGGAAGCAGGGGGTGTCATGTATCCAGACACGCGCGAGCGTTTTGACAGGGTTTCTCAAGATATTCTCCCAGGCAAGTTTCGGAAACATGGATGGGAGAGAAGTCAGACGTCAGACGGTACGAGGTGTTTGGGAAGCTCTGCAGGGGCTGAATTAGCTCTTTGCCTGGCAACAGGACCCCACTGCCCCAGGACTCCTGGCTCCGGTATGATTTTCTCTTCATTAGCAGCCTGGGAATGAGACAGGGAAGGGGCTGTGTGAGGGTAAACCCAACAGTGAGCTGGAGCGATCCTACAGGACAGCATGGCCGAGCATTTCCTGGGCTGTGCATGCAGGAGCACTGCCGGCGAGATGCACCAGCTCAGCCCCAGGCTCTGCCGGGCAAGCCGTTGGCTTTGGGAGCCACGTGTCAAGCAAGCAGTGGCCTAAATGGCCTGAGCCCAGAGGAGAAGGGGGAGATGATGTTGTTGTGGGCAGTGAATGGATCTTGGTCCAGCCTTAATGTCCCTCCTGAGACAGCACACTCAAACAGTCGCTTTAGGGACCACCTCTGGTCACTCAGCACCCAGAAGCACCCACCCGACCTGTCTCCAGGTCTGCTGGGTGCCCGAGCCTCAGCGCTGGTGGCTCTTTCTTCCCCAGACAGGAGGAGGCCAGATTCACCCCTGCACAACAGCAGGAAAGCAGGCACTTATGCAGGGGCTGCAGGGCAAGGCTCCAGCGCAGACCTCCAGACAGTCCTAAAATAGCATTTTTCTCTGCCTGAACACCTTCATTTTTAAGCTGTGGGTGCGTGAGGGGGGAAGGAGCACGTCCCTACCCCGCCATAGTACTGTGAGCGTTGGGCTTCCCGCCCTTCCACAGAGAAAACAAGACGTTTGCAGAAACTCAAATGCATGTTCTTATTTTGTCACTGCACCAATAAGCAAAATGTTTGAATATGGTTTTCATGGAGGAGGGAGAGACTCACCAGCCAGGCAGCATCCATCTCTGCCAGCTGCCAGCCCGGGAGACGGGACGGGCAGTGACGGAGGTTGTCTCCGGCTGAAGGAGGGGATGGGGCTGGACCCGGGAGGCGAGCAGCGGCTGCTGGGCTGGGCTGGGAGGAGGCAGCTGCCCCACAGTCCTGCCCGTGGGGGTAAGAGAGCAGATCCCTGCAACTCCTCATTCCCTCCCCCAGCTCCTCCGAGGCCATCACAGCTCTGCGGGAGGGCAGCCATCACCCACCTTGTCAGATACATTTCAGTGCCTCCCTTCCTCCTCGTTCCGGTGAAGGGTGCCTTGCACCCAGCCACATGATTGACTTTAAATATAAGAAGGCAAAACAACCAAAGGCCACCCATGGAAAGCCGCGTGCCAGCTCCTGACAGCACGCACGTCCTCCTCTCAGCTCATCAGCATGGCACAGCTCCCCCTGACATGACACTTCTCTTTCTCTGTCAGCTGGCGGAAGTCATCCCGCCGAGGTCCCCGACATGGGGCGGGGGGGGACCGAGATGCAAACGAGTTTGTGGCAAACCCCGGGTTGCTGCTTGGCAGATGAGCACCTCGCTGGATCAGGCTGGCTGCTTCCAACCCCCAATGAAGGGGAGCGTGCCCCCGAGGAGAGCGTGCACCAGCATCTCCGCGTCTGATGGGTGGCTGGGGACGTGCCACCTCTGATGGAGACGTGAGAGTGTGTGCTGCTGTCACACAGGGGAGAGGAGGAAGGATGCGAGATGGGGGAGTGTGGGCATCTCCTCTAGGAGCATCCCAGGCGCTGCAGCCTGCCAGGAAGAAGTGCAGGAGGGCAATGTGCTGGGAGGGCAGCCTGCGGGGATTTTCAGGTTTGGAGATGCTGGAGGTTGAAGCACGGGGACAGGGAAGCAGCGGGAAGTCAGATTGTGTCAACGGAGTGAAATCCACTGCTCCTGGAGAGGAAGATCATTTCCTTCACACCCTGGGGTGACCTCAGCTCTGCTGCTGGGCTGCAGTGGCACAGCCGTGGTTACGTGGCTGGTTGCCTGTAAGACCCAGGTCATGCTCACAGTGACAGGAGAGAGCCACAGGGGAGCCACGGGGGCCAGACAGTCATTACAGGAGCGTGTCTGCGCGGTGTCACACTGCCTGCATGTAGGTGTCCCCCCTGGGCATGGGTGTGACAGTTTTCACAGAGAAGGAGAAACAGGAGCTGATGGGCATTTCTGAACTTACATCTGCTGATACCAACGGCCCTTGGACAGCAAAGTGCCTCTCCCCAGCTGGCTGCCTCACCAGAGGACCTGGGGGACTCAGGTAGGCACTCTGGACACAGCAGCAGGATTTTTGCCCAGGGGACATCCCTGACGTCCCAAAACATCCCTTCTTCTTGCAGTTTGCTGGAGCATCAGGGGCTTCTGGGATGGCTTCAGAGCAGCTGAGTTGCCAGTGTCTCACCCAGGCCAGGATGAGCACCCAGTATTCAACCAGAGCAGGACATGGGCACCTGGTATCCAACTAGAGCAGGACATGGACAATATTGCTGGGTGAGGAGAAGCTTCTGCAGGAACAGGGAGAACCTGCGCCTGCTGTCCACAGAGAGGAGGTCTTGCTTTGGCTGAAGGTTCTTCTGGATGGTCATCCCTGGCCACCCCGCATGTCTGGCCAGAACATGGGTTTTTCTGTGCCATGGGCAGAGGTTCATTCTTGTCTCAAACATTTGCAGATCAGACTGTAGAAATAATGGCAGAGTAATTCCTGTGAGGAGACACCTATCAGACACTCTCCGAGCAGAGACCTACGTGCCCCGTTGGCAGCCTCAAAGAAACCAGGGCAAATGAAGGAGCAGCTGTGCACAGCAGGTTTTAAAGAAAAGTTTGGATGTGCCGGAGTGGGGTCAACCACTTCTCCATAAACCATTCTTTATTCTGCTCCTACATGACCCATGGCACAGGGGTGTCAAGCAGGGCTTGATCCTGAAGGATCCTCATGGTGTAGTAACTCCCCTCTGAAGGCACACAGACAAGAGCCAGCATCGTCAGGGAGCTGCCAGAACATGGAGCGCTCCCCTGGAATAACATACTGCCAGGGTCCAGGAGCTTTCACAGCCTATTGTGCAAAGTCAAGGCCTGAGAAGCATTTTGGACCCACCATCCTCACCTCATCCTGGCAAAACAGCACGAGAATGTGCCCAGGGAGAACCAGCACCTACCCAACAAGAGAGGACAGACTTTGCTGAGGAAAGTGTTCAGCAATCTCCTCGGTCAGACTTTTATCTGGGAAACTTTTGACAGATCAGCTGGAGTCTCCAGCAGGTTGGAGAGGCCACAGGCTTTAAGGACAGGGGACTGCAGCACAAACCAGAGCCAGGCACCACTGGACCTCCTCAGGATCAGCTCCCAGCCCGTGCATGGCCAGGGAACAAGGACCAGGGATCCCAGCCTCCGGGATCCCAGCTTGCTGCTCCGCACACCTGTGTCCTGGGCCACCTTCTCCTCTTTCTGCTAACGCCCGAGCTGGGAGCGTGGTCAAGACTCAGATGGTCACACAAAGGAGGGGGAAATGGTCAGGACTGTTGGAGGAGGCGTTTCTGAGCTCCTCAAACACGGGGGATTGAGTCAACGCCCTGGAAAGGCTCATTGGCTTGGCTGGGGGGGGGTTATTACTTCATATGTGTGTGTATAAAGCAAATGTCAATGCAGGCAGGCATTTAAAGATAAAATTGGTGTTAATAATAATGATTATGATAATGCTGCCACCGAGAATAACTACGCAAACACTGATAGAGGGAAGGCAGGGAGATCCCCGTTTCTAACCAATGTGTGTACTTGGGAAGCTGCAGCCGGCCGATGGGTTCAGGCTGGGAATGGCTGGCTGGGTAACCAGGCTGCTGCCACCCAGCAGCTACAGTGCTGGGGACTCGCACCCGCGCATGGCGGCATCCAATTTTCACCGCACTTACGCAAGGCTGGAAACAGGCAGAAATTGTGTCCACATCTCCGGAAACCTCTGGGATTGGTTTCAGGGTCTCCGTGCCGGTCCTGAGCTGGAGATGGCCGCTAAGACAGGAGCTGTGCTTGGTCACTCCTGGCCGTGAGGGGCTTTTTTGGGATCTTTGTGGCGGGGATGGGTGAGTCTGTGAGTGTCTGTGTGCACTGATGGGGGCAAAGGAGCAGGGGGGGTCTCAGTCCGTTTCTTTCTCCTGGAACGACACCTGCCCGGTTCCTCCCCATCACGGGAGATCGCTCCGCAGTTGTTTCCCTCCTATCTCCATCTTATTATTGCACAGCGCAGGAGATGGAGGATTTTTGCCATTGCCTTGGAGCAACTGTGCTCTTAAGTTTCTTCCAAGACTCACACCAGGGCCGCTTCTCTGCATGTGTGGTCTCTTGGACTGAGTAGCGCTCATAAATAAATAAGGGGAAAAGTTCTTAATCTTCATTCGAAAGCTCCTGGTATCACAATGCTGCTGCACAAAAGCCATCTTATTAGCCCCAAGTGCAAAATGCTGCCTTTTCTTGCAGAAGCTCATTAATTGCAGGTCACCATTCAACAAGAAAGATGAGGCACTTGAGTTCTTCAGGCTCTCATTAGCCACAGAGCTGAACAGTATGTGTGAAATTAACAGTCACCTGAGTACCTCTATAATTTCATAATTATTAGGCCTAATGGGTTAGTCTCTGCCAAATGGTTTTAACTCCTTCCTAGCCAAAGCAGGGAATCGCGCAAGATGCCAAGGTTGGCGTATTTCACGAGTTTTATAACCATTTAACAGCTTTCTTGTGGAAATAATAATAAGGAGGGGAAGTTTCCAGGATCATGTACTGTTTGCATTTTTTAACATATGTTTAGCTTTTAATTATTCATATACAGCGCGCCAAGGAAGCAGATAGCCTGTATCCTGGAGAGTGGGTGAAAGAGCTTTCTCTGCAAAGGGATTTTAATTGGTTTTAAAATGCGTTCTGCGTGTGTGTTTATATTTGCGCGTGTGTGTGAGAGTTGAGCCTTTGGTTTCTCTTCTCCTTGATGATTACATTACATTATTTCCCGTCTCTTACATTTTTATTTGTCTTAGGCTTAAAAAGCAAAATCAGAGCTGAGATTTCTGTCTCTGCTTTTGAACTCAAGGATCTTGGAAATGGCACTGCCTTTTAATGGGGATTTTCTCCTACTTGAAACCAGCTCAGATGAGAAGCCGGAGGGGAAGGCTGCCTCGCACCTCCAAGTAGTTAATTGTTTTTCTTGCATTTCATCTCACAGTCCAGGGCGTGGGTGTCTCGTGCCAGGTGGGAATGTGCACAGCATGCCCCCCCCCCGCCCCAGCCCCGATTTGGGGTGACCTCGTGGGGGGCTCTGTCCCCTTGGCCGTCATGTTGCACCGCATGGGGAATGTGTCGGGCAGCCCCCCCTGACTCCTCAGCCCGGGGAGTCAGCCCCTTCCCTCCCACGCTGCTGGGACAGCCCTCTCCCCTCCTCTCGTCCTTGCAGTGCCAGGATCCAGGCACGGGGCGGCCGCTCAGGCCAGGCCCAAACACACAGCAGACTCAATTCCTGCGAATTAAAGTTGCCTCTTAAAACACCTCTGCACCCACCCCAGAATGAGTCCTACTGGGATGCCGTGGTCTCCTCCAAGACCCAGGATGTAAACCCCTTTCCCACTGCTTTCAGCCTTGATGGGAGCCTCAGCAGTGATGTGGAGACACAGGTGACATGAGACCAGGAGACCCAGTGAGATTTTAAAATCCACCTTAGTGCCTTGTTTTGCAGGAGACACCTCAGCTCTGGAGGTCGCGCTGGGATGGGACATGGTTTCTCACTGCACGGCCGGGGCTGAAGGTAGAAATACAGCAGAAGGAGCACGTCGGCTGGAAGGGACCCGTCCAACCCAGCTCGGGCAACAGGGTCCAAAGTGCTCATGCCTGCAGGAGTCAAACCACGAGAGCTCTCGTTGGTGAGAAACTGTGGCCCCGGCAGCTGCTATGGTGTTAGAAGAAGGTGGCTGAGCTCCTGCTGGTGCACCAGCTCCAAGCCCTGCCCAGCCTCAGCCCACAACCTCCCCACTCTTTAGCTCTATAATAATTTACAGGTTTTGGGTTGTTTTTTTTCGCTAATGCTGTCCTGACATTTGTTTTCGTTGTGCGAGAGCTAAGGAAGGGGGGCTTAGGGCCTGAATTCCCCCCCAGGACTGTAGTGAGGGTGAGCAGTTGGTGGGACCTCACCATGTCTGTGACACAGCAAATTCCCGGGGTGTCCCAGGGCTGGCCAACCTCCACCAGGAGCCCCAGTGGGCATTGGTGACAGCATTGGGGACCCGGAGCATCCAAAGCTGCTGGTTCCCAGTGAGAGCAGGGATGAGTTTCTCAGGACCCTTTTCAAGACGGGAGCCAGCTGGGATACCTGCAGGCCATGGGAAAAGATGGAGTCTAGGAACTGGAGGCTTGGACGGACACCAGCATCAGACCCCGGGAGCTAATGCCTTCATGACGGCGCTTATCTCCTGGCGCTGCCTTGCTGGGAGATGAAGGCTGGGAGGAGGGAGGGTCTTTCTTCACTTAGGTGCTGGAGAAACGTCTCCTTCGATGATATTTCACCTTACCTCTCCTTGCCACATCTGTCAACTTCTGCTAATTACCAAGTTTGCTATCACCCTCCGCACTGATGTGAAGGGTAGGAAAAAGAGAAAAAGGAGGTTAAGGGATTCTACAATTATAAATGATGTCTGGCAGGCTAAGGTACCATATAATGCATTATAAGCACTTAAAAAGCTAACCCATTCTGTCTTCTTTCTTTGGCATAAATAATGGCTTTTTTATGAATAAATCATGCAGCCAAGGTCTCTGAAAATAGCAGGAACCTGGAGCAGAATGTCTCCATCCTCATTTTTGCTAGGACAGCAGAGAAGTCAGCAATCCACTCCATCACCGCTGATAAACCGGGGCAAGCGCAACTCCCAGTAATGAAATAGGGAGATAAAGTTTCAGGAGGGTGAGCGGGGCAGGGGGATATTTCTGCCAAAGCACCGATTGCACCCGGGCTCCAAATGAAACATAATGGACTCTGAGGAGATAAGCATTTTTTTCTGCCCCATGAATAAAGCAAGACCTCATAACTCATAGACAGGCAAAGCTGCCAGCAACTTAAAAGTGCTTCCTTCTGCTTCTGGTTTGTGTTTCCTTTTAATGAATCTCCTCCAAAGCCGAGGGGGGGCTTAGAAGTGGGGCTGGAAGCAAGCCCTGCCTTTGCGTGTGTGGAGTCCGGCTCGCGGCGGGCGGCGGGGAGGGCTGGCTGGGCGGCGGTAGCCACCCAGACCTCAGCACAAAGGGCTCGCAGCTGGGCTGCGTGCTGGGGAGAGCCGGCCCCAGCAGAGAGGGAGGTCCTGCTGGCCTTCCAGGCAGGCGTGAAGGCAGGGGGGAGGTCTGCCTCCTCCTGCCTGTGGTCCAAGATGAGGGTTTGGTGGGGGCATGGGGCCTCCGCTCGGCCCCAGCTCCTTCTGCACCCTGCTTTTTCCCCCCCAATGGCTCTCTCCTCTCTGGGGAGGTGGACAAACAGCTGGCCCCCTTGCAGAGGGTCCTTACCATCTCCCTGCTCCAGCTGGAGACGTCCCACTCCCGCCGCCCGAAGGGACGGTGTAACGTCACGGCGTCACGTCACGGCTGCAGATTTGGCGGCTGCCTTGCAGGGCACGTGGTCCAGGCACCACGGGATCACAGCACCCTGTGCCATGTCCCAGCCTTGGGCGCTGGGCTCTGCCGGCCACTGCCCCCCTCCTCTAGGCACAGCCCACCCTGCAGCTGATGAGACCCTGGTGAGGAAAAGCCCTTAGGAACCCTCCCCATATGGGTGCAGGGGGGGAGCCCCTGCCTGTACTCACCCGGCATCGTGCAAGGAAGTTGGGATTCATGTCCACCCCAGACACCCTGTGGATCTTAAACTGAAAGAGGGGGAATTTAGATGAGATCTCAGGCAGAAATTCTTTGCTGTGAGGGGGGTGAGCCCCTGGCCCAGGTTGCCCAGAGAAGCTGTGGCTGCCCCATCCCTGGAGGGGTTCAAGGCCAGGTTGGACGGGGCTTGGAGCAACCTGGTGTGGTGGGAGGTGTCCCTGCCCAGGGCAGGGGGTGGCACTGGGTGGGCTTTAAGCTCCCTTCCAACCCAAACCATTCCATGATACTACGATAACTGCAGGACAGTGGCAGCCAATGTCCAGGGTCTCAGCCCACAACCAGCATGCTCCACTGCACAAGCCAAGCCTGTCACAACCCATGAAGCACTTTCAGGCTGGCCAGGCAGCTTCTAGGCCTCCTGCATCTCCCGATCATCTCCTGAGCTGCAGCATCAGGCGACAGAGACCGTACAGCTCATGACATGCTCCTGGACAGAGGGACTCTTTGTCACTGGTCCTGCCCCATGCCTGGAGCAAAGCCACACAGTGGGGAGTCGGCAGAGCCCCCAGGATGCTGGATGGGATGGGGACACTGGGTGTCACCCCCTCAGCTTGCACTCAGACAGGAGCAGCCCTTATTCCCCGGCGGGACACATACTTTCACTGCAACCTCCACTTTCCTGGGACCAAGGGACACTTTTGAGTTGAGTCCTTTCCATGCACAGGGCAGGCGGCACAAAAAGAGCCAAGGAACCTCCCTCAAGAGGGGCCAGTGCTCGCTGTGGAGCGGAGGTTTGTGTTTACCACAAGTCTGTACCAACTGCCAGGTGTGTTCATCAGAGCTGAGCCGTGGGCTGTGCACCGGAGCTGAAACAGACCCGGGACCAAACATCCAGTGGTGACAGGAGCAAAGCTGGCTGCTAGCAGAGACCTCTGCCTTGCCCACCTGGTTATGGCCCCACGTATTTCCCCCCAGACATAATTTTTGAGGGCCCAGCCCAGGGTGCTGATGGCTTTGGGAAGGGGGATGCATTGCCACGGCTCGGCGAGCATCTCGGCAGTCCCCGCCGGGCAGGGCTCTCTGCAGCTCTGCATTAAACCCTCTGCAGCCACAGTCAGGAAGGCCAGGAGCCCGCAGACTTACTGGCGATTAATCAGCCAGCCACAAGCCCTGAAGCCCCGCTCTGGGGGCTGTGGATTGAGTTATGGCTTCCTGAGGAGCTGCAGGGTGTTCCAAAGCTGGCCGGGTGCTGCTGGGGCTGGGGTTGTGCTGGGGGTCCGGGGGTCAGCGCTGTGCAAGGCTGGGAAGGCAAAACTGCCTGTCCTCAGAGGGGGACCAAGGGCAGATGGAGGGGAAAATGGATCAGGAAGAAAAAAACCAAAAACAATTAGTGAAGTGATCAGGGCTGTTCTGAGCGAGGCCAAATGCTGGGACATCTTTGCACAGCAAAGCTCTGTGCCAGCGTTTTGCCCCTGGTCGGTCCCCTTGGAGGGACCACTGCACCTTTGCACGCCCGGGGGGACACCGGAGTCTGTGGTCTCTGAGGACCTGGTCTCTGGTGACATTATGCCATGCCATGGGCTCCCTCCCACTGTGACAATGTCCCCTCAGGGTAAATGACACCTCCCCGTGCACGTACATGCCTGCACGCACACACACGCACACCGGAGATCCTCTGTCTGACTGGTTTGGGGGAGAAGCCCAGTGAGAGCTCAGCACACGGAGCCTCTTTGTGTGTTCCCAAGGTCCCCACCGCTTTCCCAGCAGATCCTTTCCCTCTCTCCCCTCTTGCTTTTGCTGCAGGGAAATTAAGGTTTCCTGGGGACAGCACCAATGGGAGGCTCTTCTCTCCTCCTCCCCCTCCTCCTCCTCCTCCTCCACCTCCTCCTCCTCCTCCTCCTCCTCCTCCTCCTCCTCCTCGGGTCTCCCCATGCACACCAGGCTCTTGGCAGCGCAGCCCATGCCGAGGAGGTACGGCGGAGGACACAGAGCGGGGCAGAAGCTCACGCTGGCCTCATGCTGCCTCATCCCTCCTGCCTGCGCCGGCAGCCCTCAGGCCAGGTGGTTGGGTTGCTTCCTTGGGCTTAATTCAGCAAAAGCAGCTTGTGATGTTTCTCCTTCTCCCTGGGGTGGGCTGCTCATTTTTGCCCCGTAAGACAATGCCCTCTTTCAAAAACAAAGAAATTATAAAGTACATATGAACATATGGTAACATATATTCTAGGCTGCCTATGTGGCCAATTTTCTGTATGTTACCATATGGTGCCGCGTATTTAGCAAAAATATAACTTGACTGTTTCTCTTTCCATATGGGGATTCTTTTGCCTTAATTAATAACATTGAGCAAAAACTCTTTCTAAGGTTTCCAAGATTTCTGCAAGGGAATATCTTATGACAGACACATGCTCCTGAAGGCTTTCCTCCTTATTTGTCTATAGCCTTCTGTCCTCATCCTCTTCCGCATGCTCCAAGGGCGTCTGCAGATACATCTGCCCGTGGGATTGCGGGGAGGGGGATGCTGTGCCCTGGCCTGGCTCCTGTCCCCCCCGTGCCCACGGGAGCCCCTGTCCCCTCCCCAGGACCTGACCTTCAGCTCCAGGGACAAAGCAGCGAAGTGCCGGTGGGCTGGATCCCTCCGGCTCATCTGGGAGCTTTGAGGAGCCGAGTTAACGAAACACAGGGGCGACGGGGAGGCTGCTGGTGCAGCCGAGAGAGTATTCATGGCCACGCAGGGGCTGCTGTCTTCAAAGGATTAGAAAGCAACACACTTTTGCAGCTCTCCAATTAAGCCTCTCAAGTGCCAGTTATCTCACATAATAGGAAAATATGTCAAAGTATCCTCTCAGGACAAGCCTGCAGCCAACGCCAGCGAGATGAAACCAGCCCCAGCTCTGCCGAGGCGGGATGGGGTGGGAAGGGTCAGAGGCATGGCTCCAGCTGCTGGAGACCCTCCCGCTTTCCTGCCCAAAGCCTGTAAATGAAGACAAATCTCTGTGCAGCTCCAGATGTGCCCCTTCGCCCCACGGGGATGTCCCTGCCTCGCAGGCAGCCAAAGGCAGCAGGCAGAGTGGAGCGGGCGCGGGGTGGGAGAGCAGGGACAGCAGGAGAGATGCCGGATTTCCACCTCTCCCTGTTCCCTGGGTCTCAGTGGGGATGCCAGTCTCTCTTTTCTCCCGCTGCACTCTCCAGGGGGTGGGAAGGGACATGGGCAGTGCCTGGGGTGGCCCAGCTTTGCTGCGGAGATGGTGGGATGAGCCCATCCCTCCTCCTGCTGGGCAGCAGCACGTTTCAGCAAGGCACTGCTCCCCAGGGGGCTGCCCCTGCTCCCCGGCTCCCACCAGCCTGCAGATCCCTGGACATGTTTTGCTTGAATGATCTCAAGCCTTCCTTGGCTCCAAAACCCCTCCCTTGTGCCGGTGTGGGCCAGCAGTGCCTGCGTGAACGGGACAGGGCAGCGATGGCTTACAGCTGGGCGTGGGGGCGGCGGGTGCATGGATGTCCCTGCCCTGCACTTAGAGCCCCTGGGGCAGCCCCAGTGAAGGCCTTTTTGTGGGCAGAATCAAGGCTTTGGGGTCAATGGGAACTAATGACCTCCCTGCCCAGGCTGGGCCCCCTGGCTCCTCACACCAAAGAGCTGCCCGTGTCAGAACATTGCTCGCCCCAGGAGCTCAACTGCCCCGTTCATTCCCCATCCTGCTCCCCCCAACACCACTCCTTTCCCCATCCCTCCCCTCAGCTCTGCGTGGATGCTCAGGGGTCATAGAACCATAGAATCATAGACTGTGTTGGGTTGGAAGGGACCTCTAAAGGCCATTAGTCCAACCCCCTGCAGTGAGCAGGGACATCTGTAACTAGATCAGGTTGCTCAGAGCCTCATCCAGCCTGGCCTTGAATGTCTCCAGGGATGGGGCCTCCATCCCCTCTCTGGGCAACCTGGGCCAGTGTCTCACCACCCTCAGTGGAAAGAACTTCTCCCTAATGGCTGATCTAAACCCGCCCTGCTCTAGTTTAAACCATTGCCCCTCGTCCTGTCGCTCCATGCCCTTGCAAACAGCCCCTCCCCAGCTTTCCTGGAGCCGCTTTAGGGACTGGAAGGGGCTGGAAGTTCTCCCCGGAGCCTTCTCTTCTCCAGGCTGAACCCCCCCAGCTCTCTCAGCCTGTCCTCACAGCAGAGGGGCTCCAGCCCTCGGATCATCCTCATGGCCCTCCTCTGGCCCCGCTCCAACAGCTCCGTGTCCTTCTTGTGCTGAGGGCTCCAGAGCTGGACACAGCACTCCAGGTGGGGTCTCACCAGAGCAGAGCAGAGGGGCAGAATCACCTCTCTGGATCTGCTGGCCACGGCAGTGTAGTCCACACTACCTCCTGCTCTTTTAGCAGGCCTCCTCCCTGGGATGTTTTGGGCATCCTTTAGAGGACAGGTCTTGGGCAACGCTCTCTAAAGAGCATCCCCTTCCCAGTGATATAAATTAATGTCTTCCCGGCTGCACAGACAGGGGCCAAGCCAGACACCTTCCTCAGCCTGCTGAATTCATCCAGCTCACTCTGAGGGGTGGGATGGGAAGGAAAGGCTCTCATGGACCATGGGCTTTGTGCAACTTCTTGAAGGGTTCCTTGGCCAGCCAGGGCAGTCCTGCGTGAACTGGACAATCAGATCTTCATCTGTGAGCCGTGTTATGCATCCCCAGAGCTTTCCTCTTTAAGATCTGAAGTGAATTTGATCCCAAGTGTCTGCCCAGCTCACTGCCATACAGTATCGTCTTCACCTCCAGCTGACATCCATCCCAGGTGAGGACTTCTACAGTGCATCCTTGCAGACTGGGGCATGAGGAGAGCTGACAGAGTGGTAGCCACCAGCACTGTGAGTGCAGCCTCTCTGTTGCAACGGCCGTGGGAGTGAGACGCTGCCAGCACCTTGCGTGCAGCTGATCCTGGCTCAGGACGGCGCAGCTGACACATGGTCCTGCTCCACCATTTCCTCCCCATCCCCAGAGTGCGACAGAGGGTGGGACATGTGCAGAGCAGTCCATCTTTACAGTCAGATGGAAATCATCCATAGCCTGAGAGCCACACTGGGGACTGTCTGGTTGATGGCTTGTCCATTTGCAGGGTAGCGCCGAGCTCATGGCTGGGAAGGCACATCCATGGGCCAGGACATCACCGACACCTGGGCTTACGAAATCCACATGATGGGCTGGTTGCATCCAGGGCATCCATGTGCCATGACAAAGGTACTGGTGGGGTTCTTTACCCTGATGTTGTGGTGCTCATCTTCCCACCTGAGGCTGAGGAAGAGGCAGAAGGCAGGACTGCAGGGCAGAGCAGAAGGACGTGAGAGCTGCCAGGGAGCAGAGAGCTCAAGGTGGAGGCCAGCTCTGGGCAGACCTGGGATTGTGAGAGCACAGGGAGCAGATGGAGTTGAGGAGAAGAGTGGGCTGAGCACAGGGTCAAGGGAAGCTGGGAAAGGCGAAGTTAGGGCTGAAACGACTGCAGGAGAGCAGCCCGCTCCCTGGGACCTGCCGCAGAGGGGTGGGGGTGTCACCGGAGCAGGAGTGGGGTCGGGTGGGAAGCGAACCAGGCTGCATTCCCACCATGTTTCAGACCAGAACAGCCCCTGATCCGTCCTGTCCAACCTCTCGGCACAATACCAAATCCCACCCTGGCAGCTGGCTGCAACTCACGCTTGTACAAGGGCTCTCAGTGCACTGAGAGCCACGGAGATGCTGACCCTGCTGGGCTCCCACTGCTGGCATTAGGAGATGGCACTGGGAGAAGGTCAGTGCGTGCAGAGCAGGCAGAAGCTGTCAGCACACAGCTCTGCTGAGTGTCTGGAAGGAGGACAACCACGGAGAGGACAGAAACGGGCTCTGCGCAGGAGCTGACAGGAGACGCTCAGGAGATGCCCGGTGCTGGGGGTTTGCAGTCTTCCAGGGAGGACAGCCACTGGCCAGGAGACTTGGCTGAAGCACGTCCTGGACCACTGCCGTTGAGTTTTGGGATGGTGCAGAGCACACGGGAATTTCCGGGGCCCTGGGAGGAAAGTGGAGGTTGGTCTAATATTTTAAAAGGGGAAACAGGACGACGTGGGTAATTACAAGTCTGTCAGCCTGACATTGATCCCAGGCAAAATAATGGAACGACTGATACGGAATGCAATGAATAAAGAATCAGAAAGGGTGATATAATTAATGCCAATCAACAGGGATTTATGGAAAATAGATCCTGTCAAACCAACTTGACGTCTTTCTTCCTGTTGGTTTTTTTTTTTTCCTCTTTAAATCCAGGATTACAAGTTTCCCCAGCGAGGCAGAGGGGTTTGCTGAGGACATGGAGAACAGCAAGGCGTCACCTGGGTGCCATGTGATGTTTTCTTAAAAAAAAAAAACAGGAAAACTCAAACCATCGTGGGGGGTGGTTTCAGACTGGAGAGGTCACGGGCTGGGCTGCACAGCAGCGGGCACAAACTGCCACTGCAGGGTTCTGCAGGGGATGCTTTCCCCTGGCAGATCCCAGCGGTGATGGGGAGGATGCACTGGGATGTCTGCATCCCGGCAGCGCCCACTGGGAGGAGGGATGTCCTGCTGGGAAGTCGTCCATGGGGCTGGGGGGGGGTGGACATTGGGGGTGATTTGCAAAGTGGGGAGCACTTTGCACCAGGCTGCCATGGAAAGGACTAATAAGGTGGTGGAAAGGGACAATGTGAATAAAAGCTGCGTTTCTTCTGTTGCTCTCTGGAGTTGCTTCTCCAGCACCCATGTCTTGTGCTGGGTGGTGTAAGATCCAGGGCAGGGATCCTGGAGGACGCAGACAAAGAGTGACGGACCTGCTCTTGGTGAAAGCACACCCTGGCTTCACCTCTGCCGCACGGCAGTGATGGCACAGGGGAGCGAGAGGCTGCGTGGGCTCCTGGCCCCAATCCCTGGGAAACCTGTAGGATCTGTCCACCCCGGTGCTGTGTGCTAAGGGGGTCCCTGTTCCTCGGGCCGCGTTTGCAGCCCCTGTCTCATGTAATGGTATTCAAGCCCCCAAACCCTTCCTGGTGTCTTTTGCTCCAGCCGTGGTCGCACCAGCCCCGATTCTGCCCTTTGTTCCTACAAAATGCTGAACTAATCCCAATTCAGAGCCCAGCCCCTCATCTGAGGGCTTCCCAGCCCTGTAACCTCCGCAGATGCTGCCAGCGGCGATCCTGGGTTACATTGAGGGTTTCCTTACAGCGAGGGGTGAGTGGCTTCATGTCAAGCACAAATCCCCGTGGGAACCCATGAGAAACACCTGGATGCCAGTGTTCTCCCCCAGAGAACACCCCGGTGATGTCCCCAGCATTTGAGCCCCCTGTGACAGCTGGGGGTGACATCCTGTGGGGAGCTTGCAGCTCGCCCGTGGCATGTTCAGGCTGCTCCCACCTCTTGCCCGCTCAGGACACAAATCCCACATCCCATCCCGGACACCCTCCTGTCCCAGGTTGCTCAGGCACACAAGGGGGACCCTCGGCTTCCCTCCAGCTGGACAGGGGGGTTCCCCTGCGGCACCCCTCCTCCAGCCCTGCAGAGACAGACCCCACACTGCCCACCCCCATGGGCTCATTGGCTCTGAAGTAGCTGCTGGTGCACAACACACACCACAGCACTGGGGTGCCGGGTCCCTGCGTGCCCCATGACAGCACGGGGCAAAGGACAGTGTCCTCTTGAACCCAGCCAGGCTCACTGCTGGGTCAGGGGCTGGAACCTTCTCATCCATCGACCCGCAGCAATTCCATTCTGCACTAATTGAATTCTCTGATAGGAAAGTCTTTAGTAGTTGAACTCTTTCTTTCCGTTTCATGGTTGTGTCCAGAACTGATCTGGAGGGACCAGCTTGCAGGGATGTGCCAGGTCTTTGGGAGCACCTGTGAGGCATGACCACCCTGCCGTGCTAATGACTGTTTTTCCGAGGTACCAAAAGACCACCAGTAGACAAGAACTGGGTGTCTCGAGCCTCCTTGCCAGGACTCTCCATGCCTGCACTTTGCTACATGGCAGTGACATAGGCACAATCCACAAGAGCAGAAACGAAGAAAGATGCTCCACCTGCAACACCAGCAAGTGGAGGTGGCTGAACTGGTGACACTGGGGTGCTTGGCCACAAATACCATATGATGGAGACGTATTGTTCAGATGCTGTGCGTAGCGTGCATGGACTCCTGCAAACCACATCCAACAGCCCCTTCCCCCAGGCACCAGAAGGATGGGGAGATGGGGGGGATATTTTGAAACAGGTTTTGGAGGCTGCCTCAGTTTCCCAACCTTTCTTGTAGCTGTTTATCAAGGGAGAAGTTGAATTCAAGTCTTGCATGGGATCGGGAGCTCAGGTGCTGAGTGACCTGGAATGAGTCCTGCCTTTCCTGCAGCACCCTCAGAGAAGCCATCCAAAAACCTCCCCGAGGAGAGGCAGGATGAGGAGCAGAGATCGGCTGTCCACAGCGCTGGGATTGGAACAGGGGTTTTGGAGGGGAGCCATCCCCTTGGCCCATTCGGTGCCTGGCAGCAGGGCAATACTCAGTTTTCTGTGCCTGAGAGCACCTAGAACCATGGCATCCTTTAGGTTGCAAAGGACCTTTAAGATCATCAAGTCCAACTTGGCCTTGTTGAACCTCACACCACTGGCCTCAGCCCATCCATCCAGCCTGCCCAGATCCCTCTGTAGAGCCGTCCTACCCTCCAGCAGACCGACACTCCTGCCCAACTTGGTGTCATCTGCGAACTTACTGAGGGTGCGCTTGATCCCCTTGTCCAGGTTTTTGATAAAGATATTAAAGAGAACAGGCCCCAATACCAAGCCCTGGGGAACACCACTTGTGACCGTCCACCAACTGGATTGAACTCCATTCACCACCACTCTTCAGGCCCGGCCCTCCAGCCATTTTTTCACCCAGTGAAGTGTACGCCCATCCAAACCCTGGGCAGCCAGTTTCTCCAGGAGAATGCTGTGGGAAACTGTGTCGAAGGCTTTACTAAAGTCCAACAAGTCCAAGTCTTGTCATAGAAGGAGATCAGGTTAGTCCTCAGAGGGGTTTCAGCTTCTCCATCCTGCTTTGATGAGCTCTGGGGAGCCCCTTGGGTGGCCAAGTCCCCTTTTCGGGGCTGACTGAGGGGTCTTAGAGCAGAGACCCATCCCTGAACCTGAGCTCTCAACCACAGAGGTTTTTTCCCCAACCCACTCTGCCTCAAGACCCAAAATCCTTGCCCCAAATAGGAGCCACAGACTCCAGTCACTTCGGCAATTTTTTTCCAGGACAGGAAATAAATTCACCCACAAGAAAGGGAAGTTTCAGTTCAAACAGCTCCCACAGCTGCTGAAAAAGGGGATTTCCAGGCCAGGGGCTGGGGCGGCGGGTGCAGGGCATGAGCACCAGCAGGAGCTGGGCACTGTCACCCACCGCTGCACCGGGCAGCGGTGACACTGAGGCAGGCCGTTGGTCTCAGAAAATATTGTTAAAAGTCAGCAAATACATATATTTATAAACTGCCCAGGAGAATGTCCAGCGCTCTGTGTCCAGGCGGGACTGCATGAGCGCCTCCTCAGCCCAACCAGCCCCACGCTGGGTGCAAGCTCATTTTCACCAAACATCACCTCTCCTCCTCGCTGGCTCTCCCCAGGCCCCCCAGCTTCCCTGGTCCAGCACTGCCCCTCCTGCCCCAGCTCAGACACGCATAAGCAATATTTAAAACAATTTTATTCATGAAAATATGCTGTACAATGCACTATACACAGTTCTTTACATTGCCACATACACAAACTCTAATAGCACGATCAAGAAAGTTACCATTGCCTACGATAGATGTGTGGTGAAAGATGACACCTGTCAGAGACCCTCCCCCCCAGTCTGTACAGTTATAAATACGAGGGAAAGGACGGACCGAAAACTGCCGTTATGAAGCAAACCGGTGGGGTCCCTTCAGCGTCCCCTCGACGCCGGCTCCTCGCTCCGGGCAGGGCTGGGGCTGGGCGGGAGCAGGGCTGGGAGCAGAGGATGCTCCTTGTCCCCAGAGGCTGTCCTGTGGGGTGGGGGGGGCGGAAGGGAGAGGGGGTGGTGGAGTGGGGAGGCTGAAGCCGAGCGAGGTGGGACGTAAGGTGGCCTGTGCTCGGGGAGCTCTTTCCAGAGAGGGAACTTGGAGCCTCTGCCAGCAAAACAAAGCCCTGGTTTCCCCTTCCAGCAGCGCTGGCAGCGGGGCGGTGGGAGCCGCAGGGGGCACAGCTGCGCCAGGACCCCCAGGACCTGCCTGCCCCACAGGCACAGCCCTGAGACCCCCGTGCCATCACCACCACCCCACCCGGGCACCACAGTCCCGGCATCCCTCGGCTCCTCTCCCCTCCGCCGCGGCGGGGCCAGCCCGTCTCCCCTCTCCCTCCAGCCTTCCCCGGGGTCCCAGCAACACTGGGGGGGGGGGGGTGGTCTCTGTTCCTGCCTCCCGCTGCCCGCCGTCCCTCGCACCGCACGACGACTGTACACACGACGCTTACCAACACGACTCCACCGCACACACGACAACCCCACGGTCACGAACCACAAAGACAGCTTGGCAATGGGACGCGCTCCGGGGGTGGATGCCCGGGGGCACCACGCAGCAGGGCAGGGGGAGGCAAGCCGGGGGGAGCGGGGCAGGCGCGGGACAAGGCCGGGGGGGGTATTTCTCCTACTGCTGGTGTGGCTTCCCCTCCGCGATGATGGTTGGCCCCATATCTGTGACAGACACCGAAGGGGTTTGTGTGGGGGGTCTCTGTGCCTGAGCATCCCATCTGCAAATGCCCGAGTGCCGGGGGGGAGCCCCCACCGGCCCACACTGCCCGGCTGCTGGTGTGCTGCTGGGGGTGTGCCTGGAGAGCGGATGCCTGGAAGAGCCAGGACCCCTTCCCTTCCTCCCATGCTTGGGGGGCAGAGCCCCCCTTTTCTCCCCTGGCAGCCCCAGCTGCCGTCCCTGCCTCTCCTTCCCCCCTCCATGCGCAGAGCCGGGTGCCGGGTATTAAATAGCCATTTGCCATCAGTTTCCAACGATTTTAAGTACGCCTGAAACGAGAGGTGGTGTATAAAACGAATGCGGTAATGATCCTGACCAAAGAATAATCCTTTTTAAAAAAGCATTCAAGAAAGATTATATATAATAGAATATATTAAATTCTGTACATGATCAAATAATGTAAACATAATTAATTAACCTGTAAGAATGTCTTTAGAGACTATGCCTGCCGTGTGCTGAGGGCGAAGGTGAATGGTGGCACATGGGGCTCCTCTGTCATGCTTTGCCACAGCCAGGTGGGTCAGGAGAGGAGCAGGAGGTGCCCACCCTGGGTCCCAACCTGCCGTCCCCGAGCACCCACGCTTCCCCCGTGGCCGGGTGGGACCCAGCGCCCGCCCCACAGTGGAGGAGGTGGTGCTGGAGCGAGGGAAGAGCCGGGCCAGGAGGACGTGCTGGTTCAGTGCAATAACCCTGATGCACCCCAGGGGCGGGGAGGGGGGTTAGAGAAAGCGTGTGGTGCCCAGAAGGAAGACGGCCTGAGCCCCGGGGGACAGAGCAGCAGCTCCCACAGCCTCTCCTCCCAGTCCCTCCATCTCCTCCGCCCAGCCGCCCTGCTCCGGACCCCTGCTGCCCCAGGGCTGAGCTCCCCGCAGCCGGCAGCCCTCGCCGCACGGGGCAGGAGGGCGGTGGGTCCCTGGCTCACCCCTGCCCGCAGAGCAGTGGGGACGGTTTGGGGTCCCCACACACAGCAGGACCAGGTGTGACTCCTGCTCCCCATCCACACGGAGCACCAGCCCTTGGCAGACGGGTGCACCAGGGCTGCCCCTTCTTGCTGACACCCCCCCGCACCAGCTCTCCTGTTGTCCTGGGGATGGGCAGCGAGCCCTGCGGGACAGGTATGCTGGCTGCTGGCTGGAGTCACTCCTGAAACCAGCAGTGACCCCCCCAGAAGCCCCACAGCCCCAGCTTCGAGCCCTGTGGCACCTCCCTGAGCTCTGCACGTAGGGGATGCAGCGTGGGTCCCCCAGGCTTGGGGCAGGGTGGACCCCGCGCTGCCTCCAGAAGCCTGGCCCCTGCATCCCTCCCCTCCTCACACGCACACACCCCCTCCTCCGGCATGACCTGCATCACAGCCCCCCCAGCTTCCACCCCACCATCCAACACCCAGTGCCACGACCAAGCCAAGACGAGACTTGCGATGGGGCGCAGCCCTCCGCACTGCCCGCAGCCCCTCTCCTCCTCTCCCTGCCCTCCACCCTTCCTTCCTTCCAACGCAAAAACTCAATGGCAAAAGAGTGCATGAAATCAAATAAATACACCCCCCCTCCCCGACCCTGTGAGCTCCCCCTGAGCCTCCGGCACAGGGGACCAGGCCAGCAGCGGTCACTCCCAGCAGGACCATCCCCTGCAGGAGCATCCCATGCCTGCTCCGGGCAGGGCATTGCAGCTTTCCCGTGGGCGGGCGTGACCGTGGCACCCCCCGCCACCAGCGGGCACCTGGGCTGCCGAGGTGCTGTCCCCTGGGCTGCAGGTTGTACACCCTCCATCGCCAACCCCCCCTTCTCACTGCTTGGGAAGAAAACCTGCCTGGAGCCACGCAAGGAGCCCTGCAACGGAGGTGGCCTGGGCATGCGGGCTTGGCAGAGCTCCGATCTCCACCTGGATTTAAGGGTGATGAGCCCCCCTTGCCCCAGGGCAGGGTCCCTACTCCTGATACTTCTACTCAGAGGACTCATTTTCCGCGGTGGCTCAGAGAAAAGGGTCCCTTTCCAGAGAGGGGTGCCCACACAGGGGGTTCCCATGCCACCAGCCATCACCGCTCCATCACCAGCACAAGGACAAACCAAACTGGCACCGTCGCAGCGGGGCATTGGGACCATCTGGAAAGGCTTTCCCTTCCTGCTCCGCCCCTGCACCCACCGGGCTCCGGCTGCCTCTCCCACGCATCCTGCGGAGGATGCTCGCAGGAGGACCCAGCAGATGGGGCACGCGTGTGGGCTGGGGGCCCTACCCCATCTCAACATGTGACCCTACGGTTTGTGTTTCGTGTTCGACCTCAAGCTCCGGCCGATGGCTCTAGCCCATCTTAACAAACAAAGGCAGAAGAGAAAGGAAAAAAAAAAAGTTAGTCTCAATGTTCCCCTCGTGGCTTCTCGGTGGTGAGCCCCCCCCCACCCCGGGGCGGGCGTCACCCGGGCACCCAGCTCTGGTTCGTGGGCTGCGGACCCCCGGGCAGCGCGGGCACGTTGAGCCCGTTCTGCGGCGGGAGAGCCGAGTCGAAGTTGAAGTCCATCTCGTCGCTGTCCATAAAGTCATTCAGGATGATCGACTCCACGTCGCACTCCAGGCTCCCGTTGAACATGTCCAGGTCCAGGTCTGCTGGGAACCTGTCTTGGCCCAACACTGGGGGGTGGACAGCCCCCGGGTAGGGGCCCTGCAGCGAATCCAGCAAGCTCATGTGTGCCCCTTGGTTATTAGCGTAGGAATGCAGGTGCCCGTGGTGCGGCATGGCCGTCATGCTGCACGTGTCACTGGGCAAGCTCATAAGGCTGACAGGATTAGCTAAGGCACTGGTGTTGACCGCAGGGTGGTGACCGGCTGGTGACGGGTGGTACAAAGCGTTGCTCTTCATGAGAGAGCCCGAGTGGGACGGGTAGGAGGACAAACCCTGCTCCCCGTTCCCGCACAGCAGCGGGTTGTGTCTGTGGCCACGGGCCGGCACCATGGGGCTGGCCTGCGGCAGGGGCAGGTCCCCCGGGACCATGCTCTCCTTGTGCGCGTAGGAGATGGAGGAGAGCAGGTCCTGCAGCGAGGCGTTCCTGTAGGAGCTGACAGGCGAGAAGGTGGCTTGCTTGTTCTCCTGGATGGTCTGCATGGGCAGGCGGCGCATGAGGCTCATGGCCGGCTGGCTGTAGATAGTCCCGCAGTAGGTGTTGGTGGCGGCCCCCATGGTGGAGCACTTGGAGTTGAAGGTGAAACTGGAGCTGCGCTGCCGCAGGGCGGCTGGGGGGAGCTGCTGTGAAGGGCTCATGGTGTAGCCGTCCTGCAGGTCCTCCAGCATGCTCTCCCCAAGGCTCTCGTTCAGGCTGATGGTGCCAGTCAGGTCGGTCAGCCGGGGCAGCTCCACGGAGCAGCGGGCGTTGAGGGAAGGAGACATGGTGCTGGAGGGGCTGGGGTACATCAGTGGAGAGGAGGGGGTACCGTCATCCTCCTCCAGCTCATCCGGCTCGTGGTTGGACATGATGGGCGAGAGGCGCCCGCTCAGCGTGCTGGCCGTGGAGTTGGCCCGCGTCCTGAAGTCCGCCCAGGCGTCGTACTCGTCGCTGGCGTGGGACGCGGGGCTCTCCGACCACTTGGCTTGCTGGGAGGAAGGGCTGTCCTCCCCGCGCTCCTGCGTCACCTGCAGCTGCTTCTTCTTGCTGGCCTTCCCCTTGATGCGCAGGAACTTGCTGTTGTTGTCCATGGAGACCGCCCGCCGCCGGGGCGTCTTCCCTGTCTTGCCGCCCTCGGGGTTCAGCATCCACCAGGAGCTCTTGCCGGTGCCCTCGTTCTGCACGCGGATGAAGCGGGTGTGCAGGGAGAGGTTGTGCCGGATGGAGTTCTGCGGAGACAGCAAGGACAGAAGGGACAGTCAGCAGTGACTCCAGCGCCCCAGGCAGGAAGGGGATGACCCCAGGTCTGGGGGTACCTGGGGCACCATGGGGGACCTGGGCTCCATCCCCTGGGATACCAGAGGGTCAGGGCTGAGCGGGCTCAGCTGGGGGGTCTCTCCCACAGCGCTGCCAGGCATTTCACCCCCAGGAGCCCACAGGTCATGGCCCTTTGCTGCATCCATCCGCTGTCTATCATCAGCACAATTACTGTCACGGCGGGGAGTGTGGGGGGGGTCTTTAGCATGTACCCCAGGGACCTGCACCAGCCCTGCAGCAGGCAGGGCCAGGTCTCAGGGGACTCTTCTTCCCTGGCAGGAGCCTGGGGAGGGACAAGCTGAAGAGGGCATGGAAAGGACAAGGAATGCAGAGCAGAGTCAGGACCATGCACGGGTCCAGGTCTTCTCTGTCCCTCCCAGCCCTGGCCAACCACGCTGGAAGTAGAGCCCACCAGGATGCTCCCCACACAGCCTTGCCCACCAGCATCTCTGCAGAGGTCCCAGCCCCCTCTCCCCACCCCACCAGCTCCATGGGCAGAGGGACTCCCTTTCCCCACACACCGCCCCACACCAACCCTCTGGAGCTGGCTCCAAACCCACATTCCCGCCTGGCATCGTTCTGCGATGTGCTCCCTCCTCCCTCACTGCCGGGCAGGGTGATGCATTGGCACCACCACAGCCCAAAGCAACGTGTCAGCACCGGGTAAGCCACATCTTGTCCCCAAAATGCCTGTCACTCTCTGCCAGCAGGGCCGGGAGCGCAGGCGGAGGGGGTCTGGTTCCCTGTGTGTCTGCAGGCTGGGAGAGGGACAGAAGACACAAGCCCTGCCCAAGAAGCTGGGGGTACCAGAGCACAGGGGGTCTGCAAAGCCAGCTACAAACCCCATTGCCCAGACAAGAGGGGGGACTGCTTTCCCTGGCTCCCTCCATCCACACCCAGCGCCTCGGGGGGGGGTTCACACGTAGCGCAGCATTCCGCTCCTCTGGCTCTTGCCTGCCCTGCAGCACAGAGCAGCTCACGGGCCGGAGCAGGAATGGCCATGCAGAAGGCAGGAGGAGGCAGGGAGCTTGCACCAGGGCCACATCCCAACGTGAGCATCCCCAGCTGCCACTAACCATGGGGTGACATGCTGGGGTGACCCTGGGGAGATGTCTTCAAAACTCCAGCCAGGGGAAGAGCGGGGGTGAGGACATCTGCCTCTTGCTGCTGATCTGCAGCCCGTGGGATGCCGCTCCAGCTCCCCGTGCCTCAGTTTCCCCAGGGTCCACAGGGGAAAGGGAAGACGCAGAGCCCAGGGAAGCATCACCTCGTGGTGCTGCGGCACTGCCGCGGGCTGGGGGCTCGGCAGGGGCTGCTGAGGGCAGGGAGCTGCTCCTGCCCCTGCCCAGCCATGGGGGGACGGGGAGGGGGAAGGAACCAAGGTGCCAGGGAGAAAGTTTGGTGCCGTTGCTGGCGTACAGCGGAATACTAATGAAGAGGCGAGTGAGCTCCAGCCTCATCTATCATATTATGTAATGGCTTACTTCTCTGCACTTCATTTATTTGGAGATTGCTCCCAGGCTGGCTCCTCGCCAGCAGCCACCAAATCCAAGTCTACAGAAATCAATCTCGCGCTGACTGATTAAGCCGTGTTTAGAACTAATTGCTCCTTCGTGTGTGGGGAGAATAAATTACGGGCTTTAATTTCACATCTTTAAAATGCAACTGCAGGTATGGGCTAGCCGTTAACCCCTTCCTGCACGGCCCCGGGTACAGCTGCAGAGGGGGTAGGCCGTGGCTGGCATGGATCCGGGAACAGGCTGGGACGGGCGGCGGTGGCTGCCTGTGCCACTGCTCATCGCCATCAGCCAGAGCAAGCCAAGCCCTGGGCCAGCCAGCCTGGCAGGGAGAGCTCTCCCTTGAACCCCCAGACACACCTCCCTTCAGCCACAGGGCGACCCAAGCTCCTCTCCATGCCACCCAGCCGTGGTGCAAGTGGCAGGAGACAGAGCATGTGGCCATCACTGCGTTTGCAGAGCCAGAGCCCCCAGCCGGATCAGCCCTGTGGTGCCCCCTTGCACCCACACACATCACCCAGGGGTCTGGGGACACCCTGGCAGGGCTTGCTGGGCCCCCTCGTAGGCTTGGGGACCCCCGATATAGGGGGTCCCTCACTGCCAGTGCTCCCCGGGGCTGCTCAGCCCCAGAGACAGGAGATGCTGCAGCTCTGTGTGACTGGGGCCGAGCTGCCGTGCCCGGCACAGGGAGAGGGAGCAGGGCTTGGGGGCTTTGGGAACGCCACGGCTGGACAGGGGTGACATTCATCAGGGTGATAACCTCCTCTGCTACTCCCTCTGCTTGGCAGCTCCAGCACAGGGCACGCAGGCACCCAGCACCACCCATGGACCTGGAGCCATGGCGGGGGCTGGGGCTGGTGCTGGGCAGGGGACCGGGCTGGCGGGGTCAGGCTGCGGAGGGAGAGGAGGGGAGGGCAGGCTGCTTCCTCTTCTGCAGCGGAGCTTCATTAAGAGCCAAAAGACAGCAGCAATTAAGTGCAAGGCGCGGTGAGCCCTGCTCTCTCCTCATTAGCACCCCGATGTGCTTGGCTGGCCACGGCTCGGGGTGCACGGCACAGGGCAGGGGGCTGCACAGGGGCGGGACGGGAGCTTATTAACACCAGGCAGGCAGGGACCTGCTTCATCCATCACCACCCTGGCAGCTCCAGGCATCCCACAGCACCCAGCATCCTCAAGCACCCGACATCCCACAGCCCCCAGCATCCTAAAGCACCCGGCATCCCACAGCACCCAGCATCCTCAAGCACCGAGCATCCCATAGCACCCAGAATCCTCAAGCACCCAGCATCTCAGAGCACTCAGCCCCAGGCTGGCAGGGAGCAGTCCAGGATGGCACGGCCCGAAATGTGGGGCTCAGCTCCTGGCCAGGCCCTGGCAGTGTGACGATGTGCGAGGGGACATCAGGGCAGGCAATACCCCCCTGGCAGCAGCTGCCTTGCACGAGGGTCTGGCAGATTTTTGGCAGGGTGCAGGGGGAGCAGGCGAAGGCTGATGCCAGTCCCAGGGTCTCCACGACACCTCTGGCCCTGCTCTGCCCCTCTCTGCCTTGCGACCTGAAGCCCTGCTGCTTCCCGCAGCAGCCTGCACCTTTGCAGGGCTGGCCAGGCCCTGCACCCTTGCTGTGTCCCCATGCCCATCTGCCCCCATGTCACCCTGCCATGCCCTACACCCTTGCTGTGTCCCCATGCCCATCTGCCCCCATGTCACCCTGCCATGCCCTGCTCCAACGGCTCAGGCCCCTCGTCAAAGCAGCAAGACCCTCCTGGCACCCTGGCCCCATGCGGCACCACAGCCCCGCGGTACCCAAACGGCACAAGGCAAGGAGCATCGGTACCCAGCCCACATCCAGCCCATGCCAGGGGGTGACATCCACCATGTCAGAATCATAGAATCATTCAGGTTGGAAAAGACCCTTGGGATCATTGAGTCCAACCATCAACCCCACTCTACAGAGTTCTCCCCTACACCATATCCCCCAACACCACACCTAAACGACTCTGAAACACATTCAGGGATGGTGACTCCACCACCTCCCTGGGCAGCCTCTGCCAGTGTCTGACCAGTCTTTCTGTGAAGAATTTTTTCCTAATGTCCAGCCTAAACCTCCCCTGCTGCAGCTTGAAGCCATTCCCTCTTGTTCTATCGCTAATTACCTGTGAGAAGAGACCAGCACCTACAGTGTCCTTTCAAGTAGTTGTGGAGAGTGATGAGGTCTCCCCTCAGCCTCCTCTTCCTCAAACTAAACAGTCCCAGCTCCTTCAATCGCTCCTCATCAGATTTATTCTCCAGGCCTGTCACCAGCTTCGTTGCCCTCCTCCGCACTCGCTCCAGCACCTCGATATCTCTCTCGTATTGAGGTGCCCAAAACTGGACACAATACTCAAGGTGTGGCCTCACCAGTGCTGAGTCCGGGGGGACAATCACCTCCCTCCTTCTGCTGGTCGCACTATTTCTAACACAAGCCAGGATGCCATTGGCTTTCTTGGCCACACTGCTGGCACCAGGCACTAGTCCTCGCCCCCCATAGCTCCGCAGAGGAGCAGCGGATGCTCTGGGTGGCAGAGGCGAGGGCTGGAGGTGGCACCAGGGCTGCCAGGTGCTGCAGGCGGACCCAAGCGCTGCTCAGCCCCGGTTGGCACCAAGGGAGGATGAGGCTGGAGCCTGCGCCAGCCCCTGGCCACGGGCTGCTGGAGGCTTTGCCAAGCTGGAAGACCCCGGTGCCATCCCAGTACCCATCTGCCGAGGGACTGGCCTTGCTGCAGGGGCTGCCATGGGGCTGGGGGGGCTGGGGGGAGCTGTGGGCACCCACGGAGCCTCCTCACCCCCCCCCAGGAGCCCTTCTCCACGGAGCCTCATTGTCAGGGGAACAGCCAGTGTGAAATCGGTCTGATTAGCAATTAGTCCCATTGTAAAAGGATTAGCCGGACCCTATTGTTTGGATGAGTGACTTGACTATCAATTTGCATCTGGCAGCGATGCTGCTGCTGCTGCTGCATCGCTGGGATGGCTGGGATCCTGTGTGTCCCCCTCTGTGTCCTTCAGAGGGGCCAGACGCTGCCTGCGGGGCTGTGCCCAGCGTGGCGGCGGGTGCGGGGGGACCCGAGATGGGCATCGACGCCAGGCACCGAGGTGCCCTTTGCAGCATCCCCAGCGCCCTGCCGATCCGATCCCCAGCATCCCAGTGGCGCGTCCCAGGGGTGGCTCCTCCAGCCCCCAGGGTCTCGGGGTGTGAGGCGGGGGCTGAACATTCTCCTGCGTGTCCCGGGGGGAGCACAGGCTGGGAGAAACAAGCACAATTCCAGCCAGAGCAGGACTGCACAAGCCCCACTGCGGGCCAGAGATGGGCAGAGCAAATGAGGGGGGCCCTGTGGACCCCACCACATCCCCTGCACCCATCTGCTGTCCCCGTCACTCCCCCTTGACTGCCACCCCCCTCACCTGGGGTTTCTCTGAGCAAAACCTGCAAACCCCAGCCTCCCCCCCGGCGCATCCTACCCCTCCCAATGGCAGCAGAGCCCAGTCGTGCTCACGGAGACCCTGCACATTCCCAGTGACCCCCAGCCCCGCGGCCAGAGAGCATCAGGGTCTGTCCATCTGTCTGGGCTGCTGGTCCATCCAGCTAATGAGCCCATTACCTGGCAGGGATTCGCATGCTGGTTAACAGGAGGAAGCAGTGACAGGGCCACTAACGAGCGAGTGCTCTGCCGGCCACTCGCTGGCAGCACGAGGATGGCTCCGGAGTTTAATTGATGCTTATTTACTTCTCACACATAAAAATTGCCAGCGTTGGAGGAAATATTCCAGGGGGCAGATGCTGCTGACAGCCCTGCTGGTGCCTCATCCCAGGGGATGCCGTGCAGGGGTGGCAGTGGCACGGAACAGTCACCGGTGACACTCCTAAAGACGTAGTGATTGCCCAAGAAAAGGCACTGCCGATGGGCACCAGCACCTAAGTGCAGGATGGCCATCACCGTGGCCTCTTGGCACGATCCCCCAGGGATGGCCAGCCCTACTCCCCACCATTGGCACCACTGTGCCACCCACCGCCCCAGTCCCCTCCCTCCTGCCCGAAGCGGCTGGTGGGGGTGCGTAGCCCACCAGTGCTGGCACCGAAGCGCCGCATCCTGAGCCCAGCCCACGCCTGCCTGGCGAGCAGATGGCAGCTGGCACAGCATGACCACCCGCCCCGCGTGCCAGAGGGATGCCAAGCACCCCAGATGCTCGCAGCACCTCCCCCCCCCCTCCCCGGGCGACCAGGAGGGACAGTCCGTGAGTCCATGCTGACAGCAGCTGCCTGAGGCAGGGAGTGGGATAACCCCGACAGCTCCCAGGCACATCACCCCCACCATGGCAGCCCCCCCTGCACGGGTGGGTGAACCCAGCGCCAGCCCCGGGTGGGGGGAAGCGGCACAGGGGAGAAAGCCGGGGTGAGGGCAGTGTAAATCCAGCCTAACACGTGACGAGGTTCCTATGGTTCCGCACCAGGCTCCCCAAGGATGGGATGCAGCCTGGCACCGGCAGCACACGGGGCTCAGGAGGGCTGTGAATCCCCACCGGCCGCTCTGCTGCAAGCAGCCCCGGTGATCTCCCCGGCTCCCCGCCGTCCCCGGACTGGGGTGGCACATGCCAGCTCCCCAGCAAGGAGCAGCCCCCGGCGCGCGGCTCAGCGAGGCGGTTTGGAGGAGCTGCCGTGTGCATGGGATCTCCTCTGCTCCGAAACTCAGCCTGTGCTCTGCACTGCCCCACAGCACGCTGGAGTGTGACTGCCCCACAGCAACCCCCACTAGCCCTCTGCGCTGCCCCCTCCCACCCCAGGCAGCCCTCTGCAGTGCCCCATAGCCATGTAGCTGCCCCACAACCAGCTCTCTGCAACGCCCCACAGCACCCCATGCTGCGCCATCCCACAGCCATATCCCTGCAGCGACCTATAGCAGCATCTGACAGCAAGCCCACTGCAGTGCTCCACCACCTCTCGCAGTGCCCCATAGCATCCCACAGCCAGCCCCCCTGCAGTGCCCCCAAGCCCCCCCAGCCCCCTGCAGTCTCTCGTGCACCCCACAGCCGGCTCGCTGCGCCCCAGCTGGGGTCTGACATCTCCCCCTTGGGGAGCTGGGGCTGTGTCCCCCCCCAGCGTGTCCCCCTGGGACGTGGCTGCCGGCACTGGGCAGGGGGACGGCACAGGCTGCCCCGTGCCCCCAGGAAGGGCACGGTGGGGACAGAGGGGGGGCTCCTGCCTCCCCGCCGCGGGGGTCTCGCCAGCGGCTGCCGAGCGGAGGCGAGTGTATTCGGGTCAGTGCGTCGCCTGAGCAGAGCCGCTCTGACGTGCTGCTAATTGAACCAAATGCCCATTAGAGGCGTGACGGGCCGTGGCCGTCCCAGACCCTCCGTCGCAGGTGGCTGACACGCAAGGAGCCTGGAGGCTGCTCAGCATGGCCGGGCCAGAGCAGCTCCCGCCTCCTCAGGCACCACGGCCGACGCAAAGCCCAGCCAACATCTCATTAGGAGCCGCTAATCACCCCCCAGGCGTGTGCTGGGCTGCAGAGAGGGGCAGCTGGGGCGTATGGGGTCCCCATGCTGCAGTCCCCCCCCAGCACAGCCCCTCTCCAGCCACCTCCCAGGGCAGAGCAGGGCAGGGGGCAGGCAGGGGGTCCAGCCTTGCCCTATTCCATAGATCCCCGATGCCGTGGGGCAAAGGGGGGCTTCAGGCAAGCCCCAAGCTGTGGGGTGTAGGACCGGAGCTGGGAACCCGTGCTGTGGGGCCAGGCTGGGCCAGCCTGGGGGAGATGCTTGCCCGGCCCCCTGCCCGTGTCCCTCTGCCATCCCCTGGGGCTCGGGGATGATGCACCAACACTAACCTCTCCTGAAGGAGAACGTCCAGGTGGAAACCACCACCATGACCCCGACCCATGGCCAGGACTCACCAGCCCCATCCCAAGCCCCCGAAGCCAGAAGGAGCCTGGCTGTGGCCGCCTGGGCTCCGGGGAGGTTTCAGGACAGAGATGGGCACTGGATGGTCCCCAGGGAGAAGCCCATCCCCTGCCTGGCCCCAGGCTGGTCCTGGCCCACCTTTGCTACCACCCCGTGGCTCGCAGGAGGTCTGACCCCCCCGGCGCAGCTCCCCTGGGAGGCCTCCCACACCGCACTCCTCCTCACCACCCCGCTGGAGTTGGCAGCCCAGTTTGTGTTTCACAGTTGGGTCGGTGCCTCCCTCCCCTTCCTGACCACGGGCTCCGCAAGCAATTCCCAAACCCACTGGAGAAGTGACTGAGGCAAATCAAACCACACAGCGCTCCCCACCCCCCACCCCCGGGCAGCCCCCCGTGCCCAGTGCTCGCCCCACAGCCTGGGGATGCTCACCGGGGCGTTCCCGCGCTGCAGCCCCCACGCGCCCCACTGGGACAAGCCGGAGAGCCCCGGGTGGGTGCCAAGCCCTGGGTGGGTGCTTGGCTCAGCCCTTTCTGTGCTGGAGCCACACAGTGGGGTGAGCCCCTGGCCCAGGTTGCCCAGAGAAGCTGTGGCTGCCCCATCCCTGGAGGGGTTCAAGGCCAGGTTGGACGGGGCTTGGAGCAACCTGGGCTGGTGGGAGGTGTCCCTGCCCAGGGCAGGGGGTGGCACTGGGTGGGCTTTAAGGTCCCTTCCAATCCAAACCATTCCATGAGACCCCCTGCACATCTCCCAGCCAGAACAGAGCTGGCAGAGGGCAGGTTGGCCACATCAGGAGAAACCTTATGCCCAGGCTGGAACCATCCCAGCGGTGGCAGGGGTGCCACCAAAGCAGAGGTGGCCGGCGTGGCCGAGCATCCCTCTCCCGGCCCCGGTTACCGCCGCTGCCAAACAGCTGGTTGCTACCAAGTTCTGCAACAGGAGTGCTGCTGTTGCCATGGCAGCGGGTTTATTTTAGCCAGCTGCCATCACTCCATGTCCCATTCAAAACCAGGAGCATCCTCCCTGCCCCGGCGGGTCCTGCCTTGTCCCCGTCCCCATGCACCTCACTGAGAGCCCGGGGAGCACCCGCAGTGCCCACCCCCTGCGTGACAGTCTTTCCCCACTGCCCAGGGGGACAACACTGCACCAGCATCTTCCTCTCTTCCCACTATGGCCACCAGCTCAGCCACTAGGTCCCAGTGAGGTGGCTCAGGGGCCGGGTTCCCCCAGCCCAGGGGGAGGGGGTAGATGCGTGGGGGCAGCGTCAGGACTGGCATCGGGTGGTTTCGGCGCTGGAGGGACGCCTGGATGACACCTCTGCTCCCACAGCCTGCTCAGAGACACCCCCCCGCGCCACTTCACTCCTCCCTTGGCCAAAGCCTTGGGCTTCTGATGGGGCCAGCGCAGCCCCGAAACCCGCCATGACTTTGCTGGGGCTGTGCGTGACACCGCCTCCTCCTCCTCTTCCTCCTCTTCCTCCAGCCATGGCCCTTCCCAGGCTGGTTCAGAACTGGGGGGGCCCAAGGAGATGGTCCCTGCTGTGGCTGGTGGGGAAAAGGTCCCTTCAACCCACGGTGTCTGTCCCAAGCCCTGTCCCATGGGGCAGCCCCAACCATCACCCTGAGGGGACCGTGCTGTCTTCCCAGCCGGGACCGTCCATCCTTGGAGCTACCAGGCTGTGCCCAGGGGGAGCAGCGGGACCGCGGGGGCAACGGCGGACCCCCGGGGATTGTGTTTAACGCGGTAATCCCTCTGCATCCCCGGCAAAACCGCCATCTCCCTGGATCCCCCCAGCAGCCCTTGGCCTGCCCCACGCACTCCCCAAAGGGCTCATTAGCTCACAGAAGGGCAGCTGCGGATAACGAGCAGGCGCGATGGCCTCCCGGGGAAGTGGGCAGGGAGCAGGCAGGGAGCAGGCAGGGAGCGGGCAGGGCTGGGGAGCCTGGGGACCCTCCTGTGGGGGCCGGGGGGCTCAGCAGGTGGTGGCCTGGCCCTGATCTGTTGTCATTGTCCCCACAACCCCCGCCTTGGTAAAGGCACGGGCTGCACTTTTGGGGTGCAGAGCCCAGGGCCGAGCTCAGCACAGGACGTTTCGGGGGAGCCTTTCCCAGCACCCCGCGAGCAGGCAGGCGGTGCACAGGGGCAGCTACGCAGCGGTGGGTGCAGGGAGCCCAACTGCGGGCTGGCCTCGGCACCAGGTGCCACCGAGGGACACAGCCCAGGCAGAGCGGGTCTGGTGCTGCAGTGTGCCCCAATGCCGAGGTGATGGGCTGGCTCCACATTCGCCCTGGCTACGGGCTGCGGACCGGTGCCAGAGCGGGGCTGACGGGAGGCAGGGGACAGCCAGGAGCCTCTGCCCACCTCCTGCCTGCCCTGTCTGCCCCCAGCCCCACACATGGCCCATGCCCCTGCCATCACACAGCGCCAAAAGAGGGAAGGGGGGGCTCGGTGGGGTGCTGGGAAGGGGGCTATGGACCAGATGAGCTGTGGCTGTGTGTCACACATCTCCAAGCCGGCTGGCCCTGGCACGGCCGCCCGCTCGCCTTTGGGCTGAAGCAGAGCTGGGGGCTGCTGGGCCACCTGCCCTGGCCAGATGGCAGGGGGACCTGGCGGTGCTGCTGGGCACGGTGCTGCCTGGGGATCTGTGCCAGAGCCCGCTGCTTGCCCTGCTCATACCCAACCCCGCGGTGATGCTGAGCATGGACTGTGGGGCTGAGGGGGGATGGCAGTAGCAGGGGATTGTCACGCAGGGGGTGAGCATGGGGTCGGGCTCTGCCCCCTTTGCAGTGCCCTGCGATAGCCCCAGGCAGCTCCCGCCCTCCCAGTCCAGCACAGCACCCACATCCAGCGTCCCAGTTCACAGCACCCTGACACTCGCAGCTGGAAACCACATCCTCTCCCAGCTCCCCGGAAAAACTCGTGGCACCAAGCCCCGTGCTGGGAACTCCCCCCAGCACAGATCCCCTGCCAGGCTGAGCCCAGGCAACCCCTCCTTCCCCGAGAGACCCGCACAGCCTGGCCGCGCCGTCCCCCCCCAGAGCCACCCCACAGCCAGAGAAGACCTGGAGCCTCCCTCGAGGGTCCCGAGGGTGCTGGTGAGAGGTGAGGTGCCAGCGCAGCCAGAGACGCTCTGCAAGGTGCCTGCATCCAGCTGGGAGACAACAACCCCCCTGCCCTTGGAGACAAAACCCACCCCCCCCCACCAGCGCCCCAGTCCCAGCCTGCACAGACCCCTCTCCAACACGCAGGACCAGGTGAAACGCCTTGGAAAGACCCTCCCCACCATCAGCCACTTATCCAGTAATACTCTAATTACACCCCAGAGTTGGCCACCAAAATAGCTGCAGTAAATCACTCGGAGCTGCCATGTAATTTTTGCATGAAATTACAGTATTTTTTCCCCTGGGTTCAATTTCCTCCACACCAAGTTCTCACCGCAGCCAAATAATTAAAGCAGCCGTGCTCCCTTTTCCACGGGTACCGTTTTAACTCCCCCCACCCCAGCCCCTCCCTGGCTGCCTGGTACCGGGGCTGTGGCTGCTGGGGACAAGGAGCGAGCGGGCACCGGTGGCAGCCCTGCCCGTGCCCACACTGAGGACACCCAGAGCCAACACAAGCCGCTCCAGATCCGAAGGCAACACAGATCAAACTACGCTGAGAGACCCCGGGGAGACCCAGCACCCACCAGGGATGCAGAAGGCACCCCAAGCAGGATGCTGAGCCTCCGTGGGGCATCCGAACCCCACTGGGCAGAGGAGCCGGCTGTTCCCAGGAGAGAAACAACCCGCCTCCTCTTCATCGCTTGCAGGAGGAAGACGAGGGGAGCAGCGGGGCTCAGCCTGCACCATCCTGCTTTACACAATGATGCTCGGACGCCTGTGGGAAGCGACCATCCTATGGGGTGCCAGGAAACCCCATAGAATCATAGAACCATAGACTGTGTTGGGTGGGAAGGGACCTCTAAAGGCCATCTAGTCCCACCCCCTGCAGTCAGCAGGGACATCTGTAACTAGACCAGGTTGCTCAGAGCCTCATCCAGCCTGGCCTTGAATGTCTCCAGGGATGGGGCCTCCACCACCTCATCTCGGCCAACTTGGCCAACTGGGAGAGATGTGGGTCCCAGACACACGTCACCTCTGCGTCCTGCCCCAACGCACCGACTTGAGCAGCACCGCGCTGACCTGAGCGGCAGCAGAACCCCCAAACCCTGGGGGGTTTTCATCCAGCCCCGTCCTCCCACCCATCTCTCCGGTCAAGGCTTTTCAGCCTGCGATCTACCTCATGGCTGGACTGCACCCAAACAAGCACGGAAAGCTGGGCACGGGGCCACGCACTGGGGCACGCATGTCTCCCAAGGACTTGCTCTGCTCCAGGAGATCCCTGCCTGCCCCACAGCCCCACACCGGCCCCAGGGATCAGCCCCACGGGGGTGCTTGGGGGAGCCCTGAGTCCCTCAGCTCTGGCCATGGGTCTTTTGAGGGCTCATGGAGCAAAGCCAACCCCTTCACAGATTCACAGAATCCCAGACTGGCAGGGTTGGAAGGGACCTCTGGAGATCACCCAGTCCAACCCCCTGCCAGAGCAGGGTCACCCAGAGCAGGTGGCACAGGAACGCGTCCAGGTGGGGTCTAAATATCTCCAGAGACGGAGACTCCACCACCTCTCTGGACAGTCTGTGCCAGGGCTCTGCCACCCTCACAGCAAAGAAGTTCCTCCTCATGTTCAGATGGAATTTCCCGTATTCCAGTTTGTGCCCGTTGCCCCTTGTCCTGTCCCTGGGCACCACTGAGAAGAGCCTGGCCCCATCCTCCTGACACCCACTCTTTCAGTATTTAGAAGCATTGATAAGTTTCCCCCTCAGCCTTCTCTTTTGCAGACTAAAAAGACCCAAATCCCTCAGCCTTTCTCCATAAGAGAGATGTTCCAGTCCCCTCATCACCTTGGCAGCCCTTTGCTGTCCCCTCTCCAGCAGTTCCCTGTCCTTCTTGACCCGGGGAGCCCAGAACTGGACCCAGCACTCCAGCTGCGGCCTCCCCAGGGCAGAGCAGAGGGGGGGATGACCTCCCTCCACCTGCTGCCCACACTCTTCTTGATGCCTCCCAGGATGCCATTGGCCTTCTTGGCCACAAGGGCCCATTGCTGGCTCATGGGCATCCTGTTGTCCACCAGGACTTTCTGCCACGCTGTGTGCCACCCACAACCACAGAAGGTTTGTGCCGGCTGTAGAGCAGGGACAGGCTTCCCGTGGTCCGCAAACTCCCCAGCAGCAAACCCAGGGCAGACGCAGGGAGTTGCATCTCATGGCAGCCCTTGGAGGTGGGTCAGGCCATGCATGAAGAAGTGCCTTTTTCTTCCGAAATATCTGCAGAGATTCCATCCCGCCACCAACCAGCACGGCCGGGAGCTCAGCGTGGGAGCACCGGGGTCCCAGCCCTGAGGCAGACGGGGACCAGACAGACTGCCAGGACGGCGGGGACGTCCCTGCCTCCAAACGCTCTTGGCTGAAAGACAGTTCATGGAAGAGTTTTATCCCGATAAAAAAATCCCAGTTCTTCAAGAAAACAAGTATTTGTACTAGTTCGCAGGTTTTAGGCCCCAAAGGCGGGGCAGGAGAGGGTTTAGCGGTTCAATGCCTTTGGGTGAGAGGAGAAAATATCCGTCACAGGGACCGGCTGCACAGCGCAGAGATGTTGCAAGAAGCGCTATTTAAAAGATGTCTGTGACAATAACGAGCAGTTTCCAGCCACCAGCAGCGCCTGGTCCACCTGCTCGGGTCAAGCCCATGGCATCCCAGCCCAGCCCGGCAGGCTCCCGCGCTGTCCCTACTGTCCCCACACCGCTGTGCCTCTCGAAGGACGCTGCTCCACACCCCAGCCCGCAGCAACGTCTGCTGTGGGCCGGCTCCAGCCGCCCCTCGTTCAGCCATGTGAGGTGACACATCCCTGGCCATCCCGGTGGGGTCCAGCCTGTCCCCTCCACCAGTGCCAGCTGCCCCACACCAGCTCCTGCAGCCCGAGTGCCCCCCCTGGGCACATGCTGCAGCACAGAAACCCTCCCAAAACCCGCACAACTCCCTTTTTCGCACTCCCAACTTCCATTTTTTTTTGTGTGCATGGGACACGGAGGGGACAAAGCCCCGTGTCACCAGCCCAGCCCACCTGGGACAGGCAGGAACCGGCCCCTGCAGGAAGCAGAGATGCCGGTGGTCACCCCCCTGGCACCACGCTGAGAGCTGGCATCCCACAAGGATGGGGACAGGGAGGCGGTGGCATGAGATGCTGTCACAGCTGTCACCATCTCCCCACAGAGCCAGAAGCACAGCAGGAAATGGCCTCACGCTGATGTCCCCCCCCAGCCCAGGCGAGCCCAAAGGCACCAGGCACTGATCCACGCACCACGTCCCCCCCGAGGGAAAGGCGGCCTGGGGATGCTGGCACAGCCGAGATGCCACCGCGCGTGGTACCCTCTGCTGCGGGGCCCCGAGGGACATCAAGCACCTCTGAAACAGCCCCTGCCAAGCAGCCCTGTCCCCCAGGTGTCACAGAGCAGGCGGCCGCTGGTGACAAGAGCCCGCCCGTGCCGTGTGCTCGCACTCCCGCACGCAGACGTGGACCCCGGGGCGAGACGCGCCGGGACGGGAGGTGCCAGTGGGGCTGAGCCCGCCGTGCCTTTAGCGTCACTCAGGCAGCCAAAAGGTCTTGGTCTGTGCCCGGGGCTGCGCCGCACGGTCCCCGCCCGCACGCAGGCCCTGCTGGGAGCTACAGCGAGACACCAGGGGGGCGACCACAGCCCCCTCGCCCCGAGTGTCCCACATCACACGCTCATCGCGTCTTGAAACCCCCCCCCCCCCAACCCAGCACACACTCGGCGAGCCAAAGTCATGCAAGCAGAGCAAGGTCACCGCAGAGCCCTGGGGACATTTCCGCAGACCCAGCCCCATCGCTGGCAGGCAGAAGGGATGCTGCCCTCGCCCACCCAGCCCAGGGCTGCTGCGGCCAAGGGAAACTGAGGCACGGGGGGGGCTGCGGCAGAGGGGGGTCGCCGGCAGAGCGGCTTCTCAGACGTTGCTCAGGAGGCAGCGCTCTCCCTGCCATCTGCCCCCTGCCATGGCCCAGAGCCTCAGCCCCTGCCCCACGGCCAGCCCAGACGCCGTGTCCCCACCCTGCTCACAGCCTGTAGGACCCACAGAGACAGTCAGGGGGTTGATGGCACCCTGGGGTGCTCCCCGAGGGGGATGCTTTTAGGGGCCACTGACATGGGGTGAGGGGCTCCTCATGGCTGCGGGTGGATCATGAGCGCAAGAGAGTCCTGGAGGAGGAGAGGGATGGGGGCGGGGGGGGTCCGTCCCTGCTCTGCCCTGCAGAGCACCCATAGCACTGCACCACGGGGGCAGCCAGGGAGCTCCCTGGGGGCTCCCGGCCCCCATTTCATGCTGAACAGGAGCCAAAATCCAACACGCTCTGGGAGGGGAGATGGAAAACGCTCCATCTTCCCCAGGGCCGGGGAGAAAGAGCAGTCACTGGCTGCTGCCCCTGGGTGTCACCAGCCTGCAGCGAGGTGTCACACGCCTCTCCCCGTCACATACACAGGGGCACAGCACGCACCCACCCCGCACATGTGCACCCCCAAACCCACACCCCCCCCACAATGCCCACACACCCCCCCTGCACCCCGTCATCCCCAGCCCCCCATGCCCCCCGCCGCCCACGCCAGCGCACAGACGCGTGCCCTGACACGCACGCCGCCTGCACCGTGACTCACTGGCCCCCCTGGCAGCAGCTTGCTTCGCACCTGCCAAGTACGGGCCCCCCCCGGCCGCCCCCGCAGCTCTTCACTGCTGGGGTCTCGCCAGCCTGCACTTACTCACAGCGCAGGGAGCTGGCACGAGGGGGGGTCACCCCCACGCACATCAGCTGCCCAGACAGGGGGGCTTGCAACCTCCCTGCCATGCCCCAGCAAGCGTGGGGCTTGTGCCACTCATTGCTCCTGCACCCCACGGCTCCCCACCGCTGGCACCCTGTGGCCTCCAGGCACCCGCTGAGTCCTTGCTGGGTCACTGGGCAACTGGTACCAGTTGGGGGCTGACCTGCTGGAGAGCAGCTCTGCAGAGAGGGACCTGGGAGTCCTGGTGGGCAACAAGTTGCCCATCAGCCAGCAATGTGCCCTGGTGGCCAATGGTCTCCTGGGGTGCATCAAGAAGAGTGTGGGCAGCAGGTGGAGGGAGGTCATCCTCCCCCTCTGCTCTGCCCTGGGGAGGCCACACCTGGAGTGCTGGGTCCAGTTCTGGGCTCCCCGGGTCAAGAAGGACAGGGAACTGCTGGAGAGGGGACAGCAAAGGGCTACCAAGATGATGAGGGGCTGGGGCATCTCTGTGCTGAGGAAAGGCCGAGAGCCCTGGGGCTGTTCAGCTGGAGAAGAGCAGGCTGAGAGGGGACCTCATCAATGCTCAGCAATAGCTAAAGGGCGGGTGTCAGGAGGATGGGGCCAGGCTCTTCTCAGTGGTGCCCAGGGACAGGACAAGGGGCAACGGGCACAAACTTGACGATGGGCAATTCCATCTGAACATGAGGGAAAACTTCTTCCCTGTGAGGGTGGCAGAGCCCTGGCACAGGCTGCCCAGAGAGGTGGTGGAGTCTCCGTCTCTGGAGACATTCCAACCCCGCCTGGACGCGTTCCTGTGCCACCTGCTCTGGGTGACCCTGCTCTGGCAGGGGGTTGGTCGGGATGATCTCCAGAGGTCCCTTCCCACCCCTGCCAGTCTGGGATTCTGTGATTCTATGCACACACAGCCCTGCCTGCAACTTGTGCCACCGCAGCTGAGCAGGGCACCGGGCAGGTTACAGACCCCTGGTGTCACCCCGCACTGACACACTCGCTCGCGCACGCAGGGTTGCACCGATGCGCTTGCACCCTCCGGGGCTGGTGGGGTTGGAAAGGGGGGACACCCCTGTGGGACATCCCCCTGCCTCAGGAGCTCGGCAGGATCCCACTCTGCTGGATCCCCTCGGTGCAGGCAGCACAGGCCAGGGCAAAGCGAGCCAGCCCCTGCCCGAGGCGATGCACCCCACGCAGGGGGGCAGGAGAGGTGCTGGCTGCCAGCAGGTCTGGGGTTCCCCGCCAACCCCCCCCACCTGCGCTCACCTCCCCAGCCCCAGCGCACGGGGCAGAGCACAGGATCCACGGGGAAATCCTGGCCACCGCTGCACCGCAGGCTCCAATTTCATCCAAATACAATCCTCCCCCCGGGGCCGCGGCGCCTGGCTGGGGCCCCCGCAGCTGGCCCGGGCAGGGCTGAGGGCTTCTGCATCAGCAAGGGAATTTCCAGGCTCCTGATCCGCTGCTGGAGACAGCACCTGGGGCTGCCACCGTCCCGGAGGGCTCCCAGCCAGCGAGGGGGGGTTCCCGACCCCCCCTGCCCCGGGACCCAGTGCTTCCCCCTGTTCAGTGGGGCTTAGCAGGGCTTCTGCTCCCTCGGAGACTCGCCCCGGGAGCAGAGGGATTTGCCGCTTGGGATGGGATGGAGCAAAGCCATTAATAGAGCGAGGAGGGGGGGGCAATGGCAGCTGCCAGGACACTTTTCTGCCCCCTGTGTTCACCCCAGGATGGGCTCACGGCATGAAGGGCATCACCTGGTGGGAAATGGCCCCGGGACCAGCACAGAGTGGGATGCTCCACGCGCCTCACCAGTGCCCTCCTGGAGGTTACCACCTCCTGCCAAGACCAGTTGCTCAGAGGTGATCAGGAAAGGGAATTACCAGTTCTCCTGGACACTCTCAGCCTCCCTTGCCTATTCTCCCCTTGGGAACAGGGATTCCCCCCGAGCCCAGCCACAGTCCCCAGCTGCGGTGCAGGGAGGGGGTGGGACACATGGCAGGCACCATGTCCCCGATCTCTGCCTCCCCTCCCACCTCAAGCTGCCCACCCACTGGGCTCCCCAGCACCAGGCAGACCCACGAGGCATCTTCAGGGAGCAAAGCAGGGACTGGGCTCTGTGCATGCCAGGCAGGCCTGCCACCTCCCGAAGGCCATTTGCCTTATCGTCCCATCCTTGGCTCTGGAAAGGACCCGCCAGCCTGTCCCCACCGCTCGGCCACAGCCACCCAAGGCCACCACACAGGGACGGCCCTTCCATGGGTGCTCTGCTTTCGGGTGGCGAGCGGCTGGGCATGGCAGAAGGCGGTGGGTGGCTGAGGTCCTCCTCTACCTGCCTGCCAGCGCCGGCTCCCGGATGCTGGGTTACCCGGGAAACAGCGGATGACATCGCAGGGGAGGCAGGGAAACTCTGCCTGAGGTGTTCGGGATGCCATCGCCGTTGCCAGGGAAACAGCGGGCGACATCCCGCCGGTGAGGGAGGGTGGCGAAGCGGGGGGCTGGCAATGCACCCCGGCTGCCTCTGCCTTCCCTTCCTGAAAGGGGGTCCCTGCCCTGTGCCAGGTGGGAACGTCCCCTGTGGGTGGGCAATGGGGTTGGCCCCCACCTTGTCACCCCCGCCCGGGTGATGTGGAAGGGACTTTCCCCTAGGGGACATTGTCACCCCGCCTGGGGCTGCTCTGCTCGGCTGGTGGCAGCAGGGAGAGGAGCCCTGCGAGCCCTTTGCTGCCCGCTCCCCCCCCCACCGCTGCCCGCTCGCTTTGTCTCCCCGCAGCCATGGGCGACGCCTTCCCCTGCCTGCAGCTCCCCAGCATCACCCCATCCTTCGGGGGGCTGCCAGGGGGCCAGCAGTGATCCCCCCCGCAGGGAGGGGGAGCTTTGCACCCCCAGCAGCACTCGCGGCTTGCCTTTGGATTAACCGCAGCCTCTGCTTTTCCCTCCAAGGGCACAGAAGCACCGGGGACGCCCCAAGATTTCCCCCGATGCCCCAAATTTCTCTGGTTGTAAATAGCTGCTTGTAGGATGCACCGTTACCCCAGGCAGGGTGTCTTCCCCCTCTCCCAGCCGCGTTTGATCACACAGGGTGGCAGGAAAGCCACCACCGCAGCCCATCATGGCGGTCTCTGGGCTGCGCTTCCACATGCGCCGGCTGTAGGCGCTGGGCAGGCAGCGAGCTGCAGGGATGCTCCCAGACCAGGCATAAAACCAGCAGGACCAGGGGTAAGGAGTCAGCGGAGCCACAACGGGAGGTGTTGGGGGGGTAAAAGGCCCAGTGCAGCCTCTGCCCCACCCGCCCCCCCCCCAGCACAGCCCCGAAAATGAATCAGCAACTGCAGGCAGCCAGCACAGGAGGCAGTTGCACCTGGGGAGGCAGCGGGGTTCCCTGTAGGATGCTGCAAGGCAACAGGAACACAACAATCCCCTCTCGGAGGAGTTCAGCCACCTGAGGCGGAGCAGTTTAACCTGCAATGGCAAAAATTACATCAGCCGGAGCCTGCCGGGGCAGCCAGTCCCGCTGCCGCTGCAGGGAGGATCCATCCCGGCACTGCCACAGCCCCAGGGGGCCGCTCGCACCCCGAGCGATGGGTGGCCAGTGGGTGGAGATGCTCCAGGTCGGGCTGTGCAGCATCTTCGGGGCTGTTTTTTAGTGCTGCTGAGTCTCCCTGGAGCAAGAGGCCCCGGGAACCCGCCCCGCCGGCAAACTGGCAGCGACGCCGTGGGCCGTGGGGCGCAGCCCCTCGCTGCCATGGCGCTCACGGGCCCAGGACCCTCCTCGGGTCCGTCAGTTGGAGGAATCAGACACCTGGAACCAAAGCCACCAAAAAAAGGTGTCTGGGGGGGTGGGGGGTGGTGTTAAAATGTCCAAAAAGGGGTACGAGGAACAGGTGCCCCAGGAACAAACCAGCCCTGGGCTGCAGGGGGATGAAGCCCCGCACCTGAGCCCCATCCACAGCCCTCCTGGACGTTCGTTTTAGGGTTTTTCCTGGGGGAAGCGAGGGTCAGGGACTGGGCAGGGCTTGGGTGCCAGGGAGGGGGATGGAGGGTGCCGGGGCACAGGGAGAAGGTGTGGAAGCAGTGGGAAGCAGGAAGGCTCCCGACTCCTGTCACCTTGAAGCTCCCGAGGGGTCCAAGCACCCGGAGTCACGCCTCAACACTTCCTAACTGGGGGTGACACCTCCAGCAGCTCCACGGGGTCCCTGGGCTGTGGGCATCTGTCTGCCGGCGGTGCCAGCCCGGCTACGACCCCCTGCCAGCATGCCAGCTCTCCTGGCAGATTTGGCGGGGGAGGGGGGGGGACGGGACACCCCCAGCCCGGTGACGTCCGGGCTGTTTCCCAGGGGACCTGGCAGCCCTTCAAACGGCCGCCTTCCCCGCGGGGGCCCCCACCCGGCTCCCACGCGCTGCCGGCCTCCCGCCTTCGTGACACTGAGCTTTAATTGAATTAGACGCTGCTGCCTGGGCAGCGCAGCCTGCAAACCATCCTCGAATTCCTGGGCACGGCGCCCGCTCGCTGTCTGCAAGCCCGTCCCTGTCCCCCCCCTCCCCTCCCAACCCCATCGCCTCCTCCCCCTGCACTGACCCAGAACCGAGGAGCATCCGACACACCCCCCCCCCTCCAAGCGAACGAGCGGGAGAGGGGGGTCCGGCTGGTCTCAGCGGGACTCGTTACACAGATGATGTGGTCAGAGGGCACAGAGCCCAGGGGGGACCCCCCCACGCCTCCCCCCGGCAGGGTCAGCTGCGCGGCAGCAGCCGGCGAGCCAGCCCGTCCCCGCGCCAGCTTCCTCCACTACAGAATGTACCGAGGGCCCCGCAGCCCCAGCCAGGGACACGATGTGCTCCCCGCTCCAGGCCCTGTTTTTCCTGGCCGGGCTCCTGCTCCGCTGGCGGCCGGGCCCTGTCACTCAATGCAGCTTTTGTTCCTTCCCCGCTCGCCTCCCTTCACACCTCCATCCCACCCCTTCGTCCCCTCCGCGTGCCCTCCGGACCCGGCCATGACCGTCCTTGGCTGGGACCGTCCCCTGGCCTCTCCCACAGCTCCGTCGCCGCCTTGATGGCTTTTTCCTTCCCCGCGAGTGCTGGACGCGGCAGAGGCGATGCCGTCCTGCTGGCAGGGCAGCCCGGCATCTCCAAACCCGCAGGCAGCATCAGGTACCCACCAGAGCACCCAAACCCCATCGGCCAGGAGGGAGGAGGACGTTGTGCCCTTTCTCCTGCCCACGGCCTCATCCTGCTCCGTGCACAGCCCATGGTTAACGGGTCCAGCCATAACTCACCCGCAGGTTTTGCGGGGTGCAGGGTACAACCAAGGCGAACATCTGCCCCTCGCAGGGCTCAGCACTGTGCCAGCCCCACCGCTCCCCACACTGATGCTGTCCCGGCCGTACAGCACTGATTCCCCCCCCCCAGCACCCCCAGGGACACCCATCCCCGCTGCCACAGGGGTGAAACCCACCCGCCATGGGGATGTGGGGAGGGCAGGACCCCGAGCTGCCTGCACAGGAGAGCTGAGCGTCCTTCGAGTCCTGACACCACTGGGAAATGAGTATTTGAGATCCCAGTACAGCAGTTCATTCCAGCTTCCCAGTTTAAACATTTCCTACAGTAAAAGCAAATTAATCGCTAGGAACCAGAGCTGCCGACCCGTCTTTCAGCCCCGCGGGAGCTGGCTCCTGGCTGCCCAGCGCCACCCGTTTTCCTGCCCTCCCCTTTCAGCCAATTTGCTGTCTTGGACGGTTGACCCAAATTTGCTTTTCCTTTGTGGGAAAAAACCTCCCCACCAGCAGACGCTGCCCAACTGACCCAAAACCCAGCTCCCCACACCCCAAACCTTCGCTGACCCCAGGAGCCATCCCCATACCCACCAGCTTGGCATGGCACAGCATGGCACAGCCAGCACAGGGATTCCAGGGCTGCTCACGCTGGGAATGGTACAAATATAAATACCCCAAACGCTTGGGCACAGCTGGGCATGAGGCCGGTCCTCCTGCCCCACAAACGCAGGCTGTGGGGCTGTACAGGGTGAGGATGAACAGGAACTGCATCCCCAAGAGCATCCCTACAGCCACACGTGCCACCGCTGCCTCCCCAGGCTCTGGAGGGGGCATCCTGCCCCTGGGGCTTGTCAGGGAGGCAGAAGGGACAGGCTCGCCCGAGTAGGGCCCTCATCACCCCCAAAATCACTGGTGGGTCTGGCTGCCGAGCATCCTCACACCCTGCACTGGGGCACCCACTCCCCCTATCCCTCCATCTCTCCATCCCTCCATCCCTCCATCCCCCCATCTCTCCATCCCCCATCTCTCCACCCCTCCATCCCCCCATCCCTCCGTCCCTCCATCTCTCCATCCTTCCATCCCCCATCTCTCCATCCCTCCATCTCTCCATCCCCCCATCCCTCCATCCCTCCGTCCCTCCATCCCCCATCTCTCCATCTCTCCATCCCTTCATCCCCCCATCCCTCCATCTCTCCATCCCCTCATCCCTCGATACCCCCATCCCTCCATCCGCTCACAACCCTGCCAACACCCCGGGAACAGCCAAACCTGCTCCCACCTCCAGGCACCCCACGGATTAAGCCTGATGGCATCGCTCCTGCGTCCCCCAAAGCCCCTCTTTTTTTTTTTTTTTTTTTTTTTTTTTGCCCCCCTCTTTTTATTTTTTTCTTCTTTCTTTTGCGGCTGCTTTCCTCCCTGGCAGCGGGGGGGGGGGTCTTTCCTGCATCCGTCTGGCAGCGGAGCCCCTGTCGCCATGGGGGCATTAGCAGCAGCGCTGCGGGGAGCTCCCCGGGGAGGAGTAAGTGGATCAAAGGGTTTTAGCAGCAGACGGCTCCCAGACAGATCTGGATCGTCTTCAAGGCGGCCACTTGCGGCTACAAATGCGCTTTCTGCCTGCCGCTCCCCAGCCAAAAGTTTCACACCGGTTTTTATGGCGTTTAACCCCTCACTGCTCCCGGCCCCGCAGCCGGATCCTGGATGGATGGGGGTCTCACCCCCCCCCCCCCCGCCCCCTCCGGGCAAATCCAGCCCCGCAGGAATGCCTGGAGTGCTGGGGGTGCTGTGCCTGTGCAGAGACATCCCCCCAAAAGGCGGGGTGTCCTGAGCCGGGCAGCCAAACAACCCGCTTGTCGGTCCTGCCCCCCCCCCCAGCACCGTGACAAGGGGGAAACTGAGGCACGCAGCATGGGGGAGCAGTGGGGAGGATGAGGATGCTCCTGGGCACACGCACACCAACCCGCTCCTCCCTCTCCTCCCCAGCCCCTGGCAGCAGGTGGCAGGTGACAGACACCGTTCTGTCCCGCCCCACCGCCCCAGCCAGTGTCCCCCCCATGTCACCCCCAAAGCTGGCCGGCGCTGGCCGGCAGCGTGGCGAGGAGCCAGGGCAGGGAGAGGCTTTGTTGGAGTAACGCTGCCATGAATTATTCAGAGCGCGACAATAATTATAGGAGCCCCCATCCCTCGCTGCGGGCAGGAGCAGGATTTGTGCCACGGGGAGGGCTGGGGGGCAGGGACAGGGGTCCTGAGGACCACAGCCATCACCAGCCCCATCTCCCTGGGGCCGTGGGGTGACCCAGCGAGGCAGGAGGGGACTCCAAGCACCCTGCCCCCCCCTGCTGAGGAGCCCCCTGCCCCAGACCCCCACAGCTGGGTGCCTTGCTGGTTAAACTGGCAGCTCTGGGAGGCCAGGTTGGCCCCACCGCCAGCACTGCCCACCCGTGGTGGCTGCAGCACCCCACACTGCCCTGCGCCCCACACTGCGCAGTCCCGTACCCCGAACCCCCCAGCACTGCACCCCGGTCCCCCCACAGTGCTGTACCCCACATCTCGCCGCCTCGCTCCCCAAACCCCAGCGGTGGGGGTCACCCCCCACCCCGAGCCCCACATGGGCACAGAGACGTGTCCCTGCCTCCCGGGGATGAGCACAACGGGCACAGAGCTACCTGCCGGGACCCCACTGCCCATCCCGGGGGTACCCCCTGTGCCCCCCCACACCAGGCCCCCACCTCAAACCCCGCCACCGCCACCGTGAGCCCATGCGGGGCTGCCACTGCCACAAACCCCACAGCCGGCGCGGGGGGCTGGCAGCCTCCCCATACAGCCGCTCCTTGGCTGGCGCGCTCAGGCTCCGGGATGGAGGGAAAACAAGAGGGGGTCAGCCAAAAAATACGCACAGAAAGCGAACAGATCCTACTGCCGGGATCCCAGCACTGCCTGGCCATGACCGAGGCGTGAGGAACCTCGGCCAGAAGGTCCCGGTGCGTGGGAGGACACCCGAGGACACGCGGTCGGAGGCCAGGGATGCTGCGTGGGTACCAGCAGCCCCGCCGGGGATGTGCCTGCTGCCGCCCGCCAGCACAGGGCAAGGGGGGGCACGCGTGCGCCACGCAGTGCTGGCCCGGTGGCAGCGGGGAGGTGGCTGGACCACCTCTGAGCAACCATCTTCCCAGCACAGCATGCAAGGAGGGGTCAGCCCCATCCTCGGGTGAGCCAGACCCCACGGCGTGGGGGGTGGGGGGGGTGTCCCCCCAGCCTGGCTGCTGACGCACCCCTCTGGCATTTTCTCATTCCACCGCGGGCTGCTGTTGCGCTGCGTGCGTTTGCCACGGCCTTGTCAGCGGTGGAAAAAACCCATTTTGCGGGCTGGGCAGCGGGCGGTGGGAGAGCGCGGTGAGCAGGAGTGCCCTCCCAGCGCCCATCACACCCATGTGGGCCGGAGGCAGAGGTGTGCTGGGGACCCCCCCACCCCACCACAGCAGGGGGTGGTCCCCAAGGGATGGCACTGCACCCCCAGACCCAGGCAGGGGGCACATCCCAACTGCTTGGGCTGGCGTGCCATGGGGCGAGGGGGGACAGGGGTGTCCCCTCCAGACGAGGCACTTTGCAGCGACACCCCGTACCCCACAGAGCACAGAGGGGATGGGAGGCAGAGTCGAGCACGCTGGGGCTCGTGGGCGTCACCACCCACGTTCAGTGACCTGGGAAAACGGAGCTTCCCAGTGCCCAGGGTGGACTGGGCCAACTGGGAGTCCCACCCAAGGGCAGGCGGTGGTGCCCAAGCCGTGACGCCATGGCGCAGACCTCACCCAGGACACGGTGCGTGGGGCAGAGGGCAGGGGGCCAGCAGCTCCAGGAGAGCCAAGCCCATGGCGCAGGGTGTGAGGGCACCCTCCTGCCCATACCCCCTGCCTGCACCCCCGCCCAGCCCCAGCAGCCCCCAGTTAGCAGGGAGGGCACAGTGGGGAGATGAGCCCCAGGCACGGGGGGGGGCTGGGTGGGGGGAGGAGGGCGGTGGGACGCGGGTACGGGGTGTCCAGCAAGCAGGGGTGGGGTTTGGGGTATGCGGGTTCAGGGCGTGGGGTATGCAGGGGGGGTTCAAGGTACGGGCTGCGCAGCGGGTGTGGGTACAGGCTTGCAACGGGCAATGTCTGGGTGGGAGGCTGGGCGGGTGGGGTGCAGGGTTTTGGGGGTGCAGGGTGCAAGATGCAGGGTTTGGGATGCAGGGTTTGGGATACAGGATTTGGGGTACAGGATTTGGGGGTGCAGGGTGCAAGATGCAGGATGCAGGGTACAGGGTTTGGGATGCAGGGTGTGGGGTGCAGGATTTGGGGCTGCAGGGTACAGGTCACAGGGTTTGGGATGCAGGGTGCAGGGTTTGGGATGCAGGGTGCAGGGTTTGGGGGTGCAGGGTGTAGGGCTTGGGGAGCACAATGCAGGGTGAAGGTTCTGGGGTGCAGATTGCAGGTTTTGGGGAGCAGGCTGCAGGTTTCGGGATGCGCAATGCAGACTTTGGGGACCAGAGTGTGGGGGGCAGGGTGCTGGTTTCGGGGTGCAGAGCGGTGGCCTGGCACGCTGCGGTGCTGCGGGGGGATTCATGCCACCGCGGGACCCCGCATGCCTGGGGCTGACATTCCTGCCGCTCCCTCCAACGCCCGGCAGCCGCCCCACACCCTGGCAGCCGCCCCACACGTCAGGCTCCCCGCTCAGCCCGGGGGCTCCTGGGGGCTGCCGCTGACCGGGCCTGCCCCAGCCGTGCCCAGGCAGGCTGCGCTCCCCGTGCCAACCGCGCCGGCTGCGTGCCAACCCTGGCACGGCTCCCCGCCACCGCTGCGCCCGTCCCAGCGCCGTGCACAGAGCCCGGGCATGTCTCCAGCTGCCTGGCACCATGTGCCCCCCCACCCGTCACTGCCCTATTCCCACCTGCCCGCCCCTGCTCTCCAGGGCTGCCCACAGGGCACGTCCCAGCCCCGGTGCCTGCCACAGCCCCACAGCTGCGTGAAAGGTGGGCACACCAGGCACGGCCACAGGGATGTGATGTATCCCGGGGGGGGCTGGCACGGCGCTGGGCGGGCAATGGCCGGTCCCCAGGCGCGGGCAGAGGCATCGCCCAGCCTCCGCGCTGGCGCCAAGGGCACGGCAAGGAGGGAACCCAGCATCCTGCATCCCGCTGCTTGGTACCCGCAGCCCTGGTGACAGGCTGCGAAAGGCATCAGGTGGGGGCTGCTGTCGGGCTTCCATATTTTCCTTAAAAATATGAAATCCAGCGGGAAGCAGAGCAGCCCCGTGGTCCCCATCACCCCCTGCGCCCCCGCCACTCCCTGTCCATAGCTGAGCGCGGGCAAGTCCCGCTCCGCTGCCACGCACACGCGTCCACTGCCCAGCGTCCCGCCAGAAACCGAACCACGGGACCTGCAATTAATACCTGTAATAGAATAGAGCTGATTATAATAATTGGCACGATAATTGCGTTACACCTAGGGAAGGGTGTAAGCAGAAAGCCCTGCGAAAGAGACGCTTTGTCTTTGCTTTTTTGTTTTCTCTCCAGCTCACAGGTAACAGCCAGGAATGGGCAAACCCTCTTTTAATGGACTCTTAATAATGCTGTAATTTCCCTTTGCAGGGAAAGTTTTCCAAACAGTCAAAGATTCAAAACAAAGCAATGATTGTTCCTATTAGCATTAAATTCTACTCTGGGAGAGAGAATAAATCAAGCAAGGGGATTCAATTCAAAACAGAACTATAAAAAATCCAATAATGATTTTTTAATATTAATAAGAAAAATATATTGTTATGCACCCTTAGCATTTAAACTTCTAATCCAATCAGCGCAAAGTGCAGAGATAAATCACAGCCGCAGAGGAGAAGGGAACAACCATCAAGCAGGCAGCAATAAAATGCTGTCTTACACTGTCTTACATCCCTGGGACAGGCATAGGTTCGACAGTCTCAAAAAAAAAAAAGAAGAGGAAAAAAAAAAAAAGCCGAAATTTATGAGCCTGTCGCTCCACAAGCTTGTTAATTCCTTCCATCTCCGCACACGTTCTCCACCTGGGGCAGGGAGGGCGCAAGAGCCGGGCGAGCTGCAGGCTGGAGGTGACGCAGCATCCTGGCTGCTGACCCCATGGACGCGGGGACAGAGCCGGGGACTTGCCCTTCTTCATCCCGCGTCACCCCGCAGGGTCACAGCCCGGCGGCTCTCGCAGCTCCCGGCGGCTGTGCGGCAGGACGGGATGGCTCCCGGGGCCCTGCACCCGCTGCGGGACGGAGCCAGCGGAGCTGCTGCTAACGGAGGTCCCAAGCGTGGCCCCAGGCGTGCTCCCAAGCACGGTCCCGGCACGGTCCCCACCGTGGTCTCCCCAGCCCCCACCATTGGAGGCTGCACAGGGCGTTTCCCATCCCACGCTCCCAAACGTACCCGAGAGCCTGGGCAGGCTCCAGGGATGCTTGAAACATCGGCGCCCACTGATGCGGTGCCTGCCCCTGCCGGCATCGACACACCGCTACGGAGCCACACGGCCTCCGCTCCCCCTCCGCTCCCCGTCCCTGCCTGCAGAGGGGACAGCAGACGGCCCGTCCCATCGCACAGGTCCGTCCGTACACGTGGAGCGACAAAGCATGTGGCCACGTAACCCCTCCTCTGGGCTAGGAGATGCCCCCCACTTTGCCAGGGTCACAGCCCAGAAGAACCCTGGCCAGGCTTCCCCACGGCCCGCGCCGTGACATCCTCAGTGAACTCATTACACGTAACGGCTCCACCATTCACCACTGACGCAGCCGAGCTATTCCCCCGGATTTATCGGCTCTGGCTGGCAACGCGCAGCCGCGTGGGCCAGCAACAAGCCTGGACAAGCTGCAAAACGCCACAAAAGGTGTCCAGCGGGTCTCAGCTCCCCCCGGGTCCCCCCAAACCTAAGCGCTCGTGGTGAAAGCAGCTACGTCCAAGGGGAGGGAAACGCCAAACCGCAGCAGCGGGAATGGGGGGGCAGCGAAGCACCTGCTGCTGGCAGCCCCGGCCCTGCGATGGCCGACGACAAAAGACATCTCAGCCACGCAGGGAGTTCCCGGCTGGCTGGCAAACTGCTGACGCCACCAACCCGGGCGAGAGGGCATTTGGGGACAGGGGGACGGACACGCTGCTCCTGCTCAGGAGCTCCCCGGGGCTCCAATCCCACCAGATCCCAGCAGCTGAGCTCCTGGGGAGGCTGGGGGGGGACGACAAAGGATTAATTACAGCTATTACAGGTCCAAACCTGACATGTTGTGGAGCGTTTCTGCTCTGTTTTCGCTTCATATGGTTTGGGCAGTGGGTCGGGGCCAGGTGCCAGGCTTGTCCCCATGGTCCCCAGCATGGCACCGCTTAGCTCCCGTGCAGCCAGAGCCATCCCATCCCGGAGCAGCAAAGCCCTGGGAGCCGAGGGCATCCAGGCCCCCCTGGCACTTTGCGATATGTTTTAAGGAATAAAAAAAAAGAGGTGATATATCCCTGCACCTGGCTTTTGGGCTCTCCTGCGGACAACAGCCAGGAGCAAGGTGGCTGCATGGTCCTTGCTGCGGACTGACACGCGGCACTGGGAGCACTGGGCTTGGTGGCCAGCCCAACCAGATGGGGGGCCAGAGGCTCAGCCCTCCCCCCGCAGGGATGCCCAGGGAGCCCGCAGAGGGGAGACCCACATCCCCCCATCCCTGCACCACCCTGCCAGCCCTGCCAGCCCGGCTGCGGGAGGAGATGCCAGCGGTCCCCAGGGTGGCACGGCCACCAGTGCATGACTAGAAAGCACTTGGGGACCTCAGAGTGCGAGCGGTGCCACCGCTCCCAGCACCGCAAGGCTTTCCCACTGGACTCCGAGCAGGATGTGGCACCCCGGCACATGGCGCCCATCCCTGGCACCGTCCCCTGGGGACCCTGGCTGGGCAGGGAACTGGCACCGCCCTGCAAATGCCCGTCTCCTCCCAGTCCCGCCGGAGAGGAGCCAGACTCCCAGGGAGACACCATGGCTGCCTCTGGGAGGGCGAGGGTCTGGGCTACCAACCACAGGGCTGCGGGCAAGGGGATGCGCCTGCCGGGGGGCACCCAGAGCCCGGCTAGGGGGTGCGGGCAGGGGGTGGGCAAGCAAAGCGGGGGGGGCGGTTTGGGGAAGGGGAGGTTGAACTTTTGAACCAGCGGGCGGGAGAGATCAGTGCATTACCTTAACGCGAGTTAAAAATAACCGTCTCGTCTCTTGAAATGAGCCTGTCTGCAATTACAGCTTGGCATGTCTGCTCTGGAGCGTCCCCGGGCTGGCACTGCGCCAGGCGGCTCCCAACAACCCTCGCCTTTCTTCCCTCTTCTTGGGGTCGGCTTTTTTTTTTTTTCTTTGTTTTTGGGGGGGTTTGAGTTGGGTGGTTTGGGTTTTTTGTTTGTTTGTTTCCCCACCACCACCTTCACAGCAAATCAACGGCGACCGGTCGGCGCCCCGGCTGGGGCTCCCCACTGCCTGCCGAGCCACAGCGGAGCCTCCAAAAGCACCCAGCCCCTGCGGCACCCACCACCCCACAGCACGGCCACCTTGTGTCGGATGCTGCCACCAGCCCGTGCCCCTGCGATGGCCGTGCAGCGGCACGAGCCGGCCCAAGGCGCGTTGGAGGGTCCGTCCCTGCGCAGGCCCCGCACCCGCGATGCCCGTCGGACCGCAGGGCACAGGCACACGTGGGAGCCCGGCACACGTGCACCACGTGTGGCAGCACCGCACCCCGAGCACACGGGCGTGCGAGGGGACGTGTGCGAGTGCCGGCGTGCGTGCACAGGCGGCGGATGCCCCGCGGCATCGCGGCCCGCTGCTCCCCGTGCTCTGCCCAGCCCGGCAGACAGGCATGGGCAAGGGTTTGCCTGGCCCAGGGATCCCAGAGCTGAGGCCGACATGTGCGTCCTGGCGTCCCCCCGCATGTCCCCATTGCCAGCACCTGGGGCTGTTTGGGAAACCTCTGTCCCCAAGGGGGGGCTGCGTCGCTGATGCATCCCTGGCTTGGTGGGAGCAAAGTGGGGGAGGCAGCGGGGATGGGCATCAACCCTGGCACCCACACCCTGAGGGCCAGCAGGCAGCAGAGCCCGGTAGCCTCCCTGCCACCAAGCCCTGGCACAGCCCCATGGGCACAGCTGGGTGTGGGGGGTGGCAGGGGGGGCTTGAGGTGGGGAACAGATGAGCCTCCTCCTGAAAAAGCAGGCAGCAGCCACGCAGACCCCAACATCGCCCCATCCCGGCTGCTAACCCCTCTAGGGCAGCTCCCGCTGCTGCCGCCCCCAGCCCCACAGGACGGCCAGCGGTCCCAGGGGGGCTGGACACCCCATGGCCAGACCCATAGCGGGTGACAGCTCAGGATGCTCTGGGATGCTGGAGCACCCCCACTGGGATGGAAGGGACCAGCCCGCTTTGGGGGTCCCTGCACCCCCTTCCCAGCGCTGGCTGCCTCGTACTCCTCCTTCTCCTCCTCCTCCTCCTCCTCCTCCTTCTCCTCCTCCTCCTCCTCCCCGCGGCGGGTGAAAGCAAGCTTTGTGCCGGGGCTTTCAGTTCTCCTGGCTGGCGCCCAGCCAAGGCACCACATAATAATGAACAGATGCTGGCCAAAATGAGCTTCAGCGGCAGACAGGCGAGCCTCTCCGCGTGTCCTTCCGTAACCCAAAGTGCCTTTCACCTCGGCACTAATCAGGCACCTTCAGCGGGAGAGAGGAGCTGACGGGAAGTGTCAGGCTAATTAAAAGTAACGCGTGCAGGAGGGCAGGGGGGAAGGCTGCTGGGCCCCCCCGCAGGCAGGGCCGGGGTGCAGTGGGGTGGCAGGGCAAGGGGGAGACCCCATAGCCAGCTGCAGAGCATCCCCATGGGAGACCCAAGGGCACGGTGACACCACGGCTTGGGGATGGAGGGAGCAGCCTGGGGCTGGGGGTCCGACCGTGCCTGGACCCTGCTGCGGCGGTGAAGAGGGGGAGATTCATCCCCTTCCTGCGTGTTCCCTCTGCGAGGACACGGTGGTGACAGGGGTCCAACCCCGCTCCCAAAGCTTGGGGCACCTCCTGCTGATGGCAGCATCCCAGCAAGGATCCCACTAGGATGGGAAACGGGGCCGAGGAGCTCCAGCTCGCTCCCACATCCCACCTGGCCCGACCCGCTGCGGGCACAGCCTCCCTGCGAAATATTTACGAGGCTTTCTAAGAAGTACAAAGCCAAGCACCGGGAAATTAATTCACTTCCCAGCCCAGGATGCTGGCCCTCCCGTCATAGCACCGGGCAAGCAGGAGGGCGGGATGCGCGCAGGGACGGATGGAGGGAACGCCAGGCTGCGAGCACTCTTCTAGTCCACAGGATCTTAACTGTAGTTTATATTCCAGCGGTTATTAAAAATAAAGGGGGGGGGGGGGGGGGTGCGATGGGGAAGCTAAGAGCAGAGCAAGCTGTTCATTTGGAGCCTTTCCCTTGGGTTTAATAAAGCCCCACTCACTGCTGTAGTATCATTTTTATGCTATCATAAAGCCGGACCATTTAGCAGGTTTGTGTTACTTCAGCAGTTAGCGCTGCATGAAAAGCCATTCCAGAAGAAGGGTGGGGGGGGGGTGTGGAAATTAGCAGGAAGATGAAAACCTCCAAAAGGAGAGAGAAAAACGAGGCGGGAAGGAGCAGAGGAGCCGGGGGATCCCTCCTGGCCGTGCCACCAGCAGCACGTCTTGGCAGCTCGGGGGGAACGCGTGGGCCCCCACCACCGTGTGAAGTCAGGGACACACAAGGAGTCTCTGCTCCAGCCCCAAGACACTAAAGGGTCGGGTGCCCCCACCCAGAATCCCGGGGGGACCCCACCTGTACCGTGGGAAAGGGTTGGGGGGGCCTCTCGTGTTGGGAGGACCCCAGGGGCATTGCATCCGTGGGGACTGGAGAGCCAGGGCAGCTTCTCCGGGGGGATGAAGCGGAGGGTTTCCCCGGGGTGAAGGAGATGGCAGCTCCCCCCAGCCCCGCTCAGCCCCCCCGGACGGCCAGGCTCCCCAGCCCCTCTGCTCCCGGCTGTGGGCAGCTCTCCGGGGAGCATCGGGCTCTCCGTGCTGCTGGAAAAATCACCATATATGGAGAGGATGGGGATACGTGAGCCGAGCCGAGCCAAACCATCCCATAGGAGCCCCGACCAGGCAACCCCGCGCTCAGCCTGGGACCGTGCCCCCCACCGAGCCCCCCAGGGCCAGGTGGCACCCACACTGCTAACCCCAGTGCAAAGGGGAGCGAGTCCGCTGTGCAACCCAGAGCCGTGTCACCCCAGAGCCGTGTCACCCCATCCTCCCCAGAACTTACCCCTTCGCCATTGTGCCACCCCCCCATGACACCACCCGCTCCCTCGCTGGCACCCGGGCTGCCTGCTGCAAGGGGAAAGCCATCCCCATTGGTACCAGGTGCTGGTTTCGAGCCTCGCCAGCCACACAGGGCAATGTCCCAGGCAAACACACTAGCCACTAGCCCTCATGCAAGTGGGGAAGAGCAGGGGCTCAGGCGGGGGGTGTCATCGGTGACAGAGCGTGCAGAGCCAGCAGCAGCTCCCCCGAGGGGTGCTCTTGCTGGGTCCCTGCAGTGCCTGGTGGCTTTGTGCTCTGCGCCGGCAGGGACAGGGCCATCCCTCGGGGGTCTCCGTGCCCAGCAGGGAGGTGCAGCACCCCTGGGTGCACCCAGGCCCTTGGGCGGCATGGGGCACTCACAGCACACCCCCACCCAAACACCCCTTCCAGCCCTTTTTCTCCCTAATTCGTTTCCATCCTGCCCTGCAAAGGGGAATGTGGCTCCTGGCAGGGGGGGAGCTGTGCCTGGCGGCCCCCCGCCCCGAGCACGCCTGCGCTCCCAGCTCCCCCGGCCCCTGCCCAGCGTGCCACCGACCCGGAGATGTAAAGGAGGAGGAGGTGTTGGGGAGGGCTGGGAAATTAAGGTTTTCAGCGCTGTCAGAGCCACATCAAACAGGCATCCACCAGCTGATTGCTTGATTGTTATATTTTGGATGTCAAACCGGAGCAAGCAGAAACCTTTAAAATGCATCAGTGCCGCTGCCTTTTTGACGGAGGGTGTTGGTTTCCCATTAACAAGTGGAAAGCGTGAGCTGGAGCAGAAAACTTCAAGCGCTTTGGAATTGATAAAATAACAACTCCCTAATTAAGCAGATCTGTCAGTCAATGGGCGCCTGCTGCCCTGCATCGGGAGCAGCAGCAGCTCTGCCGCACGAGCCCAACGTGCCAGCCCAGCCCGCTGCGGCGCGGGGAGCCCTGGGGGACGCAGAGCCCAGGGCAGGTAGCGGCCGCAGCATCCCACCCTCCCCGAGAGAGAGAGCGGGGTCCTGGGCCTGATGCTGAGCATGACCAAGGTTTTTAGATGCAGTGCCTCAGTTTACCTCATTGCAAACCATGTAATGCAACCCGCAGCTTGGCGGGGAAGGAGAGGCCTGACCCCAAAACACACCCCGTGGCCGCATCCTTCCCCTCTGAGAGATAATTGACCAGCCTGGGGGAACATATCCCTGACAGACACACCAGACAGCACGGCCAGGTACGGGTGCAGCATCCCCATGGCCAGCTGGATGCGGGAATGGGTCCTGCTGGGAAAGTCCCCCAGTGCCGGAGCAGGGCAGTGGGGTTTGGAGAAGTCCTGCTGGAGCAGCAGCAGCGCAGACAGCACCCCACGGCGATGCCGTGCCCTCGGCCGGGCTCCCAGACCCCCCCAATCCCGCTCTCCCCAGCGCAGGGAGGCTGCAAAGGAGCTAATTAAAGGAGCAGCCCATTACCCGAGACCCCCCTCCGACACCGCTGCGCTGGGTAATGAAACGCTTTAAATCTGCGATGCTTCTCCCAGGCCTGGGGCAGGAGGGACGTGGCATCTCCAGGGGCTCTTTAATAAGCCGCCAGCAGCTCGTTACTCCAGAATTGACTGCCCAGCGCTCTGGCTGCTGCCCCAGCAGCAGGAGCTGCCAGCCCGCCCCAGGGAGGGACGCTGGGGGGCACCCAGAGGGTCCAGGGCCAGAAGGGACGTGGGGCTGTGGGGAAGGTGTTTAACTCCTGCCACGATGGTGTCCAAGACGGCTGAGCGAAGGGGGGCTCCGCACGCCGCTTCTCACCCCGGGCTCTGCCAGCCCTTGCGCCCAGCTGGGGATCGGGCACCTGCGGCACCAGGACAGCCCCGGGGTACCACCCCCCCCAAGCCGGGGTGAGGCAGGGGGGGTCACCAGGTGGTCCTCCACAGCCCGACTGCTCTGCAACTGGGCGAGCACTGGGCTGGGCTGGGCCGGGGGGCTTAAGCCCCAGTGCCAGGGCGGGTGAAAGGGGGCTGCCAGGAGGGAGGGGGCAGCAATGGTGCCCCCTGGGCAGCGGATCCGCCTGCCCACAGCCCAGGGGAAGGCAGGCAGAGCCACAGCAGAGCCGCTCCGACCTGGAGATAGGCCGTGGAGGCAGAGAGCATTCCATCCCTGGGTGCACCCAGGTGAGCCCCCCTGAGCGAGTGGCTCCTGCAAATGTCCCTTCGTGTCCAACAGCAGCAGGACCCTGAGCATGTCCCCCCCCTTGCACAGCACACGCTATGAAGCCTCTGGGAACGCAGCCTCCTTGAGGAAGCCACCAAGCCCCCTACCGGGTGACAGGGCTCCGTTGCCAGCACCCCAGGCAGCGCTGGACACAGGCCTGCCACCATCCCTACTCCAAGGGACAAGGGACACCAGGAAGGGCGTGGGGGGCAAGGGACAGGGCTGAACAACCCGCGTTGCTCCCACACGCTCCCTGGTGGAGGCTTTGCTGGGAGAAGGTGTTGGCTCACGGGTCCACCGTGACTCTGGGACACATCAGGGGACCCCCCCCGGGTGACAACTGACAAAGGGAAAGGCCACTCCTGCTTCCCAGGAGGATGCCCTCCAGGGTGGCCTCTCCCCGGGCTGATGCGGGCAGGCAGCGCTGCCGTCACGGCCTGTCCTCACGCCAGGGGCCAAAGCCGGTGCTGCCGTAGGCGGGACGGGAAGCCTGTGCCACTTCGCACACCCGCACAGACACACCCGTGCGTTGCCACTGTCCCCCGTGCAGGCCCTGGCATGCCCAGAGAGGACACGGGTCACTGCTCCATCCCCTGCAAGCTGGAGTTGGGTCAAACCCCAGCACTCGCCGGTGACAAGGCTGGCTGTCCCCAGCCGGGTCCTTCCCACCCCGGGAGGGCTTTGCTCCACGGCTTTGGCTCCTGTGCCAGCACCAGGAGACACGAACTCCCCCTTTCTCCACTCCTGCCCGGCTGCGGGCACACAAACTGCCTCCCAGCGCCGTCCCCTCACCCTTCAGGGACACCAGGGAGTCCCCAAGTGTCCCACACCCCCACTGATGCACAACTACCCGGGAATCCCTGCGCTCCTCGTCCCAGCCCTCCCCAGCCACCCGTCCAGAGCTCCGACAAACCTCGCCGTCATGTCCCTAGACCCCATCGGTGCGTGTCCCCCACTGTCCCCAACGAGTGCGAGTCCTGGGGATACCCTTGTCCCTCGGCGCACGCCCAAGGCCAGGCAGGTCTTGCCCCAGGTGGAGGTTTGTCAGCCTCCTGCGACCTCCACAGCCCCCAACAGCTTCCCCGGGTGACTCTCGGCACCGGGGGGGACGCCAGCTGCCTCCTGCCCACCCGTCACAAGCAAAGCAAGGCAGAGAGGACGCCCAGCCTCCACCACGACACCAGCTCCCACAGCCCGGCTGCAGGTGCCGCAGACAGACAGAGTCCGGCCTCCCTGCCCCAAAACAGTCCCATTTGCAACCGAGAAGGACACCGGGGCAGGCCGGGCCCAGCCACCTCAGACGGAGCCAGGGCACGTTGTGCCAGGACCACAGGCTGATGTTAGAGCCCCCGAAGCCTCGTTACACACTAATCACACTGGAGGTGACAGGGCTTAGGGGAGGGCTTAAGAGAAACCATCTCCTTTTTACTGACACCATCTGGACACAGGCGATCTCTTCCCCCTTCCCAGCGCGGAGCCAGGCGAGCGCCAGCCGGAGGGGCAGGGGCCGGTGTGACCCCCCAGGAGTGGGCACCCCCCATGCCCTCACGCGGTGCCAGGATGGTCCATGCGATGCAGCCCCAGCTGGCATTGAGCGAGAGGGGACTGCTTCCCGTGCCAGGGATTTCTGACAAGCCCACAGTGCCAGCCGGGAGCAGAGCCAGTGTGGAGCCGTGGGGACCATGTGTGGCCCCCGGGGAAAGGGAGGGCTGAGACGAGGGAGACGCACTGAGTAAAAGTGCATCTTTTTACCCAGAACTGGGTAAAAGCCAGCCCAGAGACACCTGTTTGGGGACAGCCCTCCCTCCAGCTGTCTTCCCGGGCATGCCACCAGCACTCAGGGACCAGGCATGGCCGGGGTGCCCGCAGGCAGGGACAGGCAGAGCCGTGGTGGCGGGATTGTCATTCACCGTACCCCAGCGCTCGCAGGCCAGCGGGAGAGCTGGTCATGGCCCCCACCCCGCCGCCATCCCCCTCTCCCTGACCTCCCCGGGGAGGACGGCGGCATGGCGCTATGGCTCCATGCCACCCAGCCCCAGGCCAGCAGGTGAACTGGGGACAAGACCACCGTGCTTCCAACACGCAACGCCGCGAAGCACCAGCTCTCCCCAAAACTTGACCAAGCCCTTTTCCCCCCAACCACGAGGAAAGTGGGGATCCCCCCGGCCCCCCAGCCCAGGGCGAGCTCCAGCTGCCCCAGGGGAAGCATCCAAGCCCGGGTGTGCCTTGGGGAGCAGAGGGGGAAAGTTGCGCTGGGGGTCAGGGGGGGTCAGGTACCTTCCAGCCGGCGGAGCTGTTGCTGTCTCCTTTATCCTTAAAGTAGGGGACGTATCGCACCATCCAGTCGTAGATCTGGGAGAGGGTGAGGCGCTTCTCCGGGGAGCTCTCGATGGCTTTGGTGATGAGGTCGGCATAGGAGAGGTTGCCCCAGGCGTTCCTCCGGGAGGTCTTGGCCTTGCGGAGCTGCCCGACGTCCGCGCCGGGGGGCGGCAGGGAGGCGGCGGCGGCGGCTCCTCTGCGCTCCACCGGGGCGGCCGCGTTCTCGGTTCCCTCCCCGCCGCCGGCCGCCAGCGCCGTGGGTCCCCCCGCCGCGCCCCCATCCTCCTCCTCCGCCGCGAAGTCGGGGTGCGGGAGAGGCCAAGTGCAGGACCGGGGCCGGCTCTGCGGCTCGAAATCCGGGTCGATCTCCACCTGATGCGCCTGGAGCTTTTCTTCCATGGTCCCCTCCCCGCCGCTCCCCCCCCCCCCCCCAAACCCCCTCCCCGGAGTTACTGGTGGTTTCCACCCAAAAAAAAAAAAAAAAAAGAAAAAATTTAAAAAAAAATTAAAAAAAAACCCACAAAACAAAAACAAGAGCTGGAGCGGAGTGCGAAGAAGGGCTCCAAGCCCGGCTGGCGGGGGAGAAGGGAAGGAGGAGCCGCGGGTCCTGGCGGGGCGCGGGCGGCGCAGCCCTGGGTCCGGCGCAGCTCTAGCAGGCGGCTCTGCCCGGCTCCGCGCCGGGGGACGGGCGGCTAACGGGAGAGACGAGCCGGGGGGGACGCTGCATATTCATCGGTCGCCTCTCCGGCCACGGGCGAGACGGGGGGGGTTGTTTTTTGGTTTGGTTTTTGGGGGGGGTTTCGCTGGTTTTTTTTTGGTTGTTTTTTGTTTTGTTTTTTTTTACCAACCGCGGAGCTCCGGAGTCGTTCCCGGCACAAAAGGCAGCGGGGCGGCTGCGGGCGGGCAGGGCGCGGGGGGTGCCGCATCCATCGGCGGGGGCTGCACCGGGCTGGCGGCGCGGTCAGGCAGCAACAGATGAACCGGAGCGACCGGCGGCGGGCGGCATCCTCTGCCGGGGACCGGCGTACTCCGGGCGGCGGGGCACCTGAGCGGGGAGAAGCGGGATGGACGGACGAACGGACGGACGGACGGATGGGGCGGGGGGAGCCCTTGGCACGGCGGGGGGCCCGGCGCTAAGTCCGGCGGCGCGGCGGAGCCATGCTGGCGGGCGGCAAACGCACCTGACAGCGCCGGGCGAGGGCGGCGGCGGGCGGCGGGCGGGCGGCTCCCCGCCCCTACGCCCCCCCGCTCCGTTTCAGCGGCCGCGCACCTGCCCGCCGCCGCCGCCGCCGCCGCGCTGCCGCCACGGGCCGCATGCTGGGGCGGCCGCCGTTCGGTTCGGTTCGGTTCGCTGGGTTCGGTTCGTCCCTCCGCTCCCCTCCTTCCCTCCGCCGTGCCCGGCCCCGAATGCGGCCGCCGCCGTGACACGGGGGGAGGGCTCGGAGGGGCGGAGGGAGGGCGGGGGCGGGGAGGGCCCCGGCGCCGCGCGGGGCAGCGGCGGGGCGGGACGGAGCGGAGCGGCCCCGGCACCGCGACCCCCCCCCCCCCCCCCGGTCCGCGGACCCCCGGCGGCGGCGGCGGCCCCACGTGCGCCCCGGGCGCCCCCCATTGTTGCCCCGAGCCGCCGCCGCCTCCTCATTGGCGGGAGGCGCCCGGCGGACACGCCCCCCCCGCCCGCCTATTGGCGCGGCGCCGGCGGGACGCTCGGTGGAGGGGGGGGGGATTGGGTGAGGGGGGGAGGGCGGGCCCGCCCCGCGGGTGACGTCAGGGGTGCCGGCCGCATCCGCGCGTCACCCCGGGCAACGCCGGCCGCGGGACACGCCCCTTTACTACGGGCCACGCCCCCTCCCCCGTGGCCACGCCCCCCCATCGCGGCCGGGGAGACCCCCCGCGGGCGGGACACGCCCCCCGGCAGGACACAGGCCCCGCCCCCCGCGCGAGGCCCCGCCTTCCCGGGGTCCCGGCGGGGCCGGTGGCTCCCCGGTGACGTCGCCGCAGGGGTGTGAGGTGGCGGTGAGGTCACACCCAGCGGGATGCCCGCAGCCCCCCCGACCAGGCGGGCGGCAGGGGGGCGGCTCGGTTCCCCCCGGCGCTGCACCCGCGGGGGTGTCCGCTCAGCCCGCACCCCTCACCCCGCGCCCATGGGGACACGCACCGGCTCCAGCGCCCACTGGGGGTGCGTGCCTGAACCCCCACACCCTCTGCCTGCACCGCACCAAGGGGCACCCCTCGCCATGCACCCACTGGGGACACACCCCCCGCACCCACTGGGGACACACACCCTGTCACCCACTGGGGACACACACCTGCCCCGTCACCCACTGGGCACACACCTGCACCCACTGGGGGGACACACATGCTCCTGCACCCACTGGGGACACACCCCCCGCACCCACTGGGGACACACACCCTGTCACCCACTGGGGACACACACCTGCCCCGTCACCCACTGGGCACACACACCTGCCCCAGTACCCACTTGGGGCACACGCCTGCACCCACTGGGGGGACACACACCTGCACCCACTGGAGTGGACACATCTACCCCTGCGCCCTCTGGGGACACATGTCTGCACCCACTGGGGACACACACCTGCCCCTGCACCCACTGGGGACACACGCCTGCCCCTGCACCCACTGGGGACACATGCCTGCACCCACTGGGGGGACACACCTGCCCCAGCACCCACTGGGGACACACTCCTGCACCTACTGGGGACACACACCCCTACATCCACTGCAGACACACACCTGCACCCACTGGGAACACACACATGCCCCTGCACCCACTGGGGACACACTCCTGCACCCACTGGGGTCGCACACCTGCCCCTGCACCCACCGGTGTCTGCAGCACCTCTGTGTGCCCCCCCCCCCCGCCACCGCACACCCAGGCCATCTCCCCCACACTGCCTGCTCTGACCGTCCCCACCGCACACCCAGCCCTCCACGCACGCCATGCCTCGCTGGCCCTGGGGACGTGCCACCGAGCAGCCTGGGCTGTGCTGGGGCTTTGTCACCCTGGCTGCCACTGGTTGGGCCTGTGCCTTTAGCGCCACGGTGACATGCCACGCTCCTCCTGCGGCCCCGTTCATTGTCCGAGGGGACGGGCTAAGGTTACCCAAGCAACTCTGAAGCTGATGGTTCCAGCCTTGAAGTGCTTGGCCTGACAGCTCTAATAATATAATAAAGTATAATACAATCTAATAAATATAATATAATGTAATAAATATAATACAATATAAAGGAGGTACTTGACACGTGCTCTGTTTCACACAAGCTGCAAGTGGTAGCGGTGGCTGCAGGTGCCCCAGCGTCGCTGGAGGCACATCCCAGCTCGCGGGGGGGTGAGGGGTTGCGTTCCCCACCCCCTGCCGTGCAGATGGGGACCTGCTGGCCAAGCCTCACATCCACCGGTTCAGCTGGTCCGTCCGGGCTGAGCCTGAGCCAGGCTGCCACCAGATGTGCCCTGGTCACATGGGGCATGCGGTGCCAGAGCAGCCTCCGACGGACCTGATCCCAAACCCCCCTGACCCCACAGACCCCAGGGTGGAGCAATCCCCCACATGTCCCTTTGCCTCCCTCCTCCCCAGAGCGTTTCTCCTGGGATCTATCCCAAATTTCCCTTGCCACAGCTCACACCCACATTCTCCTTCCCTTACCCACAGGCCCGCAGGCAGGATCGTTCCCTCCTCTCTCCTTTTCCCCACTTGGAGTCTGGCGACGTTTCTTCCCTCGGTCTTGCCTTTATTAGTCAAAACCCTCCCACATTTCTCACCTGCTCTTCCAGCCTTGTTGTTCCAGTCCAGGCTCCGCTCCCCAGTGCCGAGCTGGGTGGGAAGGTCCCATCCTGCACAACCCTTCCCGCGCGGGTCCCAGGGGGATCTCTCCCTGCCCGGTGCCACTGGGTTTCTCCAGCAGCATTTCTCCTCCTCCGCCGCAGCAGGTGCATCTCCCTGCGGTCACCCTGAGCCACCCCCTCCCCTGGGTGACGGTGCTCGGCGCTGCCAGGTCCCCACCGAGCTTTATCACTACCTAATGCTGCAGAAACGCGCTGCTCTCGCCCACCGGCTGCCTCAGCGTCCACACCTGTAGGGCAGAATTTACCCTGGCGCAAGGGTGGCTCCAGGTGGTGACGGGGACAGGCAGGTGTCGGACGGCGTCGTGGCTCCTCGCACCAAAAGCTGCCCAGTGCTCCCAGCCCTGGCTTGCCCAGGGTCTTCCTCACTCGTCCCCAAGGGTGCGGAGCAGCGCGGTTCTGGGTGCACGCGGTCCCAGCCAAGGCACCCGCGGGTCTTGGGGGGGGGCACAGCGGTGGGTGTTCTACCCTCCGCCCCCCAGCAGCAGTGTGGGGCTGGCTTCCAGCACCACCCTCCCCAGCACCTGCTTAATTATCACTTAACCGCCTGGCAGCAGGCAGGAGCAGCGCCATTAAGCCAGCTGTACGCTGCCACCGTCCCCGTTAAGCAGCAGGCCTCGCTGCTCATCCAGAGCTTTACGGTAAGAGGAGTCTCCGGAGCAGAGTTGGGGGACATCGAGCTGCCGCGTCGCTCCCCCACACCCCAGCGTCCCCTCCAGGTCCCCACTGCCCCATGCCAGATGCCAGGCTGGAAGCCGGGGGAAGTGGGGGTCTGGGGGGTAAGCGCTGGAATTTCAGAGATTTTTACAAATCAAAACCCTCCCACATCTCTCACCTGCTCCTCCAGCCCTGTTTTCCCAGGTGTGAGCACCGGGGCCCGAGGGGAGCACCGGAGCAGCGGGTCTGGGGGGCAGAGCAGAGCCCGGCTGGGGGGCAGGGAAGGGGTGACGGGGGTGACGGGGGCTGCGGGATTCGGGCACACATCTCTCCCCAGCATCCTCCTCATGGCCAGCGCAGCCCCCACCCAATGCAGCGCCCCGCTCTGTCCTTTCCCTGCAGCACCTGGGCAAAGGCATCCCGTGGGGTGCGGGACTCCCCCCTCCCCTCCCCACTGGCCGGAAAACGGGGCTCCCCTGGCCCCCGGGCCACGGGACAGGAACCAGTTCGCTCTCGATGACGATGATGCCACTCAGCGCCTTGGTTTATCTTGTGAAGCTCATGCTTCAGGAGAGGGAGGGAAGGGGTGCCGTATGCGGATGTGTCCAGCTCTGGTGAGGTGCCCGGCACCTCCGAGGTGGGGAGAATGAGGCTGAAATGGAAAACGGGAGCTCAGTGGGGATGGAGGGAGCAGGACCGGCTCTGGTACGTCCTGCCGTGCACGTGTGAGCTGCTCTGTGCGGGTAACACTGGCAGCGAGGGGGGCTGTAACTGCCCTGTCCCAGCGCTGCCCCCCCAAAAGCACCAGGTCTGTGCCCACCCTCAGCACGGATGCTCTGGGGACTGGTGGATGCTGTGGTGCCTTGGCTGCTGCAAATCATCTGCAAAACTGGTCTGGATGGTCCCAGAATGGCCTGAACAGGAGAACCTCCAGTGTGCCCCATGCTGAGCCCCACAGCACCTGCTCCCCAGGGGAAACCCTCCTTGGGAAGGGGGAATGGGGGACAGCAGGGAGAGCCGGGGGGGATCATAACCACCAACAGGAGGCAGGAAGGGAGAGGGGCCCGTTGTGGGATGAGGAGGAGGAGTAAGAGGAGGAGGAGGAAGGAGCACGGCTGCTCCAGGCATCTCCTCACTGACTGGATCCCGGGCAGGGCAGTGCAGCCCGAGCCCCCACTCCACCGTCTCTCTCTGAGCAGAGCCAAGGCTTGGTGGCCTTGTCCGCTGCTGGCGTCACCTCCTGTCCTACCAGGCCAGCAGGACCTCCATCTTTCTTCCACCTGAATCATTCCTGCAACATCCCACGCAGACCCCCTCCGCCCTCTTTTCCCCTCTCATTTACACCTGAGGGCTGTTTTGGAGCCCCCGTCTCCTTCACCACCCCTGCTGGGGGTACTCAGGGTCTGTGGCAGAGCCCCCCGGAGGGTGATGGAGCTGTGGGAGCCAGTGCAGGAGTCAAGGAGGGACTGCACTGGGCAGTGCCCCGCTAGAAGGCAGATGGGGATATCTGCCCACGCAAAAAAAACACCAGCAGGCTCCAAGGACTGTGTTTGTGGCCGGTTTGTCTCGCCACCAAGGAAAAATCCCGCTTCCGGCATCGCAACAGAGGGTACCTGGCTGCAAGGGAGCTCCCCAGCACCGCGGTCTGGGCAGGGGAGAGGAGAGTGAGCAGCGGCCAGGGAGAGGGGAGCCCCACCAGGGCGCCCATCGCGCCCCACAGCCCATCACCCTCGCCTCAGGCCACCCCCCGCACCCCAATCCCGGTGGGAACCAGCAGACAAGATTTCCCGTGGACGGCCGCAGAGAACCAAGGGATAAAGCACCAAGAAAATCCCAGCAGCGTTCAAGGCTCCTGCTCCGCATTGAGAGGCAAAGCCGCACGTGCAGCACGTCCTGCGAAATGAAAATTCGCCCAAATGCTAATTCGGGCCTTTGAAACGCCGCGTGTGACGATCCCGCGCCGTCTCCTCGCAGAGCGCCTGGGCGTCACGCGGCGCAAAGGGATCTCAGGCGGCGCGTATTAAAAAATCCTTTCATGGAACATGAAGTGGAAGTTAAGCGAATGAAATGATAAAGTCGAAATGAAATATTTTTACTTTCCTGAAATCAGCTTGGTGTTTTGACATGATCGGAATAAACATTTTGACACTGCTGAAACAAGAAAGTCAAAGTGATTCTGCTAGACTTTTTCCTGGAGAAAATGGCAGCAAAATCGACAAGTTCCCGGGGAAAGATTTGATTTCAATAAACCCCTGTTTTCTGATGGAAAAACGCTCCAGACAATGTTTTCCTTCAGCCCTGTTCAGGGAGCAGGTTTCCAGGAGAGAGCTGGGTCACTTACTTGCCAGACACCCGAGCCGTTTCCCGGAGCCGTGGTGGGGAGGGAGGGAAGGATGGAAAGCTGCCTCCATCCTGCCTGGGAAAGGGCGGGATGAGGAGGGATGGACGCACCCTGCGCACCTTGGGGTTGGATTCTCCAGTGTCTCGTAAGGGCTGATGCTGAGCCCTTGGTCCATGAAAGCGGCACTGGCAGCCCAACAGCAGCGGGGCTTGTCCCCTCCCTCGTGCTCACATCATGTCAAACCAAGTGCATCCCAGTGGGACTAAATTTTTGCACTTTTACTTGGGGAAATTTGCAGGATAAGTGTTTTTAGCGGAAAACCAAAAGCATTGCATTTTGAAAGGCTGGAGTTTTGCTGAAAAACTCAGCAGACGCCTTAGGAATAGTCCTGTGTAGCCGATAGCTCCATTTCGCTACATGAGTTGGGTGGAAAATTTCTGATCAACATTTGGTGTACGCTATGGATATTAAATTTTGCTCCAGAACAGCTTTTAGGGAGGAAAAAAAATTGCTCTTTAATAACAGTAATGCTTAATAATAGTTTTCAATGTTAATCCTTGGTCGCAATTCCATGTGATTAAATACACCTTTGCTCGGCAGAAAACAGTGTATGCCATGCAATGAGTTCCTGAACCCTCTAATCTCACCTTCTGGCGTAGCTCCCACGGCCGAACGTGAAGGCAATGAAATCTCCCCAGCCCAGCACAGCGCTCCCTCGCCCCACACCCGCAGCAGCTCCTCCGGGCTCAGCGTCACCCTGGCAGCTGCCAGCCGCTCGTCGCACTCCCCGTCTCCCCAGGCAGAGCCCCCCATCATCTAAGGGGGGACCGTTTTGGCAAGAGACCTTAGCGGGATCTGGTCGGCTCCTAGCACTGGCATCCCACAAGGTGAGGGCATGAAACCATTGCCAGGGACTCATCTTTTGAGTGGATGCATCACTAGCCATTAGCACCCAGCAGGGATGCACCGATCCCCACGGGAAGCGCTTACCAGCAGCTGAGCTCCTTCGGGGAGCCCCCTCCACCTCCCAGCTCCATACGGGAGACCGTGCTCCACGTCCCCAGGCTCCGCTTTGCCCCGTGTCCTGCCAGGGTCCCGGTGACCTGTAGGAAATGGCCAGCACTGGCCACCTCCCCCAGTGTCTCCCCTTCTGGGTGCTGTCGGTGGCCAGCGTGGAGGTGGGCAACAGGCCCCCCAGCCCCAGCCCTCCCGGGTCACCGCACGGGGGGGGTCCCCGACATTGCTGCTGGGCTTTGCCCTGCACGACGGCACCCACGCCGGGGGCTCAGTTACCCCCGAATTTGCGAGGTTGATTCCTCAGACCAAGCTCAGTCACAGCTTCTTCAGTAGCTTCAACCTCTATTTGCATTTAGAGGCGAAAACATTCTCCTCAGAGGTTGCATGCTAATGCCGCATCCAGGCATCCTGCATGATTGCCTCCTAGTTAGTCTCATCTGCCTGAGTGAACTGAAAACTGTTAAACACATTGAGTGTGTCAGCCCAGATATTATCAGAAATAAGACTACCTTTCGCTGGCACCCACGGCGTGCAGACACACAGCAAAGAGTTATTTAAATCTTTTCCAGCTGTCTCCCATGTTTCCAGAGAGGCTCAGCTCTGGCAGGTCTTTTCACCCTTCCCTTCCATTAGGTGATGTTATTTTGGTTTGCTCTTTCCTCTCCTGGGCTTCAGGAGTCCCCGCTGGCCTTGCCCAGCTCCCCGCCATCGGCTCACCCCCGCAGGCTCCTCTCCGCCAGCACCAGGGACGTCTCCCACCACCCTCCGCCTCGCTCGCGCACCCAGCAGCCACCCCGGGTGCCCTCACCCAGCCCCTTTCCCTCCTGTTTTGGATGCCCCAAACTCCACCCTGCGCTTCACGTCTCAGTGAGGAACCCCAAAGCCTCTGGGCCACCAGCCTCGTCCCCCCCCAACCCCAGCCTGGCGCTCTCCCCAGCGCTGCCGCCTCGGCGCGGGGCTGCGTGGCTGCCTTCCCAGAGCACATACTGACGACGCTGTTTCGCGAGCCTCCCTTGGAGCGGGAGCAGGAATCGAGAGTAAAAACCCCAGTTTGCACGGCCAGCGTGTTTGAGAAGGGCCATCTGGCTGGGCCTGCGGTCCAAGCTGAATTTGCTGGATGGTTTTGAAGGTCACCGAGCAGGGGCTGAACGCGCTTCCATATTTTCCCATATGAATACCTGCATCTCCAAGGGAGGGAGCAGGAGCACACGCCGGCAGGAAGGGGCTACACACGCCCTGCCTGTTGAAGGGGAGGTGGGCAGGACCCCGGAGCGAAGCAGCGGGGGTGCAGGAGCAGGGGCACGCAGGCAGGCGTGCACGCACACACACGGGCACGCAGGCGCTTGCTGACACATCCGTGTGTGCGCGCTCATGTGCACTCACACACCTGCCACATGGACTCGTGTACATGAGCATGCACACGCACACACGCGTGCATGCACAGGCACCATGGAAACACACACAGGCATCATGCAAACACACATGTGCACCATGCAAACACGTGCACCATGCAAACACACAGGTGCACCATGCAAACACACAGGCACCATGCAAACACACACATGCACCATGCAAACACGCGCACACACCTGCTCAGAGGCCCTGGTTCTTCCCACTGGGCCAGGCTCCAGCCCCGAGCCCGGTCCCTCTGGCTGCCCTGGGCCACGCTGCTCCGGCAGCAGAGCTGGGCCCCCTTTTGAAGCAGAGCCCTTGTGTCCCTCGACCTCAGAGAGCCCCTTGTGTCCCCACAGCAGCCAGGAGGAGGACAGGAATCACCCAAGATCCCCAAGACCCTTGAAGACCCCTTGCTCCAGGTCTTCCACAGCCACCCAGCCCTGTCCTACACTGCACCGACCAGCACCCAGCACTCAGCCGCAGTGCTCAGGACCTTCTCCCACCTGTGCTGACCACTGCATGGGGACAGCCATCTTCCTGCCATTCTGACAGTACCAAAGCTCTCCGCTGCTTTCCTGGAGAGCCCTGGGAAGAGCTCTGGGCTCCAGCCGCCCCTCAGTGCTGCCCTCGTGCCCACACCTCTCCCCACGCAGCCCAGCCATCTCCCTTTGCCCCCGGGAGAGCAGATGCTCGGGGCAGGCAGCTGGCTCATCAGCCAGGAATGAAGCATCCTTTGCGTGCGTGGGGCAGGGAGCCAGCGACGGGGGGGTGGAGAAGGCAGCGCTGCCGGTCACCGTGGTGGGGGAACGCGTTTCTCATCATTGCATGCCATGAGGCATGGGGGGGGACAGCGTGGGGTCAAGCGTGGCTCAGTGTCCAGCCTGCTCCGAGCGTTTCTCAGTACAGCCAGCTGACTCTTTGCCGGGCTTTGCTGCCAGACCCATGCTGCAAGAGGGAGATCACCTCCACCAAAGGCACAAACCTGGCTCCTACAGGGACCCATCACTGTCTCACCCCATCCCAGCACCAGACCCAGCTGGGTGCTGCATCCCCGAGGTCACAGGGAGCTGACATCATCCTTGTGCCAGCCCTGCACTGAGCCAGGGAAGCCAGGAGGGAGATTTGCCAGGGCCATTGCACTCCTGGGTCTCTGCACTGGCCATATGTCCATGCCCACCCCCACATCCCCCCCAGCCTGTGCTGAGGATCCCAGCTCCCCTGGGCCTCCCTACTTTGGGCACAGGGAGAGCAGGAAGGTCCCCGCAGGAGAGAGCAAGCGTGGGAGAGCCCATCCAGAGGCAAAGATGCTGCCGGTGATGCCACAGCCCCGGGGAAGGCTGCAGAGGAGACGAGGCTGGGCTGGGGAGGCACAGGAGGGCCAAATGCTGGAGGGCTGGGTGTCCCCAGTGCCTGGGGACCCTCCGCCGTGCCTGGGTGAGGTGGAGGGCTGTGCTCCGTGGCAGGTACATGCACACCCTCCCAGGCAGCCCGGTGGCTCTGCCCTTCCAGCCAGCGCTAGCCACCCGGGGCCGGCTCCCGGTGCGTGTCCACAAAGAGGGGGTGTCCCCAGGGCTGGCTGCGGGTCACCGAATGGGGCCGAGTCCTGCACCCACAGCCTGGGCACCCCAGCCTTGTCCCAGCGCATCTGCCTGGTCCTCACCAGGCTGTTCCCTGGGGCTCACTCTCCCCTTGCGCTGAACCGCTGCTTCCCCTTCTTCTCCCGCTGGGATGGGCAGCCTGTTTGTGGTTTGGGAGTTTGTCACCCGTGGCCCCCACTGCCACGAAACCCATCCAGAGCCTTAGTAGGCAGAAGTGGTGCTGAGAGGCATTTCCCATCTCCAAACCACGTGCCTGGGCTTGAGGCTCATGCCGGGGGACATCTCTCGCCTGCCAAAGCCCCAGCCAGGCTCAGGCATCCCCCTCCTGCCAGGACCCCATGTCCATGGAAGCCCATCCATGGGAGCACGGCTGCCAGCCGCCCGGTAGCCACACCAGTGTGGGAGGGAGACGGGATGCCAAGCGCAGGCATCGCCAGCCCGGCTGGATCACAGGGAGCATCCTGAGCGGAAAACAGACGGTGCGAGGCGGGGAAGAGGGTGCGGCCGAGCGGGTCAGCGCAGGGCCCGCTCCCTGCTCCGCCGTGCCAGAGGATTGCCGGGAAGCCTTAGGCGGGTGCTGGCGTCTCCGCGAGCCTCACCCCGCCGGGCCATGCTGGGTGGGCAGCGTTCCCTCCCGCTCCAGCCGCCCGACTCAGCCCTGCTTGCAAACCCCCCAGCTGGCGGCAAACCCCACAGCAAGGGACTCGGAGGGCAGGGACACCAAAAAAAATATGCCTCCGTCCTGTGGAAAATTACAGATGCCTTTTTTTTTTTAAAGGGTTAGGTGGTTTGCGTTTTTTCCCCCGTCCCTGTTTGTGCAGGTATTTGTCAGAGGGTATTTTTAAATGAGCGCAGAGGTCGGGCTGAAGTTCACCAGCGCGGCATCCAAACGGCCTGTGCTCCAGCATTCCTGCGGTTGGGGCCAGCGGGGACCTGCTGACCCGGCCGGAGAGGTCAACCGGGAGAGGACATGCAGTTCCCTGCCCCTGCCCGCGGGGACGGAGACACGCCAGGCTTCCCAAGAGCACCAGAGGAGAGCTCAGCTCCTGGGACACCCCAAAGCAAGGAGCCTCTCCTGCTCCGGTGGCTCAGCCCCACGCACGGCACCCGTCCCGGGACATCCCGACGGGCGAGCCCATCCGGCAGCATGCCTGGCCTCCCCGCCTCGGCTGACACGTGGCCCGAAACCTGGGTCTGTGCTCACCCGCCAGCTCCTCGCCAGCAGCTCTGCAAACAAACAGCGTGAGCTGAGCCCTCGGGGCCCGGCGCGGGACGTCCCACCCTGCGCAGAGGAGCCTGGCGGATGCGGTCACCTGCTCCCCAACTGCCTGGGGGACAGCCCGGTCAATTCATGCTACCTGCTCTTTGCTTCCAACCTGCAGCAATGCAGACCTTCTGCCTTCCCCAGCCCCCCCGTTCCTGCCTGCCTCAGTTTCCCCCGTTCCCGGTGCAGCTGGCAGGAGCCGAGCCGTGCGAGGAGCGGTGTGTGAGGTGGGCACTGCTGCAGCACGGAGGGGTGACAGGGGAGCTCCTGGACACGGGCAGGAAGGGACCTCTGATACCGCATCCTCAGACCACGCACACTCCACACAGGCGCCAGCACTTGCTCATTCCCAGCCACACAAACCCCTGGCAAAACCTGGCATGCCCTTGGCGCCCAGGGACACGGCAATGTCCCACAGCAGCGGCCTCGGAGAGGTTGCGGGGGGGGGGGGGTTTGAGCATCTCACAGCAGAGTGAAGGGTCAGGATGGTCCAGGCTTCCCCACCCAACCTTCGGGAAGCACCGCCTCCAGCCAACCTCTGATGGGAGTCCTTCACGCTGGATTTGAGCCTATGTTCTGCTCTCCACCCATCCTTCTCCCACGCAGAGGGCTGGTGGCCAGTTACTTCTGGCGTTATGGGCTCCAGCCAAGGCCCAGGAAAAGTGGGTGCCACAGTCACCTTGTCCTGCCCACGCCGGGGGTCTTTGCTGGGGGTGAGACCACAGGGAAACCCTTCCTGGTGGTGGTGGAGCAACTGCTGTGGTTAGGTGGTCATGGTGTGCCTACCACAGGCCATAGTGAACAAGGACATTTGCCATCAGCTGCGGCCAGACCAGCACCACAGAAGATGTTTCCACTTGCTACGGGCATTTGGCAGAGGGAAGGAGGTAAATTAGGATCCAGGAGCCCATTTCTCCCTCAGTCAGCTGCGGACATCTCCCAGGGGGCTGGCACTTTGGAGATGTGTTGTGGGTCAGAGGATCTCAGCTACTTCTCCTGAGTGGTGACTGAATTTAGAGGGGGTCATTTTGTGCCTGTTTTTCCCCAAAGAGTGGTGGAAACCCATAATTCCTCAGTGGCTGGGGCTTTACCTCTCCCCAGGGCTCAGTGCAAAGGCTGCATTTCCCTAAAAACACTCCTCTTGCCCATCAGGAGCTCGGCTGGCTTTGGCAATGAGCTAGCGAGTCTGTGTCGAAGTCTGTTCTTGTCAGCAAATCTGGATGAATTATCTAATCTTCTGCAGGCCTACAACAAAATGTATGTCTCGAGCCTCTGATGCACTGCAGACATGCCAATAGCTCTGCAATTAGCTGCTTAAAAGCTGGACAATCTACAGCACTCTTTAAGCACCAGCGAGTACGAGATGAAGCGTTTCGGTGCCAGGTAATCTGCATGGAAATGCTGCGTGCACCACCACCCAGGATGAAAAGGTGGGAACTGGACTGCTGTAGACAATCTGGTTAAGCAGCACATATGTGATGGGAAGCTGGCAGAGAGGACATGCACCAAAATTCTTGCCCCGGCACTGAGCATCCCCCTCAGCCTGTCCTGCAGCCCTCCGCCCTCTCCAGCATCCTCCGCAGGGCCTTGGTCCAGCAGCACTCAGCCCCTGCTCAGCAGAGGATCTTGCCCTAGACCAGGTGGGGCAGCATCCCCCCTGCTCCTCCCGACAGCGAACGGGCTGAACCGCTCCTCCACCTCGCATGCCTCTGCCCTGACACCCACGTGGCACCTTACCCGTGTCAGAAGGCTTCAGAATGGAAATCCACGGGAAAATCCCTGCTCGTGAGCAGGGTGGACATGAATTATGTCATCACTCAGGGGCAAAAGGCACCGGCAGCTCCCTTTGGTGGCACGTCCGAGGAGGTCAGACAGTCCATCAGCAGAAAACTGACATGTTTCTCTTACAAAAGGCAAAGCAAAAACCCACCCATTTCCCTGTTTATTGTAGCAGAACATGTCTGACAGTGCCAGTGCAACCTTTATGGTTAGCAACGCAGCTGAGGAGGAACTCACAGAATCCCAGACTGGCCGGGGTTGGAAGGGACCTCTGGAGATCACCCAGTCCCACCCCCTGCCAGAGCAGGGTCACCCAGAGCAGGTGGCACAGGAACGCGTCCAGGCAGGGTTGGAATGTCTCCAGAGACGGAGACTCCACCACCTCTCTGGGCAGCCTGTGCCAGGGCTCTGCCACCCTCAGGGTAAAGAAGTTCCTTCTCATGTTGAGATGGAACTTCCCATGGTCAAGTTTGTGCCCGTTACCCCTTGTCCTGTCCCTGGGCACCACTGAGAAGAGCCTGGCCCCATCCTCCTGACACCCACCCTTTCAGTATTTGCAAGCATTGATAAGATCTCCCCTCAGTCGTCTTTTTTCCAGACTGAAAAGACTCAAATCCCTCAGCCTTTCTTCATCAGAGAGATGTTCCAGTCCCCTCATCACCTTGGCAGCCCTTTGCTGTCCCCTCTCCAGCAGTTCCCTGTCCTTCTTGACCCGGGGAGCCCAGAACTGCACACAGTGTACTCCGACAGTTCAACACCATTCAGTTACTATTCCCTTCCCCTTGCAAGTCATATCACACTTATGCGATGTCCAAGCACAGCAGGACCTGCCCCTGCTCCCAGGAGACCCCAGCACATAGAAAGAGCCAGCTGATGGGTCTACACAAAAGAGCAAGGGGTCCTCCAGATCATCTGCTTCATCTGCTTCATTGTGCTGAGGGTTACAGGCAACACAGAGACAGAGAGGGGTCTGAAGGAGAGCAATGGGAAAGCTCAGCAGATAGTTACAGTCCATCAGCAAGTATGGAGGTCACCAGAGAGGAAGACACCAGGGGGTTATATCTGCTGAAGGTGGCATGTAAACCCCTAGACAGCAATAATAACAGCAGTGCACTGTATTTCATCCTGCAGACATGGGGAGAGCTCTGCACAGACGCCCCCACCACCTGCAGCACAGCTGCGATCAGTCTCCCAGATGTTTCCCCACATATTAAGCAGAGTTACAGGAAGCCCAGCTTGTACTGGTTTGGGGGGACATTGTCACTGTTGCTCCTGTAAGAAAGATGGACACAGTGCATTGAGGTGGGAGTTAAGCACTCCTTTCTGCAAAAAAAATTATTCAGCATTAGCTAAAAATTTACATCAAAGGCCATTCATTGACACCCTGGACAGTCCCATCACAGCTGGTGCAAGCACAGCCGTGTGAGCACCTGAGGGATTATGTAGCAAAACTGCTCAAAGCACACTCATGGGGTGTCTGAGTCCACGGCCACCATGGTGGGCTGGGTCCCTTTGGTGCAGTGGCACATCCGTGCGGGCAGACGCCTCCAAGGAGGCACGAAAGGGCCGAGAAGCTCTTCAAGTGCTTCCGACAGTGTCCCTGCAGTAAATGCCATCTGCCGAGTGCGCGGGACGTTCTGCCTGTTTGTGCAGAGACGCCTGGCCCCATGCCCGAGGAGGGTGTGCTGCGCTTTCTCTCTTCCACGGAGCAGCCACAGCCAAGCTGATTTCCCCACATGGAGCATCTCCACCCTGACTGGTGTTGCCTCCTCCCACTTCCCCAGGGAGCCTGTCGGGGGGTTGGCAGGTGCTATGGGTTTGGCATTGTCCCAGGGGGGACAAATCCTCTCCCTGGACTGTCACCTCCTTTAGAAATGGCATTGACATCTTTGGTTGCCGGTCTGTTCCACCAGCCTCCGGGATGGTGTTTTTAGCCCTCTCCTACCAGGGTTTTCACTAGTTGTCCTCAGGATCTCCCATGCAGCTCCCTGTGGCCACCTCCCCATGTGCACATCTCTGTCTTGATGGGAGAGGACATGCCTGGAGATGAAGACCATACGGTCAGAGGTGCTTACAAAGGAGCTGAGGTGTTTGGACCTCTCTCTACTCAACACTTGTTAGGTTGCAGCTAGATACCTCAGCTGCTTCTGGGTCTCCCAGTGGGCGTCAGTGAAGTGGAGTGAGCTCAGAGGAGGTCACCAAGGTGGTCCAGGGGCTGAAGCATGTGCCATTGTGAGGAGAGGCTGAGGGAAAAAGGTTTGTTCAGACTGAGGATAAGAAAGCTTCAAGGGGGGATCTTCAAGGTCATCTACAAGGAGGTCATTGAGAAGGCAGACCCTGGCTCTTCACAATCATCCACAGTAGGATGACGAAAGACAGCAGACATGAATCGAAAGAAGTGAGACTTGGACTGGATGTAGGGGGAAATTTTTTCACCATGGGGAATGTCAAACATCATAGCAAGTTGCCCAGAGAGACAGTGCAGTCTCTGTCCATGAAGGCCTTCAGGACCCAAACCGCCTTAAAAAATTTCCTGAGCAGCCTGGTCTGCCCCTGCTTGGAGCAGACGGTTGAACAGCAGACCTACAGAGTCCCTTCCACCCTGACTTTTCCTATCAGACTGTGTTGCTGCAGGTGCTGGGGTTTTCTTTTTCTGTACAGTTTTTCCCTTATTACATCTTCTGTCTGAATTCCTTAAAAAGCCATTTCACTGTTGAAGGAATGTCTTGGGAATGACTTTCTGCTTTCACTTCAGGAGCATTCAAGATTGTTTCCATTTTCTGGTGGCTTGGGGGATTTTTCACACCCGTGATTGATAACGTGCCACATGCAGCAAGCCCTACATGAGCACTGACGTTGCAAAGCACAGCATCTCCAACCCACAGAAATGCCACAAGTGAGATAGTCCATGAAGCCGTAACTGTGCTTTCTTATAGATATTCAGGCTGCAGGGTATTTAATTATGAGATCCCAGATTATCAGCACGCGCTCCTGCCTTGTTCGGTGAAGGAGGGATGATGCATCTTGAATGACAAGCTGCTCAATGCTTTCTTTTCCTTGGTGCTTGTTCAGTGAATCACGGGCTCATTCAAGTCCAAACCTCACGCTGAGCGAGGTAGAAGGGGCCAGTGTCGTTCCTGGTGTGAGCAAAGAGAAGCCACCAGCAGTGCATTAACAAGGGAGACCATCACATGTAGCATAGTTATTTCTGCCTTCCTCCATCCAACCATCTCTCACCATCCCATCTCTACCCTGCCCACCCATCTCTCTCTCTCCAAAATTATTCTTTAATCCTGGAGGAAGGTCTGGGAAGCTCCTTTGGGAGGGTTTACAGAGGGACAGGACTGCAGGGCAGTGCCAGGCCGGGGGTCTGGCTGCGCAGGTGGGAGGGATGCAGCCCCCAACCAGCATGCACCAGGACATCGCCGGAGGGGATGGGGGCCATTGGTGCCTGTGCGACCCGGCACTGGCATCTCACTGAAGGTGCCACCCCTTGGGCAGATGGTGGGCTCTGGGCTCGCAGCAGGGCATCCCCTGGGGTGAGCCACAGGTGGGGGTCTGACCCGGACCCTGCCCCAGGCTGGGATTTCCAGCTGAGCCCCGCGTGGGAGGCCGAGCTGGAGCCAGCAGCCGTGCCAGCCCTCTGTGGCTGCGCACATACCCCCTTCACCCTGTGAGCGCACGGGAGAGCGTGGGACCCGCATCCTGCCTGCTTGGCACACAGCTGGGGGCCAGATCCGGGCAGGAGCCAGCTGTCTGCTCCCGGCATGGAGCAGGCGGGGAGCCGGCCTCTCTCCGCTCCACAGACAGCAATTGAAAAATTGCTGGAAGGCTTCCATTGAAGGCGGGGGGGCGGGGGGAAGAAAGGTGTCAGTGAAAACTTGTTCAGCCAAGCGGGGCTCCCTGGCACAGGGGCTGGCGCTGGGCAGGTCCCCTCTCTGCCGTGGTCCGTTCCCCGTGCCAGGTGGGCAGGCACAGGCAGGCACAGAGAGGAGCTGGCAGCAGGCAGAGCCGTGGGATCTGTGTCCAAGGCTGTGCGGGGACACCTGCAGACCAGCCTGGCACTGCCACAGCTTGTTTTACAGAGCTCAGCATCCTCCCGGCAGCAAAGGTGGAGGAAGAGCAAGGCCATTTCAAAGAGCTTGCATCCCTGGAGCTTCTCCCCCTCCTGCCCATGCGCTGCCTGTCCTGCCTGCACCACCCCGTGTGGAGCTACTCAACCAAGTCCTGCCCACCTACCTGACAATGACAAGGGGGGTCCTGGGGGTCCCAGGACTGCCACAGACCACAGCGCTCACTGGTGATCCAGCAGGGCCCCCAAAACCACACACCACCCCCTGCCACCTGGCTGGAGGACAGATCCTTCCTTGGGGACAAGGTTCTGCAGCCATGGGTAACCCTTCATGGGGGAAGACACGAGGATGGCTCCGGCTCCCATGTGGCTCCATATGGCTCCATATGGCTCAGAGCCAGCCCAGCCCCTCAGGCTGCTCAGGAGTGGGATAAAATCCTTCCCTCAGTTGTCAGTGGGTTGGTAACGACAGCAACCAGGGTGTTTTCCTCCATGCAGGACCCACCAGGATTTTTCTTTGCAGGTGGGGCATCTCCTACCTGTTTCCACAGCCTCGCAGGCTGGACACCGTCTCCCAGTGGTGATCCCACACAAAGTGCTCAGGTGCCTTCTGAGGTCTGGAAAAGCACCAGTGATTTTGTAGTGGTTTTTTTAGCCCATTACATCCCTCCTAGCCCAGGTTTTGTTCCAATAACTTCAGGCCACGCTTTGTCTTCCTTCCCAAATCTGCAGGTGTTTCACCAGGGAGGGCCTCCTTGCTAAAAAAGGCCACCTGTTTTGCTGGCATCCAGCTGTAAAAGCACCAGCTGGATGTTCTGCCGGAGCCCTCACCTGCCTGGACCCCCCGGTCCTGGGCTGGCTTCCCCTTTGCTCCATGACCCCTGTAGGCACGCAATGCTGCCGGCCAGGAGGGCTCTGCCGCAGACTGAGACACTTGGAGCATCTCCTGCCCGCCCACACCTGCCTGGCTGGCACCCTCGCCCCGGGGCAGCGGTCCAAGGAGCCCGGGAGGACGGGCAGACCCCGAATCAGCCAAAAACAGATGGGCTCGGATGCAAGCAGCCAAGAGGCCATGTAAATACATGTCGTGTTTGGAGGACAGGGTTCCCGTCAGCGAATGTCTTGCTGGCTGGCTGGGCATGTTTTGTAGGCAGGGGAATGCTCGGCTGCTAATCCACGTAATCCTTCTCTAGGCTGGATTCATTTTAAAAAATAAATAAGCAGCTGAGAGCAGTTTTTGGTCCATCTGACTCAAGTGCTGAGCCCTGACGGGGAGAGGCAGAACCACAGGAACCTTATTTACATTGATTTTCACTGAATGTGCAGCCTGGATCAAGGAATTAAAGGACTACAAGGCAAGAGTAACCTGCAAATCAGGCGAGGGCATCCCAGTCGGCACACAGGATGTAAAGGTCTGATTAGCCACTTGCCTGTACTTTAACCCCTGTTTAGTGCACCATTTTCATATTCAAATCCAGTGCCCAGACACGCATACAAATGAAACAGACTGCTGTGCCTCATTTTTGAGATTTTGGTCAAAGAGCAGAGCAACACTGGAATAAAGCACTCAAACCATACCATAGTGCAGGGCAGAAGGAAAACCCTCCCTCGGGTTGTTTTCCCCACGGTTACAGTGGTGCAGCCCCAGGGGCTCATCAAATCCGCTGGGTGCTGGAGCATCCCACCAGGACAGCAGGATCCTCCGAGCGTGCGGAGAGCAGCCATCAGGCCATGCCAGGGGAAGTCTCTCACCCCGGCAGCTGGAGAGAAAAGACAGGGAATTACTGGGGAGAGTCCAGCGGAGGGCTATGGAGGTGCTGAGGGGATGGAGCATCTCTGTGCTGAGGATGGACCGAGAGCCCTGGGGCTGTTCAGCTGGAGAAGAGCAGGCTGAGAGGGGACCTCATCAATGCTCAGCAATAGCTAAAGGGCGGGTGTCAGGAGGACGGGGCCAGACTCTTCTCAGTGGTGCCCAGGGACAGGACAAGGGGCAACGGGCACAGACTGGAACATGGGAAGTTCCATCTGAACATGAGGAAGAACTTCTTTGCTGTGAGGGTGGCAGAGCCCTGGCACAGGCTGCCCAGAGAGGTGGTGGAGTCTCCATCTCTGGAGACATTCCAACCCCGCCTGGACGCGTTCCTGTGCCACCTGCTCTGGGTGACCCTGCTCTGGCAGGGGGTTGGTCGGGATGATCTCCAGAGGTCCCTTCCCACCCCTGCCAGTCTGGGATTCTGTGAGAGCATCGAACAGGGCGGCTCAGCTGGGGCAGTGCCTGCTTTTGTACGACATGAACCACAGTCTGGCTGGTGGCACAGCTTTGGCGAACCTCTTCCCTACCCCAGGAAAACCGCGTGAAGGGCAGCAGCCAGCCTAGATGACCTGTCTTGCATGTAAGAAAATAATGCATTGTCTCCAAAGCAGCTTTTGCTTTGCTTCTAGGAGAGGGGCAGCTGTGGCCTTCAGCGGTGTGCCAGGAGGAGCCAGGGCCTGAAGGGACTTGCACCCACTGTGCATCAGGCACCTTCAGTTCAGAGCCAAGTTTCTGTGATGATCTCAGGGCCAGATTCACAACCGCAGCTGCTCCATGCCAGCGGAGACACACACCCCAGCCTGCTGAAACTGGCAGGAGGCAGAAGCCAAAGGGCCCTTTGCAGAAATTCACCTGTGGTTGTCACAGCCAGAGACGATCTGGCTGTTCTGCCTCGTGTCTCCAGGTTCCCTGGTAGGGTGCCGATGCCCGCGTCCACCCATCCCCAGTGTGGGAAATGCCTGACCCAGATTCAGGGCTCATTAGCAAGTCAAGTTCCTCATGAAAAGCAGGTTCTTGATGCTGCATCTGACCATGAGTAACTTCACATTGTTGCACAACGCCTGCTTGTGCCATCTCGCTTCCCTTTCCATCCTGACGAAACCTGAAGCTCAGGCATCACTCTCGCCTGGTGCTGGCAGGTCCCTGTGGCACGTGGGTAATGCTGTACTCAAGACACCTGCAGGACTGCGGCCACTGGGTTTCCCAGGCCAGGAAAAACCTGTTTCCCAGGTGAAACCTCCTTAGATTGGAGAAGAAGAGGATCCAACTCTAAAGACTTTTGGACTCCAGCTAGAAACAAAGTTGGCAGCCCTTGCAGGCTGACTTCTCACCAAAGGCCGCAGATGATCCTCAGAGCTGATTTGCTGCAGGTTGTCACTGGGCTGGAACTGTCCTGCACCACGCTGGTAGGGCAGGAGACACCGGAGATGGACAAGGCGGTGTCGGGATGCACATTGGTGTCTGGCACATGGAAAAAGGCATAAGGGGGTGAAGAAGCATGGAGAACCTGCCCCTTTGGGAGTTTCCCCTGAATCCTGGCCAAATAAAACCCCACAGGAATTAGCCATGTCTGTGCCAGAGGTGAGAACATCTGTTCTTGCTTTGGATGGCCGTGACCGTCCTGCAAAGCAAAGACCTGTCAGGAGCAAGCTGTCCCGGGTCTGACAGGCAGCGGGCACCGGCCCGGGTGAGGCCGGCAGGAGGGGCAGCAGGGAAAGGTGGCTCCAAGGACGTGCTAAGGGGCACGGCACAGTGTTTGGTCCCCTCCTCCCTGCCAGCGTGTGGGGACATCTGCAAGCCTCAGGTTGTCGATGCTTCCTGTTTGTTAGGCGGGGACAGACTGCCAGGTCTACATCCCCTCATTAATTAAGCATTCGTTGTATTGTCACCGAGCTCAACAATTTGCAGCAATTACCCGCCAGCAAGTCTAATGACCTGTGCCCTGAGCCAGCAGCAGGCACACCACACCTCCAGCCTTCAGTGCATGGGCCAGGGTGACTGCCAGCCATCGATACAGGGCTCCGACTGCCCCAAACGTGGCCATGCCCCCTGGGCATCCTGCATATCTCTTTGGACTCCTGTGCTCTAGGTCTTCTGAAGGCAATGGAACGTGGCCACAGGGGCCTGGGTCATCTCTGAATCTACAGGGGACAACCAGGGCAATGGCCCAGTGTCACACAGGGGGGCATGAAGTGCACTGTGCCCTGTGCTCGGAGGCAGTGGGTGAAGGCAGGGTGTGGGAACCACCACAAACATCCCTCTGAGGCCCCCCAGGTCCTCGCCAAACAGTGGCAAGCGAGAAAAGCTTTCAAGACATTTTTTGTTGTTCTGTCTTGTAGATGAAGAGTCTTGCCCAGGCCTTGCAGCAGGTGGGTGGCCGAGCACAGCATCTTCCTTCACCTTGTCTTTTGCTGGACCGTGTCCTCATCGTCACTGGGTGGGACCAGATCCCACACCTGTGGGAGCCCAGGGCAGCACACCCATCTCATGCAGAACCACCTCACCACACAAGCACGGGTGTCCTAAGCCAATGGTCCTCAGCAGGCACTTCCCCTTGAATGCCCTGGAAAATACATATCATCTGACATGGAAATGCTGGAGCAGATTTTCAAAGCGGTCCTCACCCCCCTCAGGGACTCCCAAAGGCTGCAGGAGCCTGTTCCTCCCCAGCCACCACATGGACCGGAGGAAGGTGATGCCCCTCTCACCACGTGCCCAGCAGACAGGACACCTTGCAAGAGAAATCTATTTCCTCGTGTGGCAGCGCCTGTTGACTGCAAACCTTTCACTGCCTGGTGATTTAGCTTCCCTTCTGCTTCGAATTAGGGAATAAAAAGCAAAAGTTTTAATGTAATGGAAGTCAGTGCTTCGGCCTCACAAGTTGTTAAAATTTAAAAAGGCAACAATAAATCTGCTGAGCTGAGAAGAGCGCTCAAAAAAAAGGGAGAGATTTGTTTTCTCTTTATTATCTTCCAGGTGATTTCCAAGGCTCACTGGTATTTTATTTCTTGTTAATTGTTCTCCCTTCATTCGAAGAGCTCTGCCACCTCCCAGACCTGAGCCAGGCACAAAGGACTGGCCGGGGACAGCAGCGAGGGGAGAGCTAATACCACACTTGCTTCCCTCAGGGGAGGCTCACCCCAGTGCTGGGTCCGATGCTTTTTCTTACCTCTTCCTTTCCCCAGATGAAATCAAAAGGTTCAAGGTCGTGTGTCCTTAAGAAGCGAGATCCGCATGTCCCCGAAACGCCAATTTTCAAGCCATTATCAGTGACTGGCCTGAACCCCAACCTTTCCTGCTGCTGCAGAGCCACGGAGGACTGCACAGCTCACCTCTTCCTTGGAGGTTCATGGAGTTGTGTACGCCTGGGAAGACCTGACCCCAAACCCTGTAGATCATGGGCCTCCATGCAGGGCTCAGCCTCGGTGGAACCCAGAGAGCAGTGAGCAGGCTGGTGCTGTCCTGTCTCACGTCTCCACACCTTGCCCCTTCCAGTTCCGCATGTGATGGATCCCCATGAGCCAGAGAAAGGGACAGCTGGTGGGAAGAGACTCAGGCTCTGTTTGGGATCTCACCCAACGATTCTGAGCCGCAGGAGGTAGCAAAGCAAGCTGGGAAGGGAAAAGCGATGCTGAAGGCTGTAGTCATATTCTTCCCCTCCTAGAAATATCCCATTCCTCCAGCCTAGGACCTGACAGCAGAAGCTGGGGCGTAACGTTCAGTAGCAAACCCATACGCTTGGACCACCAGTTCCCAGAGAGCAGGTCCAGACCTGGTCACCTCAACCCTGGAAAAAACGGAGACCTGCAATGCAGACAAGGCTGCAAAGGAAGGAGCAGCTTTGGATGGAGAAGGGCAAAGGGAAGGTGCCTGGAGAGGAGCGTGTGTGGGGACTCACCACCTTCTTTAGGACCAGGTAGACAATTCACCAGAGGTTGAAAACAATGTGACTTCAGAGTCTGCACCAGTCTGGAGCCAAAATTTTGAGTTTTCTGGAGGAAACTGGCCTAAAAGGCACAAGAAGGAACAATCCCATGTGTGTGTGACTGCTCACATCACCTCATGCGGATCTGGACCTCTGGACTTTAATGTCTCTTACTCCAATTGTCTGGATGGAGAAGTGGTTGCTCACAAGTGCTGCCCAAAACCAGCAGCTCCTGTTGGAGAGCATTGAGGTAACATCTTCATCTCCCTGGAGTTGTCCGTGTGAACCCCTGACAAACAGTTAAATAACACCACAAAGAATTAATCACAACCCCAGGGATTTACAAGTGCTAAACTCACCGCAAGCACCAGGAGAAGCTGCCAGCAGCCCTGGGTTTTCCATCCCAGGGAGCCCCAAGCAGCAGCAGAGCACGAGAGGGTGTTGTTAGAGATGGCACGATTGGGCAGGAGCAAGCAGTTCCAAGCACATGGCCCATTTCCATCCCAAAATTCCCCTATAAAAACACCCTTCATGCAGGAATCACCCAGGGAGGAGGGTGAGGTTTGCATGTACCGTGGGAGGGGAAGAGCCGCAGGGCAGAGCCCTGCTCGGGTGCGCAGGCTGGGGAAGCGGCAGAGCTGGAGAGGAGGGAGGGCTCTGCAAAAGCTGCTTCAGAGGATGTTGCCCACAAGCACCTCTGGGCATTTCTCTTTGCAGGGTCCAATCTGCTGCAGACAAAAGCCTCCCCTTGTAAAGGACCTGACCAGCAAGGTCAGGATGGAAAGGAGAAGGTGCCATTTGACTGGCAGGAGGCTGCAGGTTGTGGCCTCCCCATCAGGCTGAAGAGGGTTCTGGGCTACATAAAGAGGTAAAATTAGAGGTCGGCAAGGCAGGAGGGAGGAACAGGAGGTTAATCAGAGCTGGGGATGGGGGGCATCATGGAAGTAGACCTTCAGCAGTGGACCTCATCCCCTGGCCCAACTGGCTGTCGTGCCTGGGAGCTCCCTGATGAGCCAGCCTGTCTCTGTGCTCCTCTTGCTGCCAATGCTGAGAGGATGGGGAGCAGTTCTTGGTGACACTGAGCAGTGATGAACCAAGGCAGTCCGGAAATAGGTCTGGGATGTCCCAAGGGATGGAAGGCAGAGATGGGGTGAGGAGAAGGAGATGGGAAAGGCAGAGGGACAGAGAAGCATGCAAGAGCGAGCTGGGTGGCACAGGAGACAGAGCAGAGCCAAGGTCCCAGTGGAGGAGGCACGTTTGTGATGCTCCTTGAGGCTCACGCCGGCTCTTTCAGCTCTTGCCCTGTGCCCGTGAGCAAACCAGGGCTGCCCCAGCTCTGGACACCGTTTAGAGAAACAAGCCCCTCAGAAACCATACATCCACTCCACCCCTCAGCACACCCCAGCTGGCTGCACAGCACCATCCCTTGGAACCAGCTCAGCCAGTGTTCCCGGCACTTCCCTGGCAAACACATGGCTGGGAGCAGGGCTGGGACCCACAGCGTGGGAGCAGGGGTAGATGCCAGGCAGGGTGTCCCAGTGCTGGCCATATCAGGGTTGTTCTGCAGAGACCACACTCCCTTTCCCAGAGCTAGAATGTGTGAGTGTCCAGGAAGGGGTCTGGGAGAAGGGACTCATGCATGAGCAGTTGACCCCAGTGCCATGCCTGCCCACCCAGACCCAGGTGGAGCTCTGTCCCCAGACATAGGTCAGCTCAAGAGCTGCTTCGTGTGGGACTGCAGGCACCTCAGTGGACTCCAGCCATGGCTGGGTGCTGGCGGGGTAGAGCAGCAGCTTCTCCTGATAGGATTTCCACTTCTTTACAGAGAGAGCCTTGTCTACGCTTGGCTGAATGGGATGCAGTAGTCATAGCTTCTTTGAGGGCAAAATGTTTCCTTTTTTTGTCATGAAACGTAGCCTGTCCTGGATGGAGCCTTGACAAGAAGTCCAGACAAGCTCATGAGAGGTGGAGGAAGCAACGGTGAGTGATGTGGCTGTTGGCTGCCCTGCTAGACCTGTCTGGAACCCACCAATGGGTCAGCGCTCTCCCCATCAGATCTTGGCCAACTCTGGGCAGTCCTCTGCACTGAGCGTCTTTGCAAAGCCAGTCAACAAAGACAGTGAAGAGTACATGGTGGCCCCATCCCTGGAGACATTCAAGGCCAGGCTGGATGAGGCTCTGAGCAACCTGATCCAGTTGAAGATGTCCCTGCTGACTGCAGGGGGTTGGACTAGATGGGCTTTAGAGGTCCCTTCCAACCCAACACAGTCTATGACTCTATGGTTCTATGGTGCTGCACATGACTGAGGGCGAGAATGGCCAATTTAGGAGCAGTTAATGCAGGGAACTGAATGGGTGTCTTCTGGTGGGCTGCTGAGAGCCAGGCAAGCTGAGCAGCACCATGTATTTACAGCTTATTTCAGAACTACAAATCAGGAAGCTGTTGCACCCTGTCCCCACGCGACCTGGTTCTCCCCTTGGTGTCCCACCCCCCCACACACGTTGCTCCCAGACCAGCTTTCATCTGCCTGTACCCTGGGCCTCCCCCTCTCCAGGCCTGCAGACAGCGAGGCAGCATCCCCGAAGGATGGGACCACAAGTCCTCCCCAGGCAGCAGCACGTGTGCTCGCTTCAGAGGATGGCCAGAAATCCCTTCCCTTTGCAGACAGGGTTGGCTACCAGCGAGCGATCCTGTTTTCATTCAACCTGTAAATCCCCAGAGGGTGATGCCTAGGAAGGTATTTGCTGGGACTAACACATTTTCCACTCATTTTTTTCTCCCTTTTTTATTGTGTGTTGGTTACACAGAGTAGTGCCAAACCAAAGCATGTAAAACTTCCCCCTGCAGATTTTTACTGCCCAAAATCTCTTTCACAAACAGTGGGACATCACAGCATGCTTCATCCAAAAGGAACTTACATTTCACATCTATGGATACTACAAACACTGCACCGAAAGGAACACGATGATCAAGAGCATGGTGACACCCAGGGTAAAACACCAAGAAGTGATTCCTTCACGTCTGCTTTATGCGAAACACAACTGGATACGGTCCTGGGCAGCCTGCGTTAGCTGCTCCTGCTTTGGGAAGAGGGGCTGGGCGGGATGATCTCCGGAGGTCCCTGCGAGCTTCAGTCCTGAGCCACACGGTACAGCCCAGCACCACGGAAGGAGCAACTCTGCCATCCGTATGTGTCCCCACTGCCCAGGAGCAGCTCCTGCCCATTGCAGCCTCACATCTCCTCACTCCCAAGCCAGAAGCAGGGTGGGGACCTCAGCCACTGCCTGTCTGGCCCCCACGGTGATGGGCACCCCCTTCTCCTGCTACTTGACCCAGCCGCCTCGCTGGGGAGATGCCAAATGATGAGTGCAGCACCATCCCAACCACTTCTGGCAGGGGATGGCCCACAGGATGCAGCCAGCAGCTTCCTCGGTCAGTGGAGGAAGTTACCAGGAGGCATCCCCGTGCGTGGAGAACTTTGCCAAGGCACAGGTGGCAACCACCCAAACCTCCATCTGCAGCGGCTCTCCCAGTGCCCCAGCCTGCTCCAGGGTCTGAGACCTTCCTCTGCCCCGTGGGGTTTATGGAGAGCCCCCAACTGCAGAGCGAACGTCCGAGTTAAAACCCCCAGCACCGACGTCCCCTCCAGTAACCAGCGCAGTCCTCATCCATCCTGCCAGTGCTGGGCAGAGCGTCCCAGCCCCTGCGTTACGCATGTGGGATGGAGCAGCGAGGAGATGTCCTGGGGGCAACATGGGCCTTGACATTTTCAGCCTGCACATTAACCTGGGACTCCCGGTTTTCTCTTTTGCTGCAATCTCAAGTCTGAAGATTACATACAGACCCTGGCAGGCCCGAGCATTTAGTCACACACCAGCACAAGCCGATCTAGATTTTTACGTTCACATGAAAAATTGATCAGTTCCTCACTAATACTGGTAAGTTAGATTCTAAGACTGAAAAGGGCACCAAATTTTGTTTTAAAGGGGTTATTTTCATTTGCAAGCTATGTCATTAAAAGCTTCAAAACCTGACAGTGAAACCCAGTAGCACCTCAGCAGATAATACACAGTCTGGGCTGCCTGGAGGCAACTGCGCCTCTTAACCTGCTTTTCCCCGGCGATCTCACAGTGGCGTTATCTGAATTTCCCCCAGCCATTCCGTTATCTGATGAGAGAGTCCTGAAGCCGGTACTGTTGACTTCTTAAATAATATCCAGAGCTGCTTATTGATTGTAATGTGCCCCCCCACTGCTGAAGGACTTGGGCGTAATCAGTGGCTCTGTACAGTGTCACACAAGTGCTGCTGAACGCCAGCAGCAGCTCCTGCCAGCCGCCTGCTTCGAGCATCTTGTCATCAGCCGTCCGCGTCCTGCTAACATCCAGAGAAACCCTGCGTCCAGCCCTCTCACCCCATGAGCCCTTCTCCTCCCTCCTCAGCTGAGGATGTCGTGATGGAGGACATGTTCGTTTCACTTGCACACCCAACCAGGACCCTTTGTCCAATGCTGTAGGTGATATGAAGGAGTCCCTCTGCCACCAGCAGGCTCTGGAGCCGTCGCCACACGGCCACTCACCCTCGTCACTCACCAGGGCTAAAATGCTGCAGTGTTTCCTCCAGGGCTGGTGGTCTCCTCTAAGGTGGGCAGAGGGGGCCCGAGGCCACGGTGACGTGCTCCAGCCTCGCTGGTGCAGGAACATGGGGCACAGGCACCCCGTGCTCATCAGCGGTGGCCTGGGAAGGGAAAAGTCCTCTGACAACCCCCACCATGAGCTGCTTCCCAAAGGTATGTGTGCAGGGCCAAAGCTACCAGAACTATGCCCTGGACATGTGAACAGGTCTGCATCAAGGGAAACTGCACAAAATAGGCTATTTATTATGAAAAAATCACTCACCACACACAGCAAGGATGACCTGCCTGGAGAGTAAGAAGTAATTTTGCCCACTACTGCGAAGATGCAGGCAGTCCCACAACACTCATGACATTATATCACGTCCCAGCTCCCCAGTCAGGGGCCTCTGCTGCTGGCTACTGCTGGTCTCCGACCCCTGGCCAGGACACCGGAGCATCCCTGGCCTCCCCTGCCTCCTCCTGGGGCACCACTGCTGTGGGGCACCATGTCCCTGCACAGCTTCCAGGCAGCTCCTGTTCCACCCATCCTTGGGCTCTCCCTGTTTACTTCCGTGTCTCTGGGCTGGGAGAAGGTGACAGCGAAAGCTGAATTTACCAGGGAGTTATCAGATTCCAGAAATGGAAGCTTTAAGAAAAGCACCAAATGTTGCAACAGAACGAAAAGGTTTTGCCCATGTTTTCGCTCCTGGAACGCAACAGCCCGGGGGATGTGGGGGAGATGGCGGGCGCAGGAGGCAGGTTAGCTGAGACCAGCCTCCCCCGGCACGGGCATGTAATGGAGTGGCATGAAGTCAAGTGAGCTAAATATTAAACCCTGGCAGATCAAGCCAGGAAAGACTTGGAGGAGCAGCTTGCTAATGGTGTAAAAGCTGGTAATAAAAGCTTTTTCAAATACATCAGAAGCAAAGAGCCTGCCAAAAAGTCTGATGGGCCAAGAGATGGTGAAGATGTAAGAGAAATGCTCTGCGAGGAAAAGGTCACACAGATGAATTATCTGCATCATCGTTCGCAGGAAGAACTGCATGAGGTCCCTGTGCCAGCACGGTGCTTTGGGAATGAGGGTCTGGGAAGCGTTTCAAACGGAAACATCAATCAGAAGCAGGAGCGAATCACCAGAACCAGGTGGATTTAACTGGGGAGATCTGAGGAACTGGGTGGTGAAACCGCTGAACTACTGAGCTACAATTATCCTTCGTACCAAAGGAGTGAGGAGGGCAATGTGCCACCCCCCGAGAAGGGCCGGAGCGGTGATCCAGGCAGGCAGACCAGAGCCTGCTTTGTACGGGAGCACGAGGTCTCTGGGGAGATGTGATATTGGTCTACCAGGCTGAATGAATGTGCTGGGTAAAACCAGGCAAGTTTTCAGCACATGAAACTGGAAATCTGCTCCCATCACGTTGTCTGTTTTTCATATCTACCCCGAGCCTGACATCTTACTCACAGAGCCGTGTGACTGTGCTACCGGCCGCATACCCTGCTCCTCAGCCAGAACGACCTCTACCCGAACGGGTCGTTGCCCTCCAGCCCCTGGGCTGGCACAGCTCCCTGCCCTGCTTCAGGAGAGGTGAGTCGTGCCTTAGACATGCTGCTCCCTTGGCAGTGTTAGGTTTAAGGCTGGACTCGATGATCTTAAAGGTCTTTTCCAACCTAAATGATTCCCTCTTAGGGAACCCTAGATGGGCAGGTATCAGATAAGCAGCTGCAGTTTGGAAGACGAATCCAACAATGAGTAGCTGGGAAATAAAACTAGAGATTAAATTCAGCACCAACGCAGGCAAGGCAATGTATGTGGGAAAGAACAAGGCTACATACATGTGTGCAAGGGTGGACTCTAAATTAACTCAACACTGAGCAAAGCAGGCAGAGGAGCACTGCAGAGAGTGCAACAAAAACAACTGTTCAAAACTCAGTGATGGCCCAAAAGGCAACCTGAAAGACCAGAGAACAAAACACAACACACCATTTCACAACCCTGTGATCCTGCAACCGATATACACAACGCATCCCTGCCACCAAAAGGGGAAATGCAAATGGTGAAGACACCAAAAGGCAGACCTGAGGATTAGGGCGTGGACTATCTGCACCCAGGTGGAAAGAAATCAAGTCCCCTGTGGCATGGGGAAGGTGTGAATGAGAGAGGTTTTACAGCAGTTTGTAAAACCATCATCAGCACCAGGAGCATTGGTATTTCTCACATTGCAGGAGCTGAGGTTACCCCATGGAAAGATCAGGTTCAACTAAAACACCTGTAATCACCCTGTGGGATTCACAGCCACACGATGGTGTGGAACCAAAAATGGTCTTTGGGCTCAGACTGGGTTTAGAAACCACAGAAACACAGGATTGCAGGCAGATTTAGGCTGTAAGGGGTCTCTGGGGGTCTCTGGTCCAGCCTCCTGCTCCATGCAAAGCAGACTTCAAAGCTACAGGAGGTTGCTTAGGGCCTGGTGTACCCAATTTTTAAAAATCTCTGAAGGTGGAGATGACATCGCCCCAGGGCACCAGCTACAGATCTGTGCTGCTCTTCTGGTGAAGAATATTTTCCTCACACCTCCACAGAAATTCCCTTTTTGTAATTTTGCCCAATGCCTCTGGCCCTTTCCCTGTACACCTCTTACATGAGCCTGGCTCCATATTCTCTAAACCATCCCTTCCCAGCACTGGAAGGCAGTAATTTGGTCCCTCCTTCTAAAGTTTTCTCTTCTGCAAGCTGAACCAGCCTGGTTCCCCCAGCTGAGCATCATCTGCCACGTGCTTGAGGCCCCTGAACACCCTGATTGCAGTCTCAACCTCTCTGGTACTGAGGGTCCGAAGCAGGAGTACAGAGGTGTCATCAGCAGGGCCAGCGCGAGGGAAACATTAGCTTCCCTCAACCTGCTGGCTTTGCTCTTGCTAATGCAGCCCAATATCAGCTCCAGCTTCATCACTGTAGGGGCACAATGGGGAGGACAGGACCATGCCACAGGGTGGCCCAGATGCAACTACAGCGTCAGGAAGCCCATAAGCTGCTGCTAGAAGAGCACAACAGGGAGGGTGCCCGTCTACATAGCCCAGTTCTTTCCCCAGGCTGTAGTTTTGCAAGTTGCAGCTCATGGCAAGAAAAAGAGAGATCGAACATCTGTCCACAGAGTGAGGGTCTACAAGGGTGGGGGGAGGGGAGATCCAGGATCTCCGGTCATATTATTCACTCGGGAGTCACAGAGGCTGATGAGCAAATTAACAACTCACTTGAGTTCTTTGTTCTTTAGGCTCATTTTCTTGAGTACTTCAAAGGACACTGAGACATTCAAGCCCGGCTCTAAGGTCTTGGATGCACCATGCAGCAGAGCCCATATGGGCTCTGTGAGTGCATCGAGGGAAGGTTGTGGCGTGGTTTGTGGCATGCTCACGTTGTCCAGGCAGCAGCAATACTGCTTCTGAGGTGGGGGTTTATCTCAGCAGGCATGCACCGAGCTCTGAAAACACATGGATGGATTTAGAGCCAGCACGGGGGCTCTGTGTTTATACTTACCCTGTAAGTCTGGGAGTCCAGTCCCTCCCCTTCTCATAATCATCTGACTCCAGTATCTAAAGCCATGAGAAAATCGTGCAAGTTGCAATAAAATACCCAGAGATGGCCACCTTGCTTGGGAGGGCCTTGTGCTGCCCAGGGCAGAGGCGGCCGCTGGGAGTGCCCAGCCCCACGGGGCATTGGAAAGACAAAGGCTGTTGCTGACTCTCAAAGGGGACTGGAAAGGTCCCTGCTCATGGATGAATCTCTGCAGATCTGCATGGAAGGGCGAGAAGGAGGTGAGAAGGGTGAGAACAGCACCGGGGCTGTTCGTCTGGGTAGACCGGGGACACGCCAGCTGGCCAGGACGGCTGGTGTAACTCAGAGAGCAAAGTCCTGGTCCCAGGCTGCTCTGCCAAATAGCTGAGCCGAAGGATAGCGAGCCTGTGCTGAGAGGCGCCAGTGCAAACCACAAGAAAGCCAGGCTGGGCATCTTTGTAGCACTCCAAGCTTGAGAATTAATGCATGCAAGCCACTGAATTATAGGCTGGAGACACTGGGAGCCCAAATGGCAGCTAACGAGTGCTGTTGATTGGCTTTCCGGAGGCCATGGAGACACAGACACTTATTCTTAGAGACATGGATCCCAGAGGGACCACGGCGGACACAAGAATCTCTCTCCACAGCACTCACATCCTCTCTGTCCCGGCGCTGGCAGCAGTCACTGTTCCCCTCCATCGGACGGGGAGCGAGGCGAGGCTGCAGGGAGAAGGTGGCCATCAGCCCTAACCCCCGCCAGTTTGCCCAAACATCCCAACTAACTTCATCTCCTCCTTTCATATCATATGCCTGCACCCAAAAGGGCATAACTTGCCCTCATGAGGGATGGGGTGTGAGGCCACCAGGTGCCCTGACAGCTGGGCAGAGCTCAGAGGATGCTCTTGTAGCAGCGGCTCTGGAAGCGCAGATAGAGACGGTTTCCTTAAGGCAGATTGATGTTGCAGAAAAATAACCACAGCATCAAAAAATCATATGAAAGCATCACATCATCAGTGCTGGGTAAACACTCACGCATGTCTGTGCTTCCAGACACATGATCCAGCGCAGGAACGCTTTTACAGTCAGTGCATGCTTCCCATCACACCACTAATTAATTGCTGGAAGTATTTGAATCCTTGGTTTTCTCTCCCATCTCGCCAAAAGAGAGGCCATGTGCTACTGTCCTTCATCTCATCTCCACGCTGGATTTTTCCTCTCTGATTATTTCTGTGTTTATGCTCTCCAAGCACCAGCCACGCTGGTGAGCCCGGCACCCCCCGCTGCAGGTCAGCTCCAGCACCGACTGGAGCAGCCAAGGGCAACCAGCTGGAAAATCAATCCCCAGATCCGGCACTGCTGCTTCAAGGTCACGGCAGCCCTGTCCAGGTCAGGTGTCCGGCTCCGGGGTGACCGCATCGCCTTGGGAAGCCTGTCTGGTGCTGGCAGGATGCGCTGGTTCAAACGCTGGACCAGAGCAGACCCCGCCGGGGCAGCACAGGACAGCCCAGGGCACGTGTGTGGGCTCCTGCGGGGGCTCAGAGACAGATCTGGGGCTCTCACAGAGGCATCACTAGAGATCAATAAGCACGTTTCTAGGGAAGGATTTATTTGCCAATGCACAGAGCAAACGCCCAAATCCCACCACTGAAACGCATGGCTGGACATCTGAGAATGTCCCCAAATTGGAGGCTACATTTCTCAATGCTCACAACACAGAGACATTTGGTTTAGTGCTGAAAAGGCTGATTTCTAAGGCTGTCATCAGTTTTTTGGGCAAGGAGGGTGTTTGTGCCTTTGGCAGGCTCCACAGCCAGGAGGTGAATCCGTGTCCCTTGTGCCCCTCTCCCCTGTGTCCCTTGTGCCCCCTCCCCTGTGTGTCCCTTGTGCCCCTCCCCTGTGTCCCTTGTGCCCTCTCCCCTGTGTCCCTTGTGCCCCCTCCCCTGTGTCCTTTGTGCCCCCTCCCCTGTGTCCTTTGTGCCCCCTCCCCTGTGTGTGTCCCTTGTGCCCCCTCCCCTGTGTCCCTTGTGCCCCTCCCCTGTGTCCCTTGTGCCCTCTCCCCTGTGTCCCTTGTGCCCCCTCCCCTGTGTGTCCCTTGTGCCCCTCCCCTGTGTCCTTTGTGCCCCCTCCCCTGTGTGTGTCCCTTGTGCCCCCTCCCCTGCTCAGGCGCTGATGGCAGACGAGGGCTCAGGTCCTGCCTCAGCTGGATGCGCAGCAAGGATCCTCTCCCGTCCCCAGCCCCGCGTGGCACTGATATCCTTGCCGGACTCTAGCTCGTCATTTCCAACTTTGCAGTTGCCATTAAAAATAGCAGTCTGAAACACGTGAAAGTGCAATGAGGTTTGGGGGGAGGTTTTTTTGTGTTTGCTTGTTTGGTTTTTTTTTTAATTTCCTGTAAATTCGTACCTTGAGTGGGCGTTGATTGTCCAGGCGCAGCAGCAGAAAGCAGAGGAACCTCAAGGCTTCTCAGCGCTGAATCCAGCCGAGTGGCAGGGTGCGGGCAGGAGCAGGGTAGCTGCGCCCGCTGCCAGCCCCCAGCCCTGCCCTGCCCTCAGAGCTGGGCCAGGCACGCTCACCCCAGGCTCGGTGAGGGATGGTGGGGCCAGGCAGGGTCCGCTCAAAGAATGAGCGTCTCCGGGTTTGATCTAACCGGGACAGACACTCAGTCCCTGGTGCTCCCGGTGGTGACACAACTCTTCTGTGCTCGTCACAGCCCCTCTGCCTTCCCACCTCCTGTCTGGGCAGGTCAAAGGCATCTGCAAGGCCACTCACACCTTCAGCTACGCACTTCACTCCAGTAATGGAAGTTAGCTGGTGGGACCTCAAGGGACAAGTTTGCAGCACACGTGCATCCACACACGTGTCTGTGCATGCTGGCATCAACCGAGGTTCAAGAGAACAACATCTTGCAAGGCAAGAAGGTCCTTCACTATCAGACGATGAGCTGGTTGAATGATGAATGATGGCCTTGTTGCCTGTTGTTGGCACTGTGTGAGGTTGCCTCCCTTTTTCGTGTTATCAACCTTGTGTTGTGCCACCGCTGCATGTCACCGGTAAATTGCACAACAAAGACGGCAGTGAGATTCCTACAGTCCTGGTGGGGACGGACCCCACTGACTCGAAGGTAAGAGCTTCCCAAAAGGGCTTCACTGCCTTCCCAGCACAGCCAGCCTGCGAGACCGCCGTTACGTTTTCTCTCGGTGCCTCTGAGAACAACACTTTTATCCCAAGAAATTTATAACAATCCATCATTTCACCAAAAAAAACCCCAATGGATGTGATTTTCTTTAATTTTACATTTGTTGTTGTTGAAATGATAATTTGCCTTTTTTTTTCCATTTTCAGGGGGGTTTAGCAGGTTGCTATTTTCCACGTCCTTTTGTCAGACCCTGGTTACTGCAGGATGAAGGGCATCAGCCTTGTCCCTTGGGTGGTGGTTTTTTTTTTTTTAATTTTCCAATTTTTTTAATTACCAATGCTTAATTTTGCAAAATTCTTCACATTAAAAAAGTGGCAAAATATCTGTGGGTAAAGAAAGACGGTGAAAAACTAAAATAAATCCAGTCTTTGATAATTCTGGGTATCATTCTTTTGGGATTAATAGTGGCAAAATGAAAGAAATAGAGAAGGTGGAAAGGAGGATGAACAACCCGAATGTCTTCCATGTGATGGCTGTTTTAATCAAAGAATTAAAAGATTGTCTTCCTGCTGGGGAAAGAGCATAAAATACAGTCATCGGGGGGTTTTCTTCCCCAATGCTGTTGCTTTCTCCTGAAAACATTTCACCCCTGCATGAGCTCAGTGCTGACGGGTTCTGGCAGATGTCTCAGAACGTCCCAGAGGCTGCGCTGATTTGCCCAGGATGGTGATTTGAGGAGGAATGCTGCGAGTGATGGAGCGGACACTGCAGAGTAAGGAGGACGCGAGCCCGTCCCATGGCCTGTTCCATTGGGCAGCCCACAGAGGTCCTGCTGCAGCAGCGGCAGGGTGTTGGTGGGACAAACCCACCATCTCCAGCCATCAGCCAGGCAGCACCGGTTAGAAACAGTCCCAGCTATCGGTGCAAAGCCACGAACAGCATCGCGTTTTGTACGCATGACTGGACCCATCTAGTAAAGACGTTTGTCTTCCATTCTCACAGTGAGTCAGAGAGGGGTTGTCCCCCACCTTCTCCTGGGCGCATCCCTCGACAAACAACATCTTGTGTGAGGGTATTAGAAACTTGTTACTTCTCCATATCAGGAGCAATCATCGCAAAAAGCAGAGTTTCCAAACTACTTTGAGGTAATGATTAGATTATTTCTGGATGACAAAACTCCCTGGAAAAGTTACAGGGACAGTTTGTTGGCACTCGGTCAAAGATAAAAAGCACTGGATTCAGCAACGTGGACGAAGGAGAAAGATCCCAGATAGCACGTATAAATCAGACACGACGGTTATTTCTAAGAAGATGTAATTCAGACAGCCTGACGTTACAGTATTTCTTGGGATAGGCTGACTGAAAGGAGTTCAGGAATCTGAAGTATGGGTGATGAAAAATTATCTTGGAAGCAGCATATTCACTTTATTGAGAATAGTGGTAAGATGCCCATAAATCTTTCTAAGAGCATTTCAGGTACTTTTACGACTCTTGCATGGGATTTATTGCATATTTTCAGGAAAAAAAATATAATTTAAAAGGACATTGTCAAGCACTTTTTATAGCTTTTATTTATTTTTTAATCTCCATTGTTTGCAAAGCCCTCCTCAGAGCTGGAAAATGCGATTCTGCCCTGTTACATCTAGCAGACAATGAATTTTTCTTTCTCTGTGGCGTGCTGAGCAGAGGCGGAGGTGGCGTGCCTTGGGGTCCCCCTGGGCACGGGGAGGCGTGTCGGGTGTCCCTCCCACAGGGATGGAGCAGCAGCGGGGGTGTCGTGATGGCTCCCCGCAGCCGGGCAGTCAGATCGTAGCGCAGGCAGCTGGTGTGCTGCGGGAGGGTGGCAGAGAGCTTTCCAGTTGTATTTAAAAGCTCGTTTTTTCAGTGGTGTTGAAAGACCCAACGCAGCCCTGGCATATCTCAAAGGCCTCCTTGGAAAGCCGAGCAGGACTGAATGCAAACGGTGTGCTGCTGGGTGGGGGGTCCTCAGTTTTGGGCCCAGCGCTTTGGGAGGAGGGGGTCTGATTTTTCACTGATTCCACCAGGATCACCTCTTTCCAATGCTGAAACCAGACCCAAATCATACCCAGGCTGAATGTTCCCCAACTCCAACGGGGATATTTTCCAAACCTGCAGCACTTGTGGCCAGAAATACAACCCTGGAACTTTTGGCTCCCGCAGCCTTCTTTGGAAAGCCTGAGTTTACTTAGCCTTCCCTGGCCTTCCTGTTATTAATTGAAATGCTGCTCTTGAGGCCGGTCACGTTGTGTTGGTGTCTCCTCCGCCTGCTACCACGTTACAGCCATCCAGGGCCAGCCCAAACACGAGGCTGCCCCGTGCCACACGCCGAGGGCCACCAGCGCCTGGCAGGAGGAGACGGGCAGCGTGAGCGGCTCGGCTCTGCTGCGGGTAGCTGGGAAGAAGCTGCCTGCGAGGGCTCCATCCTCCTGGCATGGAGGAGAGATGCTGGGGACGGAGGATGGAGTGGGAGGAAGGACCAGAAAGCATCACTTCCAGCCTGACTCCTTCACGGACCTGGCCAGCCCCTTCCAGCAACCCCTTCCTAGTCGCGTTCCCTGGGGACTCTGCAAGGAGGAAGAAGTTAAACATATTAATCAGACAAGTCTGGCTCTTTTCCCCTTTTTTTGTCATCATCACTGACCCCTCCAGTTTTGTGGCATTTTTCCCTTCTTCTTTCTCCCATAAAATGTCTTTCATTCAGTGGCTGTTATTCCTTTAAATACTTCATGAAAACTCATAAAACTAGCTAGGAAACTAGCAGCATTTTTCTTATTAGAAAGAAGCTTGTGCCAGCAAAGCAGAAAAAAGTCTTGCTCAAGCGAAGCAGAGAAAAGGAAGGAATAAAGGAAAGCGAGAAAGCAAGCAGGGAAGCAAGCAAGGGAGGTGGATTGTCATGTGTCCAGAACATTTGCTTTGCCGGAGACAGTGTGACCATGAACATCAGGATTTTCAAGGCTTGTTCCATGAAATCTAAATGACAAAAATGGGCTCTTCCATGTCCAGCTGCCAATTACTGAAGACGTGGCATGCTCCAAGCAGGAGAAAAAAAACCCTAAGGAGAAACCACCCCTCCTGTGGCCAGCACACTTTTCCTACAGACTGCTTTGGGACAGAGGGATGGGGAGGGAGGAGGAGGAGATGCTGAGCCCATGCGTGCAGCCCTGGAGGAGCCGCCCTCCTGCTGCCATGCCTTTTCCAGCAGTCAGGCTGCAGGGAGGCTGAAGCTACTCCAGCTTTGCCTGCAGCCTCTCCGGAGAGGATGCTTCACTCAGGTTGGGTTGTTATCAGCACAAGTCCCTGATAGACATTTCTTGGGCCGCTCTCTCCTTGCCAAAGGGAGAGGAGATGTTGCTTTGACCACCTCTGTCCCAGGCCACCTCCGTCCTTTGACCACATCAGCCCTTAGGGACTGTGTATCAAAGAAATAAATCGCGCTAAGGCAATGCCCACACTCCAGCCCATGGTTGTCTCCTTTCCCAGGGCACCACGGCACTGGGAGGGCAGGCTGATGGTTCTGGAGCTGCGGGTGTTCAGCCCACTTGTGCTGGTGTGAAGAACTGGCCCTGGTGCATGTTCTTTACATGCGGTGTTCCTGAGCTTGGTCTTGCTCAGATCCTCCTGACAGAAGAGCCCAGGAGCTGGTGGCATCAATTTCCCAAGGAAGGGAAGTCTCTCCTTGGAGAGAAATCACAGCAGCTAAAAAGCTTCCTCTGCAGGTTCAGGAGATTGTTTATTTCTGTTGCCTTTTATCTAGTAACTGATCTATTTTCTTGCATTTTCCACAGTGTCATTGGAAGCTGAAGCTCACAGTGGGCTCAGCAATTAGTGGTAGCACAGAAATATAAGGCAAAAACAAGTATTGCTAATGAGCTGACACATTAAACAATGAGTCACACTTCCATAAGGAGCCCAAATCGAGTTATAACCCTAAATAAACAAGCTGTGAGAAACAGTTTACAAAATATGAATGTGTTACTTATTTAACTGCTGTTGAGAAGCTGTGATCTGAACCCTGAGATGTATTTAAATATCTGAAACAAATATTCCATGTGCGGTTTATCAGACCGACTCAGTGGAGGCTGGCACAGCCGGGCTGGATGGACCCTGCAGCCAGACGCAGTTACGGGTGACACGGGAGGCTTTGGGGTTGTGTCCTCCACCCTATGTCCTTCTCCACCTGCGTACGGACCAGGCAGGGGCTGTCCTGCACCAAGGAGGGAGGTGGCGAAGGCTGAGATCCAGGAGATGCTGCAGGTGGGAATTTCCCTCCCCATGGAGGTACCACCAGCAATTCGGGATACCTCAGGCTTCTGCAGAAAGCCATCACAGGGAAAGGCAGAGCCCTGAGATGTTTCATTTGGGGACCAAAAGGCAAAACAAAAGATAAATGGTTAGCCCTAAATCAAATAAGAAAATTCCTGGTTTTTTTCCCATGGCGATGACACAGTGAAACATTCTGAGTTCCTGAAATAACTTATTCCACTCCACATAAAGTGGATTTTGGTTTTGTATCTTTTCTCCTCTTGGATTTCCTTTCACCCCTCAACATGGTCAGCTTTAAAAGAAAAAGTCTTCTGCAGATGTAAAACAGAAATCTTACATTTTCCTCTCCATGCCCCATTTTACTTTCAGCCAAAATGATTTATTGAAGTGCAGCCAAATTCTGGATCTTTCCCCCCAGAATGACACTAAGAATTTATTATCTATGGAAATGGTCCCTGCACCTCTAGTACTAGGGGACCACAGGCTTTTGGCAGAGGTCTCACTGCTCAGCCATTAAACTTTGCCTGGATAATGTCCCATCGCAGGGGCAAATCCCTCTTCTGCTGAATCTCCATGTACCAACATTCCCAAAGTGCGAGCTGTATCCGCAGCTGTTTGCAAGTTCAGAGAAGTTCATACACAAGTGCCCAGCTGTGACTTGTGCCCTGGAGGAGGTGGAGAACATCCTCTGGAGATCCTGACATGGCAATATAGAAGCAGGGATAGCCATCCCAAAGTCTGCTGTGGTCACATCTCCTCCCAGATGTGTGCACAGCCTGCCCTGAGCGCAGCTCTGCTGGGAACAACACAGTTCTCCGGTGGTGGTGGGACATCCGTGGCAGGTTTATCAATTAATGTTCAACCCCTTTTTCTGCAAATCTCTCTCCACCTTTGCAATACAGCTGGACCACCACAAGCAGGGAACCAGCAGCCTGCAGATTACGTGGTGCAGGAAGCCTACTGGTTCCCGCTCCTGGCCACACACCCTGAGCCTCACAAATGGGATGGACTCTGGCACTGGGAGACCACCATCCCCCATTCGTGGGTGAGGAGCATGGAGGTGGCTGACAGAGCCCAGGCAGGTCTGGATCAGGTGCTCCTTCTCCTTCTCCAGGGCGCCACAAAAGGCTGTGATGCTGCACATAAGCAGGACCTGACTGGGGCACTGTCCCCACCTCAGCTAGAAATTGAAGACAGACTTGTCTCCTTCCCTCCATCTCCCCTGTTTAGAGTCCCTGGAGGAGCCTGGGGACAGAACTGTCTGAGAGGGGGTGGTCATACCATACCCCAGAGCAGAGACAGTTTGCAGAGAGGAGATGGCGTTTATCCCAAAGAGGGGACAGAATATATGCTGGAGAGGGATGGTGTTTCCCTGCCCTCCAACCTGAGGGCCAAACCTCCTCTGAGGACAGCAAATGGGAACCCCCAGCCTGTGGGTGCCACCAAGGGGGAAGGAGAAGGGTGACGGGGCTGTGACCCTGAGCAGCAGCGGTGACACCCAGACTTGCAGCACCCTGCTGCTCTGAGACAACCTCGGCAGAAACTGGGTAGGCGACCACACCAGCGCAGCCCCAGGTCCCCCCAGCTTGCCAGTCACCAGCCTCACCCCTCCTTTGGCCTGCCAATGCCACCAGAGCCAGATTTGGGTTTTACATCAGCCACACCACAGCTGGATCCTGTGTGCCCTCCAGGAGGAGCTCAGAATTGTGGTCACAACCCTGATCTTTCCCATACCCTTCTGGCGCTCACCCCATCCTCCCATCCCTCTCCCCAGGCTCTCCAGCCACTCGCACCTCTCCACGCCTGCTCCCCTGGCCAGAGAGTGACAGTCCTCAAGTTCTACAAGTGGCAAAAGTATTGTGACAAGCTCCTGGGCTGGCAAGGTGAAGAGGTTCTAGAAGTCTATTAGGAATAAAATAAATCCCAGTAATGGCAAAGGGTGCTACTACGTAGAGATGGTAAAATTGCTCATAACAAGGGAGGAGAGGCAGACATGATCAATGAGTATTTCTGTTCTGTATATGTGGAAGGAAACACTTGCAACACACAAGGACAATGAAGTGCTCTTCAGCCTCTTTGTATCTAAGGGGAATGTCAAACAACATCTACATGGGACAAACATTTTCAAATCACCCTAAAAATAATAGTCTAATTTCACATGTCAAGAGTCTGAAAAGAGCTGGTTGAGGGTTTCTGCAGCCCTCCGGTGTTGATGCTGAACGATTTTGTGACCAGAGAAATGAGGCTCACCATATTGGGCAGGTCCAAGCTCAGACTCTGCCTGGCCACCACATGCATAAGAATAGCACAGAGAAGGTTCAGCAGTTGCTGGAGAGAGACACAGCTGTGGTGAGTTACTCACTGAATCTGGTGTCTGAGAGGCTGTGCTGCCTTTGCAGATTTCTGTCTCCTCAAGTTACCCATCATTCCTCCACTAGGTACCTTCAAAGAGGGGCTTGATACTGGACTTGGTGGCTCCAGACTCTAGAGACAACTAGAAAAGCTCTCCAGAGAACGTCCACACCATGGGGGCCTGGAGGAGGTCTGTATACATGGTACCAGCTTGGCTGCTGACTGGTTTTCCCCAACTGTCTGGAGGCAGCTTGGGACCATCACATGTATGATCATGGTATTGAGGAGTCGAGAGGGGAGAAGGTGATGGGGAGCCATGCCTACCTTGGTGCTTTCCATCTGCAGTGGGAGCTTGCAGGGCTGACCACGGCCCCTGCAGAGGTGGTGTAGCCAAGGTTACCATCCTCCTTTCTGGGAGGCAGTGGAGCACCAAGGTGGTTCAGGATGGTGTTTCCCGGGGGCTCATGTCTCCCACACCTGCAGGTCAGCAGCAAGGGGGTGAGTTGTCTGCCCTGTTGCACGAGTAGCTCAGGACAAGCTAATTCACGTCCTGGAAATGTTCTTTTGTCTCCAAAGTCTGCAGAGGAGCCTGGGATGAGCAGCCCAAGAGACCCACCCGCATGGGAGAAGCTGATGTTTGACCATTTGAAGTCTATGAGCCGTTCCCAACAAGGAGATTCAATTCTCCATTGAACCACTGGGCCATCTCCAACGAGGTCAGCAGCAGATGCTCAGAGATGCAAGGTCAGCACTGAGCCATCCTTTCCCATGGTATTTTTCCTGGCTTCTGACAGTCAATGATTCAGGGACTCCCAAAGCTGCACGTAGCATTTGGGTCAGTCCAGCAGGTCCTGTGGCAGTCATCGGTGGCCCTATGGTCCAGGAATTTGTCTAACCTGACTTTCCAGACATTTGCATTTTTGGTCTTCATGACGTAGTGTGGCAATGAGTTTCACAGTCTAATTATACATGGCACAAAAAAAGTGTTGCTGAGGCACGTACTGGAATGCTGGATGTGGTTGTGGTGTCTGGATTTTCTAGAGGTTGCGGAAAGCTTGCAGATGCTGAGGGAAGAGCCACAGAAATGATACCAGGGCTGGAAAAAACACCTTTGCGGGGGGACATTCAGGAAGCACCACTGGACAGAAAGGATAAATACACTGTAAATTGGAAGGGGATTAAATCCCACGTCTGGCAGAGCTCTTCGGTCTACAGAGGCCATACTGGAACTGTTTTACTGGAAACAAAGCACGTATTTTGGTACAAGGGCATTGAACTACAGAAGGGAGAGGGTCCATCCCTCGATGCGTCTGCGAAGATGTTTCAGCTACAAGCTTTGGGCTCGAACTGCAAATCACTTTAGGAAACCCTCTCATCTGGGATGCGGTGGAGACCAGATCTTGCCATTTCCAGCCCATGTTAGTAAATGCCAGAGGACCAGCCAGAAAGTTTCTCAAAGGCAATGTTAAGGAGCTGACAGGGCTTAAATTACCTGGACAGAACCTGCCCAGTGATGGCTCACAGCAGAAAAAGCTGAAACTACCAGATCTGGATGTCCTAATGGTTTCTTACGTCTTTAAACTCAGTGAGTCATGGGCCCTGCCCCATGGCCAGCAGCACTTTCTTCCTCTCTCAGAGCTGGCCCATTAAGTATAACTTGCCAAGAGCCAGTGCCACGTGCTTCCATGGTGGGCCCAAGTTGTCATTGTGCCCAGCAATTCAGGCTGTTATTGTGCACATGGTGGCTAAGATCCATGTTCATAGTGCCAGGATGAGCCCAAACCTCTGCTCCAGTGGAAGGTGGGATATGCATGCAACCTAATGCTGGGCATCCAACCCACGGGCTGGACTTGGGTGCCCCTGCTCCCCTTGTAGTGAGAGTGTCACATGCCAGAGATGAGCAGAGACCACCCAAGAGGGGAGTCTGTCTCTGTGGTGCCTCCAAAAAGACCCTTCTCTGTCCTTCCGTCATGACAACCTATTTCCACACCATCCTTCTATGCAGGGTGCTGGGGAGGGTCAGGGGGACAGGACAGGGAACCACCACGTATTCACACCGTGCACCTCCTGTACCTACACGAGGGCGGGGGCTCCTGCCAGAAATGTCTTTGGGCAAAGCAAACATGCGAGCATGTCCAAACCCAGTAAGGCTGCTGGTGTGCAGACACCATCGCCATGTGCAGACACCTTGTAGTCACCCATCTCCAATCTCTCCCGTTATCTCCCATTTGAAGCCACCTGGGGCACGTCTTTCTGGCCAGTGTTTGTCCAGCACAGCACATGGTAGGGATTTTTGTCTCCCTCCTCCAAGAGCATCCAGGCAGACTACCTCAGGGTGGCTGTGCTCTGGTGTGTAGTACACTGGGTATTCACCCCATGCCCGACACAGTCTATAAAGCCACATTTCTGCCCCTGAGTCGATCACTGCAAATTACACATGCACTAGAGAAATTCCAATCAATCAGCCTCTGGGAAGCAGATGAAGTGTGAGGACTCCTCAGGGAATGATCAGCTGCCACTCATGTTCCTTAGCAATGATGAAGAGGATGAGGATGCTAAGAAAGAAAGGAAGGTCACACTAAAAGGGGGAAAAGGACGAGTCCAGCCCATGGAGCATATCAGAGAGCTGCATGTCCCCAGTCCGTGGGGCACAAACCACATCCTAGGGTAGTGCCAGGCTCCTGGCAGACTCAGCCACCAGAGAAGCATGGCAGGCACCTCTGGAGTCTTCCACCCTGCACAACACGGTTGCCCATGCTGCCCAGGTGTGCGATGCAATCACAAAATCCCTCTGGGGCTGGGGAGTGGGCAGAGAACAGACCCGCTCCTTTCCACCAGAGAAACCACAGGAGCTTCAAGGAGAGGGGCTCAGAGCCCCACAGTGGGTGCTGGGTCCCCCTCCCCACCCCAGACACAGCAGGTGCCCTCAGTGGTGCCTCAGAAGGGTTGGAGATGGAGCTGGACCTTGGCTTCACTCTCCCCCAAGCTGCCAATGGGATCCCAAGACCTCTCCAACCCCCGAGCACAGCCCTGTCCTGGGGCGGGACGGGCAGCCAGAGGCGGGCAGGCACTGGCATCGCAGGGGGAGCCAACTCCCAACCCCCCCTCCTCCCTTAGTCTCAAACCTGCCCGTTTCCAAGCTCTCTTTTTCCCTTAGGGCAATGTTTTCTCCTCACAGCAAGGTACGCAGGGCAGCCAGGTCCCGGGCTGCCCTGGGCGCCTTGGCCCCACAGCGTAAACCATTCTCCATCCCTGAGCAAACAGCACAAAGCTCTCACCATGGACAGCCTATCTCTGATAATTACTTCAGCATACACCTTGGGTCTTAAGTACATGGTTAGAAACAGATCAGTGTGAGACATCTCCTTAAGTCTCACCTGGGAATTGCTGCTATCAACGAGTCCTGCTTTCCCAGTCAAAGATGATTTACCCTGATCTGCACTATTGATTTTATTGTGGGAAATGTGGTGATACCTAGAGAGAGAGAGAGACAGAGATTTGACTTATGGGAGCATGTGGGGAAGACTCCAGTCCCCACCACAGCGCCTGCATTTTCTGCATCTGCACCAGAATTATTTGTAGTGTTTTATGCACCCATCTGCTCCCTGCATGCTCTCCATAAATCTCACTGGCTCTCACACACACACACATGTTTGCTTTCCATGTAGATTACTTATGATGAGAGTCTAATTAGACCCGGGGAAGCCTGCCTACAGAGCGAGCCTGGGGAGAGCTTAATTAAAGTCAATGGAGAAAATTATAGGTAAAAAAAAAAAAAAAAAAAAAAAAAATTAGGGCAGCAAGGAAAAAATATCAAGAAAGAAACCAAGGGGAAAAAAAGGAGCAGGGAAGTAACAGCACCAGTGAGGGAGTGTGTGTGGCTGCCCAGGAGCAGCCGCCCCGAGCACCAGGGACCCACGGTGCTGCGGCATGGACAACCCCTGGGGTGCCTGTGGGGTGCCCATGGGGGACCCATGGGTCTGGGCTGAGCGGGGACCCTGCCCTCCGGCCCCCCTCTCTGGCACATCCGCTGCAGAGGGTGGAAAAGGAGGGCTGGTAGAGCCACCCTGCTCTGGATCTCCTCTCTGTATGTGCCTCAAGTCCTCCTGGTCTCCTCCACGTCACACATCCATGAGCCGGGCAAACGAGAGACACACGGTGGATGTCCGAGCTCCTCTGCCCCTCGGTTCAAGGTGGGAAGAGGGGACACACATCACACATCCATGAGCTGGGCAATTTGTTGCCCTTGTGCAAATTAGCACATGGAGAACGATGGAGGCGATGGAGAATTGTGCCTGAGAGGGCAGCAGGGATTTTGGGGATCGCTGCAGTGCACCGAGGGACCCCCTGAGACCCTGGCAGTGCAGGGCACTCTGCTTCTCCCCCAGCAATGTCACCATTGAACCCAGTGACTTCTGGCTGAGGGAGAGCATCTCTTTTAGAAAGTCTTGATTTAAAGACCACAAATGATGGAGAATCCGCCACATCTCTTGGCAAATTGCTCCAATGGTTAATTATACTCCCTGTTTAAAAGATGCATCTTATTTCCAATTTAGGTTTTTCTAGCTTCAGCTTCCAGCCATTGAATCTCATTACATTTTTTATCTGCTAGATTAAAAACCCCTCCATTATCAGAAATCTCCTCCCTCTGTAAGTATTTATAGACTATGATCAAGTTGCCTCTTAACCTTCCCTTGATAAACTAAATAGGCTGAGCCACTCAGTCTCTCCCCGTCAGCCAGGCCTCGCACACCTCCACTCCTTCCTGCTGCTCTTCTCTGAGCCCTCCCTGGTCCTCACCATCCTGGACCAAGGGTGGACAGTCCCCAGAGCAGGACAGACGAGGAGGCGGTGTCCTGGGTGATGCCATAGGCAGATGGAGCACGGGGACGTCTAGTTGTGCCACTGTGCTTCTGCAAGAGGTCTCAGTGGGGGTCAGACAAACCCTGTACTCCACGCAGCGCAAACACAGAGAAGATCCTCCAGCGACATACAGAGAGGGACAGAACAGAACGTCTTTGGGAATGGAGATAAGTAGTTAGGGTTGATGTGCCAGTAAAAGGGAAGCCGGGAGAAGAGAGGCGTGATGCAGGGAGAGTACCAGCAGGGCAGGTGGTGGATGCAGCAGTGATTTGGGTGGTGGTGGGTGATGCAAACTTTGCGACTCACATGGCAAAGTCGGCCAGGGCTGATGCTGCTGTCAATGAACTGCTCAGCGAGGAGAGCTGGGCAAATGGGGTCTGTGCAGCCAGCAGGGAAGGAGCTCTGAACGGCCCATATGGGCAGGTCCAGGGGCTCTGCCAGCTCTTGGAGACAGTCAGCCCAGGCTCAGGGTCATCGATACCCCTCTGGAAAAGCGCAGCCTGGGAAAGGTGCAGACTTCACCCCAGCGAGGCTGGGAATATCTGGAGAATCTGATCTGGAAAAGTAATTTATGTTACAGGTCTGTGCTTCTGCCAGAGGTGTGATGAGCTCCCCCAGGGCTGTCCTGCCTGGGATAGCTTGGCATCAGCAATGCAGACATCTGCCTTCAGCCAGCTGGTTGTCCTGCAGGGTCGTGCTGACGAGCACAGGCTGAGCTTCCTGCTGCTTGTTGCTCCTGACCAAGGCAAAGAGAGAGGTCCTTGGGTGATGCAGTGTGTTTCCTACATAGTGTCTGCTTAACCCCTGGCTACAGCGTGATCAGAAATGGCTGGTCGTGGTGCAAGATGCGATGAGGGACAGCTTCTGGCATCATTTCCATGGAGCCCTAAATTGACATGTGCCCCCTACAACACCATTTTGACAGTGCTATCACTTCTCCCACCCCTCCTCACACCCACAGCCACAGACCCTGGCTCCTCTTGCATCTGGTGTCAGATGCAATAAGGAAAATGAGATTCCCCCAGTACGGCCAGCACTCACTGTGTGGTCTCCCTCCGGCTTTAGGCTCCCAGCACCTTCTCCTGGATCAGCGCTGTGTCCTTGGGATGACTTGCTGTCAGCCTTGGCAGGAGCTGTACCCAAAATGCTGGCATCTGGTGGGAACATTGCAACCTCTGTGTAGTGCTAGACAAATGCCGAGAACCATCTACCTCCCATGGTCTCGCAGCCTTCAGTGCTTCCCCTCTGGAGTCCCCTGCCCCATATCTCATTACATCCTCTGTGCATTGGTGTATGACAAATCCCCCAACTAAGGGCTGTGCTATAGAGAACAGAGGGTCCCAGCAGGTCTGCTCCTTCTCCTTCTCTGTGTTACAGACTCCTAAATCCTCTCAATTTGGGCTGAAAAGGGGCTTTCCTGGAAAGCAGCAATACAGATGTGCTTCCGCTCACAACATTCAGCTGTAGATTCCAGTGTGTCAGCTTAACCTCATCCTCCCCAAATTGCAGCTGGAGCATCTTGCCCAAAGCCACCTGCTTTGGGCAAGATGCTCCAGCTTGACCTGGGGACTTTAGGGTCCACCAGGCTCTGGCCAGCTGTGCCTGCAGGTCAGTGAAATGAGGATGCTGATGTCTGCACAGCCAGCGTGTGTGGGGGGGAGGCTGCCTCCACCCCTGGAAAGCCTCCTCACACCCACAGCCACAGACCCTGGCTCCTCTTGCATCTGGTGTCAGATGCAATAAGGAAAACGAGATTCCCCTGGTACGGCCAGCACTCACTGTGTGGTCTCCCTCCGGCTTTAGGCTCCCAGAATTTCTTTTTCTCTCTGAGCGATGTCAGGATGAATAAAACTAAATAGATCCTGATGGAGGAAAACTGCAGTTAAGTGGGTTGGCTGACTGCATGCCTTCTTTTTATTTTGCTTTCTGACTTGTCACAGATAGAAAACCACCAGGGAAATGTACTGTCAGGCCCTCGGTCACGGTCCCTTGCTCTTTCTGCCGGTCTCCCTTGAGCCTGATTAGACCTGCCTCCCTGCCAGGACCAGAGGACACTCTGGCCCCAGGAGGAGGGGTGGCACCTGACAACTATGAAATGAAACCTGTGTCACCTTGAGCCTGGAAGATTAGCAAAGGATCACCCACCCCTGGTGCCTTGAAGCCATCAGGGTCCTGCCCACAGCCATCCTCCTCCTCTGTGCTCCTCCAAGGAGTAGATGGAAGCTCAAGGCAATGACCTGGTGGGAGGTAGAGACCACCCCGTGCAGATGCTCTGCTGGCAGTCGAAAGTTGGGGGAGACAATGATAAGCCCTAAGTCTTTGCAGAGTGACCAGATCTCGTGATCTCAGTGTACATCTTGTGATGTTTGATGCCATATTCATAGCCTCCAGTCCTGGCATCATGTGAGCAAAGCAGTCATGGCTCTCTTCCAAATCTGCAGGTTTCTGGGGCACATGATGGTAGAGACTGCTTGCAAATGGGACACCCGAGAAGGCAGGATGCACTCCAGCAATTGTTTCCAAATCTTCTGATTTTTGAGCTAGTCTTCTGATTCTGGGGGGAGGCCAATTTGTGTTTTTCCTTGTTTGGAAGCTATCATCCAAATCACTGTCCAGAGCACCTGTTAGGCAGAATGCAGCAGTCATGATATCGAAAAAATGCTGGCTGAATGCAAAATAGTGGCTAGGGGAGAGCTGCTTCAGCACTGTCCTCTCCAGGGTCCCTGAAGGGAGTGACAAAAAAGAATGGCAGACTGGACATCTGGGGTACATATAATGACAACGTCCCAAAACAGAATTCGATCACTTTGAAGAAAATGCTTCCTGTGAAATGTCTCCCCAGTTCAGGAAAGACCATGCAAATGTGCTAGATGAAAGAAATGCCAAAACTTCGTGTTTCAAAACTTACCTCCTGGCACTGGAACTGTTAAACCTCATCCACAGACGTGCACTATCTGGGATCAGACGGCCTGTGCTGTCCCACATTGGCCAGACAAGATTATTGACAGCAAAGATAAACCTCCCGCCAGGTGTGACCTCTGCAGCCAAAGTCAGGAACAGACCATAGAAACACCAGGGAAACCCACAAAGTCTCTGAGCATCTTTGATCCAAGGTTAGCACAGACCTGCTGGATTTAACAGAGAAAATTACTTCTTGTTAGAGGAATGTGACTCAAATTCTGTGAAATGCTGGTGATTGGCAACACATCAAGCAGAAATGTAATTCGCTTTTGGGGTTTGCTTACTGTGGATTTCTAGAGGCATTGGGGACAGCAGGCGAGCATCCATGATTTCAGAGGCTCAGCTCAATAATTCCTGCTTGGTGTATCAGCTCAGACTCACACTCAGAAGATGAACAGTCAGGTGGGTTGGAAGAGAAGTACAAATGGCAGAACCCAGTAAAATCACAACCATCAGCTGTCACCAGGGGCAAGTGCTGCCCACAGGACCCTCCTGGGGAGCTCTGGAGTGATATTACGAGGACTAGAAGAACTGTGCCATTCGCAGAATTTACCCTGAAATAATTCTTCTAGTTTATTCCAGATGTCCTGGTGCTTTTCCCAAAACACAGAAGTTTCCAGTCCTGGGGTTTTGTCTCTCCCTTTCTTTTCTGTTTTCTTGTCTCCTTTCCCTTCTTATCCTTTTTGCCTTTTTGGGTGAAGGAGGAGATAAGACCAGTGGAAATTTTTAGGTCATTAAAACTGAGATCATTCTGAAACACTGCCTTTCTTTCAAAGGACATGGATTTAGGGTCAATTTTGCCAAACCAATGTGTGATTTTTCACTCATCTCTAATACAGCAAATTTCAGAGAGCCTCACTGGAGCCACCTCCTCAGATGTCTGAAGATGTCCAGACCAGATCCCAAAGCCAGTGAGTTTTAGGGGTTACACCAACTGATTCCAACTTGTTCCATGAGCACCACAAGCAAGAACAAGAACAGAGATGTCAGATGCAGACGCATGGCAAGAAGCAGACACCGCCAGGCCCATGGGAACCATCTGCACCCTGCCAAGGTGGTACCATGTCTTCTGACCAGGAATCCAGCTGTGCCATCTTCGCTCAGCCCCAAGCACCCAGCCCAGATATATTTGAAGCTCTGGCATTTCCTGGGACCTGTTTTTAGGTGCCCTTCTATAACAGTGATGTCTGTCGTGGGAACAGCACCTGCAAATAAAGACTGACCTCTCCCCAGCCCTACCTGCCTGTCAGACCATGAGGCCAGAAATGTGTCCGCAACAGGATGGCAGACAATTGTCTTCCTTTTCTTTACCACTGAAGGACCCCTAATGTGGTTTATCAAGCTCAGTTTGGTTTCTGCTGTTCAGGGGCATCCGGAAAGTTTGGACTGGTGGGTAACTTTGCAGCTGAAATGTCTCACACCTCCCAGGGAGGAGCACTCTTGGTATTTCTCACGGTAGGGGGCACATCTTTACCCACCACCTTGTAACTGGTCCCACCAGGAGGGCTCTGCTGCTGTTGTTTGGTCATGATTTTTGCATGAGAAATGAGCCGTGGCAATAAGCAGGAGCACGGATGTTTCCGAGCAGCTCGAGGGTCAGAGCAAGTGCTGGAAATCAAGCCCTCGGCGTGTGTGGGGCTGCGGCCAGATGCCTCGCCCCGCTCGGGCAGCGGAGGCTAATCAGTGCTGATTAAACCACAGCTAGATTTTCCTAGAGAGGTTTTAAAGGTCTGAATGTCAAGCTGCACCCCCCACACCCCCCACACCCCCCACCCTCAGACCATTGGGCTGAATTTCCACAGCCTCATGACCTTTCCAGGGCTGAGCCCATGATCCCTCCGAGCTGGTGTTTCTGGCCACCCTCCAGACATCCCTGAGGCATTTTGTCCCAGGCACAGGGGTCCGGCCATGCTGGCCATCACCAGGCTCCTGGGAAAGGAGAGCAGGGAAGGGACACTCAGTCCCCATGCTGGTGAGAGGGGTCGGCCCCCCGTGGATGCTGGGGCTGTGCCGGCAGACCAGGTGGCCACTGGAGCAACGTGCCGGGGCTTGTCTCTGATTTATCAGCAGGGCCAGTAGGTGTTGCATTAGGTTAAGTATTAACAGATCTCATGAGCCTCATTAGCTGTCCCCTTTTCACTCTCCAGCCGGAGAGTTACTGCTCCAAAATCTATAGCGCCTTGGCAGCTGCCTGGCTGATTCCCAGGTTAACCCCCTCCCAGCCTGCTCTCTCTGGCTCACTGCACGGATCAGTGTGCACATCACGCTCACCACAAACCACAGCGAAAACCATCCCAGGCCTGGTGCTGCTCTGCTTGCTCAGCAGCGGGGCATGAGGTCTGTTGGACCATCTTCATGTGCACGTCTCTGCCCTCCATACAACAGCAGTCCTCTCAGCACAGAGAGCCACCCTCCCTGGCTCTCCTACTCCAGACGTGCCAACAAAGCCTGGCTCCCAGTGCACACCCCTGGGCTCTGGGAAATCACCCTGCTCAAGTGCTGTCTGCTGGGGATAGCCCACAGGGTCTGCAGGAGGATCTGTCTGGCTGAAGGTGGGCATCTGCCCACCAGCATATCCATCGGGGTCAGCCTCCCAGTGCCCTCCAGAAGAGTCTGTCACCCCCTGGTGATGCAGATGCCACCTGCAATTCATCGCCCCCCAGAGCACATGCCAACAGGCTCAGGAGAGCTGGACTCCACTGGGTGTAGGACAAGTCCACAGGGTGGACACATCCTGTGGAGGCATCAACCTGCAGACACCCATGCTTGGCCACACAAATGCCATGGCTGGGTCTCTTCTGTACTGAGTACCCTGGAAGGATAATGCAGACCATACCAAATTGTTGGAGGCTTTGCATCTCCACTGGGCAACCAGGGCAGCCATGGGGCTGCAGATCTCCAAAGACCTTTGCTCTGGAGACCACTGAACACAAAGCCAGGAGCGAGTACGGGAGCATCTGACTGCCATGTACCCAGCCATCAGCTGTGACCCCCTCTTATGGGTGCCCACGTTCCCCAGGCGTCCCTCAGACCTCGACCGGGAGGCAGCAGGGATGGGGAGCACAGCGCTGCCCAGGCAGCGTGCTCAGCTGCTCAGACCCCGTGCTGTGGAATATTTGGGCCATATCTCCTGTTGGAGCACGTCTGGTTTCAGCTGCCTCCAGAAGAGGCTTCAGCCAGCTCCATCTCGCTGCATGTCTCCCTGGCAGACCAGAGCTGCGTATTCACAACTGATCCCGATGGTCCGGCAGAGGCACGAGAACATTTTGAAGAGACTGGAGTGACTCCTGCTGCCCTGCCGGGCTCCAACTCCTCCAGCCCAGTGCCCACAGCCACTGGTGACAGGAGGAGCTGGCAGGGGCTGCAGATGGGGAGGTGACATGACGCGGTTCTGCTTCTCAAGGACAGGTCCTGCTTCAGCAAGCCTGGGACAGTTTCTGCAGCTCCACATAAGTTCATGCTGGGAAGCAATTCTTTCGGACCTGTTAATTGTTAAACAACACTACGCTGTAATTACAAAAGAGAGTCAAGCAGCCAAGTACGTTACAGGGAGAGATGAAGGTTAACAAGCTGGGCAAGGTCATTATCTGGCCTCCTCCTCTGCCTCTCCTCTCCTCCAGACCGTCAAGGGCTGCGCAATCCTAGGGCTGACACTTTCACATCATTCATTAACCCCACGCTCTGGACAGCTGGTTGCCCATGCAGGCAGGCTGCTGCCCTACCTGACACCCCCCAACACAGCCTGTCCCTGACGCTGCCCCAGGATGCTGCTCTCGGGGACAGAGCACAAGGGTGCTGGGAGCTGCTGGGAGGGATGTGGGCACAGCCCCGGTGCCGGGGGAATAGTTGCACTGGAGCATACGACAGCGCAGGCAGTGTCCAGGGTGAACATCAGTGTGGCTCTGCAGCAGGCAGGTGAGCTCCTTCTGTAGCCTCCTGCAAGACCTGTGGGCCTCTTAGAAAGACTCCATATGGATGACAGATTGAGATGGGCTGGGGACCAACAACTTCTTGGGTGCCCTGTGTTCATAGAATCATAGAATCATAGAACTGTTAGGGTTGGAAGGACCTTAAAGATCATTTAGTTCCAACCCCCCTGCCCTGGGCAGGGACACCTCCCACTAGATCAGGTTGCTCAGAGCCCTGTCCAGCCTGGCCTTAAAAACTGCCAGGGATGGGGCTTCCACCACCTCTCTGGGCAACCTGTTCCAGTGTCTCACCACCCTCGTGGTGAAGAACTTCTTCCTAACGTCCAGTCTGAATCGACCCATCTCTAGTTTTAATCCATTCCCTCTAGTCCTACCGTTACCTGACATCCTAAAAAGCCCCTCACCAGCTTTCTTGTAAGCCCCTTAAGATACTGGTGGGCCACTCTAAGGTCTCCTCGGAGCCTTCTTTTCTCCAGACTGAACAACCCCAGCTCTCTCAGTCTGTCTCCATAGGAGAGGTGCTCCAGCCCTTGGATCATCCTCGTGGCCCTTCTCTGGACACGTTCCAGCATGTCCCTATCTCTCTTGTAGTAGGGGCTCCAGAACTGGATGCAGGACTCCAGGTGGGGTGTTGCGAGAGTGGAGTAGAGGGGGAGAACACCTCCCTCGACCTGCTGGCCACGCTTCTCCTGATGCAGCCCAGGGTATGATTGGCTTTCTGAGCTGCCAGTGCTCACTGATGGCTCATGCTGAGCCTCTCGTCCACCAGCACCCCCAAGGCCTTTTCTTCAGGGAACACTCTCCCACAGCACAGAGCTGACTCTGGGCATGTACGCACAGGCAGTGACTGCGCAGTTACTCACACTGTGGCAACTTCCCCCAGCATCTCTCTGCCCTGCCGTGTGATGCTGCTGGTCCCCATGGCCAGCACACCACCCACCTCGCCCCCGCTTTCACAGGGGTCTCCTGGCAGCTCCCTTCGGGCAGGAACTGGCCCCTTTCTTCCTCTCAGGAGCAGAAACGTAAGTATTTGGAGAGGGCTGTGTCTCATCTGGGGGAAGAAAAGATGGGATCTGATGGTTCTTAAGCTGCTCTGTAGAGGCATTGGTGGACCAGTGGACCTTGCTGCAGCACCCAGGACACACACGATGACAGGAAATCAGGTGCATGAAAAACTTAGTGCTTACTGTCACTGGTGTGGAGCTTTATGTGTTTAAATACCTTTGCAGATATGGAGCTAAGTGACATTCTGAAGGCCAGTGAGGAGAACGGCACACAAGCTGTGAAATGATCCCAGGCTGGCCACATCATCTTATCGCTGAGGGGGTGTCAGCGTTTGGCCAGATGCTACTCACCATCAATAACTTGGCAGTAAATACGAAATCTCTCTGGATAAAAATTTGTAGATGACATAAAGATTGGCAGAGTGGTGAATAATGAGGCAGTCACACAGAGCTGGATCGCTTCCCTCGCTGGGCCCATTCCAACAAAATATGTTTTAATAGCCTCCGATGCAAAGTAGCACACCTAGGAGCAGGGCCGGGGGCTGAGCCGGAGGCTGGGACCAGACCTGGCACCATGGGCCATGGGAGGGTCCGGAGGCTGTAAAGATGTGCACCAGCTCCCAGGACAAGCAAGAGCAGGGTAGCAACCTGGATGGAGAAGTGCTGGGACAAATGGCCCCATCAGCCTGAGGAACAGAGAGTCAGGCTTCAGAGCACAGAGCCTGGGGGTGTCTGGCTGCGTCCAACAGCCCTGAACAGGAGACTTAGGGGCAGCTCAGGACCGGGAGCTGAATGTCACTGTACAGAGGACCCACAAATGGAGAAAGCTGGAGAACCAGTGGCACAGATTGTCCGCAAACCAGAGCCACCTACATCCCTGGGAAGCGTCCATACAAAGCAGGCAGCCAGAGAGAAGGGTAGCAGCTTTCCCCAGGGAAAATGGGAAAGGACCTGGCATGTGTGAGGACCATCAGTGAGGGGATAGGTCTGTCTGCTGTCCTCCACTCAGACCTTCTAGGAAAATAAAAAGAAGGAGGAAGGAACCAGAAACGATCAGACAGCAGAAGACTTTATATGTGTGTGGACACTGTCCCAGCAGGATCTCAGGTACCAGGGGTGTCACCCTGGATGAAGGAGATCAACCAAAGGCCGCTGGCTGGAAGATGGAGCCAGATGAGCTCAAGTGAGAGGTCACGCTTGGTCTCTGGAGCACGGATGGAAAGTCACCTGCACACAGTGCCCAGAGAGGTGCTGTCTCCATCTTCATGAGTTTCCAGGCCCAGGTGCCTTAAGGAGAAACACTCAGGCTGGTCTGAGTCAGAAGGGCAGGTCAGGGGTGCAATGGGGTGCTGTGCTAGGAGGGAAGAGGAGCTCGTTGAAGTGTCTCCCCTCCCTCAGGCTAAGTCCAAGAGTCTCTCTCTGGCCCCCTCCTGCCCTTCCTCCCCCAGCCTCCCCCAGACCTTCAGGGTGGGTCAGCCCCTCCAGGGAAGGTGCATCTCCAGAGGAGGACCAGAACGTCTTCACCAGCCAAAAGCAGGGACCTGATAGGAGCCAGCTGAGAAATCACTCATCTGGGAAAGAGCCTTTTGATTTGAAATATCTCCCAGGCACGGGCTAAGGCTCTTTAAGTGAGCCTGTCAAGCATCAGTATTAGCATTTGGCAAGAAGAGCAGAGGGTATCAGTGGGGTTGGCTGGCAGCCGTGCCCTGTGCCCATCAGGCAGGGAAGGGGGACACGTGGCTCCGCGGACCCGCAGGGCAGCACAGCCCAGCTCTGCTTGCCCTCCTGCCAGACAGAACCTCTATTCCCGGGATCTGCTCCTCCCTTGGAGCTCTCTCCTTCTTGCAAGTGCAGTGGCCGTGCCATGCCAGCAGGATTTTGCAGATATGAGGTCGGTAGCCTCATCCTCGCTGGGTGATGGAGGCAGGACCCAGCTCTGTGCACTAGGTGTGCTTGCATGTGTGTGGCCACAAGATGGTCACATCTATGGGAAGGCATGTGGAAACCGGGCTACCAAGACTCGCTAACTTGAACCCCAAATTATTCTCCCTTCCTACACCATAGGGAGGAACAACCCTTCTCTAAACTACATGAAGACCCTAATGCTCAGCCCTTTGACAAGGTCAGCAATGGCAGCGCTAACGTAAAGGGGTTGAACAACCAGACCAAGGTCTCAGAGGACACCAGGATGGAGTCCAGGACTGGGATGTCAAAGGTCCCAGTGTCAAGTCCCCCATGCTCAAACCCTCTTCCTCACTGTCCCCAGACTCCCACCCCGCAGCCTGGGGCCAGCCATGTCGGTTTGCTCAGCGTCACCACGTGCATGCATGTGAAGAGCAACAGAAACGTGGATTTGGTTTTAGAAAAGAATCCCTAGAGCATGCCCCTGGATGAGGGTAGCAGTCCCAGTGCCAGGGAATCCCTCCATGGGCCTGTTAGACCTCCCTTCCCATCACCAGATCCCCCCGCTGCTCACAGCAAGCCCTTTTCCCAGATCTCACTGCTTGCTCTTTCCTGACAGCAACAGAAATCTCCAAGATTGTTAGTCACAGGATCACAGAATGGTTTGGGTGGGAAGGGACCTTCAAAGGCCACCTAGTCCACCACCCCACCCCCCCCCACCCCAGCCATGAGCAAGGACATTTTCAACCAGATCAGGTTGCTCAAAGCCCTATCCAACCTGGCCTGGAATGATTCAAAGGATGGGGCATCTCCCACCTCTCTGGGCAACCTGGGCCAGTGTCTCATCCCCTCAGAGTAAAGAATTTCCTCCTTATACCTGGTTTGAATCTACCCTCTTTTAATTTAAAACCTTTACCCTTTGTCTTATCGCAACAGGGCCTGTTAAAAGGTCCCTCCCCAGCTTTCTTATAAGCCCCCATTAAGTACTGGAAGGGGCTGGAAGGTCTCCCTGGAGCCTTCTCTTCTCCAGGCTGAACCCCCCCAGCTCTCTCAGCCTGTCCCCACAGCAGAGGGGCTCCAGCCCTCCCCGCATCTCCGGGGCCTCCTCTGGCCCCGCTCCAACAGCTCCATGTCCTTCTGCTGTTGGTGCCCCAGAGCTGGAGGCAGCGCTGCAGGGGGGTCTCCCAGAGCGGAGCAGAGGGGCAGAATCCCCCCCTCGCCCTGCTGCCCATGCTGCTGGGGATGCAGCCCAGGCCGTGGGGGGCTTTCTGTCCAAATCTGACCATTTTGCCTACCAAGACTCCCTCGGCCCATATCTGCGTCCCAGAGGGTTTTAGCCATCTGAAATCCTGAGGATGCTGGATACAAACACAGATTTTGGGGGAGATCCTCAGATTACATTAAAGAGGGAACAACAAGAAAAGCAAAGGAGGAAGAGCTCGGAGGATTCACTGCTCTGCATGAAATGCAACAGGGCAGCAGAGGCCAGCCCTGCTGATGGTCAGGTCCCGTGCAGATGGCACTCGTGCTGTCCCCATTCCCTGTGAGGAAAGCCATCCCTGCCTGCGGCAGCCTGGCTGCCAGGTCAAGGTGTCCCCAGGTCCCCTGTGTGGTCAGCCCAGTGGGACCGGAGCCCTCCTGCCTCCCAGCAGTTCCTGCTCCTGCAGGTGAAACCGTTGGAGCAGCGCTGGAAGGGATTTACATCCCTCTGAAAATAATTATGGGAAGAAAAGTGTTGGTATTAATAGGAGCCTCCATTTAAAGATTAACCACAACAAATGTGTTGCATGCAGGAAGTTTATTTAACAATGCTCCCATTGTACACCCCGAGCGCATGTTTGTCTTCATTAGTGCAGTAATTCATTATATGGCCTCTCTAAAATTCAAATCAGAAGGAAGAATATTAAAAAAGTAATTATACTTTTCAAAGTAAAGCTTTATGGGTAAATTGTATGCAAATCGCTGTCTAAATCAGGGCGGCATATCTTAAGCAGATCTAAAAGTTGCAAAGGCTTCCACCGCATCATTGATATGTAATCAACATAGATGTATGATTCTGCTCCTTACTTAGGCAAATTTGAATGGCAATACTCAAGTAGGTAATTGGTATTTATCACAATGGCTGATGTGGAGAAGCTATAATCTTGTTACGGGTGGGACCGGCCTGTCATAAATCAAGCTGCTTGGAGGTTACTGCAAGACTCTGTCACATTTTGGTTTCCAGATGCTTTTAATCACCTTTTTTAACCTTCACCTCATTTGTAATATGGGCAAATAACCTTCAGGTCTTTGAAGGCCTCTTCTGCAGGTGTCTGTGCGTTCAGGGAAATAGCCGAGTGCCCTCACACCATTTGTCCACCCAGTGCTGACAGCCCCTTTTCTCTAATCAAGATAGTTTAATGAGATTTTTTTTTTTTTTTTTCTAAAATAGCGCTAGGAATAAAACATGAAATTGATCATTTATGTGCACCAGGGAAATCATGTCATTTGGAAAATAATTTAACAGGATTGGATGGTTCAGATTTACTGCCCAAACTGCAGTCGCCATCTCTGGGGAATGGGGAGGGAGAGAAAAGGACATCCCGGCAGGTGCTGCAGAAGCGCGGATGGGTGGAGGACACCCACCTACATGTCCCCAGGGAACAGATGCCCCCCACCACCTTATGACCCTTGCAAATCCACGCTGCACTGTTGCCCCAGGGGCTGGGTGCGGGTGCTCAAATCCCTCCCCGGGTCCTGGGGATGCAGGTGGGGCTGGCTCCCTGCACTGGAGAGCCATGGGCTGAGCCCTAGGATGGGGTGGGATGGGATGTACAGGACTGTGCAGCTCCCTTTCCCCAGATTCATCCCCCCGGGTCCTCACTGTGACAGCAGCACCCTGCAGCCCCCTGTGTCTCCGCTGTCACACAACACTGGGAACAGTGGGGTCCCACAGCACCTCTGGGGTGTCAGGGCTTCCCAAATATGCAGCGGAGTCTTCGTCTGACAGGTCAGGGCATTCCCAAACACCCCCCTCACACACACACACAGAGGATTCACCATCTGACAGGTTTATTGCAAGTTTCTCTGAGGGTCACGGGGATCAGTTGCCGGGACAGGGCAGGGTTGACCATGCTGCTGAGGGACCATCAGCCATGAGTCCCCGCCAAATCTTGGGCATGAATGAGGCTGGGTGTCAGCAGGAGCGTGCCTCTCCGCCGGGCAAGGGAGGCACAAGGTGCCTAAGATGCCAGGGCCCAATTCTGCCCAACCTCAGAGGCACCCAGGCACCAAGCAGCCTGTGGAAAACTGCTGGCCACTGCGTGGCCGCCAAGGAGGAGCCAGGGCCCCTTCTTTCTATGCATTGAGCCTTTCTTCTGATGTCTGCACAGCTCCTCTGTGCTGACAGGTACACAGAGCTCCTCCCAGCACAGACATTGGCATTCCCTGGTGTCCCTCACCCACAGGAGACATCTCTACCTTCTGCCCGGGAGCAGCATCAGTGTATCCAGCCCTAAAACCAAGGGTGTGCGTGAATCTTGATCAACGCTGAACACCCTTTCAGAGACAAGATCCCCACTCTCTTTATTCATCTGAGTGCTGAGTGGGTTTTCCGCTTCCTTTTGGGGCACACAGAAGCAGTTACCCCAGAATCCCACCATAGCTGCTGGGATAAGGAGAGCTGCATCTTCCAGGCAAACACGCCCTGTGCCACAGGCACTGGCAGCCAGCCCAGCAGAGCTCACCTGAGCTCCCCGGATTGAGCCCTTGCACCAAAATAGGGAGAAACAACTATGGGCCTGGGAGCATCCGAGGAGGCTGATGGGGAATCATGGCAGAGAAAAAAAACAATTCAAAATGTCCAAAGTGACTTGAAGAGGATTCGCAGCTGAAAATAGGGGTGAAATGATTTCTGCCGGTTATTAATGCCATGCTATTTGTTCCATGTTATTAGCAAGTGATAATGTGCCATGCAGAGGTGAAAAGCAGATACAGAAAAGCACGGTGGAAATTCATCTTCTCTAGCACAAGGCAATTGCAGAGCTGAAGCAGGGCACCACTGAGCACCGCGAGCCACAAAAGATCCAAGCATTTTAGGCACTGGAGAAATGAACATTTTTTTCCTCTCCTTTCTATTTTTTCGGAAGGGGGGAGAGAGGTTACATTTTTCTGTGTCAGAAATGCACTGTGACATGAGAGAATCCATCAAATGACACTGCGTGTCAGGTCGTGTCACAACATCATTAAAACATTATATCTTGTTGATGAGGCTCTCGCCGTCAATTCAGAGAGTGACTGATTTGATCTGCAAAAAGTGGAAGTTTCTCTGCCCTGTTTGCAAGACAGCTGGCAGATCTGCGAGAGGAAGCACTATTTCATATTCTATTTAGGACATTAAGTCTTAATCCCATTAGAAGATTCATAGCATAGCCAGCCTTAGACAGAGAGATACTTCCATAGCTGGATGGATTTCTCCTATGACACCTGCACCGCATGCTACACGAAGCCATTTGGAAAAAAAACAAGCCTACCATCTTCCCAGATCCTCTCTGAGAGCTTATCTCTCCCTCTAATACAGTTTAGTGCCAGGTTTTATAGACTGCTCATGCTGTCGGGAATGTTTGCTGGTATTCTGTTAACTTGATGCTTGGCTGTTCCAACACTATTCATTTAAGGCAAGCATCTGGCATGTAGGAACAAGATGGCTGATAGAATAAAATTAGGCAAGTTTATATGATTAACCACAGCTAGGAGCCAGCATCAGTCCCGGTTTATAAAAGGTTGTAATATATCCTGTAGGTTACTTATTGAACGGAGTGAAGCTGCGTTCACAGGTCAGGAGTACCCAGGGAAACACACCTTTGGGTGCTGCTCCCGAGAGGATGCCGGCAGCCCCGAGGCCAGGCATCGCGTGAGGCTGGAGGAGGGAAAAGTCACGATGCTTCAGAGCAGGGGTGGTGGTGGCATGGGATGGCTCTCTCTAACCCCCTGCCTGAACCAGCATGGGGAATGGGTACCTGCCCACCAAAAGTGGACCTAGGTGAGCTCAGGATACTCCCCTTCCTCCCCATCTCATGCCTCTGTGTCGGGACTAACCCCAGCCATCTCTGCACCCTACCAACAGGGGCTCCTGCCCAGCAGCAGAGGCTGAGGTCCCCCTCATTTTGTTTAGACCAGAGGATGATAAAATTGGGGTACTGGATGCCTCTTCTGCATGAAAGCTCCCCTTGGTTTGGTGTGGTGGCAGAAGACAGCCCAATCTCTGACGCAGGGATAAGCATTTCCCAAGCATGTGGGCAGCCCTGGTCTGGAGGGACAGCATAGGATGTCCTCCTGGCATCTCCTAGCAGCACCACAGCAGGCTCCTGCTCATCCCTCAGGCTCTGTGGGGCCACCACAGACCCCGCATGGGGGGCTCCTGGGGCGGTGGATCCCTCTGACCAGCTGGAGGCCTGCGTTTAGTCTCTTGCTGCTCAGCACCCCAGCAGCTGAGCTGGTGTTTAAACCAGTAGCCCTGCTGGGCAAGCCAGCTGGTGAGCGGGGGAGAGTGCTGGGCTGTCTCCAGGGCTGCCATGTCCATATGACATGAAAACTGTGCCCCAAGGTATCCTGCCCTAAATACGCCAACACAGCTGTGCTGGGGGAGAACGCGCCCTGCCCCAAGTGCTTTGCTGCGGAGGGTCAATCACCTGCCAGTCAGTCCCCCAGATTTGGGGAACAGTCCAGAGGGTATGAGGTCCATGGTCTCTGCAGGCTAGAGGTGTCTGTAATACAGGCACGGGGCAGGGAAATGGGTTTCCAAAATATTAGAAATTAAGAAAGAAGGAAAATGCACGCTGTCAGCTGAACCATTCAGTTCTGCCAATCTCAGTCTGCTTAATTTTGCTTTCGTGCCACTGCATTTCTTACCACAGTTCTACAAAATTTGAAACAAAAAGTCATCCTGAGCCGAGGAAAGAAGCACTTGAGCTGTTGTTAAATTATAATTCCAATTTATTCCTTTCTTGCAAAAAAAGGTTTTAGTTTTGAGGCAGAGTCATCTGCTGAACTGAAGAAAAGGATGGAAAAATCCCACTGCCTGATCTCAGCCCTGGGTCTCTCCTGGTCCTCTCTCAGCATCGTGCTCGTCAGGAAATCCAGCCATCACACACCATGCAATGGAGCGATGATTGACAGCCGTGTAATAACACTGACCCAGAAAACCACACCTGTAATCTTCCCCTGATGAAGACTGCCTACATAAGTCACATCAGAGTGTTAAATGCCTCGCCAGTCTTTAAAGTAGTTAATTGACCCGGCTAAGATGATATGGTGTTGCTGGGGTTGCTGAGGTCTCCTCCAGAGCAGAGCGCATCCAGGGCTCTGGTCCATGGTAAGGTCCCTGTCCACCTGCACGTCCTGTGGGCTTTGCTGGGATCTGCATCCGCAGGGCACGGTTCCACAATGTGCTGGGACCCATCTCCATCCCAGCCCTCTCCCCTTCCCCACCTCCCCATGGTGCCCCCCTTCCTGGGTGCAGAACCCTTTCCCCATTGGCAGCCCCCCGTCTCCGACCCACTCTGCAGCCTGAAGGTCAGAGGCTGGCAACTAGGAAACAAGGATTTTCCAAGTGAGGCCAAACGGTGGCCAAGAATTTTTAAATAAACACTGAAAGCAGCTCTTTTCTTGTTTATTACAAATGAACTAACTGTGTGCTGAGCTCTGTGCTGGGGTTGGTCTGTCTGTCTGCCTCTCTGTCTCCCATAGCCCTCCAACTAGGTTGTCTATTTACCTATCTATTTACATGTATTTCTTTTTCCAGTGAATTATGTCAGGGAGGCAGTAAAGTGTTATGTATTCGCAAGCCCCATAATCTTTAAAAGCACAGTGATGCATGCTCCAGATGAGAAAAGAGCCTCCATCCAGTATGTTAATAGATAGCATTAGGGCAATAATGAAAAGCACTTGAGACAAGTAAGCCCCTATCAAAAGCTGAGTAATAGAGATGCACAGAATGAATCACAATGCACCTCCTCTGCAAAAGATATTAAGACGTCTGCTTTAGTGCAGGGTCTATTCACTCCAACAGCTGCTTCATTTCTCTGATTAAAATGGGAGTGGGGATAGCTTTTCCAGCCATTTCCCCTTTTATCCAGTACCTTACACACACGCAGACACACAGGCTCATACCCACAATGTGCACGCAGCAGAACCAGCACGCCGCGCTGACGGATACACCCTGGACACGTAGAGGGTAGGACACAGGCACACTGCACGCAAGGACACGAGCTCCGTAGGCATATTCTTACACACACACACACACACTGAGGCAGACATAAGGGAACCACATCTTCTCATATACATGCAGCTCCCAGACACAAACGGGCACCTTCAGACTCTCTGCTGTACCTGGATACATCCTCCCCACCAACAGCCCTTCGTGTCCCATGCCGTACGCACACGCGGACACACACACACATTACCCTCACTGCGTGCCTAGTTCTCTGACTCTCCCATCCCTACCACGGGTCCTGCACTCCCACCCCAGCCCCTCTGGGATTACACAGAGCCACCGTGGGGGTCTGGGCTGCAGAGAGCCTCTCCCCCCACCCGGTTACAGCCACGCACTCGTGTCCTGATGTGCAGCGAGCAGGAGAAGCCAGCCAGGCTGGGGGCTGTGGGAGGAGATAAGGGTTGAGCATCTGGGATGCAAGAGAAACTTGCTGGGAGATGACACCATGCATGAACAGAGGTGCTGGCAGCTACAGGAGGGTATGAGCAGACCCAGGGTGGGACCACGCTGGAGATACCGGGTACTGGATGCAGAGAGGAGGGAAATGCCCTGCTGCAATGCCTGCAAGGGCTCTCCAGTGTCCTGGACTGCACCCATGGCTTTAGCATCCACCAGCAAGTGTTTGACGCTGTTGCTGAAGCTCAAGGTTCCATCTGGAAGAGTCACTCCAAGACACACAGCCAAGTGCCAGGCCCTGCTGCAGAATGACCAGTGGGAAAGGGATAACCCCATGCCATTGGGACGATGAGGTGCTGGTACAGCTTACAGCCACCCTGGCAGTGCCACCCCAGCCTTTGCCATGAGTACCACAGGCTTCGGAGCAGGAGCATGAAAAGGCAGGACCAGAGGTCTGAGCCACTGGTCTGTCTCTTGCTGTTGGCTCCCTGCTGCTGCCCGCCAAGACTCTGGCCGTGCTGCAGGTCTGGGGCAAACCCTGCTGGAGCCCAAATGAGCTGTGTGATACTCCACCTCCATGGCATATAAACTGGGGGGCTGTGAGCTGGTGATGCTGAGGGTCTTCCTGGGGTATCCTACACCCATGAGACCTGTCCCCCATCTCACTCCTCCCCCAGGGCACAGCACAATGCAAGATGAGCATCCTCAGGTGCACATTATTAACTACAGCAAACCCCTGGCTTAGACCCTGGGCAAGGCTGTAGCAAGAGCAGGAGATTGAGAAAAATAGCAGGAATATGCAGCCTGATGGTAGCTAACAGGCATAAACAGTTGGGATATTATGCCTGTGATCAGCTTAGGCTCATTTCTATTTACCAAAGACACAAATGAGGGTAAATCATTCCCCCCCTCCATCCACTGTGGGCTTCTTACACCTTCCGCACTAACAGTCTGGAAAGGGTTGGTGTTACAAGACCTGTGGATCGAAGGCTGGTCCATCCCAATAATTCCCCTGCCCTTGCATTGGGCTGTGCACAGGGATGCATTGCTGGCCCGAGCTCTGCTGGCCCTCTCCCTCCCCCCTGCGCAGGGATATGGCTTGATGGTCAGACTTGATGGTCTGAAAGGTCCCTTCCAACCTGGACAATTCTATGATTTTATGATTCTATATTTCTTCCTCAGGTTTTGGAAGCAGCCGCCAGGAAGAGCATATGGGCACCCATGGTGATAAAAATGCCCCTGGCTGCAGCAGGGAATAGTCCTGGGGAGGCACAAACCCCCTGGCAAGGAGGAGAGGGGCTTGTGGGGGCAAACAAGGGCTAGCAGAAATGGTGAGAACAGAGCTGTGTCAAGGTCCTGCACCCACCGTTTCCCCTGCTGCCCCCCATGCCCAGGCTGCTGCTGGGATTCTTCAGGAGTTGCGCAACGAGCAGGAGAGAGGAAGCAACCGAGAACAGCTGCCCTGATGACAAGCCCCAGAGGAATGCCATAACCAGGTGAGAAATCAAAGCAGCACAACTGGTGCATTAGGCACAGGACGAGCAAGAGCCGGGCAGTCACGCGGCGGCAGCATCGCCTTTGAGCCAAGACAGAGGCATGAGTCCTGCAAGGCGGCCAAGCACGGCGCGCAGCCCGGGCTCTGCACGGCACCGTCACATCTCCGCACCGGCTCCTCCCGCCCGCTTGGTGCTTGTTTGGGCCGGCGGGGAAGGCGGGCTGCCAGGAGCCCGGTTATCGGGCTGGCATCAACCCGCGCAGGCAGCATGGGAGCACCTGACCGTGGGAGGCTCCACAGGCAGGAGCAGAGCCAGGCTGCCGGCGGCAGGAGGCTGGTGGGGAACTGGAAAGAGCTCCATCTGACCCTTCTGTGGGGCAGCACTGGGGCGGGACAGCTGGGTTCTCCATCATGCTCTGCCAGGGCAGTTTCAGGTGGCACAGAAAGGATTTTCCCCACTTGTCAGCTTTCGCAATGCCCAGGACAAGTGCTTGCTGTGTGACTGCGCAAAAGCACACAAAGACCCTCCCTGGGGAGTCACCTGGGCAGGGGGTTGGGGGGTGCACGCTCCATGCAAAATAGACTCTCTCAAACCGTGTCCATCACTAACACCGATGGCTACAGAGCAGCGTCTTGGGGACATCCCTGTGGCCTGTGGCTCAGCTCCGGAGGAAGATACTCCAGGACTGGTTTCCCTGCTGAGCTCAGTTTTGGGAATTGGACCAGCCTCACAGGAGCACAATTTTGGGTGCAAGCCTATACCAACGCTCTTTACCGAGAGTTCAGCTTTAAAGCTGAGAGCCTTGCCAGGGAGAAAGTGCAGTGAGGGATTGCAAGGCGATGGGAATGGAGCAGACATCCCCACTCACACGCCCAATTCCAAATATTAACCCTTACCCCAAAGTTGAGCATGCAGTGCATCCTCTTGCACAGACAGGTTGTCCTCATGGTCGCTGCTGAGCCATCCTCCTTGAGGCAAGGTGGCAGGGGTGTGCCATGTTCTCCAGTGAGCCCTGCTCAGGAGGTCAGCCGAGCCTGGCTTCTCATCCTCTCTCCATCCTCTTCCTCCAGACCTCACTGCAGTCAGACTGTCCTGACAAATCCTGCACATCAGCCCTGTGTACCCCAGATGGAGTCCCATCAGCCTGGGCATGGTCTGCCTGTTGGTCTCTGGGACAGGCTGCATTAAGGGAAATGTAGTCTGTAGCCATCCAAGAACAGAGGGGACCAAAAGAAGGGAGGACCGCAGAGAGGATGAGGCAGATCACTGAGGTGAACCAGGAAGCAACAGATGTGGTGTTCATCCAGCTCCTGAAGATGGTTCAGGTGCAACCACACATCTGTGGGATCTGGCCATGTAAGGTTCCCCTGAGGTGCTGAGCAGCTGTGGTGGCAGTGCATCTCTGGTCACCTGGTAGCCCAGTGTCTGCAGTGTGGTCCGTGAGCGTCCCAGCATCAGCCATGACCAAGGTGGACACAAAGCCAGTAAATCCTGGGGAGATGGGAAAAAATCTGGCAGGTCATCAGAGAGCTGCAGCTGGAGAGCAAAATGTGAGCAGAGTATTGGACACCGGGTGCAGGGCATCAAACCTCCCCGTGCTCCCCTTTCTCATGCGTGTGCTACCACCGACAAGCACTCACACTGCCAAGCCCTTGGGCAGTCTCAGAAGTCACCACTGGGCACAAAACCCTGGACAAGCAGAGGAGGAGGCTGCCATCTCCACTGGCACCTCCGAGCACGTCGCCAGATGCCCAGGAAAAGGCAGTGAGGCCTCAGTGGGGAGCTTCAGCACCGCGTCTGCTGCTGACTGCCAAAATTAACATCACTGACAAAAGGCATGATCCTGAAATTGCACCACCAAACAGATGGATTGCTGGAGTATGGGAGGCCTCGTAATGGAAAAGATGAGTAATTCAAGGAGAGAGCCTAGTGCCAGCTATCCAAGTGCTTGGCTGCTGTAGCAGGCTGGGAACCTGGAGTACTGCCTGTCGCGGGGCTGGATTCCTCCCGCTCTCCAGCGAAACCTGCTGGGATGGTGCTGGCCGCGCTGAGGATGCAGCGGGTGTCGCGCAGAGCACGGTGCCGTGCCCGGCCTCTGGCAGCAGGCAGGTCCGGCAGCGCCTGGGCCGCTGCCTCCCGCCCTGGCCGCCCCGGGGAGGGCTGTCACGCTGACGTGGGATAGAGCCGTGATCGCGTTCTTGGAGCGGTTGTGCTGCAAGGATGTGATCACCGTGCTTGTGATCTCTCCTTAACCCCTGCCATTTCCCTCTGCAGAATGGCAGGAATATGCATAATATCCAGCCCGATTTTTGTCCAGCAGGGGAAATGTGGGTAACAAGAGCGCCTTTGTGTTGCTCGGCTTTGAACATCCCAATGAAATGCATCCCCAAAACAACCACCAGCCACCAACTGGCTCTCAGCAAAATCCTCACACCGAGACCTGTGGGAGCTGGCTCAGTCCTTTGCTATGAAGTGATTCACGAGAATATCAGAGAAAGTATGACTTTCCTTTGGCGCTGAACAGCGAGATGGAGGAAAACAGGGACAGGCACTCTCCCCTAACCACCGCTGCCCTTGCTCTCCGGGGGCATCCTCCCTGCAGCCTGCGGGGCTCATGCCAGGGTGAGGAGAAGGGACTGGGATCCATCACCCAGCATACACGTACAGCACGGATCCTGCCATGGATCCTACACTGATTTTACAGTCACAGCAGAGAAACGGGAACAACTACATGTCCCCTCTAAAATGAGCAGGACCTAACCCCTCTGCCACCACCATAGCTCACCTGGCTTGTCGTTAGACCTGTGACATTTTTTTTTTCCTTTTTTAAGCACAAGTGCACTGAAATAACCCATTTTTCAACACTATGACTGTTGTTACATGAATGTGACACAGCATGTTCATACAGGGCACCTGAAACTAAAATTAATGTGGAAAAATGAGCCTGCTGGGTTTTCAGCAGAATGTTCAGACTGTTCGTGTCGCCCAGCCCTGGATGTCCCTGGGGCCAGGGGATCCTCCAGCAGGGACCTCCTGTCTTGCCATCCCTTGAGGCCACGTTGGGTGGCACAGGGATGTCAGGACCTCCTGCACCTCCTGAGGCCGGCACTGCTGGGCAGGGGGTTATTTTGCAGTAAACGCTGCTTGGCCCATGCCCTGCTCAGCTCTCCCTCCAGGTCCCACCTGACACACTGGAGGGGAGTTTAGATGGCTCAACATTTAGGCTTGGTTGCTCCATCCTTTTAAAGCTCGTGGAAAAAAAAAGGCAAGAAAGTGAAGGAGGCATAAATCAGTCGCTAGCGTGAGGCCCCTTATCTCAGAATGACGCCTTGCAGTCCATAATGGCTAATATATCCACGGGCCATCTATCATGCTGGAAGGATCACGCAATTAGATGTGCTTGGCTGTGTGCTGACTGCACTCCTGCTGCTCCCTGCACCCCAAGCCCATCGCCATGGCCAGGCTGCCCTGCCATGGAGCTGGGGTCACCCCCGAGGTGGCAGGGGGGGCACTGGGGAGCACTGGGCTTTTGTCTGGTTGTCTCAGGGCCACAGAACCACAGACTGGCAGGGGTGAGAAGGGACCTCTGGAGATCACCCAGTCCAACCCCCCACCAGAGCAGGGTCACCCAGAGCAGGTGGCACAGGAACGCGTCCAGGTGGGGTTGGAATGTCTCCAGAGACGGAGACTCCACCACCTCTCTGGGCAGCCTGTGCCAGGGCTCTGCCACCCTCACAGCAAAGAAGTTTTCCCTCATGTTCAGATGGAATTGCCCGTGTTCCAGTTTGTGCCCGTTGCCCCTTGTCCTGTCCCTGGGCACCACTGAGAAGAGCCTGGCCCCATCCTCCTGACACCCACCCTTTAGCTATTGCTGAGCATTGATGAGGTCCCCTCTCAGCCTGCTCTTCTCCAGCTGAACAGCCCCAGGGCTCTCGGCCTTTCCTCAGCACAGAGATGCTCCAGCCCCCTCAGCATCTCTGCAGCCCTGCACTGGGCTCTCTCCAGTAGTTCCTTGTCTGTCTTGAACTGTGGAGCCCAGAACTGGACCCAGCACTCCAGATGTGGCCTCCCCAGGGCAGAGCAGAGGGGGAGGATGACCTCCCTCCACCTACTGCCCACAGTCTTCTTGATGCTCCCCAGGAGACCATTGGCCACCCTGGCCACAAGGGCACATTGCTGGCTCATGATCACCCTGTTGTCCCCCAGGACTCCCAGGTCTCTTCTCTGCAGAGCTGCTCTCCAGCAGGTCAGCCCCAACCTGTGCTGGTGCATGGGGTTATTCCTCCCCAGGTGCAGCACCCTACACTTGCCCTTGTTGAATTTCATTAGGTTCCTCTCCACCCAACTCCCCAGCCTGTCCAGGTCTCGCTGAACGGCAACACGGCCTTCTGGTGTGTCAGCCACCCCCCCCCCCCCGGAGCTTTGTGTCACCTGCAAGTGTGCTGAGGGTCCGCTCTGTCTCCTGATCCAGGTTGTTGATGAATATGTTGGTGCAGGGTCCTACATGCTCCTGCCTCCCGTGCATGAGCAGACGCTGAGTTGCTGCCTCGTGAGGCAAAGCCGTGCAGTGGAGCAGCAGCAAGGGTCTGTCGGGAGAGACTGAGCAGAGTTGTGGGCACGCTGCAGCCCCCGGCCACCAGACAGAGCATCGTCGGGGCCGGGGGGAGCACCCGGGTGCTGCAAAAAGCTGAGTGATCAGCATCAGCCCGGCTGTCTGGGGTGTGCATTCAATGCCATTGCATTGGTAATGCGTCATTTAATAGGATTTATTTACTGTAATTGTTTGTTTGTTTTCTCCATGTGTAAGGCTGTAACAGGACTGGGACTTTGCTGAGTCCCCTGTGTCCCCGAGCGCGGGGGGTGAACGGCAGCACCCTTGGGGCACCGGTAAATACCCCCCCGGCAGACAGGGAGCAGGAGATCAGAAGCCCCATGAATATGAACAGGGTGGACGTGAGCAGGAGCCGAGTGTGAACACAAGTGGTCCAGGTGAGAGGAGAGCACCATGGGGCTGCTGGGGGGCACGTGGGGCGGACCTGGGGACAATGCTGGCGGCACCCCAATGTGTCACTGCCCCTCTGTCTGTGGACTGCCAGGGGACGGGGACTAAAGCTGCTCTGCCACCCACCTCTGCAACAGAAAGGTAAGTGCGAGTGTGCACCAGGGAGCAAAAATGAGACCTATATGTTTAAACTGGCAAGTTCTGTGTTTGTCATCGAGCTGTAAAATGATACCCTAACAGATGAGGACAGGAACTTCTTGGAAGGCTTGAGCACAGACAGCAGGAGTGGGGGAATAGCATTTTGCTTTATTTCTTTACATGCAATCCAAGGTTTTATTTTTTTTCTTGCAGTGCTATATTTTTCTATCCAAAAATGGTTATGAGACTGCCAACTCTCAGAGGCAAGAACTGCCGTTCGCTTCGAGGGCTTGTACAGCGCCTGACACAACAGGGTCGGGGTCTCTAGCTGGGACACAGTCAAATGCACAAATAATAAACACCGGGCCTGAGGGGTAATGAAAAAGCAAAGCAGCGACTGGAAACAGTGTGAATGTGTCTATCGGCGTGTGCGCGGGCATTATCAAAGAACTTGCATCCGAAATGAACACCGAGCACCAGCTATTTCCAGCTGACTAGCTACATGGAGATGCAGAAGACATTACAGCCATGCAGATGATACTGAGCAGCAGGCTTTTTTTGTGCTGCATTGTAGGAGAACATGTGCTTAAACTAGCAGCCGGCTCCTGTTTATCACTAGAATATAGTACCTATTTCAGTGGGTGGATAATTTTAGGTGAATGAGAAAATGCTGCTTTTCTTTGGGTTACTGCCATGTGCTGGTTGAGATTATGCTCGCAGCAGTAACTTTTATCAGGTGCTGCGTGGTAGGAAGACAGCCGCTTAACTTGGCGAGTTCTCCCCAGTTTATTTATCACTCAGAGGTGGTACCTTATTTGGCTGGATATGGATCTTGTGCGAGGTTACGATGTGGGAGGGGGATGTGTATGGCACAAAGCAAATGTCGACTTTCTTCCTGCGATGCTGTGACTGTCAGGAGACGGAGTGCGTGGAGCAACGAGATGCATGTGAGCTACTGCAGATATTAAGGATGTTCATTTTTAGCTTAAATTAGGGGAGAATCCGTTACAAAATCCTTAACAAAATCAGAGAGATTTATTCTCCAGGCCTTCTGTGAAATGCCAGTCAGCATCTAAGGTGCATTTCAGCTCTCAATTTATCTTGAAGCATCGCCAATGTCTGAGCGACAACTGGGGTGCCTCTCAAAGAGAGATGGACTTGGGCTCTGGGGACCGACCCAACATGGTCCCTGCCCACCTGGCAGAGTATTCTGCATGCCCCTGGCCTCACCGACCGGGCAGCCCTGAGAAGAGGGGGAGCGGGCTGGGAAGACAAGTGAGCAGGGACCACATTCATTGCTCAGGGCATCATCGAGGAGCTGCCCTGTCCTTCACCCAGCACTGGCCTGGGGGTACCTGCCAGCACCCACTTTGCTGTACGGGGTGTGCTGAAGGCATCTGCAGCCCTGCACACCCGGCACTAGTGGGCCCTTCGCAGGGCAGCGTGGCCAGCTGGGCACCTACCCACCACAAGACTCTGTTCCCCTGGTGCTTTATGGCAGTTCCCATGTCCCAGCATGAACTGGTCCCAGGGCAGTCCACAGCATGCCCAACTGGGTGGTAGAAGACCATCAGGGAAGGAGACGCTGGTTTCCTACCTGTGGGGGCTCTCCCCGGGGACACACCTCATTCTGTTTTATGCTTGGGGTGAAAGGGGATGGGAAACCTCAGCTCCTGGAGTTGGGAGGGCTGTAAGAACAGGTGGAGCGAAAGAAAAGCACCAGTAACAGTGGAACAACTGTCCTCCAAGAGTCAGGCAGTGGATAAAGAGCCCGTTAGACAACAGGGTAGAGCTTTTCCTGGCTGCATGGTCCTGCAGAGTCTGTATTACAGCTTAATGATGCTCGGCACTGCTAGTCCCGGGCATTGATGTCTTGCTAGACAGAAGTTCACCTGTTGCACAGTGATGATAAGGTCAGGGAGCCCAGGCTGTGCCTCCCATGCTCACTCACAGTCTGTCTTCATGGGCTGAGAGCTAAGCGCCTACAGACACAGTCACAAAGTGAGACCATGAGGCAAAGCTCAGTCCATCCATGGCTCCCAGCAGTAACACAGGGGTGAGAGTGGTGGGAGATCATGGGGACCATGAAGCCTTCGTGGTCAGTTGGTGTGTTGCAGATTGGTGGGGACCTGAGATGGACAGTTTCCTGGAGGCTTCGGGGATTGTGGTGTGGGGTGCTGTCACAGGAAGGACACACCAGCTCTTTGGACCCTGCTGTGACTGTTGCAGCTCACAGACATGTTGGTCCCACTGGCTGTCCCAGGTCTCACAGTTGGTGTCTTAGAAGGGACATGCTGATCTCTGTGCTCCAGGAGCAGCCCAGGGCTATGGGAAGCAAGCCTAAACATCCAAACTGCCGGGCTCTCCACAAGGTCCAGAGCAAGGTGGTCCAGGTAAGGTTGTCCAGGCAAGGTGGCTTCCAGGTGCCAGGGACCATCAACAGAGGACCATTCGCACAGGTCAAAAGCATAATGGGAACGAGGGGATGGGGCCACCAGTCCTCCATCCGGCTCTGTACCACTTCTCACCCTCACTTCACAGCTCATCAGGGCAGTGCCGAGGGGCCGAGACAAGCAGAGCATCAGAAGCAGGGCAGCGTGGTGTGCTGTGAGGCGGGAGATCCCGGCGCTGGGCTATGGGCCGGGTGCTTAAAAAGCCTGACACAACTGGGATGAAAGCCAGGGCACCATGTCCTGCCCTAACCCCACTCAGCCCGGAGCAGACCAGAGAAGCAGCAGGGGACACACTCCCCAGTGTTCTGGGCCGGCACTCACGGACCAGCGGTCGTTTTCAGATGCTGACGTAGTGTTTCAAATCCTGGGGTTTAAAAAGCCTCCGGGCTACTTAACAGGCACAATTAAAAATGTGTCATTGAGAGCAGCAGCATGCCACAAACAAACTACAGGGCAAGGACACAAAAACCCAGTTCCAGTGACCCCACTGCCCGTGGCATCAGGATCGGCACGTGGGATGGGCAGCAGTGGCAGGGACCCCCCCACGCGAGTGCGTGCACATGTATGTGTGCAAGCGGGCATGCGGGGGGGGGGTCTGTGCCTTAGCACACTTGCATGTGTGAGACTGCGTGGCCCCTCTCCCATGCCAAGGTGGGGGACATCTAAGGATATTGCTGTGCTTCAGCACAGAGCTCTGTGGGCTAACCGAAAACAGATGTATAAAAATAAACAGAAATACTAGAGATGTGATTACCAAGGAAACGCATTTACATACAGGAAAACGTCCAAAATGACTGTCATTTACTTCCTTTATTTATTCACATTTATAGAAATGCTCCCACCCAGGGATCTGGGCATGGTCATGCTCAAATCACAAGAACTGGAGCCCGCTGGACCCTTGCCCCATCACCCACTGCCCACTGCCAGCGCACCCTGCTCCCACGAAGGAAAGCCACCCCTCTCTGATGGAGCTCAACGTACACAATGCTGGAAACCAGGTTCCTCCCTTTCCTGTCTCTGGGTACAGAGATTCCCCATCAGCTTTCCTGGGACCCCCAGGGAAGGATTTTCTGGGCTCACAGTGAGGCAGACCCGGCTGCACCCAGCCCGGGGCAGCTGCGGGGGAAATCGGGCACCAAGAGCTGCCGGGGTGAAGCAACAGGGACGTTACTGGGGCATGGACATGGGGGAATTTCTCGGTCCAGTTGCCAGCAGAGAACCTGAAGGGGGGAGATACAGGCTGAGGCAAATTGAAAGAGAAGCGTTTTAACTTGCAAGAAATGGAAATCAGAAGAGTGAATTTGGGTCATGCCAAAGCATTCATTCTACAGGAAATGAAATGTTTTACAAGCCTTTCCTTTTCTCTCTTTCTTTTTCCTTTTATTCCTTCCTTTTATCTTTTTCTTTTTCTTTTTTTTTTTTTTTTTTTTTGGGGGGGTGTGTTACAATAAAAGTTTCATTTAGAAAATGCAGAAAGACAATGTTTTAGTTGTCCTTTTTTCCTGCAGTCGTACACTGAATGCATCCCCCACACCCAGCTTCAGTCCAATCAAAATGGCATTTGTGTCTCATTTACCAGCCATCAGCCACAAAATCCTGCACTGTTTTGGCTGGAGTTCTCTCAGACTATAATCTCCACTCCAAACCCTTCCCCATATCCACAAGAGCCCAGGCACCGAACAGTGACATGGGGGTCTGGCACGAAGACAAGAGCCACTCTGGGGGCTGAGCCAGCTCCATCCCAACCCCCAGGAAGCCTGAGGAGATGCTGGGGTGCAGAGAGCTGAGCAAACCTCGAGGTTCATGACGTTCTGGGAATGACTGCAGAGGAGATTGGGTTGAAGAGAAGATTTGTGAAGTTTTTTTGAGGGCGCAGAGTTGTTTGCCGTGCAGCTTTGCCTTATGCAGGGACGTGCGCAATGTTGTCAGATGGCTGGCCCTGACTGGGGATGCAACCCTGGAGATGGAGCCCTGGAGATGGAGCCCTGGGGATGCAGGGCTGGCCCAGCTCTGGACAGGGAGGCAGTGACCTGTTGAGCATCTACATTTACCAAGAAGAGACAAACACAGAGGCCCTGGGACCACTCTGACATTGCTAAAGGGAACGTTTGGTGCCATGGACCTTTTGTTACTGATGAACTCCTCCAAGTTGGGTCCATCAGACCTGCTGCTGTCTGTGTGGTGACCCTGCGGGGCTGAGGGATGGTGCTGTGGTCCCCAGCCAGAGGTGGAGGCCAGGTGTGGGAGGCCGAGTCAGCAACGGCCACGGCATTGCCCACGCCAGCCTCCCACGGCGAAGGGCAGCTGGAAGATGACACAGTTTGCTGTTCTGTTCCTGCGCTGCCTCTGCCGGGTAATTAGAGCTAACAGGGTGTGTGCAGAGTTACTGGGTAATTGCCCACACACCTAAGGTGTGGTGGAAGTCGGAAGGTGAAGCCAAATCTTCCACCCGACCTAGATGCAGAGGTGCTGCCCAGCAGCTGTGGGATGAGTAGGTGGGGAGGAGGAAGCGAATGATGAAATGCTTCCGTGGGCACAGCACGAGCCCAGCCTTCCCCCAGGGGGTCCGGAGAGGGGACTGGAGTGACCCCAAATCATGCTTTAAGTGGAAGGCAGAGTGGCTTCTGGAGCAAGGCACGGACCTGGGCAAGAGCATCGCTGCACAGACGGGGAGCCGGGGGCTGGCGCGGTGACACACGCCGTCTGAGTCAGCCCTGCGACGCTGTCACACGAGAGGGCTGCATGAGCGGGAGCCTCATGTGTAGGACAAGGAAGGTAACGCTCTGCTGGCTGCCTGTGTTCGTGCCCACATGTTCGGTTGATCAGGTTAACTGGTTCGTTTGCCTAGAAGTAAGGTGCCAAGCACTAATGGCTTTGGACAAGCAGCCTGTGCAATGCTTTGCTCTCCAGCCCTTCTGGGGGCTGCCACAGGTGCTGCCGAGATGGCCTGGCTCAGGGCAGAGGGACTGGGGCACTGCTGCCAGGAAATGGGCCAGTAAATGTGCCAGCAAGGGCTGCTGCAGCCCTCGACACAACAGAGCGGTGTGGTCCCCGTGGTGCAGAGGGACTGGCCTTGTTACATTGCCCAAAGGAACAGGGATGGGCCACTGAGTCCGGTTCACAATGCTGGCAACCAACCAGAGAATAGAGATTAGGGCCAGGATAATCCTTTCCTCCCCTGCCCACATCTTCTCAAGCTCAGCTCCAATACCTATGGAAAGTCTGGAGACAAGAGCCTGCCCTGGAGCAGCAATACCCCAGCATCAGCATGGATGTTACACTCACAGCCACCAGAAAGCACACCCCAGGTGACTGTCCCACTTTAACCTTGGATCCACAAGTAATTCGCACCAGCCAAGTGCCGTTAGGGCACCAGCATCCAGTGTGCCTGTAGTGGCTCCCAGTCTCGGCAACCTCAGTGTGCAGCAGGAGAAAATATTCCTGGAGCCACACAGACAGCCCCCTGCCTGAGTTTCTCTCTTGCCCACATAAACAATAGATTTTCTTCCTCTAGGTTTTCCTTAAAAAGGCCTTATATTGACCCTTCCTACTTGTATCCCACCTTTCCTGGCCTTGGTCTCCCTCCCCTCCCACTCTTGCTGTTCCCCAGCAGCTCTCTGGCTGTGCCTGGCTTAGGGCACGTCCATCCTGGGGACCTAGACCTGTCCCTCCAGCCCTGTCCTCCTGCAGGGATCTAGGCTCCAGGCACAACTGGCTATTTGTCCGTACTCGCCCTCTGTGCTCCCCTGGCCAGGCAGCCTCATTATCTGATTCACTTCATTTCTCAAAGGCTGCATGCCACCATCCAAACCTTCGGGAGAGACCAATTCGTGTCCACTCCAGCCCATTTAAGAGACACCAAACCAAATCACAGCAGTTCAATCTGAAGTAATCGTCAGGACCAAATTCTCTTTTTTCGCTTGTTAGCAAAACAAACTCTAAACTCATCTCCCCTCTTTCTGGCTGGTAGGGTGATCTGACTGTGATCAAGGGTATCTGTAGCGCTTGTTCTCCCATCTGTGCCCTAGAAGATAAATTCTCCCATATCCACAGTTCCCAGGATTACTCATTCCTCCTGGATGAGGACTTCTAATTCTTCCATTTTTGCTCATGTTCCTGGCATCAGTACAGAAATACTTGAACTGTTTCTGCCTGGTCTTATCTGAGCTCTCAGTCGAGGAGGTGCCGTCCGTTTGCTGGCTGGAAGACTTGCCTGACGTCGGCTTTTGGCAAGGTAAGTGCTCTCCCGTTCCTTGCTGCTCTCTGCTCTTCCTTTCTTGGTTGCCCTGCTCCTACTGACATGGTCATCCTCCCGCTGTATGTGTATTGCAGGCAGGGTGCAACCAAGGCCAAGAAAGGAAACACTCACTGAGACAGTCCCAAGACTCATCCACAGGGAACTTCACTACTTATCTTTCTTCCTCCTGATAACCTCCTTTTAATATTATCTACTGCAGACTCACCCTTTGCAAGTTCTTTATCCACTCTAATTCCGTGATCCCATCTTCTCTAGGTTAGCTAATAATTTCCCATGGGTGCTTTATCCGATAGTTGTTTAAATCTAGACAGATGCGATGCAATGCACTGCCTTTGTGCAGAAAAGCCGTGGCTTGCTTAGTCTCTGACAAGCTACCTTTGGAGAACCCATGTTGCATTTTATTCCATTTTTCCATACATCTCAACACCTTTAACTGTTGTCACATTTAACATAAGCTCAAAAACTTTATATATGACAGAGGCCAGATTATCTGCCCCACATTTACCCGTTAAGAGTCGTGCTTTACAGTCTTCAGTATGGTGGCAGTGCCTTGGACTGACTCCTTGCTATCAGTTCTGCTCCTTCATGAACCAATTCTTCCAGCACTCTGAGGCAGAGGTGAGCTGGTTCCCCGTAATTTCAGTGCATTAAACTCTCAGAGGTTTCTTCCCACCAAGGCAATCGTCACTTCCATTTCCATCCCAACATTCCTGTGTTCAAAAAGGGCATACTCCCCAGTGCCAGTGCAGACAGTTCAGGCAATGTGAAGGCTGGGCAGCATCTCCCCCTGCTCCTCCCATTCCAGACTTCTCTTGTCATAAAGCCCACTTACTGGTTGTGCCAGCTTCAGCCCCAGAAGACCAGTTCCCAAAGTCCTCAGGGGCAATCCCACTTTTAAGAACAACCTTTTTTCCACTAATGCTTTCCAGTGGCAAAGCCTTCTCCACAAACTCTGATCACCTACCCGTTTCCACTCTGTTCACTCCTTGCCCTTCCCCAAAAGGCAACCACACAAGTCCTCTGAAGTCTTTCTCCTCTTTGCTCATCTTCCCCACCTTGGTCTAGACACCCTCGGCTTGTGAAAGCAGAAACCTGGACACCACTTGCCCCTGCTGGGACACACCTTCATCTGCTCTGTCCCCTCTCGGTCTTCTCTGCATGCCCCCTTTCATCACAGCCTCTGTTTCTTGGCTAACAGTATTATCTCCATCTTTCTTCTTTTAGGACCAGCTGCTATTTTCTCTTTTATGGCCTCTCCTGCACCAGACTTAGGAATCTGCTCCATTTTCTGGTCTACTACCTGCCTCCTCCTTTTGCCTTGTGTTTCTGATCCTGTTTCTGAGGGTGTCAATCCTTGTTCAGACTGCCCTTTTCACACAGCAGGTATCTGCAGTTCTTCAGTTTTCTTTCAGTTTCTCCTTTCTCCTTTTTTATATTGGTTTAAATTTCCCGTTTCACTCCACCACAGTATCCAGCTGTTTCTGTACTTTTGGGTCTCTCCTCCACGATGCTGTCTGGACACAGCCCCACTTCACTTGCAAGCACCAGGAGGACGAGGTGGTGGGCAGCACTGGGATCAAAATAAGGGTGTTCTCTTCCAACCTCTACCAACCTCATCCCATATACATCGCCTCTGTTCTTCCTTTTCTGCATGGCTACGAGAGGGGAATCAGGCCATGTAATACATACCGCAAAGGCTATACCACTCCGACCCTTCGCCACAGCCGCCCACTTAGAAAAGAAAGAAACTGCAGGACACATTCACCCACACAACAGCTGGGATACTGCAGTAGAAGATATCCATCCCATTAAAAAGCTCAGAGAGAAAAATCCTCCTCTAGCGGCATTGTTGTTTTCAGGAACACCTTAAAGACACTTTGATTTTTCATTTCTTATGTCCTTGTTATACAAAAGCAACAGAACAGCTCTCCACACAAGCACCATTAGCTGCTTAACAGGTCAGGGTCGGAAGAATAAAACCTGGGTTCATGGCTACTCTTTGGCCCCAGCTCATCCGGCTGTGCAGAGACACACCAAAATCCAAGTGATACATCACCCCTATAACCATTTCCAGGGAAGGCACCATTGTGAGATGATTTTATCAGTCAGGACCATCATGATCACTTGTGGATTTCATCTGATTTTATCCTTCTCTTGAGCAAAAGAGAATACACGAAGTGCGGGCTCCAAGCTCATTATAAGACAGGGTTCAGCAAGGCCGCCGTCCTGAGCCCCCCAGACGTACAACAGTGTAATTGCTCTCTGTTTCGGGAGGTAACCACAAGGAACCCCATCCACAAGCCAGATTCCATCAGGCGAAGGATTTGTTCACCTATAGACAAGTCCATCAAACTCAGGATAAGCCAACCCAGGCTTCAGACCCAAAACACGTTGCAAACCATTCAGTGTTTCCCAGCAGTCGTTCATGTTGCCATGTTTCTGCTCCTTGCCTCCTGGCCCCTCGGCTGTTTCATAAAAAAAATTCCACGGTGAAACCAGCCAAAGTCGAGAATTTCCAAGAGACATGAAAATAGCAGAATGCAAATTTTGTGGAGGCTTGAAATTTCAAGTGATTTACCGGTGTCAAACCCGTAAAATCAATTTGGCAGGTGTTCGCTGGTTAAAATTAGTTTTAACTGAAAGCTGGAGGCATTATTGTGGGTGTCTTTGAGCATTGTTTTGGATGCACAAGGCGTAAGCATGACTGTGTGCATACAGCGCATGTATGCACGTTGGGAAGTGTAATCCTTCTTGTGTGCCTTGTAAGGCTTTTTGTGCATGCTCAGAGATCGCTGCGGACCGAAGCTGCGTGGCTGGTTACCACAAGACAGTATCTGCAGAGGTTTTCTGGAATTTAAAAATGCCTACTTTTCTGCAGTCCTGGGGCGGCCGGTGTGCAGTCAGCAGGGCGATGGAGGCAGGTCTGTGCCCTGGTGCAGCGTTTGCTCCCAGGATAAGCCCAGTCAGGACAGGTGGGGCCAGGGGAGCAGCAGGGGTGAGAGAGACCTGATGAATCATAGAATCATGGACTGCGTTGGGTGGGAAGGGACCTCTAAAGGCCATCTAGTCCAACCCCCTGCAGTCAGCAGGGACATCTTCAACTAGATCAGGTTGCTCAGAGCCTCATCCAGCCTGGCCTTGAATGTCTCCAGGGATGGGGCCTCCACCCCCTCTCTGGGCAACCTGGGCCAGTGTCTCACCACCCTCAGTGGAAAGAACTTCTCCCTAATGGCTGATCTAAACCCGCCCTGCTCTAGTTTAAACCATTGCCCCTCGTCCTGTCGCTCCATGCCCTTGCAAACAGCCCCTCCCCAGCTTCCCTGTAGGCCCCTTTTAGGGACTGGAAGGGGTTGGAAGTTCTCCCCGGAGCCTTCTCTTCTCCAGGCTGAACCCCCCCAGCTCTCTCAGCCTGTCCTCACAGCAGAGGGGCTCCAGCCCTCCCAGCATCTCCGGGGCCTCCTCTGGCCCCGCTCCAACAGGTCCATGTCCTTCTCGTGCTGAGGGCTCCAGAGCTGGACACAGGACTCCAGGTGGGGTCTCACCAGAGCAGAGCAGAGGGGCAGAATCACCTCTCTGGATCTGCTGGCCACGCTTCTTTTGATGCAGCCCAGGATGCCATTGGCCTTCTGGGCTGCAAGCACCCATTGTCGGCTCATGTCCAGCTTTTCATCCACCAGGACCCCAAGTCCTTTTCCGCAGGGCTGCTCTCTATCACATCATCCCCCAGCCTGTATTGATAACGAGGGTTGTCCTGACCCAAGTGTAGGACCTTGCACTTGGCCTTGTTGAACTACATAAGGTTTGCTCAGGCCCACCTCTCCAGCTCATCCAGATCCCTCTGGATGACATCCCGTCCCTCTGGCCTGTCGACTGCACCACTCAGCTTGGTATCATGATGAATTCATGGTATATAAAGGCAAATGGATTCTGCTTGCCCTGACCAAGGCAGCACCGGTTTCTGCTGCTTCCCTGTGCTGGAGCTGCCCTTCCAGCAGACCTGGCTCAGTGTGGGGCACGGGGTGGAATTACTCTGTATTCCTCCTCCCCCAGACACTGCCAGCTGCCCCTCCTGCTCCTGGCTTTCCCAGGCATGTTGCTTGGGAGGTTAAGTCCCCCTTGAGCATTTGGGCTTCTCTGGAGGGGCAGAAGATTTCTGTGGGAGGATGAAGAGTGGTATTCCGCAGGTAGAGCTGCATGATGCAGCCCCACCTCTTCAGAGAGGCAACTGCTTGCATGGACCAGCACAGCATCCTGCTGCCCCCAGAGCACACCACAGCATGGGCCAGCAAGTGCTGTGATGGCTGTGCCCACCTCAGCTCCAGCAGCAATGGGAGCAGAGCTCATCCCAACCAGTTCCTCCAGCTTCTTCTCCCCTCCCCACATAGGATTAGGGCCGTGTCTTCTCCTGACTCCTTATTCTCTTTTTCCCAAGGGACCTGTGAGAAGCAGGAGAGGGATTCGGGGCAGCTGCAGGAGAAATCTGGTTGTGTTTTGTGGTGGTGGAAGTAGGTGGCTACAAAGAGAAGGGGATCAGTGAGCCCTGAGTACAGTGTCTTGTGTCCAGTTCTGGGCTCCCCGGGTCAAGAAGGACAGGGAACTGCTGGAGAGGGGACAGCAAAGGGCTGCCAAGGTGATGAGGGGACTGGAACACCTCTCTTATGAAGACCGGCTGAGGGATTTGGGTCTCTTCAATCTGGAAGAAAGACGACTGAGGGGGGATCTTATCAACGCTTATAAATGCTGAAAGGGTGGGTGTCAGGAGGACGGGGCCAGACTCTTCTCAGTGGTGCCCAGGGACAGGACAAGGGGCCACGGGCACAAACTTGACCATGGGAAGTTCCACCTAAACGTGAGGAGGAACTTCTTTGCTGTGAGGGTGGCAGAGCCCTGGCACAGGCTGCCCAGAGAGGTGGGGGAGTCTCCGTCTCTGGAGACATTCCAACCCCACCTGGACGCGTTCCCGTGCCACCTGCTCTGGGTGACCCTGCTCTGGCAGGGGGTTGGACTGGGTGATCTCCAGAGGTCCCTTCCAACCCCTGCCAGTCTGTGGTTCTGAGATTCTGTGATTCTGAGTGGAGATGAGTGCAGACCTGGACTGCACATCCCACACCCCACGTGTGAAAGAGAGGAGTAGGGAGATGTCATCCTTCATCCTGACAGTTCAAGCCTCACCAATAATGTCTCCCACTGCAGTTCACCCCCCGGTACTGCCCTCTCAGATCCCCTTGGCCTCAGAGTCCCCTCGCAGGACCTGCTTCTGTATTGCTATGGCGCTTGGCTCGGAAGGCTAGAGCCAGCACTGGCAGAAGTTGGCTGGAGGAACGAGCATCCTGCAAATTCAGGCGAGAGGGCCCGTCTCTGCCCTTGCACAACAAGCCAGGAGGGCACCATCTCCCCGATCAACCCTTCATGAAATGAGAAGGGTCAGGCTCCAGATGCCTGCCTTGCCCTTTCCTCAAGAGCAGATGCCATTTTGTGACAGTCCTGCTGTCAGCAGAGAGCTGCTGCACAGCGCTGCCTGCTCATCCTGCTGTCTCTGGAAAAACCAGCACGTCCCAGTGACCCTGGTATACCCCATCTACCTGCGCAGTCCTACTGTGCCACTGCCCGGTGAAGTCCTCGTGCTCTCCACCCCAAGGAGGGACTCCCACACTATGTCCCATCCCCCAGGAGACCTCAGTGAAATCCAGTGGAACCCAGTATACAACACCCTATGCACTCCAGCACCTCAGTGACATGGTGGGATCCCAGGATGCCCAAAGCACCCTGCCACTCTGCAGGACCCTGCAGGACCCCACTGCCCTGTGGACTCCAGTGCTCCCCTGTGCAGGATCCCGCTATCCCTCTGTGTGCAACAGTGCCAGCAAACTCCTCTTCTCTCTGCAATTCCCTCTCTCCGTTCCTTGCACCCAGCTGGCTGTCCTGGAGGAGACTTCTTCCCATCAGCAGCTCACACCAGAGGGACTCTGCCTGATGCTGCTCATGGCTGGTGTCTGCTGCAGCAAGAAAGTCAGGTATTTTGTGAGCTGGTGCTAAGGACGGCAGCAGTCGGGATGGTCTCCCCTCCACCACAGTGTTCTATTGTGGCTGAGGAGAAGCAACCTGCAGAAAGCAGGTGCTGAGTCCTTCAGCACATTTTGCAAGAGAAATGCTGTGAACTCCATTGCCCCCATCAAATCCTCCTGTCATGTTCATGTCTGACCTCCTCCCTGCACTCTCGGCTTATGATTGGAAAGAAAACCCTTCCCATTTCTCCTACTGCTGCTGTGCAGTAGGGCTGGAGTCATGGGACACCTCGACTGTGGCTCTGTCTCTAGGCTAGACACCATGTCCCCAGGCAGGTTGATACTTGGGACTCCTTTTGGGGTCTTCCAGGGTCTTTTGCTCAGGCAGGCCACTCTCACACTGCCTAAGGCTCTCCAGACCCCTGAGCAGCCCATGCTCTCCTTTGCTCCATGCCTCCAGTGTGGACATCTGATCTCCATACACTCTTCTCCAAACACAGCATCTCTGCCCAGCTCCCCATCACGCGGGGGCTACTCTCCTGCCTGGGACATCACCCAGGTCCTCATACTGGACCCATTCCCAAATGCTTCCTGGGGATGAGAAGCTGCTCCAGGACCCCAGGCCCATGGGAGAGGGGCTGGTAGAGCAAGATGTGCCCAGGTCCAGAGGCTCTGGGCTGGATCTTTGTCAAGCAGCAGCAGGGCTGGACCAGCATCATTCCTGTCCTCATTCCAGGGTCAGCAATGAGTCCGGAGGGCAGGGCAGGGACCCCTTTATCTCCAGTTTGGAAATTCAAAAATCAGCAGAAAGGCTTTGGTTTTCATTAATATTTTTCTTCAAAAGTTTTCTGGCTTCCCTTCCCTTCCCTGTCTTCTGCCAATATTTCTTCGAGGGGGCGGGCGAGTGAGGAGCAGGGAACGTCTGGCAGGTTTTTGTTTTCAATTCGCACAAACTGATTTTTTGTGTGTGTTTTTTCTCTTTCTGGAAATTTGCTGCAGACAGGCACTTCCTGCAGAAATCGTCATTTTCAAGGGAAAAATATCTTGCAAACACGTTTTGTCCCTTTCCGTTTGCCCCGGGTCTGCAAATCCCTAGGCTGGGCTGCTTCGTGTTCCTGGCCCTGCCATGCACCAGCCACCGGCAACGACCAGCACCGTGGTCCCACACCAGCCCTGCCTGTCCCACCCCTGCTGCCTGTCCCCTTGCCGCCTGGCACACCACCTCCCCATGCTGCCCCATCATTCCCGTGGGGCTCAGGCTGGGTTTGCCTGGCTCCCATGAAGACACGGAGGGAAGCTCCAAGCCTGGATGATGGAGATGACACTTGGGTTTGGCCAACAGCGGGCTCATGCTGGTAGAACTCCACCATGGCGTCCTGTCCTGGTGGGGCAGAGATGCCTTGCTTTGGCAGAAGGCCACTCCAGATGTTTTACCAGCTGTTCACCTCTCGTTTTCTCCCTGCTCTTTGTGCCTCCACTGTGCTCTGGAGGACAGGCAGGCTGTGATGGCTGCAGCTAGGCAGGGAGGAGCAGGGACATCTGCAGCTCGTAGACCCAGCATCAGCTTTGGCTTCTCCCCACCTGGGTCCCCAGTGAGCCCCACACCACATTCCAAGCAGCCCTGGTCGGATGTTGGTCCATCTGGACCTGGGCTTCCCTAGATTAATTTCTCTGGTCCTGGAGTCTGTGCTGGTGGGCAAGCGTGAGGGTAGCCAGGAGCGTGAGGTTAAATAATTCATTCCTCATAAATCTTTCCTAGAAACAATTTTTTTTTCTTCCCAGGGAGACACATTACCACCTTGCACACGCAAACCTGACCAGGAATTATAAAAGCGGGTTTCTGCAGTGGCGAACGGGGCAGGGAGAAGGGAGAGAAGGGAAGGAATAAAATATAGATTCTTGAACTCAGACCTGGGAAGCGGCAAAGCATCAATCTTGTTAAAGGACTAGTGTGGACTCTCCAGCCAGCCCACTTCATCCTGACTCCTGACAGGCCCCGATGATTTGTGCCTGCTCAGCAGAGGAGAAGTCCCATAACTCACCCGCCGAGACGGCGTGGGATGGAAGCGTGGCCCGGCGAGCGGGGAATGACTCATCGCTCGCCGCATCCTGCCGCGGCACCGGGGCTCCCTGCCCCCGCCGCCCCCGCCAGCCCACGGGCTCCATCCCCATCCCGCACCTCCAGGGTGGCACAAAAGCCTTGCAGAGTGGGACAGGATTTGCTGAAAGATTTATGGGGTTTGAGGAGGCTTGGTCTGGGTTATAAGAGGGAGGAGGGGCTGAAATTTTTGGGTTATCCCTGTTTAATGTGCATCCCTATGCCACTTGCCTGGAAAACAGGCGCAGAGGCTGTCCCCCATCTTGAAAACTGGAAGGATTTGCTCTTTACACCCAGCCCTCACTGAACTGGAGGAATCCTGCCATTGCTTCTGACGGTGGCGGGTCGGGCCCGCAGGGCTCTGCGGAGATGTGCTGAGCATGGTTATCGTCTCCAAGATGGACGGTACCGCTGCTCCGAGCCCTGCCCGCAGGCACCGGGGCGGAATTGTTGATTAGTGCAGAATCCTGAGCAAGGAGAGGAAATTCTCCCTGGAGCCCTGCCAGGCCAAGTCCGCATCCAAAAATACATCCTGCCGTCCTGCTCGGAGCCCAAAGGTTTTTGGAAAGGAGGCTGGAGCTGCTTTGCATGCAAAAAATAATAGCAGCCCTGAGATCCCCGCATCCTCGCAAACAGCACTGGAGTCACTTTCAAATCACAGCGTTATTCCAAAACAGAGATGGGGAGAAGAAAAAGAAAAAGACACACATACACCACCACAGATCTGGCAGGCAAACACAGCTCCAGGGCTTCTGTTTGCCCATCACAAGATTTACTAGGGGAAAAATATAGGCTGATTAATTATGCAGCCGGTTTGGTCCATTATATCATAAAACCCAGCTGTGTAGGACAACCTTGGAGATGCTACCTCTCCAGCATTATCTCAGCCCGGAACCAGGCGCCTGGAGCCAGAAGAAGCCGTCTCGGCACTGAATCCTCGCTGCCGCGCGGAGCGATAGCATCTTCCGAAACCCACCTTTTCCATTTGAGATTAGGAGTGCAGTGAACTTTGATATTGTACCACTGCTAATTTCAATCGGCAGGCCCCGCGCCGGTGTCACCGGAGGCCTTGGGTTCATTCAGAGAGCTGCAGCAGCTCGCGAGGGGCGGAGGGAAAACAGCCAAAGACTCCCCTTGAATATTAATGAGGCATCAAAGCTTTTAGCTGCATGGCCGTGTCTGAGCGCGACTGCTCTCCAGGGCTCTGCTATGCTTGGCACAATAAAGCCTTGGTAATTATTTCCAATAACTAATTTAGATTATCATTAGCCCCACATTGGAGGCACAGAGAATGCTGCCCTTTCAAACACTTGAACCACTGAGCCTCAAAAATAAAACGTTCACTCTCTGCAAAGAGATCTTTGCCAGCTCTAATAAATTAGAATATATTTGTGTGCGTTAGCGCCTGTGGTGGCTCAGGATAATGAGAGCAGGTTGTGTCTGGGAAGGGAGGAGAAGGCGGCACCTCCTCTGCCCCCCCGCCTCCCCCCGCCCTGCACGGTGCACATTCCTTCGGGCCCCAATTTGTCCCCATTATCCTCCCGCACCCCCCAACCCCCAATCACCCAGGCCTGGCAGCCGACACTGTCACAGCCAGTAATAACCCATAAATCATTCCACACCTTAAAAGAAAATTTCTATGCCATGTTAACAGCCCCCTGTGCCCCAGCCCTCGCTGCCAGCCCCATGCCAAGCTGGGCTCTGCAGCAGGGGGCTCCGGCAGCTCTGCCCACACACCCCCTGCACTGCCCAGGCAAAGCACCCCCGATCCCCGGCTGTCTGTGCTGCCATTCCATCTAGCCCTGAGCACACCCAGGAGGGTCCCAGCACTGTGGTCCCCAACACCGGGGGGCTCCTCCAGCCACTGTCAGGCTCATAGAATGGTTTACATTGAAGGGACCTTAAAAATAATCCAGTACCACCCCCTGTCCTGGGCAGGGACACCTCCCACCAGACCAGGTTGCTCCAAGCCCCGTCCAACCTGGCCTTGAACCCCTCCAGGGATGGGGCAGCCACAGCTTCTCTGGGCAGCCTGGGCCAGGGGCTCACCCCCCTCACAGCAAAGAATTTCTGCCTCAGATCTCATCTCAATCTTCTCTCTTTCAGTGTAAAACCCTTCCCCCTTGTCCCATGGCTCCCCTCCCTGATCCAGAGTCCCTCCCCAGCTTTCCTGGAGCCCCTTTAGGGACTGGAAGGGGCTGGAAGGTCTCCCCGGAGCCTTCTCTTCTCCAGACTGAACCCCCCCAGCTCTCTCAGCCTGTCCCCACAGCAGAGGGACTCCAGCCCTCCCAGCATCTTTGTGGTCCCCTCTGGACCTGCACCAACAGCTCCATGTCCTTCTTGTGCTGGGGGCTCCAGAGCCCCTGCCATAATGGAGCACTGGGCTCCATTGGACTCCAATGCTCATGGGGCAGCCCGCACTCCCTGCCTGCCACCCGCTGCCACGCACTCCATCTGCATGGAGCAATCCCCCGCCAGCAGGGATGTCCCGGGGAGGAGGCAGAAATGTGGCACACCTCCAACCCGCAACCGGCCAGCCACCCTCTGACTTCCCCAAGATGAATGCGAAGCTCTTGGTGCCCCCCCAAGTCCAGAGCCTGCCCTGCACTCCCTGCCTGCACCACAGAGACCTGCCTGTGCATCCTGCCTCTGCCACCGCGGGGGCCTTGGGACCTTGGGTGAATCACTCCCGTTTTCACAGCCTCCGTTTCATCAACCGTGTCATTAGGCTAATGATAATTAGTGCCTGCAAAGGGCTTTATGCTCTTCAGCTGGAAGGTGATAGTGAAGGGTAAATTATTGTTATTACCATAAACACAGGGTACCTACCACTTACCGCGGGTGGGACCTGCTTTCTGACTTGCTTCTGCTCTTCTTGGATTAGGACCAAGGTCAGGTGCGAGCTTCGCTTCCTCCATCATTTCCAAACGAACCTGCGTTTGAGACAGGCACCGGTGGGGTCTGATCCTTTTTCATGCAAAGACTGAAAAATAAGGGTTGAGCTCATTTCATGGAAGGAAGCATGGTGCAGCGCCGCTGGGGTAGGGTGAAAGAGCTTCCTCCACCATCGCCGTGCTCATTCTCCACGGGGATGGTCACCTTCCTCTCACTGGCTTTGGTATCTACTCCTTTAGTGGCGAAACCAGCTGAGCTGCACCCCTTCTTTAGGACATAAACATGTGTACGTATGTGGAAGTGTGTGTGCACTGGGGACACGCGTGTGCTCATGCGTTTCTGGCAGGGATGCAGCGCACAGTGTCCACCAGATGTGCAGGCAGCCCACACCACTGGCCTGCCACATGCTGAAGCATCCGTGATCCAACATGTCCACTGTCCCTGGAGCTGTGGCCACCCAGCCTCCCCACATGCCTCTGGCAGCCAGATGGGACCGCAGCTCCTGATGGGATGTGAGCAAACCCTTCAGCCCCAGGGCAGCTTCCCACATCACACAGTGCAATTCTGCATGTCCCAAATCTTCCTGACCACCACTTGTTCACCCCTTTCTCCATCATGGCCATGCACCCCAACACCCATCATTGTCACACCACTTTTTCCCACTTTGGTGTTAAACTTGTTTGTGGACCAAATTTGGTGGGTCGGTTGATTGACTTTGTTATTTGTTTGGGGGTTTGGTTTTTTTAAGCTTCTGTTCCCTACCGACAATTTCAGTTTTCATTAAAAATCTTTCATCAGAATGAGCAAAAATTGTCAAAGTCTGGTTTTGGTTTTTGATTAAAAGCTGAAATCTGCAGTGGAAAAAAAATAAATAAATCTCTCCCTCCATCCCTTCCCACCCCTCCTCTCCATTTTTATTGAAATCTTCCTTACAGCAAATTCCTGCTGCTGTTCTGTGGGATTGCCTACCATGTTGGATGGAGCAGGGGCTCTTTTCTCCCAGACACAGAGACCAGGAGCCTTGTGTTGCCGTGTCGGCTCCTCACCAACCCCACGAGCACTGTGGAAAGCTAACAGCAAGTCCAGACCAGGGACATGGTGCTCACTGCCATCCTTGGCTGTTGTGACCAAGCTGGGACACGGGCAGGAGCAGGATGGTGCGAGCTGGGGCTCTGGAGGCATCGGGTACCTGCGGGGTGGGCTCTCCCCAGGACTGTGCCTGGCTGTCCGCGTCCTCTGCTCCATCTGTCCAACCGCTCCCAGCCTTTACGGTCACCGCAGCGCTGGTGGTGGGGACAGCTGGGCAGCCCAGTCTGTCCTCCCGCTCCGAGCAGGACTGGTGTCAGCACTAGATGAGGGGTAGCCGTGGCTTTGCCTGGCCAAGTCTCACCAAGAATGGAGGTGCCTGCATCTCTGTGACCCTTCTCAGAGCAGCACCACCCTCCTGGGGAAAAAGGTTTCCCTCATGCCCAGCCTGAGCCTGCCAAGCTGCGATCTGTGGACACTGCCCTTGTCAGTGCATCTGCCACAGCCAAGAAGAGTTTGGCTCCATCGTCTTTGTATCTCCCCTTCAGGCAGCTGCAGGCTGTTACCAGCTCACATTTCCCCAGCTCCCTCCCGCTCTCCTGCAGGTTGTGTGCCCCAGGGCCCCTCACCACCCCTTCGCTCCAGTTCTCCCACGTCTCTTCTGAACTGGGGGCCCAGCACTGGAGATGCTACTCCAGATACCGCCTCACCCATGCTGCATGGAGGGGATAACTGCCCCTGATCTGCCAGCTGTGGCTGTTCCAGCATATCCCGGTACATTGCTCTCGTGAGACCCCACCTGGAGTCCTGTGTCCAGCTCTGGAGCCCTCAGCACAAGAAGGACATGGACCTGTTGGAGCGGGGCCAGAGGAGGCCCCGGAGATGCTGGGAGGGCTGGAGCCCCTCTGCTGTGGGGACAGGCTGAGAGAGCTGGGGGGGTTCAGCCTGGAGAAGAGAAGGCTCCGGGGAGAACTTCCAGCCCCTTCCAGTCCCTGAAGGGGCTCCAGAAAAGCTGGGGAGGGGCTGTTTGCAAGGGCATGGAGCGACAGGACGAGGGGCAATGGTTTAAACTAGAGCAGGGCGGGTTTAGATCAGCCATTAGGGAGAAGTTCTTTCCACTGAGGGTGGTGAGACACTGGCCCAGGTTGCCCAGAGAGGGGGTGGAGGCCCCATCCCTGGAGACATTCAAGGCCAGGCTGGATGAGGCTCTGAGCAACCTGATCTAGTTGAAGATGTCCCTGCTGACTGCAGGGGGTGGGACTAGATGGCCTTTAGAGGTCCCTTCCAACCCAACACAGTCTATGATTCTATGATTTGCCTTACGTGCAGGTAGCGCGCCCCGTTGGCTAGCACTCAGTCCAGACTCCACTGTAACCTCCATCCAGGTCCTCCACAACCTTCTGCTCAGCCAGTCATGTCCCAGTCTGGACCAGTACATGCGGCTAATCTTCCCCAGGTGCACTACTTGCTGCTCCTCATTGCCCTCGAGAGAAATCAAGCAGCTCTGGTTGAAGTGCTCTCTCCCAGCAGCTGGACCAGCCAGCTGGTGTGCACCAGAGCTCGCAGCTCCTTCATTTCTTTCCATACTTGACCTGAACCTGCCCCTCAAATTAACCTCTAGTCTAATGCACCATTCTTACCTTGTGTTGCAAATGCGGCACTACAAGCATGGCATCATCCAAGACCTTCGTAATGCCCATGGTTCACGGGTGGACCAGGAGCACGCGCCGCAGCGTGCTGCTCTGAAGGATGTCCTGCAGCCCCGCCGCCCTCGGGAGGCACCCCGCCTGCCTCCTGACCACAGGGCCAGGGTTCGTGATCTCGCTTCGTGCCATCTAAATCGTTATCTGTGAAATGTAATTACCGCTTCTCCTTCCCCCTCCCGCCCCGGTTCCTCTCTGTCAATCCCAAAGTGATTTCTTCCAGCCCATGTTAATGTTCTTGGAGGAAATGGGTTATCTTTCCTATCTTTCCATATGTGCAAAATCGCAGCTCCTACCCCCCTGGCTCAGCACTGCATACTAATAGGGAGGAGGCTGAGATTGAAATGTATCAAAATGCAAGAACTCAGCTTTGCTTTTGTATCCTCAGAAGCCTTATTTTGCTTTTTGGGCCAAACATATTGTGCATTTTCTGTAACAATGAACTTATCACACTTATTATGATAAACTGAGAAGGCACTTTCCACAGTAGACTAAAATCCTGCCGATTGACTTCAACTCTCAAGTATTTCTGGATACACGTACGTTTTTCCATGGCTTTTCTGACCAGGGGAGTATCCTGCCTGCAGCCGCTCTTTGTGCGAGCACAGCAGCTCAGCCCCAAAGGGTGGGACCTCTCACCGCTCCTCCATGGCCGCTGGCGCCGTGTCCCTGCTCCCCGGGCAGTGCCAGGGCACCAGTTACCCCGCACAGGGCTCATCTAGATGCACTGGAAAATGTTTATTTTGCCACTCCAGGGTAAGTCCAGTCCCAACCCCGTGACCACCTAAGGCACAGGGGCTTTTCAGGACATCCTACCCGGCCTGTGCAACCATCCGCTGAATGGCACTGCAGAACGCATCTTCCTCTTGAGCACCGTCCCTCAGCACCCCATTAGAGGAGGCACGGGAGAGCCTCTGGAAAACTAAGCCTGTATCCCTGTAGCTTTGCTCTCTTGCTAGGCAAGAGGAGACAAAAAGTCTCATTCACCTAATGCCCTGCTAGAGCGAAGCCACCACTGCAAAATCGCAAGCTAAGCAAACATCTGGCAATTACAGCTGGAGCATTTCCCTGTGTGACAATCAATGAGGACAGCAAACGCATCCCCTTGTACCTCCCATTGGCCAGGTACATCCCACAGCCTCTGCATCTCCTTGGCTGCACTCCCCCAGTGCCACCCCCGCCTCCCCCAGGCACCTTCCGTAGGCACTTGGTTGCACATTTCTCCAGACACCAGAGATCCTCCATCACCTGCACCCACCACATCCCCACCAAGCAGTGTCCAAGCACCTGTATCGAGGGACCAGGAGCAGAAATATGCTTAAAAACACACCAGATACAGCACAAAAGTGTTTTCCTTCTTCCCACGGACTGACCAAACCCGGGACGATGCTGTGTGGGCAGAAATCCTCAGGACACAGGAACCCACAGCCAGTCCCTTTAAGCACATTTGGTGGCGTGGGGAAATAACCACCATGCCAAACTCTCTGGAGTTAATTCCTGGGAAACGAGAGTGCCACGCCGTGGCGAGTGCCCGGCAAGCCCGGAGAGCTCACCCCACGCATCGCCCCAGCCCGCAGCCCTTACCGCGGCCGAGAGCTGGGGCAGCGGGAAGCTGTATTTTGGCACATCACCTCCATCCTTCACCTTCATAAATGAAGCGTGCCGAAAATGAGAGCAGAAATGCCTTCGCTGACAGGTTTGAATTAAGAGATTCCAGCTTTTTATAAACAGTCTTCAGATTTCCTGAAAGTTACAGTGCTGGGCATCATTTGTATGCAGGATGTATTCTGGCTCAAAGGTACCAGAACTAATGCTGTCCTGTTAATGAACTGAGTGAGTAATAGCCATGGGTATAGAAAGCTTATGTCTGAAACTAATCCTAGTTAATGAATCTATTGTTACAGGTATTAAATGGTGACAGGGGGTTTCATCCATCAGCCCTCCATTAATCACAGCGTCCCCGCCTATGCTTATTATTTAGAAGCCAGCAAAGGGATCTTAATGATATTAGTAATAGATCGGTTGTGGTACGTGACCTAGGACAAGCTGGGGATTTAAGGTGATAAGTGTCTGATCGCATAAGGCATTTTAGAGGTGATCCAAGTGGCTTTGCTCCCCATGGCATGTTATCTTGTCTCTGCCAGCTTGCTCTGCTCAGACAGCGTGCTGCTCTGAGAGCATCTGTGCGCAGAGCCACGGTGGCCACGCTGGGAGCCTCCCCTCCTCTCTTGCTGCCTGCGAGGAAATCCGGTGATTTCCATGGGCACAGGGGTCTGCCCATGTTCTTCAGCAACCCCCTTCCCGCCCCGAGCGTGCAGAGGCACAACACAGGGCCTGAGTGTGCCCACGGGGCGCGTGCATGGGCACAGGATGAGTTTGTCTGCACAAGTAGCCAGGTGCAAGCCCACGTGCATGAGCACAAATACCCGCACACCCACACAGCCTCGGAGCAAATGACTCAAAGGTTTCTCTGGAAAGACGTGAGGAGCATCTGATATTCTACGCTAATTCTCCATCTGGACGCTCTCGGCATGTACGTTGCAATGGGATTCATCTCATCGTGGTCCCCTAAAGCCAGAGATATTTCAGCCCAGCGAAGGGACACCACCATCTCCAGGGCAAGGCAGGCTCTCTGAGAAGGCCAGAACAGTGTCTAAGGTAAAACAAGTCATCACCTTCAGGGATGGTCCTTCGCTGCCCACCTGCGAGACAGCCTGCATGGCTGGTTTCGACTGCACGCACCACTTTGGGTTGCTGCTGGTGGGAAGGGGTCCCAGCCCTGCACACCTCGGCTCCAAGTGGGTGAGGCTGCATTGCATGAGGGCTCTCAATGGGGGCGTGGATGGGTAGGTTTGGGAGGAGATCTTGCTCTGGTGGGTTTAATAGTTCCTGTCTGTTCTTCTCCTGAAGACTACTGTGCCCTGATGATTACTTCTGAAGATTATCACGGTGTCCCTGGGTGAGGAACATACCCTGAGCCACTGCAGCAGGGCTCACTGGCCACCGTGGCAGCAGCAGGGCTAGCAGGTCACCCTGGTGGGGTGGGCAGGAATGCCGTGTAAGTCAGGGGCCTTCCCTCAGGATGTGAGGGCAAAATCCCAAATATAAAAGTCTAGAGTAAAGGAACAACCCAGAGGTCCCTATGTCTCTGGACAGTTTTCACCTTCAGCCACCACTGCAGTTCATGATCTGCTTACAATTTCCAGCTGACAGAGAAAGCTCCCCAGTTAGGTAGGTGCCATAACTGTAGCAGTTCTGGTGCTCTGCTCGAGCTGATGGAAATGCAGAGATGGCCGGACACCATACAGGCAGCCACAGCGCTGGAAGACCAGTGGTCCCAGAGCTTGGTGCTCGGGCAACCATTGCCCTCAGGGAGCTCACAACACGTAGGGAGCATCTCCCCACCAGGCCAAGGCTGTTGGGGACAAGATGTTCTGGTTTGATGACCAAGGGCAATGACTTCAGATGTGGTCACTGATTCACCTGCTCAGGGAATACCCCACACTGCTGAGTGCTCCAGAAGAGACCATCTCTGGAAGGGAGCCAGGGATGAGTCCACTCCCGTCTCCCATCGGACTGGAAAGAGGTGAATACTCACCACCTGCAACCACGAGAAGCTCTTGGGGAGCTGTACTGTCAGGACATCTTGGGGTCACTCAGGTGATGGGAGGTCGAACTACATGGTCCAGCAGCCCTGGAAATTGGTGACCTTCCCCTATTTTGTGGGAAGCCAGGAACTCGGATGGGCACAGAGGTCATTTGCAGGAAAGGGGGTGCTGAGGATTCCCCAGGACTCCTTCTGTCCGCAGCAGGGAATCTGCTCTAGCAGCTGATGTGGGAGACCCGTATGATACCCGCTGTCCTGCTCTGGGGGAAGAGCTGAGCTGTGATAAACACCGTGTGTCCAAACCCAGGTGGGGCATGCTCAGGGTTTCTTTCCACCATGCCTGTTCCGCAGGGTCATCCCCTGGCGCATTGGCACCAAGAAGCTGGGCATGGACCACCTCTGGAGACCTGCAGGGTTGATCAGTCCTTTTCTATTCTCTGCAAGGACTCAGAGACCTGAATTTCCATGAAAAACCAAGACAGGTAATCTACCACTTTGTTATATTTTTAGGTTAATAACAGATGTGTAAATATATATATATGTGTCATCTTCACAGGTATTCAGAGCCAGGAGCTCACCACTTGCCAGTGTTTAAAGCAACTCCAGATCTAACCTGATAAGCTGAGTGTAAACCCAGCTCTAACCTGACACCTTGCCTTGCCAGCCACACAAACATCCCCCCGCTGCTCTGCCGTTTGCAGGTCGCAGCCCCACATGGCTGGAGCCCAGCAGCGAGACTTCGGAGCCCGCGGCTCCTCATGAGCCAGCCCCAGCCCTGCTGGCTCCCCGCAGCCCGCTCCACTGCCTGGGCTGAGGGTGCAGAGCTTCCCAGCTTCCCAAATCTGCCCACAAGCAGTAGGGTGATCCCTCCAGCTGAGCGCTCACCTCTAACCCTCCTGCCACACGAATGATGTGGTTTGGGGTTTGTGATTTCTTGCACTAAGAAACCATCCTTACTTTCCTGCCTGCTCCAGAGGAAGATGAATGCTGGCTCCAAGGGATGAATGCTGGCTCCAAGGGATGTTATTGCCATGATGAGGTCCCCAAAAAACAGGCGACTGCCTGGAAATGTCTTTATAAAAGGGTAAGAATCCTTGGTGCCTTTGCTTTGTCAGCCTGTACTCATGGCTTTCTTCCCCATCAAAGAAGAAAACTGCCTTTATCCAGCAAGGAGAGCTGGGATCCTCCCATCACCTGCTTCCAAGAGCTGGGGTTTTCAACAGAATTCCCAGGGCTGCAGGGTCTGGCAAGCAAAGCTAAGCCCTGGCCACACCTGGCCAGAAAAAAGAAGGGCTCGGTGTCCCCGCGCTGGGTGAGCCCTGGCACCAAGCAGGTAGGTACCTGGTCTCCAGTAGTGCCACGCTGCACTAGGACAGCAGCCAGCAGAGGAGGGAAAAGGAAGAGGAGAGATAATTATTAGTGATTGAAACTGATTGCATGAAAGAAGGACAGATGTTTCTTGTTGTGCTTGTGTGCCTGAGGCTACAGAGCCATGCAAGGGACCGGGGAAAACTCCTTCTCAGCCTGGGAATGCTGTGGCACTGAGCTGCATTCAAACGAGGATGGAAATCCGCACACACTTTCCCTCTGACTCTTGCAAATTCACACAGGATCTGGATAAAATGCCAGACTCCTTATTTCCCCCATGCAGGTAAGTGATGTCCATACAGACACCCTCTGGCCACGGGCCACAAGGTGCTGCAGGGATCCCCCAGCTGCCCTCCACACCCTGGACATGCAGCCATCCCAGCAGGCCCAAGGCACTGGGAGGTGATGGGGCTGCAGACAGTGCAGCCAGGTCTGACAAAGCAGGCAGGGGGTAGAAATGTTGAGCACAGCATCATATAAAGGCACAGGACCAAAGGCAGGGGAAGCTCCTGGCCATCCTGCTGCTACAGCAAAACAGGCCTTTCTGTGAGAGCAGGAGGATTTACCACTCATTGTCCTCCCTTGTAGCACGCAGGCACGGGATCCCGCTGGTGCTTTCCTTCAGAAAGGGTGGGTCACCCAGGGGAGAGCTGGTGTCCCCACCAAGCAGAGGAGTTGCTGTCAAGGGGACAAAAAGCCCCTGTGGTGTGTTGTGTGGGCTGCAGTGCATGTTTAATGCTATAAAATATGTAAATAGAGGGCCTGTCTTAGCAATGTTACTGATGGTGGTGATGTGCTTTTGGCACCAGTTCACATGGCTTCAGTGCCAAGGCAGGACGGAGCCGATGCGTTAAGGGAGCTGAGAATGGGTCTTGCACCACCAAGAGAGGAATCAGCCCCCTCCAGCGTGGTGTGGCTCCATTGGGATGACCTGGGCTCCTCCCTTGGGAGCCATTGCAGGGACCATCCAGATTCACATCTGCATCGGTTTCACTTGAAATAACTGTTTAAGCACCTTAAAGGGAGACTTTAAGGAAGGTCTGTGGGAAGCAGCAGGGCTCAGACTGGTCTGGGACATACTTGAGATGGAATAAAAGGGAGATGAAAAGAGCCAACAGTGCAGTGGACTGGGAGAAGTCGACGTCTCAGCCCTGGAGGTGCCAACAGCAGCGCCTGCCATCGGCTGAACCAGAGAACCCACAAGGAGGAGAAGATGGTCGCCACCCCAGCAGGTCTCTGTCCCCTGGCTGACCCCAGGGCTCCCCGAGGTGACAGCAGAGATCAGCGCTGGGTGCCCCGAGGACAAGCAGGGTGTGCACCCCGTCACCCGTGGGCTGCTGGCATCCCATCCCTGGAGTTCCTTCCCCACCGCGGGATCCAAAGGCCTCCGGGACGGAGGGGTGAGGGCTGGGACCCCTTCCTGGAACCCCGCACCGGCAGCAGCGCCGGATGCCACACACACACACACACCCCCCCCCAGCCCCCGGCCCCCGGCCCCCCGCATCCCGGCCCCTCCCCGGGGCAGCGGCGCATCCACGAGCGCCCACTGCCCTCTGCCGGGGACGCTCCGCCGCCGGGAGACACGCGGTTGCCACGGAAACGGGATGTTCCGCTCGGCGGCGCGATCCCAGCGGCGCCTCCGGCTCCCCCGCCCCGGGCAGGGCAGGGCAGGTCCCGCCCGGGCCCTCACGGCACGGCCGAGCGGGCAGGAGGGCACCCGGCTGGGCGAGGGCACGGCTGCTGCCACCTGTCCCGCCGCGAACCCCCCCCCATCTTAACCCCTCCGACAGCGCGGCGTGGGCCTTCTCCCACACCAGACCCTGGTCCTGGGTGTCCCAGTTCCTCTCCAGTGGTCCCCTGGCACTGCGCAGAGGGAGGTCAAACACTTGCCTCTCCAGTTTGGGTGAAAAGCCCTGATCTTCAGCCTTCTTCAGCCCTTCTAGGCCATTCCTGCTCATTTCGGGAACACCCATGCACATACAGCCTTTGGATGGGTCCTCAGTGGCCTGGTGGCAGCCAGGGACCAGCCCCTGGCATTTCTCCAGCCTCTGCCTGCCCTGCATTGCAATGCCCAGGCAGTGCTGTGGCCCTCCCGCTGCCAAAAATCACCTCCTTCCAGCAAAAAAGGGCACCAAGGAAAGCCTTGTTCCCCCCACACTGCAGATGTCCCCAGGCTGGGCTGGTGGCTCTGTGCACCAAGGTGCAAGCCAGTGAGGACCCTGTGCCCATCCACAGATCTCCCGTGCCTGTGGAGCAGCTTCCCCCAGCCCTGCAGGACAGCCTGCCCAGGCCTCCTCTCCATCCTGGGGAGCAGCCAGGGGCTCAGGGGGTGGTGGAGGCTGGAGAAGCCCTGGGCTGCTCTCCTGATTCTTGGACACATTCCTGGGAAGGCCCTGAAGTCATGCTGGGCCTCTGGAGAAAAAGGAATCCCATTTTCATGACCTTCTCCACATCTTGTTGTGAAGATCTGCTCATCCAAGGGAGTTGCTTCCATGGTTTGGGGGTTCACTTGGCCACATCTTTCATTCACCCCATGCGGACTCAGCCCAGCTGGGGGGGTGAGGCAGCACTGGGGCTGTGCCAGCCCACAGCAGGTGCAGGAGGAAAGGATCCCATGTCACCTCCGCAGCAGTGACGGCTGCGGCAGTCAGGCGAGACAGCCTGGCACAGCTGCAGCACCCCTATTTCTGCCATGCCCGGCATAGCCCCTCATCAGAGGTAAACACAGAGTGGATGGGCACAACCCCACTCAGAGGGGTGCAGGAGGCAGGGAGAACGGGCACGGAAGGGGAAAGGGATGGGTTATTAGCCCTGCAGAGCATTTCGTCTCCACCTGCCCCTCCCGGTGCCCACCAGTCCATGTGCCTGGGCTGGACCGGCAGGAGCAGGGAGCACAGCCACCCACAGCCAAGAGCCACCCAGCAGGGGCCAGGCACGCTGGAGGCTGACATGCATCATTGTCACCTCCCATCCCCAAACCTCCCACGGGTGCTGACAGCCACAAGCCTGGGGGACATCCCAGCGCCCTGCTCCCTGGGACAGCCCCACTTCCAGCTGGCAGCAGGGATAACACTCTTGCCTTCATCCAAACAAGATACCATGTGAAGTGCACCCAAAGTGGAGGAACTGGGTCCCAACATTTTTGCCACTTGACAGCCCAGGGAAGGGACTACTTGTTCCCTGGTGCACACGTGCTCAGGCATTTGCGTGTCTCCTCCCTGCTTTTCATAGCTGTTTTTTGCAGACCCGCAGCAGGGCTCTGCGCAGGGACCCCCCTCTGCACAGCACTGACAGCAGGCAGGTCCCGGCCTCACGCCATCCCAGGAAGCTGCTCACTGCCCCTGCCTGGTGCTCAGGCAGAGACTGGCACATTACATGTCACCCAGACCTGGCCTGGCCCCTGGGCTGCAGGATCCCTGGGATCCATTCGGCTTTGACTCCGCTCCAGCCCAAGGATGTTTGTCCCACCTGTATCTCTTTCATCCCACGCTGTCTGCAGCAGGTACATCCTGCACCCAGACGTGGCAGCCCTCAGCTGTGGGCCCAAAATGTGGGCCCCTGTGGGCCAAAAATGGACCCAGAGCAATGGGATGGAGAATCCAGCCCTCACGGCATCTACCCTTCTGGGACATGTGGGGTGTGGGGCCGAGGCAGGTCAGCCCCTTGGTAAGGAGCCCTTTGGAGTGGCTGTGTCCTGCCAGCACTGCAGCTCCATTGGCACAGGCATCAGGAGGACAGGGCAGGCGATGCCACGCGAGAGCCAAGCACAGCCCTCGGGGTCCCTCCGGCTCTCACTGCTGGCCCGGAGCCACTGGTGGGGAGCGGCCCGTGGGCTGGAGATGGGGACACCAGCCCATGCTTGGAGCTGCCTCAGAGCATCCCCAGGGTATTTTCCTCCTCCACACCTTACGTGGGAGCATGGAGCCCAGCTCCACCGCAGCGGCCAGGCCAGGACAATCCCTCAGCCCCGGCTCAGCAGCACCGAGCACACCTCGGATATGGTGCTGGGGAGGTCTCGGTGTGGATGTCCCACGTGCTGGGCAGGAAGGCAAAACATTGCAGACCACCAGCCACCCTCTACCCAATCTCACACCGGACCCATAGCCCCACTCCACACAGCCAGTAGGACGTCTGGACTGGTCCTGCTGTGCAGCTCCATGCCAGGACCAGGGGTCCTGCCCAGGACAGCCATGGAGATATGACCCGTTCAGAGGCTCAGCTCATCCCGCCACATCTCCCTGCAGCCCCACACTGGAACCAGAGCCCAAAACGGGCTGTGTGTGCAGTTGCCAGTTTTGCTGTATCACAGAATCACAGAATCCCAGACTGGCAGGGGTGGGAAGGGACCTCTGGAGATCACCCAGTCCAACCCCCTGCCAGAGTAGGGTCACCCAGAGCAGGTGGCACAGGAACGCGTCCAGGCGGGGTTGGAATGTCTCCAGAGACGGAGACTCCACCACCTCTCTGGGCAGCCTGTGCCAGGGCTCTGCCACCCTCACAGCAAAGAAGTTCCTCCTCATGTTTAGGTGGAACTTCCCATGGTCAAGTTTGTGCCCGTGGCCCCTTGTCCTGTCCCTGGGCACCACTGAGAAGAGCCTGGCCCCATCCTCCTGACACCCACCCTTTAGCTATTGCTGAGCATTGATGAGGTCCCCTCTCAGCCTGCTCTTCTCCAGCTGAACAGCCCCGGGGCTCTCGGCCTTTCCTCAGCACAGAGATGCTCCAGCCCCTCAGCATCTCCACAGTCCTCCGTATCTCCATGTATTTCCTGCAAAGGATAAAACCACTCACAGAGTGACAGAGCAGCTGAGGCTGGAAGGAACCTTTGGAGATGGTCTGCTCCAAGCCCTGCTCAGAGCATCCGTACGTGTGTGTGTCACCAAGCGCACGCCTGTGCACGCGTGTCTACCCACGGTGTGTGCCTGTGTGTCCCTGTGAGCGTCTCTCCCCCTGCAGCCCTGCCTGGGATTACAGCTCCCTGCTCAACGCAGGCAGAGGAGTTCTGTGATTTGAAAGAGCTGCTTCTCCAGACATCAGTGCCGCCTTTGAAAGCACATGAAAGGCAGGCAGCTCGTGAGCAACCAAAGCCTAGCTCAGGGAGACAAACGTCCTTCTACACACCCCCAGCCTCTTCCTGCGACGCGTGTGATCTTCCCCGCTCTCCCGGGCGCCGGGGTTTGAAAGCCTGCCATTGTACCGAGGGCTGGGAACGTTTGAGAGGATTAGCACGCCCGGGAAGGGGCCTGCCTTGTGTCAGGGAGCTGCTGGGGACACGTGCCGCACACCCTGCGCCGTGGGGACAGCAGCCATGCACCACACCGGCGCCGAGGGCCTCGTCTGCAGGGACGTGGGGAGGAGAAGCAGCAGAGTCTCGGCCCCCCGGCACCGCCCCACACCTCCTGCCCGGTCCTGGCCCTTCGCAGCCCCAGTTCCTGCTGCTGTGCCAGGCTGGCACCGAGGCAGACGTGGGCCACCCCCCAGCAGGTCAATCGAGCCCTGAGACTTATGGGGGGCTGTGCCAAGTCTCCTCCCTGAGGGTCTGACACACCCGCTGCACCCTACCTCTCTGCTTTGGCAACCTGCTTCGGCTGCACTGACCCCACGCCAGGAGAACTGTGCCACGGTGCAACCTTCTTCTGCTCCCCAGCACAGTGCCCGAGCACAGTTCTCCTTCCTGAACCTCCAGCAGATGAGGGTTGTTGGGGTTTTTCTGCCTGGAGAAGAGAAGGCTCTGGGGAGACCTTCCAGCCCCTTACAGTACCTGAAGGGGCTCCAGAAAAGCTGGGGAGGGGCTGTTTGCAAGGGCATGGAGCGACAGGACGAGGGGCAATGGTTTAAACTAGAGCAGGGTGGGTTTAGATCAGCCATTAGGGAGAAGTTCTTTCCACTGAGGGTGGTGAGACACTGGCCCAGGTTGCCCAGAGAGGGGGTGGAGGCCCCATCCCTGGAGACATCCAAGGCCAGGCTGGATGAGGCTCTGAGCAACCTGATCTAGTTACAGATGTCCCTGCTGACTGCAGGGGGTGGGACTAATGGCCTTTAGAGGTCCCTTCCCACCCAACGCAGTCTATGATTCTATGAGGCCATGCCCACAGCGACTGCACAAGCCTCTCCCCACCCACGGCATCCCCCCACCCTTGCAAACTCCCAGCCATCCACCCGCTCCTGCTCCGACCTCAGCCAACCTCCTCTGCAGCCTCCCAGGACCAGGAATCACATCCTGGACCAGAGGGAAGCTCCTGACAATGTTTTAACCACAACCAAAACTGTTCTGCAGGATGTTTGGGGTTTGGGAAATTGCTGCTCAACTTTTGTCCTGGTGTAACTTGGTGGTCTCGACTTGTCTCAAAAAGCCTCTTGTTCTTTCGTCACTTCTCCCTTCACATGGGAGAATAATATTTTCACTCACACACTGAAATGAGATCCTGATGTTTCTGCCAGCAAGGCTTTTCAATAACTTGCTTATGTTCCTAGATGTAATTGCCTGGCAGACTTTCAGGCCCTGTGCATTTGGGGGCAAGAGGGTGTGTGAAAAGAGACCCATTCATCTCCTGCAGCAGACCTGAGCCCATTTTGGCCGTGTTGCCGGAGCCCAGGTGAGTGAAGGGCAGAGAAGATCAGAGGGCGAGCATGGAGACAGGTTGTCCCCCCGTCCGGCACCATGAGGGTGAGTGAGCTCTGGAGGAGCCGGGAGCCTTGTGTGCGGCTCCCTAGTGCACATCAGCAGGTTGGTGCAGAGCCCAGATCCCTCCCCAGCAGCGCGTGGGGGATCTGAGTGGCATCCCAGCCTGGAGGCCTCTGGCAGCGGATGAGGGGTGCCAGGGAGTGGGGACAACAGCATCCCTCCCTCGGTGACATCCTGCTAGATGCAGCAGCAGAGGAGGACCCCCGAGGTGCTGCTGTGCCAGGGATGGGATTTAGTTTCTGGGGCTCCCCAGACTCACAGCTTTCCTGCTCCCCAGGGGCTGGCCAGGCAGGCAGCGGGAAGTCCTGATGGTCCCAGCTGCTGAGCATCCTTCCAGGTTGCCGCAGCATTAGACCGAGGAGCCCGGGGGAGCGGGCCAGCCTGGGGATGTCGACAGCCTGCCAAGCGGGCAGTGAGGAGCAGATGATTCCTGCCAGCCTGGCGGTCCATCTGGCGAGCTGCGGAGCAGTTTGGCAATCCCCGCTCTGCAGCAACCCGTGTGGCAAGCTGCTGAGGACTCAGCAAGCCTGGAAGCCATGGGTGCCCATCTGCCGGCCTGGCAGCTCTGGGCATGGAGGAGCCCTGGCTCCCAGCACCATCGGGGTGGAGCTGGGAGACAGGCAGAGCATCCCCCAGGTCGCTGCCAGGAGTTCCAACATGCTTGGCAGGGGCTGGAGAGCCCAAAACTCTCTCTGAGCCACTCTCCTATTTCAGGAAATCAACCCAGGGAGGAAGTTCCCTTGCCCATCAGGAAATCACAATTCTCCAGCCTGCAATTGCAAAGTTATCCTTGAACCACACCTCAGCAAGGCCTCTGCAGCTCTGCTCCGTACCAGCCAGGGCATCTTGTGGGCTCATGGCCGTACACCATCTCCTGAGGGTTGTATCCCCAGGCACCCAGCCTTCCAGCAGCATCTCTGGAGATCGCTGTGCTGGCGGCACTGCCCGCCCCTTCCCACTCCCTCCCCAGCCACCGGTCGCCCTTGCCGCCTGCCTGGCCCTGGTGCTCAAGACCACCGCTCCCCACGATTTCCCACTTCAGAGCTTGGCGCCCCATCCGAACGGTGAGATAAGCATCAGGGCTCGGTGCTGGAGCCGCGGGGCAGAGCGAGCTCCCCATCAGCGCAGTCTCGGTGAGGACCACGTTACTGCTGAACTCCAGCATCTCCCCGTGGGCTCTTCCAGCTGTAGAGATGAATTTTTTGAAGTCACAAGAAGTTGTTTATAAACAATAGAGAAATGATATCTGCCTCCTCATAGCCTCAGAAGTATCATGGTAATTTTCCTTTGGTTTTTCCAAAACAGCTCATCCTCTGGCACAGGCACCATGTGGGAATCTCAGCTGGATGTTTCAGACAATTACGAACATCTGAAAAAAATGGATGTAAGTGGTCTCTGGCGTTAACTGTAGCAGTTTCTTAAACTACTGATAATTTACTAATAAGCATCAGGAAGGTAAGAGCTCAGCGCAGATCCTGCAGGCTTCCCGCACACAATGAAGTGAAGTCAGAGTGTGCTCCTCGGGAGCGGAGGCGTTGGCTCGGGGCTGGCAGGGTGCGGTGTTACCCCCGAGCAATCCCTGCAGACAAGGACGCAGCCCCGCGCCAGCAGGTCGGACACTGCTGGTGCCATCACTGACCTCGCAAACCTCCTCCTGGCACGAGGCGCTCACAGACACCCCCCTGCCCGGCAGGTCGTTCCTAACCTGGGTTCTGCTGCTCTTGTTCAGAGAAGGCTTTCAGTGACTTCAGAGGAGGTCTGCAGAACCGGAGCTGCTAAGTTCTGGCTTGAACCCTCCCCATCACCATGAGACCCAGCTGCCCTGGACAGTTTGCATCCCCAGCCCCATCACAAAACCTCCATCCATGGAGCAGAGCATCCCAGGGCACAGGACAGGAGATGTGTGTGCCCTGGGGAGAGCTGGGGCCCACTCATCTGAATTCCCCTAGAGCATCCGCTGGGGATGTCAGCCCGCTCCCTGTCCCTCTGCTCCAGAGACGACGACGCTCAGCCCGGGCACTGCAGCGGGACCGGGAGGTGAAGCCTCCTCAGACCTTGGGGCCAGGCGCAACAAAGGACAAATTGCAGCACACAATAAAGGACAAAGCTGGCATGGCGGTTAGCCCTTCTTCTGCTTGGTTTCGAAAGAACACACATTGCAAGCTTTTTTTTTTTTTTATCAGCTCTTGGAAACTGTGTCTCGTTCTACCTCCAACAGCCTGAATTCCTGCCCGTGTTTCTTGTGGTTTCAGCTGGCTGTAAAAATGCCCGTACTGGGGAGAAGAAAGACTGTTTGCTCCTCTCGCATGAACCACACTTTCCAACAACAGTTGCTAATAATTCATGCCACCATCAAGTGTGTGTAATTTGGAGGTATTTCATTCTGTGGGGTCTCCCAGCCGGCCGGGCAGCAGGAGCTCAGCGCTCCCCTTGGAAAGGCTCTGGCAGGATTTATTGCCTTCTAGAAAGGGGCAGTAGGTGGATACTCTCTATTACTGGGGGCTGTATTTCTCTTCTGCAGTGACCTGCAGCTTTCACCCCCTCCAGCAGGTTGCTGCTGCCATCCCTTGCTAGAGCCTCACCGGGCGGCAGGAGCTCGGCTCAGGCTGGGGGAGCTCCAGCCGCAGCCCCTGTGTGTGCCAGGGGACCTGGTGGCCACAGGACCAAACCCTCCCTGGGGCGTCAGTGTCCTCCTCCTCCTGCCCCTTGGAGGGCAGAAGCCCAGGAAATGGGGCAGGGCTGCAGTCCAGGCGCAGGCATCGGGGAGAGCTGCAGCAGCACAGCCCAGTGCTGGACCCCTTCTCTGACTTCCCAGTGGGGAATTCCACTAAACGAATCATCCATATTAAAAATTACACTGTCGATGCCACATCTTTTGTTATTACAGGGCTAAAACAGTTGACTCTCAGCCTTTCTTGAGTCAAAAAGTAGCAGCTGAGGGCTTTGCAATTGGATTTTACACACAGGAGCATCAGGGGTGTCCGTTCTGGATGTTCCCAACTGGTCTTTGTGCAACAGAATGTGTAAATCAAGAAGAAAATTACAGGACTGAGTAGAGCCTGGACTGGATCGAGAGAGTCTGGTGACTTGGTGTGACTGATGAGAAGTGCAGCACGCAGCTCCCCAAATCCTTGTGCTGCTTCAGTTTCCCCATCTTGGCCATTGAAAGTTGTCCAGCACCAAAGACTCAAACAAACTACTTTATTTCCTAAAAAGCATCCCCACCTCTGAACATTTCCAAACCATCTCCTTTCCTTTTTCCCCCAGTAGGCCTTTAATAAGGCCAGGTCCCAGCCTCTTCAAAAATCAGCCTCAGCTTAACCCATCCCTCGTGACCAGCCCAGATCTTTTTCCAGGCTGTTGCACCTGATGACGGGTGCACTCCAGGGTCTTTGGAAGAAAGGAGAGGAGGTAGCTGGGAGCCAAATGATCAGGAACCAGGTCCTTGGGACAGGAAATCTGCTGAAGGCAGCACCACACCTTCCCACCTCCAGAGCATCACGGTCCCCAGCCCACGGGGAGCCCTTTCCTTGCTGGCAGCAGCGACAGCACGAGGGGTTACCGCTGCACGGGTCGGTATGTCCAGCATGGAAGGAGTGCAGGCAACAGGGAGCTGAAGTGGCTAAAATGAAGCTAAAGGAAAACGCAGCTTTCAGGAAAGTCAACAAGCACGTGAAAAGGCTGGAGTGCAGCTTGAAAAATATAGGAAAAGAGCAGTTTTCTCCCCTGCCAAGACTGAGAGAAACTGTCTTCTGAAATGCTGCTGTAAGCGCCAGCCTCCCCTTCAGGTGAAGGGCCCTGCGCACCGCGTCACCCCGCGCCGAGCCCAGGGCAGGTGACACGGCGCGGGGCTCTGCCCCGGCACACACCGCCCCAGAGCAGCCCCGCGTCTCAGGGGGATGGGAGAAATCTGCCGTTGACATCACCACTGTCATGAGCTCACTGCAACGCCCGCTGGCTCTCATTAACGCCGGGGAGCTGGAGCCTCACGCTAAGGCGCTCCAGCAGTGATTCAGAGCAGCGAGGGAGCCTTTCCATTACCTAACGAACGGAGCTGGGCCCGAAAGCAAAGGAACAGCCTGAGCGCGGGCAAAGCACCAAGAAACAGAGGGGCTGGCATCCCCCACAGCAGCACAGCCCACACCTCCGTCCTGCTCCCTCCTGGCCAGGCGCCCGTGCCACTGGCTCTGCGGCACAGCAGGAGCTGGGCACTGAAACTTTTAAAGGCAGGAAAGAAATTAATCTGCGGTGGTTAAGTTTTGAAGCTCCTGCCCTGCTGAGTCAGGGTTGGACCGGCTTTTAGCCACTGGCTGGGGTTGGTCCCAGCTGGGCGTCTTAAAGCACCCTCTGGGATGGAGGAGCTGGAGGTGGGGATGGCAGCGATGGTCACAAGAGCTTTGCTGCTTTTACCAGAGCTTCAAAATTGTCATTCTCTCTGCTTGGGCTGAAAAAATGCCCCCAACTCCAACAGTGCTTCATCTCAGTCCAGCTCCAAGAAGTAAAGAGCTCCCTGGTTTCCCACTGCCCTGGGCACCAGGTGAGCCCAAGAAGGAGCTGCCTCGGCCCCTACCTTATAACCTGGCACAGAGGGGCAGAGGATGATAAACCTCCCCCAACCCCAACGCAGCAGCACGAGCAGAGTTACCTGGTTTCCCAAGGGAGGCTCGTGGATGACCACGGCACCCTAAAGCCTCTCCTGGCTTCTGGGTGTCCACAAGTAGCCCCAGCTGATCCCACCACTGCCCAGGCACCACAGGAGCCTGTCTGCAAGGGCTTGGCTGGGCAGCGTCACCCATCACAGGGCCACATCCCTGGCTGCCACCATGAGGAGGCCCACCAGGAGACCCCAAAGCAATGCTCTCCCCACTGTGCAGCCCGACATGAGTCACCCACATGCTGGTAGGGGGCACGTGGAGAGGTCTGTGTGCACAGGCTCTGCTGTCCCAAACACAGGGGAGATTGGGGATGGGGATGAATTGATGCTGGAAGTGGATTTGGTTGAACTCCTTTTCCTCCGAGGATGGCTTCCCCCCAGGGATGCAGCCGGGCAGCCACAGCCCATGCTGACAGGCACAGGGACGATGGCAGAAAGCAAAGACCCCCCCTCCTCCTGCAGCAGCTTCCACTCCACGCTTGCGAGACCTGGACTTGCTAAAAGCTCCTCAAGCTGCCAGGCTTCAGGGCAGGTTTGCCAAGATTTTACCATCCTCAGATCAAAGCCAGTCTCCTGCAGCATCCCCGCCTTTCCCAACCTGCCTTGTTCCATGTCACAGGGACAACACGGCTCCGATGGCAACGCTGCACAACTCCACTGCATCGCCTCTGGGTGGGGATGCAACGCCTTTGAGCATCAAGCCTTGGACCATCTCATAAGACCCCGGAGAGCTGGGCACAAGCTGGGTCCCGGCCAGCCACGAGGGCATGCAGGAGCAGCGTTCGCTTTCTGACTGAACATCTGTCTCACATCCCCTCAGTCCTCGCAGTCTGTTTTTCACAGCTTCACCGACTCATTTCCTTCTCCGGGACCAAGAGGAGAGTCGAGTGCAGGCCTTTGAAGTTTGCTTTATCTGGAAGGGGAAAACAGCAATTCTTTTTAAAACTTTGATATCGCTAATTCCATCAGTTTCAAAAAATAAGACTGTCCTACCCTAAGTTTCATATGGGGTTTTCCTTTTCTAAGCACTTTCTCCCCCTTTTTCTCCAGCCTGTGCCTTGCCACTGAAACACTCTACACTGGAAAGGATGAAAGCAAGACCTCAAAACTGTCTTTCCTTCATTTCCAATCAAAATGGAAATGTAACAAATAAGCTCCTCCAAGCTTTTTTTTCTTATTTAACAAAAGGCACCATTGCAAGGGAAACATAACTCTGAGCAGCTGTGCTTCCAGGCTGCTCGGCACCACTGGCATGTCTCCTACCTAAGAAAGCAGATGGAGAACCATGGTACCTGTGAGGCTTTCATCTCCTATCTGTTTTTCTCTCTCTTTCTCATGAGTATCATGTGTTTCTTTCATCTTTCAGACTCGTAAGTCCCACTGGAGTTGTCCCATGCATTGCTGTATTGTGGCTCTTCCTCTTTAGCCATTTTTCCCGTATGCCATCAGTATCCTGGTATGAACTTACACGTCTGCAGATCACTTCTGCTGGTATTATTTTTATGGGCTTGTTGCTTCTCCCTTGATAAAATTCCCCCAGGTTTTTTCCTCCTCAGCGCTCAGGCACATTCTTGTATCTCTTCCCATGCTTAAATTGCCGCAGCTGCCTACAGACACGGTCTTTCGGAAACTGTTTGATCTCCTCTGAGCCCCCCCTGGAGCCCGTCTCGCGCTGCCTCTGCCAGGCAGACACGTCACGCTCTTCAGGATCACTGGTGGGAAATCACCGCCGGCCACGCTCGACAGTGCCATGAGCAGCCACAAGCTGAGCTCAGCACTATTTCGCCCCTAAGGGGGTGGAGAGCTCTTGAAAAAGAGTGATTTTGTCATTTTCAACCATTGCGTGAGCACTACTACAGTGTCGTCTCCATCACAAGATTTGGGTCAAGAAGGGACCGACCCTTCCCTGAGCTGCCAAGGGCCAGTTGGGGGTTTTTCTTCCTCCACATCAGGAGCACTCCTCACCTCCTCCTCATCTGCCTTATTTTACTTAATTATTGGAAAACAGGATCAGGAGCTCAAGACACTGGCAATGCCCATCCTCTTGTCTCCCAGAGGCCACCGGAGGCTCCGAGGCTCCACGTTCAGCGTCCTGTGGATCTCCTGCCTCTTGCACGGTTGGTGACACTGTAACAAACAGTGAAAGTAGTAGCAGGTATTTGTGAGCCGTATTTTGTTCTCTGCAAAATACTAATAGAGAAAACTCTGCAGCGCCACGCCAGGAAATCTTTTCATATCTTGTTTCCAGAATACTCTAATATCAGTTTATATCTGCAATCCAATTCTTGTTCTGGGAGAGGCAAATGAGCATCCCCAGGTCCCTCCGTTCCCAGCAAAGCAAGTTCCCATGAAGGGGGAAAGTCTCGCGCTGCCTTTCTCAATGGCACAGAGTGGGTCAAGGCAGGACCCCAAACACACAGAGTTCCCGTAAATAACCAGGGGGAGACTCCAGGTGTGCCTTGAAACACTCTTTGTATCATAGAAGAAATCGTTAACTCCTCCTGAAACTGGTAGTGGGGTGCAGCGTGACACTTCACCCCTAAATCTGCCTGCTATTAGGTGCATCGTGTTTGAGCTCAATAGATTTTAAAATATAAATCAAATCAGATGTCAGTCTGTCGTGCAGGTGGCCATTGGATTTTGCACTCGCAGAAGCAGCAGGATGCTGCAATTAAAGAGCGTAATGAGGGAGCTGGTCTTTAAAGATAACTGGGCGCCCATGGTAAAGAGGAGCCTTCTGCTCCCGTTTTGGTCAGACACTTGTCAGGACCAGGGAACTCTTGTCCCTCAGCACTTCAGAAACAACCAGCCTGGTAAAGAGTGCCCAGAGAAAGGAAGGAGCCTAATACCAGTCTTATGGATCGTTTCCCCCAGTGGTGTCCCTATTCTCCCCAGTCTGCAGGCAAAGCAACACAGCCGGAGTTGGGAGAACAAACGAAAGCCACCACAGCAGGATGCTGCGTTGCCTTGGAGGGAGGACACGTCTACTCTGGGACCCTGCAGAGCTTCATGGGAGCAGGACCCAGCTCCTCCACCATGGCCACGGCCGGGGAGATGCTGGGAACAGCCCACACGAGACCTGTGGGCTGCAGCATTACAGCTCCCGGGCAGAGCAAGCAACGCATCAACCTGCTGGAGAAGTGTCACCACTCCTGCATGACCACTGGCTGGCGAGGGCAAAGCAGCTCATCCCCCCGTCACATTTCCCAGCTGCTGGTGGGATTCCCAGGTATGGCCACATCCGACGCCGCATCCGACACTGCCTGCCAGCCCTAAGCGAGATGGGCTGGCTGGAGCCATCACTCAGGCACATGGTGCTGGAGCATCGCACTGCAAGCCAGGACAAGGGAATAAACCCCCAAATTTGTGTCACAAATCCCCAGAAGTGCCCCAAACGATCCTGATCTGGTGCTCCGTGAGGTCAGGCCTGGAGACATCTGGGACATCCTTCTCCACTCCTCCATCAGCGCTGGGTCGGCTCCCCAAAGCCCACCCCAAGGCCCCTCCCAGGAACTCCACAGATCAGTTTAGGTGCCAGTTTTAAAACCAGCTGCTTAATTATCATGATGGCTCCAAGCTAAGAGTGCAAGGCAGTGCACAGTGCTGCAGGGCAGCGCACGGTGGGAGCAGTGTGTGGCGCTGCAGGGTGGTGCATGGTGAGGATGGCACACGGTGCAGCGCAGCACAGCAGCGGGGTGCCTGGTGAGGCAGGTGCTGCACAGCACAAGTGGGGCGCAGGGCTGCAGGTAGTACACAGTGCAGGCAGTGCAGGGCACAGGCAGCCCTGGCACTGCAGGCAGTGTGCAGCGCAAGTGGTACATGGTGCAAGCCGTATGCAGGGGAGGTGGTTCAGGATGCTGCAGGCAGTGCACGGTGCGGGAGGCAGCACAGAGCCTGGGGTGCATGGCACTGCAGGTGCTGCACGCTGCCACGGGCAGCGCAAGGGGCTGCAAGCAGCGTGGGGTGCAGGCAGCGCACAGCCCTGCAGGCACAGCTGGGGCGCGGTGCTGCAGGCAGAGCACAGTGCGGGCAGCGCGGGACGCAGGCAGGGCAGGGGACAGGTGCTGCAGAGTGCCGCGGCGGTACGGGCGGTGCAGGGCGCCGTGGGTGGCGCACAGCAGGCGGTGCCCGGTGCTGCGGGCGGCGCCCCAGTGGATGCGCGGCACTGCGGGCGCTGCAGGGGCGGCAGGCAGCGCGGGCGCGGGCACTGCAGGGTGCAGCAGGCAGCGCGAGGCGCTGCAGGCGCTGCGGCGCGCAGAGCGCAGCACTGCACAGAGGCAGCGCGCGGGGCCGGCAGCGCGCGGCGCTGCAGGCGGGGAACAGGCTGCGGGCAGCACAGTGCTGCGGGCAGCACGAGGGGCAGGAGCTGCGGGCAGCGCGTGGGCGGGGCGGGGCAGGGGGCGCGCTGTGCTGCAGGCGGGGCAGGGCGGAGGTGGCACAGGACGCTGCAGGCGCAGGTAGTGCCCGGTGCTGCAGGCAGGGAGGTGCAGGCAGGGAGGTGCAGGTAGTGCCCGGTGCTGCAGGCAGGGAGGTGCAGGCAGGGAGGTGCAGGCAGTGCCCGGTGCTGCAGGCAGCGAGGTGCAGGCAGGGCAGGTACAGGCAGCACTCGGTGCCGCAGGCAGGGAGATGCAGGCAGTGCCCGGTGCAGGGCGCCCCCTGCCGTCCGTGCCCGACGCCGCGGGGCGCTGCAGCGGGGGGAGCGGGGGGGCGGGCAGGGTCCCTCCCGGCGGCGTGAGCCCGGCGGGGCAGCGGGAGGCCTCGTCTCGCCCCTCCTGTGCCTCGCCGCCCCCCTCGGGCTCGCTCCTGCCCCCCTGCTGCCCTCGGCCCCCTGAGCCGCGGGGTTTCGCCCCGTTTCATATAATCACAGGATGGTTTGGGTTGAAGGGACCTTTAAAGGCCACCCAGTCCCACCCCCTGCCATGAGCAGGGACATCTCCAACTAGATCAGGTTGCTCACAGCCCCATCCAACCTGCCCTGGAATGTTTCCAGGATGGGGCATCTCCCACCTCTCTGGGCAACCTGGGCCGGTGGCTCACCCCTCAGCATAAAAATTTTCTTTGTTATCAAGTCTAAATCTCCCCTCGTCTAGTTTAAAGCCATTACCCCTCATCCGATCTCAACAGGCCCTGCTAAAATTTTGTCCCCATCTCTCTTAAAACCCTACTTTGGGTACTGGAAGGGGCTCTAAAATCTCCCCGGAGCCTTCTCTTCTCCAGGCTGAACCCCCCCAGCTCTCTCAGCCTGTCCCCACAGCAGAGGGGCTCCAGCCCTCCCAGCATCTCCGGGGCCTCCTCTGGCCCCGCTCCAACAGCTCCGTGTCCTTCTGCTGTTGGTGCCCCAGAGCTGGAGGCAGCGCTGCAGGGGGGTCTCCCCCAAGCGGAGCAGAGGGGCAGAATCCCCCCCCTCGCCCTGCTGCCCACGCTGCTGGGGATGCAGCCCAGGGTGTGGAGCCGAGGATATTTCGAGCCGTTGCACTGGCAGCACCGTGCCCCAAGACCCCGGCACAGACCTCGGCGATCCTTGAGCTCAGGATGAGCACAGGGGACTAAAACCCTGAAGGCGGGGTGTAGGCAATAGGAAACAACCGCCTTTGCGGGCAGGCTGCAATCATCCGGTGTGCAGTTCGTGCAGATGCAAATCCTGCAGAAACCCTGGAAAATAAAAAAAAAAGGTCTTGTGCGTCTCCTAAGCATGCTGGCAGGGGTTGGAAGCAATGTCCTGAGGAGAGCTAAGACATTATGTAGGAAAAGTACTTTTGAAAGCAAAGACAGCTCCATTTCCATATCGAACAGCCTGATTTCCAAGTTCATGTCCTAAAATATCCCTGTCAGCCGTTTACCAGCAGGATTGCACAGGAACTCCTCCCCGTTTCTTTAACACAATCTCTATATTCTTGTATGTATCGATGGGCAATAAATAAGCAAGGGACATATCTGCAGGAAACCAAAGTGATGCCCTGGAAAATGCTCTTACCAGCCCAACCCCAGGGCTCCCCGCACCCCCAGCGCCCCTCTGCGCTGGGAGATGCGTCCCCGCAGAGTCCAGCCGCCCGTCAATAATCAGAGTGAACAACTTGCACAAATTAATTCGCCAAAATGATTTTTCCAACCGGCTTTGAGCCAAGCACGCGTTCAAGGATCTGCTGCAAGTGGTGACGAGAAAAAGGCAAATGCGGGTTAGAAACAGTTGCCAACTATCGATCCAGTTAGCGGGCGAGCTCGGGGGGGAGCATCGCCTGCGGCAGCGCGGTGAGCGGCTGTGCGGCACCGCGGTTGATGCTGCGGGAGCAAGGAGCTTGCAGGGAGGGCTTCCCCAAAGCAGGGGGATTCAGCTGCTGCCAGCCCTCATGGGAAGGACTGAGGACACTTTCCCACCATCCCCACTTACAGGATTTACCCCCACTGGGCCATGGCACCGCGGCAGCTGCACATGGGGCGAGTGAAAACAGCTGAGATCTGTCGACCTGGGAGAGGCTCTTCTCATGCAAACAGTAAATTGCTTTATTTAATTCAGGGGAAGAAGAGAGGAATGGGCTGAGCAGCTATTTCTGTCCACAGAGAGACTGCAAAAATTAAAAGCAAAAGTAGCCATTAGAGACCACTTAGAATCAGTGAATCACAGAATGGTTCAGGTCGGAAGGGCCCTTAAAGCCCACCCAGTGCCACCCCCTGCCCTGGGCAGGGACACCTCCCACCAGACCAGGTTGCTCCAAGCCCCGTCCAACCTGGCCTTGAACCCCTCCAGGGATGGGGCAGCCACAGCTTCTCTGGGCAACCTGGGCCAGGGGCTCACCCCCCTCACAGCAAAGAATTTCTTCCCCATATCTCATCTAAATCTCCCTCTTCCAGTGTAAAACCCTTCCCCCTCATCCCATGGCTCCCCTCCCTGCTCCAGAGTCCCTCCCCAGCTTTCCTGGAGCCCCTTTAGGGTCTGGAAGGGGCTGGAAGGTCTCCCCGGAGCCTTCTCTTCTCCAGGCTGAACCCCCCAGCTCTCTCAGCCTGTCCTCACAGCAGAGGGGCTCCAGCCCTCTACTTATTGCAACTTTTATCTTTCATAGGTCATAGTCTTACACGAATACTCTCTATTGAGCCCAAAGACTGTAGTGAGGCTAAATATTTCAATCCTATAAGACCCAGCAGCCAGCAGAAAGGGACCACCAGGGCCACTGGATTGGGTGGGATCCACCATGATGCCCTCCAGGTGAATGTGACAAACCACATGCTTTGAGTGAGATGGAAACCCCCAGGTCTCTGCTAGCCTGAGAAGGACATTCTTCCCAGGGTTTCTGCTTGATTAAAAAACTGAAATATTAAGTCAGGGCCAGCAGAGACTCTCCGTTGTAGGTGAAAGCAGGGTCCACCATGGTCCATCTCCAGGTGGTACTGGCCTGCAGAACTTTGGAGAAAGGAAAACACAGAAAGGCATGACAACTCTTTCTGCAGCTAAAAAGAGAAGCTCAGAGCCTGACCTTTAGATATAATCAAAAATGTGACTCAGAGCACTGCCCACAGCAAGCTGCCCACTTTGCCTGGCCCTGCTGAGGCCACCCCAGGCACTGGCCACTCTTCCCACCCTGCATCACCCCAGCTTCCATCTCCAGCCCCTCCATCTCACTACACTCTCCAGCTGCTGCCCTGCCGGAGGGGCACACCGCGGCGAAGGTCTTTCAACTTTCTGTGCCACGTGTGAAGAGCTCCTTGACCTCAAGTCAGAAGGATGTTTTCCAGCCCTCAGAAGACTTTTGCAGTTTTTCTTCCAACCCTCTTATGTGCTCCTGCAGGCTTCATCGGAGGCTGACAGCAGAGCTGCCGCCGTGTGCCTGTAATAGATTTTCCAATGCCGTGTGAAGGATCTAGGTCACTCCTGACTTCTTGCTATTCCCCTTTCATGCGCCCGACATCAGGCGGATGCACGGAATGACTCTGAAGCTGCCCTGAATAACTCTTTGTGAGACAGAGTCTCTCTGGTGGGGTTTTGTGGGTGGGTCTTCAAACACAGTGGCCGGAGTGGGGCTGTTTAACAGTCCTGATGGGTTTGCAGCAGTAACCTGTCCTGTTCAGTCACCTGCAAATGTTACCGTAGATTTTATGATTGTCACCTACATCTTTAATAAAATGGCTCCATATCTCTGTCTTTCGAATTTCTAGTCCCAGTAGGAACAGCATCTCTCCTTCATTTCAGGGTGCTCGTGTTGGTAGGGAGCTCTGTCGTGAAGCCAGAGCCAGCTGATGAGGCCTGCTAACCCTCAGTTACATTGCAAGATCAGAGCGTTTAGTTCTGGGCTCCCCGGGTCAAGAAGGACAGGGAACTGCTGGAGAGGGGACAGCAAAGGGCTGCCAAGATGACTAGGGGACTGGAACATCTCTCTTATGAAGAAAGGCTGAGGGATTTGGGTCTTTTCAGTCTGGAAAAAAGGTGACTGAGGGGGGACCTTATCAATGCTCAGCAATAGCTAAAGGGTGGGTGTCAGGAGGATGGGGCCAGACTCTTCTCAGTGGTGCCCAGGGACAGGACAAGGGGCCACGGGCACAAACTTGACCATGGGAAGTTCCATCTCAACATGAGGAGGAACTTCTTTCCTGTGAGGGTGGCAGAGCCCTGGCACAGGCTGCCCAGAGAGGTGGTGGAGTCTCCGTCTCTGGAGACATTCCAACCCCGCCTGGACGCGTTCCTGTGCCACCTGCTCTGGGTGACCCTACTCTGGCAGGGGGTGGGACTGGGTGATCTCCAGAGGTCCCTTCCCACCCCTGCCAGTCTGTGATTCTGTGATTCTGTGATTTAATGATTTCCTTGGTGGTGCCATTTCCACACTGGCTTGTATTCAGCCCGCCCATCCACACAGTGCTGCCGAGGTGTCTGCTTAAAACTGCTGGGACATGGCCTGGTCCAGCGTGGATGTTTTCACCAGCCCCAATCTCTCACAGCAAAGACCATGAGTTTGTCCGGCAAGACCTACTTTCTGTGCCAAAAGCCATTAATTACGTTGTTTAGCCAACACTTAGCTGTAGCAATGCAATTATCCTTCCTACCGTCTAATCTGGGTTCGTGGTTTCCTTTCTCAAACCATCATGACAATTTCGTAATCCCCCAGTCCCTTGGGATTTTCCAAGTCCTCAAGACTTGCTAAATCTCACCATTCACAACTCAGACAGCTTCCCAGCTAAATCCCCTGTGGGTTTAGGTTTTCCAGGGTGTCAACTTGAAAATATTCAATGTCATTGAGCTATCGCCCGCCTCCGTGCAAAATGACAGATTTTCCAAGGACAACCAGCTGATCCGGAGCAGTATTTAGATGAAACCATACCAGATTCCCAAAGAAAAGCTTCCCAAAAAGGTGCGTACAACCTTCAGTCACTTGTGGACTCTACCTTCTGGTTTGTTGATTATGTATTCTTTAAATTAGCACAAAATAATCAATATGTTTTTGTATTCTTAAGGGGTATTCTGTTCTGAAGGGACTAGAAGGGTGACAGGCTCACCGGGAGGATGCTCCCAGCCGGCAGTCAGTGTGTCTGTTGCTGTGAAGGAGCTGCAAGCGATTGGCCAGATTTTTGGGGAGCAAAAGTTTGGTCAGAAAAATGGAAGAGAGAAGGGACTTCCTGGAGACACTTCTTTCAGATACTCAGAACGGTCACAACACCGGGAGGAGGGCAACAGCTGGAATCCTCTTCTGTTTCACTGGAAAAGCAGGGGGATAAATAGTAAACTGATGATCTTAAATTCATATGTATGTGTCGAAGAGCAGCAAACAAACAGCAAGACATATAAATGATAACATTTTCTATCGATCCAAGTTCAATGAGACCAAGACGACCCTGAGTCTAAGCCATCCCAGAAATGCAAAGGGTGGTTTAAGAAAAGATGAACTAAATTCAGTCAATGACCTGAGCTGTTTCCTCACTCCCATAGTTTATTATGATTCCAAAAAGAAAAATCTTTCACTTGTAATTTTCTACAATCATTTGAAAAGCAAAGCAGGCATTGTGTTGGGGGAAATGGCAAAAAGGAAAGAAGGCAGAAAGTGCAACAGGAGGGTTGAACGTAAGAACTTTCCTCAAACAATCGGTTTCAAAGTTCAGATGAGAGGGGGAAACGTCTTCTTTTTTTTTTTTTTCTTTTTTTTTGTGCAAGAGGAAACTGTTGACAATTTTCAGCCAGCCCTGACCTGCTTGGTGTTACCCCCACGTGCCAGGCGCCAGAGGACAGGACTTACAGATGTGATTTAAATTCTCCCACATCCAGCCATGTGGGGAATCACAGAATCACGGAATGGTTTGGGTTGGAGGGGCCCTTAAAGCCCACCCAGTGCCACCCCCTGCCCTGGGCAGGGACACCTCCCACCAGACCAGGTTGCTCCAAGCCCCGTCCAACCTGGCCTTGAACCCCTCCAGGGATGGGGCAGCCACAGCTTCTCTGGGCAACCTGGGCCAGGGGCTCACCCCCCTCACAGCCAAGAATTGAAGGGGAAGGATCCCTCCACTCTCTTGGCAGTGGAGACACAGCCCACCAAGCAGCAGGCCACCATGCCCTGGCTCTTTTCTGTCCCTGTGGCTGACTCCCACCCGTTCCCTGCAGACGGAGCAATTGACTCACCCCACAGCGAGCCAGTAACGCCCCCTGCAGCAGCTGGTTCTGTCCCAGGGAACGGCGCTTCTTTCCAAGAGGTGGATCAAAGAGGACTCTTGAGTCACGAATCCCTACGGGAGGATGAGAGGTCAGCTTGGATTAAGATTGGCAGTAATTTGTGAAGGGTACGAATAGAAGAAACAAGCTATTAGGGAAAGTGTTTGTGGCTGGTGGGACTAAAGAGCAAGAGTAGGAAATGTTTAGAATGAGCTAGGAACAAAGGAGATTCAAACCCATATGAGTCTGTTAATAGACTTAGTGAATTTATTAGCAGCAGTAACAATTCAGGTGTCTGATAACTTTCTAAAGTCTGCTTTTGCAGAGAAACCAGATGATTTAAACTAAAAGAAGGTAGATTTAGACTAGATATAAGGGAGACATTTTTTACAATGAGGGTGATGAGCCACCGGCCCAGGTTGCCCAGAGAGGTGGGAGATGCCCCATCCCTGGAAACATTCCAGGGCAGATTGGATGGGGCTCTGAGCAACCTGATCTGGTTGGAGATGTCCCTGCTCATGGCAGGGGGTTGGAATTAGATGATCTTTAAGGTCCCTTCCAACCCAAACCATTCTATGATTCTATGATTTTTCTTGTAATATGTAAGGCTGATGAGGCACTTGCAAGATTGCTATAAACTAAGAAATTGAAACAACTCATTTTTTACACCTAGGTCTGGATAACCCAGACAGAAGCATCCGGACAGAGTTGATGGAGATATGTAGCAGGCTTTTGAAATACCAGACCACTGCTGAGATGCGAAGGGTGCTGGTATTGAGCTATTGTGAAAACATGAAATCAGATAATTATGGGCTATCTACGTTGCTATCAGAATAACGGGAGGATGAAGAATATGTAGCCAGGCTTGGTGGGGTGCTAAGCAGCAAAGATGGGGTGGATGAGGTGGGCAACTGTGCTCAGGAAAGCAGCAACTCTGGGAAGAAGTTAGGGGTGAGTAAAGGAGACCTGAACTGCAGGAGTGACTCTTTAACAGAGGGGGGGTTTGCTTAAATTTGGGTTCACGTGCTGGAGAGGAGTGGGTATGGACAGGTAGTGTGGTCCCTGAATGTGGCACGGTGACACCTTGGCACTTTGCACCTGGGCTTGGTGTCCACAGTGGGTGTGGAAAAGATAGAAATAGTTGAAAAGAGACATCAGGGACAGGAGAAAGAGAAGTGTCTTACAATGAGAAAATTTGGTTTTTTGCCTCACAAGGAGACTGAAAGAGGAGGGGGTTTGTGCGCGTCTGCAGCGTGCAGCCTTCTCGTACAGGATCACTCTGCAATCTGGCAGGGAAAGGCAGAGCTGCCTGCAAATGTCTGGGACATGAAGCCAGACAATTTCCCACTACCAAAAGAGCTTACTTGTATTCACAAAGGTGATTTTCCAGCCCCTGAAGTCTTCAGAACAAAAACGGACCCTTTGGGGAAGACATGCTCTGGGTAAATTCAACAGCTGGTCTCAATATGCTCTGGGAAAGGGAACGTACGGGAGGTCCTGCAAGGTGATCTGCTGCTCGTCAGGGCTTTAAACTCTGTAAATAACCTTTCCTCCTGCCTTTGCAAGGCAAGGGGAGGAGAGTCCCACCTCCCCTCTCCAAGGGAGATGTCAGGTCAAACAGCGTATTGATGAGCGAGGCAGGGTTACTGTGTGTGCATGTTCCTTTAGATCATCCTCCTCCACATCCACCCCTGTGGCCTATTATTCACCTTTTCATTAAATATCAGATTCAGGGTAAGAAAGTCACGGACCATGGGACGTTAGGCTTTTCTTCTAGCAGAATATGGCCCTTATTTATATCATCCATGCCAGATTCGGGATCAATTTCTGGCAGAAAACAAAGTCAATGATATAATGGGAACATTGCAAATAGTGGGAACCAGACGAGGATGAAGTTTGGTCCCGGATTGCTAAAAGGCACTAACCAGGGAGGAAGAGGAAGGGGAGAAGTACAGGCAGCAGGAGGATTTCTTCCCATCACATTGCCTTATATTCACCTCCATCTTCTCCTTCCAAAGGTCCTGCTCTGGCATGTCTGACACCACATGCATCAGGGTACTGGTGCCCTTTTGCCCATCATTAGCTCCCTGCCGTGGATCACGCTGGCACTCTCCAAGAGCTGGCCCGAACCAGGCTGCAAATGTGCTTGAGCTTTTTTGGCAACACTTCATAATAAATGGCAAACCATTTCTGCGGCTCGTTTCCATTGTAATATTAATCAAACTGAATTCCTGTGGTGCTCATATGGATGTCATATGCAAATCCTTCTGAACTCGGCTGCTACTAACTCCAAATTGAAGTCAATGGGGAAACTTCTCTCTCGTCTCCATCTTGCAGCTCTTAGCTCTTGTGTATTTATTCCATTCATGAAATCCTGACTATTGTGGAAATGAGGAAATACCAGAGTTGATGAAACCCATGAGGAGCATTGATAATACTTCTGAATTTATCGGGAAGGTGCTCAGATGCCATGTTGATAGGCAGCACCATGAAGCCCTGACATGGAAGTGCACAGACCTCTGTGTCCTACCATAACTGAGTACTCTGCATATTAAAACAAAAGCCCTCACCAGCATTTCCAACTCTCCATTCCCTCAACGCAAATATTTTAGGAACAAGAGGTTTTCCAAGCCAGTGTTCATCTCCAGCAGTCGTCAGTACAACTGCTCAGAAAAAGACATGAGAAACCTCCAAACAGTAGTTCCGGAACAGCTCCCACTCAAAGAGTTTTCTCCCCAGACCCTAGAAATCTCACCCTGTTTGATGAAGTATATGGCTTTATTTATGATTTTTTGTGGGGAGAAACAAGTGTGTAGAGGTTGTATTTTGCTCTGAGCGTACCGATACCTTTTGTTTCCTGAGAAGTGGGTCGAAGAGCTGTGGACTAGTTGCTGGACCCCAGAAGTTAGCTACTGGATGGGCAGAAGCTCGTTTGGCCTTGGGCAAGATCTTAAATCTTGCACAGGCTGGACTAAGTGAGCATCTGAACCAGGACAGTGTGAGCACCTACATTGTGTTGTCTCTTGCTTGCAGTAGATGGAGGCCAGCCATCCATTTCTGTTCCTTGGGAGTCCTCCTGAAGCCTTCAGCCTAACACAGGAGGTGGCATTAAACTTCCCCAAAGGAAAAGGGAAGAGCACAGGAATGGGCTGAGGTGGTTGCAGACCTTGCTCCAGTGGTGGGCACTGGTGAGAAGGTCCCCCCCATCACTGCACCACCAGAGCCCTTTCTCATCCCGTGCCTCTCTGCTCAGCACCAGTGCAGACTCCTAGCCAGGACCGGGAGGTATCTCAGATTTGGCAGCAGGCAGTAAATCATGGCTTTATCGTCCCTCCATTGCATATAACAAAGTACGAGCAGGAAGCCCTGCATTTGGCAGAGCTGTCTCAGGCACAACCTTTCCAAACTCAGCCACGCCCTGTGTGCACCAGGGATGCTTCCTTCTCAGCTTTTGCTTCAGTTTTGACCTAAAATGCACAAGTTTCCATGTAATCCCCCAGAACAAGAAATCATCCAGGGAAAGACTCAGATGTTGTCCATGTCACTACACGCACTTTGGAGAGTGTTCAGGTGCTTTCTCCCATAGAAGGCTTGTCACATCTGTCTGTCAGTCACTCCAAAGTGACATCTCCATTGTCTCTGTGAAATATTTGGGTCATGAGACATCACTGTTACCCAGCAGGGGTCCTTTAGATCCACTGACTATTCACATGAGCAGCTTTGAAGATGGGAACTGGATCTCCAGAACCCAATATATTACCTTTCTTTATTTTTTTTCTGTGCAATCCAGCAAGCAGAGAGAGGACATGATCTCATGCTCTGTATCCAGCTGCAGCATGACCTGGTTGCTATTTAAGATAAACAGCTTTCTTCTGTAGTTGTGATACCTTGCAATAGAAATAAAGTCTTCAGCACAGCAAACCCAGCAGACGGAATATTTGAGTAGAGCAAACGGGAAATGGCATCCTCAGCCGGGAACCCGGCTTTGGGAACCCTGGCAAGGACGGGAGGTGACTACCCTGGACAGCGGGTGGAGGGCTTGGGGTGAGCAGATGGTGGGCGTGAGCAGATGGTGGACTCTGCTATGGCTCAATGTGTTGGTGGAGGTGGCTGTGTTGGTGCAAGGGGCTCAAAGGGATGTGGGGGAGGAAAACACTGATGGGGATCATGGGGACAAAGGTGACCCTTGCAGTAGCCATGTGTCACATAGGGGGTTCCCGAACTAAGGGACACTAGGGGATGTTTTTAGGGTACTGTGTGTGGGCTCTGGTGGCTCTGCAGGACAGAGGAGGTGCACAGGCAGCTCCATCTCTGGTCAGGAGAGGTCACCAAGGTTCATGGGTGCTCTGTGGGGTTGGCTCGCACAGGGCTCTCTCTGGGTGCAGGCTGGGGATGGTGCTGTGGAGGTAATGAGATACGAATTGGCATGAGGTACCCTTTCAGCTGGGAGTCGAAGGGGTCTTACATCTGTGGTATCTCTAGCTGGAAGGGTGCTGCAGGGCTGCATGCAAGGTGAGGGAGGAAAGGGAATATCTGGGCGTTGTCTGTCCCCAGGGTCTGGCTGTGCTTCATGGGGTGCACCCTGGCTCTGGGCGTCTCCAGTGGGGCTGGGACAGGCATGGGGCTGTCCCCAGTGGTGACCCAGACATAGATGGACATCACTCTCCAGTACACAGAAGGTCCCTGGTGGGCACTGGTGGTCCATCCCCAGGCTGGGGATCACAGTGGGGAACTGCCCTGTGCCCAGAGGTCCCAGGTGGGCACTGAGGGACCCATGCCCAGGCATGAGGATCATGGTGGGGGCCTGCCCCATGGTGTGTCCCAGGTGGGCACAGGGAGTCCATCCTTGGGCTGGGGATCATAGTGGGGGTCTGCCTTGTACCCAGCATGTCCTGAGGGGCCACAGTCTGTCCCCAGGCTGTGGATCACGGTGTGGGTCTGCCCATACCTAGTGTGTTCTGGTGGCCATGGGGAGTCCATCCTCACACTGGGAATTACGGTGAGGGTCTGCCCCGTGCCCAAAGGGTCCTGGGTGTGTGGGGGGTTCTGTTCCCAGGATGGAGATCATGGTGGGAGGCTGCCCTGTCCACAGAGGGTTCTGGGATGGCATGGGGGAACCTGTCCCCAGGCTGGGGCTCATGGTGGGGGTCTACCCCATGCCCAGAGGGTCCCGGGTGGGCAGGGGGGGGTCCATTCCCAGGGAGGACATCATGGTGGGAGACTGCCCCATGCCCAGAGGGTTCTGGGTGAGCATGAGGTGTGTGTGTGTGTGTGCATTCCCAGGCTGTATATCATGGTGGGGATCTTTCCTACATCCAGAGGGTCCCGGGTGGGCAGGGGGGCCATCCCCAGTCTGAGGCTCACGGTGGGGGTCTGTCCTGTGCCCAGCGTGTCCCGAGGGGGCACAGGGGGGTTCCTCCCCAGGCTGGGGCTCACGGAGAGGGTCAGCCCCATGCGCAGAGTGTGGGGTGAGGACAGGCGGTGTCTGTCCCTGCGTGAGGACCGGTCCCGAGTGGACACGGCGTGGGGGGGCAGTTCGGGAGGGCCGGCCGAGCCGAGCCGAGACGGCCAAGCTTGGCTCGGCTCGGCTCGGCTCGGCTCGGCTCAGCCCGGCCCGGCTCCCGGTGGTGGGGTGGCGGCAGGGGGCGGCGCGGGGCCGGGCCGGGCCGGGCCGGGTCTGTCCGCGCTCCCTCCCCCGCTCCCCGCCTTCCCTGCGCATCGGAAACATGGCGGCGGCGAGGGACTGAGCAGCCCCAGCGCTCGGCGGCCGCAAAGGTGAGGCGGGGGGCGCGGCACGGCCTGGCCTGGCCCGTCGAGGCGCTACGGGAGGCCGGCCTGGGGTGAGGGGGGGATCGGTCGCGTTAGGCCCCGCGGTGGGCCCGGCCCCGGCCCGGATCCCGCCTGTCAGCGCGGCCCGGCCGCCGCCGCCTCAGCCGCGGGGCCGGGCCGCAGTGGCTCCTGTCACCTGTTGGTGGCCGTCAGGGCCCGGCCACCCCCTCGGGGCCGCGCCGGCCCCGCCGCGACTCCCGCCGGCAGCGCGGCAGGGGCCCGGGGGCGCTGCGCCGGCCTCCCCACACCGGCCCCGGGCCTCATCCCCGGCCGGGCTGTAGCTGCCGGTAAAGCACCTTCCAGGGGCTTTGTTGTTCTTCCTGCAGGAAAAGAACCTCTTTACCTACAGGAAAGCTGTGGAGGGACTGTTTATCACGGAGTGGAGCGATAGGACGCTTTTAAACTGAAAGAGGGGAGATTTAGATTGGATATCAGGCAGAAATTCTTGGCTGTGAGGGGGGTGAGCCCCTGGCCCAGGTTGCCCAGAGAAGCTGTGGCTGCCCCATCCCTGGAGGGGTTCAAGGCCAGGTTGGACGGGGCTTGGAGCAACCTGGTCTGGTGGGAGGTGTCCCTGCCCAGGGCAGGGGGTGGCACTGGGTGGCCTTTAAGGTCCCTTCCAACCCAAACTGTTCTATGATTCGAGGTGTCCCCGGGCAGGGCTCGGCCGGGACAGCCCTGCCATCATGGGGGAACGGGTCCGGCAGCACTGGGCCACGGTTGTCATGCCCAGCAAAGGCCTCGGCAGGGTGCTAGCGGAGCGCCCGAGCCTGCTCTCTGCCCCGGTGCTGCTTGTTACCTGCTGGACACTCCTTGCATGGAAAGGGAAGCAAGACTGAGCTGCTGGAGGATGTGCAGGAGGTGGCCCCGGCCTGTGGGTTGTGGCTGGGGAAGGTTTGTGCCCTTCCCTCCCCAGGAGCCCTTTAGGACATCAGTGAAACCCTCCTGGAACCTCGGTGTGCTGGGGAGATGGACAGCGGTGCTCTGAGCAGGACCCGCCACCAGGTCCCTGACACTGGAGGTGTCAAGGCTGATCCCAGGGACAGGACAGAGAAGTCCCATCACCACAGTCCCTGGGGAAACGGCTGCACCTCCTTCGCAGCCCCCCTGAGTGGAGCACTTGAATGGAGCTGGGAGTGAGACAAGATTTGAGCTTTTCGTGCACAATAAGATGTTTAAAAATAAATACAGTGTCAGGCTGGCTCCTGCTGCACATCGTTCAGGTTTAATCTGCGGGCTCTTTGAAGCTCCCATGTAAAACCGTGGCAGCAGTTTGGAGTCTTGATGACTAAAGGCAGAGATAGAGAATGTAAACAGGCGGCCTAAGTTTGGGATGTGCTGAGCAACTTGTCTCCCTTTGGCCTCGGATGTTTTAGGTTCAGCAGCTAAATACTAAACTAATTATTTCCACGGGTGAAGTCAGGATGTGGAGAACCAGCTCCGGGGTACCCAGCTTTGATTTTTGGCTCTCTTTCTGTTTACTGTTGTTGTTTATAGTAAACACCGTGCACTGAGTGGCTGAGAACAGCCATGTGGTGGCTCCTCCTCAGCAGCCAGTAATATTGGGGAAAAATATTCTCCCACCTCGGTTCAATTGCCTGAGTGATGGCGTGTGGCGGGTTGTACTGAGGGTGCTGGCAGAGGGACGGCCATCCCTCCTCCTCTCTGCCTTCCTCTGCTCTTACCCTCACTCTTCTGTTGTCTGGGTTGGGGGGTCCCCATGCTCTTGCTGGAAATATTTGGCAAATGGGATGGTGGTCTCATACCTCCCTTGTGCTTTGTAGCAAGCACCGGCTCGTGGCTTGTCACTAATATGGGGAATAAAACTCGGGTGTTGGGGGTCCCAGCTTGGACAGCCTGCCCTGGGCTGCAGCCTTGCAGGGCCTGTGCTCTGCCGTTGGGTAGTTCAGGATCTGCCCAGCAGATGGTATGAAAATGCAGACAGAAATAGGCATTCACAACCAGCAAGAGGGAAATGCAGGTATTTCTGTGCTATTTAAAGTATTTTATTTTATTAAAGGTTAAAGTGTGTTTTATTTGAGGGAGATATACTGGCCTGTGGTCCTCTTGTTTCGGTATTTACATCTTAGGAAATTATAAATCTACATCTTGATAATCTGCTTGTTAGTCAAATATTTGGTATTAAATAAATCAGGTGACTAGCTAATGAAAGGAAAGCAAAGGCAGAGTTTAGAGCAGGAGCGCGAGTGGCATCCCTGCAAGTTGTGACCTGACCCCCCCTGGTTTTCCTGTGTCTAAAATTTTAATAATGTTTAACTCTTGAGTCACTTCTCTGGAGACTTGATGATTTTTTGCGGCACAGTTTGGTGTCTGTAAATGAAAGATGCTGTTTAGGGTATAAAATGATGGTGTTATGCATCAAGTAGCTGTGTTTCAGACTAGGATGTGAGTGGTCTGGGGGCTGTGTCCTTACCCTGTATCTAATTTAAAGGAATGTCTGAAACTTTGTTTCGTAGCCTCAGACAGGGTGTATCTAGAAAGGACTCCAGAGGTGTCCTCCTTGTTTCCTAACCCCGGGGTAAGGTCAGGTACATAGCTAAACCCTTCCTGGGTGATGCTTCTTCTTTTAAGGCTCTTCCTGCTGGCAATTTCACATCCTGTGCAGATGATGTACGCTGACGCTCGAGCCTCCTCACCATTAGAGACATTTTTGTGGTGCTTAATCTAAATCTTGGTCTGGCATTTTAAGCCTTTTTCTTCTTTTCTGATCTTTATGGCACGTGGAGAACACTACTCCCTACAGCTCTGCAGCTAAAGTTACTTAAAGTGCTTTTCTTAAAGCGCTGTGGCCAGGCTGGGCTGGGCAGGACTGTGTTAGCTGAGCTTCTCTGGAGTGGTTGTAGTAAGTGGGGCCCAAATGACCCCATTTTGGGTATGTCTAAGTACTGTTACGTGAAAAAAAATGCAGATCAGACATTTGCATATTTGCATATTGAACTGTGTGTTTGTGGCAAAGGACTTGGCCTGCTCAGTGAACTCCTGTTTGCAACACCTGGAGCAGCGTGCTAGCAGTGTGGGCTCCGAGCTGGCGTAAGTTAAAGCTTGGCATGTTTGGGTCTCTTAAAGCCGTAATGTTTGCATCTAGCCCCCTGTCTTTTTTCCTTTTCTTTTTCTTGGCTGCAACTGAAGTTCAGTTTGTGGTGAGACAAGCATATTTTGAGTCGTTTACTCATCCATTTATGTTTGAAAAGTTTCCTAACAAGATGGCCGGGAGGGGTCCATGAGGAATGAAGCAAGATGCATTGAGGACAGAGCAGCAGCTCCAGCTGCCAGCTTCTTCTGCAAGGTGCCTAATCTCCTGCATATATGTATATTTTATATAATTCAGAGACGTGCCAAGGTAAAAATCATCCCCACAATTAAACCCTCAGTGTAACAGAACTATAACTGCCCCGCTCCTTTGCCCCAGCAGTACGCCCTGGTGTAGCACTCCAAGCCCTGTGACATGAACTACGCTTTATCCCACTTTATTTGCAGGATGACAGGGTCTAGTCCTAAAGGAAAATACTTTTTTTTTTTTTTATTCATTTGTATAGAATTTCTTTCTTACCAAGCTTAAATATCTGACCGTGGAGACTTTTATAAAATGCTTGCTCAATGTTTAAAGTGATAATGCAAATCTGAATGTAGCAGGAAGCACATAAAATCTTCCATCACTGGGCTTGGAGCAAACAAGACTTGTCCATGTCTAGTGGCCTGAGCTGGTGGTATCAAACCAGGATCTGGTGGGGGCATCCGAGACCTGAAGATCACCACCACCTCTGGTTCACGAAGCTGTGCTCTTTGCTGATTATCCTGCATAGCAGTCTCTGTCAATAGGAAATTTCAGAGGTAGCTTCACTTGCGAACTCTCACCAAGCAGAAGGAGAGTTCGGTACGTGGACATCACTGCAGCCTGGCTGGTGCTGAAAACTTTATTCCCAGAGATCTCCATCTGCATTAAATTTCCTTTAAAAAACTGCAGAATAATACTTAGCTCTTTTGCAAAGGTTTCTGACAGACAACGTCTAGCAGGTTTAGGTGCTGGGGTATATGGTATTGCAGTCTGCAGGGTTCGCTAGACAGCTGCCAAATGTTTCTGCCACTGTCACAGGGATTTAAGGAGAGTTTGTGTCTGTGCCTCCGCTCTCACTGTACATAGTCTCGCAGTTTTATGCTGACTCATCCTGAGCAAAAGTTCAAGAATTTGGCTGTGAACTGAAGGAAAAGATGAACGTCTATTCTGCTGCCTCCACTGTTTGCATGGCAGCCTGGTCCAGCAGGCCAGGTGGATGAGATGATCTCTTAAGGTGCCGTAGAGGAGCCTACCAGCACTTGTCTTCCTGAGATTGGACTTTATCAGCAGCAAGAAGTCACCCTTGCAGCTCCGCTGTCTGGTTGGTCATTGGAGATAAGGAAATGAGAGCAGAGATGAGTCGATATGGCCATTACCAATGCGAGGGAGCTGATGGCAGAGTTCAGCGCAGGACTGTTTATTTCCCTGGGACAAGCCTGTGCTTCTGAAATACCTCTCCATTTCTTGCTCAGAAGTTTTGTTGTATGTGGTGTAAATCTTGTGGTATTAGCACCAGTCAGAAGCCTACCTCCTTTAGGAGGTACCTCCTCCCAGCCGATGTGCTCTGTGTTACCCAACTTCAGTTAGCTCTTATGTTTTCCAGACCAACACAGTGTGAACAGTCCAGAAACCTCCCCATGGCTCAGTTTTGTTTTTAACAACGGAAACCGTAGGAGTAGATGCCAGTGGAAATTTGTGAAGCTTCACCTTTGCCCATTGAGAAATATGCAATTCCTCCCCTTTCCTGGCCCTTCCAGTGTCGCACTGGAGGCTGTGTCAGGTCCCTTCTCCTGGATATTGTGGTGAGGGAACAAGTTTGCTTCACAGATTGCTGTAGCTACATCTGCTGCGGTTTGCTTGGGCCTGCGGGGGGTAGGCATACCCTTCTGAGCTTCCCCAGGGTACTGCTGATGTTTGGCTCCAGGGAAAGCCCCTGCTGGGAAAAGCGGTTGCTTTCCAGCAAGGAATTTGCGTCTGGGGCGGGGGGGGGGGGAAGCTGGAGGAAGCTTGTGCTGTTCCTTTCAGCTTAATGTAGGCAGAGCGCTGTGCAGAGGGAAAAGCCCAGCGTTGCTTCGGCCCACAGCTGGTTTGCACCGAGTGAGCCATCCGAGGTCTCTCTGGATGCTGTCTGTAATCGCCTTCCCCGCCGCCCGCCTGGAAGAGGCAGTGCTGCAACACCAGTGCCGGCTTTTGCCCGCCCTGACCTCCCCTTGTGCCACAGCCGCACCTTATCCCCTGCTCCGGGGCCTCTCTTCCCCTTCCCTCCTTGGAGGAAGCCCCTGCCTCCTCCCACCACGCCGAGCCCTCTCCGCCTGCATTGGGAGCGGTGGGACGCGCGTCCAGCTGCGTCTCCAGCAAACGGAGGGGGGCTTGTGTTCCCTCCCCGCTACCTCCTGGCCGCCGGCGGTCAGAGAGGCTCCCTGGGCCGCCTGCCAGAGCCTGCCTGCCCTCCCCGTGTCCCTGCTGCCTGGGGGAGGCCGGCAGCCAGCGAGCAGAGCCTTTAGCAAGCCGGGCTGCACACACGTCGTGCGGGGACGGGGACGAGCAGCGCTTCTCTGAGACAAGAACCCGGGCCTGGCTCTGGCTCCCGGCGGCACGAAACACCATCCCTGAAAGCGGCCGGTCTGCAGAGGCGACGGCGTTAGGGTGAGGTTGGCTGCCCGAGCTGGGGTTGAATGCGCCGGGTGGGCTCCGCAGCGTGTTCGGGCATCTCCGAGCAGGCGCTCCCCTCCCTGCTGTCGCTGCTGCAGAGAGGCCCTCTCCTCCCCGCTCCCCTCTTTCGCCGGAGCGTGGCTTTTCCTGCCCGAGCTGCGTGTGTAAGGTAGGAGAAATTTCTGCTCTGTGCACACGGAGCATTATTTAAGTGGAGGCGCAGCGAGCAGGCAGAAGAGGTGATGAAGTCTGATGTGGACCAAGGAGGAAGTTGCACCAATTCCACTTTCTAAAAATAAGTCAAGCAAATGTTCCCGCAGCCCAGAGGCTGCCGGTCTTTATACACTGAGTTTGTTTGCTTTTTTTTTTTTTTGTCTTGTTCCGGCAAATTTAAAAAAAAAAAAATGCTACAGTCTGTCAAAATATTGCAGTTGTGTGATCAGATATATACTTCTGAAGAAAGTCTTGGTTGTTTCAGTGTTTCTATAAGTGACCTTGAAGGATTACCTACACGTAGTGTTTCCTAGAGGTTTGTCTAAGCTGTTCTTAAAGATTTCCAATGATGGTGATTCAGGCTTTCCTCAACAATCTACTCTGGTGCCTGACTATTCGGATGACTAAGAAGCTTTGCTTGATTTCAGGCCAGTATTGCTGTACTTTAACCCCGTCATTTTGACATTTCACCTTCTCTCTGGCAGGCTACCAAAGAGAAGAATAATTCTATAAATGTAAAAGCAATCAGTTGTGTAGAGTTTGATCTTCCTTTCTGCCTTTCGCTTCTGTGTGTCTGCTGGCCCTCATGCACTGCTGTGTATTTAATCACACGTGTGTTGCCACCAGGAAGCCCTCAGCCCGACTCCTCATGTTGTATTGGCCATAACTAACAGTCCTTGATCTGTGCTGATGCCAATGAAAACGGGGTGCTTGAGGTGACATGTGTTTTATTAAAATTGTGTATCACCAGTTCCCCTGTTGTCTCATACTTCTATAGCAAAATGCATGACTCTAACATCTTATAGAGTTTTTGGTTAGTAATACATTTTATAAAGACCAACAAGATGACATTAAAAGTTACGTTACTTCCAAATGTGATATAGAGATGCTGCTGATAAAACTGTTGCTGAGTAGGAAGGAGCAGAATACTGTTCTCTGTCACGGGGTGAGGTTTTACCCCTTTGCCTGTGGTTGAACATTTTATGAAATGTGCATTTGCTGTGGAACTTCATGATCTGCAGCTGATTTCCCATCCCTTTCCATGCTATGATGGGTCTCCCTAATGACTTCAGGGCGTTATCATAACATTTCTTCATTTCAATCATTGAGAAAATTGTTTCTATGCATTTCAGGGAGAGATCTAAGTTGAAATAGGCTGTGGGTTTTTTTTTTCAGAAAGGGGAAAAAAGGGGATGAGGTACTTTTAAATTCTTTCCTGGGGTGAGAGTTACTGCCTCGCAAAGCCCAGACAGGCTGGGGTGGACTCCTGGCCATAAAGCAGTAACGATATTGAAGCTGTCCGCATTGCATGAAGATTTCTGTAACACAGTTATCCTGCTTCCTTATTGTACTTCTAGCCCCTAGCGTCTGCTAATTGTTATCTCGGGAGCCCATGTGTGTACCTGGATTGTGGTTTTGTGCTGGCAGCGTGTGACTGTGCCTGCAGCCCCGCAAGGAGAGACTGCAGCAACAAATGTGCACGATGACTTTACGGTGTCCCTGCCCTCCTGTCTGCCCAGCTCCTGGAAATCGTTCCCACTGTAGTTTTTTGTCTCATTGTGTATTAAACCTCATAATTTTATTTCCATTTTGCTTCTGCAGAAGTCCTTGGTGAAAGTTTTCACTATCACATGTACCTAGAGCACATTTGTGTTGGCGGGCAGTTGTTTGACTGCTGCTGGTGGCTGGATGTCTCCACAGCCTGATGAGAAATGCCATTCTGTGTGTCCATACATGAGCTCTCCAGACCTGCAGGACTGGGGAAAGGTACCTAGCAGGTGGAAACGGTATTCCCTGCTTTTTCTTGGTAAGAAGCCCGGTGCGAGGCAGCCCTGAACTCTGAGCCTTGTAGCTGCATGATGCTGCCTTTGGGCTGGGCAGCGGGGTACTGGGTGCAATTGCACAGTTCCAGCTGAGAGGTTCTGGTGTCTTGGCGAGCTTCTGCCTGCCTGCAAAAAGACTGTGGAGACATCCTTGTCATCAGCTCACATCCTGAGTTGTTAGTCAGACTCTTAAAGAAATAACTCTTGAGGTAGAATCACAGAATGGTTTGGGTTGGAAGGGACCTTAAAGCCCACCCAGTGCCACCCCCTGCCCTGGGCAGGGACACCTCCCACCAGCCCAGGTTGCTCCAAGCCCCGTCCAACCTGGTCTTGAACCCCTCCAGGGATGGGGCAGCCACAGCTTCTCTGGGCAACCTGGGCCAGGCGCTCACCACCCTCAGAGTGAAAAATTTCTTCCTCATATCTAATATAATTCTCCCCTCTTTCAGTTTGAAACCCTTCCCCCTCGTCCCATGGCTCCCCTCCCTGCTCCAGAGTCCCTCCCCAGCTTTCTTGGAGCCCCTTTAGGCACTGGGAGGGACTTTAAGGTCTCTCCGGAGCTTTCTCTCCAGGCTGAACAGCCCCGAGGTAGTGCAGCATCATTAAGAAATATTTTCAGGTTGGGGTCTCTGTTGAGTATCATCTGCGGATGGAAGATTGAAAACTCTGCTGATGTAGTGATGTGCTATCAGTCCCTAAATGTAAGGATTTTTGTTAATTTACATTTGTATCAGTAGTTCTTCCTAGTTCAGTAACACTGTAATGTTCCCACATTGTTCCCGAAGTGGTGGAAGTTTACATCTTTCAGGTTTTAGTGCTGTTAGTATTTCTGTCCTTTTGTGCAGATTACTGAGTAAAATGCTTTTTTTTCTGTAGCAGAGTATCTGCTGTCCCTCATGTTATGTAGAGTTGACATGACATCATCCAGAAGATATTGGTGACTGACTGGCAACAGGTATCAGCTCTAAGCAGCGAGGCCGCCACCTCACTGCTTGCCCTTTATTCTTATCACAAGGGAAATAAACCGCGGCAGACAGCCAATCCTCCTGGCTTGTCACGTGTCTCCAGAGATGAAGTCCATGCTGTCATTTCCGCAGTCCCAAAATGGAGGGGGTTGGGTGGCTGTGCAATGCCACACGTCCCCCAGCATGGCAGGAGGTGGCAGCTCGCTTGACGGTGAACTGCTCGTACCCCAGACAGGGCGGGAGGAACTGATTCCACTTGGGCATTCTCCAAGCCCCTGTAAATCTGGGCAGTCCTGCTGTTGTTCCAGCATTATAGGGCGGCTGAGGGATGGCTTTGTTATCTTGGCTCATTTTCCATCACCACGAGCTTTGGTCTCGTCTTGTGCATTGCTGGCACAACTTCTAGTTGTGTATGTGGCAGTATGTATTCAGCATTATCCGCTGTGTCTGACCAGAGGACTCAGTCTGCGCTGAGTCTGTTCAGTTATTTCATATTGTTGTCAGCTGGAAAATCTGTAAATGCCCTGTGATATTTTATGGCTTTATAAGCTGTACAAAATGTCCAGCAGGTAGTTTAATGTCTAGCAGATACAGTCTGTAAGAGTGCGTTTTTTTCATTAGCTCTTTGGCAGACACTGAACATACTTTCAGAGCTGCAGGATGGACTTTTAGTTGCTTGTGGTCATGGTTTGTTTTATTTTTTTTATATTGGCGTCTACCGTATGCACATGTTGTTGCCAAAATAAGAGATTTCATAGTGTCTTGTACAGACAGCAGTGGAGGGCGTCGCAATATATTTTTTAGTTTTCCAAACTCTTGGCCCTTCAGGAATGTAAAGCAGCCTAGCAACTTTTTCTTTACATAATTAAAAGCAATCTGTTCAGGGTTTCTTGCAGGAACTGGCTAGTGATTTTTCCTCTTTGGGAGTAATTCTCTTGAGATAATATTTCTATGTACTGCTAGATTGCTCTTTCTTTTGTTATTAAAATTTACAGAAGTTTTGATGGGCACTTGTTAGAATTTCTTTGTATCCAGACTTTGCAGCCTGTAGAGGATATTTCACCTATTTCAGTAGATTTACAGTTCTGACTCCTGGGATTTTAGCTCCTTAAGTCACAGATGAGACCAGAGTTATACACAGGATAAAAATAGAAAGCAGTAATTAATACCCATCCTCGGTGAGCCTGGCTCTTCTAGTCTTTCGACATGTTGCACTGCTGCAATTTCCTTTCGTTTTCCTAAGAAATAGATGAATTAATATCTCTCTACAGGAGCGAGATAATAAAACAAAGATGCTTGCTTCCTGCCCTGGCATGCTGTTCCCCTTGGGGCACAGTGAGTTTCTGTGAGCTGTCCTGTCCCTTGCAGCCATGTTCCTTGGCAGGCTGCTGCTGGGCTGGAGGAGGCCAGGCAGCAGAAGGAATGGCACAGCCTCTTCCTTAGCCCTGCCAGACATCACTCTTTTCCTCTACCAGGGACTGATTTATCTCTGTCTCCATCCTCCAAGCAGCAAAGACTGACTCCTCGTCAGCTCTAGCAGGGGTAAATCCAGGTCTGTGTGGCTCTGCTCCATACTGGGAGGGTTCAGATATTGTCATTTCTTTTGCAGGTGGGGGAGATCAGTAGGAATTTTTTCTTGTCTGTCCTCCATTTGCACAAGACGAATCAGCTGCTGGGAGTGTTGGAGGGAAGAGCTTGACTCTGAATCTGGCTGTACCACTTGGCAGGGGAGACCCTGAGTTTTGTCACTCTAAGGATATAAATACCAACGGGATCATCTTACCTTGTCTTCTCTGAGAAACCAGGTTCAGGAGGGCAGAGGGAGTTGTATTTGGCAGGTCTGGGAAGTTTGGCTCTATGGATGTTGAGTCAGGGACAGGGTTTCGTATATGGATCTATGAAGAATTCACCCGGAGTCTGACTTGAGTCACAGTCCCCATGCTGCTTGCCAGTAAGGACATGACTGTATTGGTGCTGGACCCCAGGAAGTTAAAGTGATGTTCCAGAGAAGGCCATTACTTTGTGCTGGATGAGGGAAGAGAGCACCTTACGCACACTAAGTAACATGCTTAGCGATTGCTGTGGTGCCACGTGAGGCTTAAGGATGAAAGTTTTCATCCTGTGTGTTTTCCCAAGGGTTACTGCTAGGCATTCAATTTAATTGTTAGCATCCATTATAGAAGGAAAGCAGAAGACAGGAAAACACAATTCTAGGTGTATGCAACCATCATTGTCCCCCGCATCTCTAGCGTTTTAGCTTATTAGAGAATGGTGATTTTGTCCCTTCCCTTTTCTCCAGGGCTGGTTTGCTCTTGTCTGCTCCCTCAGCTCTCACCTCCCTTTCTGCCACTTCAGTGGGAGCACCTTGCCCCACGTGTCTGTCCCTGGAGAGCGTCTTCCTCCCTTGCGCTGGAGTGCTGGCAAGATCCAGGGTAATGCAAGGGATCGGGTCATCTCCTTCCCCTCTCTTTTCAAGACTTTCCTCATTTACATTTCTGTTGTGTCCCCTAATTGCCATCCCTTTGGTTTTTTTATTCCCCCTCGAGCTACCTTTTCCTGCTTATGGTCTCCTGAGGATGTTATGCTGAAACTTTTATCAAACTTACATTACTGGAAATAGTTAATGCAAAATCTTCTTTCAGGAATTCTCACATCCAGCTTGCAGCATCGTCACACAGTCTGTCGTGACATTTCCAATAGACACACAACTGGAAATTAGACCTTTCTTTCTGGATTACCTCCTGTTTCCCCTTGCTAGGGGCATGGGTATATGTTGTCTTCCTGCAGTTGAGGTACATTCATTTCATTAATTAGTGTTACGAATCATGTATATATTTATCCACCTGATACTTTCTTCCCACATCTCCCATCCCATAAAGAGCTTAGTTTTTGATAAGATACAGTCCAGCAGAGAATAAGTATAAGGTTAATTAAACAGTTTTTGTAGAATACAAATACTGAGTGTTGAACAGAGACCTATGAAGAGTTTACACGTTGGGGCACATTTCTGGGGCCACATACATCACGTGTGCAATTGCTGTCTGGAAAAGCAGTTGTGATTTACTGTGGAAGGGCTGCTGTGCTAGCCTGTCATGTAGCTGGGAGAGAAGGTTGTGCCTCTGTTACAGCCTGGTGATGATATGGAAACCATGTGCCCTTTTTTTATGTATTCCTGTTTAAATTCTTATTTAAAGACTTTGAAGCATCCTATTGTGTGCTTTTGTATGGGGTGACTTTGTAACCGTCATGGGCAGAATCCCATTTCAAGGTCTTCTGTAAGCCATCTGCTTTCATTAATAGCTTTTGGATTTGGCATGTGGTTCAGTGCGGATTAAAATAGCCACATTGCTGCAAACCTTTCTTCACCGCCTGCATCAGTTTGGCCTTCCCGCTGCGCCTCCGCGGGCTGGGTGCAACCTCATGGGAGAGGGTGCTCAGCCTTGCACCCTGCTCTCAGTGTCTGCCCTCCTGCTTGTCCCCGGGCGATGGGGGATGCCTGACCCAGCGCAGAGGCGTGTCGGGGTGCACCATTTCTTTGCACCTCTCTGTGCTCCTGGGGTTGCTTTGAAAGGAAACCCAGGTATGTGCAAAACTGGCATGTGGCCTGGCTCCCTGCCATCAGTAGTCCGGGGTCAGGACTACAGAGTGCCACATGTGTGATTAAATTTTCTCCTCTACTTTGAGGTGACCTCTGTGGGTCGGGTGTTGGGTACCCTGGCACACCACTCTAGATGGCTTCCACTGCTGTAACCCAAGCCATTCCTCTTCTAAAGGCAGGAAACTTTAACTTTTGACTGTGAGAGTCCTACTGACACCGAATAGGTTCAGTGGCAGAAACATCAGCCTAGAGCGCACACATTCAATTCCGTGCTTTGGCAAGGAATTTTTTTGTATGTTCTTCCTATACAGCACTTGGTAAGTCCATGAGTCCCTTGATTTTCTACATGTAGAAGGTGTCTCACTTGTTCAAAAAGTCAGTCGTCCATGTTGGTTTCTGTTACAGCGCATCTGGGAGAGCTCCACTGGAGGTACAGTGGTGGTACGGGTCAGGAATGCCTCTGCTTAACACCCAGAAATAGAGACCTGCTGCTTTTCCTTCCGAACATTTACAGTGAGCCATGGTCTTGGTGGCCTCATTTGTGCTGGGATGTGGTCCATGGGCATTGCTCGCCCAAGAAATGATGGTGATGCAAAGTCTGAAAGTCAGTTCAGCAGCAGAACCAGCGATGAAGGGATCGGCTGAAATAATTCTGGAGCATAATGAAGCTTCCATAACTCCAGCTGTAATGACAAGGGTTTGGTTTTGTATGGCTAGCTTAAGTCTATGCCACATCAGCCAGTCTTCTTGGTGGGCCATTCCCTGTCTCCCTGGCAATGAAAGGCAGCCCAGGACTTCACTCAAAGCCTTGAACGCAGCGCTGCCTCGGGGAGGAGCAACACAGGGTCCCCTGCTTGATGTTTATGCCTACCCATGGCAGGGGGATTGGAGTAGATGATCTTTACGGTCCCTTCCAACCCAAACCATTCTGTGATTCTGTGCTGCCCTGCGCGGGAAGGCGTTTGATTTTGCACTGTTTTCTTTCTATTTGTGTGGGTTTTTTTTTTTTAAAAGTAAAGCAACACCAGTCTTAAAACAAAAGCGGTTCTGATTTTTCAACAATGTGTGAATTTCTTACAGCAGTCATGCCCCATCTTTCTAACGAGGATTTGAAGGGCCAGAGTGCTCACTCCCATTCTACAGAAATGGCAGACGCGGAGCAGGCTGGCTTTAACTCCCAGCTCATCAGTAGAAAAGTCTGTACTGAGACTGAATGTGTTAAGGGCCTTCCTCTTACGCAGACTCAAGCCAGACTATCTCACCTGGCTTTTTTTTATGCCTTTTCCTCTCTCTGCTTCTCTCAGCCTGGGTATCCTGTTCCTGGAGTGTGCCAAACGTAGTTTTTATTGCAGCCTCTTGAATCTTTGTGGAGAGCAAGGTCTGCTCGTAGTGATACACAGCACGATGTTTCTATTTTGAGACAAAGCCCATGCTGGGATTTTTTTTTTTTTTTGAGACAGAAGGAAACCTTTATTGGAATCCTGCAACGTTTTATTTCATTTCCTCCATAGTCGTGAGGGGTGGTATCTCCTGCAGCCTCCCTCGTGGTGGTGAGTGATTCCTTCCAGTGGTCCCTGGTTTTCATCCTCACCCTGAGCCATTGGCTTTCCCTTGAGCTCAACTCAGCAGCGTCTGATGACCCAGCTGTCATTCGCGAGGAGGCTGACCCGTCTCCTCTCCCCTCCAACCTGAAAGTGTTCAAAAGGAAGTCATAAAGTTGATATTTTCATTGTAGAGACATGGTCTCTCCAAGTTTTTTGCATGTTTTTGTCTCTCTTAAAATATGTTTCCCCGTGAGATTTGGCTTGGGGGCTCAGGAAGTGTGTTGCTCATGATCACATCTTCGAGACACCTCCATGTCTTAACATCTTTCACAAGAATGTGTTTCTGAAGAGCCAGTCATGAAGTCTGGAGTTTATCAGTCCACTTCTTACATGGTAGGAAGATAAAATTAGTTCCAGAGAGAGAGAGATGTTGGAAATGACACAAAATCCTGCTGCTCGAAAGAGGACTAATGGTTTGCAGCCATCAGATATTTCAGATCACACAAAGGGATCAGTACTCCAGATGGAAATACCAACATCCATTGTTACAGTGTTTCTTTGAAAAATTCCCTAGTATGAACGTAAGGACCCTCGAGACCTAACGAGGAGAGATGGTTTCAGAGGTGCTGTAGCTTCAGCGGCCTTTGTTCAGAGCTGCCAAAACATGGCTTTGCACAGACAAGGAGAAATAAAACTCCAGTCTTGTCCAGGAGGACGATTACAGGAAGGTGGAAGGAAATAAATCCATTGGTCAAGATAAATTCTGACTCGCCTCTTCAAAATTTTCAGCTACTCGCTTTTGGGAGTTTCCTTCAGGTCCATGTAAGCATTTGTTTGTCACTGCGTTTTAGTGCTCCTTGTCAGCCGGGGCTGGCTCTGAAGAGGTTGGTGTTCAGGGGCTGCTGAGAGCTCTCTGCTGGTCAGGGGCTTCTACCCAGAAGAGGGGCCAGTCTGGCTCACCAGAGCATGCTTTGAGGAGGAAAACCATCATTTTAGACCAGCAAAAGTTATGGTGTCTGCAGGCAGAAATCTGTGGAGCTAAGTCTGGTGTGAAAACCAGAAGAGGTAAGAAGTGTTTCAAATGACATGCTGGCAGTCCTCGGATTTCTCAAGTAGGCTGAAAGTGCCTCTCCACCTTAGAAATTAAAAATGGCTAAAAAAAATATTAAAGGAGCAGACTGAGGTGGTTTTATGCATCTGCTCATCAGGTCTCTGTGCCTGGTTTTCTGAGCGGGTCGGGATGCAACTGGACACCCCCGTGTAACCCGTGGTGCACATCTGGGCTTCCAGAACGGTGCTGGAACAGGACCCGGCATCGCCTGAGCCTCCTGCTGGGAAACTGGGATGGCAGCACCGCCATCACCCTTGATGGGCAGGAACTTACAAAGCTGCCCTCACATTTCCCAAGGGAATTTGTAAGGGATAGGCCTTTATTATTGGAAACATTGCTAGTGTTTGATGGAAAGATACCCGTGAATAAAAACTCGGTTGAAGCAGAGGTTACGTTGAAGGGAGTTTACTAGCTGGACTGCTCGTGGTGCTCCAGACCCGTGCTTTTGTGGGGGAAAAAATCAATGACTGCAGGCACTTTGCATTATGAGAAACCATCAGGATTCTCTTGTCACTGTCCCATGGGATTTCCAAGAAGCGTCATTCTCACAGTCCTCTGGCAATATGCAGTTTTCTTTTTTTTTCCCTTGATCCTAATCTGTGGGGTATGTATCCGACCTAATAAAACCATTTTTCAGCTTCGCTGTTGGTAGTTTTCTTCCTCTTCTTTCTGAAAACATCTTGCCTGCTGGCAACTGCATTGTCCAAAGAGGTTTGAAGCTTGGCACGCTGTCAACAAAACTTCAGTTACCCTTTCAATCAAACATGGTAGCGCTGTGAACTGCCTTGGCCTCCATCCCAAGGTTCACCATAATCTTCCTCGGATAATAGGAAGTCCAAACAACCCCAGGAAATAATTCAGATGCGAGTGGTGCCTTTAGTGGAATAAAGAAGTGCCTAGAAGAGACATTAAGAACCTCAGCTTTAACTCTTTTCATAATTATGCACTCCAAAGGAGTGGAGGCTTTGTAGATAAAGAGATTACATGCATCTTATGAGGTCTGTATAGCTGTCACAGTATCTTCTACCCACATTTTCTCACTTTTTTGTTTTACTGACATTGTAGTTGCAACATTTAGTGGAAGAATATTGCAGAGCAGAGTACCCTGTAACCCTGAAGGTCCCTTCCAATCTGGCACAGGTAAATTGAATCATTTTCCCCTTAGGGATGATAAGGATAAGTTTTTGGAAGAGCCTGTTTGTAAGAGCAGTGAGGGGGAGAACTTAATTAGATTAAGACACAGTGCGGCGATGTCTGTGCCGAGGGTTGCACGCTCTGGCTGCCAGAGAGAGCAGCAGTCGGAGCTGGGGGTGCCCTGGGCTGCTCTTCCCAGCCCTGGCTGCATCCGTGCTGCCTTTAGTTTTAAACTAGAGAAAGGAAAATACATCCAAGCTGTAAATCTCAGTGTAAACCAGTGCAGGGGGTCACTGGGCTGCTGACAAACCCATGTCTCAAGCCGGTGTCCTGCCTCGGGCTGTGACCGGCTGCCGGCAGCCTGGCACGAAAGCAAGTGCTCGGCTTTTCCTTGCCAACGTGCAGCGGGTAATGCCGCAGTGTAGTGGGCAGGATTGGGCTGTCACCCGGCCTGTCGGTCAACTTTTGCTTGAGATGTCAGTGCCGAGGGCTGTGCGTTTCATACTTCGATCCCATTATAAACACTGCTTTGCTTTTGAATGTCTTTGTCCTTTTTTAGTGTTACTTGTTTACTTGATAGCATCCTTCATGAGGAAGCTGCATGTCTGTTAGTTTCCAATAAGCAAAATTTCCTTCTCCCTGGCATGTACTTTTTTGGTTTTTTTAGCATTATAGATTTGCCCTACTGTGCTGTGGAAGGGATAATTTGGAGTCTCCCATTCGCTCCCTTGGTGCTATTCATTATTTTATATGCCTCCCCTGTGGTCTCTCTCCTTTTCATTACTGATCAGGTCTAGTCCTTCAAATCCTTCTTTGTATGATAGTTTCATTTTACAAAAGCTGAACTAGTTTATATCAACTCAGTTGATGTGATCTCACTCCTATCAAAGGTGTTTAACAGCTGCTGTTCCGTGTACTCCTTGCAAGCTGAACTTAAATTGTGTCAAGTTCTGCGCTGCTTTGCTATGGCAAGTGGGAATGTTTGTTGCAGCTGTCTCTAACTTTAAATTTGGATGTTTTAAATGAATTAAATATGAACATGAATAATGCAACTGGTAACCTAGCCTTTCTGCAATTAAATGCAAACTTTTTCATTTTGTCTCTATGCTTTCAGGTTTTGATATGCCGCAGTATTTGTACTGACTTTGCTGTCTTGTAGGAATGATGGGGAACTAGAGCCCATGACAGTTCAGTGGAGCCGCTGGCACTTTTGATATCTCGGTGAGTGGAAGTTGTTTGAAACTCTGGGAAAGGCACTTTATCTGCTACAAAAGACAGCAAATCAGTTGGCCTTTTTAGATTTTAAGGTAGCGTTCTGCTGAAGTGAATTTGCACATTGATCTGTCCTTTCAGGGCATAAATTCTGGAAACCAGCACCACGTAAAACTGTGGCCCGTGCTCGCAAGATTATCTTGATATCCACAAGCATGAGAAATACAGGTTTTGAAAAAGAGGGAAGTTTTAACTCTGGTACGCAGGTTTGTACAAGCGTCAGGTTCTAGAGATGGAGTGCTGCAGTGTGTGCTGGGCCATGTAAATGCTTTATTTGATGCAAAAGTAACATTGTCTCCTTTGTGTCATTGACCCAGCCAACAAGTTCTCGACAGGGACATGTTTGTGTCTAATGTCATTCATAGAATCATAGAATTGTTAGGCTTGGAAGGGACCGTAAAGATCTTCTAGTTCCAACCCCCCTGCCATGGGCAGGGACACCTCCCACTAGATCAGGTTGCTCAGAGCCCCGTCCAGCCTGGCCTTAAAAACTGACAGGGATGGGGCTTCCACCACCTCTCTAGGCAACCTGTTCCAGTGTCTCACCACCCTCGTGGTGAAGAACTTCTTCCTAACATCCAGTCTGAATCGACCCATCTCTAGTTTTAATCCATTCCCTCTAGTCCTACCGTTACCCGACGTCCTAAAAAGCCCCTCACCAGCTTTCTTGTAGGCCCCTTAAGATACTGGTGGGCCACTATAAGGTCTCCTCGGAGCCTTCTTTTCTCCAGACTGAACAACCCCAGCTCTCTCAGTCTGTCTCCATAGGAGAGGTGCTCCAGCCCTTGGATCATCCTCGTGGCCCTTCTCTGGACACGTTCCAGCATGTCCCTATCTCTCTTGTAGTAGGGGCTCCAGAACTGGATGCAGGACTCCAGGTGGGGTGTCGCGAGAGTGGAGTAGAGGGGGAGAATCACCTCCCTCGACCTGCTGGCCACGCTTCTCCTGATGCAGCCCAGGGTATGATTGGCTTTCTGAGCTGCTAGTGCTCACTGATGGCTCATGCTGAGCCTCTCATCCACCAGCACCAATTCAGGAAGATCTGTGTGTGTGGATACCCCATTTTTCCCTCTTGGATACCAAACTGTAGCTTCTGCTATTTATTACTTTAAGATTTTTTTTAGTCTTCAGTCCCTGAACAGCGTAAACACCACATACCTCCGCACTGTGTTTCTCCCCGTCCCGCAGTGCCTGTTAGCTTGTCTGTTCTGCAGTTCACTTTCTTCTCTCTAGACTGAAGTCTGTCTTCTTCATTGGGGTGTTTCAGGCTTGCTGATGCCTATAGGGTGATTCCACTTGCCTTCCAATCAGTTGTCAGTGAAATAAAATGGTAGGGTGTTTCAGGTTGGAAGGAGCTTTTGGAGGTTGTCTGGCCCAGCCCTGCACGCGGACCGGGGCTGGCTTTGAACTGAGACTCAGCTTCAAGTCTCAGGCTCTCAGGGTGGCAGCTGGTGGCACTTGGGGTATCTCCGAGGATGGAGATTTTACAGCTTCTCTGGGCAACTACAGAATGAAATTACAGCCAGTGGGAATTCCTAATTCCCAAGCCCTGTGTTAGTAAAGCCCACCTTACACCAGTTTCAGGAGGGCTGGGGCACACGGGCTACGTCTCCGTGGCTAAAGAAGAGAGGACAGGGACAAGAGGACAGGGACCAGTGAGGACAGGGACTGGGATGCAGTGAGGCTGGTGGCTCTGGTGGCTCGCGTCTGCACTGTGCAGGGCTAGCTGCCACCAGGGCAGGCGGGCTGAAGCCACGTGTCGTGGAGTTTGGCTCTGTCTCTTTTCTGGGTGCTATGTGGCCCTGAAGCACGCTAATTATTTGAGTTACGATCTTGCAGGATGAAACTGTGTGTTGCTGTACTGCGGTGTGAGAACGTACCGGGGAGCTGGATGGTGCAAAGCCGCGGTGGAGGACTGTGAAGGGTGGCAGGAATCAGTCTGGGGCCATCTCATTTGGGCAGTGTCTTGGAAGCGTGTTTTGGAGTGTGCTGTCCCCAGGCTGGCACCCACGTGGCTCTCAGCAGAGTGGGAGTCCCCGTGCAGCCTAAATCTTCTCCTGTGGGGAAGAGTCACCTTTCTTTTTTTTTTCTTTTTCTTTTTTTTTTTTTAAATAGGAGCAACATTTACAATGTCTCATTCTCTTCCACACCTGAGGTCTTGCTGGGAGCCCACTACACCGTTGTCTGGGAGACACCAGCAGTCATCTGTGGGCTTTACAAGTAGTTGGGGTTACTGCTGTTGCCGTCTGCGTGAGGACAGACGGTGCGGGAGTTTCGCCTCTCCTCCTGAGCCGCAGCCTTCCACAAATGAAACCTGAGCATCTCCTACACAGTCACGAATTTTTCCTCCAAATCCTTCTGCAGGGAAGGGTTACCCGTCCCTGCCGGGCAGGGCTCTGAAGTGCTCAGGCTGCAGCAGCTTTTCCAAAGCCGCCTGAGAGGCGCAGGAGCACCGTCCCCTGCCAAACGCCTGAGATTTATGATTAGCGTTCGGGTACTTCAGAAAGCCCCGTGTGCGGGGGAGCCGAGCAGACAGCAGAGGTGCAGAGCCGGGGATGGGGAATGCTTGTCTGCTGCCTTTCTATAACACCTTTCACCCTCGGTTTTATGGCTGGGGGACTTTTCCTACCATGACTGCTAGCTTTTAATAAAAATGACTGAAGAAAATTGTGAAAAGAAGCATTAAAAGTTGTAAATAAGCTTTTGCATGTAGATTACTTTCCACTATTGAAAGGAAAAGAAACTCTACTCCTTTCACAAGCATGCACAAACACACACGCTATTTATGAAAGAGGCAATAAGAGACTACTGTGTACCTTTTGATTTGGATTAAAAAACAGCTAGGGTTTTTTTCCCTTTAGTATTTAATATTCCTTTCGTATTTTTCTTCTCAGAGTATTGCGCAATGTTGCAAGCACTGTGCATAAAGGCTGTAGTTTGTAGAGCTTTTATAGAAAATTAAACCCTTCGTTTCTCTTAGGTTTGGAAAAAGCCTGGGTTTCAAAATCAGAACTTCTTGCCAAGTTGGATCTGTAAATACCCCTTTTAGCAGAAACTCAGCGTTGCGTCGTGGGACAGCTTCCTCTTACGTCCTCCAGCCTGACTGCCCCACTGTGAACAAAATGGAGTTATATTGACACAATTAATCTTTCATTAGTTAGTGTAGTGTCAAAACATGCTTTTACTAGCTCTCCTAAGGGTTTGTTTGCAGCTTAGCCATTCATTTTGATATTTTCTGTCAGGCCTTGGCCAGGCTGGGTGTGTACAGGAGGCTCTGCCGCGCGAGACCGGCTGTGCAGGAGCACTGGGCTCCGTGTCCGTGTCCGGCACGCATCTCCCAAGGGCTCTGATTTTCAGTAACGTTTGCTTATAACAAGAATGCAAATGCTTTTTCTTTTTGGGGCCAGTCCAGCCAGTTTTCCTCCAACCAGGAAAAAAAAAAATGCAGTGCAACTTGGACATTCGTTGCAGTACTAACGGCGAAAATATTTCCTGGGTCATTGTCCAATTTCTCATCCTTATTACCCAGAACTGCTGCGAGCAATTTGAATTGCAAGTGGTGAGCTGGGGATTGTGGTGCTGCTTTGCCAGAGTTAATGTTATGTTTCCATGTGTTTTCTTTCATAAATTTCAGCTCTGCCTCCCTTTGTTAGTGAGGAAGAGCAGCCCCCCCTTCTGCGCACACACTCGGGACCCGCTGTAGTTAGCACAGAGACTGGCATATGCTCCTCTCGCTTATTTATGCTGCTTCCGCTGCTGTAAATTTGAAGTTGTCCACGTATTGGAGAAAGACTTGTAGTTTCAGAGGGGCTGAAATGAATTGTCTGTGTTCAGTAGATGTTCTCGTGCAAACCAGGGTGAAAGAGCATCTCTTTTCTCCCCGCTGTGTGATTAGTTAATGTTGCAGATGACTGTGTGCTCCAGAATGGGGGAATTTTCTCATGTTTATTTCTTTTGTCCTAGACATCTTCAGTTATCTAAAAGCAAGCCAGTCCCAGGATAAGGACAGCAGCAGGTGATATAATGCGGAAACCAGGCCCTCAAAAAGGTGAGCAGCGATGCTTGGCACAGCCAAAGGCCTGGCAGGGAGCTGGTGCGGATGGAAGGGCCGAGCACAGCACATCGGGAGGCTGCCAATGGGGCGGGAGTGGAGGGGACACACTGATTGCATGCTCAAAACGGAGCCATTCGTTTCTCCGGCAGCATGCAGAGAAGGCTTCGTCAGTCCACCCCCAAGACGGGCAGAGGAAGAGTCCCTGGGTGGCTGCACCCCCACGGTTTGTGGGGCACAGTGTCAGGCAGCGAGGGTGCTCTGCGGAGCCCGCGGCATGCACCATCTGCTAGTGCTCCCAGCGTGAGGCAAACTGCTTCTCTGCTGGCACAAGCCTCCCCCTTCTAATGAGGCGTGAAACCAAAGACCAGCCTACCTTGTGGAGATGAAATCTGTTACAGACGCTTACCTCTCGCTGCCTGAGTCTCTCGTCCCGTTACAGGCAGCAGCCACGGTGCTCGGGGCAACCGCACGCATGCTACCCATGTCCTGCTTGCCCCAACAAAAAGGGGGAAGTCAAGCAGGCTGCCTGCAGCTGAGCTGCTCGGACTTCTTGTGCTTAACAAAAATATTGATTTCCTTTAGTGTTGTACCATGCATGTGCATTCGACTGGAGTGATCTCATCCCATGCGCTTCGGAGGATGGGGGAAGGGAGAAGCGTAGAGGATAGAGCATCCTCCGCAGCTCTTTGTTCACATCTGCTATGAGCTCACAAGGTTTATTGCAGGAGATTTCTATGCTCAATTTCTCTCCTCCCTTTATTTTTTTTAAACGTCTCCTTTGCTTCTCTGGTGGTTCATCTTACAGAAACATTATCCTCTTCCTAACGCTGCTTGTCCTTTAATGAAGTGAAAATAAATGAAGGAAAGCAGGGAATGGGGAGAGCCTGCTGCGAGGCAGCTGGAGGGCTTGGTAATAAAAGAGGCAGGTTGATTAGTCAGCAGTGTGGCCGCAGACCGGGCTGGCTGAATTTAGCCTCTACGCAGCTTGTCCTCCTGCCTCGTGGAGAGGGGCATCTCCAGCCAGCGTGGCTGCGTGACCTCTGCTGCGAATGCCGTGCCATGGGTCGCAGAAGCAGCACCTGCATCGTGCGCATGTGGGTTTCTGTCCTACTTACCTGCTTTTTAATAATGCATTGAACTTCTCCTTTTTCTTTCTTTGCCTGCAGAAATTCTTGTGTTTCTTTCCCTCTCTGCTGCTTTTGCAGCCTGCTTAATGAGGATTTTTGCATGTTAAAGGTTAACTATAAAATGTAACTTCACCTGCAGAGTGTGGCGAGATGCTACTTCGAGTGCGCGGATGCGATCAGAGAGCTATCCTGCCACACTGGGGAGCGTTACCCATCCTGGGGGGCTTTTTTGCTTCTGACTTAAATACTTTGTGTCCTTTATTCTTTCTTTCTTAAGGAGGTGCAGAATACTGTCCTTCGTGGGAATACATTTATAGGAAGGGCGCCCTTCCAGCTTTTTCATTCGTTTGTATCTCTCCAAGGAGACTCTTTGTCTGGCCCATGTCTAGTGATGCTGTGGCCACGCTCCATATGTCTCTCGTGTTCAATTAAAGTTTAGAACCTCCACGCAGTCCTCCTGTCCATTGTATTGAAGAGAACATGTCAGGAAGAGAAGATTGCAAAAATCATGCTCCAAAAGCAATTTCAGACATCTTAGGACCCACCAGGCTACTCTAGCAGCAGCTCATGGCCTGCTTCTTTCAGCTGCTTGTCGGGAGATTTCTGACAAGGGGAATTTTCCCAACAAAAGGGAAAACTTTCCCTGTTTTCTTTTTTGTTCCTTTCACAAGGAACTGCTTTTCGTGGGGGCAAGGTGCATTTCGTAGAGCACTACCACATTGTTTATACTAGCCCTAAAAATGCTTTGTAAAACAAATGAGCTGGACCACAGCAGCAGTCCCAGGGGTGCGTGGGTCAGGCAGCAGCGGCTGGAGGAGCTCGCTCAGGACAGGCTTTGCCATGGCACCCTGCTTTGGTATCCCTCCCTGGGGCTGGAGGCGGCTGGAGGCAGGGATGGACATAAAATCATAGAATTATAGAATGGTCTGGGTTGGAAGATCACCTCATTCCACCCCCTTGCCCTGGGCAGGGACACCTCCCACCACACCAGGTTGCTCCAAGCCCCGTCCAACCTGGCCTTGAACCCCTCCAGGGATGGGGCAGACACAGCTTCTCTGGGCAACCTGGGCCAGGGGCTCACCCCCCTCACAGCAAAAAATTTCTTCCCCATATCTCATCTAAATCTCCCCTCTTTCAGTTTAAAACCGTTCCCCCTCATCCTATGGCTACACTCCCTGATAAAGAGTCCCTCCCCGTCTCTCAGGTACCTTCAGGTACTAGAAGGGGCTCTAAGGTCTCCCCGGAGCCTTCTCTTCTCCAGGCTGAACCCCCCAACTCTGTCAGCCTGTCCTCACAGCAGAGGGGCTTCAGCCCTTCGATCATCCTCGTGGCCTCCTCTGGTCCATGTCTGTCTTGTGCTGAGGACTCCAAAAGCTGGACACAGTACTCCAGGTGGTATCTCCCCAGAGCGGAGCAGAGGAGTAGAATCACCTCCTTCGCCCTGCTGGCCATGCTGCTGGGGATGCAGCCTGGGCTGTGGGGGGCTTTCTGGGCTGAGAGCACACATTGCCGGCTCGTGTTGAGCTTCTCGTCCACCGGCACCCCCAAGTCCTTCTCCTCAGGGCTGCTCTCAATCCATTCTCTGCCTAGCCTGGATTTGTGCTTGGGATTGCCATGACCCAGGTGCAGGACCTTGCACTTGGCCTAGTTGAACTTTATGAGGTTTGCATGGGCCTTCCTCTCAATCCTGTCCAGGTCATACAATCATAGAATCATAGACTGTGTTGGGTGGGAAGGGACCTCTAAAGGCCATCTAGTCCAACCCCCTACAGTGAGCAGGGACATCTGTAACTAGATCAGGTTGCTCAGAGCCTCATCCAGCCTGGCCTTGAATGTCTCCAGGGATGGGGCCTCCACCACCTCTCCAGGCAACCTGTTCCAGGGTCTCACCACCGTCATTGTAAAGAACTTCATCCTAATGGAACTTCTTCCTACGGACCTTCCAGGTCCTTCTGGATGGCATCCCTTCCCTCCAGTGTGTCAACCACACCACACAGCTTGATGTCGTTGACATCCCCTGCTTCTTGCTCTATCACTTTCCAGAGCTGTCTTGGGAACTTTATTTCTCTGCAACTCTGAGGCCCAAAGCTGTCATGAGCAAAGACAACTCAGATGAGATGTTCTTCAGAGCTGGTGCTACCTTGCAGTGCTCTCCTACGAGCTGCGCAGGACACGCGGTGGTAACCCAGTGCTGTGCGTGGAAAGGGCAGTTGTGCAGGCTTTGGGAGAAGCCCTCCCCATTACCGCAGAGGGTCAAGGCTCTTTGTGTGAGTAAGGCCGGCTGCAGTAACCTGGAGTTGATAAATAAGGAGCGATTCAGGGTCTGCTTCTCGGCATACAAGATCCACATGTGCCGTGTTTAGTGGCTTTCGCATTTGTTCCTCTCAAGCCTTGCCATCTCTTCCCATAGTTAAAATGACAAAGCTCTAGCAGTTTGCTGCTTTTTGTGTTATTGCTTGCCATTGTGGGAGAACATGAGTGGGTAAGGGCTGGGCAGGGACTGAGATGCAAACACAGATACACTGTGTCAGGTCTTTGCTGGAGCCCTGTGGAGGAAGGCAGCATGCCCCATAGACAAATCACCCATGTCACCTGGGGTCATGACAGGGAGGACAGGGAGGTCCCTTCTCTCCGCTGAGGTGCCTGTAAAGCAGGTGACATGAGCAGATAAGCTGGCTTCCTTCACTGACGCAAATGCTTTATTTCTTGTCTCAGCCATAGACTGGAAAGATGGTAAAAAGCACAAGTACAGCCGCCCGTCAGAGTCTCCCTCCCAGTACCAAGGTAAGAGAGCTCCCCTCTCCCTTCTCATTTTTTTTTCCTTGAAAGCTTTTTGAGTTGCTTGGGTGTGGGATGCTGCAGCATGCCAAATTAGTTTACAGATAAAAACTGCTTTTGGATGTTCCTCGTGTGTTTAATTCTGAACTCAGTCAAAAATGGCTGAGAAGACACCAGGGTAAGCACACAGCTGAGCCGACTTGTTTTTAAATCAGGCAGGATTGAGCAGATCTGTTTCTTACTGCCAATCCCTGAGTGCCAAGGGGTGACTCTGCCCATGTTCTCACATCTGTCCTGGGCATAAGGAGCCTCTTGCTCCTCCAGGAGCTCCTCTTCCATGTTCACAGCAGTGGCTAGTCCAGTCTTCGTTGCTTTAGGAGAGCCATGGTGGGATCCGCACTCCCTCTTCCCCAGTGGCAGGAATTTGGCCCTTACCCCAGTGGCGGCGATGCCGGCCGGCTCGGCAGAGCGCAGGGCGAGGGCTGGTGGCAGCAGCACGGGAGTGGGTCGCTCCTCGCTCCCTTTGGAGATAAGGTGTGCTGAGCTGTGCACAGCGCCTGCAGGCTGAGTTCATAAAACTGGCAGCTCCTGCTGTCTCTCAGAGGGGATATGGAGGCGACTTCCAGCTTTAGGAAGTTTATGTAAGGCACATAGAATTTAGTAAAAGATTTTAGGGCCCATATTTTACTTATAATGATGTCCTTATGCCCTTCTGTTCCCCATGCCCTTATACTATGATGATGTCCACGCTTCCCACCAAGTACAGAGTAACAAGAAGTTAAATGATTGCCTGAGTTAAGCCATTTTGAAAAGGAAACACTTGTTTGCCTTCGTGAAAGGCTCACCTGTGTTTCTTAGAGCCCCTGGGAGAGCTGAAGTGGCTGCTGTGCTGCAGGGGCTTGGTTATCCTGGGCCCTGAGGTGAGACTCAGGGTGGTGGTTCTCAGGCACTTTAGACTGTGGGCCACCATCAGCCCTTGCCATTCTCTCTTGGGGCATCTCGTCTGTCCTTGTCTACCCTTATACTGAAGCACTGTGGATCACAGATTGGGAAGGACCTTCTCCAAGAGAAGGAAGTTTATTAGCACCTCCAATAAAGTCTTGGGTCCTCTGTCACCCCATGCTGAGCTCCACATGACATTATGGAGCACCGCCACAGCTCACATGGGCTGTGTATAGTCTGCCTTCAGGGTATTGGGGGCTCCATGGCAGGTTCCCCTCTGCTCCACTCTCTGCACCATTTGCAGATGTCAGAGGGCTGACTGTTGTTCAGTGGCAACGCCGACCTGAAATGAAGCTTTCTGTGAAGTTCAGAGGTGAGCTTTCCCATCGGTGCTCATGGTAACCCAGCACCCCAGCCTCTGCGCCTTACTGCATCCCAGGGCTGGCTGGCCTAGGGAGGGAACGCTGGATATGCTGATGTGCGTGTGTCTTCTCAGCAAACACATGGGGGAGCAGTGGGGGATCGGGAATTGACTCCCTGCAAGAAACTCTGAGCAGCTCACCACTGCCCGAAGCTCAGGTATGCAGCTGGAGGCGTGAAACTGTGGCAGCTTTGTGGCACAGAGCACCCCGTAGTCCGGGCTGAAAGGATTTCTGCTCAAAGCTAATACCAAATTGGGACACCTCTGAGAAGAAGCAAAGCAGACAGTGGCATGGTGCTTGAAATCTTTTAGTTCTGGCTTGCACATTCTTGCGTTTCTTCGGAGCAAGACAGTTAGTAAGCGGGGTGATGTTATCAGCTGTAGCCATTTCCAATGGAGAAGGTGCAGTCTGATTGATGGCTGAGAAAGTGCCCAGAAATTACAGTGGGTAGGACGTGCAGGGGCTCTGCCGTTGCGGTGGGAGAGCTGACCCCTTGGGAGACTGCGCCCAGACATCGGGGAAGGCCACTGTCACCTTTGGATCTGCGAGCAGAGACAATACTCTGCTAATTTTCATACCGAGTTGGCTCAGACGGTGCTGCTTTCATGTGCTGCCTTGATGCTCGTTAGCAGACACACATATGGGCTGCAGACTTTAATGGGATGCCTTGATCTGGGTAGGGCACGTTCTCCTTCACAGATGTGACCTGAAATGCACATGTATCGTTTCAGTTGGATTGATGACCCCTTGGGAGCTGAAATGCTAATGGAGCCCAAACCAGACTTCGGTTAAAGATATAAACAGAAACTCCGTCTTCATTTAAATTCTGGGCAAAAGATCAACATTAAATGCAACATGATGAGAATCCAAACACAAGGGTGCAGAGCTGCATTGTTCACAACTACTGTAGTTTGACCCCTTGGGTGTGTGGAGTGTTTTGTTTGTAGTAAATATTTTTGAAGGTTAAGACATCAGAGCCCAAATCTGACACTTTGCCTGCAAGTAATGTCTCCCTTTGGCTCAGGCGCGCGGTGAGGAGCATTCCAAAGGCAAGCAGAAGTGACAGACAGTCGCCCTTAGTAGGCGTTTTCACAGCCAAGTTACAGGGAGTCATATAGGTTTACAGTCCTTGGCTTTTGTTGAGCTCACAGATGTAATTACAAAAACGTGGTGTTTCTCATTAAGTGTCCTTCTCTCGTTCCTTCCTGTAAAGAAGATCTCATGTATGTTACACGGAGGAACACGGTCCGTTCAAACGATGGTCCTGCCAGTCTGTGGGAGTATGGAGGGGGGGATGAAAGAGAAGGCCGAGACCAGGCAAAACAGAAGGTGATTTTAGGGCTGGTGGGACATTTTGCGTATTGTACTGGCAGCTGGGGCAGCAGAGAGCGAGTGTTCCCTGTTGCTTTTCGGGATGAGAGAGGATTCAGTCCCTACAGTCAGCTCTGTCCTTGGACACTTCTGCTCTGTCACCAGTAAAAAGGACACTTCAGGACTGGCTGAAGTGCTGGTTTTTCATGAAGCAAAAAGTGGTTCGCTGGGAATTGGAGTAAAGCCACCAGAGTTTTTTGACCAACACTCAGAAAACATTCTCCAGTGTCACCTGCCCAGGCCAGATAAGAAACAAGCATCTCACAGACTAAAACGTCCTGTCCCTCTACAGTCAGGCATCCAATGTATTCATATGAATAAGAATATTGAGAGAATATAAAATACAAGATAGTTGGTCTGTGCTAACGAGAAAACAAAGCAAGATATTCTCAATGTTTCCCTCTGTCTGTATAGCCTTGGTACACAGGGAGCCTGTAAAGCACCTGGCAGCTTTGGCACCCTGGTACAGCACGCCTGGCCTGCGGGCTCCGGAGCGGATCTGGTTGAAGCTGAGCGTTGGAAGGTAGCGGGGATCCGTGTGGCATGGAGGATTTGCGTACGGTCCGGAGGAGCTACGGTTGAGAGGGCCAAGTGTGATGTATCCATCTTCAAGCATATGTGCTCTTCCTCAAGTACAGAGCTCGGGGCTTGTGCTCTGCTCCCCGATTCAAAAAAGCCTTAAGTGCCTCCTGCTTTTTTTTCTATTTTATTGGCAGCTCTCCCTTTATTGTAAAAAAAAAACCCAACAACTTTTGTGTTATACCATTTTCTTCTGATTCTTCCCGCAGTTTTTTTGTGGAAGCTGATCATATTTGGTTAAGTTTAAGTGTACTTTGAAATTCCTGCTTGAAAAGCATTGTATTGTGAGCTAAATACTATTGCTGAATTCACTGAAAACCATTCCCTAGGTTCTGTGCAGGGCTTCCTCTTGCGCTAAGGCAATGGTGGCAGCCTCCAATTTCAGTACGCAGTTTTTGTCCTGGTTTGAGGGTAATCAGTGCAGTCTTTAATTGTCCTTGTCATGCCATCTTTATGTAAAGAAATGGCCGACAGTGAACAGAGAAGAAGGCTTAATTCTGTCTTTTCTTAGTGTTTAGAGAAGTCTTTCTGCTGCTCCCGCTTCTCTTTGCAAAATAAGTCACCAGAACCGTGAGTCGTAAGTAGCAGCAGTTGTAGTGTTGCGAGTGTGTCTTCATATGGTCGTTGGGTCCCAACAGGCTCTAGAATTAATCTCAAATAAGTTCCATGTCCAAACACTATTTTTAGAGGCACGCAGCTGTCTCAGAAATTTACTGCTCCTGCTGGGATTGTGCAGCGTCGGTCTTGACTGCGGCGTGAGCTGCTGCAGGGAGCAGAACAGCCTCGCTTGGTTCGGAGCGAGTGAAAAGTGGCAGGATTAAAACCATGACTACTTTTAATAGCGAGGGATTGAAACCAGCTGAGGAGAGGGTAGGTTTCTATTTTAAAATAAAACTGTCAAGCGCAGCTGATCCTTTTCAGGATGCTTGCTCAGGCCCCGGGGCTGAGGCTTGCACTCCTCGCCCTGGCGCTGTCACCACAGGCATCCATGGACTGTGCTCCATGGCCAAGGGCCACCCCAGTCTGAGAGGAGCTCAGAGAAGCAACCGGAGCGAAGGGGTGGGTGCAGCAAGGCACTTCCATGCCAGGAGTGCCTGGGTTTGCTTTGGCTGGGTATTTATTACACATTATTCATATAAAGAGTTTCGTTGATGTAACCAAGCGTAAAATTACATCTTCAATTAAAGCAAAAGAATTTTGCTTTTGTGAGAACATCATTGCAGTCAGTCACTGAATTTCTTCATTCACCCCAGTGAGGTAGTGTTGGCTGAAAAGAAAATGCGTGCCAAGGGATGGAAACGCGTACTCTGAGGAGTGAAAAGCTGCTGTCAGAGTCTGTAAACAGAAATATATTCAGCCAGTGTGGCAGCAAAACTATTTTTTTCTGTTCATTTCCACTATAATTAACAGTGTGCTAGTCACCTGCATGGGAGGTGGGAAGAAAGCAGCGTTTCTTTTATTTATTTGAAGCTAGTAGATTATCGAGCCCTCAAGCCTTCTCTGTGCACGTGAGGCAGAGCTAAAGTGATGTGTGCTGACCTTAACGCCTGAATTTTGAGAGGTGTGGTGTACGCTGCAGTAGCTAAAATGGCTGTTAATGTAGCTTTTGTTTTGAAAATAGACTGATTAAAAACTTGACGTGAATAGGGGAAGCGGTAGCTGACTCTTTAATTGTGCTGCCACCAATGCTCTTGAAATGACTTGAAAACAGCGGTCTCGCGGGAGCCATTCAGATGAATACAAGCTAATGTCATGCTGGAAGGATCCTTTCCCAGCTGCTCAGTTTAAATGGCAGAAGTCATGATTTGCTCGGATCACGAGAGCTTTTAATTCCTCATTTAATAACAGGTTTCCCTGGGTAGCATATTGCTTCTGCCCTCCCTACTGTACATGGGAAAGGTGCAGGCAAGGATAAAACGCGCTTCCCCACTCAGCGGAAGGGCTTTGGTGTTGGATGTGAGCGTCTCTGCTCAGTAAATCCCCGTTTGGAGGATCCCTGCTCCCACCCTGCCCAAGCTGTGGACTCCGTGTCCGCTTCAGGAAATTAATTGCTGGCCTGTCCACCAGTTGCTGCAGACCTGCTCTGAGCTGCTGGCTCGTGGGGCAGGATGCGTGCGTGCCGGGCGGGGGAACCGTCAAGTCAGCACAGTGCAAAGTTTCCTGTTGACTTGGGCTGCTTTTAGCCCGCAGTGACTTGTTCTTAATCCCCGGGCTGAGCAAAGTGTTTAACGAATGGTGTTTAAGGGGCAGTTGTCTGGAGGACTCCGCGGATTCCCATCTGTGCTGGGTATTTTATATTAAGTTGTAGGTTGTTATCCTCACTATTTGCAGAGCTTCCTCGGCAGCGCAGGGGCAGTGAGATGCCGTAGGCAGCCCCGTGCTTTGTTCTGCCTGTCAGCTGCAGTTGTAAATCTTCTGTGGTTGATGAAAACATGTTGCCTGTGAGCACCTCCTCTGTGAGAAGTGGAGAACTGCCAGCGTTAGGAGTCCAGACGTCTCTTTTTCAGAGTTTTTTGCTCGTCAGTTCCTATTTAAATCCTTTTCTCTTTTCAGGTCACTTCACCTGGGAGAAATACCTGAAAGAGACATGTGCCATCCCCGCTCCTGCCCATTGCTTCAAGCAGGTAAGAGGGTGAATGAAAACAAGAAAGGCCAAGGGCAATGGTCCATTGGTGACCCAGGAGTTCTGTGCCTGGAATAGGCCCCATTTTTGGTAAGGAAGGTGCTTAAGAATTTTGGAGACTTAATAGAAATCAAAGTTTGCTGAAGCAAAGATAAAAAAGATACATTCAAGTGCTGCAAGTCTTAGAGTGGTGCTCTCAGAGGTGCCTGGATGGGAACACGAGAATCCTTTTCCTCTCTGCTGAGCGCAGCGTCTTGGAGAAAATGTTCTGACTAGGCTGTGATCCAGGTTTTGGTGGATCCTGCCCAGCAAGGAGATTTTCATTTGAATTTTTGTGAATTGAATAGCAACCCCCAGGCACCGGGTACTGGAGCATAGAGGTGATAGTGTTGAGTAGAGGGGACACAGAGTGGGCTGGCACTGCACCCCGGGGTCCCGACAGGGGGGCAGCAGCGCAGAGGAGTTTCTGTTTGGGTCTTGGGTCAGGTGGGTGATTCTTCTGAGAAGAGGGCTAAGGGAAAAGGGTAGGTCTAGTTGCCTAGATGATGCAGTACCGATAGGCAGTGGTCTGGGTCACAGATCTGCCAGGGCTCGCCAAATTTACTTTGCTGCTCTGTGGTGTCTGCTCCCATGCTGTGCTTGGAGAATGCTGTCAGTCTTCCTGTAGAATCAGTTTTGATGCTGTTGGGGCTAAAGCTCTATGACTGAGGTGGTGCATATATTGGAAATCCTGTCTCTAACTGAGTCCCTGTTCTGTTCTTTGCAGTCATACACTCCACCTGCAAACGAGTTCAAGATCAGTATGAAACTAGAAGCCCAGGACCCCAGGAACACCACCTCCACCTGCATTGCCACGGTGGTGGGTCTGACAGGCGCCCGCCTCCGCCTGCGCCTCGATGGCAGCGATAACAAAAATGATTTCTGGCGGCTGGTGGACTCTGCTGAAATCCAGCCCATAGGAAACTGTGAGAAGAATGGAGGGATGCTGCAGCCTCCACTGGGTGAGCTGAAGTTCAACTGTCCAGCAAGCACCTACATTATCAGTGGGGAAAACCCTAGGGTTTTTTATATTTCTGTGCTTGGGACAGAGACCCATGGACTGCCCCTGCCTGCCACTGTGATGTAGACCAGCCCTGTTAGCTTGGGCTGTTAAACAGATGTATCCCACCCCAGGTCAGTATTTCTACATGGACATCATGGCATGGATAGGGAGCTCCTTGAGAGTGTAGATAAAAGAGTTCTTTGCACCTAGGTGAGCTGCTTGCGCTCTTTGCAGCTCAAGCTCAGGATTGGCGCATGCTAACTGTGCTCTTACACCTCCCGAAATTCTCCCTCTGTACCTCAAAGGAAAAAAACATTTTCTACCCATTTGTGTGAAAGAATACCAGAGTCACTCCATTTCCCAGAGGACACAAAAGCATTCGAGGGGCACCCCGAAGTCCTGGTGACCCATGGGTATGGGTGGCAGCGTTCAAGGCGGAGCGACTGTGATGGCCTCTCCTGGGTGACTGCCTGTACAAGGACAGAATGGATCCAAGTTCTTTTTTTCTGGGAGACAACACAGAGTCACACAGGCAGTGCTGGCCCATAGCTCTAGCAATGGCTTCATTTCTGGCCGTTGCCCTTTGCTTTAGGTTTCTGATCCAGCTTGCAAGCGCTGTCGTCTCAAAGGTGTGCTTGACATGAAACGGCTGCCATCCATCAGCGCTTTCCCCCGCGCTGCTCCTCCAAGCTGAGCACAGTGCTGGTGTCTGGGTGGAGGTGCTTTGCTGGGGATCTGTAAATCTTGATGCAGAGAATAACCAAGAGAGCAATTAGGGCTGAGGCATCTGCTGTATCGCTGCTAATCCTGACACTGTGATTCCAAAAGCCTTTAAATTTTCATTCATGCTGTCTAAGTGTATTTGTGCCCCAGTGTCTTTGGGGCAATAGCAGGTTAGCTGGAGACCATCTGATGGGGAAACATAATGTCTGAAAAGGTTTCCCGTGATTTAAGTCCTGTCTCACGTGAAGGGACGCTTGCAATATTTCATCTGTTTATTTATTTAATTTTGCCTGGCTACAGCTTTATAAATAACCTGGGCAGTCGAACATTTCTTCCAGGCTCATCTGGAAGTTAAACACACATCTTTTTTTCTTTTTGAAACTGGCCAAATGATGAGCTGATTTGCTGCTTCTTTCCTGGTTAAGCAACACGATTAACCTGCTTTTGCATTCTGCTGCCCATTATTTTTGAAGTGTTTTCATAAATCTCTTTCTCAATTAGCACATCCCCAAATAATATCAAGCCGATCTATAGTGATGCCAGAAACCTTCAATAGGATACCTTGAGTTAGGAATAGTTTTACTCATGTTTTTTCTTGGAGCGCCGTTTGTGAGCTTTGGTGGGAGTACAGTCTCAGTTGCAATGGGACACTTTTGGGACTGACCTTTCTGAAGAAGGAAGAAACACCAGCAGGTGCATGTTTTGGCACATCACACCACACGAAGCTGTGTGTATGCAAGTCTAATTATACCCTTTCCCTTTGTAATTGCTATAGACAAAACCTGCTGCAGCTATTAACATTAAAGCTACCATTTTTAGTGTTACTTTCCTGCATGCTGCAGTCCATTTTCAGACATCTCTTTGAAGCCCGGGTCCCAGGGTGCAGCTCACAGCTCCGGCGCAGCCTGCGCAGGCTGACAGTGCTGGCAGAGAAGGGTTCCTCCTGTGCCTTGTCTGGATTTTGCCAGCAGATGGCAATAAGTGTAATCGAGTTGCAGCGCAAAACTCATTTCTGACAGTGCCAGAGCAGAGGGTTTGTAGCCTGGAAGAAGTCTGTGTGCCCAGCTCTGATCTGTATCACCCGCTTAACCTTGGGCCAGACAAGAGTGGTCCCGTCCCTTCCCTTCCCTTCCCTTCCCTTCCCTTCCCTTCCCTTCCCTTCCCTTCCCTTCCCTTCCCTTCCCTTCCCTTCCCTTCCCTTCCCTTCCCTTCCCTTCCCTTCCCTTCCCTTCCCTTCCCTTCCCTTCCCTTCCCTTCCCTTCCCTTCCCTTCCCTTCCCTTCCCTTCCCTTCCCTTTCCTCAAAAGACTGAGAGGGGACCTCATCAATGCTCAGCAATAGCTAAAGGGTGGGTGTCAGGAGGATGGGGCCAGACTCTTCTCAGTGGTGCCCAGGGACAGGACAAGGGGCAACGGGCACAAACTGGAACACGGGAAATTCCATCTGAACATGAGGAAAAACTTCTTCACTGTGAGGGTGGCACAGGCTGCCCAGAGAGGTGGTGGAGTCTCTGTCTCTGGAGACATCCCAACCCCGCCTGGACGCGTTCCTGTGCCACCTGCTCTGGGTGACCCTGCTCTGGCAGGGACTTGGACTGGGTGATCTCCAGAGGTCCCTTCTAACCCCTGCCAGTCTGTGACTCTGTGACCCAGCATAAAGACCGGTAACAAAAAGCTAGTTCTGCAGTTGTCCTTTCTGCCTGCAGAGTGAAAGGACCCAGAAAACACAAGGATTTTTTGTGCTCCCTGTAGCATTTTCCATTTGTACGCACCCGCTGCTGCTCCCCTTCTTTCCAGTGCTAATTCACGTAAAGGGTTATCTTTGCCCCTCTGGAGCTCGGCTCTCCCGTCCCCTGAGATGTGTGGCCAGCTTGTTCGGTTTCCAGGCTGCTTTGATGGAGTGGTGGGGCTGGCAGGGTGGCCTGTCCTGAGCTGGGCGAGTTCTGGCATTTCAGCTCTGGCAGAACTTTGGCATGTCAGTCATCATGGGATGCTCTCCGCCTAGGTCCTGTCCCAGGGTTACCTTCAAAACACTGCAAATACAGAAAGTGCGATGCCGTGTTCAGCTGAGCAGCAGGAATTGCCTGTACAGGAAGTTGCACATTTAGGAAAGACGGTGTTTTGTGATATCTGGAGACTTGTGTCGGTTGTGCAGTCGTACTCAGGGCCATAGACTCAGAGCGGGTGAATTTGCTTTTTCTTCCCATAAGCCCCTTCCTGTTATTTCTCTACCTTTTTCACAGAAGGTGTTGACCCAAAAGCTGCCATCCTTTCCTGTAATGGTTAAATCTGTTTCCCAGCCAAGTTACAGCCTCTTTATTTCTTCAGGTTCGCTTGCCTGCAGCTCACTCTAAAAGGTGGAGGAGGCCACCCAGAAGCTGAGATTCTCTCTTGAGGAAGAAATTTCATAGTCTGAGTGTGCACTTGCTGATTTGTGTCTCCCCTGTAGTGGGATCACTGCAGCTGCCAGCACTAGCGCTGCACAGAGTGCTCTGTCTGGATGGTCAATGTACAGACTTTCGTTATGATAAGTGAATATTGCAGTCAGACTTCCATTTCCAGATGTTTATTTTCAACAACATAATGTTTTGCATTCAGAGTGTCTGGAAAATGTCAAACCTGACTTCAGCGGGAGGAGGAGGGTGGTGTGGGTCAGTGTGTGCCCACTGCAAAGTTCCCATCAGAGCAGGCACGGGCTGCCGGATCCAGTTGGCACCCACAGCCTTTAAGTCTCCATCTCTCCTTCCTTCTCGGCAGGCTTTCGGCTGAATGCCTCCTCTTGGCCCATGTTCCTTCTGAAGACTCTGAATGGAGCAGAGATGGCTCCTGTCCGGATTTTTCACAAGGTATTTTACTGTACTGTTTGTGTAGACATCCTTCTGGCATGTCCCCTTTACTGCGGAGCACCAAAATCACAGCTGGTGTGTCCTGTGAGATCTGCTGAGCCCAGAGGAGATGATCATTGCCCAGCTTTGCCACGGTGCTGCTTCTCTAAGACAGACTGAGTGCACCCTCAGCAAGTTTCCTGATGACACAAGGCTGGGAGGGGTGGCTGACACACCAGAAGGCCGTGTCGCCGTTCAGCGAGACCTGGACAGGCTGGGGAGTTGGGTGGAGAGGAACCTAATGAAATTCAACAAGGGCAAGCGCAGGGTGCTGCACCTGGGGAGGAATAACCCCATGCACCAGCACAGGTTGGGGCTGACCTGCTGGAGAGCAGCTCGGTGGAAAGAGACCTGGGAGTCCTGGTGGAAAACAGGATGACCATCAGCCAGCGATGTGCCCTTGAGGCCAAGAAGGCCAATGGCATCCTGGGGGGCATCAAGAAGAGTAGGGCCAGAAGGCTGAGGGAGGTCATCCTCCCCCTCTGCTCTGCCCTGGGGAGGCTGCATCTGGAGTGCTGGGTCCAGTTCTGGGCTCCCCGGGTCAAGAAGGACAGGGAACTGCTGGAGAGGGGACAGCAAAGGGCTGCCAAGATGACTAGGGGACTGGAACATCTCTCTTATGAGGAAAGGCTGAGGGATTTGGGTCTTTTTAGTCTGGAAAAGAGAAGGCTGAGGGGGGAACTTATCAACGCTTATAAATACTGAAAGGGTGGGTGTCAGGAGGATGGGGCCAGGCTCTTCTCAGTGGTGCCCAGGGACAGGACAAGGGGCAACGGGCACAGACTGGAACATGGGAAGTTCCATCTCAACATGAGGAAGAACTTCTTTGCTGTGAGGGTGGCAGAGCCCTGGCACAGGCTGCCCAGAGAGGTGGTGGAGTCTCCGTCTCTGGAGACATCCCAACCCGCCTGGACGCGTTCCTGTGCCACCTGCTCTGGGTGACCCTGCTCTGGCAGGGGGTTGGACTGGGTGATCTCCAGAGGTCCCTTCCCACCCCTGCCAGTCTGGGATTCTGTGATCCTCTGCTGCTGTGTCGTAGCAGTGCTGAGATGCAGACAGAGGTCTACTAAGAAAGTGGCTCGGGCTTCAGTGCTTGAGTGTGAGAGACGTGCTTGGCTTTCACTTGGGCTGCAGGTGCTACTCAAAGTCAGGAATGCAATATGTGAAAGTCAGCACCTCTCTGAAGCTTTTCGATGTACCAGAGCTTGCAAGGAGTGCAAATATTGCTGTGAGGCAACACTGCAAGTAAGATTTCACAGTTTGTATTCTCACACCCTTCGGGAAGTCAGACAGACAGGAGCCAGTCAAGAGGTGTGGGCTGTGGTATGGGACGGCTGGTGTGGCTGTAGGGTATCTCAGGTATGACCGACTAGGAAGAGCACGCCCCAGATAAGGATGGATGGCAGATCTCTCACATGTCTAGCAAAGATGAAGGTGGGGGAAGAATGATGGAGAGAGACTCATATGTCAGGTTTTCCTGCTCTGAAATAACAAGGTGAGAGCATCCTTCGGAGGCTCCATCTTTGGAGCTTTATTTTATGCCTGTGTTGCATGACGGAGTTGTCACAGGGCGCAGTGTTAATGTAGCGCTGTCTGGATTTGGTCCAGCAACTGGGTGATGGCAGAGCAGTCAGTAATGGACTTTGTTGCCTCTTGACTTAAAGGGCACATGGCTGCGTAGCCAGGCCAGCATGGGCACGCCTAATTGGGGTTCAAATCCAGCCCACTAGCTCCCTTCTTCATCTGCTTGTGGAGGTGAGTTTGCTGCTGGAGGGGACAGCCCTAATCTGGGGAGCCACTGACATACCCTCTTTGAGCACATTTTCAACTTCTCCTTGTAGGAACCACCATCTCCATCCCAAAACTTCTTCAAGACAGGTATGAAGCTGGAGGCAGTGGACAGGAAGAACCCTCACTTCATCTGCCCGGCCACCATTGGGGAGGTGAGAGGTTCTGAGGTCCTCATAACATTTGATGGCTGGAGAGGTGCCTTCGATTACTGGTGCCGATATGATTCCCGGGACATCTTTCCCGTAGGCTGGTGCTCGCTGACTGGAGATAATCTGCAGCCTCCTGGAACAAAAGGTAAGGCCCACGTTGTTGCTTAGTTGTCTTCCTCCTCCACTCAGCTCTCAAAGAGCAGCGAAACAGGCAGAGGCTAGCAGCAAGGGCACCTGGGCGCCCTGTCTGGCATTCTTACTGTGCTTCACGCGTGGTAAAGGTGCAGATGATCGTACCTGTTAGCGGTGTAACAGCCTGGCGTCAAGGTGCTAAGAGACAGCCATCTGTAAATATGGGCAGGATGCTGGCTCTCTGGAAGGATGGTGGTTCTGTACGACATTGCTGAGGTCTGCTCCTCTTCAGGAATTTCCTTGGAGTCTTTCCTGTTTGTCTGGAAGACACATTCCTAGGGACTTTTTCACAGGGGGGACTGGGCTATTTGTGAATATAATAAGGGAATAATGAGAATCATTTAGTTGCAGGACTGTGGCTGTTTGTACTCCTGACAGTTACCTTGCTCTGCCTTATGCTGCGATCTCTGCTGTGAACATGGAAAAAGCAGGTCTGAATCAGGTCGTACCTGTCTTGTTCCTTGAGCCGTGATAGTTGGGCAGGAATGGTACTGGGAAACTTGCTGCCTTGCACAGGTCCGAGCATTGGCTGTGGAGATTTTCAGATGTGTCTCTAGCTTGCAAGCATTGCAGTTTTGTTTAGGACCAGGGGAGCTGTCACTGTCCTCATGCACGTTCCTCTAGCATTTGCTGGCTGGCAAGTCCAGTATGCACCTGTCGGTGACATGAGAAGCAGGAGAGCAACCTCTCTACTGGGCTGAAGCATTTCTACTAGAGCATTTCTCTGATGAGACTGTTCCTCTTGAAAATCCCGGGTCAGCTTGTTCTAACCCATCAGGCTGGCGCTTTCCCGCCATCCCTTGATGTGAACCATTTCTGTCCCCCGTGCTGCTCGGTTGGTGTCGGGGTGGATTGCCTGAGGTCATCTCGCATGGCCTGTCTGCGAGCCAAGCTGTGGGCTCCTGTCAGCTGGAGATGATTGTTGTTATGGTTGGGAACTGAAAGGCACTCTCACTGTTTATCTTGGATTTCTGCGTTCGGCCTTGATGTTCTCAGCCTCTCCCTTGCTTCCTGCTGTTTGTTTGCGTCCTGCCCGCTGCCGCCCTGCAGGCTCCACAGAGCTGCTGGGGACCTGCCGCCTGGTGGCTGATCTCTCCAGCATTGCCCTGGAGTCAGAGGCTCTTGCCCAGCATCTCCAAGGTCCTTCTCAGGTACTGCGTGAGTGGCTAAAGGCATGTTTGTGTTGGGTGGGAGCTTTCCTGGCAGTAAACTGGGGGTGGGAGCTTCCAGGAGCAAGATGGAAGCCGCCTTCCCAGGAGAAGTGGGGACCTCCATCTGACCCATGGCACCTGGTGCTGGCAGCCCTGTTCCGCTCCAACCTCCCTGTGTCGGGGTGAAGCTGTGAGCAAGCAGAGCATCCAGAAATAATGCCCCATCATGTGGGGGACATTGTGGTAATTTGGAGACATCTTGAGAAGCATTTGCTTCCCCCCTTGGCAGGCAGCAGTGACAGGCTCTCCCTCGCGCATTGGCTCCATCGGCAATGATTCTGCAGTTCCCGCTCACGTACAAAAGTAGTGAACCCCGAAAGTCACGTCTCCCCACTCCCAGGCCGAGGCAACCCTCGCTCTCAGACAGATTTCTGCTCTCTTTGCAGTGTTTTTCAAGTACTGGAGCAAGAGCAGGGGTTGGCAGAAGTTGCATGGGCCATGCAAAAGCACCACGGAGTCAGGATCAGCCTTGTCTCTGTGGTATTTTACTTTCCTCTCTGTGGCTACCCCCTCCCTTTCCTGCCCCAGACTTTCCAATTTCCACTTTCTGGGATTAAACCAAAAGAAGGGAGTGCTGGGAACTTTCCTGCTCTGTAATTAAATTCCTCCCTTGTTCCTTTACTCCTCAGCCCTGCTTTGGAGGAGAGTTGAACACAGTCCTCCCAGGACCTGAGAGTGCTGCTCTTGGCAGGGCTGGAGGATGCTTCACCACAGAGGGATCCCCCTTTCCTTCAGCTGCAAAAAAGCTTCCCTGTGTGCCAGCTTGGAGCCTGCAGGACCATGTGGTGCAGTCAGGGAGCTGCCCTTTCCTAGTGGGAATTCCCCTTAAATCAGGGAGACCCAGGGAGATGTGCAGGAGGTCAATGCTAACCACGGTTATACCGGGCTCTGCTCACACAGCGGACTGACCATCTTACCCTGAGCCGATGGGTACCAGCGGGGATAGATGCCTGGGGGAGCTGAGAAGTCCTGCAAAGAGTTAACTCCATCGAGACTGATGGCTTCCTGGGGCTGAGCAAAAAGAGGCCTTGTGAAATGAGCTCATGTTCAAGGGCAGCAGAACTTCAAAGAGGCCAGGCATGTTTATTTAATGCTGGTAACTTAATTCAGCTCTAATCTGTCCCTTCTGCTGGCTGCCAGCAGAGGTGGAGGAGTGTGGGTCTTCTCCCAGGCATATTCCCTCTCCTGCTCTGGGGCCTCCCACTCCCACCAGTGTTTGCTTAGCTGGGGTGGCCGGGCAGGGTGCTGGTGGAGCTGGGGCCCGGCCAGCCACGCCGAGGGGAGCTTTCCAGGGGGCACGTGTGTGTGAAGGGAGGAAAGGGAGGTCAAGCGGTGAGGAGGAACGGCTCTCTGCGCGCCAGGTTGGTAATTGCATCGCTGTCAGGATGTGCTGTCTGTGCGGTGGCCTGCTGGGAGAGCTCTGCCGCGGCCGCCGGCCAGATGGCTGCGGGCTCCCGGGCGTCTCCTGGAGCTCTTCTCTTGATGCAGCACAGCTTGGAGCTGGGGGGTTCAAATCAACACACGCCGCAGGGGAAATGTAGCCCCGGGAGGCTGATCCTCTCAGCCCCGCATCAGCCTGCGGGCTGGGGTTGGAGGTCGGCTCTGCTGGGCTAACAGAGCAAGGCGGAGTGTGGCAGAGCTCGTCCTGTGCATCCGCAGTTTCTCCACACCAGCTTGGTGGCAGCCGGGGAAGGCAGGTCCCCATGACCGTCCCGAAGGGAGGGGGGTACAGCAGGCTTCCTCCAGCTTCCCACCCGTGCCAGCGGGGCACTGCCGGGGTTGTCTCTTGGGCAGGAATCCCCGCTCCACTCCTCACACGTAGTGTACAGCATCCTATATGGCTTTTCATGTCTGTTCACAAGCTCTTTTACCCTTAAACACATATCGTGGGCTTTCAGGAGTCTGAGGTGAGATGGACTGCCTGTGAAATGAAGTGCTGGCTGGCCGCGCTGGGCTCTGCTCCGAGGGCAGGCTGGGTTAATGGTGGGTTTTGCAGTTTTCTTGCGCAGAAGAGGCTCATGACTTGTGGGTTTACTTCAGAGTTTTAGAAACCAGCTTTTTTTTGCGGTTTCCAGAACAGCTGTTTGCACATCACATCCATTCTTACTGAGTCAAGCAGTCATCCTAGAGAAATATTGATTGAGAAATATTCATCTATCACAGCACATATACCTAAAAGAGCTGAACTAAGGTTGCATGGGGCATCAAGCCCAACTGAGGACAACGGTGTTTCCCCATCTTTATGTACTGCAGCACACGAAAGCAAGGCTGAGAGACACTGCGAGCACATTACTAATGACACGGACTTTTTCAACAGAAGACCTGAAGGTGTGTTTGTAAGGAAGGAGTTATCCCCACCTGCCAGGCCTGCGTGCCTTTCCCTTTGAGTCAGGTAGGGACTCAACTGATGCTGCAGTAGATACGGGGCAGGAGGCAGCTGATACTGCTTAAGCTGAGCTTCAAAGTTCAGATTAAGTTGTGACACTTATAAGCAGTGTACGAGTCTGCACTGCAGCAATGTTAAGTAGAGATGTAATTTGGGAGGAAAGCAGAGATTGAAGGAGTAAAATACGTAGGTCAGCTGTCGTGAGTTGTCCCGCTGGGCAGCTGAGCCCCCACCAGCTGCTCGCTCGCACCCCCAGCAGAATGAGGGAGAGAATTGGAAGGGTAAAAGTGTGAAAACTGGTGGGTTGAGATCCAGACAGTTTAATGGTAAAGCAAAAGGTGCAGGCACAAGGCAAAGCCAGGCATTCATTCCCTGCTTCCCCCGGGCAGGCGTTCGGCCATCCCCAGGAAAGCCAGGCTCCATCCTGCCTAATGGTGCCTTTGGGAAGGCAAACACCATCACTCCCATTGTTCCCCCTTCCTCCTTCTTCCCCCAGCTTCTCTTGCTGAGCATGGCGTCAGACGGTCTGGAATGTCCCTTTGGGCAGTTGGGGTCAGCTGTCCTGGCTGTGCCCCCTCCCAGTGCCCAGTGCCCCCCCAGCCCATCGCTGGCGGGGGGTGAGGAGCAGAGACGACCTTGGCACTGTGCAAGCCCAGCTCAGCCATAGCTGAAACATGGGTGTGTTATCAACACTGGTTTGGTCACAAATCCAAAACACAGCACCATATGAGCTATTATTAAAGAAAATTAACTCCAGCCCAGCAAAAACCAGTACAGTACTTTCGAAAAACTTTTTGGATGCATTTTACTTTTTCTAAAGTTCCTGTTCGGTGGGGAGCCTGTGGGCAACTCAAGCTTTCATGGCTCTTAAACAGGACAGAAACAATCCTGCTCTCAGGTCACTGACATAAGTGGAGCACGGATTTGGAAAGCTGCTGTGGAGAGTCCCTCTCCATTATAAGCAGTACAGAAAATCAATATTTAGGATCGACCTAAAGAATGAGAATTGTTGCTTAGTTACTTTAAATCCTGTCTGGGGAGAAAGAGAGTGAGAGATGCACACACAACGGGAGGTGCTGCTGCTAAGGTTCAGGGCAAGACAGATTGAAGAGGGAAATACAAGACTGTGATAAAAAACACTGCGAAGAAAGAAAAAAGAGATAAGAAGCTGGTTAATGATTGTAGTTTCCAGGGCCACCTGCCCTCAGCAGGGAGGTGGGGTGAGGGAAATCCCCCATCAGCCAAGGCACGGTCTTGTAGGGAGGAGATGAGTCTGCTTCCACGGGAAATTTAGGTTTTCATAACCGATCCCAGACTAGAGGAAAGTTCACTTCTTTGTAGTCAGGGAAACACACGTTGGAAGAGAATCCATGAGAAGTTATTTTCTTTTCTGAAGTGGTTTGTGGGATGGAGAGCTGTGAGCCCCTGGGGGAAGCGAAACCAAATCAGGTTCTTTTCAGGTACCTCTGCAAGGCACCTTCCAGCTCTGAGCTCTTCCCCCGCGGAGGTGATGCACCGAAGAGTCTGTCCCCGCCACGTGAAGGGACACAGGCTGGGGAAAAGGGACTGAGCAGACAGGACCAGGGATTTCTGCCGACGCGTGCTGATTGTGGGCACAGGGATATAAGATTTTCTGCAAGATCTGGGTGTTTACACAACAAAGCATGTAGGACTTTTTTATTTAAATATTAGCTTTAAATTTCAAAGAAATGCCTGCATTTTTCTGGGGTTTATGCTACAGTATCAGGAACTTTAGCTGGGATTTGCCTCAGAAAGTGTGAGATGTTTACAGGCCCCCGCAGGAGCCGTGCTTACAGCTGAGTGCTGCTGGCTATGCGTGATCCCAACCGTGCTGCTGCTGGAAGATGCTGGGGCAGGGACAGTCTTCCCTGGTCTCCTGAAAACCAGCTCATTCTCCAGGTCCTGAGAAATCCAGCTTTAGGCCATACCTGCACAAAGACCTTCCACACGCACACATGCACACGCACACCCCTTCCACTGCAATAGCCTTCCTTAAGGCTGTGCGACCGCGACCAGCGACATCACTGCTGGAGGGCAGGGAAATACTGTAACCTTAAAATGAGGGTGCAGGGACACATGCAGCCCGCAGCAACCTGCCCACAGTCACAAGTACAGCATCAAAGGCTGTCACACAGACTGTGGGTTGGGCTATGCCTCCTGCTGACGCTGGGTTCCTCTGGAGTTCTCCGGTGGGTTCGTTACCCTTTTCTGGATGCTCCGTAACAGAGAGAGAAGGGTGCTGGGTGTGGGAGAGGGGCAGCAGTGAAAGCGTTAAGGCTGGGCGGGCAGAGCTGGACGCAGACGCTCTGGCGCTGGAATTTGAAGGAGTGGAATTGCTGCCTTGGCACCAGCCCAGCTGGCGGAGAGGCCCAGCGCCCAGCCGGGTCAGGGAGAGCTAATGCGGAGCACGTCCTCCTGTGCCAGGGCTGATGGGGAGCTGCAGCGAGGGCACAGGAGACCCTGGTGCTCGGCGCAGTTAAGCCCTGACCGCCTTCGCCCGGGTCTGCCGTGAGCTGTCAGCCCACTGCTCCCTCTCCCGGGGCTTGGCTGCCTTGAGAGCGTTTCCCTCTGCTTGCAAAGCAAGTAAAAGTTAATAGTTTTAGATAGTTACCATGGGGATATGCTGAAGTGGAGCTCCCATCCACTCCTGGACTCGCCGTCTGTTGCGTGCGTTACACAGCCCGTACTGCCGCCGAGAGCAGAGTGCGCCGGCAGCGCCTGGCCGGCCCTTGTGTGGGTGCTGCGCCAGGAGCCAGAACTCCAGGAGGTGACAGAGAGGCACAAAATGCTGACCCTGGAGTGAAAGCTCAGGAAGTTCTTCATCTCTCGCCACCACTGCTGCTGTGTGATTTATTGGTCAACAGCGTGGTGTCTTCAAATGAAGATGATGATCAGGTGCTAGATGTTCTGCCCATGGGTGAAGGTAATGTGTGTTTTATGACTGTTTTTGATGTTGCTTGGTTTCTCTGCCTCCTTTGGAGTGAGAACAGAGCGGTGAGTGGAGGAGCCTCACCAGGAGTAGCTGGCAGGGGAACACTCAGGTGAGCTCCTGGGCTTTACTGCTTGGAGGAGATGGAAGAATATTAATTACTGTCACTTTAGGACTGAGCTGGGATTTGGAGCTCATACATCAAGCTGGGTGGCGTTTATTTGTGTCGGGGTGGCTGGATTTCAGACCACACAGGTAGAGTTTATTACCAGCGGCGGGAGGTTACACAAAGAAGCTCAGCATTTTCTCTTTTATCCGTGAGTCTAATGCACCCGCGGCCATGGTGCCTCCGTGTTGCTGCTTTTGAGACCTCTATCAGAAGATCCCAAGAAAAAACTCTTGAGCTGTTTGGAGCACAGAGACAACGCACTTCACAGTAATCCTGGCTCAGTTTGGATGTGTGTCCTGGAATACGCGTTGGCTTCGGAGGTCTGGGGCTTGGACAGGAGCAGCCCAGCACTGCAGGAGGGTGCTGTTCCCCCGGCCCTCTTTGGATGTGACAGTGACCATAGCTCAGCAAACAGCAAATCTGTGTCTCAGCAGGAACGGTGCATCTGGTGTGTCAGAGACCTGATGTTACTGTGTGGTGTCTTGGGGCTGGCAAGAGCCTCTGAGAAGAGGAGCTGACCTGGGAAAGGCAGAGTTTCCACCATCCCCCAGCCTGTCCTTAATATCAGTGTCTGGGCCTTCCTCCCAACTTGACTTTTCCTCATCTGTTTTATTCTAAAATATTTCATAATCCAGAGAGGCTGGGCTGTATTCAGGACGTTTTCTTCCCTTTTCCATCCTGCTTCCTGGCCCAAAACAGGGTTTCAAAATCTCAGGGCTTTACTGAGCCTTGGCAGGACATTTCTGCGGGAGCATTGCTGTTGAAACCTTCCTCTCGTGGGGTGAATAGCGCTGGGGTCGCTGCTCCATTTCTGCCCGATCTCTGACCAGTAACAATACTTCTGCTGAGGGGACGTGGGGCAGGGCTGTGCTTGTGTAGGTCCAAGTCTTTTCAGGATGGAATTGGACAAACTCAAGGAAGAGCAGTGGTCCAGGGCTTTCATTTCTGCGGGTCTAAAAGTGTCTGACTCTGGGTGTCCTGCTGGTCACAGGCAGGGCTGGTGTCTCTACCTAACCATCCTCTGCTGCCAGGCTTGGAAGCAGAGTCAAAAAAGCTAAAAGTATGCCCAGTGTAACAGTTTGTGTATCTTTAGGAGAGCCACAGGGAGAGCACAGTTTCCCGTCTAGGTGAAGTGTTTTCAACACTTAGTATTAAGAAGCTTCGCATCGAGGATTTAGGACCCCATGCCTAGTTTCTGCCTGTCCCCAGCACACACAGGCCAGCCACTGGTGGCAGGAGCTTGGTCCCTTGTAGGGATGCTGCTCCTGATGTGGGCAAGTGCCGGAGGAACCAGAGTCATCGACCAGACTCTCACAAAGTCTCACAAAGGCCTGCAAAGGCTGCGCACAGTTAATGGGATGGTTGTGATTGGAGCAGCGTAAAACTGGCCTGTTTTGGTGGGCTTTCTCACAGTGTCTCTATGGGAGCAAGAACATTACATCATCCTCTCGGACCTGCTGGGTAGCTTCTCCATTTTTTTGTTTCTTCTCCATTTTTGGAGAGGGGAAGTAAATGCTGTTGAGCCCAGCTCTGACCTTGGCTTTGGCGAAGAGGTATATGTTCCACAGCGTATGTTTTATTGAATCTAGGAACTTCACACTGAACATACAGCCCCACTTGTTATAAAGATCGGACCTTTTGTGGCTTGTCACAGTTCTCCTCTTGATCTTCGGTATTTTTATAACTTCTGAACAGCTTTAAAAAAGAACAAAAGGTGGAATAAACCGCACCCACCTAGCAGTCTCCCTGTTCTTTGTGCACTGATATGTTGAAGGTGTTCTGCTAATGTTTAACCAGGAAGCCAAAGCTAAAGAAAGAGCTTCAGAGAAGATCAGAACAAGCAGAAGTCCCAGGAACAGTCCTGAATAGCCTGGATACGGCAAGAGTACAGAAACATTTTGAATCTCAACGTGGGGTTTTGGAAACCCATTGGTAATTAACTCCCAGGGGCGGAAGATGGGATCGGTCAGTAGATTGACTGTGGTGGCCTCTCATGCCACATATTTTAAGGGAATGTATGTCCTTGAGCTGGCTGATATAAATAACAGTACAGCTGTGCTGTTGCAAACCTCCCATGGGCTGTAAATCCGTGAAGAAACTAGTGACCTCTGTCCTGCTCCTGGTGTAGTTCAGGTTGGCGTGGGCATGCTTGCAGGAGCTGCACTCTTACCCAGCCTGCAGGTTGGTTGCTTCCTAAGAGCATGGCCCTGGGATTTTCTGAAGGACTGCTGTGTGGACCAGACGTGTGTCAGTCATCCCTGGCGCCTTTGGCAGCCCTCTACGGGTACGTGTTCTGCTGATGGCCTCTCCTGAAGCACCAAGCCTGGAAGAGCTGCAGTACAATGGTTTTCCTGAGGTGTGGAAATGAGTTTATTGTGTCTATGGTTGAGTTTATTGTCGAGTTTACTGTATGAGTTTATTGTCGGTATTTATGTCAGGACCAAAGGTGCCAGCTCTGCTCATGTACTGAACAGCTGGGCTCTTGCAGTTGCTGCTGGAGAACTCGCCATGTGTCCATGGGCACTGTCATGCAGGAGACGATCTCAGCCTGGCTTTGGGGTAATCAAATTAAGCTTGAGTATTGAAGTTCATGTTTTTACTTGATTTTGTTCTGGCTTTGCCGACAAATATTGGCATTGCCATTTCTCTTGGAGCTCCCTGATCGCCCCTGTATGTCTTCTTTCACCCGCTGGTGCCTCCCTTCAGCCAGGAGCTTGAGTTTCAGCTCTGCTGATGCGTTTCTCGCACTGGAGCTGCCCAGCTCAGTTCTCATCTCCTTTTTGTAGTTCCGAATTTCTCTGTTTTAATTCCATAGCTGCTTCACAGCTGATTAAAACAACACACAGTTACAACAGCTTTATTTTTGCAGTGGGCTGGAGAAGATGAGACTAATAGGGGGAGCACAACAAACAAGAACCCAGGCTGTGCTGCAGCCAGTTCATTTGGAATAAGAGGTAGTGGGATGGGGACAGGAGGAAAACTGCTGATTTGGGAGGTGAAGAGGGTGATTGTAGACTAATTTGGCATTTGTTTGTCCTCTGGAAGAGGGGATGGCAGGGAAAAGAGGGGTTGAAGGAATTACTGGGGAGAGTCCAGCAGAGGGTACGAAGATGCTGAGGGACTGGAGCATCTCTGTGCTGAGGAAAGGCCGAGAGCCCTGGGGCTGTTCAGCTGGAGAAGAGCAGGCTGAGAGGGGACCTCATCAATGCTCAGCAATAGCTAAACGGTGGGTGTCAGGAGGATGGGGCCAGACTCTTCTCAGTGGTGCTCAGCGACAGGACAAGGGGTAGTGGGCACAAACACAGGAACATGGGAAGTTCCACCTAAACATGAGGAGGAACTTCCTTGCTGTGAGGGTGGCAGAGCCCTGGCACAGGCTGCCCAGAGAGGTGGTGGAGTCTCCGTCTCTGGAGACATTCCAACCCTGCCTGGACGCGTTCCCGTGCCACCTGCTCTGGGTGACCCTGCTCTGGCAGTGGGCTGGACGGGATGATCTCCAGAGTCCCTTCCAACCCCCACCATTCTGTGATTCTATGAAGAGGTAGGAATGTCCTGCTCCTCCAAGCTCCAGCCATATAATTGGTAGCACAAGACGTTTACGGCTGCTTGTGCAGATGTTCCACAGCAAACACGCTGAGAGATGAGGAGCTTAGGAGCTGCTGTTTGGGGAGAAGCTTGCTTGGCTGCTCCAGTGGTGCCAGGCATGACACCATTTTCCCTTATCCAAATGCTAGCCATTGCAGTATCTTATAAAAAAGATGGATAACTCAGTTTACCCATTCGCTTTATAATGCCACCCAGTGGATACGAAGCAGTTAATTTCTCTGCTGTATGGGGGAGAAATTTAGACCTGGGGCTTGGGACTAAGTAGATCTGTATGCTCAGCACTAAACTGAAAATGGCTTTCGCTGAGGACAACGATTCGGGCATCCTTGCTCTGCACAGCGCTGTCACTGTCTTTGTCTCTAATCCTGTGCCAGTCACTTATCTCTGTTTTGCCATCAGCAGAATGGGGACCGTGCTGACCCCCGGGGCATTCTGATGAATAAGTCTGTTGTGTTGCACATCCCTAACACTTCTTGTGCCGGGTCTCAAAGCACTTTCCCCCTGCACTGAGGAATATCTGCACGCATATGTTTATACTCCAAAAAGCGTCAAAAACTGCTAAGTAATAATAGGAGTTAATGTCTCTGAAATGATGCTGGCAGCTGCTTAAAAACATTAAAAGATATTTTATATTGTATGCTTAGCAGAAGAGCCAAAGCAGTGTGAAGGAACTCTTAAAAATGCTCAATCCGACCAAAAAATTTTCTTAATCGGATCATTGGAGGGCGGCTCTCGGCACGCAGCAGGGCAAGGCAGAGCTTAGCCCTGCCTGAAGATCTACCCAGAAAGGCTGGAACTCTGTGGAAACGAGAATCCAGGGCTCAGCTGTAGGTTTGAGAGCTTTTTGCTTGATTTTTAACCAGTGTCCAGTTGGTTTCTACTGTGAAATCCCACGTCCTGATCTCTCATTTTTCCAAAGTGGAATCTTTTTCCCTGACTCTTTCTGGCCACTGCTGTGCTTTGAGCTCATGGTCTTGTGCAGTGAACATTACAGATCAGCTTCTCCATCTTGAAGGAGCACCAGGCAGCTCAGAGCCCATCATTTTGCATCTGAAGGTAGGAATGGTTTTCTCCTCTCTCATTGCTTTATATTTGTCAGTGCAACGGTCACCTGCTGTTTTCTTGCCCTGAAACTCAGTCTCCGAGCTTCTCTCTGGAGCTGCTCACGGGCTGCCACCGTCCTGTCTGCCCTGGGAAGTGTGGATCATTAGACAACTTTCTCACCTCGCTTATCCCCTCAGCAGGTCGCTCATGAATACACTGAGCAGTGCAGATTCCCCTGCGGATCCCTGTGCACTCCATGGAGACCTCTTTCCTCTGCAGGAATGGCTGTTTGTCCCTACCTCTTCTAGCCCTTGATTCATCCTATAGAAACCTTCCTTATCCCATGGCTCTTTAGTTTTTATAAAAGCCTTTGGGGAGGATCTCAGAGGCTTCATGGAAAGGCAGGCAGGCTGTGTCACATTCCTCTACGTGGTCACTGACCAGTCCAGACTCTTCCAGGTTTGCAAGGCCGGGTTTCTGTTATAGGAGCTGTATTGACACTGCCCAGGTAGCTCAAATTCCTCCTGGGAGCTGTGTTGTTGGATAAAGCCTCAGTTTTGTTTCAGAAAATGTTTTAGCCAGATGCACTTTGTGCTTGGGTAAAATTAGCCACTTGGGTTTAGCAAATGCCAGGGTGAATGGGGCGGACAGGGACGCTCAGAAGAGAAGCCTTGGTGACGCCGAGGTCTCTGGACTGTGGGTTCTGGGGTTTGATTCATATAAGCAGATCCTGCAGGTCCGGAATAAGGGTTTTCTGGTCTTCAGCTCCAGCAGTGCTGACTGCAGTCTGCAGCTGTTCTTCGCCTATCCGTGTGTGGTTATGGCTAGAGGTAGGACATCTGAGATGTTTTGCAATACTGTTATTGGTCCGGCACTTCAGGCATGTCACGAAACCTCAGGCTGTCGGTGTGTTGCCCAGCGTCTCTGAGATGTGTCGCAAGGTGTAGTGAGCGCCGGGGGAGGTTTCTAAGGCCCCGGGCTGCGCTGCCTTCAGAAAGTGCTGAGTGTAATTTCCAGTATGGTTTAGGGCACAGAGGAATGATGTCTTGAGAACTGTAAATGTAAGACTTGTGCTAAAAGCAAATAGCAGTTGCTGGTATCACTGTGACTCCTGAGACTTTTATTTTTAGTTGGTTTATTTTTGTAAATAAAACAACCATAAAAATGCCACAGCTTGTGCCTATGGATGTATGGTGGCATCTGCAGCGCACAGAGCTCATCCAAGTGCATGGAAACAACAAAAATAAGAAAATTGCTGCTCCAAACCATGCAGATTTCTAAGCCTGTAGGAAATGGGACACTCATGACGAATGTTCAGAGCCTTTCTCAGGTTCAACAGATGTGTAAGGCATTGCTTTAGTTTGAAGCTCTTCTTCATGTCCTGCCCAAAACCAGACACTGAAATGCAGCCTGATCACCAGGATGAGCAGGACGGAGCAGTTTTAGGGACCATGGTTTTGCGTTTCTGTCTATGTAACCGCTCACTGGCCAGTGAGGTCTGGCAGGGGGTCGGTGAATAAAGCACCACGTGGCTTCCAGCAAAGGCAACAGCAAGTTTTAGTAGTTGAAAGCTGAAACTAGACAAAACTTGTGTAAAAAGAACATGCATCTTTGGGAGTTAAGATCACTGATCATGAGAACATCTCGAACATGCTGAATCATGCAGCGCTTGGTTCCTCATGCTGTATTATTGTGTTAGATACATCCTCTGATGTCTCAGCCTTAGCTCAAGCAGATGTTTTAGGCTGGAGAGCCGGAATCCCTGCAGGAGATAACGAGTTGTCAGAATAACTGCATTCTGACTTTTAAATTCCAGGATTTGGAGGATTGTTCTTAATCCCCGTCCTTGCAAGGAGCCTAGGTCTCCCACCCGTGCTCTGACCTTTCCTCCTGTGTTACGTCTGCCTAGCCTGCTGAGAGCTCAGGATGTACCAAATATTCAGCCTTCCCAGAGCCCATATTCAGGTCCCAGTCGTGCTGGTGGTGGCCAGTGATGACGGTCTCTGCTTTGGGAATCAGAATTTTTCTGAGTTGGAAGGGACCTCTAGAGATCATCTAGTCCAACTCCCCTGCTGAAGCAGGATTGCCCAGAGCACATCACTCGGGACTGCATCCAGGCGAGGCTTGAAAGTCGCCAGAGAAGGGACTCCACATCCCCCCTGGGCAGCCTGTTCCAGGGCTCTGTCACCCTCACCGTAAAGGAGTTTTTCCTCATATTTGATCAGAACTCCCTATGTTCCAACTTGTGCCCGTTACCCCTTGTCCTGTTACTGGGAACCACTGAAAAGAGTCTGGCTCCATCCTCCTTAAACCCACCTTTTAGATACTTGCAAACATTAATAAGGTCTCCCCTCAGCCTTCTCTTCTCCAGGCTAAAGAGTCCCAGCTCCCTCAGCCTTTCCTCATAAGGGAGATGCTCCAGTTCCTCCATCATCTTTGTTGCCCTACGCTGGACTCTCTCCAACAGTTCCCTGTCTCTCTTGAACTGGGGAGCCCAGAACTGGACACAGTATTCCAGTTGTGGCCTCACCAGTGCAGAGTAGAGGGGGAGGATGACCTCCCTTGACCTGCTGGCCACACGCTTCCCTATGCAGCCCAGAATTCCATTGGCCTTCTTGGCGACAAGGGCACATTGCTTGCTCATGGATAATTTACTGTCTACCAAGACCCCCAGATCCTGTTCTTCAGACCTGCTTGCCAGCAGGTCCACCCCTAACCTATACTGGTGCCTGACATTCTTCCTCCCCAGGTGCAGGACCCTACACTTGTCCTTGTTGAACCTCACTAAGTTCTTCTCTAGGTCACGCTGGATGGCAGCACGGCCCTCTGGGTGTCAGCCACCCCAGCCAGTTTGGTGTGATCAGTGAACTTGCTGAGCATACACTCTGTCCCCTCGTCCAGGTCATTGATGAATACGTTAAACAATACTGGTCCAAGTATTGACCCCTGGGGGACACTACTGGTTACAGGCCTCCAACTCAACCCTGCTCCATTAATCGTAACCCTCTGAGTCCTGTCACACAGCCAGCTCTCAATCCACCTCACTGTCCCCTCGTCTAGTCCATGCTCCCTCAGTTTCCTAAGGAGGACATTATGAGAGACAGTGTCAAAAGCCTTGCTGAAGTCCAGGTAGATGAAATCTGCTGCTCTGCCCTCATCCAGCCAACCAGTTATAACATCATAGAAGGCTATGAGATTGGTCAAGCATGATTTATCCTTGGTAAATCCATGTTGACCACTTTCAATAACTTCCTGCTCTTGAACGTGCTTGGATATGACATCCAGAATGAGTCGTTCCATTACCTTCCTTGGGACGGAGGTGAGACTGACCGGTCTGTAGTTCCCTGGGTCCTCCTCCCTGCACTTTTTGAAGACTGGAGTGATATTGGCCTTCCTCCAGTCCTCAGGCACCTCTCCTGTTCTCCATGACCTTTAAGAAGAATTGCAGAGGTTTGAAGCTCTTACATCTGACTCTTGGACAGGCACCGAGCTCTGGTTCCTGTCCAGCTCCAGCCTTCAGGATGTCTAGGTTTGAACTGCTGCATCCAGGGAAGGATTCTGCCAGATCTCGGTAAGATTTCTGTTCTCTGACAAATTTGCTGGCTTAAATGTGTCCCTCTAACCCACCTCTGTGGGTCATGCTTCTGACCATGCAGCACTGAAGAAGGGGCAAGGGGCAGCTGGAGCACCAAAAAGCCACTGGACGAGTGGCCTACAGGGCATTCCTCATAGTGCCTTCAAATGGATATGAGTGGCATTTTCAGTCTTCCCAGAAACCACCCCCTGTGTTTCAGGACACTGTAATGGTCATTACTGGTATCTCTAGAGAGAAGGGGTGTGAGCGACGGTTGCATCTGAGAGTACAGTAGCCCTTAGCACGTAAAATGGAGATTTCAGGTTTTGTGGTCCAGCAACTGCTAGTAAATGCAGACTGTTAAATAGCTGGTGCACCGGAGAGAAAGGCAGGAAACCGTTCTCCAACTCTTCCGTTGCATATTTTCCTACACGTTTTGGCTTTGTTATTCTTATCCCAAGGGCATAATTTTGTCTTCTTCAAGCTGTGACAAGCCTGAGATAAGCTGATGAGTGACAAATGCTGCTTTCTAGTATTGGCTAACCCTCAAAGTGGGGACGGCAGCTTTTACGGAGTCTTCTGTAAATAATAGTTGAGTCACAGCACGGTGGGCAGCTGCAGGTGCTGCCGGTGCCGTGCGTCAACTGGCAAGGGAGGTTTTGTCATCAGGAAATAGAGCCAAAAGTCTCGAATTCTCTGTTAAGTCCCTTTGTTTCTGCAGGAAGCTCAGAACTCTTTTTTAAACTAATCCTTCAGTGATTAATACCCCCATCAGTGGTGTCTGTCCTTTCTTTGGCTCTGAGTTCAGCAGCATTTGATCCTGCATCTTCAGGGTGACGTTTCTCGCTGCAGCCAAACTGCTCCGATGCCAGCCGGCCCATTCCTCTGTGTCTGCCTTGTGCTGGATGCCCGTATGACCCAAAACAAGACAGTTCAGCCAGCAGAAGACTTTTGTTGATTAGTTTTCTGTTCCATTAATGAGCTGAAAGGATTAACTACAAGTTCAGATGACAGAATAATTCAGGTCGGAAGGGATCTCTGGGGGTTGCATGACTCAACTCCTTGCCTGAAGCAAGGCCAGCTTTGGAGTGGTGTTGGATTGCTCAGAGCTGTGAGCACCAAAGCTGTGGGGCAGAGACATGCTGCTTTCCTCTGTGACAGCAAACTCTTAATTTTTTGAGTAAGAAGAGGGTCACACTTGATTTTCTGAAAATTTGGCTCCTCTCAGTGGCTCACAGTGGGATGAAGGCAGTGGTACAAGGCAGAAGGTCAGGATGTCCCTGGCAGATGCTCACTGTTGGGCTGGCACTGTCACCAGCTGAATAAGATGCCATAAATCGAAGATTTGGGCGGTTAAAGGATATGTGGACAATGGTTTGCAGCTGCGAGATGAGCCTGATGCACAGCCGTTCCCACCGCTGGGGCTCGGCAGGCAGTGGGGTGGGTGCAGGCAGGGCTGAGCGCTCTGCACAGCTCGTCCCGCAGCAACCCTCTGCTTAGAGTCACAGAGTGGTTCGGGTTGAAGGGACCTCAAAGGTCATCTAGTTCCACCCCTCTGCCACGGGCAGGGACACCTCCCACTAGACCAGATTCTAGACCCACTAGACCAATGCTCCTTGGCCATGTCCTTGGAACATCAGGGGCTGAAATCCTGAAGGAAAGTGACAAGCACCTGGCAAAATCTTTAGGCTCCTTTAGTAAGCATCCAGTCACTGGAAGTGGTTATCAATGCCTCAGTGACGAGCCAGCAGCGTGGCCAGCCATAACTCTGGGGTTTTGGGGCTGCGCCGTTGCTGTGCGGGTGCAGCTGGTGGGACGACTGTGCTCTGAAGTGGTCGGTGTCTCCTCGTCACGCTGCCTGCGTGCGGCTCAGCGCGTCTGGGAGGGGCAAGAGAAGTGAATTAGCGTGCGGTGGTGTTTTCTTAGATTCTGGTTAAAGTCAAACAAAAAACCAGGCAAGTCTGCTGGATGGCGCTGGATTGTGGGATGATAAGACTTTGTTTCATTATATCGCTCCAGGTCAGAAAAACGTGCATTAGATCAGACTCATTGAAGCAGCCACAGGATAAAGTATTAGTGCACATTCAGCAGTGTATTCACCGTGGTATTCAGCAATGCTGACAGGCACTAAGCAGCAATCTAGGTCGTTTTCTGTCTATTTACGCCCTGAGCTGGCTGCACGTCCAGATGTAACTCGGCCTGTTTCGCTGGACGTTGTTCTGGGCTGTACCGTCCGTCCCTGCGGGAGCCGGGGCTGTGGCAGGGACATGCTGCCAGGGGTGGCGGGTCCTGGGGAAACTCCTCTGCCGTGGCGGAATGAAGGGAGGTTTCCTACAGCGTGGGCTGCCCCCACCGAGCTACAGGCTTCGATTGCCCTAAAAACAAAACTGATTCTTTAAGCCTGGCAAATTCATGTTACCTGTAATATCTTTATGGCTGAAGTGGACAACAGAGCTTTCTAGCCTGTATTGTACCACAAGATTAAATAACTTTTTATTCTAAAACTACACAGCAAAAGCTTGCATGCCAAGAGTTCCCCTGTCATCAGTCTCCTTTTCCCCATCCCCGGGATTTCTCTGCCATGTGGATCCAGCCCAGGAGCTAAGGGTGCAGCTCAGCAGCTCTGCCCACTGCGTTCCAACTTCCCAAATGCACCATTTCCCTGGGGTTTTCACGAGTAAAACTGAGATCACGTGTTTGCTTCACAGCTTCTCTGTAGAATCTGCAGTTTCTCTTCCAGGTTAGAGACACCTCGCTGCAGCACAGCTTGGTTTAGACACTTAGCGTTGGTGCAGGTTGCAAACAAAATGCCCCCCGTGTTGTTTTACGTGTCCCTTTGATCTTTAAGAGTTTCTTTGAAGTACAGAGCATTTTACCTGTGTTTACCCTTGTTCTATCAACTTGTGGGATTCTAGTAAATCCTTGAATACAAATATTTCTCCGGTGAGATCAGCTGTGCACACGGAAGGCTGGAGGTGCAGCGATTCAGCGGTCGGTGCCTGCCCTCTCTGTGCCATTCCCCTCCGCTAGCGCAGCTCGGTGCCACACGTCACCTCCAGCAGGTGACACTGTCCTGGAAAACCATCAACTGTAAGAAGCACTTGTGCTCTCATACTCCTTTGCTTGCCAGCAAAGTAGTCTTGCTGTTAATATTAACAACTCAAAAAAGGGAGTAGTAAAACCCTATTTCTACTGTGATTCTTTATATCTGCTTGACACAAAAAAAGACATGACATGGGAAGTAGATGGATCCCTGAATGACTGTGTACTTCTCCCCAGCATCTGATACAGAATCCTAATGCACAAAAGCAAGGAAATAAAATTAAAACTAAAACACAAAATTGAGGGCACCAGAAATCTTGCCCTGCCCACGTGACAAGCAGAACGGGGCCGGTTCCTGGATGCACCATGCACTGTGTTATCTGCTCCGGTGCAGAGTGGGTGTAAACCAGCCAAAGACAGCCACAGGACATTCCGCACTTCGCTTCTTGGGCAGGTTGCTTGTAGGAAAGATGCAGGAGCTCCGTGCGGTAGGGCAGGGACAGCAGAGCCCATCATCTCACAGCAGCGAGTGGAAGCGAGCGCAGGATTTGGCAGTGGCCGCGGTGGTTGCCGGAGCAAGAGGAGTGCTGCCCGGTGTTCCTGGCCCTTCTCTGCGGTAGCTGCTGACCTCTGCATCCTAAACATGCCCTGGACAGGTGGCCTTGCTGTGACACTGAGCTGGCAGCTGGGGGTCGGCTCCATCTGCCCTCCTGCCCCTGCACAGCCATCTTTGGCGCTGCCAAGGAGTCAGAAATACCCACGTGGGTGCAGGATGGGAGTCCCGAGGGCAGCTGGGACCTGGAGGCGTGTGAAAGTCATCCGCCCCCGTGAAGTCATCGAGTCCTGCCATGAGGTAACACCAATCCTGGTTTTGAGCTGCCTGAGTGAACTCGGGTTTCCTCAGGCCTGGCAGCCAGGCTCATGCCCAGGCTCCCTGGGGGGAGCACGGACTGCCCCAGCATCGAGGCTGGTGAATGGAGCCAGACCAGGGGAGCAAAGCAGGATCCTCCACCTCCAGTGGCTCGTTCACATAAGGCCACGATAAGTTGCCACTGGTGTGACCTTATCCAGATGTCCCCACACCAGCCATGCCATTCGCTCGGTCTGTGCTTCGGTTAGCAGTGACGCAGTTAACAGAGCCCACGGCCCCATGCCAGCAGCATCTCCTGACTTGGGGCTCGCTGCTGTCACCTCGCAGCCCACTCACCTTCCTCAGACCCTTAGAAAGCTGGACTCGGCTCAATTTGCTGCTTCGGAGATGTCGGCAGGAAACAGTGTCTTTGTGCCGAGGGAATGAGTCCTTGTTCACAGTAACTGCTCATAAAACCCATGTGAGAAAAACCTTAAAAATCACTTTCTGTACCCACAGCTGCGTGCCATCCTGCTATCAATCTTCTTGTATCTACACTGTTTCCTTAGCCAAGATTTTCTACTTAACTATAACAGAAGGGTTTTTGTGAGAATTCAGAGCCCCCATGTTGAATACACAGAGAGGTTTCCAGACCTGAGAAACAAGACATCCTAAAGGTCACCGTGCATTTTTCAAAATCTTGGAGGGTTTTGTTGCTTTATAGCAGAAGTTTAAATGTAAAGGAAATACTGGTCACTGAGCTGGGCAAGCCCATCTCTGACCTTTTGCAGGACTTGGGGAAGATGAATGACCAAATACGGGGGATTTATGGGCAAATACACCAGAAACCTGGTTTTGTCATGGAAAGCGTGAGAAGATAAGAAGGAACAGGCCGTGTGCTGGCACTTCACTTACCTCTGGCAGTACACGAGAGGAGCAGGGCAGCTGATCCAACCGAGATGAGCTGTTTCTCAGGGCCACGAGCAATAGTCCTTGCAGGCACAGAGGATGGAGCCGGTACCTTCCACTGCAGTTCACTGGTAATTTAGGGACAGAGCAAATTTAACTTCTGCCTTGAGAGAGGGGATTTCCAGCACAGCACTGACTCTGTGACTGTCAGGCAGGTCTTGACTGATCCTTCCCCCAGGAATGCTTTCAGCGCATTTTACGCGATCGCTGGCAGGTCACCACTCGCAGAAGGAAGAGCTGTAGGTGCCAGTTATTTTCAGGAAGGAAGGTATGGTTGAAAGCGTGATCCTTCTGGAGTTCAGCCCATCCAGGCTAAGCCACAGTGTCCCACAGCTCGAGTGCTGAACCGAGGATCAGCGTTTGGTTTTTATTCTGCCATGGAGAGCAGGAGCCTCTGTTCAGGGGGCCGTGAATACTCCAGGTTTTTCCATGTGACACTATTTAAAGATGGAGGCTGCTCTTGTTTTGATTCTCGCCTGATTTAATTATATTTGCTTTTTCTCTTTTTATTTCAGTTGTGATTCCAAAGAGCCCTTTACCTGCCTCCGAAGTAAACTCGGAGAAACCTAGCATGCACAGTAGCACAAAGACTGTTTTGGGGCATCAACAAGGGCAAAGGCGTCGCAAAACAGGGAAGAAGCGTGGTCGAACGACCAAAGCGCTAATCCATCACCCCATGCCTACACCCTCCAAGTCAGTGGAGCCTTTGAAATTCCCCAGAAAGAGAGGCCCCAAGCCTGGCAGTAAGGTAAAAGCTGATGCTGATGCAGGCGGGTGAAACGTAGGTGCTGCAAGTTCTGCCATGGGATGGTGCATGCGTGTGTTTGTGCACGTTTGTCTCAGCCTCTGGCTGTGTGACTGCAGCACGTAGGAGACCGAAGGGGTATGTGGGCTGGGAATATCCCTCAGAGCCCAGCCCCAGAGCTCTAGAGAATGTCTGTATCCTAAAGATCATTTCCATCAAGAAACTGTGTTTTTGGAGCTGCATTAGCTGTGAAGTAGCATGGCAGATGCTGTGATCATGACAGGGCGGCCAAACGGTGGAATAAGCTCTTCCGTCCATCGTGTGTAGCTAGTCTAAGTCAAGCAGAGGTGGCAGATCTCAGGCTTGTTATTTTTTCAGGATTGTGGTTTATAAAACACACACATATTGATTGTTAGGTTCTATGAGACTCCCCGTCATCACCATCAGAAGTGTGTCATGTTCCACAGTGCCTTGTCTGTTGGATGCAAAGGAGAGAGTGTAGTGATCACGGGTGGTGAAGGAGAGCAGGGATAAAGGGAGAAATATCTCCTCTTTTTCTGCAGAGGAAACCTAGGACATTGCTGAACCCAGCACCCACCTCTCCAACAACCAGTACCCCAGAACCAGACACAAGCACTGTGCCTCAGGACGCTGCTACAATCCCCAGCTCTGCCATGCAGGCTCCCACAGGTAAGGGTCTCGAACCACGTTCTTGACAAGGTCACAGAGTTAGGAGCTGCACCAGTCAGACAGCAACATGCTGAGATGCTCCCATTTCTTCCTAAACCCGTACACCAGCAAACCTTACAATTCCAGAAAGGCTGGCCTAACAGAGAGTGTGTCGGGAGACTAAGAGAGGCAGAGGAGTTCAGATCAGCCATTCGTTTATCTCTCTGTCCGTTTTGGAAATAATGAAGTCGTAGGAAGACTGCAAGTCCATCTGGTCAGTGCAGAGACCCCTTTCCCTGAGTTACCACGTGCATGCTAGTGACTCCACTTCTCGTGGCCCATCGTGCCCAGAGGCAGTACGGTGGGCAGCACCTCTCGTGACTCCCAAACCGTGCCAGGCACAGCTGCTGAAGCTACAGCAAGACGCAGAACAACTGCTGAACGACAGCGGCAATGATCTGTTCAGCTTCAGCCAGGATATTGAGGCAAAGCGGGACAAGAAGGAGCAGGGGAGGAGGAGGAGCGGCAATGCAGAGTATATGCTCTGCAACAGCTGTGAGATGTAGCTGAAGATGAGTCTGGGCAGGAAAGTCCAATGCAAAGTGCTTTTTATATGTTCGGTCAAGTGCTGGATATGGGCTGTTTCCCCAGAACAAAACTGGTCAATCTTCAGAGGAACCTAAAGAACCCAGTTTCCCTAAAAAGTGGGGGCTGCGTTCCTTCATCTCCTTTGAACATCGCAGGCACCTTACCTGGCTGGCATGGGAACCAGTTTGCAGCCTGCCTTTGGGAGCCTGAGTGCTGGGGAAAGCGTAGGAGAAACAGCAGGAGCTTGGAAAGCGAGTGTGAGGCAGGAAGATTTTGGTGGCGATTCCCCTCTGTAAGCGGCTCTGCTGTTAGGATGCAGACGGGCGGTCGTGGTGGATTGCCCTTTGTGAGTGGTTTGAGAGTCTTAAAATCTCAGCACCTCTCAGGTTGGATTTTAGGCATCTGTTTCTTGCTTTCTTTAGTGGGTTAATGGCAAACACGTTTCTCATCCTGGCAGTTTGCATTTACTTGAACAAGAACGGCAGCACTGGGCCCCACCTAGACAAGAAGAAAGTTCAGCAGCTGCCGGACCATTTTGGACCAGCTCGAGCTTCTGTTGTCCTGCAGCAAGCAGTACAGGCCTGCATTGATTGCGCTTATCATCAGAAAACAGTCTTCTCCTTCTTAAAACAAGGCCACGGGGGAGAGGTCATCTCAGGTGAGAACTGGCCTGCAGCGGTTTGCCTTCAGAGATGTCATTGCAAGAATTCGCTCCATGGAAGATGTCTCTCCTGAAGCTTGGTGCAGTCACGGGCCAGGGGCAGACAGAGGATTTCTGTCTTCTCTTTCTTGCCAAACATCTGTGTCAGTGAAGCAACAGCTCGCGGCTGACTCAGAGCAGAGCAGTTGGCGTGGCCTCCAGGCAGAGCTGTGGAGAAGGCAGCGAGCAGCCCTGGTGTCAGCCTGGGCAGTGTTATCGTCCCCCAGCACTGCCCGAGCCCCCAGGAGGAGGCAAAACGGGTGGGATTTTCAAAACTCCTGACGGAAAGACGAGAAATACCCCGGGTTTTAATTTTGCCTTTAAGCCCGTGTTTACCCGGATGCTGGGAGCGCAGGGCCCTCCTTGAATGCCTTCCCATTCCCTCGAACACAGCTTCTCGGGCGCTGCAGCCCTGTACCTGGCGCTGGGCACAGCGGACTGGTTTTAGCCTGTCCCGGGGCAGCGAGCTCGCCAGCGCTCAGCCAGCGGAAGGCAGTGGCTTTTGTTTGCTCTAGTCTAGACCAGCGATGCTGAGATACAGAAGCTGGCTGTGCAGCCCTGGGCGTAGCCTCCTGCCTTTGCTGGGGGTTTACGTGTTGGGCTCTGTTTGTTTCTGTCTCCAGCTGTGTTTGATCGGGAACAGCACACTCTGAACCTGCCAGCAGTAAACAGTATCACCTACGTCCTCCGCTTCCTGGAGAAGCTCTGCCACAATCTTCGCAGTGACAACCTCTTTGGGAACCAGCCTTTCACTCAGAACAGCCACATGCAGCGCTCACACGAGTACGACCACGACAGGTATCTACCAGGTAGGAGCTGGGGCGGGGGCGGCGTTGTAGGGACCCCAGGTGCTCCGTGCCTTAACCCAGATTTTATCTTTGTCTCAGGAGGCAGGCTGTGTTTCAGAGCCCTCTCTGCAGGGTTCGTTGCATCACACTGAATGTCATGCACGTGCCCGCAAGGGCTCTTTTTGCACAGGATTCAAGTTGCTGTATTTTCTGCCTGTCGGTCTGATTTCCATCTCTGCCTGTAGGTTTCCGCTCATCCGTGCTGTCTCCTTGTCGTCCCTCCTCTCCTTGTCCCCCAGTCCTTCCCGCTTCCTGTAATCTGGTTATAGTGACTTCATCCAGTTAGGAATTGAGGTGAAAGACTCTGCGTGAGAAATAGAAGAGTGATAACGTGTAGCAGGTAAACTGTAATTAGGAATGGAATTAAAACCTAGCAGAGCGTTTTGCACAGCGGCTGTGCGTGTGCTGCCAGCAGCCAGCACATCCAGCCCTGGGTGAAAGCTTCCCCTTCAGGGATGATGCATCTGAGGCAGAGGTGGCTTTGTTTTTCTTGGCATGACTAACGCTCCGCTGCATTGAAGCAACACCCCCGGCAAGATAGTTCATGCCACGATGCAAATCGTCAGGCTGCAAAATTGCTCTTAAGTGAAAGCGGTGGAAAACAAGACGACCAATAGTTTTCCCCACAGTGCTGGGTAGTGGCAACAGTTCCTGGGGTGAAAGCTGCCTCCCTCCCTGGCTGTGGGGCTCTGGGGGAGCTGCTGCTGTAGGAATGCCAGTCGTGGAGAGGACGAAAGCTATCTGCACCCTCTTCAGGTCACTGACAAGTGTCTTGTGCTGATCTGCTCTCCTGTCTTGCTTCCTCCACTACCTTTCTGCCCCTTGAGTCAGCAAATAGCTGTTTGAGGTCTTTCCAGAGTTAATCCTTTGGATAATTATGGGTCTGATGAGAAAAGCAAGAATTTCTAATGTAAAAGGACAAGCACTTAGGAAGAGCTCTTTAAGGAAAAGTTGTTAAGCGTGAAGCTTAGAGGCAGCAGCCTAATGCCACAGTGCTTCATTGCATCCCGCAAAGCCCCCAGGCTCAGGAGAAGGGATTAGTGACAGTGTAAAGCGCGTGAGGATCTTGGAGGGACTGTCCTCTGCTTCCTCCATGGCTGATCTGCTGCCTGCAGGCTGGGGCTGTGCGGAGCCATGCTGGAGCCAGCAGTGCCAGAAGCAGGGACCTGGGCTGTGCTGCAAGAAGAGGAGCTGTAGGGAGCGGGTTGGCTGCCGTGGCAGGTTCAGGAACAGCATGTCTAGTTACTGGGACTAGCGGTTACCCCTCTAGGGACGCCCCCCCCCCCCAGTTAGAAGAAATCCCCGTGTTTCAGTGTGGAAGTACCCTGTCGTCATGAGATAGAGCAAAACCAGAATGGGAGGAAGAGGAAGAGGGTCTGGGCATGGTAGCAGGCTTGGATGGAGAGGGTCTTGTAGCTCGCACGCGTGGTTTCTAGCCACCATGAGATGTCTGTGGTGTCTGTGCTAAGAGCTGGGCTGCCTGGCAGCATGGAAGAGTATAAAGGCAGATTTGACACGTTGCTGAGACCTGCCCATCCTGAACTCTTCATTAGAGTGTTTGCAGGGATTAAAGAAAGATCCACCACAGTCCAGAGAAGTGCTGACCCCTAGTCCTGTAGTTCATACTGATGTCTTGGGGATTGTTGGGCGTCTGGGCATCTAACATTTTTCTCAAGCACCTGAAAGAAGATGATAAGCGTCTACACATTACAGTGGCTTTTGGTGAGAGCAAAGAAACAGTACCGGTGATTTTGAGAGGTTAGGGCTGGTCATAGAAGAATGAGGATGCAGTTGTACAGCAGCTTAAATCACACAAAGTGTCAAGGCTGCGTGGTCTCACCTTCAGCTCTGTGTGTCCTGCCTTGTTTCCTCACGGGTGCAGGTGCTCGTGTGCCCGAACGGGGCTGGTTCTTCCAGCAAACGATCCCTGGTTAGCACTGGGAGCTGCTCTCAATTCCCAGAACAAACTCGCTTTACAGGAGCATCACTGCGGATGCCATGGAGCATTCGTGCGTGTGCTTGGGACAGAAGAAGGAAGGTCTGCAGCAGCCCTTAGGTCAGCTGCGTCCTGGCATTCTGTCCTGCTAAGTAAGGCATAATCATGGAAATAAGGGGAAATAGATCAGGAAACAGTGGATTTGCAAGAAAATGGGAAGTTGATTGCATTAATAAGGGATGGGCCGTGAAATGTTGTGAACAGGTAGATATGACATGGAGCCATCTGAAAACACAGGACTGGAGGCACGTTCTGCACCACTGAGCGTTGGGTCCCGTTATTACAGGCGCGACAGCACACACGCACTGTTACTTTCATTAACTCTGGAATTGGAGATTTTGCTTTTCCACTGGAGGCTGCTCCAAGGCTTTTTGATGAAGTTTTAGAAACTATGTTGTAGTTTCTAGCCCAAATTTATTCTTGGGCAACTTGGTATCCGCCTGTCCTTGTCTTTACGTTGTCGTTTAGCTTAATTTAGTTCACCTTCTTCTGGAAGCAGTTAGAGAGCAGCCGTATCCTTCAGGGGAGCTCACCTTTTGGCTGCTCTGGTGAGAAAGGTCTCTGCTCTCCTCATCTAGGGTTGATTTGAATTAAACTTCATGAGGTGACCAGAGTGCCACCCAGCACTCTGGGGAGGAGCTCACGGGGACCTGGTGCCACAGCACTGGCACCGCCACGTGCACAAGAAATGTCTGTGGAAGCTGCTTTTCGTCACTGTATCCTTGTAGCGGGTGATGATCAACCCGTCCTGGTCGCATACCCTGTTCTTCCCATCCAGTATTGTCAACTGCAAGTTCCCAGCTCATGGGACAATGCTTCAAATGCACATCTGCGTTTTACTGCTGGATTTACCTCCTTTCTGGTACTCTGTTCTATGTGTATTTTTTCTGCTTTATCTGGCCTCAAGTGGGAAGACTTCAACAGATTTCATTAGTGAATCTCTAAAATTTGTGCAAAGTTAATAAGAAAAATATTAAATTACACTGGACTCAAGAATGATCCTCGAGAAAATTAGTTAGCCATCATTCTCCAGCCTCATGGCCTTGCTCAGTGCTCTGCCAAATGCTTTTCCCCTCAAATCAGATGTTTGTGCGTATAACAAAGCTTCTGGTAATCCTCATGTTCTCCATATCAAATGCCTTGCTGAATTCCAGGTAAAGGAGATTGACCACTCTCCCTTGGTCTGGCAGATCAGTTGTTTTCCCATGATGAGGAAGCTATTGGGTTAGTCTCCTCTGATGAGTGCCTGTGCCCTGTGTAACTGCAGGATTTTACTCACCCTTTCCTTCAGAACCTCCTGCAAGCCTTGTGGTACTGCTGAGGTCAGACATGAGCATTTCATTGCCAAAATAATATTTTGCCCTTCTTATGTACATATTATCACTGTCTTTCCAGTCACTCTGAGCAGCGCATCACTGAGTTTTGTTAGAATTTGCTGTAGCAGACCCAGGGTTTCACGTGCGCCTTCCTTCCTAAGTTACGTTTTGGCTTCCACTGCACCCTCACGCCCCCCGTTGGAGCATGTTCAGTCATTTGACTTCCACTCCTTAGTCATTGGTGCATATTTTCATTCCTGTCCCGTTTCTTTCATCCTTCGAGCTTTGCCCCGATGTTCAGCGTGGCTGCGACTGGAAGCGAAGGGTGGGATTTGTTTGACTGAAGGCAGGTGGGCGTCACAGAGGCATGGACACCTGAGCTAAGTGAGTAGGCACGCTCTGCGTGGGAGGAGGCACCGCTGTGGTCACTGCAAGTTACAGCATCCTAAAGTAGGAGCTTTGGCCTTGACTTTGAGTTGATGAGATGAGGTGAGCAGTCTCTCCCTGACTGTAGCAGCATCCATCCTGCCGTGGGATGGCCAACAGCATGGGCAGATGTGCTCCTCTTTCTTTGCGTTTGCAGGCAAGGACAACCTTTTTTTCTTTTTTCTCAGTCTTTACCTTTCTGCACAGCATCCTCTCGCTTCCTTTCCATGCACTTGTTACTTCTGTAGCCGAACACGTGGTCCCATCTTTTCCTTTGCACTGTGTCAAAGGACAGAATGAGCAGATGCCCTTCTCCAAGGCAATATTTATCCATTTATTTAGATTTGAGGGCCTTCCCTCACAGATTATTTCCTCCCTGATGATACATTCATGATGTTTATGGCATCTTTGGAACTGAAGGTATTTTCTTTTTTTTCTTGATGATCCATGTCGCAACTGCTGAGTGCAGCTCTATGCATTACTCCATTTCTTTATTTTATTAAAATTTGTCCTTTAAAATCAGAGACCCTAACTACAAACCTACTTTTGGCTTATCCTTCCATTAATTTACACTGACGTAACTTCTGATGCCCTGGGTTATCTTCTACAGCCTGACCTTCTGTGTTTGCATTACTTTGAAAATCAACCCAAAACAAAAGCTAATAAAACCTTTAAAAAGCATCATCTTTTGTTGTGGTTCTGTGACTGTTTGGTGAAGAAGGTCATGCAGTTTTACATGTAGAGATATCCAGAGACATTACTAAGAACGTTTGTTTCCCATCTTTGTCTGGGCAATGAATGCTTCTTACAGGGACTTGTCCTGAGGACGGTATTTGTCTTTCTAATGATGTTACCGTGATTTTTGATCATACCTGTATGGAGCCCCAGGGCCTCAGTATCAGCAACTGATCGTTTCCCCAAAGGATTTTGGTAAAACAGATATTTTTCTCTACCTTTATATTTCTCTTTAGTCAGCTAAATTGTGACCGTCTGATGCTTCCCACCCATCTGTACCTTCGTTTCTTTGTTTGGCGTGATGCATCTTCCCTGATGTCCGGTCCCAGTCACTCCCCGCCGTATTTCCGTCACCCCTCCAGCTCCCGTCCCTGCCCCACACCAGCAGCTGGGGCTGCTCCCTGCTGTTGCCCAGCTCCCAGCATCTGTCTACGAGCATTTCACCCCTCTCCCCGCACACCTGGAACGCTGCAGGCTCACACGTGTCGCCCACGCTCGGGGCAGCTGGAAGGAGCCACCCAGGAGCGCTGGTGGCCCGCGTGGGCAGGCGGCGCTGGTGGGCCACCTCCTCATTGCTTCTCAGGTGACCATGCCTTGTCCAGACGAGGCATGGTCTGCCACCCTCCCTGTCGCTTGCCTGGCTGCTGCCCCCATCCCTGTTAGCGCTTCCATTCCCTGTGTTCATCCACCCACTGACACTTTGTGTGCAGCCTTCAGCCCTCTGCGAGGAGACGTCTCGCAGCCCAGCCCGACGTCTCGTCTGCCGCGTTACAACACGGAGATCCCCAGCCTGGGGAAGCATTTGGAGAAGAGCAGCAGCGACAGCTGGGGCGCTTGAGGGATCCATTTGGGGAAAGACTGAAAATTTGAGTACGGTTTAATCAAGCACTGTGTATGGCACAGAGCGTTTGCAAATCATCCAAGGGTTGTTTGCAAATCGTCCAAGGGTTATGTGCGTCTGAAAGGGGAAGAGTGGGGAGGAGCAGGATTCGTGCAGCATGAGCCAAGGGGTAGACTGAGGAGAGAAGGAATTAAGTCAATCAAAGGCGATATTTGGGGTGAAATACGTCAAAACATGGCTAAGATTCTTTGCTAGGTTTCTCGCCACCCTTTTTTCTGTGATAAAACTTGCAAAGCAAAATATAAAATGTTAAGCACTGACGGATGTGCTGGATTGCAGTTTTAACAGGCTGGTACCAGGCTGGCGTTGCACGCGAGTCTCAAGTGACTCTGGCAAGACTGAATTTCCCAGAAAGTCTCCATTCCTAAATAGGGCTTGTTCTCTTTTCCTAGACAGAAGCAGTTCGTTAGACGGCACTCTGCAGGGACCAGGCCGGGGTACAAAGCGATATTCCCAAGATTCCCCTCCATACAGTGCTCCTCTCTCCCCCAAGTTACCAAAGAATGACCGTCACCCTTTGGAAGGTGAGCACAGTGTCTCTTCCCAAAGCTGGCTGTTTATAGCAACTTGTAATGGATACAGCAGGATTAGATTTGCCGTGCCGAATCAAGCCATGGGTTTAGGAAGTCTGCTTTGCTTTGTCTCTGGCATGGGTCAGTGCTTGGTGTTTCAGAGAGAAGTGAAGAAACCGCTCTGTGCCAAGGCAGGTTCCCCAAGCAGTTGTGTAAGGCGTGTGGAACGCAGGGAGAATTCCTTCTAACCCTGATAGTCATCATCTAATACCGTATAATCTGGGATTTAATTACCCGTATTTTAGCTTCCATTGCTATGCGTGGTATTAATGGTCATAAAACTGCCCAGTTGCTTCAGTCAATCTTCCCCTGAATTTTTCCATGCTGGTTTGCTGCAGTGTATGGTACAGATGCTGATGTGCAGCTGTACGGCCAGGAACCTGCTGCCCTTTCCCAGGATCCCATCTTGTTCCTCACAATCCTCCCTAAATAGCAGAGAGGATCTCACCAGCGTGTACTCCACCAGCTAAACCAGATCAAATCACATCCTGCAGCGCTGCTGCTTCCTGCAGTGTCCATCGGGTAACGCTGGTGCAGATGTGCTGTGCCACGGTCTCAAGAGCAACTGCAGAAATGTCCTTTTGGTACGTCGGCCATAGGTGTCCCTTCCATGTGCGGGTGGGAGATTTCCAGAGGTCCCAGTAGCTGGAGGACTACCTGAGCCTGAGCAGGAGTCCAATAAATACACTTCCACCTTCCCTTTTGTTTTCAACTGCAAACACTCCAGGATGCAGATTAGAGATTCAACCTTACTGAAGCCTTTTAATTAATTGATGGTGAAATCTGCCGAGGTGTTAGTCTCAATTCTTTGTAATATGTCCCTGAAAAATTGTTGGAGACTCTTGGCTGGGCTTACTGTTCAGTGAGATTTGTGCTGTGTTGCTGTCCCTTTAGAATCACCATTTCCCTGGTTCTTGCTGAGTTTCCTGGACTTGGGTTGTTGATCCCAGATCTGAGAGTGCACAGCCTCCCCTGCGCTGGGGTGTAGTTTCAGTCTCCGTGCATCACTGTGCCCTGTGCTCTTCAGGATGACTGACCCCGTATCTAAGCACAGCTGATCTGAACTTGCAGCCTATGATGGACAGTTTCTAGTGGCCTTAGTATCTACATTGATTAAAATTGTAGGTTTGTCACATAGCTGATGTGAAGAACAAGGTGACGTGTGGGACTGTCTCATCTGTCCCAGCATATTGACAAGTCAAAAATTGTTCCCTGAGGCCCACGTTGTTTCTCACCTCTAGGTACACGTCCTTGCCTTCACATCACTCTCTAATACATCAACCACTGCACTTAGGGAACCTTTAGCAAAGCCTGTCAGCTCCTCCTCTACCAGCAGGAACATGCAGTGTTTGACCTGTTCTTGAAGCGCTGTGGTGTGCTCTAAAGGTTAAGGTCCCTTGGTTAGGTGGTGAGTATCATGCACTCTCTGTGATGTCAGTGAAGAGAGAAGGCTTGCGTGATGGGTAATTCCAAGCAGGAACCTATGTTAAGTTGCCTAGAAGACGGGTTCTTAGGCTACTTCCAAGTCTACTCAATTATCTCTTGGCTTTTGAATGGGACGTGACATCTGGATGCCCAGAGTACTCCAGCATCTTCTGTAGAAGTAAAGACAAGTGGGCAGAAAGTGTGCCTTCATGGGACGGCAGTGCTCCTGTTGGTGTGTTGACTTGCTACAGCAGCTTGGTCTTGTTCCTGTTCTTGGTCCAAGCAGGGGGTGTACAGGGCAGGGAGAAATGAAGTGCAGTTCCAAATTCCATCTAGAAACTCATTTTTGTCACAGAATCACACCGAATCACAGAATGGTTTGGGTGGGAAGGGACCTTAAAGATCATCTACTTCCACCCCCCTTGCCCTGGGCAGGGACACCTCCCACCAGACCAGGCTGCTCAAAGCCTCATCCAACCTGGCCTTGAACCCCTCCAAGGGATGGGGCAGCCACAGCTTCTCTGGGCAACCTGGGCCAGGGGCTCACCCCCCTCACAGTAAAGAATTTTTTCCTGATATACAATCTAAATCTCCCCTCTTTCAGTTTGAGGCCATTACCCCGTGTCCTATCATTACACTCCCTGATCCAGAGTCCCTCCCCGGCTTTCCTGGAGCCCCTTTAGGGACTGGAAGGGGCTCTAGGGTCTCCCTGGAGCCTTCTCTTCTCCAGGCTGAACCCCCCCAGCTCTCTCAGCCTGTCCTCACAGCAGAGGGGCTCCAGCCCTTGGATCATCTGCGTGGCCCTCAGCTAAAAGCTTGTTCATCCCCCTCCACCTTGAAATTTAAGGACAAGCAGGAATGTTTGCATTTCACAGGGTATATTTTAAGAATCTGAGCCTGAAATGCTCGGATATTGAGTATTTCTCGAGCAAGGAGGTGCATCTTCTCATGGTGATAACTCCCCCAGCAGAGCGTGCTCCGATTTCAGCAGCGTGGCAGACAGCAGTACCTGAGCAGTTTCCCGTTTGCCAGATTGAAGGCAGTGAGTAGCAGCGGGAAGTCTTTATGCATCGTGCCTTTGGCAAGAAGTCAGAGAGATGAGGAGAGGATCTCGCTTCTTACATTGTTTTTCCTCTCGCATCCCGTGGCATTTATGTAGCTTTTTGCTAAAAAGCTGCAGTTCCAGCACAGTGGGGACCTGCTTTTCAAAGACTATCATTTGTTGGAAACAGTGTGTGTTTAGTAGTTGTACAAATCAGATTTACGCTTGTGGCAAAACTCCGTCTTTTAGCAGTGAAACGACCCTCTTGAATCTATAGCACTATTTGTTTAATTAAACTTAATCTGCTCCCTGCCTTTCCACCACTAATTGTGGCTTGTTTTCCTACAATGCTCCAAATGCAAGCCTTATTTAAAACTAGCAGTTTTTATAAGAAAATCTACCTAAGAATTAACCACCTCCTCACTCCAAAGGTAGTTATCAAGGGCGAAAGGATTCTGGACGGCGTCTGTGCTTGCAGGCAGCCGGTGCCCTGCCACGTGCAGAAGCAGGTTGTCTTCTGCTCCAGACGATTCACAGGGCTGGGAACCATTCCCTTCGTGCCTTGTTTCCCTCTCCCGTTTCTGGAGGTATCGTTCATTTGAGCAGTTCTCTTTTGTGTTTGTATTTTTAAGAAAATCCTAAATCCCTCTTGCGTTGTGACCCTACCAAGAAACCTCCAGCTCTGCTGCGACACTTGCAGCACAACCAGGCGCTCACCAGCCCGGAGAACGATACCTGAGGGGGAACACGCAGCTTCAGTTCTACCTTTTAAGCAAAAGCAAGCCGTGCTCCCCAGTTGTGTGGCCTCATCCTCCTCTTCGGATGTATGATCCTAAGCACATGTGAGAACATGATCACATATTTGAAGAATGCATCACAGTGCATTCACATGAGAAGAACGACAGTTATTGTTGAGTTAAATATTTTCCGAGGGTGAGTTTTGGATCCTTAGCATTGCACCGATGTGAACCTGTGCACGGGGCCTCCCAAGCTGTGGTCTTTGCTAGCTGAGCCCCGAAATTCCTTCTGCTGACACAAATCCTGTCCGTGTGAGCTTTGTGCTCTTCACGAGCAGTTGGACACACGCATTTGCCTGACCCAGCACATCTGGGGCAAGTGTCCCGGGGCTTCCTGGCACGTTGAGGCTGCGTGTCACCTCACAGAGGGTGCTGGGGTTTCCTGGAGGATGGCGATGTGCAGCACAGACCTGTCACCGTTCCCACAGCTGCTCTCCTGTCACACAACACCCAGAGCAGTGAAGAGGGCTGTGCCCCCCGACCCCTCTCGTGCCTCTGCACTTCCCCAGGAGTCAGAGGTCACCCTTTTGCAGAGATGTTTAATGGGAAGAGGTTTGGGGTTTCAGCAGAACTGTCCTGTTGGAGGGCAAACCGAATGTAGTTGCCATGAAGAAGCACCTTGGAGAGACAGGTGGGGGAGAGCATCTGTCGTTCATCCCAGTGGCCAGTCCAGCCCAAACCGTCACACTCCTATAAAGTGCCACTGGTGTAAGTCACATCCACTGTGGGCCTGGCCAGGGAATCTCTGTCCACCCCTGGGCCAGAGCAGCCTGGCATCCAGTCTCGTGCTGAAATGGGGTGGTGGGAAAGTGGTGCGGGAGTGAAGGAGGAGTACAAAGTTACTCAGGAACAGTCGTGAGTCAGAAAGCCTCCTTTAGGCAGAGAGAGCAGGTGAAAACACAACTGTTCGCGTGGGAGCTAGTGACACGCGGGCCGGCACGCAGCACAGGGCACCAGCGGAATAGCCATCTTCACAGCAGCACCGTTTCTACAGGAGATTTTAAGGATGTGCTGCTGGTTTCTGAGAGTGTCCCAGAGACCCTAAAAGCAAAAAAAAGAAATGCCTCAAATGCAGAGTAACAAAGCCCATGAGATGCAGATGATAACCTTACATCTGCTTCACTGGATTGCCAAACATCTAGCCAAGAGGGACGTCTCCGTTTTGTAGACTTGGGAGATGAAGCCAGGGAAGGTATGAGCTGGCTGCCTCCAGCTTAACTCGCCTCTGAGATCTCTGCTCGAACACAGACAGCAGAAGCACTGAAACCAGAGGATCCCAGTTCACAGAATGGTCCTGTACTTCATAGAAACCAGATAAAACAACGTGCCCCCAAGAGAGGTTGCCCCGTTTGGTGAGGCCCAACCTCTGCAACACTCAGGTACTGCTTCAGGCTCTGGCATCCTGCATCTTCCTGCAGTGGAGCGTGGCAGCATCAGCTTCCCAGGAAAGTTTGGGAAGATCTCACCAGTTTTTGGGTCTCATGGGCTGCAGTATCGGCTCTGCGCCCTCACCACCATCCGGCTTCAGCACAGCCTCGCCATCCTGGCTTCTCACCTGCTGCTCCCGCGGTCTGGGAAGGCCCAGGGAAGAAGCCCAGGGCCTGGCTGGGGCAGTCCCTCAATTTTCTTCATCCTTGTCACCTACCGTGATGTTTGAGTGGCAGCAGCTCAGGACTGTGAGCTGGTCCAGGGTCTCTCTGGGTGCTGGTAGAGGAGCTCCAGCTCCCAGCCTAGGGTGCGCTGGCAATACCCCTCCTTGGAGCTGCTTTCTTCTGGGGCTGTACGAACCTGCCAGGTATTTCATAACAAAGAACGCAGGTATTTGGGGATGACTCATGAGGCATCGGGTCCACCTGGAGTGAGACTAGGTTGTGCGTGCCATAGTAAAATCTACAAACATGTGGCCCTAGGGTGAAGCTGTCACAGAATAACAGCGAAGGGAGATCTCGCTGGCTCAGCCAACACAATATATCACCCCGGATAGTTTCCTCAGCCCCTCCATCCTAATACTGCCATTGACAGCTGAAAATTAAATGTGTTTCTGGAAGAGAAGGTGAGGAAGCCAGTCTCGCACTGGGAGAGCCCTCTGCCCTGTCCCTCCTGCGCGCGTCCCAGCAAAGGGTGTTTGTTGGTCACCGACTGGGTTAGGCAGTGACAAGGGGCCCTGCAGGAGGTCAGGAGGGGTGAGCAGCCGGTTCCCAGCACCTTGCTTTGGGGCCGGAGGGTCAGCATGGTGTGAGAGCGTTGCCGGGCCGTGACCGTGCAGCTGAGCTGCTCAGAGGAACCTCCTGCTCCTCCTGCTCTGCGTGTGTGTGCCACTGCCCGGGCTGCAGCAGGAGCCTCACTGAATATCCCCCCGGTCCCAGCCGCCTGGTCCCTTACCTGGCTAATGCCGATAATGCACGGCCAATCTCCCGAATCTCGGGGAGCCTCCTCTCCCCGCTCAGGGCTATTGTGTGAGTCCTGTGTCTGTTGGCATCCAGGACGGGCAGCCCTCCACCGCCTGCCCCCGTGGTGCCCCGCTGCCACCAAAGGGCCTCTGGAAGCAGTAAGGACACAGGACCACAAGCCAGAGCTGGTGGCGGCATTAACAGGGTAGCTGTTGCTCCAGTCTGGGTACCAACCATTGCCACTGCTGACTGTTTGGACTGGCCAGGCAAACACCAGGCTGCAGCACTTCAGCAGTGCCCGGTTTCATTTCTGTGCTTCCCAGGAGGCCAATGACGCGGTGGTCCCAGCTTGCGCCTGTAGCCGCGCGCGAGCGCTGCTGGTGCTGCCGTTCTGCTTTCTGCCACCGAGCGGTGACTTCGGGCTGCGTGGCGTTCGGGTGCACTGACTGCAGCTTGGTGCGTTCCAGGTGAAACCTTTGTTCTGGGAGACGGGCTCCCAGGGCCCTTGGAGCCTCGCCTGGACCCCATGGACTCTGCCTTGAACTCTGTCAATTCATCCAGCCACAGCAGGAGCTCCAGAGACTATCGCCTGCAAGGATACAGGCACCTGCACCAACCCTCTAGCCTCACCCAGGGCAGCGCCTCTGCCTTGCGTAGGCTTAGCTCTGGGGGTAAGAGAGTTACGAAGCCAGCCCTCCGATTGCAAATTGGGCAATAACGGGCTTTTCTAACTCCAGTTACACCTTTCTAACTTCAGCAAGTACCAGAGACTGGCTTCTACACTGTTAAACAGGTGGTCTGTTAGGTTTAACGGTAGCTCTAGAGACGTGGCAGATGGGCGGGTGGAAATAAGGAAAGGTGACGCTTGCGGGATCACTCGTGCGGCGTGGTGACGAGGTGGGACCCGGAGGCCAGTGGGTAGGAAGGAGTAGGCAGGAGCTGAATTTGTGAGCATGAGCAGGGGGCTGTCAAAGCAGTAAATGGGTGTCTGAGTCCGCGAGGATGGCTCGGGAATGACCAGGGAGTCGAGAGCTGGCCGATGGGGCTGGGGGCTGGGCGGGGGGACGGGGAGACGGTCTGTGTGGAGGAACAGGGGCAGGAGAGCTGGTCATCACGGTAAATCAGCACGTGTCAAACCCAGGTGTTTGCAAAACAAGGTGTAATTTTAGGTGCACAGCATCAGTAAAAGCCTCTAAAAAGCTCAGGCTGCTGATGCCTTGATCCGTCTGCCTCCTGCCGCATCCGTGTGTGCGGGCAGAGAGCTGGAACAACGGGCCGTGCCGACACCAGCACACTGGGAGCAGCACTTTCATTAGCTCGGGTGGTGCTTCAAGACAACAGAATGTTGCGTATGGGCTCAGTCCATCAGAAAAGGCAGCCGATGAAAACATAAAAGAGCTTTGCTGTGTTAAAATTGCTCAAGGTGGTGTTCGGAGCGGGGGGGGCGAGGGGAGGAACGGTGCGTGGGGAGAGAAGTGGGGATGGAGGATTGTTTTCTGCAAAGGGGGGAACCGTTACAGCAAACAAGCAAGAGTGGGAGTGGGGGGGGAGCAAACTCAGCTGAAGGGGGGCAAGGGGAAATGGGAGCTTAGTCTGAGGAAAAGGGCTCAGTATAGAAGGCTGTCCCAAAAAGTCCGGCCTAAGGACGCTTTGGTGCCAGACCTGTACCGCAGGAATCTCTTGGGCATGGCTGGGACGTGCCCTTCAGCTTGTCTCTGCCATTGCTGGGAGAGAGGAGACCGAGTGGCAGCCTAAGGGCGAGCGAGTGCCGGGGCGATGCTGCGGGGACACCCGGGGTAACGGCTGCTGTCTTGCAATGCCCCCCAGGCTCAGACAGATACCTTGGATCTCGAGACGTCTCTCGGCTCAGCAGCCGCGACCCCTCGTCCTGGACAGTGGAGGAGGTGATGCAGTTCATACGAGAAGCAGACCCACAGCTGGGCCCCCACGCTGACCTCTTTCGAAAACATGTAAGTATATCACAGAATCCCAGACTGGCAGGGGTGGGAAGGGACCTCTGGAGATCACCCAGTCCAACCCCCTGCCAGAGCAGGGTCACCCAGAGCAGGTGGCACAGGAACGTGTCCAGGCGGGGTTGGAATGTCTCCAGAGACGGAGACTCCCCCACCTCTCTGGGCAGCCTGTGCCAGGGCTCTGCCACCCTCACAGCAAAGAAGTTCCTCCTCATGTTTAGGTGGAACTTCCCATGTTCCTGTGTTTGTGCCCATTACCCCTTGTCCTGTCGCTGGGCACCACTGAGAAGAGCCTGGCCCCATCCTCCTGACACCCACCCTTTAGCTATTGCTGAGCATTGATGAGGTCCCCTCTCAGCCTGCTCTTCTCCAGCTGAACAGCCCCAGGGCTCTCGGCCTTTCCTCAGCACAGAGATGCTCCAGTCCCCTCATCACCTTGGCAGCCCTTTGCTGTCCCCTCTCCAGCAGTTCCCTGTCCTTCTTGACCCGGGGAGCCCAGAACTGGACCCAGCACTCCAGATGTGGCCTCCCCAGGGCAGAGCAGAGGGGGGGGATGACCTCCCTCCACCTGCTGCCCACACTCTTCTTGATGCCCCCCAGGAGACCCTTGGCCACAGGGGCACATTGCTGGCTGATGGATACGTATCTATATATACATGTGTGTATGGCTGAATGTGTACATATAATGTACGGGAGGGGGCAGATCATCACACAAGGAAAATCTGGGAGAGGCAGAAGAATGGCAGCACTTTGTACACACTGGACTTTTGTGCTAAGAAAAACATCCCCATAAATCCTGCCTGTATCGTGTTCAGGCTTGGGATCCTGCTACTCAGAAATCAAGGGGAAGACACCGTGGCCCAGTGAAAGCTCCAGGCAGCGCTGCCTTTGCGCGTATGGGGAGCTCAGCTCAGCTGGATTTGAACCCTAGTGCCGAAAACACAAAACCTTGTTCATCCTGGAGTCTTAATATTCACCTCGCAGCAAATTTTTCCTGGCAAGAAACTTGTTCCAAGTGGAATTCATTGAGTGCGATGCTGTGAAACTCCCCTGTTTCCTATAAAAAGGGGTCTCTGAAGGCTCTAGTCCTTGTGCTTGTCTTTAAGTGTAAAACAGCTGCAGACAAACCGCACGGAGTTTGTACAATTAAAGCTACAAAAATTTTGGCAGCTCCACATCCCAGTTCCTGCCAGAGTTTGTCTTCCCTCTGCCTTCTGATTGAGGCCATGTTACACCTGGTGGTGCTCGGGAAGTCAGAAGAGCAGAGGAGAAAATACCCGCCTTCGCCGGGCAGGAGGGGCGGATGGGGGATGCTTCTCGCTCTGGGTTGGGCTGAGACAGCACTTTTTTTTTTTTTTTAAGTTGGTTCTATTTTAGAATCACTAGTACATGAAGAGTGTTTTGTTTTAACTACGCCAGAGCGTGCTCAGCTCTGCTACGGGATGAAAGTCCCCTGCATTGGCAATCCTGAGACAGTACTGGAGATCCCACTAAGTGAGACCTAACTGGGCATCGACGTAGGACAGGATTTTTCTGTTGTCAGAGGCAATGATTTTTATTTTGCATTTACAAGTCCATTAACATGTTGTTCATGGAAATCCATCCTCTGCGAAGCTCTGGGCCAAGCCAGGACCAGGTCAAGTTCCCTTGAACTTGCGGAAAACTCACAGATGCCAACCACAAAGCTGTTCTCTGGATATTTCAAGCTTCCTGATCCCTCCCCTCCTGAGCCTCAGGGAGGGCTCGGCTGTAAGCCATCAGATACTTTTGAAAGCTGTGACGTTGAAATCGGCCGTGCTGGAGAGGAGATGCTCCACTGCTGCTCTGCAGCTGCTGGGACTTTTTGCTTAGAAACTCCAGAAATTTGCTTTGCTGCAGTGGGAGTCTGTCTGGGCTTACAGGGTGTGGTCCCTTCCCTCCTTCTTCAGCCTTGACCTCGGGGTGCGTGTGCTGTGGCAGGGCTGCTCTCAGCGTCAGCGCGGCCTCTCCCAGGACACTGCCCCTGCGGCGGCGGGACTGCTCCCCTGCACCGCCGCTGCCTCAGTCCTTCCACTGACCCAGCTCTTTCCTCCCTGCCTCCCTTCGGGATTTGCTGACGGCTGGACATGGCTCCCGGCTCTTTACCACCCAGCAGATTTCCCACCGCCACACGGGGGTCTGGGGCTGAACCCCCGTGCTGCAGGCAGGGCGGGATGCAGGGATGCCCGCACTGGGACGCTGCAGTTAGAGAATCACAGAATGGTTTGGGTTGGAAGGGACCTTAAAGCCCACCCAGTGCCACCCCCTGCCCTGGGCAGGGACACCTCCCACCAGCCCAGGTTGCTCCAAGCCCCGTCCAACCTGGCCTTGAACCCCTCCAGGGATGGGGCAGCCACAGCTTCTCTGGGCAACCTGGGCCAGGGGCTCACCCCCCTCACAGCAAAGAATTTCTTCCCCAGATCTCATCTAAATCTCCCCTCTTGCAGTTTAAAACCGTTCCCCCTCATCCCATGGCTCCCCTCCCTGATCCGGAGTCCTTCCCCAGCTTTCCTGTAGGCCCCCTTGAGGGACTGGCAGGGGCTGGAAGGTCTCCCCGGAGCCTTCTCTTCTCCAGGCTGAACCCCCCCAGCTCTCTCAGCCTGTCCCCACAGCAGAGGGGCTCCAGCCCTCCCAGCATCTCCAGGGCCTCCTCTGGCCCTGCTCCAACAGCTCCGTGTCCTGCTGTTGGTGCCCCAGAGCTGGAGGCAGCGCTGCAGGGGGTCATAGAATCACAGAATGTGCTGGGTTGGAAGGGACCTTTAAAGGTCTAGTCCAACCCCCCCAGGCCTCCAACTCCGGTCTCCCCTGAGCAGAGGGGCAGAATCCCCCCCTCGCCCTGCTGCCCACGCTGCTGGGGATGCAGCCCGGGGTGCGGGGGGGTTTCTGCGCTGCCAGCGCATGTTGCTGGGGCATGTTGAGCTTCTCATACACCAACACCCCCAAGTCCTTCTCCTCAGGGCTGCTCTCCATCCATTCTCTGTCCAGCCTGGATTTGTGCTTGGGATTTCCCCAACCCACCTGCAGGACCGTGCACACAGGGACTTTATGTGCAACCCACCTCCTCTGGTGAGCGGTGCTCTCGCACCCGGCTGTGCTGCTTCAGCCGTCGTCACTTTGGGCACGGCCTGGCTCCGCGGGCAGGGCTGGGGCTTACAAGTGTAGTCATGAGTGTTGTTGTTTCCCCTCCGTGCAGGAGATTGACGGGAAAGCGCTGCTCTTGCTGCGGAGTGACATGATGATGAAGTACATGGGGCTGAAGCTGGGGCCAGCCCTGAAGCTCACTTACCACATCGACAAGCTAAAGCAAGGCAAGTTCTGAGAGGACGCTTGGCAGGACGGATCCTGGAAGCTCCGCTCCTGGCCATCCATACCCGCGCTCGCCTGACGACAGGTACGCATGCACACACACCCATTTACACCGCAGACGGACACCTCGCCGACATCCCGGCCCCGCTGCAGGGGTCCGGCCGCCCGCCCGCCCCTGTGCCAGCAGCCAGGCCCCAGCGGGTGCTCGGGAGGAGGCTGCGGATGGTTGGCCCCGTGGCTTCGCACCAGACTCGAGTCGTGGGCGTCCTGTTGGAAGCGGAGGGGTCTCTCCCTGCTGCCCAGCCAGCGCTTCTCCACGCACTCCCGGTCCTGCTTCCCTGGGATGGCACAGCGGCTCTGGGCAGAGCCCACAGGGACCAGACGCTCCCGACAGCTCCTGTCCCTCGGCTCGGCACTCCCGGCCTCGCCTGCTCAGGGCAGCCCCGTCTCCCGTCCCCTCGGAGGGACAGTGGGCCGGGGGGGGGGGCTGGACGCTTTGCGCTTCACCAGTACCTGTCTGGGAGCGGGACGGTGCCCCCGACCCGCACGCGGCCCCCATAGCACCACACCGAGCTCAGAGCGACGCCTGCCCCATCCCTGTCTTCCACACGGGGGGAGCCCGGCCACCCGTCCCGGGGCCACTCACCCCCCGAGCTCTGCCTGTCCCCCCGCTCCTGGCCTTCCTCCGGCTGGGGATGCCGGTCGGGGATGGAGACCTTCCTATTTATTTCTGACCTGGGAGGCCGCGCGGCGGCACGTGGCGCTGCCCGGGAGCATGGAGCGAGCTGCTGGAGAGGCGACGAGCGTGGCTGGGTCTGGCGTGCCTGGGGCAAGGACGGGCCTGGGTCGGCGTCAGAGGCTGGCTGGATGCTGCAGGACTCGACTGATCCTTTTCTTTTTTTTTTTTTTTTTTTTTTGAGTTTTTGGGGTTTTTTTATAAGGAGTTGTCTGTTTAAAATGATGAAATGATTTTTCTACCTGTTGTTGGACTCGCAGCTCTTGGAGATTTTTAGCCAGAGGTGCAAAGGTTCGTCTTCCCAGGGGCCCTCCCGGTCCTCTGGTGTTTCGGTCCGTCCCAGCTCAGCGTGTGCGAGAGGGTGTTGGGTCTGGCAAGTCAGAGGATCCCGGTGTGGTGACCTGTCCCTGCGCTGCTCTTCCTGCAAGGGCTTTCCCCTGCCCAGGGGCACCTGTTTGTTTCAGACAGTCTAATGTATTTATTTTTGATGGCACTTGAGCGGTAACCCGCTTCCCAGACACGTTACTGCAGCTGCAAGAGGAGCGTTGGAGCGGAGGCCACCCAGCCACGCTGCTGTGTCCCCTGGGCAGCGGCTGTGGGGACAGGGGCCGCCCGTCCCCTTGAGCGTCGCCTGCCCCAGCCTGAGATGAGCCGGGGACGGGGTGACGGGGAGCGGCGGAGGCGAGGGCTGCCCCACACACGCACCCACAGCTCCCGCTCCCTTTCTGCGATGACCAAAGGGCTGGGACGGGGATCCCCACTGCAAGCACTTCCCCCTCCTGTCGTCAGCTCACCCTCTGCGCACCCAGAGCAGCGTCCTGCACCCCGTCCCCGCCTCCGCCAGGGCCCGGCCAGCAGCAGAAAGGGCCCATGGGGAAGGACCCTCCGGTCTCTTGCACTGGGTCAGGTTTACCCCTAAGGGGAACAGTTGCAAAAAAAGAAAAAAATACCCCAAGCCCCAAAGTAATAAAAAGGCTTTTTGTCTGTGCTGCAGCCCCTGCTGCGGCGTGTGCTCGGAGGCAGGTGGGGCTCCAGCCCCATCACCCACGGCATCAGCCCCTCGTTTCCACCCGACGCTGATCCCGCTGCAGACAGGTCCCCGTGCGGGGTCAGCCCGTGCTTTCCTCTGCACTTATTTTACGTTGATTTGTTTATAAATAAAAGGATAACTAAGTTCCTCCCCGCTGGTTGTGTGTGCACTGATGGGAGCACTGGGCCGGGCCGCTGCAGCGTCGCCCCAGGCCGCCCGCTGTGGGGGGGGCCTGGGGGCGCAGGGACAGGCCATGGAGCGTCGCTTCAGGATGGCAAACCCCTGCCCGGCTCCTGTGGGAGAGCTGGGGCAGAGCGGGGCTGAGAAAACAAACCAGCACAGGAATCTGGGGCCGCGATGCTGGGGACAATCTGGGGGGTCGTTGGTGGGGACAGCGAGGAGCAGCGGCCCCTCCCACACCCCCCGGGCTTCTGCTCGTTGCAGCGCTGCCTCTCAAACGCCTCCAGCGTCATTTGGTCCCGTTCAACACAGCTGGTCACTGCTCTCCAGGATGTTTTTTCCCCCAGGAGCATCCCTGTCGGAGGCACTGCAGGCCCCTGTGCTGCAGTGCACGCATAGTGGAGGGGCTCCATGAACACCACCCCCCTTCCAGCGCCGCTTGGAGCCCTCAGGCACCGCCGGCTCCTGCACAGGGACGCGCAGGAGCGGCAGCAGCGTGGGCAGAGACTTTCACAATTCCTGCCCGGAGCCTGTGGGGGTGTTGGGGCAGGGAGCGGCCCCTGGCTGGAGCCCCCGAACCCATCCCTGTGCAGACACCCCTCACATCTGCCCCACGACGGTGCCCTGAGGCAGGTAAGAGCGGGTGGGCACAAGGTGAGAGGGGACAGCTGAGCTATGAGCCCCCTCACTGCTTGCCAATGTAGACCATTGTCATGACCATGGGCCCCACATCTGGGCAGCTGTGGGTCAGCCAGGAGCTGCCGGGGGCGACTCCATGCCACAGGGAGGGGGCTGGGGCACGGACTGGCCCAGCCCCACACCCCGCTCGGGGCACCTGCGGCACCCACCGGGGTGCTCTGCGCATTCCCCGGGCTCGGCAGGACCCGTCTCCAGTGGCACCACGAGGAGGTGGCAGTGAAGCCGAGGTGGGTCTCACCTGGGGTTTGTGTCCCGGCCGGAGCTGCGCCTGGAGCCCCTCGTGACATCTCCTGAGGGCTGGCGGCGAAGGGCAGAAGCTGGCGGCTGGAGAAGGCAGCGGAGAGGCACCCAGTCCCCAGGGAGGGCAGCGAGGCGGGTGCTGCTGGGGAGAAGGGGTCTTGGCTGGTCCTGGAGGTCCAGCACCGGGTGGGGAGGTCCAGCCCAGGTCTCTCCTGCAGCCTCGGGGCTCACTGGGCAGCCCAGGACCTCTGTTCAGGTGCCTCTGGCCCAAACTGGCCCCTTGGACTGTGTGTCAGCAGCGTGGTGCTCCCAGCCCGGGCTGATGGGGACCCGCGGCTCCACCATGCCAGCGCCCAGCCCTGTCCCCCCCAGCCAGCACCTCCTCCAGGGACAGCCTGCGAGAGAGCGTGTCCCTGCCCGCACCCTGTGGCAGCCGAGCCTGAGGGGTGCCTGGATCCATCCACCTTTTTGGGTGGAAGGGGCTGAGCTGTTGGGGCACGGTGGTGCCTTTGCCAGGTCCCACAGTGACCATACTCCCGCCCCCCAGAGACAAGCCCTGTGGGGGTCCATTTCATTTGTAAAATTTCACTGCATCTTCCTTTCTTGAACTTTAAATGCTCATTTCCGTTGCAGCCCCAGCTAAAGAGCTAAAAATCACAGAGTCATTTTGGTTGGAGAGGACCTTTCAGATCATCGAGTCCAACCATCAACCCAGCACTGCCGAGCCCACCCCTACCCCACGTCCCTCAGCACCGCGTCTGCCCGGCTTTTCAATCCCTCCAGGGACGGCGGCTCCCCCATTGCCCTGGGCAGCCTCTTCCAACGCTTGAGAACCCTTTTGGTGAAGAAATACTTCCTAATATCCATCCTAAACCTCCCCTGGTATAACTTGAGGCCACTTCTTCTTGTCCTGTTCCTTGGGAGAAGAGACCAACCCCCCCTGGCTGCCCCCTCCTTTCAGGGAGCTGTAGGGAGCGAGAAGGTCTCCCCTCAGCCCCCTTTTCTCCAGGCTGAACACCCCCAGCTCCCTCAGCCGCTCCAGACCCCTGCAGCGGCTAAACCAGTCCATCAAAGCAGGCACCACCTGCCCCCCCAGCTGTGCTGCCCCAGCCCTGGCAGGGCGGACAGGCCACCCTGGGGCTACCCCCTGCCCGCCCCCCCACAACTGGAGCCCAGCTGGGGGGAACGGCTTTACCAGCACGCCCACCAGTCAGGCTGTGGGCAGCCACGGCCTCTCTTAGGGCCAGAGGAGTGTGGGGCTGGCACCTGGTGCCCGGGGAGGGCTGCAGGGTTTGCGCTGGGGGGAGCTGAGCCCTCCTGCCCCCGGAGCAGCTCCCCGCTCTCCCAGGGGACGGCCACAGCTCAGGGCGCTCAGCTCTCCCTTGATGACGGCACTATTAACGCTACAGCGGAACACGCACAGCCCTCGGGCTCGGGGAGCACCCAGGTCCCGCAGTCAGGACCCAGCCTGGCCCCCGCGCTCCAGGACAAGGCCAGGTGAGGAGTGAGGGGAGAAAGCGCTCCCCCACCCTCCCCAGAGCCCGGGGCTGTGGCCCAAGGGCAGCGGCCGGCAACCGCAGGGTGCCCCGAGCCCCACACCCAGGTGAAGCTGACCCCCAGGACACTTGTCCCCAGGGAGTGAGCGGCAGCAGTGACAGCCCAGCACGGCCACGCAGCCCAAAGACACGGCCCTGGGCCACCAGCAGGCAAGTGGCTCCCCCCCTGCGGAGGAGGAGGGAGCAAACCCCCCAACAGGCAGCTTCCAGCACAATTCAGTTGAAAATCGTCATTTTTCCTGCCCTGCATGGGCTGCAGGCTCAGTCCGGATTCCCCGGGTTTCTCCATCCATAATTTGGAAATACATGTCTAAAAACCACTGCAAATACAGCTACCAAACTTTTTTCTCGCTCACACTGCAATTATTTAAAATTAGACAATCGGCACTTCAGCCCTCTTTCTCCCTCTGAGCTATGGAAGCAATGCAGCAAGCCCTTGGCTAGTTACTCATTTTATTACAAATAAGCATTTAATGACCAAGTCAGTTGCACAGTTTTGGCCAAAACAAAAACACTTCAGGAGAAAGAAAAGGAAGTTGTGCTACAGATAAGGATGATCTCACGCTGCTGGAGGTCCGGCCGCGTCCCGGCCAGCGTCTGTTCAGAACAGAGCGCGTCTCCACTGGGTTGATTGTTTTCCCAGCACTGTTGCAATTGGCACACGGGAAGAATGCTCAAAGCTTTCTGGGCTAAAAGCAGCTTTACAGGGTATATGTAAAGTAATTGAGGAATAAAGCAAGAGGGGCTGTAGGAAAGATCACTTAAGATGAGACAGGACAGGGTTTAATTAAGTTTGGCATCAGACACCACAGGAGTTAGTACTCAGCCAGGCTCCAGCCATGCAGCTTTCTCCAAACTTGAACCAACTGAAGAGTTCTGAACATATGACGCTTCAGACAACCGAGACACTTTCTTCCTTTCGTCTAAATTACCAAAGACCAAAAACTGTCTTGCTCACACTGCAAGAGGCAGGGGGGAAAAGGAAAAAAAAAAGGATCAGAAAGCTGAGCTCGCCAGCGCAGGACAGCAAACATCTACATCTACGTCTACGGACGGGACTGCGTAATGCTGTAGGCTAATCGCGATGCCCCTCCCCGCAGACAGCACTGGTATTGCATCAGGTGCGGGACACGCGGCTCCGCCAGACAGAAAAAGGCAACAGAAGGCTCCACTTCCAACCAACAAAAAGAAGCACCATGAACTGTTCAGTCCAAGGCTGATCCCAACGGGAGCGGTTAAAGGCAGCATCTGAAAGTAGTTCACTTTCTTCTCCGTACCTCCCCTTGATGCAAGGAGTTGAAATTTCCCAGCCCAAGAAGCAGCACCAGCAAACACTGGCATGGAAAGGGCTAACAGTTCTGCCTCAGCTCAGGCAACGATGGGCTCTCCTGACGGTTTTGGGGGTTTTGGGTTTTTTTTTTTCTGCATTTTTTTTTTCTCCCCCCCCCCCCCCTCCCCGATCCAAGCTCATCACATCCCTGCAGTGACGTATCACAGTTAGAGCTGATCATGTTCCCGATTAACTCTATTCCAGGATGATTTTCCTGGTTAAAAGTTCATTGCCGGCAATGAATGCACCAAGACCCCCAGTGCCACAAGTTTTTAAATACTACTGAAAAAAAAAAACAAAACAGAAAATTCCCCCCACAAAAAAAACCAAACAAACAAAAAAAACCAAAAACCAAACCAAAACACGACAACTGCATAAAGCTGAACAGGCCCATCCTCTGCAGCACAGCTCAACCACTGAGCGAGCCCCCAAAATCTAGTGTCACCCACGTCGTTTCACCAGTAAGCAATGAAGAGTGCTGAGGGAGCAGAAAGGGTGGAGAAAGCAGCTCAACTGCCAGTGCCCGAGATCTAAACTCATGCCAGCGTTACCATGCGCTAGAAAGGAAGCGTGCAACTGGATTCTCCCCAACACATCAAATCCCAAACCCAAATTTCCTTTTTATCTCCAAGACGGTGCTAAACTGAAGAAAGTCTAGAGGTGTGATGAGCTCTCCTCCAGAAGTCTACACAGAAAACAAACAAAGGACAGAAGAGCTGAGGAAATAAAGGGACATGATTTCATAACGAAAATAATAAAACCATAACTTAAGAAAGCCCAAAGCTGACAGTGTTCAAGCTATTGCTGTAAGATGCCTTAATGAAGACTCTTCTCTTCAGCGAAGACACATCTGGAGAAAGAAAGAAAAGGAGCAGGAATTACTGACAGTGGAGAGCAACAGGCTGGACCTGCGCAGCACACTGAAGCCTCTTACACACGTCACCCCAGACAAACACAACACGTGGGACCTGCCAACGCTTCCCAGCACAAAAGATGTCTAGTAGTTTTACAAGGGCACGATAGCAACATTAAGACCAGTGTATTACGGCCCTGAGAGGGCAAGCTCGTTCTAGAAGTCGATGTGTAAATAAATGCTAGGGAGTGAGCACTGTTAAACTGCGAATTAACTTCATGCCCTCCCAGCACCGCCCATGGCTGGTACCAAAGGAAAATCTTCATTACGCTGCAGCTATTAAGAGAGTGGAGCTGAGACGTGCACCAGCCGGCCAGGGGACACACCACGCGTGCCTGTGTCACCTTCCCTACAGCTTCATTTGGGGACAGCCCTTAAGCCTCACAGCACCCAGACTTGTCACATTGAGGAGCACAGTGGATGCTGTCAGTGAGCCAAAGTTTCAGGATACCTTCAGGAGGATTAAAATTTACAGAGAGGCTTTTAGTTTGCTGCCGTACCAGCTCTGGAACAACCCAACACCCAGTGACCCCAGCTGCCTTCAGCACCGCAAAGGCCCAGTCCCGTAGCCAGGGATGGGCAAGTACTTCTGTGCTGGACTCGGGCTAACCCTCGTTTTCACTCTACAGTTAATTTTCGAAGTGTCTCTTACATGAAGGAAAGGGGGAGGGAGGAAGGATCGGACATCCCTGGTCCCCTGGCATTCAGCGATAAACCCCTGCTCTCACTCGACACGTGTGTGCACAAATGCTGCTTAACTTCTCCAAAACCACCCCACAAAACCAGCCAGAGCAGCGGGGAAATGCCTTACATCCCCAATGACCTACCACACAAAGGGAGAACTCACTTAAAAATTAAGTCTACCTTTTTTGCTGGTGGAGTTTGAATGCTAGAGTTTAGTGTGCCCCCCCCCCAAACACTGGATTATACACAACCAGTTCTGACATCCATGCAACACCTGCAGCAGCTGCTGCAATTCAGAGCTCAAGTCCACTGGTTTGAGAGAGAAACTTGATGTTTCAAGAAATGGGGGAGAATGGCTATTTCAAAAATGTTACTTGGCAAAGGTGAGAGAATGCTCCCAAAATACTAAACTTTCTAAATCCAGTACCCCCTTGCTCAGCTTTGCCTCCATTTTCAGGAATGCGTGCTGTATTTGTGCTTTGTTTCTTTATTTGAATTTAATCTCAAACTCCTGCATCTATTTTTATACTTCATTATGTGTCAATTTGCTAAGGAAATACCCACCCACATCTGTTACACAGACACGAGGTATTATGCATCCCTCAGCACAGCTGGAACACGTGTGCGAGCACCAGCACTTTTCATGGTGTGCCAGTTTCTACCAAATTATGTGAAACATTCAGATGCCAGGAGGAAAGACCAGGCAAGAAATTTTTTCCACGAGATTGAGGTTATTAAAAGTTACCAGGAATCAGTCATGATTTACTGATGGAAACTTCAGCTCTGTTATCTCCAAGTCAGGTGAGCTGCTGCCACTTCTATCGCTGTAGGTGTCCCTGCAGAATTCAGAAAGATTTTGTTTTACGGAGCTTTATTAGACCTAGATTTGCATCAGGAAATAGCGGGGTTTGGTAGCAAGTACTGCTAGCTGAGGCTGAAAAGCAGAGCGCACAAAATTCCTCATATAGCTGTCCCTTTGGACATAGGGCTGAGTCATCATCAATTTTAAGGTTTGTGATTTAAAATATTACAGATATAATAGGCATTTTATAAGGCAAAGTTATTCTAAATGAAATTCATTAAACAGGAGATAGGAGACTGGTTAACCACCCATAAGCCATTCTATTTCAGCTTCCCAGTAACAGCTGATTGCCTTTAATCCATTAAACAGCTTTTTCCGAGTCACAGCATAATTCAGATCGGAAGGGAGCTCAGGACAGCTACAGCGCAGGGACAGCTATCAGATCAGACACAGCTGCTCAGGCCTTTATCCAGTCGCATTCTGAAATCCTCCAAGGACAGAGACTGCGCAGCCTTTCTGGGGAACTTGCACCAATGCGTGCCTGATCTAATGGTGAAAAAGATTTTCCTTGTATCCTGTCAGAACCTCTCTTATTTCAACTTATATCCATCGCATCTCATCCTCCCACCATGCACTTCTGTAAAGATCCTGTTTTCACCTTCTTGCTAACGTTTTTGTAGGTGCTGGCAGGCTGCTCTTAGTCCCCCGTAAAACCTTCCCTTCTCCAGGCTGAACAAGCCCAGCTCCTTCAGCCTCTCCTCACCGGGCAAGTACTCCAACCTCCTGACCACCTTAGTAGCCCTCCACTAAATTCTCTCCAATTTATTGATGTTTTACTTGTACTGGGCAACCCCAAACCACACAGAATATTCTAGGTGTGGTCTATCAAATGTCAAGTAAAGAGAGATAATCGCTTCTCTCCATCTACCGTCTGCGCTTTTACTCATTCAGCCCAGGATGCTGCTCGTCCTTCCTTTGCTGCCAGCGCACGCTGCTGGCTGATGTTCAGTTTGCTGTTTCCCAAGACCCCGTCAGCAGAGCTGATCCCCAGCTGCTCAGTCCCCAGCCTGCGTTACTGCAAGGGATTCCTAGATGCAGGACTCTGCATTTGTCATTGTGAAACCTCATCAGGTCCCTGTTGGCCCATTGCTCCAGCCCAGTTCCCCCAGACAGTGATCCCATCCTCAAGTGTGTAGTCTGTTCCCTGCTATTTGGTGGCACCTGCAAAACTCACGAGGGTGCAATGATGAGACTTACCTGAAAACGTGATAAGAGTTACAAGGCCACAGGAATAAATGGCAGTACAGGCTGGCCTCTAACTGCCACCAGTATTTTTAGATTATATGCTAACCATGAAACAATTTGTGACCACAATCACAAAAGACTCCAACAGCAGGTAATACTGACTTAAGATGCTGCAGTACAGAGGAAACTTCAGCTCCTCTGCTGTGAGAAGCCATTTCAAACTGAAATGTACAAAAGCAGGAAATCAAAATATCCCTCAACCCTTGGAAGCATTGAAAGGAGGCATCTTCACACAGAAACTCTCTTCAGAGCAGATCAGCCAGAGCACAAGTGACAGCCGTTGTCCAGACAGCAACAGAGGAATTCCTGTGGTGCAGCTGCACTGCAGCTCGACCCAGGAAGGCCAATATTTTCCTTTTTGCATTGATTTAGTTTAATACATTCAGTGTTATTTCTCTTCTGCATTTAGTTTGGGTTTTTTTGTTTAGTGCATGTTAGCACTCCAGCTACACAAGCAAATCCTCTGTGTTCTCTTCTATAAGGAGGAAAATGGGTCACCACCAAAATGATGTTTATTTGTTGCATATTGCCACATCTGCTGAGCAGAACTGCAGGGCTTTAGGAAGCAGCAGAAGGAAGTAAATGTGCCATTAAGTCTACTCAAAACATAAGTTTCTTTGCAAACTGAGAAAAAAGAAAGCTTAAGTCAGCAGAACAAAAGAAATGAAGCTGCAACAACCACCAGGGCCCATTCCTTAAACCAGCAACACCAACAAGTTTCTTAAGGACCAGCCTGTACCTAGGACTTCTACAAGGATCATGGGGAAAACCCCACGAGGTCTCCAATCACCCAAAAGGGCAGGCCCAGCTGCAGTTTCCCCAAACACCTCTGACTGCCACTGCAGAGTTATGCTCCCTGAATTCGGGACCTCCCTGCAGGACAGCTCTATGGCACTACAATCAATTTTAAAATGTAAGACAAGAGGCTTCAAAGAAAGAGCAGAAAGAAGAAGTGCTGCAAATAGCCCCTAGTTACCTCGCAGTAACTCTATGCCAATAGGATTCTCCTGTTTATCCTGTAGGAAGAAGCACTGCCCCATGAGAGTTCTGACTGGTGTCTTCCTTCAACCTACCTGGGTGAGAGCCTGCAGCCCTTTTGTAGATAATGTGTGAGTCTTCCTGCAGACGCCAGGAGGAGGCCGAAGTACGGGGGAGATGGCTTAATTGGTCTGGAGAGGAATTCAGGGTGATACTGAACACCAACGAAGAAAGGATGCTCTAAGAGAAAGAACAGAAAATATTGATGTCAAGTCTGAAGCCTGCGGCTGAACTGCAGTTAAAGCACTGATTGCACTGATCACACTGAAGCCTGATGATGGGGAAGAGGTGTTGTTTCTGTCCTGCCTTTTGTCCCTAACCGGACAGCCACATGGGATTCTCTTTTTAGTGCAGTTCTGAGAGAGCCTGGCCTGGTCACACAAAAACCTCCTCAATTACCCTCCGAACACTTTCCCTTGTAAATACCTACACCCACAAACTAACTGCTTAAGTACTCACCTTCCAACTCAACCACTTCCATTCGCTCTCCCTCCTCATCCTGGCCTACAAACTTCAAACCTTGCTCTTCAAAACACTTTTTCAATTCTGGATTGACCTAGAAGACCAGAAGCAAGAAAACTCATAATCTCTTGTCTTTGGATTGCACAGAAGAGCCCAATACCTACAACAGCATTTTTACCTCAAATCTGTGTCTATGTCTCTCTTCCAAGAAATCATGATCTCCATACAGCTTCCCTGCACCAAAAGGAAGACATTTCTCAGAGCAAATGTCAAACAGTCCGCATGAGTTTGGCAAGTTTTAACAAGTTCATATGAATAGCATCCATGAGAATCTGCCACTTCTCCAGGGGACCAAATTCATTGATCTCCATTTCACTACCAGAATAAAGTCTGCAAATATCGACCATGCTCTAACACTCCCAGGTCTCCCTTCCCCATACCCACCATGCACGCATGTCATTCCCAGGAAACGCTTCCAAAAGAGGTAAGAAATGCCTTACTCATGATGGAATTCTTGGTTTGGAAGAGCGTTCTTCTCTTGCCAAGCCTCATGGTTCCACCCATTTGCCCAGGATTATGTTCTGGCATGTCTATGACCTGCAGAAAGCATTTGGAGAGGGAGAAGAGAATGAGGGAGGAATAACAGTCCCAGGCAGACTCTGAAACATTAAAGGGAGGAAAAAACCAACATCCATACAGAAAACAAGCAATTCACCCCAAGGAACATTGGGGCTTGGCATGGTTAGACCCAAAAAAATAGATTACTTAGCGGAGTTACTCTAGTACAGGCTGTGCAGGACGTATGGAATGTTTGCAGGTATTCAGGAAGCTTTTGCATAGGAAATGGTCTCAGTCAAAGTCACACACTAATACTGTGCTATTTACCGAACTAAATGTTAAAAAAACAAAAAATCAAATTTACAGAAAAAAAATCCCCAAATCAGAATCACTTCTCCTTTGATAAATAACTTCATAAGCTGGTTTTTTTGAAACTTTTTCCTTTTGAGTAGCACTTTAAATTATAGCAGAAGCCAATCATTATGGTGGACCCTGGACAAGGCACATGGAGCCTGCCGTATGAGAAACGCAGGTTCAGAATTCTGTCCACAAATGTTTCAAGGAATCCATGTCTATCTGTGTTACTTTCTGAGATCGTAATTAAACAGTTGTGCAGTGGAACTTGGATACCACCAAATCTTTAACACTTACTCTGTGAAATCAGTTAGCTTTCAAACTGCCCTTTAAGAACGTTTTACCTCTTAGAAAACACCTTGCTTTATGAAAAAGTGTGATTAAAAATGAAAATATAAAACCATTAGTTTTCAACTATATAGTAAGCACTGCAATCTTCTAGGAAGCAGCAATTGCCATATATTAACTAGGCAAAGACATTTTCTTTTCAGGTTAGTAAATGATGGAAGACAGACTTAAAAGCCACAAGACATAATAATTAAAGCTCTTAAATGTACCAACAGGTATGTGCAGAGAAGTCTAGCACAGTAAGGATATTACAAGCAAGTCACCATAAACTCACCACTGGATGAGCGGTTTTGGGGTCAAATTCTGTCGAGTTTGCATCTGCAACGTTAGGTTCATCAATTAGAAACACGAAGTCCCTCACACCATGACATGCATTTACAGGATCTCCCCCAGGTACAGCTGCGCCTCGTCCCCGCGCTGCTGGTGAGCAGCAGCCTCAGCTGTGCCGAGCCACTCGCACAGAGCTGCCAGCTCAGCCCCTGGCAGCAGAAACAGGACTCTGCCAGCTTTGCTTGATTCAAATTTCTGAGGCTGCCTGGAGGTTGCAATCTTAGGGCAACCAGTCTAGTGCAATCAGTGATGAAAGCAAGCGTCATTCAAGAAAAGCACACATTCAACAGCTTAGAATAAATAAATAAAGCCAAGGAGGGTGAAGGGAGCAGAAGTACTCTGAGAAACACATTTTCTCCTACCTTCACTACTAGTGAGATTTGGAATCAGGCTGAGAAATTAAATTTAGCACTCTGTAAAGGGAGTTTTGACAACAGGGACCTAGTCAATACAAGCAGTGGAGCCCAGAAAGCAATTCAACCCACTGAAGTAGGTGCAACTGCCTGGGCACTGCATTGCTTTTTGGTCTTCATTCCTACTGGCTATAATGGGAATTTAGGATGTCCGGCACAGACAGGCACAACTCCATTTAGGTGTTTTCTTCAGGAGCTGAACCTCACTCTAAGCCACAGAAAGTTTTCTGTCATTACAAGCATGTCTTACTCCATTGATTTTTATTTGAATAGGATAAGGAAATTGTTCTTTTTCCTTTGAATTAGCAAAGGGAATTTTACAGGCCTAGAAAAAAAAAATCTACCTACCAATGAAAAATTAAAAGTTACAGGTATTTAAAAAGTTATAGGTATTACTCAAGCAATCAAAGAAATGACCAAAACCCAGGAAGAGTTTTGTGCAATTACCTTGCCAACCAAGAACACTGCGTGCAAACTCCACAACCGCTAACTGCATTCCCAAACAAACTCCTGCAGAAGAAAAGGCAGAATACAGATCTCAGGATATGACATGAGCCCACAGGACAACTGAGCCCGTATCACAAAGCACACACACCTTCACAGAGCAGTCCCAAGTCAGAGGAAAACCTGGACGAGACAGACCTTTGACTTGGATTTAGGGCTCTGTTCACTGTGCACCAAGTAGTTCTGACAAGTTTTACTCCACACCTCCCTTCCCCATCCACTCTGCTCACACATTGCCAGTCTCTCACCACGTCCATTTCATTTAAATGCAGTCACATATTTCTTCATGCCAAGATCACCACAGTCTCCTCTGAAACTTCCTCTGAGACTGCTATCCCCTCATTACAGAGATGTCATCACATCCCAGCCAACCCTGACCACTTCAGAGCTAACCACAGATGACAGCTGTGTTACCCAGTTAAGCTGAGCATAGATCATTGTCTTTCTCAGCCAATTCTCTTCAAAATTGTACGTTCCAGATACTAATGAAAATCAGTAAAGCTCTCGCTGCAGACCAGTTCGGCTGTTATTCAACCTCCTTCTTTTCTTTATTCCTTTTTATGGATGAAACACGTTTCTTACCTAAGAAGGGTTTTTTCTGTTTTCTTGCCCAGGAAATAGCTTGAATTTTGCCTTCTGTCCCTCGAACACCAAATCCACCAGGAACCAGAACTCCACTGCATGAGGATGAAAAGATTCCATTCACACAGGGCTCACCAGCATGGTTTCCCCCCAAACACACACCACCTCTCTCCCACAAAATGTTGGGCTTGCAAGACCTCACTCCTGAAAAGGGCTTTGGAGTGCCCTATGTGGCAAGGCCTGTCTGCAGCACAGTTTCCATATAACTTCACATGAGCCGTCACATAAAATGTCACAGAATTTTCAGGGAAACATTTTATAAAAGCACATTTTACCTTCCCAAGAAATCCCAACTACAACGCAGGTTACAATACTAGAATGGTTCACATCGCATGACTCATGTTTGCAAACTTATCACCCAGCCAGGCCCATGCTGAGGAAGCCGCTGGCTGCAGTGTCAGGTTGTCCAAACTGCAGGCACAAGGACACCAAATTCTGCAGGAGGTTCTTCATTCTCCTGGCACCAGCCAAAGCCTGCTTCCCTGAGGGTTAACAAGCCCCACTTGTTCTTGTTTCCTGGGCTAACTCTTGGCACTCTTCTGCATCCTAACACTTTTTCCCCTTGTCACACCTTCTTCCTGAAGAACTTTATACTGCATTTACACCTTCCATCCTCTCTCTTTGGCTTTAATAGCCTTTGCCAGTACCTATCCTTTCCCCTTATTTCCTCTCACCCTGTTTCCCCACTAAGCCTGTGCACATCCTCATCTGCACAATCATCTTCCCTATTGCTGCCTTTCACAAACTCCCTCACTTATTTAACAACTCTCCACTTTACATCTTATCCTAATATCATTGAGAAATACTTGGGGCAATGTCAGGGTGTGCCACTACAGTGCTAAGAAAACAGTCTCCAGGGAGGCTCCTAATTCCAAAACTGTCAATAGCAGCAAGTTTATCAGACATGCTCCAAAGAAATGGCCAGAGTGTGTCTTACTCAGCACCACACAGCTTCTGCCATGCTTCATGGTATCGGACAGGTTCTTCCTGCAGAGTATCTGGCTCCAAGTCAGCAGAGTCAATATACTGTGAAGAAATCCAAAAAAGGATGATGAGATACCGCTACAAGAGTGTGCAAGGTCAGCTTAATTCTCATTAAATGAAAATACCATCATTCCTCCTGGATAGCTCTGGATTTGTTTCCTACTGGACACGCTTCTGTTTTTTCTGGGCTGATTTCCTGTCTGCTAGCCAGCAAAACTGCTTTCCCCCACCATCATAATACAGATGCACAAACAGAACCCATGTTTTTCCTATGTTCCCCTCTCTGCAGCTTTGCTGTGACATACACGAAGTCCACGGGACCCAAACTCATTAAACGTGAATGAAGTCTTACTGGAGCACAGCAAGATGGGAACACAAGGCTATACAGAAGGAAACAACCACACAGCAAGAAAAAACTGAATCACCTTCTCATCAAATATGCATCACTTAATCTTCAAGATGGACTGAAGAACAAACAGGATATGGTAACACACAGGCTGTTGTAATTAAAGGATGTTAAGACCAATGCTACGTATGGAAAAAACCTGCAAATTTTCCAGTTTCTCGTCTCCAGTATCCCAGTATCTCTGAACTTCTGAATGTTCTGGCAGTTTGCTAACACTTCGGAACAACCATTTTTGTCTTTTTTTTTTCCCCCCCCAGGCTTGGAATACTGCTAAACAGTTTTTTAACCCAACATAAGATCTCCATGCACAGGGCTCACAGAACCCATTCCCCTTCTGAACCATACAAATGCAGCTGTATCAGGAACTACCCATTGATGCATGCGCAGGGTTTACCCTTCACCAGTCTCACTTGTTTTTCTTCTTTTCTCTCCACTGATTTTGTAAGTTGAAAGGTAGCCCAAACGTAGAACAGTGCTGTTATAAACCAAGCACCTACTTCCATGACTCACTGACATCGTGAAACCACTGGACATTTAAAAAGTATACTTAAACGGAAGTAAAATTTCTCACAACTGATAGATATTTCACCCAGTCAGAGCATCTAACTACCACCAAGACCCTTAACAGCCCCTTTGCAGCCAAACCAGCATTAAAACCTTAATAAAGCCTGATGCAGAAACATCATAAAACCTGTGAGTACCACAAGGATAACAGCAACAACCCCAAAAAAAGGATCACGTCCAACAACTGGCAGAGAAATTAAAGCAAACCGTGCCTTCTTCAAATATATCTAACGCTCTACCACAGTTCAGCATGCAACACTGAGCACTGAAGAGTTCCTATCAATTATACAGACACCCTGTATATCTTACAGGATGAAAGGCTGGTTTGCTCTGAAGCTGTTTTATGCCTGACAACAGATGTTTTGATGCTATAATCCAAGGACAATTTTAAAGTTCACTGGCTGAATCAACTCTCCCTTACTGTCTATGGGTTTGTGCAAAACTTAATTAAGATGGGTAGCACTGTAAGTGGAAGGGGGGGGGGGGATATTTTTTATTTTATTTTTTTTTTCCCCACACATGCACTCACCCCTACCTTAATGTCAAGTTTGTGGTTGATAGCCAGTGCAGAATGCTCCAGTGCTTTAATGACAGATGCGTAGGAATCTGAAAACTTGGTGTATTTGCCAACAAGCGCAATGGAACATGTTTCAAGGAGACGGTCATACCTAAACAAAAACAAAACACAAGGCTTATTTCATCATTAACAGGAAATGGGGGCAAGAATCACTTACATCCTATTCAGTTTTTCAAGTAACAAACAGTTGGGCTCTTGAAAGTCTGTCCAACTAGAGAGATGATGACTTTGCAGGAGACAACCTTTTATAATAATTAGGACTTTAAAACATCAAAGCAAGATTAGAAGAAAGAAAAAAAAAATGTCAGAGAAAGAGAGGTGCAGAAAACCATGTATAAATTAACTCATCTCTCCTTATGCAAAAAAGCCATTTTGAGTAGATCCAAACTGTCTTTTCAGGAAGCTGTATTAGATTCAAAGTCTGCAGTAAACTATTAGGAGCAAGGATCAAAGCACAACTCTGCATGTGTTTATACTGTACAGCATCTTCCCACGCTGCTTCTGCCTGAGCTCACTTCAGCAGCTAGAAATACAGAAAGGAGTTCCTAGAGTCCTACGGTTGTACTGCCCACAATTTCAACCCCCAGCACCTGGCAGCATTCTTGGCTACAGCTAAGAAATTGTTTCAAGTTTTTTTCAGAAATGCTAAGTTACCTTCAACCAAATGGTTACTGAGGGCTTTCCCCATGAAAAGAAAATGTTATTGGCAGTGGTAGTCTGTGTCAGGCATATAAATAAAGGGAAACATCTAGACGTTGAAAATTAATTTCTTGTAAGGACAAACATATTTAAGGCTTCAGAAAGAACCTGAATGCCAACTAAAAAGACTCAATTCACAATTTCCCCATGAACACAGAGTCTATTCCCCACAAGAAAAAAAAAACACCGTGTTCTAGGAGACTCAGACAGAACAGTTACGAAACAGTTGTTTCACTTGCTTGAAAGCGTACTCCAAAGACAGATTTTTATTGACACCCCTGATGACTCCTACATGTGCCTACAAAAGGATTTCAACACTTTGTAATATCACTGGGTCTTTTTGTATAAAAAGGGAGGGCAGAGCTGTCCACCTTTTAATGACCTCAAACTTGTTTTGACATAGACAGTACTTGACCAACACAAGATAAGGAGCTCAGTAACATTATCTTCCAGGATTCTCATGATGAAGAATTTTTTTTCCCAAACAGTTAAACATCTAGGAAGAAAATACATATTTGTAGTAACAAAAAAAAAAAAAAAAAAAAGAAAAAAATTGAGCACATTAAGAACACTTGAGGAACATGAAGTAACACTCGTCACCTAATAACCAATGACCAAGAAGAGAAACTAATCTGGAGTCTCAACTCAAACTATGCCCAGCGGCGCAGCTCACCTGTCAGCCATTTCCTTCCACTTCATGAGCATCCTCCTGGGCTGCCTCTCAATGGGAAGGTCAAGCCTGTGTCTGAAGTAGTCAACAACTCCCTGCTCCTCTAACAACAGAGGAACCCGGTAGATGGAAGAGACATCATGAACACAGATGACCTGTTCATAAAATATGAATGACATTAAAACACATCTAAGTGCCTGTGCAATTATTTTTAGACAGATATTCAGAGAGCTTCTATCTCTAGCAGACAACCACATGACCAGCTAAACTTCCAGGAAATAACATCTGTTGATAACAGCATACGAATAGCTTAATTCTAGCTTCCATATACTTGAAAAGGTCATCCTTCAATACTTCCCAGGTATTACTGCTCACTGGAGCTCCTTGGGAATGGCTGTAACATGATAACCTAGCAGTGAGAAAGTCAGCTGCTACGCAAGTTATGCGAGCACATAGCAAAGTTCAAAGAACACTTCAAAGAGACTTCTGTGATACAGCCTTTTTGTTAATCCCAATTGAAACAACAGCTAAACTGCCCACAAGCCCAGCTTCCCCATTCCCCACCACTGTCATTCTTAACCAGGGCTTCCAGTTTGATTAAAGCCCAGGGAAATCTGTGATCTCAATACAGCGATAAATTTTACAGGGGGTCCTTCACCTAATTTAGGATTAAACAATTATCACAGAATCCCAGACTGGCAGGGGTGGGAAGGGACCTCTGGAGATCACCCAGTCCAAGCCCCTGCCAGAGCAGGGTCACCCACAGCAGGCGGCACAGGAACGCGTCCAGGCGGGGTTGGGATGTCTCCAGAGACGGAGACTCCACCACCTCTCTGGGCAGCCTGTGCCAGGGCTCTGCCACCCTCACAGCAAAGAAGTTCCTCCTCATGTTGAGGTGGAACTTCCCATGGTCAAGTTTGTGCCCGTTACCCCTTGTCCTGTCCCTGGGCACCACTGAGAAGAGCCTGGCCCCATCCTCCTGACACCCACCCTTTCAGTATTTATATGCATTGATAAGATCCCCCCTCAGTCACCTTTTTTCCAGACTAAAAAGACCCAAATCCCTCAGCCTTTCTTCATAAGAGAGGTGTTACAGTCCCGTAGTCATCTTGGCAGCCCTTTGCTGTCCCCTCTCCAGCAGTTCCCTGTCCTTCTTGAACCGGGGAGCCCAGAACTGGACACAGCACTCCAGCTGCGGCCTCCCCAGGGCAGAGCAGAGGGGGAGGATGACCTCCCTTCTCCTGCTGCCCACACTCTTCTTGATGCACCCCAGGATGCCATTGGCCTTCTTGGCCTCAAGGGCACATCGCTGGCTCATGGTCACCCTGTTGTCCATCAGGACTCCCAGGTCTCTTTCCACAGAGCTGCTCTCCAGCAGGTCACCCCCAACCTGTGCTGGTGCATGGGGTTATTCCTCCCCAGGTGCAGCACCCTCCACTTGTGCTTATTGAATTTCATTAGATTGCTCTCCGCCCAACTCTCCAGCCTGTCCAGGTCGAGCAAAGAATTATGAGCAAAGAATTCTTAGGTCAATGAGGAATATCTTTGTCAATGGTTCTAGTTCACTGAAATGTGCTTCTACAGAAAAGGAAAGATGGCTCTGGACAACTGTCACCTGTCCATCAAGAATGAGACTGTACTTTAAGGATCAAAAATATACTGACATAACTATTTTTAAATCCTCATTTCTCCCAATTCTAATGAAAGCAGAGTTTAACGCTGCACCAGTAAAACCCCCTTGGCTGCAAATTTTCCTCCTTCACAGTCAATAGCATTTACTTCTCAATTCAAGTGCAACTGCAGTCAGAGAAACAACTATGTAAAATTGCATTAAACTTCCTGGAAAGTGCCAACTTACTTTCAATTCCTGGCCAACAAGAGGTAGATGTTGTACTGCTGACACATCAATATTATTGTCAGCTAATTCTGAATGTAATACTTGAAACCGCAAGACTCACTTTCATCTCACTGTATAAGAAACTAATAAAAATGACTTGTCAAGAGCCTGGAATTGCGAAGAGATACTGTGTCTTTCACAAAAAGACAAAATGTTTTAAGCTCCAGCTGGATTGGCAAGTGCTAGTATTTAGCCTACAGACAATTTGATAATTTTCCAAGGTCTACCTCAGACTAAGCTATGCAGAGTAGTCTCAGTACAAAAAGAATCATGCTAACATGGAATTTTTGCATATCACATAACATTCAAGTGAAGCAATGCTTCTCTCAGATCCCATTTCAACTTTTCTGTGCAATGTCTCCTCATGCAATCTTGGGCAGAAGAATAATATGAAAAGAGAAGCATACGAAATACACTCCTGTATCCTTTAAACTTAATTTTGGGCAACTACTCTTTGGCCTCTAAATACTGAAAAATCTCCTTCTGTATGCACAGAAGGAACGCGGAAGGAGAACTAAGGTCAAATACAGCTATTCAGAAAATACCTTGGATTCCATAGAATCCAAGGTATCTAAGCCTACACTAACTACCGTGTAAGAAAAGCTGGCTGCTGGCATAAAAAGGACAATTTTTGTAATGGTTACATGTGTAAGGAATGTAGGTAAGACAAAGCAGCAAATGAATTATGCAGCTAACAACAGGCACAGTTAAAACACAAAAACACTCCGCTCAGATAAAACTCCACTTAGCATTTGACAAACAGATAGAATATTTATTGCAAGGAAGTACAGACAGCAATTTTTACCTGTTCTGGTTCAACATGACAGAACATGGAAATCTTTTCTTTTACTGAGGTATCCAGTGGAGTGGAGCACCTGCAAACAATCTAACAGAACAGCAACATCAAGGTTGTGAAGCAGAACAGTAGTACTCAGACTTTCATATAACAAACCTCTAAAAAAGCTGTCTTTCTGCAGTCTCTGTGACTTAGGAAAAAAAAAAACCACCTAACTCTAACTCTGTTACTTGTACTTGTTTATTACCGATATAGAAGAGCTCTCAACCTAAGCATTATTTAGACTAGGATGTTGTTGTAACGTGCCAGTACTGTATTTTTAATTTCAAAGCCATGCAGCAAACCTTACCAGATCTGGTGAGAGCCCAAGACCTCTGAGTTCACGAACACTGTTTTGGGTGGGTTTAGTCTTCTGCTCTCCTGTAGAGCTCGGCTGGTCAGAGAAAAGCAGAAGTTGGTATATCAAATTATGATGGTATGTAGCAATGATTCATCAGGCTAATCGGGACCCCCCACCCTATTCGTCTTGTAAAAACTTTGACCCAGTTCTCAGACAATTAACACGAACTCTAAATAACCTTGTACGCTATCATTTCAATTTCAAATATTGAAAGCAACCAGCAGAAACTAGAGTTCAAGTCTGTACGCTAAGTAGGTATGCATAACAGTGAGGAAGAGAACAGAGATACTAAGGTTTTTATCCACTGCTCCCTGCAAATACCTAATATTTTGTATTTCTAATTTTTTTCTCCTGGTCTGGACAGAAAGGGAAAGAAAGAAAGAGAAGAGAACAAAGATTGATCTGCGCTCCAGTAGCTCTATCAAGTTGCTCTGTCAAACCCATTTCAAAGACAAGGAACACTCATGCTGTCTAGTATTGTTAACACAACTATGTAAGAATTTTCTTCAGCAGTGACTCCTGCAGTAGAGGTTTTTGTTTCATGAAGACTGTAAACTATCTTCAAAACCAGAGCAGATAATACAGATGAGGTTATATCAGGCATTATATGGCACAAAACACCTTCATATGGATTTGGTATTAACTGGAGTTCACCTTATCCACTTGGCACATAATGATATTTTGTTTTTCTTTGTGATTCCTAATTAACTGCTTCTTATCATAGCACTGCTTCATAATACCTTTTCTTACTTGAATCTCTGAACCAAAGGGCAACTGCCACTCAGATTGTTATGGCTTACATAGCAAGCAGATGTGAGAGTCTATGAAATCACTGTTAAAGATCAGAACACACATTAAAAATATTGTCTAAGGAGAAAAAAACCCAACAGATTATGTTTCAAAACACAATATTATGTTTTGAAAGTTATGTTACAAAAGTAACCCAACCTATTTCATAAACTACAGCTATTGTAAACTTGGGGGGAGCACATAGCAACAGAAATATTAAAGAACTCCGGGAAAAGCTTGGAATATGATCTTAGTAATAAGTCCAAATGGCTGTGAAGTCTGGCTATATCACTGAAGTTTATATTACCTTTGCAGAAATAAAAGGCTATGCAAATGAAGGGAAACTGAGTTTTCAGCCCTAGAAAGCAAGTTTACCTGCAAAAGCTAGGAGAAAATTCCATAAAGAAAAACAGCAGTTAAAGATGCAAAACTGCATTTGCTGCAACTCCCAACTATTTATTACACATTTACACACTTTGAAAAGTTTCTGCTCACTTCTTGTGAACATTTTTAAATATGTAACCATATATTCTCTGCATTTCTTCCACAAGTTTCTGTATATAGAGATATATAAATATAACAGTGCCTATAGATATAGCACTTCAGAAATGCGCATTTAGAAAGCAACTTTTGGGTTGAGGAAGCCCCTGACCACCACAACATTTTAGGTCCTTACCTGGGGAACTAGACTGACATGAATATTACAAAAATTCTCTCTTTTGGCCTTGAACTGGAACTGGCGGAAAGCTTCAATGAAAGGCATGCTTTCAATATCACCTACCGTCCCACCGAGCTAAAAGAGACAGACATTTAGAATTAAAGTTAGTACCAAAACATCATCTACTGAATTCGTACGCTAAAACCTACTAAAACATACATAAAAGGGTGTTAAAATATCTCCCCAGCACCTCCCTCTGATTCCCTAAAGAATCATCAACACCAAGATGAAAAGCAGGATTTACCTGCTTGTACTACTTCAACAGCCTCCAATATACTCCAACTATTATTTTACCCTTGTGATTTCCCCAAAAATCAAAAAGCCACAAGAAAACCAGCCTCTCATATGGGCAGCACCTCTCCAGGGACATCAGTTTTGTCTCTATTCTCTCTTCAGGGAAAAGATTTAGGTGTTAAAATTATCACTTACAAACATTAGGGGGCACTGAGAAGCAAAATTGCTGTTTATATAGAATGGTTTTGGACACATGCAGGAACAGAGAAGCAAAATTTCTGTTAAGTTTTAGAAACTATACAGAGTGGTTTGCGATACATGCAGGAACAGAGACACAAGGCATTCTTTGGAGCAGTGACAGACTCCTATGCGTTGTCACACAGTGCCTCCTAGGTACTTCGGGATCCAGGCCTGTAAATCTTGGAACAGAAATTGGCACTCAAGCTGCAGGGAGAGTCCTAAGTCACCATGACCCAGGCATTCTGACAAGCTCCCTCTCTCCTGCATACCCTGCCAGCCAGCTCAGCAGCACCACCCCAGAGCCTTCACCCTACTCTGTCTCCTCTGCCAGTAGGACATCCCATACAACACAAGGGATACCAAACGGGTTTGTCACCATTAACTCGTGCCATTCACTTCTCTAGGTGAACTAGCCACTCCAAAGCTCCCTTTACTGCTAAGGAGGAAAAACAACTGCTTCCAGAGGGTGATTTACCCACCCTCCCTCTACCCACCAAGGAAGAAGGCACAGCATGATTAGCTCAGACTTTGGCCAAAACTTCATTCATTCACAGTTCACTAGAGAACAAAGCATCTCAAAAATGTAACTGTCTAAACCCTAAGTCTTTCTCCGTTTGATTTCACAGACCATTCAAAAGATTAAACGGAATAAGTGAGGCTAGCCAGGGGGATTTTTAAGCAACTCAACAACATGCAAAGTTGAACATTACTGTAAGAAAGTTTTACAGTGCAAAATATGCATGTAGTTCCATTTACTCCATACAAGCAGCAAAACCATTTTACTTATTTATTTTAAGAGCTACAAACCTCAATCACACAAACTTGGGGTTCAATGCCATCTTCATCTACAGGAATTCGTGCCTGCCTCATTACCCATTCTTGTATAGCATCTGTGATGTGGGGAACAACTGAAAAAGAAACCCAGGCCAGGGTTAAAGCCACAACCCACGCACATTTCTCCCTCTAACTCATTACAGAGCGAATTATTGAAAATAACTAGACAGAGCTCCCCATATGACTTGAGGAATGATTTGTGTCTTTAAAGAAGTATGCATTTTTGAAGTGATTATTCTTGGCTGTGATTTTCAAGAGAAGTGCCTTGGCAGGAAATGTAATCCTGCCTCAATTTAAACATGTGTAAGCAACGTTTCCTTTAAGCTGGAAGATTCAAGTACAAACAGTTCTTTGCTCTAAGCAGAGAGAGTCACTCTGTTTTAAACTGTCTGCAAAAGTCCTTATCCAAACCAGCTGTGGCGGATGCTTAAAAAGGGAACAGACTGATCTGATCCTCAAAGATTCTTTGGGTTTTCTACTGACATGAGAGTTATCAAAAGCAATAACCATTTTAACCAGCTAACAAATCATCCACAGGGGTATTAGTCTGAAGTCTGTATTGGCTACATTAGACAGTCGGACCCAAGTCCGGCACACAGTCCAAACAATAGGCAGTATATTGCTGAGTACTGGAAAGCCTTGAGTCTTGAACCTGATTCAGTACGGCACGCACCACTGCACCTGCACTGGTGCATCTCCTGCTTCCCCTTTTAAAAAACAAACAAAAAACATCACAAGGACTGTGTATAACAAAGACCTCAAGTTAAGATGCAATGCAAAAACACCCAACCAGTACAGAAATACAGATTATATTTCTAAGCATCATGAATTAAACTTCACATCACCTTGGACAGTTTTGCCAAGATAGTCTCCCTTCCTCTCCTTGTTGATGACATACTGGTAGATCTTCCCAGTTGTCAAATTGTTGTCTTTGGTGAGTCGGATATCAAGGAAGCGCTCATAGTTACCAAGGTCCAGGTCCACTTCCCCTCCATCATCTAGCACAAACACCTCCCCTGCGGCACACAGGAAAAGGTACACGCGCACATGTCAAGGGGAAACAGTCCACATCAGCAATTTGTTGTTTTTGCCTGTGACAGCTACAATGTAAGGAAAGACCTTCTTTGATTGCTACAGCAAGTTTAGGAGTGGCTAATAAAACGAAAAGCCTTATATAACAAAGACGACTCCTACACGGAGGACTGAATCTCTCAACGAGGCAGCAATGATAGAAGCCCAGAGAGCACATCTCTGCTGTTTGCTGTTGGCACAATCAGCCCCAGAGCCGCTGACGGGCTCAGCCTGCAGGTCCTACATGCAGGACCAGACACAAACTCTTCCCCCATGCAAAGGAGATGATTCCTCCCAGGCAAAGCCAGCCCCAGCACCCACCTGGAAGCCCCCGGTACCCAGCTCAGGGCCGCCCGCCGACAGCTCAGCCCCACGGTGCCACTCACCATGCTCGTACGGGGAGAAGGTGCCAGCATCGATGTTGATGTAGGGGTCGATCTTGATGGAGGTGACATGCAGTCCGCAGGACTTGAGGATGGTGCCGATGCTGCTGGCGATGATCCCCTTGCCGATGCCCGAAATCACCCCGCCGGTGACCAGGATATACTTCATCTGCCTCGCTGCCTGACACCGACACCGCCTCAGCGAGGGCTCTGCCCCGGGCAGGCAGGGACAGACCCGCTGCCTGGAGGAGCCCCGGGCCCCCGCCATTCCTGTCAGCGACCCCCTCCCGCCATTCTTATCAGCGACCCCCCTGTCAGCGACCCCCTCCCGCCATTCTTGTCAGCGACCCCCCTGTCAGCAGCCTCTCCCGCCATTCCTGTCGGCGATCCCCCTGTGGGCAGCCTCTCTCGCCACTCCCTCCTTGTCAGCGACCACTCCCCGCCCCGCCTTTCCCTCCCTGTCAGCGACCCTCTCCCGCCATTCCCCTTCCTGTCCGTGAGGGCCGGTGTCCCTTCTCCCCCCGCAGAAATTCCCGCCCTAGTGCCATCAGCGCACCCCCCACCCGTTCCCTCCGCGTGGTGCCGCCCGCTCCCCGCCCTCCCCCCGCGCCTGCCCGTATGGTCCCGTCCGCCGCCGCTCACCTGGGCCCGCCGGGGCGGCGCGCGGAGGGCGGGGGTCCGGGCGCGCGCCGCGCTGCTGCCGGCCGGCTCGGCAGAGCAGCGCATGAGGCCGGCGCGCGACGGGGCGCAGGCGCCAAGGGGCAGCTGCGCATGCGCGGGCGAGCTCCCGCGCTCCCGAGGGGCGTGGCCGCAGTAACCTCCGCCCCGCCCCCGGCGCCTCGCGCACGCCAGGTAGCGGCAGGGTCCGGGCCCGGCACGTCTGTCCCCTCCGTCCCTCAGGGCCCCCGCTGGGTGTAGGGGCAGCGGCTCCGGGAGAACCCGTAGCCCCGCGATCCTCGGTCGTGGCCCGGGGGGCCTGGAGGCGTACGGAGAGGAACGGCAGAGGCCGGGCCGAGGCGGGGTGGGTTGGCCCTGACAGGAGGAGGAGTCCGGCTCCATTCGGGCCGCGCGGTCGGAAAACGCAAAACACGGTCAGTGCTGCTTCGTTTCTCCATGAAGAGCTCCTCTTGCTTCCTTCTGTTATGCAAGTGGCTCATAAGTGAGAAGAATATCAGTCTCCCACGCCTTTTTTAAGGAAGGAGTGGTGATGTGCGCTGGCCGAGAGTGTCCGGTGGCACATCCCGGTAAGGCACGGGGAGGATGAGCTGTTCCGGGGCTGGGTCTAGGTGTCCCCGCTTCTCCCATTTCGTGAGCGGGGCAGAAGACATCTGCCTGTGGCAACTGCTTTGAGACTGAAGGCAAACCCTTTCTTTCAGAGGTGTATGTAACCTGAATGTGAGCATCTCTGTTTAGACACATAAACCATTTCCTCAGTGCCTGATTAAGGCCTCAGGGGTCAGATATCCAGCGGTGCTTAAGAGATAACTACACTCAGTGGGAACTATTGTGAACATTAAATGGTGTGGAATAACAGTGACCCAGAGAAGTCAAATCACTAATATGTCAAGTTATGCAAAATTACATCAACTTTTTAGAGGAGAAATGAGGCGAAAGCGGTGGTGTTGTTTCACCCTTAGTAAGTTTTTCCCTTGTAATATTTCTCAGCTCTCAGGAAAATACAGATTGTGATTATTTTCCTTTCAGGAATGTGAAATGAGATTAAATGGATCCGCTCTGTTTATTTAACAGGATTTGATTCACAGCAGAACAAATTAACTGGAAAGCATTGCTCAGAGGACTGGCATAGTTCTGGGGAATGTCAATGTGTTACCGGGGCTTCCTTATGGTTTAGGTGCCCATTGATGCAAGGAAATGCTTATTATGATATTATGTGTATATAATATTAATGATGATGAGAACAGTAATAAATTGTTATATAATATATTCCCATACTTATATATTAATATATTTTTTTATTATTACATTGTATTATGATCCTGATTATAGGTATTGTGATTTGTATTTTGTCTGAAAGGTACATTTAACTTTTTTTTTCAAGTGAAGGCTTTTCTTAAGAAATTCACTTTGTTCATCATTGGGTTTACATTTTTTTTCTTTTATTGCCTTAAAATTCCACAGAAAAGTAGATTTTGCCTAATCATAATATCTGCAAGATGCAAGCCCTGATCTGCTAGCAAAAGGAGGCCTGTCGAACCTGCTTCTGCAGGCCCTCATAAATCCATGCAAAGAGTATAAATGATAATTATCAGATGAAGATGAGAAATGTGCATGTACAATTTTAAGCAGGTGACCGAGTTTTATTTGCCCCGTTAGCACAAAATGTCGCATGTTGGCAATGTGTGCCCTCCTTTGGTGCACGGACATTGATGTCGGCTTGGTGTGCTGAGAGAGGGGGTGTCCCACAAACGGATACCTTGGCAGACGTGTCGCAGGGGTTGATGTGAGATGGTGGTGTCCGTAAGGTCACCACTTTGTGTGTACCTCACAATGTTCTCCTTGCCATTTCCAAGGGCTGTCTCCACGGTGCTGGAGGTGATGGAAGTGTTCTGCTTTTTCACTGTGGCTATGCCTTTATAACCTCTATTTCTGCATTCACTAATAATGATCACCATTTAAGGCCCACGCAGAACAAATTATCTTAAGCCTTCAGGTGGGAGACAGATGTCCACTAACCTGAATCACACTGTTGCCCTGCATTCTCAGATCTTGCTGCCAAAACAGGGCGTTTCAACTATGGCTTTGCTGTATTTCTTGGCTCTAGTTCCACCTGAGAAGAGGAAGCCCCATCTGCCGAGGTGGTACCATGCAGCAGTTCCTGGGTGGTGTGTGATGAGCAGGGCTGTGTTTGCAAGTATGGAAACAGACCTGCGTTTCAAAAGAACAAGCAAGCGCAGATGGAATTACATGTGCCTGACATGGTATTCAGTTCCTACAGCACAGACGTGTTCCCCTGAGCTAGTCGTTTATACTCTTGCAGGCAGTGGAGGGGCACGCAGCTCTCAGAGGCTGCCCCAAGAGGGGATGGCTGACACCCAAGAAACGTCTGCTTCTCTAGTAAGGAGGAACACAGTTACTGCAGTCAGGACTTTTGTAGCCTCCTCTTAGCATGGGCACTCCTGAAGATGAAAATGTGACCTATTGCAACAAGATTTTGAGAACGGGATGTCAATTCAGTCCAGTAACTCTTCTTCACTATGACTGCTGCAAGAAGCAGCTAAAGATGGCCCTGCACTGGAGCATTTCTGGCAGTGGTGGGATAGCCAGGAGCCTGGCTGAGACCCTGTGAAGAGTCTGGCAGCTATGTGGGCTCACTGCCACCCCACCACTGGGCAGCACTGCAGAGAAAACATTTTGTATTTATTGTTGTTGGCATTGTATATCACCACATACCTCTGGCATTTACGTTTAACATCTGTCTCAGTCGTATCATGCAGGGTGGGTTTGAGCTTATACTCTTCAGACCGTTTGCTCCAAATGCCCTCCACGTGCCCCGAATGGCAACAAGTGTGGGTGAGGACATCCCTGGCACCATCCCCACCCACCCCAACCTATCCCTTGGTGGCAGCAGAGGGCTTTGCAGGAGAAGGCTGGAATCAGCAGGGACAGGCTGGACACTTGCTCCCTGTCCTCTCTGGCCTAAGCCAAACCAGCTGGCTGTCACCCCAGCACTCTGCCACCTGCCCTGCCTGAGCCAGAACCAGCTCTCATCTGTCCCGAAGAGCTTGGTATAATACCTGGGGTGAGTCTTACAAAATCAAATGCCCTTTTCTTTTGCTTAAAACCCTACTGCTTGCCCTTATTGCAGTTTATAAAAGTTTCTAGTCTTTTTTTTTTTGTCTTTTTTTTTTTTTTGACTCTGCCGTGCAGTTTGAGAACTTCACAGAAAACTGCAAAACATTTACCTGAATGAACCTTCCCAGTCAAGGAAGACATCGGCACCTCCCAGCCATGCACCAGGATGAGTGTTGACACAGCACGAGCAGATGTGCAGGAGGTGCAGCTACTCCACCCCCTCTGCTCTCCCCTGTGCTGTGCAGGGCACACAAAACAACATCTGCAGAAAGCAGTAATTCACACAGATCCAGCTGGTGTATGTGGCGCTGACACTGCTACATACTGCAAACCATGAGGAGAAACCTGAAACGCTATGCAGAGAACAGAGAATGTATCTGAACACTACCCTTCACCTGGAGGAGCACACAAAGCCTCCTGTTGACATACAGAGTGTCTCACGTGCTGCTGAAGTGCACTGGACATCTCTGCCTCTGAGTGCCTGTGGAAACTATCATTGGATGTTTTTTAATACAGAATGTTGCAGGCAGCTAAAAATGAAAGCATGAGTGTGATTGCCATCTGCCCTTCTCCAGAGTCACTCTCAGTTTTACTCTGTGGCTGCTGAAACAGTGACACTATAGTTCCTACTGCGATCCAGATGTCCATTAAGAGGCTTCTTCAGTGGTGGAGGTGGCAGTTCTCTCTTAGTAGTGGAGGTGTGTACTACCTGAGGCATGCCACTGCTCTTTCTTCTCTAGAGAAGACTATAAAAATCCCAGTTTTTCAGTTTCTCCTGACAGTTCCCACTAACATGGATCACAGCTGCTGCAGTGGTCAGCCAGGCCTTGGAACACACTGGAGAAGCTCTTCTATGTTTGGTTTCCACTGTGTGCTGACCACCGGATTTCACCTGATGTTTCATTGTCATAAACTTTGCAGGGGTGATATGGAGTCGCTGTCAAGCGGCAAGCAGACTGTACATAATTTTATTTGGGAAGAAGATCTCCTTTTACAACTGGAGTCTATCCCCACTTCCACATAGCAGGACGTTCGCATGGGGCCTTCTGTGTGGCTCCTTTAGGTTTCCATGTACAGGATTAATACAGGCTTTGTGTAAAGTGTTCAAATACTTTACTGGTCTACACTCTTGCTCTGAACTTGATCAGCTTTTCACCACAATGCAAAGTAAACACATCTTTTACCCTGAGTAATGAAGGGGTTTGGGCACATCTTACAAAAGATGCAAAATGATGTAGGAATAAGAGCTGTACAAGGAAGGTGCGTAGTGTCCTGCAAGTTCTGTGCCCTCTCGTCTTGCCCAGCGAATGGCTGCCCTCTGTCTTCTCCAGAAATGTCCACTAGATGGTAGAATTGAACAGTAAAAGAAGAGTTTCTGACATAACAAAGGGACGAGGCCAGGCGGTGGTGACATGCGTGGGGACCTCAGAGCTGCTCTGGGACCAACTACTGGGGCACCACATGCGCCCTGCGGGTTAGATAGCAGTGCTGTCCCAAAGTTTGGGACTGAGGAATTGTGATCCTTCCTGCTAGATCTTGATTCCTTCAGGCAGGGTTTCTTCACCTTTAGGCCTTTTCCCATCTACTTTTTCTTTGTGAAGAAGAGTCTTTTTCGTAGGAAGCAAGGAGTGAACCCACTGAGGTGCTGTGAGGCTCATCCATGTGCAGGAGGAAACATTTTGGTCAGAGGACTGTGACCTAACAAGAGGAGAGCAGTGAGCAGGGCTGGCTAGGAAAGGGGAGCACATCGCCAGAAAGGGGGGTGGGTAGGAAGAAGTAGTTTTGCAAATGCAGAAGGCAGCATATGCTGGGGATTAAAGCTCTCAGCTCTGTATGATGAAGCCTGTGCTGCCTTTGGACTGAGTGCTGGACTGAGACCAGCGCTCCATCCTCACTCCTGGAAGGTCATGTCGCAGTTCTGTGCCTCAGTTTCTCCTGCATAAGGTGGAGCCAAGGAGTCTGATCCTTTTGGGACACTCTTTTGATATCTACAATGAAAGGGCATGAGAACTCTGTGTTTTCATTACTGACTCTGCTGGTGACCTGTGAGCCTGTGTCCTCCCTGCCTGGAGTCACAAAGAGATGAGGCTAAACCTCACTCGTGAGACTGGCCAGCCGTGCATTATCGTGTTTCCCTCATTTTGATTAGGGCTGCATCTCCTACATAAAGCAAACCGAGATCTGCCAAAGCCAGCTGCTGTTCAAGGGGTGACAGATACTGATTGAGCTGCTGGTCACCATTTGTCCAGCCTGGTGAGGGTGCAGTCTGCAGGCTTTCATGTTTGCGGCAAGTCGCATGCAGATTTCATGCATGGAGAAGTTGCAGGCCCGGAATAAGACATTTTCCTTTGAAAAAATGAACTTTCTTTCTCTGAGGAGTGCTGTGCTGGTGAGAGCTTTGCTGGACACCTTTTTTCTGAGGAGAGAAACTAGACAGACCATCTGAAACCTAAGGGGTATACTCAACTCCTCCAGCATTCAGGGTTTCCAGCTTGTGCATTCTAGAGAGGCAAGGCCAGCTGCCACACAGTCTGTTATGGAGGCATGCAAGGACAGAAGGCAAGATTATCAAGAGCTTCTTCTCTACCTGCATGACTGAGCAAAATTTAATACGACTGCTCCTAGGAGGGCTGGCTGGTGCTTGTACGTGAACCATGTGATTTAGGTTTCCTAACATTCTGCAGTGCTGCGACAGTTCTGCTAGTCCTCTGGCCCAGTAAGTTGTCTTTAGTAGTGACCAGGGAAAGCTGGTACAAGGACTTTGTACTGAGTCGTTCAAGAAAAGGAATGGTATAGGAAAAAGAGACGTGTCACCCCCAGGCAGCATGCTAGTTGGATTTTGCCCCAAATCATATGCCTTTAATGTTTTTAGCCTCTCATATTTCTATACAGTCATTTACATCTACATCTGTAATGCTGTGAGCTTGACCATCTGGGTTATTTCTCTTGTGCCTCTCAGGCCAGCATCCAAATCCTCACGCACCAACTGTTTTGTATTTTCAAGACTTAAATTTTATCTGCTGTCAGATGACACCATATTGACCAAGGAGACCAATTGTCGCCTTTCCTCCTAGTAGCAACAGGTAGCAGTTGTAAAATTTTCTCACAGAGCTGCTGATCAGACATAGTTGTGGTTATGAACAGGGTTTTGAAGAAGAGGCTTGGTACAGAGAGGTGAAAGGGACATTTGTGGAGGTGACTTCACCCTGGATTGCCAGGGTGTGCTAGCAGATTCCACAGGCAGACAGCAGCCATCCCTGCTACTTGTGCATTTGTCAGGCATGCTTGCGTTGCCATTGTGATGAAGTACAGAAAAGCTCGTCTTTCGAGGTGTTCGATAAATGGGCAGAATTTGCTGCGATGGAACCTTCTGCATGAGGATGGAAAGGTCATTGCCAGCCACAGAGCAAGGGGACTCGGTGCTGCACGAGATAATGAAGCATGACCTCTGTGGAGCAGGGCAGGAACGTTCAGCAAAGCAGTAAGGTGCCAAGAGGCAAAACAGGTTTTGGTCTCATTGTTTGCAATGTACAAGAGTGTGACCAAGGTTTATTTTAATGTCTGCTGTTTGTGCTAGCCAGGTGTGCCAAGGCCCAGAGGAGGACGTGAGGCACTGTGCAGGCACACATTGGGAGGTCACTTCTCTCCCAAACAGTTCACATCCTCAACAGAAAATTCAGAGAGAAGAGTAAGTGTGATTCTCTGTCACGTTTTTCCTTGAATTAAAATATACACCAGGCTCATTGTTCCCACAGTGGCTTTTTGGCTCCCATCATGTCTAAACCTTGATCCAAGAGGGACATTTTCAGGTATCTGCGTGTAGAAAGTGTGTTTGTCCGTGTGTGTGTTTATATACAGCATATTCAGTAGTGTATGACAAAGCTAAGGCCAGAAGCTGAGCTCTTTCCTCACGCTGGTCTGTGTGCCATCTGGTCAGGACCGGGCTGCCACACACAAAGGCCATCACTGCCATTACATTAGGTGGAATTGGTCCGTAGGGGACTTGTGGGTCACAGGAAACCACTGCAAGGAAACACCAGAATCCCAGAGGAGGTTTGGGGATGCACAGTTACACTTGTCCCTAATTCAGGATGCTTTTGTGGATGAACACTGATTCTCCACTGCATCCCTGTGTAAGTGTCCCAACAGCTCACTGACCACAGAATACAACCCATCTGGAGCTAATGTAAAGCTCTTTTAACATGCTTCATTATTTCTGTACCTGTCTTTAAACCTATACTGACAATATTTGCATTGTAATGATTGAACTCTCTACTTTCATCTCAACATTTGCCTGACAGCAAAGGTGATTTCTGGATAACTGAAGAACACTGAGCCTTCCTATTCCTCTGGGAGTCGTCTCGGTGCAGGATTCAGCTCTACCCAAGGCATAAGGGAGCTGCTTTTTCCCAACAGTGCAGGGGAAGTTTTAGAGTTGCAAACAGGTGCTGAGGTGCAAGAAATACCTTTTAGAGACTAGCATCAGCTAGGCAGCTCTGGGAGAAAGCTGGGGTCTTCCAGAAGTTTGTAGGTGCCTCTTTGAAGATGGTGATCTAGGCATGAAGGCACTCGGTGTTTTGCTGAAGGTCACATAAGATTTCTGGCAGAGTTAAGGGGTGAGACCAGATCTCCGTGTTTCACTCCACAGCATAAATCTGACAAGATCGCTCTCTCGTGCAGAGAACAGATGACACAGACTCTCACCCAGGTGCCACTTTCCCTCAGGTTCTTTTGCCTGTAAAAAAAGTAGCATCCTCCTTCCATTTTAGGAGCAGAGCATATGTGACCATCAGCAGGAGAGAGTACGCTACTAGCACAGCAGTGTGCGTGAGCTGAGGGGACCTGACCTTGGCTAGAGGACAGTGAAGCACAGCTCAGCACCTGCAGAAGGAGCTCCACTGACAAAGTGCAAAGCAAACAGAGGAACTGGTGTGAAAGGACACCAGCATGAGCGGAGAGTGTGAGAAATCAAATGAGCAAATGTACAGACAGAAGAGTTTTCAGGGCAGCGTGGCTAACTGAGAAATACCAGGTCACACAGTGATGCTCTTGTGAGTCTCTTCCTGGCAAGCTGGGTGAGGAGAGAAGGGCATAAAGGCTCCAGAGAGAGAATGAAGAAAATTAAGGTTGACACACGCTGAACGTTGAGAGGGGAAGACCCCCGGGGGGACTCTTGGATGGAATTCTGTACAGGTGAAGCTGACCTAGCAAGGAAACCTCACAGAGGCAGCTGAGCTCATGTTCTGCCCAAATTGTCTGCAGGTCTCCTGTCCCACACTGGGCAATGGTCGCTCCACGGGCACATCCATGGGGTCAGCATCAGGTGGGGTATTTTTGGGTAGTGCCCAAAATCAAGGAAATCCAACAAAAGGCTTTGCCTTTAACAACCAACCTCTCTGTCAGCAGTAGGTAACAGGAATAGGATATCAGGAGCTGGACGGTTGTTTCAGGAGCTGTATGGCCTTTGACCCTCTTAATAAAATCCTGAGTCCCTGCAAAACCTTTGGCTGTGTGAATAGCAGGTATACTACAGCACCCATCATGACTGAGCAGAAGCCCCCACGAAGAGCTTGTCACCATCAGTGACATCCCTGTGTCCACCCTGAAGGGTGATAGCAGCCCCACAATGCAGTCATTTAAGGGACACCGACAAGTCTGAAATGTCTTTCACTCTCTTACACTGATTTTTTTTGTCTCCTACACTTTAAACCTGACTCTGCAGGTGGCCCCTTCCTCCTTCTCTGCCATTTAGTTTCTAATTTTGAAGAGGCAAAAAAGTTGAGGGATTTCAATTCCTTTTTGAATGCATATGTGCTAGCTTTGTTGGTTGGTAATGAGTGTATCACATAAACAGTGTGGGATCTCTCAAAATGCACTGCATGGAAAAGGACAAATCACTCATAGTTCATACAGTCTTAAAGGCAGCAAAACCCTGCTGTAAGTACTCTTTAAAATCTTATGTGATTGGATTATTCATCTTTATGAAATGTGTGAGAAATACAGTGACTTTCAGTTAATTCAATTGCAGGATAATTTGAACATCTATTTAATTCAATCAAAACTCCCGAAATAAAACCATTTGCATTCCTGAAACAAAACCATTTGCACTCTATTTCTTCCAGACTGATGTAGCTGTAATGGGTTTTTCATTTAGAGGCCACTTCACTGGTAATTTTTATACTGTTTTTGCTTAACTGTCAATGAAGAAATATTCACGCACTTGCGCTACTGATTTCTGCCTGAATTTGTAACATTTCCCTGCACAAAGTGAGTCATTATAGAAGAAATCCTCAAGTGCAGTCAAAAGATTTTGGTGTGCCTTCCTGCTGAGCCGCAGTCAAGCCAATGCTTCCAGCCCATTTTGTTAAACATTCCTGCAAACTCCGCTCCGTGCCTGCAGATAAGACAGGCTGTTAAGCACGAGCAGGTTATAAACTCGGATCCTTGCTGAGAAGAGACCAACATTATGAAAGACACAAAACAATAAAGAGCTCAAAGGGAATGAAGGTGTGAAAAGACAGACAACGCTTGCATGCTGAGCTACCCACATCTCGGCACGGACGCTGCGAGAACAGCTGCGAGCTACACAACCTGTGATACACCGGCTGCCTGTGTGGGGATAACCAGATTCATTTGTTTCAGTCAGGAGGAGCAGAAGAAACTGGGGCAGGAACAGAGGACAGCTCTGCGCAAGCACACCTGGGTTATTTTCAGATATAAATGAGTGCCATTCGTCGCCTTTGTTTTAGGAGGAAGGGAACAGCAAGTGGTCCTGCAAATGGCCCAGCCAGGTGGCGGGAGCATCAGGAGTGTAAACTCAGCAATATTCACCCCACGGTGAAACAGTTGGCATTTTTGTTTGATCTCTCCCTCTTGATCGCTCTAGCGTAAGGCTGAGCATGGTCTTAAGAGTCCAGGAGTGAGCAGGAGATGTGCCGCAGTGGCAGATCAGAGAGCAGGCTTTTGTCCCTGCCATCACCCCAGGGCTGCCATCCTGCTGTGTTTGCAGAGGGGCAATCTGGATGGGCCAGAGGAATTTTAATCCTGAATGATTTCCACATTCCTTCCAGCCTGGCAAAGGATTCTGCTGAGGCATCAACTGCCTTGTCCAGCTCAGCCTGTCCTACATCTGATAAGTTAATTGAGGATTTAATTGAGGAATTAATTGAGGCATACTACTGGTTACCACAACATAATCACTCCGCTTCCCAGAGTCAGAGCTTTCCAGTCCATTTGGACTCAGTCCTGTAAACAACTAAATACCATCAACCTCCTCTGAAATCCCTGGAGTGGTAGATGCTGGAAACTTCAGAGATCAGTATCCTTTTTGCAGGCCGTTGAGTGCTCTTTCCCTCTCGCAGTGCTTGCCTAATGCCTTCACTGTGCTGTGCTGCCTGCAGCTCAAGGGAGAAGGTTCACTTAGGAAGCAGAACTGCTGAAAAGTCTTTTTTCTGTCCATCTACTAGTTCTGCAGCTGCAGCTGATTGTGCTGTTTATTAGATCTGATTCTGGCGTTTGTCTTAGCATCCCAGGAAGATGTTTAGCTTTTGTTCTCAAAATGATACAATACTCAGAGAGAGATTTCTATCTTCATTCAGTGCATTTGTGCAAATTGTAGCTGTAATACGTAATGCAGCTGCAAGGTAATAACTGCACTTTGATTAAATTTGAGTTCCTGAACTATAACATGTAAAACCAAAAACTTGAAGGGATTATCTCTAGACCCTGGGGGCTCATTCTGGTTTTATTCAAATCAGTGTGAATGGGAATAAGGTAATGAGATAATCCTGGGACAAGAGGGGAGAAGCGGGTCTGCACTTTCTTCCCTGTATTAGACTTTTGTGGCCAACTGCAGAATTTTGTTCAAAGCAAATTTTAAATCTTTGTTTTCCTTTTCTTTCTTTTTCTTTCCAAGGAACCTGAAACAAGGAGCAGGCACTTGGAACTTACCAGACCTCTGCCATGGTAACTTGCCTATTTAAGAAGAAAGTTTCTACAAGCTAACACGATGGGTGTTTTCTTAGCATTAACAACAAAAAGTCCTTGTAGATGGTACATTATCCAAGTTGCTAACAGGCTTTTTGTACCTAAAGCTGTGTTGTCCTTCTAGCAGCACAAAGGTCTTGCAGCTCCTGCCATGGGTTCAGACACCGTCCCCAGCTATATGAACTTAAATGATCCAAATCCATCTCATCTCCCAGAAAGCGATAAATTAAAACCTCAAAAGAATGTTTGTGGGCTCTTGCTGTGAGCATCAGCTCAGGTTTTGGCCGTGATGATTTTCAACAGAGTGACATAGGACTTGGCTTTTAGCTACTGAGAGTGAGACTAAACTTCTCACCAAGTCTCAAAGCTGAAGCTCTGCATCTCTGTCTCTGCTGTTGTGGAGACAAATGCACTATTGTGCATGTGGGCACCGTTCCTGAGTGATGGGCTCCTGAGACTGCATGCAGCGCCTAAGCATCACTGGAGCTTAATCGCAATACTGCATTTTCTGTCTCTCCATCTCAAGACAAATCAGGATCTTTCAGGATTGTAGGAACCGATAAGCCTGATTCTTCCAGGTTTCTGTGCTGTGGCCCTGACTACATTTTATTGAAATAACACCCTGTTTCCTCCATGACTGTGTGGTGCTGGCACTGCATATTAACAGGTCTTTCCCAGACCACGCCACAGTGCCCGATCCCTCTGGGTGCCCTGGTTCAATTCCCTAAACTCCCTGCCCTGTCTCCTGTACCACTGTAGTACCACCACGTCCCACCTCAGGCCCTTGAATCCCCTCGCTGTGCTATGGCCGCTTCTCACCTACCATAATTCACCTGCTGAGTAGGTCAGTGGGCTCATGCTGTGGCTGTCCCAAGGCTACACGTGTGATAACGGACTGGCCAGTATGCACGTGTTGCTTGACCTGCAGACCATTGCCCAGCAGAATGCAAAGTCTTCAAGTTGGGGTGCTTGTGTTCTAGCCAGCTGCTGGGGTTTGTATTTACATGAAGTTAGGATCTTTGAGACATCTCACGCTCTGACAAAATCATAGAAATTTCTCAGCAGGTCAGCTGGGACTGACAGACATCCCCTTGAATAGATTTTACTGGACTACCCCCGTGGTTCCACATACATCTTTGTACTGTAAAGTTCTTACTCCTGCCTTTCCAAAGGTGGTCTACAAAGGGAAATGCAGCTCTGTGTTCCCTGAGCAGGGAGCATGTTTTCCTGTTCACCATGGACCACTTGTAGTGGTCCATGAGGTTTTGTCCCAGTGTTCAGTACGGCAGACACAGCTGTCCTCCCTGCTGGTGAGGGAGAGGATGTGCTGGCTTCTGTTCTGTGCAATGGCGGGTCCAGGAGGAGGGGGATCACAAGCAGAAAAGCAACCTTGGGATGGGAAAGGTGATTTCCAGAGAGATGTGTGCCAGTCTCACCTGTACTTGACATGAAGATGACCTTGATTAGCTGTGATAAAAGCACTGCTTATTTGTATTGGGTGGTCAGCCAACACTGTAGTTCTGAGGGATCTCAACCCAGCTCTCTCACAGCTCTTTCTGAGCTGTTGAGTACACCAAAACCATATCCTTTGTCCTTTTCACCTCCCATACATCAACATGAAGGAATTGCTTTGTGGGCTGCCACAGTACTTCTACCAACACTGGCAGGTGCCTCAGTTTTCTACAACTCTTGGCTGGCAAAACCATACACCAAGGAGGTATGTCCCTGCTACAAAGCCTGTCAACATCAACAGAGTCATTGTGTCAGCCTTCCAGCAGTAGTTACCTCCTGAATTGTCATCCCAGACACATCACTACAGAAAGAGATACCGTTGTGTCTGATCTCAGCACAGAGCTGCACTAATAATCTCAGTCACCTTGTGTCAGACCTGTTTGCCAATTTACAAGTCAATCTAAACATATGGTGTAGTGAATGATGTCTCTTTCCTCCTCAAATGTAGGCACTCACTGGGTGGGGTGTTTCTCTTCTTGGGGGTAGTAAGCCAGTGGCATACTAGGATCTGTCACCCAGGAGGTGTGCAGTCTATCTGCAGTGTGGTGAGAGACTCCATAATTTAGCGGAAAATGACCAGAACTACACAAATGAGAGATGGAGCCTCGATGGATGGACAGTGAATCCGAATGGAGTCTCTCGCGGTGTCCAAGAAGGAAATTCTCCAAAATGGAATCAGACATCAGGAAAGTTATCATCAGCAAATACAGTGTGAGATGACAGAGTTGCAGAAAGGCAATGTCCAAACCTTTCTACATGGCTGAATTTTGTGAGAGAAAGACGTTTCTTGTTGTCTCTTGCTGTCAATATTTTCCCTCCTTTCTTCATTTACAACTGACAATGTATTTGTAACCCCATTGTAACATGTACTTGTTGCTCTGAAAACATAAAAGCATCACTGTACATCCCTCTGCTCCAGGACTCTGCCCTCTCCACAGCTGACCCCAGCACTTTCAGAGGGCAGACCTGACAAAAGCTGCTGTGTCCTTTGCTCCTAAGGCTTTATCCTCTGTACTTTCCAGCTTTGCCACCCAGGAGCTTTGCTCAGACACACAGATTTTGGGCCTTTCCCCAGTAATATGAATTAAAACTTTTCTGGCTGTCTGAGTAAAGTACAAGACTTTCTGAAAAGTGCAATCCATAAAACAAGGTCATACAGTTAATTTATTTACAAGGAACGAATAGTCCAAGTTTTTACATGTATTTATAGCAATGCAAAGATTTGAAATGAAGATTTGAAACCGGGATTATGGGTCCTTGAGAGAAGTTCTGTGCTGAGCTGTAAAGTGCTTCCTGCAGTCTGCCTCTGGAGAGCAGGGACATCTGCGAGAGCTGCGGGGGACAGAGAGTGTCTTCTTGTACCGGGTGATGGAGTGGCTGTGGTAGAAAATGGTCTGTTGGACTGGGCTCATGGAGCTGAGAGAGGCAGGGAGCATTGCTGGCACAAACTCTTTTTTCATGTTCACTGGTTGCTGCCTTCCCTCCTCTCAGGTCTGCAGCATTTCTGCTGTGGTAACCAGTGGTTTGCTGTGCCTCAAGCTTACCTTGCCCGGCTTCACCCTGTGGGGAGAACACATCACTGTGTTCTCACTACTCAATGCACCTCTTCCTCCCTGAGTGCCTAAACGTCACAACTTTACAAGCTGTGCAGCACACAACCTTGGTTATCTTGCTACATTCACGAGTGGCCAGATAATAACAAGGAAAAACACCCTAGAGCTAGAGAAAGTGCAGAGAAGTGCAACAAAAATGATAAAAGGTCTGGAGTGTCTTCCATCTCAGGAGCCCGGAGCAGACCAGCACCCATCCTTCTTGAAATGAGGTATTGAAAAGGATAAGAGAGATCTTTAAACTCATGAGCCACCTGGAGAAGATAGTAGGGAATGACCATTCATTGTTCTTTGTGATACACAAAGAAAGATCCCATTGAATTATGGCAGCTTCACATCCAACAGAAATGTTATTTCCTTACTGTTCTGTACTTAAGCTGGAGACTTCTTGTCAGACTGATCTGTTGCAGCTCTTTTGCAAGCCTGATCTCCCAAGAAAACCGGACTAACAGTCTTGTAGAAGCAGAGCAAAAGTGACAGAAATGTATGTGACTTTGTTTACAAGCCCAGTCACTTAACATCGCAATTATGGCCACCATAACTTTTATCTTGCCAAATAATAAACAGATTATCCTTATCAAGGATGTCCCGTCACAACAACATCCTCTGGACTGTTCTTCTCTTCCATTTTTCAGTTATTTGGTGTCAAGAGAACCAAGACATGGGCAAATGGGACCAGGCAGACCAGATCTGCTCTGTCAGGTTTTAAGGCTCAAGAGCAGCTGTGAACCTACTGAAACAGAGAAGCTGGGACCTCAATATTTCATGCCGTAATGAGCTGGTTTTGTTATCTATAATGCATTTGATATGTGCACAACATACTAGGTGAAAGGTTGATAAATACTGCTTTCTGAGAGCAATTTAATGACAGTTGGAAAGAAGAAAATTGTGTAGTTTTTAAGGTTTGCCCATTCTTATGTCTTTAGAAAATAAATAACAACTCTTGACATAGTATTCTTAAATTAAAGAACTGGTGCTGGCAAGGAAACTCCTAGAGAGCCATCTTTCCATACACAGTAGGCAAAAAGTGCCTTCTGCTCTCCAGCAAATACCAAGTACCAATGAATTCCTAGGAGGGTCAACTCCAAGCAGAGGCAGGGATCTAGATTGCTGTTCACCATGCAGATCTGGTTACAAGGGTCCAGCTGGCCCAGAAGTCAAAAGACCTGAATCTGCCCCATTTTGATAGATGATGCTGTGTCATTTCCCTTCTCTGTCTTTCCCAGTGGCAAAGTGTTGGGTTTTTTTAAGCAGCACCTTTGTAAAAGGTCTTGAGATCCATTGACGAAAGTCTGTGCCAGGTGCGTTGCTATTCACTTAGGCTGTTACTGGCAGCAATATTGGACATGGTCCCTACCTGAGTCATCTAAGGAGTGGTACAGCCCCTCCAGGAGGAACAGAGTTGAAGGTCAAGGGAACGTGCCAACAGAAACAATGACCCTGGGAGATGTTATCAGGAGGTCTCTAGTTCAACCTCCTACTCAGAGCATGGTCAGCTACAAGATGAACAAAATGTTCACAGGTGCATGTGGCAGAGAGTGGATGGCCAAGGAAGAGACCTGTGGCCCCAGTCATGTGCCCAAACAGCAGTGAGAAAGTCTGGATTGAAGGTTCCTCTGAGACGCACAGGAGCTCTCTGCCCATGATCCCTGACAGAGCAGATGCTTCATTACACCCATGTAGTTGTGCTGGGTCTGACCAAAAGTTTGTGTGAAGACCCTCTCTCCCTAGCAACAAACAGAAGATGCCCAGGAAAGTATATAAAGACACACAACCCTAGAATGCTCCAGCCTCCCATGGTTCATAGTTCAGGAAGGTCCTAAGACTAAATAAAGTATTAACGTTCTGTGATAGCTATGACTTTATGACCACTTCAGTTGAAAAGTTGAACTAAGTGGATTATTTCCTCTGAAAGGAAGCGAGACGAGTGGTGGCATGCCAGAGAATCCAGGCTTACACTGTGAATGCTCCAGCCATGGTAAAAGTTTCACAATCCTACTATATAAGACATCAGAGAATCCAACAGTGAGCCACACTGTTTCGGAAGCCAGGTGTTCCTACAATGGAGTTAGACAGTCAGAGTCCAACATGTAGCTATGGATCCTCAGCAGTTTTAGCTGGATACCACATGGTATTTTTCCTGTTGCCCCTTGTAATATCATTTGCCACCAGCAAAACGATTTTGTTTCTGTAACTGCAATTCAAGTACCTCCAGACTGCCATCAGATTGTCCCTTACATCAGGTTGGACTAGTGCAGCCCAGCCTCCTTGGCCTCTCCTTGTCAGTCGTGTGCCCTGATCATCTTGGTCTCCCTTTACTGGCCCCTCTCTGGTTTCCCCACATCCCTCTCAACATGGGAGCTCAACACCAGGTGCAGTGGTTCAGGTGTGGCTTCAGCAGTGCTGAGGAAGGGGGATGGTTACTGGGCCATGTTGCCACCAGGGTAGCACCGTGGTTCCCTTATCTGCAATGAGAGCACACTCCTACGGGGTCACAATGAACCTCGTGCCCACACAGATCCTTCCCAGTCGGGCTGCTGCTTAGTCAGTTGGGTCCAGACTGGATGGATGCATGGGATCGTTCTGCCCCATGTGTAGGACTTTTGCACTTCTCCTTAGTGACCTCACTCCAAGATCCAGTTTCCAAGGTCCCTATGAATTGGTGTCATCTCATTTGACACAACAGCCACTCCCCCTAATTTTGTATTGTGTGTTCGCTGAGCATGAGCTCTCTGTCATTGTCCAGATCTCGAATGCTGTGAACCCCACTATCACCCTGGGGACACGTATTCGTTACTGCCCACCAGCCGGCAGTTGGTCTATTGCTGATGACTGTTAAGTCCAGGGGTCTGGCCAGTTTTCAACCACCTAAGTGTAGGTTTCCCAGCCTGTACTGTCATAGAAGGCAATGAGGTTGCTTGAGCATGATTTGCCTTTGGTAAAGCCACTCTGACCCTGGTTGCTTCCTCATCCTTCACATGTTTGGATAAGGACTCCAAGAGGACGCACTCCATGACCTGTCAAGGCACTGATGTGAGACTGACCGGCCCATAGTTTCCAGTCCTCATCTTGCCCCAGCTGTAGCAAATTCAACAGGAAGGTAAAAGCCAACCTAACTCTCGGTCCCTAGGTATTTCTTCTGGCTTCAAATGATAAAGTAGCATCATTCTGATGAATACAGGCAGAGTATGGCCCTGTTTGCAAAGCTCTTCTGGGCTGGAGGTGCTTTTCAAACTAACAGTCCTGTTGTTCTTGTCTCTCTCTTCTGCTGAGCAGCTGCTTCAGCTGTACTTGTTCCAAATTGCAGCATGATGTTAATTTTCTAAGATCTGTCTATCGAGGAGGATTTCATTTCTGTTGGCAAAAGACAATGCACTGAAACAGCTACAGCTCAGACAAAGACGGAAATTAACATTTGTAAAGGGAGAAAGGGACAAAAGAAATGTTGGTGACAAGGAAGAAACTGAAACAAAAATGAAATCATTGTCATTGTCTGACTACAAAGGGGAAAGATACTGTTCCAGAGATGAAGAGTCCTGCCATGCCAGCCTGCTGCCTGGGACCCACTCCAGCCAGAAAAGCAGTTTGTCCACATCCATCTGGGAACAGGGCACGGCTGTGAGACCACCATCAGTCCTGGAGAAGTGATTACTTAAATGGTCCATTCCCATTGCATTTGCCATCAGAGCTGTGCATGCCCATTTGTTAGGCAGGTTGTTCTAAAATGTTCCACCAAGAAGAGAGAAGATCCCCCACATGACTGCACAAACTCCTGACTGATCCTTAATCTTCACTTGCTTGGGAGAAGGTTACTTCTACCTTGCAGTGCAGTCTAGTGAAAACGCACATTCCTCCTTTTTGTTCCAGCAGCTCTCAGAGGGGACTGTGGTCCCCGCTGATGTCCCTGCAGTCATATCTGTGGCAGCCAGCCGTGATGGCGCACACACCAGGCACTCTCTTGACATCCTGGCACGATGGATGCTCTCTTGCAGGTTGGCAGTTGCGGCCTTTGTATTGGTGCAGCTGAGACCCTTTGTCTGGAATTAGAAAACAGGCCATTTGGGCAAGTTTTAGCAAAAATGCAGGTACCAAGCCTGGGAGCATGTGAGTCTCTACATGTACAGCCATTAGCTGTGAGACTCATGTCTGTGGGCTGATGGGTGGGCTAACACCCTGGGAGCAATGTTGTCCTGATTGTGAAGGCTGTAGACAGAAAACACATTTGCTAAATGCCTGCCCTGAAATGATAAACACTCTTCCGGAAGGATTTGACTGTTTTCTAAATGCTTAGTTTGCCGATGACACCAAGCTGAGTGGTGCGGTCGACAAGTCAGAGGGATGGGATGTCATCCAGAGGCACCTGGATGAGCTGGAGAGGTGGGCCTGAGCAAACCTTATGTAGTTCAACAAGGCCAAGTGCAAGGTCCTACACTTGGGTTGGGACAACCCTCGTTATCCATACAGGCTGGGGGATGACATGATAAGAGAGCAGCCCTGCGGAAAAGGACATGGGGGTCCTGGTGGATGAAAAACTGGACATGAGCCGACAATGGGTGCTTGCAGCCCAGAAGGCCAATGGCATCCTGGGCTGCATCAAAAGAAGCGTGGCCAGCAGATCCAGAGAGGTGATTCTGCCCCTCTGCTCTGCTCTGGTGAGACCCCACCTGGAGTCCTGCATCCAGCTCTGGAGCCCTCAGCACAAGAAGGACACGGAGCTGTTGGAGCGGGGCCAGAGGAGGCCCCAGAGATGCTGGGAGGGCTGGAGCCCCTCTGCTGTGAGGACAGGCTGAGAGAGCTGGGGGGGTTCAGCCTGGAGAAGAGAAGGCTCCGGGGAGACCTTGGAGCCCCTTCCAGTACCTGAAGGGGCTCCAGGAAAGCTGGGGAGGGGCTGTTTGCAAGGGCATGGAGCGACAGGACGAGGGGCAATGGTTTAAACTAGAGCAGGGTGGGTTTAGATTAGTGTCGTGGTTTGGCCTCAGACGGCAACAAAGAACCACGTGTCGCTCGCTCAGCGCTTCCCGGTACGGGAAGGATCACAAGAAAAAGGCAAAACTCTTGGGTTGAGACAAAGGCAGTTTAACAGAACAGCAAAGGGAACAAGAAAACAACAACAATAACACGGACAGAGGAATATACAAACGCGATTATGGAACCACCGCTCCCCGCTGGTCTGGACCCGGAACGCGCCAACCCGCTCCAAACCTGACTTCCTGCTCCCTCCCTCCTTTTAATCTCAGGGTGGTCGTGGCTCACACGGCATGGAATACTTAACCCGGTCCCTGCCGGAACCAGGACAATTAGCCATTAGGAAGAAGTTCTTTCCACTGAGGGTGGTGAGACACTGGCCCAGGTTGCCCAGAGAGGGGGTGGAGGCCCCATCCCTGGAGACATTCAAGGCCAGGCTGGATGAGGCTCTGAGCAACCTGATCTAGTTGAAGATGTCCCTGCTGACTGCAGGGGGTTGGACTAGATGGCCTTTAGAGGTCCCTTCCGACCTAACAGATTCTGTGATTCTATGCTTGCATGGCTCAATTCTCACCCTCCCAGGGCAGGTACCGTCCTGTCTTCACACTCCCAGTGCCTGGCTGGCTCAGATGGTGCCCTGCCAGTGCTGGGCATGCCCTAGGCCTAGCTTTCTGTGGGGTACATTCACTTGTGAGGAGCTTCTGTAAGGTGATTTGTTCTGTATTTATGCCTCAGACTTTCCCTCTGAAGTCCTGCTTTGTGGTGGTTTGGGTCTTGAGTGTGATCTCTCTGCAGTGTTAAACATTGCCGTAAGGAGTACATGCTCCTTACCCTAACTGCCTTGTTCTCCGGGAAACTGGTCTGTGTTACTCTGGGGGGAACAGGACACCAGCCACCGTCACAGTTGGAGGGTGGCTGATTGCAGCTCATGCCATAATAGTGTCCTCCACAGGGAGCAGGGAAAGGGGTGTCAGGTGTGGGATTGAGCCCTAGAGGCCAGGAGCAGTGATGGGCTGGGACCTGCCCACAGCCACACAGGTTCCCGGGACAGGAGTTTGGGGCACATGGGATTGGCTGTGCCTGTCCTGCTATGGATGAGTCACACAAATCCTGGGGAGACTCTTCCCACTCGGAATGTGGTGACCGGTCAGAAGAAGCCAATTCTTGGTGGCCTGTCCTGTTGCAGCCTGCTCTGCTCTCCCAGGTGCCAGGAGCTTGCTGTACACACAGTCCTGGAGCAGGTATTTCACATGTTCCAGGAGAAACACTCTGAAATTTGGGGTTTTCATTCCAAACTGCCACAAAATTCATTTTTCCAGTCTGGGATGGTTATTCTTTGTCCATCTCAGGTGATAACAAATCATTGCTCTAGTTCAGAGGTGATTTAGTATCAATCTTAAGTGGCTGTTCCCAGAGACATGATCAGGATGTCCCTGGCCACTGGTGGTATTTTGGCCAAGGGGAACTGTTCTGGGCCAGGATCCACACTGGACGTGAGTGGACTGCTGAGGAGACCATGGTGAAGTGCAATGGCACTGTCTATAGGTCTTATTCCTATGGTCCCCATCCGGAGGTGACTTGTGGCCCTGCCCTGGAGCTGTTGCACGGCGGGGAACTCCCGTCGCAGTCCCAAAGTCAATAGGAACATTGGAATCTCCAAAAAAAAAGTCTCTTTTTCAAGATGAAACAATTCTTCTAATCGCAGCTACTACCTGCAACACAGCGACAGTTTCCCCAGTAGCAGGTGCACACATTAACGGAGAAAGCTCAGCCAAAGGACAGATCTGAGGATTTTTGTGTAGCTGGGAATCAGCTTTGCCGGGGAACCGTGGGGACTCATTTACAAGTAATGAATCATGAAACAGCAGGAAGCTAGCTAGCCAAGAAAAAGTGTGAGCTCTGCAATTAACGATGGAGTGCTTAGGTGAATAACGAAGGGATGTGATACCAAGGCAGAAAACAGGTCTCAGAGCAGTCAGAGCTGGGCGTGTTGCAAGACTAATTTCTATAAGCCACAGTTTTTCCAAACAACTTTTAGTCAAAGAAATTTCTACTTTCTCTTGAACTGAAACAAATCCCATGCGCATGTAATTATCAGGCAAAACAGGTGACAGCTTTTAACTCATGTTTAAATTTATGAGTGACCCAGATCAGCAAAAACTTGGAAAACATTTCCTTGAAGAGGTCTGCTCTTAATGCCTGCTGCTGAGCAGAGGCAAGGCAGCAGGTATCAGATAAGGCCAATGGAGCAGGTGAAGGATGGGTTTCCACTACGTAAGAGACACTTGCTCTGGGTTATCAGTTTACAATGCAGACGAGAGTGGGACAAAGGAAAGTGTGTGTTATTGATTGTCCCCCGGCTGTGGGGAGGGGTTGGAGGTGGAGGGGAGGTTGGAGGCGACAAGGCGAGAGGCCCAGGGCAGCAGGATGTGTGTGTGGCAGAGCCATCATGAACAGGACCTAGAGCTGGTGCACAGGACGGCGTATGCTATTCCCAGCTCTGTTACAGACATGGGGTTTAGATGCTGCCCTGCGAAATGAGAACTGGTTTTGTATGGAGCTTGGAGATAGAGACAAAACTGCTATTTCAGGCCAACTATCTATTATTAATGTCACCCAAGTCCCAGTAAATCCATCCTCCTCTTTGTCTGGGGCACGGTGCCAGGAGCAGCTGTGTCACAGCAGCTGGCTCCTTTGCAATTCCAGATGCAGTCATGGGGAAGTGAGGAGACTTCTTCAGAAAACATTAATTTCAGCTGATAAGTCTATGTTTTCTATCCTTCTCTCCCATTTCATGTAACTCCAGAAATACTGATTAGTACAAACGAAGCTGGTACGTCTCCTGGGCAGGGAACTCATTAAGAGTGTTACCAAAACTGCCTCTGGAAGGAGGCACCAGAAACCGTCACTCTCTGGACAAAGGGATGGAGACCAGCTGGGACCCCGCAGCCTCACTGGACCCACTGAAGATCCAATGGGTCCTGCAGAGTGCACCCCTGCTGTCAGTCCAGACATGGCCCAGGGCTTCCCCTGCTGTCCCTCGCCTCCTGGTCTCTGTCCATGAAGTTTGGGTCACCCTGGCCCTCCACATGCCCCGTTCACCCCTTTGCTGGCAAACATGGGAGGAGATGCTCTCCTTTCTCCTGTGCCTCTGAAGTGGAATAATTGGAGCAGAAGCAGGAAGAGCAGGGACTGGGTTTTTTGTGTCCCTGATGCAATATCACCTTTGAGAGACGTCACTTTACATGTGCAGCTCCGATATTTGTCTAGGCACTGTGAATAACTGCAAATGCCAGTTTCCTGGAATAACTGCTTCCAAGCATGCAAAGGAGGGAAGGTACAGCCAGAGGCAGAGCTGAAAACTTGGTGGGAATAAACATTGAAGAGACCTGAGCAGAAACCCCGAGTGGACTCAGTGCTCGTGGCCTTGACTCTACGGGGAAAGCAGAATTCTCACACCAAGTTCATCATATCGGCTCGTGATGGTCTTTCACTGTCTCTCTGCCCCCTTTATCCCACCGCGCTCACTCCCGATCCGGTGCCTAGAGCTGATACAGGACAAGTGCTGGGGTGCGAGATGCATCTCTTCCCTCTTGGGTCACTTCCAGAGTGGCATTTACAGAAAGCAGTGATGTCCCACGTCTGGCATACGGAGACCTTCTCATACCTTTGCGTTTGTTTTCTCACTCTGCTTCTTCTCTGACCTCTTTTTGTTTTCTTTGCACCCTTTGCTGGTTTCCCAGGCCCATGAGTGAGCAGTCAAACAGATGGATGCTCTGGGCTTGTCTCCTGAGGACTGGTAAAGCTGAGTTAGGCAGAGCAGGGAAGGTAGTGCCTGTGAGTGTCAGTCACCAAACCTCTGTGCAGATGCTGTCACCGAGAAGTAAAGCAGCCCTCACTCCCTGTAGCTTAATCCTCTGACCTCAGACCTGTATCACGCCAGCCAGAGGAGTAATTCTTAGTGTTTACATGGGTCAGCAGCTAGACAAGGACTTGACTTAGATTTTCCCAGCGGGTCACACGGCTATTTGCTAATCAGCGGTAGCATAAACACTGCCAGGATCCTTATGGGTCACTTGCTAGGGACAGGCTAAACAAACCATCACCAGATGAAAAGCAGCATGGGTGAGTGGATGAGATTTGAAACAACTGTACTGGAGCCCTGAGTCTGTGCCTGAGGGGGTTCAGGGCTTGTGAAATGGAGGGGTAGTTAGCTGGGAGGCTTGGATCTCAGCCTGACAGAGCACAGGCAATGGACCCCCTGCTAGCACACGAGCCTGAGCACACCGGGGATGGGGTGAGCCTCCTCTTCCCTCTGGCCGATTGTGTCTTGCAGTGCTGTAGGGACATTCATGATAGCTTCATTACAACAGCTGGTCTGGTTTTCACCCATCGCGTGTATCTGTTTACCTGGAGATATGAACCCTCCCTAGAAATCCCACCTCTGCTGCCCGGGCAGTGGGCAGCAGTTGTAGAGGTGTGAATTACACACGGAAGCAGCACAGAGGAGATCTGATCTCGGGCTGGAAGCTGCAGAAGGTAATGTTTGCGGTTCTCAATGTATCGCTTCCTTCCCTCCACGTCCTCAGCCACGGTGCAGCTAAACATGGGAGTCAATCTGGGACAGAGCCACCAAGCTGTGCAGAAAGCATGGCAACTGTTGAGAGGGGGTGACCCTACTGACCCCTCTTGCTATCCTGTTAATGAGCACTGGGAAAGCAAGACAGAGGGCACAGCCTGGGCCGGGAGTGTGTAAGATTTCTTTCTAAAGGATCTGGAAAGGTGAGACACCAGCAAAGTTTGTGTTGTCCATTCCAGTATCATGTAAGCAAGACTTTTATGAAATCAACGTTTTAAACTGCTATTCTAAACACTTACTGATCAGCAGAATAAAGGGCTCTGGCCCCGTTACCTCGCTCTGTCAGCGCATCCAGCAGCTGCTCCGCTTGGAGCCAGGCACACATGCCTGTGTTTGTTTCTTCCCATGGGATTCCTGGGGAGAAGTACTCACGGACCGAAGTGGGGAGGGTTGGATGCGAACTGTCCACAGCAAGAGCTGTGTAACAGCATAATTACGATCTGTTTTCTCCATGCAGCTGGCATGCAAGTTTCCAAGGAGATTTAAGAATATTGAAATCTCAACTGCACAAAGAAAAAAATTTTTGAATGACAGTCTGGAACAACAGCATCTATATTTTAGACCAGGAATTTATTTTTAATAATCCCAGCCTCCAAAAGCAGTGGCAAGATTTTTCCACAATTTTTGCAGACGCTTTGCCATCGAATTAAGTCTGGCTTTTTTCAAAACAAAAATGCTCACCAAGCTGTGGTGATTACAACTCGTAGCCCAAGACAGAAGTTGATAGCCATTGCTCTCTCCAGCTCATGGGGGTTCATCCACACTAGTGTGGTACGTACTGATTCACTGTCAGCGCAAACAAGTGGGGCTGGTGGGTGCTGCAGGGCTCCATGCTGATAACGTAAGGCCAGATAGGTCAGGGATCAGCAACCATCAGGCTCTTGTAGGGTTTCTGGCTTGTCCCTCCTGCCATGCAGGAGAAAAGAGGATGGAAGGGTGGAGAGGACAAGCGGTAACAGGCACAAGTTGGAACATAGGGAGTTCTGATCAAATATGAGGAAAAACTCCTTTACGGTGAGGGTGACAGAGCCCTGGAACAGGCTGCCCAGGGGGGATGTGGAGTCCCTTCTCTGGAGACTTTCAAGCCCCGCCTGGATGCAGTCCCGAGTGATGTGCTCTGGGCAATCCTGCTTCAGCAGGGGAGTTGGACTAGATGACCTCTAGAGGTCCCTTCCAACTCTGAAATTCCATGATTCTGTGATTCCATAAAGGTGGGGAGAGGATTTCTTGCAGTGGGGAGGTAGAAAGGAAAGGGGATGAGCCCTTCAGGGTGACTCGCTGGGTGGAAGAGAGATCTGTGGGTCCTGCCTGGAGCAAAGAGGGGAGAGAGCATCAGTGCGAGCACCCGAGGTGTCAGCCGTTCCCACGGGCATCCCGCTCCGACCAGGAGGGAACCAGACTTGTGCTCCAGCGAGGGGGGGCAGACAGGGCAGCACAGCTCTGGCACGCTCTCCTCACCCAGGAGCTGAGGCCTGAGGGCTGTCCTGCAGGCAGGGGCAGGGCAGCGGGTGGGTGATGGAGGAATCTGCCTTCCCATTGCCACTCCCCACTGTCAGCCCAGAGAGGAAGAAATTCAGGATTCAAAAGTCCAGAGGGAAAGGGAGTAAAAACAAAGAGCCCAGTGAAGAAAGGGCTCTCTGGTGAAGGGTAAGTCCTGCCTTCCTTCTCCCACCTCTCATTTCTCGTGTAAGGAGCAAGATGCTGTTGCCATTCGCCCTGGGGCAATGTGCAGTGTGACAGAAAGCAAGCAGCAGAACCGTACATTAAATTGTCCTGGAGGAGAGGGATGGCAGACAAGCATTGCATTATGATGCCACCTGCCATCACTTCAGGGTGACAGAGATGGCAAGCGGACCTGCCCAAACAGCAGTCAACCTGCCCACGGGCTGAGCCGACGTGGCTGGGTGGGAGCCAAAGGGCTCCTGCCTTGACCCCCGCAAGCTCTGACAACACCTGTGCTGTGTTTCTCACCAACAGCCGACACAACCAAGTGGGCTGGGAAGAAAACCAGCTTCTGATTTCCAAAGCAAGCACCTTTGATCTGGAAAAGTGAAGGGGACGCCGTCAGCTTCCCAGGATGTCATTTGCATGGAGACGCTGTGACGGCGCTCGGCAAGGAGTGAGCCTCTTGCAGGACTCAGCCTCCATTAGTCCCCAGGTTAGATGCCACAGAGGCTGACCTGATAAAGCAGGAGATAATGACAGCACAAGCCAAACATAGCATGGGAGATGCTGAAGGGCTGACGTGTTTCTACAGGAATAGCTGTCGCACAGGAGGACCTTTCTGGTGCCACAAGGTGACCCACTTTACCGGCATCTGCTGAAATGGGAGGAGAGGATGGCTGTGCGTGCACGCCTGCACGTGTATGTGAGAGGGGCACAGAGAGGAAGCAGACGACCGGGATTCACTCTCTGCAGTGATTTATCTGGGTGGTACCAGCATTGGGTTCCTTCTTCCCCCATGGGAACAGGGTTGTGCTGCACTTGCCCATGGGGTTGTCACCTGCTGGGTCATATTGCCTCCTAAAGGGGACTGCTTGGAGCTGCCTGTCTGTCATGAACTTGCCCCTCACCGAAACAGATCAGGGAGCCACTGCCATATGATGCTATTATGGATGTAGGAACAGAAATTGTGTCCAGTGACTGACCAGTTCTGCTCTCCACTGTGATCCACAGAAACCAGGAAGGATTTCACGTGGTCAGCAATGTAATACTTATTGTAAGAAAGAATTTCTTCTCTTCTTCCCTCTGCAAGCTGCTTCATACCTTGCTACCCAAGGATTTAGGGCTTATGTTTGTATATTGCTGTCAAATAAAATTGTAAAGCATTTTCAGGATATGTTACATCTTGATTTTATCTTTTCCTTTCTGCAAAAGTCCTGGGACTCATGGTGGTGAGCAGTGATGGCTCTTTTAATTCTCTCTTGCATGCTGACCCCTTTCTGGCCTGTCCATTTTTTGCTGCATTTCGTGGCTCAGTGTTTCACAACTGAGAGCAAACACAGAAGCAAAATGCCTCAAAAGTTCAGGTTTTTGGAGATGATCCCTAAGAACTTTCTCAGAATACCTATGCTATGAAAGAAACACAGATCAATGAAAAACTCATAGGTGAAAGACGCTGTGGCTTAAAACAGCCTTGTGAGCTCTGGATGCCGCTGGCAGCGAGGTGGGAAAAGCAGTCCCTGTTACCTGCAGCGTTAGTTACACTTTTAAATGCCTGCAGTGTGGGTTTTTTAAAGTCATACCTGTTTTGCCTTCCAGTCATTTTGCCAGCGTGGGGCTGAGGAATTGGTGGCATTGTTCTGCCACAAGGTTGGGGGTGAAAAACCATTTAAATCAAGCAAGTATCAAAGGACAGAGGGCACTGAGCACCCTGCACAATGCCATGAACCGGCTGCCCCAGTCCCGCTGTCCAGCCCGCTCCCTCCCCATCTGCCAGGATCCCGTGATCTGGAGCACAGGCAGAACTCAGGTTTCCAGGCTGAATCTGCAAGGGCAACATTGACCTAATTAGTCTGAAAAAAACAGGAGAGAAAAACTTGCTGCCGTATGTTACAGTAAGAAATCCTCTCCCTCTCCTTTCACTCTCCTGGCCCCGGGGATTCATCCCAGGCAGGTGCTTCTTTGATTGCAGCAGGTTCTGAATCCTCTTCCCTCTCCTCGCGGGGATGCCACATGCTGTCTTCTGACCTCGTTAGCTTCTCCTCCTGTTCTACTTCCCCGCTCTGCACTCCCAGCCCCACCAATGTGCTAATTACTACAAAGCAATCTGCAGGAATGCGCTCCTCCGAGCAGGGTGAGGGGAGCGGGGAGGGGAGGCAGGGATGCTGCCAGAGCATCGTGGGGGATGGAGCAAACTGGGTGAGCAGGGAGCTTGGTTGAGCAATGCTCATGTCTGAGCTTGCACCAGGCTCTTCCCCTGCGCGGGTCGGTGCCAAGCATGACACCCAAGTGTGCAAGAGGCAGGTGCTCCCACGCAGTGGGTCTGCAGAGCGCGCTGTGCTGCCTGCCCACAGGGACAGCTAACGTGGTGTCCCCACATCACCGCAGTGGCTTGCGTGGTCGCGGGACCTGGTGTGCCTCAGCTGCATCCAGGGCATTGATGCACTATGCAGAAATAATGTGAATCTCCGGGGTTGATCTTCACCAATTAACCATCTTCGCTCAGCTCCCGATTCCCCTTGGACTGACTTGTGCTGGCAGACAAGGCAGGTCTACACCTCTGTCCATCGGCAGGCCTCCTGCGAGGTCCCTTTGCCCATGCTCTGGACAGGGTGGACACCAGCTGGCTCTGTAGGAGAGCTGTGGAGCCATGGGCAGTGCGTTGCTGCTCCCCAGTCGTGCTGTGATGGAAAGGCAGGGTGTTTGCTCCAAGACCGCATCCCTCGCAAACGCAGTTGATCGACCTCCAGTTTGCAGCTGACCTGTGCTCAACCAGGCAGAGCTGGTGTGTTCTCGGAGCACGGGCAGAGGTCCACACAAAGGTCCTCTCCTCCAGCACTGGTTGAAAATGAGGAAACTGGAGGGGGCTGGAGTTTGGGATAATTTTGTCTGGCTGGAACTACAAGATTTTCCTCTTCTTCTTTAATCAGTGAGAGGCCATTGAAAATGTAAAGAGGAAAAAAACAGTAATTAAAGGAAGAACTAGATCTTGCCGCCTTTGCCTTGCTGTAAATCTAAAGCCAACCCATTAAGGCTGGTGGAACCATATTTATATTGAGCTGGTGTGAGTGAAATTGATGTTATCTTCACTAAACTGAAAGCAAGACAAAGGAGAGAAAAGCCAGTCCCTCTAACTATGGCTGATGGGTGAATCCAGGGAGAGGGACAGTAGGGTGACTCTCAGGAAGGGCATCTTTGTTATGAAGTGTGTTTGGGAGGTGATAAGGTGCCACCTCACCCAAGTGCAAGGCCATGCTGTCATTGAGGATGGTGCCCTTGGGGTCTGACCATTCCTGCACGCTCCCATGACTCGTACGATGCTCCTCTCTTCTTCCTGATTTCAGGTATCATCAGGATCCACGTTATAAGAAAAGCATCAAGTGCCTGAAGAAAAAACGCAAGATTTAGTTTGGGGCTCACGTTTTACTGGTGCTCCTTGGGTTTAATACTCATGTCATGTTTTGACTACAGAAGCTCTTAGATTAATCCAACCTCCCCTGCGGTTCCTCTCTGAATTCATCTAATGGTGCATTTTGATGCAGAGACTCATCAGACCTGGGGGCCTGTGTTTGCCCTTCAGGAGTGAACCACCTTTTGGTAGTGTTTGAAGAAAGTGTCCTTTCTCTCTGCTGCTATTCAGTATCCTTTTCTTTCAAAACTTTCCATTGTTCTCTTTCTTCCCTTTTTGCTTCTATTTTAATTACTTGGTTTATGGCCCCCCCCGCCAACCTCTGCCCTTCTTAGACTTTTTTGCATATCATGTTATGTGAAAAGCAAAGGTTGCTCTATCTGCTTGCGTATACTCACATTCACTTCTCACCTCATTTATTTGGGATCTTGTTTTCTCTCTGTTCACTTTATATGCTCTTCTGTAACTTCAGAATTGTGAGCCACATCCAACAGTGATAGAAAGCAAGTATGATTCACTGTTGTACAGTTGCTGGAAAGCTGCCGCTGTGTACTGGTTCTCAAGATTTGCTTTTCTTGCATCATTTATATTCTGCAAAATAGTTTATCATTTGTGTCAGCCTGCTCGCCTGGGATCTAAGCCTAAGACTACTGGCAACAATTCACAGTGGAGGCTTAAAAGGGCTTAAGTGACTGTTATGCCCTTGACTCTTTCTGCTCCTCCCAAGAGCCATTCAGCTACATCTTCTCCCAGACACCAGCTCAGAGGCCACCGAGGACGTTGAGTCCCTTCAGCATGGTGTTTTCCAGCCATTCTTAGCAATGTCAGTACACAAAGGCAACCAAGAAAATACTACAGGTTGTAGTGCTGGAGTAGTGCGGGAGGCCAAATTGCACATCACATCTCTCTGGTGACAGGTCATCATAAAGAAAAGCCTACCTGAGTCATCAAAAACCTCCTCATGTGCTTCCAGAGTGTGGGATGTCATTGCTATGTCTTTGGGTCCATTGCCTGCCCATTTGCTCCGATGGGGCATGCTCTCTGCTGTGGCCACGCAGGCTGCTTCCAGCCTGAGCCCTGGCTTATGGCACAGGCAGTGCTGCCTTTTGTTCCAGCCTGGGATTGCTCTCCTGTTCCTGAATATGCCTCTGGCAGAGGTGTTCTGGTAGGGCTGCTAAATTCAGCGTATCAGTATTTTCCTCTGTAAACCTACAGACCACTTCTAGGGGTATTGTCCAGGATGCTTCCAATGACATGCCTGCACGGTGCAGCCTCTTCCTGGATAAGAAGTTCAAGCTCTTCAAAAAGCCTTGAAGCTGTGTCCACAGAGCAGAGCTGTCAGAAAGGTGTGCTGGAAGCACCTCTGCAGATGCAGCAGTGGAAATGTATAGGCTATTCAAACCGTGGAGAACATCTCCACATCCTTGTCCGACAGCAGCTTCATCTCTGAGCTGTGTCCTCTTCGTCTCAGGGCATTTCTCTCCTCCCAGTCACTGGGACTCCCCTACCACTGCAGCAGGAGATGGGTTTGCTCCTAACTTGAGGGGTCTCTGACCAAATGCTCAGTGCTTCTGTCAGTCTTTGGTCCTTTCTCTAGAGGCTGGAGCTGCTGAGAAGGGCAAGGAGGCAGGGCTGTGAGTCTGAACCAGCCCTGGTGTCCAGCTGGCGGCTGCCTTGCAGGCGAGCCAAGGCCTCTACTGGGTGCATCAGACACCTTAGGGATGACTGCTGAATTGGAACCGGTCTCAGCCACACTGGCTCCATGTTCGTTTTAGTCCCACTGCTTCCCTGATGCTTGAAGAACCCCTATTAACCCTTTCAGGTTGAGAGTGTCTGAGATCCTGCGGGTCCACTGTCCATGACCACCCACGCCGATCTGAGACCATGGGGGGCAGTGGCTGCCCACCTCCGTGCTGGCTTTGCCCCCCAAAGCTGCTGGGAATGTGCACAGAGACCCATGTGCAGTGCTGCTGGTGCAGCAGCCCCAGCTCTGAGCCATCGCTGCAGCCTGAGTCATCCCCCAAAGCAAAGCCAGGTAGAAACAACTTCTGGAAGGGGCACTGGGAGCAAAACACACTTACGTGGAAGGTGTAAAAATGTCTCACTGTCTTGTGATGTTTGAGGAGGAGGTGCTGCTGCAACACTGATATTTTTGGCATGGTATAGGCTGCTTCTTCTTCCCTACCAGCTTGTAATGACTCAATTTTGAAGTCCACACTGTGCTGTTCCTTTGTGGGGCTTACAATGGCCCTGGCAGAGAAAGGGGATATTGAGAGCTGCCCAAGGTGTTTTTCATGCTCTCCACTCTGAAGACAGCGGCACAAGGTGGGATTGCATGCCCACCAATCATCACCGGTCCACCCCGCAGCAGGGTTGGTGTCTGTCTCTCTTCTTACAGGCTCTGGAAAGGACCCAAACTCCAAACTGTGTAATCACTAGTTAGGTGGGACAAATGCCACCTACACCTTAGTTTTGCTCCCACCAAAATGTTTATCTAATAGGCAGCTCTGGAGTTGTTTCATAGACATTTTGGTATTTGGATCCACGTGAGTCAGCTCTTTGTCCTCGGTCTGTTTGCAAAGGGCACATCTACGGTGTGATTGAATTGTGCGTTGACAAGTTGATGATAAACCCTCCAGGCCTCTGTGGGACATGATGCTTCTAAATGCTTCTAAAGCACATCCACATGTCAGAGCGAGGGCAGGAGGCTCATGAATGGGTATCTGACGAAGTGAACTATCAAGACCAGGTGGCAAATACCTTCAGGGGGACATTTGCATGCTCTGCAATGAAAAGGTCCACACAGAGATGCTCTGTGCCACCTGACAGGTCTCATTGCAGAAAGCCAGCACCTCAGTGGGCTTGTTTGAAGAGACTTGCCCACTTGTGACAAATAGAAATGAGCCCTTTCATTTCTAAGATGTTACCTTCCCCTTGGGAGGACAAAGTCAACTGTGATGCTATGTCAGAGCCAGCAGCCTCTGTAGATGCTGGAGGACTCTTCTGCTTTGAGGGCTTCAGATGCAAACCTCTGATGCTGATGCCCAGTTAAGAACTCCAGCCCTTCTTGGGGGTCTGAAAGTGTCCACAGGACATCACTGCAAGACAGAGAGCCAAGGCCATGGCACAGTAGGTGTCTGAGCCTTTGTGAGCATGTGAAATTCTGACTGCAGCACAAGATGCTGCCAGCCAGAGCTCAACCGTCACGAAATGGCAGAGCTTGGTGAGCATCGTGGCCTCCACTCTCAGGTGGCTGCTCCATGCAGATGTAATCACGTATCTGGCCACACTGACAACATGGAAACCCACTGAAAAACCACACCTACAGACATCAGCAGGCATGGGGCTCACATGGAGTGCCTCATTGCACTGACCGCTCTGCATGTCCCTCGTGGGATGGGCCAATGGTTTCTCAGTCTGGCCCAGATTCCCTCTCCCAGCCATGGAGCAAGCCCAGCAGAGTGTTTTCTTCACCATCAGCCTGACCTTTGTGAAAATGTTCCCATTAATGCACACACAAACACACAAAGAAGATTTAGGTCCTCTTTCCCACACTGGCCAAAACAGTCATCCCAGAACAGGTGTACTGGTTTTTGCTGGGCTAGGGTTAACTTTCTTTTATAATAGCTCATATGGTGCTGTGTTTTGGATTTGTGACCAAACCAGTGTTGATAACACACCCATGTTTCAGCTATGGCTGAGCCGGGCTTGCACAGTGCCAAGGTCGTCTCTGCTCCTCCTCCCCCGCCAGCAATGGGCTGGGGGGGCACAGGGCGCTGGGAGGGGGCACAGCCAGGACAGCTGACCCCAACTGCCCAAAGGGACATTCCAGACCGTCTGACGCCATGCTCAGCAAGAGAAGCTGGGGGAAGAAGGAGGAAGGGGGAACAATGGGAGTGATGGTGTTTGCCTTCCCAAAGGCACCATTAGGCAGGATGGAGCCCGGCTTTCCTGGGGATCATAGAATCAAGAATCACCCAGGTTGGAAGGAACCTTTCAGATCATTGAGTCCAACCATCAACCTAACTCTGACAAAAGCCACCACTAAACCATATCTCTAAGCACTATGTCTACCTTGCTTTTAAACATGTCCAGGGATGGTGCCTCAACCCCTTCCCTGGACAGCCTCTTCCAATGCTTGACAACCCTTTCAGTGTAAAAATTTTTCCTAATATCCATCCCAAACCTCCTCTGGCACAACTTGAGCCCATTTCCTCCTGTCCTATCACCTGTCACTTGGGAGAAGAGACCAACACCCCCCTACTACCCCCTCCTTTCAGGGAGCTGTAGAGAGCGAGAAGGTCTCCCCTCAGCCTCTTCTCCAGGCTGAACACCCCCAGCTCCCTCAGCCGCTCCTCACAAGGCTTGTGCTCCAGACCCCTCACCAGCTCCGTTGCCCTTCTCTGGACCCACTCCAGCACCTCAGTGTCTTTCTTGTCGTGAGGGGCCCAAAACTGGGCACAGCCCTCGAGGTGGGGCCTCACCAGTGCCCAGTACAGGGGGACGGTCACTGCCCCGGCCCTGCTGGCCACACTGTTCCTCGTACAAGCCAGGATGCTGTTGGCCTTCTTGTCCACCTGGGCACACTGCTGGCTCATATTCAGATGGCTGTTGACCAACACCCCCAGGTCGTTTTCTGCTGGGCAGCTCTCCAGACACTCTGCCCCAAGATGGCCAAATGCCTACCCATTCCTTGTGCCTGCACCTTTTGCTTTACCATTAAACTGTCTGGATCTCAACCCACCAGTTTTTACACTTTTACCCTTCCAATGCTCTGCCCCATCCTGCTCGGGGGGTGGGTAAGTGTCTAGCGAGGGCTCATCTGCCCACCAGGACAACCCACAATGGAGCTGATTTTCTGCTTCCTGGATGGGGCCCTGGATGCACTCACTCCCTGTGTAGGGCTTGCAGGGTGCTGATAACATCCCCCCCCCCCCAGTTTTTATGTGCACATTGCCCCTTGTAGGGCAAAAACCTTGTAGGTTCTTTTCAAATATCCACTTAATCTTCCTTTTCTTTTCCAGCCCTCCTGTTTCAAGGCATGGATAAGTACCTCCATGGTTTCCCTGAGACAGTGCTGGAGACAGGCACTCCCGAACTGGAGCCTGTCCCTGCCTTTTTGTCATTTGTCCCAGACCTGTGTGCAAGACAGAAAATGAGTGACAGCTGTGCTGCTGGTAACTGGGGAGATCACAATGCTGTCTTTCCCCCATCTATTGTAAGATTTCCTTGGACTTCTCTGCCAAAGACCTGGGCTTTCAAAAACCCCTGTATGAGAAATTCACGGCAGATCCTTTTATAAATGGACAATGGGTTTCAGTTAAAAGCAGGAGGCTGAACCAATTTGCTGAAGGGAAAACAATGGGAACTAAAGTGTGCAGAGTACATGCTAACATTTTGAAAAGCACCTAAAAGATGCAGAAGCCTTATTTGAAACATGTCACTGTTCAAACACTCAGATACTCCAGCACAAGGAGGTGAGTGATTCCCCCTTGGCATCATTGTGCTCTGTGGGACTCAATTCCCAGGACAACTGCTGTCTCTAACACTCATCATCTTTGCCACCACATCCATGCTAGCACATTTCCAGCAGTGGAAGAGCCATGATTTACAGCAACAAAAAAATTCAAGCCTTGAGCAAGTGAGAGCATTGCTGGAGTCAGGGCAGAAGCCTTGGTGGTGGCCAGGGGCACCCAGGGGAAGGATTTGGCAGCAAGCGATTGATTACCTGGAAATCTCTTGCCACTTCTCCATTTTGCACTGAGGCTCGGTGTGCAGCGCTGCCAGATGGTAGAATTAAGTGTCTGCCCTCCCCTTGGACCGTCTTTGCTGCTGTTTGGCTTCCAGACAAGTTAAACTGTTCTGGGTTTTTTGGCACTTTTGCTATTTCAAGATTACAAACTTTAATGACTTTCAATTCAGGACCATTGGCCTAGAAGCCAATTCAACTGCCAGCTTTCCTTTGGAGAATCTGTGGCTCTGTGTGACTTCTCCAGTTAGTCACAGGGACTGTTACTGCTTGTGTGTGCTGGAGCAGACACATCTGCTCCCCATCGCATGCCCTCTCGCTGGGGGTCAGGCTCCAGTGCTATACAGAGACTTGTGCACCCGGTTGTGTTGTCCTGCAGTGGAAGAAGCACAGGGTCCCTCTACAAAAAAGGAGGTGGTGGGGAAGAGGGAGGCACAAGTGGCTAAAGGGCTGCAGAGAGCAGAGGAGCAAGGTAGCAGTGCCTTGAACACTCTTCCTTCCTGGGGGTTTGGCCGCCCAGGCTAGCTTGGGAAGAGCACAGATGGTGACCTTGAAGAAAGCTGTTGGGAAGAAAGCTAGAGGCTTTAGTGATGGCCGAACCCCTTCCCTCAGGAGCTGCCATCAAGCTGGGGCTCTCACACTTGTCCCCAGCCTGAACCACAGCACCACAGCCAAGTCACAGCCATGCCTGCACCTGGCCATGGACCCCCCTGAGCCAAACCCCGACCTGAGAACTGACTTCTTGACTTGACCTTGGATCTGCATCATCACCATGAGCTTGTCTGACCACCTCTGCTGATCTCAGCTGACCCCATCTACTGTCCTCACACTTGCCCTTGCTCAGGTGTGTGTGGGGGGCTGAGTCCCAGGTGACCCTCACCCAGTGGCCGCATGGCCATGCCCAGCATTGCTCCATGAGTAACTGGATGGTGCTGATGTCTCAGCTCCATTGCACTTGGACCCAGAACTTAGCACCCCAGCCACATGATACCTCACCCTTTGCTGGGATGTCCCTTTAAGAAAATATTTCTTTCACTTTCTGTTCCGGCTTTCACTTCAAGTCCTCTGCGCTCCCATGCCATGGACATGCAGATCTGTCACTTCAGAAAATGGACAAATTATATACTTTGGTACCAGAGTCACTGTTTTGAAATCAAGGACATGTGGCTTCACTGCTACTGGTGAGTCATCAGCCAGGCAGGTCCCACCAGAGGGGACGTTATTTTTCATTTGGGTTTTGTAGTTGGAAAGGCTCCAGACACCTTGGAAGGAGGTGACACCAAGGAAGACACCTTGGAGGAGAAGAGTTTCCTTAAGAAGCATCTGCAGCTTGTTTTCATCAGGCAGGTTTTGCCACCAACTAGAAGAAGAGGATGGAGGTGGGGAAGTGCTGGCGTTGCTCCCGACAAGGCTTCCCGTGGCTCGGTGGTTTTCCCATTGGTTGCAGAGAGGTGGGACTGCCCGTGAGCAGTGGGAGCCGAGCCGGAGGGTGGCAGGGAGAGCTGGGGACCACAGGAACACTTGGGTCCCCATGTACCCTCCCTGCCTCTCTGTGGCCATCAGGACAGCAAAGCATCTGTAGAAAAATCTCACTCAAGAAGTAGCCTGCATTTCTTTAAAGATGGTGGCTTCACTCTCCAGAGCAGCACGAATCTCAGCAATGCCACTGCATGGAGAATACGACTCTGCATTTATCCAGCCATAACTTGACATGCTACCCCAAGTCAGACAGTGAGAGGGACATGGATGCCCTTCTCAGCAGGCTTATGGAGTTAAATGTCTTCATGCCTGACATATAGAGGAGCAGTGTCTTGTGCTCAGCAATGTATTAATTATTTTTTTCATTGAGAAAATGATGATTTCATTAGAAAGGCTATGTTTTCACCTTTAACCAATGATTCCTCAAACTGTGGAAATATCAAAAATATTTGAAATTGTCTGTTATTGCATAGTTGAAAGAAAAAATTACCCATCATCTGCTGTTCACTTGCAAGATAACGATGAAAGGGCACAAAGTGTGTTGGAAAATTTAGGATGTCAACTACAGGAAAATGTCTTCAGCTTTGAAAATGTAACATTATTTGCAATTTTTGATGCAAACATTGCCTTTGGAGAAGCTCTATCTAGTAATTTGGAAAATGGGAATGAATATTGGCTTTAGCTCACACGTTGCACAGATGCTGTAAAACACAAAAAAGTTACCATTTGATTTTGAATGTTTTGCAATGTCATTTTTTTAATCTGTGTTTCTAAATTTACCAAGCTTTTCAGACTTCCAGAATTTAATTTTGCAGATTTCATTTTTCAAATTTTAACATACGGAAATGTCCACAGAAGATAGCTTTTTCTAGATTCTGATGTTGAAAGGCTCTTAAATTGGTTTCTCATTATTAGACAGCATTTCTTTATATTCACTGAAGCTTGCCCAGTCGTCATTTTGCTTTTTTAGAGGATAACAAAAATGAGGATGATGGAGTTTGGTTTTCAGGGAGCAATATATTTTTCTTGTGTATGTTCCACTTCAAACTCCTGGTCTTCCCATTTCTTTTTACATGGGGAGCTTCTTGTGTCCATTCTTATCTCAATGAGGGGTGGAAATGACGCTCCCTTTTCAGGAACACACACCTGCTCAGCGGTGGTTCAGCCAACACCGAGATACAAAGCAGACGTGAACCCACCTGAAGTGTGGAGTTTTATGAACTAGCTGAAAAATAAAGGTCTCCTGAAATGTAACAAAACTGACAATAAGAGGCATTTAAAGGAATACACCAAAGCCTGTCATAACTGAATTGCATTTTAGTCCAGTGGCAATGTGTAGTTGAGGGAAATCCGTGTACTGCATTAGGGATTTTTTCTCCTCCTCAATATCTCATGGAGAGAAGAGGTAGCATTTACCCTCCTTTTGGTTGTCTCTTATTCCAAGGGATATTGAAAGATACATTGATTTTTTGAGCAAATATTTCACTCCTGACGCTTTCCTGACCCGGAAGAGAAAATATCACCTCTAAAGAGCTCAAGGCATATTTACAATTGCTGGCTGTTTCAGGCAGGGAGAAGATGCCGGGACTGCCCCAGCAAGGGGAATTACTTGCCCAGCCATCCTTTGCAGGGTCACAGAGACATCGAGGTAGACCTGGCTTTTAGTTGCTCCTTTCTGCCCCTGCCTGGCACCAGGGTTTATCCAAGAAAACACTCAACTTTATTTGCACAGCACTTCTGTGACTGGCAGAGGGAGTCTCTGCTGCACAATACCTGCAGAAACTGCTGTCACAGCAGCAATATACTGCTGACAAAACTGATCCCATCCTTTAATGGCCTTCGTAGGTATCAAAGGATGCTTTGTTAACAGACAAAAATCTTTCTCTTGGGCCCAGAAGCAATGAAAGAAATGGCAGAACAGTGTACCCCAAGAGGAGGTCATGCTGAATAGTCATTGTGCTCAATGACTCGTTAATGACTTCCAGCTCTTCCAGCGGATCTTGGTCCTCCCTCACTTATCTCCAGTCTCCCTGGTGTGATTTCTCTGACCTTGAGTGTCATTGTTCCTCCTCTATACAGGTGCAATTTAAAGACACCATCTTTGCCAAGGCCCTGTGCAGCCAGCCATGATTGCTCCCCAGCTTTAAGCTCCAAGGTGCCTGAGTCACCTTTGAAGGTGCAAGGCAAGCATCAGTGCCCCGGGTGGTTTTGGAAATGCTTCTCCCAAAGTTTGTGCAGATTGCAACATGCACTGTCCTGCTGTAAAAGCCTGAATTCCACCCATCAATTGAACAGAAATAGCCTTGGGGTGTGAACATCAGGGGGAGGAGAAAGCATCTAGATAGGGCAAAGGATCTTAGAGCATTGAGGAAAAGCAGCACAGAAACTAAAGGGGTTCAAGCCTGCCGTCCTCAATGCTCAGCTCCATCTCTTATCCCCGTGGCTCTTATCTAGCAGGCTACAGGTTTTCTGTAGAACCTACTAAGGGCTGAACATAACCATCAGGATGTCTGGGTTGCATGGGGACATCTAACCATGGTGGTGGTGGTGCAGTTACTGCTGCTCAGCAGCAGCACTCGGAAACACCGTGTGGTCTATCAGCAAGAACCCGTCACAGGAGGACATGAAGCTGGAGCAGCCAGTGACACCTCTGATAAAAATCTTCAAAATTAAGAAGTGCATTGAACTGACAGGAATAATCCACACCTTTTCTCCCAGGCGGGTGAGGCTCTGCATTAACTCATGGCCTTCCCTCCCTCTGAAGCACATGGGGCATCGCTGCACCCCTCGCATCTGTCCTGAGCTCCGTGCGCCGCATCCCGTCGGGCTGAGGCTGAGCCCCGTCATCGCTGGGTCAGTGTGTCTGTCCTTCCGAAAGCCAGCACCAAGTTCAAATGCTGCAGCTGGGAGGTTAATCAGCCACTGCAGAGGGAGTACTAAGGAAAAAACACATGTCCCTTTCAATTATGTTTGCTCAAATCCACTGCAATGAGCGGCGGGCTGTAACACTCAATTATTCCCAGCAATCAAATTAAATTTATGCTCATCATTAAAGAGTCACCGCTTGCCCATGGCTGCCTCGTTGGGAGCTCTGATCACCACTGTGTTATCATTGGGGGGTGGTGAAGGAATTCTTGTGCACGCTTTATCCTCAGTCAATCTTTGAGGACATCATTTGCTTGCTTTTTAAAGCCGTTCTTGTCATAGGATTTGGGAAATACCCCCCAGTTTGATGTATTTTAAAAATGACTTAGCGCATAATGTGATTTGTAGTCTAGAGGAGAAAAATCAAAGCACTGCAGCCTGTTTCCTCCTTATAATCCAAACCCAGCAACTTCATGTAGGCAGGAAGGTCAGAGGCAATTCTTCGTGTGATGCTGCACGTGTGGTCAGGGCTGAGATTTCAGCACCTCCCGGTTCCTGAGCTGGGTGAAATGTCAGGCTGAAACTTTTAGTAAGAAAATACAGACTTGGCAACACAAATTGTTTGTGCGTTTTCTTATTTTTGCTAAGTTCATGTTCATATTTTAAAAATGATAACCCTGATGTCCCAAGGACATGATTTCATGCAGCAGTATCTCTGCCTCTTGTCTTTCTTCATAAAGTAACACTGGAAGCTGTTGGCAAATATCAATCACATTACAGAGAGAAATTAAGGTCCAAAATGTATGAAACTCTCGCACGTTTGATGAAAATTAGTATCTGGAAGAGGAGAGTACCCACCAGTATTCCTCCAGTAAAGGTAACAGATCAAACAGACATTCATTAACACATTAAATTACTGCAACAACAATTAATTGTCCATTTCCTTCTGTTTTCACATTAAATTCATCCAGAAATTACAGTAAATACTTTAAAAGTTGCAAAATGCCTATTATTCATGGGAAACACCAATTTAGCTACCAGCCAACAGATTGTAAGACAAAAGAGATAGATACTCAGTACCTGACAGGAGCTTATGGAAAACACCCTTCCTTGCCGAAGAAGGAGGCGAATGCTGTTTAGCATCGTCATCGCCAGGATGGCACCAAACTGTGGTGGAGCAGCTGCGATCCTGGGCTGCTGTTCGGAGGGACGTGGGCAGGCGGGAGGGATTGGCCAAGAGGAGGTTGTGGGATCGGTCACATGAAGTTCAGCAAGAAACACAAATTCCTGGAGCAGAGCGACCCCTTGCACAGGTGCTGGCTGGGGACTGAGTGACTGGGCAGCAGCTCTGCAGAGACAGATCTGGGGATTCTGGCCAACCAGCTGAACGTGGGCCAGCTGTGTGCCCATGCTGCATTGAAGGCCAACCACAGATGGGGCTGTATGAACAAGAGCATGGCCAGCAAGGCAAGGGAGGATTATCCTCCTCTCTAGAACTTGTGAGACCATATCTGGAGTATTGTCACCATGTCAGGGTCTTCCAGTGTGAGAAAGGAGAGAGTTCACGGTGTGGGAGACACAAAATGAAAGAACAGGGGGCAACAGGCACAGACTGCAGCAGAGGAAATCCCATGTGGACATAAGGGAAGAATTTTTCCCCACAAGAGTGGCTGAGCCCGGAGGTGGTGGAGTCTCCATCCTTGGAGGTTTTCAAAGCTTGACTAGACAAGATGTTAAGCAACCTACTCCAACTTCAAAGCCAGACCTACTTGGAGCAGGAGGTTGGACTAGATAACTTCCAAAGGTCCCTGCCAGACTAAGTCTTTTATGGTTGGTTTTACGTTCATCCCGTGATTCTCTCAAGCATGAGATTTGACCACAAATCCATTTTGTTAGGCACCCAGTCTCCCAGGACATTTAATATAGCATCTGTAAATTGATGCAGCTGAGAGGGGATGATGGCCTCATGTGGGACCCATCCCCTGAGACCTTCGATGCTGGTGCTCAGGGTGTTCTCAGACAACAACCTCTATCCCCTGGGAGGATCTGGGCCCTGGCTGATCCCATCTCCCAGGGAGCGCGTGTCCCTGTGGCACCACAACTGTTTTGGATCCGGAGTGTTGGTGGTTTCCATGGCCCAAACCACCCTCCAGCCAGGGGGCAGGCAGCTACTTGCTCTGCCTCTGCAACGCCCGGGACATTGCAGCACCAGTTCAGAGATCCGTCCACCATTTTATTAATGAATTAGCAAATGCTCATCATTAACCATTATTAATCTAATTGTACATGGCAAAGTCTTGGTCTCTGTTGAGGCCAGTGGGACAGAGAGAAGTACATGATTGGTGGACCCTGTACAAAGCCTTCCTAGAGCATGAGAGTGCCAAACTGCAACGGCTGAGCTTGCCTGTGATCTATCCTAGCTCGACAGGACACCCAGGATCTCATGTCAGTGTGCCTCAAACAGTAACTGCAAGTGAATCTGGATGTGTTGAACTCTTGCATTTCCCCAGTGTCATGGGAAGCACCATTAATTGCTGCCTTATATGAGGTTGCAGACTGTCTGCAGCTCACGCTGTGGGGACGTGTTTGCGTCAGAGACAAAGCCAATATTGACAGTGCAACTGCCTGGCTTTGGGGGGTAGCACGTCTGGGTGATAAACGGAGTGGAACAGGAGGATTTATGCATTTATGCATTAATGTTATTCCTATTGTATGGCTGGAAAAGATTATCTTCTCTGTGCCTGGACTAGTCTAATGCTGGCCTGATCCTGCTAACCGGCTACCACAGATGTTTAGACAAACACACCCATAATCTCAAAATGAAAAATGAAAGAAAATCAAATAGGTTTTCAAAGGAGACTTGAGCAACACTGAAGACAAGCGCAGGAAAGCAGGCCAGTATGTTCTGTTTGGTTTTCTTTTTAATGTATTTTTGTTTTCTCTTTATACAAAGCAGTTATGTTAACACAGACAGATCACCTACCACTTTTTAATATACGTTAGGTCACCTGGCATGCAGAGGGAAAAATCTTCAGCACATTAAAATTAGAGCTGAAATCCTGCCTTGCCTGGGAGAATGGGCCAACATTTGATGCAAGGTCCTGGCCCACCACATCTGGCAGAATGGCAGGACTGGACTTGAGATCTGAGCTAGACCGTGGGCTAACTGCAGGGCTTGCAGGGCTGGCAGCTGAGTGCATGACGCCCCCTTGCCCGCCTTCTTTACTCGCATTCAGAAAAGGTCTAAACTGCACCAAGTTTTCCTGAGCTCTGCTAACCTCTGAAATTTTTCCACCTGCCACCTTCCTTCTTGCTGGAAGAGCCCAGCTGCCCCACCACTGATGTGAGCATGGAGCAGAGTGTGTTTCCAGAATAAGAGCCAAGAATCTGCTCACTTTGGGTATTTACCTCTAAGTACCAAGAGGAAAAGAAAGATGTGTGGAGGGAAGATTAAAAAATGACACCACATTCTTCCAAGGTTAGGAAACATAATGTGACTCATTGATACTCTGCCCAAACCGGAAAGAGAATAGGAGAGGATGTTTTTCATAGATGTCCACGAGGTCTGGAGAGGTCTCATGTGACACGGATCAGAAAACTGATGGAGCCAAATCAGTGAAATCTCATTTCCAGCATAGATGGGGCCATTTGGATGGAGTCAGCATGGCACAGTGCCCTTCAGCTAAGTCTCTACAAGCAAAAAAAAAAAAAAATTGCTTTCTTCAGAACAGGTTTCTAGCTGCATAGCCTGGACCAAAATCTGGCTAAATTGAACCATCGGCATTTCCTGGCATGTCCCTGTTAGCCCTTTGCTGTTACAAAGTCATTTAAAAAGATACACATGCATATAATCATAATTTACTCCGGGGTTTATCAATACTAAATTTGGTTATTGCTGAATTCTGACAGCAAAATTGCCACCATATTTAAGAATTTAATTTTAGGTACCTTGGAAAACCAGTTATGTTTAATCAAGAAAATAGAAACTATATGCTGCTGAGGAAAAACGTGACTGAAAAGCACCGGTATGGAGCCCTGTTGTGCTGGATGTTGCACATGTACATGGACAAGGAACGTCTGCCTGAAGAGTTCTTAGTAAGATAGCAAAGAAATGGCCATTTGTCAGTCAAAAAAAGTGAATATAAGGGAAGTCCAAGGGGTCTGCCCATGACCACAGAGAAAGACTGAGCAGCACCTGCACCTGAGTGTGGGTCTAGAGGACAGGTCAGTGTCCTGCCTGTGCCATTGATACTCAAAATATGTCATAGATGTGGGTTGTTAAGCTAATGGAAAACAAACTCATGGTCAGTACCACTTAGTGGCTGATGCGGGAATCAACTAGTCTTACTGGGTGAGCAGGTCTTCCTGGCCTTGTGTTTAATTGTCCCCTACTTCCACATGATGTCACTTGGGATCAATCTGAACTTGTACAGTCTGAACATGGCTCTGGACTAGAGAATGGAGATCTGTCTCTGACTCTGTGGACCTCCTCTGTGGGTCTGGAAGGAGAGCTGTTCTCCATCAAACTCTTCCCCTGACCTCAGCAGTGCAGGTGGACGGACAAGATTTCCATGCAGCCCAGCAGTATGATACTCATCAGGGCTTTGTGTCCCATCCCATTGGGATGAGATTTTGTGGAAGCTGGGGGGAAAGCCATTCCAGTAGCTGAGCTGCCCAGGTGCTAGAATCAGAGTGGTATGACAAAGACATATGGAGGTATCCAGTCCAACCTACCATTTGGAGCGGGACAACCCCTACACTAGACCAGGTTTCCTATGGCTTTGCTGAGCTGAACCTAAAAAACCTCCAAGAATGGAGACCTCCTGTGTCTCTCATGACTTGACCCAGGACTGTACCATCCTGGGTTTTCCCAATGGCCATCCTGAACCTCCTGAGCCTGAATCTGTGGCTCCTGTTCCAGTTACTTTGCCTAATGCTATTGAGAAGAGTCTGGCTCCAATGCCTTTGTAATTCCCTTTCAAGTAATTGTAGGCTGCTATCGTATCACCTCTTCACCAGATGAACCCAGTCCAGCTCCCTCAACCTCTCCTTGTTGATTGCATGCCTCAGGTTCCTGAACATCTTGGCTGCTCTTTACTGTCCCCTCTTTGGTTTCATCACATCCCTCTTGACGTAGGAGTCCAATACCAGAAGCAGTGTTTCAGGTGTGGCCTCTGTTGACACACTCCAAGGATCCAGTTTCCAACCAAGATCCCCACAGGCTGATGTCCTGCCATTTTGCACACCCCCCATCCCCCACCCCCTGATTTCGTATTATGTGTGCGTTTTCTGAGTGTGAGCTGTGTCTCATTGTCCAGATGTTGAATGATGGGAACCCAGACATCACCCTGGGGTGAGCACTCACTACTAGTCCCAAAGCAGACATCAGTCTATCACTTACTGCCATTTGAGCTGATTTTCAACCACCAAAGAGCCTGGTTGCCCAGCCTGTTCTGCCTCAGCTTCCAAATGAAAATGCTGTGAGAGATCGTCTTGTGTCATTCTCTCCACCAGAATCACAAACGCACTTATACCTAAAAATGTGCTCTGACATTGCAATCTCTCCATAGCTTTCCCATGAGCATCATTTCAGCTCCTGAAACTGGATTTGGGATGCTTTTCGCTGTAAATAACTAGTATCATCCTCCTATTTTCCAAAGTAAATCTACCCACTGATTTTTCTTCAGATGCACCCAATCATTTTTCTTTCCCTGAAACCCATTCTTGGGAGTGAAATTAATATTTTTTGAATGCAGTATTTGTAATTTGACTGAATGTTGTCAACCTGGTACTTGTGAACCCAGCGTTAGTCACAGTAAAAGGAGACGCACAGCTCACTTTTTGCTTCCTTAGTAAGCCAACAGAAAATCCTCAGAATGTTTTTTTCACCTTATGTGAAAATGAAAATACATATTCATAGTAGTTTGCTATATGAACTTAACATGGGTAAATATATTTATATAAACATTCAGATGAGAATATTTGCACGAGTAATTAGGACATGTTTGTTTTTCACAAGTGTTTATTTGGAAGGAAGTGTTTTTCTACCGAATATTCATGAATAAAAGAGGTCACAAATGCAAACAAGACAATTCATGGGGATTAGTCTGCAAGAAGATTTCCCTGTGTGTCTGTAATATTTCCACTCACCTCTGCTACATAGCCAGTCATCTGCAAAACCTGATAAGCTCTGACAAGGCCTTTCCAAGTATGCAGGATCATCTGGAGCACTGATGGAGGCATTACTATAGGTTCCCTAAAGCACTGAGCTTCAGACGGTAATTAACAATAATAAGAAATAAGAATATTAATTATACTAAAATAATCCTTGCCCGGCATGAGACCCTGAGTCTGGGCTGACACCTGTTCTTTATCCTCAAGATGCCATTCCCAGCTAATGCTGCCTGAGCCCATTAAATTGAATCCAAAAACCAGGATGCAGTTGTGTTTCTTACGAACCCAGGAGACTGCCTGCAAAGACATTGCTTAAGTCTTCTCTTCCACTTAAGAGCATGCCTTGATTCCAGAGCTTTCTGGCATGCCTCTCCCACTTCATGTAGGAGCACGGCTCAGCCTCCACGGCTTGGCGCTGTGCTGATGGAGCCGGGTGCTCATGGTGGTGGGGATGATTCGAGGGTGGTCATGGTATTGCACGCTCTCACCCAAGAGGGTCTCGTATGCCGTGTCAGTGTCAGCTGGGTTCTGCTGTGCTGATTCCACCCTCTTCCAGATGAAAGAGGTCATTTTCACATGCATTTTCTTCTTCCTTCAAGGTGATAAGGAGAGGCATGAAAGGCTCCTTGTTCAGGATTTAACAATCTGACGAGCCTTCTACTACTGCGAGGTTTTGGATCATGTAGGTTGGATTTTCAGAGCAGATCAAAGAAAGACGCATGCCAGCTATCTGTGGGAGCTGTGTTCCACTGTCCTCTGGGGTCTTTCAAAAACCCAAAGTAAAGCCAGAATTACCAAATATTGGTGCTGTAGGTTTGACCCCTTAAGACTTTATGAGGCCATCATTGATTTCCTCCTGGGCTTTTCCCCCAAGAGCCACACTCCATCTGCCATTCCTGCCTCCCAGACTAGCGCAGGAGCTCCTGAGCATGAAGAAGGGGAACTCCAGCCTTCAGCTGAAGGTGCTGAATATTGGCACGACCACAGCAGGTTACTCCAACAATTATAAAGAGCTCTTAGCAATGATGTGAGGATCTTGAGCATTCAAAGAAGATTCAGCGTGGGTCCTGCGACTGGAAGATATGAAGAAGGAACGGGAGAGCCTGACCTGAGGATGAACTGAGGACTGATCAGGTCCTCAGGTATTCCAGCACTGTCCTCCACCAAGCAAAGTGGTTTGGATGAGGACTGGGGAAGAGGATCTCACTGTGGTGGCTGAAGGAAGACATTGGAATTGGGATCTGTGAGACTACAGTTTCCTGGCAGCAGTAGGGGAAAAACACAAATAGGAGAAACCATCACAATGTTGGCTTTTCAAGAGGGGAATATCAGCTATTTTCGACTCTGATGGTATTCTCTTACAAGACACTGACTCCAAGTGGAAAGTGTCCAGGTAAGGTTTTCTAGAGTGATCCAAGACCCAGGAAAGCTGTCTTACAGTGGTGTTACAACTGCTCAACCAAATTGTTTTAATAAAGAAATGAGAAAGATACAGCTCATAACAAATGTAGATGGATAAATGGCAAATTGATTTCTGCTGGGTCATTAGTCTAGTAGTAAAACACATAACAGGATCCACTGAATGGGAGCTGCAGCAAGGCAAATTCCACCTGGAAATAACTGTTAAAACAACTAACCCCTGGTCAATTTATCACATCTGAGCTCAGTCTCATGACATGGCTCTCAAAGCTGTTTTGTCATCTCTTTCCAAAATATCTGGTTGGATTCAAAGGGAACAAAGGCTTTCCACAGGAACAGCTGCTTGAATTCACTGCTTCTGCTACGCAGGTGCTCAGATGGACACGGAAAAGCTTTGCCGGTGCAGGCAAAAGCATCCCTACGGCAATATAATTCACAGAGTTTGGCCTTTATAATGCAGGGTTAATTCTAGGGCAAAATAAGACACTGTGAGAAAGGCTGGTTAATGCTAACATAGATGCTCTAACAATAATAATAAAGAATTATTTCCAAAGCACCACAGCCTTGGTGCACCAGAGAAGCTCCTGGTGTGGCTGTGGCCCTGCTGTTCCCACCCTGTTCCCCCTGCCCCTGGCACACAAGGGTCAGTGAGTGCTGCAGCCCCCTCTGCTGTGCCACCTCCACACGCCGCCGCTCTCCTGAGTCACCCGGGGCAGCTCGTCGTGGTAGAAATCACAGGCAATCAGCTCCAATGCCAACCTCAAATGGAAGCAGACCTCAGCCAGCACGGTGCGGCTGGTGGCCAGGGGAGAGGGAGGCAGCCTGGCATGACCCGTTCCTGCTGTCACCCCTGCTGCCCCTTCCCAAGGAGCTCGGCTGGTGTACCAGAAGGTCCTCCTAAGAGGCAAAGTCCTCATGCTGCTCCTGCAGCCCACAGTCATGGATTAACAGGAGTTACTGAAGTTTGCTTGACTTGGCGCCTGTTTCCAAAGTAAACCTGGTTTGCACAACAGGAAATTGTAACTTTTGGGCCATTACCGGTTTTAGGAATTGCCAATATCCTCTGCTGGTGCCATCAGCAGCTCAGAGCTTGTCCGAAAGCAGCTCCAGCAGAACAATCTGAGCTCAGGCAGGGTGAACTGGAGATCTGTGCCCTACTTAGCTCGCGTATATATTTGTCAGTAAGTGGGACACTCGATAACCTGAGATCTGACAGCCTTCAGATCCTGTATGGAGAGATGTCAATCATTCTGGCTTACATTAAACACCTTCCCAGGCATCTGGGCCATATTATAATATCCCAGCAGTGCCAAATTACAAACGTGAACCACACATGCTAATCTCTTGATCCGGTCTTATTTCCCTTTCAGACAATTCCTGAGGGAAGGAAAAAAATTTGTTTTGTGAGCATAAGAAAATTATAAGCCATGCGTGGGGGAGGGTGGAGTGAGCAGGAATCACCCTGTGTCTCTCCTGAGCCAACTATGGATTTTTGCAATTGATTTGAGAGCATGTTTATGGACATTTTCACTCTCTTCCCTGGTAGTAATTGTAATGGAGACGTCCAGTAACCGGTAAATGGAATTAAAACAGAGGAAAACCTTTGATGTTTGTGTGCTTCCCACATTGCACCATGACATGGTTTCCCACCTCCCCAGATGAGGTGGGACTGAGCTGGACGTACTGGCCAAGACGCACAAGGGTAGTGATCACAGGGAGGGCACCGATCATCAGCGTGTCCTGCTCGGGGGCAGTGCGTGGGAGCTCCTCAGGAGACTCATGGAAACCACTGACTATCTCAGACAAACTCAGAGGTGAATTTTCACCTAGAGTAGCTTCTGGTTTATTTTTGTTCTGAGAGTGAATTTAGTGACAGTAGAGGACATTTTCCTGACAGTCCTTGGGATGGGATTCTTTGCATGCAAAATATGCTGTTATAGTTCAGGCACGCCATGCCCCTTTTGCCCATGCAGCTCTCCTCCTTGGCCAGCAGCTCAGAACCATACAGCAGTATGAAAGTACTTGGAGGCACTCACAGCTCCAGCTGTTTTCAGACAAGGGCACAGTTACTTGAGCAAAGAATACAACAGGAAGCTTCTTGCACACCTTAAGGACACAGAGATGGAAGAGCTTGGCAGCACTTTCTGAGAGATGTTCAGCATCCTCAGGGGCTTGGGGAAACCCAGCTATCTCTTTGGGAAACCCAGCTATCTCTTTGGGAAACTTCTCCCCCAGGAAGCTACTTCTGCCTCACTGAGCACCACAAATTGCACAGTGCGACCCACAGCGTCTTCTCAGTTCGGGTGGGATCCTACAGGAGGAGCTGGAAAGGCACTTCCCAAGCAGAATTTTAGAAAATCAGCTTACGTTTGAGCCCTGCTATGTCTCCCTTGCCACAGTGACCTTCAGGTGACCTTGCTTCCCAGTGTGAGAATTGCAGAAGTGGTTTCAGTCCACTGCAACTGGAATGGACTGGGCAGTTTGCCAAGTGAATATCTGCTGGGTTAATCACTGCGCAAATCTAATCAGGAACTGGAATGTGCCAGGCTCATTACTGAAATTAAATTCACCTCCAATTAAAGAGAGAGCTACAAGCTTCCATCACGTAGAGATGCCCCCAGGCTGCCCCTCCCAAAAACAACATCAAACCCAGTCCTGCTGCACTGCAGGTTTGTTGAACACTGGAGGGATTTCCAGGTGCAAGGAAATGAATTGCTGCTTGTGCTTTCCCCTGAGGCTGTGTAAGAAGTTTGCTGATGCCCTTAATAAGTCACCTTGCAAGTCAGAAGTCACTTCAATGGTAGGATTTCCAAGGAGCACTTGCCAAGAGAAATCTGGGGACACAGTAACTGGAAAGTCTCCCACAGCAGGATTGTTCCTGGGATCTCTGGACACCTTTACAAATTCTCACCTTCACACGGTGAATCATTCCTTGGGACCTACGTGCCTTATGTCTACACTTCGGAGACAAAACAAAAAATAAACTTTGTGATGAGAACAGCAAGGCTGCAAAGCCAAGCAGGTAAAAATGCAGAAATGCTGGCTTAAAAGTTGTTGAAACTTCATTTGCCCCTTTGGTTTCTACAATTAGACTGCCACAGCTTAATTGCATCATCACCACTCTCAACATCATCTCTTCCTCCATCTGTGCTTCACCTGGGCATTATCTGATTTCAGGGAAGAACTTATAATATTTTAGGTCAAAATATGTGTCTGTAACTGAAATCCAGCTCTGGGGACTTGGCAGGACTGCAGATGTAATTCCTGGCCTTCTTCTCTCCTCTAATATTCAAAGAAGAAACAATCCACAAAGACTGGGGCTTGGCTTTTGTCTGGAGTGGCCAACATCTCAGAGTGATAAGACCAATGTTTATAGTTCATGCCAAAGAATGGTGCGCAGAAAGGCTCTTGCTTATATTTATCACTATAACAACCAAGGTCAGCTCATTTCGTTATTTGCCCCGTTGGAGGGTCAGAAATGGAAAAGCGTAGAGGGGTCCCACCTGCAGGGAGGAGCGGACAGGACAGGGGACCCCAAACTGACCAACAGGGTATTCCATCCCATCTGCCCCATGCTCAGTATAAAAGCTGAGGGATCAAAGGGTCAACTCTCTTCCTTCAACGGCCAACGTCCAAGGACGACCCTGTCTGTTCATCTGTCTTTGATCCTGATCTGTGTGTTCCTGATGCCAGATCCTGAATCCGGTTCCCATTCATTGCTGAGTCCAGTCTGGGACTTCCCCAGTGCCTGCTGGTGACGTCATCCTGGGAGCTTAATGCGGTTTTGTGTATACTGTATCTATTTTATTATTTTCTTTTAATTTTATTATTAGTATTTCATTAAAATAGTTTAGTTCCTTCTAAACTCATAAATCTCTTTATCTCTCCTCCTCCTCTCCGTGTGCGAGAGGTGGGGGAGAGCACCTGTCACCCACCATTGGCCAATTTGGCCAAATCCATGACAGGGAGTTTGTAGCCCTGCCAAGGTCAGGGTCGGTATATCGGTTGCTGTTCTGTGTTCTCATAGAGCTGGGTGAAGAACTGATTAATGTTTTTTTCACTGGGATTAGCAAGACATTGAGAAACAATGCTTTGTTTGTTTCCAGTGTATTGGAAATTAAACATATATATATCAAAGAAAATATTTCGTTTGCCATCAAAAGGATTTCATATGGCGTCATTTCAAACTGGAGTATTGAAGCATTTCCTTTTAGAAATACCGACACCAAATATTGTCAATTTGGGGATTTTTGTTAATATAAACAACTTGGTGAATGGTACACATTTGCACTAGGAATGGTTCAGCATCAAGGAACATTTTTTTGGTGCCCAAAGCAATGCCTTTCTGGATGTCTGGGTGTTCTGAATCTCTGCAAAAGCCACAGGTGCTGAGCAGAGCTCAATGCCAGTGAAGGAGACGTCATCTCTAGATAGAACCGATTCCAATCCCTCACAGGGTGGCGAGCCCCAGGATGGTTGTGTCCAAATTGTCTGCCCAGTACTCAGCTGGGTGGTCCGTCCCTGCCTTGATGCAGAGGAGCATCAAGGACACTGGTCCTCATCAGGTCTCCTGGGCTCCTTCTTCCTGACCCGCTCCCCGCTCCAGGAGTGCTGGAAGCCAGAAGGATTATTGTGCCATCTTGTTGCAAGCCTTTTGAGACCACTATAATTGCTTTGGCATTGTCAGCTCCATCTGATCTGGCAAGGTATTTCGTGTCTGTGATTTACACGTGCCTGGTCTGATAGACACTGTACAAACAAGACGGAAGGTGCTTCTTGCTGGCAGTATTTTGATCAATGAAATCTTTTGTCAGCCTTGCAGCTTGGCTCCTTGGGGAACTCATGACACTATTCATTTGGAACCTCAGGTGTAGCCACCATCTCTGGATTATCTTCCAGATGGCTGAGGAAATGTATTTCTCTGCACAGAGGGGAGTTGGTGGCAGGTTGGAGCCCGAGTCCTGTTCCCTTCTCGTGGCTTTTTTTGCCTGCAGTGTCCTGCATGCCACTCCAAGAGTTAAGGGGAAGAGATGGCAAAAGGATCCCAGGCAGACACCCAGCTGGGGTCGCAACCACCTCCCTGCCTGCTGCACCTCTCTCATTCACCTGTGAATAAAAATGGTGAGGAATATCCTGGAGGACTTTTCTACCAAGTCGCTGATTCGTACTTACTGTGGTGGGAAACTGCAGCCATGATGGACCACACAGCACATGATTGCTCTCAACACCACTTGCTCCTAGTCTGTGCTTTCTTCAGCTTGTCCCTGCTCTCAGCACAGGCCCGTGCCCTGACCTCCCAGACATGTGGGCCAGGGGCTTTATTTTGCCCACTTCAGAAGGCCCCGCAATGCTAATTTCATGTACGAAGTCTGCAGAACAAGAAGTATTCAGATGCCTTGAAGGTTCCTGCAAAATCTCTTCCTCCTTCCCTCTCTTCTTCATTCCTTTGCAGAGGACACTCCTGGGTGACTCTGGCATGAGGATGGACCTCAGGGCAAAACCTGACCTGTGTCCCTGCAGGGGTATGGCTGGGAGCCATATCGTGCCACCTGCAGCCACCCTTCGCTCTCCAGAGGATCATCTTGGAGAGTTGCTGGTTCTGATGCTACAGGAGCTCCTGAGATCCACCTGCCACATGAAATAACTTCCCCACCACCTCCAGGGCCTCCTGGTGTGCCTTCTGCTCCAGGTCACTGCAAAAGTGTCTGACTCAGTAGAAGTGACTGAAACCATCTGCTTTGCCTCCAGAGCTGCCCTGGAGAGCACGAACCATCCCAGCACCATGGAGCTCAAGTCTCTGAGTGGCCAGAATGACGTCTGTCCCAATTTAGAATGCAGACAGCTCTTCCCAGCCCTGTAAAGCACTCTGCCAGCTCCATTAAGTTCTGGATCATACTGCACTTTTAGGTTCCTCTCTGGCCATGTGAAAGCAATAGCGTGCATCTTTCCCTGAGTTGCCAGCAGCTATCTGATGCATGGAACTGCCCCTCCCAAAATATTCACCAAACGCAGCTCCAGGGTGCACAGCAGGGATGTCAGATTGTCCTTCCCAGGATCCTCATCACAATTGGCTTTGTCTCAGGGTCCGGCTCTGCTCTCAATATTCACACCAAGGCTTTTTGCTGAGGTTCATGCAGGGAATTCAGAAGATGGGCAAACTCATGGGCTGGTGTAATTATCCCCTCTGGTGCACATCACGCACTATTTGACAGCACCATATTTAGTCTGCGGAAATGTTAGTGGGTTTTGCAGCACAGTCGGGTCCTCGTGGAGTCTCCTCTGAGATTTTGGATCAAACTCTGTAGGACTGAGCTCTGGTGTCCTTATTCCTATCGAGTTACATCGCAGTTCATAAGCACCTGATCAAGACCAGTTGGAGACACAATGTACAATACTTCAAGGCCAGAGCTGGAAGATCAGATCTGGACTTTGAATAGTTTTTATGCCAGTGGTATAGAGATCTAATTCATGTTTGCCATTCTAGGATCTATTTGACAGCCTTCCATCCATTCTTCCATTCCTCCTTCTTTCCTTCCTTCCTTCCTTGTTCCTTTTCTCTGCTCTACTGAATTTGAACATCACTCTGATGGGTTTTAGGCCCTTTGCCTAAGAGACCAGTGTGTAGGTCTCTTGCTGGGGTACATGCTGCCTCTTCCAGCCCATGCTTGCTGTCTGAGTGATGGATTTAGCTGAGGATCTCTTTGCAGAGGGTGTTAAGAGGCAGATACCTGCAGGATCTATTCACAGCTCCCAGGTTAATTGCTTGAAATGCCTCTTTTGAACCTCCCTAGGTCTCAACACCTGTTTTCTCTCAGCCACGTTCCTCTGTGTTACTTAGCACTAAGCTATCAGTAGCCTGTTCCCTTGTGTGCTCTTGGCGGGGGGCTTTTCCAGTGTGGAGACACTAGTTCCCTCTGGCCTCTGAAAATTTGGAGATTCCCATCCTGACTGCTTATTGCATCTGGGGTTACCTGTTTAATCCTCTCTGGGTTTCAACCCCAAACCCAAGCCCTGCACAGCTACCGTTCATGTCAGAGCACATGGGGACTGGTGGTCATCTGCGCCATCAGTCACTGTCCCAGTTGCGCTGTGGAGCTCTGAAGGAGGGCTTGCTCATGGGACAGCTGGCGGCCGAGGGTCAGAGGCTGTTCCTCTTCCCTGCCTACCCAAGGGACAGTCCTGCCCGCAGTAGGTATGCCTATATTCTGCTCCCGCTGCTGCTTGCGCTGACAACTTGGCATGAAATTTCTGCAAACACTTGAACTGTTCAAGAGCTGCAAGTACAAAGAGGAGCAATGGGGGCTCAGGTGAGCTCCTGCCACACGTTAGCGAATAACCATTCGAAGAGCAAAGCTGTGCTGCTTGCCAGCCCTGCTCCAGGGCTGCGGGGGGAATCTGGAGTGCAGGGATGAGGCAGAGCCCTAAGAGCCTTCCAGTGGGTTTGGAGGGATGCAAAGACCTTGTTATGGAGCAGAGAGCTCAGTGCTGCCCCAAGGGTTAATTAGCGGCACCCTTTGCCTTTGGAGGTGTTCATCTAAGTGCTTCCTCGTGGAGGGACAGCCGTCTTTGTTGCCTAGATACAACCTTGCCTGGGCTTTGAGGAAGGTGCCTGGAGCTTCATTAGAAGCGGATGTTAGTGGGATTTTCAGATTTAGCTGCACTATGTAAATTATTACCCAGGGCAGCCCTGAGGCAAAGCGGCTGCTGGTTACTATCATCAGCTGCACATCACATCCAAGCGCTGACAAGACAAATAAGGGTAGTTGTCTCTCTCCCCTTAATCAGGGGGATGTGATTAGCTGGAGGAGGCCTTGGCCAGGTGTGCACCAGCATCACCCACCTCAGCAAAGCGAGCATCCCCATGGACACAGGCTGGGGAGCGAGGACCAGCCAGGTCCAACACCCTTCAGTGAAGAAGTGAGCGGCAAGCAAGCAGCCATCTTTCATGGCTTGGAGGAAGGTTGCAGGGAATATAATCAGTAGAAAATAGGGAAGACCTGAAGAAATGGTGGTTTGTTGCTGGGGTTTTCCACGTTACACGGGCCATACCTTTGCTTTGAAGCTGCATGGCCAGCTCACGAAGCAGGGACGTTCAGTGCTGAACCCGGGACAGTGAAAGTCGAACTGTTGAACTGTTGAGCCAAATGCTAATCAGATGCTTTGTGGGGGCATCTCTTCCACTCTGATGCCTAACAAATATGCAACAGAATTACTTCAATAAAAAGACAACCTTGGACACTGATGGTATAAGCAATGATCCTGGTTGACATTCCCTGCAGCTCCCAGCAGGACCAGCACAGCCTGAGGGACATCCCAGCATCTCTGCATGAAGATATGGAGAAAGGAAAGACAACCTTTGGTGGTTGTGGGCTCGTGGCTTTTTAAAAATAAGTCCTTAAAAGGCTGGGCCTACACGTAGAGCAGTAACTCTTAATCAGTGCAGCCAGACATAAAGGACTTGTTCCCATGTGTCCACTTGCCCTTGCTAGTGCCTGAATTCATGTTCGACCCTGAAAACCTCCCTTAGCTGCTGGACCCAGAGCTGCTGAAAGGCCTTACAGCAATACCAGCATGGGTGCAGCTCCTTGGCACCGAAGCATCGCATGCCTGTCTGGTGTGGGTGTCCACACCTGCCCCCACACGTGGTCCACATCTGGGAACACCTCATCCCCGCTGTGGGTGCACCGAGGCGGCAGCAGCAGCTGCTTTTACCTTGACAATGCCTGTATCAGGGGCTGGAGCATGCCTAGGGCACGGGGGATCAAGGGAAAAGGAACCGTCTCATCCATTTCTTCTTAGGATAATTTTGAAGGGAGGATGCTTGGAGTTGCAGGGATCCCCTTGCTTGTTGAGTACCTTAGCCATGAGGCTGTGAAGCTATCCTGCAGCTCGCCTTTCCCAGTCTGAGGTATATCTGATGTTGCCGATGCAAAGTGAAGGGTCCCAAAGGGATCACTACAAGGCACTGAGAAGGACTTCCACCCAGCTTGGGAAACCGATCTCAGAAACACATCTGGGCATCCATAGATTTTCTGAAGTGGGAGTTGTATGTCCTTGGTGGCTCCATCCCACATCACTTCATCATGCTCTCCACACCCAGGGTGAGTGAGATTTTCTGGGAGATTTTCCGGGAGATTTTCCCTAAACTGTTGAAGCAGCAGGACATCACCCTCCTCCTCTTCCGCCTCCTCCTCCTCCTCCATCTCCTTCTCCTTCTCCTCCTCCTCTTTAAAGGATAAAGCTCCAGTGAAACAGGGCCTAGATTCCCCCACACTCTCCAGTCACCGCTTTTGCTCACCGTATGACCCAAAGTCAGACAAAATGACATTAAGCAGAGCCATCAGCAAAGTAAATAACAAGCTGCCCTTGCTCTCTGCTTGTACCTTGTCTCAGGCATGAATTTGCCTGCTGAAGTCTGACTCCTGTTGTAGGTCTGAGATGGGGAATGAGCAGGAAACAAGGCAGATAGAGCAATAGCCTTTTAATTAGAAGGCAGCACAGATAATTGTGATGGTGATACATGCTTTCATTAGAAAATAGGATGTTGTGCAGCAATTGTGCCAGAGCATTTAGAAGCTCCTCCTGGCCTGGGAGTGAGAAATGGTCTGTCCTGAGTTCGCTGAACACTTCCTCAGGCACGCTGGGATGGGGGGACCCTGCAGGGTGTGGGATCACCTGAAAATCAGCTTTTGATGGCCTCGAATCACACCCCAGGGCAGATGCTGATGGAAGGGTTTGCTGCGCCCTGCAAAGGCTGCGTGGTCCTGCTGTGAGGCTGACTTCAGAGCTCAGTCCCCTGCCTGCTTGTGGTAAGAAATCTGCACATCAGCCTCCCTCACAGTGACAATGCCAAGGTGACACTTACCTCTACGTGCTTGAACCTCGCTCAAGTGCCTTCAACAGATGCAAAAGATTTCTGAGTGTAAATAAAAAGATAAAATCCTGCTGGGCACTAGTGAGACACTGAGACATCTTTTCTGGCTGGTGCCTTCCCTGCCATCCCATGCACGCACAGTGCTTGTGCTTGTGCTGTCTCGTGGTGATGGTGACAACTTAGGTCAAGTTGGGATGCCTTTCAGAGTGAAAGTCTGGGATATTCACCTGGAGATTATGGGACTTCTGAGCACTGATTTAACAAAAAATACATCAATCATTTGGAAATGGTTTGATTTAGAAGTGGAGTATCTTGGTGCCACATTGAACCTTTTCAAACATATTTCCTTTCTCTTGATGCTATGTATCTCATTAATTAAGTAGCACAAGTTCCCCGAATTCCCGCACACTGATGCTCATTTATATCTCAGTCACTGGCTTCATTAGAAGATTTTGATGCAACTAGAGGTCTTAATCACATTTGTTTTCCTTTCTCCTGGAAAGAACTTAACACAGAGTGATCCCTAGCAAAATGGCTAGGCAACTCATGGTGGTTTCAGCGGACACTGGTGCTGCATGTTATCCTTCACAGACGGGTTTTATAGTCCCATTTGCAGTTTTCAGCCACTGCTTCCCTCCACCTATTGCCCTGATGGTGTTTTGACCGCTTGCACTAAAGGTTGTGCAAGAGTTTTGTGATTTGTTCTTATGAATTCAAGTGGACAACTTCAGCATCTTTGTGTCTCCTCCATGCTGTGAGCACAGTTTTCCATTTTTTTGGAGTGAGGATGTGTTTTGTGAGGTGACTTGTCCTGACACCTTCTTTGCTGTTGTTTAGAGACAACATTTCATAGTAGGGTCTTGAACTCCTGAATCAGAGGCATAAGACTCTTGAGCTGGAGGGGCCAGCTTACACTAGGATCAATGACAAAGTTACTGCTCCCTGAATGTCCTCTCACCTGATGCACATAAATCAGTTTATTTCATTTTGCCTTAAAATATAACTGTACAGCACACATAACGTATGGTGCAGTGACTCATCACCAGCCCAACCATCCATGTGCTGGGATCTCAGCTGGAGCAGTGACCTTACCCATCGCCCCATGCGAGCCAGGCCACCTCTGATCTAGAGCCTGGAAAACGGTCTGCTTGATCAGTGGACCTGAGTGCGACACACTTAACTGAATTCTTATCAGTTCTTCTCAAAATCCCACCATGCAGTCAGTGATGCCAGCCTGGGTGACATTTTGATTCTAGGAAAAATTTCAGAATAAGTAGAGACAAAGCATGAAAACAAGTTATAAAGAAAGACCCCAGGAAAAAAGTAAGTCAGAGGGCTGACCTTGTTGGCTATGTGAGAAAGAAAGATGACCTGGTATTATCCAGCCTTACTCCCTAGAGGACTTGGGGCTGGTACCTCTGACTGTCCCAGGTCCAGACTGTGTTGCTGCATTTCAACGCTGCTTTGCAGCACGGCTGTGTCTTCCCCAGCCCAGCGCTTTGGGGCTTGGCTCACACGGGCATAGAGGGCAGGGGCAGCTCTGGTCACCCCAGGAGGTGCCAGCAGTGCTGTATCCCATGCTGAGCTGCCTTAGCATGTTCCCTGCATACAGCATACGCTCGAGCAGCAAAATCAGAAACTGGGGGAGGTGAGACTGGTTATTTTGGCACGTGTCCTGTCCTCAGGACAGAAAAAAATACTTCAGGTAAGTGTCCTTTAATTTTTAGAGCCTGGCACAACAACACAAAACGCCTTTCAGCACCTGCTGGAAATTGTTGTGATTAACTCCCTGGGGTGAGCAGGAAACTTCCAGTCCTGCGTTTTACTGAACAAAACCAACTCCCAGCCTGGCAGCAGTTGAGCCAGGAGATACAAGATGCAGAGTGGACCTTGTCCCACAGTCCTTTGCTCTAGCAATGCCCATCTTGCCCCCAACACTCATCCTTTTGCTTTTCCCCGCCACCGGCACCAGGGCAGTGCTACCCTGATGTTTTGATGAATAAGTGTTAAAATCATAGTATCACAGAATCACAGAATGGTTCCGGTTGGAAGGGACCTTAAAGATCATCTACTTCCACCCCCCTGCCCTGGGCAGGGACACCTCCCACCAGCCCAGGTTGCTCCAAGCCCCATCCAACCTGGCCTTGAACCCCTCCAGGGATGGGGCAGCCACAGCTTCTCTGGGCAACCTGGGCCAGGGGCTCACCCCCCTCACAGCAAAGAATTTCTTCCCCATATCTCACCTATATCTCCCCTCTTTCAGTGTAAAACCATTCCCCCTCATCCCATGGCTCCCCTCCCTGATCCAGAGTCCCTCCCCAGCTTTCCTGTAGGCCCCCTTGAGGGACTGGAAGGGGCTCCAAGGTCTCCCCGGAGCCTTCTCTTCTCCAGGCTGAACCCCCCCAGCTCTCTCAGCCTGTCCTCACAGCAGAGGGGCTCCAGCCCTCCCAGCATCTCCGGGGCCTCCTCTGGATCCGCTCCAACAGGTCCATGTCCTTCTGATGTTGGGATGAGTCTCCTTTTCCCCCTCGCTGAGCACATTGCCCGGCCCCTGTGCTGACGATCTGTGGCGCAGTCCCAGGTGTCCCATCAGGACACAGCTATCTCCTCGATGCTGAAACACGGTATCACAGTGCCAGGCGGGTTTCTGCAGGGACCGATGCGCAGCAGCGGTTTAGTAAATTGCCTCCCTCTTGTGGTGGCTGTGTGGCTTCATAAGGTCACACATGCTTCAAACACAGACGGCTTTCACAGGCTTGGCCTTCCACAAAGCATCAGAGCAGACAGCAGCGACCCTGGGCAGAAATCCCAGGAGCTGTTGCTGATGAATAACAAAATGCCTTCAGTGATCCCTGCTCTGCTGATGGCACCAGTGAGCTCTGGGAGGCGATGCACAGGACGACTAAACCCCAGCTGGAACAAGCAGGTGAGAGGAGCTGAGCTTAAAAGCTGCCAGCAAATAATAGATCAGAGTGGGGGGGGAAAGTAGATCAGAGACTAAATGTGCAGCCTTGGGGTGATGTTGTCCTCAGGTTGTCAAAGAAGATTGGGTCTGAACACCACCCTCAGCTGCAGATCCTTATGGAAATTCAGGAGCCCTTAAATAAGAAAAAAGCCCGCAGTTACACCAAGGAGATGCCGAGCCTCAGGGGTTGCACTGAGAGCAGCGGCGGTTAAGGATGCGCTTCAGAGGAGATCACAGAACTAGGCAAAGAAAACTAGCAACAGTTTGGCAAAAAGGTCAAGCCAGAGTTGGACTATATTAAATATGGAGCTGAATGTCCCTGAAATAAGTGTCTGCAAACAGAGAATTCTGCAACAACAGCCAAAAGAAGGATCATTATGCAAATATATGCAAAGTGATCAAGGCGTATGTAATCACAGAAAGCGACAATGCAGATAGCAGGTAAATTTTTCACTGTAACAATGTCCTAAACACAGGAAAGAAAATAGTGGGGGAGTTAAATGGAGACCCACACACTGCTAAACTCAATCAAGGTGCTCGGGTGATGTGCAGCCAGAGCAAGGCAACCCAGGAAAGTAAGAATGCAAGTCAGAAAGTAAAACAAAACCCTGAAAAACAAAGTCAGAGGGAGAACAAAACAAGAATTTAGCTGGGACAGGGACATAGTTTGCAAAATGTGTGTTTACAAGGGTTGGGCCCACTTGGATTCAGGCTAACTTTGGGGATTGCAAAGATTTAAGGCCAACCAACCCCAAGACTTTTGTTTAATCAATGAGGCAGCTGGCTGTGCTCCACCCTTTGCACTGAAGAGATCAGGTTTTGCAGGAACTAAGATGGAGAGGGAACTCCATTGTTCCAGAAAATGACTGCTTTATGCTGTCCGGATACGTGGAGTGATGGCATCAGGAAAGGGTTGTGTCCCTCAAGAGCAACCTCATATAAGTATGAAAGGATGCCAACTCTTGAAGCGCTAAGTCTGGAAATAGCTGCAGAAGAGCAGCTCAATGTTTCAGATATCCAGAAAATATCCTTTTCTCATCAAAGTACCAATTACCCTAAATTTAATGGGTTTCACATCCTGAAATGGTCCCGAGTGTGCCCCATTCACTTGTGCTTCAAAAACAAACATCTGAGATGTTTTCAAGAAGTAAGAATGCACTGGGGAAAAAAAGGAGAAGTAGTGAAAAGCAACACCACAGTGTAACCAGTCAGCCAAGGTCCTTGGGGATTCCATTATACGGGAAGGATAATTATGAATTCATGCATTGCTATATGAAGATTAATTAAGGAATGAACAGCCTGGGGACTGGTAGCCCTAATCTTAGGCAGGGTGCCGTCACACAAAGCTCTCTGTAAACAACAAAAACAGAGCAGAAGACACACATTGCCCAGAGGAACTCAGCCTGTGCAGGAGATGGGAGAAGGGAGATCTTTGCAGATCAGCGCCTGGTTAAGGCAGTTGGATGGGAATGTCTCCTCCGGAGCGGGGCACAGTGGTGTAGGACAGTCTGGTTTTGTGCTGCCTGCCCTGGTTTTGGGACTGGAGCCCAGAGTGAGCTGTTGGGGGAAAACACAGCGCTATGGGAATTATTAACTGATGCTTCAGTATCACATGAGCTGGAATTGCCTGGAATTGCCGTGTGTGCTTCCATGGAAGCAATGAAAGATGAAATCTGTGAGTTGGAAAAAACAGGAACAGAGTAGGAAGGGGAACGATGCAGTGTGGGTGCTGAATTCCTATGGGCGCTGGGAAAAGGTCCTGCCTTGAAGCCTCAAAGCCAGGACCAGAGACCTAAACATCCTCAACCTTCTCCTCCATCTCTCAGGGCCTGGGTGGTGCTGCCTGATTATTTGTGGCTTGTCTGGTTCAGGTGTAAATGCCCCATACGCTGAGCATTCACTGTGTCTTTTAAGACAGTCTCGAGACCAGGTTGCCAGGAATCCTCCTTTGACTGAAGATTCAAACTAAAATTTCCTTCTCTATATTCTGTCCTGCCTCTTCAAACATGCGTATCCTGCAAATCGATTGCCCTCAGTTGTTTGTGGGACAGAACGGACAGCACCGAGGCAGCAGAGGCAAATAAGTTCCATGATTTCATTGACAGCGATGTAGACAATAAAATCTCCCTCCCTGCTGCTGCAGGAGTGGGGAAAAGGGAAGAACCGGGTATGACAAGAAATCTTCCTGCGCAGGGAAGGGAATGTGCTCTAACCAATGCCACCACATGTCCTGGCACCCTCTTCCACATGTGAAACACCTGCTGTCCCCACCATAATGTGGGCACCCTGGAGCTTCTTGAAGTCTCCCTCTTTCATGCAGAACAGGTATTACTGGGGACTTTCTGAGGAGACTTCCAGTAGGACAGAAGTTCTGTTCCCCTTGATGAGCTGAGAGCATCTGGGATCAGACAGCATCGACAATAGTGCATCAGTGGTAGGTTCTCAAATGTCATTCCATGAGCAGTTCAGCTAAACTGACTCTAGAGTTCAGCAAGGAGCAGTCTGTTGATGTAATGAAGCAGCTATGGCATGAAGGATGTGGCTATGGTCCCAGGGAGCATCTCACCATGACCCTTTTTAAGGCACATTGGTTTATCTGTGTCATCCATTCAGCCTGACCGTTTCCTTGAGGGTAGCACCAGTGAACTGGTGCCAGATCAAACTAGAGAGATTTCGTCCATGTCTGGCTACTCCTCAGAGGTAAGAACTGCTTGCTCGCTCGTCAACTACCACAGCAGCCAGAAATCCAGGAGTCTCAAACAGATGATGAAGAGTAGGGATTTTTGCAATACTTGTTGTCAGTGAGGTCACCACAGACCATTTCAAGTAAATGTCTGCCACAACTGGAAAGCACTTTCCAGGGAGGACTCAACAATTACAATGTGAATAGAGGATGTGTCTTCTTGAACAGTTCCCGTGAAAATACTGGGCACTCTTCAGGCAGGTGATGAACCTCTTCACAGCTCCCTGTGGTGAGGTTGGTTTTGGGCCATCAGGAATGACTTCACATACATAGTTCCTAGATGTCTCACAAGTCAGGACCAAGAAACTCACCAGGAATAATAATAGAGTTTCCTTTTAAAGCAGCCTTTATGGACAAAGCACTCATATTTATGAGTCAAAATTATTTGAACCATACAGGCACTTTCTCCAGGGGTCAGCCCCACCGCTTCCAGCTGAAGCACACACCAGGCATTTTCACAACTTGGTCAATGAAGATAGGTAAGTTAGGGAGAAGTTATTCTACAAAAAACTTCTTCTGGAGGTGGAATGACATGATCTCACGTTCTTAGCATCAGCCAGCTCAATGTGTCAGCACTGGCAATCAGTTATCCTGGCTTGTAAACAAGTGTGTAATCACAGCCCTCCACTGCCGCATTCATGGGAACACACCTGGAAAGGTAGGCTTGTTTTTAAAGAGAAATCCAAGAAATAGCTTTCAGCCTGGCAGATTTTGATTGCACCTCCACAGATGTAATTATTGAATGCCTTGATTTCATTAACCATGATGAGTGCTTCCTTACCCATTGGTCCGTCTCATTCAGTGGAGGGCACAGTGCTTGCACAGTAAGCAGCAGGTCCCTCCATCCCACCTGGCAGTGCATGACTCAGAACGGCTTCAGCGCCACGAAGTGATGTAAACACTTAGCCCTCTATTATCTCTTTTCACCCAGATGAATGAACCCTGAATCAGATGTCAATAACTGCTTGACATTCTTGGAGATCTCTGCATGCTGGTGAGTTTATCTCCATACAATTTCCCTGTTGAGAAAGCAACAAAGGGCTCCAGCGCCTGCTGCTCTGTGCAGTAGGAAGCTGTGGTAGAGGTTGAGCAATCCAAGGAATGCTTGAAACGCCTACTTGAGTTTTGGCTCTGCAGCCTCGTGTTTTGCCTTTTCTCTGCATTCTCTTGGGTAGATGTCTCAGTTTCTCAATTCCTGCTACTTGGCCTCAGTTTTTAGCAGGATCCTCCCTTCCTTGCCAGAAGTCCAGTGGTATGTTTGTAGAGCAGAGGGCACAGGATGGAAGCAGAGGAACAAGCACGGGAATGCACATGAATACACCAGCTCTTGCTACAGCAGGAGAAAGGCAGAGAGGGGACTAGCCATGACATGAAGTTGTCAGGACAAACAGAACAACATCCTCTGCGTGACACAGCATCTTGGGTCAGCATTCACATCATTCAAACCTTTTAGCTGCACATCTCATTTTTGTTTCTGCTGAGCCCTAGGAACCATGTGCACGGTTGTCTTGTTACTGTATTTCACTCATGAGCAGCTCGAGCTCTGGTGGCTGCATACCCTGACAGCAACCAGGTTGTAAGACATCTCATTGTTTGCACCCATGATCTCTGTGGAAATCATCGGTTTAGATGGTTAAGCAGCTCCCTCCTCTACCCTGCCATGTGGAGCCAGCTCTCCAGCAAGGCTCTGTGTGTGGTTCTGGATGCTGCAGGTATCTCAGCCCAGAAACCCCACATGCAGAGACTTCACCTGCAGATGGAATTAAGTGGGGGCAGTGTTTTGCAGTGATTCATGTCATTGCCACCCTGCTGGGCTGCTGTGCCAGCCCTGCGGTAGTCACCCTGACACACCTTTCAATGGGATATGGACAAGTGATGAGATACAGCCTCATGATGTCTCCCTGCAGTTACATTTTGAAATCCACATGTCAGAGCCTAACCTGAAGTTTTAGGAGTCTTCATGTGGATTTCTGCTTTTCTAAACCATGGCCTCAGCATCAGGCCAGGGATGGGCAGAGGGTTGCATGATGCTGGCTCAAACCATCTCTCGCCAGCAGCATGCATGGGCTATTAGATTAGATAATAGGAAGAAATTTTTCACTCTGAGGGTGGTGAGCCCCTGGCCCAGGCTGCCCAGAGAAGCTGTGGCTGCCCCATCCCTGGAGGGGTTCAAGGCCAGGTTGGATGGGGCTTGGAGCAACCTGGTCTGGTGGGAGGTGTCCCTGTCCATGACAGGGGGGTTGGAACTAGATGATCTTTAAGGTCCCTTCCAACCTAAACCATTCTATGATTCTATGATGCAAGATGCTCTCTGTTGGACCGGGTCTGTTACAAATCTGTCTTTGGTGCTGTGAAAGGGGGACTTGTTCCTGCTGGAGACACAGGAGGGGAAGTGTCTGGTGCTATAACCCTACCTGGGAGGTTTGTGAAGCTCTTTCTACCAGTGTCTGGTGGGAGCTGAGCTATTGCTGTAAGTCCTGTACATCCTTCCTTGCATGCTGCTTTTCCAGATGAGCACATATGACTGCCCGTGACCAGACCATGACCATAGCTGTCTCCAGTGGTGATTGATTGAAACACCATCCACAGAAGGAATAGGAGGGCCCAGCACCAGGTGGGCTCTGCCCTTGGGGAAGGCTGGAGGAGATGGGTGTATAACTGTGAGCTCCAAGAACATTTCTCCACTCCCCAAGCTGAGAATATCTCCTAGCTCCTGGATGGAATGCAAAGGAGGAGCTTTCTGCCCCTTTGTCACCTGCCTATGTACTAAGGGAGTCATGGCTGTGGCTGTGTTCCTCATCTGACCAACCCAGAGGAGACCTAGCCCTGCACCTCCCTTCACACCAAGGAGAGAGCACCCCTGGGAGCTGGCAGAGATGGGGACCATTGCACTGACACACACTGCAGGCAGAAAACCCTTCAGAAGAGCACATTTTGCAGCACAAATGATTCTTTTCCTTCTCTCCCAGAGCTCTGCGGGGGCTATCTCCAGTGTGCTGGGTGCCTGCAGCCTCTCCACATTTCCTGTTTTCATTCCAGTATCTGCAGTGCTAACATACCACATGCCTCGAATTCCAGCCCTGACGCACCAGGAAAAGGGGCCAAGGGCAGATTCATGGGAGTCTCAGAGCCTTTTGTGCCCTTTCCCCAGCCAGGCTGGGGATACTGATAACTCCCTGACTCCCTCCTCCATCCTTTTTCTTCCTTTCTCTCTTCTAATTCCTAGAGTTGCTCTGTTATCCCTCAGCACTTTAATGCTGCGGTATTCTTCTGACAGAGAAGGGCACTGATTTGCCCTGCTTTACTAAGGGCAGCAGCTGGAAAGAGCTCCCTTGCTGAATCAGTGCTGTTAGTCTAGCGAGAAAGTGCGTACAAAAGATTGCTCTGAGGTCCAAGAGCTTTTGCAAAAATGTGGCATAGCCAACATAATACCATTTCCCCATTGCAGCGATAACTTTCTAATTCCTCCCTCCTAATGGTATAAACCAGTGGTAAAACCCTTAAGCCAGTGGAAGGATTGTCTTGGCACATATTTAATAACACTGCTTTGAGCTCAGTGTCAGCCAGATCCGTCCCTTGTGTGCTTTCCCTCGACTCCCAGCCAGTGCTGATGCACAATACCCGAGACACACAAAACATGCAGACTTGGCAATTCGTGACTTAAGGGACAAATTCTGCTTCTTTTCATTCCAGTGGTTAGTTGAGGCCAGATGTTGACAGTAGAAACAGTAAGTTGTGGCCAATCCCAAACCCAACTGACACGCAATGGCACAGGAAAATGCCCATGAAGGGCACCTCCTGTTGGCAGGACCCGCTCTCATCCCACCGCTGCTGGCACCCGCAGGGGATCATGGCTAAGCCATCAGGCAGCTGGTGGCTGTGCCCATGGATGACGAAGACACGTACTTGCAACTGCAAGTAGTGATGGCATCACCCAAGGATTTTCTTCCAAAAGCTGTGCTGTCCTGCCGGCAGCTGCCTTTCCCACCAAGGAAGATGAGAGGGGTGCAGAGCGAGCAATGGAGAAGCAGCAAATTTCTACTCCAGGTGGAACTTTCTCCACACACCCCTCCACCCCTGCGCTTGCCTTAGAGCTTGCAGCTCCTCTGGCCCAAAAGAAAGCATCTCCATGATGTTGCACCCCTGCTACCCGCTCCTCTGTGACTCCCTGCCTGTCCCCTCTCCAGCATGGAGAGGAGCACGGTGGGGAAAGGAGGGGGACCCTGGCTCCAGCCTGGTTAGCACATCAGGAGGGAGGGCTTCACAGGTGGGAAGCCAGACGAGCAGCAGTGAAAGCCCACCAGGCTGCACGGCAGTAGCTAGACGAGGCTCCGGCACGCAGGCAGACCTCAACCCAGCCCACAGCGTTTAGATTTCCAGCCTGGGATCAGCTGACATCTGAGGTGTCTCTGCAAGATAAGATAACCCATGACAGCAGGCTGCTGTCCCACGGCAGAGCCCACTCTCCTCCTAGAAGTGCTTTAAGGGGGTGTAAATCGAGAATCTCCTCTGCGGCAGAGAGGGCAAAGCAGCGGCAGCTGCTGCTCAGGGAGGGGGTGCTGCAGCCACTGCCCATCCCCTGGGGACGACCCTGGACGCGGTGACCAGAGGCTTTGTGGGCTCACCGCAATTTCTCCAAGCATTTCAGAGACCACTTTAGCTGCACTTCTGTGGTGGGTTCCTTTGCGGTGGGCTTTTGATGAATACTCCTGGTTTTCCTTGTTTTAAAATCATATTCTCTTCCCGCTGAAACAGAAGCTTGAACTGAGAGGTTTAAAAGACAAACACTGTCTCTCACCACATTTTAATTCTTTAATCAGGGAAAGGGCTGTACTTTGTCTTACTTTTACTCACTTAGAGACATGCGTAGTTTCAAATGAACACATGGTTATTTAAAATGGAAAGTGCTACTTTTTCCAGGAAGCATTACATTTCTAAAATGTTGCTTTTGCTAATCATTTTTTATACTCCCCTCACCTACCCTCCCCCCACCTTATTTTTTACCTTCAGTTCTATTCAATGTAGACACGCATTTTTCTTGTCAGAAAAACAGGACAATTTTTGAAAGATACAAAACTATGAGACAAGAAAAGGTGATCAAATTGCCTATTTTTTTCTAGGTTGAAAGCACAGAATCAGTGTGCGAAGTTCTCCAGCATTCTTGCACAGCCCTAGGAAAGAGGCTTGTTCTGAAAAGGCTGTTATGATGAAATCACATTTTTCCATGACAAAAAAAAAAAAATCTTTGTCAAAGACATCTTGACAGCTTGCTCTTGGCTTTTTCTGCTGGCTGGAGATGGGGCTCTTTCAGTTATTTATGTAAATGTTGTCAGGGCTGAAGTGCAGAAAAGCGGGCTGCTCCCGTGCCTCTCTCAGCTGTTAGCCTGGCTGCCAACCAGGGTCTCCCAGGTTATGCTACCAGACAGGACAAAGTGGTGCCCACGGGCATCCCAGCCAGCAAGGACCTGAAGCCTCAGCGTCTGTGGAGAACAGCCTCTCCTTTCTCCAGGTGAAGCTTCTCTGGTGCAAGAGACACATGGGCAAGAGGCCATATGGTTGGAGCACGCTGATCTAGGACAAGCCATGGATCCATGAGGCCCATCCCTCCTTCTCCTAGCCTGGAAATACAGCCACAGCGGGGGGAGCAAAGGCCAGTTGGAGGTTACCAGCTCTTCTTACTGCATGTCCATCAGCCTTGTCTAAGGCTTGTCTAAGGCTGATCCACCTGCCTGCCAGTGGCAATTTGTACACCATGTACCGCTGGCTGAGCCCAGCTTGGCAATGCTTTCATGCAGAAATGAGGAACAAGTGGTGAAGGGTTTAAAATAGACCCTCTGATGCCTCCTTTGTGTGTGTCTTTCCAAGCGACCTTTCCCACCATATTTTTTAACATCACTCACAAAGAGGCATGTCTCGTATTTTCTGTGCCTGATCATAAGAAAGGTCCCATCCTGAGGAATTTTGTTCATAATTCCGATCGTCTGCAGTTTTCCTGAAGCCATTAAAAATCCCATCGCCTTCTGAATTTTACTTAATCTTTGAGGACAAGAATTTAGGAAGATTCATAACAGGGACTGGAAATTTGCATGCACATCAGGAATACCCCGTTATCATAATGGACAGCAATGAGAAATACAGAAGGGTTGAAGTCAATCTCATTTAAGCTGATCTTCAGAGATTGGATTGAGACTTAACATAGAAGGAGATGTTCTGCATCCACCACAGACCTTTGTCACCTGGAACAACCAGGGCCATGTGCATGGCATTTGCTCTTTGGGGTCAGGGGAAGGCTTAGGCACTGCAAGGATCCATTTCCTAGACACACTGGTGCTTGCTGACATTGCGCAGCATGGCCAGAGGACTGCAGTGATTTGGGCAGCTGGCTAATCGAGCCCTGCTGGAGCCCCTGGAGTTGTTCCCTGCAGGATCTAACCCCCATGGGCTGCTCTGTGCCCTGCTGGCACGCTCACCTCGCTGCCATCTCTTCTCAGCTCAGGGAGTCCGTGAACACAGCCAGACACGGGGCTGAGTCCCTGGGTGGGTATGGGACACGCTCAGCTGCTGAGCACACACTCCCCTTTCACTCCCCTGTGCGCCAAATGGCAGGATTGTGGTGTGCAGCACCTTCAGGAAGTTTTTTTCTGCAATGGTTCATCATGCAGTGTGACTTTCCCACAGTTTTAAACAGGGCAGACACTGTGTAATGTGAACCTCTGCTCCTCTTAGTCCATAAAGCTTCCTTCATCCCAGCCTTGGTCTCACATGGTCCTGCCCTCCCATTGCTGCCTCTCCTGCAGGCTAAAATCAGTGTCCCGGGGAGATAGGTGGGTAGTGCTGAGGTTTGTAGGCAAAATAAATCAGGAGCCTGGAGCTCCCGAACCATCTGTCTCTCCCTGAACACTATGCAAGCCAGAAGCCCAGCCATCCTATTAGCCCCTCTGCTGCTGGCAGGACTCCCAGATCCCTCCATTTGTGACCAGCCAACATGCCCTTGATTTTTTCCTCTCGACCTTCATTTAATGTGTTTGGGAGTCCAGTGTGAGCGCTACTTCCATATAAAAGCATCTGCTCCAGATAAAAGAGTCAGCTGGAGGCATCAATGTGATTTCAAAGCACACGAAGAACAGAAGACGCCCTCTGAGTGGACCTGACCCTGACGAGCAGGAGCTGACAGAAACATCAGTGGGTACAGTGTGGGGCAAGGCTACAGGAGGGGGTTTGTGGACCCTGATGGAGGAAGGGGAGGTGCAGGAGGCCTTCCCTTCTGCCCGACTGGGTCTACCAGGCTTTGAAAGGGCTTGCTGAGGAGCAGGTCACTGGAGGAGTCTGGGAATGAGAAGAGGCACAGAGCAAGAAGAGGGAGGAGGGAAGGAGGATGAGGTGGGAAAAGGCTATATCACCCAGCTGTGATATGCCAGCTTTGGGTGTCGGTGATGAGTGTGGAGCTGTGGGAGGGGAGGAAGGCTTCTGCTGACTTCCCAGGGATGTGACTTCTGATTGGGATCATGGATGTGTCCAACCCTGGTGACTCTAATGGGAGGCAAGAGTTCCCAGCCCTGGGGCACCCTTCTTGTGTGTCCTTGAGAAAGAAGCACTGCTTGTCAGTGCCTCAGTTTCCCTATCTCTAAAACAAGACCTCCACTGAGACCTTATCAGCATGCTGCACTGCGAGATCTGGGGATGAGAGCGGCATCACGCATGATCCCCCCCACCCCATAGCTGGTTGGTGCCATGCCCTGAGCACGGTCAGATAGGGTTCCTCCTCAGCAGCCCGTGTCCAGGGCCACCTGCTGTCTTGGCCCATCGTAGAGAGCTGTTTTGGGGCAGTAAAGGAGCCACTGATGCTGCATGGTTGAAGACCGCCTACCGAAGAAGGTGAGGCCGGGATCTGTCACTTAGATGTGTGAAGGTACCAATTCCCTGGTCCCTGCCGGTTCATCACAGCAGTGAGACGCAGCCCTGCCTCTTGTCTTCAGCAGCACCAGGGTCCCGCAGCACAGGACTGGAGCAGGGGGAGCTCTTGTTTCTGTAAGCTCTTTCAAATCGATCCCACTCCTCTGCTTCTCTCCCAGCACCATGCAAGCTCAGTTCAGGGATCGAAAAGAAAAATCCAGATTCCCTCTCCTGGGACACAGTTTCTTTAAAAGTCCAGAGCCTTTGCTGGGACTCAGGTGGTGACAGCTGTCCCTGAGAAGTGACAGGTCTCCCGAAGTGACAGTGCCAACATCGCACCAGGAACTGCTGGTCTGCAGAGGAGGCTGGACACTGGCACAGACTGGTGATGCAGACTGGGTGGAGTGGGATCTCCCGCTCACTGCCAGCCACAGACAGACCCTAGAAAGCAGAGGAAACCAGCAGGTGATAGAGCAAGGAAATACCACTGCAAGTGACTGACCGTGAATCATCCCCAAGCTCACATTTTCTCCTGCATTATTATCCTTTTTAAAAATTAAAGATGGTAATAGGTTACTACAGTTGAAAGTGAGATAATGCGAGATTTTAGGGAGATAAAATTATAATGGTATCCAGGGAGAGAAGGGGATAGAGAGCGAAAATTGAAAGGGATTCATTATGAACTTACCCTCACTTATAAATATTCCCCCAGGTTAGGACCTTACGGTGTTAATAATTAACCAGAATCTTACGAAGGCTAAAATAACTACAACACACATGAAGATCATCGCTTCAGTATTCAGCATGTGCACAAACCTTGCCGGCCGCTCGCTTCAGTTACTGTGGCAACAGTACATCTGCTTTCCACAATATCCTTCATTAATCATTTACACCCAGGGAAAAAAGAAAGTCTTGGAAGAATGATACCACAGGAGCTATTTCTGCTCTCCTCCCGCCGGAGTGGGACCGGCTCTGAACACAGCCCTTCAACTGCGATTTGCAGCCAAACCCCTGTGTGATGCAAGGTGGGGGCTGGGTGCTCCACGGCTTAGTCCATCCACAGCCTTGGTGGGCTTGGGATGTTCCCTTATTTCGGTGACAAGAGCGGTGTGACCCCTGCCAGGGGGAAGCAGCTTTTTTGGAGGATACCTGGAGGGGGGATGCACTTCCAAAACGTTTACTTTTCCGGTGCTATTTCTTTTTCTTGCCCACTGCAGGAAAGGAGCTTTTGGGAGGAGAAACGGGAGGTAGGTACCGCACACTCAGCACCCTTGGGGAGGCTGGGTGCTCAGGAGGAGGGCTTGCTCTCTCCCCCCATCTCCACCCCATGGCGTCCTTTGGCAGACAGGGTGAGGTGCAGCACCCCCATCTGAGCTGTAGCTCGCCCACTGATGCTGCCCTTGCCCGGTGGGAGGAAGGAAGCACCACTCTGCCCCAGAAGACCGTCCTGCAGCAGCATTAGCAAGACAAGCATCTCCCAACACAGGCAGACAAGCCTCTTCCAGCTGCTGCTCAGCCCAGGGACAGCCCTGGCCCTAAATGGCGATGGCGATTGCCTTCCCCATCCCCTCCTGGACCCTCGTCTTGAGGCTGCACCTCATCAACTTACACAGTTCCTCCTCAGACCAAAGCAGGTTATTTAAAGAGTACAAATAAGCTGGGTATAAAATAACTTATTTTATGATCTTTCCTGGGGTATCCAACATAAGAGTCATCCCTAGACTTCCTTGAAAAACTAAGCAAATTGAGCTCTTTCAGATATTTTTCTCCAGCTATCAAATAGCTTATGTATCTTTTCTGCAGTCTCCCCAGATGGCCATTATCCATGCGGAAGCATGGCCTGCAGGTCTGTACATGCATCCCAGATGGGCTCACCACTGTACAGGTGGGACATCTCCCCTCTTAACATTTCCCCCAGCTGCTTGGGACCATGCTCTGCGCCACCACCCTGCTCCCCTCATGACTTGTTTGCTCATAGTGCTCCCACACCTTGCTTTCCAGGAGAGCGAGCCTAGACACAGATCAGAGCAGAGTGGAAGGGGCAGGAGTAAGATGGGGCACAGCTCTTTCACAAACGCTCTCCTGCCTCCAACTTCCCCCTCCAACCAGAGCAGCATCTTCATCTCGTGGCAGAGGAACCAAGTCAAGCCAGCACCAGCTTGTGGTTCTTCCCCGGGCACCGTTGCCCTGAAGGAGTAAGTTCTGGTGGAACCAGACCCCGTTATCCCAGGTGTAAGAGCCACCCCTCTGTCTCCTCCTCACAGCATTCCTTTATCCTGGGATTTTCAGGCTAATGCAGTTAGTTGATCGTCACTGACTCTGAAAGTTTCAGTCTCACTGCAGCCCAATAGGCCTTAAAAATGAGAACCAAGCCAGCTACTGGGAAAAGGACTGGGCATATGTTAGAAGCAACCTGTTTCTGTGTGAGCAACCTCAGACACCAGGCATTTGTGGGGGCATTTTCATTTTACTGACTCTGAAATTCTCGTCTGGAAGTGTTTACAGCCTGCTCAACCACAAATCAAACCGTAGCTCCAACCAGAGGACCCTGCACTGAAAACACACCTCTGCCGCAGTGTGCTTTGCCCACCAGACTCACCCCTGACTCACTTGGTTCACCTCCCACAGGCTGTTCTTCATCTCCAAGCTGATCTCATCAAAGCACCGAGCCCCTGCTTGTGTCAGGGGCCAGGCTAGAGGCTGCCTGCCATCAGCACGTGCCTGCACTTGGAAACATCTCATTCTTCTGGTTCCCTGGCAGGTGTCAAGCAGGACTGGGGAAAAATGGGTATCTGTGGGACTCTGTCTTGAAGTGCTTCTATATGGGATGCACATGGCTGCAGGAGGAGCTTGCATCTTGGAATGACTGGATGGATAGATGAGGGGAAGGCAGTGGATGTCATCTACCTTGACTTCAGCGAGGCTTTCAACACGGTCTCCCACAGCATCCTCATAGGGAAGCTTAGGAAGTGTGGGTTAGATGAATGGACAGTGGGGTGGATTGAAAACCGGTTGAAAGACAGAGCTCAGAGGGTCATGATTAGGGGCACAGAGTTTAGTTGGAGGTCAGTGATGAGTGCTGTTCCCCAGGGGTCAGTACTGGGTCCAGTCCTCTTCAATACATTCATCAATGACCTGGGTGAAGGGACAGAGTGCACCCTCAGCAGGTTTGCCGATGACACAAGGCTGCGAGGGGTGGCTGACACAATGGGAGGCTGTGTCGCCATACAGAGAGACCTGGACAGGCTGGAGAATTGGGCGGAGAGAAATCTTAAGAAATTCAGTAAGGGCAAGTGCAGGGTGCTGCACCTGGGGAGGAATAACCCCATGCACCAGCACAGGTTGGGGGTGACCTTCTGGAGAGCAGCTCGGTGGAAAGAGACCTGGGAGTCCTAGTGGGCAACAGGGTGACCATGAGCCAGCAATGGGCCCTTGTGGCCAAGAAGGCCAATGGCATCCTGGGGTGCATCAAGAAGAGTGTGGGCAGCAGGTGGAGGGAGGTCATCCTCCCCCTCTGCTCTGCCCTGGGGAGGCCACACCTGGAGTGCTGTGTCCAGTTCTGGGCTCCCCGGGTCAAGAAGGACAGGGAACTGCTGGAGAGGGGACAGCAAAGGGCTACCAAGGTGACTAGGGGACTGGAACATCTCTCTTATGAAGAAAGGCTGAGGGATTTGGGTCTTTTTAGTCTGGAAAAAAGACGGCTGAGGGGGGATCTTATCAACTCTTATAGATACTGAAAGGGTGGGTGTCAGGAGGATGGGGCCAGGCTCTTCTCAGTGGTGCCCAGGGACAGGACAAGGGGCAACGGGCACAAACATGACCATGGGAAGTTCCATCTCAACATGAGGGAAAACTTCTTTGCTGTGAGGGTGGCAGAGCCCTGGCACAGGCTGCCCAGAGGGGTGGTGGAGTCTCCGTCTCTGGAGACATTCCAACCCGCCTGGACGCGTTCCTGTGCCGCCTGCTGTGGGTGACCCTGCTCTGGCAGGGGGTTGGACTGGATGATCTCCAGAGGTCCCTTCCCACCCCTGCCAGTCTGTGGTTCTGTGATTCTGTGACCTTACTCTGGGTGGTTCAGCAGGTCCCCACAGACCATGGTCCCAGGTACTGCAGAGATAGTTAAAGGGAACTGAATAGACATCAATCACATCTGCCAACTGGAAGGAGACATCTGGGTCCTGAAACAGTGTACGTTCCTTGTTCTGGACAGACTTCAAACTGTTCTGGTTCTCCAGTGTTAATCTGTGAAGCACTAGAAAATGTCCCTTTGCGCTGGGGACAAATACAGCTGGTCCTTCTCACCAGCATTTCTTTCCAGCTACTTCATGGTTCTCATCATAGCTGTATTGATGGGAAGGGAACTCTGGAGGTCTCCATTCCACCTCCCACTCAGAGCAGGACAGGCACCAGCACTAGTCAGTCATCCTGTCTGTGTTTCTGACCACTGAAGACACATGCCCCGCACTCTCAGTTACAAATAGTTGTAGGAGTCGGTAGGAGGAGGGCCTGGCGGGATAAGAAAATTCCTTTGGCAACTGCAGTGCAATGGCTCTATGGAATGTCCCCACTATGAAAGCAGTGGAGCACCTGCCATTGACCAGAAGATGAAGAGTCACGTGCACTGGGAGGTGATGGGCCATCCTTCAGAAAAGCCTGCTGCTGAGAGCAATCATTACAGCAGCGCCTGCGACTGGGGAAAGGCCTGATGGTGTGAAACGCAGTGACAGCCAATGCCTCCCAAAAGGGTTAATCTTTAACCACATTGCAGCACAGATCAAACTTGAGGAGGTGAAGGAGTGGGATCATGGACTGTGGTTGTGGGTATCCCTGTCCCACAGAAAGAGTCCCCCTCGGGTCCCACCGCCATCGCCTGAGCCCACAGCAAGGACAGTGTCCAGGACTAGTGCAGCACCACTAGTGCGGCACCACAGCACTGCACTTCTCCAGTGTCCCCATCAGCCTCTAGCAGAAAATACAGAACCCCTCTTCCCCATGAACGTCTGTACTCTATCCCCTGGACAACACAGGGGTGGATAAAGGGAATCCAGCCAAAGCTTCCTAATAAACAGGATGTGCCTCTGAATTTCTCAGCCCTGGGAGGAGTGAACCCGTCTCTGCGGCGAAGTGCGGAAGGTGTCACTACTGAGTCACTTCTTCACTCACAAATCCTGTGCCAGGAGGAAGCGAGATGAGGAGGGGTTGCTGCAGAGGACTCAGCAAAAGAGAGTTACTTGCAACTCGCAGGATATCTCCAGGAGGTTTTCCATTCCCAGCTGCAAGAGTGTGCCTGGAGAGGGAGGGATTGTCAGGAACTGGGTGTTTAACTCCAGGAGCCAGCAACTTCAATACTCCTCAGGAGACACAAGGCTGCTGAGAGCTGGTGCAGAGGTACCAGGGAAAAGGCAGCAGCACACTGCCATTTCAGCAAAGCCTCGACTTCCAGGAGCATCCCAGGAGCATCATTCAGCCATGTGTACCTGGCAGGGAGTTTTGGAGTCAGTGGGGACTCATGGTGGAGTGGTTCAAGGTTTCTCTGCAGCACAGGCAGAGCCAGCCCTTCGCCTTCCTTTTCATTCCTGTCCTTTGGGTGACAGCTCAGGGACAGAACAGGTCAATGGGAAAAGGTGTTCAGGGCTACCTATCCTGCATCTCAGCAGGGTTGTGTGCTGATTCCTACAGGCAAATGGTCCTCCTGAAATTTTGGAAGTGATACAGCAGCCAGCCCAGAGGAACCTCTTGTCTACCATGGCACCAGGCACAGGGAGCATTGGTCCAAGCTCTGGACACCTCACCCTGGGCTGAAGGAGGAGAGGACAGGTACACGGAGCAGCTCCAGCCCAAGGAGTACAGCATGGGCTGTGCACAGTGTCACGCAGCCCCTGGTAATAAGGGTAGCAAATTAGACTTTAAATAACCAGGACCTCTTCAGGAAAGAGAGTAAAATCCTCAGACAGCCTGATCTGCACTTAATCCCTGCAAACAGACACCTCTGATCAGGAGGATTGGCTTCTTCTGTCGGGGGGGGGGACAGATTGAGGGCTTTGCCCGGCAGGAACGAAGAAGTGACATCTGGTGCTGTGTTTTTGCGTACACAGAGAGCCCCTGACTTCTGTCCCCAATCCAGTGCTCAGCCTTCTCTCTTTTCCTCCTCACCCCAGCACCAAACCCCCTTCATTAGCATCTGACCTGGAGCAGGAGTATCTGTATCTCTCCATCGGTAGGAGCAGCCCAGCGCACGTGGTGCCAGGGGTGGGAGAGGAGCAGGAAGGGGCAGGTGAGGTGGGCAGCAGTGGCAGGAATTGCCCCCGCGGATGCAGTGACAGCTTCGTCTGCAAGGGCACACGCTGCTCCACACCCCCCTGCACCACTGACACAAATTAGAGGAGCCACATCACTGACACGGAGGTCTCGGTTAATGAGCAGGGGCACTAATGAATCTGTATGTTATCTCAGTGTATCCTCTGCCTCTAGGACAGCCCCGGGGCGCTTCAAGCAAACAAATGAAGAAAACATGTCTATTAGGGCTTGCCATGCACCTGGGCCAGGTCCAGGATTCAGGACAACTGTACATCCAGAGAAGCGAATTATACAGACTCGCAACAAACATTTTCTGCTGAATATTTTCTGCAAGATTTGACAGGGTTTTTATCAAAACTGAAAATGAGATTTCTCTTGTTGGTTTGTTTTTTGTATATTTTCGTCCAGTCTCATTTTCTTAATGAGATTCTGAAATTTCAGCCCTCCCCCAAGATATACTCTGTTTTCTGTGTTGATGAAGATCAGTTTTGGCTGAAAATAATTTTGATGGAAAATGTTCAGCTGTCTCTCCAGCAGGGTAAAGCCCTAGTGGAGCCCTGCTATGCAAAAGTGCTGGCATGACTGAATGCCTTTGCTTTAAGAGGCAGCAAAGAGAACAGCCCTTGGCAAGGAGGGAAGAGCCCCTTTCAATCCCAGCTGCATTCTTGGAGCAGCATTGGGGAGGTAGGACACCAACTGAAGCATCTCAAACCACCAGCCAGTCATGATGAGGAACACATTGTTTTCTGGCTGGTTTCTTTCCACCCTAACCCAGTTGGATGGCTCTGAAGGCACCTTCCAAACTGGGCAGCAAAGGAGACAGGTGTGGGGGATGCTGATGAGACTCAGGGCGGAGCTGGGTACTGGGATGTTCATGATCTGGGCAGGCTTGGGTGCACATCTAGGCACTCAGAAGTGACCAAGGAGAAGGAAGGGACATCTGGGTCTATATTTTGCTGGTATAAGACTAAGGTGGCAGTTTTGCAATGGTTCAGTCAAGGGTCTTTATGGATAGCAGTAGCTGCAAAGTGGGGTGCCACTGGGGAATTACACCACTGTGACGAAGGACATCCAGCAGGATGGGGTCTGCAGAAGAGGTGATGTGACATGTATGCTGGAACTGCACAGATCCCTGCAGGAGACCTCCTAAAGATGGCAGGAAGGTCTCACCACCCTGCACTCTTGTCTTCTGCAGGGGACAAAGGGGTGAGAATTACAGCTGCTGGCAGTGTGGCAGCATCATACAGAGCAGCATCAGCAGAGCAGCAAGCTTCCAGGAACCAAAGATGGAAGAGCAGTGGAGCAAGAACAGGACGGTTTCGTGGGAAACCTTGGTCTGAAAAAACTGGAGGCATGGGGTGGCATCTGCCAACAGGCAGGACATCACAAATGCCAACATCACCTCGGCCCTACGTCTGACCAGTGAATTAAATAGGTCTGGAAACATGCCCAGGCACTGGGACCAACCAGCATGAGCAGCCCACACTATCTCATGAACTTTCCCAGTCCCTGCAGCAGGATGGATGCATCCAAAACAGTCCCAGGAACACTCCAGCTGCTGACCATGTCCAGGAATTGCTTTGGAGAGAGTAATGTGGCACATTCCAAGCCCAGAACCCTTTCTGACATTTAGCAGTGCAGACAATTGCATTTCTAACCATGGCAAGCACAGCCAGGCTCTGCTTAATGTGTCTGCCATTAGCCTGTCTGCCACTCTGTAGTGAAAGTAAGGACCAAGGGTTTGGCATTTGGCATTGGTTCATCCCAGAGAGCAAGCAATAACTTAATAACTTATTTTTTTGCTATTAGATCCTCTAAGAATACTTTTAAAATAAGAGTTATGGGCTAAAATATCCTTTCTGCATGGAGTGGGTAGACAGATCAATTGATCAGCCAATCAATTATCATTCAACCAATTGCTTAGACATAGAAGCAGAGCATCGTCACCCAAGGATGAGTGGAGATCAGTGGCATGCACTGCTGTAGCAATTTCACTTTTGCTGCCATGCCATGGGGCTCTTATTTGCCAATTTTATGATCATTTATGCCACATTTGTCAATTTGTTGTCATCACGTTCAATAGCGTTATCAACTGGTTGAAGTAATTTCGAACACAGTTTCAATAAAAATACACCTTATGTGTCCCAGGGCCACAGACCACCCATAGGAACACCAGCTCCCGCAGCCCCCTTATGGCATCGCTGGAGGAGGCTCTTCATGTTTTCCACCAGGGAAGGACAGACACAGGGACAAGGACAGTGGGAGTCACTGCAACGACAGGCTGGAGACAAATACTACTGCAACACATGACAGCACCAAGAGGCTGGTGGAGCCATCTTCCCTTTGGGTAATAGGCTGGACATCTTCCCATGGAGCTTTACCCCTGTTGTCACAGAGAATGGAGGTAGATTTGTGTGTGTCCAGCCAGTTCTCAGGGACACGGGGGTGCAACCATAGAATCAGAATCATAGAATTGTTAGGGTTGGAGGGGATCTTAAAGATCACCTAGTTCCAACCCCCCTGCCCTGGGCAGGGACACCTCCCACTAGATCAGGTTGCTCAGAGCCCCATCCAACCTGGCCTTCAAAACTTCCAGGGATGGGGCTTCCACCACCTCTCTAGGCAACCTGTTCCAGTGTCTCACCATCCTCATGGTGAAGAACTTCTTCCTAACGTCCAGTCTGAATCGACCCATCTCTAGTTTTAATCCATTCCCTCTAGTCCTACCATTACCCGACATCCTAAAAAGCCCCTCACCAGCTTTCTTGTAGGCCCCTTAAGATACTGGTGGGCCACTATAAGGTCTCATCGGAGCCTTCTTTTCTCCAGACTGAACAACCCCAGCTCTCTCAGTCTGTCTCCATAGGAGAGGTGCTCCAGCCCTCTGATCATCCTCGTGACCCTTCTCTGGACACCCCCCCCAACCCCTCCACTGCCAGCCACTTATCTCAATCAGCCTCGGAAAGGGTTTATGGGATATGGTGCTATTTCAAGGGCTGGACTCAATCAGCCATCAGTATTTTCCAGGTCTGGGTTCCTAATTGAACCCTTGCCAATTCTAGAACCTTACAAATGGAAAGAGACATCTACTTTGTCCACTCATGGATCCAGTACACCAAATACTAACATGGGCAGATTTTAGCAATCAGGAATCCTAACATGTGGGTTATTTTATTGTACATTTCCGACAGATTTTGCTTCAGGATTGAACTCTATGGCACATCACAGAGTATAAAGTGAGCAGAGTATAAAGTATCACACAGTATAAAGTCAGCCCAAGCAAATCTTTGAACAAAAGAGTGTGGCCGTTTATCCTCTTGCTTAGGTGTGCTGAAGAAGACCCACTGTAAAGGCAGTTTGCCCAAGGCTTAGCCACTGGTGCATTGATCTACCCTCAGGGCCAATATCTGTTAGCGAGAGGAGAAGATGGTATTGTCTGTATGTGCTGGAACCCATGTGTTGGTGGGGGAGAAATAAGCAGAGCAGCCCTTCCAACTCCAGCTGCTCCCCAGCTGGATGGGGAATATCGAGGGAAGGGTCCATGATCCCCATCCTGGCTGGATGGTCTTATTACTTGGGGTCTGGTTTTGGGTGCTGTAACTTGGGGTCTGGTTTTGGAGAAGGTGCTGTGCAAGTTGGGCTGTGGACCCCACTCTCCCAGGGGGGGCCTGTGAAGGCTCCGCTATGCCTTCAGGACCGGGCTGACACTGCACCATGTTTGTGCTGGGTTTTCACCCAACGTCCCCGCATCCAAGCTAGGGCATGAGTCCAGGGCAAGAGGGGGCTTCAGGGGGTGGCAAAGGGCACCCGCTCACCAGCTGGACTGTGCCCACCTGGCGGGGCTGGGTCCGGAGCGGTGCCGCTGCCTCCATCCCAATGCCCCCAGCCGTGGGGAGCGGGAGGGAGGAGGGAACTGTCTGTTTGTATATTTTACACTGTAACCTTTTGGGGTGGAAAATAGCTCTAAGCGCCAAAGAGGAGAATTAAAGTGCATTTTAATGATATGTGTCTTATGTCTGAATGAGCATCTCAGATTACAGTATCATTTGGGTCCATGTGATGAAATACAGCCGGTGAAAAATCTCACATCATCTCTTTCTACATTAATACACATATTTATGTTTTAGAGCTTAAATTTAACTGTTACAGTCTTTCAGAAGTAATTAAACTAGGCTTTAAATGAGGAAATAACCTCATGTACTCTCTGCCTGCCAACCACACATGAATATTAAAGAAAGTGGTCAGAAAAAGATCTATTTGTGAAAAAAAATATAAATTAATTAAATGCAGTTTTCCTTCCCTGCAGCTTCATTCAACCTTTATATCAAAAATGACATGAAATGCATCTGTGTTCATTTGTTTAAAAAAAATCCTTTGAACACATCTCCATCTCCATTGAAATTAAAAAATGACTTAGCACAAAGAATAACAAAAAGCCTTCTGTGCAGGAATACAATGAGTAATGAACTTCCAATCATATCTGCATGAAAGATTGTCAAGTTGGATATTGTTTTTCCATATGACCTGTTTTTTTCTAATTATTGTATTTTTCCTGGCTCTGATTTTATAAACAGTGGCACCTCTCCCCTTAGCTGGCTTAAAGAGATTTGTTTAATCTTTGACATTTCCTATTTCACAGGCTTCTTTGCAAGTGTCACACAATAGAGCCTTGTTGGTCTCAGTTTAATTAAACACAATTACTTTGCTTTAAGTAACAGAGGCAGTGACACTTTAAAAATTTCCAACTCAAACAGCTACTTTTCTGCTTGAAAAATAATACAGTGTCAGTGAATAATTAAAACATACAAATCATCAGAATTAATTAGCATCTTAACACTTTTAAGTGCTTAAGAGTGTTTATTTCTGGGCGTTTCATTTGAAATGCTTGTAGGAGACTGCTGGAGTTTGCTAGCAGCTTTTTGGTGATATTCTCCAGGGTCACGGACAGAGACCTTCACCTTTCTCAGCAGCCGGGCAAGGAGTTAAATCCCCGCAGCGTGCCACAAGGTCACCTGCGATATGAAATCCTCCTTTCCCTGTCTCCTCTGAATATGCAAAGCTGGCTCCTGCGCCAGCACAGCCCCCTGCACCGGGGTGTTCCACAGCGTCTTGCAAACCCGGTCCTGCAGGAACCAACCCTGTTTCAGTGCAGTTCAGATCTGCGCTGATTTTCTGGTTTCTCCTAGAAAAAAAAAACAAAAGATGCGCATCCATTTCCAAATAGTGCTGCATCAGCCATAGCTGGGAAGGCTCAGAGAGGCTTTTCTCATCACCTCATGGTCTGGAGACCTCCAGAACCGCTCCAGTGCCGGCTCCGCAGCACTTCAGGCTTCCAGTCACTTATTTCTATGCGGTTCACATGTGCTTGTGTAGTAATCTGTCAATATTCAGTGCGGTCATTCCCATACACCGGCCCATCAATATTTATTGCAGTAATTTCCACCCATCTGAATAATAGAAATTGCAGATGAAAAAGCCGGCCAGCAGCAGCGACAGGAAGGAAATTGGATGTCGCAGTTCTCAGTTGAGTGCCTGGAAGAGGCTGCTCTCGACTGGAAATGTAGCTTTGTGCCTTTCATCCCATTACACCTACTTGCTCCAAACCAGTTCTTCTCCCTTTTTCATGAGTACACTTTTCAAATGATAATGGGCTGGTGTCATGACCTTGCTGAAGCAGAGACTGCCGTTCTAAAAATATTAATGCTTTTCATCTTTGCTTCTGAGTCCCAAACGGTTTTGCTGGTTTTCTCTGAACGTTTCAAACATATAGATATCATTATAGAAAAGAACTTGCCCCTTTCTGGCTATAGTATGATAATCCAGTCCATATGCATGCAAATTTTCATTTCATAGCAATTTTGGCTCTATGGCACCCACACAGCCCCTCTCCACCCATCAGACTGGTGCATCATGTAGCAGACAAGTGAATTACTCAGGACCTCATGGTAGCGCTGGGAACAGAGCCCTGGACGTCCACAACCCAGTGTGGTCTTCAACACACTCACACTTTCACTGAACACATAGATGTAAGATTTGCATCTCATATCCTAGTCCTGTCCAAGGGAGATCTTACCCCACTGCACTGGCCAGTCAGAAGTGTTGAGTCCTATCGTACATATGATAACACCTTTGGAAATCTGGCAGGGCCAAGATCACGGTGCACGGCCAGCCACAGGCATTCTCTGCACTCCAGGGATGCTCAGAACCAGAAACCTGGATGTTCAGGACCAGCAGCTTGGATGTTCAAGACCATCCTGAGCAACCTCAACATACGTAACTATGGAAACTAACAGGATGCATCCCAGACTCCTGATGGAATTGGCTGATGTAGTTGCCAAGCCACTTTCTGCAGTATTTGAAAAGTCGTGGCAGTCAGGTGAAGTCCCTGGTGACTGGAAAAATCTAAACATTGCACCCATTTTTAAAAGGGTAGCAAGGACCACCCTGGGAACTACCAACCTGTCAGCCTCACCTCTGTGCCTGGGAAGATCATGGAACAGATCCTCCTAGAGGCTATGCTAAGGTACATGGAGGGCAGGGGGGTGACTCAGGACAGCCAGCATGGCTTCACCAATCACAAGTCCTGCCTGACCAGCCTCGTGGCCTTCTGTGATAGAAGGACCGTGACAGGGTACAGAGACAGTGGGTGGTGCAGAGCTCCCTTTGTGCGCAGCTACAGTGAGCTTCCAGCTGCCTGTAGGACCACGACGGGGTACAGGGATGGTGGGTGGTGTGGAGGTCCCTTTGCTCATCGCTACAGGGAGCTTACAGAACATGACAAGGTATGGAGATGGTGAGTGTTGCAGAGCTCCCTTTGTGCAGAGCTACAGGGAGCCTCCAGCCGCCTGTAGGACCATAACAGGGTGCAGACTAGGGCTATGTGTGTTGCCTTATCTTTAGGTCAATGTCGTTGCAGAAAGTAGCAACACTCTCTAGCTCAGTAGTAGAAGGAGAGGACAAGTGCGTGTCATGATCCGGTCATGTCCCTGTCTGGGGATGTGGCTGTCAAAGACAGGAGCATCAAAGAACAGAGCAGTCACCCCGCCATTGCCGTGGATAGCCCCTACCTCCCTGCCCAGGACTCTCCCAGCCTCATGTCAAAGTTGTCCTTCCCATGTCTCCCTGACAGACAGGAGACACCCATCCTGGGCCAACCATGTCACCAACTCCACTGCAACGTGGGCCACCACCAGTGGTTTTCCCACTGAGACCTGGACACTAGGGCTGGTGCCAGGAACTCCTGTGTGGTCCAGCCCTTGGCTACCTGGGGAAAAAGGGTGCCCGGCTTTGCCATGGCTGGAGGGAGCTCCCTGTAAGCCCGTAGTGGGGTATGGGTTGGCGCTATTTTATCTGTCCTGCAGCACACTGACAGCTCTCTGTCGGAGTGTTAAAGGAGAGGACAGTAATGTGCCATGGTCTGGACAAACCCCTATCCAGGTGTTCGGCTGTAATAGACAGGTGAAGCAACAATGTGGGAGCAACCACTCTCCACCGCCATGGGCAGCCATGGTCCCCTCCCGTCTCAGCCCTTGCTCACCTGGCTACTTCCAGCCTGGTCTGGAACAGCCTTTTTTTACCCATAATAGGCCACCCATGTCACCAACAACTCCCCAGAGACACAGCCACCACCAACGTGGTGTCTGCTGTGACACAGCCATGACACCAACAGCGCTGGGCCTAGGAGGTGGTGGCTGCCTGCTGTGACATAGCCATGGCATCGCCAGGGCTGGTGCCTGGAGTTGCATCACTGTGATACAGTTATTATCTTCCACGATTCAGAAAAGAAGAAACAGTTAAATAATAAAAATAAATAAATAAAAGAATAAGTAAAATAACAGCTGGCAATACTGGGGTGGGAAATTAGGCAGCTGTAGCAACAATTTGAAGACCAGGCCCTCAGCAAAGATTAGAAAAAAATAAAAGCAGGAAGTCCTACCCACAGCCCAATTTTAAAGATTTTGGAGGTTCTTGCTGCTGGGATTTATGGGTTTGAAGAATTGTGGTGGGTTGACCTTGACTGGACACTAGGTCCCCACCAAGCCACTCGATCACTCCCCTCCTCAACAGGACCAGGGGGGAGAAAATACGATGGAAAAAACTTCATGGGTCAAGACAAAGGCAGTTTAATAAAGCAAAAGCAAAGACCGCTCACAGAAGCAAAGGAAAACAAAAGATTTATTCTCCACTTCCCATCAGCAGGTGATGTCCAGACACTTCCTGGGAAGTCAGGCCTCAGCACACATAGCAATTGCTCCAGAAAACAAATATTGTACATAACGAATGCCCCCCTGCTCCTCCTTTCTCTTAGCTTTTATTGCTGAGCAGACGTCATATGGAATGGAATATCCCTTTGGTCAGTTTGGGTCAGCTGTCCCGGCTGTGTCCCCTCCCAAGATCTTGCCCCCCCCCAGCCTACTGGTGAGGGGGGGGACGTTGGAGAGACAGCCCCGATGCTGTGCAGCCCTGCTCAGCAGGAGCCACAACACGGGTGTGTTATCAACACCCTTCTCACTACCAACACAGAGCACAGTGATATGGGGGCTGCTATGGGGAAAATTGTCTCCACAGCAGCCAGATAAGAAAAAATTCAGTGGACAAGGGACAAGCTTCTGATGTCATCTGTCTGGACTTCTGTCCACAACATCCACAACATCCACAACTTCTTCTGCCCACAACATCCTTCTCTCCAAATTACAGAGGTATGTATTTGATGGGTGGACTGCTCGGTGGATGAGGAATTGGTTGATTGTCGCATCCAGAGAGTAGCAGTAATGACTTAATGTCTGGATGGAGATAAGCAATGAGTGGTGTCCCTCAGGGGTCTGTATTGGGGCCAGTACTTTTTAATATCTTCATCAATGACATGGACAGTGGGATCAACTGAACCCTCAGCAAGTTTGCAGATGACATCAAGCTGAGTGGTGTGGTTGACATGCCTGAGGGACAGGATGCCATCCAGAGGGGCCTGGAAAAGCTTGAGAAGTGGGCCCATGTGAACCTCGTGAGGTTTAACGAGGCCAAATGCAGGGTCCTGCACCTGGGTTGGGGCACCCCCTGCTATCAATAAAGACTGTGAGAGGAGGAACGGAGAGCAGCCCTGCCAAGAAGGACTTTGGGGTACTGTTGTATGAAAAACTGGACATGAGCCAATAATGTGTACTCGCAGCCCAGAAAGCCAACCATATCCTGGGCTGCATCCCCAGCAGCGTGGCCAGCAGGTCAAGGGAGGTGATTCTGCCCCTCTGCTCTGCTCTGGTAAGATGCCACCTGGAGTACTGCATCCAACTCTGGGACCCCCAACATAAGAAGGACATGGACCTGTTGGAACAAGTCTTGAGGAGGGCCACGAAGATGCTTAGAGGGCTGGAGCACCTCTGCTGTGAGGACAGGCTGAGAGAGCTGGGGGGGTTCAGCCTGGAGAAGAGAAGGTTCTGGGGACCTTCTTGCAGCCTTTCAGTACTTAAAGGGGGCTTAAAAGAAAGATAGAGATGAACCTCTTAATAGACCTGTAGCAATAGGACAAGGGGTAATGGTTTTAAACTAAAAGAGGGTAGGTTCAGACCACATATAAGGAAGAAATTTTTTATGATGATGGTGGTGAAACGCTGGGCCAGGTTGCCCAGAGAGGCTGTAGATGCCCCATCTCTGGAAACATGGAAGGTCAGGTGGACAGGGCTCTGAGCAACCTGATCTAGTTGAAGATGTCCTTGCTCATTGCCATGGGGTTGGACTAGGTGATGTTTAAAGGCTTTAAAGGCCCCTTCCAACACAAACCATTCTATGATTCTATGAAACAGTTGCCTCCCTGGGTCCTTCAGACATTTGCCCTTCTGCAACAAAGCTGCATCATCATGGAAGTAGTTTTGGTTTGTTACCATGTCACAATTTGTCTCCACTCCACTGGAAGCGGAGTCTCTATCCTTTACAGTCTCTATCCTCCACCACCCCAGCTTCTTCCTTCACATGCTAGTCTCATTTGCAAGATGGACTTTCTGCCCTTAGCGAGTCCTCTGTGCACCTGGAGCAGGGATCTGGCCCATTGAGAGCTCTCCACTTTGTAAAGCGTATTAGGGAACTGGACCCAAATGAGCCAGTTGGAAGACTACTGATTTCAAGGGCTGGTGCGGTGAAGTTTATCAGATTTCAAGAGACACTATGGCAAGCGCATTACTGATCTGGCTGAAGGGCTCATCAAGGACTCATGGGGTACAGCTAGCTCATTTCCCATTTCAGTGTGGTGAGGAAGTTCCCAAGTACCAGGGATGTGGGTGGTAAAAGGCCATCTGCAGACCAGCCTTTCTCTGCTCCTCGCTATGGGAGATGAGTTCAGTGACCGTGCCTAGATCCCCACCATATTTGGGATTCTGTACTGCCAAACAGGAATGAAGGTAGCTCCCAGTCCCGTGGCTTCTGGGAGGGTTAATTAAACCTTGGACAAACAGCTGTGCTCTTAGCTTTTGCATCCTTCACCTGCTTAGGAGACCTGGCTGGTGATACGTCTGTGGGGGCTGATAAAACAGCAGGGTCTTGGAGCCTGTCAGCCTCAACCATCCAGACAGGAGCTGATAGGGATATTACTTGGCCTGGCCAGTGCCACCTGAGCATGGACCCAGTACTGTCTCCTGTGTCCACTGCCCTCCAAACCAACGCGTCTTTCTTGGTCCCTTGTGGTGCTTACAGATGTGTCATAGCCGGACTGGGGGTAGCAGCCAGGCAGTGCGTGATAACCACCAGCACGGGCTGTGCTGTGTGTGTGAGCTCGAGCTGTGTGTCTCAGCACTGCGTGGAAAAGATCTGCATGAGCTGGAATGGGGGTCAAGCTCTAGGACTTGCTGATACACCCACCATCCTCAGGCCCCAGAGCAAAATGTTATACCTCTGCTAGAAAACTGACTGTGGCCCTGCATGCCTCCTGCGACAGCAGACAGTGTTCCTCTGGGAGCATCTCCTGTTCAACCAGTAGCTGCTCGCTGCAGCACGCTGCTCCAGGCTGACACCTGGCAGGCAGGAAAGGAGGCTATGGCTACCGTCCTCTTCCTCACACAGTCATCTTTGGTAACACCATGTCAGTACCTCAGGCGTGGTGCTCTGCTGGGCAATAGTGATGCAGGAGGACTAAGCTCTTGCTTGCAGGATTGTCTCTGTGAGATGCTCCACAGCAATCAACCACCCATTGCTCTGGGACAACACACACTACATAGACTTGCCCTTAGGCTCATAGAATCGTTTAGGTTAGAAGAGACCTTTAAGATTATCAAGTCCAACCATTAACCCAGCACTGCCAAGTTACCACTAAGCCATGCCCCTCAGCACCATGTCTTCACATCTTTTAAATACCTCCAAGGATGGCAACTCAACCATTTCCCTGCAGAACTTGTTCCAATACTTGACAACCCTTTCAGTGAAGAAATTTTTCTTAATATCCAATCTAAGCCTCCCCTGGTGTAACTTGAGGCCGTTTCCTCTTGTCCTATCACCTGTTCCTTGGGAGAAGAGCCCAACACCCCCTGGCTGCCCCCTCCTTTCAGGGAGCTGTAGAGAGCGAGAAGGTCTCCCCTCAGCCCCCTTTTCTCCAGGCTGAACACCCCCAGCTCCCTCAGCCGCTCCTCACAAGACCCGTGCTCCAGGCCTTTTCTCTGCATAGCCACCCTGCACTCGCTTTTTTCTTTGCCAGTCTGGCACAGGAATAGGAAATTCCTCTGCCTTTTGCACCAATGATTAACTTTTTTATGTTGAACTGAAGAAGTTCCTCAGAGGCAGCAAAGCTTGTGTCAGGGCACATCCCAATCCACAAAAGCTGTGCAAACCTGCCTCTGAGACGTGTCCAGCTCTGACCTCCGAACAGGTTTTCCCAGGTGGAAAACTGTGATGATGATGGCACGGTTGGTCTTGCTATCAGAGATAATCACAGCAGGGGTCCTTTTTGTGGTACTTTGGGGAAATCTCAGCTTTTCAGATAGGAAAGGTGGACATTAACATCGCGGTCACTCAGGGTAAAACTGGTGATACAGAACCAACAATGAAGTTCTTGTCTACCATGGACTCTGGCAAAAAGCTTTGAAAAGGAGGCAATGTTTTCCTTAGATAACTGATAATAGTCTGGGTATAATGTGCAGCCAATTTAATACTTAGCAGCTTTATGTCTCTAGCAGGTGTTTGTTTAAGAGAGATTTCACAGTACAGAGAGAGGTAAATAGCAGATTTCTTCCTTTAATGGGTCTCAGGCTCATTAAATGACATTTCACTTTCTCGTGCACTCTATTTCCGAGGGTGTTCTTCTCTCCTTTGTTGACAATTCACCTAATGTGTTGAAAGTTGCACATCTGGGTCGGGGACAGGCAGTTGCTGTGTCTCTGCTCCCAGACTGGATGTACTTTCTACCTCCACAAGTGGCTCCTCTCACACTGAAAACATGCAACCTGATAAATTTCATGTTTTCCAAATTCACTCTTTTCTGAAAGACAAACTGCATCTTTTTCAAAAGGCTGCATTTTTCAGCCTGAGAACAGGCATGTCATTGCAACTGGCAGAGCCAAAAAGCCATGAAATATGCTTTTGAGATGAACCACCTTATCAAATTCAAAAATCTATGCAAAATCTCTGTATTCTGTTTAATTTTTTCCCCCCATGTTGAAAATTTTTCTTCTCTTGCCTCCAAAATCTCTGCATGATCCTGTTTCTTTTGGACAGGGCTCTGTGTAATGGGAATAGCTTCTGCTGGTAAGGTACATGCAGTAGGAATTCCCTTGTCAAGAAAGAGCCACAAAATAAGCAAATCATTAAACATTGGAGGAGGTAGTGAATACTCTCAGACATGTCATCTGGGCTTTTTTATCTCTTAAACTGACAGTTCTTTCACAGGAGACTGCCCTTTCCCACACTTGATGAACTTGAACGTGTTTATCTGAGCCAGCCTGGACCCACGGGCATCCCATGTGTTTATTTGCACACGCGTGACTCGGGTGTTAAGATCAAGAGAGGACAGCAGTGAAACTTTGCCTCTGGCACGTGGGACACTCCGTATTGTTCTAGTATCTCTCCTCACAGGTCTGGGACTTATGAGAGACTCCCATTCACAGTCCTTCTCCTTAATCGCATGGCCAATAGCATCCCATGCCATCCAGAAGTAGCATTTTTGACAGCTGGAGCCAGCCTTGATGTGGACCAGAGGAGAGCATCTCTTCTCCAGCCTCACCGCAAGGCAGAGGGCCTGCACAGCCGTAGGATGGGTCACAAAGTCCTTGACTCCCCCCACTAAAACATTTGTAGCCACACGCTAAGGACCAGGCAGGGTTTGGAGCCAGCTACTCTAGCAGGATTTGGCCATCAGAAAATCCAGATGTTGCCACTGCAAGCTGGAGGTCCTCTCCACCCACCTCCTCTCTTTCATCACCCTCCTCTGACCAGCTCCTGCTGCTTCTGCTCCTTGAGGCTAATTTAAAGAGAGACCATGAAGAATCCTCGTTCCTGACTTCCTAATTCTCTCACGTTCATAAGGTCTTGATTGTGGTGGGATTTGCTGAACTGACAGGCAGCTGTAAGGTAGGAATTACAAACAGCTAAAGGTCTGCTAGTATGGACAACTCGAGACATAACTGGAGTAAACATGGGAGGCTGTTGGAAAATGTTGCATCAAAATGCATCATCCTGCTACCAAAATGAATTTTACTGCTATAGAGTCCAGTCTTAATGCTTTATTCCCCGACATCTGACTTTTTATCATGATTTTTGTAACTGACCTGCGATCCAGTGGTATCTCCAGACACATAGCTCAAATCCAGTGTGCGAACGATGCAAGAGCTGAGGACAATTTGCACCCACCTGGGTTCAAAGTCACAACTCCTGATCCCTGAGCCATAATGTGAGTGTGGAGGCACAGATGTCCTGCTCAGAAGATGCGCTCGCTAGAGTCTCTGGCTTTCACACAGCAATGAAGAAAAGATCAGAAGTCGCAGTTTGCCCATACCACCTACAGCTCTACTCACTGGGGCAAGGGGGTTTTCTCTGAGAAAAAAGCAGTGAACTAGAAAGAGAGCTTTGAATTAATGGCTATATACTTTGGCAATGGGATTTGAAAGTTCCTGATCAAAGAGAGATTAATGGCCCAAATAAAAAAAAAAAATACCAAAAGAAACAGATGCCTCACGTTTGCACACTTGGCAGAGCTATGAAACAAGGCAGGACAGCCCCATATCAGCTCCGGTACATGGCCTTGAAGGAGGACTGGGTCTACCACAGCCTCCACCACCAGCAAATCAACTCAGTAATTTAATTAAAAGTTCAAGCAGCATTTGTGTTGTATCCTTTATAACAGAATTTATTAATATTTTGCTGCCTTAAATTAGTCTCAACTTCAGGCCCATGAGAAGTAAATAAATACTAGAGAAGACAAATTTTGATGGCATCATCACTTTTGGTGGGATGCTCTGTTCTTTCCCACCAAATGCCAGGGTTTCCCAAGCTCAAATTTCCTACACTGAAGAGCTTTGCAGGTCCTTTGTGATAGAAAAAAAAAAAAAAAAAAAAGGAAAAGTTTGCCCCATTCTTTCTTCCTGAAGAGAAAAGGCTTGAAAAAAAGCCTTGTAAGAATGAAATCAGAAGATGAAAATTAAGAGGATGGCTGACTTAGCTCTTCCATCCAAAGCTCTCTGACTTAGCTCTTCTCATTTAAAGACATTTGAGCTTTTTTTTTTCCTTCAAAGCTAAACAGCAACAAAAAAAAAAGAAAAAGTTAATGATTTTTTGGGGTCAAATAAACTATTTCTTTCCATTCACCCCTGAGACTCTCAGTTTTGTGTCAAGCAGTTGACAGTGATTCCAAATTGAGAAATATTTATCTTGAAATAACATCCTCTTTTTTTTTTTTTTTTAAACACAGATAAGCCCCGTAACAGCACAAACTCTGGGCTAACCTCTCCTTCACTCCCTTCTGCGGCTTCTTGCTGAATGAGACACTGCTCATACTCAGCCATTCTCCGACCGGCTGAGCACATTCCTGCCTCTCCATGCAGCAGCCCATCTCCAGGTCTCCACGGTTTGTAAACTCTGGGCCAGCTTTTCAGCTGCTGGAAAGGATGGAGCACACCAAGCACATGCCTGCACATGTCTGGCAATTCATCAGTCTGTTTAGGTCAAAAAATCATGGAAAATCTCAAGAGAATAAAAAGATTTGCTATTTTTTAAATTAAATACTTCCGCTTTTTTTTTTTTGCTTTTGCTTTATTTTTGGCTTTTTTGTTTTATATTCACTCAAAGCAAAATTATTTTCCCAAATTTTGTAGCTCAGCCAAGCAAACAAATTCATAAAGCTCGAATTATTTGCATCTCACAAAAATCTCTTTGATCCAGAGCAGTGACCTCGAGCTGATGGATGCACAGGGAGTCAGCGATCTGCTCCTCTAAAGACAGATCCTGTGAAATCCCCCTTGTTCACTGTGACCCCCTCATGTGACAAAGAACCTTCTCATCATTGCCCAACCCAAACACTGGGAAACACTGATGTCTTTATGGAAGAAACCAAGAGAGACAGGAGGAGCCCTCTACTTTGGAGACACAAAGCCAGCCGTGATACCAGATTCCCTCAGTCAGGTGTCACGGCTATAGTAATCTAGGGGATCTTCAAGACCAGTAATGCTTATGGCAGCTTCGGAGGTTCAAAATCAGAAATCCAGTGGCAAAATCATGCAATGGATTGTAAATTCCCTCTGTATTTTCCCATGCCTGCCCCCACTGACATCTGTGAGCACGGAAAGCACCGCAAGGCTTTGGCTAGATTGAGGAAATGCCCACACCTACAGCGCGGTGACGCAGCCCAGATGCGAGTTTCACACTTGGAAGGACATTGCTTCAGTTGGAAGAGCCTCTACACTGGAAGGATATTACTTCAGAGTTTCTGACGAAGTTAAACTCCTACTCTGATTTTAAAAGATAAAATGCTTGAATAATCAGAACCAGAACTTTAAATAGACATAAAAAATCTGAAGTGATGAAATCACAGGGAGAAACACAAAATCATCAGCTCTAGCCAGTGCTCCTGCACCTGTCTGACTCCTGTCTGAGTCAGAAAACTCAAGTGACCAAAATGACTTCATATATCGTGTCATGCCCAGATCAATAAGGCATCTGTGGTAGCTTCCTTGCAGCATGACCATTTCTGCATTTCTGTTTGAGTCGCTGCTGGTGACACAGCAAAGGCTGCGCCATGGCATCGGGTATCTCCCTTTATTCTTGATGGCAGTGGAGATATTTCAGGGTGAGCACAGCTTTCTCTTAATCTTTATGTAGCCACAGATTGCAAGGCCAAAAGAGACTGTCTTGGCCAGATAGCCCAACCTCCTGCTGGCACAAGATCACAGCACTGTCCTGGATCTATTTTTGATAGTCTAGAGAACTGTTCACATCTGATTTACAACTAAGGACCAGAGGTTGAGGCGCCAGCTGTTCTGAAAAGCAACTTTGAGTCTAAATAGATATGAATCAGATGCAAAACATACTGCTGTCTCTAGCAGCCATACAAACAGCTAAAGCAGAACACGATGTTTACAATTCTGAGATATTTTAGTCTAAACATGGTGTTTCCAGTGCTTTTAGGTACATCACTGTATTGGGTCTGGCTGAGGTAGACTTAATTTTCCCCATAGCACTGTGCTCTGTGTTGGTAGTGAGAAGGGTGTTGATAACACACCCGTGTTGTGGCTCCTGCTGAGCAGGGCTGCACAGCATCGGGGCTGTCTCTCCAACGTCCCCCCCCTCACCAGTAGGCTGGGGGGGGCAAGATCTTGGGAGGGGACACAGCCGGGACAGCTGACCCAAACTGACCAAAGGGATATTCCATTCCATATGACGTCTGCTCAGCAATAAAAGCTAAGAGAAAGGAGGAGCAGGGGGGCATTCGTTATGTACAATATTTGTTTTCTGGAGCAATTGCTATGTGTGCTGAGGCCTGACTTCCCAGGAAGTGTCTGGACATCACCTGCTGATGGGAAGTGGAGAATAAATCTTTTGTTTTCCTTTGCTTCTGTGAGCAGTCTTTGCTTTTGCTTTATTAAACTGCCTTTGTCTTGACCCATGAAGTTTTTTCCATCGTATTTTCTCCCCCCTGGTCCTGTTGAGGAGGGGAGTGATCGAGTGGCTTGGTGGGGACCTAGTGTCCAGTCAAGGTCAACCCACCACAATCAGGGATCCTAAACCTGTCTGGTATTTAATTTCAAAATGATTGTATTAATATTTTGTGAATCAGCTTGTACTCCTGCCAAGGGCTGCTGCCTGTGTGCTGTGCTCAACCTGGCTCAACCAGAGACCTGGGGGGAGCACAGCCAACAGTACGTCCCAGTTGTCACCTCAATAATCTGCATTTTATTAGGCCACCTGATCCGTTGTCTGTGGGGTTTGCTAGCCTGCTGTACCATGTATTTGCTTCTTCCTGGGGAAAGAAAAAAAAAAAAAAAAGAAGAAAAAAAGGAAGAAAAAAAGAAATTTAAGTGCAAGCAGTGCCTTAAGTGCCTATGTCACATCTTTCCCATGGAAGAAAAGCAATATTCGCAGCCTGACATGGAGAAGTAAATGCAGACTTTTCTCTCTGCCACAGACTCGTGATGCCCCAGTTCCAGAGCGCTGCCCCTGCACGCGGGGAGATTTCACCCAGTAACAGCTCTAGTGCCACCGCCCCCTCCCAGCTCAGCAGGAAAGGTCCGTCAAGTCACTAATCCCAGGGCAAACAGTGGCAAAATGTGTCCTGGCCTAGTGAGTGCAGCTTATCTGTGTTTGTGAAGAGGTGTCACCTTGACAGTCAGGGTGTGTGTCTGCAGCGAATACTGGATGTATTGATGTATTTCCCTCTTTCCTCTTCCTTGTTGACGCATGCAGTTGTTAATGCACGTAACAAATGTCTCCCTCTGCGAAGCTGACCACGTAAGGGAAGTCAAAGACTTGTAGAGCCTTTCCTTATGGTGCCAGCTCTCCAGCAGGGGATGTCCTGGCCCCACAAGCCCACGCTGCTGTGCGCTCACACCGGCATCTTCCCAGACCTCCACTGGGAATGGCTCCCCACCACCAGTCTGCCCAGTATGAGAAGAGCTCGCTGCCACCTTCCCTGCACCTACCAACACGTCAGCTGGAAAGAAATAGAAACCAAGCCTCTGGGTGCTGGGCTGGGGCGTTGCAGAAAGCTGATACATCCCATTAGGAGATTGATCCAAATGGAAGAGATGGACACAGGAGATCTCTCCACAGAACAGGTTTTGGATCAAAACCTCAGGCTGACCCCAGTCCTGGGCCATGGTACCCCCCAACCTAAGGTCACCCATTTTGGCACAAGGAGAGGACAGGACACGCTGTGCTGAAATGCCAAGAAGGAAGCCGGCAGCTGGAGAGGTGGGTGCTCAGCTACACCTTCTCCAGTCATAGCATTTTCCTCCTTAGGGTGCATAATACTGCCCAAAAAAATGACTATACACCATACTATCCTTGGCAGAGGCAGCTCAGGTCAAGGCTGTGTGCAGGTCTGCTCTGCACCCTGGGCTCCACAGCAACCTACAGAGGAGACGCTGGGAGACCTGCATGGCTCCAAGGGACCTGCTGCTTCCGTAGAGCTGGAGGAGACTGACGCGGCTGGGATCACGCACACACCTATGGCCGGGGCAGGCTGCCTAGATAGGATGCTATTTATGTTAAGCCTCTCTGCTTAGCTGATTACTGGGAATCTGGGAGGGGTAGGTAGCTGGTGGGCTGCAGGATGCCTGGGATTTCTAGGGATGTTCTTGGTGTGACCTGGCATGGTCACTGCCTCCCATCAGGCTGGCTTCAGTGTAGAGACTTACTGGATTGTGACAAGACTTGCTCTGTCCCCTGGTCTCTAGAAATCCCTTTCCGGTCATCACCTGGCTGCGTACCTGCTCCCTGGTCTCCTCTGCATCCCCTGACAGAGCACAGGTAGGAGACACCCAGCACAACACACACCCCCTGTTCATGACCCCACGTGCTGCTGCTTTTCACTTCTGCCCAGAAAAGTGAGATGGCAATGTCTGAAGGACAGGTTTGTCCTGAGAAGAGACCTGGGACAAAGTGACAAGCCAGGGAGGTCGGTGAGCAGATGAATGGTGGAGCTTTGGGGTAATACTGCTCAGAGGACCCTGACGGTGTCAGGGTCTGGCTGTGGCCCCAGGTCACTGTGTGTCCTCACAGGATATGGCCACCATGTGGTTATAAGTTGGGGTTACAGTCAAAATTTGAATAACCAAAGTTTATTTAAAAATCCAATTTTTAAGTCCTTTCGGTGGCTAAGAAGGGCTTGCGCAAGCCCAGTGTAACTGGCCCCAAAATCACATGTGAAATAAAAGTCCTTGGATTCCTGCCTTATCAGAAACAATCTCAGCTGACTACCAGCTTTCAGCCTGGATATTGGCAACACCTTATGGGTGTGGGGAAGCGTAGTGTGGACAGAAAATTAAATGCGTTATAAAAATGCATTCAACAGACTACGAAACAAATGAAGATCAGACAGCCACAAGGATAAGAAGAAAGATGTGGAATTGCTGAAGTATATTTGAAACAAACATACTGGGTGCAGATTTCACGGGTCCTTTGCTAGATGGAAACGGTCAGGTTGTCGGTAGCAGTCTCCTGGGCTTAACACAGCTCCAAGGAATTCAGTAAACTGTTTTGTTAGTATCTGGAAAGAAAGTGGGAGACAACACTTTCCCACCAAGCTGAGATAACACAGAACTGTCTGCCCCACCCTTGAGAGGAGGAGGGTGTTAAACTGCAATAGAGAAAAACAAAGTTTAACTGATTGCTTAAAAACTTCAAAGTTAAACAGCTCCAGTAACCTGCAACTAAGGGTCTGGAAGGGGATGCCCTCCAGGATGACGATATTTTTAATAAATCTAGGTATGCCATGAAAGATTTACAAGGTGGGGAGAAAAATGCTACGGCAGTCTTCGCATAAAATCAGTGGGGAGGCACAAGGTAATTAGAGAGCTGTCACCCTGCTATAAACACCGGGGAAACTCAAGAAATGGATGTCACGTACTCAGTGGCGGTGGTCACATGCCATCACTAACAATGCTTGGTAAGTAGGGTAAATTTCAAAAGAATGCAGGAAGTTCTTGAAAATCTGCCTCGTGGTGAAAAAGCTGAGATGTTCAGTGTATTTAATTTATCTATGAATGGGCTAAAGGGTGAATTGGGGGTGCTGCAAAGTGAGACTTGCCTGTGAGCCAAAGCTGGAAAAGCTCAAAGTGGAAATAAATTGGAATTAAGAGTGCAAATAAGCAACCTCGAGAGTACTTGATTTTGGCATGTGACGCATTTTCCAGCAGGTTCTATCTGCATACAAGGGTTGCAAGGCTTTCAGAAGTGCGCCAGCTGCGCTGGTCTCAGGGAGAGAATCAGGCGAAGCCATGAGCTGGTATTCAGGCAGGCACAGACGCAGCTGGAGCCGTCTCTCCTCGTCTTGATATCTGTGGAGATCTTCCAGAAATGTCCTCCACCGAAAGATTCAGCGGATCTTCAACAGATTTATTGCAGTATTTGAGAAGTGGCTGTTTGTACACAATATCTTAATATAGTGCTATCTATAAAAAAAAACATAATTCAGTCTTCCTCAAAGAATTACACTTATTATAAGGTTTCTTATCTTTAAACTTCACAGAACGCAGAGAAAATAAATTGACCAAAACAAGCTAATTACAGAATATATTTCATAGAAAAATAAAGGGTTTAAGCTGGCAAGAAACTGGAGAAGTTTCCTAAATCAGGCAGATACCACTAACTACGAAAATAAAAATGAATCCTACGGAAATTGTAATGTTTTTCGGAGCAGAGTTACTCAGTTTGGTTGTGGTGTCCACGGTGGCACCGACCAGCCGGGCTGCGGTGGGGGCAAGGGTGACGCCTGCTCGTGGCTCCTCATTGCTCCAAGTTGAGTTTTACGGCCTCTTGGCAGGTGAAACTACTGTTTGCTGTGTGTTCGGGTGAGCTGGAAAATACCCATTCACAAAGCCCTGCGTTTTTTTCTTGGAAATGTCATAAGTTGGGGAAAGCTCCCTCATTCACACGCGGAGCCGGGGTGTCTGTGGGCAGCACCTGGTCAGCCAGCCCTGCCGCAAAGCCCCGTCTCCAGCGGGGTCACCTCTGACTGGGGACACTGGGACTCCCCCAGGTGCTGGGAGACGGGGTTTGGGCGGCTGTTGCTCTGAGCAGTGGTGCCGATTGACAGTGTCAGTCTCACAGCCCTGGAAACATCTGGAGCATTCCCCATTCAAAGGAAACATAAAAAAGTTTCAGTTTCAGACCAGTTCAGACTGAAAGCAAATTTCAACTACTCCAAATATTCATTTTCTTGGAAATCCCACTTTCCAACCAAGTTTCGATTCCTTTTATTCTTTTTTTGGGGGAGGTGCCTGAAGCCGCAGAGTTCGTGTCGTCAGCAAATCCAATTCTCCCCATGGCTGGTGCCAACCACAGGCGCACCTGGCTGCCCTGGAATGGGGGCCGTCGGGATTCCCAAGCGGGTGAAATTTAGAGATATGTTCAGGCTGCTACAAGGAAGAAACAAAATATTTGCATAAAATCCACTTCCCCTACACCTGTGCTATTACTGCCCTGAATGATGAAACGCTGCCCTAATTCCACAACAGTCAAAATGCCTAAAGAAGTGGCCCAGAAGTACTCAGGGCTCTGAGCACTTGTGACAGCACTGATGGGATCAGCAGGACAGCTAAACCCTTGAGGCTCTGAGGAGAGAAAAATGGAGTTTTTCTCTCTATATATTTATGTATGATATTCCTTATATCTTTTGCTGCATTTCTCCACCATGAGGACAGAGATGTTAATCTTATTAAATATTAAAAACTTTAAAAAAAGGAAATCTAAATCCTAATTGCCTACTCCTATGTGGAAAAAAAAATAAAAAATTGTAAAATCATGGAGCGTTTAGTAACTGCGTGGACTTCCTTCTGATGTTATTAAAGCTCCAGGCTAAAATGATTTTCAAGATCCCATGACAAATGTATAACAAGAGAAGTGCTCAAGTTAAATCCATTTTCACTAAGGCCACACAGCTGCTTGTAGCTGCATAGTAACTGCTGCAGTCCATGATTTTTGGAACTGTTATTTTATTGTATGTTGTATGATTTTATTAGCTATTGTACCGGGCCTCAGATCAGTGGATATGCACTCAGTTGTGAAGCTCAGGCATGGGCTCCAGGGTTCCCCTCACTTCTTCTGCCTGTTCTTGCTGTTTGCCACCAGCAGGTTTCTCTGCCTGGGCTGCTGCTGGTTCCCAAATGGCTTTTAAAGTTTCTTGTCTTGCTTCTTGTCTTCCTTCCCTAACCCTGCAGCTGGACACTCTCGGGTGCTGTGTCAGGTCTAAGAGTGCCAAATGGGCATTTTCAGATACACAAAATAACGTCAGTGATAGAACAGTTGTGTTCAAGAGAGAAAAAAAAGAAAAAAAAAAAAAAAAAACCAAACCACAAGAGCAGGAGATGACAGAGTGCAGAAAACTCTGTTTCAGTTCAGCTGTCAGTGCACAACGTGAACTTCCACTTTCCAAGTAGCTGGATGATGTCCCTATATTACCCCTCTACAATGCCATGAAAATGATGCTTCACCTCCTGAAGGCCCAGTTTCCCTGGTTCTGAGTTGTCCCTGTCACAAAAAAAGTGAGAAACTGAGTACCAGAGGAACAATGGGAAAGAAAACAACACTTTGCTCTAGCTGTTGCACAGAATGTTCCTGGCCAGCCTAGGAGATTGCCAACAAAATATGAATTAAATGCATTTACTGCCATGCCTGCAGTGGAGCAGAGGAGCTGGCAAACAGGTCCCTCTGCTGTGATGGTCCCTTGCCCATGATGATGACAGCAGGTCCTCAGAGCTGAGCTCTGCGTGCAGGCACACCTGGGGGTACCGGGGGTGAGAAGAGGAGGCATTGGTCCATCGGCCATCCATACGTCACCTGCAGCGAGACCCTGGCAGAGCCATCACAGTTTGGCCAGATCTAAGGCGTCTGCTCCCAGGGGAGCTGCAGACCATGTGCCACCTGCACCAGCGTGGCACTCACCGGCCTGTCACACAACCATCCCACACGGACCAGCTCCGCCTGCCTGTAGAGCAGTGACACTGGGGACAAGGAGGAACCATGCTCCCTGAAGCGGGGGACATCCTGCAGGAAAGGACAAGGAGTGCCCAAGCGTCAGGGCTGAATGATGGCTGATGCTGTCTCTGGATCTTACTGATTTTTCCACTCTTACACAATGCTCTGACTGAGCATATTGGGGCTGAATTTGGGTCTGAGCGTATGGGGAAGACGGGGATCAGGAAGACCTCGGGAGCAGTAACCAAAATCGTGCAGAGCTCCCCAGTGGGGGCACAGAAGACGCCGGGAGGGAGTTGGGAGCAGGACATGACAAGGGTGCTGCCCCAAGGCCCCCGGAGGGGTGGGCTGGTCCCTGGGATGGGGTGGCTGTGTGTGGGGCGCAGCCAGGGTGTGGGAAGCTGTGCTGCAGCACAGGGGGCACAGGGGGCACAGGGGGGCTCAGGGGGCACAGGGGGTACAGGGGGTACAGGGAGGCACAGGGGGGTACAGGGTGTACAGGGGGTACAGGGGGGCACAGGAGGGCTCAGGGGGCACAGGGGGTACAGGGTGTACAGGGGGCACAGGGGGCTCAGGGGGTACAGGGAGGCACAGGGGGGCTCAGGGGGCACAGGGGGTACAGGGGGCACAGGGGGCACAGGGGGTACAGGGTGTACAGGGGGCACAGGGGGCTCAGGGGGTACAGGGAGGCACAGGGGGGCTCAGGGGGTACAGGGGGGCACAGCTAAGGCTGTGTGCTGTTGGCGTAGGGGTGCCAGTGGGGGAAGCCAGACAGCGCAGCACTTTTACTTACCTCTCCGGTGTCCCAACTAAACGCGCACTCTTGCTTTAACTGCTCTGTTGACAGAGTCCGTCACAGTCTTTGTGAATGTCATCGAAGCTCTAATTACCTTTATTATTAAAGACTGAGCCTCACTTTTGGTCTCAGAGAGTGTTTGATCCCCACTTTCCATTGCTGAAGAACTTTGCTAATTTATTACATATTAGATTGATTACTGGTACCTCCTGGGTCTACTGGACCCCTCTTGTGTGTTCAGCCCATTTTGAGCATGGACAAGTCCTGCGGCACTCTCACACCAGTGTGACCAGTCCTCCACCATCAGGTTATTCCTTTCCTTCTGGCATAAAGGCAGCATCAGCAGAGCTGCTTGGGCACACCCTTTTATTCTCTGCAAGTTAATGAAAGCTGATAATTATTGAAGGACATCTATGATCCCTTCATAAGTATATCAGAGCATTCCCCTCACCCCAGAGACAGATGGAGCATCTTTTATGGCACATCCCACGTTTATGCTAGCCCCAGGGCCTGAGTGGGCCAGTGCTGACCCTGTGGGGCCCTGGGCTGAGGTTTGGGTGACAGACCCCCGTGGGCAGTTTACAGCAGGATATTGCATCCATCGTCAGGCACCGTCGCTCCCCAACCTGCTCATGGACTCCGAAGCAAGCGTTGCTCACGGAGAGCTGTTGCAGCTCAGGGGGTGTCCACGGGGGACTGGATGCTGCCTGTGTGCATGTGCCATGAAAGGGTATATCAGAAAAGGACCTTAAACACCAAGTCCCATCACCCTGATGGCTTGTTATTTCTATTACCTACACAGCCTCAGTGCGGGGCTATAGGAGCCAGCACCCATCTCACCTGATCTTAGCCTCTAAGAGCAGGCGCCAGCTCTAAGCCAGTCATCTCAGTTTTCTCCTAGACCAGCACTATCTGAAAGCAATTTATCCATCCTATAAGGGGAGCTATGAAGGTCCATGAGGTTTAGTGTGATCCAAAATCATGTTTTCTTAATTTATGCTGACAACGGTGTCCTTGGCTGCAAAGCTGTGAACGCGTCTCTGGCTTTTCCCAGCGCACAGTAGTATCAGAGATGAGCATGGCCAATGCTTAAACATTTTAGGGACATGTGACCATGGATCATAGAATAGTTAATGTTGGATGGGACCACAGGAGGCTTTCATGAAAGGTGGTAGGACTGTATGCAAAATTTCTGAGCACCTCCAGCTTTCCAAGGTTTGGAACTTCAGGTGCTCGGTATGCTTAGGTCTATCAGAGCAAGGTAAATGGGTGGGAACAAGAGGTGACAGTGAAGCTCGTGAAATCCTTAAATATCAGAGTGAAAACAAGTTAGATGTAAGTTAGTGATGGGTTTTAGTAGCATATCCAAGCGTGAAACACTGTCAGTGGAAAGACAGCTTATGCCCCATAGTACATCCCACTGCCAGCATAAAACTTTCACTACTTACCCTAGTCCCTTTAGTTTAAGGAGGGGACAATCTGGTTCAGTACTTTGTAGATTAACTGGAAGGAAAAATAAATAGAGCTACGAAAGTATCTGCAAGGGACCATCTGACGGACACAGCTCCAATCTCCGGAATGAAAACGCATTACTGCTGTGCAACGTGGGAATGTCATGGCTGGGAAGGACCATGGGATGTGTAGCTTTCCATAGGAGAAGGGCACTGAACTAGATCATGAGGCACCTGACATCTGCAATACATTCCCTGCCACCCAGGTAGGACACGTTGATCTGCATTTTCCTGAGGGAAATGCGTTTGGCAAAACTTGGGGCAAATGTGTATTTTGCATACAGCAATGTGGGTTTATGCAACCAAGCCCCACTCCAGAGCACTTCAGTAGAAGATTTCTGAATAAATACATGAGAAAAATGTATATTTATCAGGGGCAATCCTTTTGTGAGATAGGCACATTCCACCTAATGCTGGTCCTAGCATGGACTCTCCTCTGGTCCTTGTAGCTCCAGGCATAAGTCAGGGCCATCAGGCAGCCCTGAGTGTGTAGGTATCCTCAAAGCAGTTCAGCCTCCCTCATCCCCTCCCTTTCCTTCCTTCTAACTAATCCATTTAGGAAATTTATGGTATTTACAGCTTGGCTCCAATCTCTTGTTTGTGAATGTAAATGAAACGTTGTTGAAGCTTGTAGGGTGCTGGAATACACAAAGCCTTTGTGATATGCTGGTTTCTCACAGCAGGCTCGCCCTCCTGCCAGGCGGCTGATTGAGTTGCCACCTTCCCAACTACTCTTTTCCCAGGCAGATGGAGGGTGTGGTGCCACCAACATTTTTTTAGTGGCAAAGCCAGTTCAAGAAATTCCTGCCCCCACCCCTTCACTTGTGTCAATACAGCTGTCTGGGGAGCTGTGTGGCAATTTGGATGGTTTACATGGTCACATAAGAAGAACATTTGGGAGGGACTATTTTTGTACACCTGGCTGATGTCAGGGATCTGATCAGAAGGGACCCTGAATAGTAAAGAGAACATCAAGCTACAGCAGGAACAAGCAGCAAGGGGGTTGAAAACCCTTAAGCCAAGTTTGCCACTGGTGAAAACACCATCAGCTGACACCCTGATGGCATCCCAACCCTCCATGGCTTCACAGTCATCTATAAGTTATATGTTAGTTGATCATTATCTATTCAACAGTCCCAGTATGTCTCATGGTTGGAGACTCACCACCAGGTTTCCACAGGCAGCCCCCCCCGAGACACTGCCAGCACAGGTTAGTGTCTCTCCCTTTTCACCCATGGTCTGGGTGAAGCCTTCTCACGGGTGCGTGGAGAACATGCATGCCTCCAGGGTAGGTTGCCATTCCATGGGATTTATAAAAAAGAGGTTCCTGGGGGATGCGAATCCCATGGGAAATAGAGAGAATAGGGTCTGATACACCTTTAGGAAGAGGGCTCCAAGGAGACCTGTCCTCTGAAAATGCCTGGTCAGTGAAGCTACAGCTTGTGAGGAGTGTGAGGCTTTGTAGGACTCTAAACAGAGCAAAGACTGTCCCTGGCAAACCCAGATGGCCCATGCCCTAGGATGAAATGGATAACCCACATTGCTGACCCAGCACAGCAACGCTCAGCTCTTTTGAAAATACCTTGGAGAAGCTGGAAATGGGGAATGGAAAAGCCCAGTGGATGCTAAAGATGGCCAAAGCCAGAGGGCCCAGGAAGGATACAGTTCTCTCCAGAGAACTGATCTTCCTGGAGAGCATCCGTTGATAAGTAGAGTGGGGACCTGATCCTTCCTTGGGGCCACCAGGCATAGAGGAGTAAAGCGGGTGCTCCCATCCAGAGGAGTCACTCACCCTCAGCCCTGAGCAGCTGGTTTGTTCTTATCTCAAATATGCTGAGATTTACCCATGCAACACCAAGGAGGAATTCAGGATATACCAGACTAATGGATTTCCAAGTGAAGCAGGTGTGTTCAGAAGGGGTGAGGCTTAGAAATGGGGTTTTATGCTGAGTCTTTATGAGCTGGGGGAGGTAAGTGTGCAGATGTGTCAGACTTGGCTGCCACCAACATGAGCATGCAGAGTTTGGCTCTTGCACAGGGTGACACACAGCCAGCCTTCAGTCATCTTTTTGAGCTGGGCCACCAGTCTCGCTGGGTTTCCAAATTCGTGGGGCAAGAATTTCTTTCTGTTTCTGAAAAGTTTGGGAAACAGGGGGATTTTGTCTTTTAGTTTCTCCTGGACTTGCAGCAATTCCTAACTATACTGGAAGATACAGTTCCCTCCCAACAGCTGCTCCTCCCAAGGGTGATGAAGACCGCCTGCCTCACACCCCTGGGGGGAAGAAGTTGTTACAGTCAAAGGCTGGAAGTGTGCAGGGATGACAGCATATCGGCTTCAAAATAGCTTTGTAAGCTTTGTAAGCCTTAGCTCTACAACACCAGTGGCACAAAGAAAAGCCTTTGTCTCGCATGGGTCACTTACAGGTATCATTTACTAGACCTGTTCTCCAGAGAGTAAGTTGAAAATCGATTATAACAGAGAACAACACAAGACTTAATTATCCACCTCTCAGACGTCACTGTAGGTCACAGCAAGCCACATTTCATTGCTGGTGGTCAGACAGCCAAGAGCTTGGACCCTGGAGCTGACAAGGTGTTGAGTCCAACCTGCCCCACCTGAGCAGTTGCCCCCTCCTGGGGGCATGGAAAGGGTCCTGAGACTTCAAGCATTTCCCATCCTTGAGCACTCATCTAGCAGGTCTCCGTGTCAGTGGCCCTGCTGAACCACGTGAAAATGGTGTGAAAGCAATAGTGAACAGGTAAACAATACGGAACAAGAAGAGTAGAGCAGTAGTTATCAACAGTGACAGCTGGGAAACTGTTGGTCCAGTTTGAGCAAGAGTCTGGACTGGAGATCTCCAGAGGTCCCTCCCAGTCACCACTGCTGAGACTCCGAATTCAATAATTCAGAAAATTCCTGTGTTCTTTGAGACGCAGCATCATCTGAGCCTGGTCCCCAGGACTCTATCAAAAAAAAAAGTGAACGTGTTACTTCTCTCAAAAAGTGGCACCAGTACAAGGAATGAAGGTCCATGACTTTGTCAGGAGCAAGCCAGTAAAGCAAACCTCTGATCCTGACATAAGTCGTGTAACCTCAAGTTGAAACCATGAGAACCATCTAGATGCACGGGAGGAATTCCCTGGTGCCATGGAAATAATTGGTCCACAGCTGTCAGAGAAATATGGGAAATGAGAAAGATAAAATCACCAGTCTGGGGAACAGCAGTGGCTTCACGAGCAGAGAAGATGGCCAAGAGACTCAGGCCTGGTGTCACCACTGGCCAGCAAAACAGCTGAGTCTTATAGACTTTGTAAAAATTGTGCTTGTATTAAATTCTCGCCGAGAAAAGCAGATCTGCAAGAAAAACACTCTGAATTAGGTCGGGTTGCCTGTACGTGAAACAGGGCTGGGACTCTGGGATTGTAGCTCTGTCCTGAATTTGGGGATATTTTAGCAGAATTCATGAGATGCACCAGACTAAACAGATAGCTAAGCAGCAGCATTGGGACCGGTATCAAAACTGATCTCTGCTTTTTGTTGGCAAGGCTTAGGTACATCTTGATGGAGAACTGGGAAAGGAGCCTGAAATCAAGATTGCAACCAAAGAGTTCAGTGTCAAATGCGTGTGTCAAAAGGAGAACCAGCTGGGATCTGCACAGAGCAATGGGTTAAAAAGCTAATTGGTGTCTCTGGGGACCAAGAAAATGGTGCCAGGAGTTTTGAAATTAGCACTGAAGATAAAAAGGGAAAGATGAGTAAATACGAGAGAATACTGCAAGCATGAAACGAGCCTCTTCAAATGGGTTGTCACAAGGAACCGTTTAAAAAGTGAGTGTAACCAATGTGTTTGTCAACAAGCTTTGGGCTTCTGCTGCCCACTTAGAAAGTGGTTGATTAAGGTTTGGCAGTAACGAGCACTTTGGCAGCAGTGAATACCATTTTATTTCAGAGGAAGGCTGTGATTCCTGTTCCTTGCACTTTGTTTCTTTTGAATATTGCTACTTTGGACTGCAGATGTAGACAAAAAGGGGGGTACACGGGGGTGTATTCCCAGCACGCAGCCCCAGAGCAAAGACCAGCAGCAGCAGTTCCTTCCTGGCTACAGCTGAAATTGACAAAAATCTGCCAGGCCAGCCCTTGTTCGGCTCCAGGGATGCCCCCAGCCGCAACAAATTTCAGCTCTTAGCTGGATCTGAACAAGTTGTTCTGGGTTTTGCACTGCTCCCAAGGTGAGGGCTTTGTAAGTGAACACAGGGCATCGATGTTTGTCCTGTTCTCTCTAGGGCACAACAAACCTTTCTGATTGTTATGGCATGTGCTGATCGCTTTGCTACCTACAGCCTTGCCACACACCACCAGACAGGTTTTTGCACCTGAAAATTAATTTGAATGAATATTTTGTTTCAACCCCTGATAGGAACTGAATGTTTTGCAGTTCAGGTTTTCAAGACAGAAACACAATGACAATTTTTGGATTATATTTTTAGTTAAGATAAAAAGTGTTCTAGTCCCCTGTCTTCCAGAACTTCCTAACAGAGTCCACATCTGGTCCACATACAGTTATAGAAACCAGGTCAGTTTGGAAATCACAGACAAGCCTGGCAATCGCTGGGCCCTACAGAAACATCCCCCAAACATCCCCCTCTGTACAGTGACATTTTCTAACAGATTTATTTCCCATTAGCACTGCTGGCTGTGTTGATGGGTTATTGTCTCCATTGATTTTTTTTTTTCCATTAAAACTATAAGTGCATGATGATCCTGCCTGTGGGAAGCACATGTAGCCTGGCTGCTTCCCAGGGGCTGGTTGCTCAGAGCACGGTCCTTGCACCCCTCCTTGCTGGGTTGGACCACACGTACTATGGCCTGCATCACCTCCAGATCCTCCTCCCCTTCTGGCTGTTGTGATGGGGGCTCTGGAGAGCCCTGCCTGCACCTCACCCCAGGAGATGAAGGGAGTCAAAGATATGGCTGGAGGTCCTGCTGCCCTCCTCCTGCTGCCCTGCCTGCCACAGGCACAGCATCATCACGCCATGTCACCACTGTCACGCCATGCAGATCCTCCAAGCACCATCCTCCAAGGGATTGCTCCACCACCCCCTTAGTAAGAGGAGGGAACAGCCTCTTCCAGCCTACTGTGAACGGGGCATCCCCCCAGGACTCGCCAGCTGTTTCCCAGCACTGAGGGAGCCAGGCACTGTCAGCGTCCCCAGGGCAGCCAGCTCTTATCAACTGGCCAATCCGATGAAGCCAAAGTCCTCTGGTTTTGTTAGTGTTGGATGTTGCTTTCTGGCAGGAAAGGCTATTGAATGGTGGTTGAAGGGCGAACATGCTGAAGAAAAACGCCATTCCTTTACCGAGTGTCTCCACCAAGCTTCTCCACCCCAGCAGCTGCTGTCACACAAGACTGCCCAAAGCTGATCTTAGGCTGCCCAGTGCCACCAGCTGCCCGCCTTTCACCAATCTCTGACCAGCAGCAGAGAAGCACGGATGATTTTGCTGCTTGTCCTTCCCCAGTTGCCCACACACGTTCAGCAGGACTGAGAAGGGTCAGCCCAAAGCAGTAGAGCACCAAGCTTTTCCCAGGTCACACACAAATTGTTTGATGAGAGCCTGAAAACACTAGTTTTACTTACAGCTCAGTGGCAGCCTGAGAGATGGAAACGTGCCCAAGCTAGTGCCAGTCCATGGCTACCCACCCAAACAGCTGCCTGGGGCTGTTTGCAGCCCATGTTGCCACCCTCCCAAACCTATCTCACTTCCAAATCTGTCTTCTGAGAGCTCACACCACTGGCTCCAGGCACATACAGAGCAACCTCAAACACTGACAGGGCCAGTGCCAGCCCAAGCCTCTCTCTCCAAGGAGCCCCAGCCATCTTTCTTCCCTCCACTAACATGCTGCAAGCTGATCTCATGAACGGTGACCTGCCGAAGACCTGTCAGATGTTGAGGAGGCTCCACAAGAGCTATTTTGACTTGTTCATAGTAGTTAGAAGACGCTGTCCTCTCCTAGTTCTTCACACCCAGGACATCTCTGTCCTTCCCCAACATAGGTGGCAAGGAAATTTCTTGGTTCCACCAATGTGGGAGCAGGGGAAGAAGAAGGTGGGAGTTCCCTATTTGCATGCTCAAGAGCAGCACGATAAGGTCCTCATCCCATCTGGCTGCAAAGTGTTTTACAGTAGAAGACCAAATAAATTGATTGAGAGTTTGCAAATGGGCAGAGAGGGGACCTCCAGTTGTTCTGATTCTTGTGGGCATTAGGAAGAACTCTGTTGAATTCTCTGTTGGGCTCAGGGAAGTATTTCCTTACATCCTGAGCCATTTTCAAGATGGCATTAACCTCCACAGACCTCATACTTTAAAAACATTCACTGTGTGTACACGTTCTCTAGTTCTCCATGCATGAGTCCACACACATGCATGAGTCCAGGATACACTTTAAACATTGAACATGATATTTAGAAATTACCTATAAATTATAAACTATGCTGCTGCCAATCTGCCCAGCAATGCTGCAGTTTAGGGAAATTGTCTTATTTCTTCCCCTTGCAGGGAAGTCTTGAGGCCTGCCTTTTCCAACAGGCTTCTCAAACATTCTTTGCTCTCTTCTATGACGTTCCTCAGAAAGATGATGGAGCGTCCTTTCTTTGAGATTTTCAAAACTCAACTGGACAAGGCCCTGAGTAACTGAGGGTACTAAACAATTTGAAGTGAGCCCTGCTTGGAGCAGGAGGTTGGATCAGAGACCTCCAGGCACTCCTCTGAACCCAAATAATTCATGGCTTATGGAATCTGCTAATTGAGAGCTTTCTCAATTGAGGACAACTTGAATGACTTCATCTTGGCCTGAACTTCACCCTTCTAGGTGAAATGGGGAAGCTAACTTGCTTCAGACTGTCCTTCTCGCCAAGTATTGCTGAGCATAACAGGCTCAGGCCAGTGACTGACACTCCAACAACTTGACCCTGCTTTCGGCAGCACCCATATGGAGGCAGGGATGTCAAAGCGCTGTACACCATAGTCAGGCTATCGTCCCCCTTTCTTACATGCAACTGCCCCTCACACACGCAAAACTGCCTGATGCTCAGCTGCACTAAGGCAAAATCAAATGGTGGCAAAAATATTACCCAAGTCCTCATAAGCTGGAAATGCCTGGGATATGAGGTCTTTCAGAAACCCCACTCACATCAGTATGATATAGTTAATGCGATCCCAATGTGTCAGCAGAGATATCTCCAATTAAGAGAAAGAATTATGAAAGATATGAGCAAGACCAGATCTGCTCAGTGAAACATGAACTCTTAGGAGAACTGAGGCATAGCAGGACTACAGTTGTAATGATGGGAAAAGAAACCTTTTTCTTAGAGCAGATACTACATGGGCTTGGCCTGTTTAGCTGGTAAGATGAAGGCTGCAAAGGACTGCAGTTGTCTGGGGAACATTATGGAGTCTGGAAGGGAAGAGCTATGGTCACATTTCAGCTGCTAACCAGAAGAAGGTTTGTGCTGCACAATGTCTTGCCAACTCACAAAGAGTCTTGCCAATGGATTTGGGATAAGCTGGCAATTGACACCAGTAAGGTGCTGTCCTGAGGAGTTTCTGTCTTTCTCCCTTGATTGCAGAGGGATGTGAGACAGCCTTCTTAGACCAGCTGCCAGTGTTTGCACAGCTGGAGTCAGGTGAGTTGAATGCCCCCAGCACGTGCTCTGCAGCACAGGTCGGTTTAACCCATTTAACAAAACCACCCAGCACATCAGTGTTGGAACATGCAGGTGCATCCAGGCTGATAACTATAACCACTTCCATTAGGCAGGCAGAGGAAGCCAGGCAATGAGCCTTAATGGGATGCTGGGTGCAACCGCACTGCAGCAGATCCCAGCCAAGCTGTGGAATCTGGCACAGGCAGTGCTAGAGCTCTCCAGGCCTGGGCCCTGGCACACCTGGCAGCGCATGAGGGGGCTCATGGGTAAGAAATATTCTTAGTGGTGACCTTCTTACCATGTAAGCACAAATGAGAAAGCCCACATGCTTTTTAGTTGGCAGCCTGGTACTAGCCAAAACACACCATCAGTGTAATGCTGCACTGGCTGCCGGAGAAATCAAAACTACGGACTGTTGTTTTGGACTGTGTTTCTATGTCTTGCAAGATTTGAATGTGAGTAATCCTAGGAATCTGTTGTTCCATCCATTAGATGTGCTTTGCTACCCTGCTCTTGATGTTAGTATCTCTTAGCGTCAGGCGAAGCAGACATGCCTGCTCTTGTTTTACCAGGAATCCTTCTGGGGCTTTGGCTGAGCTGAGATTTTACAATGCATGGATCCTTGCCAACTTTTAGTCTGAGAAGGAACTTTGCCACCTTCAGCAAAGCTGAACAGCACACCAGGGTTTGCAACGTGAACCAGCTGTCAAGGATGAGTTATACCTCCTGCCCTGAAGGGAATGGGAAGAGATGAGGCAGGGAATATCTATCCAAACAAGTTTGTACACACATATGATTTTGTAATATGCTGCCTAGAAGAGACTTGCAGCCATGGTGTGGAAGAGTCTGGAGAGTATTGTAAGGACCCCAGCCCTTCCCCTCCAACAAGGACAGGACAGGCATGCACAACACGGTCTGCTGGCATTTGGCTACCCCAGCCCACCCTCTGCAGACTGGGAGCAGCACAGACACGCGGTGCTGTGAGGACACAGAACAGCTCAGGCTTGGTGAGTTGGTGTTTCCTTCGTTTACCTGGCCCTGCAGGAAACTCCTAATGAGGTGGCAATGATGCTGCCAGATGTCATTGACTGCACATGGAGGCTGTTTCGCATGCATCCAGCAAGGCAGGAGGTGATTTCAGAGGGAAGACGTTGTTTTATGGTTCCATGTTTGAAAAGCAATCCATGTTCTTTTGCCAAGAGAGACACAACGGGTTTTACTAGCACCAAGAATAAAAAAAATATCAGTAATGATTGTGGTTAGGCCCGAGGCAGATGCTGCTCTCAGATATACTGTGTGATTCTGCATCATTCTGGGGAAAAATTAGCAAAGTGCCAGACACCTGACCAGAAATCAGAGTCCATCTTAGGCATGACTTCCACGGAGCATCTCACTCTCCCCTGACCAAGCCACACTACTTCAACTAGGGGTATGAGCAGAGAAATCACCTCTAAAGGAATACATTGGGGAATAGTAAGGTACCAAAGCAAATTCTACCATTGAAAAAATCTCCCTGGAGAAGGGAGACACAGAAGCTGACCGATGGTGTTCACCCCCCAGGGCAGTTAAATTCATGGTGGGCATGACCTTGCAGACCAGAGAGGGTGGGCAAGCAGCCTTGCTGGGCACCAGCTCCCACCCTGACACCACCTCCCTCCACCTCCCTCGCTCAGAGGCAGCCTTGCTTTTGCACCCTGAGCCTGACAGGGAAACACCTGCACACGGTGCCACTCAAAGGACAAGCTCGCTACTCACCTCCAAAGGGTTCTCTGAGACCAAATGGGTTTATTTGTTGTCATGAGTTGTGTCTTCATCCCCTGCTCTGCCCCAGAATGCCCCTGGTCCACACCCTCCAGCAACACCTTTCCTCAAGGCCTTTGGTCTTTCCAGCTGACTCGCTGGCTGATGGGAAGCACACTGGCTCCCAGCGCCCCCAGCCTCCTCTGTGCCATAAACTGTTCCTGGGAACCCCCAATGAGTTTCTAACATTTAAAATGGGAGACAAATGTATTCAAGCTAAGCGATGAGTTGACTGTGTAATCAGAAACAAATCATGAAAGAAAACACAGGCTTTGAAGGTACCTGCCACAAAGTCTGCTCTTGTCTCCTAGATGCCACCTTCTGCCAAAGCTGTCCCCTTCTGACAGTGGTGCTCCCTCCCCTGGGGAACTGGGTCAGAGGTTTGCTCTGCCTGAAAACAAACCTGTAAAAAAATCCTTGAATGCTGGACCGGTGCCCTGCCGACGCCACAGGACAGCCCGGGGAGCTGCATGCACCCAGCTGGTGATCAGGGAGACACGGGCATCCCGAGGCTGACTGTGTGCCACAGCTTCTCCCTGACTCTTCTTCAAGGCAGGGTCTCTTGCTCTGTGTCATGATTTCCACCTGGCAGGCTGGGACACCTAGGTTTCCTCTCCCCTCATTTTCAAAGCGTCACAGGAAGGTACCAAATACAAGCATTTCCAATGTACTTCCCTGCTTTGTTCCCAACCAGACACGGCCTCATGGATTTTCCAAGCTTTATCAGCACTTTCCATTTCAAACAATTTGAGAAATGGCATCTGTACACACATCGCATGTTATCACGTGCCAGTAGCTCAATTCTACCTCTGGAGATGACAACTGGTATCAGGGATAAGCAGGGGGAATATCCCATGCCCCCCCTGTCTCCCAGAAGGTTGTCACCATCCTGGCTTCCCTGCCAGCGCCGGCCCCCGGTCCTGTCCTGCAGCCTGCGTCTCTCTTGACTCATTTCTGCTGCCTGCTGCTATGACCACAACGTCTGAGCACAACAGGGACCCATGCCTGCCCGTGGACATTGGCCAATAACAGCAACCGGAGGGGAAGAGAACAGAAAGGCACACGCATAAAGAGGAGGTGGATCCAGCAATCCCTTTAGCTGACCCAGCACCGTTTGCAGCCCGGCCAGTCTGACGTCCAGGAGGAATTAGCACGATCGGAAGCTCTTGCCTCTCGGCGGCTGCTCCCGTGGGACTGGCTTCGGCACAAATGGCTGCTGCCAGATTAATTTCACTCTGGGCTGTGATCTGCTTGAGCTGCCCCATCCACGGCTGCGGAAAGGATTTGTTATGCTGACAGGTAGCCCTGGCGGGGGGATGTTCCCGAGCAGCTTCTGGCGCAGAAGGGTGCTCCCACTCTTTCCACACTGGTGTAGAGCAGAGTAAATCTTCTTTGATCAATGCAAAATCAGGTGTAAAACAGGAGTATCCAGCCCAGGCCATTTAATTCTCCAAGATCTAAGCAGGCTTATAATCTTCATCAGCATTGCTTCCTGCTTGAAATGCTTTTCATTAGCTGCTCATTCAGTGAACACAACCACTTCTGCTACCTCAGCAAAACACATGCCACACTTCTTGCTCAGCAGCAGAAGGCAAACATTTTATTGCATTTTAATCACTGGCAGTTTTGGCAGTTGCTTCCTGCTCTCTGTGTTTCTTCTACTCGTCCTACTGAGAAGCCTCTATAAACTTCGATTGCAGAGATGTGCTTGACCAAAAGTGATCGGGCACCTCCTCAGCCTCCAAGTAGCTGGACAGCCTGGTGCAGTTCCTGGGAAGCTGAAGACTAAATGCTTGGTTATCTCAGTGGCCTTTCAATCTGGTCCTGAAAGAAGTGAGACAGGTTCGGTTGTAAAGGTTGGCTGCCCCGCCAAGACCTTCGCCGTGTCATCAGTCTTGCTGGGAAATGTCATACAAATTTTTTCTTCTGAAAACAATGATTTCTTGGAGCTGAAATGTTTCAGAGGAACATGTCAATATGGAGAAAACCCACTGATGGGGTGTCCCTTCCCAACCATTGAGGAACCAGGCCATTGAGGAACCAGGCCAAGCAGTCCAGAAACCCTCTGTGGGAGCAGTGCGGCCCGCTGTCAGGACAGGGTTAAGGCTTGCTCTGACACTGCAGTTTCAAGCCAAGAACTGTTGAGTGACAACAGAAGGGCACAGTCCAGCTACCCAGGGTTTGTTTGCTAGTCAGTGTCCCTGTTGTCTCTCCTGGGTGGTGCTGGAGGACAGGCGGTCACCTGCAGATTGCTCCATTTCCCCTGGGCAGACTGTGCGCCGCGGCTGCTGCTCCTCTCCCAGGCTCAGTCTTCCTGTGCCTCTGAGTCACACCGAGTGTTTAAAAGAAAATTTTGGTGCCTCATTTCTTCATTTTCCTGTGTCTGGGGGGTTTCCAGCCTCTGATCCACACCCTTTGGGCTGCTGCGGAGGAACTGGTTCTCCTCACTTGGGCATGATCCTTAACGTGCCCATAATGCTCTCACAGCCCCTGTGCTAAGATCAATAACCCTCTGCCTTTGTTCTGCTGCTGCTTCTATGGCCAGGCACGAGCAGGCAGAAGGTGGGACAGGCAGTGTGTTTTACAGCTCCCAGCAGTTGCTGATGGGCGAGGGACAGGCAGCCATGCACTGCCTGGGTCGGGGCTGACAGATCCCATCGCTGCCCGGAGGCGGTGGCAGTGGGACTGCCAGCATCCCTCCTGCAGCATCCGCCTTTTTCCTGCCTGGGCAGTGCACCTGGTGGCAGTGGAGTCCTTCCCCATTTACCCCCATGAAAATGAATGACAGGATCAGGCCCAGCGTGAGTCTCAGCTTGCGGCTGTCAGCCACGGCTCACCGCCTGCAAGTCCTTAAAGAAAAGGGAAAATGCCCTGCACAGAAAGCCCAGGGGAACAAGAACAAAGGCAGGCCCCTTCTCCTTCCTTCAACGTTATCTGGGGTCGATCATTGCCTTAATGCAACACAATCCCCTCACTCTGCTGCCTGCCTCTCACCCCACAAAGTCATGCTCAAGTGATTTTGTTTCAGGGTAACACTGAGTTAATTTGTCTGAAGCCCTGTGGGACTTCCCAGGCAGCCCTTTTCAGCAAGGGGATTTTGCTGAGTCTGCAAAATAATTCATCAAGGGGAGGGGGGCATTCCTAGGCCCCAAATTCTCCATTTTTTCTCCTTCAGGTCTGACTCTGCTGAACCGCTGAGGTCTCAGGTTGCCCTGGGACAGTGGCTCAAATGGTCTGAGCTCGCTGTTTTCTCCACTGCACAAATTTTGCCATGTCTCCCTCCTCCCCCACAGCACCCTCAAGGTCACATTGGGAGGTTGTGTGATCTGATGAAAGGGAGTAGGGAGGGGGAAAAAAAGCCCAGCAAGATGAAAACTGATCCCAGGCTCCAGCTCCAGCCTGTTCCCTTCAGCCCCTCTTGGCTCATTCCACGCTGCCCCGGGACCTTCACTCCTTGCAGCCGGGACGCGTTTTTGAGATTGTTATGAAAGGAATTGTGCATTCAGGTATTCTAAGAACTGGCTGAGTCTTTTGTCCATAGAACGGGTGGGAAAACTTACGCCTTAGTGCCTGCTCCTTAAGTAAAGGATTGTGTAACCCTGGCATGCTGCACTGCTCCTGCTGGCAGGTGATGAAAAACCGGGCAGAAAACAGCCTTTGAAATGCCCAGCTGGACAGAGAAGGGCCTTGCTGCACAGCCCTGACCTTTCCTCACCCCACTCATAACCTGACGGCTGCTTCCCTGCCCAGGAGGGGATGGTCAGAGATTTACCAGCAGTCAGAGTGCTTGCATCTGTACTAGTAATTTGAATATGCCTGGCACCGTTTCCTGGCCCAGAGGCCACTGACATAGAACACTCTATTAAACTTTCTTATCCTCCAAGCCAGGATGGATGCATCCAAGTGCACAGGGCAATAATACCAAGTCCGTGCTGCCCTTAAACTTTTCCCAGAACTGTTTCTGAAAGCATTGGTTGACTTGACCCAGAATCATGTCATGGACTTGCAATCACAGTAAGACCTGGGAATATTCTTCCAGCCTTCCAGCCCGGGTCCCTGTTGGGCAGCCCAGGAGGAAGCAGTGACTTGCACACCCTTATACAAATAGCCCGGGGCAGCTGCAGCTGGCTGAAGCATTGTGACAGTTTGTTCATTCTTTGAGCTGTCCAGAGCTAATGGGTGTTACACAGAATCCCAGCCTGGCAGGGGTGGGAAGGGACCTCTGGAGATCATCCCATCCAACCCCCTGCCAGAGCAGGGTCACCCAGAGCAGGTGGCACAGGAACGCGTCCAGGCAGGTTGGAATGTCTCCAGAGACGGAGACTCCCCCACCTCTCTGGGCAGCCTGTGCCAGGGCTCTGCCACCCTCACAGGAAAGGTTCTCCTCATGTTGAGATGGAATTTCCCATGTTCCAGCTTGTGCCCGTTGCCCCTTGTCCTGTCCCTGGGCACCACTGAGAAGAGCCTGGCCCCATCCTCCTGACACCCACCCTTTAGCTATTGCTGAGCATTGATGAGGTCCCCTCTCAGCCTGCTCTTCTCCAGCTGAACAGCCCCAGGGCTCTCGGCCTTCCCTCAGCACAGAGATGCTCCAGCCATCTCCAGATCATCTCTGCAGCCCTGCACTGGGCTCTCTCCGGTAGTTCCTTCTCTGTCTTGAATGGGGGAGCCCAGAACTGGACCCAGCACTCCAGATGTGGCCTCCCCAGGGCAGAGCAGAGGGGGAGGATGACCTCCCTCCACCTGCTGGCCACGCTCTTCTTGATGCACCCCAGGAGACCATTGGCCGCCTTGGCCACAGGGGCACATCGCTGGCTCATTTTTTTGTGCATCCCCAGTCCACTAGCAGAGACCTGCAGCTTTCATTGCACTGCTCTTGCCTGCAGCCCCTCTGATGCTGTCCTACACCCAGATACAGTCCAGCTGCTGCAGAGGACTTGGGTTTGGTGCATCCCCACCTGGCTGTACGCACTAGTGCTTGTGAGAGGGCCATGCACTGTGTGACAGGGGAAGAAACATATGGGAGAAAACACTACTTTTGCTGAAATTACATGTGAGAGAAAGATGAAGCTGCAGCGGGAGACGTGCTAAAATGGGGCTGAGAGCAGGAGTGTGGGCTGGCCCCTAAACCAGGGTTGGGACAGCAAACGGCTTCGCATCACAGCTCCTGACCCCGGGCCAGCGCGGGCAGAGGCCGTCAGCATCCTTGGCTCTGCCGGTTTGGGAGGCAGTCGAAGTAGATTTCACACGAGGGGAGGGATGAGTTCAGGACACCTGCAGCATGAAAGTCACTGTCAAGGCTGCACATGCCCCTGAAAACCCCTGCTATTGTTTGAAAGTCTCCTCAGCACCATTGGGATTCTCCTGTCTCGTTTTACTAAAATGCCCACCATGGTTTTCAGTACTAATAAGGTGGAAAGACAGTTTTGTGCCCGTGTGGCAAATACAGGGCAGTGGCACTTAGGAGCTCTAGTTTCACTATTCTTCCTACTGCTGATGGCAATGGCAGTACAGCCTCCAGCAAGGTCAATTGAAGGTTATTTCCCATCACACTGCAAAGCTGAGGAGCTCTTGGCCTGCCAGTGCACAGCAGGAGAGAGCTGCCCAAATGGGACAGCCCAGCTCCCATCCCTGCATGAAACAGCCCCAGAGAGAGCTCTGCCCTTGGAGACATGCCCCTTCCTAAGGAAAAGCATCTAGGAGGAGAATCTTCACAGAGAGAAGCTCACTCTTCCCAAGGAAACCTTTCCCCGATGCCCTGTGTCCAGGCAGGATGGCTGAGCTCCCCAGAGGCTCATGCAAACCAGGAGTCTTTGGATGTTTGGAGCAATATCCTTAGTGCATCCCTTTGCCTCTCCCTGGAAGGTTAGGTAGGGTTAACCTACACTCAGTCGCTCTTTCAGCCTGAGCATCCTGAGCATCCTGGGCAGGAGCATCCAGGACCTGAGTTTCTCCTGCAGGTCTCTAGGCTCCCCGTTGCTCAGGAGTGCACTGAGCAGCTCTCTCACCCTTCTCCCTCACTTGTGCCGTTTGCATCCATTTTTTCCGATGCCCCAAACATAAGTGTTTCACACTGGTGCCATGTTCCTCCGCCTGATTGCTCAGATGAGCTACCCGATACGCTCCTCCTTTGCTGGGTGGATGCCAAAGTGCTCTTTGCAGAACTGCTGAACTCTTTTCCAGCAAACATCCTGTCAGTAGCTGGATTGTTTGAATATCCAGGGAAATCAAGCACAAACTGCAGATTGGCCAGGCGTGTTCCCAAGAAACAATTTTATCAAAACTTCTGGCAGAGAAAGTGCCTGGTTTGACAGAGCCTTTTCAGGGGTAGGCATGGAGAGCAGAGATTCAAGCACCGTCTTTGTCTGAGCAGTCTCGGAAGCTTGGCTCTGCTCCTCTCGCTCCCAGTGCATGCCCCAGGCGCAGGCTGCAGAAGCAACCGTCTTCATCTGGAGTATGTAATTAAATGTTCATTTGGCCAGGAGATGGCTGGTGTGCATGGTGCAGAAGACACCCGGTCAGGTACCTGAGCTGTTTCTTTTTCTAGGGTAACTCACTAACCACAGGACTGTCTTAGGTGATGAGGACCCAAGTCACATCTTCTCAAGCGTGATTTCAGAAGTCCCAGGTTTGGTTTCATTCTGCCTCATAAACCAATATTTTGGGAAGCACTGTCTTTTGTTTTTCCTTTTCACGAAACCAAGCTTTCATTTCCCATAAGCAGGGAGCACAAGTCTGAGCCTCCTGAGAACATCCTCACATTTCTGTTTCGGGTTTTCAGTGAGACATCATCAAATATCAGGTGGAGGAACACACTCCAAAGTGGCCATCACACTCCACCTGAAGGAGCCAGCAAAGAGATGTGTAGCTCAACCAGCAGGATCAGCAGCTGTGTTTGCCGTGTGGGACATCGCAACACCCAGCATCGGAAAAATCACACTTCTTCCTGCGTGTTTTATATGCTATTGTTAGCAGCAGTAATCCTACAGTGCAAGAGCTGTAAGGGATTAGGAAGGAAGAGCATTCTCCCCGTGTTGCAGTGATTGCACAGTAAATTTCCACAGATTAGCATGCACTGAGCTGAGGGTGTCTCAGATACAGCAGTCCTGTAATTGCTGCTACTTTTGTGGGCCTTTTAAAAAATAAAGGAGTGAAGAAATAAAGTTGTACCACTAACATGTAACTGTCAAACCTTAAAAACGGATTTTTTTTTTCAAGAATTGTGGTAGGGCCCAGATCTTCTTTTATACTCATTTTGTTGCTGTTGCTTAGATTTCAGGCAAGTGTGCACCTTCAAGACTGCTCTCCTAGGATCAGGATGGCTCGTTTCTTTAGCAATGAGTTTCAGTGTTGCCAGCCAAACTAAGCTTGTTGTCAAGCCTCAAAAGTAAGAAATCAGGTTAAAATAAAGATACTTAAGCATTAAAAATGTATGTTGGATCCTATTTTCCTACTGCATTCTGACCTTGTCTGTGTTTTCAAGCTTTTGTCTACTTCAACTAATCTGAAAATAAAGAAGAGTCTCAGATTAGTCTCCACAAAGGGGTTTGTGATGGGAAACCTGTGCAGGCACTTGTAGGTCCTCCCCTTCCCTACTGCACCGTGCTCTCCGTTCGCCATGCAGCCCCCTGCCCTGACATCCCCCTGCCCACTGGAAAGCTGTAGCCCTGGCTCTGCCACGGGCCCCAGAAAGCCTTGGCCCTCCAGCTCTGCCATGCTGGTACTTGCAGGGAGAAGAGTAAGATGCTCGCTGTCTGTGTGCCTGGCTCCCATTTATTTGAGCTGTGATGGAAAGCTGGGTTTTGTCAAACAGCAGCTGTCTGCCCATCACCCCAGGCCAGCCTAAGCAGTTTCTTCATGTGAAAGCAAAACCTTGCAGGAAGGATGTTTAAACACTTCCAGATCTGGTAACTAGCTGGGATTGAGCTGTCTTCACATAGGCACAAAGGAGGGCACAGACTCAAGGAGATACATCCTTTTTCATCCACCCTGGTGCTTCTTCCCATTCACATGGGTGTGAACAACAGACTTGTCCAAGTTTCCTCTTGGCAGCGTGACTGGAGCTATTTTCTGTGGTCTGTTGCACTCTTATTTTCCATGGGGCTATAACAGGAGATGGAGCGGTGACATGTGACAGACTGATTTAGGCCCTGGTGAGAGGATGTTTACAGAACTGGGACACCAGCAACATATTACAGACAAGCAGGATGTCTTTGCTCCTCTAACTCCGTGGATCAGCAGAGCTTAACCTGTTGGCTCCTTCCATCAATGTCCCAAAGAGAACAGAGGGTGCCTCTGGGCATTTCCCACTGATGTTCAATTAGTCTTGACACTATCAGGGGTTTACAGAAATGCTCTGTCACGTGCCAGAGCCATACCAGGTATAACCATGATGGCAGAGATTGAGGCAGGTGTAGCAGAAGCTGAATTCCCATTTCTTTTGAGAATTTCAGCAACAGCAATGGGAATGCATCTCTTCAGAGCCAGAGACTGCTTGCAGCTGCAGGTGCTTCTCTCTCTTGCCTGGGCAGAAGTACAGCCCCTCTGGTGAGAGACATGCACATGTGGTTGCAATGCCCTTGTCATCCTCATGTTGCATCCTGAGAGTCAGAAACTTTCCCCATGAGCATGTGCGTGAGTCTTCCAGCCGGTATTAATGGAAGCAGACAGAGAGGACATGAGGCAGCCAGTGAACCCACGATAACTCTAGAACTGAGTGACCTTTCCACTGAAAATTACCTGGTGCCCGATTCATAGAATCATAGAATGGTTAGAGTTGGAAGGGACCTTAAAGATCACTTAGTTCCAAGACCCTGCCCTGGGCAGGGACACCTCCCACCAGCCCAGGTTGCTCCAAGCCCCGTCCAACCTGGCCTTGAATCCCTCCAGGGATGGGGCAGCCACAGCTTCTCTGGGCAACCTTTTCTAGTGCCTCACCACCCTCACAGCAAAGAATTTCTTCCCCATATCTCATCTAATTCTCCCCTCTTCCAGAGTAAAACCCTTCCCCCTCGTCCCATGGCTCCCCTCCCTGATCCAGAGTCCCTCCCCAGCTTTCCTGGAGCCCCTTTGGGGACTGGCAGGGGCTGGAAGGTCTCCCCGGAGCCTTCTCTTCTCCAGGCTGAACTCCCCCAGCTCTCTCAGCCTGTCTTCACAGCAGAGGGGCTCCAGCCCTCGGATCATCCTCGTGACCTCCTCTGGCCCCTCTCCAACAGCTCCGTGTCCTGCTGTTGGTGCCCCAGAGCTGGAGGCAGCGCTGCAGGGGGGTCTCCCCTGAGTGGAGCAGAGGGGCAGAATCCCCCCCTCGCCCTGCTGCCCACGCTGCTGGGGATGCAGCCCAGGCTGCGGGGGGGTTTCTGCGCTGCCAGCGCACATTGCTGGGGCATGTTGAGCTTTTCAACAACAAGCACCCCCAAGTCCTTCTCCTCAGGGCTGCTCTCCTTCCATTCTCCACGCAGCCTGGATCTGTGCTTGGGATTGCCATGACCCAGGTGCAGGACCTTGCACTGATTGCTCCAACCAGAGACCAGATGAAGACAAGCTGCCGGGTGGCCCCTGAATGGTCAGTGTGTAGCCACTGTGGTGTGCCAGGGAGGAGCGGGGCCGCAGAGGTAGCAGTGCTCTTGCCAGTAAAACACGATGGGAGGATTTGGAAACTCCCAAGTGTTATGGCACTCTCACAGACAGCTGCATTACTTGTGCAGCACAGATTATACCCATAAACCACTTAGGTTCCTCTACCACAGTGTCTATGTGTCCTGAAAACCACCCTCCTGACACAAGTCCTGTCATGATGTTCCCGTGACATCTCATGTCTTGCAAATATTAACTCCAGATCATCTAGACTATAAAGTTCCCATCATCCCCCACCCCCGATCTATCTGCCGTCTGTGAAAAGCACAAGGTGGGAAGGAAGCAACTTGTTTTACCCTCAGAGTCTTTAACGGTATGACTTGCTCCCTTCAAGTCAGCAGACACAGGCTGTTTGGCCACACCTGCCTCTTCTAGACCTTGTTTTTTTCCATGGGAATTTGCTGATATAAATGCATAAAAGGCAGGAAATGGAAAATTCAAGACTTGTTAGTGAGAGGAACTCCCCTAACCTTGTCTATGCAGAACATCTCAACAATCCAGCCAGGAACTGCAGTCCAAGAACATCTACAATGGCACAGGGCTTTAATGCGCTACTGTCAAGAATGAGAAATATTCACATGCTGCATCCAGTGCACAGACTTCACAGCCAGGTTGAGCCTGAGTGTCAGGGGGCACATTGCATATAAATTGTTTCCTAAATGACCTGTCATGTCAGCATGCCTGGTTTTTACCACTGTCTTGTCTGTTTTGAAGGAGCACAAGACACTGCAGGTCCAGCTCCATCTTCATATATATTGATACATGCTCATGCACATATGCACGTGCTGATGCTCAGCACCCACCATCAGCCTCTTCTTGGTCCCTAAACCAAGTGCTCAACTAGTACAAATTTTAACGGGTGTCCAAAATTTTCCTTGGTGTTAACTATTGGGATTGTTGATATTCCTGTTGTTCTAGAAATAGCTGGTAAGATTTCAACGCTCCCAAAATTTCTAGGCCCGATGTCATCAATGCCACAGGCAAATGTCAGATGCCCAGTTCTTACTTCAATGCACTTTGAGTTGCATTGGTGACATCTTTGCTCTAGGAGATATGCCCCACAGTAACTCACAGAGGAATTACTCATCAGGCTGCATTATAGGAGCTCACTGGCTGTGAGTGATGGAGGAGGAAGACGACGGGATTGTATTAGTTACAAAATGATTACAAGCTGCTTACACAGTGTGGCCGTAACAAGGTGATAAGGTGGCCGAACAAAGGTGATAAAAAACAGGGCTGGGAGACACCTCAAGATGTCTAATCCCCTTCCCAGCACAGCGGTGCTTCTGTCACTTACGACAGGAATGTGTATGACCCGGGTTTAAAATCCTCTCGTGCTGGAGTTGCAAGATTTTCCCCAGGCAATTTCCCCAGCATTTTCCCTTCCTGACAAGTCAAAAGGTTTCCACTTGTGTTGAACCGAAACATTCTTTGTTATAGTTTATTTTCACTATTTCTCTTCTTTTTGCCCATGAACAGCTTGTTACCTTCAATTTTGTGCAGATTTTTCACTTCTTGTTTCACCATGGAAGGAGAAAAAGAGGTCTGCCTGCCCCAGGCATCAGGACCAGTTCTCCCAAAGTAAAGTGGGATATGAAGTGGAAACAATATGCCAGAGTCTAAAACTGAAGTGGGAGGCATCTCACCTCCCCTGTAAAATGGCCAAAAGGCAGGGAATCCCGTGTGAGCTTGTCATCCCAGCTCCCTTTATAAACACTGGAGAGAAAAAAGTACAAGTGATTCATCTGGTTCTGACTTACCTGTCAGGCAGGTGAATCGTGCCCCAAAAGTGCCTCATTCCCTCTATTGACCCTGAAGCCAGTCTAGACGGCTCACTCAGAGGGAGACAATGACAGTGTCTCCCACATCTCTAGACAGAGGGGAAAAGGACTATGAAGCTAAGCTGAGAAGCTCCAGAGCCGGGTCTGGGCAATAAAGGATCAGGGTCTTTTCATCTTCCAACTTGGAAAACGTTCCTCTGTCCCTAATTTTTACTCATTGTTTTCTCTTTTAGTGTTACCCCTTTATACGGAGTCCAACCACCAGCTCTCTGCAGTTTTTAAATGTCCTTAAACTTCATAAAAGTGTGATAGAATAGAATAGAATAGCATAGAAAATAGAATAGAATAGAATAAATCAGAACAGAACAGAACAGAACGGAACAGAATAGAATAGAATAGAATAGAATAGAATAGAATAGAATAGAATAGAATAGAATAGAATAGAATTATTTCACTTGGAAGGGACCTACAATGATCATCTAGTCCAGCTGCCTGACCACTTCAGGGCTGACCAAAAGCTAATGCATGTTATTAAAGGCATTGTCCAAATGCTTCCTAAACCCTGACAGGCCTGGGCCATCGACCACCTCTCCGGGAAGCCTGTTCCAGTGTGTGACCACCCTCTCAGTAAAGAAATGCTTCCTAATGTCCAGCCTGAACCTCCCACGCATCCTGAAACCACGTCAATACAAACACTCTCTTTCTTGGCCAGGTCTGCTGTGATGAGGGGTAGGCAGAGGAAAGCCCCACTTCTGAGCAACCAGGGAGGACAGCTGGTGTTTCCAGACATGCCTCAAGGGAGGAAAGTTGGTGAGGAGCGCATATGTGAGAGGTGCATTTGTAAGGTAGACTGCACTGCGGAAGTGGGATGGCTCCTCAGCTGCAAGTTCTTGCCCTCACTTACGTGCCAGCCGAGCTCTGGGCACTGTAACTGGTGCCAGCACAAATCCAGACGGACTGCTCTTTAAGAAGGTAAATGTCCCTGATGGGGAATTTTTATGATCCCTCTTGAGGCAAGTTAAACACACATTTGTGCTTAAATATAAAAGAAAAACTTAATAAACAATGCATTGGGCAGAGTCCTACTGCAATACGCTGTTCTACACGGGGTCTGCAAAGATGCATCACAAGTAGATTCCTTGTATACCCTTGCACCAGCACCAATCCCATGCAAGGAGTCATTCTGTCTCCAGCATTCCTGCTTCCAGTTTAACCCCTTCTTGTAGTTGGGCCTTTTTGCCCTCTGTGCCAGGTCATTCCTTTTTTCCAAATTACCACTGCTGAGCAGTTACAATTAGAACTTCCTCTTCATCCCAGACAATACCCAGGAACTAAGAATTAAGCCCTTGTGGGTGTAAAAGCGAGCAGACTGCAGTAATGTCCTTATCTCCTGACGATGTTGGGCAGGAGGTGACTGAAGTGCAGCTCTCACAGCAGTGATACTCTCCAGGAACCTGCCTCATGAGGAATTCTCTCCAGGTCCAAGCTGAGGCCATGATACAGCTGGAAAATCCCATGGGCTCTATGCCCCAACTCTTTGGCCACCGGTGGTCTACTGTTTAATCAACAGCCCATGGGGCTGGGTGTTCTCATCAGAACAGATGATTAACCAGGAGTGTGGGGCAGGGCTACGCAGTGGCCAGCAAAAACCAGAGCTGCTCTCATGCCAGGTCCCAACAAGAGTGGCAAAGCCATGCCCTGAGCTAGTGAGATCTGCCCCCCCATGTCTAATGAGTTGGCTTAACCCTCATCCTGACTGGCAAGAAAAGCTTAGAAATGTGGCTTAAGTGTCTTAGGAAGTATGTCCTGGACTCCAGCCAGGCAGCGTTGTGTCTTTGGGAAAGGGACACCCTCCAGCATGGTTTCAGCAAGACCTCTTTCAGGAGGTGCTCTCGCTGCCCAAAATCCAGCAGGATGCACTGGCCAGTGATGTACTGATGGTGCCTCCCTCACACAAGGGACTCGGGGCAATTCTTGAGGTGAAGAGTGTGTTTGCCCTGTGTGCTCCAGATCAAGGCTGCAGGTGCAGGTTGAGGAGCAGTGTGGAGGTCTGTGGCCAGCCAAGCTCCTGGCCGTGCAGGAGTTATCTTCTGTAAGAGTTTGGGAGGTTCTGGATGGTGCATTATCTGGTGCAGACGTGCAGCTGGTGTTTAGGCTGAGAGATAGATGGGAATCAGACCTGGGGACTAATCTGCAAGCCATGGGAATGAGAGTGCATAGGATCTGCCAAGGAGGCGAGTGGGATCTTTGAACAGCCAGGATTGCTTCTGAGCCTTGCAGAGCAGCACCCCAGAATGAGCATTTAAAGAGCAGATTTTGTGAATAGCCCAAGAGTCCAAATTACAGATCAACAAACACAGCCAGATGGACACTGCTGCCTTACGGACATCTGCATCATTTATTGTTGCTATCAGGACTCAGCCACACTGCCAAAACTGGAGCACAGAGTGCCCTTTGCCAAGTCTATGCCCAGCACATCCTCCTGCTCTGCCACAAGGGCAGAAAAACCTGACCAGGACTCACGTTGTGAACAGGAACCTGCCTCGGCTGTCCAGTGTTCCTGTGAAAACCTGTCCCAAAAGCCAAGCTTCAGTAGAACGCTGTCCTGCCAGTTGAGCCATCTGTGTTGCTCCAACTTATTAATGAGCCACATTCGTACCTTTGCTTGTAGAGTTTTTTAGCTCTGCCAGTTCTTTTCAAGCAGCTTATCTTTAGCTTTTTATTGACAACAATACTATCCTTGAAATCTGTCAGTGGAAAAGGTAACCACATCCACAATCTTTTCTGCTCTGTGCGAGTGAATTAACCATTTCCCAAACCATTGGCATGAGATCAAGCAACCCAGACCCTCCCACAACCTTACTATTAAACTCTCCAAGCCTCCAGAACAACATGGTACATCCAGCCTGTCTAACAGGACTGGTATCTGCTCTGCAAGGCGTCCTGAACCATGCCCAGAAATAATTTGGAAGAGCATCAGTTGGCCCAGGCGAGCCATGCCCACAGTGGCATGGGCTGTTTCCTGGCATTGTTTACTCAACCACTGTAATGGTGCAGAAGAGGTTTTTGATTATTAACAGCATCACTTGCTCTGATTTTATTCCACATAAGTGTGCTGCAGCAGTCAGAATACCAGAGCCTGCTGCCTTCAGAAACCTTCTGGAGTGTTTGCTGGAGGCACAGGGATCTCCTGTATTTGTATATCATTAGTGATCTCATACAGCTCAATACAACAAAAACCCAAAGCCAAACAATTTTAAGCCTGTAGCACAAGGAAGGAGGCTGCCTCTATGCAAATGCAGCCAGAAAATCCTCAGACCACGTTCCTGGAGGCACTGCAAAAGGTGGCTGAACATAAAAGCTGTGGCTGCCTTCTTCACCCTTTTCAGTCGCTAGTTTTGTCTGGTTGGGATTAGCACAGCATTGAACATGTCAGCTAGGTACAAAATTGTTGTCAGCACTAGAAAAATCACTTGCCCTGTGGACAAGCTTAATGCACAATAAGCCGCTCTGTTGAGGGCACAGATTCAGCACGTCCAAACACAGAAAGTGAACAGAAGAGCTGTGTTGCTCGTCTCTGTGAGGAATGAACCGCAATCGATGGACTCCTGGTTCAAACACCACAGAAAACTCCATTTCCCAGTATGAACGGAGATCTGGTTTATACAGATAAAAACATGGCACTGCGTCTGCACAGACCCCCAGGAGAGTGTCTCAGCCAGTCTTTCTTTCCCAGTTCCCGCTCAGCACCGTTACTGCTGCGTTAGTGCTGCACACAAAGAAGCCGTAACCTGATGGGAAGGGAGAAAGGGCAGCAGCAAACAGATGCCATCTGGCAGGGAGCTGACCCTGAGCCACTCTGCCTTGAAACAGTGACTCCGGTGTCAGCAGCAAAGCTCTGCTTGCAAGGGTGAAACACAGAGCAATTGACCTTTAGGTGACAGTTTGCAGAGTGTCAGCTCGGATGACACTGTGGGGAGGGGGGTGACTGTTATTAAGGTATATGATATCACCCATAAGCAAGAAAATAGCAGAATTTCCCCTGGGAAAAAAAGCCTGTGATTTCTCCCAGTGTTAGACTCCTTGGCTCACTGCTTCACGAATCCTCTACTGGAGACAAGAGCTTATCACCAGGGCACCTGCATTTCTCATAAAAGGTAAATTGCCTTTTAACTCCTCTCAGTTGCTTTATAACCATCCTACTTAGATCTAATGATGTGCAGAAGTTTACAAAGCATTTTCAGATGACCTGGAATGCTTGCCAGCTTGTGAGTACAGCAAATAGCTTAGCCAGGATAATAGAGAGGAAATCCACTGAATAGCTCAAGTCATTAAGATGTTTGCATTTGATGAGACAACCACTACCAAGGCCCAGAGAATAAGAAACGCACGCATGCTGCTCATGCAAGGTGCTGTGAGGCACGTCTGCATCCATCGGGCCTCCCCAGCACCCGCCGGCGGGACTGAGTTGTTACAATCAAGTCTTTTCTCAGTGCACCAACTTGATTGCTTTCTTCCCAACCTCGAAAAGCTACAACGCACAATGCAGTGGTTCCACACACAAGCAAATAAATAACAAATTAAATCCCAGAGTAACCACAGCTGTATTGCTCCAAAAAGCTGTGGGGAGAAGGGTTGAGATAGCAGTTGAGACAGCACACTGGTGCTTACTTCGGGAAACACCATCAACCTGATAAGGTGGAGTTAAAAACCTCTTCCTATCTTTCTCCATTCTTGTAGCTTTCAACCATATATTACAACTCCAAGGAAACTTTTTTTCCCCTTTATTGCTGAGTGAAACACACCCTTCTTCCCAGGAGTAACTAGCCCGGAGAATGGGGAGGACCATTGCAGGAGGACTAAGGAGTTCCTCAGGGAACTCTGAGGGCTCAGGGAGGAGGAATGGCCTGCAGACATAGGAGAGCCCTTGGGCTCCTTTTGGATGTGCCCCTTCTCACCCCGCACACCTTGGAAAGGGAAGCTGAGACAATAGGAGCAGCAGATGTAAAAGAGAATTTTATCTTTGTCATTCATGATTCTGTGATTCAGCCTCAGGGACAAATGCAAAGGGATCAGGTCTGCAAGCAAATGAAAAAAAAAAAAGCTGTTTTGCACTGATAGCTTCTGTGAAGAGGCCAGCAGTCAGACACCTTCAGGCAATGTATTACAAGGGCCCTTGTCCCTACCCAACTCTCAGCTCTGCTGTGGGAGATCCTGTGTTGCCATCAGGAATTCCATCCACTTTCTGCAGGACACTTGGCCTTCCTCCTTCTCTCTGTCCTACTATTTTCCTTTCTCACCCTGGACTCCAGGAGGGTTGCTAGTGCTCAGGTGGGAGATACTGCACTGGGGCCTATGTTTTACCCAAACTGTCAGAAGATCATTTGAGGATTAATACTGGATGGTTATATTGGAACAAATCCAGATTAACTCATTACTTTTTCTCTCCAACTGGTGTGGCAATTCAGTATCTCCAAGTGGGTATCTGGAAGGACAGCAGAGAATGCATGCCCTTCCAGAGGGACATTAAAGTCATCCCTAATTGGTCTCATTATGTGCTGACTCCCTATGTGTCACTTAACAGCTCAAGGGACCCTTATGAGAAACTAATGACTTCAGAGCAACGTATGCTACACGCAGTTACATGGAATTCTTCCCCAGGCCTCATTTTCCTTTGCAGGAGTCACAACAACACTGGATTTTTACAACTAGATAAACACTGTGACAGCAGCAATTGTCTGCAGTAAAGAAATCCCAGGGCAAATTAGATTAGTCACAGGTACAGTGCTGAAGTCTTCAAAATCCACTTCTGCACTGGGGAAGCTGTGTCCTTTGCAATGCCGTTGCTTTCTGACATGACCCTCTCCTGATGCAGCGCAGGTGCTGCCCCAGAGCTATGGAATTCCTCTTCCTGCGATAAGAAGATATGAAGTTTTCAGACAGGCAATTGCTGACATCCGCTAAAAACTGTGTTAGGAGCAGATTCCTGGGCACTTAGTGGATGTTGGATTTGCGCATATCCCCCTCCTCACCATTCATAAATATATGCACAAGCGTAATTTTATTCACACAGATTTTGGCAAAAGGCCCACTGAATTCAGCAGAGAAGTCCATTGACTTTGGTAGACTTTGCACATTGCGGGTGAGAACAGATGGAGGCTCCATTCACCAGTTGCCACTCGTTATTTAAAGCTTATTATTGTTAAAGAGTTTTGTTAATAGATTCACAAATGAAGCGCGATCCAAGTGGTGTAACCACCGCCGAGTGCTGGTGAAGGGCAGACGTGCTCTTCCAACAAGGATGGAGTGAACAAAGGACACCCCTGTGTACACAGGGCTTACAAACAGGAATTTATTGCCCCACTCATCTCCCCACCTTCAGAGGCAGTAGGTCTGCTGCCAATGCTTTCTGCCCACAAGAAAAAGGCAGTTTCCAACAGTTCCAGTGTGAGACACCACAGACCTGACACAGGAGAAGGAGAAAGCAACCAGGCATGAGCACAGGTCTTCTCTGTTGCCAGCAAGGTCCTGTGGGTTTTGGCAGGAGCTGTACTGAGCCTTTGCATAAGCTATAGCTATCCATAGTGGAAACCATCTTTGCATCACGAAGGAACAAGGAATCACATTTCCTGAGCACAGCCAGGGGGAGGGAAGTCTTCTAGAGCAAAAGATCTCCCTCTCCTCTCTGACAGTTTGGCTGCTGCAGCTCTGGTGAAGACCATTCCTCCAGGGACCCACACCATCATGTTCTTCAAAGCTAGATCTCACCTCACTCCAGTGGAGCTCCACAGCCCCGCACAGCAAAGAAAGTAATGCTGGGACTGACCACTAGCTCCTGGGCATGCGGTGCTCAGCAATCAGCTTCTGTACGAGGCAGGAGTTTACACTGTCTGTGGGGCTCCAGGGTCATAACAACCTTAAGAAATGTGCCAGTGGTGCAAAAATTTCTGGCATTAATAAAGCAAGAGGGCCAACGGCTCTCAAAAGCAAGCTAGAAAGAGAGGTTAAAAATCCATGTTGAGTTTAAGGGGTAAGATTAGAAAAAAAAAAAGACCTGTTGTGCTGATATGGAGGAAGCACTAAGAGACGTGGGAGGAGCAAGAGAGAGAGGAATGGCTTACTCCAAAGTGAGAATGCAGCCAGAAACAATGGATCAGTAAAGAACAAGGAAACTTTCTCTTGCTGGAAGCCAGAGGTCTGAGCCCATGGGACTGCTTTCTCCAGAAAGTGATGTGAGACACACGCCTGGCATGCGCAACACAAAAACTGTTCCCAGCGGCAGGTCAGCAGCCTGAGCAGGCCTGAGCCATCACCGGGCAAAAAGTCCTCTGAGACAGATATAAATAATTAGCGTTGATCTATCCGAATACCCCAAAAGATAGCACTGCGCACACATGTCGCAAGACAAAATTAATTTCAGCTCCCAAATATCTGATAAAGATGGCATCAGTGCAGCCTCCTCAGAGGCACGTTCCCGGTTGGTAATTATTGGAGTGTTTTCTGCAGTTCTAGCCTGGATGCTAGGCATCCTCACATCTTTTAGTACTGCTTCGTGGTTTAACTAGAGAGCAGCAAAGGTTAGCAACAGATGAGTTTGGGGACTACCCCCATCCCAGCTGCATCGCCTACAACTGAAACCCAAACTTAGGTTTCCTGATTTTGTCTTCTTTTGTGGGTTCACAAATGTGGTAGTGGGATTGAATGAAAGTATCGAAGCTTTGGGGCTCTCACAACAGGAGGAAAGCACATTTCTGGTCCTGGGGAACAGAAGTCCTCCCTAGAAACACAAAAATAACTTATCTATGTCCTCAGTGGGCTTTCATTTCTTGTGCTGATCTATGTGGCTTAGGGTTTCAGAGCTGGGAAGCTGCTTCTGGTATCAAGCGTTTCACAGCCCTTAGGCATTCACAGAGCTGTGTGCGGTGCTCTACTTTCCTTCAGAGAAAGGACCTTCGGAGAAAATTCTTCTTGATTCTGTCACCCAGGCTCTACATCATTGCAAACCACATTAACAGAGCTGGGAGATCTCGGGGACACACTTGGTGAGACTCCGCTGAGGAGGGGGCCAGTGTAAGAGGACATCAGGGAATCCAAGTGAAGTTTGCTTCTGTTTTGGTGGGGTGGCTACTTATTTTGGCACCGGTGGAGCCAGGAAAGAGCCAGCTGAGCCTTGAGATGGGACAAAACAAATGCACCCATTGAGAAATGGGTGTATGGAGAAATGGACCTCTCCCTCCTGTGCCATCAAACCATCTCGGTTGAGGCAGAGGCCACATCAAGAGCAAGACAAATGCTTCAGGTCCTCCTTTTGCTCCCAAAGACTCTGGATATGGTCCGCGCCCTCTCAGCTGTCTCGACAGATTTTCTGTAGGAGATGCATGGACAGTCCAGCAGTCTGAGCAGCACATGCAAAAAGGATGCCACATTCCTTCAGCAGAGGTCTTTGCGTCCCTGGGGGAGTTGCTTACTGCCCAGGTGCTCACATCACCTTTGTAATGGAAAAGATGGACCAGAGCTGCTAAAAAAGAGGTTCAGACCACTGGAAATGGACTTTGTACAAGATCCTCACAAGAGAGTCACAGGTGACAGTGAAGACTGCATAGGAAATGCAAGTATGTCCCCAGAGAAGACGAGACACCCACGGTTTCCAAGCAGACCGTCTGAGGGATCGTCTGTTTGCCAACTTCCTCATGAGATTTGTCACTGCGGTGCAGTTGCCGTGTACGCGCTCATCGGGACCTGAGAGGCAGCTGCTTTGAGGTAACGTCTGCTTAGTCACGACCATTTTCAGCATCATGAAAGAATGCTATGACCTACTCAAAATTAGCTGCAGGCTGGAGGGATCCTCTGTTTAAGAAGAGTTGTCATCCAGCTACTTCGTTTAGTTTTCAGTTACTCCATGCACTGGTGCACCATCACCTAAGCCCAACACAGACCAGAAGTTGGCCCTTGTCATACCACAATATGTTGCCAGGATGAAGAAAACACATTTGCCTAGGTGTTTGAGCTCACATGATTTACCTAACATCAGAATTAGACAAAAACTTCCTTTTCTTGTTTAGTAGAGCAACGGTAGCCAATGGGAATTTCCACTTGCATGCAAAAATGGCATTTTGTTCTGATTGAAATAAAAATGTCTAAATAAAAGTATTTTTTCTGAGGTTGGAAAAAAAAATCCAGGTTTTATTCTCAAAGTTTTGCAAAGATATTTTTTTTCCATTTTTTACCAACTCCCCTCTAAATTTCACATTTTTTCTGATTTTTTAATGAGCAACAGGACACAGCAGAGGAACAAGAGGAAGTTTCTGCACTTGTGAGGAAGTATTTTTCATAAATTTTGCCAGGAAGCTGAAAATGGACATCTAGTCCAGTGGGAGGTCATTCACATTGGTGCACATCTCAGCCGGTGCTGCCTGGGGTCAGGCAATGTCCCCGTCGTAAAGCAGAGCAGCTCTAAAGCCCATGCAAGGTCACCTGCCAAGGATCCATTGTGGGCTCTGCCAGGTGTCCCTCCATGGCTGGCGTGGCAATGTGGGCTCCTGGAGGCTGAGTCGTGGCAGCTAATGTGCTTTGAAAAATGCTCGTTAGCATTTGTTTGAAAAGCAAATATGCTGCCCTCACTATTGAATTTTTCTTACGCTGTAGGTAAGACAAAGCTGTATATAAGTGCTTGAGGCAGGGCTCTGTACACAGCCATAAATGATGGCACCAACAAGCAACCAGTGAGGGGAGAGACCTCTCTGGAAACTGCTGTGGAGGTCCCTGTGTGCTGAGCTCCTGCAGCAAGCAGAAGGAAGGTCTCCAGGTGGCCTCACCCTTAGAGGAGTAAGACAGACCCTGGTGGTGTTGTCCACCGCAGCCATCCTCAGTAGGGAAATGGGGGTGATCAAATCAGCCCCAGAGAGATGGGGAAGGTAGATGTGACCTGCGGATAACACAGGCCATCTTCAACCAAATGCAAAGCTTGGCTAGACCACTCCAGGTGGGAACCTCTGACTGCCTGAACCCTCTGTCTAAGAAAAACTGAGGAAGATTTAAAAACTGTTAGAGTCCAGCTGGAATGATGCAGTTCAGACAGATAACCTCCAAAGAGCTGACTCACCAGACAACTCCTCACGAGGCTTGGGTGAGCCAGCAAGAGCTTGTTCCAGTGGTCAAGCACTGGGACAGGGGCCCAGACAGACCATGGAGCCTCTGTCCTTTAAGGTATGGATAATTTGCCTGGACAAGACACTGAGCAACCTGTGCTAGCATTGCAGTGAGGTCTGTCTGAGTTATGCTGTGATTTTACACTCCATCTCCTGATTGTGGTAGAGCACATCAGGAGTAAAGTCCTTGCATGGAGTAATGCCCAAGTCACATAAGATGAACGAAGTCTGCTGTTTCTCCACTTCTTAAAATGGTTCAGGGAAGAAAGTGAATGTATACGAGTTACAGAGAAATTGGGTTCCTCCAGTCCCTGCTTTCTCTTTCTGCTTCAGAGCTTTTTGTCAAGACTACAGGAACAGCACCTCTTGGATGAGAAAGTAGCCTGAAGGGCTTGTTTAGGGTTTTTTTTCCATCTCACACATATCCTTCCAAGTCTGGATTTGGTCTTGTGGTAGTTTCAGCCGTGGTTAATGAGCGCACTACTGTGGAGCTGATGTGTGTGCTGTGTCTTCCATATAATAATAGAGACGTGCATCTCTCAGGCAGACTGCAACTAAGCTCATCTTACAACAAAAGCTGTATGTCTTGGGCAGGTCACCTACACCTCAAGTCTCTTCAGCAGTGAGCTATTTTTACAACATCTCTTCTTTAACCAGGTGGGTTGACCATGTACCTGCCGCCTTCCTCTCCGCGTTAACCCACGCATCACGCAGCCCACAGACGCTCCTCGACACGGCGTCCTGTTTCCCCATACAGAACCAGCCTTGTGGGTTGTGGAAGTCTCTCTCTTGCTTGTTTGACATCTGTGGGCATGCCCAATATGGGCTCCTTCCACTCAGCTCCTGGAACAAAGGCAGAGGAAAAAGTGTTTCTTCTGTATTTCAAAGCTGATTCTTCAAAAATAAAGCAAGCAAAAATTCTAACCCCAGCTGCAGTCCCACCAGCGAAACCAGTCCAGGCAGGAGAGGGCCATGAGGCATCTCACTCCCAGAAAGCATCATTGTGCCGAGCTCAAATCCAAATAGTTCTCAAGTTGTCAGGTTTGGGTGGTTGGATTTACTAAATGGAACTCAAAACTTTCTGCTACAAACAGTTACCATAAAAAAAATACGGTAAAATCAAATTCCTACACTCCTAGGGAAAAATAATGTGAGCCAAACATGGCAGATAATCCCTGTGCAGAACTGGCCCTCCTTGTCCATCTGCCCTCCCGCTCCAGCACAGCGGGCACTGGGGGAGGGACGGCTCCCCTTGCGCAGCGCAGTGGCTATCATCTGACCCAGCAGCTCTGGGTCACATCTCTGTCCCCTCCTCCTCCTGCTCCTCTCCGCAAAGGTGCCCCTCTGTGCACCCAAGCCCAGACCCAAGGATCAGCTCTGTGCTGGTGCCGAGGTTTCGCAACGGTAACCTGGTGCTGAAGAGCAGCTTGGGTCTGTCGCTGGTATCAGTTAGTGTGTGCAGAGGCTAAAAATAGAGACCCTCCACTCTCACAATGACTCAGAGATGCAGAAGGGAAACCCACAGGCTCTGTGCTTGGCTGTCCCCTGAGCTGACTGAAAAGTTTTCATCTAAAACTTTGTTTTGACACAAAATGGCTTTTTGAAAAACAAACTAAAAAAAACCAAACAACCAAACAAACAAAAAAAAAAAAAAACCCCAAACCCAAACCTCACCTCTCACCACCAAAGCTGCCGTGAAGCCTTCTCATTTTGTCTGAGTTTGGAAGAGGTCTTGGCCATAAAAGTATGACATTTTGTATTTTTTTTAATTCTAGTTGGCAAGCCCCCTGCAAGTATTTACCTGCTAAGCTCTTTCTTGGACACCTGTGAGAGGACTTGAAGTGGTAACACAAGGGAAAGGTGTGCAAGTCCTCTGAAACCTTGATGGGAAATACAGTACGCTTCCCAGGCAGCTCTAATTCCAGCTCAGGAAGAAAACATATCCACCAGCTGGCCCCGTTAAACCCCCACAGGGAGGTGATCCATTAGTCCTTTAACTCCCTATGTTTGGGGCAGCAGCCAGCGCTGCTCAGATTTTGGCCATGTTGTGGGTGATGGAGGTCTGGAGCCTAAGGGTCCTGAACAGGGAAGACGAAGAGAACCGGGATCCCATGGAGAGGTGCATTGCTGCTCTAGGGTTATCTCATCCATGAGGAGAGCAGGTCCTTCCTCCCTGGCCCTCTATTTATCTGACCATGGTTACTGGTCATTTTAAGACTGGTTGAGCACTGGGGCAGGTGCCCATAGGTGCTGGAGTCTCCATCCCCAGAGATTTCCAAAATGACTGGACAAGGCCAGGAGCAACCTGCCTCAACTTTGACATGAGGAGGTTGGACTAGAGACCTCCAGGGACCTTTCCAGCCTTAATTTTTCCAGGTTTCTGGTGTAAGCCCTCTCAGGCTCTCATGCCTAGTGGAGCTGGGCAGGCACAGCCTGAGCTCTTGAGACCGCTGACAAGCCCATCAGCAGAGGAGCAGAGCGGGCCAGGGCAGCCAGGAACCAGCCCAGCCTGCTCTCCAAGCCTCCTCTGCTTTCACTCTCGAGTCCCAGCTGGACTCAATTTGTCCTTCCCCATTCAGAGGCAGGGGGAAGAGCGGCAGCACTGGGACGCTACGCAGGAGTCGGGCTCCAGGACAAAAGCACCTTGTTCACGAGGAGAGCCCCACATCTGTGCTGCCAGCTCCACCTCCGCAGAGGACCTGGGCACCAAGCCAAGCTCTTCATTTCCCTACACGGTCCCCAGACACAGGCCAGGCCAGGCTAGCTTTTGTGGTGGTGCCTGCGTTGGACTGTGGCTCTACAAGTGCTTCCTCATGGCTTGCACAGGGCTGTGGAGGTACAACCGACCGACTCGTGACGGTTGGGATGCTGAGCGGTGAGAAAGCCAGGCTTCAGCTGAGAGAAAACAAAACTGCTGCTGAAGTTGGTTTGGTTCATTCTTTGATAGCAATCAAGCATGCACTGGTGTAGGAGCTCTGTCATGGGTCTCATCCTGTACTTAACATACCCTGCGAGCATCCTCACTGCCTTCACTCTGTTGTAGCTTCATGCCCAAGCTCCAGCACAGACAGCAAGCCCAGCCCCGGAGCAGGAGGACACGAGCAGACACACCTACAAGAGGTCTTCAAATGCTGCGTTAAATCCCTGTAGCATCAAATGCCTTAGGAAAGGGCTAAGCCCTAAAGGCGACCACAGTGGGACCTCTGTGGAGAGGCAGCCCAGAGGCTGCACCAGAGCCGGTCTGACCCTGTGGCTGAAGAAGACTCCAGGGCAGCCCTGGTCTCCTGTCATGGGGTTGCCCCGGAGGGATGCACAGCTGGACCGACAGCTGGACCACGTTCCCAGCTCCCAGGGGAACACCGGCACATCTCTGTGCCTTGGCTCCCTGCGAGCCAGCGAAAATGGGATCAACTGATAGCAACGGGATGCCAGTAATTCCCACAGACAGCTGGGATGAGAAAGATCTCAGGAAGCCATCTCCCTCTCCCTGTCAGGATCAGCCCTACCTAAACTAATAGACCATCTGCCTGATGCCCTGGTCTGTGACCCCAGCAGGCAAAGCCGCCTGGCAGCAAGGACTGCAGGTGGAAATAGCTACTCGAGCTCCATCCTCAGCTCCCATGCTCAGCACCAAGAGCTGAGATTTCCCCCCACAGCGTGTGCTCCCGGCTGGGCCGTTCACTTTCCAGAAACCCCACTGTCACTTTACCCACCCCTTGTGCATGTCTGAGGGAAGGTCATGAAGACAGCATGTTGCCCTTTGTCACGGCACGTGGGTTACAAGTGTCCCCTGCGTGGCAGCAGTCACTGCTCCCACAACCTTTGCATGGCCTTTGTCATGTCTTGCTGAACACCACCTGGAGCTTCAGCAAGTCCATCAGGAATGAGATGGCCTGTCCTGAGCTCACCCTAGAGCTGATGCTGCCACAAGCATCTGCCAAATGGGGCATGTGGTGGCCCCTGCTCACAGGGGCAGCTGCTGGCTGAGGAGCAGGTGAGGACCCATGCCCATCTCTCCGCTCACTTGTGCCAATGCCTTGCAGCCGGTCTCTGGTCAGGACAGGGTCCATCTCATGCTCCTATTGGTTTCTGACTCTGAGAAACCCAGGTAATGATTTCTGCAGCAAGAACAACTGAATTTTCAATTAAATCATTGAACCATAAAATGGTTTTATAATCAATTCAGATCAAGCCACTTTTGCTTTCCCTTTTTTTATGTTTGGGATTAGCCGGGAACATTTTGTTCCAGCTGAAACAAAATTTCTGCTTTCATTATAGGCCTTTGTTACAATGTCAGGTCCTCGGCCCTTGGGAGGGTCGGTTCACATCCAGCTGAGACCCCAGGGCTGTGGCTCATCTAGGACATCGGGTGTTCGGTCTGAGTCCTGCCTCCACCCGTGGATGTCTCTCAGGTTAGGAGATCTCTCTGGGCCCCCCATACCTCTCTCCTGGAGAATGCCTAAGGACCGACTGCCACATGCAGGAACAAGACCCCTGCCCCGGTGGGAAGGACCATAACCCCCCAGTTAGCAAGATATTCTCACTCTCCATGGACCAATGAATTATTTCATTATTCTTCACAAAGCAGAGAGGACTAGGACAGTCTTCCACCCCCTGGGTCAGCACACCCACAGCCGGACAAAGGCGCTCCACAGTTCGGCAGCTGTGGGAGTCTAGCCCTAAACATCTTATTCAGACCAAAAAGCCATGTCCAGTTTCCTATGACCATCACTGGCATTTCCACGAATGCCATATTCACTGTGAGAAAAGCCACTCTCTGTTAATAATAATAGTTGAGTTGGTGGAAAACACTGGGAGTTTTTCCCCCATGAGATGAAACAGTATTTTGTTCTGATCTGAATCAAGATTTTCTTTTAATTTTAGTCTGCAAAATTTTGGAATTGGTAGCTTTTTTCCTTTCCCCTCCCAACTTCTTGTCTGTTTTTCCCTCTGAAGCTGTCAAGCCCCAGGGTGTCCTGGTTAGGTTTCTGAAATTTGTCGATACAAGACAGGATTTGGATCCCCATGAAATTGCCAGCTGCACTTTAAATGCAGCATTTTTGCTATGTTACAAAAAAAACCAGAATAGATGTGTGAGAGTCTGTTCTGAAATAGGGCACTGGGACAAAGAGGGAAGCGTAGTGCACCCAAAATGCTCATTTGTGAATAGCAGCACAAAAATGTCACTGCTCCTACACACCAGCCCGCCATTAAATACTTCCACTTTCTTTAGTGAAATGACAAAAAAATAGTTGATGCTTTCAGCACAGCACAAAAAACTCCATCCACATCTGCCTTAAAGTGTCAGATTTGTGCAGGAAGCAGAAGTGTTCCTGTGAGATTAGCATCTCTGTCTAAAACATGTTTGTGAAAGGTGAGAACACAATACTAGCACAGTACAATGTTCCCGCTGCCTCTCCGTGTGTTTTATTAGTGATAACATTGTTAAAATGAGATTATATGCCCTTTAGTTCACTTTTCCTTTTTTCTTCTTTTTTTTTTTTTTTTTTTTTTTTTTTTTTTAATCATAACTAACTCATAGGAGTTTCTGGGCACTTGCTCAGAAATGTATTCTTCCTGGACCTTAAAATAACCCTTCTAACTCACTTCTTTAATTCTGCAGCAGAGATCTGCTATATGACAGTAAATGCTCTGCCCTTTGGTAGTGCTCAATGGATTTAACTCTGCCACTCTTCATCCGAATTCCCATGAAGAAATGGTGATATCCAGCTCTGAGCAGTGTGTAGTGTGAAGGCTTGAAGAATTGAAAAATCTGCTTATTTTGAGTAGGAGCTGATTCAAATCTCCCAAATGTAGGAAGAGGAATCAAAGATGCTGATGACGAGCAGCATCACAGCAAGAAGGCTTTCTCTCCCACTGACGAGGCGAGGGCAGCTGTTTTGCCTCTCCCACCTTCTCCACTGTCTGAGGGCAGGACCAGACGCCCCTGGGGCCAGTGATGTCCCTTTGAAGGGTTTAAGTCAGCCTCTTGCCTTTCTACCATGGCACGCAGAGAACTGTCCTCCGTCTAAAGTACATGGTTGAGAGGCTGAGCTGGGACATCCAGAATTTGGTATTACTGTAGAAATACTCATCTCTGAAGAGATGCTCCAGCATTTTGGGAAAATGGGTGCCCTGTGTTGCACAGCTCAGATCTTCCTCACAGTGATGTGTGCGGCCATACCACTGCCAAGAATATCTGTGGTAGGTTTAGCTCCATCTACTGTGGTCAGAAAGGTGGTCTCTAGATCAGATTAGCTGCTCACCCATATTAGTGATCTACAGGAGTGCCCTGGGGACTGGCTTTGGGGCTCCTCCTCTTGCATCCCCAGGGGACACCTTCCTGCATCCAGCATGGGTCAGCGCTGCCTCAGCAGCACTCCAGGTAGCCTCTTGCTACGTGGCCTGCCTGTCAAACCCAAGCCCAGCTCAGTCTTTGCAGACGCCCAGCAAGTGTGTCAGGACAGACCTTGGATTCACAGTCAAAAGTGACTATAGATCCAGCACAGGAAAAGCCAAGGGAGTCTCTCTGGGCATTCATTACCTCAAGCCATCGTTTGTCTCCTTCCTTAGCTGCCTCATGGGAGATAAAAGAGGAGAACAATGACTAACGTCTATAGAAGATATTCTAGAATTAGTTTAGGAGCCATAGATATTTTTATCAACAACAATCAAGTGGATTTAGGGAAGTATTTTAGTTTTGTAGGCAGCATTCATGGACTGTGCTGCCAGTTACAGCTCCCGCGTTTCACAACAAATGTGGACAAATTAGAACTCGTCTGGGATTGATAGATTTCTTGGAAAACTTGCAGCAAAAGCTTACATTCTTTATCCAGAAGAAAAAAAACATAATTTGAGGTTGTAACCTCTGACTCCCACTGAGCAGCAGATGACCTGTCTCCTCCTTGCGGCTCTTCTCCAGATCTGCAAGTGACTCCAGTAGTCCCATGCATGCCAGGAAGGATGGAGAGCTTTGAAGTCCCTTCCCTGTGTGGCTGCCGTGCTAGCTCCCTCAGCTTACAGCCCTGGGAAAGGGTTAATTTGAGGACCCTTTGAGTGCTGCTCAGCCAGCATCGAAGCAGTAGTGCTGGTCCCTCTGTTCTGCTCTTTCCATCCCAATGCCACAACCAGAGAGGAACTGTGATTGCATCAGCACAGAGGAGTCGCGATGATGCAGAGTGTGGCCACGCAAGCAGGACTGAACTGGCCGAGCAACAGTAGTATTTGGCAATGGTCACGTTCTGGCACAGAGTCTCACCAGCTCTGCCATTCCCAAGACCTGCGCGCCCATCCATAGGCGACTCCTATATTTAGTAATTGTGCTGATAGCAAAGGCCCAGCCTCCAGGATGTTGATTCAGACACGCAGACACTCAGCCACTTCCTGTTTGGATGCACTAAAATTATTTGCATCATTTAAAAAGTGATGTTGGTTAAGGGAAACAAAGCGTTATTGTCAGAGGAGGCTGAGAGCCAGGTTACGTACCCATACACAGTGGAAAAAAAGCAGATCTCCCAACAGCAGCACACACAAGCAGCATGTTCCCAGGAGCCACTTTCACCTCTCTTCCCACACACTGGCACTTGTGTTGCCACAACAATGCAGTAAAGCACTGTGATCCCCTGCTAAGCCTCTTCCCAGGCATGTTCTGCCAGCCCAGGGTGACCCAGTATCATCTCTAGCTACACACCAGGAGCAGATACATACCCAGGAGATGATGTCTGCTGGCTGGAACAGGCAATAGAAAGAAATGCAGGCTCTAGCATCTGCCCCTGCTCTGCTAACCCAAGCAGTTATGGCTGGTGACAAGTCTTTGATAGCAAAATGCAGCTTTCCACTGTCTCACAGTCTTTGCAACCCCACTGTGGGCATAAATATAGCACCTGAGATGTTCATGGACTTCTGGTGACTAGAGGTCCAGGGCATGGATCTCTGCCCTGAAGGCTTTGTGGGTGGTGTCACTTAAAGAGCTGGACTCAGCTCTTGTCTCATCGCTTCTGTTCCTGTTGTCTTGCCCTTAATCTGTAAAAGCCAGTGCAGCTGCTGAGTGAAAGGGCTTTGGGCTGACGGCTTCTGGGGAGAGTGGCGATGGAGAGGGCCCCTGCCCAGCACTGCCGGTGTCTGAGCTCGTCAGTCTGCAGAGTCACAAAGCCTAGTTTTGCCCCAGGACCATCTCACACCCATGGGGCATTCAGGACACCTTGCCGAGGAGTTGTGGGTACTTGGAGACATCATCTGCCCACCCAGCTGTCCTTGGCTGTGCATGCAGCTGATGCCTCTGTGGCTTCTCCACTTCCAGAAGAGAGGTCAAGAAAAAATTGCAAAATATTTTTTTGGGAATCCTTGCTAGTGATCCCTTCCCCGCTGTCTGCAGGACCTGGATCTCTGACAATACCCAACTGCTCCGTGCTCAGCTCTTCTCTAGCTCCCAGATAAGCAGAAAACGCTAGACCTTTACTTCAAATGCTGAAGAAGGGAGTTGTCCTGGATGCTTCACATCCCACCTCCAAAATATGATCAATTTGGCCTTTCTTCTGTTTTTTCAAAGCCTTACTAATCCATTCCCAATGTCTAGGAAGGTTGATGACTCAATAGGTTTTTTCCCCACAGTCTGGACAAGCAATTTCTTGACAAGGGCTGTTTATGACTTAGCTGCAGATGGATTTACCTATCCTGCCTTCTTTTTAGCTGAGGTGCAATTAGTCATGTGCACCAGGAGCTTCAAAAGTGACTGGATGTCTTAGTGCCATGACTTTTCACACCCACCTTAAAAAGAAACAAGGCAACCATGTTTCACTGTCCCTCTGAAGAGTCTTTGTCAAAGTGCATTTTCCAAGCCCAAATTAGGTGCATACACTCTTTAAATTAATGATTAAAAGGTAAATTACACATAAAAAATCAAAATAAGTGGGTTCTGAGTCATCTTCAGTCAATGACAGAGGCTCTGCAACCAGAATGTAGGTCATAACTGCATTGCTATTGTATGTGCAAGAATGTAGTCTGGCACCCACAGTGGTAGCTGTGTTGAGTCAGCAAGACAAACAAGAGTCAAAAATAGTCAAAATCTTATTTTTGTCACTGCGTTTAGCAACTGTTTCTGAATATCTGTCACAGCAGAGCAAACCTGCAAAGTCACAGACTAGGATTTCTCAAAATAAACTTGCAATTTGATTGTTGCAATGTGTTTTAAACCTCAGGTTGGAAGTTCCCAGTTCATGGCATCCCAGAGTTCTTCACATCTGAATATACTTTTTGATTTTATCATCTGATAGTAATTTCTCAGGTCAGCAGTGATCACAAAAGGAACCACCAGTCTGAGAAGACAAGGATCTCCCTCCAGCAGTCTATTTAATGGAGCAGGCAGTGCATGCTCAGAGCCAGCTCGGAGGCCTGGAGCAGGATGCACAGTCCTTGTGCTTCCCCGTGCACCTTCAGCTGTCAGCAACCAGAAATGTTATTTAGCAATCCCAAGCAAGCCTGATACAATTCATGGGTGATGGCAGAAGGAAGGACACAGGGCTTTTTGCTCACAGAGAGGACCACGCTGCCAGCTGCCTGAGATCAGACGAGCAGTGTCTGCTCATGCCACAGGGCCCAGCCAGGACCAGACCTCCCCATACCACAGCAATCAAAATATCTGGCCTTTACAGCTTGGCAAGACGCAACGTCCAAACTCTGGTCCCCAGATCCACCCTAAACTGCTCATCCTGGGTGCTGCCTGCACATTTCCCTCTGCATTGGTCCACTCCTTTTGAAGAAAGATGGGACTTTGTATTTTCAGCTTCATCTGCTTTCCCTTCTCCCGCCACACACGGAATCTGAGAGCGTGCAAAGTGTTGTACAAAGGTAAGCCTTTGATTACAAATTTGAAAACAAAGTTGAAAAAAATGGAAAAATGCACATCCAATGACACAATGCAGCTGTAGAGCCAAGATCGTTCCTGGTCACTGCCCAGACTGCTTTCTGGCAGATATCCCAGCCTGTAGCTCTAGCAGCCACACACCTCCTGGACATTGCCTGCAGGAGCAGGATCCTTGAACATCTCCTCCCTTTTCCCATCACTTCTGTTTCATCCATTTTCTTTCTGTTTGGCTCATGTTGGCACTTGATGCAAGTGTGCAGGGGACTTTTTCTTCCCCACTCAAGTCTCCCTGCCCTCGCAGATCTCACGACTTCTCTTGAACTTAAAACACCTTGTTGTTTGCAGGATGGTCACACTATTTAGTAACTCTCAAGGAACCTGCATCGCTCTGTCACGGTTTTGGCCAAACTGGCCAATGGTGGGTGACAGGTGCTCTCCCCCACCTCTCGCATGTGGAGAGGAGGAGGAGAGATAAAGAGATTTATGAGTTTAGAAGGAATTAAACTACTTTAATGAAATATTAATAATAAAATAAAAAGAAAATAATAAAATAGATACAGTATACACAAAACCGCATTAAGCTCCCAGGATGACGTCACCAGCAGGCACTGGGGAAGTCCCAGACTGGACTCAGCGATGGATGGGAACCGGATTCAGGATCTGGCATCAGGAACACACAGATCAGGATCAAAGACAGATGAACAGACAGGGTCGTCCTTGGACGTTGGCCGTTGAAGGAAGAGAGTTGACCCTTTGATCCCTCAGCTTTTATACTGAGCATGGGGCAGATGGGATGGAATACCCTGTTGGTCAGTTTGGGGTCCCCTGTCCTGTCCGCTCCTCCCTGCAGGTGGGACCCCTCTACGCTTTTCCATTTCTGACCCTCCAACGGGGCAAATAACGAAATGAGCTGACCTTGGTTGTTATAGCAATAAGTATAAGCAAGAGCCTCTCCACGTGCCATTCTTTGGCAGTAACATTGGTCTTATCACTCTGAGAACGAAAAGTTTTCGACACAATATACTGTTAATTTCAGAGAGTTAGAAGCGGTCTAGCTAAGAAGTAAAATTACTGAACAAAAAGTTGGTTCTGTTTTACCTCAAACCAGGACACGCTCTCAACACACCTGCAGTTTTCTTCACAGTCCTTATCTGCACCCACACTTCAGTATCAAGGGCAGCTACACCAGCCATGAGCTTTTCTTCAAACATCTTCCCCCTCCTTCTGACAGTTTCGGGGCTGCATCGTTACCTTGAGTGCTAACACATCACTACCTAGGAGGTTCAAAATTGAGGAACTGGGAATATTCCCAGGGATTTTGAGCAATTAAGGCATGCGCTGGCTTTGCAGGACTCCTGGGCTCAAGGCAGCCCAGCACCAACAGCAGAGAGAAGCCACACAGCTCCCCATGGGCTGCGGTTGTTGCCATCCAGTGTAAAAACTCACCTGTTTGTATGAGCGTGAAAGGAAATCCAAGAGCCAGGGCCAAGGTAAATCAGGCCTGGAAGCAAAAGCTCACAAACAGCAAACTCTTCAAAAGGCATGCAACGTGTTTTCAGCTCTGTTTTAACACATAGGAGACACTGACTGACACCAGGCAGCCCGGCAGCTCAGGCTGAGAAAAGCTGGAGGAAGGACCTGGGGTTGGATGGGGTTGGGGGCAGAATGGGGGGTGTGCCTGTGGAGTTGCTTGTTGAAGGAATTTGCAAACGCCTGTAATTGATTAAGAAATGGGGTAATTATGCAATCTGCTGATTACAGAGAAAGGGATTATTAATGCACCAGACAGGTCCAGCAAAGGGCCTGTCAAAGCATCAGGGGAGAGGCTGTGGGGGAGAAGAAGGGCTGCATAAATGGCTGCGCTGGTGTCCAGCAAGCTCACTCCCCTCTGGGGCTGAGCAGCCCTGGGACTCCTTCAAGCCTGTCTCCAGGACCAAGTGCCATGTGCAGGAGCATGCAGTACATGCCGTGCTAGTCAGACCACACCTGATTGACAACTGTGTTTGCCGTACCAAGGATTAAACTGATTCAGCCTCTGATTTGATCCAGACATCCCCTGGAAACCCCTGCTGTGAGATTCATCTCACCATGGGAGGACCACGTCAGCCGAGGGTCCCTTTACAAACCATAGGAGAATCCAACTCATCTGTTGGACCTGTTAAGGTCAGGGTTCTGTCTGATACTAAGACACTCATGAGGTGTCTTCACCAGTCAGTGGAGTTTAGGAGGAGGCTGCAGGTGCCAGCTTTGGGGTGAGCTGACCTTCTCTTGTGTCTCTGATGGCTCTGCACTAAAGAGCTCTCCCATAGCAATTTCTGAAGCTTGGACACCTGCTTATGGGAGACACCCACCCTGACCCCTGGATGTAGGTGTCTTGATCAAAAACTGAATCTGATCCGACATTACAGGAGAGGAAAGTGCCTGCATGCACTGCCCAACCTGTGCCTCACCTACTCTTTCGTCTTGCACAGACCCTAAGATATATTGTTGACAGCAAAGCTCCAGTTCACACCACAGGGCACAAGCTCAGAGCAGAGGCACAAGCCGACTGCTGCTTTGCCCCAAGCCTTTTGGCCATTTGACAACTTTCCTTTGGCCAGCCTCTCCAGACAGGAGCAGGGATGCTCAGCGAGAGCCCCACGTGCCCCAGGCTGTCCAGGTGAAACAGGGCATCCCACGTCACCTTCTCTGCCAGAAGGGCTTTCTACCCCAGGGTCACACAGCTCTGTCCGCTCACAGGGACCAAATGGCACATGAAGAAAAAAGGAAAACCCAGGCCCACCATGGGGATATACTGAGTGGCCGAGGCATCTCCGAGTCTTGGCATGTCTTGGCTATAAGAAGCACTGGAGCATTATGCACACCCCAACTTGTCCAGAGCCGTGCAAGCTGCAGGGCATGGGCAGATTACCTGGTCCCAGGCCTGTCTGGTTAATCTGTGCTCAGCTTCTTTATCCAGTCTGTCTATATATAACCTCCCTCCTGGCCACCTGCAACCACTGGCGGGGGTGAGTGCATGCCAAGGGGGTGGGAGGGCAGGGGAAATGTGCAGAAGCACCTTGATGACTCCTCAGCTGCCGCACCAGGCTTGCCATCATTAGGGTGTGTGGACATGCCAGGGTGTCAGCGAGCAGCCCCACGTGCCCAGTCATGCAGGGAGGGACCATGGTCTCCTCTGCACCCCAGCACTGGGCTAGTTTGAGCAGGGCTGGGTGGTCTTGCATGCAGCCATGGCCAAGCTGGACTCATGATTTAGGACAGTCTTGGAGCAGGCTGGAGATGAAATGAGAGAGACAGAGCACAGGGGAATGGGAGCTGGGTCACTTCCACTCGTAGGGGTAAAGAATCAACACAAACAAGGGATTTGCCTTTCTGTGAACGAGCTGGGGGTGACAGACCTGCATGGAAATAGAGGAGGTGAAGACATGGCAGGGAGAAGTGATGGGACCTGTCCCATCATGGGACTGCTGGGCAGGATGGAGGGACACAGGGCTGCACTGGGCAGACCAGCACGGCTGAGGTGCGATGGAGGAGCTGCTGGCAGGGACGTACCTCCGGGCTGGTGCAGAGGACAAATTGGGGTCCCACAGCAGGCTGAGAACCTTCCTTACATTTGGAGGCACCGTGTCCAATGCAGAGCAGTTTGTGTCCCTCCCACCAACCCTAAACCCTGCATGATGTTACTCACCAGAGACATCACATCATGTACTGCCGCTGTGGGGATGTGACAGCAGGGAGTTGCTGAGCCTGCTGAGAAACAGCGGGAGAAGAACCTCTGCTCAGGGACAGCTTTCTGTTGGACAAAACCAAGGAGAAATCCAAGTTCTCCATGCTGTCAGGATGGTATTTTAGGAAATTCCCTTTCATCTTCCCAGCTGTGTTAAATATTGCCATTAAGCAATGGAAAATGCCATCAAGCAAACACAGAGCAGCTCCGCTCTGTGCAGCCCAGGAGCACACTGTCCCATGGGGGTCCACCCCATCCTGCAAATCTCCCATTGCCACAGCGCGATGGGAAAGGCACCACACTGGTATCACATAATCACAGAATCAACCACAGAACGGTGGGAGTTGGAAGAGGCCTTTTGAGATCACCCAGTCCAACCCCCAGCCAGAGCAGGGTCACCCAGAGCAGGCTGGACAGGAAAACATCCAGGTGGGTTTGGAATAACTCCAGAGAAGGAGACTCCACAACCTCTCTGGGCAGCCTGTTCACAGGAAAGAAGAACCTCCTCATGTTCAGACAGAATTTCCCATGTTCCAGTTTGTGCCCATTACCCCTTGTCCTGTCGCTGGTCACCACTGAGAAGAGCCTGGCCCCATCCTCCTGACACCCACCCTTTAGCTATTGCTGAGCATTGATGAGGTCCCCTCTCAGCCTGCTCTTCTCCAGCTGAACAGCCCCAGGGCTCTCGGCCTTCCCTCAGCACAGAGATGCTCCAGCCATCTCCAGATCATCTCTGCAGCCCTGCACTGGGCTCTCTCCGGTAGTTCCTTCTCTGTCTTGAACGGGGGAGCCCAGAACTGGACCCAGCACTCCAGATGTGGCCTCCCCAGGGCAGAGCAGAGGGGGAGGATGGCCTCACTCCACCTGCTGCCCACACTCTTCTTGATGCACCCCAGGAGACCATTGGCCGCCTTGGCCACAGGGGCACATTGCTGGCAACTTGTTGCCCACCAGGACTCCCAGGTCCCTCTCTGCAGAGCTGCTCTCCAGCAGGTCAGCCCCAACCTGTGCTGGTGCATGGGGTTATTCCTCCCCAGGTGCAGCACCCTGCGCTTGCCCTTGTTGAATTTCATTAGGTTCCTCTCCACCCAACTCTCCAGCCTGTCCAGGTCTCGCTGAACGGCGACACGGCCTTCTGTGGATCTGGCGTGGATCTGAGAGCCCTTGTCACAGCCCTGAAACACACCATGGTGGCAGCAGAACCAGCCCCACCAAATCCTGGTTTTCTGCATGAGAATTGATACAGGCTTTGCTCTACTGATTCAAATGAATTTCCAAAATCTGGCGGCATGAGGTAGGCTGGTTTTGCCCATTCTGGCAGCTCTATTTAAAGTAAAGAATGTCTAAACTACCCTCAGAACAGGGGTAATCACTCAAAACACAGAAAACCCACCAAAACTAAAAAACAACAAAAAAATGGACCTGCAGATTCTCTGTAAATCATAATGTTGGAGCTTTCTCTATAAGAATTATTTCCTGGATCAACTTTCTGGCATGAGCATGAATCTCCCCTCAAACAATAGTAAAATTCATGGGTATCAAATTCAAAATAAAATAACCCATTAAACTGAGCAAAATAAATCAAAATTCTATAACCAAAATCTTGCAGCATCTCCAAAATGAAAGATGATAACATCTTTCATTTCTTTTTCTGCTAGCTACAGATTTGTGACAGTCTTGCAAAAAATTCCTGTCCATTCAAACCTACATTTTTGTCTTTGGTTAAATAAAATATTTGACAAGAGGAAACCACACAGGTTTACAAGTGGTTTGTGAAGAATGTGCTTGTTGCAATGATTCAATTAAAAGAGATTTCACATGAGGGATTCACACATCTTCTCCACCCTCAGGAATATTTTACTTTTGTTCTTTCTCATTCTTTTCTTCCCTGCTTGCAAAGCCAAGACCATCCAGCCCGACAGGATGCAGTTGGTCTTTGTATTAAGGTAAACTCGAACAAAATCCTATTTAGCTTATGTTCGGGGACAATCAGAGCTTCTAGTGCCAAGGGCTTATTTCAGGAGGATTTGTGCAGTTTGACACAGATAGGAGTTCAATTTGAGGCACCAGAAATATGTCAATTAGAGCCGGGCAAGCAGGGAAACAGCTGGACATCCCGACTCCTTCCCCTGTGCATCTGCTGTGAGACACTCCGGTGCGTGCGTGGGACACGCAGACCCTGCTCCTGCGGGAGTTCACGTGTCCTGAACTCCTCTGGGGAGAAGGCAGCTGGAAGGAACATGAAGAGCTCTGGCGCGAAGGGTCAGGAGAGGAAAGTCTACTCCAGGGAGGAGAAGATAGAACAGGGGACGGGAGAAAACCAGGAGAGCAAGATTCTGAGCCCTGCGAGTGTGCAGCAACCACTGAGTTTGGGGATTTATTAGAAATAACAAGGAAACCGGTGGCAGTGCTGGCTGCTCACTGCCCCAGCAGCGCTGGGCATGCTTTGCTGGTGAGTCTGCTCTCGGGAAAGCCTGACAGAGGAGCCTGCTCCCTGCAAAGCAATGGGTACAGGCTCTGCCCCGCATCTGAGGGCTCCCACACCTGCATGGCAGGTGCTGACCCTCTCTGAATGCTCCTCATCAGCGTCACAGCCTAGTTAAAGAGGACTGGATCATCACTTAGTCCAAGAGATGAAGATCTATCCTGGCCATCCCATCCCAAAGTAATTCCTGGTCACGACTGTAGATTTTTGAACTGATGATGATCTTTTTGTGGTACCTCAAATCACTGGTACGATGCAGTGGAGATGAATATGGATCAGTGGTGGTTCACCACAACCCAAATACTTTATAGAAACCATAGGGCAAATGAGGAAACCAAACTCTCCAGCTCAGATAAACTGGGGGACTCATCTCCAGCAATGAGCACTCTGCTCCCTAGACGGGTGCTACAGGAGATCCCTGTGCTGGGGGCTAAACCAGGCTGCCCCTGCGCTGGACACACAGAGTGGAGTGCACCCTTGGGTTCAAAACACACCATGGCCTTTTGTCTGTAACACACATCTGCTTTTGTCTGTAATGGGAAGAAGCAAAGCGCATGTGCATTTTCTTGCTCCCTGCAGCAGGAGGCAATGCTCCAGCTTCATATCACCACCAACGGAATGAGACACCACAGCAGCAGGGGGTGCAGGATGGATCTATGGGTTATGTGCTTCCCTGGGGATGGGTAATGGGGTTTCTATTACAGCCGGATTCTTGGAGGTGACATCACACGACCATTGGGTGCCTGCCTTCACAGACAGCACAAGGGAAATCAGAACAGGGCTTTCGGCATTGGTGTAAATGCACCACAGTGTGCAGGGCAGGAAGGAGGCAAATCCTCTCATATTAAGAGCTCTGAAAGGGGCTTTGCCCCCTCAGAGAAAGGGGCAGGACAGCCAGGAAGGGAAATCTGTGTCCAATTGCTGCACCAGTCCCCCCCTCCGATGCTCTGCACCAGGCCATGTGTGTCCTCCCCACAACCATCCCCTCCCCTCAATGGTGGTTAGAGAAAGGGGAGGCATGGTGATTTCTTATAGTGTGGCCCTTTTCTCTGCCTTTCAAGGAGTCCCCCCACCACCAACTGCTCCATTGATGCAACCAGGCAGAGCTGGACGTAGGTCACTGCCACTGCCACTTGTGCCCTGTGACATAAATGGCTTTGCTGACCCTAATGCTTTAGAGCTTATGGCTCCTCATCTGGGTAGTCCCAGGACAGCCATCCTGCTCGGCTTTCTGCCAGCAAAATTAAGTTAGAAATGCAACTTGGGAGCTCAGAGAGCAAAACATGGACCTGTCCTCCCTCCACGACCAGGGTCGAGCAGGGCGAGTGTGTGCCCCTACCTGCTCTGGAAAGCACTGGCTCTGCTTCCTCCCTTGCTTCTCGGGAACCAGGAAAGTCACACGCTGACCTGTGAGCAAGCACTGTGTGAGGATTAAGCAAGAGGCGCTGACGGCGTCTGTCTGGGAGCCAGCAGGTAAATCAAGAATTTCCCCAGTAGATGCCTCACGCCTTGGAGTGGAGGAGCCGCAGTGTTGCAACACCTCCTACAAGCTCAGAAGACACATTAAAGAAGTTCACAGGATGGAAGCACTTCTCCTAGGCCTGTTGCATAATCCAGATAAGTAGATAAGCCTGTGATATTTGCACAACACCATGTCCCTTCATTGGCCTTGTTACCGGTCTCGTTTTGCAGGGCTTAGTTCAGAGGATCTGATGGATTGAGGACACCTTTCAGGTCATCTATTCCTCGGGAGGTGGCTGTGACCCAGGTCTAATGTTATGCTAGTGGGAGCATTAAAGGGACAGGGACACCTTGCTGACAGCTGTACTTTATGCATCGCAAATCTGTCCCAAAGACATTTTGGAAATGGCACCATGACACCTATGGAAAGTACTTGGGCAGCTTCTCATGGAAGGACTGTGTCAGTGCAAAACCACCATGGGTTAAAGAATCGTGACCTGCCAGAGGTGAAACCTCTTTGCACAAACACACAGATACACACAGATTGAAAACATTCCTGACTGACTGTTTACTTAATTCAAAGGGCGCAGGACATGGGGACTGAGTAGTGTCAGGACTCAGGTGTCAGGGAAAAAGATGGAACACAGGTGAATGCACTGATTGAGCACAGGCATGGTCCAGATTCTGCTAGGAACCACTTTGGTAACTCCCTTCCCTGGGATTTACCAGGCAGCCTGAGGGGAGGGCACGGTAGCATCTACCCAGAAAACGGGTGGCATCACCTTGTACTTTCCTCAGGCTGTGGGTGCAGGAGGAATCCAGCCAGTGGGCTCCAGGGATGTGTCCCTGAGTGCAAAGGTATGGAGCACAGCAATCAGCGTGGTACTCTGGGCTCTCGCAGAGTCCTTTGTCGAGCCAACAATGTTGTGCTGAAAGCTGGCCTCCCCTCCAGGAGCTTTCTGTAAGCAAAGCCCACACCTCACACTGAAAGGGATGTGTGTGGTCAGAGCAGGAGGCTCGGGACTCGTTGGGATGCTGCTCGTAGCTGCCCTAGCCACACGCCTTGTGCATGAGCCTGAACTAACAGGCTGGAGGGCAGACAGGAGCAGATGTGAGAACTTTCTGCCCCAAGGACACCAGCCTGCTTCTGGGTCACACCAGATGGATCTTCACCTGCTGGGGGAATGCAAACCTCTTCCCCATTTCTCTGTTCGGAGCATGGGATGCAGACTCCTTCAGGGGTCTGCAACATTCCTAAATTGCTGTAAAGCCCCAGGAAGGACCACATTGCTCCTCACATTCTTTAAAGACTTATAGATGCCCCATGCCTGTGGCTATTCAGAGGCCATCAGTCCCAGTCCCACTCTTGCATCGCGGGGAAGATCCCAGGGCTTGCTGTGCCCCGAGTCCTCTGGGCAGCCTGTGGTATTTTAGAAATGGAGTTTCTCTCCCTCCTGGGTTGCTTTGACTTGCTCCTAGGCCACAGCCCTTTGGCAACGTCCATTCAGAAATGCCCCCTGGGGTGCTCAAGGCCACTGTGTGGGACTTGCAGGGAAAACACGCATCACTCGTGGGAACAGGGGGTCAGGAGACACAGGATGGGGTGAGCAGAGCCAGCGCGGCCGCAGCTCACAGCCCTGCTCCCCGGGTGAGTCACCGCTGCACTATTTATACCAGCACCGAGGGGAGGGCAGAGGCGCCTGGCCCAGGGGAAGGGTTTTCCATGCTTTGCTCCCTGCCCCTGACAGGGATGGGGGTATTATGACTGCCCATAGAGCCACCTCTCCTGCCCCTTCCTTCTACATTTTAACCATGAACCACCCCTTCTACGTGCCCCGTTCCCCACCTCGACCTCACCCACCCACCATGGGCACAGCCCAGCTCTGGAGAGGTTTTGTCCTCTTCCCCCAGCCTGGGGCAGCACCGGCAGGAACCTGCAGAGATGGAGGAAGAAGCCATGGCAGCCTGACCCCATTTCTCTGGATGAGAGGAAGCAGAACAGAGCTGCCCCATGGTGTGGGTACAGATAGCTCTCCCGTCTTCCCCAAAATCCCTTCCTGGGGGGAGCAACAAGCAGACCAGCAAAGACTGTCCAGGGAAGAAGGGAAGAACTTGGCATAAGTGATAGTAAAAGACTTTACACTCATTGCTTCTCTGTCTTGGTAGGGATTGCAGTGCAATTGCAAGATTGCAAAATCCATGCTTGTGATTTTTTCAAAATGCTTATTCTGGCTTTCCAATCTTGAGATGGCCAGAGGGCCGTGCTGAAATAACAAAAGACCATTTGTTTTCCTGGGGGGGAAACTGGAGGCTTGTTTGTTTTCTTTCAACATCAGAAAGTCAGATCTTGCATGTCTCACTTGCTGAATTTTTGGATGGAAAAGAGCAGGTGGTTTTGTAGCATCAGACACACCAGGAAAACACAGTCTCATCACTTGAGCTGTGACAAAATGGTTAAACATGTCAGTCATTCTTGTTTGTTTCACTCAATGACTACATAAACAGCGGGGAGAAAAGGTTAGTCCTTTAAGTTTCAGTGCTCATCAGTGAGGGTCAGATGAAGCTCATCTTCTGCATGTGGGACTTCCAACAAGTCCTGCAGGAAAACCAAGAAATGTCAGATGTGGCCTTCCTGGCAAACCAAATGTGAAAAACAAGGAAGACACACTAGGCAGGCTTTTTAAGGAAGCAAAAAAAGGGCACAGCCCTTTTATTTTTCCTCAGCAAATCCTCTCTAAGGTCACTGTACTATTGTAAACTACTTCTCAGTTTGGCTGATAGAAGAGTTTAGTGCTGGCGCTCTGCAGCATCAGTTTCATGTGGGTCTGAATTCATCCAGACAAGGAGCAGAGCCTCGGAGAAAGAGCAATGAACCTGTGGTTGGCTGTGGTCAGCTGTGGTGGGGATCTGAGCATTTAGTCACAGCCTCCTGGTCCTAGCCTCATCCAGACTCAAAAAACAGAGTGTCCGTGGCAAACCCTGGGGGCTTGACCAAGAAAAAAGCCCAAATCTGTGCTCAAAAGAGACAGAGGTCTTTTATGGCTCTCTTTTATGAGCATCCAGTTCCCAACCAACAAGCGCAGAGGAGTGCAAAAGTACGTGTCCTGGTAACTGTTCACATAATTTTTCCTCTTGGTTATGTTCCTTTTCAAAGCCCCTCCAACATGTCAAGGTGGTTTATGGTTTAAAGGTCTTCCTATCTGCTAATCCAAGTTGTGGGAGTCCCATCCCAGAGGAAAAAGACAGGAGGGGCTGAGCCACCCAAAGGAACCACAAAGCACAGCCAAGAGAGGATGGGCATGGAGGTCATTGAATAAATGCAAGAGTCTCCAAGATCAATGTCTGCATCTCAGGGGTTACTTGAAGTCCTACAGTCACAAGAGAGTATGGGGTTTATGCACTATTGGGCAGACCAAAAAGAGGTATCTGGCTAGGAAGAGATGGACTGTGTCCTGGACTCCCTGTTGATGTAAGTCAGTGTGGGGAGGCACACAAACTCAGAGAGCACCTCACTTTGCCAAATGAACCTCTCACCCTGTGTGACCTGCCCTCAGATTTCGCTGCCAGAATGCAGAGTGGCCACATTCTGCCTTTGCCTGCATTGCTACAGTTACCTTCATTTGCCCTCCAGATTTCTATAAGTGTTGGTCTCATTTTCTCCGGTTTTTGCTATTTCGCAAGAACATTCGTGACGACCAAACATGAGACTCCATCAGTTGGAGAGGCTGTTGTGGTGGACAAGCAGTGGCAAAGCTCACATCGCCATAGTGAGCTCAGACCAGGGGGACCAGAAAGCTGCAAGAGGGGCATTACATTTCACCATGGAAAGGTTTGGATCCCCAATGGGAAACAGACAACTGTGTCCTGCTTGCTGCCCGGGATGATCAGATGCAACCAATAGAAGGAAACGATGCAATACACAAGACAAGGCAGAAGCGATGGTGCTCTGCAATCCAGTAGCCAACACCAAGGCTTGTTCTCAGACGCACAGGGCAGCCGCATGTCTTCCTTCTGGGACCATGGCCATATTTTTCAACAGGAGCCAAGACTGAAGTGGTATAGTCATAGCCCCCACACGGCCAAGGAGACATCGGGAGCTGCCTGCAGAAGCCCACCATCATTTTCACTCCTGCCACGCTGCGGAGTGAAGAGTTAAATTCTCCCCCTCAGCAAGAGCACAGAGGCAGCTCCCAGTCACCACCATCTGCTCTCATTCACACGTGAGCCACGCGCGGGCACCATTCAGTTCTCCATTTATTCCCTTTGACAAAACCAGAACTGCTGCGATCACATATAATGAAGGAGAAGAACGGCTGAGCCGTTCCCAGTGCGCATGGGAAACTGGGCTGGCTGGGAGCTGGTGGGGAGGGGAAACATCTGATCCCAGGAGAGGCTCCTTCCCCCTGTGCAGCCAGGAGGGTGCTGTCTCCTGGGAAATGTCCCACTCGACTGCAAGTGGCTGCTGGTACCATCCAGCCAGGCCACGGCCCGTGTGCTAATAGCGGTGCACAGAGCAGCCCTGCCTACGTACCTGCGTCCCCACGCAAGCAAGAGCGTTTATACACAGCGACCATCCTCCGCAGCATATCAGTCTCTCCCCAATAAGCTTTTGCTCTGCTCCATCCCAGCAGCGACACTCTGCAGTTTAGCAATCCATCTCGCTGCAAACGACAATAATCCGGGAGCAGCCCCAAGAAGCCCCAAGAGTGTCTGCACCGAACCTGGCCAGAAGTTGCCCAGCTGAAATGTGTTGTTGCAAATGGGTGTGAACAGGAATTGCAATTGCTGCAGGGAAACAACCCAAGCCTCATTCAAAAGGAGAGGGAGGGCTATTTTTTAAAAATTACCCATTGTCCTAAAAAACTAAACTGTTCTACAGTTAAAAAATCACTTTTCATTTAGACGTTTCTGGCAATTTATACTTTAAAAGTTTTTTTTAAAAGGTTGAAAGAGGATAAAGTATTTATAAATTATTCAAATGAAATGTTTAGATTAATTCATACCAAATATTTTTTAAATGGCCTCTTCCACGAAATTTTCAATGACTTGTCCTAATTCAAGCAGGAAATGGTTTCAGATGCTCATAAACTCATGGGATGGGGAGTGAGATCTAGTGGAAATCAGCTGATAATTGCTCGTCTAAATCATTTGGCAAGCACTCGTGAAAAAACAAGTCACGCAAAGAGAATCAAGATGGGAAAAGTAAGCTAAATGCATACCAATGAATTCAGCTAGCTCTGGGCTGCAGAGGTCAGAGGCTTTAGTGAGTCACAGGCTTTTCTACAAGAGGGTGTTTTCTTCCTTATTTCCACTTTTTGGGTCATGTAAATACAGTTTGTGCGTCTTTCCACTGCCTAGAATTTGCCTTCTGGAAGTCCTGGCTGTGCAAACAGTGGCAACTCCGCCGTGCCGGTTCCTGCTCCCCTCTCAGACGTCTAGCGCGCTGCAAACCAGAAGGAGCTCTTCGATGAGGTGGTGGCAACGGTAGAGTTTAGAAAGCTGTAGAGGTGCAAAGGTAGAGTTTAGAAAGCTGAAGCTCACAAACAGGAAGCGATGGGGGCAGGGGACATTCACGCTGCTGCTTTTCCTGCCCTGGGCAGTGCAAGGTGCTGGTGGGGCAGAGGGAAGCATTGATAGTCCCGTGGGAGTCAGGAGACCCCTCGCTGAAGGGCCACATTGCCCACGTCTCCTGCTCATCCTGCCAGCTCCACACCACTCTCCTTGGATACCCGTTACTGATCCCTTCCCATTGCGTTTTCCATTTGCCAAAGGCACCAGCAGCCAGCAATCATTTCCACGCTCATTTCATAGGTCAGGGGTGAATTGATTCTTAGGAAAAACAGGTCAATGCCACACATTGGGAGTAACATTTCCAAGATATCCCAGAAATGCAGTTAACTTCCCTGCACCCGATGAAGTAATGCTTCAGAAATTCCCCAGGCAAGGTTACCCGGTAGTCTGAAATACCGAGACTATTGCCCTGTTTTTGATATCCCTTGCAGGGTAGCTCTCTATCCTGGCTGCTGGGACCCCTCCAACTCTGCGCTGACTGTGTTTTGCAACCCAGATATTCCAGCAAGAGGGCTGTCCCCGGAGGCAGCATCTGTGCCAGGCAGGCGAAGCAGCTCGCTAGGTGCCCTTGTCTAACTTAATTCAAAACAAAGCAGAAAGGGAGTGGCAGTGGGTGTTGAGGTCTTCAACTACAGCCTGTCAGCTCCTGCAGAGAAAGTTTCATTCCCCACCTCCATGCTGGAGCTCCACAGTGTGATTTTAGACAGTCCCAAGTATTGACTCAGGGGAAAGGAGGTACATTCGCCAGGGGAGCTGGATGGCGTAGTTTTATGCCATGATGCTGAGCAGTTACAGCTCTGACGCTGACCGAGACCCACATCTCTCAAATCCTTTCATTCTAAGTAAAATAAACCACAGCAACATCTTAAAAGGCAGCCGACAGCATTTCCAGGTAAGAGAGCCAGACCACAGCTGGAATTGGCTGACAGCAATGAAGATGTGCAGAGCCCAGAGGAGTTCGTTCCTGTGCACCTCCTGGTTTCAGTATTTTGCAGTTAGCTCTGGCAGCAGAGGGTATGAAACTGTAGAGACATCTGAGCACTGCATTCCACGTAAAAATGAAACTAATCAACCATATGTTTTTAAAAAGAGAGTAATAACAGCGAGTGAAAACAAAATAGCTTGCAACTCCTTTGAGGCCAAGGAGCTTTGCAACACTGACATCCAAGGAGACCAAGATGCTGACTGGTATCCAGCAACCCCTGCTTTGGGGGATGCAGACCAGGACAAGTTCTTCAGGGCCCACTGCAGTGGCCAGCACCAAGTGATCCCCGGTCATTCCCAGCTGCTTGGTGCTCACAAAGTCCTCCAGTCTTGCAAGGAAAGGCAGTGGGCCATGCCTTACCCGCCCCTGTCATAGCCTGCTCTGGTGATCTGCTGCTGAACTGGGGGCACCAATGATTTTCTGGGCCACTTCTGGATGGAGATGTAGTGTTTTCTGTCACTAACAGCCCAAGGCCATAGGTGTAAAATAACTGCATTTTTCATCATCCTCGCTGGGATAGACTATTCCAGCTGATCATAGTCTCCCTCACCGCTCTGGCGGATGGGATGGATTTGATGTGGTGCCTTCCCTTCTCTGCACTGGGTAGGGAACATCTGCCATGCTCAGCAAAGGGCTCTCCTAGGCAGGTAAATCTCAGGACTGCTCAGTGAGAAGGAAAGGGGAAGACCAAGCCAGGCAGCGGCAAATTATTTTCCTGTGTCTCTGCAGATCACTAATAGGCATGGGTGAAACTGCTCAGCCTGCCAGCTGAAGAGTACGCATGGCATTACAGGGAAGCAGGAGTCGGATCAGGCAGCTCAGAGCAGAGCACACTGGGCAGTACAGTGTAAGACAAACAAGACAAGATCAAGCCCTGCGCTTGGAAACAGCTGCAGGAACCACAGCAGATGCTGTGTTGCTTTACAACACTTTGCAAACTGTCAATGGAGCATGCAGGGCACAAAGAAAACGCCGGCAGCACCGTCAGTGCACAGACAGCCCTGGGAGCAGCTGCTCTGGGCGCTGCAGGTGAATGCAGAGACCCTCTCGTGTCGGAGGTGGATTTGGATGCTGGAGCCAGGTGGCTCCAGAACCAGTGATGGCAGCACTGGAAGAGGAGCTGGGGCAGTAGACGGCCGTGAGGTCAGACCCAGGGTAAGAGGGGTGAGCTGCCTCTATAGAGAAGGATGTGAACTAAGCTTCTGTCTGTATGATGCGGCTGATTAGAACGCGGCTTGTGTTGGTACCAAGAAAACCCATGGCAAGGCACCCTCAGGGAGGAGCCAGGGACCAGCACATACAGAAGTTTAGGATGTTGTCCATGGGATGGAGAAGATTCCAGCAGTAACGGAAGGACAATAAAGCAATCATCCATACCGCACATTGGAAAAAAAGCTGGATTTCAAATAACTCCAAGAACTCATCAGGACTTGTCTCCCCACTGCTGGCAGAAAGGGACAGCCTGACTCAGGGCATCAGCAGTCCTGGTGCGGCTACATCTCCTGCTGGCCTTGCCCTTTCCCCTACTTCAAGCATTGCATATAATTCAAAAGATTAAATAAATGCATAATAAAGGGAAGATTTTGGTCACAGCGAGAGGGCTGTGGGGGCACAGCCTGAACCAAATATTTTTCCGTGCCTGGTGCGTCACTGCAAGTTGGGGCAGGTGCACTTAGAAAAACAGAGCCCATGTTTGTGCACTCTTAAGACTGTTACCGAGCTGTGTTTAGGACCCAGCAGGAAACTGAAACTCCTTTTCATGTGCAGGGTACTAATGTGTAAGTAAATCACGTTTTATCTAGTTAATAACATCAGAGCCTGGCCAGGGACTGCAGGCAGGTCTGGATTAAATAACTCAAACTGCAATCTCCATATAATGACTATAGCATTTGCTAATGTCAAGGCAGCAAAAGGTGTAGAGAGGTCACGCCTGGATGAGGGCTGCCTCTGGGACTAAAGAGAGGATGGAGGTGCCTCGGACTGCAGGGATGCAGCCAGTCACCCCAACAGCCTGAGAGCCTGGCAGTGGGAAGAAGTCAAAGGGGTGAAGCAGGGGGGCTCCCTGCAAGCCCCCAGCCTCCAGCACCTCAACAGTGAGAGCAGATTGATGCTGCAGGTGGATTGGCTTGGCGAAGCATCCCCATAGCACACAACAGCCCGCAGGCTAGTGCCTAACACCAGCCATGTGCTAGCAGAAGAGAGTCAGTGCACTTAGCTGGGTTCTGGCTTACATACGCACAAACATAGTTTTATTACAGGAAGCTATGGCCAGCTGAAACTGTCCACAAACCACTTAATCTATATGCCCACAGGGTCCTCTAACCTGTGCACTCATGGGAAAACACTTCCACTGCAAAAATCCTTTGTAACTTATGCTCCCTTGAGCTGCCAGAAGATGTGGCCACGAGTTGTGGCTGCACAGATCCAGTCCAGTACTAGACAGACAGAGCTGACACTGGAAGGCTTGGTTAAAGGCCAGACTGCCGTGTGCCTGTGTGCATAGGTTTAAGCAACTTGCAAAGCTGTTTGGCTTTAGCTGTATCTTTACTAATCTCTGTTGCACCCTATCTGCATCTGAGGTAGGTATCCAAACCCCGTCTGTCTACCAGAAGTCCGACTCCAGCAGCATCCACAAGGCAGGAGCTGTCACCTGCTAGTGTTTTCATCTATAGAAACAAAAATGCAAACAACCACAGTTAGAAATGGCCATGGAGATCACTGGGGAATGCAAAAATTCCAGTTTCAGCTCAAGGTTCAATGCAAGATCATCTAGGAGGGGAAGGCAGTTTTTATTTTTGACAAAGGTGATTCAACTCGCACTCAGTCTCCCAGGTTTCACTTGCTCATTCTTTCGTGCTCCCATTCAAGCACCAAGAGGTGCGTGCCCAAGTAGCCCAGTCGGGACCACTTGTGGTGACATGGGAAATAAGGGACAGCAGCCCTCGGTGCCTCATCATGGCTCCTGGATTCTTGTGCCCTTTAGGAACAGACAATGATTGTGATTCTTCTGCCTCTTCATCCTGTCCTGCCTCTGTGAGTCATTAGGAAGGATGCTGATCTACTCATGCTGGTTGGGCTCCTTTTTGGGTGTAATCTTTGTTTTAGGCTCTCTTTTGTTTTACTGCTCCCAATGTCTTGAGAAGTTGCATGCCTATTGCTCCGATCTTGATGACCTGCTGATCGAGCAGGTCAGCACATGCCATTCTTTTAACCCTTCTTCTCACTGTTTCTCCTGCTGCTTTCACATCCAGACATCCCCCTTCAGGTCAATTTTAAGTTTCTGTTACAAATCTCCACAGTCTGAGCTGAACTCCAAATTGCTGACACCATGGTACAAAAATCCCTAAAAGCACAGTGGGCTCGGGTTTCTCATTGCATTGCTGAGCACACGGACAACCACAACATCCTTCCCACTTACCAGCTCCTTGGAAAGCTTCAACATCATCATTAAAAGTTGAATTTAACCATTCATTCCCTCTGCAGAATGATGGGCGGGGCATTAAGAAAGTATAGCATAACAACCATCTTGTTTGCCATGATATCTCCTTTGAAATCACTCCTTTCACCAGTTCAGCAGATTCCTGAAAAAGCCCCACATTTGTTTGGTTCTACTGTGTTAGGGCCCTGCGATTTTAACAGTGGATCTCCTTCATGTTTAGTTGAATTCATGCATGGACAGAGAAGATTTGGTTTGTCTAAAACAGACAAAGATTTGGCACAAATCCTATGACCAGGAAAGGCTCTGCAGGCTCATATACCGTCTATTCATTATCTGGGTTCTCTTCTGTGTGACATCTTGTCTCCCACCTGATATCCACGTTTGAGATCATTCCAGACTCTCCCAACCAAGCTCCTAAGGGTTTCTATATACAAGGCCAAAAGCAGAAGACCCAGGTGGACCAAGGAGCATCAAGCCATTTGTCACGTTGCAGCTGTATAGCTGCAGGTAAATACCCAGTCACATGGGGAAGCACTTCCAAAAATAACTAATAAAATATGAAGCTGCAAAGACAGGAGAGAGAGACAAGAACAGGTTGGGGGAGACCACCAGGATTTCCAGTGCACCACAGAGGAATCTGAAGAAAGTCCCACGGACTCTAAAGGAAAGGGGCTCCAGCCCCAAGGTGACAGTCACTCGTAGCTCATCCCTCAGCAGCACCAGACACAACAGTGTCAGCCCTTGGGCACTTTAGTCCTCCCTCTTGGCCTGGACACCACAAGGAGTCCCAGATCCCACACAAAGCCAGACTGTTCCGGGCTGGGAGGTGAATGGGGGATACACTGGCAACTGCACACATGGGAGCCCACAGCCTGTCCCAAATATCCCAGACCAGCATGAGAAGGCATGCAGTGCAGGATGAAGCCGAGCAGTTTTATCGGCTCTCCTGTGACAAGGTGCTAGAAGAGGATGGGTAGGAATATTAGCAGAGGAAGGCTGTTCACCGGAGGAGAGACGGGAAGGGGCCATGAGGAAGGAGCTGTCTCACAGGACGCACCAGGGGAATGAGGCTCATGGAGGGACAGCGCGTCCCTCTCTCTCCAGCTTTTGAAGGGCAGACATCAGTGGCACAACTCAGGATACCCCACGCAGAAGAGCAGAGAGCAGCTGAGCTGCAGCGCAGGCATCCTCCATGCCCTGCACTTGTGGGGCTGGCACATATCTCAGGGGGCTTTGATCTTCCTTTCCCCTTGTGAGCAGAGACACGGGACTCCCAACCCCAGAGGAAGCTGGTGGGTGGCCAGGGCTGGTGTCCCCAAACTAGCAAAGGGGATATTTAAGTCAAGTTCCCCTTTGAACCTGACCTGGCATGGTGCTCTTGTAGTACAGCCAAGGCATCCCCTGGCCTGGACAGCTTTGTCCCCATCTGTGCCATCACAGGGACCTCAGGATCTCCCTGCCATCAATAGCTGCTGCTCACAAAGCCACTGAGTGCCTGAGTAGCTCCCACACCTACAGACTGAGACCAAGCTGCCGGAGCTGGCCCAGCAGGCCAGCCCAGGTTGCAAATCCACAGCTGACAGGACAAGCCCTGAGCAGATGTGACAGCATTCCCGGGCGGCAAGCTGAGCCTCTGGCACCCTTCATGAGCTGTTCTCAGAGGGATTACGCTTGCAAATGAACTCAGCCAGCAGGGACTCCCAAAACAGCCACTGTGCAGTCAAGGGACCATCTCCTGCTCCACTCCCACCGCTTGAAGTCTCTGAAGGGGCCTGTCAGGGTCAGGAAGACCCCGCTGTGGCTGCTGGCCCTGTGAAGGGTCTCACAGATACAGTTCTCCTTCCCTACCAAAGAGCTTTGCTCTTTGCCTCGTGCCAGATGCTCACCCAGTTCTTTGCGAGGGCAATCATCTCAATCTTTCTTTTTTCTTTTTTTTTTCTTTTTCTTTTTTTTCTAATATTTTCCTTTTCCACCTAGAAGTTTTTCTGCTCCCACAGAGCTCAGAGAAATGAGTCTCGTTCTTATCTGCAGGCATGAGCTGATAGCAGATGAACTCTGGCAGCTCTTACGGGAGGGTGTGTGCAAGGTGATTTCAGCCATAAAGCCATCGTGGGTGGGGTGTGAGGTTTTTTTTTTACCCTGCTCATCCTTCACTTAGATAGTTGCACTGATTTACAGATTCCCTGTGCCCTCGTGGGTTTACATCTTCTAAGGATGAATGGCTATAAATGTGACTGCCCAGCTGCGCGTGCAGGAAGAGTGTCCTCTGCAGAGTGGAACCAGTGACTTGCTCTAACCCCAGACAGGCAGCCCAGGATAATACTGCAATTCTTCTCCCCCTCCCCAGGCGCTGCGCCTGATCCTGTGGTGTGATGGGGGGACAAGGGCTGGGAACCCACTGTCTCAGTGAGGTGCGACACCCTTGCTGGAGGTGCAGGGCAAGCTGGGCATTTGACGGTGCTGTCAGCGAGAAGAGCAGGACAAGGGGAGGGAGAGAAGCTGCTGAACAGCCCTTTTGGGTAGAGAGGGGTTAAGGGACGGCTGTGCTGAGCTGCAGGAACGAGCTGTTTTCAGCAGAGCTGAAGTTAGAGCAGGGCCCTGGCGCCAGGACACCCCCTCTCCTCTGGCAGGGGGATGCCTTTGTGCGCACTCGATGCATAATAGATCCTCCGAGGAAAGAGATACTGTCGCTTTGCTCCAAATACAATTTCAATTAGATGAATAGCAGCATAATCCCATAGAGGCGCTCAGCTGGGAACTGACCATGTGAGAGGCAAGTGAGCCCTCCCCCAGCTGAGCGGTGAAAGGGGACCCCCCCCAACCTGCCGGCGAGGCGGCCCCCAAACCCTCCAAGAGGGACCATCTGCTCCCGCAGCAGCCCCTCCTCCCGCAGCCCCCAGCGAAGAAAGAGCAAGGGCTGCCAGTGCCTTCTGCAAACAAAGGCAGCGCTTCAGGCCTGGTGCTTTGAGCACCCTGGGACAGAGGAAGAGGAGGCAGCAAGAGCCCCAGAGGCTCCCGGAGAATCCCCCATCCTTGGGGCAGGTGGCGTTGGCAGGAGTGGTCCAGGAGAAGGTGGGGCAGCGAACCAGGGAGAGCACATTGTCCCCCTGCACCAGGTGATGCCACCACGGGGTAAGAGGAGAAAGGAAGGAGTAGATATGACAGGGGACTCGCTCCAAACTCTACTCCCTTCTCCCCCTGCTCTGCCCCCAGTACATCCCAGGGCAGTGACTTGCTTCTCCTGCCATCCTGGCCAAAGGGCAGAGCCACTCCACCATCTGCCAGCAATAAACACAGCAGCAGTGCAATAAACACAGCGGCAGAGCTGAGCGCTCTCTTCCCTCTGAACCTCGCTGGGGTCTTGGAGGGAATTTCCTCTTGCGCTGAAATTCTTAGACCTGTGCCTAGTGTTGGAGAGGCAATTTGGGGAAAGTCTTGAGAAACCTAGGTTGTACAACTGGGAGTTTGAAGCGATTTTCAACCCACAAGGCAACTGACAACACTTTTGTCAGCAACTATTACCAAAACCCTCCAGTTCCACTGTTACAACAACCCCTTCCCGAGCAGGAGTGCACCACATTTGTAGGACACCACTTGCTGCTCCACAACAGATGTGCTCGGCTCACAGGTATCACACCGCCAGGCCCTCGGCTTTGCGATGCCCTCCTCCATCCCTCCAAGCATCCCAATATCCTTCAGAACAAATCCCCCTGCCAGGGGCACCCTCTGTCTCCCTGCCTTAGGACAAGTGGGTACCTCTTGAGTTTTGGTGCTGCAGCACGCGAATGAACATCATCCAGTCCAAGGGGCAGCCTGGCAAGTTCTGCAGGGCAACAGCAAGTCATTTTCTTGCTAAAGTCAACAGCTCTGAGACTGAATACACACAGCTGGGCACAAAGTGACTAGAGATCACATCTGCTGAATAAGAAGGGGTCATCGTTATGCTTTGTCACCCATTTCAGAGCAGATAGCACTTTAAAGCCATTTGGGTTTGCACTCTGAATAGTTAAAAAGGTCAGGCACTGAGCATGGGCAGTGGGGTGTTTTCCCAGCGCTGGAGCGTGGTGTGAATATTCCCAGGTGCGAATATTTGTCTGAACATCCGCCGCCTTCCCAGTCCCACAGCACGGGAGGGCAGAGCTTTGATCTCTTCCACAGCTGAGACCCGGAGCAGGTTGTGCTTTCCCTGTCCCCACTGACCCTCCGGCTCCACAACTTGTTGCTGTGAAGCGGGGCTCAAGTCAGCGACGCGGCGAAGCCAAATAATGGAGCTGAGCTGTGGGGGGACCTGGGGGCTCCGTCACGGCCGGACCCTGCAACCAATGCCTTTAATTTACTGTTAATCCGAAGTGCAGCGAGAACATGCTAATGAAATGCCGGTTATTGGTTGCCAGTGAAAGGGACACTGCTTTTTCTCCTGCTTTTCGTGTGCTGGGATGCGTGCTGGGAGCACTGTGCACCCCCAGCCTGCTCCCCACCCGCTGCTCCCGCAGCGCAATTACAGACCCAGACATAAATCACGGCTAACCTTTGCTCTCTCTCATATGTTTGTCCACAGGCTACAGAAATATTGCACAAGACACGTGATAGCCAGGGAAACAAAAATAACTTTTATTAAACCCTCCAAGAGTGGGAGGGGAGGGGGAATTTTTGGAAAGTCAGTACTTTTCACAGTCAGGGAACGCATTTGGGAAAATAACGCAGACCAGGTATTCTTTTATCAGCAGCTACAGGTATGTGTTAGGATCTCAACAGGGACAGATACACACCCTCATGATTCACATACAGTAGGGCTTTGCGCTCTGACTCTGACGTCTTGTTTGCTCTTTCCAAAACCAAAACAACTTGCTTTCCCATCAGCTCAGCTCTTTCCTGCTACCCTGACTTTAAAACTCCTGCTAATTCCTTTTCTCTCCTCTCCCTCTACCACTGCTGCAAAACAAAGATGAACATGTCCTAATGCCTTGTTAGTTCTGAATGACACAGGATTAACTAGAAGGAGAGAAACCTGATTTTGCAAAACCAATTGAGGTTTGAATTGCAAGAAAAATAAACACCTTGCTTTGCCCAGTGCAGAACTGATTACGAGATGTTTGCATCTACCTGCAGATAGAGATATCACCCAGCTGTGCGTGTATTTGTGATGCTAAAACTGGAGTCCCAAAGGCTGATAATATTGGGAAAGAAAATTCCTCTAGGCTGAAACCCATGAAAGCAGGCACCAGCAAAGGTGGCAGAGAAGCCCAAGGGATATCCAGGCTGAGTTTTTGAAGAGGAATACTAGAGCATACAAATATAGCGTCACGCATCTTCTGTACTCACTTTCCACAAACCTGCAACTGAATGAGTTTTACTAGCACAAATGTTGGAGGAAAGTGAAGTTCAAAGCTGCATGCATGAGTAACCATGGAAACTGAATTTTAAATTTGCACATGCGAGTATTTGTATCCAAAGTACTTTGTACGCTCGGCCAATGCGGGAAGAGGGACACCATCATGTCACAACTGGCCAATCGCAACTTAGAAACACAGCTTGAATTTCAAATATCACCTACTTACAGCAAACCTCCGTCCGCCGAGCGCAGAAAAAAGAAATGTGAAAAAACCTGCCTCAAATTGCCATCTGCTCGTGAATATTCCACAATTAGCAGAGACGGATTCATTGGATACATTATTCATTGTGGATTATTCGCCCAGATCTAACAGCAATAGTGCAATGGGTATTTAAATATTGTGATGAGGAACCATTTCACACATAGAAGGTGTATGTGGCTGTCCCCGTGTATGAATAAGGATGTGCTCCTATCCTGCAGGAATCTCTGGGAACAATAGCTGTGTGGTAAATACTTTGTCCTCTGCACCAACAGAAAACCTAGAATTCTGTGATAAACTGCATTTTTTTAATCCCTTTTCCTGTTCATTTGTCCTCTGCCCCAACCCCTCCTCCCTCAGCTGGGCTACTAATGCACCAAAATCAGCTGCCGTTTGAGCAACAAAGGCCCTTGCTGTTTCCCTTGCTGTGGCTTAGGTCGTGGAAGAGGTTTGGTGAGATAACGTTTTTCCTGCTTCCACCCCCAGCCTTCCAGTGTGACCCACGTTAGGCGGTGAAAATAATAAAAACCAAGCAAAACAAGACCCTCCAAGTGCAATGCTGTGTTTGCAAGCATGGATTTCCCAGGAAAGCTTCGTAAGTTGCCTTGCAGTTTGCAGTGACTGCAGATGGTTTTCAGGCCCCTTTGCAGGTTCAGCTTCTGTAGCATGGAGACAACCCCCCCATGGCCACCAGTGACCAATAAACCCTGGCAGACCTGCATGCCAGAGTCATGGCAAAACAGAGATGCCCCAAAAAAAAAAACCTCAACTAAAAGCAATGACCAACAAGCACGGAAAGAAACAGCCTTGGGAAGGGGGCAGGTCTGGAGGGGCGCAGGAGGCTGGGGTGTGACGGAGCCAATGCAACGAGGCTGTGCCAGGATTGCTTAAGTAGAAACTACATGGAGAAAAGGAAAGGGGAAAACCGATAAGAAAAAGGAAAAAAAAAAAAAAAAACAAATCTAATGAAAGAGTCCAAAGTAGCACAGGATGGGGTTATGCAACTTCAATTTGTCCAGTGCTGTTCGCAGACAAACACTCCCCCAAAGCGGCATGGACTTGTGCAAGTGGAGGTTGTGAAATCCCCGTGCTGCTGCCAGCCATTGCCCAACTCCGCCAGGCAGCAACGCTGCACTGCAGAGGACAAGCCAGGATCCTACACCCACCGCAGCAAAGCTCTGGTGTGATGTGCACGCAGACCTTTACCGTGGAGTCTGGGCTGAGGTCCCTTCTCAGTGCCGCGCTGGGGGGTGGTGGCCTGCAGCATGACAGTCCTCTGCCAGGCAAGCACTCCTGAGGTCTCATCAAAATGGTGCAACCACCAGGCAGTAAGAGGTGGTCACGGATAGACAGGACAGCTTTCCTGCTGTTATTAGTAGCAGCCCCCAGGCTACTACTGATGCAGATGATGGTCTCTAATGGGCCAGGGTGTCCCATGCAGGAGGTTTACAAGTGTCATACACAGGCACAGAGGTGACTCCCCAGGTACTTATTTCCTTCACCATTAGCAAAAAATTAGCTCCTGCTGAAACAGAAGAACGTGAGAAACTCCTGTCCAAAAATGCCTGCAGTGTCCAGGACCATGTGTGCTCAAAGCTCACAAGGAAACTGATCTTCCTTGGGGTGAGTAGACACACTGAGCCTAATTTCTTGGTCCCAAAGGTTTTAGGCAGGGGGAAAACCTTGGGTCTCTCCCCAGACACCCAGCTGTAGGACCTTGGGCAGCCTTGGGCAGGATCTGATGAACCCACACAGGCCAGATAAGGATCTTAGGAAGCTGTCCTGAAGGCAAGCTTGTAAAACCCACTGATGTGGGGCTCCAGGAGATGACATGCTATTTGGGAGCTCTCATAGAAGGACTGTTGGGACTGGCGTTTATTTAGACCTTCCTACATGGATTCTCAGGATTGTTGACTGGAAGGTTAATTCCCAGCTGGAAGAGCACCTTTGGTAGCGGGATGATTGTCCCATGTTTGGGTCCGTAAACCCATGGGGTGTCTTCCCTCAGGTCTGCTCTGTATGGTTTGACTTGGTGCAAGCTGCACAGAGGCGCTCCCTTGCCACACTCTGCAGGGATGAGATTGGGCAACTAAATGGTGATTTGGCAAATAATGTATTTGCTAAAAAATGCAATTTTCATCCCTTTACAATTCAATATTGAAGTTTAACTTGCAGCATAAAGTTGGTTGGAAAATATTTTGCTATCTGGACTTGCAGTGCCAGAGGGCAAGGGACAGTCCTCTTTCACCAAAACATCTAGGAAGCCAGAGGGCTGAGGTCAGGGAATTTGAGCCCCATTTCACTGGCACTTTCCTTCATCCTTCAACTGCAAAACCCACACGGCAGGGATTATTCATTCCACACAAGCAAAGACAATAGTTACTGCATTAGTGAGCTTCAGACACAGACCACGACCTACCCCACCTCCTACCCTAGGAGGTATTTCTGCTCTTCCTCGGAGCTGGATAAAGAACAGCAGTTGTATCTCACACTTCCAGATGTTGCTTCAGTTGTCTCAGGCCTGCAATGCTCCAGAGACCCTTTGGAAGGAGCCAGGACCAGAGAAGGATGTGATTTCAGTGCCAGTGCAGCATCAGACCCACCCCAATGAGCCCTGGAGCATCTCCAAGCCATGTCTCATGCCACAGAAGCTGGTGCTCCTCATTTCCTACTGTACTGTCACTCAGTCCCTCAGTGAGCCTGGAAAAAGCAGCCACCAAAGGCAACCTGCCTCTGGGGTCAGATGAGGGGCACAGACTGAGTCTGGAACCAAGACAAAGAGCCCTGGAGAGGGGAGATGAACATGCAGTGGATGAAGAGAAGCATCAAGTCCCTGAAGGGAACAAAGCAGCAGCTCTGCATGTTGCCTGGTCTGTTTCCCTTTCCTCTCCAATGTTCAAAGTCTTTTTCCCAGGTACAGGTGGGACCATGCACTGTTTTGCTTCTCTTTACTGCCCAGCCAGACAAAACACTGGAGGTCCTAAAACCTGCTGTAACATGGCTATGGGCCAGGAAAACATCTCTTCCAACCAGCAAGGGCAAAACCTATCATCCTTCACCACCATCCTGCTCTGGATAAGGGGTCAGGGCTACAGCTACTGAGTTGTAGCTCTACACGTTTGAATCTGGGAGGGGAATCACTCCATCTTTTTGTCCACCTCTTAGACAGAACCTTCAAGCCCACCTAGGAAGGGAAAGGGCTGGGGTAAAAATAGAAAGAATGAAGAGGAAAACAACCAATTCCAGAGGACAAAAAGGAAAATGAGGAAAGGATGTGAGAGTGGCAGTGATGAGTTTCAGTAAGTGCTACCTGAACTGAAGCCACTTTCAAAGCGAATTTAGGCCATGCCAGAAGGTGGTCAGCAGTGAGTTCCCATCTGTAAATCGAGACCTGTTCATAAGTTTCCAGTGGAAATACATTTGAGCCAAAATAGAAATTCATTGTTGGAATGTGTCAGCTTAGATCTATTTTCTATGGGAAAAAGTCAAAATGAATCATTTCATTTTTCCCTTCTCATTTCAGTGAGGTAGAAAGTTTCATTCATTTCATTTAAACCTTCATAGCTAAATAACTTTTTGCACCAGAATAATATATGTACATCCACATTAGATATTTACCATGTAAATCTTGCTGAAATGAGCTACCACTACCAAATTACTACATTCTGCATTCTGCTCCATTTTAAAGCTACATTTTTCCTAGGTAACACCTTCCGATTTGTGCACTGATGTGAACTCACATGTGTTTTCTTGTGGTTGAAGCAGCCTTGTCTGATACGATCTACCCTGAAGTTCCACCAAAGTGTACTCGAGGTTGGATTACTCAATGACAATCCAGGATGAGCAGCATTTGCAAGATTTTCCTGGGATTCAGTCCTTCCCCAGGGGTAACAAGATGGAGGCCCAGCACATAAAAAGACTTACCTGGATGAAGCCATTCTGTTCCAGCCCAGACTGAACCAGACAGATACACAAGTCATGGTTAATATCCTCTGAAATTTTGTGGTATGCAAAGAGTCTATTTAAATTCATAACAGATTTGACTTCTTTAATTGACCTGGGAAGAAAGCCTTTTCAAGCCCTCAGAAGAAAAGGGATTTTGCTGTCTTGTAGGAGGGTTCCCTGGATGCTGTTCCAGATCTTTTACAGGTGACCTGGAGCGAATGATGTGTTCTGTGCCCTGGTTTCCCCATTTGTGAAGACTTAATTTTCCCCAGAGGCTGTCTGCAAACTCACTGGTGACCATAAGCCCAGCAAACGCTTGTGGGGGAGCAAGCAAGGGAGGTCACAGGGGCTCAGCACCACCACGGGCTGTCACAATGCAGGCTGCCACCTCTGGGTACCAACCAACTTTGCTCTTTGATCCCAGTTCCTTCCCTATCCATGCATAGAGCATTTCTGTGCCGTCTCCTCTCAGGGCTGTTCCCTACAGGTAGTATGGATGAGACCGCGCCATGCCCAGACCTCCACTATCCCAGACACAACCCAACTTGTCCCTCCTGACCCGTACATGGACCTGGTGCAGGAATTGCTGGGACTGGCCTGTCCAAGCACATGCCCTTTGGGACTAATGCTGTCTTTTCACATGTGTCTGTACAGCACCTAGCACAACGACCTAGTAATTATAACAGAAGCTAAATTACTGCTAAAATTAGGTGCTTATTAACATCATAGCCTCTGGGCACCACCACAACACTTAATAATGCTGCAGTCTAAGAGTAACTCAGGACCCATCATAATCTTCACGAAAAAATATCCTTAGGGGGCGAGTTTCTGTACAAGGTCTCGGTTTTCCATTAGGTCATATTTTACACACAGAAAAAAAAAATACCTAATGCTTAAGGATTTCAATTTAGTGCAATGATTTCCACTGCAAAATGAAGGTGTGCGTGCGTGGTCACCCCTGAGCTTTACTTTTGATTGTAAGCTTCGAGGACAGTCTTTGGGTGTTAAGGCTCTTGGACTCAGGACACCTCATGACTGTAAAGGCCAGGGTAGGTCCCACGCTGTCACCACGCACACGCACCAGTGCAGTATAATCGGCAGCACAGAGCCAAAGCCAGGCTGCGTTTTCTCCTGTCTAGTTCCCACAGGCTCCCTCCTGTGACCAGGATTCCCAGTGGGGTCAGCTCCAACCCCGGGGTGAATTTAGGACCATGGGTGGAACGGAGCATGGCCAAAATTCAATTTGCTGCTTAAATCCAACCCAGTTGACTGATGTCTTGGAGATGAAATATGGTCCACGGCAGGTCCCTCAGGAAAGGGTGAGAAGCAAGAGGGCAAAGCTAGCTGTTTCAGGTGCCACATAGTCAGACAAGGGACAGGGTGAGCTCAGCATGCCATGGGGTGGTGGGACACAGAAGAAAGACTGTGGGGTGCAGAGGAAGGGCTGTGGGGCACAGACTCTGCCAGACACAGCACCCTCCAGGAGACACAGACATCCTCACAGGGGCCGTCTCCCAATCCAGCAGCCACTTGGAGGTGCAGAGAGAGGATCAGAGCAGAGCTTGTGGGGACAGGGAGAGATCCGAGCATCTTCTCTGAAGGGAACCCCCCGCCACCCAGATCAGCTCACTCTGTCCCAGGTGAAGGAATGACTTGTAAGGCCCCAAAGGAGCAGCCACGAGGCTGTAGGCAAGCACCAGCCGAGCTGGGAAGTCAGACGCCACTATCGCACCACACACCTTCTCTTCTGTTGCTGATTAATGAGGCTGACAAGGAAGGACTCGGAGACTCCTCCCAGCCCTGCCCCTCACGCACACCCCCCACAAGCACTCATATTATCTGTATCAAGCACATTTTTATGTAAATGCTCTAACCATCCCTTTCAGAGGTACAATGCCTCCCAGACTAAGCCTCTGAATGGCATCGGCACATTTCTCGTGCCTCAGCTGCTCGCCCAGACAAACAGAAGTGTGGCTCTCCACAAAGCGCTATGGTAATGCCAAGCTGGAGGAGAGTTGAGGGGAGGGGGTGAGCAGGGGCTAAAGCTATTTCAATGACAGAAGGAAAGCCAGGGTCCCGGTATCTCGATGAGTCAGGGAAGGGACAGGCCAACAGATGGATAAATGGAGTTGCACAAGGCAGACGGCTCAGCCTCACAACAATGCATCATCTCTGGTTGGTGTGGTGGTCTCTGAGGTCCACTGTGTGTCCCTGGAGCATTGCTGCAAAGGCAGAGGTTGGGCTTGCAACCTGGGATCTCTCCATGGAGAATAATACAGGAAAGCCAAAACAGCCTAAGGAGCGGGGAAGGAGCATGTAGAAAACTAGGAAACACTGAAGACTCTCACATGATGTCCCCAGCCTCCACACAAGCCGCAGGGAGCAGTCCAAGGGACAGGAGGAGAGGTGATATCCCACACCCCATCCTCATCCCAACACAGTGGGGACCTTCTTCCTTCGTCTCTCCTATGGTGGGACTCCATGAGGCTTCCTCCTGGGGTGCATCAAAAAGAGTGTGGCCAGCAGGTCAAGGGAGGTCATCCTCCCCCTCTACTCTGCATTGGTGAGGCCACACCTGGAGTACTGTGTCCAGTTCTGGGCTCCCCGGTTCCAGAAGGACAGGGAACTGCTGGAAAGGGTGCAGCAGAGGGCTACCAAGATGATTAGGGGACTGGAACACCTCTCTTATGAGGAAAGGCTGAGGGATTTGGGTCTCTTCAGTCTGGAAAAAAGACGGCTGAGGGGGGATCTTATCAACACTTATAAATACTTAAAGGGTGGGTGTCAGGAGGATGGGACCAGGCTCTTTTCAGTAGTGCCCGGGGACAGGACAAGAGGCAATGGGCACAAACTTGAGCACAAGAAGTTCCACCTAAACATGAGGAGGAACTTCTTTACCCTGAGGGTGGCAGAGCACTGGCACAGGCTGCCCAGAGAGGTGGTGGAGTCTCCATCTCTGGAGACATTCAAAACCCGCCTGGACGTGTTCCTGTGTAACCTGCTCTAGGTGACCCTGCTCTGGCAGGGGGGTTGGACTAGATGATCTCCAGAGGTCCCTTCCCACCCTATGGTTCTATGATTCTATGATTCTATGATTCCCCTCACGGGCTGGTCCTTGGTGCCTGGTGACATACCCAGCAGCACTGCCTGCAGCAGGCACGCAAGGGTCCTCATTCAGGACAGAACATTTTCTTCTCCTAGGAATAGGTCAACAAGTAACACATTCACTGAGAAGGGTTTCAAAGCATCCAAAGGCAACTCTTACCCAGTGTTCGAGGCTGGTGTGCCAAAGAGGTGGCTCCCCAACACCATCCACCCAACCAGAGGGACTTTCTAGTTTTTCTCTGCAGCAGTTATGCATGACAAACCAAGTGTTATAAGTTGATGCATCCCTCATAGGTTGGATCTTCACAACCACAGATTAGGAACAACCTTATGAGAGTCCTGACAGGCTTACCAGAGATGTGGCTTGCCTTGGCCTTCCCTTGTGCTCCATCCTGTGCTCAGTAAAGCCTTTACGGGGACAAGCCAGGATCAGTAGATGGTCCTGATGTGCATGGGACCTTGTCTCTGTCGGAGGAGCCCAGGGGGAAGGAAGGTGAAGCTCAGTTTATGCTCCAGCAGGATTGCTGCAATTGTGAGACACCACAGAGAAAACCCCATGGGGAACTGAACATGTCTGTGAGTGGGTGAGGTCTGTACGGGGAGGGTGTGCAGGGAACTGAAGACAGAGCAATGAAATAACGTATGGTTTTGCCACTTGCCGCCTCACACACTGGCTGAGGCAAAACCCTGAAGATGGGAACATGAGACAAATGTCTATGCACAAACGGGACAATCTGGGGCTGCCCAGGCGTCTCACACCAATGTCATCTGACTTTCACAGGGCTGACTCTACACCATCAGCTGTGCTCTGCTGATGGAGGGCAGCAACACCAGACCCCACCTGGCAAAATCTTCTCCTTCTCCCATCCTCTGCTGTCACACATCCCAGTCATTCACACCAACTGTCCCATGAGGCTGCTATGAAAAACCAGGCAGGTTTTGGCAGGGACAGGGTGGGCCGCACAGCATGGCTTTCCCAGCACCACTACAAACCAGAGCACCAAGCAAGCTTGACAGGAAGGTCAGGACACATGTGGAAAGCCCAGGGCAGTGTTTCCAGCTGCTTCTCACGTACAGAAATCCAGGCAGCACACAGCCTTACTCTTGCTGCCAGCCAAGTCGTGCACTCAGCATATTAGTCTCCTTCTGCAATATCAGGCCAAGGGCACACAGGCATCCTTTCCATTGATTCTTTCACTTTCTTTTGATAATTCACCGTGAAACTGCAAGTAAGTTTGCAGTGAGAGGCAATAACTACAGGGACAGTCATGGGACAAGCACTGGATTTAGCCCATGTGACGGCAAGGGCTGGTGGCTGCCCTCCCCCTTGCCATGAGCACGGAGACATGGCCCAGGGGAGGGCAGTCAGTGTCGCAGCCCCACCAGGGTGTAGTGCCCACGGGGACTGCTCGTACCACTCTCCCATCTGCTCCCTCCAGCACTACCAGCTGGGTGAGCTGGACCAGCCTCCTCCCCTTTCCAGGTCCTCCAGCACTATTTATTCCAGCAGACTTTGCACCATCCAACAGCGGGACAGAGCAGGAGGGACAGGACAGCCCTGAGTGTGGGAAGGAGACCCCAGGGGTGAATCTGGAGTGGGGCTGATGGAGAGGCTCATGCACACGGCGTGACTCTGCGGCAGCCTGGGTCTCCCAGGTCCCACTGGTGCCAGGCCAGCTCGAGGGCTAAAACAAGCTTTCTGACTGCAAATTAACTTCTCCCTCACTCGCTCCAAGCATGCAGCTGTCTGTCATTCCCCGAGACCAGAGCCTCATCCCACCCACCAGGCTGGGGACTGCAAACCGAAGCAAAGTGCAGCTGAGGTTTGGGTCTGCCCTGGAATGTGGGCTTTGCAACAAACAATTATGATAATTGCCAGTGACAATAACAGGCAGAAAATGTTTGTGTCATGGCAACACAGGAAACAGACTCCACGCAGAGCCTGTGTCCGTCAGCCATCCCAGACAGCACAGCCCGTGCCACACTGGTTGATGCCCCCGACTTTTCTAACTGCCGGGCCAGACTCCGTACGCTGCTGTGCACCCACCAGCTCGGAAGCCAAACCAGCACGGGTTACATGATCCCAGAGTTCTCCTCACCTGGAGAGAGCAGTTACGGTTACACATGGGGCGGTTTTAGCTCGGATTGGAATCCCTGCAATGCTCAGCCCCACAAAAGTATCCCAGTCAGAGCTAATCCTCTCCATCTCTCCAAAACGGGGATGTGCTCGGTGACTTCACAGGAAAGAGCTACTTTGCAAAGTCCACTGGGGGGTTATTCACACTGCCTGACGCACGCAGGCATCCCTCCAGCTCTCGGCACATCTTCCAGCCTGAGCGCTGGAGGTGGGTTGTGTCCCACCCAGCTCAGGCCTTGCAGAGGCCATGACGTCCACAAGCAAAGTCCATTCCCTGTTATTTTGCAGCCAGGTCTCTTACAACAGGCGGGTGGGAAGACCCAGCACTGCTGGTCACCAGCACGCAGGCATGTCCCTGTGTGCCCACCGTTTCCGACCCACTCTGCTCCTGTTTCTCCTCGCTCTTACCCATCCTCTTGCACAGCTCAGTCATGGCTGGTGAGACTTCCCTCCAAATTACCACTAAAAAAAAAAAAAAAAAAAAAAATCATATCTGGACTGAGGCCAGGGAAATAAAATTTCAGCTCCACAGGACAGTGATTCAGCAGTGTGTAACCAAGGTTATAATTGAAGCTGCACTTACTCATACAGTTTGGGTGCTGGCATCTGCTCGAGAGCACCAAACCACACTGTGTCAAATTACAAGCCAGGGAGAGGGCCAACCTGGCCCATTCCTGCCCCAAAGACCTGCACCCTCCTGTCCTCAGCTGCCCACCATGGTCCATGAGATGGGTTTCCAGGGCTCACCCACCAAGGGGGGAATGGGCTGGCTTCCTCCTCCCTGTCCATCAGCAGCACCTTTGCCCTGCCCCAGGTACAATTAGATCTGTGTGGTCAGATAAAGATGAGCGAGCTGGAGTCTTGTCGCTGAGGGCATGCTCTGAAGACAAGGACGTTGTGTGAGAGCAAATGGATGGTGTGACGTGACACAAAGATGCGCGAGAAGCAGACAGCACAGGTTGGCTCTAAGATCCCAGGCTGACAGGTAGAAAAGATGGTGTCCCCTATCTTGTTTGAGCTCCAGAGTCACAGACACCAAATATTTTTATTTTACTCCATTTTCCATTTAATTTGTAAAAAGTTGGACAAGTAGCTCTGCTGTTAACTGACACTTGCTCTTGCAGCCCTGGGGAGTTTCCAAAGAGCAGGTGAAGTTAACACTGGTCCAAATGTTTAGAAAAGGGTGCAATAATGATTCAGATGCATTTGCAGGCTCATCTGTCTGGCTTTGATGCCAGGTGAAGGAGCAATTGATACACCACTCTTAGTGAGGAATCAGAATAGAACAATATAATTAAGACCAATTACGTGGTTTGATGGAAACAGATTTTGTCAGACTAGCATGGTGCTTCTTCAGGAGATTAAAAGATTGGGTGATAACGGAAAAGTACTTCTAGGTGAATTTCTGACAGAGGTGCCTGAGTTGGTGCCACAGAACGTCTCTCAGGGATGGAGTGCACAGGTCATTCCGCACACAGTGAATGGGTGATCTCAAAACGGGGAGTAACAACTTTTCTGTGTTCCTGTCCAGGTCTCAGCTTTTCACATTTGTTACCTATTTCCTGAAGCAAAGAATCAAATCTGGAGTGGTAGGGCTTGATGTCCAGTCTCCCCAGAGGCCAGGACAAAAAGCCCCATGCTGGGTTCCTCAGTGGCACTCACATCCACAGGGCTGCAGGGAGAAAAGCCACTCCCTGGGCCAGCAGAGGCACAGAGCAGCGAATCTTTTCTCAGGAGACAAGACACATTCTGGTTGTGGTGACTGAGAGAAGACTGCTGAGCCTGAATGGGAAGCATGGCTGGATGTCTGGGAGAAAAACCCCAAATACTTGGTCAGGATGAAATACTGGCCCTGACCCATGTTAGCCTGGGCTGCAGCCACGGTACTCTAACCTTTTTGGGTGACAGTTGGACCGACCCCACTGAGAAATTGGGGCCATACATGAAGAGTTCAGTGACGCTGGGATGGCCCCTGGATGCTTCAGGCAGATGTCAGTGAGGCTCAGAAGCTGCCGCAGGGGATGGAATGGGAGGCTCTAGTGTTTCTCAGTTTATTCAGATGTCAGATCCTGCATACAATGCTCCTTCTCATTGTCCTGGGGTCTCTCCAATAATGAAGACACTGTATAATATTTGCAGACAGGGCAATAAGTAACTGGCAGACACGAGTCAGGCAGCAGCACGTACTGTTTGTACACTTTCAGGAGAAACGAACAGAAGAGGAACGGGGAGCAGCAGACGTGTGGCACACAGCCTGGTGTCCATCTGCATGCATACAGTGCAGCCAGCAGCCACCACCAGCCCAGGTGCAGCGTGTCCAGCTTGATCCATGCAGGGGCGTTCATAGGGGACCCCTGCATGGGTGCTGAGAAGACAGGCTCATTCCAGGAGGTTGTTTGTCCTCCAGGCAGTCTTCTGTTGCACAGGTCTCCACTTACCTCCCTTGGCCTGTCAGCCCCACAGACAGCAGAAGGCTGGGTCTGCAATTCCTCCAGTGTGTCCGACCCCAAACCTCTGTCGCTGCCTGGCCCAGTGTCCTCACCACAGCTGTGCCTGAAGCCTCCTGCATGAAAGGCCTCTGAGGCTACATGGAAGAGATGGGCCATATGCCACGCTGAAGGTACAGTGTGCAGGTCACCAAGGCACAGAAGTGCTAGCTGGGAGGAAGATCTGGAGGTCCCTAGTCCAGCCTCCCATTTGAACAGAGGTATTGCCAATGACAAAGGATGTCACCCGTGGCTTTGTCTAGCAAAATATTTGGAAGCCCTTGAAAATCTGCCGCAGCAAGTGTCCAGAGATAAAGCAAGAAAGATAAATGGCAAGAAAGAAGGCATCAGCCAACCCTCCTGCAGAGATGATGGTTAAGGGAACAGTTTCTGGAGCAGCTCCCTCTTCACTCCTGGGCTGCAGCACCCTGTTGCAGACTGCACTGGAGATGGGAGCGGTACCTCACGATGCTGGGCATCTCTCTGGGCAGTAAGGCAGAGCTTTGCTGTTTTAGGACCTGTGCAGGCACTGCGGACATTCTGGAGAGCCCATGGTCTGGCTCCTTGATGAAGTACATGTGTATCTGGACAGACGAGGAGCCCACAGAAACCACAGGACAGTGCTGATGTGCTGATAGGTGGTGAGCTCAGCCTTTAGGCATGCTCAAGGTTTTCACTGGCAGCAGGACAAAGCAGAACATGAAAGGAAGGTTTGGCAGAGATAATGGGATTGCTGTTCTGGTGTTTACCTCCCAGCATGGAGAACAGCACATTAGAAAGCCCAGAGCATGAGAGCAACTGAAGGAAACCATGAATGACTAGTGGTGGGAGTGGACTCTCTGGTAAGCAGGTGCAAGGGACACAGTCCATGGTGAAGGTGAATGTGAAGGCAAGTACCTTGTACCTGGGATGGACATGTGGGGAGCGATATGAAAGAGGGATTACATGGGAAAGCAGCAAGACAGCATGGTCCTTGAAGCAGTGGAGAATGGTGGAGATTAAGAGCTCTGAGCAAGTGATGTTTGGCTTGAGCTGGCAGTTGGTTGTCCTAAGTGCCTGGTCAGGGCCATTGGGACAGATCCAGTTTCCTCCCAGTGAGAGAAGGAAATCAGCACATTGCATCCCCATTAATTGCTCACAGCTAATGAGGTTTATGGGATGAGAGCACAAGGCCCAGCTCCTCAGAGGTCCCTCTCCCATCCAGATCTGGAGCATCAAGGGAGCAGGAGTGAAGAGAAGAGCAACAAGAGGAGGCTGAGGCCAATTAGTGTCCATTAGCCCCTTGCCCAGCCAGTAGGAATTGGTGCAAGAAAAGCACCATTCCATGGGATGCATCTTGAGCCCACCTGAACCACCTTAGGGCAGCGCCATGTCACCTATCGCTGCAGTGTGCAGGTACCAGCCACACCAGGGCAGGGAGGACTGTATCCTCCTGCACTGCCACCACCTTCCCCCCTTCCTGGTCCAGACTCTGCTCAGGTGCAGCCACCTGCACAAGCCACTCGTGAAGCAGCCTGCAGGACTGTGTTCCTGTGCTGAGGAAGGTGCCTGCTCCCACCGGTCTGTGCCATCCAGCAGCTCTGGGACACAGCCCACGGGGCCAGGCTGTGGTAGTCAAGGTGCTGATGAAGTCTGGGCTGGTCAGGGAGAGGGGCTCTGTGCACAGACACCTGTAGAGACGGACAGTGATGCTGCCTTTCTGACAGCAGCAGAAGGGATGTGGTGAGATACAGGCTAATTTCACAGCAGGATCCGGCATGTCCATGTCCCAAAAAAAAGAGAGGAGACAACATCAGGAGAGAAGGCAGCTGGGAGGGGCTGGAAAAACCCTTGCTTCACCCCCAGATTTTTCCTCCACATCATCAACTGAGCAGGAAACATTCCTAAAACCCCAGAGAATCCCAAACACCTTTGGGTTTTTCCCTTGCCAGGAGTTAGAAGCGATTCCCAGGGCAGAAACAGTGTGGCGGAAGCTGGCAGTCCAGACGCTGAATCACAGAATCATAGAACTGTTAGGGTTGGAAGGGACCTTAAAGATCATCTAGTTCCAACCCCCTGCCCTGGGCAGGGACACCTCCCACCAGCCCAGGTTGCTCCAAGCCCCGTCCAACCTGGCCTTGAACCCCTCCAGGGATGGGGCAGCCACAGCTTCTCTGGGCAACCTGGGCCAGGGGCTCACCCCCCTCACAGCAAAGAATTTCTGCCTCAGATCTCACCTAAATCTCCCCTCTTTCAGTGTAAAACCATTCCCCCTCGTTCCATGGCTCCCCTCCCTGATCCAGAGTCCCTCCCCAGCTTTCCTGGAGCCCCTTTAGGGACTGGCAGGGGCTGGAAGGTCTCCCCGGAGCCTTCTCTTCTCCAGGCTGAACCCCCCCAGCTCTCTCAGCCTGTCCTCACAGCAGAGGGGCTCCAGCCCTTGGATCATCTTTGTGGCCTCCTCTGATCCCGCTCCAACAGGTCCATGTCCTTCTTGTGCTGAGGATTCCAGAATGGTGCTTTCACTTCCAGATCTCGATATGTGCCACATCCTTCAGTACTCTAGACTCTGCACAGCAGACACTTCTTCCTGGGGTTTCCAGCCAGCAAATGTAGGAGGGGACAGACTAGGTAAGTAGAATTTCTCGTATTACACCCTGTGCCATGTGGATGGTAATCGGAGTTTCTTCTTGCACTGACAAAAGGAAAGAGATGTTACCCTCAGTGGGATTTTCAGCAGGGCTCAGCAGCCACATGTTGCTCACAGCATGTGATTTTGCCCCTTGGAGTTATGGCCATAGGCCTGATTCTGCGCTGATGCACGTCCCTGCATTCACCTTGTCTTGCCGGAGGAAGGGATGAAGGGGCTGCTCCACAACCCCACCTCCCGCAACACCCTTAGAGGCAGCACCCAGCTTTCTGTCCCTCCCACCCACTCCCCATTTCCCAGAGGAAGGAGGACAGGAGGTTTGTTCACTGGAAGGTGTTACACAGAACTTTTTTCGTAGTCCATTTAAATCACTTCTCATTACAGTATATGTTTACACACACTTATATGCTCAGCACATAGATGTGTATAGATCTTGACACTGCAAAGGCACTGCAGAAATCACGCTCAGCTACTCCAGCAGCCAAGGCAGTGTCTGACCCCAGGCCATCCTTGCTCTGGTACCTGAGCGAGCATGCTCCAGTGAGGAGCTTCAGCAGCTCACAGGGGAGCATGGGAGCACCTTCACCTGTGACACCTCCTAGGATTGCATGTGACCATGCTGTACCCAAAAGTGCTGGAGAGCCGCAAACAACACAGCCACAAGGATCCAGGTTTGGTTCTTCTGCTCGTTCTGCCTTGAGCATGAGCCAGTGGTACCAGCAGCACCTGACACCAGCAGCACAGCTGGAGGCTGCAAGGCGCAGCCCTTGCTGTGAGCAGCTGTGGGAACTGAGTCGTCAGCCTTGCATTTTGCCCTAAACATGACAGATGAGCGTGCACCACCCCACGGATCACCTCCATCCTCCACAGACCTCCAGCAACAGAACACTGCTCAACACCCGTCCACAGCAGCCCAGCAGAGCACACAAATTGGGATCACCGTGGGCAGACTCTTCCCCACCTCGATGTCTCCAGCACCTTCTGGAAATGCCTCTTTTTTTCCAGGCCTTCCCCATAGCTTTGCTCTTGGGGCACAGCTCTAGAGTCTCAGCTCCAATTTCATGGTCTTTCTTAGCAATGAGCTGGTTGCTCACTCCTATGAGCAGGTCCCTAGCCCAGACAGTACTACGCACACACGCGCGCGCGCAGGCACACACACGGCCACACACGGCTGTTTGTACCAAGCCAGCAAAAACTCATGCCAGGAATCTGCCAGCTGAAACACCAGCAAAGCAGTGCTGTGAATCACTTCTCAGCTGCAGGGCTGTATTGACTCTCAGAGAGCGACTTTTAGTACCTACAACCACATAATGAGTAAAAGCCTTGAACTAGAAATGCAAATAGACATATAATTTATATTTAATAAAGCAGTTAATGTACTGTGTGTCCAGTAAAGTACGACCCAGCTCCTATCACCCATTTATTGAGGTTACTCCACATAATAAATTCCAAATGAGTGATAATGGCTGTATTTGGAATTATATTAATAACTCTGCGTGCATACCTGAAGCCATAGAGATGAGGGTACGGCAAGTGCTGCACTTGCTGTGCAGACACGGCAGCAGGTGGGCTCACGAATATTTTGCAAATTTTATGTAATTTCTGTCAGCTCCAAATTAAAGAATTAATCGACTCCCCTTGCGCTCTGGCAGAGGGGACCTGCTGTCAGGCACTGAAGCAATCAACATTATGTACAAGTGGCTGACGTAAAAGAAAGATTCAGAGGGAAACATTTTCTGCAGTGTTTCAGAGTCTCCTACCCAGGTCTGAGTGGACACTTGCATCTGAATACATCTGTGCTGGTGTGTGACTTCTTAGGTTGGTTGCAGTTTGGAGGAGAAAACCTGTAATTTCAGACACCATGAAAGCAAAAATGTTTGAAGAAATCTCAGTTAAATTAAGTCCTAAGGGGGACTGATAGGACTGGTAGGAAATATCAAATTCAAACTGAAAAGAAAGGTTTATTTTGAGCACTGCCAAAAAGCTGAGAAATAAAATGGGTATTCATTTCAAAAGAAAGCACAATACAGTAAATGTAATTTATTGAACTGTTTCAATAATACACTTAATTTTCAGTATTTAAGGAAATACATTTTGGGGAGAAGTGCCAGATGAAAAGTCTCAGTTCCTTTTAAAGATCTTTATGTTTCCCTAGCTCAGTGATTTGCTGTCATAGTCAAGGACTGAAGTAGGATTTCACAGAATCAATCACAGAATCACAGAACAGTTTGGGTTGGAAGGGACCTTAAAGCCCATCCAGTGCCACCCCCTGCCCTGGGCAGGGACACCTCCCACCAGCCCAGGTTGCTCCAAGCCCCGTCCAACCTGGCCTTGAACCCCTCCAGGGATGGGGCAGCCACAGCTTCTCTGGGCAACCTGTTCCACTGCCTCACCACCCTTACCATCTCAACTATTTTTGTCTTTGTCTCCTGCACCTTTGTCCACAGCTGGCAACTCCTGCAGATACTTACCCACCGTGCAATTCACACATGCACGGGAAGGCACTTGCACATGTGTGCACACTCATATGCACTCATGCATCTTCATGGCAAGCCAAAGGCTAGGGGAGATCCTCAGCTCGAGCAGACATGAGGTCAGGAATATTTTAGGAAGGCTGATATTCATCTTCTAGCTTTACTGATGGCTCCTTGGGGTCTGAAAAGCCCAGCAGTCACCCAGTCGAACAGCCCAGGGCTTTTAACACAGGACACATAAAGAACTTCAGAGAATCCCAGAGTTGGTACAATGGGCGTCAGGAGGGCTTAAGTCCAACCTGCTACCACCACCACCATGGCTTAGTCTGGCCAAGTCTTTGAAAGTCCAGGAACAGAGATTTCCCCCTCCTGTCTGGTGTCCCAGACTGCACCGCCCTCCTGGGGAAGAATGCCAAGAGCATCCCACATTGCAGCTTTTGGCCAATGCCCCTTGTTATATCACCTGGCACAACCATGAGGAGATCAGGACCTTCTTTTTACTAAGAGATCTGCTTCAGAGAGAGGTGTGCAACCTGGCCTTTTAGCAGACTGTGGTGTAAACGTTAGGGCAAAACAAACAGGGACTGAGCCCAGAGGACGAATGTGACCCGGGAAGACCACACGCAGGAGCAGAGCATGTGAGGAGGCCTGGCTCTCAGGTATACCCAGCCACTTCTCGGGATGGTGGGTTTTCCCAGCCTCACACTGTCCCTCTTTATACGTGTCTTCAGACAAGACATGCATACTGTTGCATAAGGACCAAGTCTTATTAGGCATTTCTGAGCTCATCTTGCCCAAAAGCAGCAAGTTGAAGAAGAGATAAGCTGTGCTAGTGTCATCAGTCCCTTGGAAAGGGAAAGACTTTCAGACTTGGTCTTGAAGATCAAATGCTACCGAGACAGACAAAGGTACACCTCACAGCATCCACTCCAGGCTGGCTGCTGCACTATGCTCTGCTCCATGAATGAGCAACAGGAGTGAAAGCTGTGACTGGGCTGGCTTTGCTTGCAAGGCGTTGGTTGCTCAAGTACATGAAACTCACTGCAAGGCCAGAAGTTCGCAAGCCTTTTCACGTTTTACTGCCCCATCACATGGAATTGTACATTTGTGTTGCCACTGGAGAAGATGGACTCTGCAGGATCTCTAGGCTCAGGGGTTTTTTCCTGACTTACCACTCAGTGTCTGGAGGACTTTGGCATGCTTTGGAGGCCCAGACCCATTTGATGAGCATCATCTTTGCAATCACCACTCAGCTGTCAGCTGCCTGTTCCTCACCTCTTTCCTGCTGACCAGCTCTATGCTGCTTAAAGTCTTCAAGTGAGCTTCAAAAAGCTTCTTCCCTAGGAGCCTTCGTGAGGCAGAAGACCACAAAATTCACAGAGAGGACTTATGGTGTACGTGGATCCTTACTCTACAGCAGCCCATCGCATGGAGCACCCCAGGATGTGACTGGAGTTACATCTCTGCGCTGCAGCAGGGTCCCAAAACCATCACTGACATCCAAAGGACCTCCAGCCTCATGGCTGGCAGTAAGGGCTGCTCAACCATCACTCAGGCACCACCGCACTGTCTGTCTCATGAGCTGGGTTTCAATCTCAAATTTAAGATGTAGCCTATCGCTGTCGAGTATCCAGGACATAGTGAAAGGGCCCCCAGTGCTCCCACTGAGGTGGCAAATGGCCAGTGCCTCGCCAAGGCTAGGAACCCAGCCTGAAGATGTCCTCACCCTGCAGGCTTCTGTTCCCACACTGTCCCTGCACAGGGCAGACCGCGCAGCCAGGACCTGATATTCACCAGCTGCAGTTAGGCTGTGGGGAGTTTCTAAAGGGTTAATAAAGCAGGGTCAGCCCTGCCTGCAGGAAGCACTCCAGGAGTTTTGCTACCTGCCCCTGCCAGATCTGCTGGCCACAGGGCAGTGGATTTCCCCATGTCCCTGCACAGGTCAACTGTTCCACCCTCCGGTGTTTTGCAATGGATCCTCACCCCATCCCTGGAGAATCAGGAGACAACAGTGCTATGGCCATCAAGTGTGTGTTTGCTTGGGCAAGCCAGAGATCCCCTTCCTGCCCTGTGCATCCCCCCTGCATCCCCCCTGCACCCCTCCTGCATCTCCCTTCCTCAGCCCCTGCCAGCCCAGCGCAGTCCGGCACTGCAGCCCCACTTGTAGCTGAGCCCTGCAAGGGCTGGGCAGGCAGACAGAAATGCAAAAGCCCAAGCCACATGGAGATCATCTCTGCTAGCATCAGATAACAGTTCAAAAGGCGAGCATCTTTTCTCCTTGCTCTCAGCCTCCTTCTCTGTTTCTTTTAAGCACAAAACCGGCACCAAAAAAGAAAAAGAAAGGGAGGGGGGAGGAAAGAAAAGAAAGGGGCAAATTCCAGCCAGGCAGTAAAATGCCATCTGTCTCCTGATGGCTCATGTGACACTGACAGACATCCGCTGCGAGTCGGAGCCAAAGGCACGGCAGCCCGTGATCCGCGTCACAGCGGGCGAGGGAGTACCCCTTCCCCAGCCTCCACTCTCTCCCGAACCCATCAAAAGTTTTTGAGGTGGGAGAAAAAAATAAATCAGGCCCATCCTTGCTGCCCTTCCCACTGGGAAGCATGTCCAGGGCGGTGGTGGAGGCGGCAGTGTCGGACTTTGGAGTCAGGCTGTCTGTACCACGTGACTTTTCACCAGCCTGGGATCCCCTTGGATCCACCTGTTTCCCTCTCAAAAGCAGCTCCTGAAAAACAAAGGAGATGAACAGCAGGCAGCCCACCACCCCCACACGACCCAACTGCTTCATTGCCTCTAGGGAAAGAGCCTCACTGACCCTGGGACCCTCCTGGGCTGGGAGAGCAGAGGCGAAAGAGGAGTTGTACAAGACAGATGTGCTGCCTTGGTTGCCCGTGACCGGTCACGGGCTGGCCCTACAGACGCTGCCACAAAGACTGAAGCTGCAACTCACATTGCCTGGGAGCACAGATGTCTCCAGATGACATAGCCACTTCCCAGAAAGAGATATGCCCTGATTCAGTCCCAGAGGAGATGGCAGGGAAGTCCCTGTGCAGTGGGTGGAAGAGGAAAAGCCCCAAATGTTCCTGATTTCCCTGGATTCCCAGCAGTGATGATTTCAGGAAAGCAGGACTTAGCTGGGTGTTGGAAGGTGCAAACTTCTTGCTCTACATCCCTGGCACCTGTGGCTTAGCAGAGCAGCGCAGACCCTAGGAAGCTCAGCACCCGGTGGCGAGGCTGCCCTGCGGGGGCGAAGGAGCTCCACTCGTGGGCGGGCAGGGCACAAGGCCACGCACCTGTATGGAGGCATGACGACCCTCGTGCCAGTCAGGGCCATGAGGCCAGCACGGCAGTGAGGTGTCCACACAGCCCTTCTCTGGAGCCAGCAGTGATGGCCAGCACACACCTCCCTCCCCATGGACCTCTTCTCATTCCCGACCTCACCATCCAGGCCACTGCTCACCACCCAATATGTGGCAGGACCTCACCAGCTTGGCCAACTCAGAGCTGAATTGCTCATCTCCTAAACCTGTCTCCTGGGAACAGAGTTGCAGAAGGAGTCACCATACACAGACCTGGCGGGATGACATGAGGAGGTGCAGGAGACTGGCTTCCCCTGCCTGCCAAGGGACCAGCGGGATGATACTGTAAGGTTCTACAACACCCTTGAACCCTTCCCCACAACCATACCACCTGCCAGTACTCGGGCATGGTTGGGTGCCCTGGCAGGTCCTGGGTACCTTCCCTGAGGGGTGCTGGAAGTCCAGGGCAGCAGGAGGTGAGCAGATCCCACCAGTGCAGCTGCAAAGTGTCAAGCCCCTTTTGGTGCTGGCACCTTCTGGAACTGCCTGAGAGTCATTCATGGCTCAGCATGGTCCAGGAGGGAGATGCTGCTGCCAACACTAAGCCACCACCTAGCCTCTGCTCCATCTGTGAGTCTGGCAACCTATGGTGTCTTTCTAAGCCTCTGATCTCAAGGCAGGTGCAGGCCTTGACCTGCAAGTATTCCTTTTACATTTTTTATTAGGAGGCATGGAGTTACAACAATTCCCAAGGGCATCCCCAGATGAAGGAAGGCAGAGAAAGAGCCCAGCACTCAGCAGGTTTGCTGGTCACTGGATACCCAGCGTGGGTAGGGATCCTGCCTCACTACAAGTGCAGCACAAAGCCAGCCTGGCCCCTGTCCCACCTCCACCAGCAAGACCAAAGTAGGCTGACAGTGGTTGATGACAGCCTGGTTCTGCCAGATGAAGCCACCAGAGAAACAACACCACATTTTATGCTACATCCTCCCTGCTGCCTTCAGGGACAGCCCTGGGCTTTGGCATTGCCAGAGGGATGAGAGAAGGGCTGGACACGCGGTTGTCTCTTAATGGTGGGCAAAGAAAAAGCAAGATTGGCCCAGGGCAACCCAAGACAACGCCAGGCCATGGGGCACAGCACCAGGGCAGCACCTCTCTCCCTCACTGGCTGCAGCAGGTCAGTGCTGCCATTGGGAGAAGCCGCCATGCAGAGCTGCTGCAGCGAGACCCCCCAGAGCACACCATGAACTTGGGCTGTGAAGCCTGGAGGACCCCAATGTATCTTGCCAAGCAGACCCCCAGCCCCTGGTCACAGGTTTGCTACCCACCAGCGTCTTTCCATCTGTTCCTATGCAATTTGACCCCAGAGGTGGTCCATCTGACCTCTGCAGCTATCCCTGACCCCGCAGTTATCTCCAGTGACACCTTCAGTGACTCCTAGCCATGTCCTGCTCCCCTCAGTCCCTGCGCTGACTGCCGCCAGGGCTTTTTCAGGAGGATGGTGCGTGTGTCACACAATGGGGACCAGAGCTTGGGGCTGTCCTGGGGACAGGGAGAGCGTCAGTGCATGAAGGACTTTGAGCCAAGACAAAAATGGTCACAGGGTGCAAAAGCCCCTCGAGAGATCCTGAAGGGTGTATTATCGTAGCAGAGGAAAAAGCTCTGATAATGTTGTGTGGTATTGCTTGGCCTCAGCCCATGGGCCACGGGAGGGATGGAGACAGGAGTTACTGCAGGTGGAGCTGGGAGGCGTGGGGCTGCCTCCACCCCAGCCTCGCAGGAGCCACCGTCCAGTCCCAGGTACGGAGAAAGACTCTGAAACAGCCTGGCCCTGCTGTGGTTACCCTGGCTAATGATTAGCTAGGTAAGATGTGGCCATTCAAGGGCACAGGGTGAAAACAGCCCTTCTGCCTTTGCTTACACAGCACACACAGCTGGGCCATTCCCACAGCCAACACCCAGAGAGAGCCACGGCAACGGGGGCAGTTCCAGCTCGGGAGCAGCATCCAAGGGCTGGGGCTGGGAGAGCAGCCCAGAGGATGCTGCACAACCCAGCTCTGCCCAAAACTTCCCCCAGGCAAGAGCTGACCCCAACGTACACATTTGCATCTCTCTGCAGAGAGGTTTTTTGCGTTGAAAGACAAATCCAGGGAACTGGGATCTTGCTTTTTGTCCTTGCAGCATCTATCAGAAGCTGAATCAGGAGTTAATGTGAAGCTCTGGGATAATGAAGAAGACTGCGTTGTGTGTCTCATACTTGGAGACCCCACAAGGTGTGCTACAACACCCTCTTACCTGCCCAGAGAGCAGTTGGTTTCTCCTCCAGGGCCAGCTGCAGCAGTTTTACAGCAAACTCCTTCCTTTCACTACCCAGTTCAGCCTCTCACATCCCCAGGATCCCGCCTGAAGTCTGCACGTGGCTGCCATGATGAAGAACAGGTCTTTGATCAGGGTATGATCCCACCTCTGCTATGAGAGAGTGTCAAAACTCTGAGAAAACAGAGTGTGGCCATGGCTGAAGGGGTCCCTGCCTACCTGAGAAACATCCCTCCTAAAATCTCATCCAAAGCCACCCTCTGACCAAAAACTGAAGGCACCAGGTTCTGTGCTTCCCTCAAACCTGACAGCAAAATGTTCAGGACCAAGAGGCTGAAGGAATGGAGAGATTGCTCTGCCTGAAGGCATATGTGCTGCACGTTGTGGGATCAAAGGCCTGGACGACACTGGTATGAACCCTGTCCAAGCAAGCACAAGAGACCACCAGCCCTGAGACCCTGCCTGTACCACCTGCTGCCTAGGCCCCGGCACCAGGCTGGGTGGCTCCTGAAGCCTGGCTCTTGGCTCAGCCCACCACGGGGTCCAGCACTGTGAACCTGCTGGGTTGGCACAGTGACTGGAGCTCTGCTCCACACTGGTGTGTCTGTAGGACCCATCTTAGCAGCCAGTTGTAAGGAGCACTGCATGGCTCATCTGTGGCGCTGGAGAACAGGGGACGTCTCCCAGTTTTGGAGACTAAACATAGGATGTGTACTCTGAGAGACACTCATCTCTCTCAACACGAATGTTTTAACACTGGGACTGGCACCCAGGGATGGGGTGGAATTTCCATCTGGAGAATTTCAAAACCTGAATGGACTGGCCCTGAGAAAACTGTTGCAGATTTTAAGCCAGTTCTGCACAGAGCAGAAAGTTGGACCAGAGACCTCCTGAGGTCTCAAACTAATTCTTTCTGTGATTCTTTTGCTCGTTGCTGGCCAGTGAAAAGAAAAAGGGCCCATCCATAGGTTCCTGTCTAAGGCAAGTCTGGGGAAATCCAAGGACTGGATTTGACTGGTTGCAAGTACAGTTGGGTTTATAGCGTGGGTTTTGCTTTGCATGGCTCTGGAAAACCAAGGCTTTGCATGTCTCTCATATCCCTCCCACTCAATATTATTCATCTTGTGAAGAGGAAACCACTTAAAATGGCTCTCACAAGTGCTTCTCATCAGCTTGAGTGAACAGAAAAGTGAATATGAACTGATCTTAGTTAACTGAAGTCCACTTCAATTGTCAATTAGGGGTTCAAAGCCACTTAATTAATACACTTCAGCTTCACCTCCCTGTACACAGATCTGAAGAGACACCTTCCATCAACTTTCACTGCTCAGCAATTGAAAAACCCTACTCAATCCACATGATATTTGAAGACCTCAGTGAACCTCACCTAAACCCAGATCTAAAATTGTCTTCTGATTCAGCAGACACAGAACAATTTCCAACAATTTCCATGCCCAGCAGCCAGCATGTGCTGAAATGGCTTAGAAGCAGCAGCAAAATCTAGTTCTAGAGATCTCATAAATTTTCATGTTGTTGAGTTTCCACACTTCTCTGCTTTCTTTTGTCCCAGATCACAGAGACCTGAACCTGCTGGAGACACATGGCCCAAATTGCCACAAAACACTGGCAGCTGGTGCTTCTGATTAATTTTTTGTGTTGTTTTGGCAATAACTACTCGTTCCACACCTGCTCCCTCGAAGGATGATGTTAGCCCCATTTCAAGCAAGAGATCACACTCAAGACTTCCACGGTCTGTTCCAGCCAACATTTGTAGGCCAACAAGTCTTGTTTCATGGCAATCCCTGCCTCCCCAGAGCTGGGAAGTGCTTCTCTACCCTGTTCGTCCTGCCAGTTCTTCGTGGTCTCTCCCAGAAATTATCCAGCACCATCTCTTTCCTTTGCAAGTAGCAATAGCCAAGCACAAGCAAGATGTGCTTTCTTTGGGTGTGAATAAGTGCAGGTCTGACTTGGATGTGCAAGAGTCTGGCTGCGTCTCAGATCCATACAGGCTCCTGCTTCCCACTGTGCAGTTCTCAGTCTGCACACAAACAAACGGTTTTCTCTTTCTGTCCTTCTGTCTCTTTTTCACTTTCTTTCCTTCGTCCCTGTAAATTATTTCTTCCTTCTCCCTTCCCTTCCCTTCCCTTCCTTTCCCCTTCCCTTCCCCTTTCCCTTTCCCTTCCCTTCCCCTTTCCCTTCCCTTCCCCTTTCCCTTTCCCTTCCCCTTTCCCTTTCCCTCCCCTTTCCCTTTCCCTTTCAACTTCCCTTCCATTCCTCTCCCCTTTCCCTTTCCTTTCCTTTCCTTTCCTTTCCTTTCCTTTCCTTTCCTTTCCTTTCCTTTCCTTTCCTTTCCTTTCCTTTCCTTTCCTTTCCTTTCCTTTCCTTTCCTTTCCTTTCCTTTCCTTTCCTTTCCTTCCCTTCCCTTCCCTTCCCTTCCCTTCCCTTCCCTTCCCTTTCCTTTCCCTTTCCTTTCCTTTCCCTTCCTTTCCCTTTCCTCTCCTTTCCTCTCCTTTCCTCTCCTTTCCTTTTTTCTCTCTGTTTCTTTCTTTCTTTCTGTTTCTTTCTTTCTTTCTTTTCTTCTTTCTTTACTTCTTTACTTCTTTCCTTCTTTCTCTTTCCTTCTTCTTTCTTACATTTTCTTTCTTTCATTCTTTCTTTCTTCCTTTTCCTCTGCATTTGTTTGAATGACAAAGGTTTCTGATTACAGTCCTCCTGGGGAATCAAACAGCAAGGCTGCTGCTCACTTACTGACTGGCAGATTAAGATAGATAAAGGGAGAGATTTGTGTATTGACTCTGTGTTTATGTAACTCATGTGCAAGGCCTGGCCAGGAGCAAAGGGGGATCTGACCCACATAAATAATAACGAGCAGCATTTTTAAACTAAATCATCTGGAAAATTCATAGACGATTCCATCGGTTCCTTCTATTGTGTCACTGGAGGGTCATAAATAATTCATCCTTGCTCAAATATTTATGGAAATCAATTTAGCCCTCAGTCCAACGTCACCTCCCTGAGAAAACAGTTTCCGTTCGTATCTCAGTCAGTGCAAACTGACTGCCCGCCATCCCACCAGCCTCCCTGAGGCCACGGGCACCTGTAACTTCCTAGCAACGTGCCCAGGCACCAGCTCAGCTGAGCAGGTCACCAGCCAGCTCTGGGGCCATGGGGACCATCAGGAAGATGAAGCTGAATGCGCTGCTGCAGGAGAGGAGCAAGTCAAGCACCTGCCCCCTTTCTGCTGTGACCACCCTAAGCTTCACGATGGGGCACCTGCTCTGGCCCAGGGCAGTTGTCAGCTCCAGAGCCAAGAAGCAGTGCTTGACAAAGCTGTTGGCACATGAAGAGCAGCTCCTGTGCAGGTGACAACCGATGCTCATGTCAACGAACCCTACACAGGAAAGAAGCTCCCTGATGTGATCGAAGGTCACAACACAAACTCCCACAGCAGTAAGCAGCCCCAGGGAGCTCCCTGTCCCCACTCCCAGGGCAAGGTCCATGGGTCTGCCATACCCACTGAGGAGCAGCTGCTGTAGGACCTGAGCCATGACCCAGCACTTGCAGCTCACTTCCTTGCCTTGTCTCTGGATGGCATGTGGCGAGGATTCCTGAGACATCTCTTCCCAAAAGCAGAGTGACCACACAGGCCACACCACGACCAGCAGCCAGGAAGATTTCCACTCACATGGAGAATCCACCAGGCCCCTGGCCCTGAGCACCTCATTGATCTTTCTGGGAACTCAGCATGTCCATGGGCTATTCCTGTCTCTTGATGAAAAACCCACTTCATGGGACCCATGAATCTCTTCCAGCACCTTCATTGCACACAAAGAAACAGGACAAATTCCCAGGGTCAAAAAGCTGTCCCATTCTGCACATCATTCGAGGGTGCAATACGCTCACAGTGACTAAACCACCACATGGATCAAGATCAAACCACGTTCCTGCTCAGCCACCAGCACAGAAACCGGAGGACAGCCATACACAGCCCATGTGCATATGGAGAAGCCACATCTCCAGCCCCTGTGCTCCTTGTAGCTCCTGTAAGCATTACCTCTTGGTACGTCCCTTATCTGGTCACTCCCCAAGTTTCTGGGCCCATTTCTCTCCCCTGGTGCACTCTGCCTGGAAAAACATGCAGAGCTGTGCTAAAACACAACATAGCTGTGTTCCCAAGACACCATGGACCATGGCAAACACCAGGACACCTCATGCAGGGTCCCATGTCTGCTTCTGGCAGACTGGGCAGACACTGGGCTGCATGCAGCTTGGGGACCTGAGGTGGCACAACCATGCTGCAGCGAACAGGAAACCAAGGAGGGAGCATTTGTGGACGTTTGGGAGAGATCATCCTCCTGTGTTTCCACCACTGGGATATTTCTGCACAAAAAGCACAAGTCTACAATCTTTGGCCTGAGCACCCTGTGACTGTGAGCACCTGGGACAGGAGCCAAGCCTTGGGAGAAGAGCTCAGGACAGACTTTCCAGAGTATCGCTTGTCATTGACAGCCATAGAGGTGAAACATGGATGTTCCCTCCAGCCATTCAAAGTGTTCCAGATCCCCCAATTCTTCAGGGTAAGAAACTCACCGCGCTGCAGGACAAGGCAGAGAGAAGGTGTGACTGGTAGCCTGAGGGTCTGTATGAGCTGGTATCATTGATGACCAAGGTCCGCACCTTCTGGGCTGAAAGAACAGCAAAGGCACACAATCCAGAGTGTGAGGAGGGTTTGTGAGCTTCTCCAGCCCTAAAATTGGATAAGAAAGGTCACAGCCTTCCTCCTGCCCAGGCCTCCACCAAGAATTCTGCATCTTGAGTTTCCTCTGAATTTCCAAGTCAGACACGGGCTGGTGTGTCTGATCCGGGGCATGCACCATCACAGGACCCACATTTCTGACCTCGTCTGTGTCTAGAGCTGTCCTACAGAAATGTTTTGCACTGACAGTTCTTTTCTAGGCCAAGGATGCTTCTCCAGGGAGCACTGAAGTGGAAACACATTCCCCAGCGCTAACCTTAGAAATCTTCCTCCAAAGCCCCTCTGCTTTTCCGTGGCCTCTCATTTATAGCAAGAGAAAATGCACAGATCCACGATGAGCAAGAAGACCAGGACCTCATTGCTGCAGACTCTGAACAAAGTGCTGTGGCTGGCTTTGGTAGGACACATCCCTCCAGAAGCCTGGTGGCTGTGGTAAAGGCAGAGGACCCAGCCGAGGGTAAGATCCAGTGATAGTCCAGGCACCAGAAACGCAAGCTCTCTCCTGTAATGTATATGACCCATCCCTCCTTGACAGCAATGAACCAGCACAGAGGAAACTGGACCAGACATCAGGCCCAAGCACTCACGCATCATGTGAAATGACCCAGCTATGTCAGACTCCAGCACCAGCTCTGCTTTTTACAGACTTTGGAGATCCCTGCAATTGTGCAGTTCACTAGGATTTGAACAGCCAAAATCAGCTCCTAGCACTGACCCACAAACCCAAATCAGAGACCAAGCAACAGAAGAAACAGAGGTCTCGGCTTGTGCTGAGCAGAAAGCTGCAGGAAAAGGATATGCTCCAGCTGAAGAGTCACAGGTCCTCCAGGCAGGTGTGAGCACTGTCACTGCTTGGTAGAGCAAAACTCAATTTTCAGCGATGGCCCACAATGGAGACCCCACAGAACTGTTTGACATGCTCCATGCAGCAAAATGGGAGCTCCACACAGCACCATCCTGAAGGACAGTCAGGTGGGGTGACTAGTCCGTGGGAAGACTTGCACCTGCATGGCCTTCACCCAAGTAAACATGGAGGAGATGGGAGCCCTTGCAAAGCTGGTCCCACAAAGGCTGGAAAAATTACAACCAAGTTGGGATAAAATGGTACCAGTCCTCTACCATCTCTTCTGTACATAAAAGTAAACCCCAGAACAGGAAAAAAAAAGTCAAATAAAACAGTGCCACACGTTAGGTACACAGAGCCTCACATCTGCTTTCCAAGCGCTTCTCCTAGGGTCGTGTCTCTCAGCACAGGACTGCTAACTCCCTTCTGTTCAGAGTCTCCTCTTTCACCCACACAGCAGCAATACTGAGGCACCCTCAAGGCTCACACACATCCCACGTCTGCATGTCTGTAGGTGCCACTAGATGAGAGCACCACTGCTGTTCCTGCATGTAAAAGGACCGGTGATGCGCAGTGGGAACACTGGCAAGGGTTTGCTTGCACGTGCAAAACCTTTCCTTCAGGTCACCCTCCCGCATGAGCCACTGCTCCTGCCTCTGCGTTAGCTCTTCTCCCTGCTAGGGTTTCCAAAGAGCGGGCAGCTTCAATGGGGAAAGGAGAACGAGACAGCGGAGCTAACCAGAGCTGTTAGACCTGCCCCAGGAAAGCTGCACGACAGCCGTGCTCTGCCTGCACACCAAAGAGCAGCGTGGTGCAGTTTGCCTGCGGCTCCCACTGTAGGGGCACGTCTCCTCCAGCACGCCTGGGCATGGCAGACAAAGGGATCAGGTTGTGCACTAATGCTACTAACACGGAAGGGCTTCACCGGAAATAATTAGCCTTTGTTGGGAGAAAATCCTAGGGAAATTTTGGACAAAGAGGTGAGTAGCATCCTTTTTCTATTTTTGCTCTCCCTGCCTGGAAAAGTCTCTCTCCTGCCTAGAATTTGTGATTTGGGACTTTTGAAAGATTTTTTTCTTTGTCAGACTGGTGATTCATTACAGGTGAAAGAAATGGATGTTCCTGGGCTGCAGGGTCCTGAACTGCCCGACATTTGGGATGCCGCCTAACGATTATCCTTAATTCATAGCCCCGTTGAAAAACTGTCTGCCTCTGCACTCAGTGCAAGGACATCACCTGGTCTCTCTGCGGAGCTGCTTTGTGAAAGCCTGTGCATAAGTTGTGTTTTATTCAAAAAGGGGTTAATTTGTGCCCTCTTCTCCCCCAGGCGCAGTAACACAATCAACCTCAAAAGAGCTGCTTGGCTTTCTCCTCCCTTCTCCAGCCGTCACTTCTTGGCTTTTAATAAATTATTCAGCTTTCCTAAATATGCATAGGGGTCTCATTAACAACTAATTTTGCTTATTTAAAACAACTGCATAATCAAACCACTATAGTGTTTCACCTTTCTTATATTCATGAATTATTCATGTGCTGGGAATCTGCATACAAATTTATTGATTCTTAAAAGGGTGCATTTTTCACAGCCTGGAAAAAAAGAAACCCTGGTTATTCTGGTTTTGAACATTTTGGCCCAAACTACCGCTTAACAAATCATATGGTGTTTTCCTGTGAACAGACAGCAGGCAAACCCATGCCATCACCAAACACACCTGGAATTCCCGAGTGCAAAAAAAGGGAGTGTTTCCAACATTGCAATTAATCATTTGCACAATCTTGACTTGCAGCCCTTTCCCAGAGTGCTAACGGCTTCCTCTCGCAGCATCCATTTCACACCGGCTTCTTGGTGCCTTTAGGTGCTCCCGTACAAGCCACAGAGAAGAACACCCGGGCAAGGAAGGGACATCTTGCAAAAGCATGCAAAGCCACCAGTGTCACTGGATCCAATCTGGGTTTATCCCACAAAGAAAGCACTGAAGAGAAAAACACGTGCAGGTTCAAGAGGGAACATACGCCATTGTGTGCTGTCAGCCTTCAGGCCTGCTCAGCCACCACCACTAAGGGAAGCATTTGGCACCCACACACAAGCCCCCACACATGCACACCCCTTGATTCCTGTACTGGCCTGTTGCATCTTGACTCATTCTCTTCTGTTGAGTTGTGTATGGAGATCCATCCCCAAACCCAACATCCTTCTTGCACAGATGCCTGAGGAGCTGGTCCCATTCTGCTCTTAGTCTTACAGGGTCATTCAGGTCTGGAGGTTCGTAGTCCTATTTCCTGCTAAAAGCAGGATCACCTATGAGATCAGACCAGGTTGCTCATAGCTTTATCCAGTCTTGTCTAGAAGAATTCCAAGGGTGGAGACTGCAAAACCTCTGAGCAACCTATTCCAGCACTTGACTGTCTTCGTGGTGAAGAAGTTTTTCCTCATATCCGTTCTGAAACTATTTTCTCAATATAGGTCCATTGTTTCTTCTCCTCCTGTCATGCACTGGTGTGAAGATACTGGGTCTCTCTTCCTGATAAACTCCTCCTTCCCCAAGCATCGTTCCTGCTTATCATTACTGTCCAGCCTTTAAGGCCTGACTAAATCTCAGGCTGAGATCTAGAGGTGAGATCTGGAGGAGCAATGGCCTTAGTAACAGCCACAGCATCACAAAAGCTTCTACAAACACCTCATTCTCAAAAAGGGCTTTTTTGGAGGAGGCTTTGACAATCCCATCCCATGAAAAGGGACTACAGTGAATGGAGCCATGGTGCAGTGATTTTCAACTCATTGTAAACAAAGAAGGATTTAGAAACACCTGTGCATCTCCTTGTAGGTGCCTCCAGGTCCTCAGTCCCTGACAAATCATACCTGCTGGTGGTTGGAGGTCTAAAGGGGAGATGAAGAGTCCTTGGTATGAACCCCAGCACAGACAGCTCCTTCCTGAGGTATGCTATGGTCCTCCAGCCCAGAGGCAGGTCCATAAATGCCAGGCAGAATCCCAGGGAACACACACTGCCTGTGCTTGCAGGGTATTAGCAATGCTCCTTCAGTTGGCGTGTCAGTCTTTGCAGAGAAGCTTCAAGCTGCAAGTCCCTCAAGAGCTCTGATCTTCACCTGTCTGGGCACACTCCAAGCTCAGGCCAATGCTCACGTCTGCAAAGCCAGTGTCCAAGAGCTCCCTAACATCTGCAGCAATATTCATAGGGAGCCTGGGTTCACTGCCAGGATGGAGATTTCAGTTCATCTACTCCAACACTGTGACCAAAAGCAGGGCAGCAGCACACCAAGCCCGAGGCCATTTGCCATTCAAGAAGAGCCATCCTGGCAGGGCCGGCTCCAGGTCACGTCCCTGGCAGCCTCTGGGTTCCGTGTGCGTGGCCTCGGCCAGAGATGCCCTGCACAGGACACAGCTGTGCCTCCGTAGCCATGTCTCCCTCCATGCCTTTCCTGACAAAGCCATGGTTTATCTGCCCCACATGCCATGTGGGTGTTCTCACTGAATGAACATCGGATGGTTCATTTTATTTGTCTCTTGAGAACTGGTCAGGATTTTTTTTTCTGTTTGCTTAGTAAGGGACCACGTTGCTGTAGGTTTAATTTGTCTTCTTACTCTTTCATGATAAAAAAAAACCCACTAGCCACGGGAGGAACATGAATCTCTAAATAACACAACAGAGTCCTGAGGCAAGATCTCCCTTTCTTCCTTTCCCTGTCTGTCTGCATCACTGGCTCTCTATCTATTCATCTGCTTGGCTGAAGCTTATCGAGGTGTCACTCAGAAGCAACCACCACGTGGAGCAGTCTGAGGAATTGATCCAAATCCCAGCCCCTACCTGTCCTGTGATGGTCTGGAGTTTTCAGCCAGGACTGGTTCAAGGAGAACCCAGTGGTGACAGCCACAGGTAATGCAGAAGGAGCTGGGACGGGAAGATACGCTTTGCACAAAGTGTATGGTGGGATGTGGGGTGGCTGCTGACTACCCCCATCCCACACGTTTAGCTCAAGGCAGTGGTGTGCTGATCTGCTCCGTGCTGGCTCTGCGGAGGTGCCAGCACATCATGTCACAGCAAGGTCACCTCAGAGCTGGCAGGACCACACCGGTTATAACGCACTGCTGTGAGTCACTCATGGCTCTGCCAGAGCTCCTCACACAGCACTGGGAGAAGGTAATCACACTCAGGGTGACCTCCGGAGACCGAGGCGCCAAGGAAATGGCAGGTACTTTCAGTCTGTTCCGCATGTCTTCTCAATCACCCACATCCCTGTGCACCCAAATGCCATTGCTTCTCCTCCTAGCTTGTGACACCTCTGTGATCACAACCTCCGCTGCTCCTCCCCACATGGCTCAGCCCTGCGGTCCCTCCACCAGCCGGGCTTTGATGGAGAACTGAACGCTTCTGCCCTGTCTGCGGACTGGACGGTGTGGGGGGGGGTCTAGGTGAACGATGGAGGAAGGGTAGGCAAAATGGAAAGTAGAGGCAGAAAGAAACTAGGAGGAAAGGGTAGGATAGCACTGGTGAGCTGCTCCTTGTAACCAAGGGTTTCCAAGGTTGTTTGTACAACAGGGTCCCGTGAATCTTTGGAAAAACATTCAGCTGCTTAAGTGAGAGAAAAACTTCTTAAGACAGAGGTAGCTAACATCCCTGCTCTGATCAAACAGATGAATGGTCCCAGGAGAAACTTCATCTAATCAGATCAGCAGGAACTTGACAAAAATCCCAGTTGCACACCAAGGGACATATTAACTAAAATCCTGCTGTAGCAGACTTGCACATAGGCATAACTTTGCAGCCCAAGAGTGGCTGTACTCACACCAGCGGGTCTGCTTAATGTGCATTTGAAGACATGTTTGCAAGAGCTAATTTTGTACAGACAGCAGCCCCGAAACAGCAGCTTCTGGGAACCATAGCCAAGAAGACAGACAACAGGAAAGGAAAAGGGACCGTTTCAAGCCTGGATGCCAAAGAAGTTCTTGGCAGTATGGCAAGGCGGTTATGGTTACTGTTGAAGAAGCACGTTTGTGCTCTTGTTTTGGAAATGGGTAGAAGATCTGTGAGTTCACACGAAAACCATCTGAAAGGCATCCGCATGACTTTCGTTGGGAGAGCCCTCAGGTAGGGACCGGAGTCTGACAGAATGAGTCACTTAGCAGAGGGCAATCCATGTGTTGCTTGAGACAGATCCTATCTTGCTCCAGGAGTCACGATCCCGTGTGCCAAGAGCCTCTACGTCAAAAAAGTCCCATTCAATACCTTGAGATTGGAATCTGCACTCCACGTCCCCTTTCCACCTTAACAGGAGAGGAAAAAGGCACAAACATGCTGGGTTCACGCAGAGCACACTGCTGGTGGGCACTGACAACACGGACAAGGAACACAGTGTTTCACGCAGAGGTTAACATGCCTCCAAAAATCAACCTGCAAAAATTGTACAGGGTACTTCTGTTGGACTCGATGTAACTTCAGGGACCTCTTAGGAAAACTTAGAGCTTTTTTTTCCTCTTTAAGGTCAGGCTTCTGTCTCAGTTTTTGTGTCTTTAGTCTGTCTCTGTTCCTCTGTTACAGCCTCCTGCACTTTGCGAGAGCTAAGTGCATCCCATGATTGCGATGCAGAACTGGTAACCAGGATGCCTGGGCCCTATGGAGGGTGGAGAAGGTGCCGTCCTTGACTTGTTGAGTGAGAATGAGCCAGTCACCTTCCTCTTGCAGACCTCGTTTTCCCAGGTGGAGATGATTCTGTTTACCCACATTCATAAATACAGTTTTACAGCCTGGGTTAATGTTGATTTCCAAGTGACTGCGCTGAAGTCTCATCAGCCCTTAGCACCTGTTCAGAGCTTCCCTCTTTCCCAGCACTTCACAGGTCAACTGCAAAGCAATACAGATGCATCAAAAAGCTGATAGGGGTGGTATCAAAGCACAGCTCCTTCTTGCAGCTGCTCTTCAGAGTGTGTTCCCCTGGGACAGATCCCTCACACAGTACCTGATAGGAGATCACTTGGCTCCTCTGGACACCTTTTACCCATCACAGCTGTACCTCCTGGCGCATATTCCAGATCTGCTCTTCAGACACCAGTGGCTGACCTGCTCTTGACACCTGTGTCCAGGCAGAGCCCAGCACATGCACACGCATTCCCCACCTACCCATAGCTTAGTAGGAGCAGATGAAATCCAGAAATATCATGAGAACAAATATACAAACAGGTTGTTTATTGTTTACGTCTTTGCCGCCCGTGTCTGAGTAGCTCTCTGCCGGACCCCAGCGGGCGTCCCTTCGCAGCCCGCCCGCCTGCCCGCAGCCACCGCTGCCCTCTCTGCCCGCCCCGTGGAAACAGGGAGCGGCAGGGAATGTCTGGATTCCATAAGAAGCTGAGATACTCACAGAGGCAGCATTAATTACAACTCTTAACATTTAATTATAGGTTCCCTTGGTTTCCACTGTATATTTACAGCTGAAAAACCTTGCTAATTGCCTCCATGTTTCCATAGCTCAGCCGTGAACTCACGGCCAAGCCATGGCAGAACCACTCTGCGCATTGCAGACCAGCTTCTGACGTTAACAATCTACCACCCATTTTCGGGCATCCAGGGGGAGCTGAGAGGAGGAGCCAGGTGTTCCCCACCAACCTCACTCCCTGCTTACAACAGTGTGTCCCAGAAATGACCTCAAGCAGTTCAGGAGCACAAGAATCTCCTTCAGATCAGCAAAGGAACAGAGCTGAGCCTTTGGGGCCAGTAATCCATGGGGAAGCTGGGACCTTCAGGGACACAAGACACTGCTTCAGTGGAGCTCCTTCTAAATGGACTGCAAAAAAGATCTGATCTTACGCTTTCAGAGTCACACACTGTGTGCTTCAAGGAATGCCCACAATGTCACAGGGATGCGTACGGGCGCAATACAGCAGGGATACCACGGGGACTTTTGTTGTAAAACTGAGTCATATAGTGAAATGTCCCATCCACATCCCTTTGCTGCAGTTCTCTGCTCCCTTCCCATTGTCTGTGGTGTGGTGCTGCCCATGCCTGGGTGCAGGAAGTAATTTGCCACGATGGGTTTGTGCCCCCCTTGGAGCAGGGTGGCTCCAGGCCTGAAGGGGAGCCGTGGCAGTGCACAGGGAGAAGGGAGCATCCTTGTTTCTACACTAATCCCAGCACGCTTCCAGGAAGCCAAACCTGCAGAGCTGGGCCTGAATTAGGATTTCAAACACCCTCTGAGCACTGGATGTCTATTATCTCTGCTGAGCAGTAGTCAGCTGCTTCCTCCAGCTGAATTAGGGGTTATGTGACCCAGCAACAAGAGCCCATGGCACGTTTTGTAAGATCACCCATTTTTCCCTGAAGATCCTCCCACAGTGCTTGCCAGAGGGACAGGTCCAACTGGACAGGAGGCACCTGGTGGTTCCCAGAACCAGGCATGGTCTGTGCAAATGCGCCCTGTCCTGCCTTCCCCAAACACAGAGGGGAAAACTGCCCTGCACGGAGCTGCTCCCTGCCTTCCCTGGAAACCAAGCTGCCATGACAAGGACATGCCCATGGGATGAGTGTGCAGGAGCTTCACCCTACGGTGGTGAGCAGCAGTGAGCTAAACCCAACCTTGGAAGGCAGGGAGCAGCAGCTGCCTGACCCAACGTCCCCAGACAGCCTTGCCAGGCTCTAGCCTCTCTATGCCCTTTCCACCCTGGCGCTGGGTATCACTAAAATCACCTGGAAACGCTTCCTACTGTCTTTTCCCATGGATGCCAGCCCTGACTGTAGAGGGCTCGGAAAATTCCTTCTGTCTTATCACATCACATGCACAAGCACCAACTGGCTCAAGGGGAACAACCCAACTGGCAAACACAAAACAACATGCCTGAGACTGCCCGTGCTGCTTGGAGCACACGTGCTCCCAGCTTGGCAATATGCTCCCAGCAGCAAGACTGTGTCACAGCAGCCCCACGAGGACCCTGCGACAGCCCTGCAACTGCTCGTCCTGCAGGCAGCACCGGAGCTGCCGCATCTCTTATTGAAAGAGAGAAGGGACTAGTGGTGTTCATCTCACGGAGCTTACTCCTCTGTGGTTCTGGGCCCCGCAGCGCCTCTGAAGCCTGCACATCACAGTACCAGGGCGGTAGTGACAAATAGGTCTTCATTTCTCTAAGGGAAGAAGGAGAATACGCCCAGAACAGCAGAAATGCGACCGCTCCCTACTGCACTCTGCCCTACTTGGAGACAGACAGGATAAATCCTACGGACTCCCGGCTCATTCTCCTCCTGCTCTGCTTTTGCTCAGGCTAGCACACCGATACCAACACGCAGAGGCATCTGCATTGCCTGCTCAGCATCAGCTGCAGCTGCATAGGGTTGGCCCCAGAAGAGTGAAGAGATCCCTCTGCAGCCAGGGGTCTTTTATCTAAAACCACCTTCCAAACCACACAAGGGATTTGGCCCCTCTGAGATGGCAGGGGCATGAATCCCCACCACTGGGCTAAGCAGTGTGGGTAGGTGGGAATGCAACTGCCTCCGTCCCATCACACTGCCCAGCAAAGGTGGTGGATGTGGGCCCAGAAGCTCTGCAAAGCAGCATGGTCCAGGCTGAGCACTGGGACCATGTAACAGGACAAACCCCAGGCCCTCTGCATGCCTCAGTTTCTCTCTCTCTTAAAAATGGGAACAATGATAATTCACTGTTTTGGGAAAGTGCTAACCTGGGTATGAGGTTCTGTGCATGACTCTTGGGGGTCATCTTGAAACATCTCCTGGGGACTGTCTCCTAAGAGGGGAGAGTGGTTGCCATCTGGATCATGGCACACTGACCTAGGAGATCTTGCATGGAAACCTTTCCTGTCTGTGTTGGTTATCTGGTGGCACCGAGGAGGGGAGGCTGTCTGAAGCCACCACTGGTTTTATGAGCTTTTCAAAAGAAGCATCTTCCCTGTCTCACTGAAGAAACAAGCTGATGCACAGCCACACCACTTGGGAATCCACCTCTCCTCCGGCCCTTTCTTGCCCAAGCTGGCCCATGGCAGGCCCCAGGTCAGATGGTCGCAGCAGGCCATTGCTTAACTCATCCGCTGTTCCCCAAGGACAGATCCTTTGCATTTTGGCTTAATGTCACAGGGAAGTCATCCAGGGAGTCTTCCAGCCCTGGGCCACCTGTGTCCAAGCACACAGCTGGTGTCCAGTCCTTAGGGCAACACACAGCCATGCACTGCAAGACAGAGAGTGCCTGAGGCACAGCACATAGACCATCCTTAAACATCCAACAACCAGTTGCCCTGGGGGTGGATGGATCTGACCCTAGCAGTGTCCATTGGTTCCTCTGCAGCTCGGAGAGAAATGCCCCATATGACAACGACTGTGAAAAGGCATCTCGGCCCCAACAACTGGGTGGAGAAAGAATAAGGAAGAAAGTATCAGTTCCATCCTGCAGCCCGGGGTCTTCTCTCCTGCTTGGCCTCCAAGCACACGCCTTGTTACTGTTTGTTTGGGTTACACAGGTGTGAGGCACCAGGGTCTGCTCCTCTACTCTCACTGCCTTGGGTGGACAGCCCCGCATGTGCGAGGGCAGGGAGAGGGGCCCATGATGTGCCCCCCCACAGGAAAGCCTCCCACTGTCATCTCTCTGCATGTGGCCTGACAACGGCACAGGCTGCGAGTGCCTTGGTGCTGTTTTGCATCCCTTTGCCACTGACCCACCTCCCAGCTGGGATGCAGCCCACAGCCGCCTCACAGAGCGGCATTCCCAGGGCGGGCTCCGTGGCTGCAAAGGGCCAGTGGCACAGATGGGAGCTGCAGACCTTGTGGCACCCGCCCAGTGACTCTGCTGGGTACGGTAGGTCTCCCTGCCTTGCCAGAGACTGGCACCTGGGATCAGGCTGTAGGGTCATCACTGCAGAAAGGCCAGCCTGAAAACTTCTCACCAGAGCTGATAACAAAGCACACAGGCACACGCCCCTCCCTCAGTGGAGAACCACCCCAGGGCAACTCCACGTGCTGCATGTTCCAGCAAAAGGCATCTCACAGGACGGCAGTTGTGATGGGATTTGCACAGGGCTGGGGAGGGGCCAGGGGAAGCGCACCAGCTGTGCCATGACAGCTCCTGCCTGGGTGCCCCGTGGACCCCATCTTGGACCACTGCAGGATGCCAGCCAGAAGCCACTTTGTATGTAACCATCCATGGGATGGGGGTTTCTGTCACACCTGTCCAGGCTCCCATCCAGCTCCCAAGGGCTTCCTCTTTCTTCTGCCCTGCCATGCTCCCCATAACCCCGACACTATGCCCTGTAGCCTGGATTGCTGGGAACAGCTAGGTCTCCCCCATCACAGCACCTCCTCCCAGCCATCATCCCTCATGCACAAGCTTTAAACTACTTCCTTGTGGCTCAGCTGATTCACATCCACCATGGCCACAGGCTTCACACAGCTTGTTAACCAGCACCATACGGGGTATTGCTTTGTATTCAAAATTGCAGGATGCTTGCTAAGTAAGGTGCCATCCAGCTCTCATTAGAGCCAAGACAAGGACCCCTCTGCCCTTGGCAGGACCTGGATGAGTCCTCACCTGGCTTACTGTCTATATACAAGCTCATTCTTTAGCTTTAGCCAGTCCCAAGGGTTTTCATTCCCATTTAGGGGAATTATCACATTTGCCTGTATTTGTTACAAGCAGCAGAATGAAACTCTTCGAATTCCATTTTAATGGGATCCCACCCCAAAGGGACTAAGACTTTTTCTTCACAGCAGTCTCTGTCTGAGCCAAGCGTGAGTACTTGGAGCTCTTCCCAGTGTTTACCTGAAGCTGCAAATAGCTACCATTCAATTGAATTAAATGAAGTTAAAGCCCTTATTAGAGACTTCAGCAGAGCAGACAGTGGAGGCTGATACGCTCCGGGTGGCCTGTGCCACCCACATGCCCCTACACCCACCCAATCTGCCCGGCTGCAGCACAGGACACCTTTGCTCCATGTCCTGCTCCCCACTGGGCAAGCAAGATACCAGGCGGTCCTTGAAGAGGGGAAAGGGGGTTGGACCTTTGGCCCTATAGATCTTAGACCTCTGAATTGCTTTGGCTTGAACCAAACTCCAGACCATGGCATTACATGATTCAAACTAGTGCAAGTGACTTTCCAGGGTGACAAAAGGGGAAAATATGGGCATTGATATAATCCCAGTTGATCTGAATGTCGGGAAATGAAATAGCACATGAATTTCATCACTGACAGCGTAACTGTTGATTGAACTTACAGGGTCACTGAGGCATGGGCCCAGAGCACCATGTGTCTGGAATGGTGGAGACCTCTAATTCATGTGCAGCCATGGCCAAATGTGCCATCCCACAGCTTCGGCAGAGGAGCCCTCCCAGGGGTTCAGGGACTCCCCGGGAAACCAGGATGCAATCATCTGCCAAAGAGCAGGAGCAGAGGATTGGAGGGTGTCAGACACCTCCCATCCAGGACAGGTCAGGTTGCTCGTGAAAGAGGGATGCAAAATTACGGCTGGTCAAGGATGGGCCTGTCCCTGCCCTGATCAGTGCTGTGCGTTTTTGAAAATTCAAGCAGTCACTGGCTAGACTGTGAATAACCCCTGTTTCCCTGCACCCCACTCGTGTCTCATCTTGCCCGAGATGCTCCTGTCTTTTTTTGACTTAACGTGATGAACAGCTGCCCCTTCCTGCTCTGCTTCTCAGCAGTGTTAAATGAATGACCTTCAGGTGATTTGTAATGAAGGAATTAAGGCCAGGATTTTGAAGAGGGAATTAGGAGTCCACAATCCACTGAAGTTCAAATCTGTTGCTTTCTGGAAGAGAACTGCTTTCAGCAGTACCAGCAGCACAGTGTGTGACTTTGCTCCCCAGAGGTGTGAGCAAGCCCTTTGCTTTCCAAACGGTGATCAGTCCCGCTGACAGCTGCTCCCTGCCTGTGCAAATGAGGTTCAATGTTTGCCCGAACTTCTGCTAAGCGCATTGAAACCCCACAAGATAAAAAGTTTAGAAGTCGTGCTATGCTGCATTATGTCACGTTAAGTCATGTGATGTCACAAAGCAGCTGGGTCCTGGTGATTCAGTCACTGAGGCTGAACTATGATCTCCCCTCCCAAGGCATTCAAGTCTGGGTGATATATGAAGGACACAGAATATTCTGTAATTCTCTGAGTAACTATTTTCTAGGTGCAAAAATGAAATTTATGAGAATTTACAGGAAAATTATTTATTAGTACATGAGTTCCCATTAATACTGAGATGACCCTTTAGGAAAGTGGACATTCAGTGTCAGGCAGCGTTTTCCCCCTGCTGATCATGTCCCTGAAACAGCACACACTCCCAGCCTCCCATACAGATGAAATTCTCTGAAATCTCACAGAGATGTTACATTTCAAGAATATTTTTTCAGGAATAACGAACCTTGCTGCCTATTGCTCTCTCCGAGAAACCTCCTTCTGCAAAATGTTTCACTCCGGTCCTTCAGAGCCGTGTCACCCCTTCTTATTCCCAAATAACATGCAGCCACAGCTCTGTCATTAGGAAAGCTCATTAGGAAGGGCCACTGCAATTTAAACCTAACTTTAGCCCCGAGTTTCACATTTGCTATGGTTGTTTGTGCATAATTATACTCTGAAAATGTTTTATCATCAGTTTTCTAATCTGGACACCCCATCTAAACAGAGGTTTCTGGCTGCTCTGCAGCCAGAGGTCTTTACACACGCCACGTTTGCGTTTGCTCTGAGCTGGCTGCTCCTTGCCGGTGGGATCCAGCTCCGAGCGGGTGAGGTTTTCCATCATTTTTCACCAGGCTGCACCAGAGCTGTGCTGAGCGCAGCCGGGGAGCTCTGGCATTGTTGATGAGCCGGAAAAAAGTCACGATGTTGATTATAGTCTGTCAGCTTCCCTAACCACTTCCAGCAATTAGATTTAAGGACTTTCTTACTAAATTTACAGAAATTGCTTCCTTCCCTCCTGTTCCTCGGAGCAGAATCAGCAGAGCCTGATCCCAGATCTGCCCACTTGCATTGTCAGGACAAACAGTTCCTGATGCATCCCGGTCAAGCTGTGCTTCTGGGCCCGGGCAGACGCCAGCGCCGAGCTTCCCCAGGACCCTGACCTTTACCAATAACCCAAGCAAGAGACAGCAAAGAGATTTACCTTCAAGCCAGGTGCGTATCATTTGGCAGGTGAAGCAACATCAGCTAACACACAGTGGAAGCTGGGCTCAGGTCAGGAACCAGGTGGACCACTACTAACAGATCCAGGGGATTTGTGGACTAATTACTTCCTCTTTCCCCTCAACCCCAGGCACACAGCCCTCTGGCCATTTGAACTCCTCTAGATCTGAGAAGGCAGGACCCCCCCTTCCCCAGCCCCTGTGACGCAGCCCCTTCCCTGCACCAGGGGACTGACACTGACCCTGCAAACAGCCGCCGCACAGGGATGATTTGGCCGAACACAGAGCAGTTTTTGCAGGATTACTTTTGGGCCTCATCAACTCCCCAGATTAGCTCAGCCAACACTTGCACAGAGGTAAGCAGAACATGCCACCAAGGGCAGGAGCCACGGCAGGGTCACAGAAACCTCGCGTAGATCAGCTCCTGCCATGTGAAATTGGATGCATGAAAGCAAAGACGTCTGTAAGGGAAGTTCAGCCCCTCCCTGCCTGCACTCTGTGTTCCTTCTCTTCACTATGTCCTTGGCATAACACAACCTGTACCTTTCCAGGGAAGAACACATATTTTTTTGCTGTTGCAAAGTGCCAGGCAGACCTGTGACACTAGGCAGGAGGCAGAATCTGTACCAGCATCCTTATCTCCCAGAGGGTCCATTCCCAGGAGGCAGATCGGCAGACATCCTGCAGAGCAGTACGATCCACAGTGTGTCCTTCGCATATCTGACTCAGAGGGTGAAGAAACAGAGCTTCTGGAAACATTTCCAAGTCACAGGAATGACCTGAATCCACCCACAGCCTGAGTGGATGAACGCGGACCTGCCCAGGCAAGGGCTTCCCCGACCACTTGGGTCGGAGAGCGTGGCCGGAGGAACATAAAGGTCAGCCCTCAGGTGCTGGACTGTTAAAGCAAGTCCTTCTCACTCACCCTGGTGCAAGCACCCAATAATGGAGGTTTCAGTGCTGTGCAGTGCTGAAGTTTGAAGCAAAGCCCACGAGGTGAAAAGCTGGGACTGGACGTAGCAAAGTCTGGGTGTCGGGGTCCTGCAGGAGTAACTTGGCTCTCCATGCTGTTCCCACCCAGGAGCAGTGTGATGGGAGGACAAGCAGTGAGTCCAGAGGGACGGCAGGGCTGAAGTGCAGGAGCACCTTTCCTGGGCAAGTGCACATCTCAGCAGAGGGAGGCTGTGAATTTTCAAGAATGGATATGAAAGGTAGAGAACACCAAATGCTGGTCAGAACTGAGCTGGTGCTGAGCCTGCTCTTTCCTCCCACACCATTTGCAAGACAAAGAGGGGCTGTCTCCAGGAACAGACTGGGATCATAGAACCATAGAAGGGTTTGGGCTGGAAGGGACCTTAAAGATCATCTAATTCCAACCCCCCCTGCCCTGGGCAGGGACACCTCCCACCAGCCCAGGTTGCTCCAAGACCCGTCCAACCTGGCCTTGAACCCCTCCAGGGATGGGGCAGCCACAGCTTCTCTGGGCAACCTGGGCCAGGGGCTCACCACCCTCACAGCAAAGAATTTCTTCCTAATATCTCATCTAAATCTTCTCTCTTTCAGTTTGAAACCATTACCCCTCATCCTATCATTACACTCCCTGATCCAGAGTCCCTCCCCAGCTTTCCTGGAGCCCCTTTAGGGACTGGAAGGGGCTGGAAGGTCTCCCCGGAGCCTTCTCTTCTCCAGGCTGAACCCCCCCAGCCTGTCCTCACAGCAGAGGGGCTCCAGCCTTGGATCATCCTCATGGCCTCCTCTGGTCCCGCTCCAACAGGTCCATGTCCTTCTTGTGCTGAGGGCTCCAGAGCTGGACACAGTACTCCAGGTGGGGTCTCACCAGAGTGGAGTAGAGGGGCTTCTTCTCTCTGTCTCCATGCTTTAAACAGTCTCCAAGATCCTCTTCCTCCATAGTCTCTCTTGGCCTGTCAAAATCGCAAAGCCTGAACTCTCAGATTCCACGAAAATCTTGAGCTCATTTTTTCCTGGCTCTTGTTGCCACATTTCTGTCTTTATTTCCCCGTCTCTTATAGATCCCCTTTCTGGAGCAGGAATATAAAGACCCTGCTTCCCTCCTGCCTTACCAGAGTAGGAGAAGCAAGGGAAAGAGCCCTTAGACCACTGGTGCCAAGACAAGGGCACCAGTCCCCTGCCCCTGGGGGCCACAAAGCTGATTCAGTGGCTGTGGAAAGTGTTGCACGGAGGTGGAGTACACTAAGATCTCTTTAGGTTCAATGGGGGACCCAAGCTCAGAGCAGACATTTTTGGGGGAGTGTTAATGTGTCACGAAACAGTAGCTGAATGAGAGCTTACAGCTACAACTGGAGAGTTGTGATGTGCTGAGCAACCACAGCCAATGCTTTTAAACAGATCCTGGGACTACTGTGGGTCCTAAGCTTGTGAGGACAGCCATCAGCTCAGCATCATCTGAGCTGTTTTTCATTTTGCTTTCCAATGATCTGAAAATATTTGCATTCGTCCATGGGGCAGAATGAACTCTCTGTCTCCAGGGGGTTTCTCACCCCCATGGGTCTGAGCCAGCTGAATGCCCTGGCTGATTCCCACTCAGTCAGGGGGGAAATGGACCAGACGTAGGCACTGAGCTCTCCTGCAAGAACCACTGCAGTTGACTGGGCCTCTGAGAGTACACCCTGTGCTGGCTACAAGACACTCATTGTACAGTGCAGTGGGGGCTCTCTGTGTCCAAACCGTCACTTCAGGGAAATAGCAACTAAGCGCCTGTATGAGCAGGTCAGCCCTTGGGTCACACTGTGGCTCTTGTTCATCACATTTTTCTCAGTGACCATAAATGGAAATGCTAATGGGGCTGCAACATGGAGGAGACCAATGAGGAACAATTAGTCTCCTTTTCCCAGTCCTTGTCCACAGCCTGTCCTTCCTCCTTCCCCTCCAGCATGCCCTGATCTCCGCCAGAGCAGCTCAGCCAGGCCTGTCCTCCCCATCCAGCCCCTGACACAGCCCTGCCTCCTTGCCCCCACGCACGGGGTGGTGTCTGCTCACCCAGCATTCACACAGCCCTTTCACTGTCCCCAGGCAGCTCACACGGACTCTTGCCCAGGCAGCCCCAGACTGCTGGATTTTCCTGGGCTCCTTAACAGGACTCTCATATGATTAATGCTTTTTTTTATTATTTCTTGACTACTGGAAGAATCACGTTCTTCCAAGCAGCAAAAGCCAGAAACTGCAGCTTCTGCAAATATCTCATCACTTTAGCATTCCCCACACGGCATGCATCCACATTCCCTCTCTGCATTTGTCTTGTGCTGGGAAAGCCCCTCTCTTCATGCAGCACACGCCTCCTAACAGTCTCAGGGCACCACGCTCCTGAGGTCCTCTGAGCTCTCCTGCCCTCCCCTGACATGAAGCATCCTATAGTAAACGCAGCTGGGGAGCCTTCCTATGCCTCAGCAAGAAAATAAGGCCATAAAGGGCTGAGTTCAGCCAGTCTGACCTTCTCCTGTAGGACATGATGTGCCCAGGGCCAGGGGTCTGGCCAAAGCACTGGTCCTTGGAGGTATCAGTTAGCATAGATGTGGAAAAGCCACCTCTATCTTGGCTGGCCCCAGCAGTGGCTCTCAGGGCTTGGTGATTCATGCTGCTTAAAATCAGAGCCTGCCTTCCCATGCGAAGGTTTCAGTTGCCAACTGCTGGACCGTGTCCTGCCTCTTCCTACAAAACTGAGGAACCACTTAGTGCTGGGGACATTCTCCCCAAGAAAACATCAAGGCTGAACAACAAAGCTGTCTCTCAGCTCATCCTGTTCCTTGCAAGGCGAGTGGGAATCCAGGAGTGATGTCCCATGTGCTATTTCTCCATTAGCTGCTCTGCAAAGACTACAGCTGGCCGAGAAACTTGGCTGCGTGGTGATGTGCAGAGCAGAGCAAGCACCACTACCACATCCCAGGAGGGAAGTCTAGCTGTGGTAGTTCTCATTCTTTGCTTTTTACTTGTTTTACTTAGCACACATGTTCAGCTGGCAGGAAAGCTCTTCATGGCAAAGTGACTTCCCTCAATGAGGGGCTCAGAAAACCTTCCATCTCCTATTCTTGACAAAAACACCAAGCAGAAACTCAAATTTCCCTCCCATCTCATTAGCTTCCCCTGAAGGGTAACCTGGTCAGTGGAAGACTTCTGGAGGGTTTCCTTACACCTCCCCTGCTCCTGTCCCCACACTATGCATTGGTCCTAGGCGGACACTTCATGGGGAAACGCGATGAGATCAGGGCATAGCCATGCCTGACACTCCACCACAGGGACCTTCTTCCCATGAGGACCACACCGTGGAAGAGCTTTTTCTCTCTACGCTAGTTCCCCAAGTCCACTTGTCTTAGGAAATGCAATATTTATAATTTAGAGGTATTCTGTGAACACACAACAATTTTGGCAGATTTTCCATTTAAAAAAACTGTCATTTTCCCTCCCCCTGCCCTTCCTGATCCCTAGTCCCATGTCAGTCTGGTTTTCAACTGTAAACACAGTGCTGCCACTTCCAGCCAAAAAAAATCTGAAGTCATAGAATCACAGAATCACAGAATGGTTTGGGTTGGAAGGGACCTTAAAGATCATCTAGTTCCAACCCCCCTTGCCCTGGGCAGGGACACCTCCCACCAGACCAGGTTGCTCCAAGCCCCGTCCAACCTGGCCTTGAACCCCTCCAGGGATGGGGCAGCCACAGCTTCTCTGGGCAACCTGGGCCAGGGGCTCACCCCCCTCACAGCAAAGAATTTCTGCCTCAGATCTCATCTAAATCTCCCCTCTTTCAGTTTAAAACCATTACCCCTCATCCTATCATTACACTCCCTGATCCAGAGTCCCTCCCCAGCTTTCCTGGAGCCCCTTTAGGGACTGGCAGGGGCTGGAAGGTCTCCCCGGAGCCTTCTCTTCTCCAGGCTGAACCCCCCCAGCTCTCTCAGCCTGTCCCCACAGCAGAGGGGCTCCAGCCCTCCCAGCATCTCCGGGGCCTCCTCTGGCCCCGCTCCAACAGCTCCGTGTCCTTCTTGTGCTGAGGGCTCCAGAGCTGGACACAGTGCTCCAGGTGGGGTCTCACCAGAGTGGAGTAGGGGGTAGAATCACCTCCCTTGCCCTGCTGGCCATGCTTCTTTTGATGTCCCCCATATCATCGAATTGGCTTAAAGATCATTTAAAGCATAGTTATTAAAAATCATAGGAAAGCTAGGCTGGTGTGCTTCGCCATCTGTGCTTGAGTCTCAAAAGGTCACATTTCTGTTCCAAGTGCCTCCACCCAAGACCCATTTTCCCTAAGTGACAGCTGAGATTCAGCTTGACATCTCCTGTGGATGAAGCTTCCTTGGGGACCAGAACTTGTACGAGTACCAATTTTGTTTTCAATTTGAGCCCTGGGGCTTCCCAAATGCAAAACCTCAGGCAAGTTCCTCACACAATGGCATGCAACGTCAGCTTGGTGCTTCCTTCTGGTTCAGGCTCTGCCTGATACAGCAGAAACCAGCAGCACGCTCCTGCAAATATGGCAAACCATAAATTGGAGCGCAGTAGATGAACCATGCCTGGCAAGCTGAAGGAAGTTATTATCTGCCCTACTTGAGGCTGTGCCTGGAATACGGGGACCAGTGTTGGACCCCAGTTCAGGAGGGAGGTGGGGAAAATGGAGAGGGCCAGGTCCAGGGAGCCAGAGCATAAGGCTAGACGGAGAGGCTGCACGAGCGGGGCTGAGCTAGCATGGTGAAGAGGAGGCTAAGGGCAACCTAACAGCAGCCCACATGGAAATGGAGATCTTCATCTCATCTTCATCTTGGAATTTTTCAAGACTAAGCTAAACAAATACACATCCAGCTTGATCTAGTGCTGGGGATAGTCCTGCTCCAAGTGTGAGGTTGGACTGGAGACCTCCAGACATCTGTCCACCAGCACTTCAGTAATTCTGCAAGGCTCCTTACCCAACTATGAATCACCCATTACTGACTGCCACTCAAAGCTTCCAGAGCAGCAAAAGATGTGAGAGAGGACCCAAATAGCCATGCCCCTCACAAGTGTTGTCAGGATTAGGTGTTTTATCAGTCTCCCAGGCTGCAACACTGCCCTATAGGAGCAAAATATTGTTGAGAAGCATTGGAGAGGCATGAAGAGTGCAAAAGCCTTTTTCTTGTGGTGGCCACAAACGGACCAGGCAGATTTTCACAGCCTGTGGGAGATGAAGGGGAGGAGAGGAGCAGGAGGAAGGTGAGCGAAGGAGAAGGGGATCAGCCACAGAGGTGTGGGTGCAGCAGCAGCTGCTTTGCAGGGCTGCTTGTGAAGTCTGAGGAGGCTCGAGGAATGGTTTCCACTCCTGCCAATAGCTGTGACTGATAGTTTGTCTCCGTGGTGAGGACAGCCAAATCCCTTTGCAAGGTGGACACAAAACAGAAGTGGAATCAAATGTGCAAGTACCTTCCCTCTCTGTGCCCCTGCCCTGTGTTTCTCCAGAGGTCCCCACATCTGCTGCCCTGCCAGCCTGGGCATCACTGCAGAAACAGCTGTGGAAAACCAAAGAGATACCAGCAGCCAAAGCAGACCTCAGAGAGGGTCCAGAGCTTGGCTGGAGCCTTCATACCGTTAGTGTAGCCCCAGAGAACCTCCAGCAAACTTGGATCCTGGTGAGGAGAACACTGGGTGGCCTGCGGGTGTCTCACCAGGTACTTTGCATCACCTGCTTGTTGTCTGGGTACAATCACCCCTGACACATCTTCCCTTCCTCTCTGGGAGCTCTGCTGCCTCAAGGGCTGTCAGCAGGAGCTGGGCAGAGAAGCCAGGGGAGTGATGGTGGAGTGAGAGGTCACCCCATCTCCTCACCTCTGTAGAGATCTCAGTGGCTGCAAACCCATTGGAGACACTCCAAAAGCCCCTCTTCAGGAGTATCACCTCCTTTTTCAGTCAAAGCAGCACCTTCTCACCCAATGGACCTCGGTCAGGAAGGGGCTGGGACTGTCCCCAGCAGAACCTCGCTGTCGGTTCCTAGCACAAGTTTCTGAATGCACCTCACCCTCTTCCTCCTGCCTTGGCCCCCAGGAAGCCCCCCATGGCTTCCCCACATGCTGCTTTCTAGAAACACCCAAATAAGGCCAGTCTGACATGGAGCAACAGGGCTTGGCTCTGCCGCCCGGGCTGGGTGGAAGCTGCCAGTCCCTACCTGGGGGAGAGGGGGGCTCTTGCGCAATGCACCCCCCCTCTCCCTGCACCCCAACTGGTGCAGCCGCCTGCGCCCCCGAGGACGCTCGCTGCCTCTTCCCCTCCCGGGGAAGCAGCTTCCTCCGTGCAGAGCCACACAGGAAGCACTGCGGTATTTATAGCTCTCTCTGAGAGCGTCTTGCACAAACTCGGGGAAAAACCTACACTCAGTCAAAAACAACCTGTGGGCACCCGGGGCTGCACTGGGAGCTGGCACTGCGGGAGATGTTCTCAGCACACTCCTGCACTCACAGGTCCTGGGGAGGAGACTGTAGGACCATCTCCACCATATAGGAGCCTTTCCGGGACTATTTCTGCTCTTCTCTGCTGCCACCTCCTCACTTACCTCCTTCCATCTCTGTCTCCCACCACCTGACCCCTCCTCCTCCCTCCTCCATCTTCCTCCTCCCTTCTCCTCATGCTTTGTGTAACCAAAGCAAGCTGCTCCCCACCGAGCCAGATGCACTGAGCAAGGAAAGCGATCACCAAGATGCAGAGGACACTGCTGCACCAGTGGGAAGGACAAAACCTGCTGCCCTGCATAGTGTAAAGAAGAGCAGAAGAGTCAGAGCAAGTAACTGACACGTGGTGACATGCATTCATCTCTCCAGGCCACAGGGAAGCTGCGCAGAGTGCAAAGATCTCTCCCACCAGGGATTTCAGGATGTCAGAATTTGACTTTGCTATTAACTTGGATAAAAGACACGGAAACAAAATTTTGCACTCATTATTTTAGGTAATTCCAAGTTTCCATTTCTATTCTGAACTTGAGGTGATTTTTCTACTAACACATAAAGCAGGAAAATATTGCGATTTCAAAACATCTACTTCAAAAGGAAACACGGAAATGTTTCGCTCTGAAACAGCTCTGAAACAGGTTCAATTACAACTCTGAACTTTTGTTTCCTGAATGAATTTTTCTTCATTTGGCCCAGTTCCATGATTTCCTGGTACATTTGTATAGCCTGAGGCAACACCAGTTACAGGAAGTTTTTCTCAGCCAGTTCTGTCCCTAACATGAGCCCACTTCCAAGCCCAGCAATGTTCGTTTCCAGTTCATTTCCATCTGACCTGGAGGTATCCTCACCCTTAGCTGCACCCTGCAATCAGCCCTACAAGATGCAACGGGTGATGAACTTCCTGGCACCTCACCACAAATGACTCCACCAGTACATTTTTCCCTGTTTCTCTCAGTCCTACAGCTGGCCCAGCTGGCCCAGCAAAGCTCTTCTGCGGATGGGAGAGGCACACAGCCAAGATTTTCCACCTTTCATCCCAGGGGCCACATGGAGCCAAGCCTGGGCACGCTCAGAGCAGTTAGCCCCTTGGAGGAGCTAAACTGCTGCATCCCTCCCAAGGCTGGCCCACATCAAAAAGGATGCAAGCCAGCCCTGAGGTGACCCAGTTGTGGCTTGCTGGGCTGAATCTGTGTCAAGAAGTGCTGCTGCTACCTAAAAAGCATGTCAGGTAGCCAGTGCTGCCTTGGGCACAGGAAAATAGTGCATGTGCTACATCCCCAAGCAGAGGAGACAAGCCACTCATTTCTTGTTCTTCCACTAGGAACACGGAATTGGCTCTTCCAGCCAAACTGGAAATGGTCAGCATAGGCTGGGTCCGCTGTAGCCATTCCTGTCTCATTGAGCTGTTCCAGCTGAATCGGACCCATCTCTGGGAGGCAGGTAGGCTCTCGTGTTTAGCAAACATGCTGCGTCTGAAAACTTAATTCACCAGAAAAGTGCTCTTTGCTCACTCCTGTGTCCTGGCTCTGCAGCGGTGCAGCTTAAGGAGACCACAGAGAGAGAGCTCCATCAACATCATCCCAAAGAGAAGAGACAGCAACAGCACCACTGTGCAGCTGTGCAGAAACCAAGGCTTGAGTTTACTTTCCAGAAACAATGTCTAAAGCCTGTGATGAAGGAGCAATGGGGGAAATGTTTACTTTAAGGTCACTGTCTGTTCTGCAGGGCTTTAAAACAGTGCTTGCTGTGGGGCAGAAGGGGTAACAGAAGAAAACTCTGTCTTCCTCTCCCAGGGCAGGAATAATTCCCCAAAAATCAGCAGGATTGACTGAGACCTCGCAGACCTGGCATTTAGTAACAGTCTTTGCATGCATTTGTCATGATTGTGCTGTTTTAAGACAATTTGCTCACTTCATAGAATCATAAAATGCTTAGAGCTGGAAGGGACCTTAAAGCCCACCCAGTGCCACCCCCTACCCTGGGCAGGGACACCTCCCACCAGCCCAGGTTGCTCCAAGCCCCGTCCAACCTGGCCTTGAACCCCTCCAGGGATGGGGCAGCCACAGCTTCTCTGGGCAACCTGGGCCAGGGGCTCACCATCCTGTCAGATCATTGCGGCCCTGCTTCTGAGGATGTCAGACCTATAGCGGTGCTACTGATTCAGGAGTGAATCCCAACAGCCTCCCATGCTCATGTGAAATCAGACCACGCTCAAAGCCCATCAGGACAGGTCCAAGGAGTTTCACTTCTGGAGGGCTACAGTCTTCAACCTTGTTACATGCAGTTTTTGATTGCATTGGAGCCCAGAGCTGGTTACAGGCCACGTGGCTGGAAAGGAAACACATTCACAGGATCATCAGAGATGAAAAAAAAAACTCAATTGTTTTCTTAAGCAGGAAAGGAATCAGGAACAAAAAGCCGATGCAGCTTGGGTGCCAGCCAAGTGAAGGCGACTATAACGGCTCGACTCTTTCATAACATGCTGCCCACAGAGGGCAGTGGGGAAGTGTGACACAATAACAGCACTGAGTCCTGCACCTCAAGGGCAACGCAGGCAGCACCACGCACGGAGACCTGCACCCTCCTCTCTGCCAGCTGATCTTCACACAAACACCAAGACTTCTATCGCTGCTGTACCAAGGCAAGACAGGGTTTCTATTCCCATATTGCAAAATGCTGGATTCTTGGGAGGATCTAGGCAAATGCTCAGCACTGGGGCATCTCATCTTAAAATACACAGCTCTGCAACTCCTAACATTGGTGCCTCAGTCCACAGGTCCACTTAACCGTGATAAAGAGTCGCATACTCAATCATTACACACCTTCAGCAGCTGGAGGTATGGGAGAACTGGACAACCTTCTGCAAGAACCGAGCACACACGAATCTGAGCCACCCTCAGTTATCTGCTCTGGCTGAGAACTTCCTCCTCAGTCATTATGAATGGTCATTCACAAAGACTGGCCATTCATCTCCAGGAGAGCATCCAGGGTTGCACACATGCCTCTGAAAGCATGACTGCAGGAAGGCCTGAGGGTTCAGCATCTTGTCCTGCTTCCGAGAAAGGAGGTAGCAGATAACAAAGTCCATCTGCACTGTCACCACTCATCCCATCCCATCCCATCCCATCCCATCCCATCCCATCTGTAGTGTCAGGGGCATCAACAAGGTAACCAAGAAGGACTAGACCAAATAGCATTTTACTTTATAGGCACAATATATGAACTACATATGAATTCTGTGCTATGGCTCCATACTGAGGACCTTTTTGGATTAGCAGTACCCATTGTCTTGGCTGCAATGAGCTGACAATTCCAATATCCCAGCAGGGAACATGGGAGAGGTTTTTGATGTGACAGAATTCAAAACTGGCATGGATTTTGCCATTTTGCTAGTCTAATTCCTCAAAGCTGAACCCACAGGGACTGCCAACAAATACACCATACAGCCTCCTTTAGCCTGCTGCCCCTCTCTCCACGCGTACGTGCATATGTGTGTGCATATGATCTGTTGTCTGAGAATTCCTGCTTGGATTTGGGAGCTGCAGAAGATGAAGCTTCGGAGCCCAGGGAGCCGGTTTCCATGGCCCCAGCTTCTGCTGGCAGTGTGCTGAGATGATCGGCCTTTGCCTGTAAGCCATTATCTCTCCATCCTCTCTGGGAAAGGCCCAAGCTGAGGCTGCATCTTGAAGATAACTGCTAACATGGGAATATTTATGCAGGTCTCTCTCCTGGAGTCAGGCCAAGCTGCCTGTGGTTTGTGGCCTACAATAACAAACGTTACAGCAGAAGATAGCATTTGTTTAACTGCTTGTTCTGTCAATACTGTAGGTTGCAAAAGCCTAAAGATTGCACAGCCAGAAGCTGGCGACATTTCAGAAATCATCTGATTCTGCACCAAGAGTAAGGGCTGTTCTGCTGTGAGGTGGGACTCTGTCAGGCTTCCCTCCTCTCTGGAGCCTGGGGGTGGGAGGGTGGGATGAGGGTCCACCTGCTTTCCAGAAGAGATGACTCTGCTTCCCTCTTACACTCTGAGCTGGGAAGTCTCCAGCATAAAACTGTGTCCTGGCCTGCCTGGGTCTGATCGTGCTTTCAGCAAAAGCCTCTGCACCCGAGGTCTTGCCCTGTGGACACCCAAAGCTCTGGCTGTGGGAAGATCCATAAGCCAGGCAACTCCTATCAAGGTGCAGCAATGTGAAGGCCTGACAGCAAAAACCACCAAGATATACGGCCTTCTCAAAATGCAAATAATGGCAAGTCTTGGGCCACACAGCTATCCACACAGTCATTATTTCTGCCCTGGAGGAAGCTCTTTCAGGATGCCTAGTGTTCCATATGGCAGCAAGCAGCTTGGTGTTTGGTCGTCTCTTGGACGGAAGTGTAAAACTTCCACATGAGTAGCAAAGGGCAGATGCTCCACTCTGGAAACTCATCAGACCCTGACCCAAGAGATCTTATAGTCTTCTTGGACCACAGAAGCTCATAGACTGAACTTAGCACCACCTTGGGATCAGAAGGAACCTTGGGTGAAAACAGGTCTGCCCTCCAACCCCAGGTAGCTCAGCTCTCCTTGCATTGTCCTATTTTAAAGCTCTTACAAGATGAAGACCTGTCTCCAGGCAGGAAGATCTTCACTAGGGCTAATGTGAATCCTCCTTCCTGCAGCTGAAGCCCCTTGGTCAGCTGCTGGGCACCATGAACATGGCAGAAAGACCTGTCCTTCACCTTCACAGCAGTCCTCTGTGTATTTGAAGACTGTTCTCCTGCCCACCTCTGTTGTCCTTTCTCCAGGATAAACCATCCAGCACCTGCAGCTACCAGGGCTCTGCTGGCGATTGCTCATCTCAAAACACTCTCCAGTTGCTCCACATCTTCCTGGAGTGCTGGAGCTTCAGGAAAACCCTCCCCTGGGGCTGCCACGTCACAGGTTGCAAAAGCAGAGTAAATAAGAAGAAATGTGTTTTCTGGAGCAGCAGGTCTAGGGTAGCGGTGTCTGTGGGCTTTTGCCTGGGCGCAGGTAGGTTCTCTGGTGAAGCCTGGGAGGAAGAGGTAAGCACAGCCCGGAGCCAGCAGAAGCGGGGAAGGCAGGCAGCCCCTGCACCCCGGACCCTGTCTCTATGCAGAGCACTTCCACTGCCTCCTATGCAGCCCAGTTCCACTTTCCTTTCCTCTTTGTGAAAGGTTTCAGGTTTCTTTCTGGGGAGGCTTGAGTTTGTTGGGAACCAGAATTGAAGTGTTGAGCTGGGAAAGCTGCCGGTTTCATTGCTTCTCAGAATAGCAGCTTTTTTTTTCTAGGCCTTATTTATAAACTGCTGCTGTTTAGGGCTTTTATGACAAAGATAGTGAGTTCAGGAAATCAGCAGTGGTTTCTGTTATCTGGAGCACAACCACGCGAGAGAGGGGAGAGGGTGTCACACTCCAAGAGCCTGTTCATGGAAACTAGTATCTCATTGCTTTGCCCCTTGAGAGTCAGATATTTATAACCCCTCACATCTCCTCTTCCTGCTCCTTGCTGTCACCAGCTTCAAAACTTGCTGATACTTTTAACCCCACAAAAGTAGCCAGTGGGGGAGGGCCACCTCTCATCCCTTCCCCCATTTCCATGTGTAATTCGTTGCTCACACATTGCACAGACCAAACACCACGGTTGCAGCAGTTCAGGTCGTCTCCAGTGGACTTTCCCACCTACTGGCATGCTTTGTCCTGGCCTTGGGGGTTCTCCATCATCCCGGGCACACCCCATGTTCCCCTTCCCAGGCACAGCCCAGGTCCACACCAAACACTGACGCGCCCCACACCCCTGGGGCAGTGCAGACCCCAGCCAGAGCAGAGGGACGCAGCGAGGAGAGGCAGGCAGATGGACATCCCAGAGGGAATCTGTCTACCCCAGCGCGGGCAGACCTTGGGTATCACAATGGTTGGAGCATAAGGGCATGGGCACCCATGGTGGGTCCAGCTGCATAATGCAGATTGCAAATATAACAGCGAGACATCAGCAGCAGAACACACCAAGGCATCCCTCACAAGAAGAGAGAGTGCTTGGAAGCTCAAGGAGATCTCACGATCTCAGAGAACCAGCGCCCAGAAACTGCTGTGCAATACAAGAAAGTTATGGACTTACTGGAGCAAATCCAGTGCAGAGCCACAAAAATGAAGGGACTGGAGCATCTTTTATATGAGGAGAAGCTGAGAGAGCTGGGACCATTCAGGTTCCAGAGATGTTCATGCCCTGCAGCACAGAGCCAATGAGGACAGAAGACCTTCTGTCCCAGGGAGAGGAGCCCACAGAAGGGAAGGACAAGGCAGTGATGCCACAGCAAGGTTTGTCGAGCTGAGCGACTTAAGGGCTTGCAACAGGCTGCCACTGCAGGGGTCACCTGTGAGACCTATGCTTCCAGTCCTGCTGTGTGACAGCAAGTGTGGGCAGCCCCTGGGAGCACCTTTGCAGTGGGCAAGGCCTTGATCTGAAGGGTTTGGAGCAACTTTGTTCTAATACAGTGCTCTGGCCAGAGCCCACCAGGGTACAGTCACAGATTTACCATATCCCAAATAAAACATCTTGAGGCAGCTGCCCTGGGGACAGCAGCTGAGTGGGTCCTTGCTGCCAACCCAGCCCCAAGAGAGCGGCAAGTGCATCCAGCGCACAGAAAGGCGACCAGTGCGTGAACCCCCTCACCGGTGTTGCCTTCCCCTTCCCCCAGTATCACCTGGCCCAGTGGTCCCACCATGGCCCCCGACACACCCAGATCTCAGGGACCCAAATGCTGCACAGACCAGTCCAAAACACAGGCAACACCGGCCACGTTCCTGAGCAGTGACACTGCGTCCCCCAGTCAAAAGCTTAAAAGCATTCCCCAGTGGCCAGAAAATGGAGACTATGAAATGCACACCAAAATCTAGATGAAACCATGAAACTCCTGCATCTGTCATGCTGTCTATGGTGAAGGGTAATCATTCCAGGAGTGCCTGCAAAGTTTGTGTGCTAAGAGTGTCACCTACTCCCTACACCTTGGGAAGGAAACTGCACTGCTCATACAGCTTTGGGAAAGGAGATCTTAACTGGGAATGCTGAGGAACTCAGTGCAGCATGGATCAGCTCTTCATGTGAGGAGATCCACAACAGCTCTCTGCCCCCATGGGGTACAGTGGGGGCCCCACATCCATGCTGGACCTTGCCAGAATTCTCAGTTCCAAACCCAGCATCCTTTTACCTAACAACCTCCAGCTAAAAATGCCAAGAGGAAGCCCCAGAGGCTGACAGGGCTGCACTGCCCTGGATGCAATGTGGCTCCTGCTTGTTTCTTCTTGTCTTGGTCCCAGCAGCCTGGTGCTCTTCTTTGTTCAGTGCTGGGGGAGCTCAGCCCCTGAGGTCCCAGGACAGGGCCCTTTGGACCTTTGCCTTGGGACTCTTATGGTCAAAGCACAGCTGGCAGCTGACTGCAGTGCAACCAGGGTGGGGGCCTGAGAGCTGGTCCAAACCGATCTCCAAGGTTGAGGGTGCATTTCATGAGATATAGTGGACCAAATTAATGCCACATATCCATACCAAGGAGGAGATCTTCCTTCCCATCCCAACTCACTTCCCCCCTCCTTATCTAGTGCTGGCTCCAGCATTTGATAGACCCCTCTGTGTGCTGCTAGTGGTCCCTAAACCAGCAGATAACTATCCCAAAGAGAAGACAATTCAGCTGCCTGCAAAAATGCAGTCATGGAGCACAACCCCATGGGCTGTTTTCTGAGGGCAGCACTAACACAGCTGCCTCAGCCCAAGAGATGGTAATGCCTTCACAGTGCTGCTGGAAAGTGCAGCACGACCAAGCCATGGTCACCTATATGGGGACACAGGCAGAGTTGTGGTGGCCCAAGTCTCACCAAAGGTCTCCACCTCTGTCCGAGGTGCGAGGTCTGTAACTCCGCACAGAGCTGTCACCCAGCCTCACATTGGTGTCTCCCAGGAGCTGTCATTTTCTAAGACAGAGGATCCCATTTCAGACTAAATTCTTCCCTAAACCCATTTCAGGTTCTCAACTGCAAAGCCCAACTCAGATCTTGTCAAGGCCAGAACTGGCAGCACTTGGGCATTGTCAGGAAATTATATCTTTGAGGGGTGCCAGTGTGTGACTGATCCCACCTCATGTCTCCACCGGGTAGCATCAGAGAGACCCTAGTGACAGAAGAACTTCAGAGTCTGGCCACAGAGAGTTCTTCATCGAGATACGCAGGAAGGTCTGTTGAGACAACCCCGCACAGGTCATGCACAACCCTGTCTGCAGACTCAGTGGCAGAGATCAGGGCAAGTGGAGAAGAGAGGGGAAGGATGGATGCCTTTGGTCCTCCAGGCCCCGCTGCAGGCTCACCCCCCACCAAACATCTCCTTGAGCATTGCTGCAGCTCCTGGGTGAAGAGAGTCCCCAGCAGGATGCCAACTGGTGGCCAAACTTGTCTCCCAGGCAGGAGATTTGCCACAAAGTCTGTCTCTCATTTTCCCCTTCTCAATTCCACCCCATGATCCCAAGTTCTGCCTCCTGCATCAAGCCATGGACCTCCTCACCCAGCTTTGGGCTGACCACCAGCTGCTCCCTCCTGTCCTGTACCCCAGCACGTACCCACTAGCACTGACTATCCCAACACCATCTTCCCTGGAGCCCTGACAGGAGGAACGTAGTGCAGAGCAAGGAACTAAAAACACCTTTCAAAAGCGCACAGCGTGGATGGTGGCAAGCAGGAGGATAGTTTCTCTCCCCACCTGGCACTCCACCGCTTTCACCAGCCTGTCCCTTAGACAACAGATGCCTTCAGCAATCAGTGTTCCCAAAAAGGGCAATTGGGTTTTAATCCTGACAATGGCAGCAGCTACACGAGCTGTTTTCCTAACATCACACATGCCAATAGCTCCCATGGATTTCAGTGGATACTGGCCAGCAACGCGCATTTTCAAGCAGCACATGTTTTCAAGTTACTCCCAATAAATTGATAACTCACTTAAGCAACCAGATCATTTTCTTCATGTAAAAAGAAAACACATTCACCTGAGAACTGGGCTTCCCATGGCCACAAGCCCTGCGGCTTCAGCTGACCTCTGGGCACCTGGCACATGCCCACCGCGCCAGGCCAGCAGCGCTGCCTGAGTCTGCTGGCATTGCCACCCTGGCAACATGACAAGACGACTTAAAATCCAGGCAGGTAGCAGCAGGACGGCTGCTGGTGAGATATGCACAGCTATGTTTCTTTCACCACAAATACCAATAGATGTTCTTTTCTTTATTTCTGAGACCAGACAGAGGTACGGCTCCCTGCAAGCTTTTACCTTGAGAAAAAGGAGAATGGATGATGCATGAAAAAATGTTTCTTTATTTCCTAAAAATAAAACAAAAATTTTAATTTAGAAATTTTTCCATTAAGCAAAAAATACATATTGATGAAATCCCTGGTTTAGCTATCAGAGTTTTCTGCTGAAGGTTGATCTGAGTAGAAATGTCCTGTCCAGCTGCAGAAAAAAGGTCGTTTCAGATCAAGGAAACAGCAGTAATCACCCCAAGTATCTTATCCCCAGAAGTCTTTACAGTGTCCCAAGGGGGTTCAGGCTGTGTCAAGGGCCCTCGTAGCAGCCAGCTCTTTCCCTTCTCTATATAAGCAGCAGATTCTCATCCCTCACACAGTGGCAACTCACCCACACTGCTCTCCCCCATCCTACTCCAACCCAGTGTCTACCAGAGACCATCACCAGCCCACAGCCCCAGCCAGGTTCCAACAGAGCTCATGCACAGGAGGGGCCCAGATGGAGGACAAAGCCCAGGGGCTTTTCTCCAAATCCCAGTGAAGCCCCCCTGCCTGCTGCGAGCTCAGCAGCCATCGTGCACAGCCCTCCGTGCACAGAGCTGCAGCCACACGTCACAGAGCCCGAAAGTCTCCTCTGGCGGCAGAGGCTGTGCTGCTCTACACTGGCTCCAGAGGAGGCTAGTGGGGATGTAGGTCCCCAAGTAGAACCAGGGGCTGTTCCCATAGCATGGACCAAGAGGAGCAGCTCCTGCCCAAGGCAGCCGCAGGACCAGTGCAACTGGCCATGGTCACAGCAGAGCCAAAATCCAGCCACACAAACAGGCACCCCACACAGGACACCCTCCACGATCCGACACTGTGCACTGCCAATTAGCTGACAACAACGCGATTTGTTTTCAGGAATACTGAACTGATGAATAACAAAACTAGGAACCTGACAAGCAGGTCCTGGTGACCTGGATCCCAGGCAGCTCTCCTGGGACAAAACTTTCAGTTGCCCTGAGTCACGCGCCCTGTTCCTCCCCTGGCCACAGAACCAGAGCCGTAGGGCACCCAGCCCACACACAAGCCGGCGTCTTCCTAGGGCATCACCATAGTCCCTCCACAACACACAGGCTGGTTAGAAAGTGGAAAAGCAGTTGGGCATCCTAACACAGTCAGGGAAGTGAGAGGGGCAGGAGGGAGGTTGGAGAAGCACCATCATAGCCATGAGGGTCTGGAAATACCAGGAAGAGTATTGTTGCTACATCGACCCAGGGAAAACAACGACTGCCGTTTGAAGAGGAGGTTGCATAATGTGAAGGAAGGAGAAGGCAGATAAACAGCAACAGCTATTTCTGATGATAATGCAAGAAACACCACACTACAGCCTCCCCTGAAGACTCACCACCACGGCCCTGACTACCCCACACCATTGCATGAGGCAACTTCAGCAGGCCAGAGAAACCGCCACTAGCTAATCTCCGTGAAGACAGTGGCAATGCAGGCACCAAGAGATAAGAAAAAGTAACCTAAAACCTCTCTGACTCCATGCCCCAGAGGACGCTGTGCCTTCCAGGAACCCAGGAGACAGTCATTCGGGTGGGAAAACCCATTGCTGTGCATCTCCACCAATGCCACCACCACGCACCAGATCCTGAGAGGAGCTGGCAGAGGCACAGGGCATCGCACAGGGACTCAAGAAGGGGTGGCCTTGACCCATGATGCCTGACTCAACAGGCTCCTTGCCAGAGAAACTACAGCACTGCTCTGTCCATCTCTGCTTCAAACCCAGCCTGAGGGAAATCGCAGTGACCAAGACATCCAGAGAGGCCACATGGGCAGAGCCATGTGCCCAGGCAGCAATGAGAGCCAGGCCTCAGGCAAAGCAACTCCTTAACCTGAAGCAGAGCTATGGGTTGCTCACATGGGAGGGGATTACTCCTTGGCTGGTCTTCAGCAGGGACAAGGACATGCTGGGGTACCTGGGCAGGACAGTCATGGGACTGAAGGGACCGTGCAAGAACAGAGCCCTGTGATATTGCACATGGACCATCCCTTTGGCATTAGAGCCGGCTTGGTGTGCTGGCTCACAGCACATGGACCACATGGAAAACTCCAAGGTGGAAAGGAAGGATAGAAATGGGAAACATCAATGGAGCACTAGCGAGGTCTCGGCAGGCTGGTGGTCCAGCCTGTGGCTAGCAAAAGGACAGGGTCAGTGCCTCAGTTTCCGTGGCTGTGGTGAGCCATGGGGCTGTGCTGGGAGGGGCGACAGCACAGGGAGGAGGTGAGCGGTGACACATGCAGCTGAGGCAGGTGACGTGCGTGGCCCTTACCACGTCAGGGACTGTGCCGGCAAACCGGTCTGGCAGCCTGCCTGCTCCTGCCATGCTCGGAGAAGCACCCCGAGCCCTTTGGGCCAGCTTCAGGCTGCACATCCACAGCTGGGTAGTGCTCAGGCTGCTGGCTCTTTCCAAAGCAGGGCTGATTTTCTGCTGTCAGACCCCAGCAGGGAGGTCCTTGAGGGCTCGGGGGGGTGATAAGTGGGATCCCTGGGCAGAGTGGGGACGAGCAGCCGAGTGGGCTGGGGTCACGGACCACGCCAGCTGTACTGGGGTCAGCTCTACCTCAGGACTGGAAGTCTTTTGGCCCTTTGAAACTAAAGTGCAGCCAACGCCTGCCATGGCACACGGCTAAACCCAAAACGGCTGCATTGGCACAAGTGCAGCAGAGCAAGGCGAAGTTGAAGGGCAAAGAGCCGGGATGCTGAGCAGGACCTTGCCGGGCCCCACGCTGGCTCTGTGGGCACCAGTGAGGAGAGGCCAGACCCCACTGCCCCCTCCTGCTCCCTGCCAGCAGCCTCGGAGGGCTCTAGGTGCTGCTCCAGCCACACAAGGACATTCAGGAAGGTGGGGGCTGTGCCAGGATTGCTCCCTGCCACCTTCCCGGAGCCCAAGGAGAGGGCGCGGGTGCAGAGCAGGGAGCAGAGCAGGAAGCAGCCAGCACAAGGGCTGCCCAGGGGAAAGCAAACAAGAGAAAGCAATTGAGGAAGCTCATGTCTCATTTGTGTGCGTCTCAGCCAAAGTCCAAAGCAGGAGGCACTTGCAAAGGACACTGGAAAAATTCCAGTGATGTTATCTGCCCCCACAGAGCAAGATTAGCCAAGAGGAAAAAAAAAAAAAAAAGAAGTTGTTTACAAACTGGGCAAGCCAGCTCAGCGGTTGGAGCATGCTGGTGCTTGGGTCAGCTGCTGGCCTGGCTACGTCTGCCACCTCAGAAGAAGCACCAAACCCCTCCGTGTCCTGCTCTGGTCTCAGTCATGGTCCCACACCGCTTTCAGTGCAGGCAGAAAGCCGTGCATCCCGGAGTCCTTCTGCAGAGAGCTTTCACGTGAGCCGCCTGGCAGGCTCCCGCGGAGCTGAGCAGAGGCACGGCCTTCCCCTCCTCGGCATCTTTGCTCCCCCGTCCCAGAAGAGTTAATGGAGAACCCAGTTTCCCTGGAGCTGGCCACCAGCTGCAGACCAGTCATGCTTGCTCTCAGCATTAACAGTCCCTGTATCCAGAGGGGCCATCAGGGAGCAACCTGCCCTTCGCCCCCCTCCCCTGGGCCATTTGCACTGCCAGTCTCTGCCTAACACCTCCTGCCTTCTATGAAGTGTTTCCATCTAAATGCAGATGAGGAATCGCAGGATAATGTAGCACCTGGATTCAGCTCTCCTGGAGGCCCCTTTTACCATGCAGAAACTGGGGAGAGGGAATTTTGGGTTGCTGTTCGGTGCATCTTTATGCTGCTGCCACAAGGCTGCTGCCACCAGGCAGGGCGGCACCGTTAGTGCCCATGCCCTGGAGAGGAGCCACACTGTGCCCCTCATGGGCTCTTTGCTTTTCCTCCAGATTCGTTGTCTGTTGTTTTCTTTTAATCTTAATGAAAAATCTTTTTTGCTGGACACCTGTGGTTGCTCTCTGGGAAACCCACACTCACCTCATTGCAAGGGAGCTCCACGCTGGCACGAGCCTGTTCCTGCCCCACATGCACAATGCGTCTGTACCACTGAGGGAAGGCACAACACTGTGACTGTGCCAGGCAAAGTCCTCCCCTGTGGTCCACACGTGTGGTGACAACTCCACAGACCCATCACCTATTGGTAGTGCCTGGAGCATCTGCCCAGGAGAAGCTGATGTGTCCTGCTGCAAAGCCCCAGGGGAACTCAGATCCACCATACCTCCTTGCTGGGCTATGCTGGGACCCACGGCTCTGATGGCACCACAGATTCCCCGTGTCCTGCCCAGGGGATGATGCTTGTCCCCTCACTTGTCCACATCAGACCCATCTGGAGACAAGAAATGGGTTTGGTAACAGGTATCTGAAATAATTTGCTGTTGACCAGTATCCGCCCAGCCCTTTTTGTCAGAGACTCCTGTAAGACACAGTTACACTCTGTGTCAAGAAGCTTAATATTTAATTTAACTTCGAAATCTTGGCTTGTCGACATACTTATTTAAAGCCAAACTGGAGAAACTCCATCGGAATTTGCTCCTTGTTCAGTCTTTATAGCACCATGGCCTCTGCTGGACTTCTCAGCTTCAAAGTCGAGGTTTGCAAACCACTGTGATTGTCCTTAAACAAACAAAAAATGACAGTGCATTGCATCCCGTTCTCATCTCCTGATTGCCAAAAAGTGAATCTGCTAGGAAAGCATTTCATGTGCAGCAGACATTCACTAGGATCCTTTCAAGATATGGTATAAAGAACTGCAGCAGCTGATGGTGAATATTTGATTAAATTGGATGTCCCAACATAATCAAACATGAGGTAGGAAAGCTTTCAGCTCCCTGGTGGTACAGGGAGAGGCGGTGCACGTGCACCCCCAGACAGGCCTTGAAGGAGTCAGACCGTGGCAACCCTTCCACCAGAAAGGGAAAAGCAGCTGGCAAAACCTGGCACTGCAGGGTGGGCAACGTGGGCTCTGTGCCACTTGGAGTCCAGCAGATTTGTTTGGCCACCCTGTGCCTGGTTGGTGGCTGCTCTTTCTCTCCAGGAGCCTGTAGCACCAGGAAGGAGCTGGCTATGGGTTGGTGAGCTGCTCTGGCAGCTGCAACTCATCCCCAGCGCCGTCTTCCTCAGAAACCCCTCCTGCCCTTCCTTTTTCAAGTACCCAAAACATAGGTGCCATCTTTGCATGATGAGGGGCGGATTAAGTGAGGACAGAAGGTTTACGGAAAAAAAGGCAGGTGGGAGCTGGTCGCTGCCACATGTTATGACTGCCTTGATGTTTAATAGCTGTTAATATGCTGTGTGCCCTTGACATTTTCCACCCTTCGTGGAACAAAACGTGCTTTAGTGATTCAGATCTGGATTTGTCCAACCCAAGATATTCCCAAATGCCACAATCAACCAGCTGCTGTGCCCAAGGGAGCCACTGCAAGCCAATAGCATGCAAGAGGAGCAGTTCACCTGATGCCTGGCATCTTCTGGAAAAACAATACTTCAGGAATCCTTTGTGATATAGCCAAGAGCGCCAAGGAGTTTCAGCTGATGTGGAGGTGACTTATGCACTCTGCTGCCCTGCGTCTGCCCACAGCCAGACCCGGACACAGTGACGTCAGACAGTCACACCTGATGGATCCCAGTTTAAGTCACAGCTCTGCAGACTTCCAGCCTTCCACTGCACATTTCTACTCTCTGTATTCATCCTTCAGTGAGTGGGGGACTGCAATGGGGCTTCTTCTGGACGTTTGTCCCTCAAAGGCAAGCTTCTCCCTTAACATACGATATTTCAAATTGCTTTAGCTTCTATCTTTCTATTTAGCTTTTCTGTCTACTTGCTTTCAAGCTTGCAGGATCTCTGCAGGGCCAAGCATGGACGTACCTGGGCATCCAGGAGTCTTTGAATAATGGGGTTGCTCAGATCCTTCTGTCTACAGCCAAATACGTAGCTCACGTTGCTACTCAAATTGTTCTGCAATCTGCATGCAAAGGTAAATCACACCCCACAGCAGTGGGTGGGTTGTAAACTGAAATGCATAGTGAGAATCGCTTGGTTAGAGGAAATTCCCCAAAAAACCCTCTACCCACTCCCCATTCATCGGTACATCTTACATCCTACAAAGCTCTCTATAAAAATGTTCCTTTTTTTTTCTTCCTCCCCAAAACTGAGGCTCTCAGTCTCTTGTAAAAAGGAAATCTTGGACTGTAGATCAGCAATTGGAATTACCAAGAACCAGTTGTGACACATGCAAAACATTGCAAGATAAGTGTTCACATCTCTGCTTATAAAAAGCTCTCGCCTGTGCCACCTCTCATCCCTGGGAGGATCTGCGGACGTGACTTTACCACTGTAATACCTCCAGAGCTGTGCAGTCAATGCATGATGATGAGGGATCAAATACGAGGATGGAATATTTTATATAAACAAAATCCTAGGTGACATAGACTAGCCGTACATCAGGCTGCGAGCACCCTCCAAAGAGGGAAAAGAAAAGGTCTGCAATGTGCTGGTGATCGGATCCCTAAACTGATGCCCACTGACATGGATGCCTTGACCTGGGACACAGACACACAGGCAGTGAGTCCACATCCCCAGTCACGCAGAGCCAAACTGGTGCCACTGGAGCAACAATCTGATTAATTCCCAGCCGGGGTAATCCACCCTCGATAACACAGGGCTGATGACACCAGTACAGCCAGACTGGGGAAGTCCCATGTCAGGAAGCTGTGAATGACACACTGCTGGAGGTGGCTTATGTGGTGACTTAAGTCAGGGCTGACCAACTGACAGCCCCAGGGCTGGATCTGATAGCCAGGCAGTTTATCTGCTTTCCCAGCAAGGCCAGTCTGTCCACGGGCTGACGACAGTTGTCAGTGCCTGGGGAGATGGGGGAGAGACTGCAAACCTGGGGTTAGATCAGTCATACACAGTGCCTTGTAAATACACCTGCAGTGGCTTGGGTCCTTAATACTTGAGACCTCAGCACAACGAGGAACCACGGCTCGTTCTGGGCCAAAAAAGACCAGTGAGGGAGATGCTGCTGGGACTAGTCAGCCCTTTCCCAGCTCTGCTCCCCAGCCATTGGCTGGGCAGCGTGAAATGCAGCAAAGTCTACATTGGTCCCTGTAAAATAAAATATCACTGGTTTAAGAACAGGAAGTCCTCGAGACACAGAGCACAGGCTAATGGCACACCACATGGCAAACATGGAGGCTGTGGATCTGTGGACAGACACCTCTTGCCACCCCAACCCCTTCCTTTTCTGCAGGCACTTGGTTCCTCTCAAAACACTCCAGATTATGCTGGTGAAACATCTAGGGAACAACGTAACAGGCTAGATCAGAGAGCTGATCCCAGCCAGCAGAGCTCCATTTCTGGACAAATTATTTTCAGACTGAATGACTTGCTGATCTGGCTTACCCTTCCCAAAGGAGAAGGGACATAAGTCAGTGTAGAGATGGAGAGGACTTTCACACTTGTGTTCACCAGGTGTGCTCTCTCATCTGCCAACTTGTTTCCAAAATGATGTGCCATTTACCAGCCTTGGGGTCTTCTGTAATGCAAATGGCTGTAGAGATCCCCTTCCCACCCTATCCAAGAATTTCTGCCCCTGACCAGGACTTGCGCTACACACCACACCTCTCCTCCAAGTGAGAGGCTTTTCTGGCTGGATGCATCTGCAAAGACGAAGGCAGACACTCCCCTTGTATTTGTTCCTCACCTGGGTGTGCATCTGCATGTGAACTCACAGGCAGGCAGGTATACATATGTGAGCATGTGTTTACTAGCACCAAAAAATGCATTTGTCAAAATCTCTAGAGTTAAAAAACAATCATTACATAATTACATTAAACAATTAACCAACTGATTCACCAGGCAGAGGCTCACCAACAACACCTGAAACCCGTCCCAGCCACTTAAGAAGGCAGAAGGTGGCACAAACAAAAGCAACTCCCAGAACATCCTGGAGGTTGATGGCCTTATGCTCTGTCCAGGTAAGAGAAAACACTTTCCGTTCCCAGCTGCTCACACCCGGAAGCGGATGGCTTCTGGACATTATCTGCTTTGAGCTGCTGGTTTAAGGTGTTTTGATATAGAGATATTCCATATAAGTAACCCTTCAGGTCAGTGCTGTGTGGTTAGGCACTCACCCAAGATGCCTGTGCTGCCTAACTTTAATCCTTTCATGACACTATATACTTAGACCTCATTTCTCAAGTAATACAGTTAGCAACAAACAACTTCTTCAGCAACCTTTGAAACACATTGTTGGCACTTCCTTCTGCTCAACAGGGTCCATGAGCATAATGAATATGCAGAACACATAAAACTCCATGAAACAGCCTGCTCCAAGTCTCCAGAAAAGATCTGTTTTTCTGGAGCCGTGATCCAGTTGAAGGCTGTGCAGGAGAGCACACAAACGCAGAATGAAATTGGGGCAGCAAGTTTAACTTTACCATCACCTACATTCCAAGTGAGTAACCATGTAACACTAATATCTTTCAAAAAGAAGTCTCTGGGTCTCTTCAAAGACAAAAATTAAAGGGGAAAATCACCACTCTGCTTTCTTACGCTACTGGAAAGCACCATGTCCTATAGACAGCACCAGCGCCGCTGTAGTCCAGGCCCATGGTAAAATAATTTGGCCGGCATGGCTCAGTGGGTGAGCGTGTGGGTCGTACTGGGACCCCATGAGCCAAAACTCAACTCAGAGGTGAAAGACGCTGCTGCAGACAGAGTTAAACCAGCAAATCTCTGCTGCCAGCCCTGTTTAGAATGTGGGTGCCTCCTTGCTGGGAGGGCGCTGCTGGCAGAGTGGTCAACCGTCCGGTTGATGTAACTAATCTGAGCCACCTTGGCTGGCAAGGTCTCGCTGCATGGTAGCATCCTGTTGGTGACCCTGCAACCAGAACTGCCACCAAGCAAGGACCCTTCTCATGATGGCCAGCACCCTGCTGCACCAGGGCACATGCTGGCAGGGGCCAGCATGCCGCGGCCCTGGAAGCGCTTGGCAAAAGTCTGTGTGTATATCCTTCAGTATGAATAGGAAGTTCAGCACGACCTCCACAGCGGGTACCTGTGCACCAGCCAGCCGTGTGATGAGGTAGAAAGGCTTGGTCAGGGTGACACTGTGAGAGAGGAAGGCCCTGGAGGGACGGCTCTCTCCAGAGAGCTGATCTTATGCCGTTTGCAGTATCAGAGGCAGAGAGGGTCCCTGCTCAGGAAGCAGAGTGAATACAATGCAAGCAAAGACAGTTCAAAATTAGTGCTTCACGTGAACACACCACCAGTCCCAGCATGCATGCACTGGGAGCAGAAATGACCTCTCTGATGTTCCCCAGTCTCCCCAGGCCCCATCCTGAGCCCAAGGCACATAAGTGGGGTTTTGAACAGGGATGACCAAAGTTTTCCGCAGCCATGTATGCCTGGAGGAATTGTGGTGTCTGTAGCACACTGAGGGATCTCCAGCCAGGGACACCATCCATTGTCCCCAGCCACCTCTGTGCCCTTGCCCTTGTTGATGCTGACATGGAAAACAGGACAGATCATGCACTATCTGCGGGGATGGTAACACCAGGCAACATGGCTGGACCTCAGCATCCTATTCAGGAGCAGAGTGTGCACTGGGGGCTCCTCGGTGGGAAACTGGGGGCACTGGACGCCATCCATTCCTTTCCTCCGCAGCCTGCCCAAGGTGTCTGCACCTCGAATCCAATGGGAAAGAGCACTATCCCAAAGCCCTGACACTGGGGATTTGCCAACAGCACTGCCCTACGTGCTGGAGGCAGCCAGTCCCCCTCAAGCTGGGCTGTGTCGCGACAACGGGGCGTGTCGCGACCAGGGGGCGTGCTGCGAGTACGGCTCGGAGAGCCCCACCTGCAGCCGAGCCGTGCCGTGCCGTGCCGTGCGACAGCCCGCCAGCCGGGAAAGCTGCCGGGCCATTGCACCGCCCGCCCCGTCGGGGGCCGGGCCGCGCCGGGCCGCGCTCCAATGGGCGGCGGGGGGCCGGGCCGGGGGCTGCCCCTGCCCGCGTCCCTATAAGTGCCGGCAGCGCGGCGCCCTGCAGACGGCGCGTCGAGTTGAGCCGAGCGCAGTGGAGCCGAGCCGAGCCGAGCCACGCCACCGCGGCGCTGCTGGTGCGCGGACCCGCTGCCCGCCGGAGCCCCGGATCGGTGTGTACCCGCGCGGGCAGGGCTCGGCTCCCTGCGGCGGCCGCGGGGCGGTGCGTGGGGCGCCGCGGGACGCGCCGCGCTGAGCTTTGTCCGGCGGCGGCGGGCGGGCGGCAGCTCGGCTGCCGGGGAGGGTGCAGCGCGGTGCCGTCCTCCCGGGGCGAAGGTGGGGGGTGCTCCGGGATCCTCGGTCGGAGCCGGCTCGGACGGGAGCGGGAAGCGGTGCTGTCCCCGGGAGCCTTGCCCTGAGCCGTGTGTCGCCTTGCAGGGGCCTGGAGCCATGGCTGAGCACATGATGATGTCCATGAGCCACGGTGGCACCGGGCTGCAGAGCTACCGCATGGGGGTGAGTGGGCTGCAGGGACCCCCGCAGCACGGGCAGCATGTGCTGAGGACGCTGCCTGCCGCCAGTCAGATGATGTCCTACGGAGGGGCTGGCATGGATGGTGCGATGAGGCCGAGACCCAACCTCAGCGGACAGATGGGCCACCACCAGATGCCGAATGCGATGATGTTCAATGGCCCAAGTCAGCAGCAGCAGTACATGGGGCCGGTGGGCACCCAGCAGCTAATGGCTAGCATGCACCTACAAAAACTCAACACCCAGTACCAGGGTCACCCACTGGGTATGAGCAATGGGCCCATGGGAGCTGGTGCCCAGCAGTACAGAGTGGGGCCAAGCCAGCACCCAGGCATGCAGCACATGCCCTCACCAGCACTGACCTTGAACGTTATGGACACTGATCTCATAGATGAGGAGGTCTTGACATCCCTTGTCCTGGAACTGGGACTGGACCGGATTCAGGAGCTGCCAGAGCTGTTCTTGGGACAGAACGAGTTTGACTTCATTTCAGACTTTGTTAGCAAACAGCAGCCCAGTGCCATCAGCTGCTGAGGGGCTTTGAGCTCCTCCTTTTGTCTTGGTGGTTTTGAGTTTGTTTATAACTTCCTTCTCCACCTGCCATCCTCCTCCCTTCCCCTGCCTTGCCCTGTCCTGGATTCCTGACCTCCCCAAAGAGACAATCATCAGACACTGGCTTGCAATGGATTGCTTTTCTCTTCTGTGTGGTTTTGCATTTGGGAGTTCCTGGGGAGGGGGTGTGTACCCCAAGGAGAGAGCAGATCAAGAGCTCTTGCTGTAGAGCTGCCTCTAAATGGCATTAACAGGATTTCTGGCTTAAGTAGAAATAATGGACTTACGACTTTCCACAACTAGGCTTTGAGCGCAGGAAGCGATGAGCAGCTGGCAGCCCTGCCGCTAGCTGGATTTGCTCAAGGATTCTGTAGTGCCACCGAAGTTAAAGGATCCCCTGAGAGAGGATTGTCTCCCTGGTGCATGGTTTGAACCAGTTTACCCTTGCAAATGTGGGTGGGGTTAGATATTTGTTGGGACTCTCTACTGTGACAGTAAATAGGTCTTCAGTCTTGTCTGTTCAGCTCGGGAAGGGGCACTTCCCCTCCAGCAGGCTTTTTTTAACTGGCTGAGCAAAATAAAGAATGCCTTGGGGAAGGGTGCGCGTATGTGCCTAAATGTTCGTCTCTGTGGAACTTTGGATCTCCGAGGTAATCAACTGTAAAATTTACAGAGTGTTTGAGGCTGATTCAGACCTAAGGCTTAAAGCTGCAGTCTAGCTCCACTTTTTTCCACCTCTGAAACCAAATAAAGACCATGTAACTGTATATTCAAGATCTAATCTTATTTATTTTTCCTATGATTATTTATTTGCAAGGGCTTCTTTTGTTGTTTGGCTTCGGGACTGCTAGGAAGGATGCATGGAGAGTACTGCAGCTTTAAGATGCTGGCTTCAAAAAAAGAAAGCCTGGGATAGTTTTCAAGCTGCTCTGCAGATGGTCACTTCAACCCGAGATCTTTATGCTGAACGCATAGGATTGTAAATCCAATACCTTCCTGAATGTGATAAAGATGACTCAATTTCTAATTCCCTTACTCAGAAAAGGTTAAATGTAAAAGCTAGTGGGGTTTTGTTTCCTCTGCTGTCTCTTGTTTCCAGGCACTGTGGAAAGCTCCTGTTAACTCCTAGTTGCTGCTGCCCCCTGCTGCTGACAGCCCCTGGCAGCTGTCACTCAACAACCAAGAGAGAATGTACAGATGAATTAGCAAATAAAAGCTGAAATATCTCCAGTGTGCATTTGTTTAGTGCTTGTCTCTAGCCCAGGCTCAGTGCGGTGTCATGCACCAGGGAGAAGTGCTTTCTTAGCTCCTGTTGGTGGGCTGTGGGTCCTGTCACTGGTGTCCCTCACCTGACTCTGAAGTTGTAACGATTGTGTTTGTAGCTTAATGCTTGGACTAAGTCAGTCCTCAAAGTGTGTCTGGGAGAATGAAATGCTCCTTCTCTGTACTGAGGGCAAATTCCGAAGGTGGATGGAGCTGCCCTGCTGCAGAGTGGCTGCTGTTGCTTGCAGCCCTGCTGCTGGCTGACCCAAGGTGCTCAGATGAGTGGCTGGTGGCTCCTTGCATGTCTTCCAGACCAAGTGCAGGTCTGACAGCTGGGGTGCAGCTCTGCTGTGGTTTTCTGTGCCACGAAGGCTCTAAAAACCAGGACAGCCTTTGATCTCCTACTCTTGCAGAGCTTAAGTTGTTGGGGTTTATTTAACGGTTCCCAGCTAGTCCATGTGCAGAGTTCAGGAATATTGCCATGTGTCCTTCCCTGCCCTGCAGCAATGGGCTTCTGGATGCTGGTATTGGAGTGGCTGGATCACTTTGACCACACTTTGGATTGTCTGTCTGTCCCCTGGCCTTGTTCCTTGAACAACTCAAAAGCAAGTGTTAAAGTCCTGCCCTGTTCTTTTGGTGCAATCTGGAGAGCTGGTCAAAAAGTAAATGGCAGGGCTTCGTGTTGCAGGTGGGAGAGAAGAGCCCTGCTTGGGCTGTCAGCTCTATGGTGGTGGGCTGTTTGAGACCTGGAAGAGCTTTGCTTTCCCTGCTCATCTGCAGAATAGCTGATGGCTTGGTCGGCAGGTTGTAGGTAAGCAGTGAGGAGCTGGCAACCGGATTTATTCATCCGTGTAGATAGCTGAACCCCAAAATAAACAGGTGTGTTCTAGGTCTTCAGTCTTGTCTGTTCAGCTCGGGAAGGGGCACTTCCCCTCCAGCAGGCTTTTTTTAACTGTCTGAGCAAAATAAAGAATAAAGGCTGTCAGTTGGGGGGGGGGGGGGGGGAAGCAGACTGTGACACACCACTGTGGCCTGCAGTGTCCCAGCTACGAGTGGGGAGCTATGGCCAGTCCACAGATGCAGGAGTGTCAACTTGAGCACACTCTGCAGAGGTTTCCCAGTAACAGGAACATGTTTCTCTGTCAGAAGCACTTGGCATTTGATGCAAACTGGACAGAGGAACACTTCTGTACATCCTCTTGGAGGGCTGTGCAGTGCCCTGGGCCAGGGGCTGTTGATCTAAGTCAGAGCAGGGGAGCTGATATTAGCAGGGATTTGGAGTGACCGGAGGGGTCCCAGTCAGGATTTTCTTGGGGCTTTGTCCTAGCAGGCTCAATTGAGATTATTTCAATGTCAGCTTTCATACAAATGCAAACTTCAGAGCCAGAATGAATTCCTCGGGTGTGTTACCTCTTCATCTCCCCAAAAGATACTCTTAATTGTGGTCAGCCTTTATGGTTTCCCAGATAACCCAGGCCAAAAACACTTACAATTTCTGCCACACATCTATTGCTTCTGGCTGGTTTGGACTGGATGAGTCTCAACATCGCCTCCTTTCTAATGCCTTCTTGCTTTAGGTGCAGTTTGGACCACCCCTTTTCGTGCTACCTGCTTTGTGTGCCTTGCATTAGGCACGCAGGACCGCAGCACGAGCTGCAGCTTGGATGGCTCCAGTTCTGCCTCTCTACTCTGCTTTATGGGACACCCTGCCTGTCCAGTTCCCCTGGCAGGTGGCTGGCACCATGCAGTGAGCAGAGGTGCCAGGTGGCAAAACAGGGAGACCCAGCTACCTGGCTCTACAGATGAGTTTCTTGAAGTCAACCAAGATCACCCAAAATGCAACCGGGCTGAACTCTGCTTTTCTCATCTAGCTGGCACTGACCTCTTCACCTAGCAGCAGGGCGATGCTCCAAAGCACTGATATCTGTAGGGGCTTACAGGCACCGCAGAGCGCTGCAAACGTTGCTGAATGACAGTGCCGATCTGTTTGTGAGCTTTGAGGACATAAGTGAACTCAGGTGGAGAGGTCGTGTTCACAGACAGCTGCTGGGAAGCACCTCTCCTGGGACATACCAGGAGTCTGTTTTCTGTGCTGGGGAAGAAGGAAGGTTCTTCCACACCACTGCCTAGTCCAGATGGGATGGCTGGGACACAACCACCCCGTCCCCTCACCTAGGCTGGTTATATCCTCTGTTATACTCCTAACAGATTTTGTAGCTATTCTTGTGAAGACCAGGTCTAGAGGCAGCCTCTGGGAGCACGTGAGTGTGAAAGTACAGAAAGACAAAGCATTTCTCTACATCCCTGTCTTTGAGCACGTGTGCTCTCAGGGGGATGAAGTTTGCCAATAGTCCTTGGTGATTCAGAGTAGCAAAGATGAAAGTCCAGTGCAGAGAGCTGGTAAAGGATCTGCTAATAGTAAGCGACTGGCCAATAAGATGAGCAATGAGTGCTAAATGTGAAATGCTATGTGTAGGGTTGATCTTTATGGACTTCACACGCAGTGCTGGGCTCTAAACTAGCTACAGCCACTCAGAAAAGATTACATGAATGAATGTTCCTCTGAAAAATCTCATCTGGCTGTTCAGGAGGAGCCAGACAAGCAAAGGAACAAGGTTAGAAATCATTAGGAGAGGAATAGAAAACAATCAAACAGTGAATGCCCTACAGTATCAATGCACAATTCAGCTGCATCCTGTGCAGTGCCCACGCTAGCAAATTGTCCAAAATTCTGGGATGTTCATCAGAAAAATGATAATGTGAAACTAGAGAAAGAGGAAACAACTGAGGCAGAGTAATGTTTCTCAAAAGAAGCCCCAAAATAGACCGGGACTTCGCAGTCAGCAAGGAGAAGGATGGGTGCCAGAGGTTTATAAAGTAAGTGAAAGGGGAAGGTAACCAGGGAATTACTTTCCCCGTGTGTAAGGGAAGATATCTGTTGATCTTTACAAATTTAGGGGCACGGTTCAAACCCAAGTGAACAGAGGTATCTCTGCATGCAATATGTAGCTCAAACAGTGAAGCTCTTCCTGACAGCATGGGACATCTTCTATGTCACCAAAAAGCCAGTTGACTGTTATGAACTGTTAAGACTAGACCGAAGAACACAGCAGAGGCCATCGCTGTACGTCACTGTATGTCTGCATGGTTCACTTCCAACCTGGACACTGTGTAATGTCCTCATCCTACCATCTTCCTGGCTCAGGGAGGATGTGATGGAAATTGAAAAGGTTCAGAGAAGGGCAACCAGATGATCAAAGTTGTGGGGCAGTCTCTGTCTGAGGCCCCCCCTAACCACAACTCTTCAGAAGGTATCTGAGAAGGGATGTAGTTGTTCAGCTTTCTTCTCATGCAAGCAATAAGGCACCAAAGGAGACTGGCAAGTTGCAGGTTCAAAGCAAATTAAAGGAGGTGGGGTTTTCTAACAATGAATGGTTGAGCTGTGGACCTCCCCTTCACAAGATGCTGTAGATATGTGAGGTTGTTGAGAACCTGAGGGATGGCCAGACAAGTTCCTGGAAGAGAAACCTATAAAGGTCTGTAAGCACATAACAATTATGTCTGGCTTAGGAGGCTGCAAGAGCAACAGGGAGCTAAGGGCTGGAAAACTGGCCAAGCATGCAGTATCATGCACACTTGCCTTGTGCTTGTGTTCTGTTGAAGGCGTCTATTGAGAACATGTTGGAGGCAGGGTATGAAACTGTCTGTCAGGTCTTGTGGCCTGACCCAGGGCACCTCTTATGCTGCAGGATGGGATATGTGCTGAGACACATGGTTTTGAAGAGCAGATAGATGAAAGACTTGGGGAAAAAAATCCACCCTAATAAAAACTTCCTCCTTCTGCATCAGGAAGTCTTTGAGCCACAGATCACTCAGTGCTGGAGAGTGAACCTGGGAAGGACCACAATGAGTGGGCCAGCATCCCCTCTGCTCTAGGCACTGCTGTCACACACAGGTCAAGGCAGTGCTGTGCACCCCAGGAACCTGTGGTCTGACCAAGCTTGGAGGTTAACCATCTGCACGTGTACCTGCCCTCACTGTCCATAACTGGAAATTTGGGCATGAGCCAGAAGAGCATTGCCAAAAAGAGACAAAGTCCCATTTGCAGCCAAAGGGATTGAGAACATCAAGTGAGAACTTCGAGGGAAAGTCAAGCCAAAAGCCTGTCTAGCCCTACCTGTTCTACCTGGGATTGGGTAGTCAGGGAGAAAATTTGAGGAATCAAGTGATTGTTCATGGCTCTTCTCATGATGTTGCTTCACAACTTTCAGAAAGTAGTGGTCCAAGGAGTGCTGAGCCACAGGTTATGTGTTTACCATGTTAAATACCCTGCTACGGACCTACCTACGCTATACCTGCAATCACTTTTTAATTCATAGGTAGGTATGTTTTACTTCAGCAATATCTTGTGCCAATGAAATCCACAAGGGAGTTATGTAGATGTAATCAAGCTTTTCATAAGAAGCTTAAGCTCTGTAAGCTCCTCTTCATTTTAAACCTGCCACCCTCTCACTCTGTTGGGTGTCCACTAATTCCCAGTCATTTCTTGGTCACCTTCTCCACACCAGTAATGATTTTATAGCTCCTTATATATATTCCCCATTCAAGAATCACTTTGTGTTGTAGATTGTTGTGATCACCTTTTTCTGTCCTGTCTCTAGTTTTATGGGATGGGGGAGGGAACAGCACTGGTTTGAGCTGTAGATGTGTCATGGATTTCTCCAATGCTATAATTAGGTCTTGCTGTTCTATATTTCAAACATTCATCACAGAACCACAGAAAGATTTAGACTGGAAGGGACCTTTGGAGGTCACTCAGTCCAACCTCCTTCTCCAAGCAGGAATGCATTCAAAAGTAGGCTAGGCTGCTCAGGGCCTTGTCCAGTCAAATTTTGAAAACTTCATAGGGTGGGATTTCTCCAGACCCTTGTTTCAGTGCTGCACTGCACTCATTTCTTTCCTAATTTCTCCCCTTCCAGTTGGTTGCTGGCTGGCACAGGCACTGACCTAATACTTTCAGAGATCTGCATGCAGGGATTCCAGATATCTCTCCCAAGGGGTAATACCGTATTTGTAGCCACATCTGCATGTACTGGCAGGGTTCTCTCTCCTATGAGCACTCTTAGCCCAGGAGATGGTAGATGGCTGCCTCTGCATCTAAAATAGAAGTGCAGTTGTTGCCCAAATACCCATTTTCCTAAAAACTGCACCCCAGCACCATGCCTTGGTTCTCCCACCACCTCAGATACCTCTTAGGGGCATTCTCGATAGAATCATTCTCCCATCCTCACTGCAGCTGCCAACTTGCACAGGCTGATGCCATCCTAGGGTAATGGCAACAAACAGAGGCAGAGGCAGGTATCAGCTGTGGGGCTGGTGCCTCTCCCAAGGAAAACATTACCCCACCACCTCCAACTCCATCACACACTGTGTTTGGACAACACTGAGACCCTCGGTTATTGCCTGTTAGCTTAGGCTCCCTGACAATAGCATTGCCTCACTGCACTGTCAAGGAAAAAGAGCAATTTGGATAAAAGAAGCTGATAACAAAGAGCCTCCAAGCTGCCACAATGGGGCAAAATCACTTTGGCTTGGTGTGAGATTGCAGCCTCTCCCCAAGGGGACCAAGAGGGCATGCCATGTACCAGGTGATTTTATTGCTCGCAGCAGAAACTAGAGTTAAGGCTCCTTATGAGAATGCCAGAAACATCTGTGTTGTTCCCTCTTGGAGTTCCCCAGGTCACAAGCAACTGCTGATGAGGATCTCTCTGAGATGTATGGTGTTACCTGCCTGAGAGAAGAGTCAATGTCCTCTTCCAAGGCACAGACCAAAACCAGTTCCTGAGTCCCTTAGCAGCTCCAGAAGTTCTCTTTTGACATGTCCCCATTTAGCCATGTAGTCCATGCACCACTGACTATCAGCTATCTCCTGCTTGGTGCTGAGGTTAGAATGGAGGATAGGAAGTTCCTGCACCCACATCCCCACATGCTCCATCCCTGATGCAGAGGCTCCCAGTGAGGACCCAAGAGGTGCTCTCTGTCCTACTCCTGATGCTGCTAAGTCAGTGTGAGAAGTGAAGCCACACAAACTTTGGGCCACTTGTAAGAGAATCATGGCAGTTGAAAGACATTGTAAAGACTGAACGACAGCCTGACTTCTCTTTGAAAATTATTCAGGATCAGCTCAGAAGTCCCATATCTTTATCTGTAACCAAACTTGCTGAGCAGCGGTTTTGTGTCACAGTGAACTTCCAGCCCAGTTCACACCGAGCTTTGCAAATCAGCGAGAGGAACCAAGGGAGCTAAAGGTGGCCCAACACAATGGCCTGCAGCACATTCCCATCCCCAGCCATAGACATTGCTACTAAGAAGTTATTTGCTGCAGTAACCCCTCTTGTATCTTGCTTGGTAACATCACTCTCTTTCCAGAATACACTGGACGAGGTAAGATATTTGCCCCTGTGGGCAGAGCTTGCTTTCTGACCCATCATGCATGGTCTCCAATGTATGCTTAAAACTGAGCTTTATACCATGGCACCTCCCTGCGAGCAAGGAGAGGGAACAGGGTCAGGGTCTAGGCAACGGGTAGCATTGTTGCTGGGGTGTTCCCTGTCCCGCTGGTGGTGCTCGACATCTCCTCTGCTTCCAGAGCCCCAGAGCGTGTGCCCAGGGTTCAGACCAACAGTCAAACATCAGTCTTGCAGAGAAAAATCTGTTGGTTTGAAGGTAAATTCTACTGAAAATCCAAAACAAGGCATAATTGTAATGCGCACAGCTCCTTTCCACAAAGATAATGCCACATGATTGTAGATTCATCTATATGTAGATGACAACAGATAGCCTGTAAAGAATTACAGCATTCCCAGAACTACAGGATATGGCAGACATCAGGTCAAGTCTTACTCTTCAAAGGAGGAAGGTCTATAAGAGAATTTGGCAAACCGTAAAATAAAGTCTGTAATTTCTCAACAGGATTGTCAGAGACTAGGAGGAGCCTCTAGTACTGTTCAGACATCAGCAGTGCTGCTTTTCAGATGTGATTTAAGGTACATTTGGAGTCTGTCATATTTGGGTGTATAATTTTTACATGGATAACAAGGTTCAAGTGGGAACCTGGAGTAAATGTATTACAGATCATCTGTTATCTGCTAGATTTGATCTCAAAAAACTCATGGAAGATGTTTTAGTCCAGGCATACCCCAGAGCATTCTCTTCCATTCTCCTTCAGCCGCAGTTACACACACCCAGTGGCAACCTGGGGCTGACGATGTCCTTTTCTCCTCCTTTTCCTGACCTCTGCCATCAATGGAGGTGCCATGTGTGAGGCATTCCCTGTACTCAGACACACCTCAGTGCTTAGATACACTGCACTCAAAAAGCAGCCTGTTCCTTTTCTTTCCTTCTCCTGGCTGCCTCTGTGAGCCACTGCAGCTAGATTTAACCTGCAACACCAGCAGCAGGGCAAAGAACCAAGCAACAGGTCTGTGCTGGGAAAACAGCATGAGAAATAGGTAACAATTCACGTCCTTATCATCAATGATGCACCAAGTGAAATCTGGAGTCACAAAAGGGCAGATTTGTGCCTTTGCAAAACATGTGCTCCCCAGGTAGGAACCAATACTCGGTAAACAGCAGTGTCCACACGTGGCATGGGGAAGAGCTGACACACATCTCTGTTGCATCACAGAAAGTACCCCCATGCCATCGGGACTGGGGGCAAAGTGGGTGCCCTCCTCCTGCACCATCTCCACCAGTCTTTGCATAGAGGAGCAATGCCGTGGGGACAGGGGACAGCTCAGCTATAGCCTGCCACAGCGCATCGGCATGTCCCTGTGCATCCAAATCAGGGAACAGATACACGGATGAGGCTCTGAAAGCACTGGTTGCTTGCTTGCTGAGTCAGTGTTTCATTTCTCTTTTGGGTCAACAGCTCTGTGTATTCTCAGGTCTCTGGATCATGGGAAGGACACCACAGCCAAGAAGACGAATGCAGAGGGACTGTGCATTGCTGCCCGGAGCCAGGCAGGCAGACTGGCATCTCTTGAGGATGCTACTGTGGAGTGCTCATGGGGTGTAGTGCAACTTCGCTGAACCTGAGCCCTTAGTGCAGCAGGGATTCCCAGGAGCTTCCACATGTGCCTGCATGAATGGGGATTAGGGAAAGCAGCTCTTTGGCAAATCCAAGTGATATATTCCAGAGACAAAGGACTAAGCCTTTGCTTAGTAAAACCCTTGCAAGTGACTGCTTTTGCAAGCATCTGATCCCAGCCCAGTTCCCAGTTCAGTCTTTGCCCTGAAGGAGGGGGAAAGAGGGGAGGTCTGCACCTCAAGTCTTTGATAAAATGCTGTTGATTAGCAAGACAGTAGGTTTCTCTGTAGCCCACCCCTCAGCAGTATTTGAACGCTGAGGGTCTCTTCTGGGGCATGTCATTGTTTATAGCACGTTACAACACTCATGATTTTCACATGCTGGTTACAGTCTGCCGTTAAGTTGCTTCATAATTGCTACACCAAGGTATGGACCAAGTCCTGCTTTTCCTGTTTCAACTGTAAATACAAAAGACAGTTCATTGCAGGGCACTGTAGTGAGTTGAGAAAAGTTTTGACAAGTCAGCCAAGTCCTGTTGTTAGTTGTATGCGTGCGGCTCAGAAGCACTGGGACCTTTCAGTGTGCAAGGGGCTGTGCTGCATCCTGCAGCCTCCGGATGGAAGATTATTTCCTTTCCAGATTTGCCAGAAATATCCCTGAGTTCACTTTTCCAGGGAATTCTGCAAGTTCAGCCTGCTACAGAAGTCCATGACCTGCTCATGACCAGTGAAATACCAAGAGGGGGGAAGACATCAATTCAACAGTTTTCCGATCTTCGCCCACTCTGTTGGCTCTGAGCCTCACGTCCATCTTCACTACTTCAGCTGTGTTCACTGTGCAGAGCCCACTGAAATCTGGCTCTTCCTGCATGGCTGGAGAGCTGCCCCATCCTCTCCCAATGCCTTTGCACACCCTTCTTTTCTCTGACAGCACCAAGACAAATATCAGAAGGGGACAGAGGGGTTTATTTCATTCCTTCATTCTCGGCCGAACCCCTCTGTATTCTTTTGCTAGGCACGCTGGTCTTCTGTGCCAGGCTACTAAGAGTCACAGCTGAAAGCCACCTCATCACTACAATCTGGGTAATGCTGTGGTGCTGCACTGTGAGCAGCGCCAAGAGCAAACCTTGTTTGCAAAAGGGAACGAGCAGTATGTTTAATAAATAAACCTAGTCCTGGCTCCCTTGGAGTTTCTGGTGGGGTTCAAAAGAGGATCCTAGAGTCCCTGGAGGAAGAGGAGCTCAACACTGCCCACAGAGCTGCTGGCCTGCCGGAGCAAGTCAGGGGGAGGTAAGCAGGGTCCTGCCCAGCATCCCTACACAATTAAACTAGGTAAAATCCTGAGAAAGGCCTCTCATGGAGAAGAGATTTGAAGGTGCCTATTTCTCTCTGACAGGGAAGGAAAGCTAGCTAAGGCGTGGAGGCTATGTTTTAGACATCTTGGGGCAAACAAATCTCACCTCAAGTGTGTGCCTGCAGTGAACACTGCACTGTTCTGCAGCTTGGAAAGATATGGCTAAAACTGCTGCTAATTTCTGCCCGTACACCGCCAGAGCCATCCCCTTTGGACAAGCACAGCTGTTTCATGTGCTGAAGACATGACTGCCACAAGTGACAACTTTATCCTGCAAAGCCTTTGCAATAATCCAGGGCTGTGAACAGCACCGACTGCGCAGCCAAAGTGTTTAGGGCTGAATTAGATACTCACTGGAGTTTGGCAATTCCAAAGAGTTATTAAAAGCTGTCTGTGCTGTGGCATGCCCCCAGCAGATTGTCAGCAAGATCTGCTCTGTTTGGTCCTGTTTGAAGGATCTCCGAGTGAATTCAAGGCAGTGAAAGAAAAGCTGCTAGAGTCCCTGCCCCCTTGCAAGAGAAGGCTCGGCACAGCAGGCTGTTTATAAATAGCCAGTTTCAGGAAAAGGCACTTTCCGTTCTGGTGTCAGTACGCTGTAAAGAATAAACAGCTTTCTGAGCTGAAAAAAGCCCTCCTTATCTTCTCAGTATGCAAAACCCTGCATCTTCCTCCGTGTGCTCAGCAAGCTCAGGCAACTCAGGGCATGGCAGGCGGTGGGAGTGCCCTCGGCCTGGTGGGGAGGTGGGCAGGGGACCCTGGGTCATGTCCTGCACAGAAGTGTTTGCTGCCGTTTTTACGGGGCCACCAGGCAGAAGGCAGACTCGTTAACGCAGGATGTTCTATCAGGTCCCTCATTTCTGCACTGCTGGCCTGGGTTATATGGGATCTCAGATGGACAAGAGGCTTGAGCACACTGGAACAGTGCCCAGGGTGTGAGGGCATGGCCTCTCATTAAAGGACAGCACTTTCACAAATCAACCACAGCTGGACCACGGGCTAAAATACACAGTATACCAGGTGAAAAACAGATAGGTGAATTCTCTGTCAGAGCGAGAGTAGCAACAACAGAGCCAGGAGCAACGGGAGGGAGCCTGCAGCTTCTGCTCTGAGCACAGGGCAGCTCAGCCCAGCAGCACCACATGGGAATTTCTTTAAGAACTCAGTTTAAGTCAAAGTAGCTCTCAGACCTCTATAGTAAAGACACAGTTTCTGGAATCCTGGCTCTTTCTGCAAAACACACCCTGACTTTCCCTTCTGTCTTCATCCCTGGGAGCCCAGGACTATTCTGATGCCCAACGGAAAGGGGTTGGAAGTGGGACAGCAGGGTTTTTCCACCCGTAGGGTGGAGTGGAGGCAAAGCCCTACAGATAGCTGGGTCTGTTTCCATGCCAGGGCCTTGAACTCGACTCTTTGTAGTAGCCAGGGTAAAGCAGAGGAGAGCAGGGACACGGGTGCAGGAAGCCTTTGCTCCCCGTCACAGCATGACTGTCCCCAAATCATAGAATCATAGAAGGGTTGGAAGGGACCTTGGGATGCCAGGGTCATGTACTCCAACCCCCCTGCAGTAAGCAGGGAGTGCTGGGGGCAGATTGCTCAGGGGCCATCAATGGAGACAGCGTCGCCCTGGCACAGGCACCACTAAGCAGCGGCGGTCCTCTGACGGAGCCAGCGAAGGCAGGAAGGGTGCACAGCCCTCTGGCACCCAGGGCCACCCCAGAACTCCCACGGGGCGCTGCTGCCCCCCGGTGGCACCGGGCGACAGCCACAGTCCAGACCAGCCACAGCGCTGCGGGAACTGGATGCTGGGAGGGTTTCACGCCACTGGGGTCATTTTTCAGGAGCTGGTGCTGGCCCCTTCCTTCCCGCAGCCACGCTATTTGCTCCAAAGACGGAGGATTTATGGGCTGCGTGTAACGGCGGCGACATCTTCACATTTTGCACCCTCAGAAATTGGGAGTGAAGAGCCAGGGAAAATCCTCCTCCTCGCTGAAGCAAACATACTGTAAGCACACCAGTGTTATGGGGATCTCCCCTAAAGCTATTTCTATTGCTTTAACTCATTCTGCAGCACTCCTTTTCTGCCCCATGAGCTCCCTGTGACCCATCTGGCTGCTTCCATTGGTAGAGAGCCAATGCTGGTCCACCAGGCTCTGCTGCAGGCTCTGCTCCTGCACCAGCACCTCATGTGTTGGGGACGTCCCCTCCACAGCCCCAGACTGCTCATCAGGCACTGCAAGGGACTTCAGATGCTTTCTGTGTCCCGGATCCAAGAGACATGCCAGGGACTGGCAGCATGGCCCAGCCACTACAGCGGCACAGAACCAAATTTGTGCACCTATTGTCAGAGAATGACTGTTATTTAGTCTAAATCAGAACTTAGGTGACACAGGTCTCCTTTCTAGCTCTGCCACAGACTTCCTGTGCAGTCTCAGACAAATCTTTTAATCTTTGCTCCGTTCCAGTTTCCTGTCCACTCAACGATGCCAAATCCATGCTTCATAAAAGCCTTGTGATCATTGTTCCTGTGCTCAGGTAACACAGGTATGGCGTGCACAATAACACAGTCTGCTGTACCCAGGAGCATCCTTCTCCAAAAAATCTCTTCTGTGGCCACGCACTAGAAGTGGGCTGTAGCACTGAACTCTACAGACTCCCAAAATCCTGCATCACCTGGATACCGATACTTACTGACCTCAGGGCAGATGCAGAGAAACTGTCCGACTGCAGCAAGCCTGAAGTCTGTCAAATCCACTGTTCTGCCAGCATGAGCAGCCACAACCAGCTGCTCCAGCCAGAGGCAGAAGTGATTTGCCATGAGACACATCTTTAGAGAGTCTGTGCTTTGATGTGAGCAGCACAGCGACCCTTTGAAAACTGCTGAAAGCCTCTCTGGATTATCTCATTGTCATCCCATCCTTTTGCTAAGCATCCCCCAGTGAATTCCTACAGCCGTGAGTTCCATAGGCCAATTATGTGAATTGTTTTGAATTTCCATCAGATATCACCTTGTTCTTGGTATGAAACTAAATATAGATGCTATTGAAAAACTTATGGTTGGCCAAGTTTTTCCATCCCACTGTCCCACCTGCTCCCCAGCCCAGTACTGGTGGTACGCGGATATGGCTGTACTGCTCCAAGACCACACATTCCCTTGGGCCTTCCCCCACCTCCCTGACTGCAGCAAGTGCTGTTGTCCAGTTTGCGCAAGGTTTTCCAGTATCAGGAACTTTACTCACTTTAACAGTGAATTGTGATTTGTAATAAAAGGTTTTGCCTTGTGCTGGCTCAGCAGTATCCCATCATTGTCATAGGGATGCTCTTGGGTTGACAGCTATGGATATCCAGATCTTGTCCCTGGCTTACCATTGCCAGATACCATCTATAGCCTTATTTTAAATCCATTTAGGACATTTATCACCCTCCAGCCCACCACACGCAGACTGTTTCTGATTATATTGTCTGGCCACTAGAAAATAAAACAGCAAATGAATGAGCAAGGAGTTTCTCCTGAGGAGTGGGAGCCCCCTTGGATGCTCAGCTTCTCAGAGCCTTTGCCTTCCTGATCAACACTGCTCTAGACTCTCCTGAAGTAAATCAGAGACAACAATCTTCATTTCACACCACACCATGAGTTTGGTGGAGGGGAAGCAAAGCCTGGCTGAGTGCATGGGACGCTGTCTGGTACACAGGCAGCAAGACAGCTCTGCTGACAACTCCAATCTCCTATTTTGCCCACACAGCCTACAGGTCAGTTCCTTCCCAGTCTCCATTTCAAGAGACTTTCCAAGGATTTTGAGGCACCACAGAAAATGAAGGCAGTCTGTCAGGTCTCTGCCATGGCTTGACATAGACACCCCTCTATGCCAACACACACCAGATGATAAGCCAATGTCCTGTCCTCTGTATCCCATCAGTGACAGCCATCAAAGCATGGGATCCAGGAGAGGGACTCTCCTGCAGAGCTCCAGCACCACTCCTCTCCCTTACAATCACCTTCAGCACTGTCAGGAGGATCCTTCAACTCAAGTGGTACCGATAATGCATGTCATTTGAAGACATAGCAGAAACACAGACCATGCTAAGGTAACTGTGGAATAATTGCTAAAATGATCAAAAATACAGCATTGTTCACACATTAAGGAAAGGTATAAAATCAAAAAGTTTCTAGGGTAGAATACAGTCGCAGCTGGTATGCAAAGAATCCACCACGTCATCTGCGATTCCCTGTACAATATTGCTTGCAGAGCAACATGGGGGGCAAAGTGGAATGGAGAGTCCCTGGTCTCTCCCTGTGATAATACAGCGGATATGGGAACGAGATGGTACTATGGAACTGATAAGCTGCATACTTGTTACCCTGAGCCAACAGTCTGTCAAATTTTGATGAAATGCTGTCCTTTGTGTGAACTTTCCTCATTATAATGTCATTATAATACCAAAACACACCTCCATCCCCAAGGCTACCCACCTCCAAGGTGAGACCACTCCTCCTTGAGTCTGCGCCCTGAATTTTTCATGATCTATACCTTTAAATATAATAATTTTACACCAATCAAAGGTATTTATGACTAAAGTCATTCAAACTCCACCTTGAAGGTAAAAACTAGTATAAAAATAGCCCAAGAAAGGGGGGATATCAGGGAAGACACCATCACAAACACGTCAAAGAGAACTGATTGCCTTTGACTTCCAGGACCAGTTGATGGGCTGAGCCTTTCTTCCCCCCCATAGGGACACCTTTGGGTGAGACTTAGACCATACTGAGTGTTTCCTTGGGAAACTTAGAAATTTCTCTAGAGAATCTCTTTCCTACATTTATAGCCAGGCTGTATTGTTTATGACTTTGTCACGCATTTTGTATATTTAACAATACTTTTATTTGCATGTGCTTTGCAGACAGTGTATTTATCACCGGCAACCATAAGAACCTATATATCTGTTGCTTAAATAAACTGCACTGTTTAAGTAGCTGGTCGTTTCAGTTTCTCATTGAACGCGACCAAAGACTCGAGAGTGGCCGTGCTGGTTCATGAACATGACTAGACTGAAGATGCCGTCCACTATTAGTGTATCCAAATCGTAACAGTTTAATATATTAAATGCAACTAGACTGATAGTGGTGAATTGGGCATCACTCAGAATTTAAACCCAGCCGCACCGAGCCTCCCACCTCAGTGAGGAGTGTTAGAATGCAAGGGGGTTTATCTTCTGCCAAAACCGTTTTGCCCCTTTCACGCAACAGTAACATACCCAAACAGGAATCAGCGAGTGATGCCTGAAGAGGTTTCAAGGGCTTCCCAACCCCACTTCTCCTTACTGCTCAGATTCCAGGCTCTCCAAGCATCGGGTCTCCACAACCTGCTCATTGCCATCCAGAGAGCACTTCCACTTGGCATCAAGCTCCTTCCCACTGCTGACCAAGAGCAGTGAGTAGCAATGATGTGAAAAGTACCTCCAGAGCAGAACTGACCCTAAGAGCCAACTCTGCCATCACGTCCTCGCCTGCCAAACATTGCTGTGTTCACTAGGTGCCACTTTGCACCTGGGCACATCTGTGCTCTCAGAACCAAAAACAGCAGGCAGAACTGCAGCTTGCTGGACTTCCAGGCATCACCTCAATTGTGATGACACACGCTGCTGCTCTCTTTGTAGTTTTCCTTTTCTGTATCCTCTCTGTGCTTCTGAATCTTCCTTTTGACTGACAGGTCTGAAGTGCATCCAACCATGCGGACATGACATTTTCCATACCCCATTTCCATCTCCAGAGATCACTCCAAATTAAATTTATCTTGGCAAAGTTATTTGAAAGGTCTTTGAAGACTCCATCATGAACAGGCACTACAGGCACTCTGGACATGTTAGTTGTTTTCTTCCATGATTGGATTTAGCCGATGAAGAAGAAAGATCCTAAATTCTTGCTAGCAACATGCAAGCTGGTGACTCTTGTTATGGTAATACAGTGTAGATAGCTGTGTGTGAATCTGGCCCATCCTTTGTTTGATAGATATGCTCTCTGTGACACCTGCTGTTGCTCCCTGCATCAGTTTCTTGGGGGAGGATTGTTCCTTCAGTCCCAGGAGAAATGTACCACTGAGAAAGGATTAATCTTCCTTGGAGGGATGGAGATTTTTTTAGATACATCTAGAAACTAGGATGAATTCACACTGCTGAGTCAGAAGGCAGAAACACAGTGCAGGTGCAGTCCCTGAAGGGCAGCGGGAACACCGGTGGAGGCCATGAGCACCACCCTGTGTTATGTGTGCCATGAGCCTCCTTAGACCCCAGAGATTACCTCTGTGGTCTGTGAGCCATTCCTCTTCTTTCTACTGCTCATTCCATCTGCAGACTTTGTTTCTCTATAGATGGTCCTATTTCACTGAAGAAGTGTGCAAAAGAAGACATTGGCAATTCTTCTGCATTTGAAGAATTTGTTCTTCGAATACTGAATAAATTCCCCAACTTAAAACTGTTGTAAACTTTTTTTCTTTTAACCAAGCTTTACTTTTTCCACAGGGATGGACAGAATTGGAGCTAGGAGATTTGGGTACACAACACGGATTGATTTTGCAATCAAACAGTTATGCCTCATGATGATAAATGTATACAGAGTGGGAAATAGCTGCCATCATGAAGGTTGAGCTGTGCTCCCTTCCCCCCCATTCATCAGTCCATTTGTGCACTGAAATCTCATGACCCAGAGATTCCCTTCTTTTGGAATTAACATTTTTATTGGGTTTCCCAAAAAAAAGCAACTCCCAGGGCACAAAAGCACCTAGAGAAGATGCTGGTGCTTTTCAGCCAGACAATATCATGTGTAAATTACCAGGCCAGAAATTTACACGATAAAGCATGTCCATCTTCAAGAGACTTGCTGTTTGTCTCTCACCTCTTCAGAGCTGACACTGACAAATCGGAACAAAAGAGAGAGAAAAAGATCTCTTATTCTCTCAGATGAGAGTGTCATTATTCTCCAAAGGAAGGGATGGAGTGTGAGATTTTATCACAGCAAATGCACCACACTAAAATGGACACTCTTTCAGAAGAACAGCTCATCCAGGACAACGTACTGTACATCTCAGCTGCAGCCAAACAATTCCAGCGTCATTACAGATCTTCAGGAACCATGAATCCAATACAGCCAAGGCAGGGATCTGGATTTTCACAGTATCCTTCTGTCAAGAGCCAAAGAAAACCCTTTTAAAGTGCTGCTGCTTTTCTTTAAAGTGTATTTTCATCTCCTGACAATGGTTTGATTATTTAGTGTATCTAAAAGAGACCACTTGCACTACAAATCACTTGCTACTGCAGTCCAACACCACCATATGTTTGCTTTACTTCCATTTATTTTATGAAGCCTTTCTTAGGAATGTAATTTGGGGCGAATGAGCATTATTTCTCCTAGAATACTTCTGACGCTAAAAGCAAGTTCCAGTTTGTTAATACTCTTAAATAGAGTAAAAAACGGTGCTTCACTAAAAATTGTAGCACTGTTTATTGGAATTTACTACATTCTGTTTCAAATTAGTTTCTGTCACAAACAGAGTCAATTTGGGAATTGTCTGCCCTACCTCGGTGCCCTCTCCTGTGCCTGCCTGCCTTGGCCTAAATCCTATTTGTGCTCACCAAAGATTTGTTGAGCACAAACAAGCGTTTTCACGATTCAGGACTTGCGAGGATTTGCTTACATGCTGTTTCAAGCAAATGAGCGGTCAAACCGACTTCAACAAACTGTTCATGTGCTTGAAGCTGAATAAATGTCTACTGCACACACAGTTTTCATCCATAGCCCTGCTCTATATTTGACATAATTTTGACCTGTTGTGGACACTTCTGTAATTAGAAATTTGTTACTGTATCAGGCATTTCTCAAAGAAATATTTACACACTTACTTTTAACCATACATACACTGACTTGTTTAGGTCTTACAGTGCATGACCTCAGATTTTTTATTCAAAGATTGGAAGCTATTTTCCTTAAAATAGCTTCTGCAGTAGGTAGTAGAAATGGATGTTAACTTATATTTCTTTACTCTTGATTTGAAAGCTAGCATTGCATTACTAGCTGAACAAAAAGAGGTAAGTTGAGACACTGTGTAAAAATATTATTGATTTTTAAAATAATTTTTAAATTTAAATTGTTCTCAACATTTGAAAAGGTTCTCTATTTTTTATATTTCTAATTAATTTCTAATTGTTTTCTGATATTGCTAAAGTGAATATTTTGTAATCTCTGTGGAGACACATTGACATATTTGTGTTTTTAAATCAAAAGATCTCATTTTTATTGTGCTTATCATACAGAAATGGACACACCAACAGCTTCAGTAACAAATAAACACTGAAATGCAAAATCAAATACTGAACTGGACCAAATCAAAACTGAATTGACACGTCCACCTCCCCCATCAACACCTGCTACCTGAAACCAGTGAGAACACCTGCTCTTCAGTCACTGACTGGATTTTGCCTTTGACTGAAGCCTTAAATATGGATTTGCCTCTGTAACAAATGTTCACAGTAGTTTTGTTAATTTATTGGAAGGCGTTGTTGGCAGTGAAGCAATATTTCCTCCTGTAGAGGATGCACTTGCAGGTAACGGGGCTACTTACACCAGCAGAGTGAATACCATTTCAGTGTCTTCAGGACTGGCACAAATGTTTTTGTTTGTTGACTACAATAATTTTTTTAAGTTCAGATGTGATTCCCTCCAGTGGTGGCATTACAAAAGCACCTATAATTTAGTTTATTATATATTTTCAGCTCAAATTAAAAACAGGAAAAAAATAAACTATTTTTTCAGCCTTGGCTTGATTAAAATTAGTTATCTGACCAAACAAGTTATACAATGGATTATTTAAATTAAATTGCTCTGCTGTCTTGAAAAAGCCATTTCCCCAGGAGCCAGTATACACGTGTCATGTTTTTAGATGCAACTTAAAGTAGTATTATATGGAAAGAATCTCATAATTGTTTTTGGTGGCTGTATAGTAATGGAAAATTAAGGCATAAAGTTTAGTTGCAATTGGTTATGTATTCTCTACTTCTAAACACTTATACATTATTCTCACACTGTTTTATTGACTAATTATAAATTCTAGGCTTTTTAGAAAGCCTGGAGCACCCATTGCCTTTCAGAGGTGCTACAGCAGGATTTATCTAATGAGGCCTAACCCGTTAGCTACCTTGTTTTGCATTGCATCCATGCAAGCGCAGGTTATGAGCAAAACAGCTTCGGCTTTCCCTGGGTCTGCAGTGATGCGTTCCCCAGCTTCCCTTGGGTGAGCCCTTGGAGTTTGGCCACAGGATGAGGTGGACCAGGAAACGCCCTGTTCTAACAAAAACGATCAGTGCCTTGATTCAGCCCACCCAAAGCAGAAGTTGTGGCTCTGGCAGGGACACAGGCCAGGGCACAGCTTTCCCTCACAACTAGCAGATGATGGTACTGCTCGGTAGTGAAACCATGCCCTCAGAGCCACAGCTCTCCTCAGCGTCCTCCCAGGCAGCCATGGGCCCTGGAGCCAGGGACAGCCGTGCCGGGCTTCTCCTCAGCGTCCTCCCAGGCGGCCATGGGCCGTGGAGCCATGGACAGACGTGCCGGGCCTCTCCTTAGTGTCCTCCCTGTTAACATAAAATCCGGTTAAAGGGAAACCGTCTAAGAGTTGTTTTGAGTTTCAGAAGGTAGGCATTCTTTACTGCAGCGCTGGATGCACGGGGGATTGTTCGTCCTAGCGTGCACACCCATCAGAACTCTCCGTATGATTTTTATGCACATTTTACAACACCGTTATTAGTACCTCCTACCTCTATTTGATTGGTTAGTAATTTACATACGATTACAGCATCAGGGTATAGCTACCACGAGTGCTCAAGGGAAGGGTCTTCACCAGGGCAAGGGTATTCTTGACCTACGAGTGTGATTTTTAGTATTATAATGAAGGTAGTTCAGCTTAGGACACTAAGAATTTTCACTTTCCTGCCAAGTTGGCTAAACTTTTCAAAACGTGTAGATTAGTACCATCCTCAAGGTTGTTATGCTCGATGTGCTTCCTTGAAAATGATACACCACTTGGCTCCCTTGATTAGTTCTTTTCATTAGCTCATGCTTCATAAATGCAAGGATAGAATCCTCATTATTCGTGAGAATACACATAAGGCCTTTCAACACTAGTTACTAATATCATTTCAGGGATATTCTTTTGTGACATCCCAGGCAGGAAGCGCCACCGCCCCTCACGCCGGGCCGGGCGACCAAGGCGCCGAGGGCTCCCCCTCAGGCGCGTGAGCGGGCGGGGCGGGGCGGGGCGGGGCGGGCGGCCCGTTGCCATGGCACCCCGCGGGCTCCCCGCGCCTCGAGCGCGCAGGCGCCGGTGGCCGCGCCTCGCGCATATGCGGGCGCTCCGTCAGCAGCGGCCGCGCGTGCGCAGCTGTTGGTGGGTTCTGTCAGCTGGGTCCGGCGGCGCCGCGCTCCCTCAGTCACTCTCGGCCCGACGATGTCGTACGGCCCGCTGGACCCCCACCGCCCCGGGGCGCCGCCCCCGCCGCGGGACTTCGGCGGCATCATCCAGATATGCAGCGCCAACGTGCAGCGCATCGCGCACTACAGTGAGTGCGCCCGGGCCTGGGGTGAAGGGGCGGCCCGGCCCGGCGGCGGCCTGTGAGGAGCGCGGGGGGGCTGGAGCGCTCCGCGGGGTCCCGTGGCGGAGGCGGGGGGCGGGGGCGAGCGCTCCGCGGCGGCTGCTGGGGCTGGCGGAGCCCCCGCCAGGGCGGTGCCGGGCGGGCCAAGGGTTGTCCCGGCCGCGGCACCGGGGCCCCCCTGCCCCGTGGCCGTGGGCACACCCCAGCCCGTCCTGAGCTGCCTCCTCCGGCCTTTGTCATTAACAGCTTGTGACTGCCATGGACCTGGGCCAAATACGCGCGGCTGTCGGTTTCGATGCGGTGTTTGTGTTGCTTTTACCAAGCCGGGCTCTTCCCCAGCGGTGCTGAATCCCTCTGACACTCTGGCAAGGGCTCGGCTTCTCGTGCGCCTTTAGGGGCCTTCAGTTAGGTACAGTGTGGAAGCAGGGAGCCAAAGGCTGTCACCCTGCCTTGTGCCAGGCATCTGGGAGAAGCTGCTGTTGCAGAGATTTCTGAAGGCTACTGTTAACTTGCCTGTTTCCTCTTAAGTGTGCTGGCAGAGTTCTGCAGGGAAGCGTCTGCTGATGAACAGATTGTCATTAAGTAAATGATATTGCACTTTCTTGATCATATAGTTGTCATTAGAGGCAGTTATTGGTATTGTAAGCTAATCATTGAAATCCTAGCATTGATTGCTGAAATACTGCTTACTAAATAAGTCACTTCCAAAAGAGTCTTTGATAGAGCCCCTTCTTAAGGATACTGCCTTTGCTAAATTGTTTGTGTGCCCATGCAGTTTTTTAGGGGCAAGATCAGTTGAACATGTTGGTTCCTCTGAAAGTTGGTGGCTTCTCTAGTTCAATTATATGAAGCTATTAATATTGCTGAAACTTTGATCTTGCTCAGTCATGTTTATTTGCTCTTGGTATAGGCATGGCTGCTAGTTGAATTGCTTCAAAGTTCACCAAATAGCATGGGTTGTCTGGGTTTTTTTTCTTTTTTATCTTTCTTTTTTTTTTCTTTATGCCTCCATCCCTTCCATGGGACACTTCCCTCTCAGCCACCCCTTTGAAGTAGTTCAGCTTCTGTTTCTCATAGGACAAGCTTTCACTGTCTCCTGACCAACAGCCGTCCTATCTCAGTGCGCTGCCTATCTCAAATGAAACAAATAGCTTTACAGTTTTTATCAAGGTGGGTGGGAATACACAGAACATCTGACTTAACGTTATGGTAATTAACTTTATTACATATTTTATAAAAGCTTTCCATTCAAGCCTAGGAGGAGAAGACATATTGAAGCCTTAAGCCTGTCCTCACTTCCCCTTTCATTCGCTACAGGGCAAACAACAAGCAAACAGTGGACACAGCTCACTATTTTTCATTCCTTTTGGGAAACTCTGTAAAGTTTTCACACAAAATGTACAGAGAACTGGTGACCTGAGCTTGCAAGACTGTTACATTACCTAAGCATCTAGAGCAGAGATTGAAATGTTTTAAGAAATCTTAACTGTAAAATAGTCAGTATGTGGAAGGCTTTACAGCCTAAAATTGAAAGGGTTTGGAGACAGAAAGGTGTTGACTGAGAGGGCTCTCTATGTTGATATGTATACCCATTATCCAAAGAATAAAAGTAAAGAGCTCCAGCCCCTTCCTTTAGCCTTCCAGACACTTTGCTCCCATTTTGTATAGACTCTGTGCATTGCTGTTGACTGAGATACACTAAGCATAGCAAACTTGAACCTGACTCAGACCAGGACAAAAATCACATCGCCACATGTGGAAATGGGGCTTGTTACAAGAATCTCCCCCAGTGGAGAAAAAAGATACATCCCAGGGTAGCTAGATGTTATAGTGCAAATGACATTTGCAAAGTCGTTGAAATCCACACACAGAGTATAGTCTGAGTGCCATTTGGCAGTTTAACTTGACTATGAACTTTTCTGACCTTCCTGTGGCTGACAGAGCTTTGAAATATGTGCAGTCTTCCTTGCTAGAAGCCATGTTCAGCTTGGTGTATAAGGAGCCATAAAGAACTCCTCACTGTATGAGCTAGCAGAAGTCTAGAATTCTCAACGAGAATACTCTTGCTGGATGCAAAAGCTAGAACACTTGCCTAATTACTTATTAAATCATATTGCAGCCTTAGCTGAGCTGCCATTGTTATAAGCCATTGGACATCACTTTAAAAGAAGTGGTCTTTGTAGGAATCTGATGTTCCTTCAGCAACACATTTAATCAACTGAAGTGGCTGCTCCAGCCTGAAAGCAGAAATTACACCAGTAGGATGGTACTGAATTGGAAGTAGGTCTTGTTAAACTCATGGGATATTTCAACTCCATGCAGGTGCCTGTAGAACTATATTAAGTTGATCCTCCTTGATCTTGCCTCTTTCAATGCTTGATGCGAGAGCATACAATTTCACAATTGAGTTGAGCCATCAAACATTGTACTGCTGTCATAAGTGGTGCACCCAGCATCTTCAGCAGTGCTAAAAATTGTGCATCTGCAGAATAAAGTGGATCAGCTTGCCGATCTGTCAAAAAATAACCTTCTAAGGTAGAGGGAGTGGAGAAAGAAGATGGTACTTGCTTTTCAGGTAGCTTAATGGTTTGATGTGATTCATTGTGTGGTTGCATGATCACTAGTCCCTACACAGGCAAAATAGTGGAAAAACATAGAAGACGGGAGAAATAGGGCTAGAATATCTCTTCTTGCTACAACGTGATTTCAAATTGATGCAAGCTAACCATGAAGTGCACCATTGCTACCTGCTGTTCTTGAAAGGCTGGCCAGTATTGCAAAAGGTTTGGGCTGTCATGAGTAGAAAAATTCAGATGTTATTTTTTTTTAAACTGATAGCAACCCTTGGCTTTTTCTTTTTTCTTTTTCTTTTTTTTTTTTAACAGAGCACTAATATTTTAAGTAACTCTAGAAAATGTAAAAGAAGGAACACAGCACAATAAAGTTGCTCTGCAGCAGTGATAGCCTAAAATACAGAAATAGCAGGGCTGGTAGAAACAAACAGCTGTGTTACTTGGTCTAAAAAAGTTGAGGAACAGAAGTGCACAAGCTTTTAGCTCCACAGACTTGTCTTCAGGGTATGTAAGCCTCACTATCACTTTCTTATCTGAAAGTTAGCCTCTTAGGCTGGACCAGGTCTAAATGGGGACATTTAAAACACACTTTGCATTTAAAGCAAAGAATGTAAGTGTTGTCTTACGAGCTTGAGTTAAGTCAAACATTGAGAGAAATCCTTTGGGGGAAGTTAGAAGACTGCATTCAAGAAGAAATAAAATACACCAGAACTTGTCTTACTAACTCATCTTGTGATCTCTTTATCTTCAGCTGCTCAAATAAAGAATTTGATGAGCCAGCTGGGAACCAAGCAGGATTCCAGCAAGCTTCAGGAAAACTTGTAAGTATTAAATGAGCTAATGTTTGTGTAGGTTCTCTGTCACTTCTGTCTGTATTCTTAGAGGAACTGGGTTACTTGCTTTGGGAAGATGCTTTAGTAGATAAACTTAATACAGTCCTACAAAGAAAAAATTACTAGCTGTGTTAAGTAGTTTACTGGACAGATTAATGTGTTTCTGCAGGGCTCTGGAAAAGCCATTCCAAACTGATGGATAGGAATGATTAGAAACAGTATAGCTTATTTAAAAAGTGTAGTAGTACATCAGCCATGCATTAGCTGTACTTTGAAGACTAGCCATAGTAGCTTCACTTACGCTTTAAAAGAAATGAATGCCGTACTTGGTATTTGGTCCTCACATAAGAGAAATAAGGACAAATAGCAAGGAAGACCCATAACTGATGCAAAAGTAGCTTGTAGTACAGATGGATTTATGCACTAGAAAGATTAGCAATCCTCTATGGTATGTCACACATAATTTCAGAAGAATAACATACCAATGGGGGACAACATAGAAAACATTTAAACAGGCATAGTCCAAACTGACTCCTAGGGAGTCTGTATGTCTGTGCATCTTTTACAAACTTGTAAAGCATAAATAGCAAGTTATGAGAAATTATTATTTCTGGAGTCATGAAAGAAAACCTGAAAGTAAGTTCTTCCATTATCTCTTCATGTGACTGTACCTTGAATCTCTTAATACATGACATCTCCACTTTTTGTAATAGCTGATTTTTGGATAAGTTCATAACTTCTTGTGATGGCTACATACACTATATTTGGAGGACGAGATCAGAGTCCAGTTGTAGAGAAAGGAATTTGTTCATCTGAGCTGCTCAGTTGATTAAAGAACTAATCACTGGTGACCAAACAAATATATTTCCATTTAATTTCATTGTAGAAGTGGCCCTTCTCTTTAACGTGAGAGCGGTTGCACTCCACAGGTTGTCGTCTGCCGTATACTAATTTAATATAAAAATGCATGTGTGGTTTATTCAACTCACATATTGCAGATCAACTTATACAATAATGCAGCCTGAATACTTTGATTTGTGTATGTATTGGGCTGAATAGGTGACTTTCACTTAAGCATCTTGTATCCATTTAATGCCAAAAAAATTGGTTCTTGTTTTAGTATTTTGCATCTTTGTGGTTTACATTATTAGGTTTTGTGCATATGGCTGCAAAATAAAACTTAAGAGTTCTATTCTCTGTGAAGCACAAGCATACTTCCTAATAAACTGCATCTTTGATGTACAAGGTAATTTCTTTACGTGAAGTTCAGTGTAACATGTTTTTTCTGCATTGTGGTACTAATGAAGGTGTTGCTGCACTAGATCCTTTGCAACAGTAGCCTTGAATTGTAACGTTGGAAAACATAAAGGCTCAGGGGAAAGCCTTTCATTTCCCAAAGTACAAGCTGGATCGTTCCTCTCTCTGACCATTGATTTTTCACAAAAATGTAAGAATTTAACGTCTCTGATTTTATTAAATGTACATTTTAACCAATGCAGTTGGCAGTTGTCAAATGAACAGTTAGTTACTAATTGGTGCTACAAGGAATTCACCCTAAAAGAGTGCTTATGTTCACTGAATAAAGTTGTCTTTCCCTTGAATTTCTCTCTCCTTTGCCATTGGAGAAAAATATCTTTTAAAAACTACTGAATTATACTAGTTAGCAGGGAGCAGAGAACTTCTTTGAATCCCTTTTTAAAACATGGTCTAGAGTCAAGTTGATGGTAAAAACTAAAAGTACATCTCTGCTCCATTAGGGAGAAGAAAACCCACACCATAAAGATGTGTGATCTCAGAACCCCTACTTGGTCATTGGTCTGGAAACTGAAATGTTCAGAGCCTGCTTTTTAGGTAGAAGCTTGTGTAACTGCTTTTGAACTGTTATTTCAGACAACAGCTACAGCATTCTGCAAACTGCCTTGCCAAAGAGACCAATGAATATCTAAAGGAGTTGGGGTCTCTACCACTTCCTCTGTCTGCTTCTGAACAGGTAGGTACACAGAAATTGTCTGGACGTATTTTCTAAATCACTCATTTCATGAAACTAGCTTAGACCACAATCTCACAAAGCTTGAAATGATGCAGCTGAAGAGACAGCAGCCTTCTGCAATGAAGAGTGTTGCTGAAGTAGGGAAACACATTAAACTGGCTACATGCTGACTGCTTATGTGACATTGGGAAAGCAATGTTTCCCAGTGGCGAATAGGTATAAAACTTACTTGCATGAGAATAAGAAGCCCTAAATGTTTGAGGAGAGCTGAGTGTGCAATTCTATTTTTCAGATATTTACTCAGAAAAACAATCTTGTTTACAAAGTGCCTGGTGATGCAAGGCAGTGTTTTAGGATAAGAACTCATAGAAAACTGCATGTCAGTATAAATTGTGATCGCACCCAAAAGCTTTGCCTTGTATGTGATTTATTAGAGGGGGGAGGGGGGCAAGCTGACTCACCTTGCTCATATTTGAATAAGGCAAAATATAGTGAGGCAATGATTATGGCTTTATCTCTTGCCAAATAGTCTTTTGAGTTCCCCTTCCCTGTGGGAAAGGGAAGGGACAGTCCTCTGCTGTTGTCATTTTCTTGCTCTACTTTAAATCACTACCACAACATTGATATATCAGCTTCTGTGATACTGTTGTGGGATGATCTGTGGATATGGGTCAGCAGATGTCATCACAGAATTATTATATTCTGTATTTAAATACAGAATTAGATGTTATATGCCAGTTGTAAGCATGGCCACGTTTTGCCTGTTTGTTCAGCAATGTTTTTCAGTTAATCTCCCTCTGCTGAACAAAATGCTGTCCTTTGCATCTTGCTGAATGCAGCAGTGACTTGTGAAGCCTGTTGGAGCAGTCCAGTCAAAATCTGCAGGAGCTGGTATAAACATGCTGAGGATCTCCTCTGACAGAAGTGTTTTTGCTTCCAGACAGCTCAGATGGAAGCTGCAGTGTATTATGAGGCTGCTGTAATGGCTTATAGAAAAAATTAATTGAAAACATTTATTTCCTTGAAATGGCTGTGGAATTGATACTAACTCATAGAAGGATTACAATACTGGAAAGCCTGCAATTTGAAACAGCTGTTGGGAATTTCTCTAATGGAAAACATAAGAACTGACCAGAGTATCAAGTGTCCTTGGGACAAGCTTTTTCACAACTTCTTCTTTCCCATAACTGGGATGTCATAACACTCAAAGGAGATGTTCAGTGGAGTTAATACTGTAAAATGAGGATTAAAAGGAATATTACAACTAATGTATCTGACGAAAAGATAAATTCAAATGGTTATCAGGACTAAGGATATGCTCTGATCAGGTAATACAGGCTTGTACTGTAGCATGTAGAGAGACAGTTTGTGAAACTAGGGTAATACATGTTGTCATTAGTTCTGGAAGTGTGGGGCTTCCTGTATTTGTAAGAAAGTTAAGGTAGTTGTCTTAATCAGGACAAGCAAAAATTAAGTACTACCAGGTTGGCTAAGTAGAGGAATGGAGGGTAAAGGCATTGTAGGTATCCAAAAGGTACATAATTAAATGTGGTAGGTTACTGGAATGTGATTTGAATAAGAGTAATGGTGTAGAAGACCTCTCTACTTCACACTTAAAACTAGATTGAAATTAGAAAACCTTATTGCACAAAACTGTTATGCAGTAGGCAAAGCATAGAGCATTTGGTATAATGAATTAAAACATGGTGGGCTTTTTGTTCTCTCCAGTGCCCCAGAATGCTGGAACCAAAAGATCACTTGGATGCCAGCATTCATTGTAGTTGTTGTTATGATGGTAGGTTTTTTGAGAGTCTGACAGTTACATCATCGTGAATGGGAATATCTGAACACTTGTGTTTGTTTCAACTCTTTAGCGCCAACAGAGGCTTCAGAAAGAACGTTTAATGAATGACTTCTCCGCGGCCTTAAATAACTTCCAGGCAATACAGAGGCGAGTGTCAGAGAAGGAAAAAGAGACTGTAGCAAGGGCGAGAGCTGGCTCCCGTATCTCTGTAAGTATTTATAAGAATTTTGTATTGATATAGTGAACTACAAGTCTTTTGAGAGATCTTGTACTTGCCTAACAACTTCATAGCTGTCTACTGTCACGTTACTGAGTGCAGATGAGGCCTCGGTACATTAGTTTTGTCATTCCGGATGTTGTAAGTGGGCACTCATTTCAGTGTGTTCCTCGTCAATGTTAGTAGAGGAGGGAAGGAATCCTGATAGCTGCAGATGTTGTGGAGGACAAGATGGGGATTCAAAGTATAGTTAATAGCAAAGTATTGCAGGCTGCTCTTTGCTTGATGTCAGCCCTAGGCTATAAAACTTAAAGAGGGCAGTTGGAAGCTTACCACACCTTAAACTGCATCTTAAATCTCTCACTATGTTTCTTTGTTTTCTTATAGTGTCTCTCCTGCTAATATCTTCAATGTACATTCAAACCTTCTCCCTATTATGTTTTGACAAACCCCTGTGGCTACTAAGAATTCATAATAAAAAGGCCAGTGAAAGCATTTTTCTCCCCTTGCCTTGGGTCTTTGTGTTAACTATGCATTCTTAATTTCTACAAGGGAACACGTTTATCCATTGGATCATGCTCTAAATTTTTTGCTACGTGGTGAGAGAAGAAGTGATAAACAACGACAGCTAATCTGAGTAAACAGACTAGCTGCTTTTGATCACTCAGTTGTCTCTGATTTGCAGAGACAATCTGAATCTAAGAATTAAATCTAATCTTAATTAACATAAGTTAAATTTGAAAGCTGAAGTTGATAGTGGCATTCTCAAAGAACTCTCTGGACAGTATATGCCTTCAAGACACTCCTGTTGACTTTGTGAATGGTTCTGGTAGTCTGCAAGACTAATAGCTTGCTTGTCTCTTCTAGGCTGATGAGCGGTTCAGAGAAGAACAGCTTGTTTCATTTGATAGGTAACAGCTTCTTGTATTCTTGATGTTATACTTTTAACTGTGTGTAACTGAAGTTTTTTGTGGTAAGATATGTTACTGTAACTTGGGCTAGGCTCTGCTAGCTGAATGCAATGCAAAAAGATTTGAAATGCGATTATTACAGTACTTGTAACTTACAATGTAAAAAATTGCCTGGATATGACAGTATTTTATCCTCCTTAAATGTAGGTTGTGTGATTACTGCCCTGAGGGGAGTAGTAGAGTCCCTAGTATGTGGCAGTTGTCTGGACTGTGAGCACAAGATTACCAGACAGGATTTCCCTTACTGCAAATCTTTCCATAAAGAGCTGTCTATTTATTTCATGGGTTTGGGTGTTCTCTAGCAGCCCGGTTGGAGTTATTGCAGAGTAGTGGATGGGGCTGCCTTAAATTCAGAGGTCTTAGACACTGTGTACTGGCAAACTAATCCTAGAATGTGCACAACAAGACAGTGTTACTGTCACCTGTCAGTTTTATCAGTTCTGCAGTAACAGTGTCCCTGCATAGTAGGTAGGTTTGTAAAATGTTATATCAACTGTACAGTGTGGTAAAGAGAACTCAAGACACTCCAGAAGCATCTGTGATTACTGTGTCTGTTTCTACTGTATGTATATTTGAGAAAACTGGGATGAAATTTGTTGGCCCTATCTGTATAAATTCTTTAACTTTCTAAATTAAGAGACCTAGCTTACATGTCCCATCTATGCATCTTCCCTCTGCAAACTGCACTTCATCTGATCAGCTGCTTGGTATGCATCCCCTTCATTAGCCCTGTGCTTTCACATGCTGAGTCAGGAGTGAAAACCCCAGGTTGTTCAGTTATACAGATACTGTGATGAGTCTGAACACCTTGCTCACTACAGTAGGGGGAACTAGCCAGGTACCTGTTCATGCGGAGGCTCTTAGCTCGGTGAGGGACCCTGGCACACAGCAGCCGCTCCACATTCAAAGTTGGTCTTGTGTGCTGCATGTCAGAAACTTCTGCCTTAAATATCTGAAAACCCTACTGTCATCTTAGAGCTGAACTGATGGATGGGTCAACTGCCTCTGACCTACACATGTAGTTCATCTTCATTTATTTTGACACTTTCAGACTTTAAAACTTACTATTTAGTGTTGTATACCTAACCCTGAAATGCTACAGTACTTTCCAGCACATTTCTCCTCATTGAGAAGAGGGAGATGTTGCCCTTGAAGAACTTCCCATGCTGAACATATAGATGGCCTTGTATTATAGGTACTTCTTTTGCTATAATTGGTGTAACTTGTGCAGTAGTTACGAAGTACCAGCTCCTTGGGAGAGTGGTAAGCTGGGATGCAGAGTTACCTGGTTTTCAACATCTCTTTTGGTGTGTGATTTAATTTGAAGTTCTTGCTAGACTAACAAAATATTAAAACACTTTATTCTTACCTCCAAATGCCAGATAGCAAGTGAGAATCTTTGAATCCAGATGCTTGTCAGGTGTTCTTTTGTTCTGATAATGTGCTTGCAGGCTACTCTTTATCAAAACTTTCACCCTGATTTCTCCCTTTTTAGGGGATGGTGAGAGGGAAGGAAGGTACAGGTATTTAAAAAAAAAAAAAGGCAGAACTGAAGTAAGGAAGTTTCTTCTATAATGCTATAGATAACTGTTACATCCTAGAACAGGGTTTCTATACGTGTAACTGCCTTCCAGTTTCTTCACTTTTCCTGATCTGTCCTTCTTTTCAATTGTTCCAATTTGTAACTGTTGTCACAACTCAGTCCTGTCTCTGTGTACAGTTGCGCAGCCAGGAACCTCAGGATTGTAGGAAACTTTTCAACTTCAACTCACTGGCTCTTTGCTATAAATGGAGTGTGTGAGTACCTTTGCTCAGAGAGAGTCATACTTTCTTTCCATCTCTTTCCAGTGGTGAAGACTGGAATCAAATGCAGTCTCAGGAAGAAGATGCGGCAATAACTGAACAGGACCTTGAACTCATTAAAGAAAGAGAAACAGCAATCAGGCAATTAGAGGTGACCGGTAGATCCTGCACAGTTAACAGTATTGGGAGATAAACCAAAGAAGTCGTGCAGTGCTAACTAATGGGATGGGCTGAGGAGATCTGAAGGTGGAGGAACAGAGTTCCTTGTAGAGAGAATTGATGCCAAGATCAATCTCCCTGCTCCTGTTGAAGGAGACTAGGTATATTTTCCTTCAGTGTTGACTGGTGGTCCTTCAGAGATGGTAGGAGCAAGTCATGTTACAGCGTTCATTTCTATTACATACTGTGTTAATTGCTAGTGTGATGAAACAAATTTTGCGTAGCAGGAATATTGTAGGCTCCTGTGTTAAGCCCAAGTTCCATAGACAGTAGCATCAAATCACCTCAGTCAGTGAATGATGGTATCTATTCTGACATTTTCAGTAATGGTCAGAATAGGTACTAAGAATGAGGATTAGAAAAATTGTAATCAATATTTGTTATAACTTGTCAAACTGTTGTCTTCAGGCAGACATTTTGGATGTCAATCAGATATTTAAGGATTTAGCCATGATGATTCATGACCAAGGAGATATGATTGGTAAGTGTGTGTGTTTAATAGGAAGTTTCTTCTTAGTTCAATTACATGTTTTCATAGAATGGTTTGGGTTGGAAGGGACTTTAAAGATCATCTAGTTCCAACCCCCTGCCATGGGCAGGGACACCTCCCACTACACAGAATCACAGAATGGCAGGGGTTGGAAGGGACCTCTGGAGATCACCTAGTCCAACCCCCTGCCAGAGCAGGGTCACCCAGAGCAGGTTGCACAGGAACGCTAGAACCACTAGACCAGATCACTCAAAGCCCCATCCATCCTGGCCTTGAACACCTCCACAGATGGGGCAGCCACAGCTTCTCTGGCCACCCTGGGCCCCTGTTTCAGTTTAAAGCCATTCCCCCTCGTCCTATTGTTCTGCTCCTTGATCAAGAGTCCCTCCCCAGCTTTCCTGGAGACCCTTTAGGGACTCGAAGGGGCTCTAAGGTCTCCTGGAGCCTTCTCTTCTCCAGGCTGAACCCCCCCAACTCTCTCAGCCTGTCCTCACAGCAGAGGGGCTCCAGCCATCGGTTCATTTCCATTGCCTCCTGTGGATCTGCTCCAGCAGGGCCATGTCCTCCTCATGGTGGGGGCCTCAGAGCTGGATGCAGTACTCCAGGTGGAGTACTGAGCAGAGTAGAGGTGCAGAATCCCCCCCTCACCCTGCTGCCCACGCTGCTGGGGATGCAGCCTGGGGTGCGGGGGGCTTTCTGCACTGCCAGCACACATTGCTGCCTCATGTTGAGCTTCTCATCCACCAACACCCCCAAGTCCTTCTCCTCAGGGCTGCTCTCCATCCATTCTCCACTCAGCCTGGATTTGTGCTTGGGATTGCTGTGACCCAGGTGCAAGATCTTGCACCTGACCTTGCTGAACTTTGAGGTTCACAGAGGGCCACCTCTACAGCCTGTCCAGGTCCTTCTGGATGGCATCCCTTCCCTCCAGCTTGTTGACTGTGCCACACAGCTTGGTGTCATCAGCAAACTTGTTTTGTCTACATAGGTTAAATTTTCCAGTATTTTGTTTAGGAATATTGTATTTCTGATTTTTTTGTTTTTTACACACTGAAGATCTGAAATATTTTACAATTAGTTCTCTTTTTTCCATAGATAGCATAGAGGCAAATGTGGAAAGTGCAGAAGTCCATGTGGAAAGAGCCAGTGAGCAGTTACAGAGAGCTGCCTATTATCAGGTAAATTCTGTATGCTTGAATTATTGTCAATGTACAGTTGAGCAATAATGGAACAGGCATAGCAAGACACATACTGAGGACTGCAGCACACCAAGCAAGTTATTAAAAACAGCTTGTGCAAGTTGTTACTCACTCAGAATTGTGCTGCAAGGAATAAAGCACTTAAGTCAAAAACACGGTATTGAAATTACCCTTCTACTTCAGAGGATATATAGTCAGTCTGTTCCTCAGCAAGTGTAAGCGTTTAGCTGCCTCTGCTGTTCTCAGGACTTAACATAATAGTTAAACAAGAGCATATTCTTATGTTGTATCCATCTTGTAAACATGTCAGCCAAGGCACAGATATCCAAAAATCCTTGCCCAAACTCGGGAAGCTTCTGGTGACTGGGATTTGCAGCACCCTTCTTTCTAACTGCTGAGTTTCTATCCCTTAGCCTGTCCTCCCTGTCCCATCAAATATCTTGCAGTGGTTCTTAACTGCTGCTTAAATCTCCTTTGTGTGTGATATGCAATGTTTTCTGTAGCTTCCTCTCATCATTATTGTCCCTGTAGGTGCAGGTTCTGTGAAGGAACAAGGGTTCTGCTTCAGTCAGTCCCATACAGAGCTTTACTACTGGGACTTCAGGCTTCCACACAAGATAAATATTGACTCTTTCAAGCTGTTAAGTGGGGAGGTACTAGAAGGCATTAAAACTCTGGTGCTGTTCAGTGCAAGGGAGAGAAAGCAGCTTTTTACCATGTGGCAGCATCTAGTAGTATTCTCTCTCCATGACTTCCTATATGAAGTTTTGAGGTATATTATAAATCTAAGTTTGGGAGGTTTTGGATATGTATTGAATGTGTTTTTCTGGATGGAGAAGGAAGTGGTTATATATAACTATCCTCAACTCTTTAGATACTAAGTTAAAAATATTTGATGTGTATGGACTGACTGTAGTTTCCTATGATGAATAAAGTGATCAAAGCTGTAAAATCCAAGTACAGTAATTGTATATTTAATTATTTGAAGTGTAGAAATGCAATACTATTTACACACCAACTCCAAGTGGCCAAGGGGAGATTGTATCAGAGAACTGCTAAGCAGTTTTAGTCCTGCCTGGAAAAGTTAAATAGCTAGAGATGTTTGGCTTTCCTTTGAAGCCATGGTGGTGTCTGTTAGGATGAAAAGCATGTGGTAGATGTTGTCAAGTTGAAGTAAAGCTTGCATTTTCCTTAAGAGAAGCAAAACTTGTCAAGTTCTGACTTAACTGCATCTCTTAGATGACTGTGCTCCTACCTAAAACTAAAACCATTTATCTGTAGGATCATGCAGGTTAAGGAACATGTAAAAGTGTTCAGACTACACTGGTTACTTCTCTTGAATAGTTATTAATATCAAGTGCTGTAGTTTGCCAAAGTTAGTAACATTAACTGATAGACTTGCTTTTTCCTCTCGTCATCTGTTCCTGGTGTCAGTGGCTTTTTTTCTTCTTTTATTAGAAGAAGTCACGTAAGAAGATCTGTATCCTGCTTCTTGGTCTTGCTGTGGCTTCTATAATCATAGGATTACTTATCTGGCGGACAGCAAAATGAAATCTTCACATGGAACCTAGTCTCATTGCTGAGATTTTTTTTTCCCCCCCCCTCGGAGCGAACAGGCTGACTAGTCTCAGAAATGAATTGACCACCCTGAGAGAGCACAAGCTGGAACTACTTCTAGTAATAGATATTAGCAACTAATGTGCAGATAACTAGTATTTGGAATTAGTGAACCATGGAGACAGTATTTATCAGTTTATATACAAATTATATTGTTTTATGTAACAAAAATATTGTGGTTTTGCTTTCTGTAATGTATTATTCCCTGTCCTAACTGTATGCTGAAGTGTGATCAGTAATTGGAGATGTCTTGTTTTTGAGAAGTGGCATAACTTTAACATTTTATATGTATAGGTAACTTTGGACTGGAATAAGAATGACATTCAAAGAGGGCACAACACTGATTCGCATTACTGTAATCCAGCAGTTTCTAAAGTCTCCAGTACCTGCCCCATGGTTTTGTTAGTCTCCAAGCAGCTGTGGTTCTAGAGTCTCTTGACAAGAAAGATGTTGCAGATTTGAAAAGCAAGGAGAAGTATGCATGGATGATAGTTGGAACCACTGCGTGCTGGTCAGTTGAGGCTTGAGACTCGTAACTGTGTTGTTTAATTTTTTGAGTGTGGTTGGGTTTTTTTTTCCTGAAATGCATCATTTGAGGACAGAATGTTCTTTGGCTTATACTCTAATATTTCTTTAGAGAAACTAGCTGGTGGTTTATTATTGGACAAATAAATCTCTTCCAATGCTGACTCTCAAGCACTAGAAATACAGAGTTTAGCTGCTTGCTCCTGTTTTGAGAAGTGTCCAGGGAGAAAACTGTGCAAAGATGAGGAAGTGGGCACCTAAGTTTACAAGCTGGCAAGATAGATGAGGAGTAGCTGAAATCTTGCTTCTGAAGAAGTACTCTTGAAGCTTACCTGTAGCGTACTAGTAAATACTGTGTGTGGCTTGTGGACATCTGATGTTTTCCATTTCTTATGAAGCAGAGTGAAGTACTAGGTTTTTCAGACCGAGGATGTGTGTGCAAATGAAGATCGGTGGTTCCAACTGTCTTGTTAGTAGAGCTGGGCAGAACATAGCAGCCACTCCCCACTTCGATGTAGCTCTGAACTGACACGCACTGAGGGAACAGTAATCTGTCCAAAGCCCAACAGAGTGTGGTAAATGCAGCATATTACTCATTTTGGACTTAATCCTTATTCCATGTCTCCTGTATAATAAAGTAATTGTGAAAGCTGGGAAGGGAGTGTGTTCTCCCCCTGGCACAGTGGTTTGCACTATTGCGTCATCATTCCATCTAACAGCCATCAATAAACACTTTTCAAAGCCTCTGTCAGAATGTCTTTCTTTTGCAGTTTAGGCAGTGGCACAGGCGTGTTTGCAGTTTCCTCTGTAAGCAGGGTAGAAAGCTTCACACCAGCAACAGCAGTGTTTCCTCCAGCTTTAGTTCTGTGGTCCCCCATTCTTAAAAATGAAGCTAGCTGAAAACACTGGATGACTTTCACACATGGATGTACAGAGAACTCCTGTGCAGAGCCCTGTATGATAGCTGATTACAGAAAAATGATGCCCCAGAACAGTGTTGGGTCAACTTTGACTATTTGCCTGTTGCTAGAACTTCAAGTCTTTGCTGAGCCTGTACAGTAAAGTCTGGGAAGGGAACTGTGTGTCATTCTGCTCCTTATTTAAAGTATTCCTGAGGCCTGCTGCTTTGTGCACTGCCTGCTGTGGGGATGTCACATCTCCATACAAAAATGAAAGCACTTGCCTCCTCCCACACACTTAAACGGGAGCCAGGGTGCATTATTTGTGGGATCCATCCTCTAGCCTTTTGGTCCTCTGGAAGCTGGAGTTGAGAACACCAGTCCAGCTCCCTGAGCTCAGGATTGCTGGAATTGCTTGACCCTTTCTCCTCTCTCTTTACATCATTGACCTCAGCGGTGGAACTGCTGCAGTCTTCACCAGTGTTTCTGAGTGTGAAAAATCTGCGTTGGAAACTCATTGCTATCGGTGCAGTGTTCTGGCACTGGGCATTCCTGGCTCCCAGGTGGGTTCTGCTGCTCTGGGAGGTGCGGGAGCCTGGTGCTGGCCGGGAGCCCGCCGAGGGCTGACCTGCCCGTGGCGGCTGGCCCTGTCCCCTCAGGGTGCCAGGCCGCTGGGCCACAGCTCTGGGGAGCTGCGGCTGTCGCAGAGGATAGAGGAGAGATGCGCTTTTTCCCTCGTATAGGCCTAATTATCAGCACATGTAACACAGCACACGACCCGCGTTCCACCATCTAACTGGGTGTCTGACTGCTGCTCAGCAGAAAGCTGAGGCGCTAAAAGGGGGGTTTGAGAGCCTGTGACGGGAGGGCTGGGTGCCGGTCGTTCGCTTTGCACCGCCCCGCCAGCCCCTTCCTCCCCGGCCACAGCAGGGGGCCGGACGGGGCGGGCTGGCCGCGGCGGCAGCCAACGGAGCCGGCGCCGCTCCCGCCCCCCGAGGGCCCGGCCCCCCCGTCCCGCCCCTCGCCCCGCCGCGCGAGGCAGTCTGGGATTGCCCCACGCGCCGGTCCGCCACCTTCCCATCCTGCCCTCCGCCCGCCTGAATGGGGCAGAGGCAAGATGGCGGCGAACGCCAACTCCGCCGGCGGCGGCGGCCTCTCGCTCTTCGAGTGCCCCAGCTGGTAAGCGGGCGGGCCGGGACCGGGGCCGGGGCCGGGGCCGGGACCGCTCCGCCGGACCGCTCGCCCCGTGGCTGTGGCGGCGGAGCGCGGGTGCCCGCGGGGCTGGCCGGGCGTGCGCGGGGCGGGAAGGGCCGTGGTGCTGAGGCGCCCGCCCGGGCCTGCGCCCCCGGCTCCGCGGATGGCGGCTGTCCGCGGCGGCGGCGCCGCCGGGGGCGCGGCCCGGGGTCCGGGCTGGGGGTGCGGCCTGGCGGCCGCCTCGCCACAAGGCCGCAGCGCGGCGCTGGGTGAGGATAGACGGCATCCCGGGGGGCTGCGTCCCTTCCCCGGAGCCTCAGCGGAACACGCGGTGTAGCACACGTTAAATCTGATGCTCCAGTTGCGTCTTTGGTACGAGAAATCTGTCGGTTTGAAAGTAACCTGCGTTTTTTTATTAATACCGATTCAAGAAGCCAGGGCACAGCGATGTCTTGGAGAAGCAGTGTCAGTACCATGGATTTGGCTGGTTTTAGAATCGCAGAAAAGTCTGGGTTGGAAGAGATCTCTGGAAATCACCTAGTCCAAGCTTCTGCTGAAAGCAGAGCCTTAGATTAGGTTACCTGGGGCACTGTGTCATTTGCTTTGAATTTTTTGATACGTTACTAAATAGATCTTTGCTGTACTGTGTTCTTTGTGTGCCGGAGCATTATTCAGGGGTTGTGTGCAGTTATATTTTAAATCATGTAGAAAATGACACATCATTACAGCTGAAAAGTCAAGCACTTGTATATTTATTTGTATGAGCTAGCTATGTATGTGCATGCATGATTGCAGGGTTTAATTGCATAGTCATCTGGTTTTCACTACAGGTCCCCTACCTTTCAGTGCTTTGGTGATAGTGCTCAGTGAATGGATGCTTACTGAATATGCATTTTAATTTTGACCTGTTTTATGAGTGCCTACTTTAGTTACTAAAACCATTTAACCCTCTCATATATTTCAGTATTTTACTTGTGGTGAGCATATGCAATAACAGACATCTGTATGAGGCAAGATGGTGCTCCATAAAATGATGAAAGGATACAACAGATAAAACTAAAAATTACTTAATGTTAGTACTTTCTGAATGTTCAGTGTGATGTTTGAAGTAACGTATCTTTAATTTTTTTGCTTAGTGTTTTTATACAAAAGTGTTCACAACTTGCATTATATTCAGTGGTAAATTTGAATGACTTCTGCCTTTGGAATCTATCGGTTGAACAGCTGGAGAAGTATAACTTGTGAAATACTTAATTTCAGTAACTTGCATGCTACTGCAGAAGAATTCCTAAATAAATACCATCTGGAGGGCAGGACTGTAACAACTCTAACCCTGAGGGCCCCTGTAGCTACATGCTCTCTGGTTTCTGCTACAGGCAGGGTAGGGTCTTACAGCCAGCCAGCTTTCTGCACTGTGCTGGTGCTGACCTGATTTGGTTTTGAAGCACAATCCGTTGCACTGAATGATAGAGAAATTAAGTGGAAGGGGTGTCGGGGAGGTGATCCAAGCCAGGGGTTCACACCCAGGAATAAGGGTGTCAAGTTTGGGTGCCAGCGCCTCTTTCATTCTGACATTTCTAAGATTTTTGATAATTTGGTTTTTGCAGCCTGAATATCCATTTACTGTAATGTTCTAAAAATCCTTCTCAGGAAAAGCAAAGCTTGTATATGGACTCTCTCCTTACACATTCTAAGGAAGGTCTTTATTTTCCCTTGTACTTCTATTGTACATGTACACATTGTAATATTATATAGTCTGAGTTTGGGCAAGCTGTATGTTTATACCGGTGTAGTGAAAGGAGTACCTGATACAGTTTGATCTTAGACAAATTGTCACGTGTAGATGTGGCAGTTAATATCAGTAAAAGATTCGGGTTTGTGTGGAAAAACTTAATGTTTTTCCTTAATGCTTCTTTTGAAACAGGTAAGCTGCTGTTTAATAACTGTAAGAAAAAAATAATAAAAAAGGGTAGCAGGAAGCCAACATGGACAGCTTCCAGTTACAGTGTTTATATTCTGCTGAATAGGCAATCGAAAATGGGAAGCATTAGGTAGTTATGGCTGGTGGTATTCCACTGCCTGCCTCAGTGGATTAGGATAAATCCACCAACCAGGTGGATTTATTTACTTCTGGTTTATTTTTCTAGTCTGCAAAAAAAGTAGAATATACTTCATGTTAAAACTTGACATGATTTGCGCTGGCATCTACTGAATTACAGATTCTAACCCACAGTTTTACAGCATTTATTTCTTCCAGAGCAAACCAAGGAGCACACAGTTATGATATTAAATAAGTGATGGGTCCTTCACAGGTATGATTCTCAAGAGTGAAAATGGTTTGCAGTAGCAGGCTTGGACCAATAGTATTGTTATTTGAAGCTCTGATTTCCAGAAAGTCTCAGTGTAAATGTATCCTGCAGGATCCTTCATGTCTTACGCAAGCACTGAAGAGCCTTCTGTATAGGTAGCAGCGTAGATCTTTGTAGGGAGAGCTTTGGGTGATCAGAAACCATGGAGTTGCAGCGAGTCTTCATGGTCAGTAGCAGGTTCTTCTGTAGTGAATTATCTTCAATCTTGTCAACCTATATTAACATCAAAGTCACAGTCTCTACTAATCTATTTATTTTTCTACCTCTGAGTAGTGCTGCCTTGGGGACTGCAGATACCGATCATATGAGAAATGTATCTTAAATATAGTCAACAAAAATAAGAGTTTTTTCCTTGTCTTTAAATTGTTGCCCATGCTTTTGAGGTTTGCCTCCATCATTGTATCTCTTCTTTTCTAACACGGATAGTGTTTTAGTATCCAGTTTCCAGAAAAGACCTCTCTACTGGAGTTCAACGTTTTCATTGGTTTTAGGTTCTGGCTTTGATTTAGTTTTTGTTCTGTTCAAGATTGCTTCTTCGTAGTCCATAAAATATTTATTCTTTCTCTTGTCTCCAACAGTTAAACTAGCTGAAGACAGATGAAAAATGATGAATGCTGTCTTAGCAGTACTTGTTTATGCATGTATAATTCCTCCATGCGTGTTAACAAAGACATGGGCTATGCATTTAAAACTGGAATAAAGATGTTGCCAGTACTTTCTATGGATTAAAATTTAGCCATACCATGAGATTAGAAAATATCTTTAGATAACAATTACATATCCTAGTTTTATTAAGACTTTTACATACCTTCTGAGGTGGTTTTAGTGAGTAAAAGTAATTTCCTGGAGGTATAACTGATCTGGGGTGTAGTTTTAAAGTGACCATCGGATGTTTAATGGATACTACCTATCTCTTCTTTTTTCCTGGTTTAACCTGCATTTCAGATTGTGAATCTTTCTTTACTCTCTCTCGACACACCATTAGTTGGGATGTCAAGCTTGTCCTGGAATGCACATAAATTTGAAATAGTATGTTTTAAAGGCAACAGTCGTTCCTTTTCAGTTTCTCTGAGCCAAGAACAAGCTATTCCTGGCAATGATTGTACACAAATTTCTGGAGATGAGCTCTTGAGTTCTGGATATTCCACCTTGTCCTTGAGGTTGGCCATGGAGGTGTGTACAGTAGTCATGTAGGCCAAGATTTTTAGGAAGTGGCTAAATTTAGGCTTTTGAGCCCACGTTTGGAAACCTAAATAATTGACCTACTTTTAAACTAACACAGTAGAATTAAAGTTCTCCTGTCTATGTCCTTAATAGCTACAACTCAAAATGTCTCTTTGGACTAGGTAGGGCTTACTTCAGCGAGGCTGCTAAGTTTCAACTGGACGTAGCTGTTGTAACCCATTTGGCATGTCAACACTGAATCTTAGCCTTGTCAAAGAGATGCTGTCAGCTAATTCGTAAAACTTCACTTCCCTTATTCGGTACTTCCAGCTAGCATCACATCCCAAAGCATTAATGGCTGTGTCCTCTTTTTCTGAAATGTTTTATTTTTTTACTCAATATGGTCCTTCCAAGGTTAAGCTCAGCTTGGACTTTTCTTTTCTTCCTTGACTGCCGTTGTCTTGACTGTCTGTCCCTGCTTTTTCCCAGTACTCTATAGTTCTGCAGCAGAGGGTTTGCCATCAATGTCAGAAATAATCTATACAGATTCCTCACAGAATCATCCTGACCTAATGCACAGAGCAGTGGACTGGCCTTTAGAGCACAAAGTGAAGAAACACGTTTCTCCTGTTTCTAATACAGAAGAGAGTTGTTGGTCGTAGGTGTTTTAATATTTTTTAAAACGTACACTGGAACTTGTTTTTGTTCAACATTTCCTTACTAATCATTTTGAGCAGTTGGTGTCTTCTATAAGGCCAACAAATTCATATATGTAGCTGTAATGGGAAAACCTGAACTTCACCATATCCAGCTGCTAGACTATATTGTGAAGGAACTCCTTATTCAAGGCAGGGAAGGAGATGTACTATATCTGCCAAAGGCTGACTGTCAGGTGAACCAGCTTTCTTCAAGATACTTGCTTTCAGAACACAGGGGAAACGATCATTTTAGGAAGTAATAGGCACACATGAACTGTGAGTGTGTAAGGAATTGACTTCGAGGAGGCAATAGCAGTTGAATAGAGTCTGTGGGCAGAGCCTTTTAGTGCTGGGGTTTTTTTATTAATTACCTTGTTAAAAGTGACCACAATACTTTTTAGTGACACAAGCATGGTCAACGTAGAGGCCAGAGTATTGTCCAGTCCTTTTGATATAATTTGAAGACCAGAACAGCAAAAACAAGACAAAATGCAGACGTGTAAGATGGAAAATAGGGACTAAGAACAAGAACTTCTTCTTAAAGCCAGAAACTCACTATTCAGAAGTAAAAATACTGAAGTTCATATTGAGAAATAAAAGGGGTGTATACACAAGTACATAGGCTAGTCACAGAATGGCCATCAGTCACAAGTAACATAAAGCTGGTCAAAAATAAATAAAAAGACTAGTACTCTACGTGACGTGTAATGATAGGTATCTATTTGTAAGGGAGGGAAGCGTCAGTGCTGTTGGAGAAGGCACTGATGAAAATGCGTAGTCTATGTTACCTGTACTTAATAAAGTTCAATTCAAACTGAAACAGATGCGGTGGGAAAATTCGTTGGCGGGGTAACAGCGATCTTACTTTGAGAGAGAAGAGAGCTTTAGTTGCCTAGTAAAATAAAAACAACGCTGTTTTTCAATGGCTAAAAGATTTTTAAAGGGGATAGTATTGGGGAATTTTTTTTATAGCTGAAGGGAAATAACAAAAAAAATAAGGATGGAAATGAAAGGCTGTGATCAAAAATTTAGGATGGATATCGAACTGTCAGAATAGCAAGACTTTGGAACAGCTTCCTGGTAGGTGTAAAGGTTACAGCAAAATGACCTGCAACAGCAGTGGCTGGACTTGCAGATTCTGGAGGTCCTGTCTTGTCTTCCTCTGACTCCTACAGGTAAATTAACTTCCATCATCCCTGTTCTCACTCTGAAAAATGTAGGAATAATCTTATCAAATAATCATTGCATTGTTGCTCCTTACTTAATTTTCCTATTTAATTCAGTGCCATTTGAATTCATTTTTTGATGTCACAAAACCTGTAGTTCTCTCTAATAGAATATTTATGGCCCAGCTCTCAGGAATTAGATTTTGTATACAATTTCCAAATTTCTCTGTATTCCATGGAGACTTTGTTTCGAAGTAACCAAGGGAACCAGAGTGAACCAGTGAAATCTATTTCTGTGTGGAACTGCATTGTAACAAAAAAACATACATAGTGCCGCGGTGCAGTTGGGCAAATGCTTTAATACAAATGGAATGCTTTGTTCAGTTGAAGCAGCCACATTTCTCATCAGAAATCTTCCACAAAATACTCCTAAAACAGAGCACAATTTTTTGTGTTCAGGAAAGTTCTGTAATCATCAAGTTTGAACCACAAGCTTTTTTTAATTGTATTTCTTATAACTGGAAGTTTGGTGAGAATTATTTTAATGCTTCTAAGAGTAGAGGAAATCCTTAATGCCTCCCATCAACTTGCTTTTTTTTTTTTTTTTTTACAAGTTCAAATGCCCTAACCACCATATTTGCTCCAGACATAACAGGGTTGGATCAGAATTATTGGTCAGCTCTTTATCCAGCCCTCTTCCACATGGGAAGAACCCATTCTGCATAAGCTGAAATAACTACCCAACAGATTTTAGTCTTAACTTTGTTATAGTACCTCCTTGTATTGGCAAAATTAAGTCACCTAAACAAATTCCAATGCTAGTCTCAGTTTCTGTGGTGTGCGCGCTGTGCTTTGGGAAAGGCACATGACTCGTTTCCATCACTGATGCACAAGATCAGCAACGACTTTGTGTTCAACCAACGTCTTGGTAAGAAGAGGATTTTTTCTTTATTCTAATTTCTTTCTGTAGAAGAGAGCATGAAAACAGCCGTACTAATTGAAGACAACAGCCCAGATGGTTTCTTATCACATGGTGGTAGTGACCAATAACTTAGCGTAAGCTTTAAGTATTCCCTCCTCTTGCGTGCACTGTAGGCTTTTGGCCATCAGAAGCAAAGGGATTTTGTGAGCTGAAGACTCTCTGGGTGGTCGTCTCTAACAACTAACACCAGACCTAATCTCCACAAATGTTCTATTATTTCTTTGTTAACTTACAGCTTAATTCCACAACACTAAGTGACAACACTTTCCACAAATTATGCAAATTTTGGAAAAGGCACTCTCCTTATTTTCAGATCCAGGGCTCCTTGTTTCTTGTGTTTCACGAAATAATGAATACATTGGTTTTGTAGCATTCATTAAAAGGACAAAGGGAATGGATGCTTGCCTGTTTTTCTTCAAGCTTCTGAAGCAGTGTACTCCATTATTTATTTTTTTTCCCGTGCATGAAGCCATCTGTACTGGTTATCATCCTTGTGCCCGTCTCGACAAGAGGACTGGAACTAACAGAGCATTCAAGATGTGAAAACATCATATTTTTATAGTTATGATGTCTTTGCTTTGTCAACTGTTGATGATTCCTCTGATTCTTTCCGAACAGAGTTGTGATGGCTCTAGATCTTTCCTGCGCCGCAATGAGCCTGGAGCTCCTGGTTGTGTTTGTGAAGTTGAGGTGGTCTTTCTCTAGCATGTACTAGCACTCAAGAGTGCTGATTTTTATTTTTTTTTTCCCCCAGGATTTCTCAAGCAGTAGTGCAGTATCATGACATTCATTTACAGCATTGTAGTCTGTTTTGAGTTTTCTGCATAACTGTTGTCATAAGTGATTTTTCTCATTTGTTCGTTGGCTCTTTTCCAGACTGCATATAAACATTACAGAGCCCTTGCAGAACCCTGCTCCTTCCTGACTCTTAATCATTTACATTCCCTCATGGGTTAGCATTTCTTTTCCCTGTCACACCTTAATTTCCATAGGATAATTTTGTCAAAAGCTTTTTTAAAAATGCCAGTCTACTGTACCGCTAGCCTTGTTTACATCTTCTTGGTTGTCTCCAGTAGTTCTGGTAGATTGTGTGATACTACTTGCCTCCTCAGGAACCATGTGAGTTCTTTCTGAGTATTATTTTTAAGTATTACCTAAATCAAAGATCTAGGAAGCTGTACTACAGGTGGTTAGCCTAGGCTCCTCTTCTGTCTGGAAAAGGAGCAACTCGGAGATGTGTTGGGTGTCTTCGATAGTGAACAGAAAGTCTGTAGCAGATGAGTGTTTGCTGTCCTTTTGAGGAGAAGAACTAGAGTTTGTAAAATGAAATTAATAGCAAGCAGGTTTGTGGGTAAATAGTGGAGAGGGTGCCTCAGCTATATGCAGGTGATCTGTGAAATTGTTTATGTAACATTCTCTGAATGCATTAAGTTTACGTGGGTTCTTACAGCAATTTATGCAGACAGCTGTTTAAATGGATAGTCCTTGAGTTGGTAACTGTTAGAAGCTGGGAGAGTATTCCTGTGTGAGGCACCCGATACTAGTTAGTGAAGGTAGTTTTTATTTTGCAAAAGGTTCCTTGCCCCGGGTTTGTCAGTTTGATCTGCCTGATACAATTCCACAGGAATGTGAAAGATAAATAGAGTTCTTGAAGTCATACAGAAGCAGCACTGCTCTCTTGATTTAGTGCTCTCATTTCACAGAGAAATGGTCTAAAGGAACATGAATACAGTATTTTTGGACCACTGTGTAAATAGTAGACATCCTGTATGCATGTTTTGAAGAGTATTGTTTTAAGGAAAGTTCACATTGCAATTAAAAAAAAAAAAAATACTAAAAAGAAACCCCGAAACCCAAAGAAACAACCGAAACCCAAATAGCCAACATCCCATGAGGAATATTTTGAATATGAAACCAGTCCTTCTTTTAACTCCCCACCTGTTGTACAGGTAGTGAACAACACTTCTGGGGCAGAGTGCTAGTGTCAGTTCCCTACTCATTTCTCATCATCTATGAATATGCCCACTTTCCCGTGCAAGAAGTCAACTGATTTCACTAATAAACATCAGTTTTATTCAGATACCACATTAACTCCTTTCCCAGGACACTCAGCTTATCTTAAGTAGAATAGAAACTATTTCAGTGCTTGCTTGTATTCTGTCAAACAAAACATCTTTCAGCATGATCATTGTCATCTTTGGATTCTTAAAAAGGCAAAAAGGAGCAGATTACGTGTAATTCAAAACAAGATTTATCCTTCTTTAATCCAAGAAAAATGTTTCCCTGGCATTGGAAGAACTGTCATGCCCCACATATCATCATGTTTCCAAAGGATGAACATTGACTATTGAGGTGTGGATTAGATGACACTGTTCTGGTCTGGCTATTATTCAGTCCCTATCTGTCTGCTAGTTCTGCTCAGTAATACAGTTTCTACAGCTCTGTTGTCTACAGCTTCCTGAGGAGAGGAAGTGGAGACGGAGGAGCTGAACTCTTCTCTCTGGTATCCAGGGATATGTGGGAATGGTTCAAAGCTGCACAAGAGGAAGTTTAGACTGGACACTAGGAAGCATTTCTTTACCCGAGAGGGTGGTCACACACTGGAACAGGCTTCCCGGAGAGGTGGTCGATGGCCCAGGCCTGTCAGGGTTTAGGAAGCATTTGGACAATGCCTTTAATAACATGCATTAGCTTTTGGTCAGCCCTGAAGTGGTCAGGCAGCTGGACTAGATGATCATTGTAGATCATAGAATTATGGACTGTGTTGGGTTGGGAGGGACCTCTAAAGGCCATCTAGTCCAACCCCCTGCAGTCAGCAGGGACATCTGTAACTAGATCAGGTTGCTCAGAGCCTCATCCAGCCTGGCCTTGAATGTCTCCAGGGATGGGGCCTCCACCCCCTCTCTGGGCAACCTGGGCCAGTGTCTCACCACCCTCAGTGGAAAGAACTTCTTCCTAATGGCTAATTTAAACCCACCCTGCTCTGGTTTAAACCATTGCCCCTCGTCCTGTCGCTCCATGCCCTTGCAAACAGCCCCTCCCCAGCTTCCCTGTAGGCCCCCTTCAGGGACTGGAAGGGGCTCCAAGGTCTCCCCGGAGCCTTCTCTTCTCCAGGCTGAACCCCCCCAGCTCTCTCAGCCTGTCCTCACAGCAGAGGGGCTCCAGTCCTTTGATCATCTCTGGGGCCTCCTCTGGTTCCGCTCCAACAGGTCCATGTCCTTCTTGTGCTGAGGGCTCCAGAGCTGGACACAGGACTCCAGGTGGGGTCTCACCAGAGCAGAGCAGGAGAATCACCTCTCTGGATCTCACTAGATCGCTCTAGATCCCTTCCAAGTGAAGTAGTCTATTCTATTCTGCCAGTTTCCCAGTCAGAACTTGACTTTACTATATGTAGTTTCCACTACACTGAAATATACTTTAAAATTAGCATAATCAGTTGATAATTTCATGTCTCTGATAGTGAGGGTAGTTTAAGCAGTAGATTGATAGACTAGGTGTAGAAGACTGGTATTTGATATCTCTTAGAATGCTTGGCTAAATACTACCTGGGTTTTGCAGTTTGTTACTTATTTTTATCAATTCTCATAAACTTTCTGATACTTCGTTGAGTTCCTTGAACTCATTCTTAATGAAGAAAAGCTCTAATGTGGGCTGTCTTCTCACCTCTCCTCTGATCCAGAGAATTCATTTAATGATACTGTTGTGGTCATGTTCTCCTTGCCAGTCAGCCTCATTAATTCTCTGGAAGGCTCCTCTTCTGCCAGGTGAGTCTTTGCTGATTCAGTAGGCAGTCTAAGCATACTTTGTCTCAGTTAAACTTACTGAACTAGTGGTCATTAACTCTCAGGTCTTATTTTAAGGTCATTTGCAGAATGCTGACCTGTAGAGAGCAGAAGACATTCAGGCAGTGGGGACTGTGACACACAATCTGGAAGGTGCAGAACAGCTGCTTGTTTCTCTCTTTCAAAGGCCAGCACTTGTGCCGGAGACGGGTTCTGATGTGAGATCAGTCTTGGAGCAGTGCTGAGCCTGGCTGTCCCTCTGTGTTCTACAGAGAGGAGTCTGTTGACCTCAAGTAATTCTCCATCCTTCAGAACTGTGTAGGAAAATGAGTTTAGTGGATATTTTAGCACATTAGTTACTGGGAGAGGACTTTTTTTAAAATACTGTAAATAAGAGGGGAATAAACTGCTCTCCTCTAATAGCACAGTACCAACTTTCTCACAGACTTTCTTCTAGTAGATTTTTGCAAGATATTTCCTTTCAATGTTTTACTTCCTTGATGTATGAGGTGAGGGGTCCGATAGGGCAGAGCATGTGAGGGGTTGTTGATACTTCCGAATACAGCCATCGCTTCTGATCTTTGGTGACTCTGGAACTAATTAGTTTTGAATATAAAACTGGAAAATCTTTCTGCTTTTTTCATTAAAAGACTTTTGAGGAATCTAACTTCAGCAGCCTAAGCTGTGGCATTGATTTAATCTGTTCCAAGGGTTTTTTCTACCAGAAATTATTTCTGTGAGTTTGTTTTGATAGTATTACAATTAGTATTTACAACCGTACTGCGTTCAGTGTTTTGTAGGCATAGGTAGATAGGGGAAATACTATCTACAAAGGATTCTCAGTCCAAAAGAGGTCAGAGAACAGATATATTTTTCAGGCACCTTAACTCATAGCTGAGGGCACTATCTTGTGCTGCTGCTGGGCATTTTTTCTGTGTTCAATATAAAGTTGAAGGTAAAATTAAAAGTAGAGGGGGTAATGAAAAATTGGAGAGGGGAAAAAAAAAAAAAAGGTGGGGGAAGCATCTTTTGTTGTATCAGAGTAAGGCAGGCTTTGTGAAAATTATCAAAAGTTGTGTTGCAGAGTAACTAGAACTTGGCAATTTCAGTGGAATGGAGAAAAACAAGTTTACCAGTGCTCAGGGGCAGAAAGAGGCAACACTGAGAAGTGGATGTGAATCTATGAATGAAACCTGTCTTCAGTGAACAGTGAGCGCTGAGATCTGAGGGGAGCACAGCAGGAGACAGCAGTACTGAGGTGCAGCCTGGCTGTATGACCCTAGAGCAGTACTGGCAGGAGGTGGTCCCCTAGCTGTACTGGAGTGAGTGGAACAGTCAATCCTTGTAGAAGTCATCATACGGAATGTGTATCAGGCTAGTAAAATGGATTTAGAGCAAGAATGGAAAATACCTGTGCAATACTTAAGACAGAAATAAAGTAGAAATAAGAGGACTGTGTTCTTGTGTGAAGTTATCTAGGAGAGCGTGTGTATAGTAACCATCTGACCTGGGGACACAGAAGAAACCTCCAAATTGTAAGGCGTGTCCCAGAAACGTGAACATCTGTATTTAACCCCTCAAACAACTTCAATTACAAGTGACCTTTCTTTCTTCTCTAGCCATGCTGAGAATGTTGCTACCCATTGTCACTGTTCTCTTGGCTTGCTCTGTGCAGTGAGCAAAGCAGTAAATGGGAATGTGATCTCCTCTGAGGTTCTTCAGAAGGGCAGGAGTGTAGCTGAGGACTGCGTCACTGCTATTGCCTAAAAAGTTGGTCCAGCCGTAGAGACAAGCAGCAGTGTGATTATTAGTGGAGAAGTATGAGAGATGCAGATTTTTAGAGATCTGAGCAGAAAAAGATCGTTTGCTGTCAACAGCCAAAGATCCTACGCAGTGAAGGGCAGCGTGTTGATACCACAGTGATACCTGGTTTTGAGCGCTGTAAATACCAAATATGTTCTTGATGCTGCTGATCCTCATGAGTTCTCCTGCACATTAGCCTTGTTTTGCTGTGTGTTGCCGAGTGCCAGGTGCCTCTGCTCCCTTTGCCCAAGTGGGAGTAACACTGTCTGACTGGTGAGTCTGCTTCGCAGGAGGTGAGCGGGGATGGAGCTGCAGGGCTGGGGGCGCTGAGCTGCTGCTTGTGTGAGAGTTTGGCGGAGGAGGATTGTGCTGTCCTAGGGTAGGGGACCCTCGCCATCTGGTACTGTACTCTCTTCTATGTTATCTCTGTTGGTAGGAAAGTTTGATTATAGGGTGTGTGTGGAGGAACGCTGGCTGTTGGCCAACATTTTTATAATATTACAGGTGTTTTTGAAGCCCCTTTCAGGTTTTTGGTCATTACCAGCCCTAGAGGGGAACGATGGTAGACGTTTCCATTCCTCTCAGCAGCTGTGGGTAGAGAACTACTGTTTTTAAGGTAACATGAGAAAACAGAGCCCTTGAGCAGGCCCTTAAGCACACAGACCCGGCCTGCCCCCTTCTCTAGTTGTTAGCCTCTTCCTGGCCTTATATCGTGTTCTTCCAGGAGTGCTCTACTCATTTTGTAAATTAGCAATTTTTCACTTGGAAGTAAGGTTTGAAATGCCTCATGTCCTGTTAGCTTAACTCTTGTTATAAAAAAAGTCATGTTTTATGTGTTGTCAGAAGGAATCTGTAGGGAGGAAAAGAAAGTTATGGTATTTTCATATTTTCCCCAAAATAATTCTGCTTACTTCTGTGTAGGTTTGGTCTGTAGCTCTAATGGAGTATCAACTCTAATACTAATAAGCTTTTTATTAAATATTTTGATACTATATTTGTCTGTCTTTATTTTCCAGGGCAGGGAAACCGCCACCTGGCTTACATCTGGATGTAGTCAAAGGAGACAAACTCATTGAGGTATGAAAACAGGTTTTGTATGTATTTGGTGTATTGTATACATAGACACAGGCAGTAGAAAATTTCCCACCATTTTCCACACTTACTCATAAATATTTCCTTTCTCTCTCATATTAATTATTTTCAAAACAGTTTGGTTTACTCTGAAACTTCAGAATGAATTGAATTTTCCCTTGCCTGTACTCTAAGACTGTCTCATACTATGCGGTGCTCCCGCCAGTTAGCTTCTGATAAGGTGCGCTGTTTGAAGGGATGCAAAGCTGCAGTGCTCACCTAGCAAACAATGACACTTTGATTCCTGAACATTAAATCTGTCCTTGTAAGAGAGAAAAAAAAATGAAATTTTTGTGGGAAACTCGATACTTTGCGGAGCCTTATTTCTTCAAAACTTAATTTTGGACCAAAGCTGACATTTGGTTCCTACAATGTACTTATATAGGAGGTATCAGACTGTAGCCAGAAGGCACCTTGTCTGATGAACTTCAGGAGCAGAAACTCGAATAACATGGGGGAAGAAATCTCAAATGCAAAAAAGTATCTCAGAGAAGCAGCACAAAGTGAATAGTTTTTACTCTTACTCATCTGGTCAGGTTTGGGGGTTGTTGGGGGGAGTGTTGGGGGGGGGGTTTGTTTTGTTTTACAGTAAGGTTAACTAGGCATCCTGTATTTTACAGGATTGTTGCCCTGTCCTGCAGTAGGAGTACAGTATGATTTTTCATCCCATGTTCTGAGTCTGTGAACAGTGCTGTGATTTGCACAGATACAATGAGTTCTTTTTATTGCAGCAAAGTAATTTGTCTGATATACACCACCTCATTCTCTATTTCATATTTTGTCTTATATTTATGTTTTGTCACTGTTGGTAACTAGAGGTCATGTTATTATTGTACTGATCAACATTCAGATTTTTCAAAAAGAGATTTTTCCAATCAAAAGTGGTAAATTAAAAAAAAAAAAAAAAAAAAGGCTCTTTAATGTGGTTGACAGAGGGGACCGAAGCCAGTGAATGTATTTTAGCTGTGGAGAGACTCCTGATGTGCCATTGACTAAAACAGAGAAATGTTTCTGGGCAGCAAAAGTTTGCAAAGTTGGGCCAACTCTTCTGAACAGAAACTTGGAAAATTAGGAATTAAGTGTTAGAAAGACTTAGGCAGCTTAAAATCTTGGCTGGTTTGTAGTGTATGCCACTATAGGAGCATCAGACAGTATTAAGTGTTCCTTCTGGTGTCTAGCAGGAGAGATTTACTGTTTGGAATTTGGTTAAGTTACCAGAATAGGAAATCAGATAGAGATGTCACAAATGGGTATCTCACAAATAAACTTGTGTTTTCCCAGGCCAGAAACTGAGAAAATGAGGCTTTTCTTTATAGTCCTTTACTGTTGGTTTCACAGACTGTTTTGAGAGACTATTCTTACTCTGGATGTTAAGACACAGAAGATTGGCAGAAAAGAGATCTTTGCTCAGCCTTAATTTGAAAGGAATTGGATACTAACACACATTTACTGCATCTTCAGAGTAGCTCATTAGCTCATACAAGATATGGCTGGGTTGGCTCATACCCACTACTCGGACTTCACTGGCTCTCTCTAGGTACTACAGCTTCCAAACCCTTTGCGTTGCGTTTTTCTTCAAACCAGGGACCATGTATTCTGCCTCTCATGGTACTGTTACATGTTCAGAATCATTTTCAGAGATGAGAGAGCTGTAGTAGGACTGCTGCTTAGCTCAACCTTCTCACTGCCATCCTGGCAGCAGCATCTGAGGTAAGGATTGTACTTCGCACTGAGTTTTCCAGTATTTCTTTCAGGCTACGTAATGAGATTCAATGACCAAAGCCAAATGACAGTGACTTTGGGTTTTTTGGTATGTGTCAGGTGGCCAAACATAATGCAGCCTTCCCACCTGGGAGACTTATTCTATAAGATGAGTTTTTTCTTGTCATGTTTCCTTTGGATTTTTGAGCGTGGAGAGTGAGCTTTAGGATGAAAGAGTTTATGTGAATTAATCCCTCTGCTGAATTAATCCTTGGATGCGAGGCAGATGTCTATCATGGGAGTCATGGTCAGGACTGAAAAAAAAAAAAAAGCAGCAAAATGCTATATGGAATCTGAGGATGCACCATTGGTTTTGACAATGGATGAGCAAATTTGGTGTTGATAAATTGACAGACAGGAATATCGTCCTGGTGGTGTCTGAGACTGTGCTTGCCCAGACCTACAGGAGGCCCAAGTTGTCTTTGTAAGCCTGGGGTCTCTGTCCGCATTGGGAAAGTGGGTGGTACAAACATCCTCATTCCCGTCTTGATAACCTAAAAGAGGTTCTTTTTGCTGTCGTGCAGAGCACTGTTAACAGCCATTGCTAGTCCGCTAGCCAAGTACTCCAAGCTTCAGTAAAGGATGAGTTTACAAAGAGATTACAGAATGACTGTAGAGTTTGTTTTACTTCCTGAATATCCGATGTTGGCTGTCAGTGTGACAGACCAGTGAGGTTACAGCCTGCCTGCCGCTCAGTGTGTAATGTGTGGGCCGAATGCTGTGGCAAGCGGTGACCAGGTGCAGGCACCTACGGGTGTAGTGCCGAGCTCTGTCTTGCTGTGGTCCTTCTCTCTGCCAGAGTAAGACTGCGAAGAGCTGGCTCTGTGGGGGGGGTTCTAGCAGACTGATCCATCCATCATGCCCCTATGGTTGCTTTGTGGCCTTGCACACTGTGTGCAGGCGATGGCTTAACGCCTCTCGACGGTGGGGATTACAAGAGACAATGTGCTGTGTCTAAGTACGGGAACCGTGCAACAGATTAACAGCATTTGAATGCGATCTGTCGGTTTCCCTTTTTGGTACACAGGGCAAATAGTTGTTCAGTTTTGTGTCTTATGGTAGACAGCAGTAACCAAGAAAAAACACTCTTAAGTCCTGTGGATTCCTGAGCACTTGATACTAACCGAGCCATCCGTGTCCCAGGTCTTGTGCAGAGGTCTGAGGTACACCTTGTGATTGCTGGGTCCGAAAAGTGCAACATTAAACCAAGCCATGAAGTGTTTAAGCTCAGTGTATAAAGGATAACACTGGGTTATAGCTCAGAGGCACAGAAAATTTTGGAAACATTATCTTGAAGTAAAGGCAATAAAATTATTTTCTCTGTTGATGACTTGTTGCTATATTTCCCATTTATTAATTTATTTGTGTCTTTGCAAAATCTCTTGAAGCACTGTCAAGTGAGAATGGTATTGTTTTGTGCATAACGGGTGCAAATGAAAACTCACGGGACACTTGTTTTTGTTCAGGTGTGGACAAGAATGACAAACTGTTGGACCCGTGTTTATGGCACTTGAATTTGTGAAATAACTGCTTGTGGAGCTGAGCAGTGAAATGTGGAGTAATGAATCGGCTTCTGAAGATCCACTTGTGGATCAGAGTTGTGTTTACACAGCAGTTTTTTCAAATACACGAGAAAAAACGGGAAAATTATTTCTCATCTTTCTCACAAAGTGGAATCATAGAACTCATTAGTGCAAAGGTATTGAATTTGGGAAGACTCATAGTGCTGACCTGAATGGGCAAGGTACTGTGTAATATTGGGCATAAATCCATTGCTATGAAGTTGAATCCCCAGAAAACCTGACCAGCATTTCTCAAAAGATGCACTGTAACAAACACCATGGTATCCAGAGATCAACAGCTGGGTGAAACAACTGTGATCTTAAGGGAAAATATCAGTGAGACTAATGGAATAATAGGTGTTGATTAAGACTTCGAGGGTAAAATGTAACAAAAGTACACTAGCATGAAGAATGTACAAGGAAGAGATTGATCTATTTGCAGGTGGAATTAAAAAAAAAAAAAGCAAGTGAAATAAAATTGAACCAGAAAGAACTGATGAAACCATGTACTAGTTTAAGCTCTTTATCAGTGGCTTATACTTTCTAGTTGATTCTGAGGGGGAGGGTCTTGTGAAAACCAGTATCTGTAAAGAGACAGAAAATTATAATAAAGTAGCCAGGTAAGAGCAGAATCCAGTAGACTTTTTCAGAATATTATTTTCTTGGGTTTTTTATCTGAATTATAGAGAGGCTTTGAGGTATGCTATTCCCCACCAGACACAAATAGATTCAGAGGAGACACACAAATTTTTTAAATGTCGCAATTGGAGGAAAATCACTTGCATTTTGCATTTGTACTTCATTTGTCACCAGGTAGTGTACTTGAAGGTGAAATGCTAATTAAGTTGTGGATCAGATGAGGCATGGACTCACAAAGATGATTATTTTTGGTAGTTAAAGCTTAAGTTTTGGCACTCTTGTGGATTTTCTGCTGGCCTATGTATCGCTGAGAGTACTAATGAAGTTGTCATTCTATCTAGCTGTTTGTTTTCATACAACTGCTTGAATAGCTTTTAGTGCTGGTTGAAATTGGCCAGTTGATTGAGAAGTCATTTGTTTTAATAGTGGATGTCGGGAGCTGATAGATACGCACACAGCTTCATCACATAAATCTTGTTATTTTAAGGAAGGAGGCCAAAATATGTTAAGTCAGTAGACTTAAGAAAGCATTTACTCTCATGAAATCATGCTTAAAATGTATACCTTGACTTAGTTGGGAATAAGACATGAGCAGATTATTACCTAAGTGGGACCAATCCATTGTAAAGTCATCATGATGTATACTAGTCTGGAGTTGAGTTGCTCAACTCATTCCTCCATGACCTAAAAGACAGAATAAACATACAGAAATAAATTAAATACTTATTACCGCATACCACATTATCAGAACTTGCAGCATGGGGGCTGACAAATATCACAGAACCTAGAAAAATCCAACCTAGAAAATGTAGACCACATCTGGGGGAAAATCTGGAAAAAAAAAAAAAAAAAAATATCAGTGGGGAAGTGACATCTGAATGCAGCAGTGCTAAAAGTCCTGAAGTTCATAATTGGTTGGCGGGTAAATAGTGCCTTTGCAAGGTGATCTGTAGAAAATGAGGTCCATGTGATTTTTACGCTTGCAGATAAGGCAGAGGAATCACAGAACCACAGAGTGGCAGGGGTTGGAAGACACCTTCAGAGATCATCTCGTCCAACCCCCTGCCAGAGCAGGGTCACCCAGAGCAGGTGGCACAGGAACGCGTCCAGGTGGGGTTGGAATGTCTCCAGAGACAGAGACTCCACCACCTCTCTGGGCAGCCTGTGCCAGGGCTCTGCCACCCTCACAGGAAAGAAGTTCCTCCTCATGTTGAGGCAGAATGTCCCATGTTCCAGTTTGTGCCCGTTGCCCCTTGTCCTGTCCCTGGGCAGCACTGAGAAGAGCCTGGCCCCATCCTCCTGACACCCACCCTTTAGCTATTGCTGAGCATTGATGAGGTCCCCTCTCAGCCTGCTCTTCTCCAGCTGAACAGCCCTAGGGCTCTCGGCCTTTCCTCAGCACAGAGATGCTCCAGCCATCTCCAGATCATCTCTGCAGCCCTGCACTGGGCTCTTTCTGGTAGTTCCTTCTCTGTCTTGAACGGGGGAGCCCAGAACTGGACCCAGCACTCCACATGTGGCCTCCCTAGGGCAGAGCAGAGGGGGAGGATGGCCTCCCTCCACCTGCTGGCCACGCTCTTCTTGATGCACCCCAGGAGACCATTGGCCGCCTTGGCCACAAGGGCACATTGCTGGCAACTTGTTGCCCACCAGGACTCCCAGGTCCCTCTCTGCAGAGCTGCTCTCCAGCAGGTCAGCCCCAACCTGTGCTGGTGCATGGGGTTATTCCTCCCCAGGTGCAGCACCCTGCGCTTGCCCTTGTTGAATTTCATTAGGTTCCTCTCCACCCAACTCCCCAGCCTGTCCAGGTCTCGCTGAACGGCGACACGGCCTTCTGGTGTGTCAGCCACCCCTCGCAGCCTTGTGTCATCAGGAAACTTGCTGAGGGTGCACTCTGTCCCCTCATCCAGGTCGTTGATGAATATGTTGAACAAGACTGGCCCCAGTACTGACCCCTGGGGAACAACGCTAGTTACAGGCCTCCAGCGAGACTCTGTGCCTCTGATCACGACTCTCTGAGCTCTGCCGTTCAGCCAGGTCTCGATCCACCTCACTGTCCACTCATCTAACCCACACGCTTCCTAAGCTTACCTGTGAGGCTGTTATGGGAGACTGTCAGAAGCCCTGCTGAAGTCAAGGCAGACGACATCCACTGCTCCCCCCTCATCCACCCAGCCAGTCATGCCACCGTAGAAGGCTATCGGATTGGTCAAGCATGATTTCCCCTTGGTGAATCCATGTTGACCACTCCCAATAACCTTTTTTCCTCTGTGTGCTTAGAAATGACATCCAGAATGAGCTCTTCCATCATCTTTCCAGGGATGGAGGTAAGGCTGACTGGCCTGTAGTTTCCTGGGTCCTGCTTTTTGCCCTTTTGGAAGACTGAAGTGACAGTGGCTTTCCTCTAGTCCTCAGGCACCTCCTGTTCTCCATGACCTGCCAAAGATGATGGAGAGTGGCTTTGCAATAACATCTGCCAGCTCCCTCGGCACTCCTGGGTGCATCCCATGAGGGCCCATGGATTTGCGCACGTCAGGTTTGCCTCAATGATCTCTAACCCGATCCTCCTCAATCAGGGGAGAGTCTTCCTTACTCCAGGCTCTCTCTCTTTCCTCCAGGGTCTGGGGTTCCTGAGGGCCAGCCTGAGCAGTAAAGACTGAACCGAAGAAGGCATTCAGTAACTCCGCCTCCTCTGCATCCTCTGTCATCAAGGCACCCACCTCATTCATCAGAGAGACCACGTTTTCCCTAGCCTTCCTTTTACTACTGATGAACTTGAAGAAGCCCTTGACATCCCTTGCCAGGTTTAATTCCAAGCGGGCCCTAGCCTTCCTCATTGCATCCCTGCACACTCTGACAATGCTCCTGTACTTCTCCCAAGTGGCCATTCCTTTTTTCCACTTTCTGTAAACTTCCTTCTTCCATCTGAGGTTTTCCAGAAGCTCCTTGCTCATCCATGCAGGTCTCCTGCCTCCTTTGCCTGATTTCCTGCTCCTAGGGGTGCACTGATGTTGAGCTTGGAGGAAGTGGTGCTCAAATATTCACCATCTCTCTTGTACCCACCCACCTGCTGGAGCGCTAACCCATGGGATTCCTCCAAGTAGGTGTTTGAAGAGGCCAAAGTCAGCTCTCCTGAATTCCAGGATTGTAATCCTACTTACTGCCCTGCTTCTTCCACACAGGATCCTGAACTCCACCATTTCATGGTCACTGTCAGCCAAGGCTACCCTCAACTATCACATCCCCAACCAGTCCTTCTTTGTTAGTACAAGGTCCAGCAGCACACTTTTCATCATTGGTTCTTCCACCACCTGTGTCAAAAAGTTATCACTAATGCTCTGCAGAAACCTCGGGACTGTGTGTGCCTGGCTGCGTTGCCTTTCCAGCAAATATCAAGGTGGTTGATGTCCCTCGTGAGAACCAGGGCCTGTGATGGTGAGGCTCCTTTCAGCTGTCTGTAGAAGGCCTCATTTACTTCCTCTTCCTGATCCAGTGGTCTGTAGCAAACACTTACAACAGTGTCTCCCATATTACCTTGCCCCTTAATTCTTACCCATAAGCTCTCAACATGTTCTTCATCCACCCCTAGGCAGAGCTTAATACATTTCAGTTGCTTTCTCACATAAAGAACAACTCCACCACCTCACCCCACTGGCCTGTCTTTCCTAAAAAGTACATAGCCATCCATGACCAGCCAGCACTCCAGTCATGCGAGCTGTCCCACCACGTCTCTGTAATGGCAATGAGATCATGGCCCTGCGACCGCACACAGATCTCTAGTTCTTCCTTCTTATTCCCGGTGCTGCGAGCATTGCTGTACAGGCATTTCAGAGAGGCTGTCAAGCGTGCCGGTTTCCCTGAAGGGGCGCAAGAGGATTCACCACAGCTGTACACACTCCTAAGGTGGCTGGCGTTCTGGATCTCATCTTGGGAGGCAGCTAAGGAACATTTGTCACTTCTCTGGTTGGCCTGGCTTATTCCCCAGTTGGATACAATGGCCTGAGCATTGCCATCATGGACCCCGACCACCCAAGCCCTTCAGTTTAAAGCGCGCCTCACCAAATTGGCCGGCCTGCTGCCAAAGATTCCCTTGCCTCTTCTAGACAGGTGGATTCCATCCCTCCCTAACAGGTTATCATCATCAAAGAATGTCATATTGTCATAAAAGCCAAATTCCTCACGACAGCACTAGCTACGTAGCCAGGAGTGGATATGCATTATCTGTCTCTGTCTGGCTGCCCCGTTCTTTCCGACTGGTGAAATGGAGGAAAAGATAAGTTGGGCACCAAAATTTTTCACTTGCACCCACAGGGCTTTATTGTCTTCCTTAATTCTGCCCACATTCCAGCTTCCAGTGTCATTGACACTCACAGGAAAGAGTAAATATAAAGACTATGTCTTATTCCAAGCTGTCTCCTTATTTTCTGTGTGACTTGGTAGTGCCGCAGAATACGTAACTGTCTAGGTGCTCACTGCGTCAGTCGTTCTGATAGCTCAAAAAAACCCCAACAAACCAGCTACCTGTAACTAGTCTGATACGTTGGCTCTTTCTAGCTGAGTGCATGGTTTTTACAGCTGGCAAAACTGAGGAGCAAACAACTGATGGACATGAATGCTGCTGCCAGGAAGGGAGGTCCTTCCTCATCGCACTGTCCTAGAGCATATAATCCATCACTTCATTAGAGCCAGCTGGGTACGCATCTGATTGAAGGCAAACTGATTCAGTCCACTAAAACAGTAGAAGACTAACGCAGCAAAAAAGCACTTTGCAAGCTGAAAGCTTCACTCAGATGTGTGGCAGTGCAACGGAGGAGAGGATTGTATAGCTGGGAATGAAAGGAAGGAGAGGGGAGAAATCCTTGTGCTTTAGCAGGCGAAATGCTAATTCAGTTCAGACCATCTCATGAAAGCAACGTTTTCCTGAACTAAGATCTGGGGGTTTTCTGATGGAAAACGTATCATCAGCATTCCCTTGATCATGCTATTGAAACGTTGTGTGGGCTTTGGTAAATGTTTGAAAAAGCAGGAAGAGCCATCTGTTAACAAATCTCTATTGCCAGCCTTTCACTTCTGCAGCTGGAAGCAAGAAAATGCAGGTTAGATTAAGGTCTTGGGGTACAGTGAGAAAGACGACTGCACAGCGTTTAGGTGCAAGGAGTTCCTTTCAACAGCATTGTCTGTTAATAGAAATATGCTGTGTACACTGTAGGACTGTCAACGTGTTCCTTTGTGTTTCAGAGATGGTTTATGTAACTGATGCTACAGTATGCAAGATCTTGTTTGAAGAAGAGATTAGAACTAGGATTAAGAAGAAATGCCTAGAATTAATGGTTTATTTCGATAGACTAATATCATAGTACATATGCAGTATAGTTTTACATCTTTATAATAAAGGTCTGAAATCTCCTATATGTCCATTTCTATACAGAAATGTATTTTTGATGTTCTGTATCAGGCTGGAGGTCATTTAGCATAGATTCCTGGCTTCGAGAAGGCCTAAGGTCATGTGCTTTGAGGAATGTGTAAAAATCGTTGGGAGCAGATGTGAGAGAGAATCTCGTGTATGAGACAGTCTCATGCTTTGAAGAGTTACTGCCCTTCCCAGGCTCTCTTGTACTGGCTGTTAAAGAAGGGTACTAGTCTCTTCCATATTCAGCTGTTCTGATTTTACAAAGAGAAGATTTGAGTTTCTGTATTGAACAGTGTCAGACAAAACTGAAGTATTAGTTAGATGTTGATGCTTTGTTGTGGATTTGCTCTGTTTGTTCATGTTCTTGATTTTTTTTTTTCCAGGAAGATCCAAAAAGTTTATAGGAGTCTAATATGCTTCTCTGTTTGATATTCTACCTCAGAAGCTCATCATTGATGAGAAGAAATACTATCTTTTTGGGAGAAACCCTGATCTGTGCGATTTTACCATTGACCACCAGTCTTGCTCTCGGGTCCATGCTGCATTGGTCTATCACAAACATCTCAAGAGGGTTTTCCTCATAGATCTAAACAGCAGTAAGTAGTGTGACATTTAACCAGATACAAGTGCAATATTTCAGTGCTTAAACATTTCTGGATCTGAGATACTTTTTCCGTCACAACTTTAATGAAGCTTTCTCTTCTGAGGGTGGTTTCCCAAGATCTAAAACCTGACATACTGTTTTTTCTACTGGGGGAATGATTCCAGACATGGTACATTGGGACCTACAAGAATCCAGAAAGTAAATGGTGCTTGTCATTTATTTCAATGACTTCTTGAGGACTTCTGATGTGTGTTATCTTAGTTTGTGAGATGGAAGGTAAAACGTACAAAGCTAATGTTTTCAGCAGTACCTCAGTGACTTGTATCTGAGAGAACCATGTACAGTTTCTGAACTTCTCAAGAGTTGAACTCAAATACTGTGAGCCCAAGCTGATGACTAACATACTGTTTTGCATTTTGATGTTCTCAGCACATGGCACATTCTTGGGTCATATCCGTTTGGAACCTCACAAACCCCAACAGATACCCATTGACTCCACGGTTTCATTTGGCGCTTCTACACGGGCATATACTCTGCGAGAGAAACCTCAGACACTGCCATCAGCAGTTAAAGGAGATGAGAAAATGGGTGGTGAAGATGAAGAGCTGAAGGGTTTGCTGGGCCTGCCAGAGGAGGAGACAGAACTTGACGTGAGTATGATGGCACATTGTACCTCGATGGCATTTCCAGCTAAACAGATAGCATTCCCCTCTGGTTTACTTAGGTTCAGGTTCTTAATTTCTTGGCTTTGAAGATAGTCTGAGGTGTCTTTTGCTGGCAAATACATGCAAACCGTCTCGTTCTGCCATGATAAGCCTGCAACCATGCTGCTTCCCAGAGCCAGTAACCTAATAATCCTCCTGTTCCAATGGCCTTCTCACAAAGGCTTGCCAGGGAGTACGCGCTCTCCAACTAATATTAATTACCCCAGGTCTGGGGTGATTTCCCATATTGTTCCCCGTTGACAGATAACAGTGAATGCTGCCCTATTTTCTACAGTTAGCTAGTGAAGAAGGAGAAAGCAGCGTGTGGCATTCACAGGATTGTTGAGGTTGGAAGGGACCTCTCGGGATGATCTGGTCCGGCCTCCCTGCTCGAGCAGGTTGCCCAGGATCGTGCTCAGTCAAGTTCTGAATATCTCTGCAGACAGAGACTCCACAACCTCTTTGGGCAACCTGTTGCAGCACTGGAGCACTCTTTCTTCCTGGGGGTCTAAAGTTGAAGCTAAACAGTGTGCTGCGGTCTTTTGATATGCACAATCACATGATTAGATCAGACTTCGCACACCAGTTGCTTAAACTATTTCATCTCCAAATTTGTCATTAGAACCTGACAGAGTTCAATACAGCTCACAACAAAAGAATTTCCACGCTAACCATTGAGGAAGGGAACTTGGATATTCAGAGACCAAAGAGAAAACGGAAGAACTCCAGAGTGACATTCAGCGATGATGATGAAATCATCAATCCGGGTAAGTAGTTTGCTTTAATCTTTAGTTCATGCCCTGAAGGCCCTCCTTCCAGTATTCTCATTGTGTTCTCCAGTATTCCTCATGGCTGCATATGGATGAGGAGAACAGAAATTTGGCAGTCACTATTTGGGATCTGCTGTTTCGGAGAAGCTGCCAAATGTCTCACTTAAGTCTTTGACCTCTCTCTGTTTCTTCTCTTCTACCTGTAAAATAACTGCATGATTTGTGCAGGACAGGGATATCACACACAGCTTCGGTATTCAAAATTCTATCAGATGTTGGAAAAATCTTGTGGATCCAAAAGGAGGAAAGTGTTTTAAATTTTTTACCTTCTTTAGAATCTAAATGAGAACTGAATTTGGTTGGTTTTCATCTGTCCCTTAATGCTGTCCTTACCTGTTGTCTAATAGATATTTGTCTCAAGCTCAGAGGTTTTTTTGCCACTTGTCTGCATATCTGAAACAAGTCATTCGCATTCAAAATGAGATGCTTCTGAAGATGTATCCAATTCCTAATTAGTTATTTTTCTCCCTTAGCTGTTTTATACTAATGGCACTCCTATTAATGATATTTTATATGGATAATATTAATGAGAGTAGCTTATTAATGAGCGTGCACTTTAAAATATAGTCGGAAGCTGGTTTCATTTGGCAGTGTATACTACCCAGAATAACCATTTTGATTTATAAGGTTATCCAGTTTAGTGCTCAGAACATCCTAATGTAAACGGCAGTCATTCACCTTACAAAAAAAGTAATTTTTTCAGACTTTCAGAGACTCTACATTGAATTCTTCTTACTCCTCCTTGAAGGTCCTCCAAGGACTTCTGGGGCTAGCTCTTGTGCCTTTGAGCACGTGCAGTGCCTTGTCAGCGGCAGCTTTCAGCCCAGAACTCCAGTCTGTCTGACAGTGCAAAAGGGCCGTCCATTTTTCCCCTTTCCCCATTCTCCATTTGAGTGGAAGCCTTTCTTACGGAACATCTGATGAGCTCACCTTGAGACAAAGCCACTAGGTGTCCCCTTAGTTCCTCTCTTAATGTGGGCGTGCCTGTGCTTACTGAGGGCTACTAGAGTGCTGGCTTTGAGAAGGTCCGTGTCCCAATTCTTCATGTAGGTTTCTTTACCTGACAGATGTTCTGTCTTTTCTTGTATTCTTACTGAAAGCTTCACTGTTCTTGCCTTTACAGAGGATGTGGACCCTTCTGTTGGGCGTTTCAGGAACATGGTACAGACAGCAGTAGTCCCTGTTAAGGTACAGAGTAACTCCCAACTTTCTAATTAATACATTACATAGATGAACTCACTTTATGAATTACACCTTAAAAACATAATGTTCTATGGTGAAAAGTTTTTTTATTGTTAAGCAAAAGTTGTATTCATGTTTCACAATTGTCTTTTTTCAGCAAATTTGACCACTTCCCTTTAAATCCAGATTTAGCTCTTTTGACACGTGGAACCAATGGCAATTTTTTCTCCTCCCAAAAAGAAATGCTTTCCAGAAATTCAGTATGGTAGTTCTAGGCATCAGTTAAAATTGTGGGAAGTGTGGAAAATAAAAAGTAAAAATAAGAGATTTTTTTTGTTTAAATACTGGAAGTGCTAAAGATTTCATAAGGTTGTCTACTAGAACTAGCAGGGTTTAGACTTTGCTCCAAGATGAGTGTGTTGTGAGTGCTAAATTTAATTTGAACGTGCCTGGAGTAGGGAAGACTTGCAAAACTTCAGGGCAGCTAAGCAAGAGTGTAATAGCAATTTTGCTTGTTGCTGGTATAAACTAAATAATGTATGTGGAAAAGGATAATACTATATAAACCCCAGAATGCAGGAGAAGATTCAAATGATGGAGAGCTAGACAAAATCACCCAAGTGATCTGGAAGTTGCAGTTTCTTATTGTGGGAGGAAGGAGGGTCTCTGTTACTGACTAAAGACCTACTTGGTCTTGCATTCAGGACAAGCTCAAGACTGGCAAGCATGTACAGGAGGTAAAGAGGTGCTCAGACCTGATCTAAGTTAAACCCGAGCTTCAACTTCTGTCATGCCTTCCTGCATTGTTCACCTTTAAGAGTTTATTATTAAGTGGTTTTCAAGGAAACCCAGAAGAAATCTTCTGGTACGGAGACTGGGACGTGGTCCATAACCACTTTATATGTGGCTGGTCTGGGTGCCTTTTTGGGGGAAATGACATTGACTTCCAATTTAAATAGCTTGCTTTTTTCATGTATTTTGAGTAATTCTTTAAATACTTCCATCTACAGAAAAAACGGTTGGAGAATCCAGGCACATTGACCACAGATGATTCTTCATCACGACGTATGCAAAACTTTCCCTACAGTGGAGGATTGTATGGGGGTTTACCTCCCACTCACAATGAGGCAGGTTCCCAATCGCATGGCGTCCATGGGACAGCACTCATTGGTGGTCTGCCAATGCCCTACCCCAATCTTGCCCCAGATGTGGACTTGACTCCTGTTGTGCCCTCAACAGTTAACATGAACCCAGCTCCAAACCCTGCTGTCTTTAATCCTGAAGCTGTGAATGAACCCAAGAAGAAGAAATACGCAAAGGAGGCATGGCCGGGCAAGAAGCCAACCCCCTCCCTACTGATCTGAGTTGGGTTTTGTTGAGGGAGGGTGGGAGGTGCAAACTCCAGAAACTGTTTATGTGCAGTATCGTCTTTTTAAAATTTCGATGTCCTAACCAGATGTAATACCAAGATTGGAGAAGTGAAACATCCTTTAAAGATCTGTCTTCAAATGTTTTTATATGTCTGTTAAAAAGAAAAAAAAAAAATACAGCTCCCATCTCCTTATATATCTGGCAAGCTTTTCTTAGCCATTACTGTCCCCAGAGGTCTTTACTCTGAATTTTGATCCGTAAGTTGAAGGGACAGAGTCATACAGTTTAATTACCATTTATGGCATGACCCTGCAAATTCATGTATTTAGGTGTCGTTCTTACTATGAGTAATGTTGCTCCTGCTGGACTTGCTGGTAGCAAGTCAGCTGTATCAGAAGTAAATGTTTGTGGGGCTTAGCCTTTCAGAAATCCCATTGGTATGAGTTCTAAAACTTGCAAAATATAGGTCAACTTTTATGTTTTTTACATTTTCAAAGCCTCACCGATGTGGGGCATTATCTTTTTGTTTTGTTTTGTTTTATTTGGCTACAGCTTGTTTTAATTTCCGCCTAAAACACTACAGGATCCCATGAGAATATGGAGTTGAGATGGACAAGAAACAGGTGGGCTTCCTTAGCTGTGTTCCGGTACGTTACGATGGAGAGCTGTGTAGATGGAGAAAGGTGTACACGGGCATGGATCTGAGCTTGCTGGGAGCGTTTGGCTGGTGGATAGGCACTATCTACACTCTACAAACTATAAACAAAGTGGCGTTGAGTTTCTCCCCTGTGATAACTTAAGGTGGAGTTACCACAGAGGAGAACAGTTTCTTTTAAACTTGGTGGCCCTTTTAAATAGTTTCATTTTTATTTACAAATGGAACTTGTGAGTTTAGAGCACGTGTGAGATGCAACAAGACACACATAAAAATGAGCAGCCATCAGCAGTGTCAGAGTACTTGCATGTTTAACGACTAGAACCACAATCTGCACACTGTTCTGGCTTCTAGTGGCTGAGAATTGAGCGCTACGTAAAGCTAGAATGTGAATTCTCAGGAGAGAATCTGCCTCGCCTTGAATAAAGCAGTGCACAAGCTGGTTTCATAATACTACATTTTTTGACTACTTCATCGCTCTCTCCAGTTGAATAATATGAGAAGTTCAATTTGAGTTCTTGCTCAAGCCCTTCAAATCTTTGGGTTTAGATTTCAAAATCTGATTCGGTGCATTCAGACGCTGTGCCTTTACTTTATACAAGGTAAGGCCAGAGCTCTGTTTTTCTTAAGTTTACTCTGTTTTTTTTTTTTTTACATTCTATAATGCAGTTCAACTACGTAGTCACATTCCCTTGTTGTTTGGGGGATTTCTCCAGGAAATGTGCACTGAAGTGGTATACCTGGCTGTTCGTTGTGTACAGTACTGTAGCTCCCTGGCTGAGCAGTGTTGTGAAGACGTGATGGTTGCTGGGGCAGTGCTGTGTCACAGGGCATCTGGTGCACTGCGTGCACTACGCCTGTTTTGGACAGAGGCTCCAAAATCAGTGTGACTTCTGCGTCTGCAGAGTGATTGCTTCTATCATGTCATTGAGATAAAAATGAGCTAGTAGCTACCCCATTTACACGAGCGATGGCTTTAGAGACTGGTTTGTTCCCCTCCCCGCGCCATCTAGCTCAGACTATTACATGGACGAATACAGTACCTTCTCCATGATATAGTTGTGCTGCTCTGTGTTTAGTTGTCATATTATTGAATATGATTCAGTCCTCAGACATTCTGTTTCCGAACACTCCATGCTGACTCTTAAAATCTTTCTCCCTTTATTTTTAGTTTTACTTCTTCCTGGTATGTAGAATTTTCTTTTTCCAGCCAGTCTGCTTTATGAAGGCAACTCTTTAGGGTAAGACTAGTTAGGGCAAGTAATAGTTGAACAGGTTTTCCTCTTCTTTTTTTTCCATTTTGGGTTTTGATTTTTTTTGAGGGGGTGGATGGGTGGGTAATTTCTTTGGGTTTGTTTTTCTGCAAGTGGCTCTTTGCAAGATTTTTCTTGAAAAGGGAAGCGTTACTGCTCATTGGTTTTTAAAGCTCTTCTCCTCCCTGGGCTTGAACAAGCTCTCATTATTTTAGAGCTTAAGGGCCGTAGCTGGCCAGTACAGGAGGAGACAGTATAACATCTAGGGGCTTTGTACAGAAGTTTGTACACTTGTGTAATATGTAATAGGCCTTTTCACACTTTCTGTTGAGCTTTTTACCTGTAACCTTTACTATGTTGTAAATTAAATGCAGATTTTGCCAGTTTGGAGAGTGTAGTGTGTTCGTTCCCAGTCTACACTTCAGCAATTGGGACCGTTCGTTGTTTTGTGGCTTACTGAAGGATTTCTGCTGTGGCAAATTGCAGCTATCACTGCAGGTCTTGTTCTTAGCTGCTGGCTCAGGCTGCAGCTCGTAAAGCTGCTCCAGCTCATGACCGGCTTCGCTGCCTTGTGCTGCAGAGCGCTGCGCTTTTGCACACAAGAGTAGCACTTAACAGTGAATTTTAAACAGCAGTCACCTTTGTTTTCTGAGTGAAGTTTTATCTGGTTCAGGTATAATCCTCTCTCTGCAAAAGTTACATGTTAGAGGCCAGCTTTCCTCTTCTCATTGCCCAGCTTGCTGCCTCTGACCTATGGAGCGGCCGTGGGCAGTCTAAGTGCACCGCTCTTTGTCACGCTGTGTCTCTGCAGCTTGTCCTGGGCTCACTGGGGAGAGCCGTAGTGAAAACAGTAAACTGGGACCTGGTTAAAGATAACTGTGGTGCCTACAGTGTAAGGTTGAGAGGGATTCCCAGGCTTTGCTGAATTTAGTACTATTTAGGCTGTAGATTAGTATTTCTTTTCAATCTAGCAATATCATTTAAGCAGCTGGGGCAGTTACATTTTCGTTCTTGCATGTCAGCAGAAGGCTGAATCTTCACAATTCATGTGCAAGCTGCTGGTCTGCCATAGGTAGAAATATTTAGTACAGGTTAAGTAGTTAACTGTGTGGGCTGATGTTTTAAGTCTTGGTGTGGTTAGCAGTTAATTTCCTGTATTAAAGGAAACAGTAAAAAGGAGTCAGCTTGCACGGTAATCTGAAACACTGTCTGCAGTGTGGAATGCAGAGATGGGAACAAAGAAGTGGAGAGAGGTTGCAGCTGAATAAATGATTGAGCTAAAGAATAACGGCAGTATTTTCCAGGGACATCTGTTCTTGCAGCACTCACCAAATTGTCATTGTAACCCCTCTTCCGCTTCTGGTTTTGAAAGACAAGAGTGCAGCACCCAGCAGGCATCCCAGAGCTAGTAGTGAGCTGACAGGAGTTCTGTTCCCAGTGTGCTGTGCAATAAGACATCCACGTGTTAAAATCTGACAATGTACCTGAAAGAATGACCTCTTGGAGAGGAGGTGACTTTTCGCTGGGGCCTTTTAGGAGAGCAGGAATAGCTTTCAGCACAGAACAGGTGAGTGTGCCAGCTGAAGTGTGCGCTCGTGCAATTATACCAAGTGCTTCAGAACACTCAATGACATGGGGAAAGACCACAGTAGAGGGCTGGACTGGAAGACGTGGCTTAGAACAAGCCAAAGAACTGCGGCTGTGTAATGGCTATTACAGGGCTCAGAGGTCAGATGCTCTTTAAGAGGATTTTTTCAAAAGCAGTCTAATACAGTCAGGTAATTTGTAGGTTCTTTGATCTCAAAACTCTGTCTTAATCTAGCAGTGGTAGGTAAAGGGGGGGAAAAAGTTTCTGCTTTCGCTTCTACTCAACACCAGGAACAGTTCCTTGTTCATACAAGCTTAGTGTTATCACTGGGACCTACCTGCTTGATGTAGGGGACAGGATTGATAGTGCAAGACAGAGAGCGTGAAGTAAGGTTGGGGCAAGTTCAGGATAGATAGCCATGTGTTTTGGGTAGCGGTCTTCTAAATCAGCCTTCCCTGAAGGTCCCATAACCAGTAAAGCAGTAAGAGGTACCTCATGTACTGGTATCGCATTCAGTGCTGTTCAAAATCTTCATCAATGATTTAGACAGTGGGATCAAGCGCACCCTCAGCAAGTTTGCCAACGACACCAAGCTGAGTGGTGCGGTCGACAGGCCAGAGGGACGGGATGTCATCCAGAGGCACCTGGACGAGCTGGAGAGGTGGGCCCGAGCAAACCTTATGTAGTTCAACAAGGCCAAGTGCAAGGTCCTACACTTGGGTCAGGACAACACTCATTATCTATACAGGCTGGGGGATGACGTGATAGAGAGCAGCCCTGCAGAAAAGGACTTGGGGTCCTGGTGGATGAAAAACTGGACATGAGCCGACAATGGGTGCTTGCAGCCCAGAAGGCCAATGGCAGCCTGGGCTGCATCAAAAGAACCATGGCCAGCAGATCCAGAGAGGTGATTCTGCCCCTCTGCTCTGCTCTGGTGAGACCCCACCTGGAGTCCTGTGTCCAGCTCTGGAGCCCTCAGCACGAGAAGGACATGGACCTGTTGGAGCGGGACCAGAGGAGGCCCCAGAGATGATCAAAGGACTGGAGCCCCTCTGCTGTGAGGACAGGCTGAGAGAGCTGGGGGGGTTCAGCCTGGAGAAGAGAAGGCTCCGGGGAGACCTTCCAGCCCCTTCCAGTCCCTGAAGGGGGCCTACAGGGAAGCTGGGGAGGGGCTGTTTGCAAGGGCATGGAGCGACAGGACGAGGGGCAATGGTTTAAACCAGAGCAGGGTGGGTTTAAATTAGCCATTAGGAAGAAGTTCTTTCCACTGAGGGTGGTGAGACACTGGCCCAGGTTGCCCAGAGAGGGGGTGGAGGCCCCATCCCTGGAGACATTCAAGGCCAGGCTGGATGAGGCTCTGAGCAACCTGATCTAGTTGAAGATGTCCCTGCTGACTGCAGGGGGTGGGACTAGATGGCCTTTAGAGGTCCCTTCCGACCTAACAGATTCTGTGATTCTATGATCACGTTAGTGCCTGAGACTAACCATGATGCTTCCCCTGCTCCACAAAAGCAGTATCTTTCCAGCAGCATTAATGGTTGCTTCAGTGTTGTGTTTTGCTTCTTATTCCCAGAGCTGATGTCCCCTTCAGAGAAGCTTTAAGGGAGAAGGAGCTAAAGAGCCCGAATCTGCTGTCCAGCCTCTTGCACGTAGGTGTCTGTCTTGTCATATATTCTGGCATACATCCATGAAAGGTTTCAATCACACTTGCAGAATGACAGAGGAGGAGGAAGTCTTAAACACTGGATGTGCTCTGGTCATTCTGACACATCTTGCCACAGCCCGAGTTGTTCACTGTCATCTTGCAAAGACATCAAAGGCATCCGTATGGGGAGCAGCCTGTGTATGTGCTGGCCTTTGAGGAACTGGCCAGTAATACTGGACTAACCCAGTCATGGCTGGACACACAGGCTTTTCTTGCTCATATCTTGGCAGTGACGGGTCATCTTCTGCCTGGGGTTCCTCACCTACTTCTTGATATGTCAAAGAGGCCTTCCTGTGCTTGAGCCTCGAGGCAATGGAGGCAGCATTTCTCCTGGTGGGTAAGCAATGGTGTGTTTATGCCCATATCACCCCAGGGCAAGTCCATTTTCAAAGGACGTGCAGACAGTTTTCTCCAGTATCTTTGTAAAAATAGTGGTTTTATAACTTGAAGAGCTAGCAGGAGCTTGTTCTGTGTTAAACTGTCCCATATAGGCTTACCAGAGCGCTTAGTTACTTTGATAGCAATTTCAGGCTCCAGTGAAGATGAGGAAAAGCCTGGAAATGGGCCATTCAGGCAGTGGTTCCACTGCTTGCTTCAGTTTGGATACCACAAGTAGCTCTGATAATTCTTGCTTGTTGACAGGTCAGAGAAGGTTTGTGCTCCACTGCAGGGAGCATTACAAACCTTCGAGGTGAGGATGATTCTGGCTGAGAGGCCATTTCTGCTTGGATCCGAGCAGCTGATGTGACCCCCTGACTTCCCGTCTTCTGTGCTCATCTGTCTGGCTTTGTGGGATCACAGTTCCTGCTTGTGTTTGAGGAGCTCTGACCTCCTGCGTGTTGTAACTTCAGGCCCCCAGCTGCAGACAAACAGCAGCAAAGTTTAGGTCTTTGACAAGCTGTGAGGGTGACTTAAGGGCTGCCTAAAATCCGTGGAAGCTCCAGTTGTCTGTCTGATGTCCTGCAGGGCAATTTCTTTATGCAATTGTTATGTTTCCCCAGTTGAATTTGGACACCAGAAAAACAGGTAGACAACTTTACTCCCTGTAGCTGCTCGTGATTGGTGTGATTTTTTTCATCCCCATGACCTGAAGTTGGGCTGTTCAAGGTTTATTCCTGACTTCTCCATGAGAGCTTCTCTGCCCTACAGCACAAAGATCATCTGTCCTGTCCCTGAGCACCTCTGCTTCTGTGTCGCTGCTTCACTTGCCCTGTCTTTCAGCCACGCCACATGAAGGAGATAGAGAGTAAACCCTGTGGGTAAGAGGACTGGTACAGTGAAAGGTGCTGAAAGCTAAACATCTTGCCTCTCTGAGCCTGGGAATGTTGTCCAGAGGCCAAGGGAATGGCTAAAATGGACAGAGGAAGAAAATGAGTGTCACAAGCCCAGGTGAGAAGTCTGAAGGCTAGAAATAAAACCTCTGATGTCGTGTGGGGTGGAATTGGTACTCTCTGGGTGAGAACAGGAAACCAGCAGTATGTTTTCCCCCAACTGTCGCCTGAGCAGCAGGGACCTGACAGAACATTTGTCTCCCTGAGCAGCTACGGCAGGAACTCGGGGAGCAGCAGGGCAGCTAACGGCCCCACACACAGCGGGGAGGGTGTCCACGAAGGCAGAGAGCCCGGCTGCCAGCTGTTTCAGTGCAGACCCTGAAGCGTTTAGGGCGCAGCACAGCAGGGAGACTTTACCCAGGGCTCAGTCAGGGTTTCAGTAGCACCAAGAACTGTCATCTCCGTCCGATACTGGGTACAAGCCATGGCGAGCAGCAAAGAGGTCGCTTATAGCGTGCTGTAAATGTTTTCAAGAGAAATGCAGGACTCTCGGTACAATCAACCAGTCCTAACTTGGGAAGACAGAACCACTGGTTTGGTGACCATTATCATGCTGTAAAGCTTATCTGTCTCCTGACAGCATCAGCTGCCGAAAAGCTCTTTGTACTGCACTGAGCAGCTGTAAATGCTCCTATGAGACACTGCACACGAGATCTACCAGCAAGCTTGGTGAAAGCTGAAACGATGCACAGGAACATCTCTTCAACGACTTCCTCTCTGCCAGGAGACAGCACTGTGTGAGTATTTTGGACAAGCTGTTGTGCTACAGAAAGAGCTCTGCTTTATGTGTTTGCTCTTCCCTTGTTATGCTTAGTCATCAGCCTGGGAGCACAGAAGCTTTGCGTGACTTATGTGAATTATTTGCTCATTGCTTCCTCTTGGGTTATGTACCGGGTTTCTTTTTCTTGGGCGGGGGGGAAGTATTCAATTCCATGAATAACCACTCCCTAGTAAAAGGGCTATTTCTGCCCAGCCTGTCTTTTGCAAAAGGCAGCTGTGTGGAACTGATAATAGCCCTCTGACTAGTGGCAGTTGCTGGTCAGCAGTTTTTACTTATTTGATATCACTGGGCCCAACTGTTAGAGAGGTTTTACATTTTTCGTTGTTATCTCTTAAAAACTCGTATCTCAGTTACTCAGTGTGCGGGACACAACTATGATGTAGGCTTTACAGTTGCTTGCTGCTGAACAGAATCCTGGTCAAGACCATCACTCACACCTAGTTCAGCATTTGAATTTCTGCAAACCACAGGTTTTTCACCTATATTTGTCCATGATGTTAATGGGTGTGTTCTGCTCATGCAAATGCACAACTGGAGAGGGAAAAAAAAAAAAAGCACTTGCATTGTTTCCTGGCTAACTGCCTGAGGCAGAACACGGCAGCTTCCTCTGGTGCAAGTCAGATGACGCCCATCTACAAGAAGGGCCACAAGGAGGATCCAGGAGACGGCAGGCCTCAGTCTGACCTTGGTGCTGGGGAAGTTATGGAGCAGATCATCTTGACTGCCATCACAAGGCACGTACAGGACAACCAGGTCATCTGGCACAGTCAGCATGGATTTATGAAAGCCAGGTCCTGCTTAACTAACCTGATCTCCTTCTATGACAAGGTGACCCGCTTGGTGGATGAGGGAAAGGCTGGGTGTTGTTTACTCGGACTTTAGTAAAGCCTTCGACACAGTTTCCCACAGCATTCTCCTGGAGAAACTGGCTGCCCAGGGTTTGGATGGGCGTATACTTCACTGGGTGAAAAAACGGCTGGAGGGCCGGGCCTGAAGAGTGGTGGTGAATGGAGTTCAATCCAGTTGGTGGACGGTCACAAGTGGTGTTCCCCAGGGCTTGGTATTGGGGCCTGTTCTCTTTAATATCTTTATCAAAAACCTGGACAAGGGGATCAAGCGCACCCTCAGTAAGTTTGCAGATGACACCAAGTTGGGCAGGAGTGTCGGTCTGCTGGAGGGTAGGACGGCTCTACAGAGGGATCTGGGCAGGCTGGATGGATGGGCTGAGGCCAGTGGTGTGAGGTTCAACAAGGCCAAGTGCTGGGTCCTGAACTTGGGTCACAAAACCCCATGCAGTGTTACAAGCTTGGGGCAGAGTGGCTGGAGAGCTGCCCGGCAGAAAAGGACCTGGGGGTGTTTGTCAACAGCCATCTGAATATGAGCCAGCAGTGTGCCCAGGTGGACAAGAAGGCCAACAGCGTCCTGGCCTATGTCAGGGACAGTGTGGCCAGCAGGACTGGGGCAGTGACCGTCCCCCTGTACTGGGCACTGGTGAGGCCCCACCTTGAGCGCTGTGCCCAGTTTTGGGCCCCTCACCACAAAAAAGACACTGAGGTGCTGGAGCGTGTCCAGAGAAGGGCAACGGAGCTGGTGAGGGGTCTGGAGCACAAGCCTTGTGAGGAGCGGCTGAGGGAGCTGGGGGTGTTCGGCCTGGAGAAAAGGGGGCTGAGGGGAGACCTTCTCGCTCTCCACAGCTTCCTGAAAGGAGGGGGCAGCCAGGGGGGGTCGGTCTCTTCTCCCAAGGAACAGATGATGGGACAAGAAGAAGTGGCCTCAAGTTATACCAGGGGAGGTTTAGGATGGATATTAGGAAAAATGTCTTCACTGAAAGGGTTATCAAACATTGGAACAGGCTGCCCAGAGAAGTGATTGAGTCACCACCCGTGGAGGTATTCAAAAGATGGGTAGACGTGGTGCTGAGGGACATGGTTTAGTGGTGGGCTTGGCAGTGCTGGGTCCCCTGCTCCTACTACTGTCCATCCTCATCACCCCTGTTTGAGCCTCAGGAGGGTAAGAAACAAAACCTGTCATGGGTCCTGGCTCATCCACCACTCTGCTGGAGAGCGTAAGAACATGTCTCGTCTAGTGAGATGATGCTGGGTTAGCATTAGCACAGGGCTGGGTAGTGGAGGGCAGGGAAGCACCTGTGAGCTCCAAAAGGAGCATGGACAGGATCATCAAGCCGCTGTACGTGATGCTGCAGTGCCATCAGGGCCCTCTGCTATTGATGTTCCCTCTTTCTTGGCCTTCCAGATGCACAGCTCCTCGGGCCTTGGCAATGAGCTGGGTCCTGCTTCCTGGGATGAGCAGTTCTATCACTTGGTGCTTTAGTTTCTTCTGCTGCGCATGCTGCTGCATTGGAGCATCTCTGAGCGCTGCCCTGCTGTTACAGGGGACCTCTCAGAAGGCAGCACCTGCTGGGCAGGATCACCTCTGAATTTGAACTCCAAGAGGTGGAGATGATGCTCACAGAGGACCCTCAGTCCAGGGAGTGTGTGTCTAGCCTGAGCCTCAGCCATCCTGATGTCAGGCCGTGGGTGGCTAATGTGGAAATGTCTGCTGCAGGGAAAGAATGGTCTTCCCTCAGCCCCTGCAGAGTGCTGGAGTGCTTGCTGTGGGCAAGCGAGGGAAAGGGGATGCGCTGGTTTCGATTAGCGTGTGAAATAAAGCAGCCATTCTCAGGGCCCTGCCATGGCCTGCCCCTCCGCTCGCAGGCAGCGCGGGCAGATGTGCGCCAGCCTGGGGAGAGCAGGAGGAAGTGAAAGTGTTCCACCCTGTTTACTCAGCTCAGTGCTGCGGCTGTGTCTGGGATGACAGAACCCTGATGTGTTTGCTGCCTCTTCTTCCTTCAACTGCTCTGTTGTTCCCAGAGGCATCCCAAACCTCGAGGGACTGCTACACATGCTTCTGGGGAGCCACAAAGCAACAACTTCCTTCACCCATCCCCTGATGAAATCAAGGCTAAGCTACCAGGAGAGGACAGCAGGCTTCACTGGCCCTAAAGCAGAGCTGCTCAGCCTCTTGGCCCGTAGTGAGCTGTCTTGAACATGTCTCTGCCTCTCCTCACTCCCTTTTCCTTGCAGCTCTTCCCCATTCCTGAAGAGGAGATGCTGCCTCCTCCTTGGCTCTGACTCACCAAGGCCAAATCCTGGCTCTTTGCTGCTGGAGCTTGGTGGCCTGAAGTCCTGCTCCTGGAAGCCTCTTTCAGGCAAGAGCCAGTGAAGCTGGCCACGGTTGCTCTCCATGGCCATGCTCGTTGTAACTGTGTCCAGGGCTTGGACACCTGTGTGACCCCGTTTATTTTTCCAGACTTCCCATGGAGAGTTGCCTGCTGGGTCCTCAGCTGCCCTTTCACAGCCACGCTCTGCAGCTGGGGTAGCAGCATCCCCCTTGAGCCTGTCTCTATATTGCTCACCTGGCGAATCGGGGGCCCGGGGAATCGGGGGCTGCTGGACCAGCAGTGCCCAGCAGCATCCCAGGAAGGTGTCAGTGAGCAGAGCTCTGGGGAGCTGCGCTAGCGCTGGGTTTCTCTGCTGGCTCTGCGCGGTGTTAGGTTATCACATCTCCCTGGGAGGAAACCTCAGCAAGGAGCAGGCAGTCCTTGGTATCTCCTTCAACCACAATCAGCTTGTTACGTGCGAACAATGAGCTGCTCAGCTGTCCAGTTTAGGCTACTGTGTGTTTCTGGTTCCTGAAGTGACTTTTTATTTTTAGACATATTTTTCTATGGCTGATTTTCAAACTAATTCCTTCTGTTCCCCTCCCATTTTCCCCAGGGAGGTAGCAGAGCACAGGTATGCAGGGGTGGCCGTGGCCACACTCTTCTGTTTTGAACTAGACCAGCACATCAGCTGGGGAAACCCTCATTCTCTTCCTGCAGCTGCAGACATAGGTCTCAGTTGTACCGAAATCCACACCCTGGCTTGCCAGGGATGCTCACCGTGACCACTATCACCTGTTCCCTGTGGAGAGGCCCTGGAGTCAGCCTTGCCAGTGGGGTTTCGGACTGTCTAGGCACGTGACTGGTTCCTCAGGGACTGTTCGGGAATGGAGGAACAGATGCTTGGTGTCCAGAGACCTTTGCTGTTGGCTATTCAAGTTACTCTGTGATTTCCAGAGCAATACACCTGTTCAGCTCCTCCCTGGACTCTGCCTCAGATCAGCAAAACAGCCCCAGAGTGACAAGCTCCGCAGCTTTGGGGGCTTCTCTATACTATATTGAGAGTTCCCTGACCTCCCGTGGTTGGTTTGGTCCTGCCCTTCAGGGGTTCTTGACATTGTTTGATACAACAAAATACACTTCTTCCCAGCTATTGGTAAAAAGGGTATTTCTCCCAGGCACTCTGTCCCATTTCATGATGATAAAGCTGATGGCATCTGAACTTCTGCTGCTTGGGCTCTGTCACCCCCTTCAGCTTCGTTCCTCTGGTTCCACACAGGCTCATGTGCCGCTGCCCTGCTGTAAATCTTGCAATGCCTCGTCAGCAAGGGCTCGGTATCCCTGTACCTTCTGCGGTGCTGCTGAGCCTGCCTGCCTGCGACAGCCTGTCCTGCTGGGCAACAAGATGCTGTCTCTCCAAAGGGGGATGGCACATGGCAGTTCCTGCCTCTTTTCCCCCTTATCCTCAGTCTTCAAGTGTGCGACACCACAGCCACGCTCTTGCTGTGGACAGGGCAAACCATGTGCAGGACTAAGACCAGGTCATGGCAGACAGATCAAGGGAAGCCGTCCCTCCTGCCTGCCTGCACTGGGAATAGTGGACCATGTTGAACCCTGAGTTCAAGAGGAGGGATGTGGGAGATGAACCACCGAAGGGCAACCAAGATGGTCATGGGGCTGGGCACACAACCTATGAGGAGTGTTTGTGGGAGCTGGGCTGGTTTTGTCTAGTGAAGAGGAGAAGGACAATCTAATAGCAGCCTGTGACTGCTTGAAGGACAGTTTTGCAGCCAAATTCTTCTCAGCAATGGCAGACATGACAGTGAGGGCCAATGGCCACATCTACAGCTTGGGAGCTGCAGGCTGGGCATTAGGAAGACCTCTCTGAGAGGGTGGTGCAGCCCTTCACCAGATCGCCAGGGAGGTGGAAGGTCTCCATCCTTGTAGGTTGTCAAGACCTTGACACGTCTGACTTGCTCTAATTAGTCCAGCTCCAAGCATCAGTTTGCCCTGAAGTTCTCTAGATGTCCCCGCTGCTGTGGCACCCTGCCCGGCCCGCTGAAATTGCCTGGCATGGGGGGAGTCTCGGTGCGCCAGCACTCTGTCCCTCAGGTTGCTTCATTCCGTACTGACTAACAGGAAACGCAAACTTCTGGAGGTGCAGCTGACTTCTGCAGCTGGAGTCAAAGCAGCAAGACCTTTTTTTCTGCATCATCTACTTAAAAATACCTTTCTCCAAGTTTCTTTTCTACATTAAGTCCCATCCTGCTCCTGTTCTTAACCTGCAGCTTTGGTTTTATTTGTAGGACAAGTTAAAGGAAAATCCTTACAAAGATGCAGCTCATCAGGAGCAGCAGCTCTCAGAACTGCCATTCCCACCTTGGCAGCCTGTGGGGCTGGCAGCCCGGGACCGTGCTCGGCTGCTTTGGCAGAGGACGGGGCCTGTGTCTACAGGAGAGTGAGATGGATGCTGCTGCCTGTCCTGCAGGCGTGGGAGTTTGGTTCTGCCTCTCCCACAGCAGATGCTGCCGCAGTGATGCGCGGCCCAGACCCACTGACTCCCCTCTCAGCACACTGAGCGCAGCCGGAGCATGGCACACAGGATGTCTGTGCTGGGGCAAGCGGGGTCTGAAAGCCCAGAGGTGAGCGGGATGGAGGTGCCCGTGTGTTTGTAAGGGGTGAGGGCTGTCTGGACATAGCCCTTCGCTTTCTCTGGCACAGTCTGCATTCATCGCTCTGTCTGGCACCATCACTGTCTGGCCCAGCCACAGAGGGGCAGGGCAGGCTGGTACACTGGAGACGTGCGATGGGGACAGCCTGGGTAGGACAGGTTGGAGCATCAGGACAGCACCATGGCAGAGCTGGGGGGGTCCGTGAGGGGGTCCACCCTCAGCACCAGTGGCACCACCAGGGCCAGGACTGGGGGACAGCAAGCCGTGATGGGGGCCAGGAAGAGGCTTGTCCCAGCAGCATGTCGATCAGTCTGTGCAGGCTGGAGAGCTGCCAGCAGCGTCAGTCTAACGCCAGAGAGGGAACTTCCACTGCCAGAAGCAGAAGTGAAATCAGAGCCCAGAGCTGCTTCCCACGCAGTTGCCCTCTCTGCAGAGTGCCCCAGAGCACCCGGCAGCATGGCCATGGAGCCCCTCTCCTTCCAGGAATACATCTGCTCCCTGGACCCCACCACCCTGCCCCGCATCCTCAGGATTTGCTCCGGTGTCTACTTCCAAGGTGAGTGCTGGATGCCCGCTGCCTGCAAAGGGTGCCCACCTCCCCCTTCTGTGCCGCTGCAGCCCGGGCTGCCCCCTCCTGCCTTCAAGATGGCTGGTCCCCTGCCACTGAGGTGCTCGCGTCCAGGGAGAGGCACAGGTCCTCGTGCCACCGTCAGGCAGCGGTGCCTAAGGCACCGCTGCTTGCAGAAAACGTTCTCTTCTACACCGAGTGCCCACCCAGCCGAGTGCCCCAGTGCGTTCAGTCATGCTGCTAGGAAAGTGGTGGGGCACCAAAAACCCTCCACGCTGGTCCTCCCAGGCAGTGAATCACCTGCTGGTGGTGGATCTGGCAGGGGTGGCGCCACAGGCTGAGCGGCTGGAGGAAGGTGGGGTGGCATTGCCTCTGGCCCCAGCGTGAGGAGTCCAGCAAGGGTGCAGAGAGCAGCCTGGTCTGGGCTCTCTGCTTCCTCCTGGACCATGTCCCGAGAGACATCTTAGGTCAAGGGGAAGCCTTGAAACGGAGTCAGAAATTAGCAAATGCTTTTGCTGGGTTCCTGGGGCTCCCAAAAATGCTGCGAAAGCACAGCAGGATCCTGGAAACACCACTGTGGCAATTACCATCAGGACTTGTAGGATTTGTAGCATTTGTTTAGGTTACACTGACTTTTAAAGAGTAAGAGAGTGGTTGGGTGATCTCCCTCTGCTAGCTCAGTTAGGATGGATGTTTAACTTTCCCAAAGGCTTCTGGTGGCCTCGATAACATCTTAATGTTGCTAAACGAGTGAAAATGCCACTGCGACAACAGCAGCAGTCAATTTGTTTAGCAGTTGCTGGCAGTCGTGGTGAGGTAGCTGGTGCTTTCTGCTTTGCATAGCAAGGGGTCGTGAGTTCACCTCAGGGAGGGCAGAAGGTTTGGTAGCAGCTCAATGAGTGCAGAGATTTAGGGGCAGAAGGGGTATTGCTTGTGTTGGAGGGTATCATGGTCGTGTAGCCTGAGGAGTTCCAGCACCAGGAAAGGCACATTTACCCCATCCCTTTGCAGCACGATCAACCGCTGAATTTTTTCCTGCTGCATTTCTCATTGGAGTTATATCGGATCAGCCTCCAGCCATTCCCGTTGTGCTCTTCTGTACTGCTTTTCTCTTCAGTTATGACCCCTGCACAGTTCCCAGCACTGGAAGCTTTCCAGGACACAGGCTGTGCAAGCTTATGCTTATTACTGATTCCCTAGAAATAAGCATCAGCCCAACAAAGACCCCTCAGAAAGCTTCCTGGCTGTGTATTCCCATGGCTGCTGGTGAATGGTGCTGGACCTTGCAGACTGATCAGAAGACGCTGGGGATCAGTCAGTGTTGCACCTGCAGTGTGCCCTCCTGAGCTGATGAATTTTCTTGGGCACCTCTGGATTTCCTGCCACTACTAATGGTCTTAGTACTTCCAGGATTTTGTTAGCAAAAATTTGGGTGGATCCCCAAGATGTTAAACAACTGCTGCTGGTCTCAGCCCCTTCTTGGGCCTCTCTCTCAGCCATGCGCTCCCCACCTCCTCTGCGTTCTTCGTCCTGCTCTGTGTTGCAAAACCGCTCTGGCTGGTGCTGCTGCAGAGATGAAGAGCGCTTTGGGGTCCCGCACAGGGCATCCACAGCCATGTGTGTCTGCGTGTCTTGCTGCCAGCCAAGGGCGCCAGGCGTGACACGTGTGCGTGGAGCTACCTGGGTCTCTGCACCCAGGGTGTGAGACATCTCCGCAGCCGCGAGGCAGGGCAGCCTGGCAGTGTGTTTCCTCCCTTTTCAGCCCATGCCCTCGATGCTGTCATGACAGGGCACAAGAGGGCTGGAAGAGGGGAACTGAGGCTTACGCAACATGCAATACTTTCTGCAATTTCCCAGCTTTCATCCGCCTCTTCCTGTGGTTTATTTTTTCACATCTATTTCCATTTTGAGGTTTCCCCATACCCGGCGGGCAGACACTCTCCTGGGCAGTCCCACCTGCACTCCACAGTGGTCAGTGGTGTGGCAGTGCCTGCAGCACCGTCAGTCCCTCTGTGCTCCGGCATCAATACCCAGGGTGGGAACACCAGCCCATCTCTGGTGGCATGTCCTGCCCTGGCTCCGTCTGTCCTGCCCAGACCTGCTGGCGTGGCTGTGTGTGCCGGGGCCCTAAACCAACATGTTCCCACCGTGGCCAAAGGCACCAGCTCAGCCCGTTCACCAGGTGAATCTGTGCCAGCCCCACCTCTGCCCACCGCTGAGCCCATGGACCAGCTCTGCCTTTCCCTGAATAGCTGCCCTCCTTCCCCAGGACCCTCCACCCCCATCCTATGGCCGCCTTCTGCCGTACCAGGGGTCGGCAGTCCCCTTGGCCCCACCATGGGCACTGGGGCTCCCTCAGGGCTGTGCGTGCACCCATGAGTGCCAGGACACTCAGGCTTGGCTCATGTCCCAGAAGGACAAAGCCTGCGGCCAGGGCCAGGCCATGGGTGAGCCCTCTCCCTGCTGCCCTGGGGACCTCATCACCGCTGGCCAGGCCGGGGTGACCCCACTATGTAACCGGCGTTTGTTAATGGCACACACCATGAACACCTGTGATGGGAAGCACTAAATCACCGAGGTTGGCAGGAAGCTCTAGGGATCATCCAGACCAACCCCCAGCTCAAGCAGGGTCAGCAGGAGCTGGTTGCTCCGGACTTTATCCAGCTGGGTTTTGAATATCTCCAATGATGGAGACTCCACAATCTCTCTGGGCAACCTGTCCCAGTGCTTGACCACCGTCACAGCAAAAAAATGTTTTCTTGCATTCAGAGGAAGTTTCGCGTGTTCCAGCTTGTGCCCATTGCCTCTGGTCCTGGCACTGGGCACCACTGAGAAGAGCCTGGCTTTGCTTCCTCCCTTCAGATATTTATGTGCATTGATGTGATTCCCCCTTGAGCGTTGTCTTCTCCAGGCTGAACAGTCCCAGTTCTCTTGGCCTTTCCTCATGGGAGAGATCCTTCAGTCCTTTTATCATCCTTGTGGCCCTTTGTTGGACTCTCTCCAGTCTGTCCATGTCTCTCTTGTACTGGGGAGCCCAACACTGGACACAGCGCTCCAGGGGTGGCTTCACAAGTGCTGAGCAGAGGGGAAGAATCACCTCCCTCGACCTGCTGGCCATACTTTGCCTAATGCAGCCCAGGATGCCATTCGCTGCCTTTGCAGCAAGGGCATATTGCTGGCTCATGTTCAACCTGGTGTCCACCAGGACACCCAGGTCCTTTTCTCCCAAGCTGCTTTCCAGCCAGGCGGCTCCCAGCATCTGCTGGTGCCGGGGGTTGTTCCTTCCCAGGGGCAGGACTTTGCACTTCTCCTGGTTGAACTGCATGAGGTTCCTGTCAGCCTATTCCTCCAACCTGTTGAGGTCCCTCTGGCTGGCAGCACAACCCTCTGGACTATCAGCCTCTCCTCCCAGTTTGGTGTCATCTGCAGACTTGCTGTGGGTGCACTCTGCCCCATCATCCAGATCATTCACGAAGAAGTTAAGCAGGATTGGGCCCAGTATTGATCCCTGGGGCACACCACTAGTGACTGGCCTCCAACTAGACTTGGTACCACTGATCACCACCTTCTGGGCCCTGCTGTTCAGCCAGGTTCAGTCCACCTCATTACCTTTAGTCTGCTCATCCAGCCCATTCTTCATCAGCTTCTCTACGAGGATGTGATGGGAGATAGTGCTAAAAGCCTTACTGAAGTCAAGGTAACAATACTCACGGCTCTCCCCTCTTCCATCAAGACAGTCACATCATTGTAGAAGGTGATCAGGTTGGATAACGCATGATTTCCCCATGCTGACTAATGCAAATCACCTTTTCATCCTTCATGTATCTGGTAATGGTTTAGCAGAATTATCTGCTTTATCACCTTCCCAGGGTTTGAAGGGCACGTGACTGGCCTGTAGGTCCCTTCCTTGCCTCTCTTGAGGATAGGAGTGACATTTGCTTTTTTTCCAGTCTTCAGGAACCTCTCTCGATTGCCCATGACCTCTCAAAGATAGTAGAGAGTGGCCTCACAAAGTCAGCACATCCTGACAGGCCCCATGGGCTTATGTATGTCTGTTTCATGCTCCTCTTCCACCAAGGGTAGGTCTTTCTTGCTCCAGAATTTCCCCCTGGTCTCAGGGCGATTCCTTGAAGGCTGGTCATACCTGTAAAGACTGAGGCCAAGAAGGCATTGAGCATATCTGCCTTCACTGTGTCCTTTGTCACAGGTCCCCTGCCCCATTCAGCAGCAGACCTGCGTTTTCCCCAGTCTCTTCCTTTTGCTGTTGATGTACTTGTAGAAGCCTTTCTTGTTGCTCTTCACATCCCTCAACAGATTCAGCTCCGGGCTGGCTTTGGCTTTCCTAACCCCATCCCTGCATGCTAGACCATGTGTCTCTGGGCTCCTCCTGGGCCACCTGTCCTACTGCCACCACTCATGCACCTCCTTTGTATGTTTGAGTTCAGTCAGGAGCTCCCAAGCGTTCGACAGGAGCACCAACCACCTAAAGGTATTCTGAGGAAGCAGTAAAGGACAGCTTACAGAGGGTGGTGAGACACTGGAACAGGTTGCCCAGAGAAGTGTGAATGCCCTGTCATTGCAAGTGTTCAAGGTCAGGTTGGGCAGGGCTCTGAGCAACCCAATCAAGTGAAAGATGTCCACAGGGACATGTTAATGGAAGTGGGTTTGGACCAGATGATCTGTGAAGCTCCTTTCCAAGCCAAACCACTCTGTGATTCTATGAAATGCTGGTAGAGGCATTTTCTTTGAGGAACTTTCCTTCCTCACCCTGCAGGGTCCGTGTACGAGATTTCAGGCAACGAATGTTGTTTGTCAACGGGCGACCTGCTGAAAGTCATGTCCGTGGCACTGCAGAAGGTCATTTGTAAGGACACGGTGACGGGGCAGACAAAAGAGCTGCCACCAACGTTTAAGGGTGAGCAGGGCTGCCCTGTCCCAGCCTGAACCTGATGGGTGTCCTCCTACCGGGGGAGACCACTGAAGCCCCCGTGGGCTCATCCTCATTGTCCCACAGGTTTTTTCCAGCCTGCACCAGCCCCAGGATTGAACCCGACACTGCAGACACCGTTCCTGGGTGGCAGGCAGTGGGGCCTGACGCTGCACCAGGCGCTGGGGCAGTGCAACAGGCAGCCGCAGCCCCTGCTGTGCCCCGCCATCGGCCCCCACACCCTGCTCCTGCACCCTGTCTACGAGGTGCACGCCACCATGCACCGTGAGTCCGAACGGGGCTGGGGTGGGACCCTGGGGGGTTGGGGTAAGGTGCTGGGGAGTCAGGGATGCTGTAGGGTCAGGGTGCTGAGGTGTTGGGGGGCGTGAGGCTGTGGGGTCATGGCGGGGGTGCTCTGGGGTTGGGATGGGGGTGACAGGGTTGGGGGCCTACACTGGCTTGGTGCTGGGACCCCCCATGTGCAGGGTGTGGGTGGCTGCAGGTGGGGGGACATGAGGTGGGGTCCTCCCCCACATGGGGCCAGGGAGAGGCTGAGCACAGGGTCAGGGCAGCTCTGCCCCTGCAGTGCGTCGGGACATGGTGAAGATCCCCTCCACGCTGGAGGTGGACGTGGAGGACATCACGGAGGAGGCACAGCACATCCACTTTGCCCAGCCGCTGCTGCTGAGCGAGGTGCTGAGGATGGAGGAGGTGCTGCCAGCCCAGGCCAAGATCCTGGAGGGTCCGGGTGGCCCCGCCATCTTTGAGAGTGCCTGGGTTTCACAGCTGCAGCGGGGGCGGTGGCTGCATCTCCATGGGCGCTCCCCTGCTTGGCGGGTCCTGGCCTCGGCCCCCAGCAGTGGCCGCCATTTCCTCCTCTCCAGCACCTACCAGGGCCAGTTCCGCCGGCGGCCCCGGCAGTTCACAGGGGTGCAGGAGCTGGCGGCCGGCCTGCGTCCCGGCCAGCGGCTGCACGTGGTGGTGACGCAGGACTGCGAGGGCCGGGGGGACGATGTGCCCCCGCTCGGTGTGGGCGACCGGCTGGAGGCCCAGAGGCTGCAGGGGAGTGGCCCTGGCACCCGTCTGCTCTGCCACCGCCACGGTGGGGAGGAGGAGGATGGTGAAGAGCTGCTCCTGCCGCTGGACCTGGGGGGTGGCTTCGTGGAGGAGATGTGTGACAGCAAGAAGTACGGGCTGGTGGAGCTGCTGGATCAGCAGCCGCTGCCCTGCGAGGTCCGGGTGGTGGCCGCCGACCCGGGGCTGGAGCGGGATGCGCTGGGTGCCCTGCCTGCCCTGCGGCTGGAGGCCCGCCTGGACCAGCCCTTCCTGGTCGGCAGCTTCTGCCAGGAGCCAGAGAAGGGCTTCGAGATCCCGCCGCGGTGGCTGGACTTCTCCCTCCTGCTGAGCGAGGGGTCCGTCCGCTCCCCGGCCCCCTGCACCCTCCGATGCCGGGTGGAGGAGCTGACTGAGGCCTTCTACTACCGGCTGCTGGCCCAGCTGCCCAGCAGCACAGCCCCACCGCCTCCGCGGCCCCCCAAGCGGACACAGCGGGGGATGAGCCCTGGGGGATGTCACCCTTCAGCCCCCAGATCCCTGACAGCAGGCGCCCATCTGCCTCCTCCACTGCCACCGCTCCCAGCCCTGCCCCAGTGGAGCAACTCCAAACAGTATGGCCGGCGGAGAGCCCCCAGGGATGCAGGTGAGACCCCTAGCACCTTGCAGGCCCCGGCCCCTCCACAGGGCTCAGCCTGGAGATGCACTGCCATGGTGGGAGGACGGGGCCTCCCAGCAGTGTCAGCAGGTCGCGCTGCTGGCAACCGCCTCCCCGGGGCTGTCCTCATGGGGACCTGGGGCAGGGATGCTGAGCTGGGGACATCTGCACCCCCACCAGCCAGGCCCCCATGGGGGCTGCACCTCCCCACCCCCTTGTCCCAGGTGCAGGGGGGGGACTCACAGGTGATCACCCCACCCCTGTCTCCCACACATTGGGCGTACACACAGGGTCTGCCCCATTCCCTTGTCCCACACATGGGGGGTAACCCATGGGGAGCTGCCCCATCCCCTTGTCCCACACAGGGACCATGGCATGAGGGCAAGCAAGGCTTGACCTCAGTGGCGATGTCACGGTGACCACCGCCAACAAGCCCTTTTCCTCCATCTGCTATCGAAGGGGGTGCCTTCCCTCCCTGCAGATCGCAGGGGACCCGTGGCCACAGAGGCTGGTGTCTGCAGTGGCAGAGCAGCTGCCACCACATCGCAAGAGGCCCTTCTCCCCCCAACCCGGTCCCTGCCACGTCAGTGGGGAGGGGGAGGTGGGGGCCTCCCCAGCCAGGATTCTGCATGGTCCGTGGGGTGCATGTCCGCAGGCCGTGCTCTCCCTTCCCTTCTAGGCACAGACCGTGACAACACTGAACACGATTATGAAACTGTGGATGATGACATTCAAAAGACAATTTGCAAAATGCAGACAGTTTTTCCCTTCTAGTCCTCTGGTTTCTGGAAGCCACCCAGCCTCCAAATACTCTGAGAGCTTACATGACATCGGTTCCTTGCAGAGGCTAAATACAGCCCTAGGGATCCACAGCGCAACCTCCAACTGCACAACTCCTGCAGAAAGGTGCCCACTTTCCTCAAACGCAAGCCGCCCACACACCATCGGGACAGCCCCAGGCACAGAATAAATCCCCCGGTTGTGCTGTGGGCTGTGTCCTCAGCTGTCACCTGTGGGACTCTGACAGCACCAGACCAGCACACAGCTGGGCGGCCACCAAGATGCCACTGAGATGCCAGGCCCTGAGCCACAGATCTCTGCTCTGCTGCATTACCATGGTGGCTGGGCTGGGATTACGGATGCTTCCAGAGGGAGATGCTTTGGGGCCAGCACATCCAGACGCTGTTTGGCACGTGGGGTGGGATGGGGTTAGGAGGAGACACAACAAGGTACTTCACACAGTGCAAGCGATGCCCCAGCTGGGGCTCAGACGGCTGAGTGACACATCTGTGCACATCAGAAACCCGCCTTCATAAGGCAGAAGCTGCATTTTCCTCAAGTACAGCCAAACTCGCTTCCCACTCTGGCCTGATTTCTCACCAAGGCTGTAGAAACCGTGTAAAAATATTGTGGCTTTAGATTTTGCTGGCTTTTTCATCCATTTTTAAATTCACTTGAAAGTGGAAGCAACGTTTGTCCTAGACCCCCACGACCCCCTCTTGCTTGTGAGTGTGCTTGTCGCACTCCTGCAGGTTCTTAGCACCTACAAAGGCCCCTGCTGCACTCGTGGCATCGGATGCAAAAAAAGACCGGGAAACCAAATAAGGTCCAAAGTTCAGCTCTTAATTTCCTGGAAGTTTGGCAAAGCCCCAGGAAAGCAGCAGAGACAAAGACCTCATAGTCCTGATGTGCATTAAGGGAAAAGAGCTGATGAAGGGAGAGCTTTTCACTCCTGCATCATGCAACTGCACTCCTTTTACATCAGAGCAGGAAAATAAATTTCATTTAAGATCAAATTGTGGTCCCTTTTTTTACTCATCTCCCAGTGAAGAGTAGCTTTGGGTTGAGTTTTCAGTTCATGCCGTTCCTCACTCAGCACCTAGGGCACAGTCCCAAAGCTGCAGAGAGGATCTCATTCATTCAAGCTTGGCTCAAGTCCTAGCTTGGTTTTGGGCTGGTTTCCTCTGGCTCCGGTTCTGCCCTGGGATTTCCACTCCTCAAATCAGCACTGTGGGAGAGACACCAACCATTGCTGTTGAGGTCCTTTCACGGAATAGTCACTCAAGGAGGGAGAACCCAGCTCTCACCTGTAAACAGGCACTAGCCTTTCATTAATGGCACCTAAATCATACGATCAGATCACAGGATGGTTTGGGTTGGAAGACACCTTTAAAGATCATCTGGTCCAATTCCTCCCACCAGACCAGGTTGCTCAAAGCCCGGTCCAACCTGGCCTTGAACACCTGCAAGAACTGGGCATCCACAGCTTCTCTGGGCAACCTGGGCCAGGGTCTCATCACCCTCATTGTAAGACATTCCTTCCTTATGTCAAACCTAAATCTACCCTCTTTCAGTTTAAAACCGTCCCACCTTGGCCCGTCGTTACAGGGCCTGGTAAAACATCCCTCTCTGTCTTCCATATAGGCCCCCTTTAGGTACTGGAAGGGGCTGGAAGGTCTCCCCGGAGTCTTCTCTTCTCCAGGCTGAACACCCCCAACTCTCTCAGTCTCTCTTCATGGCTTCATACAATGTACAAAGATTCAGTCAAGAGACAGACCAGGGTAGCAGGGGCCAACAGGTGTTTAAGTCTCTGCAGAATCCATTTTTTCCTCCTCTTGGGGGAAAAAAACCTAATCCCTGGACCATGGCTGGGGAGAAGATGGGCCCCAGGGAGGAGAAGAGGAGCAGACCAGAGAGGAAACCAGAACAACTGAAAATGCCCAAGTGTTTTTCCTTCTCTCCTTTATTTGAGACAAAAGCATTCAGAGTTTGGACTTCACTGTTATTTCACAGTTTTACATGCAAACTTTTCGTGAAGCAGCCAACAATTCTGTCCCCTAAGACCTATTCCAAATCATCCCACTGGCGGGACAGCAGCAGATGCTCCTGGATGCTTTGAAGATCAAACGCCAAATGGAGACTAGGCAGACTTCAGCTCCCTCCCCAGACGATGAGTTTTTCCTCTCCAGTCACATCACAAGAGCTTTGTCTGGTCACACAACTCCTCTCTTTACTGCAAGCAATTCCATTCATCTTCACTTCAAAAAAAAATCATCAGGGATTTTCTCCCTAACCTGCACACCCCCTGCAAAAGGGAAATGACGGTACTTTTGGCTGCTACATCTGCTGGACTCCATAGCCTGGAAGTTCACCTCTTCCACATCTACAGCACACTTTAGGCCCAGCAGCGCACCACAGGCCACGGCTGCGCCACTCTCTGAACCTGAGCAGGACATCTGGGCTTTGCCCCAGCACTAACGCCAGAAGCAGATGCCCTGGGCCCACCAGCCAGCCCCACAGATGCGCATAACGGGAAGAACCATCTCTTCAAAACCAGGTCTCTTCACCAGTCCCGGGTAACAAAACCCCCACAACTTGCAGCTCTCATGGCACGGGAGTCAACCAGCCCGGGAACCCACGGGTGTCAGTCCTGGCTGCACATGCTGTTTTTCCAGCAGGCCCCTGGGCAATCACAGGCAGCAATCAAGGGACAGGTCAGCGCAGCAAACCAGGCTCCCATCCGGCAGCAGCAAGCGCATTTTGGTGTCTCAGCATTCAGCTTGAAAGAGCCCAGGCCCTGCTTTTTTGGCAGGCCATTCACCACTGTGGTTCCTCCTGGGAGAACAGCTATGTGCCTCATGGGGTCAGGGCAAAAAATGCTCCTGAATATCTGTGAACTCCTGAGATGCTCCCATTAACAAATGCAAAACAGTTCCCAGAAGGTAGTTTTCAGCTTCACATTGTATATAACAGGAAGCGTATCATGACTAAGAGGACAGAAATAGGTCGAAGCAGCTGCCCGGGGCAGGATTGTGTAGAGAAACAGGAGATGCAAGTCTGTTAACTCCACCCTGAGACATCACCAACATCAACCCTGCTGTTTCCCAACTTAGTGTCTTTTCTGTTATTCTTTAAAAATAGTTTAAAGAAGAAAAACTTGTTCCATGCGATGTAATTCATTTGAGCTTCAGCTGAAGTACTTCAGGTGGCAGGAATGATCCTGGCTGTATTTGTAACATCAATACCACATATAGACTTCTTCAGTAGTACAATTTCTTAATGTCCAGGCATTCACTTCAGTTTCACCTTTTAAAGCAATTTACTTCAAAAGCTAAGGGAAAAAATAACTATAGTTCTGAAAGCATGGGCTCTGTTTTTACCCACGTGGCTACATTCTGTCCAAGCAGGTGATGGTCTTTTTTAGGGAGCAAAAGCCTTTAGAGTCACACATACGCAAGACTACCCAGGTTAAAGTTTTATTGGAAACATTCAAAAGCTCTAGTAACAAGATCACCGCATAGTACAAATATAGATTTAAATGTGTAAACTAAACCAATTAAAAATATATTCATGATTACTGTACATTAATGGAATACTATTCTTGGCTACCCACTTTGTGAATGAAATCGAATGAAAGCTGAGTTAGGAGAAACAGCTCTAGAAACTAAAGACAACCTGCCCAGGGCAAGATCAGAAAGAGGTGGTTCTTTCTAACACAGGCATCCTCTAAGGAAACAGAAACCAACTGAAAGCTTTGAGGATTTCAGTTTTCCTGTGTCTGCTTATGCTTTCAGTCACATGGTCACAGCATATAATCGAGTCCAGTTAAGAGAATCTATACGTTCTGCTTGTCCTTGAATTCCAAGGAGGCACTCACAGAGTAACTGGGACTTCCACAGGCTAGAAAGAGCAAAGATCACCTTCCACAGCACAAAGCTCGGCAGGATAACTTGATACATGACAAGCATTTGCTTACAGCTAAATCCAGCTGGAAGTAACTTCACTCAGCATCCGTTGACTTATAGTGATCATCATCCACAGTGGAGTAGATGTGTCCCTCACTGCTAAGGAATTCAACTGCTTGCCTTTGAAGAAAAAGAAAAAAGCAATTTTTTACCAGTTCATGTTAACACCTTTCTCTCAGGGATCTCCCATTTACAGACTCCATCCGGCGGCTCTATCCTGTGAGCAGTTCTACCAGTCAGAAGGTACAGAAAATTTCTCCAAAGCTGGTGCAACGTGCTCCCCCAGCAGCTCTCAGACCCCACCTGCCACAGAGGGGACGGCACCACTCTCAGTACTCTGCAGGTAACAGTGCCTACGCTCAGCGTCAAAGGGGACAGAACACAGGAAGATAATGGACGTTAAGCCTTTGGGCTTCACTGTTTCTCTAAGTCTCTGGGAGGAGAAGCTATATGAGATAGTAAAGAAGAAGAGAAACAGTCTATTCCCAAGTTTTGATCGTGTGCAGAGAGCAAGGTAGTCCTCGAACAGGAGAAAATACTGCTGAGGCACTGCAGTACTCCCAGGCACCTACTACTTTGCTACTGAACTGTTAAACAGCTTGTTTTAGAAATAGGGAGTGAAGCATTTTATCACCTCATCAACTGATAATGGCTCATTCTAAGCTGTTGGAAGATTTCAAAAGGTCTAGCTCACTACTGCATCCTACTGGGAACATCTGAAATTACTAGCGCTGTTGAACAAGCCAGGATCTGGGGCTTGCCCACTATTTTCCTCTCTGCCTCCTTTTATCAGACACCAGGAAGGACTGCCTGGATTTCCAGAATATCCTTCATTTCTAGACACTTACTTGATTGTTGACATGCTCATATGGTGGAGCTGAACTTTCAACTCTTGAAGACTCATACCTTCTGGGACATGGCAGTTTTTAATCAAGTTCAGCACCTGGAAAAGCAAGAACCACCATTAGCACACAGATAAGCTTCTCTATTGTCAAAGGACACCAAGGCTGAGGAAGAACTATCAGTCTTCCAAGAGTAACTGAGCTTACATTTCTTTGTCCTACATCATGCCACAGCAGCCTCCACTGCAGCTGCTGTGTTCCTGGAGAAGCTGCTTGCACCTACCTGACTCTGATGCACTGTGAGTCCGTTCACTGGCAGGCTGCCACCGCCTCCATAGCCCCCCATGTCACCAATCCCAGCAGAGGAAAACGACTGAGGCACTCTTGATGCTGACTACAATTACGAGAGTAAAATTGCTGTGGTTACACAGGCTGCCACGAGCCCACGGCATTAAAGACTCAGTATTATTTCACAGAAACAGTAATTAAAAATAGATTCCCAAAAGAAACCACTGGAAATGGACTGCAACACAATCTCTCTCCAAGGCAGTCAGGACTCCTGTTATACCTTCACTGTAGCCCTTCAAGCTTTCCAGCCCCACAACTTGTGTACAATCTCCCAAAGTCCCTCTCTTTGGGAGATAACCAGTAACCCAGTAAGGGCCAAGATGGAACCAGGATCTTCAAGTACATACCATAAGATTTTTTCTGAGGATCATATGCGCATTGACAATCTCTAGTATGTGTGTGGTGAACTCATTCATATTTTCCAGAGGCATGATCTTAAATGCCACCAAGCTTTTCTTATTCTTTCAGAGGAAAAAAAAAAAAAACAGAAGAAAAGAAAAAAAATTAACATCATAGCAACAGGAACGTGCTTAACAGCCAGCCCCACCATTCTCTCTAGGAAGAGGGACAGTGGCGGGTAGGGAGCTTGTCTGCATGTAACGAGTCCACAGTTTGCTGACTTAGGTTTTCATATGTGATTTTGCAAGACAACACAGACGAGGTAACTTCTAACTGGCTGGTAATTAATTGCACTTTGCTTTAATGCATGCACCATTATTTCAATGTTTATTCATATATTTAGTTATAATATTTAGTTATGAGGCAACCACATCACATAATATGCTACAAGAAGCGTCCCCATTAACTGGAACCTGGTCTAAGCTCTAGAGTACAAACACCCAAGAACCTGGCGGCCAGTACTGTTCTGCTGAAAACAACATGTTATTGAAAACAACAATTCTATGATTCTATAAAGACAACGATTAAGTGGATATTCTAAAAGGAATGCACTAACACTGTGCCAGATCACCAATCCTTCACGCCGCTGCTCCAGCCTTGTGACTTGGAGTCAGACAGGTGTAACATGATCTTACCTGGAAAGAACGAAGATGACCAGCTACTTTTACATAAGTTCCTGGAGGTACCACAACGTTCTCACCACCTGCCTCCTAACAGAGAGGAAAAGGAGAAAAGAAGGTTTTGCTGATTCGTGTTTCCCTTTCTCAACTATCACAATAAATGACTTAGGAAAAGAGGCTTATCGCAAGCAAACACAAATGGTATGCATTCCTACACCCAGTAAGAGCAGTCAGGTAAACATAATTGTAAATGAAAAACAGAGAAAAAATATTTGCTTGTTTGAACTTGACAGCAGCCAAAGCCAGCTGTCTGCTCTGCTCTCTCTGTCCACCTCTCAGGAATTTTCACAGAGCAACAAAAGAAAGAACCCTCAAATAGTAAAAAAAGCAAGTGTACAACTACATAACTTGGCTAGAGGAACAGGTGCAGGTCAGCATCTTTTCTGAAGTTATGCTAAACTTGCAGCTAGGACAACTGAATGTCTGCCTAATTACTCTCCCAAAGTTGTTCAACTGAACTCAGCTGTTCGACCTTAAATACATGTCACAATAACATGGGACAGCTTTAAAGGCTGCTATACCAGCAGTGACAGTTATCAGCACTTCAGGAGACATGCATCAGAAAATGAGACAACATTCATCAGCGTATGTCTTCGTCTCAATCACCGAGCCACACAGAAAAGTCTCTGTTCACTCCCTCTCCTTGTGTTTCTACACAAAGGTACTGAGCACACAACTCTCAGTTCAGCTGTGAAGTAACAGTTGAGCTTCAGCAGCTAAACTCTGAACTATTCAAAGTGATTCAACGTAGAACCACACATGAATGACAAATCAGAAGAGCCATGTACAGCACCAGCGATCTCTGCTACAGCAGCATCTCCCTTGGCTTTCAGAGGCATGTTATTCTTAAGACACCTTTCAGAACAGCTGCATCTTTTTGATAGGTTTTCTCCCTTCACCACTCCCCAAAGCTTTTAAAGAAGCATGTTCGTAAGGAATGTGGTGCTTACGTCAGTGTCAACCCACTGCCTGACATCCATCGGGGCTGCCGTCATGTCGTCCACTTTGTAAAGGATGTTTGTCGGTGCTTTCTCCGCGTGCCGGACGATGCCCATGATGGTGACCTGCGCGGCAAGAGGGGTGATTCACCCGGGAAGGCGCCGGGAAACGCGCCCTCTCCACCCGCTCGCCGCACTCCCCCGCGCCCACCTGGGAGATCTCCACGTCGCGGATCCGGAACGCCTCGTCGACCTGCTCGGCTGCCAGCAGCTGCGACACGGTGCAGGGTACGATGCTCTGGGAGCGCATCCTCTGCAAGAGGCGGCGGGGCCGTCAGCGCCGCCGGGGCCGCCCGCCTCGCTCCCCGCCGCAGCCCCGCTCCCGGCCTACCTGCTTCTTCTCCGCCTGGGTGCCGGTGGGGGAGCCGAAGCCGCCCGGCGACTGCGTGTAGCCGCCCGCAGGCCCCGAGATGCTCGTGGTGCCAGTACCCGCCGCCGAAGGCACCTGAAGGGGAGAGAGAGAGAGTAGACCATGAGGCGCTAACAGGTGACGCACTCTCCGTTCCTGCCGCCGTCGCCATCGTCGCCATCGCCGCCATCACGGGGCGCGCCGGCAGCGGCCTCGGGCCCTTCCGTCTCCGGGCGCCCCACGCCGAGCCCTCCCCGGTCCCCCCCGGCCCGGCCGCCGCGGCCGCACCGTGCCCGCTCCACATGGCTGCTGCTGAACGTCGGCCGCCCGCCGTGCTGCGCGCACTGCCCCTCCTCGCGCCGCCGCCTCCTGCCCAATTCGTGGGCGCCGCTCCGCCGGCCGACAGCCAATCGCGGCCCTCCGTCTTCCGGCTCCCGCCAATGGGGGAAGGCCCCAGGGAAGCGTCTGGCGCCATTTTGAGTGTGGCGGCGCTGAGGTGAGGGAGGCGGTGAGGGAGGCGGTGAGGGAGGCGGTGAGGGAGGCGGTGAGGGAGGCGGTGAGGGAGGCGGTGAGGGAGGCGGTGAGGGAGGCGGGGCGGGCAGGGCCGGGCAGCCCAGCCCAGCCCAGCCCGACCCGAGGCACAGCACCTCATGCAGTGCCTGATGCAGCCCATCGCGCTCCTCCTGCTCTGCCCGCTGGCCGCGGCCCTGTCAGGTAAGGGGGGGCCGTCCGTCCCGCTCCCCGGCCAGCCGGGCGGGGGGCCCTGGGCGACGCCTGGCGGCAGCTCCGCGCCCCCCGCCCCGCTGAGCTTTGTCGTCTCCCGGCGGATGCAGGGCGCTTCTGGCACATCACCGACCTCCACTGGGACCCCGACTACGAGGCGGCGGTGGCCGCCGGGCAGGCGTGCCCCTCGGGCAGCTCCCGCGCCGACCCCGCCGCCGGGCCCTGGGGTAGCTACCTCTGCGACGCGCCCTGGCGCCTGCTCGCCTCCGCTGCCAGCGCCATGAGGAACCGCCTGCCGCGGCCGGACTTCGTCCTCTGGACCGGGTGAGGGGCGGCCGGGGGCCGGTCCGGGTCGGGGTCCGCCAGGAAGGGACGGATGGGCTTTGAACCCGCTCGCTGCTGGGGCTCCCCTGAGCTCACCGCCTCCGTCCTCCCGCTGCAGCCCTGGGGGCTGAGGGACCGTGTCTGCCTCTTTAGTGAGCTGCTTCTCCGAGGGGAGAAACACCAAATACTCCAGGAATTGGCACTGGGTGTTCTGGGCTTGTGCGTAGCTCTCGGGCTGGGGCACGATCCTGCCTGTTCTGGGGGTTGCCAGCGTTTGGAGGGGAGAAGGGGCAGCTGGAGGGCCGGGGCATAAGGAGCTTGTGAGGGATCCAGGGCTCTTTATGTGGTAAGTTTTGGAGAGGTGAGATATGGATGTGTTTTATAATGCAAAATGGAGGCTTGGGGGAGAGCGTAACTGTGATGAGGCCTCTTGACACCTGCAGGAGGCTCCCAACAAGCCCCTGCAGTGAGAAACAATAAGGAAAGGAAAGGATCCTAACTCTCAGTCCTTCCTTTTTTAATTGTTGACAGCCCTGTCTGACTTCACACAAACTCTGAGTACCTGAAATGCTGGGGGGAATTGGATGTGCTCTTTCTCTTGGTGCACCAAGTCCTGCCTGTTAGAGGCAGTGGCAGGAGAGCATTGCAAAACAGACTTGTGGCATTTCTTCAGACTGCAAAGAGGCAGCTGGGAGACTTGTCTCAAAAAGAGGCTGTTTTGCTTTAGAAGTACGAGGAACCTTGCCAAATGAAGCATGTTTTCTCCTAGTGTGTCTCCAGAAGTGGGTACCCTATTCCACAGGAGGTCTCATGTCACTTATAAGCAGTAAAAGCTTTATTTTGCATGATTATTGTAAGTATATATGTACTATTGTAATGTTTGCTTTTTTCTGACAGTGCAACATCAACGTTTAATCTGCTGTAGCCTCCAGAAGTCTGCCACACTTTTGGAGGCAGACCTCAATGATCACTGCCTTACTGGAGGCATTCCTTTTTTTTTTCATTTTAATGAGTTGTTATCCTGCTATTGCCGATCAGATGTTGACCTGAGATTGCAAATACTGTTCCGTGCAATATTTCCAGTCAGCTTTAGTGCCTGTTAAATGCACTGAGGCAGAGTAAGCATTCACTTCTAATGCTTGTGTGTAGGTTTTTTTCAAGGTAGAATAAAGTGCAGACCGTTTTCACTTTGAGCAATTCCTTGAAACTCCTTCAGTGCCTTGACCACCCAACATGGTTCTGATTACTGCCCACAAAAGCTTCAGCTTTATTTTCTAGGAGGCACACAGAGAAGCAAGCAAGTTTCTCTGCCTTGCTTATCCCTTTAGGCATATGCCCTGTTCATCACAGATGGTGACTGTGACGCTTTTATTTTTCTAGAGATGATACTCCTCATGTCCCCAATGAGAAGCTTGGAGAAGAAAAAGTTCTGCACATAATAGAAAATCTAACTTCTCTGATCAAAAAGACGTTTCCAGGTAGGATTTGAGGGGATGAGAAGGGGAGAGGGGCACAGTCTCATGGGTAGAGCTTACCAGGGTCGAGAAATTGGGAAGAGGAAAGGCACAGAAGGGCTGTGGTCGTTGGGACTTGTTTGTCTTCTCCCTAGTTGCTGTATGGTATGAGGCATGTCTGAATTAAGGCGTCTGATGCACACTCATTGTTTCAGGTTAGCTCACTCAGAAGAGGAAAATAAATGTTTCTGTAATTAGTCGTTAAGACAGAAAAGGCTGCAAGATTTCCTCACAGTTAATCCATGTCAGCAGTGGGAGAAGGAGCATTATTGATGGTGAAAGCTCACTGATTCATCTGTAAAGCTGTGGCTTGTCTTTGCAGTGTTGTACTCCCAGTCAATGCAACCACATGGCTGGGGTGCGGATGATTCACCTTTGCAAAGCTCTCAAGCCATGCTGTGTGTGTGAGTGCCTCAGGGAGCTTTGGTGCTGAGGAACTCTGAAGCAAGCGTGGATTCTTCTGTGCCTCCTTTTCTCTGTCTTTAGATACTAAAGTCTACGCAGCGATGGGCAATCATGACTTCCACCCCAAGAATCAGTTTCCAGGGAAGGAACACAAGATCTACAACCGAACAGCTGAACTGTGGCGTCCCTGGCTGAATGATGCTTCTGTTGCTCTTTTCAGAGCAGGTATGGCACCACTGGCTCATGTTGGCAGCAGTCTGGGGAGATGGGGTGATTAGGAGAATACCACAGATAGTTTTCCTTGCTTCTGTGCTCAGAGCGACAGTACTCGTAGGGTATTTGCAGAGGAAGGGTACAATTTAATGCTGATTTCTGGCCCTGAGTTCTCCTGCATGGGAGAAAAGAAGTTTATTTATGCTTTAGTCTCACCTGCTTTCCTTGAGTTACTGGGAACAGGGAATGCAGCATCTGAGCTCGGTGGAAGAAAAAAAGATCTTTTAAGAAAGCTGCTGATGCAGGCCAGTACTGTGGCTCTCTAGAGCTGCCCAGCTCCTGGTGCTGCATGCTGTCCCCATGCAGGGTCTGCCTTCACCCAGAGAGGCATAAGCACGATGAGGTACAGAGAGGGGAGCGTTGCTCCAGATCCCCATCCTGGAGCATTCAGAGCACTGCTGGCACCTTGTCCAGACAGTGACTCTGCCGTCACTATTGCCAAGGAAAGCTGAGAGGGATGGAAGCAAAGGGATCTGGGGTCACAGCAACCAACATGAGCAGACCTCCAGCTCTTTCCTGGCCGGTTGCATTTTTCAGGAGCTTTCTACAGTGAGAAGCTGCCCAGCCCAACAACAAAGGGGCGAATGGTTGTCCTCAATACCAATCTGTACTATGACCAGAATGACGAGACAGCTGGTGAGGAAGATCCTGGAGGGCAGTTCCAGTGGCTGGAAGAAACACTGACCAATGCCTCTAGAGCAGATGAAATGGTATTGAAAGAAATGAATAAACAAACTTTGTAGAGGGCTTCTCCCAGCCTGGAAGCTCTTCTCGCTCCTGCTCTCCGTTCTGTGCAGTCACAAGCCAATGCTCTGTGGGAAGTGTGGGCTTTGCATTTAGTGCAACTCTTTGCTTTTGTAGGTCTACATCGTGGGGCACATCCCTCCTGGCTTCTTCGAGAAGAAACGAGGCAAGCCCTGGTTCCGGAGCAGCTTTAATGAACGATACTTGAAAATTGTGGAGAAGCACCACAGAGTGATTGCTGCCCAGTTTTTTGGGCACCATCACACGGACAGCTTTCGGATGTTTTACAGTGATACAGGTACCAGTTCTGGCTACCCAAGCATTAGTGTGATAGCTCTGCCAACACCCAGAAAATCACTATCAGTGAGAGTTTTCAGTGGCTGAATGCAGCTGGGAAGCCAGAAAAGACTTGTGAAATGCTTTGGTCAACAACAGACAACAGTGGTTCTGATCTCCACCCCCAGCCTGTAGCTCCAGCCCTCCTTCCTGTTTACCCTCAAATTTTGTCATTTCCCCTCAATGCCTTGCAAATTCTTGCCTGCTCCCTATTGATATGGTTTGGACATCAACTGAGACATAAGGGAGCAGTTACGAATCTTTGCATTTGGGTTACACGTAGTGCTCTGGGTCTCTTGCTGAGCATGGTTCTCTTGCACCCCATCACTGCAAGAGTCTTTGACAGCAGTGGAAAGCCTGTTCTTAGCCGCAGCAGTCCCTGATGCTGTTCGATGTGCTGATTTATGCATTCACTGTTGTGACAGAGCTGCTGTTTGCAGTGTGGTTGGTTCCCGGGGTGCTCACTGCAGCGTGGACAGGGTGTGATAGAAGCCAGGGTCTCCCATTCATGGGTTGTTTTGATTTTCTGTTAAGGTTCTCCAATCAATGTCATGTTCTTGGCTCCTGGAGTGACTCCCTGGAAAACGACATTACCCGGAGTGAACAATGGAGCTAACAACCCTGGGATCCGGGTGATCGACTACGATGCAGACACCCTTCAAGTGTTGGTAGGGGATCCCCATGTGCTGCACACTTCAGTTCTAGAGGAGTACTTTAATTCTTCCATGTGTTTTTAACAGGCAGGATTACAGGAGCCAAGCAGCCGTGTAGGAGAGGACCTCAACCAAGATATTTCAGCTTCATGACTAGCACAAAGATTTAGTAAGAGCGTCAGTGAGTAAAAGGCAAGGCGGCTGCAGTCAGCTGGCCCAGGGCATCTGCTGGGTTGAGTTCCCCAGCGCAGTGCAGGACAGGCTCTGTCATGTTCTTCATGTCTTTATCTAGTCTCCTTTGACACTTGCTTTACTACCCAGGTAACGTGGATTGCGGAACTTCTCATTGGGGACTGACAGATTTGTCAGCTGTCCTCCAAAAACATTTAACTGCCTAGAAAATTATTTGAGTCCCCCATACTTGCTAAATTGATTAATTTGTAGTGGATCTGAATTTAGGTGAATTGGACAGGCTGCATCTGTTTCCTCAGTCTCTTATCTGCTAAGAGGTAGAGGATGGGGTGTTGGTGCCTTTCTTTGCAATCGATAAAGCATCTCTATAGATGCTCTATTTACATGTTTATAGCATGAGAAATGAATGCTAAAATACTCTGCAGAAGGCTGGGGAACTAGTGAAGCAGAGAGAAATAGAAAAGAGACGGAGCACAGAAGTGAAAAGCTTTATTCTTTAGTTTGTTCACAGTTGAGAAAATGATGTCACTCAGTAACTAACACTACTCCAACCCTTGCTTCTGCCAGTGGACAGTGTTGGTAGTAAATAACAAGAGTGATTCTGAAGCAGGCTCAAAATTTCTGATGTTTGGAGATTAAAGTCAAGCAGAGAAGAGCCATCCCTTCATCCCTTACCAAACAGGATGCTTTTGTGGTGAGCTCTGGAGGCTCTCCCCGGAGGTGTCTCTCCCCAGGTTCGCATCTCAGTAGGAAGCACCTGTTGGCAGGCAGCTCCCCTGTCACTGGGCAGGGAGATGCGCTGCCTGTGGTGAATACACGTGTCTGTGGTGCTGCACACCAGCGCCTGGGAGAAGGGGCTGATCACATCCTAGCCAAACATTTCATTCAAGGCCTGGTCCTTTCCTGATCTGTTCTCGTTCTGGTTTTCTCTCCCTGCAGGATATGGTGACTTACTACCTGAACCTAACTCATGCCAACATGATGGCCCCGACACAGGAGGAAGAGTTCCCAACATGGGAGGAAGAGTATAGGCTGACAGAAGCCTTCCAAGTCCCTGATGGCTCTGCAGGCTCCATGCAAACAGTGCTGGAGAGGATATCAAAGGATCCACACTATCTGCAGAAGTACTACGAGTTTAACTCTGTCAGATATGACCTCACCCCGTGCGAGGAGGCCTGCTGCGTTGATCATATTTGTGCCATCAGGGAAGTTGATTTTACAAAATACGACGAATGTGTTAAAACCAGTAACTCTGCCTCTGCCGTCGTCAGGGTTTGGCTTTTGTTATTCTCCTTGCTCTTAGGACTTCGGAGTCCCCAGCAAGTGCTGTAATGACTGAGAGCAAGAGAAAATGAAGAGGGCACAAGGTCACGATGCACATGAATCAGCAATTGTGAATGCTTTTGACATTGAGAACTTAGTCGGAAACCAAGACAAAATCAGTGACTTTTAGTAAAAGCTCTATGATGTTGATTTGAAATCTTCTAGAAAAGCTTGATGTATTGGGAAATGGCGGTGGTTGCTACAAAGTCTTTTTGTGCCAGACTGACCTGCATCAGGGAGTCTGTCTCCCTTCCACTGTGACTTCTGAGATAGTCTCACAAATCAGGTGAAGACCAGGCCTCCCTGTGGACTTTAACTTACCATGGATGAGAGCTGTGAGCTCCCTCGTGTTCCCTAGGAGTCTGCTGCCAGGTGAGTTCCTCATGTTGGCACACACTTCTCTTCTGGAAAGAGCACACAACCAGCAACCTGGAAGGTCTTGTTTCAGTGGCCTTGCACCACAGCAGCCTTGCCTTTGGCTTATGAGCAAAAGCCAGGTGGGATTAGTTCTTCCTTTGACAGTGTATGAACTTCAGCAAGTTTGGGCCATGACTTTCACATGTGTAGGGTAAGAAGCTTGATTATTGTCTCTGATAATAATTGATTATACCTCTCTGATAATAATTGATTATACCTCTGTGTCTGGCAAGATCATGGAGCAGATCATCCTGGAAACTACTAATGCGCATGGGAAATAAGGGGGTGATTGGTGACAGCCAACGTGGCTTCCATAAGGGCAAATCATGCCTGACAAATTTGGTGGCCTTCTACAACGGAATACAGAGTTGGTGGACAAAGGAAGAGCAACTGACTTCATCTACCTGGACTTGTGCAAAGCATTTTACACTGTCCCGCATGACATCCTGGTCTCTAAATTAGAGAGATATGGATTTGATGGATGGACCACTCGGTGGGTAAGGAACTGGCTGGATGTCCGCACTCAAAGGGTTGTGGTCAACGGCTCAATGTCCAAGTGGAAACCAGTGAGGAGTGGCGTTCCTCAGGGGTCAGTACTGGGACCAGTGCTATGTAACATCTTTGTCAGAGACACAGACAGTGGGACTGAGTGCACCCTCAGCAAGTTTGACGATGGCACCAAGCTGTGTGGCACAGTCAACACACTGGAGGGAAGGGATGCCATCCAGAGGGACCTGGACAGGCTGGAGAGGGGGCCCCGTGTGAACCTCATGAAGTTCAACCAGGCCAAGTGCAAGGTCTTGCACCTGGGTCATGGCAATCCCAGGCACAAATCCAGGCTGGGTGGAGAATGGCTGGAGAGCAGCCCTGAGGAGAAGGACTTGGGGGTGCTGGTGTATGAGAAGCTCAACATGAGCCAGCAATGTGTGCTGGCAGCGCAGAAAGCCCCCCGCACCCCAGGCTGCATCCCCAGCAGCGTGGGCAGCAGGGTGAGGGGGGGATTCTGCCCCTCTGCTCCACTCAGGGGAGACCCCCCTGCAGCGCTGCCTCCAGCTCTGGGGCACCCACAGCAGAAGGACACGGAGCTGTTGGAGCGGGGCCAGAGGAGGCCCCGGAGCTGCTGGGAGGGCTGGAGCCCCTCTGCTGTGAAGACAGGCTGAGAGAGCTGGGGGGGTTCAGCCTGGAGAAGAGAAGGCTCCAGGGAGACCTTCCAGCCCCTGCCAGTCCCCAAAGGGGCTCCAGGAAAGCTGGGGAGGGACTCTGGATCAGGGAGGGGAGCCATGGGACGAGGGGGAAGGGTTTTACACTGGAAGAGGGGAGAATTAGATTACGTATTAGGAAGAAATTCTTTCCTGTGAGGGTGGTGAGACATCTATTTATTTGAGGTCTCTTCCAACCCAAACCATTCTATGATTCTATGATTATTAAATTTTTTATTTATTTTTTCTCCAATTGCTGAGCAAAACAACTCTTCACTTCTATGCTCTCTTAATTTGCCTCTGCTTAGTTTCTTCCTTCAGCTGGGCTTTGCAAGCTGACCTTGACTGCTTTGCCATTAAGAAACACTGACCAGTTTGGTGATTCACCAGTCTGAGGCTTTGCTGGCTTCTCCGGAACCTCGGGGGAACCAACACAAAGTGTTGGAAGTGGGGCTTGGACTAGATGATCTTTAAGGTCCCTTCCAACCCAAACCATTTTATGATTCTGTGGTGTTGGACCCTTTAGATGTGGGTGAGGGAGAGAGAGAAGGAACATTTGTGTTGCAGGGATCACAGGGGTCTGGCAGGGGGCTGTCGAGCTCAGAACACGCAGCCTGAGCATGCCCCGGGTGGGCAGCAGCCCCAGCAGCTACACCTTCTGCCAGAGGGACCCGGGCAGGGCTGCGGGGCGAGGAGCCAGCCTGCAAGCGGAGCAGCACGCCCTGGGCGCGCCAGCGTGGTGGTGCGCCCAGCCGAGCGGCCACGGGGAATGGATGTCTCATGTTCGAAGAGGAGTGAGGGCGCAGGAGGAATTTACAGCTGCGGTTGGCGTTGGACCCCCTGGTACCACCTCAGAGCATGTGCCGGAGTCGTGCTGCCGGGGCCTGGGACTCAGGGCCTCTGCCAGGTGTGTCATGGATGGAAATATTTGACACGGTTATGATTTAATAGCAATTTTAAATTTATTAATTGCTTGAGGTAGATCAAGAGTTAAGTTTTAGCAGCACTTGATCATTAACTGATTTAAGGATTTACAAGATCATTTAATGAAATCGAACAACAACTTAATTACGGATTCAAAGAGGGCAAGATTCACAGTAACTTACTGTATGGTGTCCTAAATCAATACATATAGGTATAAGCACGAACATACAAACACACAACACTTAAGGGGCCAAACACACACCTACACCCGAGTTTTAACTATAAGGACTAAAGGTCCCTTCACACAGGCAACTCCCATGAGCCGACAGGTGCCCCTTTTACACGTGCACAGGAAATATTTGGAGCTGGTAAAATACGGGAACACCGGCCTGTCAGCTAAAGTGCATCGAGAGGTGGGTGAGCGAGAGCCTGGCCTAGAGTTAAAATTGCCCTCTTCCAGTTTGGAGCAAATGCTCCCACTGCATCAGCATTGCTCAGCGGGCGATAACTGGGACTGGAGGGGGGTTGGCTCACCCTGGCTTTTCAGTCCTCAAGGTATTTGCCTGAGCGGCTCCCACCTCAGGGGAGGTGCTGGCCACAGCCCGCTGCGAGCCAGAAGAGCTCAAAGGGTCTCAGTAGAATCCCTACTTACAGGGTCTGAGATAATTAACTTTCATCAGGTATTTTTCCATTCTGTCCCATCTTGGACAATGGGATATTCCGGTACTTTCCACTAACTCGCTAGATTGGCAAGTTCTGTTATCACCTGGCTTTGGGTCGTGACGCTGGTACAGATGTACCGGGCTGTTGGGGGGTGATTGATTGTCCTCAGCGATGGGGGAGGCAGCAGCCAGGGACGTTCGGGGGTGCCTCAGCATTGTGGCCCTTCACCTTTGGCAAGCCATGCCCACATGCCCTAGGTTGGGATGTGGCCCAGGGACGGGGAATCCCACCAAAGAACCCAAGTGGGGGTGGGGGTTGCAGCACCACAGGGAGCTCCCAGCTGGTTCAGAGCCCAGTAATGATGGGGCTCCCCTCCTGCTCCTGGCCCTGCAGGGCTGGCTGGCAGGGGGAGACACTTGGTGCTACTGTGTTTTGCTGGGGCTCGGGATATTCCTGTTTGGTTTGGGTGGGCTGCATCCCCAGCAGCGTGGGAAGCAGGGTGAGGGGGGATTCTGCCCCTCTGCTCCACTCAGGGGAGACCCCCCTGCAGCGCTGCCTCCAGCTCTGGGGCACCAACAGCAGAAGGACACGGAGCTGTTGGAGTGGGGCCAGAGGAGGCCCCGGAGATGCTGGGAGGGCTGGAGCCCCTCTGCTGTGGGGACAGGCTGAGAGAGCTGGGGGGGTTCAGCCTGGAGAAGAGAAGGCTCCGGGGAGACCTTCCAGCCCCTGCCAGTCCCCAAAGGGGCTCCAGGAAAGCTGGGGAGGGACTCTGGATCAGGGAGGGGAGCCATGGGACGAGGGGGAAGGGTTTTACACTGAAAGAGGGGAGATTGAGATGAGATCTGAGGCAGAAATTCTTGGCTGTGAGGGGGGTGAGCCCCTGGCCCAGGTTGCCCAGAGAAGCTGTGGCTGCCCCATCCCTGGAGGGGTTCAAGGCCAGGTTGGACGGGGCTTGGAGCAACCTGGGCTGGTGGGAGGTGTCCCTGCCCAGGGCAGGGGGTGGCACTGGGTGGGCTTTAAGTTCCCTTCCAACCCAAACCGTTCTGCGATACTCGGACAGTTCCCGCCCCGTCTGGTTTTTGGGGCGGGGCGGTGGGAGGGAACGGGGGGGCGGGGCCTGGGGCCGCGTCACCTTCCCCGTCCCCCCCCGTCCCCTCCCGCCGCCGATGGCGCCGCGGTTCGGTCCGCTGCAGCTGGGCCTGGCGGCGGCGGGGACGGCGGCGGCGGTGCTGGACGTGTGTGTCGACGGGTGGGTGGCGGCGGAGTACGCCTGGGGAGGGCAGCCCGGCTTGGCCGCCTTGGTGCTGGCCTTGCTGGCCATCGCTTCGGTGGCCACGCAGGCCTGCAGCTGGCTCTGGCTCCGCTCCGACCCGCCCGCCCTCCGCCCCGACGTGCCCCAATGGCTGGTCGCCGTCCTCCATCTGCTCCAGCTCGGCTTCCTCTTCAGGTACGCTGCGGCCCCCGGGCATCCCTCCGGTACCCCCACCCCCCCAGGCATCCCCCCGGCCCCTCCGCCCCGCCCCAGCCTCTCCCCTTCCTCCGGCGGGGGGGAACAGGGGCTCGACCTCCTGCAGCCACCGCTCTGCCCGGGGAGACCCTCGGACATCCCCGGGTGCCCCATGCCCCCATCTCTGGGTGTCGGGTCCAAGGGGCTCCCTGGGCAGAGCGGTTTGGCCCAGCCCTGGGTTGGGGCCGGGTTGGAAACGTGTCGGTGGGAGCCACCTGCGTCCCTCCAGCTGAAGTTTCTCACCCACGTCCCAAAGTGTTGGTTTTGCTCTGTCTCCCGCTGCTGTCACTGCTGCCGGAGGCCAAACCCTCAGGGCTGGATGTCGGAGCCTGCGGGAGCAGCAAATGCCCTGAAACCTTGTCTGGGCCTTGGCTCTCCCGGCTGTCTGGGGAAGCGGGCGGCTCACGGGGCCTCCCCTCCTGCGGGAAGGAAATAATCCGGCTGCTTCCGCCGAGGGGGATGCTCGGTTTCACGTTTGAACTTGAAGGCTGAGCGTCGTGTGGACACTGCGGTGCATGGCTTGGGAAGGGAGGGAGCAGATTAAGCATAAATGGGAGCGGTCTCACTTGTCCTGCCAGGGCAGCATGAGGAGCCAGGGGCTGCGCTGGCACCCAGCAGCCCCTCACCGCTGGCCGGGTCCCCCCCACAGGTGCCTCCACGCTCTGAGGGTGGGCTGGAAGGTGTGCTGGGAGAAGGCGGAGGAGGAGGAGGAGCAGAGCCGTATGGCCTTCCTCTCCCACGATATCAGCATGCTGCGCCTCTTCGAGACCTTCCTGGAGAACACCCCACAGCTCACCCTGCTCCTCTACGTTATCCTGCGGACGGACAAGGCAGAGCCCTCCCAGGGTGAGGGGTCTGGGGCAGGGGAGGGGGGCTGTGGGGGCACGGGCTTGGACGGGACAGACCAGATGGGCTGTCCGGGGCCTGCAGGACCCAGCAGGACACTGTTCGTCTGTCCTTGCTTGAGGTGTCATCCTTCTCCCATGTCACTCCTTCCTTTGACGTGACGCACAGGAGCATGGATCCCTGTCCTGCGCTCACGTTTCCCAATGGACTATGCTGGGCCTGGGGTGGGAGGGTTGAAGCTGGGGGACCTCTGTGATCATTCCCCAGGGGAGGCTGAGGGTCAGGAGAGAAATCGGGAGCCCGCTGGGGAGCGGGGAGATGCTGTTGTGGATGTGGATGGAGGGTGGAGCGCAGGCCACCGAAGAGGTGCTTTGGTGGTCTGGCCTGGGCAGCAAGTGTCGCTGCAATGACGTGGGGAGCCCAACCGTGCGCCAGCTGGGTGGAGCCAGCCCTCACCTCCTGCCCCCCTGGGAGATGGGCTCTGCAGAGCCGCTCCATCCGTCGCTTCTTCCCCATCTCCTGTGCAAGGCCGGGCACCAGCCTCCTCCTCCTCCTCGGTGAGGGAGGAAGGCCAGTGGAGACATAGGTGCTGAGACTCTGACCCTCTGCAGCAGCTGCTTTGGAAGCTGGTGGGAAGCTCGTTTTAGCAATGCCGGGCAGGGGAAGGTTTAAGCCAGGCTGGGCCCACCTTGGTCTGCCCTCAGCATCTCCGCCGCTGTGTTTGCAGGACTGGGGATCTGCACTGCGTTCCTGTGTGTGACCTGGTCTCTGCTGGACTACCACAAGTCCCTCCGCTCCTTCTTGCAGGACAAGTACGAGCTGAGCTGGCAGTCCTCCATCGTCTACTTCCTGTGGAACCTCTTCCTCATCTGCCCCCGCATCCTCGTAGTCGCCCTCTTTGCCCTGCTCTGGCCCTACAGCGTGGCTGTCCACTTCCCACTCGTGTGGCTGGCCATGTTCCTTTGGGTCAGTCTCCAGGGCACGGACTTCATGGAGTCGCCCGGCCCCGAGCAGCTCTACCGCGCCATGGTGGCCGTGATCCTCTACTTCAGCTGGTTCAACGTGGCACAGGGAAGGACGCTGTACCGCAGCATCATCTATCACGGCTTCATCCTGGTGGACAGCATGCTGCTGGCCCTGTCCTGGCTCTGGTGCCAGTCCCCCTCTGAGGAGCACTCGTACCTCATCCCGCTGGTCTCTGCTGCGCTGCCCTGCTACCTGCTGGGGCTGGCACTGAGAGTCGCCTACTACAAGTGGCTGCACCCCAACCTGCAGATGCAGCAAGAAGGCGGCTACGACGTGGTGGATGCCAATGGAAGGACTGACGGGCCGGAGTTCCGCTCGCTCTCGGTGCCGGACCTCGTGAACAGGCGGATGCAGTGGCTGGCCCAGGCCCAGTTCCCCGTCTCCCGGACAGTGGGGCAGCGCTTCCCGAATGGGGCTGCTGCTCTTGAGTCTGCTGTCTGAGGCCGGCTCCTCCAAAGTGACTTGCTGGGGAGACAGATTTGTTAGCCCTTCTCCCGCTTCTGCCCCCCCGGGCTGTTGTTTTGGGCAGCTGGAGGGACCTGGCAGAAACCAGGGGTGATGGGCAAGCACCCGGTGAGTCCCACGGCATGGCTCCCATTGCTGTGCCCTCGGGGAGAGCCACAGTGTTCGTGGGGGGTCCAGCATGTTGTGGCTGCACTGCCATGTCAGCTTCTGTTGTTATTTATTAGCTTTTTAAAAAAAAAAAAAAAAAAAAACAAACAAAAAAACCCCCAACAAAACAAAAAAAAGAGCAACAGTTTGTTCTCCCTGTGTGTGCCTCTCTGTGCCGACTGCTGCCGTTCCTGCTCAGGGAGGTGGGTGCTGGTGGGGCTTGTTCCCTTCGCGGCAGCAGCTACCTGCTGTTTCTGTTTCCCGCCAGGATTTTCCTCCTTCTCCTGTTTTGCTGTTAAGGTCCAAGGTCGCCTGTTATGGCCCCGCTGAGGGAGAGCAGGGTGGCCAGGACTCCCCTCGGGGTGGGCTGGGCTGGGGGGGAGGATGGTGCAGGGTCAGAATGGGTCGAGGCTGTGTCCCTCCAGAAACTGGGAAGCACAGTCCAATGTGGATTCTCCGTGGACAGAAGCGTTGGTTCTGCCCTTTGCCGTGCTGGCCAGGTCCCTGCCTGCCTTTCCCTCGCTGCTGTGGGCTGAGAGGGGCAGAGCTGAAGCTTCTCGCTTGGAGCTGGGCCCTGGGTCACCCCTTTGCTGCTGCCCCAGACCCTCACTTTTCTCCTTCCAGCAGCAAATGGTGTTTGTGAGGTGGGGGCGGGCAGGGTGCAGGGAGCACTGGGACCCCGTCCTCCCCAGGGCAGCTGTGTCCTGGCGTACAGCCGCAATGTGGCTCAGTACCTCTGGCTTATTACGGCCACTTCGCGGTGCTTCTGCTGGCACTCCCACTGCCGCATCCCAGGCGGTGCTTGCGACACCATGACATGTCTGGCATTGGCCACAGCCGGTGTCTCAGCCGGACGTGGCTGTAGATGTGGCCAGTGTGGGGCTGAGCTGGCTCCTGGGCACACACACCCACTGCTTCCCCGGCAGGACTGACCCCGGCTCCGTGCCTGAACCCCCGCAGGCCCCAAAGCAGCCCCTGCCTCGGCTTGCTATTGCCCAGCCGGCAGCTGTGACACATCCTGGCACCAGCCCTTGGCCTTTCCCCTCGCCTCCGTCCCCGACCCTCCCAGCAGGACCCTGTCCCAGGGTACCAGGGAGGCAGCAGGATGCCACTGGGGGAGGAGCTGAAAAGCTCCTGACGGCTGCTCCTAGAACACGACCACCCGTGGCCAAGGCTGCGGCACCACAGCCAGCTGGGACGAGGGTTGTTTGTCGGCCTTATGCAAAAGGGAGCGGGAGGGAAGGGTTGTGTGAGACTATCCAGGCGCCGTGGGCTCCCCTGGGCACCACAGCAGCGCGCGGAGCTGGGACCTCCAGCACTGGCTCCCGCAGGCTGCCCCAGGGCAGTGGGGGCTGCACCGGGACCTGTGGCACCACCACCCTGAACGCCATCAGTGCCACCAAGCCCAGGCCAGGCCGTCGCAGGGGGACAGGGAGTGACTGCAGGGGTGTAAGAGAGCAGGCTGAAGCAGTGACTATAGAAAATAAAGACTTTATTTTTTTTTTTTCCAGTTCACAGGACAGTTCCCATAACACAGACCATGACCGGGCAAAGGCCCCGCAGCGCCCGGGGCTCACCGCGCTCCTGCTGCCGAGGGGTCGGTAGCGCAGCAGGGGCTGCTGCAGGGTCCTGCTGCTTCCCAAGAGCACCAGCACAGACATCTCCCCCAGGGCTCTTGGTGGAAGCAAATATTAGTGGATCAGGTGGGTTTTTCAAAGCCTCCACAGCTGCGGTGGTGCTGGAGGGGAGGCCACAGCACCCACGGCCAGCAGCTGCTGTCGTTCAGGTGTTCGGGTTTGTCACCAGTTCAGCTACAGCCAGGTCGGGGAAACGGGAGAGCACAGAGACAGATGCAAATCAACGCGCAGCTAGAGATGCTGTTCCTGCCACGTGAGACAGGAAAAGTCTTAATTCAGCCAGCAGAGGAAAAAATAAAATAGCCGGGTCAACCTTTATTAAACATAAACACAGAAATGTACCATCAACCTCCTATTATAAAAGTACTTTACATACATTCAAGGAAACATCGTATAAATATCAGTATGAAATGTCACTGGCTGCAAGAGTGGCTGCCATCTTAAAATTTCCTTAAAACGTTTTAAAGTAAACAAACACAAAGCAAAGCCAGCCAGCTGCCGGGCTGCTCGGTACCTTGGGTCCAGCACTCACTGCGAGTGCCTGGGCGAAACACATCCCACCTCCCCCTGCGGGCCAGCACGGGCCGCTCTCCTGCAAGCTGCTCTGGCCACTAGTGAAGCCAAAGGGCCGCTTGGCCACACCGGATGGTGGAAGGTTAAGGCACAGGTTTTAATCCCAAAGTTCGGCTGGCCAGAGTACCAGATGTGCCCCGAACAGGCTGTTTCACAGGCTGGGACATGTCCCAAGCCCGCTCATAAGGAGACCTCTGGATGGACTGGGGACCCGCAGAGATGGTCAGGATCCAGCACAGACTCTTCTGTGACTGCTCCTAAGTCCTGATCTTCTGGAGACATTTCAGACCCTGGGAGCAACGGGGCTGCTTCTCGGAGCGGCTCATTCCTACCAGATCTGCCCTGGCTGATGCAGTAACGACACGTCACAGGGACCCCAGATGAACTGGGCGCTTCATGGACCCAGCAGTAATGGGGCTGTAGCCCTGCAGCATCTCTGCCTTCCCCGCACAGGGCCCACACCATTGTGAAATACCACCGCACACGTACCCGGGCTGCCCCAGCTGCATGGGAACACCCAGCAGCACACCTGAGCCCTCCCCTTCGTGCACACAGCAGACGGGAGAACACCCCCGTGGGCTCCTGTTCCTGCTTCTCTTCAAACCCTGCTGCCGCGCAGGACACACATGGCCCCAGCCTGCCGCAGGGGCTCTGCTGGGCCAGCAGCTGCCAGGAGAGCGGCCGCTGGCAGCGCAGCCGAAAGACACCCCTTCCCCTATTCAGGAACACCCACAGCAGAAATTGTCTCCTCACGTTGTTCTAAGGGGACGAGAGGCTGTGCGGCTCACAGGCAGCAGCTTCTCCACAGACGGCACGCTCCTAAAGCAGAGTTCCTGGGGAAATACGCAGATCCAGAGCATCTGCCTGAGATCAGAGCACCAGGCCAACACCTAGGAAGGAGCTGGACGGAAAGCGCACTGCTCCCAACTCCTCTGACCACCTTGGAGAAGCTCCTCTGATTTTTCTTTTTTTTTTTTTTTTTTTAATAATTAAAACCAAAACTGGAGCTAGGAGCACGGAACAGAGACCTCTGTCTCCAGTAGCTCTGGGGATCCAAACCCCTTGCTCCACGGTGCTGCCCAGAGCTGGCCCCGGAACGCTCCTGGGGCGCAGCAGAGCAACGCCCCCAGCACTGATGGAAATTATTCCTCAGTAACTAATGCCACGAAAGGAGTGCAGCGAACACATCACCTGCTTCTGTGGGCACAGTTTGAGTGGGGCAGCGTCCTCCCTGAAGCAACACGCTTCCAGACCGGTCCCCTGTGGGTCCCAGAGCGTGACGCTGGGCTGGGGACCAGCGATCTGGCAGGGTTTGGGTGCAGCCGCGGCGGCAGAGGTGTGCAGGGGGCACCGCTGCCATCCCCCCCATGCAGAACCCCCCAGCACCTGCTGATTTGGTGCCGTTGGGGTACGGGCAGGAGGCAGACGCCACTGAACACAGCCTGACTTGGCACAAAACCAGTGCCTCGTGCCAGCCCCCGGCCTCCAGGGCTGCTTCTGACCAGCGGTACTGCAGGTCACCAACTCCAGCCTTTTCCTCTGAGATGGTCGCAGAAAAATCAGCGTAACCATCACTCCCAAGGCCAGTGTGCTCCAGGCTGCCAAGTCACAGTGTCTTAGAAAATTAAGTCCCTCTTAAGAAGGGTTTTGTTTCTAACTATGTAGTTAGGCTAATGCAAAGAAAAATACAAGAAAATCGAATCTGATTCTACTAAAAGGAACCTACTCTCACAAATGGAGTCAGGAAAGCAGAGGTGAAGGTTACTAAACACACCCTTCTTTGTAACATTCATGAGAATTTAGTTCTCTCAAATTATTTCTAGTCCAGACAAGGACTCTGTTCACATCTGAGCAGTTTGCAATAGTATTGTGCTGTATCTGATGTTCATAGGCAGTTTTGTTTTCCTTTAGAGGGAAAATCTGTGGGATCTACGCGCTGGGTCACAGACAGCTGAAATCCAACGATCTCCTGCTTGTTAACAAGGGCTGTGCACACATTGACTAGAAGCTGCTGGGATCAACTCAGAACACCAACACGGTCCTCTACAGAAACCACGTATCCCAGAAACATTCCCGTAACTTTCTATTTTCCAGTAATCCCACATTGAGGAAATAACATAAGGACATTGTAATAAATTAACTGCTTTGAACACCCGGGGAAGGAGAGAGGACACATTTCACAGCAATAGAGGTATTTTTGACATTTTCATTAATATTTCCTATGGAAAAAAAACATAGCTTTTCGGCTTTGCGAAACAAGGGAGGTTCAGCTCTGCCATCAGTATTTTTCTATAAAAATAAGGTTTCGTGTTTACTTGGGTTCTACAACTAAGCTGAACAGAAAGGAGAAGGTTCTTCCAAATACTTCTGCTGTTGTATCACCCCCTCCCTCTGGAGACTACCTGCTACAGGAATTCAGCTGGCTTCTGTAAATCTCTTCTTCAGACAAGCTCCAGCCCTGCTGAGGCTGGTGCTCCCTTACAGGACACCTCTGTACTTGGCAGGGCCTGCGCTCCTGAGGAAACGACCCGGTGTCATGTTCTACCGTACAGTTTGCATTAGGTATGTTTTCTTCATCAAGCTGAAAAAAAGCTTCATCAAAGCTCCCCAAATGTACGAGATTTCTGCCTCCCCAGCGATGGGGAGGGCTTGAAGGAGCCGCAGTCACGCCTTCGCTCCAGCTTCTTACAGGAAGTCTAACTCGAGGGCTTGGTGAAGGGACACGAGGTCTGCGTGATTTGTGATCCTCCAGAAAGGCATGTTGTGCTGTAACAGAGAGACAACAAAGTCAGGGTTGTCGGGGTGATTTTACAGCTGGGTGGGAGCAGCCAAGGTACAGCCGGAGGAGGGTTGTGCAATACAGCACTTGTGAGAGCAGTGCCTGAGCATTCCGTGTTCAGGAAGGACCTCAGCCCTGCACACATCGGTATGTTATCCGCACATCTGTTTATGATGGGCACCCGCACTGACTTTGCACGCTCACGACGGAAACCTCAGCGCTCGGCTGTGAGCTGCTGCTTCACCCAGGAACACCCTTCCAGGGCTCCCAAGGAACCCACAGAGGTGACAACTCCGGCACACGGCAGACAGCGTAAGGCCTGCAGAGATGGTGTCCTGAAAATAATCTGTGCACTTCGCTGCCTTGAATTAGCATGACTGAACAACCTATTCAGGCCTGTCCAAATCAATCAAACCGTTTGCTCCTTGTCTGTAACTCACGCTAATGGCAGACGCTGTGCATTGATCTGACCGCTGGCAACTGAGTCCCGACTCCCTCCATGCTTCTGAGGAACGCCATTATCCTAACTGACCACCGCACGCTGCGATCAAGACATGCTACATCAAGATACTGCCTTACAGGGTCAACGTTTATACACAATCCTAAACAAGAGTAAAACAGAAACTTTAAACCCTGAAGAGCCAAAATACTCCCCATCTTAGCACAGCGAAAGAAAGATCTCTTGCACCAATGGCAAAGTTTCCCCCTGGCTGCCCCTGGCTTGAAGTTCAGCCCTGGAACAAGAGTCCCTGCAGCAGAAGACTGCTGTGGCAACTTCCCTTTGCATCCACCCACATCCCACCTCCGCAGAGCCAGAAACCCACCTGCTTGGCTGCAACCTCTTCGTCACGCCCATCTCCAATTACCACATAGGTGACTTTCTTCCCAAATCGTGACACGATCCTCTCAAAACAGCTCTCTTTACCTGCCAAAGGACAACCCACTATAATGAGCCTTAGGCAGAGAGTAACAGAAGCCTGAAGAGGTCCCTTTTTCCCAGTACAGAAACACGTTTGTGTCTTGCTGGGAAGGGGATAACCCCTGAACACCCAGTTCAGCTTGTGAGGCCAGAAGCCACCACTATTACATGGGCGGCTGGTCCACAGCAGCCGTGGGGGCTGCTCGGGTGCAGAAACTGCAGTTCCTCTGCAAAAATCCCAGCCAACCCGCAGCAGACGTCTCAGTGCCGGCTACCCAGCACGACCCCTTACCTATTTTTGTAGCACTATAAATATTTTCGATGGGAAACACCTCGCCCAATCCATACAGGAGAACTTTGGCAAGAGCTGGCACCAGTTGGGTGGTTGTGATCAGGATGTTCACACAGTTTTTTCTAAAAGAAGAAAAACACTTATAAAAGCACATCTGTGGCCAGCGGCACCGAGGGCTACTCTGGGGAGCTTGCCTGCCTTCCCAAAGTGCCACATGCTTTGACATCCTGCTTTCAAGAGGCTTTTTAGGCCAGGATTTTTTAATGCGTGGTTTTTGCTTGTTTGTTTTTTGATCAGAAATTCTCTGAAACGCGACTTTGTGAGGACAGCCCTATTAAGAGAACCTTCTTAACAACACATGTTGCAGCAGAAAAATCCCAAAGGGCGCTCGGGAGCGGAGCTCCTGCACTCACTCATTTTGCTTCCCAGTACCTGTGACAACCAGCAGCGGTAACGTAGTGCAACGCAGCACTGCGCACAAATCTCAGCGAGAGAAAGGGCTGAGAAAGCAACACACACGTTTCCAGCTTCCGTACCTGGACTGTATGAGTAGCAGGGACTTCAATGCAGTTTCCAGCCAGGAATCCGTTAGCACTTCTATGTCAGTCCTTAGTCGCTGCAGAGCTTCCCTCTTCTGCGGGCTAAGAAGGCCTGGAAGGCAAGCAACACAAGTGTTCCAGCTGAGCTGGCAAGTCTAACACGGAGCGCGCCTTCCCTCAATTTAACAGCTGCCTCTTTGGCAATAAATAACCCGGTACTGAAGGCACCTGAAAGGTGAAACTGTCTCAAGGCAACGGGAGAAACCAGCTTCCAGTGAGACTGATGAGCCCAGATACCCATCTGTGACACTGACTGCGGGGAACTGGGTAGACGCTTTCTCCGATTACGTCAAACCATTTCTCAGGATACGCCCAACAAAATGCATTTCTCTTGTACAAAGCACTCACAGCAACAGGCCACAGACAGCAGTCCTGCAGTCCCCCTCTTTGACTTCCTTCTTCCCAAGGACCCTTTCCACTTTAATCCCTTTCAGATATCTTTTTCTAACCCCTCCCCCCCTTTTTTTATCCCCATATTTTTTGTCTCTTTTAGATACCATGTACTCAAAGCATCCAGTTTTGAATTCAAAGCAGCCAGCAATGGAGTCCATACGCTCAAACCTGCTCCCATCAGTGAATACCAGAAAGGAGCACCCTGAGTCTGAACGTCTCTCTGCCCAATTTCCAGCCATGACGAATGAACCCCCCGCTTGGCTCCAACCCTGAACTGCACCTGTCCTCTGACAATGAGCCATGGAGGAGCCCCCGGTGGGCTGCACTGCCAACTGCTTCACCATGTGGCTTTAGGCAGGCCCTGAAAAACTCTGCAACCAGGTCTCCCACGTGCAAAATATGGAATAACAGTCTGATCCCTACCAGGAATAAGGTAATTGCAGGATACTGAAATGCAGACTGAAAGTTATAGTTTTGAACACCTGGTTTTTAGAAAATACATCCAAGAAAACTCTCTATGAAGGTTTTTTTTGTGTAGGCAAAGGGTACCCAAACCCACACCCCACCAGGCCGAGCCTGCTCCAGCAGCACCCCTTTCCCAGGGATGGCAATGCCAAGACTCGGACTAAAAAGAAAAGGTATCTACATTTGGTATCTGTGGTTTGCATCATTATTACTACTTTGGGATTGGAAGGGAAACAAAACCAGAAGACTGTAAGTGACTTTGTGAACAGATGGCAGACATGTCCTGTCAGACTATAAGCACGACAGCCAAGAGGGTGAACACTGTATTTCTTGACAATAGCATGATAAAAGACACTTTGTGAAGACACAAGTGAAAAGACCTCCTAAGCAGCTTGATATGGAAGTCATTTAGGCCCGTTCCAAGCAGGGTGACAGGCAGCCTTTCATACAAAATTAGCAACAAAATTAGCAACAGCACACTGTTTGCACCAAAATTTCTCTGACCACCCCTATCTACATAACTCCCAGACTGCACTGGCATGCTGTTCAGTTTTGGAACACGTACCCTCTTAGATTCCATGGAGATTTGATCCCACTTAGCACTAGGAGAATGGTCACTTTTCATGTCCAAACATTCAGAAAAGCAAACGCTCTGAGAAGGATGGAGTGCGGCACCACAAACCCTATTTAGTGCCCAGATATTGGGTGCAGGTGAACACTCACCTCCAACGTTAGTTTTGTATTTGTCGTAGATCTCTCGTACCCTGCGATAGCGGAAGGCCAGTTTTCTCATCCAGTCCACTCCGCCCTGGACACCAACTGATGAGCTGTGATTTGCGTTACTTCCTGAGCCACTGAAGCCATCCGTGGAGAAATTGTAATTGCTATTTCAGAAAAGCAGACGTGTTACGTGTGCCACAGCAGCAGCTTTCCTGGCGGGGTTGCAGACTTCAGCTTGAGAGCAGCTAGAGAAGCACCTCGGAGAGGAACTCTGCACAACCACCACTGCACCCCGCCGGCAGAGACCGACTCCTGTTGGCAACATCCTCTGATATCCAGTTACGCTCGCTACTGGATCTGAACTGCCATGCTGCAATGTACCGATTCAACTCTTCTTTCACACCCTCCACTACAAAACCTTCCTTTGCTCTTAGCCTGCTCGCTCCTCTGTGATACAGAGCATCCTTCCCACTAACCCCTTTCTCATCCTGCAGCGATAAACCCCAGTATAGGATCTTCCAAACATAACATCTGTGTCTTCACATCGCAGCTGTAGCTCCACAAGCAGACAAGCTGCTTTACCAGCCCATGACTGCAGGAAGCAGGTCGTGCTTCACCACTTTCCCCATATTTCTTTCTCCCTGACAGACAGGCACTTCTCAGACCTTTCCACAAGTCAGCAGAAAACTGACCCTCACCCCCCCCCGTAGTGTGCACAATCCGCTCACAAGAGGGATGCAAACCATAGGGAGACTTTCAAAGGTCAGACCATGAAGTCTGGAGTGTTGGTTCTCCAATCGCAACATGGCATCGAGCACAGAGGCAACACTCAACAGTGGACAATATAATTCACATTATCATTCCAAAAGTCTCAATGTTTTGTAGGTCTTCAAAGAAACACCACCCAGCAGACAAACACCGTTTGCCAAGTTTCATCCCCTGCACAATGCTGCCCTCCATCCCTTTTGGGTTTGAAGTCCCCACGAAAAACAGATTACATTAGCTATACTTTTCATGCTTTCATCAGTACACCACCTTAAATCTTGGCCATTGTCATCAGATGCCACATCTTCTATATGTACCTGGTCACACTCCTGTTTAAGAAAAAAAAAATAAAGTCACGCTGTTGGAATCCAGAAACATACTGAAGTTTGCAGATAAAAGAAAGCATGATATAAAACAATCCCCTCCCATTTCCCAACAGCAACAAGCCATGCCATACTGCCCCCACACCTATCCACAGCTTCCACTAGCTTTGTCATCCAGTAATAGGTTTAACTTCTCAGCAACTACAGGTCCTTGCCAAGACTGGGATTCAAAGTACCGGAAAAGTCTGAAAAAAGCATGTTTCTATGACATTTTGAGTTGTCTGCAAAAAAAGGAACTCCAATACTCACTAAACAGGTTGGACTCGGAGCTCACTTCTCATTTGAAACCCTTTTGCCATGCCATAAAAACAAACCAAACAAAACCAAAAACACCCCCAAACCACATCATCTGGTCAAGTACTGATACTCCATTTCACCAGCACAACCGTCAATTCTGTTAGAGAGCCACAGCACAAACCCTGGAGTTCAGCGTCAGCGTGGCGGCACTGCCAGCACTCTGGTGCTGAGCACAGCTGACTGCACCCAGAGACACACTGCCAGCACCTCAGCACAAGAAGTGAATTCTTCCCATTTCAAGAATTTCCCCCTGCTGCTGCTGAACACCACCGACAGCAGTAGGCGTTGCTGCTGATCACATAGTTAACACATCAGTGACCATCTTTCCAGCACAAGAGGCTGTATTTGGGGTTTGGGATTTGTTTTTGTTTGTTTGTTTGCTTTGGTTTTGTTGGTTTTTTTCTTTTTTTTTTTTTTTTCTCCTGGGGCAGGGAGGTACCTGTCATCATCACCCTTGCAAAGTTTACAGCTGCAAGTAGTCACAGCCACAAATGGAAACTTCATTTAAGTTTCTCTTTGCAATAACAAAACCATCTTGTTTTCCCACAATTTGCATCAGTGATGCACCTACAACGAATTGTTCACTGCTCATATTCAGCCTTCCGAAGCTTTAAAATAGTCCTGTAAGTTCTGCAAATTAGGTTCATACGTCCATATTTGTGGACTCATATCAAAGAAGACATAAGTCAGGACATTTGCTATTTCCAACCATTTAATTCCAGATTCTGACCTAACTTCACATCTCCCGGTATAGATCACATTACTGTGTCCGTTACTACCTGATAATATACAATAGCAAAGCACAGAGCATTGCTATGATTAAAGCAAAGATTTACAATCAACTTCTGTGGAAGTGGTGCATAACAGTGAGATGTATTTATTTTGGCAAAGAATACTGCACTTGAAAGAGGATGGGAGCTGATCAGAAGTCCGTGAGGCGGGATGGGAAGGGGAGAGCAGCAGCAATAGCTTGCAAGAAAGAAAAATCGAGGGTGCTGCGTGACCTCCCTGTGTAGAGCATGCTTGTCTATGGAAGCATGTCCTTCTGAGGTGTTACACAGACGAGGTGACCTGCTGAGACACCGGCTGAGATGCACAAGTTGTGTTCCATCCTTGGCGTAGTCAAAGCCCCTGAGAACTGACATTCTCAAGGTCACCCTTTCCCCACATCTCCGGTCTCCATTTCAAGACAGGATCGGTGAAAGCAAAGTGCTTACCCGTCCAGAATGAAAATGTAAGACAAAGCAGACATCACTCGTTTCATTCATACAGGTTCAAGTAGAACACAACCCAGAGGAGAGCTAAGAGAGCTCATGACACTAGAAGTCTGTAGAACGCCTGTCTCAGACAAACGAGTACACCTCTTTGATTTGGTTGTGCTTAGAACCGCTTCACTTTTGGCAGCTTGTTATGTTTCAGCACAAAGCAGCTCTGAAGCACGACAGCCCTCACAAACGGTGCAGTGTAATTTTAACTCGGTAACGTGGAGTTTTGCCTTTCAAGAACATTTGCCATGTACCTCCAAGTCATTGAAAAACAAGTGAGTATCAGCTACTTCAAAAATCATCTCCTCCATTGACAGACCTGAGCCAATCACGAGAGTTGGATCCTGGCAAAACAAAAAGAGAAAATGTCAATTTACTGGGGTTACAAGTAGAGGTAAATTGTGATAGAACTTTCATCAGTTACACTGCACAAAGTTTCTACTGTATATCAAGCCTGATGTAATTCCATCTGCACTCAATGGTGTGAACTACAGTTCCCCTAGTATTTTGAACAACTCAAGAAAAAAAAAGGTACCACAGTGACTCAAAATTTAACAAAACACTTTAGCACTGCATAGCAGGGACTGATGCATTTTCAGAAGCAACAAAACAAAACATTCAAAAATCTTCAATATGTTTTGAAGGAGAAAAACCGCTTCCTTTCACTATGTGCTATGACCTCAGTAATTCCCAATGATGTTAACAACAGGCAGACGCTTTAAGACTTGTGTTGTTAGAAGGGAAACGTTTGCGATGTCCATATACCAGCTCTGTATAAAGCCAAATTTAGTGTTCTTTCTCCACCCCAAACTGCCAACAAGTTAAAAACATCACCTTATATGTTTAAAACAAAATACCATTTTCTATTCCTTTTCCAAAGATTAACATTTACTTCTGCAGGACAGATAGTGTTTCCCTTCCACACAAAATACAACATTACCTTGCCGTATTTTTGAGCATAAGACCCTGTGAGAAGTGAATGGAAGATTATGATGGTCTCATCCAGGTCCCAGAGAAACACTCGCTGTGTAGACAATAAAAGCAGGTTACAGCTGAGCTACTCCAAGCACTAAGCTATGACAAATGAGCAAGTTTTAGCTTCAATTTTGAGGCTAGTTGCAGTATGCTTTTAACAGATATGAACAGTATTTAACAGTATTCATCTTACAGGCTGAACACATTATTAATTAAACTCTTTCAGTTTAACGTGGTGGAGTTTATATACCGTACAGTGCAACTATATGCTCAGAATAAGGCTCTCTTGGTCAAACTATTTCCAAAGCTTCTCTTCCTTTTACAGTTATAAAGCAAAAACTTAAGAGCACTAATGAACTTTAGAGCCCTGCGAGGGTAGTTTACCGCCTGTGATCTTGCAGAGCACAGGTAAATGACCTTGGCGTTTATCAGAGACACCTTTGTTATGATAAACAAGGGGGATCGGCTGTCATGAGGAATAGCAGAGTTTCAGTACAGAAGGACTTTGATAAACTTGAGAAGTGAGCCAAGAGGAACTAGAAGTTCAATAACTGCAGATTGTGCGTGTCGGGTAGAATAACCCCTCGTATTGGTCCAGGCTGGAAGGAGCTGGAGGCTACGGCGGATACCAGGCGCAGCATGAGCCAGCAGCGCTCTCTCCCTGTGGGTAAGAGGAATTGTGTGCTGGAGAATACCAAGTGTGCCTAGCTAGCAGAAGGAAGGAAGGTGCTGTCTCACCTACTTGGCACTGGGTGACCTCAGATTGCATCCCCACTTCCAGAGTATGTGAGCAAATTACAGAGCAGCCAGCAAAAGGCTGTGGAGATGGTCAGCAGCCTAAAGGAGAGGCTGAGGGAGCTGTGATGGTTTATCTCAGCAAAAAGGAGAGAAAGGGTGACCTAACAGCAGATCACAACTACTTGAAAGGAGATGGAGACAGATTCTCCTCAATAGTGGCAGATGGAAAATTGCCATGGAAAACAAAGGGGAAATTTGTACCTTGGGAGATTCCAGCTGGGGACAGAAAACCTCCTCCCCAGGTGGACACAGCAGTTATGGACAGATCACTAGACAGGTACAGGACCTCCAGACTTGGAGGTTCTCAAGACTCAGCTAGACAAAGCCATGGTTCTAGTGCTGGGGGCAGCTCTGAGCAGGAGGCTGTACTGGAGACATCCCGACCGTCTCCTCCATTGACACCACTATGATTCCAAGATGTGTTTGAGTGATGCTTGTCAAGGACCACTGAAGAACTCATTTGGGCCAGTTCTCAGATAACATGACTCATGGGGATTTCCCAAATTATCTCGCAGTACAGGAAAGACATGGACCTGTTGGAGCAGGTCCAGAGGAGGCGACAAAAGCAATCAGAGGGATGGAACACCTCTCCTATAAGGACAAGCTGAGAGAGTTGGGGTTGTTCAGCCTGAAGAAGAGAAGGCTCCAGGAAGTCATTGCAACCTTTCAGTACTTAAATGGGGCTTATGAGAAAGATGGAGGCAGACTTTTCAGAAGGGTTTGTTGTGATAGGACAAGGGGTAATGGTTTTAAACTAAAAGAGGGTAGATTCACACTAGATGTAAGGAAGACATTTTTTATGATGAGAGTGGTGAAACACTGGCCAAGGTTGCCCAGAGAGGTGGGAGATGGCCCATCCCCGGAAACATTCAAGGCCAGGCTGGACGGGGCTCTGAGCAACCTGATCCAGTTGAAGATGTCCCTGCTCATGGCACGGGGTTGGACTGGATGGCCTTTAAAGGTCCCTTCCAACCCAGACTATTCTATTATTCTAATGATCCTCTTCCATTTCCATGGAGATAGGATGAAAGAAAGAGAGGAGGACTTTTACCACCACACAATTCTGCAATGCTACCTGTAGAAAACAAGATTACTACTTACCTCCAGTTCACTGTCCTGTGAGGAAGAGGTGTCTGCTTTCCTCTTTCCCCTGTTCTTCCCAGGCATGCTTTTTCTTGCCTGCTCATCTAACTCTTTACTTGCTGTTGCTCTTGATAATGAAGGACTTGTGGATGCATCTCCTAGAAGAAAGAAATCACACAGCTCTAACCCCTTTATGCCTCAAAACACACCAACATAAAGCTTTTAGCATTTGGCCACAAACCGCCTTTGCAAAAGGAAAGATGTTATCTTGCTTTATTGATGCAGTAGTAGTTGAACCCTTATTAGAACATAAAACATGATTTCTTTGTCCCATTGTTTCAAAACAGCTCCGTGTCCTCAATTCAGTCCTGCAGGACTGAGCTACTACAGCTACAAAGCCAAAGACAGAGCACCCTCCATCCTAAGCCCTGTAATCCCTCAGATGTCTCACTACCCTGGAACTGCTTTATTAGTCAATTGTTTCTTTTAATACTTCTTGAGAGAGCACCGGAATCCCTCAGTGTGGAATGAGTGCACAAAGGAAAGTATTTAACGATGCTTCTCCCTCACAGAGTTCCTGGACTAGTCAAATGCCTTTTGTGTCACACAACACTACGCAACGCGTGCTGTCTCTCGCTCCGCACATACTGCCCACTCCTGTGCCACTGTAAGCCTCTGACGAACAGCTAAACGCTAGCCAGTGCACAGAGTTATCTGCAGCGTGTTCATCACACGCAAATCCACAGGGTGCTAACTGTGAAACAGAGATACTTTGACTACAGCTCCATTGGCCTCTCTAAGAATTAGTGAAGAATAACAGGGATTATCTCAGCCCTGGAGGCACAGAATTGGCCAAGCACCGTGGCCATGACTGATGGGGATACATTATGGAGCCTATTCTGCTACTGGGAAGAACACCCTTCCCCACGGAAAGAGTAAAGCACCACCATGAAAAAAAAAATTAAAAAAATAAAAATCAATGCTTTGATGTGCAGAATATTACAACCCCAATGGAAGATACTTTCTGAGTTTTACTTTAATAGCAGGCAAAAGAGTTAACCAGTTCAGAAACAGGACCAGAACTGTACTGGGATGGCAGAGGGCACAGGGAACTTGAGAGCTTGAATTCAGTCTGGGTCTTGAAGATGAGACGTTGCAATTCCCATGAAAATTCATGCAAAACTGTGAACTTGGAGAATTCCTGAGCTAAGAAAATGGCACTGAAGACATTAACAACTGGGCCATTCCCTGGCCAGTGCCTTTAAACAACAGGTGAATTCCTTAGGTTTTCAACATCAAATAAGAACAAATTCTTATGGGTAAATCCACTGTTGCTCACCACAACTAGAGGGCAACTGCTTCCTGAAAGAGGGAACATGCTTGAAGCACCATGCTTCTTGATTTACATCATCACAGCATGGTGTTTGTCATCCCCTGTCTGTAGCATCCCACAAAGTAAAGGTGAGAGAGGTTTGGAACTCCACTAAGTTCAAGACTATTGATCTGTGTGCTTTGCTCACTGGCAGCCACCCATCCCTGCTTTCAGGTTACAAGAATGAGTTTGAGGACCTGGCAGAGCTCAGGTACTACTGATGGACTTGGGGAAGACGGAGAAGGCAAAGCGCTGCAGAGGCAATCACTCACCTCCCACAAGCAGGCTGATGCCCAGCAAATCTCCAAGCAAGAGCCACCTTGGAAGCTAAACCCCACCCCTTCTTCATCTGCTTCAGTTTGTATTGATGAACATGACATGTTCTGGGCTCCCCAGTTCTGGGCTCCCCGGTTCCAGAAGGACAGGGAACTGCTGGAGAGGGGACAGCAAAGAGCTACCAAGGTGATGAGGGGGCTGGAACACCTCTCTTATGAAGAAAGGCTGAGGGACTTGGGTCTTTTCAGTCTGGAAAAAAGACGACTGAGGGGGGACCTTATCAATGCTTATAAATACTTAAAGGATGGGTGTCAGGAGGATGGGACCAGGCTCTTTTCAGTGGTGCCCAGGGACAGGACAAGGGGTAACAGGCACAAACTTGAACATAGGAAGTTCCACCTAAACATGAGGAGGAACTTCTTTGCTGTGAGGGTGGCAGAGCCCTGGCACAGGCTGCCCAGAGGGGTGGTGGAGTCTCCGTCTCTGGAGACATTCCAACCCCGCCTGGACGCGTTCCTGTGCCACCTGCTCTGGGTGACCCTGCTCTGGCAGGGGGTTGGACTAGATGATCTCCAGAGGTCCCTTCCAACCCTACGATTCTGTGATTCTGTGATTATGTGGTATGGGATATCCCTTTGGTCAGCTCAGGCCAGCTGTCACAGCTGTGTCACCTTCCAGGTTCTTGTCCACCCTGAGCCTGCTTGCTAGGGCAGTGTGGAGAGGAGAAAGCCTTGACACTGTACAAGCATTTTTCAGCAGTAGTCAAAACACTGGTGTGTTATCAACACTGTGTTCAAAACACAGCACCAGCAGAGATGCTACAAAGAAAGTTAAGTCCACCCTGGCCAGACCCAGGGCACCAACAAAAATCAATGGAATCTGTATTTTTTTTCCAGCCTACCAATCTGTAACGGGCAGCAGATTTCAACTTAATACTGTTCAACAACGTAGGATGAATCTCATACCTCCTCGCGTAAGACACTGGAAGAAGCAGTTAGTCTTTGCTCTTGTTAAGTTTAGAAAACTGTATTTTTGGTGAGGAAATTTTAGCCAACACCACTGCAACTGATACATGACACGACATTAGTGGAAAAGGCCAGCCAAAGATGTGACTTCTTTACAACAGTCAATTAAACGTTTTCAATCCACTTTCTGCATCTCTTCTCTCACCAGCTAAAATCTTCTCTCCACAAGTGCCAGGTAACGTAATGCTATGCAGATGCAGATCCGCTCACACACGCAGCAGAACAGCTGTCATTTCAAAACCGGATTACATGATGAAGGAGAAGCAAGGAAAGTACATACTCCTAGGCACATCAGAGACCAAATCATCAAGAGGTGATGGCTGAACTACAGCTCTTGAAAATGCATGAGCAGTCCCGGAGGACTCCCATAGCTGGGACTGGCAGCTATGTCATGGCTGTCAGGTAATCTGAACACCTGCCTGCGGGAGGGAAAGAGCTAGCAGGAGCTATTGAGACTGGATATCACCAATTGGCCTGAAGCCCAAGAGAACACCCAGCCCCGACACAGGACAGAATCAACTGTCCTCAGGGAGCTGCTGTTGGCAACTCTTAAAGTCACCCCTGGAATTCCATCTCCCTAGGGCATTCAGAGCATGCGGTAAGTGTCTCCTGAATCGCAGCAGCTAAGACTTCCAATACGTATGTCTGGCTGGTCCACCATAACACTCTGCACGCCAGTGAGACCAGTCTGACAACGGAAGGTAAATGCCCTGTCCAGGCCAGCAGGCAAAGATGCTGCAATTACCTTTGGAAAATAGTTTTCCCCATTAGAAACAGTGTGACCAGCAGAAGCAGGGAGGTGATTGTCCCCCCGGACTCAGCACTGGTGAGGCCACACCTTGAGTATTGTCTCCAGTTTTGGGCACCTCAATACGAGAGAGATATCGAGGTGCTGGAGCAAGTGCGGAGGAGGGCAACGAAGCTGATGAAGGACCTGGAGAATAAATCTGATGAGGAGCGATTGAAGAAGCTGGGACTGTTTAGTTTGAGGAAGAGGAGGCTGAGGGGAGACCTCATCACTCTCCACAACTACTTGAAAGGACACTGTAGAGAGGTTGGTGCTGGTCTCTTCTCACAGGTAATTAGCGATAGAACAAGAGGGAATGGCTTCAAGCTGCAGCAGGGGAGGTTTAGGCTGGGCATTAGGAAAAAATTCTTCCCAGAAAGACTGGTCAGACACTGGCAGAGGCTGCCCAGGGAGGTGGTGGAGTCACCATCCCTGAATGTGTTTAAGAGTCGTTTAGGTGTGGTGTTGGGGGATATGGTGTAGGGGAGAACTCTGTAGAGTGGGGTTGATGGTTGGACTCGATGATCCCAAGGGTCTTTTCCAACCTGAATGATTCTATGATTCTATGTCTGCACACTGTACTGTTTAACACAAGTATTTTGCAGCCACCCCGCTAAAGATTCAACCATTACCGGAGGAATGTCTCTGCACTGTCCGCGTAGGCACCATGGCATTTGGTTTTTCGGTTGGGTACGTAGCTGTTGCTACTGCAGTTGTCTCCGTGTTGCTGTCTGCTGGTGTTACAACTCCAAAGCCAGAACTTGGGTAACACGTCTGGTACTGACTTTGGCCAAGGATCGTGTATGTAGGATATTCCTGTTAGAGGAAAGGATTAGTAATGACAGGACACTTCTTTCAGAAAACACTCTACATTAAGATGACTTTTATGCTAGAATATGCCTGCCAAAGAGAAATCCCAGCAAGAGCGCAGTCGGACGTCATGCTGTTCCTTTCTGCATACGTTAGGCACCTCCAAACAGGGTTGAGAGATCTGACTTCCCAATGGCCCCCGCACAGGCAGGTTCTGCAGACAGGAGGCCAGCAGTCACAGAGCCACTCCTCTGCCTCCAGGTTCTTCAAAAATGAGTTCATTGAGAATGGTGTGGCAGTAACAGGGGAGTATCGAGTGGATGCCACGGCATCAGTCCACACTATCTGTGTTCTGGAATTTGTGGGTTTGTCTTGTGTTTTACTTTCTGATACCAAATGTACTGACAGCAACAGACAGTGGTCCTGGCACTGGCTGAGGGTGCAATCCCAGCCACAAGAGCTACAGGATAAGTTGCCTTTACTCATGTCCTGACTTCATCAAGCAATTATTTTGCATGCTGTGATGAAAGGTATCCACTTATGGAGACTATTCACTCATTTAGGAGGAGATCACTGAGCACCTGAAGCTGTGCTTGAGGATTTTGATTTCTGCTACTGATAGTAACAAAAGCAGCCCCCCCAAATGTCAGGTCACAGTCTTCTGGCACACTGTGCACTCCTGATTCCCTCAGTGAGCAACCTGGATTTGTGAACCAGGTACCTTGATCTGCACTACCGAAAGAAAATCTTTTTTTCCCCTCACATCTCCAAGCAAGTTTATGTTAATTAAAGAACCTTAAAAAGCAACAGCATAAGCACACAAGGATTTTTGTGCATCCACTGCGTTTCCCACCCTTCCTATATTCTCTTGCTGCAAAGCTGTGACATTGAAGGGTTCCTTTGTGTATCTAAATATTCAGAACAGCAGTTAACCACTGACAGCGCTATGTGTTACCCACAGCAGGTCACAGTCAGGGTGAAGGGCTCTGTCCTCGCTGCAGGAGTTTTTGACTTCGTTTTATTCCAGCACCATTAGGATGCATCTCCTACTTTACTGGGCTTTTTTGTTTGTTTTGTTGGTGTAATATCTGTTTTCCTTTTCTTGCTGAGGGAGAACAAAGGCATTCAAAAAATATCCACCTATAATTCTCCCTGGAGGTTTGACTCTCAAAATAGCTCTACTGTTTCTTCTCCAATGTCTCTCAGAGATCTCAGTACCCTCTTTAAGATTCACCACACAATCTGCAGACAAGGGAACAGCTTTGAACAAATGAAGTGAGTTTGTTGCAAAGGCCAAAGGGAAAAGCATCACAGTCAAAGGGACAGCAAGAGTGATTCTGCTGACTTTGAGTTACATACTGAGTCCTGTAACTCTAGTACCGATTGTGCTCCGTCTGAAGTGATGCAAGTATTTGCCCTTCCTTTCTTAGCTTTGAGTAACATGTTAAACAAAGGTGAAGGAGACGGTGCACATAAATATAACAAGGAAGAAGCTTTACCTGTGAGATGGTGGCTACTGCTGACGTGGAAATATTGACAACAGTTGAGGATGTAGAGACTGGACTGGCATTGGTAGTTGATGCTGTAAAATTAAGAATTACTGCATTAAATGCTTCTAGAAAAGCACAAGAAATGAGACCAATCCAAGCTGTGAAATAAGTACTTACTGGGCTTATGTGCAAGCATTTGTACTTCCAGCAGCACTCTGCTTGTAACAGCCAAAAAAGAGTTGGGATGTATTTTGAAACCATTTATGTTTCAACTGGGCTTACTGGGAAGGAGAGCTAGCATATCTTTTAAAACAATACTTTCAAATGTTTCAGAAACCTTTTCCCTCCATGCCTGCTAAGCAACTGGAGTATAATTAAAATGGTTTCACATCTTTACTAAAAGTTTTGAGAAGGCAATCACATTTTGATGTTCAATTAGTAGCAGTTGAAAATCAATCAGAATAAATCAGTAAAATGGATATGAATGTGTGTAAATCACCTCTGTTTGTGCATTGGAATCAGCACATTTAGTCTAATTACATAAAAAAAATTAAAGGAAACATACAAATATATCAAACAGTATAAAAAGGGTGCTTCCTACTGGAGAAAGCACACGTATCTCCCCATGTTTCTATCAGACTACAACTGTTTTTTGGATGCGACTTTTTGAAATAATTTGTCAACAGCTTGTAGGACAAATTATTAGAGACATGGAGTTGTTAGTATGAATTTTAAGATTTTTAATAGCCTTCATGGCACTGCATTTGGTTCTTCCAAAACACAGCAGAGGCTGCTAGAGCACCATCTGGGAACACCAGTCATTAGCAGATTTGGTGGTTTTACAGCCATAGGGCCGCTCCATTAAACATTACTCAACATGGGGCTTTGGGACTCTCAAGGATTAGTGAAAAAAAAATTATGAAATCAGCATGAACAAAATCAGGTACTAAACCTGGTGCCACCAAGAAATATTTTCTTTTGTTAAACCTTCTTTCTCTGCACACAAATAAAAACAAAAATCACTTTTAGATGCTTACGAAAAGACTTGCAGAAATCAATGGTATCACCTACGTTACCGTCCCTCTGAGAAAAGCCCTCACTTTCTGCAAATCACGCCCATGCGGAATCACCCCACGACTGAGGAACTCAAGCTTCTGAAGGCTTCAGTCTTTCTAGCCCAGGGAAACAGACCCACCACGGTCTCTTAATCAATGTACGTTGTGTTATGGCAAGCACAGACACTACCTGGCGAACAGCTCCCGGAAAGAGGAACGGATCCAAAACATGCCTCCAAAAAGACGAAAAACAAAAGAAATATATCTTAAAAGAGTTGCAGAAAGACACAGTATTTACAAGAGGTGAGAAATGTGAATGGTGGCATCTCTGTGGAAGCAGAAAAGAAGGCAAGTAATTAGCCCCTGCAAATCCCCTCATAAATAGGAGCAGTAGTAATCAAAAACAGATGGGAGAGAATTTTGGGAGAAGAACACCTAAGAAAGAGGGGAAAAAAGGCTGCACTGAACAGCAATAATGGTAATGAAGATACTCAAGTACCTACAGTAGCTATGCAGCTACTAGAAGCACAGCTGTGAGAGTAAGGTTCCTATCAGGACACTCCTCATAAGCAACTGCTAGAGAACAGGGGTTAGTTTCCAAATAAAACTCCTTCCAACTACACATGTTATGGAAATGATCAAGGCTGTTATTACCTTAAGAAAACGTCACTTCCTCGGGCACTGCAAAGAGCAGCTCTCCAGAAAAGATCCTTGCTAACGCGGAACAAACCTGCCGTGAAGCTGGAGGAGATGAACTACCTAGAAGGCAGATTATTCATCACCTCTCTCAAGATTATCACAAGAGAGCAAACAGAAAGCGCTTGTCATTTGTGGTGATCTGAAGAGGCTGCTTCTCCACTGAGATAGGTAACAGAAGTTAAGAAATCATAGAAAAAAAGACTCCAAGTGTTGGGATTCTGCTAATAACACAGATTCCCTCATATGAACTTCTTTGTTTATCTTAACTCTGGTCTCCTTCCAAGATTTCTTTTTTAATTACCCTTTATCTATACAGTGTTACACATCAGATCTTTACAAACAGCTCCCACAACAGAGATTATCAGTTCTTTCTGCACTGTGGGTCAGTTCCTTTTACCTGAGAACGGGCTAAAAACATGCAAAAATGTTTGGCACGGATGTGCCAAAGGGACCACTTGCTGGGACTACTTCATGGCCTCAGCAGACACAAGTATTGCCTTGAAGCTGTCGTGAATCTTTTTCTCTTCTCCTCTCTTTCTCCCCTACTTCCAGATCTCCTCCTCAGACCTTACATCCCTACCTCCCCTGCCTCATTCATCCCATTTGCTTTTGCTTCAGTTGTTTTCAAAGATGTTTCAGCCTGCTTCATGTTCTAGGAAGGGAAATTGCAATTAATGCATCTTATGCTTCACTTGGCTGCTTTGCTCTCACAGGGGAGGAAGAGGCAAGGCAAGAAGCAGCCATTCCTCCCACATCGCTCCCAGTGCTTCCAAGTGCCCCTGTGACGTACCACCTGGGCCATCGCTCGGGCGAGTACAAGAAGCAAGGTTCTCAGTCACTAAGCGCACCTGACCATTCACCAGGGTTCAAATATCACGGTACTTTGGTCCAGCACCTGCAGACTAAAGTATATCCATGCACTGCAACACACTCTGGTGGGACAGCAGCACCGTACAGCTCTGTATCACCCTACTGTTTTGACTGGAGAGAAAAGATAGATTTTCAAGAGCTTACTAATAAAGCACCTTTGTCTATCCTTCCAGCTCCTGCTCTCCACCACCTCCAAGTACTGACCTGACCCCTCAGTGGGCTGATTGCTAACTTGACAAAAAGGAAACGTAGAAAATCCGAAAAAGGAAGAGCTTCCTGCCACTTGGCAAAAAGTTTTTCAAAAATCAATAGCATTTACACAATTCAAGTGGTTTTTTCACACTTTCAAAGGGCAGCCTGCAGGGAAACTCACACATCCTCACAGCAGCACAGACCAAATGGTTTAAAATCCTTCTGCAGTGCAAGGCCTGACGGTGGCTCTGTCACCTCCCCGATCCCCAGGGATTCACACGCTCACCATGGTACATCACTGGCAAACCTGCCAGGGGTCACGTTATGCAGGTCCATTTCTGACCCTTGGCAACTAAAGCTATAAAACTATAATTCACTCTGCCGCTCGGAGTACCTGGAGGAGAGCTATGTTTGAAGGAAGGTAGTATTTCCAGTGTTGCACTGCTCATTTATGAATGTGAAAAGTCAATTGAGGATAAACATTACACTGGGACATTTACAGTCACAATGACGCAAGCATGACATACTGCATGGCTTTTAGCATATTAGCTATGCTAAAACCCACTTATTGCTAATTTTAAGAGTTATTCCCCATTACTTGGCACTCATTAGACCACATCTGGATATGGCATTCAGTTTGGGGCCTCAAGCACATGAAACATGTTGATAAAATTCAGTGGGTCAGGCAAAGATCCAGCAAAGCAGTCAGGGAGCTGCAGCATGTGCCCAGCAAGGGGCAGTGGGACCGTCCAGCCTGGAGAAGAGATGGCTCTGGGGGACCCGAGAGCAGCCTGCTGGTACCTGCACGGAGGTTATCGAGAAGCTGGAGCCAGGCTCTTTTTGCAGGTGCACAGCAGGAGGAGAGAAACGGTCACAACATGAAAGAGGGGATGTTCCAAGTTGACAAAAGAAAAAAAGTTTCACCATGATCAGGCACCGGAATTAGCAAAATCTCCATCCTTGGAGGTTTTTGACACCCAACGGGATAAAGCCCTGAGCAACCTGGTTCTGAATTCAGTGTCAACTCTTCTTTGAGCAGGAGGCTGAACTAAAGACCTCCTGAAGTCCCTGAGTTATTCCATTAAAATATCACATAAGAAGTAGATTAAAAATCCCTGAAATGCTTTTTAAAAACTACAGAGAAAGAAACAAATTTTCCCCATTCATCATGAAAACATAAATGGCAAAAACCCTGCCAAGCAAAAAAGTATCAATCTGCACATATTTGCCATAAACAACAGTATTGCATTATTCAGCTAAATTGCTTTGGAAGCTGGTGAAATTCAGCACCTGGCTCCATGTGGCACTTCCAGCAGTTGGAATATTTGTAGGCCAGTTCTATACCGAGAATTCCACTCTCTAGCAGGTCTACCAACCTGGGGTGTACGTGTAACGTATAAGAGCCATCTACCTTCAGAAGTAATCACAAAAAAATTAAAAAAAATCCAATGCCAGTCAGCGTATTTCCTGACATCAATCTAAAGACCACCAACAAAGAGCTTGAGCTGGAAGAGCATTCCCAGTAAAGGCATGCAAGAATATAAGTCTCCTCTCCCCTTCCCATTTGCTCTTCACCCCGTTAAGTCCATCAGCATGGCACCGACAAGCCAGCCTGGTGCATACAGAGGTACGTAGCAAATACGAAACCAAACACATACACACGCACAAAAAGAAACGAGGCAAAGCATAAAGAAGCATGCACAAACCAAGAACAAACGTGCAAGTCTCTCTATTTGTGGTATCTGGACTCAATTAGGTGGAGAGAGATGCAGATAAAAACCATGCCAAGTTACCTTCAATGGAATAAGAATAATGTGCTGGGCTGGGCTGGCTTGTGGTTAACCCTGTAGTGCAGGTAAGAACACTGTGCTGACTTGTAGATGGAGTCTGAATTAAACCACTTTCAGGTTTCATACCTGGCCACAGTGCACCTGAATCAGATAAATTGGACCAGTTACAAACAAATATGCTGGGACCAAACAGCATGCTGCTACCTCAGATTAAGGTTTTTGCTCATTACAAAAGCAAGTAACAAATCACACATGGAAAATGTTTAATTTCTGCAAAAGTGCTGACTGTCAGGCTGTGCATGGATTAGAGCTGCTGACAAAATCGCTGAAAAAGAGAAAATTAAAAGCACCAACAAGATCCATTTCCAAAGCTTTCAACTAAAAATATGTGAGTGTCACAGTAAGACTCGCTGCCACATCGGTATGAAGGAACTGCTAATCCCTCTGTGCACAGCACGGCAAATGACCTCAGCTCTTACACAGCCAGGCTGAAGTCAGTATCTATTAAGGTCAAAGTCAACGCTTCCACTGCTTCACTGGGATTTGGGTTGAATATTTTAAAACAAGCTACAAGTCAGTAGTTTTCATAGACTGACAACAGTGAATATAGAGCTCAAAAATAATGGGGAAAAAAATAATCTAAACGTTTCTTCTAGATTTCCTGCCATTGTGGAAAGCATTTGTAACAACACTGGGCAAAGCGCAGAGACAGCAAAGTGTCTGTAAGTCGTGTAGAAGGCGCACGTAAGCAGTGTGGTTTCAGCTCAGGCGCTGTGCTAAGGTCTAGCCTACTGCACTGCCGGGGTGCAAACAGCACCTGACAGCTCAGGCCTGGTTCTTCACAGCTCTCCAGGCTTTTGTTTAAGTGCTTCCAGGCCTAGAGCCAAAGTCAAAGGCACTTCTCCCTGGCCCTGGTTGGAAAGCAGGAATCAGTTGAGAGGATCTACTTAAAAACAAGTAGGAGTGTACAAAGCGGAGGGATAAAGGACGTTTGGAGCCAGACACAAAGTTCAGGGCCAGCAGAAAGACCACTCTCTTCTTAAGTCCCAAAAAATCAGTACCAAGGTTGCGAAAGCCACCTGTGGCCTTTCACTCGCTCTAGCAGGATGAGCCATGGGCTACAAGCTCCAAGTCTCTTACCCAGAAGACACGGGAGACTCCACAGAGCTGGACAAGAGCTCGCTCCATGCTGTGTCTTTGTCAGAATTAAATTCTGCAATGGCTCTGATTTATTTATATACCTGATCTCAAACTGTCACCTATGAGCCAAATTAAGTCATTCACCTATCTGTACAGCCACACCAGGGTTTTGGTTCTTTGACTCTCAAGGTGTGTCTTGGTTCCTGTTTCAAACCTCAAGAACTGTGATAATTAACAAACAAAAGGGAAAGACTGATGTAAGAAAGACTGTAGACATATTGCAGAAACTCCAGAATAAAACATATGGGAAACGCATCCTCTAAGGAGAGTGGGAATAGCTGTATTTGTTTAGTCTGGAAAGGGAGTGCCACAATTTTCAGGTGAGTCAGTAACCAACAGCCCCTTACAGTGCAAGACAGATGGACAAGGAGCAGACAGCAACATGATGAGAGGGTCACAGGACACACAGAAGTGCCAAATGGCTGTGACAATGAAACACAAACCAACTCTGAACGCTGTAGAGTAACACCAGGTCAGACACACAGGTCAGAGGCGCTCACAGGGCTGGCCGTATGCAAGTGCCGGAGTTGACTCAGGTCGTGCGTTAAGGCACCTTTCGGCCCCTGCCTTCCATGACCGTCTCTGCCATCTCCCAGTACAGACATGTTCTACTTTCCATACAGCAAGGCACACTCTCGGCCTGCTGGCACATGTCCTTCCCTCTCATTCTGCAAGGCAGTGTTTATAAGCTGGCAGAGCCGCAGGGATGACAGAGGGGAAGCCAGGCGAGGATGGAGGAGACCCCTCCATGTCCAACGGCAGCACTGCAGCTGGGGCAGCAGAACGCCGCAGGATGCTTGTACATATGTGGGAGGGCCCACACAGGACAGGCCATCACCTGTAGGTTTTTCCTGAGTTAATATAAACTATCACATCCACGGTGTTTCTAACACCAACTTACAGCCGCACATATGCAGCTTGTATGTCACTACTCCTATTTTAGTGTTTTAATAAAATCTCTCCAGACCACAAGCAAGTCCTATGGAGAACAATGCACTACATATCATCAAAAAAGCACTACAGCACAAGGAGAGGTGACAAACTGGCAAGAACATAGGTCATCTCTTCTCTGAAAGCAGCATTCTGACCTGAGTGATCTCAAGACTATGCTTGTTGTCAGCTTGCTTGAAATTCATACTTAAAATACATCTGCTTTGTTCCAGATAGATAATCCATGATGTGTTCGTTTTGGCACAGAAACAAACACACAGCAGAAAGTCATGCAAACCTCTGGAACAGGCTCTTTGATGCTGGTGAAATATTTGGCCAAGCTGTCCGAGTCCTTGCCTGCTCAATGGAGATTTTGTGAGCAGAAACAATGTGCAGAACCTCCTCTGCACTGTGCGTGTTCAGCCCTCTACCCTCCACCTGTCCATCATACCGGGCAAAGTCCATCTTCTCAGTATGATCGAGCAGGTACCACTCCAGGATGATTTCCATTACTGGAAATACGACTTTTAACATCTCCCTAACACTTAAATTCAGACTAAAAATTTAGGTATTTAATAATAGACCTCAAAATCCATACCAAGACATTTCAGTAACCGATGATGTTCCAGGAGGTATTTAACAGACAAAAGTTCCTATGAAGTCAACAGAAAATGCTGATCTCTTGCCTAGGTCTTCAGAAGAATTTTTACTGTTAGGTTCAGAATACAACACTGAAGCAGCTAATATCCCTGAATTCCAGAACCTTTCTATTAAAAAAAGTCAAACCCCACCCCCACCACTACACCACCAAAACATCACAAACACACAAAGCACTAAAAAAAACCCCTACATCATCCCTCCCAAAAAAAAATTTTAGAAGCCTAAAACACCTTTTTAAAGATCTTGGCCCTAACACTTCAAGGGAGCATTACACATATTACACATTTAAAAAAAAAAAAAAAGTCAACATAGCAAAATACCTAAGAACATACAAAACAGCCTTGGTGCACCATCCTCAACAAACTATCAACGAACACCGAATAAACGAAGTAAAGGAAACTACCAGCAACTGTTCAGATACAGCAAAAACCAGCGCAACAAAGCATTGAAACCAAAGTGCAGGCACCCAGGGAATAGAATTACGTTCCAGCAACCTTTACCTGGGGTTGGGCACGGTTCGTAGGTAACAGACCGTTGTGACAACACCCGACACTACAATGGGACAAAAAGACCAGGAGCAGAGCGTTTGGAGAGACCGCAGACACTGCACTGGCAACTGCAGACGTGGGTATGGACACAGAGACAGGCTGCACCACACCGGTTCAGCTTTCCAGGGAAAAGCTCTCCTGAAGGAATGAAGGGAGCTCAGAAAACACAGAGGCAGAGCAGGACACGTAACACAGAGTCAACCAGCTCCTCGCTCGCTAGAAATCCTGAGACCACCATCACGCCAGGTGGTGGGGAGGGCTGGTTATTTTTAAAAATCTCTGCACCGGCAGTCTTACCTGAACCTTATTGGCAGAGGCTGAGCTACAAATGCAGAAGCAGCAAGTTCCAACAGCCACCCAAACGACCCTGTTCTCCTGAAGAGCCCTACGTTGCCAATAAAGCAGCCCTGAGTTGCTAATAAAACAGCCCAACTCTTACACCCTGCAAAGCTCCCACTTTATGGCATTCAAGTGATCAGGCAGAACAACGTATCTGAGCATTAATACAGAGTAAATGAGATTTGGGAGATGCTGTTTGATCAAACCCTTGTGTCCCAGTTACTACAAAACCATCGTTTCCTTCCTAAGGATCCCTCAACCACAAGAAAACTCCTTTTCTTGAATCCCAGGTGTATATATATTAAAAAAAAAAGCTATGTAGATTCATTTTACGTATTGACCTTTCTCATACAGGTAATAATTTGCGCCATATTCCTTTAAACAGAATTAATAATGTAACCTATGTCTAATAAAACTGAACCTAGTTGCATCATCTTTTCTACACCACCTTTCAAAAATACCATGGCAAATCAATTGTTTTGTAATTTATATAAAAGTCTGTCCTGGTTTGAGCGACACAGGACTAATTTATCTTCTAATGCTTGGGAAAACTGCATTTTTATAAGATTCTAGTGTCTGAATGCATGAAAATATTTACTTCATAGCCAGCTAGACTATGTGGGATTCAAGGTCTCAGTGTTTTCGAGCTCACCAGGTGCAGGGATGAGGAGGAGCAAGACCCAGGCACTTGACCCAAGCTGCTGACAGGATTATTTCATTCCATGAACATTGCATTCAATATAAATTAGAAAGTTTGCTGCGTAGTGCTCTCTCCCCCTTGCTGGTTGCCATCCTGAGCGCTCCTTGCCCCGGTGCCGGAGCCCTGCGCACTTCCCTTCCTCCCGCAGCCGCGGCGCTCGCAGGGTCCCACATTGGCTGTCCCTGCTGGAGTGCATGGCTCCTGCTGGGGAACGGGCTGGGTACAGTCCTTGTGTATTTTATATTGGTATCAGATCAATACTGATTCTTTGGTATTATTAATTTATTAGTCTGTTCCTATTAAATCTACTTATATTTCAACCCTCGTGTTTCCTTGTTTTCCCTCGATTCCCCTTTCTGGGTGGGGAGGGGTCATTGGGTGAGAGAATAATTGTCTAAATGACAACAAATTGTTGTGGGTTTCTCAAAACATAACAAAGTCCTTGCTCTGTCAGCAGCTAACAAAAGCCATAATGTTGTGAGTTTTATTCAAAGACATCTAGTTTTCCAGATAAGGGAAAATTCATCCTTTTACACTTCAAGATATGAAGATTTTAGCACTGCAGGTAAATCTGCAAGAGGCTCTGATCATTTTGTTACACAGCACGATGACAAACCCCCAGGGGAGACCCTTCATGGCCATCTCCCAGCTGTGCCGCTCGCAGCCAGCGCACGTGGTGCTCTCCAAGGGACGGCATGGAACGGCGATGATCTCCCCTCATTACAGCTGGCTGCTGCGAAACAGTCTCCACCACCATACGCTTTTGAGAGCCGGCAACAATATTTACATATGAAACCAGGCAGGTATCACCAAAAATGATAAAGAAGGTAAAATGTTAATTTTTAATAATCAGTTATAAAATTTCATACATGCCGGGGACAGTCAATCCTGTGGGTTTTCTTCCTAGTGCCTGACGCTAATATACAGAGCACAGGGGAAGGCCAGGCAGCTCCTCTCACCAGCTAACCCACCCAGAAGCTAGATTTTTTTCTGTCTGCGCTACTCATCCTCAACTCCCTTTATACAGGATGGAGAAAGACGGCCATTATCTTCTAAAACAGCCCAGCAGCCCAGAGTGCGTCTCTCCCTCCCTGCACTCCAAAGGAAGCAGAGGGTGACTCACATCCTCTCCCTGAGCGTTACCTGCTCAGTACGACGGGACTCTTACCCCCTCCAGCCATTTGCAGAAACTGCAATGGCTAATAGATGGCTCAAGTATTAGAGCAACTTAAGCAAACTTATTTGCCTAGTAAACTTGGAGACATTTTAGCATAAAACCTGTACTAGGTGAAAGCTGAGATAACAAAAAAGTCTTAATCCTAGCCAGGAAAAGGAAAGGAAAAACACCTTCAGCAGAGATGTTGTAGTATGAGGTCTTGTGTGATTTCACTGACAAGGAAACCACACAAACACAGCTATACCACAACTGGAGGAAATTATGATCCCAAACTAAGAACCATCTGCCAAAGCTTCATGGGGAGACGTCCAAATTAATGGCCAGGAAAACAGCTTTGAAAGAAATAATATTTTATAATAATGAAGTCCCATCAGTTCTGTAGATACCAATCTACAATTTAAGTTAGTCGTGTGCTCTCCTACGCACTCTTCTCTCCAACACACCTGGTTAAGCTTAACCTTGGCTTTTTAATGAGACATAAGACAATAATTGCAGGCACTGAGAAGTCTTTGAAAAGTTACTTCTTACCGAAAGGAGGTAGTCCATAGGTTTGGGTGGTCTGGGGGTAGATGGTGTAGGGCTGAGACTGCTGTAGTGCTTGGTACTGAGTCTGACCTGGGTAAGGGCTCATTGTTTCCGATACAGGTACAGAAAGGATATGTGCATATGGCCTTATTAAAAAGAAAGAACAAAAGTAAAAAAGAACAATTTATATTATGCATCTTTTGGCCTCCAAACCAGAAGACAGATAAAAAAATTGCTTTAGGAAGAAGAAACAATACACACTGACACGTGCTCTTAGTGTAATACCTGCCTGTGTTTCCCAATACGACAGGCTCTGGTTTTACATGTGCTGCCTGTTTCTTGCCACGACACCAGGGGAAACTCTCTCCTCCGTGGTGGCAGAGCACCAGTGCTTATTCCAGGACTGGGAGAACAGGGTGGGAGGGGAAGAACAAACTCCCTGTTCTTATAAGCACGAGCAATTAGTTTCACTCATCATGCCTGACAACACCAAATCCTAAAGCTAACACAATGTAGTAGTACATGTCAAAACTACTGTTGCACACAAAGAGACTACACAAAAGCAAGTGTGGGGGATTAAGGCCTACTGTGCTGCAACGGGAAGAACTCTTAAGATCCCCAAACATGGTAAATGACCAGAAAATCCTATATTCCCCTTATATTCATTTATGTCTAGTTTGTTTGTTCCTCACATATTATGGGCAAGATTACTGTGGTGTTAATTATTTGAAATGGCTCATTTATCCTTGTGATCAAAAGACAACAGCCACTGAAGCCAAAGGGTGACTTCTATCAGCTTCAGTGTCTGCAGCAACGAGTATCTGTTGCCAGAAGATACGAAAGCATGATTTACAGCATTACAGAAATGCATAAAGATGCAAAAAGATAACTTCAGAGAGAAGTAAGAGTTACAGAATTTAGTAACAATTGCTTGACTTACTTTGCAGAATACATTTGTGAGGTATAATCATTTGATGACCTTGGGATATAATCAGTGCATGCCATAACTGAAAAAAAAATAGTTTGTATAAGTACACAGGCAATTTCAAAACCCAACAAATAATGACAATTAAACATCAGCATGCATAGTACATTTTAACCAAGCCATTGGACTTATAGAGGTTTTTTAGTGCCTTGAATATCTGTTTCAAAGTAAATTCTCAAAACCTGCACCATTAAAACACCACAAAAATGTTTTTCTTGCCAGTTCACAGCAGGTAGATGATTCAGGCAAGACTATTTCTCCCTTTGTAACAGTGTTCTTTCTCTTTACCAGCTGGTACTGTCATCTCAAAGGAATAGAATCATAGAATCATTTGGGCTGGAAAACCCCTTTCAGATCATCGAGTCCAACCGTTAACCCAGCACTGCCAAGTCCACCACCAAACCACGTCCCTCAGCGCTATGTCTACCCATCTTTTAAATCCCTCCAGGGATGGCGACTCCACCACTGCCCTGAGCAGCCTCTTCCAATGCTTGAGAACCCTTTCAGTGAAGAAATTTTTCCTAACATCCATCCTAAACCTCCCTTGGCACAACCTGAGGCCGTTTCCTCCTGTCCTATCACTTGTTACTTGGGAATCTGCTGCAGATGCCAGTGATGTGCTCCAACAAGTTGGGCTTTCCCTATTTGGAACAGTCCTACAACATTATTGCTCTTGTAGTTAACTTTCTTACCAGTTACATCCACTAAGGGGAGCAAGTTAGTTTGCAAAGCAACCCTAACTGTAACATTTGCATTCTGCTACCTAAATAACCTCCTCTTAATGTAATCTGAGCATAAGCGGCTGTGAAATACAAACCATCAGCCACACGCTCCGAACCTTCTGAACATTCCATGAACCCCCCCCCCCCCCCGGGTCCTCAGTGTTTGCCTTTACCCATGGTGTGAAGCCCACCCAGCGCAGGGATATGACAGGAAACACAAACTGGGAACTTTTGGACCTAAAGGCTTTCACTGAATGTATGTCAGATATTCTCTTATCCCTCCTCCAAAAATGCCCCCCCCCCTTTTTTTTTTCCAAAAAGAATGTCAGTATTTCTAGAATTTGTATTTTTAAAATAGCACATAAAGAATTAGGTAATGGCATGAAAAATAAAAAAAAAAAAAAAAAACCAAACCACCACAATATTACTTCATGCAACTTCTGGAATTTGTAAATCCAGTCACACAGCAGATTTTACAGGCTAAAACTTCCGGTAACCCCTGCAACATCACAGCACGTTGATTAAAGTAGTAAAGGTGCAATCAGTGAGCAATGAGCGGAAAGCTACACATTACATATTCTCAATCAAGTTGAGCTGATTTACACTTATAAATACGTATCGGCAGTCAAAGGTGTTCTACACAGGAATCCTACTTTCCTAATAACCCTCAGCCCTCTTCTTCCAGAAAAAAGGACACATTCCACCTCTCACTTACTATACAATCTTTTTATTTTCTGCCTCAGTTTCCCCTCCATTTATTTCATAAGGAATTTCTGCAGATATTCAATACAGTTCAGAGTCTAAGATTAAGTGTATGGCATATTATTATAAAAGACCCTACTAGCTCAACCCTTTCCCTCAACAAAAATCACGTATAAGGTGGATCAGACGTAGCAGTACCCAGGAGCAAGCTGTGGGGCAGTGACACAAAAGCGTTTGTTAGAAAGAGCTATCTGGTTACCATCAGGCACTAAGGCTTTGTAAGCACCACAGCAACCTTTCACCCTACAATTGACAGGCAAAGTATTACCAGGAGAAGACAAAGCTTGTGCCTGATGAAGCAAAGTAACGAGATCAGCAGAAGAAAAGAGGAAAGACAGAACTCCAGAAGATACTTACTCTCACTGGACATGGGAAGGTTTGAACCAAGGCTTGAAGATTCAGGTTTCTGATCGCTGATTTCTGCGTTGCTCACATGACTGCCAGGACAAAGAAAGGCTAATCATTAGCATTATGAACTCTTAAATTAACATCCTTGGGCATCACCTGGGTTCAACCTTCCTAACCGAGGCAAACTGACTCTTAACAGAAACTACCTCTGCACTCTTTGATATTTCACACAGCAGCTCTAATTAGACATAAAAAGTCATCACCTCCAGCACGTTTACTCACCACCAGTCTCTCAAGATAAGGCTGTCACTTCACTGACAGCTCAGCAGACCCCAGCTTGGCACTGCCACCTGCAGCGGAAAGCACCAACCTCCTTCCTCCTGCCTGGGCACGGCCTCCTGCTCCCCCACCTCCGCTCAGCCACCCTTCGGCCTCTCCAGCAGAGTTTGTTTTGCGCATCCAGCACAAAAACTGTGGTGTTATATTTGCTGGGATACTGAACAGGCTCAGCTCATGGAGGGATGCAGCAAGCACCATGCTTAGTGCACACCAGAGCTACACACAGACCTGCTCCTCTCAGCCGCAATAAGCAGTTACATTGGCTCCTTCACCCTGTAAAACTGCAGCCTGAGGATATCAGAATAACACACAGATGCCTCAAAACCTCATTAAAAGCTGTGTTGCAGAACTAGCAATAATAAAACTAAAGCCAACAAGGAGGTGCAGCTCTCCTAGGAGAGGGTAAGGGGGGAATTGGCTAGTGAGTGCCATGGGTTTGGTTGTAAGGCAAGTGATTTGCCTTCCTTTGGCTGGTGAGAGGGAGTGAAGCTTAACCAAAATGCGTAATCTGGCTTTTTCCCCCTGAAAACCTTTATAACAAAATCCTTGGAAAGCTTTCTCAATACTAGTAGCTGAACCGACTTCCATAATAAAGTGTGAGTTTTGCAAGAAAATAACACGTTTCTACGCAGACTCGGGGTTACTTGTGTACTATTCTTCCCGGTGGAAAAAAATGCTGTGATTCTGTGGCACAGATCGTCAATCTGCGGCTGTTAAATGGCATGCAGTTTGCAAGCAGGTTGAGAGCTGCTTGTTGTGATCCCTTCCTGTGGAAAACGCAATAGATAAAAAAACCATTCTGACCATAGCATACCAGCCCATGTTTCTGCTCTCCTCCTCACTGCCGCTCTCAGCACACCCACCTGTGGCTCTTGGGACACATCCATCCCAAGCGCTCTTATCCTCCATCATTTACAACTTTCCAATCCTCACGGACTCAGCAGAAAATTCTCACTTGCCCTGTGGCTGCCTTGCACTGCTGAGAGCATCCCGAGCACACTGTATTCTCAAAAGCATTAAGATTCTTACGGATGCTTAATGCTCCCAAGAGACACAACCCTCACTGGGTACAGCTCTTCCCTTCCCCACTTCCACGATCCAAATAAAACAAATACAGCTGAAGTATTGACATTGGCTGAAAATCATGTTGGCTGAGGAGAAACAGGTCTAATAAATTATTTTAAACTCTTCCATAGGTCAAACAAACTCATGTATAGTTTTATCAAAATAGAGGCAGAATATTTAAGCAGGTTAGAAATGCAATTTTAACCCTCCCCTCCGTTCTATTTTTAAAGACTATATAAGGATGGTTACACTCGAATCTTGAGGCTACTGGAGCCTGTAGGAAAGCTGTGACTGCACTGAAGCAGGGCGATGCGCCAAAGGAGCATCAACACACTCATCCAGCACGTTCAGACCTGCCCATGCTGCCCTCAGCTCGTGGGACACCAACAGAGAGCAAAAGCCTTCCAAGGACATGGATCATCTTGCCTCATACCGGCTAGCAAGGGGGCTTGCAAGGGCTCAAATTTCTAACTTTTAGACATATAATGGATTTCACACACTGTTTGCTCACTGTTTCCTGTTATAGTAAACACAGAAAAGGCTATCAGTTTGAGAGGGTTTAATTTCTCTAAACACATACCCACACAGTTTTGCTGAGAATCATAGCACAGATATTATTAAAATATTCTAAGTTGCATCAGAATAAATGCACGTTATGTGCAGCACATGACAGTCACATCAGATTCTGTGAAAAACAGGATCCTTGATGAAGCAATTAAGACTCTTTGTAGACACTTTTATAAAAGCTTCATACCAAAGGGCCAGTTAATCTTTTTTTATTGGGAACTTAATCTGTAAATTATAGCAAATACAAAAGTGACTTATATTTGCCCTATCTCAGTGAAAAATAAAACAATATGCAAGCTTCTAAAATGGAAGCTTATAACAATAAAAGAACATTAAAACTGTTCCACACTAAAATCAAATTCAAAATTATGTACCTCAAGCTTTGTTCTCCGGATTCCTGCATTTTGGCTTTTTTCACCTGCAAAGACAAAAACGTTCAGAGACACAACTAACGAGAGCCGTCCTTGACAGCACCGGTGCACGCAGACCTCCCTTAGCGATCACCGCTGGTTACTATAGAGCTGGCATTAGTGTTCAAATACAGAAAGCCTTGCGCTGAACTCCAGAGCTAACCAGTGTGACCACGGGCTCTTCACCTCAAAACAGGCTTTTTCCTAATTAGAAAATAAGTGTTAAAGCAGAATGTGTTAGCAAAATTGCCACATTATTTAAGCAAGTAACTGATAATGGGATGGATATAGAGCTACAAATGTCTGATAAGGACAATTTCATGGAAATTGAAAAACAGAGCCATAAATTTTAAGAAAATCTTACTCTGCAGAGATTCAGCACAACTGCCATAAACTTGGGTGCTTTGTTTTTTCCCCCTATATTTAAATATTATGTAAATATAGGTACTTGAATATTTTTTCTGTAATAAATTAGGAGTTCGATTTTCATTTCTGCATAAAAACAATACAGCATTTATTCTGTTTTTGTAGGTGGCCAGCTGGACCCAGTTCCTGTATAGGATTTCACACAACAGAAAGCACTGGCTTGAACACAAATTCGGTTTTCTGCAAGCAGGCTACAAATACTGCTTTGAAATCCTGGGCAGGCTGACAGGGTTAGTTTCTGTAGCCTGTAGGCTTTTGAGTGAGACGTTCCTGTGATACACTGGCTTTTCTTTCCCCCACATTCTCGCTCTAGCAGAAAGTGTTGAGGCCTTCCACATTCCTGGAACATGTTCAGAAGCCAAACTTGCTGCTTGGGTACCCAGACGCACTCACGGTTCATCCCGGTCTCAGCACTTGTCTTCTGCGAAGGGGGTCTGGGAAGGTCCATGCTGGTATCGGGCTGCAGGGGTGACACCCCCCGACTCGGGCACCGCAGTTAAAGACTGCTGCCACATAGGGCAGCCGCTGGCATAAATGCCTCACCATGCTATTCAAGTTTGTCTCTCCCAGGTGAGTATAAATAAAATGCCAGGAAAATGCAATTTGAGTATGGGAGGTCAAAATGTGCTCAAAGCTTTTTAAAAAAAACAAAATTAATAAAACACAGCTGAATTCCTGTTGGGTAGGGGGAGATGGAAGGCAGAGATACAAAAAAGGATAAAGGCCCAAGGCAGCAGCAAGGCGAAAGGACTAAGTAAACAGTAAGGATGGAAAGGAGAAAGCTGAAAGGACAATCTTCTCTCCCTTATGAAGTTACCAGTATTTTAGAGCTCAGCCTGCTTTCCCCTCTGTACTCATCTTGCCAGCAGCTACTCCCTCCGGCAGTTCACAGCAGAACACTACAAACTTCATTAGCACTCATCACACACACAAAAATGGCAAAGGCAATGACAAAAGTCCGAGGCATTACAATGGCCTCGATACCACATAGCCTCAAATCTGGCTTTCATCACTTCAACCTGAGCAAAGAGCTGGTAACGCTGTGACATGAACTCCTGTTGAGGTTCTTCAGCCCCACAGATTCACAGGCTTCTCCAGAGCCCTTCTCCCGCCTGGCTGGGAATACACGCTACTTCTGGTCCCCACTGCCAGGAGGTCCAGGTCCTAAAGGAGCTGTATGAGTCCTCCCCACCTAAAGACAATGTTAACTACAGGGAAAGCAGACTGGTGTCCCCCCAGCTCCCTCGGTCACAGAGCTATCAGAGCAAGACTGCTGCCCACCCATGGTGCCCTTCATCTCCTGTCGGCATCCTCCTGTCCCACAGCAGGTGCTCCGGCTCCTCGCTGGGACTCCGCCACCGGCCCCCCTAGCAGGGACCTCAGACACCAAGACTGCAGCAGACAGCTCAGGGTGCCAAACTGCCCACAGGGCTCTTAAGGAAAGGAGCCAGAAAAAAATGAATCGCATCAGAAAAAGCAGCAGCAAACTGCTTCAGACCAAAACTACACTGAGGATAAAAACAAAAATTAACTTAGAGTTGGCAGCTTGAATTTTAGATTCCACAGGAGGAATGCTGCTGTTTCCAGTCAGGTACTCAGTAAGATCTGGCTTCTTCAATTCAGTAGTTTGTCGTGTTTGTTTTTTTAATATGGGAGGTGGACAGAGAAATCAGCTCACTTACCAAAAAAACCCAAACAAACACCCTTCCCCCCAAAAAAGGAAGCGAGGTTTTGCAAGAACACATCAGTTTTATTGATGTTTTCATCACAACCAGAATGGAATGGCTGTTCCTAAAACACTTCTTGATAGTTAGGGCTCAAAGCACTGCTCTGCTGCTCTGCCGACCCCGGTCCCTGCACTGGAACTCTGTCTTGAGGAGTACCTACACCGCCTTGTCCTCCTCTGATGGGAGATCTTCCCTCCCTCTGCCAACAATGTGCCCTTGATGGTGTACAGAGAACGATAGTTTTAATGAGTTTTCCTTTAATAGTTAATTTCATCTAAAAAATCAATAAATATCTGCAGAGAGTTTCATAGTCTCTTTAAAGCCTCTGGAACGTGGGATCCACAGCAGGAGTATGGAGTTGAGTCAACCAAAACAGCAATTTTGAATTTCAGTCTATCACATCCCTGCCTCAACTGGCTAGTCCCTCTCTCTGCAGGCTTTTCAAAGAAATTCACTCTAATGTCTTAATGCTAAGCAATAACATTTACAAAATCTCAAAACTTTGGTGGGATTCAAACCCCCTGTTCTACCCATCACTAATCCCTGCAATTTACACTACAAGTTTAAGTGGGAGGGAACAGTTTTAAACAGTCTTTCATGGGCGTGGAAAGCATTTTCTCTCTCTCCTGCCCCATGTCATAAAACATATCATCTAGTAATGATAATTTCAGGCTGCTGCTCGGGGCACCGGGAGAGCTCAGCCCTGCACTATCCCACTCCAACCCCAGGCCCTCCCTGCATCGGTCTCTCCTGCACAAGCCTCAGCAACAGCTGCTGAAACCTCTCCAAACGCCTCCTCTCAACACACGCTCCCCTCCGAAAACCTCCGGAGAGATGCTGCCGGAGGGGGGGTGGGTGTGTTTGTCCCCTCTCAAGTGACAGGATTAGAGTTTGAAGACTTTTCATGCAGGAGAAGTGAATTTGTTTTTGTTTTTTTCTTTAAATAAGAAAAAAAAAGAAAAAATAAAAGAAATTAAAACAAGGAAAAAGATGTGGTCTGCCTCGGTGATTCAAGTTTCAGCTTTAGCAACTTCAGACACTCTCTCACTAAGCTGTTCTGCTGCACTACAATGAACGATGGCTCATAAGGTACATATCTGCTCCTACTTCCATCTTTTCATTTCACTAGAAGTTTTGGGTTTATGCTGGTTTAAAAAAAAAAAAAGGGGGGGGGGGGGGAAGATGAGAGGCAAGTGATACATTCTAGCTGATCCCTGCTCCCAAATCACAAATTTTTACAACTGAAAATCCAAATTATTCTTTGTGCTGGAAAACTCTGTTTCTGCCCCAGATCTAACAGCGTTGGAGTTCAGTTGTACTTATAGAGTCAGAATCAAAGCAGAAATAAAGTTTTCCTCTTGACACCAAGATAAGAGTTGCTCTACGACTGAATCCAACTCTTCATGGACTGATTTCCCAGCCCGAGCAGAACCAGGAAAGCCCCACGCTCGCAGCCAGCCAACGAGCCAGGCCATGCCTTGTTGGAGCAAAGGCTGCCAAAGCCACTGCAGCCCGCAGCAGCGCCCTTGTGAACAGATAACTGAACACAAGTCAGGAATGCAGAATTTTGTTGCAAAGCCTTTGCAAATTTCGATTAAGAAAAATCTGCAGCCCAAACACAGGACCGTTGTTTTTTCTCTACCCTTTTGGAGGGGTTGGGTCTTTCTGGAGCCCTTTCCATCACTGTGCTCTCCCAACCACTGACCAGCTTGCCCTGGTTGTCCGACATGAGAAGTCATTCGGAACAGAGAGCAACCCAGTGGGTGTCTGCAATGAGTCTAACACAAGTTCAGCGTCCCTCATGAAAAAGGAGATTTTTCTCATTTTCTAGCATTAAGGATTACATAAAGTATTATAAAAATCAACTACATGCATCCAAAATGCATTCAACAAGTGAGAGATTACTATACATGACTACTTCTAAGAACTAATCCAGATTAATAATTTATTATAAAAGAATAAATTTTTTGTTATGAGACCAGGGGGTCACTTCTGATCATTTTCCCCCAAACTTCCCTTTTCTCTCTTATTTTCCACATCTGTTTCTGTTTTCTAGCACTGCGGTGAGCACAGAAACTTTTCCCTTCTAATTCAGGCTTGAAAAGAGAAGAAACATTCAAAGACAGGGCCAAAAGAGACGGCTGTTCAGCATGCCCGGCGGCAGCACGTGGGGTGAGTGAGAAGTCTAACATTCATTTCGAAAAGACACACTGGATACATTTGGACCAATAATTACCACCAGTCGACACCAACACAAGAAAATAACCCAAGTTCTTTTTTTAATTATTTTTTTGGAAGCAAAATACATTGAACTCAAAGCCTGATGACTTCTCTACAGGCCCATTTCTGGATTCAGTTACCAACAGTTTGCCATAAACATTATTTTCTGAAGTAACATACTGATCTTGTTCCCATGATTAAGAAAAGCAAAATTATTTGAGGGGAAAAAAAAGATTGTACAATACCAGTGTTGGGCTACTAGGCAGACAGGATCTTGCAAACCTGACTTCAATTTTTTTTTTTTTTTTTTTAATTAGGAAAATTCACTCGTTTCAGGAGTGGCCTCACTACAAACACCAAAAAAGGTTTTTCTTTTCATTTCCTCCTGCAAGAATGTGCCACTATACTCAACATACCACATCAGGTACTAGTTGTGATCAATACAGTCTCAGTTTTCTGCCTCAGAATGACTGTCTGGCATAAAATACTTGGAAGAAATTACCAAGAAAATCTTCAGCTGAAAATTACAGCAGAATCTCCTTACAGAGGATGCTTCCATGTACTGAAAATTAGCTGCACCCTGTCTCTCATGCCCTGAAGAATAGAATTTTGTTTACAGCTTTCATCATACGAGGATGCAATTACAGCAATTTCCTTTTTAAATACACACATTTAATTAATTTTTAAATCCTACACAATATGTGAAGTTGAAATTATATGTTTTTGATAATTAGTTTCACGTTTTGTGCATATTGACTCAGGCGCATAATCTGCATGTTGTGTCAAGCAATATTTTGAACAGTTGCAAATTTACATTTCCATCCCATTCAACATTGTTCCTAAGTCATAAAATTGCATAAATGACATTACAATGTATTTTCTAACTAGTTAACTGAAGAGCATAAAATTCTCACATTAAAAAAACATCAAAATCTTTCCAATGGGAACATTACCAAATTGCCCTCGGCCTATTACTCTCTTTTTGTGTGCATTGGAGGAGGTCTGCAAAACTAAAATAAGCTTCACTCTCAAAGTTAACTTGGCAATTTCTTGCTGAGTTTGCATCAGGTTAAATTTGGGAATATAACATTAATACAAACCTTTTTGCTTAATTCCTACGCTATTAGATTTTAGATATACAAATTTAACTTCATCTCATACTGTATTAATAATTGCTCTACCCAAAACTTCTGTGATGTGATTATTATCAGTTACTGATACACTATTGCAAATATCTAAGACGTCTGGACAGCAATTTTTAACTTCAGACATGCTTTCCTAGTCAAACACACTGTTAAATTAAGAACTAAAAAAAAAAGCTGTCCACCCGTGGAGATGACAGAACATGGGACCTTTTCAAGATCTTAAGCACAAGAAGAATTAAAGACTATATACACTGTAATAACCGGCATGCTGATTCTGTCTTTAAAACAGTGAATTTTAATTTCTCTAGAACAGGCTTGAAATGGTCTGGCTTTCTGAGCACAACAAATAATTATTAGGCATAATTTTACACAGAAAGATTGTAGAGTTTAAGCACAAGTAACTATTCCTTTTATTACTATTGCCTGTACGATTATATTAAATTAAATGTACAATACATTTTACTAACAGCAAAATGGTTTTTTTACCTCTAGATAAATATACTAAGTATAAGCCTTATTTTCCGCTATTAATTAAAATAACTGTATACTGAATTTGTGAGATCACCGATTTGTTTTATATGTTCATTTTTAGCCTTTTTAAATGTACTTACTGGTTGTTCGGGTAAGTCTTGTGGCTCTTCCATGGGTATTACTATTTTAATGTTTAAATGAGTCAAATCGTGTGTTCCTCGGCAGTCTTCAAAGCCTGTCAAAAAAAGGTGTTCAAAGCTTTATGTACTTTTGGGGGGGCTTATCATTTAGGCTATCAGAGAATATTAATTGTTATATATTCCACCCACAAGCTTTCTGAACTCGTGTTGCCATCTCCCAAGTAAAAGACGAAATTCATATATGGAAAGATTTCATAAACAAGGGATTTCGCTTTAAGCTTCAAGATACAAACAGACTTTTTTATGCACGTGGCACATTTCTACATCGTTTACTTGTACCATACTGACTACAGAAGCTAATGTATCAATCAGACACGTGCACCATGATGTTAAAGACACTTTAAATGATTAAGTCTGGTCTACTAGGTCAGTAAACAGCGTGATTCAATCTAACCTGTTTTAATTTAGAACATTTATATAACAACAAAAAAAAAATCAGGACAAGACTGTACACCTAACTGTATTTACACACAGGACTGCTTATTGCCAAATTCACAAAGGAAGTTTGTTATTTCAATTGCACCCTTCAAAAAGAGAAGTTTGATGAAAATTCATAAAATAATTTTTATTTTGGAAGCTAAGTAACCCAGTAGCATTTAGCATTGAGACCTTGGATATGATACCAAAGAGCTGCTATCCCCAGGGTTTCAAAACCATGAAAAGGAATTTTGGAGATTGCCTTCACAACATGATTAATTTTTGCAATTTGCTGGGCAAAAGATAAGGCAGGTGTCCTCCACGGCATCCCCCTCTGCACGACCAGTGCTGACGAACAGCCTGACCTAGGCATTCGATCCTGCTCTTTCACCCTCTCATCTCAGAGCCAGGGAATTAAAATCCAGCCCGAACCTCTCCGGACCAGTCCCATCCCAGCTGCACCTCGAGCAGGTGGGTGCTTCCTCTCGCCCCCAGCAGAGCCGCCCCTCCATACGCACGTGTGCAGTGCCGCACACGGAGCAGAACCTAAGTGGATCGCACAAATTAGAAGAAATGCTGAAAAACACTTAGTGGTTTGGAAAACATTCAATACAGCGACTGTCTGTGCCGAGGTACAACCTACTCCTGCCTCCACGGACATCAAAGTTTTGCTGCGAATCCCAGTGGAAATGCAAAAGGCCATTTCCCCAGCTCTGCTTTCTCCGTGCCTTTCTGTTCTCCCACCCTGTCTGGCGCATTCAGGCACCTTCACATCCTGAAACCGGCCCCATGCCAAGCGACTAAACAATTCACAGAAACAACTTTCCCGCATCCTGAAAACAACTGCTATTTCCCCCCCCCGGCCCCCGCCAGACCTACTTAACCTGCCAGCAGGCGCAGCCAGCCCGCGGCGGAGCACCACGTGCCGAGCACGGGGGTGCTTGGCAGCCTGCAATAATTTCATATTAACCATGAAAACACAAAGGATTTCTTCTCCCTCATTTGAGGGCCAGGTAAAGGTCCTACATACCAGGGTGTATCATATTTGCCAGGGTAAAATTTCACTAAGGGTTTGAGTATTTTCCAAGGCCGCCTCCCCTAATCAAAGCTACTTACCTTTATTGCCTTAAATGTAAATCAACTGAATTCATGGTAAGTCTCTTCAATAACTCAGGGTCTTTTGAAATGACCCTATTCACACCACACACAAGAAAGTATATAACGCAAAGTACTACTGTCACTGTCATTTAAGTATAAAAGCTTATTTCCTTTTTACTTTTTGTAGGAATAACAGAAAAATCAAGACTTAAGAGAAACTGTGGCATTCAAAGACTATGAATAGGAGTGTAGAATACAATGGTGAAGAGCAAGAACGTTTGAAATTGAAACCAATGGGTCCTGTCCTGCTCCTCATCCTTCATTGTTGCTATTTGACGCTGTTTCATTGCGTAATTTCTTAGAAAATTACCAAACTAAACTCTTCAGTATGGAAAAAAGATTCCAAATGACACTTTGATCCATGCAGCAGTAACTTCCCATTCCACGCTTTGCTTAAAAGCTGTGAGTACTTATTTAATGTTGTTTTTGAGAAGGATCTAAATAATTAGAAAGACAAAAAGATTCCCAGAGTCACATCAGAATACGTTAGTTACACTTGCCAAGAGAACTGTCCTCCCAAATGAGTAGGGCAACTTGTAGCACCTGGAAGCAAATGAAAGCAGCAAAGCAGACGAGCAGTAACCACGTGCCAAGATGGAAAGTGAAAACCTGACCTCTGGTGGCTTCACGCTTTCTTCTAGAGAACACTCCATACCTCCAGAAACAGCAGCGTGGGGAGAAGACCTAGCACTCATAGCTGTCATTACGTGGCAGCGGGCAGAACAACGCAGCATGCGTTGGTAGATGAAAGGGATGCAGGTAACCGGTACCCCTGACTCCCCAGGAGTCAGCAAAGGCCTCCTCCACCACCACCAGTCTAAGCTGCTGCTGAGGGAAGAGCTCCTGCCCCTCCGTACGTCCAGCAACCCGCTCTTGCTCGCCTGACACCCCTTCCTCTGTGGCCACCAAAGCGCTGGTGTGGCTGACCAGCAGTCTGGATCTGGGACCTGACCTTCTTCTAAGGAAAAAGAAAGAAAGGGGAAAAAAAAAAGAGGCACCCAAGCACAACCTTTCTGCTGAGCTGCTGTAAGCGGACCAGCTCTGGGCTCACCCAGCCCCATGCCTGGGTAGCCACCAGGATGGGGACCAGGCAGCGCACGCTGGTGGGGCAGTAGGATGCCCCTTTTCAGTGACAGCTGTAGTAAATGAATCCATAATTTTACCATCTTATTTATGTTTCACTTTGGCAAAATAGAGGATGTAAGTCACAGTGGCATACACACGGCTCCGCAGCCTTTCAACCCGTATCACTGTCCACCCCATCACCCCATTCTCCTCTAGAGCCGCCACACACGTGCTCCTGGCTGGGCATGGAAAGCACCTGGACACCGAGCAAGGCCAGAGCCTCTCCCAGCCACCACCTGCGGAGCGCGGAGCCAGGGAGAGAGCTGCCTGCTCTCTCCTCCCGCAGGGAGAGCAGAGCAAAGCTGCTGACAGCTTCAGCGCCAGGATCCGGGCAGCAGCTGCTCCGGTCACGCGTGTTTCCCAAACAGCACCATCCACGATGGCTGATCCCCCCCACTGCCCGCCTGGCCCTCAGGGCAGCACACCCAGCCAGGGCGGCCGCCACACGCCGCCTCCTTGCCCGGGAGCAGAGGGACGCACGGTGCAGCGCTCGGGGCTAAGGTTTCCAAAAAACACACCCCGCGCCTGGCACCTCCTCAGCTGGAGCCACCCCAGTGTACTGCCTTACTCAGCAAGCAGCTCACCATGAACAAAGGTGATTTTTAAAAGCTGAAGATAAACAACACTGATTTTTTTTTTTTCCCCAGTGGCATCTCAAATCTCAAAACGACGTTTTTAACTTGTATAAAACTCAAGGCGACTGTGCTTCAGCTAAGCTTATCTCACAGCTTCTATCATGGAACATGTTTTAAAACCGTAAGTGACTGCAATGGCAGAGATATCAACACGGATCTTCAATATCTTCAGTTCCACAGAGAGCCCGAATTGCTGCAGTTGCACTCAGGAGAGGGGCTGCCAACGCAGCCGCCATCGGTCTCGCTCCCCATCCCACGCAAACCACAGCTTCCAAACGGGCACTGACGCTTCTAACCCCGCAGAGATCAGTGACTGACAGGTTTGGGAGCAGCGGGGGTTTGGTCACTTCTTCCATCTATATGTCTATTTCTATTTTTTTTTTTCCTGAGAGGGAGGTCTGAAAAGTAGATTCCGTCAGTGAGAATATTTCTGTGGGCCACTGGGCTTGTCAATGAGAAAACCAGTACAAAATGTAACTGAGCGTGCAACAAGCCATCAAATGAGCTGCAGCAACGAAAGAAACATTCAGAAAAATGAGTCAAGTGTTACACTTCTGAAAACCAGCAAATTACCATACTTTTTTCCCATTACGGGGTGGCTTTCATTATTTACCTGATGAAAATTATTTTGTAATACCTGAATTAAACAACATTTTTTATTTAATCTAGACTTGTTCTGAAACCCATCCTGGTTCAATTCCGACTTGCACAGAACACCAACAATGTAAAAACATCAAAGACAGGTGTTCTGCATGTCATTTCATTTTGCTTGCTCAATTTGTGGAGACGCAGTATCTAAACTCCAAAACAGAAGGCCTCAAAGCATAGGAATGGACTGCAGAATCGCACAGATCAGCTGCCTGCCTTCTGTTCTACACAAGACTGCTATGCCAATAATTCCCTTTTAAAAGCCCCGGCAAGCTATGTACAGTTTCTTGCTCTAAATCCTGTTTTAAATATCCTAAAATGCAAAGTCTAGCTTGGTCAGACTCTCTCGAACCGCATACTATGGATATAATTTCTGAAAGCCACCCGTTACTAGCATCAGGCTAGACTGCTATTTGCTTTCATTCTGCTCTTTTCAAGCCCATCTGCCTTGCCTTGGAATATAAAATTTCAGCTGAGGAACAGTTCTTCTCCCAAGCTACAAACATTTAAAGTCAAGGATACTGTGATAAAACCAACAAGCAGTATTATACTGCTTAGAAAAAAAGCTGTTTGAATACGGTTTTATGTTACTTTAAAATAGCCACTACTTACCTAAGAACAAAGCCTTAGTTAGTGTAATGAAATTCCATTTATTAAACAGAAAGTTAAAATAACTGTGCATACTTGTATGCACCGTAACGTAATCTATATGGTTATTTCCACTCCTTATTTACTCAAGAGCCAGCACCTTACCATGAAGAGCAATGAATATATGAATTAAGCAGTAGAAGAGTCTCAGCTTCCTGTATTTTCCAGTGGAGCGTTTCATGGTAATCTCTCCCATGCTGCTACACTACACGCACACAGGACCGGAGAGTGCGGCCAAAGGGATCCAAGCCGTCGCCAACTGGAGCAGGGTTTTTCCTTCCAACATGTTTTTACTCCAGGCCACTCACCGTGTGACAAACTGCTTCTTTCAGAGAAGAGCAGAACTGGGCACAGTGGGATCTGGTGGGCTCACCCCCCACCCTTTTTTTTTTTTAAATGTAATTAAAAATATCGCAAGAAATAAATACAAAAAGTGAAGAGAGAAGAGACACATACTGACATTAGTATGCACTGCACAGCTACTGAGTGCTTTTTCTTCTGAAGGTTTATGAGTTAAGTTTTAATCTTTAGGCAAAATACGCTATCACCCATCTCCCACACCAGCAGTGACCCATGCCCCTCCACATCAGAGCGCGAGTGGGCTTATGGATATCACAGAATCACAGAATGGTTTGGGTTGGAAGGGACCTTAAAGATCATCTAGTTCCAACCCCCCCTGCCCTGGGCAGGGACACCTCCCACCAGACCAGGTTGCTCCAAGCCCCGTCCAACCTGGCCTTGAACCCCTCCAGGGATGGGGCAGCCACAGCTTCTCTGGGCAACCTGGGCCAGGGGCTCACCCCCCTCACAGTAACAAGTTTCTTCTCAATATCTCATCTAAATCTCCCCACTTTCAGTTTGAAGCCATCACCCCTTGTTCTACCACTACATGCCCCTGTAAAAAGTCCCTCCCCAGCTTTCTTATAGGCCCCCTTCATATACTGGAGGGCTGCTACAAGGTCTCCCCGGAGCCTTCTCTTCTCCAGGCTGAACCCCCCCAGCTCTCTCAGCCTGTCCCCACAGCAGAGGGGCTCCAGCCCTCCCAGCAGCTCCGGGGCCTCCTCTGGCCCCGCTCCAACAGCTCCGTGTCCTTCTGCTGTGGGTGCCCCAGAGCTGGAGGCAGCGCTGCAGGGGGGTCTCACCGGAGCGGAGCAGAGGGGCAGAATCCCCCCCTCGCCCTGCTGCCCACGCTGCTGGGGATGCAGCCCGGGGTGCGGGGGGGTTTCTGGGCTGCAAGCCCACGTTGCCAGCTCATGTTGAGCTTCTCATCCACCAACATCCCCAAGCCCTTCTCCTCAGGGCTGCTCTCCAGCCATTCTCCACCCAGCCTGGATCTGTGCTTGGGATTGCCATGACCCAGGTGCACTTGGTTTCCCAATGAACCTCCTTGTTCCAGAGGGAAGTTTCTTCACAATTTTATCCTTCCCCATATCTCAGCGTTCCCATATCCAGCTGTGATAATATTTCATCAGCCAAGCTGCTGAAATATTTCCAACTTGGTATTCAACACAGCCAAACCAGCATCCTGCCAACACCGAGGAAGCAAACCCAGTTCGCTGCCTGCTCCTGCAGGATCTCTTCACGAGGGTTTGGCAAAAACAGGCATTCTATAAAGTTTTGAAGAATCTCCCATTTTGTTTTTAAACAGCTTGATTAAAGATCACAGGAAATGACAGCGTCAGCCTGGTTCCTAGTTTGGTCTCTGTCAAAAGACAGCCCCTTAAGGAGCTGTCAGGAATTGAACAATTTTGCATAGTAAGCTTCATTTTTCTTTCCTTCAGGCAAAACCAAGATAATTGGAATTCTTCATGAAGCTGCATCACAATGATGCAAACAAAATGAGTGAGTAGATGCCTGGGTGTGTAAAATGTTCTATCTGGGGAGTCTGAATATAAACTCAAAAAACTTTAAAGATACTTTAAAAAAAGGGAATCACAGTATTTAATATGCTATTACAACTCCAGTGACATGCAAAGAAAGGCACAGAAAAGCAAAAGAGGAGGGGCCCATCCAGCCTTCCTCCTCCACTAAAGAATGAAATACTTAAGACAAATCATTTGCTTTCACAAGCAGACCTGCAAGTAACACAACCAATGATCTCCTTCCCATGGTGCTCACAAGTTAATTTATAAATATCATATTAAGGCTGCACATTAAGTATCTGCCAGTCATCCCATGGCCGCCAAGCAGATGAGAATAAATGCATTACTCCGGTGTTTGAAAATACATATGGGGTAAGAGGGAAAAGGAACGCGGGTTTCCGACGTCAAATTGTGATACCCCCAAATCCTTCTTTCAAACACTATCAACAATCAACTCCTCAGACAACAGTCTTGCTCTCCAAAACAATTCTTAAAAATTCCCTCTAAAATCCATCCTTAAGGCACCATACCTCAAGCTTTGTTTGTTAAATACCCCCCTTTTTTAAGTACAGTTCTCTACTATTTTCCTTTTTCAGCGGCAGAGAGCAGCCGTTTAAAAAAGCCCACCAGAAGAGAGTTAATGAATGAAAGCTGTGCTGCACACCAGTCTGCTGATTTCCTATCTTTAACAAACCCAGTGGATCTCACGGCAAAGATTCATACTCTGCTATTCTTTGCTTTTTCTCACTCTCACACACACACCCACACACCCAGATACACACACGGATATTTGCAAAATAGTATGAAGAATATCAAGGAATAAACCTTTGCCGTTATATTCGCAGGATTGTTTACCGCTCTCTAGCCGTGCTCTCTCTTCCCTTCTTTGTTAACCAGGGAAGACTCAGAATAAAACACTAGAAAAGTTACGGGGAAGGCAGACTGTATGCCCTATTTTTGAAGGTACGAGTGTCCATGACAAGGCTGTAAACACAGCCCTGTGACTGAAAAATCACGGTTTGATTAAAATTTCATAATCTTAAAATGGAAAAAAAAAAAGTGCAGCATTTATAAAACAAGAAAACTACTGAAATTAAATTAAATGTGGTAATACAAATATAGTTTTACCCGAAGCAATGCCTATTTCATTAATAGGAATTTTCACATTATTTTTAAATCCTTGAAAGGTTATCAACGTTGAGACTGTCTGCAGTTCACTTCGCTTGAACAATGACACACACGCAGCTTGGTTTTCCAGTTCTTATGCAATTCTGTTAAATTTGCTTTTGAAACACAGCAGGGAAATTTTTAATGGGGAAAAGAACTGTTTTCACAAAGGGAAAATTTGGAAATAACAACTTCATCCGAGAAAAACAACTCCCACTGAGCCCAGAAACAAGTCGGCAACTCCTTCTAGATCTAACATGCTCAGCTCACATGGCACAAGAACACAAAACTGCTATTAACCTTTTAGTTACAAAACAAAGCACAGTAATTTATGTAAATGTAACAAAAGCAGAAAAGTCCATTACCTTCTCTGTTCATGAGGATTCAACTTGCACTGAGACTTAACTGGATTTTTCCCTGAAGACCACACATGATAAGATACCCGGTATCTTGAGGCTCACATACATTTTTGTGTTTTAGATAACCAATAAACGGGTGACAAATCTCTAGAGCTGCGGCTCCGGAGGAAAAAAAATAACACTGTTTGTCTTAAAAGCTTTTTAAAATAAACTTTCAAACAGGAGAGAACACTGCCTTTAATTTCAAGAAGCCACTTCAGACATATTCAAATAGATTAGGAAATTTCCTGAACAAAAGGCTGCAATTCTTAATCCTCTGTCAGTCAAACAGCAAATGTGCATTATATTAACCACAACAAAAGGAATTATTTACATTATGCAGCTCTAAACTTTATTTTCAATAAAAGATTTCACTAATGCATATCAAAAAGTCATATAGCTACCACCACGGGCTACCAGGAAATTAATCTATAGTTCTATTAGAAAGAAACCGTTTCAGTACTCAACTTTCACCACGATTTTATTAAAAAGGTTGTGACCATGGTAAATTTACTTATTTCTTTTGTTATTTTGCATTAGAGGCAACCATGGTATTTATCATGGTGCAATCAGTTCTGAGAACATCTGTAGCTATTTGAGTCTGAGCAACAACTGTTGCTAGAGTAACCTGCTCGAAAAAATTAAAGAATAAAGTACTGGATATTTGAGAATTTTTACTGGGGAAAAAAAAACAGTTTAAATGATGGTGATCAACTCGCAGCTGCTCAGTAAGAGCCACTGCTTTCAGTTAAGCGTATTTACTACACCATTTGCTTTGCACAGAATCAGTCCTGCTGGCAGGGGCCGGGGGGAGGACAGGAACACCCCACTGGGTCAGAGAAACGCTCCGTCTCGCTCAGTGCAGCGCCAGCTCCACCAGCACCACCAGCAGCCGCCGGCAGCAGGGACTGGGGGAGCCTGGCCCCTCTCATCACCCCGCAGGCCCGCCAGCGTGGGACCACGGAGGGGACATCCCTGCCTCCTCCTCCAGCAGCCACTCACGGATCTGCTTCCCACCAATTTGCCCACCGCCTCTCTGAGCTGGCTGCGGTCAGCAGCTCCCGACCTGCCGCATAAACAATTTCTCAGCAAGGAGTTTCCGAGTGCCTTTGGTCCTAGTGCGGCAGGATTGGGTGAGCAGCTCCTCTTTCAACATGTCCCCTGCCTTCAGGATTTTGTGAACCTTGATTACATTCTCCCTCTGCATCGGTCCCAGGCTTCAGCTTCTCTTCGTAAGGCTCCATCCCCTACAATCACTGCTCCCCTCTTGAGACGCAGCGACCAGAACTGCACGTAGAATACGAGATGTGGCTGTAACCACAGCTTTACTACAGAGCAGTAAAACAATGTCTCTGTTGTTTTCAACACCCTTCCTAATGACAGCCAACATCGTTGGCTTTTTGTTTGGCTGCCGCTTACGCTGAGTAATCATTTCAACGGACCATCACTGTCCTCAGGTTCTCCTTCTGGAGCAGTAACTGCCTGTTCTGAGTTCAGCCAGATGTAGATACGGTTTAGCTCGCTTTTCCCTAGATGAATTACTCTTAATTTAAGGAAAGCAATCTAAACCATACTTATGCTAATTACCTTAAGTTCTCACAAATTCATCTACACTGAAGCTCTTCTGCCGCCTTTTTGATCACTCAGCTTGGCAATATTCTTCTGCCTTTGGTGTGGCTTTTTATGACTCAAAAGTTCAGTAACATCAGTAAACTTGGATATTTCACTGGTCATTCGTTTCTCTGGATCAAAGGTAAAAATGCTGGACAAAATCAGCTTAAGTGCAAACATTAAATGCACTACAGTGCTGTCTCTTCTCCAGCCTTTGAAGTGACCACTAAGCCCCGTCCTCTGCTCCCTGCGCTTGCTAATCAAGTTAGAGGGCTTTCAGCTAGGTTTGTCAGGGCAGACCCACCAAGCAGGGGACGGCAGACGTAAGTCAGTGACAAAAATGCTCAGACAAACCAGCTCTGCTATGGAACAACGGACAGATCTCTTGCACAGTCAGAATAAGGGTAGTCAAAAAAGTGGAATATTGTGGTGGATGTTCACTACAGATCCTCTGTCAAGAAGTGAATGAAGCCATCTTTAAACAGCTGAAGAGATCGTAGACCACAGTTTGCAGAAGGGACTTTAACCACCCCAGTATCTGCCATAAGAGCAATGCGGTGGGGCAAACAAAAGTCACGTTTCTCAATGCATCAAAGATAATTTTTTTTATGTAGTGATGTGACATGGTAAGAGTTCAAGATCCCAGAAATGAAGATGACAAGTAACAAAATTAATAGCCATATTCCAGTTTGTTCAGGAGACTGATCTGATAAGTACGGTACTACAGGAGGGCCTGAAGGAGCAATGCAGCCCAGGATTGATGGCTGATCCTCAAGGACAGCTTCCCCCCAAGAATGCATCCCAACATACAGGAAAATGAGCAGATGCAGAAGGAGGACAGTTTGGCTGGACAGTCAACTTCTGACAAAGCTCAAAAAGGAAGCATGTGAGGAATTCACCAGAACTGATGAAGCATGCAGAGATCAGAAGCTTGGCTGGCTTAAATCTGGCGGGGATGCAAAGGGCAACAAGAAGGGCTTCTAGGGCTCCTGTGAGCACACTGACTGCAAAAGACCAAGAAAACCACTGGTCAGATGCTGAGCAGGGCAGGCAATCAACTGACCAAGGACGCGGGAAAGGCTGTGGTATTCAATGTCTTCCTTGCCACGCTTTACCATCAAGGTCTGCTCTCAGGCCTCCCAAGTCCTTGTGCCTCATGGCAGAGCTTGGAGGAAGAAAGTGCCACCTGTCAGGGCCCCCAGTCGATATCCCCCCTCCTGGGGGTTTGGTTACCTGGGCTCAGAGCCAAGACAGCACAGCTGGTGACCTTGGGGACAGCTTTTCCAGAAAGCTCTACTGAAGGCTTCAGCAAAGGTCACCACTTCCTGCCTCAGGAGCTGCTTTTAAGCTGTGTCTCTCACCTTTGGCACCCACCTGAGCTACAGACTTGACTTCCCAGCTTGACCTCACCGTGGATCCGTCCGCCAACCCGGGCTCTTGCCTTAACCCAGCTACCTGCCATCACCCAGCCTGCCCTGAGGGACTGTACCCTTGCTGGTGAGGCCACTGCTACTGCCTGCCTTGTACCACACTTAGCGTCCCTTCCTTTAGGGACCAGCATGTCCCAGCTGCTCCCAGACACTAACAATGGTACAGAAAGATGAAGTTGGAGACCACCTTAAGAGAACTGAACATACACAACTCCATAAGACCAAATAGGATGGAAAAGGAGCTGCTCTCTATCATTTTTGAAAGGTCATATCAAGCTGGGAGGTGATCAATGACTGCAAAAGGGCAAATGTCACCTTCAAGACAGGCAATAAGGGAGATAAAGGCCAGTCAGACTTGCCTGTCTCCCTGCAGCGCCTCAGGGTGCTTCGGAGCAAATCCCCAGAGACCATTCACATGCACATGAAGGACAAGAAAGCGATTGAGAACAAGAAGCATGGATCCACCAAAGGCAAATGGTGCCCGGCCAAGCTGACTGCCCTTTCTGATGAAATTATTTGCTCTGTGGAGTAAGAGAGCTGTAAGTATTCTGCATGTCGTTTTAGTAATGCAGAGTCCTGCAGCATCGTTGCAGCCACACTGGGCAGGTACAGACTATGGACACACTACGTGGCGGATGAAAAACTGTCTGGACTGCCAGGTTCAAAGGACTGTGATTACACGTCTGCAATCTAACTAGTGGCTGGTAACAAAAAGTCCACCTACAAGCGGACACAATATTAACATCATGACCAGTGCAATAGCACATAACACCCCTTCAAAAAAAATCTGTGGGTAAGACCAAACTAGGGGGGTGCGGTCCAAAAGCCTGAAAAGCAGAACTGTGATTCAGAGGGACTGTGATGTGCTGGAAGACTGGACCAGCAGGAACCTCGTGAAGTTCAAGAAGGGCAAGAGCTATGTGCCACCCTAGGGATGGAGTAACCCCATGCAATGGGACAGGCTGGGAACAAACTGTGAGGTCACAGTTCTACAGGAAAGAAACTGGAGATCCTAGTGGACAAGTTCAACATGAGTCAGCTGTGAGTCCTGGCAGCAATGAAGGCAAGTCTCAGGCAAGGCTAAAAAGATATCATAGAAAAGACACAGCCAGATTCATCTCAAGTGCCTAGAGAAAGGGGTAACTGTCACAAATTGCAAGAAGGAAAATCCCAGCTTGACATAAGGGAAAATTTCCTCACCTTGTGAGTCTTCTGCACTGCAAGAGTGACCCAAAGGGGTGATGAAACGTCCACTCTTGCACATTTTCAAAACCCCTGTGGACAAGACCCTGAACAACCTACGTCCTGTGAGCAGGAGACTGAAGGAGGCCACCTTCTGAGGTCCCCTGCAGTTCAAATGTACGCTTCCACAAGCTTTCCACTGATAGAGAACCTCTCCTCCAAGCCTGGGGAAACTTAGCTTCTTTAATAAAACTTTGTCAAATGTTTTCTGAAAAGTTGATTATACTTGTTGCTTCTGTCTATCCATACACTTGCAGAACTCCAGTACATTAACAATGTGGAACTTCCTTTACAGAAGCCATGCTGACTCTTTTCCAATGGACTGTACTTTCCAGTAAGCAGTGATTTTGTCCTTTATAACGATCGTCTTAGTGCTGCTGGAAATCTGTCACTTGTATGGTGTTCCCAGGATGTCCTTGAGAGCCCATCTTTAGCAGTAAGAGTGACAACAAGGAATTCACTGAGCTTGGCTGTTATGCCTTACTATCCCCAGATGCCCATTCCACCACCCTTGGTCACCAAACAGTCCCACACAATCACTACCGGGATTCTCATTCTTGATGGATCTGGAGAATGTATTTCTACTGGTTTGAGCCTCCTGTGCAAGCTGTTCTTCAACTCCCTTTCCACCCTTTTTAAATTCTCCTTTTACATTTCACCTGCCATGCTACAGATTTTCTTGTTCTCACTCGGCATGCTTTCCATTAAGCGCTCATCTTTTCCCCATGATGGCTTTTTAGCTTTTCCATTGAGCCATGCAGAGATTTTTTTGGGGGGACCATTTTGTTCACTTTCAAACGGTATATCTTGGCTTCTGACACAGTATTTTTAAAACAATCTCTAACAGCAGCTCCCTGTAGGCTGCTGTTTGGGCTGATCATTTTATGGTTTGGGGGATTTTTAAACTACTTGATTAATTTTTATGTATTTTAATTTCTTGACATTTAATATCCGTGTGCTGGATTTATTTTGTCTGCTGTCCCCTTCTACTCAGTTATATTTAATTGTGCTGTGGTTGCTATAAGCTGTCCCACTACTAGCTTAAAGTAGGTCCTAGGTACCACAACACTTCAAAAAGCAGCTTCTCTTGTCAGTTTAAACTTGGTTGTTATAGGAGGCAGTCACTTATTGTATTAGAAGAGGGTTCTCTCTAACCTCGCCTCCCGATGAGGCACAGACCTGGTCTCTGTCCGGTAGTTGAAATCTCCCACTATAACTCTCCCAAACTTGCAGCTTCTCCGATCTTACCTTCTAGCTCCTGACCACTATCACTGCCCTGATCCAGGGGTTGCCAGTATAATCCTAGCAGTATATCTAAGGTCTAGGATTTCCACCCATACAGACCTAACAGTGCTTCTCTTTTCCTGTATTTGCAATGCTATTACCCCTTACAAAAATCCTTCATGCCCAGTGCCTGTGTCCCACTATATACCCTACCCCACCACTTCTATACAGCTGGTACCCTGGCACTACCACATCCCAGGGAGTCTCCTTCCACCATATCTCAGAGGCGCTTGTTACAGCACAGATAGCATAACTGTGGGGTTAGTTCCCCATAATCACCATCAAAAGAACATCTCTAATGACATTGATACAATAATTGATATGATTACAGTATCTACAGCTAGCTAATACTATTGTGTCACAAGTCACCCAAAAAAGAAAGAATACGCTCCATTTGTAATTCAACAACCCCAAAACTTACAATTAGCATTACAGTATTATCAAGCATTACAGTATTAGCACTACAGTACTATTAATGCTAATTACTATTAGCATTACAGTACTATCAAACAAATGCAGACTTAGAAGGTAAAAGATTCACTTCTTGCTACAGGTCACCGGCAGAATCCTTTTCCCTCTCTGTCCTTGGGAGGTCAGCTTCAAATAAGAATTAACATTTCACAAATGGAAGCATCATCTCCTCTGCTAGGTACAATTTTCACAAAGAAAAGCATGATGAGCTTTTTTTCCAAATCTATCCTAGAGGTTCTCGTTCTCCAAATTCTCCTTTTCTTTCATGTTAGTTCAGGTACTCTTCAGTATGAATCAAAATTAACAAGTGCTACCAGCAACCAACTCACATGCAACCTAAGAACCCTCTGAGCTGATCACGAGTATGTCGTGCATTACTTGTCAAAAAAAGAGAAGGGGCTCTTACTTTATTTACTGTCAGTGCTTCTAGCTTACCTATGCTCCAGACTAGGACAATAAGTAAAAAAGCTACATTCAAATGCTCAAAAATAGTACAAAGTTTCTACACAATCCTCAAAAGATACTGCAGCCAGGACAACAAACTTTCACAGTAAAAACCAGATGCGTATTTCCTTTCTCTTCCCATTGTTGTCCTCCCATCTATTTCAATTTCTATTTTTCATGCCATTATTTATTTGAATTATCTAACTGCCACTCTAGGCATTACATAACTTTATATTTAGCCCATACAAAATATTTTCAGTTCAAGAGTACTCAAATATATTAACTTCGGAAAACAATGACTCATTCCAATCAACAACTCTCTTCTCCAGAAAACAAAAATATACTTCTAGTCAACACAATTATGGTGACATAAGCTTTCAGTCTTTGGACCTGTCCTACTTGAAACCTTTTATTTACTATAGAGAAAGACAGCTTTTGCTCTGTGCATTCTTCCAAATCTTCTTCTAACCATAGAAACGCAGTGCACTCAGTAACCCAACGTGGATGACTACTCACTATTGCAATTAGTGAGCCTCTGGGTTCATTCACAAGCAACAACACTAGAGGGTCACCAAACGCATTTTCAACTTCTGCTACCATACAGAGAAAAATCATTTGAAGGCCCTGCAGCAATAGGACGACACACACCAAAGATCTGGACAAAGGAAACACAGCGGGAAAGGTTTGACCTTTTAATAACGTAAGAAGCCTTGTCTGAGATTGGTTTTGGTTCACAGGGGTCTCAGTCAGGCTATTTTACCAGATTCAGCCAAATAGCAACTACACATATTACAAAGAGCAACAAAACAGTCAACAGGAGTCGATGGAGAGCCATCAAGGCCATCAAGGGAGTCTTGGGGGTTTTTTTTGGTTTTCTTCTTCTCTATTTTTTTTTTTTTTAAACTTACTGCATTTCCAGAGTTACAGCTTTTGGGGGAAGGAAGGGAGGGGAGGAAGAGGAGGTGAGATAAAGAAAAGCATGAGACTTCACAGTTCACACAATTGTGGTCACACAAAGAGACTCAAACTTTGTCTCTGCACCTTTCTACACTGTGTGTGGGGTTTTCTCTGGCCAATACTTAAAAAACGAACACAACAAACAAAGAAAAGAGAATGAATTACACTGCTTCAGGCATCATGTAAGCCAGATCCTCTAACCTTCTGGTATATGCAAGTGTTGCTTGTTTCCAGGAAGAAACAAACAAGATCATGAAGATACGTTCATTGCTATAAATACAGCTCCTTCAGACCTTGTCAGTGAGAATTAATTCCTAACCAGACAAGAAATAAATCCTAGCAAAAATAGTGCTGTGTGTTCCGAAGTTTCTGATGTTTGCAGAAAATCTAGAACACAAAATAAATGTGCACAGCTGAATGACCAGGTCATTGTTTTACTAAGATACTTGTAATTGGTCGAGTTGTAGCAAGTGATAATATTGTGCATTTCAATTTTAGCTGACACCAGCTGCAAAGTGAATCACATTATGCAAACTACTGCAGTTGTAATCAAAGACTCTTTAACCTTACACTCTGTTAAGTTACAATCAGTTTTATTTGACAACTGGGACGGGCAAGGAACGCAGGCAAAACTCATTTTCGCAGCTCCAGGAGCCGTCGTGGCTCTGTCCTAGCGACCCCGTGCCCATCCCCGGGGCAGCCAGGGGCCCAGGCGAGCGACTGCCACAACGGAAGCCAGGACTGCAGAACCAGCAGGCTGGCACATGCCTTCAGGCTAAATGAGAGCCCAGGGAATTAGTATCTTCTTGCTTACTGTATGTAACAGGTAACCTTTGAGAAAGAACAGTCCACAGTATTTTCTGCTGCCTTTTAGCTCCAAAACTGGTCAATACCAAGGAATTCCCCAAAGGGCTGTCTTCTTTCACGTAGGCCTATTCCAACCCATGGAATCTGCCAAAAACTCTCTTAAACTACTTCACTTTTTACTACCCTCATTGGAAAAAGATAGTGCATGACTTACACTGGATTCTGGTAGTAGTTCAGCAAGAAATAACACTTGCAGTAAAGACCAATTCAGGTCATTCATCAACGACCTGGATGAGGGGATAGAGTGCACCCTCAGCAAGTTTGCTGATGACACAAAGCTGGGGGGGGCGGCTGACACACCGGAGGGCTGTGCTGCCATACAGAGAGACCTGGACAGGTTGGAGATCTGGGCAGAGAGAAACCTTATGAAATTCAACAAGGGCAAGTGTAGGGTGCTGCACCTGGGGAGGAACAACCCCATGCACCAGTACAGGTTGGGGGCTGACCTGCTGGAGAGCAGCTCTGTGGAAAGAGATCTGGGAGTCCTGGTGGACAACAGGATGACCATGAGCCAGCAATGTGCCCTTGTGGCCAAGAAGGCCAATGGCATCCTGGGGTGCATCAAGAAGAGTGTGGCCAGCAGGTCAAGGGAGGTCATCCTCCCCCTCTACTCTGCATTGGTGAGGCCACACCTGGAGTACTGTGTCCAGTTCTGGGCTCCCCGGTTCCAGAAGGACAGGGAACTGCTGGAGAGGGGACAGCAAAGAGCTACCAAGGTGATTAGGGGACTGGAACACCTCTCTTATGAGGAAAGGCTGAGGGATTTGGGTCTCTTCAGTCTGGAAAAAAGACGGCTGAGGGGGGATCTTATCAACACTTATAAATACTTAAAGGGTAGGTGTCAGGAGGATGGGACCAGGCTCTTTTCAGTAGTGCCCGGGGACAGGACAAGAGGCAATGGGCACAAACTTGAGCATAAGAAGTTCCACCTAAACATGAGGAGGAACTTCTTTACCCTGAGGGTGGCAGAGCACTGGAACAGGCTGCCCAGAGAGGTGGTGGAGTCTCCATCTCTGGAGACATTCAAAACCCGCCTGGACGTGTTCCTGTGCCACCTGCTCTGGGTGACCCTGCTCTGGCAGGGGGGTTGGACTAGATGATCTCCAGAGGTCCCTTCCAACCCTATGGTTCTATGATTCTATGATTCTATATTTATTTATTTATTGTAACAGCATCCACAAAAACAGTCATTTCAAGCACAGATTAGAGAAACTTACTCAAGAACTTAGTGCTGTTTTTTCTCCAGCATAAAGTTGAATTCTATAAATCCTGGAAAGCTACTACACAGATTATAATTCATAGAATTGTCAAACTGCTTGTGCTATCTTATTTTAAAATGCTGATAGTAGTGGCATCATTGACTCATGGGGACTTTTTGGCTTTCTTCAGGTCAGGCAGGAGTGAGAATTTTGTAACTTTTTTTTTCTTTAAGCCAGAAGAATTTTTTTTTTTTTTTCTTCTCATATCCAGAAAGGTCAACACAGCACCAGGCTTGGCATGAGAGCTAATTACTGGGTAGGAAAAAAAAAAAAATACAGTAGAAAAAGAAGACCTAAACCTCGCATGTCTTTACACTTCTCCAGAACACCAGCCAAGCTAACAAAGAAAAAAAAAGTAGTCCCTGTTATCTTTGAGTCCCTTTATCTTCTAGAAAGGCCAGCTCCCCTCCCTAGACCCCAAAAGTTCTGGATGGACAGGAAATGGTGATTTAAAGTAGAGAGAATACTCACGGCAATGGCTTCTGAAGTTTCAAGAGCTCTTATAAAGGTATTGAACAAAACATCAGTCATATTGCAAATGGGACCAGACTTCTATGTTAACCTTCAAAGCCTTTAACACATGGGGTTTTTTCTGTGACAGTATTTTCTACAATAGGTACAGGAGAACAACTATGCCTTTAACAAAAAAGCAGCGGGGGGAAATTTTGAGAGGAAACCAGTGATTGAGGCTACTTCAGAATACTTCCCCATGGTTTTAAAAACAGCTGCCACTTTTCTTTTCTGATCTAAAGAATAATTAATCACCTGCTTTTTCAAATTACCCTGGCCCTGAATATGCATTTTTCTTCCCTGATCATCTTAAATCAATCATATTTAAGGAAGAATTTCTTAAGCTCTCTCAAATAGAATAGGGCAAAAAAATTGACACAGAGAAGACATTAGTATGAAACTGATTCGTAAAATCTTCAAAACAAAATTACATATGATAGTAGGATATTTATACAAATATGAACCATCACCCAAGGTTTAAAGCTGCCATACACTGTGTTGTGCTCCAGTTGGTGACTGTCAGAGAAACAGGACTGTCATTATTCAAACACAAACAACACAAACTTCAAGGCTCAGAAGGAAGCTTCTGGAATGTGAGAACAGCTCTGTACCTGGGTCTCAACTCAGGAGAGACTCATCTTCTGCAGAACTGACAAACTGTTCAATCACCTCCGAAATCAGACTAGCCATACGTTTAACCTCAAGGGTTTATCTAAGAGACGGAAAAAGTTCCCAATCGGTTTCATCACAATACTAAATGATTTTTCTAAATACAAAGCTTGTTTCCTAGTTATATTGCCCAGTTACGGGATAGATCAGTGACAACCTGGAAAAGACAAGACAGCAAGTGACGGGTGTGGTGTGGATCAAAGTGACACCATACGCTGAAGAGCCTGCCATGACATGCTGTATCTTCTGCCCACAGCTCTCTCCTAGACATCAGGTTTGGGTAACTCATTAGGAGGAGAGCTAACCCCTTGGCAGCACCACCTTCACTGAAGCTCTAGAGGTGGCTACAAGAAGGAAGGATTTGAAGCTACACCCTTAGGTACTGGAGTGCCTCCAGTCATAGCATCCGCATGAACTAGCCTTGAATCACTGCTAGAGAGGGGCCACTGATGAGGAGGTGCTTGGTTTGTTGCCCTTTAACCAATCAAAGGAAAAACTTCCAGACAAATTAGGATGAAGGAAAGAGAATAAATTAAGGATAAGACAAAGCAAGAAAAAGCTGAGAAAGACCTTCCTCAACTTACAACTAACCAGTGCGTGCCACTGGTCATGGTTTAGTTTAGGTGACAAAAACACTCAGGAGCCACCGCAAGAGACAATGCTGTCTGTAGGTGCGTTGTCTGTAGACACTGCAGGGTACGAGATCATACAGAAAATACCAATCGTTAAATCCTGACATGATTCCATTTAAGGCCTCAAAGGCTTCCTGTACATTTCCATCCCGACAGCTCCTTTTTTGATCACAGGGTCTTGCAGACCCAGTACAAGTTTTAACAAACATCCATTTCCTAGGAGCACCTTTCAGCAAAAAAAAGAGCACTGACTTGCAGGAATGGGAAACATAAAATCCTACTTCTGATAACTGAGAACAGAGGCACTGAGTTACTCATGTCCACAATGACATATTATTATATTTTAGTATATTCTGTCCAGTTTTACCTTTAGTCATATGTAACCACCCTTTGTTACAAGAACGCTAGGAAATGATACATTAATCTGCTGTAGAGGTGCTCCAACCCATGAACACAAAACATGGTAATAAAGTGTACTCTGACATACTGAATTAAAAATTCATTCAACATCTGGGTATTTACAGGGCAAAGTTTTGAGAAGCTATAAAACCTTCCAAAGTAACTGATTATTCAAGAATTATTACAGCTATGGCATATATAAGTGATGAGGAAGTGGCAGTTTTTCAATCAAATTTGTCACACAACCCAACAATACACAGTTCCCAAGGTGCCACAACTGCTGCTGAGGTTGCATGGAAAAGCTGAGCGGGAGGCGAAAGCTGCAGAAAGACACTGTGCAGTAATTCTAATGGCTTGGAAACTGTAACACCTTCACCTCAGCTACCCTTTAGACAGAGCAGTGAGAACGTACCTGCATATCACTGTTTGACTGGCAAAAAACTGGATCGCAGAACACAAGTAAGAAGCATCGCACCATGATGTGATATGAAAAAACCCAAAACATGACAGGTAAAGTCTGATAGGTCACTGGTTTTGCAGGTTAAGGAAGTCACTGTCTCCATGCATTTTTAAAAGTAGTTTATTATGTGAACAGCATATGAATTGTCATGATTCTCAACAAAAGCTATCTTATCCAGTATCAGGAAGCTAAGATAATCTGCAACAGACAAAACTGAAGGAAACCAAACAATAGAGGCAGATAATGATAATAATATAAATCTTATCTTCATCAGTATGGTTTACTTTTAATTACCAGTTGATTTAAGTACCAGTATGTACTACCCTACAGATTAAGTGCATCACAGAAGACGAAGCAGACTTACCTCCATACTGAAAGCAAAGTCCACCAAGACTTATTTGTACGATGCTCCATCTGAATTACTACAGCTATGTTGCGTCAAGGACTAGCTCTAGTCTGGAAACAATTTAGTCACACCATGCAGTGCAGAAACCAAACTAATAAGGCACGCTGTGCTTGAGCTGGCTCCACATAAAGCTCTGTGCAGCATTCCAGAATCAGGAATGTCCAGCAGAGCTGATCTGAGTTCAATACAGCTTGTGAAGCCCAACTGATCGCGGCCCTGCCAAGCCCAAGCACATCCTCTTGGACCCATCCACTCCAGCGTGAGCGACTAAACCCATCCAACCACTACAAAGTGCAGGTATGTTTAACAGTCTACTCGCGAAGCCAGCACAGCCTGAGCAGGGCTGCCCTGCGCCGAGGCTACCTACGGCTACTGGCCCTGGGACCGGCCCCCCAAGCCCTGGGTACCTCGCCAACCATCCAGAGAGCCCTTTTACCCCGTCATCCCCCCCCAAGCCACTCCTCATTACCTCAGCTAAGCTAAAGAAGTCGGTTAGTGTCTTTCTGCACCTTTTGGCTGCTGCCCAGCTCTTCCAAAGCACCGCCAGCAGCGGCTGAGGCACCGGGACCGCTGGGAACGCCGGGCCGGGCCCCCGCCGCGCTGCGGGGCCGGTGGTCCCCGGGGCGGGGAGCCCTGGGGTCTAGTCCGGTTCCACCGCTCCTGCCCCGGCCGCCGCCTGCAGCCCCTCCTCGGGCCCGTCTTCGGGGGGCGGAAGCACACGCTTCACACACGCCTCGTCCCTGCCGCCTCCGCGCCCACTGGGCCCCGGCCCGGCCCGAGGCGGAGGAGCGGCGCTGGCGGCTACTGCGTGGGGGAAAGAAGCGCGCTCGGGGCGGGGGAGGCCGCGCCGCGCAGCCGGGCCTCCCTCAGCCGGCTCTTACCGAGAGGCGGCTCCGGAGCCGGGCCCGGGAGCGCGTCCCGCAGCGGACATGGCAGCGGCGGCCCCGCGCCTCCTGGCCCCCACCCGCCGCAGCGCTCCCGGAAGCGGCGCGCTCGGCGGCGGAAGTGACGCCGCCGGCCTGAGGGCGCCTCAGTCCGCGGCGCGATGGCGGCGGGGGGAGCGGGATGGTGGCTGCGGGCACAGTCCGCGCTGGCAGTGCCGAGCGCGACCGCGTGGAGACGGGTAACCGGCCCCGCCGTGCGAGAACGAGTGGACGGGGCTGTAGCGGCCCCGCCTCGACCCGCGGTCACCGCCGCTGCCGGACGCTCTGGCTCGCCGTCGGCCCGCTGCAGGCCTTGGGTGGCGGTTATTTACAGCGGCCGGAGCCGCGTCCATCGGAAGTCCCCGTGTGCGCAGGTCCGCCGTCGGGGGTTTTGGAGAGCTCCAGCGGGTCTTTCAATAGTTGTTTCCTGTCAGAAATTACTTCTTTCCCCTTCCCTTTTAGCAAGTCAAAACTTGCTGAGCTTTTAATTTCACCTCTCCCGAGAGTTCATATGGTGATTTTTTAAAAAATTACACCAAAATCAAGCTGTGTTGGCGTGGTACCTAGGCTTTTCCCTTGAATATAAATACAGAAAGATGAGAAAAGGTGAGAAGTTACAGGGCAAAACGCTTGGGGAAGACGGTTTTATTTAAAGGAACTTTTGAGGATCCGTTTTATTGCAAACTAAAGCAGAGTAATGCAACATTGCGGTAATCTGAGAAAGTAATTCCAGGAACAGAAGTAGAAGCTCAGACTGGTTTTTAGAAACACATTGTTACTGACGTAATTACTGCAGCATATCTTCCTGAAGTGTCCTCAGGGCTTTTTCCTCCACTCAGCCTTTCCTTAAATGCAAGTTTTCATCTGTTCTGTGAGCCCACACTGGCCTTACAGCTGTTTTCTGTGGAGTAAAGCATGTGATTTACGCACAGTAAGTAGCCTATACTGTAAACTCTCAAATCAATAGAAGATCACGCATTTGCCAGATCTCCATGTAAAATCCCTTTCCATTTCCTCTAAGAGTTACCAAACTCCATCTGTTCAGTGCTTAGGGGCTGTGAAGCAAGAGAGCTCCGCTGTCACATCGGGTGGCAAGGGGAAAAGAGGAAAGCTCCACCCCAGCTGCAAGTGCTCCTCAGACAGAACCTGCTGTCTGGAAGGGCAGAAACACAGAGGCAGATCTCCAGCAAGCGAGATTTAGGCTTTTAAATTACAGAAATTGTCCCCCTTGCTGTGTGCTGTGGCTTGGATGACTGCAGATTCAGGGCAAAGCTTTGATCGAGGCAGAGTGACATAGTCGGGGAATTATCTCTCTGCTAAGAGGTGCCAGAGGTGTTCTTTATGGGTGACCATTCCTGGAGCACAGTCCAGGGCCAGGAGGGAAATGCATTCACGTTGTGAACGGGCTCTTTGCCTGGTGCTGGTCCTGCAGTGCGTGGCTGGCCCTGGCAGACAGCATTAGAAGAAGAAACATCTTAGTTCTTTTGTGCATTCACACAAGTAAGCATAAAAGCTGCCTGAGGATCTCCAGGAGATACATCTGAAGGACCCATATCTCCACTGAATGTAGGCAAAGTCTGATACAAACATTGGTCCTATCTTTGGAAAGACTTGAGCTTATCTTTCATGTTCTCTGGTGGGTGTAGGAAGGCTGCTGTCTTCCATACGAAGAATCAGTCTCACAGGTCAGATATACTTTTCTTGTCATCAACCAGACTCTTCTATGTAGTTTAGGGAACCAAAAACTGTTGTGAAAACTCTTCCCTTCCCTGCCCAATTTCCTGTGCTGGATTGAGCAACTTGTGTCAGAAAAGGAACCTCAAGTGTCTCATGATGTGTAACAGATCTCAGCACCCTGGAAAAACACTTTGCCCTGGGCCCCAACTGACAGCAGCCAGCCCTGAGTGAGGAGTCTCTGGTCTTGTCAGAGTGCATGAATTAGATACCTTTCAGGTCTCCTGTGTCACTGTGCAGCACTGGTTTACTCAGAAAGTGGCCGTGACCTGATCTAACACTTTACCTGTGATTGGATATCAAGAACTAGTCAGCTTAATTTTTTGGTAGCAGAAATAGAAGGGCTGGGGGGAAGGAATAATCTACAGTTGCTTGCTACAAGCCTAATTTAAATAAATAAGAACAAAGATACTGAAGCGCGTTAAGCTTTTCTTCTTCTTATCGTAATGCCCATGCTGACTATAATCTTCTGTTACTGGAGCCTCCAAGGTGAGATTGGATTTCCACAGACACGTGTAGTCAGCCAAAAATTACTCAGCTGAGTGCAAGAGGCCACTGGTTTACCAGTTCTGCTATCACAGAAGAAGGCAGGTCAGACAGTAGTCCCCTTTGGACACAGTGCTGATCTGGGGATGGGGGCTGAGGCACTGCCAATTTATCTTCCTTTTCTTGCCTATTAGTCCAGTTACTTGACTGATTCAGGAGCTGGGAGCAAAGGCAAAAGTTCGTAATAGCTTCTCCCAGACATCTGTCAAGTATGGGCCCCAGCAGACCATGCGAGTAGGTAAGATGGGATCGGAGGTGCCGATCTCTGATGGCATTTGAGGAACTCCTTGGACTACGTCCCTTCTAGCCACGCAAGAGCTTCTTCAGATCAGACTGTCTTCACGGAACCACACAAGCTTCTTTGAAAAGTCATTTGATGATGCTGGCAACTCTGTTCTTCTAGGTCTTTTAGAAGTCTCTTACAGCTCTGATACTGCAATCTTCATGGGAGCTGGGCAGGCAAAGGACCAGGCATGGTGCTGTCTGGGCTGACACAATGCGTAACTTCAGTGCAGTTAGCTTCTAGCTGCTCACTGCAGAGATTCAATGACACGTTTCTTTCATATAAAAGCAGATCATCTGAGCTGTTCTCAGTGCCGCTGAGAACATGAGCCCAGACAGAAGGTGCTTTTCTGCCAGATTATTACAGGTTCCAGTTCTGCCAGTTGCATGTGATAGAAGAAATGAGCGTTCATTCTTCTGTCTAATGGGAAAAAGGAAATGTAATATCCTGGTCCTCTTGTGTCCCTCAGTGCCTCTTCTTGAGAAAAGATGAGTGACTAATTCACACATCTCAGTCTGTAATCAGAACAGGGCTGACCTAGATTCTGATGGCATCCTCTTGGTGAATGGTGCCCTCAATCACTGTGTCTGTGGTTTGTCTGGAGCACTTGCGACTCCCTTTCATGCTTTTCAGGTTTTCGGAAAGATGCTTCTGGAACTTCTTGGTGAGAAAGCAGTAGATGATTGGGTCCAACACACAGTTTGTACTCAAGAGGCACAAAGTCACCTGGTGAGCATCATTGAGTTGTTGGCGCAACTGACAGTTTTCCTTCTTCCAGAACTCCAGAACAGTTAGGGTCCAGGGCAAGTGCACTATGTGATGAGGTACAAAGCTTAAGATGAACACAGCCAGCACCGTGCAAACCATCCAGAGCGCCCTTTGCTTAACATGAGCACTCTTCCGTGGCTGCGCTGATTTGGAGAACAGGGTCCTGATAATGATGATGTTCCAGCCTAGTATAAAAATGAAAATTATATAGAAGAGGATACAGATGATGACATGAATGGCGAGAACAGCTGAAACGCCGCTAGAAGAGTCATAGCGCTCAAAGCACCGTGTGAAATTCTTCGAATTGATCTCCTCTTGATTAGTATTATTGTCAAAAAGGTAATACAAAGAGCTGCCCACTATTATGATCCAGATAGCTGCTGATAAGTAGATACCCCTTCTCTGGGTGGTAAACTGAGCGGCTTTAATGGGATTAGTCACAGCTTGGTAACGGTTGTATGTGATGACCGTCAGAAAGGCAACGGAAGAGTAGGTGTTAACGAAAAATAAACAGCCAGCCACATTACAGAGGAACTCAGGCATGATCCAGTCTCCCTGGTGGTGATAGTAAACAATCCACATTGGCATTGTAACCAAGAAGAGCAGGTCAGCTACTGTCAGATTCACCATAAATATCTTGATTTCATTGAGTTTCTTGGTGGGGTAAATACGGCTGAAAATCCAGAGCACGTAGCAGTTGGCAGCAAAGCCCAGAATGAAAATGATGCTGTAGAAAACAGTGAAGAGGTTGTAGCGAAAGTCAGAGTCTATCTGGCATGAATCAGCACTACCTTCAGCACCACCTTTATCCACTCCAGACATCGTGGTGCTGAGTGAGCACGTCTGAAGCAGACCTTCCTGCCGTAGCTTTTCTTCTTACCTAAAAATATAAGGCATAAAACAAGCTGATTGGTATGGTGCCATTGCTAAGCCAAACCCCACCTTTCATTTTCAGCTGTCTGTGACCACAGGAGTTCTGCTCCATGCCTTGGCTCCAGCCACAGACATCTCCCCTGACCACTTGCTCCTCTCCTCAATACCGTTTCCACACCATAATAGCCTTTGTGTCTTCAGCCAGCATTGTTTGCCGCAGTGTGGATCTGAGATCGCTAATCTCTAATCTTAAAAGACTTTTCCGTGTGAGGGTTCTTAGATAAAATCATCTGTTACTCCACACTGTCTCGTCTAAAGCTTCTTAATCTTTTACTATAAGCAAACAGGTTTTCTGGGTCTCTTTTTCCCCCCTGTGGTTCCTAATGCTTTCTAACTTGCCTACATTTGCTTTTACCTAGAAATTCCAGAAGTGAAACAATATCTGGGAAAAATGTCTCACTAGTGCCATTTCCAGAGTCAGCCTCTACTTGTTGTTTTCTGACATTTTCCTTCTTACACTTGTAAAGATTGTATTTGTTTTCTTAGTTGCAGGCATCATAGGATCTCACATTCACTTCGTAGGCTACCAGAGTTCTCAATTTTATTACTCAGTGAATGATGTAAAAGAGGAGTCATTAATCCTTAAGGGTGATGTTTTGTGGTACATTGTTGATTTTAACTATGGTTTATTTCTCTTAAAATCCTGTCGCCTATCATGCCATCATTTTGAATTCAAGTTGTCATCAAATCAGTCTGGCTCCCTTCCCACCCCCCACCTCACCCACCCCCATTTCTGCATCAAATACGAGTGTCAGCAGTGGCAATTCTGTACTTCCTGTGCCAGTGGTGAGGCTGCTGACAAGCACTGTCCCTAAAGATACGCCTTCAGGTTTTAATATTACCAGTCCCTACCTCAGTTAGTATTTCTCCAAATCTTGCCTACGGTTTGGACATATCAAATTCCTGCATCATCAATACTGTATGTGTTCTTGTATGAGATTTACATGGATTCGGTCTAATCCCTTGTATACTTTAACCTGCTGCTTTTACCACCCAGAGGACATACACGCCTGTTCTTGGCTTTAGTGAGAACTCCCTGTCTGATGCTGGGCAGGCAGTCACCTCTCTGTGACACAGTCCTGCAGATCTGCTTTTTTTTCTCTCCCTCTTCCTTCATGGAAAGATAAGTGACTGATGCAGGCGAAGCAGCTTGAGAACCGCCAGCAAGGACACTAGGTTGCTCACTGATGGTAAACTTGCTGGGTTTTTAACCTAATTTGCAGAACATGGTGGTTTTCCTTGAGAGCGAGTAAACTGTACCACCAGTCACGAAGCCTAAACTTCTTGTGTGAGATATGATGGGAATGATGGGTGCCGCACATTGAAATGCACTTGCGCCAGCTCTGCCAGCTGTCAACTCTGGGTTGAGTCTCTCTTTGTGCCCATGAGTTGTTGGTTCCTCATTTACACATTTGCAATTTTCCTCTGCAAATGGGGAAGTCAGCTCTAGCTCAAGAAAGTTCTCCCTTTCTTCAGAAAACTCTGCAAACCCCTTGGTACTTCTTTCCAGTTGTTAGGAGAGGAAGGCAATAGTCATCATCTCCATCCTGTTTCTCCTTACCCCTCATAGGTCCCCTAAGGACTACAGGTATCCATAACTTGCCCTTGGACCTTCACAGGTTGCTGTGTGGTGGGCAGCACTGGGCTTTGAGTGTCTTTAAACTCAATCTTTCAGCCATGTTCCATGTGAATTAACAAATAGCTGTGGCAGTACTAGCAGTTGGCCAGGTGACACATGTACCTGTCCTCTTTCACCTCGATGTCCACCACCCTGCTGAGAACCCACTGATGTCTAAAGGGTAGGAGCTGATTCAGATGGTGGTTGCCAGGAGCTGAGGATGCTCTGAGCTGGGACATCTCAGGGTCTGTCCACAGAGGCCTGGCACATCCCTGAGGAGGAACGTGTGACTCCCTGCTGCCCTGCGCAGAGGTCTCAGAGCAGGCAGGGGACCACGCTCTGTGCCCTGTTCTACCTTTGACTCATGCAGGACCCAAGGCAAGTCCTGCTGGTCACAGAATCACAGAATGGTTCAGGTTGGAAGGGACCTTAAAGATCTTCTAGTTCCAACCCCCCTGCCATGGACATTTTATGGATCTGTTTTCACACCCTCATCTATGTATGAAAAGTGTTAATTGTCACAACATGGACTTCAGTAAATGTCTGTATCTAAGCCCAGCTCTCCCACCCACTGAGAGAGCATCGCTGGAAGGCCATATGCCAGTTGGAAGGGTTTGCACCTCTCAGCTCCAGAGGGCACCTAGCAGATACAGGCATTCGGGGAAGGGGTGAGACTGTGCAGGGGCAAGAGAAACTAGTGGGAAGCTTTGTGTTTGATACACTATTCTGATGTTAGAATAAGAAAAAAAAAGATGTCCTAATTACCTAAGATTGTTAGAAAACTTAATTTTTTTTCTCAAATCTGCATGGTAAACCCACTGTTCTGACTGTCTGTCAACTTCAGCAAATAGTTTTGGTGCTTGGGGCTGGAATCTGCAACGAAAGGTGCTCTATCACTGTAGCACCAGACTTGAATATACCAAGGGTGGGGAAAAAAAAAGAAAAAAGATGATACATCCCACTAGGAGAATTCCTGAGGAGAGAAGTGCCCACATCCAATACATAGCCACAACTGTTATTCACAAAGTCCCTTCAGGCTGTGCCTCGGGGCACTGTCCATCTACCCCTCCCTTTCCGGTGCCGTGCATGGGCATGGCAGCCTCCAAACTTTGCCCAGGAGCTCTGGTGAACTTTACTGGTGGGATCTCCCGGCCTACCCATCAGCTGCCAGATTTAGCAGATGGGGTGGAAGGGAGAGTGGACCTGCACATCCCCCTCCACTGCAAAGCCCTGCGCAGAATATGGGTTTGAGGTAAGGGGCTGCGCTTTGATGGAGAGATGAATGCAAGGACGTGCTCTACGTTGTTAAGTCTGCTAGGAATCTCTGGCAAAGGTGGGCTGTGGGATGGCAGTGCCGTCTCCTGGCCCCAGCAGCACTTGGCAGAGCTCATCTGTCATTGCATTAGTAGGCTGTGCAGTGCCAATGCCAAGGTCCTCAGGGAATCACAAGAGAGTTGTTTTTCCCTTCTCACTTGTCAAGCAGATATTCTACCAAATACAGCTAGAAAAGAGCATAGCACCATTCCCCACTAAATTTACTCAATACCCACTTCCTTCTTCAGCCCAAGGAACTCAAACTCACAGCTCCCGTATACTTGTGAGATGTCTGAAGCCCTAAACTCTGGAGTACCATATGCAGGACCTCACTCAGCCTCCCCTGTTGAAGCGATTCCCCTTTGTATAAAACACATGAATATTCTCCATGCCAGCAGAAGGGAGGACAGGCACAGTGGCCAGGGTGTGGGCTGGCGGGTGTGGGTCCTGTTCTCTGCAGCAGCAGGCTGCGCTGCATTACCAAAATCCCTGGCAACTCTAGCCCAAGCCACTACCTTGTACACTAGTACACCAGCTGATGATCCCAAGAGGTTTATATCATCAACTCCACTGTATGCAGAACTAGAGGTGGAAGTAACCAGCTGCGCAGCAGAGCCTGGCCAGGGCAGCTGCGGACTCTGCTCACAGCCTACACCGACGCCCATGGGCCATGCTCTCCCAATAAGGATTTACTGGCTCATGGCTGCAAGGTGCAAAGACCATGCTAACACAAGCTATGCTATCAGCAAAAGTATATTCCAAGAGGAAGAGTACCAATAAAGTATATTTTCTGCTTACCACAGTTGAAAGGATTCAGCACAATATGTCTATCTTCAGCTTTAGTAGAGCAGTGATGGGTGTTTTACTGAGGGTGCTCAGTCTTCTTCCAAGTGTTACTTTCTCTGACCTGGGGCTGGAAGGTCTCCACGCAGGCAGCTCTCAAGAACAGGACACCAGAATGGGAGCAACTGCAGCATGACTGCAGAGTCACTAGAGAAGAGGAAATTTATGACATCAGCTCAAAGGAAATGAGAAATAAAATAAGCTGTAGGGGAAAGGCAATTAACCACAGCAAAGAGCTGGAAAGTCCTTAAAGCTGTTTCCTCAAAGTATCTCTGATGATGATCCTCGAAGAGGACAAAGTTGGGATTTTCCTCTAAAAACAGAATAAGAATCCACTCTGTGTCCCTGGTTAGATCTGGGATTAGAGAGTATTTGAGCATTCTTCTTCCAAAGAGATGAATGGCAGAAGCCAGAAGAGCTTTCGCTTAATAACTTCGAGGAAAGGAAGTGCCAGAGAAGTCACATATCCCACGGACAGACTCATTCCCTCACAGACACTCCTTCACACTTGTGTCAGGGCTAAACAGACCCAGGAATCCAGCCATCCCAAGTCTCCTTTTACCTCAGGGACCTTCAGTGGACACTGATACCCCACAGCATGGCAGGTGGCCATCCACCTGGCCCTTCCACCTTCACATCATAACCACTGTTATTTGTGGCAGCCTCAAGACCACTCATCGCAGTGATGGAAATTGGTGGGGTGCTCAGGGAGACACCAGTGACAAGCAAAGCTGCACACGTGATCCCAGCTAAGCCATAAATCCCAAATTGGAGCTCCCATGCTGATGGTTAACTTGCCCTCCATGCAGGCACTGCTCTTATGCCTGTACACTGCAGATATGAGCTTGGAGCACCTGTACCATGTCCTGCACAAACCCCACATCTGCATGCACCTACAAGAACTGAAACACTGAGTCTGGTGCCTGGATTCAGTGTGAAACACACAGGAACAGACACAAAGTCCATCACCAGCACAAAAAGGTGCCTGAGCCTGCAACAAGGCTGCTGAAGAGCAACGTGGGCCCAAGCGGAAGCAGAAGAGGCCAGTCTGCATTGCTGCTCCCCTGGGAAGGCTGCCTCTCCTGTCTCTTGTCATGGAATGCCATCTACGGCAAACAGTCCATGGTACACCTCGGCCATGTCCGTGCTGCGAGGAGCACCAGAGACCCCCATGCGTGTGGTGTCATATCTTGACATAGCCACCAGGGACAGGCTGAGGGTTGTGTCCCCTGGGCCACACCAGTTGAGGGCACCAGCCAAACTCCTCTGAGAGCCAGGAGCGGGCACAGACCCTGGGACATCTTCAAGTCATGCTTTTGCTGTTGGGCTGGTGAGCCCTGGCTCTGAGCTAGGACACAGCAACCTTTTCATCAGCCAGGAATACGAGGCACTGGCAGAGAGGACAAGGTGGATGGAAGCAACGCTTCTCTGCCAAGACGCTGACTTCTGGCTTGCCTGACCTCAGGCATCTCAAGGTCATGGGCTGTGCAGCATCAGGGCAGCTGGTGCGGTGCCAGAACCCACCCTCTGCCTGTGCTGGTGGCTGGATGTCCCCAGTCAGGGGCAGACAAAGCCCCAGCACTGATCTGGGCTTCTGTGCCTGGGTCAGCTCTTCCCTGGCTCTTCCCCAGAGGGTGCGGACAGCCTTTCCCAGAGCCAGTATAGAGGGAAGGACCTGGTGTGCACTTCAGCGTGGTGCCCCGGGTGAGCAGCGGCAGGATGTGCACCCGGTGCCTGGCAGCCACCAGGAGCCCCAGCCGAGCCCCCGGCGCCTGGCAGGCCGTCCTGCAAGTGCTGCGCAAACAAGGATGTCCTGCTGCTCCGGGCCCTCCTCCAGGGAAGGTCCAAAACACCCAGAGGTGCATGGACGCCACAGCTGGCCCCACAGCTGGCCACACCCTGAGCTGCTGTGGGATCACCCTTGTCCCCCACAGCAACAGCGTGGGGTGTCCAAGGGACTCAGAAGCCAGCTGAGCTGAGCAGGACCCAAACTCGCACAGCGTGAGGGAGCCTGGCAGCGACAGCACTGTGCGCAGTGGGAGACCCTGCTCTAGCCTGCCCGACCTCGTCGGGGTGGGCTGCACGGGGGGCTGGCTGTGTGGAGCAGGGGACCACGGAACAGCCAGGCTCTGGCTCTGTCAGGCCACGCCAGGGTGATCTTCAGGGTGAGATGAGCTCCTGCAGTGGTGCTGCCGGTCTGTGGTGGGATGGAGGCTGCAGCAGTCTCCTTCCCTCTGCCACCATCAGTCCTCCCTCCCCCTTCCCCGTAAGCCACTGTAAAGATGGACCAAGGAGCGTGACCCCTCATGGACTGGACAGAACCCCAGTTATGCCTGTAAGACTGCTTCTGGGAGCTTAAATTAAAAACAAAACAAAAGCATGCTAATGAGGTTGGCTGGCAGCCAGTCTGTGCCTTGGGGAAGAGCAGCCAGTGAGGATGTCTGGTGACGAGGGAAGGGGAGCGCTTGCAAAGGCTGTAGCAACGGCCAGACAAAGCTCGCTGTCCTGCCGCAGCCAAGTTCTTAGAGGAAATGAAAGCCCAGGAGGTTTTGGCCTGGGGAGGAACTCTCATCAGATCTTCATCCTTCCTCTGCTCAGCCCTGTGTCAGCTCTGCCGCTGATGGGACACATGTACATCATCGAAGTTCAGTGAAAAAGATCTCTCATAAAACCCGGAGAACCAAACAACAACATCATACCAAGTTCAGTGGTGAAAGACAGAGAGACCCGATGGGTGGAAGCTCTAGCAGTGACACAAACTTTGCTTTCTGATTTAAGCACTCCCACTGGAGTCAGGACACCTCCGGCCGCCCCGAGCTGGGACCTGACCACGTTGATGCTGGCCAGTGCCTCCTTGCTGCTCTCCAGATTTACTCACTTCTCAGCTCTGCCTCAAATGCTGAGCTTAGGCCTCAAGCTATTGAGATTCACAGAAATGCCCAGAACAACCACTTGGTCCTGTAGACTGGCCTCTTGCCAGGCTTGCACTTGTCCACCTCTTGCCCAGGGAAGCTGTGGCTGCCCCATCCCTGGAGGGGTTCAAGGCCAGGCTGGATGGGGCTTGGAGCAGCCTGGGCTGGTGGGAGGTGTCCCCGCCCAGGGCAGGGGGTGGCACTGGATGGACTTTAAAGTCCCTTCCAACCCAAACCATTCTGTGATTCTGTGATTTAAAGCATGAAAAGTAGAAGGGGACCCAGATTCAGTGCTCCCAGTACGAAGGCAATAGAGAAAGGGTGAGAATAGTCTCCCCCTCCCTCCTGAACTGCATCGTGTCTGGTTTGCGCTGGTGGGTCCCATTGCCCCCGCAGCCAGCACTCCTCCCACGTGCATCCCTTCCAGCCTGGGGACTGCGTTCCCCGGCTCTCCTGGGGCTGCTGCCTGCTTCCAAGTACATAACTGTGAAGCCGGTGTTAAGATGCATTTTGTTTGCGGTGGCCTGACTTCTTAAGTGGTCTTAATGGCCCGTCCTCGGTGCCATTCCCCACTTTTCCAGTCCAGGGGTTGCATCCAGTCTGCTACCACTGAATGCCATGCGAGGCCAATTTAACAAAAAATTCTTGAATATGCCTTTAATTTTATGAACCAAACTTGCAATCTAATAAATAAGCTTCTTTTACTATAACTGATTCCCATATGATGCTGTTAACTAGCCGTAATGGTACTTTGGGTTGTATCAGGACGCTGGATCCTTGCAGCTCTTCCGAATGACATTTTGTGGGAATAACTTCATGCAAGCTGGTCGGTAGGCAGCAGGCTGTTCCCCTCGGTTCTGGCACTATATCAGCACGCGTGGCAAGCGCACGCTGCCCCTCTGCCTCCCTGTACGCACGGCCTGCCTCTGGCGTGTTTCCTTCTGAGGGGGAGCTGGTTAGCAAATACCCGCTTTTGGTGACCACATATAAATTTTTGCAGGTGTCAGAAACTCTTTTGGTTTTGAAAATACAGTATTATAAGCAAATATCCAGAGATCTCTTTCCAAGAGCAAAACCACGCTGTATTAGTGGAGAAGAGCTCTCCATGAAGTGCAAACGGAGCAGCAGCATTTCAGCTGACAGGCTCTGTGTGTGCTGTTGACTTCCCTGTTCGGTGACAAGAGCAGTGAGTGAGGACAAGACGAACCAACACAGAGCTTGTGAAAGCACCAGCCGCTGCCACCAGGCTCAGAGTTGTGCGGTGCACGCAGCATGCAGGACACCAGCACACAGGTGAGCCTGATCCCGGCCGGTCCCAGTCACCAGGATGCGTTCTCCAGTGCCGGGACAGGTCTTCGAAAGGACATGAAATTCCTTTTGGGCCGGAGCGGATGATGGGCTGACGCTAAGCATCTCTGTGGGTTTCCACTACTCATCTCACACCCTCTGCACAATTTCCTTTTGCTTATTGCAGGAAATACATACTGAATAAACTCCGTAGCTTTCCCCTGTGAGCATTTCGGAGCCCGGCACAACATGTCCCCACCTTATTACTAACTCTGCAGGAATCTGCCCCGGGGCTTGGATTGCTCGGCAGGGAAACGTCCACCCCGGCGCCGGAGAGCCCCTCCCGGGACAGGGACGCTTCCTGGTGGCCGTTTGACAGCTACAGGGGCAGGACAGAACGTCTGCCGCTGCCGCCGGGATAACCCGGCCTGGCCGGGAACGCCGCTGCTGGAGCCGGGAGCGTGGCGGCTCCGGCTGCTCTGGCAGAGGGAGCCCGAGCCCAGCCCCGCCGCCCCGGGCAGGAGGCAGCTCCCCGGGCGGGGGTGAGCCCCGCAGGCTGCCGCGACAGCGTTTGTGTGCTGCAGCCCCGACCTGTCGTAGCTCTACCGGAGAGGAAAAACACACCCTCATGGAGCTGCCCTGGGCCGGGTCTCTCTGCTCCCGCTGCTCCGTGCTGCGTGTTACCTCCCGACAGAGCTGCCTGTCCCCTGCCCTGGGCAGGCTCTGCCCTGTCCCCCTGCCCCAGCCTGGCAGGGGCAAGGGCAGGGCCATGCACCAGCGGGATGAGGGACCTGGGCTCCTTGAGAGGTTCTGAGCGTTGCCTTCTCTCCCTCGCGGGAGGAGGGTCCGTGGCAGGGCTTTGCAGCGCCCGAGCAAAGCCAGGGTCGTTCCTGCCACCCAGGGTTGGGACAGCACCCAGAGGAGGGCAGTCCCCACCCCCATGGCCCCAAAAGTAATGGCAGCACTGGCCTAACTCGTGCCATCACAACACACCTCGTCCCTGCTTGCTGGGCACGGGGAGTGAGTGCGCATCTTCCCAGTGCGCCAGGGACAGGAGGACAAGGGTGGCTCTGAAGCCCCTGCAGCTGTCTGAGATGCCACAGGCCAGAGACACAGGGGGGACGCACAGCCAGCTGGTGTCCCAAGACACCCACAGGCAGAAGGAGCCGGTGGAGCTTGGGGATGGAGGCCAGCACCGCAGGAGAGCAAGCAGAAGGGAAAAGAGCCTCTTACCTCTGGGCCACAGAGCTCCTGGCCCAGCAGACCCAGCCTGACAGGTCCCTGCCACAAGCGGAGCCACCGGCAGGGCCGAGCCATCAGTGCGCTCCTGCCTGGGAAGAGGCTCGGACGGGAAGGAGGGCGCTGGGCTCGCTCGCAGGTGAGTGACTCACTTCCCTCTTGGCACTTGCGACACAGCTCAGACGTGCCCCGGCTGCACCCTGGAGCTCAACACCGGCTTCTGCGGCCCTTCCTCGAGCAGGTCGTGGTAGGAAACAGCGGCAAAGGCTCCATGCTGGCCGGGAGCTTGTCACTCTTCCGTGTCACCCTGTGCCTCCCAGGTCTGCGATAGCGGTCCCCAGCCTGGCCAGGGGCACAGGGGTGGTCTGGGCTTCGCGAGGGGGGCAGCGCCCTCAGCAGATCCATCCTCTGGGCTTCTCATTTCCTTCCAGAGAGTGGGACCGGGAGCTGGCACAGCAGCAAGCGCTTGTTCAAATGCTTCGATTGGAGGTGGAGACTTGCTGCAGCAGGGCAAAGCATCATGGTGAGACTGCTTTGCTGCGTGAGTCCCCGGGCGGGGAAACATCAGCTGGAAAAACATCGCAGGCTGTGGCAGATAGTTTCCTTGCCCTTTCTGCAGCATTGTAACCCCCCCCTTGGTTCTTGTGCTCCTTCAGCCTGGGAAGAAGGGGTAGACGGACGCAGGGGGACCCGCGTCCCAGGGCAGCAGCTCTGGCATTGCTCTGCTCAGGTTTCACATGGGATTTCCTCAGAGGTGTACGGGGGCACTGGCATCGCTTAGGTCACAGGCATAACATTCGCCTGAGTCACTCATGTTATAACAAGAAATCACACGTGTTTCTGTCTGCTCCCTGCATTCATCGTGGGCTGTTTAACAAGGGGAGGTTGTTGGGTTTTCTTTGCTGTTAAGGACTGGCACTGGCTTCTGCAAGGAAGGAGGCGTGAGGTTTCTGAGACAGCCCTGAAGGGACAGACAATCACAACTGGTCAGTGCATAAAATCATGTTGAAAACATGAGAGCAGGCACACAACCTGCACCGCTATCAGAAGGAAGTGGCTGTTTGCATGTCCTGCAGCTCCCGCAGCTAAGCCTGCCAGACACCCAGCTGCCGCACGCAGAGCTGCCGCAAATACCCCAACTTCCCAACCAAACAGAAAAGCTGCACCAGTTTATGGTGCAGGTAAGTTATGGCCTTTCTCAACAGAGAAGGCTGCTGGCGTCCTCTTGTGAATAAGGAAAACGAGGCTGTGCCAGGAGGAGCGTGGCCAGCAGAGTGAGGACAGTTAATATCCCCTCTGCTTGGTACTGGTGATGCTGCACCTGGAACTGTGTGTGCAACTGGAAAGGGACATGGAGAACTGGAGTGGGACCGGCAGAGAGCTGCCACCACGGTCTGAGCACTGGGCACGTCCAAGGGAGGGAGCCAGCTGGGCCAGCCTGGAGGCCGAGGGGCAACCTGGTGACTATCTGCAGCTGTTGGAAGTGAAGCTGTAAAGGAGGAGGAAGTGAATTCTTCTCAGGAATGGCAAATGGTGTGAAAAGAGGCAACAGCCACAAACTGGGGTGCAGGACAGTCAGGATGGACATTGGTGAAATATTTTTGCTAGAAGGGCTGTGCATCCCTGGGACAGGCACTCAGAGAGGCCCAGGGTCTCATCCTTAGCACCTGGCTAGATAAAGGTACAGCTGACCTCACCTACCATTAGTGACAGCCCCACTTCAAACACAAGGTCGAATTAAAGACCTACAGAGGTCCTTCCCCAAAACATTTCAGTTTTGTGATTTGAAATGCAACAATTGCACTGGCACATGTGCCACCATTATTTACCTTTGCAGGTGCTCTCCATGTCATCAAAATGCACTCCTGCAAACAGCGCTCCACCCAGAAAAAATGTACCGAAAGTTAGACAGGGCCTGCCAGCAGTTGGAAAGGAACCGATTTGACCAGACACGAGAAGATGGGTGACAACAGAAAATGGGTGACACAAATCACATCAATTATTTTCAGGTTACATCCTTGTCTTCTTCAATGAGAATCTGGTAGTGGCTGTGAAGCAGGGCGCTTTGCACCTTAATGTTAATATTAACGCTACATCTGGACTTCCCTGCTGCTGCAGGACAACCGAATATCCCAGAAAGGGAACATGACTGAAGCAAGCAGGTGGCCAGGGAAGACAATAATGCAGGAGAGTCCATTTTAATGTCACTGCATCGGCTGAGGCAGAGATCTCCTGCTGCAAAGGAAAGACATAATGGCCCCAAAGTACGTGTCCATTCTTGCCCTGGGAGCCTGAGAGCGGTTCCCTGAGAAGGAGCTTGTGAAGCTACATGTGAGCTACATGAGGTACGGGGCGGGATGCAATTATTCCGCGGCTTTACCTTACGATGTACAGCAGATACGGGAACGGGACGATACCATGAAAGAGAGGAGCTGCCAATTAGCTGCCCGCTTGATACTCGGAGCCAACATTTTGTCAAATTTTGATGAAATGCTGTCCTTTGTGCGAACTTTGCTCATTATAATGTCATTATAATACCAAAACACACCTCCATCCCAAAGGCTACCCGCCTCCAAGGTGAGACCACTCCTCCTTGAGTCTGCACCCTGAATTTTTCGTGATGTATACCTTTAAATGTGAAGCGAGAGAATTTTACACCAATCGTAATTAAAGTATTTATGACTAAAGTCACTCAAACTCCATCTTGAAGGTAACAAATAGTATAAAAATAGCCCGAGAGAGGGGGATACTCAGGGAAGACACCATCGCAAAGAACTCCATCACTGACTCCTGGGATCAGTCAATGGGCTGAGCCTTTCCTCCCCCCCCACAGGGACGCCTTTGGGTAAGACTTAGATTGTACCGAGTGCTTCCTCAGGAAACTTAGGAATTTCTCTAGAGAATCTCTATCCTACATTTATAGCCAGGCTGTATCGTTTATAACTTTGTCGCGCGTTTGATAGATGTAATAATACTTTCATTTGCACGTGCTTTGGAGACAGTGTATTTATCACCGGCAATCCTAAGAACCTATCTATCTGTTGTTTAAAGAAACTGCACTGTTTAAGTAGCTGGTCGTGCTAGTTCCTCATTAAACACGACCAAAGACTCGAGAGTGGCCGTGCTGGTTCATGAGCACGACTAGACTGAAGGTGCCGTCCACTATTAGTGTATCCAAATCGTAATAGTTTAATACATATTAAATGCGATTGGACTGATAGTGCTGAATTGGGCATCACTCAGAATTTAAGCCCAGCCGCACCGAGCCTCCCACCTGGGTGAGCAGTGTTAGAACGCAAGGGGGTTTATCTTCTGCCAAAACCGCTTTGCCCCTTTCCATACAACCACGGTGCTCGCTGCATCGCTGAGATGGGAGCGGGAAAGACAGCAGCCCAGCATGGAGGAGCAGCAGTCCCGAGCATCTGCCCGTTTTGTGCACAGCGCGAAGCCAGGGCTGTGAGAGCTTTACCTTTCAAGGAGCAAAAGGAGTTACCCCCGGCACTGAAAGCAGGGGAGCCCGCAGCAGCAGGAGGTGCACTGCCCGCAGGCCTTCTGGAATGCAAAAACGAGGACATTTTGAGCCGAGACGGTGCAGCCCTGCACACCATCATGCCCGGCCACGCTGTGTCGGTGCACAAGACAAAAGACAATGCCCCTTTTCTGCTTGTGAACTGTAGGGCTCAGCTGCCTGAGCAGGAGAGGCTTGCTCAGACTGCAGCTTGCAAGAGGAAAAGGAAGTCAAGACAGCCATTCGGCCGAGATGGTGCACTGCCATCGTCCAGCTCTTTCCAGGGGAAACTCCCTATATTAAGGTCAACTTCTCACAGTTTCTGTTGTTTTAAGAGGGCAGAGAAAGAATCACAGAATCGTTTAGGTTGTAAAAGACCTTTAAGTTCATCAGGTCCAACCCTTAACCTAAAAAACTAGCAGAAGAAACTCTCATCTGGAAGAAGAGGAGAGCATGAGCTCGTGATCTCTCCCACCTGGGTCCCTCTATCCAACACCACAACTGCTGTAGTTAATCCCCCAGAACTATAGTTACACTCCTGAAATACAAATCACATACAGTGAAAGAGTTGTTACCCCAAGGAGAAGGTGTGGAAGAAAGAGGGGTTTTCCACGCCTTTACAAAGACAGCATCTCTTTGGGGAAGAGGAGGGCCGGAAGAAGACCCAGCCACACGGGCAGCATTAGAATGGTGATGTTGGACCCAGGCCATCTAGTTCAGCACTTCATGTCCAATAGCAGCCAGCAGATGATGACCAATAAAGAAAGCGAACGCGGTGTGATGGATCCCTCATCATACGCTGCCAGCATCTGCCAACATTGGGCAGAGACTCCCTCAGCGAGCAGTGACACCAGGGTCTTTACATAGCTTGATGGCATTTATTTGTGTGAACACATATACATGGATGAAAATTAAAAACTTCTGACCTCAACAATAGTCTATGTTGAGTTCTACAATCCACCGCAGGAAAAGCATTTCTGTGTCTTTTCAACCCATTTCTTGCTGATTTCTCTCCATAACCCCTTGCTCTCCAGTTGAGGAAAGGAGCACCTTGTGATGCCCTGGTTCTCCTCTGTCCCATTTTAAAAGGCTGAGCAATACAGCATGCATGAAAATGGGCATCCACGTAAACTGTAAGGCATGGCCACAATGTGGCTTTGTAGCGACAAAAACAGTATTTTCCATTTCACTGTCTTTGCTGACAGCACTCTCTGTTTTATACAATCCCTGCAGCTGAGTGACTAAGAAATGGTTCCTGAGCAGCAGCAGCTAATTTAGAGCACATCCCTGTGTTCACCAAACTAACATAAACGCTAAGTAACACACCAGCTTGTGTCTTATCAAGAATAGATTTCACCCCTGGATGATCAGCCAGGCTTTTTATACCTTCCCTAACTTGGTCTAGCCTTTACTGAGTATTTTTTCTACCCAGTGAAATCTAGCTAATCGGGTGAACATCTGGTGAAATCCAGACCTAGGCCTGTCTAGATGCTCAAGGGATCCTCCACTCTCATCCCTGGACTATGAAGTAGCACCAGACAGGAAGGTCTCGCACCTGGTTCCTGCTGCAGTTTCCCCAAGTGACTTGCAAAGGTCCTTTCCCATCCCACTATTGCTGAACAGCAGACAGACCCGTGCAAATCACGGATGAAGGGGAGGGCAACCTCCCTGCCTCAGAAGGGAACCAAGAGCTTCAGGAGCGACCTCTGGACTCCCAGCAAAGAACAAGGAGCTGAGCTGGAATCTGGTAGACCCCCGTGTACATTCTGTGGGAACTGGACCTGGAGGACAAGTTATTTGCACAGAAACCCAAAGCCAAGACCCTACTGAAAGGTGCTTCTGCAGCTATCTGGTACCTTTTCTCCTTCTGAAAGAAAAAAAAAAAATACCCCTTATTCCCACCAATGTATTTTCTTGTCCTGCATATCAAGGACAAATATTTTAGTCTATGAGGACCACTCACCCAAAAAGAGCTCCAAGGAGGAAGGAAGCCTCAAGATCTCTCCCTCTACAACATTTCTGCCTCTTGAAATTAAACGTTTCGTTCAATCCACCCCACTGCCTTGGCATGTGTTGCAGAGCCCAGGCAACAACAGCCCAGCCAGCACCTGCGGGGGTCCACATAGTGCCTTCACTTATTTCCACCCAGGAAATTCAAAAGAGTTTGCTTTTACTCTTGAATACAAGGATCAAAATTAACCTCCCAGGTGGGAGCCAGTGGAGCAGAGAAATATCTAGCAAAGGGCCAGGCATTTCACTGCTGCTAAAGCCCGGCTGGCAGATGGCAAGCTTCATGGGACTTGGCTGAGTAGATAAGAGAGGAGCAATACTGCATGTTCCGACACAGAAGCGTATCACAGGCAGGACAGGAAAAAAAGGAAACAGGAACAGCTGAATTGACAATGAAACAGCGTTCTTGTAAGCTACACATTTTGCTGCCCCAACCAAGACATACCCAGTGGAAAAAATGACTCTGAAGAGTCATTTTGGCAGAATGTCATTCGGGTAGAAGCCCATAGGACTAGTACTTCAGTGACTTTGGCCACAGGCTGCACTCCTCGGGCCCCAGCGGTAAGCCATTCCACTTGTCAAGTTCTCATAAACATACACGTCTCTGAGAAGCAGAAGCATAACACGTAATTACAAGCATTTCAAGTTCTCACAGGATTCATCCTGAGCTTCTTGAAAAAAATTTAAAGAAAAGATCTGAAAGATCAGTGACATTGGTCAGCAAATACATTACACCATCTGAAAGGAAATGCTACTAGAAAGACCAGTATTTCAATATCAAAAGGAAGGACTCTGCGACAAGAGTGACTGGGACAGATCTCTTAAGCTAGAAATACTTTGACAGGGGAACAAGAGGCAGAGAAGTCCGAGGGACAGCACGTCCTCTGGGCGAGAGACTGCACTTAGGAATGCTGTAGTACCTGAGCACTGCTCATTTCTTAAACCCAGGAACCAGAAGAGATTGCATTTGAGAGACAGCACCGCAAAAGTTAACTGACATTTTCCCCAGAACAAACATGGCCAGTCATCGCCTTGACAAGGAAGTTGTGTCCTACCAACATGTTCCCAGTTAATGGAGGATCAGGCTCTGCCAACACAAAGGAATTTCAGCGCCTGAACAGAGCAGTGCTGCACAGTTCAGTGTCTCCCAGACCTGTCAGCCCACATTAGTCTGCTGCTAGTTATTGTTCGGCTCTTGTGTGCCACCCAGACATCACCGACGTTATTTTTTAAGCTATATTTCGCCCTTTGAGGTTCAGCTCAAGCTATCTATCTAGCAGGTTATACCTAGCAGGACAAATAAGGTAAAGAAACTGTATTCCTGGGTTTACACAGAAAATAGGAACTGTATTCTACTGTTCTAAGCATTACTTAATGTATAAAACACCAAAATACCTTAGTTTTATTAGGGAAGGATGTTTCACTTCACATCTGGCCACAAAGACCAGGGCATGAGAGGAAAAGAAAAGGCAGCGAGTGGAGAGCACCATCCACCTTCCAGCAGATTCATCCAAGTCCTAGGCCCTGTCAGAAAGCACTGCCTTCCTTGGGAGCTGCTTTTCCTGCAGAAATCTGTTTGGTAACCAAACAATTTGATCACGTTGTTCCTTCCTAGCGGGCAGAAAGACAAGGCAATTACTCAGAATTTAGAGTTAGGACACCAGAAAGCGGAGGCTCTTCAGGGCCAGCAGACCCAATCTTGCTGAAGAGAGACCTCATCAATGCCCAAGACACCGAGAGCAGCACAAAGGATTGCACGCATTTGAAGATCAGGGCACATAAGACAGCGAGTCCAAGTGAAAGGAGCTGGCTAAGAGCAGTGAGGAGGAAGAAAAGCAGTATCTTCATGGAGGCAACTACCCACAGGACGCGAGTATGGGGCTGGCCATCAGGACAGATAGCAAGAGTTTGCAGAAAGGTCTCCAGAGGAGTCTGCCAGCCACACGTGAATCTGCAGTATACTCCATTTTGAACATCTTTAAACAATTGAGAATCTGTTAAAAACTTACAATACACACACAAAGCAGGACTTTAAAAATGAAAACTCGCGACTCTGAGCTCATCCCATAGCTCTGAGGAGTTACGCTCCACACAGGCGCCCAAGCCCTCCCAACCCGTCCACGCTCCCCAAAGGCACAGCAACAGGCACAGTGTTCGGCAGAGTGCCAACTTTCATCCACCCAGGCAGCACCCAGGGAAGAGACACCCCCTCCCCGCCCTCCCGGCTGCCGCTCCGCAGGACTGTCACTTCAACATTCAAGTCAGAACAGACTTTGGGATGACAGCAGACACTTACCAGCGAACGTGTTCACGCTGAAGAGCAGCAACACTTCAGCGGCCAGCACCCAATTCACACCCTTGCAATTGTATTTTTTAATAATTCCAAGAAAAAAAAAAAGGTAACTTGGGTAAAAATTTATTTTACATACAGACCATTGCAACTTAACTATTAATCAAGAGAAGTTATTTTGCCTTTACAGGAAGTGACCAGCTGGCCTGAGATCGACAGAAGTCTAAGCCTGAGAGCTGTGATTTTAGTTTGGAAATCAGATCTTGGGGGAAGGGTCCTTCCAAGCACCATTCGGTTCAGTGAGGAGCTGCAGGATTTTAACTGCAGGTCAGCTGCGCTGCACAGTGCTGGAAGCAGATTCCCAGAGTCAGCAAGTTCAGCTTCGGAAAGTCTGAACTGAGAAAGATGACGCCTGGAAAGGTATGGATGTGTTTCCAGTATTTTTATCAGCTCTCAAACTAGAAATGGAAGTGGTGAAACAGCACAATCTCTGCGAAGTACAAAACATCGAGTTACAGGGCAGCAGACAAACGGGACAGCAATAATGGCGGGGACCCTCCTAAGCCAAGTGTTCTACATGTAGCGGGTTCCTGGCCGAGTTCATACTATGGCCCTAGTTCAAATGGACAGAGTACAAAAAATACTTTGACCAATAATTAATTGTACTGGAAACAAACAGTCTACTAAAAAGCAATTCTTACTCTAGGTGCCAATGAGTCCTTAAAAGCAGGGAGGGGACTGAGGAGCTGCACTTGGGCAGTGCTGCCAGGATCATTCCCGCTGCTCCATTTTTACTTTGGGAGGTCTCAGGAAGGTCCTGTTTTTCTTTTCTTTCTTCCCCTTTGTATTTGCCTGGAAATTTCTCCAGCTGTCCACTCGACCATCCCGACTTTCCTGGGAACAACAGAGGGGAAATGGAATTAAGAAGTGCAAGAGCCCGCATGTCACAACACTTCACCTCTGGTGCATAATGAGGGAAGAGTTACTGGCTCAATCAAATATCCTGGCAGGCTGTAGGTTTGACCCCTAGAATAGCAGCACAACAACCACAAAGCTACCTCTGATACACCTAAACCCTGAATACGGGGTGGACAGGTCGAAGGGAAGTGACCATCACTCAGGTCTCTGATACTCACAGGAGATACAGATCCCGCAAGTGTTAGCAACCAGGCTGAAAAGTACCAACGACAGTCCACACTACAGTCAAACAGCTGCCAGATTAAGTTTTACTGGTCAGCAGTGACCTAGGCTAAGCAGCAATTCAAATTTCTGACTAAGGACAAGAACGAACTGCTGACAGCTGAAAAAATACTACACCTTAATTTACCAGACCTGTTTCTGGAAAGTGATAGCAAAGCCCCAACAGTGGGCTTTTCTCCCCACACAAGGACAAAACCCAGGTTTGTGCAGGATCTTTTACTAAGTGTCTACTTAAATTATCTTATAGCACCTGCACACAAAATGGCTCTGTCCTCCCTAGGGGCATTCCCTGCAGCATAGCCAAGAATTGCTGAGGCCCATCCTGTAAGTTAAGCTGCTGATTACCTCAAAGTTCTTCTGCCATTCTCGCTCTCGTTTAGCTTTCTCTTGTGCCTCAATTTCCTCTTCCCTCTGTCGCTTCCTGGAAGGGAAGCCACAAAAAAGTTATGAACCCACAAGCATCTACTTTAAAGAAACACAGTAATACTTTGAAAACATCTCAGAAAGCTCTTCTGATTTCTTGGAAGATTAAAGTGCTTATCAGAAGAGATAAATATGCACACCTAAGATAGCACAGCAAACAGAATTTTATTTTAAATCCGGAAGAGCAGAGAAGATGGTTTGGCACCACTGGCAGCATGCACATAATTAATGAGTCAGCTTCTCTTGCTCAGCAAAACATGTTGGGCTCCTTCATAATTCTAGTGGCAAGTCTCTAAAACTGTTGAGAGCACACATTTTGAGAAGTTAATACACACTTGAATATGCAAGGTAAGAATAAATTTTTTTCACTCTAATTTTCACCTGTAATCAAAAGCAGTGCCCTGCAACAATCTTCCAGACTGCCTTCACCAACCAGTACAGAAATCCCGCTCTGCAAAGCGCATCCACAGCGAGCACTCAGGCAACATGTGATCAAAACACCTAAAATATTTCGGGATCACACATGCCACAAGGTATTTCTGGCACTTAATTAAAATAAAAACTCAGTTCTTTGCATGCTAACAACATGCAGAAATGTGTCACCATTTCACTGTTTTGGCTGGCCTCCATGTATACACAGAAGAGTATAAAAGCACACCAAATATGTCAACGTCTTAAATACAGGAGGGCAGGTTTCCCATTTGCATTTCTCAAGCACAGAGCTCTACAACCCACAGGTTGCCCAGAGAAGTGGTGGAATCAACATCACTGGAAGTCAGCTTGACAGGACCCTTATTAGTCTAATCCAAGGCCCTGCTTTCAGTAGGAGGTTGGACCAGATGATCTCCAAGGGTCCATTCGAACTTAGACTTTTCTAAGACTCCCTGATTCCTTATCTTCCCTGAGGAAACAAGAGGGGGGAAGAAGAGGCTGAGCTGCACAAGCAGAACGCTGCTCATACCTTTCATGCATTTCTTTCGCTTCTCTTTCTTTCCTCTTAATTTCCAGTTCAGCAAAGAGCTTCATCGTCTGTTTGTATACAGCTTGCTTGAACTGTAAAACACAAGCCCAGTCTTAAAATAATGCCCATTAACACAGTTAGAGAAGTTTGTTTTATGTAAGAAGCACAAAAAGAATGCAAAGCATATGTATGCCCACATAACTCCGTATCTTGCCTCAACAGTAGTCAGCAGCAGCAGCGTATGAAAGCAGCATTGCTGATTAAATTCTCGCCCTGGCACCAGGAAACAACTACTTATTAGCCTCATATTAGTTTCGTTTGTATTCACGAAGCTGTGCCTAAACAGAACTGTTCATGTCAAGCTCTCTTATTCTTCTGTTAAGTCTTGCAATGTTAGATTTGACCAGAAAGGAAAAACGGTCACTGCTTGGATAGTAATTTCCCAGCAGATCTTCTTGATGTGTTGTAAAAGCCTAGTATTGGCTTTCCAGTAGGAAATATCAGTATACTTAAAACAAACTTCATTACCAAAGAACAGCAAGAGACTCCTGACAATCAATGGAAAATAAGATGGTTATGGGGTTACTGTGGTGATGTCAAGAGGAAAAAGTCACTTTGTAGGGAAAAAAAAAAAGGTGACGGCTAATGATGTCAGTGTTTGATAATCATCTATCACTCTGTTAATATCGCTTGACTTTTTTAGACTAGAAACCAGGTAAGAAGAACTAAGTTATGTCACGCCTTTTTTGATAAAAATAATTTCTGGCAGAACAGCATATCTATCCCCAACTGCTACACGGAAGAAATAGCTGAAGCTGCTCTTACTACAAACATGAGTAAGAGCACATTTCAGACGTGCTGCAGTGGGTTCTGTATGAGCCTCTGCTGGCAGCAAGAACGGCACAGTTCCAGCATCCAGAATACAAGAAATTCAGTTAAAAAAAGACTGCATGATGCACAAGCAACAAAGACCTGCTCCGAGAAAAGAACTGGGTATTCTGATCTATATAATCTCATGATATATTTACTTTTTAGGCTACAGTTAAACTATTTTCTAAAATACACTGGTATTACCAAACACATGGTACTCTACAGTGGCTTATCAGAATTTGTTCTTCTCTAAGTGCAAGGATTTACACCACTCTTAACAAGCCTAATAAATACTTCTGTACTGGTTTTAACTCTTAATTCCTCAAAACACATTTTGTACTCCCCAGTTTCTCTGAACAGTATATATGATATGACTTACAACTTCAGGATCATCCTCTTCTACAGTGGGAGGTTTTCCATCCTTCTTCAACTGCTTCTTTTTTTCTTTTACCTAAAGATTAAGAACAAAAATAAGAGCCTAAAAAGTTTTATCAGGCTTACATAATTGTATCCAAGTAGTTCCGCATTCCTACTCCACTGTGTGGGAAGAACTCTGGATTACAGTAAATTCTTCATTTGGAATGATGTTTTATTTTAGACCAAAACCTCCTGGTCCTAGGTCCAGATAAACACATATGAGATCACTATCACATGAACTATAGCAATTAAAAATACTATGTTAGATACTATTCATTTAACACAATCCCTTTGTTGGGCTTTTGTGTTTGTTTTTAAGATATATTCATATCTAATATACACCATCCAAACCAACAAGAAGTTTATTTCGCTTTATAATATTCAAAAGACTAACAACAACAAGCAGAACATAAAGTGTTACTTCATTTAGAGTACCTGAGTTCTCCCATATCAACTGCTTTCTCAAGCTTGTTGTGTTTTAGTCCACCCACAACACTCAACTAACTCATCGGCCAATGCAATCCAATCTCTTTTTCTTATGTTATAGGTCATTTTCCCTAAAACTTCCCAGTCTCCTGCTGTCACCAGCTATTTTCTTCCACCTACACACATCGGAACCGCATCATTCATTCACAGACTTGAAAAAAATATTTAGGTCAGATCATGTGGTTTGACCTAATTATTTCCAGTACTGAATTTCACTAAATTATCTTGCACTGAGCTCAATGGCAGTCTTGGACAAAGCACATTTGTTCATGCCGTGAAGAGCTCTGCACAGCTTCATTACGAGGTTCGCTCAGCTCACCTTTTAACGACCTAAACATGCAGCGGGTGTACCAAAAAGCAAGTTACGAACGACTGATTACCACTCACCCCCAGGCCTGGACATTCCTATGGAATACTTACAGTGTGTTCCACATATTCTTTTCCTGCCTGGATCACGTCCAAGGCCCTCTTCTTTTGCTCCTGATCTAGCAGCAACTTGTATGCTTTATCTACAGCTAACAAAAAGCATCAACGTTAATAGCACCAGTAGTCACATTCACAAAGCATCACAAGATTGCTACTTGTTGACCATACGCATTTTGCTTTCTAGAACGAGGGGAGCTGAGTTTGTTTGGCTTTGGTTTTTTTTTTGTTTGTTTGTTTTTAACATCTAGATAAGTGATATCAGGATTAGTCAAATGAGATTTGGGGTACAGTGATGGCAGAGACTGTCAGACACCTTTTGGAGTTAGCAGGGTGAAAGTATCAGTCCTACCAAGTCATTTAGTTATAAGGCATGAGGTAAGTTTAAGGTGCATAATGCCTCACCGTGATGCAAAGCATACGACAGAAGTAATGTGACGGTTTTAGGTGTATGGTCTTTGAATAAAATCTAATGCACAGATTAAACAGTTCTTCTTGAACAATCTGGAAACCCCACAGACGTGTTTGTCCCCATTGCGAACTGATAATGCAATTACCGCCATCTAGTGAAATTTTTGTTCTGAAATGCCACCCCGCACATCTGCTTCTCCCTCATTTAAAGCACCTCTACAGCAATTCTGCTCTCAGTGGGGCCTCCACCCCTAAGAAACATTTAAACAAGCTACAGAAAAATAGCAGTCCAGCTACTGTCACACACCAGCCCAGAGAAAGGGTGAGAGCATTACCTTCAAATGCCTTCTGGGCTCTATCTGCATCATCTTGATTTTTGTCTGGATGCACCAATATTGACAACTGCAAGAGAAAGGATCTTGCTATCAAGATCATTGTGAAAGATGAAAAATATTTCAGAGATTTTTGTGAGAGGAGGGAAATAGTCTCAGATAGAAGGAATCGCACAGGATCACATTCCTTTGTATAGGGACAAATCAGCTGACAACACGCAGAAGTATGCATTGGTAAAAGCTTATATTTCAAACACAACCCCTGTAATAAACAGGCCGTCTGAGAAAAGCTATAGCTTGGGACATGCAGAACAATATAAACACCCTCCAGCTGCAGTGCCTGGGGCTGATATGAACCCAAGTTTTGTAACATTGGTCTTAAGAAGAAACAAAAGTATAAAAATCATCCTCAACCAAAGTTTACCTTTTACTCAACGTCTCCCAAAAAGTTCTCCAGTATCCCTAAGGCTGTTCAAGTATCAAACTATTTAAAAGAGTGGGTAAGTTTTTCCTTAGGCTCCTTTACTGAAAGGTAAGAAAACTTCTTCCTGTACTCTCTATCCGGCAGAGACAGGACCTTGATCACTAATGGGCAACCTTAAATGGGCTGGAAAGCACGTGCCTCTACCTTCCTCTTCCAGAGAAAGAGAAAGTTCTTTCAAACTTTCCCCATATGGCATTTTTTTTCAGACCTCTTATTTTTGCTGTTGCTGTATGGGCTCTCTAGCGCATCTGCATGTTTCCTAGTATAACATTCAAAACTAGTCACAGTGCGGCAACTGAAATTGCATCAGTGCTGAAGAATGCAAAATAATTACTTCTTGAACTCTACAGATGGCACTTTCTAGTTCACAGGAAAAAGGTTTGCCTCTGGTCCTAAACAGCAGCATGCCACTGATTTACTCTGTGATTTGCTATAACCATTGTCTTTTTCCCTCTGTTGGCTGTTCCACATTCTGTATTTGGGTATTTGATTTCTTCAATACACAATTCCATGCACTTTTTTCATTGACTTCAAAACATTTCCCTGTAGTATTCTACCAGCCTAAAGCTAAGACAGACCCAGTTTATTCATTCACAGAACTGAGAATTCAGCAACAGACTAAAAGGTCACCCTCCCACTTCCCACATACAGAAGCAGCACGTATCCCATCACCAACTTGGCAGGCGTGTTCCTCTGTCAGCCAGCACAGCTTCCTGTCTAAAGACAGTTCTTGACATTTACACCACTAATTCAGGTGGGAGGCTACAGCCCTCCAAACATTGTGTTTCTCTGCTGCACACACTAATTAAAATTCAACCTTCTCCTGCAGATTTGTCAGCAGAGTAAGTCTGGGGTAACATTTCCTGCGTTGCGTGGGGCAATGCAGATGGGTCAGTGAGCAGGGCTGCTGCTATCCCAGGTAACCCAGTCATCAAAAATGACTGCTGAAATTCTTAAAGAAATCTCACAGAAAACACATATATTTGAGAAAAATATCTTTTCTTAGTTCTTAGTTTCTGACAAATTTTGACCTTCTCTTTGAACTAAAATTCAATAAGCTGATTAGACATGGGCATATGAGTTTGCAATAGCCCCATCACACACTTTACAGGCAAAGCAGCATACCACGCATGGACCAGGGACACTTCTGCAGCTCTCCTCTTATTGATAAAGACTGTTCTATGCATTTCTTCCCAAAATGGCTACTCCTCTACCCAAATACAGCTTTACCACCATTTTTCTTGTTCCCAAGCACAGCTGCACAATCTCTACAGAGCTTCTCATTTCCTTCCAGATGCTTCAAGTGCAAAAGCCAAATACCTGCCGGAATCTTTTCTTTATCTCTTCATCTGTGGCTTCAGGATCCATCTGCAGTACCTAAAAGAGACCATGAGAGCAGAGCAAGTTTGATGACACTCCCCATGTTTCAAGATCCTGGCAGCAAGCTCTCAACACTTGGTTCACTGGCATACAGACTCAACACCAGAAAGCTCCCCCCATCAGGGAGCTGCTTCAGGACACAAATTTTCATCTAGTAAGACATAAACATTTTCAGGACATTCTGCTTTTAGCAATGCTAGATTCCTCTCACTGTGCCTGTGTCCTTTCCACACTCAAGTCTCATGTAGACAGCTGCCATCCCTAAACAGCCACAACTGATCTAAACCTTCAACCAGTCCTGTAGCAATGCTTAGTTTGGTAGAAATGGAAGCATACGGTAGCTTTGGGACACTGATGGATCATTCATAACTCAGAACTTTGGGCAGGAAATATGCTACTTTGTAAAAATTTATTAATTTTATTTTTTTGAAAGAAGACAGAAGAGTTTTTACTGATTGGTTTCCATGAACAAGCCCACTTGTCTACTGATCTTTAGGGATGTGGGAGAGTTTAGGAGCTCTTTTGTAAACTAATTTACTGAACAGAAGTCCTAAGCAACAACTGAGCCTACTCAATGCAGATGCACGCTGGTCTGACACTAAAAATTGTAAATAAAAACCACTTTCTCACAGGAAAGCTATAGTCTACTTCTAAATGGCTTTCTTAATTTACTCTCCAACTCAAGTACCAAGACCTACACAAAACTGAATGTTGCCAAGGTGAATCTACCGACTGATCTGGTTGACCAGCCCTAACTGGGACTACAAAAAGCACACGAGGCTTTGAAAAGGCAGATGAAGATGATATCAAGAATGAACACACATGGGGAAAGACAGCTCCAGATGAACACAAGATTGTTTCATTTACTGTCATCCTCAGGCTTTCATACTTGTTAAGACTTTATAACTGACTGCAACTGAAACCGAACTTTGTAATGCACAAGGGAATTACCTGTTTTCCAGTGACTCTCAGCTTAAAGATTGCTCACTGGTGTGAGCAGTGAGAGTCCTTCTCTCGTTCTATGCACTATGCAAGTTCAGTAGGATAAACATCCAAAATAAAAGACTCAAGTAGAAACAGAGTCAAGAGTGTTCAGAACAGAACCTGAAAAGCATGCCACCTGTAGATGTTACGTTCTCATTCAGAAGTGGCATTAATCTGCCAAATCTTCCAGTGCTGCTGCATGAGGCAAATGCGTCAAAAGAATATAGTTTACGCCTGCCATAAAACATGAAAAAGAGAGCGAGCACACATAAACTATCCTTCTGTATTCTGTAAACCTTCTGCACAGTAACCTACATCTAGAGAATTTCGTTCTTTCTTTATGTTCCGTCTTTTTACTGAAATGAATACCCAGTAAATCTGGAGGTTGGTATACCAATTCAGAAGGGAGGATAAAACGTTCAAACTAACCTCAAAAGGGTTCAAGTTGAAATAGGAAGATCCAGGTCGGGTCAGCCTGTCAATTTGGTTTTTTGATGTTAAAACAGAGTCTCGTTTCTCAATTTGCTTTACCTGAAGAGCAAGAGAAGCCTATATTAACTGACCATCACAACGTGCTTACCTGTTTTCCCATGTGATTACTACACCAGTCATCATCGTCCTGTTTACAATTCACAATGCCTCTTGCTCTTCCCAAGCCTGTAGTTATTTTACTCAAGCAGTAGCACAGCACATTTTTTAGCCTTTTTCACAGGATGACAGTACTTTTAACATTACATTTTAAGCACAAAAAAATCCTAGAAAGACTGTCTCGCCTATACCTTGCACAACAGCGGTGGCTCTTGCCCTCACTTTGCTGCTGCACCAGCTACATCATGATTCCTTGGAAAACTACTGCACTATTGCTTTAACACACAGTTGGTGAGATAGTCCATAAAACATATTAAGTCACACTGATGCAAGAAATACAAGTCCATTTAATTCTGACCACAGGCTATTTAGTTCAGTTCAGTTTACTTTTTGTTCTTTACACTATTAAGCCAAAGCAAACCATGCATTTCCATTCAACATTCACCTTTATTTAAAGAAATCAGCATCCACCAAACGGGCACCACCCTCCTGCGGGCAGGCCCAGGTAAACACATCCGAGCCGTGCACACCGCAACGGGGACAGCCCGGGCTGCGGGGGGGGGGGGCCCACGCGCCCCCCCGAGTGACAGCTCGGCACAAACAGGCCGAGCAGCGGAGCAGAGCGCAGGGCGACGCCCAGGGACCGCGGAGCGCACGGCGGTGGCCGAACGCCCGGCTCCTTCCCCCAGACACAACAGGGGCTTTTTCGGAGGGCGGAAGACGCGGCGGGGCCGGCGGCAGCGAGCGCGCTGAACGCCCGCTCTCCCCGGCCCGAGCGCGAACCGCCAGCACCTGCCGCTCGCCCACCCCGGCCACTCGCTCGCCCCCTGCCCACCACCGCCAGCGGCTTCGCCCGCCCGCCCCGCCCTCCCTCCCGCACGCCGCCCAGGGCAGCCCCAGGTCCGCCACGGCCGGGCTGGCGACCCGGCGGGCTCCCCTCCGGGCGGCCGGGCCCGGCCAGGCTCCGCGCGGCCCGCCAGGCCCCGGCGCCGGGAGGGGCGTCCGCCGGCCGGCGGCGGCGGGCGGGCAGGGCCCGGAGGACGGGGCGGGGCCGCCCGCCCGCCGCGGCGGCGCCGAGGGGCCGGTACCTCGTTGTAGAAGGTGAGGAACGCCTCCTCGGCGGCGCCCCCCGCCCCGGGCTCCCCCGCCGCCGCCATCGCCGCCGACACGTGACGCCGCGCGCGCGCACGTGAGCAGGGCGCTGAGGCCGGCGGGGCGGGCGGCGCCCTCGGCACGTGACCGCCGCGCGCGCCATAGCAACAGGGCCCGCCCCCTCCCCGGCCGTCGTCGTCGTTGTCGTCCGCCCCTTCCCCGGCGGCCCGGGGCCGGTCCCGAGGGCAGGGCAGGGCAGGGCAGGGCAGGGCAGGGCAGGGCAGGGCAGGGCAGGGCCAACCCCACCACGCCGGCCGAGGGAGCTCCCGCCGGGGAGGAAGAGCAGCCCGGGCGCGGGGGGCGGAGGCTGCGCATGCGCGGGCCGTGAGGCGGGGGCGGGGGTGGGTGCCGTCCGCTCCAAGGGCAGGCGGGCGATGGCGGCGGTGGTGGTGGCGGCGCGGGGTGGCCTGCGTGGGGCCCTGCTGGCGCAGCAGCAGCGCTGGAGCTCGGGGTCGGGCGCCGACCAGGTGGGTGCGGGGGACTGGGGATCCGGGAGGGGGGTCTGTCCGTCCTTTTGCCGCTCACCGCTGTCTCTCCCCACAGCTGGGCGAGCTGGGCAAAGGCGCCGGGAAGGGCGGCGGCGGTGGCGGCGCCATCCGGGAGGCCGGGGGTGCCTTCGGGAAGAAGCAGGCGGCCGAGGAGGAGCGGTACTTCAGGTGAGCGGCCTGCGGCGGCCTCCACCCGGGGGGCCCGCCCGGTATGGCGGCCTAGTGCTGGGCCTCTGTCAGGCGCCCGGCCCGGCCCAGGAAGGGCTGCGGCGAGCCTCGGGTGCTGCACCTTGCGCCGTGCTTTCTTGCAGGGAGAAAGAGAGGGAGCAGCTCTCTGCCTTACGGAAACACCATGAGGAGGAGATCGATCACCACAAGAAAGAGATAGAGCGTCTGCAGAAAGAAATTGAGCGCCATAAGCATAAGATCAAGAAACTTAAAGATGATGACTAAGCTGATGCTGTTGTTGAATGTGCATGGCCAATACTGATTGTGGTGTAAAACAGCGTTGAAGACTGTACGCTTTGGCCAACATAATCCAAAAATCGTCCAATTATACTGTGGTCTGCAACAATGTCAAATAAACTACTCACTCTCTCTTTTTCTGCTCAGTAACTGTTTAATGAAAAAAAAAAAATATAATCCACTGTCTGGTTTTAAACTTCATTGTTCTTCCAAAATAAGGATATACTCAAGTAAGCAGTCCTGTATGGAACTTCAGTATTTTCTTTAGATTTATTTGAAAAAAATGACCATTTGTACTTAGTGTGCTAACTTTACAGCTAAAGCTCCAAGAAAGGATGGGTAAACAATGGTAACTATGTAGGGACCTGTTCATACAGAAATAACTTTATCTCAAGAAAACTGTCAGTGTGGTGTAGGCAGGAAATGGCTCTCCACTGAACTAGCAGAGTTATCTGTAAAAACTAAGGCTCTTTTGTTGCACTGTTTAGTGCCATAAACAGAGAGAAAAATACTATTCTAAGTCACGGTGATTTCACTTCTGGCGGCTGTAAGTTCCTGGAACAAGGTGGCTGAGATTCTGACCTCAACATTAGCGTCCTTTTCTGCAAAGACTTTTAACAAGTGCTGTGCCCAGATTTGGGCCCCTCGTTGCAAGAAAGACACTGAGGTGCTGGAGTGGGTCCAGAGAAGGGCAACGGAGCTGGTGAGGGGTCTGGAGCACAAGCCTTGTGAGGAGCGGCTGAGGGAGCTGGGGGTGTTCAGCCTGGAGAAAAGGAGGCTGAGGGGAGACCTTCTCGCTCTCTACAGCTTCCTGAAAGGAGGGGGCAGCCAGGGGGGGTCGGGCTCTTCTCCCAAGGAACAGGCCATGGGACAAGAAGAAATGGCCACAAGTTGCACCAGGGGAGTTTTAGGTTGGATATTAGGTAAAATTTAATCGAAAGGGTTGTCAACATTGGAACAGGCTGCGCAGGGCAGTGGTTGAGTCGCCATCCCTGGAGGGGATATTCAAAAGGTGGGTAGACGTGGTGCTGAGGGACACAGTTGAGTGGTGGGCTTGGCAGTGCTGGATTTAACGGTTAGACTTGATCTTAAAGGTTTCTTCCAAACAAAACGATTCTATCGTTCTGTACTCACCCAATGGTGATTTTTCTTTGTGTCTAGTTGTCAATGTTCCTTACATAAGGCCCTTTCCAAGATTAATTTGATGCAGGTTCAGTCACTTTTGCCATTTTAATCCATTAAATCCATCATAAAACATATGGCAAGTGACCTACTGAAGTAGTGTGGCCTTCCTTACTGTGCTAAACCCTGACAAGAAGGGGATTTTATGTAATAAAAATGGGCAGGTAAGAAACCAGCTTTTCCTTCCACACCTGCGCTGTTGTGGCTGTAGATCTGCCTGAACAGACAGGTTTCTACCACTGGCAAAAGCCACCCTCCATTACGGTACCTTATGTTACGCTGGAAAGTGTTGCAAAGAAGCTGGACTGGGGGTAGAAGTGGCTGGAACTGCCCCGTCTGAAGCAGCAGGAGGCAAATCAGAGCCTTGGAAGGAGAAAGTGCTTTGAGGAGGGTGTGACTGGCTGCCTGCAGGTGCCTGGTTTCTCCTGTGCAACTCGCACGTTCCCAGTCAGCTGTTCTCCCCTTGGGCCACTCTCTTTCACCCGAAGAACACCACAGCTAGTGGTACGCCTTGCCTGTGGAGTAACTGACAGCGCTGTCGCTCCAATGAACAGTCCATGCCCTTAGAAACTCGTGTTCAGTGGAAGCGTCACCCGTTGTGATCGGCTGTGGACAGGAGAGGCCACGCTGTGAAGTGTGCTTGTGCCGGGCTGTGCTCAGCCCGTGGGAGATGGTGCTGCAGCAAGCTGTGCGGAGGTTGTGCGTAGAGCTGTCCGTGGGGTTTCTTCTTTCTAGTTGGGGACAATTAACCTGAGACAAAAATGTTAATATCTTCCTCCTCCCCACCTCCCTGGGAATATGAAATACAGTGGGAAGAACTGCCTCGTGTAAAGCAATGTACTATTGACCTGTTTAGTTTTTACACATTTAAAAATCCACATTTTTTACTCATTTAAAAATCTTTTTGCTACTGTATCTGTCAGCTGGTTGGCTGCCCCCAAAAGCTGTGGAGTCCCTTGTGAGATGTCCACATTGAAGACCAATTTCTTGGCATCGCAGCTACAGTGGACTATGGAATAGCTGAAATAAATATTAGGACAACTTTATATTCTGAAGGGAACAGATGAGGGCTTAAATTCATGGCTTTGTGATCCACTGCATTTTTGTGCACCACTGAAACCTTAACTATGCCATGTAAGCTCAGCCACAGAGCTTCTGCTGAGAGCCCAGAAGGGAGAGGGGGTTTGCTGTGAGAGTGTGAAGGTTGGATTTGCACCGCCACCATCTACCATGCCACCAGGAGAGGTGTTACAAACTCTGCAGTCCCTGGCGTTCAGGTGTGCGGTACGGTATCTTGCCACACAGCAGAGAGTTTTCTTGCCCACCAGCACCCTCTGAAACACGTCTCTCCTCATGTTTCAATTTTGCACAAGTTTCAGGGGGGCTCCTCTGCTGGTAGATGTGCCAGGTCCCTTACCATGTGTTCATAAACCCTTCCCATTTTCTGGAGAGAAACGTCCAGTTAATTCACTACTTTGCAATCACCCTGAACTTCTATCAGGTTATGGCAATGGAAGCACACACGATGAGGACAGGCAGCTGCAGATCTTGACCAAGCAAGTGGGGTGGGGAGAGGAGGCCCTTTCAGCAGCAGTTTGACTGGCAGACTGATTATAAAGCCATGCCCACAGCCTACGGCTGCGGGAGAAGGTGAATGGATTAACGATGCTGCTGTGTAAAGCAGACTGTCTCCCTCCTGCTTCCACCCCTCCTCCCTTTCACTGTCCGGGGTATGTTGGGCTCGTGGGGGAGTCAGTCAACCTGTCATCTCACCAGCCTCTGTTTTTGTTCTCAGCCCCCTGAATCTTTTGCTAGATTAGCAAGTTGAATGGCTTGTGGAATCCAAAAGTGCCAAAATCACCACCAACCGAATGCAAGAAGTACTGAGGAAGGAGGGGTGGGTGTGGTGGGAGCAGTCTTCTCCCATCTCTTGAAATTACCTTTGCTAAATTAGAAAGGTCTCTATTTTTATCCAGCTGGCATGATAATTGATTTTGCAGCCATCCTCCTACCAGGGATTCCACGTGGCTGTGAACCTTAATGCCTCGGGTAGTGTCTGTTCAATTTGTCCTCATGATGAGGTTTCCCTGCTGCATTCTACCCACTGACCTCATCTTCCAGGAAGTCCCAATAACCTAAATCTCCCTGAAACCAGTTTGCTTTAGTTTAATGCCAGTGACACTCTGGCCATTCCTAGTTAACAGGAACTGTTTCATTTCCTTGGCTGTGCAAATATCTCTGCCTAGCAAAACATCCCTCTCCTGAACTTGCCTCTGGAAATCGCAAGCACCTCACTCACCCCATCTCCTGTACCAAGGCTTTACCAGGGCAATTGTGTGAGCAGCCAAGCTCCTACAAGAGCTCCCAGCACCTCAGTCCTGGCCACAGCACCCTGTGCCTTTTCTTGTGCTGGTTCTGGTGCTCATGAAAACCTTTTATATGGAGATTCAATTGCAGAAATGTCTTTCCCTCTTCCCTGGGGTTGGCAAGAAGAATGAGTTTGTGTGTAGTGTCTGATCAGAAGCAAAGGTGGTTCAAGGGGGACCTCTGCCTTTTGGCAAGGCAGATGTTAAATCGTCTTGTTTTGTGTAGTTCCATCATCAGTGCATCTCATCAGAAGTCATTTTTTCTTCTATTGAAGTCTGAACTGCCAATCTCTGCAATAAGCTACCAAATGACATAGATGGATGTTGCTTGTTACTGATGCTTATGATACAGCAGTAACCCATCACAGGTGAGTGTACGGGATCTGGGGTGCTTTAATAAGTTTTTTCTTCCAAGTGGAGTGCAATATGGCAAAAGCACCAGCTTGTAACGTGGGGGGTTTTTTGGGGGTTTGGGTTTTTTTTTTTTTTTTGGTGCTCCTTTCACAGTGCTTGAAATGAAAAACATGAGATAGGTAAAGGTGAAAGATGTCCGAGTTTGAGTTACAGATACACCTCTTACCAGAAGTATTTCTGCTACAGGAAGGTGGAGATGATTTAAGATAATTGCGTTTGGTCTGATGGATGTTTCACCAACAGCGTTTGGTATCCTGGAGTGCACTGCGATACCATGAGGCTTCTGAAAAAATATGCGAGCATTTGTGTGACTTGGAGCAAGTAGCGTATCCGTGCTTCAGTCACCCACTTCCAGGGAGAGTAGACAGAGAGATGCCAGCTACAGACTGCACCACTCCAGTGCCTGTGGTTTGCTGTTGAACTCCGTTTCAGAGCAGGAGTGCTGAGGAGTAAAACAGGATTACACCTCAGACCTGACGTGATCGCTGGGGGGTTAAGAATGTACAAGCTGTCTGGAGACCTTCCCAGAGCTCCTCCTCAGTCCAGTGCGACCTGGAGGACAGGACTCAGTTGTCTTCTGGAAATCAGTAGATACCAACTGCCAGATGGTTTTGGTAGAGAGCAACCAGAACCCGAAGCTGATGTCTGAAGCTGGTAAGGCTGCAAGGCTGGTGCTTAACTCGAAGAACAGGCCATAGAGGGGCTTGTTGTTCTGGGTTTCCTCAATTGCTCTGGAATGGCCGATGGCATGAATAAATCCCCTCGTCCTGCAGGCACAGGGGTACACAGAGGAAGGGATTCTTCTCTCTTCCCTGCCAGCACCGGTGCATCCTGGTCATTCAATTGTTCCTCAGGGTTGGACTGACCCCGTTCACAGCAGCCTAACTCTCAGCAGCCACCTACAGCACAGATTCCTGCAGAGAAAGCTTAACTTCTTGGAGTGGCCTTTACTTTTCAATGAGATGCATATGCATATCCTTTCTTACCCCCAGACCCTCTGTCCATGTCTTGCCCCTATAGATCATGGCCCAACACCACTTGGCCACTGCAGAAGCGAGAAAAGTAACCCAAGCTGGTGATTACTGATGCAGCAAACAGAAGCTTCTTCCCAAGGCACTTGGTTTGTGCTGCATCCTATGCAAATACAAAATTGCTAAGAAACCTTGGGGTGAGGATAGAAGTGACAAGAGAGGACAGTGATATATCTAAGATCTTCAGCAAGCTGGTTTTAGTGCAAGATACCCAGGTCGCCCAGTCTGGTCTCTTTGGTCCTTTTTGTCATGCTAGTCCTCCTCACTGCAGAACAGACAAGGGGAACAAGGTAGGACAAAGACAAAACATATACTTATGTTTTCCCAAAATCAAATAATCTGTCTCTGTGCAAGGCAAAATAAATGTATGGTAATAACAGCAGCATGGCCTCTGTAGGCAGAAATTTTCCTGAGGATTTCCTTGCTTTAGGGGGGTGGGACACACTGGGGGCTTTCAGAAAGTTCCTCACTGATAAATAAAGCCTGTAATTGTTTGGGTTTTTTTAAGACAAACCTCCTCTCACTGAAGCTGGGGCTTCTGCAAACACATGAGAAGCGCTGCATGCGGAGCACCAGAGAACAAGATGTTTGCTGGAGGCAGGCATGTCCACAACACATTATCCATAACAGCTGCACCCATAATTGGTCAGAATAAAAAGTCTAAAGCACTGTAAAATGTCATATACCATATATATATGCTAACAGCTCACACAAAAGCTACAGCAGAATCAATTCTGTCATCTTGCCACTTCTGTGGAAACAAAGGAATTTCAGTGCAAGCTTGGAAGAGGAGTGGCAGACTGATGGGAACCGGCCCAGCCCCAGCAAAACTCAACCTCTGGCCATTAAGACAACAGGAAAATGTCAACAGGTCGCAGGGTGAATACATACAGCTGCTGAAAAACCTGATCCCTTCACGTCTTTTGCTCTGTCTGCTAATGGACACGCTCACTTTTCTCCCCTGCAGCATCCAGGGAGTCCTGGGTGCTGAAGGAATCAGAAAAGCAAAGGCAGCCTCACTTCATTATCAGCTGGTGGCTGCAGGGACACCATAACCTTCTGCATGCTCACGAGGCAGCAGGACTTGTTGCCTGCCCTCCCAGACTGATGCAGGCCAGCCGTCCACAGCAGAGATTAACCTTGTCTTGGTTCCAAGATGGTTTTTGTTCTGCCTGGCCTTGGCCCATGACTAAATCAGGTCTCGTGTACATCTGTGTAGTTCCAACCAGGGACAGCTAGTGTCATTCCGGGATTTTCTAGCAAAAATTAAAATTGAAAAATCTATGAAAAATTTAAAATTACTCTTCGTCCCAGAGCATCTAGGACCTTCTTTCAGGCTCAGCTTGCTGCCTGGCACTGGACTAACCCTACTACGGGCAGGCCATAGCTTGCTCCAGGCTAGAGGTGTTCAATGTTCAGATCACTCAGGGCTGAGGCTATTGCACACTATTGTACAGTGGCTGCCGAAGCACATGCAGAAGCTAGGGTGGCAGCACCTGCAGATATTCTGGAGTGATATAACAGAATCTGGTCTGTAAGCCTAAGGGCTGAGACCTACAGCCAGCCTGGAGCTCTGGCACCCTTATACTAAATGGCAATACAATAGAAGATACCTTCTTCTGATGTCCTGCTGCCTTTAACAGTCAAGCATCCAGAGAATAACAGCAGGGCAGAGCTTGCTTATAGAAAGAAAGGATGTTAAACCCCCAAAACAGGGCAAGAACATCCAAAGTAAAAATGGAAGGAAAGGACCACCTTCAACTGGGGACAAAGAGCAGCATGATTCACTCAAAACTAGGAACCTGTCCCTGGGTGGCATAGGCAGACAACAGCCAACGTACTGAAGGATGCAGATGTGCCTTCATGCCACAATTCAGTTGGGTCCATCACAGACAACTACGTGCAGTCCGCAGCACCCAGCAGAGGATCTTCAAACTATCTTTCTTAGTGTAACAAAGGCTCTATTACCATGTGAATCAAAGCTTATAGACGTCACCACAGCAAAAAATATCAACTGTACTGCTTGATGGAACCAGTATTATAAGGGAAATAATTTCAGTATAATATTCCAGCGAAAAAGTAATTGCGCTAGATCCTCCCTCTTAAAAAATGCGGGGTGGAAGAGTTAAGCCGTGTTTAATTACAAGTTCTATCTTATGAACACCAATTTATGAATTGCTTAAATTATTAATTTCTTAGCAGAAAAGCAGCATGCTCAAGTCCTGTACTGGCAAAAACATGTCAGGCTCAACACAAAATCAATATTGATTTTGGGTAGGAAATAAGAACTACCAAAAAAAAAGCCCTACCCCCAAAACCTACAGCCTGCTAATACTCACAACTATCTGCATATAATTAATTACCCAAAAAGGGCTTTGGAAATACCAGTGCAGAGCAGATAAGAAAGTGTCAGCAATGCCATCAAGGCTTTTATTTGGGCAATTAGTACATTAGGTACTGCTGTAAGATCTGGCAGTGCTCACAACTGAAATTATTACACTGCGAGAAGCATACATACCTCAATATTCATTTTGCTATAGTCTCATCATGTTCACTTGTCAGCTGACAGGAGATATCTCAGGATACTCCATCTTTCACTCCTGGATACTATATTATAAAACATGAGAATGAAGAACTGCCCACTGTAGGAGAAGATCAGGTTCAAGACCATCTGAGGAACCTGAAGGTGCACAAGTCCATGGGACCTGATGAAATCCATCTGTGGGTCCTGAGGGAACTGACAGATGAAGTTGCTAAGCCACTTTCCCTTACATTTGAAAAGTGGTGGCAGTCTGGTGAAGTTCCCGCTGACTGGGAAAGGGGAAACATAACCCCCATTTTCAACAAGGGAAAAAAGGAAGACCCAGGGAACTACAGACCAGTCAGTCTCACCTCTGTGCCTGGCACGATCGTGGAGCAGATCCTCCTGGAATCTCTGCTAAGGCACATGGAAAATAAGGAGGTGATTGGTGACAGCCAACATGGCTTCACCAAAGGCAAATTGTGCCTGACAAATTTGGTGGCCTTCTACGATGGCGCCACAGCATTGGTAGATAAGGGGAGAGCAACCAACGTCATCTACCTGGACTTACGCAAAGTGTTTGACGCTGTCCCGCACGACATCCTGGTCTCTCAGTTGGAGAGACGCAGATTTGATGGATGGACCACTCGGTGGATAAGGAACTGGCTGGATGTCCGCACTCAAAGGGTTGTGGTCAACGGCTCAATGTCCAAGTGGAAACCAGTGAGGAGTGGCGTTCCTCAGGGGTCAGTACTGGGACCGGTGCTGTGTAACATCTTTGTTGGAGACACGGACAGTGGGATTGAGCGCGCCCTCAGCAAGTTTGCTGATGACACCAAGCCGTGTAGCACAGTCGACACGCTGGAGGGAAGAGATGCCATCCAGAGGGACCTGGACAGGCTGGAGAGGGGGCCCCGTGTGAACCTCATGAGGTTCAACCAGGCCAAGTGCAAAGTCCTGCACCTGGGTCATGGCAATCCCAGGCACAAATCCAGGCTGGGTGGAGAATGGCTGGAGAGCAGCCCTGAGGAGAGGGATTTGGGGATGCTGGTGGACGAGAAGCTCAACATGAGCAATGCGCACTTGCAGCCCAGAAAGCCAACCGCATCCTGGGCTGCATCAAAAGAACCATGGCCAGCAGGGCGAGGGAGGTGATTCTGCCCCTCTGCCCCGCTCTGGTGAGACCCCACCTGGAGTACTGCGTCCAGCTCTGGAGCCCTCAGCACAAGAAGGACATGGACATGCTGGAATGGGTCCAGAGGAGGCCATGAGGATGATCCGAGGCTGGAGCCCCTCTGCTGTGAGGACAGGCTGAGAGAGCTGGGGGGGTTCAGCCTGGAGAAGAGAAGGCTCCGGGGAGACCTTCCAGCCCCTTCCAGTCCCCAAAGGGGCTCCAGGAAAGCTGGGGAGGGACTCTGGATCAGGGAGTGTAATGATAGGAAGAGGGGTAATGGTTTCAAACTGAAAGAGGGGAGATTTGGATTGCGTATTAGGAAGAAATTCTTTACTGTGAGGGTGGTGAGGCACTGGAACAGGTTGCCTAGGGAGCTTGTGGCTGCCCCATCCCTGGAGGGGTTCAAGGCCAGGTTGGACGGGGCTTGGAGCAACCTGGGCTGGTGGGAGGTGTCCCTGCCCAGGGCAGGGGGTGGCACTGGATGGGCTTTAAGGTCCCTTCCAACCCAAACCACTCTATGATTAAAGAGCTTTGAGTGACATTTGTTAAGCACCACTGAAGGGGTGGGTGCTCAGATCCCTCAGTTCCGCTCAATTTTTATGTTGCAAGAACTCCTTAAATCTATCATTCTTAACTCCCGGTAAAATAAACTGCTGCAGTGAGCTCAAATGGATAAGGTTGTGAACAATTACATCTCTTTCCATCTTTATGCCACAGTAGAGCCTACATTCAGCAAAGAAGAGCTGTCACTGTTGCCAAATCTGGAGAGGGAAGTAACCAAGGCAGTGCAAATTTCACAAAAGAAGCAGGGTGTTTGCCACCAGACAGGTTCAGCAAGACAGACTGAACACCTCCCACAGCTGTACAAGTTTCCCCCTGACTTCTGGATCAGAAAGCTTCTTTTATTTACATCAGGTAACACGTACAATTTTAAGCCATGCTCCACATTAACAGTGATGGAAACATACATATGTAATACACCACGCAGGTACATGCAAGTCTTGAGGAGAGTCATTTTGTGGTTGAACTCCTGGAAGGACCCTTTCTGAGAGCATGGGAGCTACTGCTTTTTTTCTTTACCAGACTGAAGGGGGACGGTTCTCACAACCGTATGTACACACACACAGATTCTCCGAGTTCACTGTGAGCTGTGCTGCAGGGCTCAGCTTGGCCAGATCACGCACGTGTTCGCTGCTGTGTCACGCAGCAGCAGGACGAGGAGATGAAGAGAGCGCACCACCATTGGTGCCAACAAGCCGATTTCCCCCAGACTTAACGTATTTACTGCATCAAGTCTGCACTCATCAAGAGCCTGATCAAGCAAAACAGGTAAGCAGGCAAGTTACATTTAATCCCAGATTAATTACAGAACAGAGGCCCAGACACCGGAGTCCCCCTGAGAAGGCCCATGCTGCCGCTTCACCTCCTCACGTCCAGCCGGCCCCGACCAGCCCAGCACAGGCTGCCTCACAGCAGGACATGGCTCGAGCAGGGCCCGCCGGCAGCGCCCAGGCCAGGCCCACACAGGGGCTTCTCCGCCCGCCTCCGGGCCGGAGTGAACCCTGCCAGTTCACCGGGGCCGGCAGACCCGCCCGGGCGGACAGACGGACGCGTAGGCGCAGCCCCGCACACTCTCGCTCTCCCTTTGTTCGGAGGCCACGGGCGGCGCTGCCCCTTTAAATCCCCCCACCGCCGGGCTACCGGCGCGCCGGGCTAAAGGCGCTGCGCCATTGGTTACAGTGCCTCCCTCTCATTGGTCTCCGGTAGGAAAGGCGCGTCCCGCCTCCCGCTTCTCATAGGCGCCGCCGGCCGCTCGTTGAGAGCGTGAGGCCCTGAGTGGGTGAAGCAGTGGTCCCTGGAAACAGTTCCGGGAAACCCCGCGTGTTGCCGGGGTCGCGCCGCCGTCCATGAGGAGAAGGAGGAGCGCGCGCCATTTGCCGTCGCTGCTTGGGCCTGAGCTGCGCCGCGCAGGCCCCGCTCCGGTGAGTCCGCGGGGGGCGTGGGGGACGCCAGGGGCCGCTTCGCGCGGAGGAGGGGGGCTCCGCGGCCGGGGTCGAGGCTTCAGCGTAGGCCCCGCGGCGGGGCGGGCGGCCGCGGGCTCTGGCTAGGCCCGGCGCTGGCGGAGGCGGGCCCGGGGCGCTCGCGCCGCGCAGCAGAGCGGGTCGGGGGCGTCGCTGGGCGCCGGCCGCGGCGGGGCGGGCGGGCCGGCAGCGGCGGGAGCTGGTGCCGGGGAGCGGCCTGGGGGCGGGCCCTGTGGCCTGGTGGGGGAGGGCGGCTGGGCTCGGCGCGGGCCCTGCGCGGGGGGGGGGGGGCGGGCGGGCGGCCGGCGGCGGGCTAAGGCGGCCCCGCTGCACCCGCCCGCGCGGGTGAGGTGTGCATGCGGCGGGGAGCAGGGACACGCTCTGCGCTGCGAGGGGAGTCGATTCCTCCTCGATCCCCGCCCGGCGCTCCAGGTCAGCGGGACGTGCTGCCATGTGCCGGTGGGGAGGGGGGGAAGCTTTCGGCAGAAAACGCATCGCTGTCGCAGCGCTCTCGCCGATCTCGCGTAGCGTGTGTTGCGATAGAGCCGGCTGTGGGGAGGGCAAACAGCGCTGCTGCTCCTCGTAGCTCTCCGGCGCGCGCTTAATGCTTCGGTTGAGAGAGTAACGCTTGTCAAGTGCTCTGAAGGAGAAATTCTCCAGAATTTTGTTGCTAAGATATTGTTTTTCTTAAACGATCTTTTACCACAAGCTTTTACTAAATCTTAAAAAGTTTTACTTAAGTATGTCATTATAAGTGTTATATTTAAAATGAGGCCCTGGTCACTGGGTCTTAGCGCCCTTCTTACCTGTCAGTTTTTGAACGTGGTTAATTATGTACTTAAATTATGCTGGATTACTCTTTTTGAAAAAGTTGCTTGGATTCCCCTTCCCTGGATACTGCACTAAAGCATCCCACCAGCAGTGACGTGTTTATGCTGGAAAGGATGCTAATGCTCATGAAGCTCTTTTCTTTCTTTTTTTTTTTTTTTCTGCCTTTTGAAATTACACTTTGTATAACACTGACTTTTTATGTCTCTTCTAAAAGTAAAGGTAATCTAACCAGAGTTCTGCATCTTGCAGTGTAATTGTTTTTAATTTATATAAACTGTGGTGTTTGCAAACTAGCAGAGTTTGCTTTGTAATTTTGACCCTAAAAACTGTATTTCCCATGAGTTCTTAATATTGTTGCCTCTCAATTTTTCTGTCTAGATGTGAAGACTGTTGGAATAACATTTGAGTGTCAATTTACTACTCAATTTACTAGCTTTGTTAAAAAAAAGAATATTCCCTGCTTTCTTAGGCAAAGATCTGAAAAATTTTTTAAAGATAAATTCGTCAGAACAAAGCTCATTTTTATTGAAGTGTTGTGTTGGACCGGAGTGCCATGAACATTGGTCTGTACAACCCAGACAATCAGATGAGCTGTGAATGGCTAGGTCCACTTAGGAATGGGCATGTCCAGGCTTTAGAGTTCAGGTTAGCAAAGTGTAGTAGCTGCTGATGCAGGCAGTGCTGTATTTTAATGGCACTGGTGTGCACCTTGCTAAGCTGTTGTGGTAAAGTCATCTGCCATGATATTTGTGTAGATACTGAAGCATAGTTTCTGTACAGGCTGGGCTAGTCTCTTGCTTAGCGCCATGATGGAGGCTCTCAGATTTTTTTCATGCCATGGGGTTATGGAGTGGGAAAGACTGAGAACTCTCTGCTGGAGGGGTGAGGGTGCTACACTTAGTCATAAAGATAGTCTACTACTGAAATGCTGGTATGACAACCTGGCTAATATGTAAAGGTCTTCAGGGTGTGATAACTTTGAAACAAGTCTTCTTGTAATTCGTGTTAGTATAGTATATCATAATTAAGTTATTAAAAATGTACTTGCTGTGATTGAATAAGCTATGGTACACATGGCTGTAATGCCTTCATGTAAAAAATAAAGGGCTGTGCCAGTAATGTTGTGAACAAGTGAGGCTTTAACCCCCAGTTCAGTCTTTTAATGTGAGTTCTTATCTCGCCCTCACTCACGTGTTCCTTATCTTCCTGTTTTGACAAGCACCTTCTTGAAGTGTAAGGCATAATTTTATACGGATTACACTTTTTTTTGTGGTTCATTTAAAAAAAAAAAAAAGAAAACCCCACAAAAAACCAACAACCAAGTTAAAAAAAAAAAACCACAACAACCCAAAAATTTCTCCTCAGTGCTGTTTTTAATGTGGTATAATTTAAATGTTTGACACAGATAATATATTGGATAGAAGGAATAGTAACATAAGCAAGTTGAATGACTGGTGCAAAGCTTTTATGTATGATTTAGTTATGCTTCCTGTGCCCCTGAGCTAAACAAGTACAATTTAGTTTCTCCATGAAATCAGAAATTATATAGTAGAAGGCTGAAAACAGTACTGATGGATAATCACTGTGCAGTTGGTTATGGTAGTTTGAGATGTTGTCCCTTTGCCAGAAATTGCCATTCCTGTTCATTTCAGTTGTTACTAAGCATGTTTTAGTTAACTAGACTATGAATTTATAATTAATTGGATGGAGTTATACTTAGATAGTCTGTGGGTGGCAATCTCTGCTAGAGGCATGGTATAAAATGCAGGGAATAGCAACATCACGGCTGTTTAATCAGTGATTGTCAGATTGAGGCTGAGATCAGGTTTCTGTTTTCAGGATGGCATACACTATGAGGCTCAGGTGTGCATTAATTTTTTTCTCTTTCATCTTCTAGGAAAAATTACTATTTGAGCCATTTGAGTTACCAAAAATGAAAAAGAATTGTTTCTAGGTAACTTAGAAGCACCTGCAGTTTTAACCTCCTACTTGTCATAGGATTGGAGCTGAAAAAAGGCAGTAGTCACTTGGCAAATTATTCTTTTGAGGTGCAGGAATTGTAGGTGACAGGTAGTGGATGTCTCACACCGTGCTTTGTATCATTCACGGTCTTCAGGAAAACGATGTTGGGAATAACAGTGTGAAGTTTGAAACAAAGCGATCTTCCCCTTCCCTGAACGCTCAGTTCTGCAGCTCTGAGGTGGTGAAGCTAGATAACTTCTCAGGCATCAGTGGAAATTCTCCTTGCCTATATAAAGTTGCCCCTATTGTGTATTTATTACTGCTGCTCATTTGGTACACTTCCGTGTACACTGTTTCAAATTCATGCATTTCTATATGTTTTAAAAACAAATACATATCTGACACATACTAATATACATAATCCTTTATTTATAATCCACACTTAAAATCATTTAGTTTCAACCAATCTCTGTCTTTTCTAGATATTTGAGTTACTTAAGGCAGATGAAAAATCCTTGAGTGCATGTGGGTGCTCTTTTATGTGGCCTGGCTTGTCATAGGCTGAGTCACATGGACACACTGTGTATACAAACATAGGTATCACTCCTCTTTTTCTTTAACATGCTTTTAATATTTTGTTAGAGGAGAACAAAAATGTTAATAAGTTAATTGTTTTCCTTACTGATAAAATTCAGTTAAAAATATTTCCTTGATAGCTACACGTAGCTGATGTTATCTGGAGGGAGAGCTAAAATATCTTTTTCAGCAATTTCAGCTATATACGTGACTTTCACCCACGTATCTCTGCTGAACTCAGAGTGCAGGTTCAGTATTGTAAGAGATGTAATTTTGCTTGTTGGTGATCATTCAGGAAGAAAAGTCAGTCTAATCTCAGATTTCAGGCCAAGCTTGCACAGCCAGCAGGGCATCTATTGCTATAACTGTGAAAAGAAATAAATTTCTTCTGGATGCTGTCAGGACCTGAATATTTTGACAGCTATGTCACTTCAGATTTTTCCAGAGTAAATTTCTTTAAGAAAGTCTTCTAAACTAAGTTTATGTGACAGGAAATAACTAGAATTTGAACACCCAAATGGAACTTTTCTGGCTGGTGAACATGCTCTGCATTTGACATAAGTTCTTCGTAAGGATACTAATTCTTAAGCAAAAATAAACCATGCAGCTAGTGAATTAAAATGCTGAGACTTAATTTACGTTCTCTACATGCCTACTTAAAAAAACATTTGATCATCTGTGGTGCTGTGTAGTAGTCTGATACTTAGGGGTTAGACATTGCTCCACACACTGGTGTGTATTTGTTTTGTACGTAGATATCTTTTCCTGCCGTTAGGCTGCAAGTCTTGCCTGTCAGAAGTTTGAGTTGTTGAACTGCAGATGAAGTGTTTCTCCCTGGACACAGAATAGCCATCAACTGTTGTTCAGTTATAGGCAACACTGAGAACAGTGCTAAACTTTTGAGTATGTGACACTTGAAAGCTACTCTGGGTTCACAAAAAAATAATGTCTGGGAGCACCACCATAAGCTGTTGAAATTTAGAAGGTACTTGTAATTGTTTCAAATAACTTTTCTGTATTTATGTTTTGGCTTAGCCTCACAGTTCTTGGTGTGGGTGTTTTGTGGTTTTTTTTTTTTGCATACAGAGAAGACAATATATGTGTAAGTAACTGATTTTATAAGGCAGTAAAAAGGTGAAAACAAACAAACAAAAAACCCTGCATATATCTCTTTTTGTGTATATCATCCCATGCATTTTTGAGAAGAGGGATTTAGAATGGTAACTCTACCCAAAGCATTTTCAGTTTAACTAAACCCCCTCTGCTCTGCAGTGTTTCGACTTTGAGATCTCACAGAGGCTATCTATATCTAGCAAGCAGACATCTAGCTGATTTATGTTTTCCATGATTTTTGTAACCTATAGAAACTTCACGTTCAGTTAGTGTTTTGAGAATTCAGCTAATGCTTGTAATGATAGGTAAGCATTATTGTAGTCTTTGAGTACCATTTTTTTTTTGTTGTTCTGTGATTAGGCTATAGTCACAGCTGCTTTTCAGTAAACTGAATTGGTTAGAAAACAATTTCTCTTTGTCAAGTAGAGAATGTGTGTGTTTATGTATGTGCTATGTAGCTAAGAAAAACTTCCTTTCCTCAGTGACTGCATAAAGAAGTGATATCTGACAGAGAAACAATGTGAGGCTGTATTACATCTCTCTAAAATTGCCCTTCAAGTCAAGACAGCTTTAGTAAAATCATTACTTTTCTGTCTGAAGAAAATTTTTTTTCTTTCCTTGCTCGAGCTTTCAAATCTTCATAGGATATCTTCCAAAAAGTTCATGAGCTGTAGTCTAGAAGGGATGGGTATACAAGTGCCTGTTAGAGGTGTGATTATGTTTGGAGACTTGTTTTGCAGCATAGTAAATAGCTTGAGGCTTCAGCATTTTTAAAAAAAAAACTGTTCTTGATTCATCTTCATACCTGTATTCCAGTACTTAATTGCATTGCTCTGCTGCATATGTCTGTCTGGTTATCATTCCGCTGCTCATCATCAACTTCTTCACTATCTTTTGAAGCCCAAGGCTCATTTCATTTCTGAACTTAACAGCTGATCATCCTAATGTTCTCTGCTGGGTAGTTGAACTGTCTCCTGTCAGCCTTTTTATTTGAGAGTACTAAACGTCAGCTGGCTGGCTAATTGAGAAATTGAAACTGTTTTTAATGAATTGGGCAAAGCCCACTGGAATTGTCTGAGAAGATAGTTGTGCATTTTTCAGTGCACGTATTTGGAATCAGTTTTTTAATTCTGAAAGCAAGTCTTTTTATTAAGAACTGAAGATGCTGCAGTCATGGCTTCCTTTTAAACCAGTAAGTTATATATTATAAAAAAAAGTAGCTGTGATTTCTAGAGCTTCTATTTGAGTAAAACTGAAAGCATGGAAATAGTTCAGTTGCAGCTTCAAATTATAATGTGCATTAGAGTGCAATATTTCTGTGCTTACCAAGTTCTGACAGTGTCATAAGAAAGTATCTGGCTTGTGCACAGCATATTGGGTTTGAAGGAAGACATGGCAACAAGCCAAGAAAATGAAAATTAGCAAACAAGTATTGACATTTTTATACATTAAGCTACCCTGCAGGGTTATGTGTTCACTAAATTTTAAATGGTTGTTGTAAAAGTAGAGGAATGGGAAATGAAAATAGCACTAGCTCTTCTGATTCTTCATTAAGGATGTTATTATCGTATCCCCGTATATTCTAGCTGCTATGGTAACCAGTTAACTTACCGACAATCAGCAGATAAAGTTTAGACATTGTTATGTACATGAAGTACATTTTTAAAAAATTATGTAAATTCTTCCATGTACATTTTCCACAGTATTAAGGGTTGTACTTTCTTTTGAAACTTAGGTCAGCTGCATCCAAAAAGTATTAAATAAAACTTTTGATATAGGTCATTTGCAGCATGTATACAAATTAGTTTAGATAAATCATGCATTGTCCTACAAACTAGTTATTTCTGGCTTATTGTAATATAGCTCCTGAATTTTTTCCAGCAGCATAATAAAATGGCTAATCAGGTGAATGGTAATGCGGTACAGTTAAAAGAAGAGGAAGAACCAATGGATACTTCCAGTGTAACTCACACAGAACACTACAAGACACTGATAGAGGCAGGCCTCCCACAGAAGGTGGCAGAGAGACTTGATGAAATATTTCAGACAGGTATAATATGCATTTCTTGTTTCTGACTGGTTATGAAAGTGAGGGCATACCATTTTCAAATTTTTATAGATTAAGGTTTAAAAATTCATTGTTTTTGATCTGTGTAGCTCTGAATGTTTTGCTACTTTGACTTCCCTAAAGGCAAATTGGGTTTGACGTTGACTAATTACTTGACACATCCTTAGTGTTGTATGTGATATCTTAGTTGCTTTAGGGCACAGAGCACTAGTTTCTTAGATGTTGTCAAATAAAGATGTATTTTTGAGCATACTAAACTGTACTTTTTTTTTTTCTTAAATCTGAATCATCATTTTGCTTTTACTTTTCTACTGTCAACTCCTCACAGTGGTTCTTAAACACTCAAAGGCTGGATAGGTGACTTAGTGAGAGAAGCAACTAGCTTGTCGTGCCTGGGACTACATTTGAATTGAGTCTGCCTGTGGATTTTTTTGTTCTCTCTAGTTCTGAGTGGACAGTTTAATCCATGTTGGTTATTACACCGAAATGTTCAGTTTGACACGAACTGCTTTTCAACAAAGTTGAGGACTAAGCTATCTAGCAAATAGAGTAATAACTTGCTGGTAGCAAGTGGTCTCTGCAACTGCTAGAGAGGTTTCTTAATACACAAAGGTTTTTCTATTTTGTTTTTGTAACCCCCTTATTATTTTGTCCTATAGACAGAGGCTTCCTTTTCCTCTTTAGAGTGTGTTATATGAACAGATTTACAAGAAGCAGTAGAAGTGCTCTATGCGCTGATCTTGAATGCCTTGGTGGCAAGATGTCAGTTTTTGTTGAAACAAGTCAAAATTCCACTGATGAAGTGAAGGCAGTTCAAAAACAATAGCTTACCAATCTTCAGGATGATACTCTGGCTCACGTGGATGATGTCTTTTGGAAGTCATTCACAGTGAGCTTTCATCAAGCCTTTACCAGCTTTTATTGGCTTTAGACATGCACTTTCTAACTGTGGGTCACGATGATGCGCACTTGATGGTTTGAGAGAAGGTATAAGTGCCTGGGCAGAGGAACTTGTGGGGCTCTAACATGTGTTGCAGTTAGGTTGTGTTGTGAGGAGTTCTCAAGGGATTTAAAAGCTTTTCAGCCCAGAACTTGACTATCTAGTATAATTCTACTGCATGAGTAACCTGAAAACATTTATTCACACTTCCTTAATGCCACTGAAGATGTTCGCATTGTGCAGGTGTTTTGTCAGTGAAGCAAACTACTTTTGACACCCAAGCTAAATTTGGGGTTGAACTTTGGGATTTTTAATCTGCTGAGCTCTTACATGAAAGATACAGGTGCCTTCCAATATGCAGGATCACTTCTGAAATGTAGTCCTTGGGCTTGGCACTACTGTGCATTTTTGAAATCAAGTAGTGGTTAAATAATCTATGTATTTTGGACATCTGGCTGTTGCGAAGTGTGTGGAGTTCTTGGTATCTGTCCTAAATTTTGCTGTGTAGTTTAAAAAGTGCAAATCTTAAGTCTGTACTTCTTATGCTCCACAGCTTAATGCAGGTGCATTACAACAGGAAAGAAATAACCTGTAAAGATCCTTAAACAGAAGAAGTGCTTCAGAACTGGTCCGATGTTTCTTGGGGGAGTCTGTACCTGTAAAATTAACATTATCCTTTTCGGGTACATAGCAGGACTCAATACCTTTTTGAATTCTAGCTCTTGAACTTGCATAGAGCAACAAAATGAGTAAAAAAGAAAAAAAAAAATTAGACATACAGAAAGTCCACTGATTTTTGCTTTTTGAAGTTGGAGAAGAGTGAACAAATCATTCTGCTTCCTAATATTTTGTGGGTTAGAGCTTCATAAGTATTTGATCATCAGTTAGGTAGCTCCTTTTTCACAAACTATGGGATACCTGTAATGTTCATGTCAGCTTACTCTAGAACAGCTCCATTCAAGAGAAGGAAGTGTGAAACTTAAAATGAAAGACAAACCAACAAAATCCAAATTATTAGAAGTGAGCCAGAGTTCACTGTTTCAAACGCTGGTGTGTAATACTGCTTTTATGCAGCACATTGGATTCCTGAGTGTTAGAAAACTGTTACACTTGAGGTATAATCTTGCACGTCAGTTAGTACTTAGGTATATACATTTTAATTTAACTTTTTTCATTGTTGTACTCATGTTCTTTCATATACTTGTGTAGGAGTATGTAATTATATTAAATGTATAATTCTGTTGCTATGGAACGTAACTTTTTGACTTTAAAAGCAAACTGCATAGTACTTAGTTTTTATGAAATTCAATAGAAATCTGTAACTTCTTTATCTTTAACTTTTAGGGTTGGTAGCTTATGTCGATCTTGATGAAAGAGCAATTGATGCTCTTAGGGAATTTAATGAAGAAGGAGCCCTCTCTGTATTACAGCAGTTTAAAGAAAGTGACCTGTCGCATGTACAGGTAAGGTGAGAGCTCCAGGAGTGTGTTCTGGCACTATTGGCAGGAGAGTTGTAACTTAGAAATTCGTTGATGTTGCTGTATTCTAACATTTCAAACCCAAATCACAAGCCCTTTAAAAATTGCCTTAAATGTGTAGGTATTTGAATGCAAAGCAAAAGCTCCCAGATAACAAAAATGAGCGTGCTATTGAGAAAATAAGGTAAAAATACTACCTGGAATCTGGTGATTTTTTCAGTCTGACAAGTTTATTTGATTCATTGTTATATGTTTATAAAGGATGTTTATAGAGGATTTCCGAAAATGTTTCTTTTGACATTTTCTTTATTGCATTGGCTTGATACAGTGACGTCAAGGTATGGAGTGTGTAAGATTCGGTAGAATCACAGGGCTTTTCATACGCACAATTGAATTATTTTGTAAATTGTATCTACAGAACAAAAGTGCATTTTTATGTGGAGTTATGAAGACCTACAGGCAAAGAGAGAAACAAGGCAGCAAAGTACAGGAATCGACGAAGGGACCAGATGAAGCAAAGATTAAGGTAACATTTAGAAAATACTGATTATTCTGTACTACCTGATATATTACCTGTATGCAAACTGAAGTAATTTTGGATGTACTTAAAAAGCATCAATACTACCTGGATAAGTATATTCACACTTGGCTTTAAAGAAATATATGATAGAGATTCAGAAGAGAGTGCTTATTTGAAATGCAGATCTTCCTGATTACACAATTGCCAAAAAGTGTGAATTTACTGTTAAGTAAGGTCTATGAAAAATGTTGATATGTAGTTAAGAATTGTCCTAGTGGTCCTTTTATATTAAAGTTTTGTGCACTCATAAAATTACTTTGAGACTGACTGGACATTTCAACAAGATATTAGTCTGTTAAGAAGCTCTTCTGTTGTGCAAAAACTTAAGTACAGAGTGGGTGAAAAGAATTGCCTGGTGTTCTGGAATTCTTGGGTTACTACATATAAAATTGAAAATAAGGGAAAAGAAAAATGAGTTCTTTCCAGTTACCTTGTAGTGTAAAACAAATGTTGCTGTTTGTGGTGGTAGTTTTTTAAACTCCCGAAATAATAGGGGTTTTTGTAAGTTCTGTTTGTCTGTGTATACCTTGTTATCAAATGTGGCAAGGAGCAGATAAGGAAATGCTTATCTTAGGACAGTTTTAAAATTCTTAATATTTTAATCCGTTGTGCTCCCCCCATAACTAACGTGACAATTCTTTTTCAGGCTTTGCTAGAGAGGACTGGTTACACTTTGGATGTAACTACAGGACAGAGGAAATATGGGGGCCCTCCTCCCGATACTGTATACTCTGGTGTTCAGCCCGGTATTGGAACAGAGGTTAGTATATACAGACTAATCTGTTATTTTGAGTATTTGTGCAAACTGATAAAGAAATACTTGAAAATAAATTATATTACAAGTGAAAGTTTTTAAAGTATTGTAGAGGAAAACATTCTTCTATGTTTGTGTGTCTCAGTCTGTCTTACTCTTACTTACTTGACGTTAGGAAACATTTCTTTACAGAGAGGGTGGTCACACACTGGAACAGGCTTCCCGGAGAGGTGATAGATGCCCCAGGCCTGTCAGGGTTTAAGAAGCATTTGGACAATGCCTTTAATAACATGGTTTAACTTTTGGTCAGCCCTGTGGTGTCATGCAGTTGGACTAGCTGCCCGGTGTAGGTCCCTTCCAACTGAACTATTCTGTTCTATTAATGACTGAAAATACTCACCTGATCTTAAGTATTTTTGTCCTGGCGATGGTGGTTAGCCTCTTCAGGAAGTCACAGGAAGGCTGTAAAGTTGGCTGTGCTCTAATACTATTCTGAGTATGTTTTTATACTCTTAAGTTTCTTGAAGCATGCTAGAATGGGTAACTTGTGGAAACTCCCTTAAGATAAGAACATAAATGCTTCTCCCATGAATCAGCATTAGAGGCTATAGCAAAACCCAGCCAACTAGTTATAGAAACCATACCTCTACCAAGTTAACTTATTGCTGGCATATAGTAGGATTTAAAGACTGAATACTGCTTTAGAGATGCTGCTTGGTTTGGCTGTCTGAGATGCTGAACACCGTACTAAATGTAGGCTTTTGCTCTTGGTCTTGAGCTCTGAGGCATGGTAATCAACAACTTCAACATGATTTGGTAGACTAGGCAGAGCGTGTTTGAACACATGTTACTGGAGATTATTGTGGCACTTCTTTTTCCCCCAGAACGAAGTGGGTGTTGTGTGGTAGTTTTTTTGGGGTTTGGTAGGTTTTTTTTTTTGGTGGTTTTCCGTTTGTTTTGTTGGGGGTGGGCTGGAGGGGGCTTGGTTTTATTTTGGGGTGGAGGGGATTGTTTGTTTTTGTTTTTCTTAAAATTTTGAGAACTGCTCTTCTGTCCTCAATAGTTGTGGTTATATAGGAGTGTAAATGCCTCTTTTCTAATATGAAGGAACGAGATGTATCCCTTTGGATTGTGGCAGTGAATATTTTGTGTTTGAAGCTTATTTAAATAATACCAAAGCTCTCAGAGCTTGTGCCAGTTCACATATGTTGATGCCAGAGCTGTCACTAATCCAGTAATGGCAAACCTCTGGTTTTTAAGGATACCCAAGTACTGTTGCTGATTTCAAGAAGATTCATACTAGGTAGACTTTTTTTTTTCTGCCCCAAGATGTATCAGATCTTTCTATTGTAAATATTTGTACACTGACTTAATTTGTCTTTTTAAAACACAAAGTGGAATTCATTACCTGTTAACTGTAGCTTTAACTCTCTTTCAATATGTACTTGAACATTGTGCAGTAAAACTAAAGTATTGATAAATAATCTTAGGGATGTTCAGCATGTTGAACATTCACAAATTGTCACAGTGAATATTTCGCTGAAAGGATTATGTGGGTGAAGCTGTCCAGTGTATTTTTTCAAGTGGGTAGGCTTTAAGAGCAGCTGGACCTTTTTGGAATGTGATTATGTAATAAAGACAAAGTAGTTACAGCTGTGCAGAAGCTTGGAGGAGAAAATAATTGCAGTAGGATTTGATGTTAAATTTGAGTTTTCCTTTTATTTAAGGACCTGCTGCTCCAATGTAAAGCATTTTGCTTATAGTGAGGTTGCATGATGTTGATACTTGGAGACGCTTATGGGAGTGTTTATTGGATGAGAATGGAAGCAATTATTTGGGTGTTTCCTTCTTTCCTTCCACTGGCTTTGTCATTTGCATCTGCAAACATTGATAGCTGCTTATCGTCAAGGGGCTTGTACTGTGCTTCTTTGTTTTGCTTAAAATTTCTAAGATGTGTTTTCTCTGCTTTTCCTTACCTCCTGTTACACCAGGGGTTCTTAAAAATGGTTGGAAGGGTTTTAAAAATAGATTTATTTATTTGTTTTCCCTCTTCCAAGGGACAAAGGTCTAGTCAGTAAGCACATGGGGAGATTCAAGGACATGATTCAACCTGTGTATCTGCACAAGCTTCAGTTTGGTTATAGAAATGCTTGAGCTGTGTATATCCTCGCTTACCTATTTGCCAGGTTTTGGTCTCTAGAAGGTTGTTTTGTAGTTTCTTCTAAACACTTTGAGTACTCTCAATCATGCTGTTGTGACTAGTTTTTGTTACAGAAGTTCTTTTGGAGGTTCTTCTGTAAACCACCAGATTATATTTAAGAATATGTTGAACTTCTTGAACATCTTTCAGGTTATAGATTATTTTCCATTCTTTGAGATGCTGAAGCTATTATGTATACCATCAAGAAGATGCTTAGAAGCATCACAGTAAGGATGATTTCTAAAGGAAATATTCATATTACATGAAGAAAAATAAATTCCTTGGCAAGGGGAAATAATTGGAATGGGTCCTTGAACTGAAAGATGATTTACATAACTGATGCTTTTGCATGATGTTTTCAGGTTTTTTTGTAACTGATGATTTGCATAGTTTGTCAAGCTCTGCTTAGGTATGCCTGATCTGTGCTAATTGTAGTTTATCATTTTACTAGAGTGTCTGTGCAAGCAATGCTGACATTTTTTGGGTATTCTTAAATTCCATTTTCTTTTACACAAAGCTACTTGAAGTTGTCTTATTGTGGTTTGAAATAAACCAGTTGTTCAGCAACATTGGAGAACACATAAGCAGTAGTAAGATCTACGTAGCAATTTCAATAACTTTTGAAATTAAGTTCAGACAAGACGAGGAAATAAAATGTTATAAATATTTCATTCAGTTCAGTCTCAGCAAAGACGAGTTTAATTGTATAAGGAACAAGAGGAATTTTGGTCACAAGTCCACTACTAGTCAGGGACGAAGAAGCTTTCATGCAAACAAGATAAGCATTCAGTGTTTCAGTTGGGTATTGCTGGATGCTAAATCCAACATCGTATCTGTAGGGTCTGCATTTGTGGGCAGTATATAATAAGGTTGAGCTGTATTTGCTAAACAGGTTAAAACATATATTTTTTTCACTCCTGACCTTCAGTCTGCTGATTGAGGAGTTTGTAGTTGTTAAATTCAGGGAAGGATTTTTTTTTTTTCTCTTTAGAGGAGGGTAAAAAACATCCGACATTCATATGGCCTGTCCAGACTAATGTTAAACCAAAAATTAAGGAGGTGACTGATGGGTTACTTGATTTCCATTCTTCGCTTTTTGGTGCAAATGAACAGAATAGCATTTAAGACGTGATAAGAAGAACAGGAGGCTTCATTTGTAGCTGTAAAATACCGTCCCTTTACCCAACTATAACAGGGATAGGAGGAAAGCACTTTTCAAAACTAGCACAGCACAGCTAGCATGAAGAAAGTAATTGACTTAAATCTGTACTAATTGCTGGAATTGTCTCAGTTTTATTGAGGGGTCTCCAGATAAAGTCAGTCCTATTCCTGAAGTTTTGAGAGACTTCTATTTCAGTGTTTTTCAGTGATGTGAAATAAAAACTTGAAAATTCTGTCAATATATTATATGCCCATAATGTGCTAAGATGATGTGCAAGGCTAGATACATGTTTAGACTGTGCAGAATGGAGGAATTGCTACATGTTCTTGTAAGAGCTGAAATTTACTGGATAAGTAGTATAAACATAATCTTTGAACATTGTTATCAAAAATGCAAAATTGCTTTTAGCTCTGTGAATGTTAAGTTGGTATTGCGTCTGCTCCTCTATGGGTGCATGGTCAGAATTTGTGACAAAGCCAGAGAAGGGTTGCGAAGCTAACTTGCAATCTGAAGAATAATATGTTACTGGAGATGTTGGGGCAATTTAACCTGCTTTTGTCCATAATAAATTGAATGGGAAGGATCAGATACTGTAATAACTGTAACTTAAGAAGCAATGGTATAATAAACTCAGGAGGAGTTGAACTAGACAAAGCTTGTGCTGCTTTTATATGCAAATGGAATGTCACTTTTGTACTGGAAGAACTGTGGAGGTTCGAAGGTTCTTCCACTTCCATTTTAGCAAAGACTGTAGATTTGGATGAGATAAAGCAGTCGTGTGGCCTACACCAATTAACACTCAAATCTGGCATTTAGGAAAAATTGACTGCAAAGCACAGGAAGAGCACTATTAAAAGGAGAGAGGTTTTGAAGAAGCTCTTGCAATGCTGCAGTACACTTCTGTTAGCTTTTGATGACAACAGAAGAGGCTCCGTTGTTGAAATAACTGAAGGACGCGTCATCTAGTGGATTGCACCCCTCAATAATGTTCAATGAAGTTGTTCAGGAAACTGAAATTGAATTTTTTCTAGTTAAGGCTTTTCATAATTAATCTTCTAAAACAGTAATAAGGAAGAAGAAGAGTGGGGTACTTGAGTGCTCTGTACAGGTCCTTTAAGCAGGAAAACTGGAAGAAGTAAGCGTGATGATTGGTGTTTCCAACAAAAGCCCAGACATGACTCAGTTGCGTTCTACTTAGACACGCTCTCTTACATTGTTTCACTGATAATACCAGTTTCCAAAGTTTTTCCACAGTACTTCTGTTGTAGAACTAAAAAATGAAACAAGACATGTGATGTTTACATTCTTTGGTATTTCAGCAACTTTATTCAAGCATATCTGAACCAAAGTAATTGCGGATGTTTCTTCTGACCCTTGCAGGATGTTCACCCTGTGTTTGTCATGTCTAGTATTGATCTTGTGGTTCATTAACGTATTGAGTTTACACGCTCAAAGCAAATCCACTTAGATGTGAATTACTCCCACAGAGTTACCTTGTCCTTCTGTTATAAATGGAATTTACTCTAGAATATAGGTGAGATATGAATGTATTCAAATTAAATCCTTAATTCTGTTTCTCATACTAGCTCCTAGAGTGTATTACCCGAACTGAACTGTAATAGCAGTCTTGTGGAATTGTCGGTGGTCTAAAGTTTGTAGAGAGTGAGCCGAAGAGACTGGAAAGAAAGGAGGAAACAGAAGCTTTCAGGATGGTAAATCTTTGCTAAATAGCTGGGAAAGTAGACTTTGTATTTGGATTAGGGTTTTTTCTCAGACGTTATCAAGTCTGTTTTGATCTGTCACTTCAGTTTCTGCTGGAAACATTGGCAGCTGAAACAAAGAATTTAATGTGGACTTTTACATCTGACTGACTTAGAAACAGTTACAGTTTGTGGAGAGTTCAAGTGAGGTAGCAAGTGGAGTTCCTCTCTTGTGCGTTTCCATGATGGTGTGTGTGGGTTTTGGAATGAAATCTTCTAGGTAATGACAGTGGGCTTTTTGGGGTGACGAGGGGAAAGCCTGTTGGCTTTGCCATTAAGTTTCCACTCAGTGTGATAAATGTGTTCCTGTTTTTACCCCAATAGCAAATAGACCATGGTCAGTTGGCATTGACACTGAGCTGAGGGAAGCTAAGCTAAGAGAAAGAAATGTTCTGGAAACTGAATTTCAGGAATATCTGTACAACACAAAGAAATATCTAAAGGTTCTAGCTTTCCTTTGGAGGAAAATAATTTGTGTTACACATTTTTTTTTTAAAAAATTCACGGTCATCACACTCTCCTCATGGATTTGTTTGTATTAATGCTTACATGGGCATTCTGAGTGTCTTTACTTTGGGAATTATCAATTCAGCCTTCAGTACTAGGTATGACTCTGGCAAGGCCCTGCCTAGAGGGAAAAGGTTGACTCCTCCTGTTTGGTTTTTTTTTTACTACAAAAAATATTTGAAGTTAAAATAAATAGAATTTGATCTTAATGGATGTTAGGAATGCTTTGCTTGTATTAGCAATTCAGATATTTTGAGAATTCAGAGGAGAGCTGTAGCAATGAAACAATTTGAGGGGGGAAGCTTTCTGGGGAGACCTCAGTTGAAGAAATTAAACTCCATAACAAAACTTCACCAAAGTTTATTGTTGTCACTCTGTATAAGGAACAAAAACGTGAGGACTCCATGTTTTCTCAGGGAAATATAAAAACATTCAGTTGGTAGAAGCTAAAACAAATACAGACTAGAACTGAGATTACAGTATATATTAAAAGTGTAAAACATGTATTGGGTAATTTAAGGATTTTTTGTAGACTTTTTTTCCATCTCTGTAGCTTTCTAATGAAGATTGGGCTACAGAATGATTTGAAAATACTGCAAGAGCTAGGAAGTGCTTGGCCTGCTTTAATATAGGATACCTAACTACGTAGTCTGTGAGGTCTTTGTTTTCAATTGCCAAAATTATAACCAGGTAAGAACCATTTACTACTTTAGTGTTGGAAGTTTATAACCTCTTCAATATAAATAACAAAACCAGGTTTTCCATATGTAAAACCTAGTACTATCAGTGGGAGGCTTAGAAGATGTAGTAGGATATGCAATAATGTTGGCTGCAGTGATGGCTACAGTATTTCTGCTGTGATGGTTTATGCTGCACTGTACTTCCTTTCCCAGGAACTTTCAAGTATTAAAAGTAAGTTTGGATTTCTGAAAAAGCTTTGTTTAAGTGTCTCTTCCTTTTTAGGTTTTTGTTGGTAAGATTCCCCGAGACTTGTATGAAGATGAATTGGTACCACTCTTTGAGAAAGCTGGTCCAATTTGGGATCTACGCCTCATGATGGATCCTCTTTCTGGTCAAAACAGAGGTTATGCTTTCATTACCTTTTGTAGTAAAGATGCAGCGCAGGAAGCAGTCAAACTGGTAAGTAACTTATTTTCAGACTGGACAAGATAATGTAGACAGCAAACATGTTGGTAATCTCTTAGGCGATGAAGTCTTTGAAGTGTTTGATTAAAGTATCCATTGACAGACTCAAATTTTTACTTTCTTAAAAATTGCCTCCTGATTTTATTTAGTATATACAAATAATACTAGAGCAGACTACAGTCCTAGAAGCATGTGCTGCCTGCTGGAGGTACTTGGGTGATTATAGTAAGAGCATACTGATTACAACTGGAAAGTAAGTTCTTTAAGCTTCACTGTGTTTAAGTTCTATCACCCTTCCTACTGTAAAGAGCTAATTAGAGATTCTTTGTTTTGCCGCTGCTGTGGAGGAGGTCTCTGACTTGGTGCTCTTTATGGTTCACAGTGGCCTTTTAGCTCTTGCCAATGGCAGTCATGCAGTCAGCTCACTACATGGAAATCTGACTTGGCCTATGTCTAGTCATTTTGGGAAAGGACACAGAGCAATCCCTAGCGAGTTAAGAAGAGACAGCAGTCTGATTCGTGTGCTGGTTCATTGGGCCTTGGCTCTGCCTGAGAGGAGGAAGTAGAATTAGGCACACCAATGTGTATCTCTCAAGCTTTTGGATTTGGCTGTGAAATACGGCTTGTACTTTGAACCTAAACAGGTGAAATGCTTTGTCTCATTTGCCTGAGCAGAATTCATCTGATCCTGCATGAAGAAGGGGGGAAAACCCTAAACATCTAGTTAAGCTGGGTGGAAACAAACCAACCCCAAAACGTAGAGAATCTCAAGAAGTGGTTCTGTTGCATTGAAGGGCTTCAGAAGGAGTCATTGCATCTAAATGTTCCACTGTTTGGTCCCTCAGATATTTTCATGTACTTAGAAATAGTTGCAGTTGTTAGGTTAGGCTTTTCCAGGTTAGGAATTGCAAGTCCCTGCTTAGGCTGCTTTTCCTTTCTAGAGCCTACTTAGATGTTTCCTGAAGGAGATGCACAAAATACGTTTTTGCAATTGATTGCTTCTGTGTTTTGGTGTTCAAAGTTGGTGGATATGAGTTACTGTCACTTATGAAGGAAAAATTGTTTCGAAACTTGTTTCTTTTTTTGACCAAGTTGAAGGTGCTCAGGGGTGTTACTTTCATTTTTTGCTGATTGAGGGACATGAAAGGGAAGATGCTGAAGTGACAGGAGATTTAGAAAACGATGTGCCATTGTTGGAAGACTGGCCTCCATACCCTGGATATTGCACCGAATAAGTGAATTTGTGTGAATATATTACTTAAGTCCTATATCTGGATTTCCTTCCCCCTACCTCCTCCACCCTACCATTATTCAGTAATGGGGCCAGGCTTGTATTTAGGTGAAATATTTTCCACAGACTACTGGGGAAAGGAAAATGGGGCAGACACATGCTAAATTTTGGAGCTAATTAAACCTTGATAGCAAAGTGAGGTTCTTTCAGAAAATGAACTTGAAATTTTGAAGTCTTGGTTTCTCCACACCAGGTGGGCCTTCTGCTTGTTGTTGTGTTTGCAGGTACTAGTGGAAATGGAAATGGTTGTAGGTAAAATGGCTTTGTAGGATAAAGTGTAATTTGAAAAGCAGATTCAGATTAAGTTCATGGCACTTGAACTCAGAGTTTTATTGTGCTATGAATCACTGTTGTATTTGAAGCAACACTCTGAGATGGCTTTGTCTTCCTTAAAGTGATCTTGTTTGATAGCCTGTGGTACCTGAACATTGCTCTAGTTCTTCTTGAATATGAAGAAGTTTACTGAAGGTATTACTCTGTCATCTGTATGACTATGTCTCAGCTAGGGTAAAAATGGCTGAAAACTTGCTTTTAAAGAATTGCATGAGGTTTTCAGAAGCTGGCTGATGATCAAACATCCATCCTCTTAGCTTGTGTTTGAAAATCCTACCGAAAACAAAGGTGATGTCTATCTTGAATGTCTTGAATTCTTTTTTTTTTTTTTTTTTTTTAAGGTTGAGCTCTCGTACCTTTGAAGACCTATTGGGAGTGTTAGTGTTGTAATCCAACTGTGAGCACAAGCATGAAGCAGTGGGCTAATTTTTTTTTAATGGGAAGGTTTAAAACTTAACACTAAAATTTGTAGAGTCCTGACATTTACAAGATCAAAAAAAATCCCTGTGGTGGGGACAAGATCACACATTGATTTGGACTTTTAAGTATCTCGCAGCAAATATGCTCAGTGTTTAAAAGCTGTCAAAGTAAAGTGGAAGAACTCATAGTATCTATAATGCTGTGTAAAAATAATGACTATAGTAATCTTGAATGCTTATTAAAAACAGCAGCAATGACTGACATTGAGTTCCAGCACAGGAAGCGGTCACCAATTGTCTAGAAAGATCTTTCATGTCTGAGATAAGCAGTAGGTGAATGAATTCACCCCATGCAGTTTCTATCTGTTACACATTGTTCCTTGTACATCAGTTTCTTTCTAGCTTTCCATTCAGCAGAACTTCCAGAGTTTCTAAGGAAAACTTAAGCTTGGCAATGTTTGTTCAAGTGAATGTTGATCCAAATACTGCAGTTCTAGTAATTCTCTTGCAATGTGAATTCATTATGCTATGTATAAAAATAGTAGATCATGAAGAAAATACATGATTTCATGATTATAGGGATCTTCTTATCCACATTATCGCGGATAAAGCAAATGAGTGGCTTTTTGTTTTCTCAGTGTGACAACTATGAAATCCGTCCTGGGAAGCACCTTGGAGTATGCATATCTGTGGCAAACAACAGGTTATTTGTTGGGTCAATTCCAAAGAATAAGACTAAAGAAAACATATTGGAAGAGTTCAGTAAAGTCACAGGTAAGACCTTCTTAATGAGTTTGTCACACTGATCCCAAAATTCCATTCAGTCTCTCTGATTTGTAGGTCTAGTTGTTTGACAGATGTGTTCAGCTGTCACTAAAACTATTGCCAAGTTGGATTCCAAGTTTGTTTCTGGTAGAAATTTTCTGTATCAGATACATTTTATGGTGGAATGCAAAGGGACTAGTGTCTGTTTTGCTGGTTGTTAAATGAATGATGTTGTAGGTTTAAAATTTGAGATGGAAACAGCACAAACGAACTCAGAAAAAAGTGAAGGTCTAATTCTGTTACCTGTTCTAGCTTCCTGTTGAAGGCTCTGTATTTGTAACTGGATCTACAGTAGATTCTGCTTTCAAAACTGTGTAGCTTTCGGGGAACCTCGAAAAAATGTGTAGTTGAGGAATGATGGGGAGGAGGGAATACTAAACCAGTTTAGAGGGAATGTTATTGTAGAAATAGTTAATGATGGGTTAATTTCTGTCCCAGTTCTTCAGTGTTGTTCCCCAGTACATGCAGCAAGTAGGAAGAAAAGAAGTCAGCTCACTACTGGAAGGATGCTTCTGCTTTAAATAAGATACTGAAGTCTTGATCACTGCCTCTTGTTCCTGTAGGAGAGTTGTAACCTACCGCTTCTTTTTTTAGGATTGCTATTTATAAGTACTTCAGGGAAATGGTGAAAACAGAAAGTGAATATTCATTTAGTTATCTCTCCTCTTTTTGGAGAGATGTGGAAGAAATTCTTTTCAGCTTCCCCTGGAGGCGGGGAGATGCCACGTATTAATGCTGACTGCTTTTCAAAAATGTCAAAATGGTAGAACAAAATATAGAAAACTTACACTGTGTGAACTGTTTAGCTTGACATTTTGCAGGGCCTAATTGTGAGGTAAGTTTGTTCTGGAAAATTTCACATGCTGGGTGACCTGTTTCTGGGCAAATTGGATCGATGTCTTTTATTTTGCTTTTCTTGTGCTCCCTCTCCCTTTCAGGAGTTAAATTCAAGGCTGTGTATTACCAAAAAAACCAAAAAGTGAAGACATTTTAGAGTAGACTCTAGATTTTTTTTTTTTTCCCTCCCTTTTGAAGTTTGATACTAAAGACCTGTTTTTCAGAGGGTTTGGTGGATGTAATCTTGTATCATCAACCTGATGATAAAAAGAAGAATCGAGGATTTTGCTTCTTGGAATATGAGGATCACAAGTCAGCAGCACAAGCTCGCCGCCGCCTGATGAGTGGGAAAGTAAAAGTCTGGGGAAACGTCGTGACAGTGGAATGGGCTGATCCAGTAGAGGAACCTGATCCAGAAGTCATGGCAAAGGTAAGTAAAACCTTAACTGGGTGCTCTTGTGCTTTGGGAGGAATTTCTTTATGCCACAGTGACAAATATTTGTTGCAGCTCAGCAATGCTAGTTTTGAGGCATGAAAAGCAACTGGAGGGCATTTTCATAGTAAGCCATGCAAACTGCCATGGTCTGAGCATTGCAAATTAGTTGCCTGTGTAACATGTTAGGAACATGCTGTTGTAACAGACTGCTGTAGACAAGGGCCAATGGGCATAAGCTGGGCCACAGGAAATTCCATCTCAACATGAGGAAAAACTTCTTTACTGTAAGGGTAATGGAGCCCTGGCACAGGCTGCCCAGAGAGGTGGGGGAGTCTCCATCTCTGGAGACATTCCAACCCCGCCTGGACGTGTTCCTGTGCCACCTGCTCTGGGTGACCCTGCTCTGGCTGGGGGTTGAATGAGATGATCTCCAGAGGTCCCTTCCAACCCCTGCCAGGCTGGGATTCTGTTCATATTTAAACTACTAGCGTACAGGGTTATCCTACTGGATTGGCACATCAGTCTGTTCATTATCTGCTTCTGCTGATAATGAATACTAGTGGGTACTTTGTAAAACCATTTTCCAGAGGGAGAGGAAGCTGAAGTTCAGCGTAGGTAAATGGCATACTCCTTTATCCCTGTGTTTTGGGGTAACTCTTTGTTGCTCTTGAGGTCTATTACTAAAATCTTACTGGGATTTGTAGCATCCCAGAAGCAGAAAATCAAAGTTGGATATTCTTCTGGTCGTGGAAGGAAACTGTGGAAGGAGAGGAGTTGTAGAAACTTCATACAGGTAACTACGAGGCTTTTCTTTTTTTTTTTTTTTTTTGACAGGTACAGAATTTAGAAGGTTACCCAAAATTTCTTAGTGCAGATAAGGAGGGAATAACATCTTACTAGTTTATGTTAGGTTCCTTTCAGGTTTGGCTTTTAAAGATTACAGCTTGCTTTCTCATTTTTTCACCAGGTGAAAGTTTTATTTGTAAGAAACTTGGCCACTACTGTGACAGAAGAAATTCTTGAGAAATCCTTTTCTGAATTTGGAAAGCTGGAAAGAGTAAAGAAGTTGAAGGATTATGCTTTTGTTCATTTTGAGGACAGAGGTGCAGCAGTGAAGGTATGTTGACTATTCTTTCTTAGCTAAACTGATGTGAGCAGTGGTATTAATAAATTTCTTTACAGAAAGTATCTAGACAAGACAATTTGTAGAGCTCATGTAATAAGGTTCTCATTGTGAGAATTTTAATACTGATAATTTCGTTCCTATGATTTCAGCAGCTAGGAGGATGTGAAACTTGCAAAGGACAAAACTGTAGCAAGTTAACAAGTAGACTGGAACTGAGGTATAGACCGATGCAGGAGAGTCTAGAGAAGAGGGGAAAAAAAAAAAGATCAACCTAGACAATCTTTCTGAGGAAACACTGACAGAAGGTATCAGTTGTCTCCCAAAGACCCCTGTTTAAAGGCTGTGTGTAGTTTTGGAGTGACAAAAGTATTGAATAGAAATTGCAGGCTAATTAAAAAAAATGCTTTGAGAAGGGGAGAAGAATGGCACTGGCAACTCCTTTAATGCATTACCTATTTTTAACTCTATGTGCTCCCTAGAAGGTTTCTCCTAAATGATTTCTTAGATGTTGGAGGTCATTACTGTAAGCTTCAAAGGTGTCTACCTCTTTATCTTAAGAGCAGTTGAGAAGGTCATTCATCTCTGCTGTTTGTACTTCAGTGAATTGAATTCTATAGGAATTACTCCATCTGTTTTCTTTTTTTAAATCCATAGTTTGTAGAGGGAAGGAGGAGAGGAAGAGTTTTGCACCTGGGAGTCTTGAGCAAGTATATTGTATGTGGCTATATAGACAGTTCCAACCTTATTAAACATTTTATAACCATGTAATAGCTTATAATTTTCCCACCACCAAAACAGGGTTTAGAATACTCTTGAGTTTGGCTTTAGGATAAACGTAGCTTGTATTTCTTGAAGTCAGTTTGGATAGGTTTAGGCAACCTGCCCAAGAGAGGGTAAGAGATTGTTGACATAGAAAGGGTGAGTCAGCAACACTTCCTGACATGTTTTATTGTAGTTTTTTTTTTTTTTAAACACTCTCCAGTCCCTCCCCAGTAGACATTATTTCTAAATGCTCTGTTAGATTTGAGCAACTGAAAACTTGTAGCAGATGAGAACAGGTAGATCAAATGCAGTACAGCAGAGCATCTCTAATGCTGCTCTTCTCTGCAACAAGCTGAATACTGCCACATCTGCCTCACGTGACCAATTTATGGCCACTAAATAGGTTTATGAATTCTGTGAGATATTTTGCGTATGGATGTGGTGTTTGTTTTTAATGAAAGCATTATTATGATATGAATACATGGAATTGGCTCATTGATTCCAGTGTCTACTTATTTTCATACTTTCTTTGAAATAAATCGCTATGATCTCTGATGTTTTTGAGGCATGTTGCTGTACAGACCTGTGAAGTCTTTGTTAATGCAAATATTAATACCCAGAAATGTTAAAGGCGAAGCAGATAACTCCAGGTAAAGAATCGGGGGGTACTTTGTGTATGTCTGTTAAGTTCTCTTTGTGCATACATTTGATAATTACAAAATACATGTTACTCTTCTGCAGGATTCTTTCCTCAGTTCATGACATCACCAAGTTTCAATAATTTTTTTCCCCTTAAGTATCTGTCCTCTAGTATCTGTTCCAACTAGGAAATAGTTGATTTCCTAGGAGGCATTCATGGGGCACGTTCAACTAGGTAGGAAGCCCAAATATAAAAAAACCTCTTTTGTGTGCATGTGCTCTACCTGACTTACAACTACAGCGAGTGTTTGTGTCAGTGTGAGTAGTGAGAACTTCTGTCAGTGTATTTCTGAAACATATCTGGGAGATATAGGAACATAAAAAGTGATGGTGTTATGTCTGAGTTTTTAAAAAATACTGGTCAATATATTTAAATACCATTCTCTAATGTTATTATATAAAGAGAGTGGTTTTTTTTAAAATGCTGCTTCACTGTAACTTGAAAGAATAATATGTAACATTCTGTTTAAGTAGCACAGAAACAAAGCACATGGCGTAGTTCACCTGGAGCCACCCAACCATCTGGTTTCTATCAGTAAGTTTTAGTTTCCTTTTGAACGGAAACAAATTTTTAGTTGTTTCTCTTCTAATTTTTGTACAGGCTATGAATGAAATGAATGGGAAAGAGATAGAAGGGGAAGAAATTGAAATAGTGTTAGCAAAGCCACCGGATAAGAAAAGGAAAGAACGTCAGGCTGCCAGACAGGCCTCCAGAAGTACTGCGTGAGTGTTCATTCTTGCACTACTGTAACACTGCAGAATGAAGTTCTGCTGTAAGAGCTAGTTTAGAAGAACCTGGATGAATTTTCTTTTCTCCGTGTTTTCTATTGTTAATCAACAAGGGGAAATTTATACTTTAGTTTGGGAGACTTTTGAAGGGAAATAATTGCATGTTTCTTTTTCTTAATAGGTATGAAGACTATTATTACTACCCTCCACCTCGCATGCCACCTCCTATTAGAGGCAGAGGCCGTGGAGGGAGAGGTGGATATGGCTATCCCCCAGATTACTATGGCTATGAAGATTATTATGATGATTATTATGGTTATGACTATCATGACTACCGTGGTGGCTATGAAGATCCCTATTACGGCTATGATGATGGCTATGCTATAAGAGGAAGAGGAGGAGGAGGAAGGGGTGGGAGAGGTGCCCCTCCACCACCTAGGGGGCGGGGAGCACCACCACCAAGAGGTAGAGCTGGCTATTCCCAGAGGGGGGCACCCATGGGACCGCCGAGAGGAGCCAGGGGTGGGAGAGGGGGTCCTGCACAGCAGCAGAGAGGACGTGGTGCTCGTGGAGCCAGGGGCAACCGTGGGGGCAACGTAGGAGGCAAGAGAAAGGCAGATGGGTACAACCAACCTGATTCCAAGCGCCGTCAGACCAACAACCAGCAGAACTGGGGCTCCCAACCCATCGCTCAACAGCCGCTCCAGCAAGGTGGTGACTATGCCGGTAACTATGGTTACAATAATGACAACCAGGAATTTTATCAGGATACTTATGGGCAACAGTGGAAGTAGACAAGTGAGGAGGGATTGAGAATATTGGAAACATAGAATTGGCTGTAGCTCTACATCCTTCAAAACAAAATTGGCTTAATGTTTCATCCTTCAGTAGCGATTGGCTGCCATTTGTATTGGGCTGAAGAATCACTCTATTGTGTATATACTCGAGTCTTTTAGTTTTCTTTTTTCATAAACGCACTTGGACATTACTGGGCTTGCAGAATTCCTGAACTCCATATGGGGTTTCAATGCTTTTATCATTTTAGGCTTCATTTTAGCAGTTTAAAAGCAGGAATGGCACACTGTTCAATCATGATTTTGCAGAACCTCTGGTTTTGGACAGTTTCTTTTTTTTTTTTTTTTTTTGGATTTGGGATAGACTACATAGGAGTATGCTGTACATAAAAGTAAAGCTAGTGCTTTGTCTTAGTAGTTTTAAGAAATTACAACAAATTAAGTTTTCTTGTATTGAAAATAACGATTGTATGTTTTGCATTCCTAGAAGTAGGTTAACTGTGTTTTTAAATTGTTATAACTTCACACCTTTTTGAAAATCTGCCCTACAAAATTTGTTTGGCTTAAAACGTCAAAGCCGTGGCAATTTGTTCCTTGATGTGATTGTATTTCCAATTTCTTGTTCATGTAAGATTTCAATAAAACTCAAAAATCTATTCAAAACATTACCTATTTCAAATTCAATTGTGTCCTAAAACATTATTTCATTGGTAATTCTTGCGAAAAACATTGTTTTCAAAGTATAACTGCCTATGTGAGTGATCAAATTCATGCAAAATTTCTTGTGCTTTCCAACATGTAGCCCTGTGGACATCAGACTGAAAACTAGGAGCAATTGCAGATAGCCCAAAGGGCACTCTTTGTTTAATTGCTGTTCAATAACTTACCAGCATCTAATTTTGAAACCTTTTTTTCTTTTAAAAAGTGTTGAAATGTATCTAAACATTCACGAAGATCTAATTTAAATATATTCTTCTAATGTAATGTGGAGAAGGAAGCAGAGCCTACAATGGTGTTAATTTTGTTCCTTTTCATTATGTACTGTGGAGTCCCTCTAGAGGCTATTCTGTTAGGATCCAGTCATATTGTATTATTCAGCGTACAAACACATAGGGAAATGGTTTTGATCTCAAGCATCTTAGCCTAATATTTGACTAGGGATGAGAATTATAAATTAGGTGCTGTGGCACAGTAAACTAACTTCTTGCTACAGATAACACAAACATACTCTCCATATTCTGCTTATTTCTGTCTTGACGTTTTAATTTGATGTTCTGCCATGATGAACAATTTGCCTTAGAATTCTCATGCCTTGTAATAAGGCTGTTTAAAAAAAAAAAAAAAACAAACCAAAAAAAACAACAAAACAAAAAAAACAAACAAACAAAAAAAAACCAAAATCCCCACCCATAATATCTTTTGGGGGCATTACTAGCTACATTATTGGGGTATTATGTGTTGCTTTGACCCTTGTCTTGGACATTACCAGATGTCAATTTTAACTGGCAAGTCGTGACATTACTCTTCTGTTGCATCTGAGCCATTCTGTACCCCAATGAAGAACATTTGCTTCTCAAGAAAAGGGAGAAACAAACGGATTTAAACTTTCTCTAAAGAAAACTATTGCCGGACCTCTAAATATCCAAATCAAACACATTGCTCATACTTGATTTACAACATTCTAAATGCAGACTATTGAGGAAGTTAAACTTCAGTGGTCATACTCCTCCCTTTGTCTTCTATTCCTGTCTGGTGTCTCTCAAGTGTATTTTGTCAGAATGTAAACAGAAAGATGAACCTTCCCACGCTTTACTGTTGTGGGTCTGGTATATAATTGCATGGTCTGAGTCTTGACCTGAATTGAAGTGAGGATGTCTGTCTGGTTCTCAAAAATGGGTTTGCCCCTGTGTCAGGCTCTTCCTTTCAAATTAATAGAATTGGTCATAAATAATATGAAGTGCTTTTCAAAATTAGTATTTAGTGTGTTAAAGCCCATTTTGTTTGGTTTGGTTTTTTTAACTTCATGAAGTTAATGGGGCCAAATCCTGTCCTCTCTGTTCCTTATGTGAGCAGTGAAGTCAGAGAGGCGTTGCCTGACGATGCGCTTCAGGCTTTTGCTTGTGGTAAGGATCTGGCTTGTAATTTTGTCCTGATACAAGGGCGTGCTGTCCTGTCCGTGTGACTTTATAGTAACTGTGTAGCTTTTGTGGTGTTGAGCAGGACCCTGTAGTCCCAATGCGTATTTGCTTTTCAGTAATCGTTGTAAAGGGGATCTCGTACAAGGGAACTTAATTGGAACCAAATTTAAAGTACTATCCATCCTGGAAGAAAGATAGTGTTCACGTACTGCACGTTTCAGGTGTTAGCCCAGGAGAGGTGAAGTGCCAGTGCCTGCTTATGGGGGGTGTGGGGAGGAAGTGAAGCACTTCAGGTGTAGTGTTTACAAAAACAACTAAGGAACAAAGATGTTAAAATTGTCTTCCTTGAGAATTGTACAGGTGCATCTTGTATTTCTGCTCAAATCACAATTTATCCTAATATTTTTATTGAATATGAGGAGCTATACATTTTTAAATTGAATCCTGAAATCAGTGAAAGTTTATATGTACCAAGTTCTTCGATTTACATGATCTATGGATACTCAAATTCACCATTTAAATTTGCAGCAGTGCTGAATTCTTAAAGATAACGCGTACTACAGCTTACTCGGTGTATACTGAACTTGAAGAACTTAAAAAAATTATTGAAAAAAAATTGCGGAACAAAAGATACTGTAGCACAGTGGAAAAGTCTACCATGCCTGATGACGTACTCAAGGGAAGAATTTTGCACAAGGGAAGAATCTTCTCAGCACAATTTTGATATATAGTCAAAACAAAAAATAAATTTAGATTTACTCTTGTGCATCTGTTCTGATCATTTCTTCAGTATAACTTAGCAAAAGTCCTCTTACGGAATACATTGAAAATGGATTTCAACTTGCAAACCAATACTAAACTTTTATGAGTGTCCTGCTGGCGTTGGAGGAGGAGCCATGAAATGGGATTTTAATAATCATTTGATCACTCATTTATAGCAGTTGCTTAAATGTCTGTATTGATAAGGTGTTTGACTTAAAAATAAGTAGGTTGCCAGATTCCTAGCAATTCCAAAACTTAAGCGAAAGATTTTTACAGCTATTATGTTGTTACAGACTTACTTTCACATTATTAACAAAATCGGTTTACTAAACTCAGCTTTTAATTTTACTAATTCATTAAACATAGTCTGCATTTTTTCAAAGCGTTAAAAGTTTAATTTTTTTGTGGCAATTGTTTATTTTCGGGATTCAACTTTTGTAGTCTAATTATTAGAAAGAATGACAACTGCATTGCTTAAACCTTTTAAAAATAAACTCTAAGCAGAAGATCACCGCATGATTTTGGTGACTCTGTGCAGAAACCTGACCACTTTTTATCCCCTCTGCATTTGGACATGGAGCCCATTTGTGTATTTTGAACCACACATTGAAAAAATACAGAAGGCACTCTTATTATAAGGCTAGCAAAAAATAAATGTGAAGTATTGAGCAAAAACTCTTAAACCTCTTAGTAAAACATGTTTGGCACCTAGACCTGCTGACCTTAATACAGGTGTTTTTATTGTCAGCAAGACTTAATTGTTACCCAGAAATGATGGTGGGCCATAGATACGTAGAACAGCAAGGACCCTAACGTACAAATCTGTCATGAATAATCTTTGATCACGCATGACTTGAGCTGGAGTATTTGTGTGATTAAGGATTCTTTGTACAAGGAAGGTTTGCCGAATTGAATTCCTGTCGTTCACGTGAACTACTTAGGTAGATCAGAGCCTTATAGAAAGAGTGTACCAAGTTGTGTTTCCTGTTTTTTCTAAATAAAAAAGTTTAAAAAAAAAAAGAAAAGTTGGAGCTTCTGTTAACTTAGAATTTGAATGAAGCTATTGTAGTCTATTGGCTTAAAATGTCTTTTGAAATCCAGAGTGGCTACATTGAGCGTATATTAGTTGATAAAATGTGTAGAGTAGGGGGAAAAAACTCATTTGTGTTAAAGGGAAATCTTAAACTTTTGTTCTCATTCAAACAAAATGGTCAAGGTGGATCTACAATATTTGGTTATTGATCAGGAACTTGTGAAATTTGAGAACAGGAGAATCCCTCTGAAGAAATGTTTTAACAAGTTGGAGGTTACCAGAAGCTCTGAAAGACAGTTCAGAATATATTGCATCACATTTTCTGATGTCCAGAAATCTGCAAGTGTCAATTTTGTATTTTAACTCCTTCCTTTTACCTGACTATCAGGGAAGCGTGGTTGAGGCTGACCTGACATGTCATGATGTCGACTTGCTAGGTGGGGTTCGCAAGGGACATTAACCTTGGAGTTATCGGTAAGACAACTTTCTTTCTCATTTCCTTCAGTAAGATTAAAGGGCTGGGGTGGGAGGAGGGAGGAGATGAGCTCCACAGACCTGATCCCTGGAATATTGTTGAAAATCTGCCATTACCATGGAGAGATTCCAAGCACTGAAGGTAAAAGTTAAATTTAAATTCGTCCATGTCCAAGAGGAGCATGGCATAGGTTCTTAGAACTGAAATAAATTTGAAAGTAAAGATCACTTGCACTTCAAAAGAAAACCGGATGCAATTTTAGGGATGCTGGAAGCATAAAAGAATTTGAACGCTTAAATTTTTCCTCTGTAATTACATCCAGGTGTGGGGGGGTGGGGTTCCTCACCATGAAAAAGCAAAGAACTTGCAGCACACTTCTTCAAAGACTAAGAATGCTGTTTGGAAATGTGTCCAAGTAGATCTCTGTAAAATAATAAAATTTTATCTTGAAAATAACAACAAAAGTGGTATATCATGAGTTTGGATCATTTACCTATTGAACATGGTAATGCTTAGAAGGCATTAATTGAGAGAGAATTGCCATTAAACCAAGGGATGGTTGTAGTTGCTCCCATTATAAAACCCCTGGATTTTAGTAATCATCATTTTTGTAGAGGGCATGATACATTGGTTCTAGACAAACAAATAGCAAAAGCTGAAGAACAGATTTGGAAATCAAACTTGAAATACTTGGACATGTTGAATCCTTCATGGCACCTGCTCATCTTGCACGTTTCCTCAGACAGAAGTGTCCAGACTTTTCTTTTCCCGATTGTACGTTTGTGCTGTACTTTGAAAGGAGCAGAGAAGTCGGAAAGAGCTTACTAAGCTGTAGGAGCATTCCAGGTTCAGTCATTCTTTATCATGGAACTGAATTGCATGCCAGTTCTGACACCACCTGCAGAAGAAATGTAACTGGTGAGTAGAGGTGTTTTGTAAGGCTTTTTCAGATATGAAGTCTTTGTTTAATTCCAGATAAACTTTGCTTGGCATACCTCGATTTGAAAACGGTTTTGATCACACAGTCATCAATGCTGTTTCACTTGCAAAATCTTAAACAGAATTAAGAGGATCTCATTTAACTTGAGATTCTCCAGTCTGCATGGTCACATGGAGTTGCTGAAGCGTAGCGGGACCTGCTGACTGCACTCAGGTGGCCTGTCTCTTGGAAATGAAGCAGATGGCAAGGCTGTTACGGGAAAAAAAAAGCTGAGTGGATTGGCTTTTACACCTGTGGAATTTGGAGATAACTGTAGGAATACACGATGGGCTGTGCTCCTTTCGTAAAACAGAAACATCGGTCTCTTATCAGTGAGGTTTATGGATTTAAAACACAACTTCAAAATGTGTTTCTGTGATTGTAATCTGCCAAATTGCATTAAATGCAAAAAAGAAAAGAAGAAAGAATGAAGAGCAGACTGAACTTCAGTTCTGCCCTCCTTGCTTTTTTCCTCCTTCACTTTTTTCCTTCCGGCTTCACTTTTTTCCTCCTTAGCACCAGCGAGCATGCAGTCTTGCTCATTAATTTTGCTGTTGAACTTCCTGAAGAGCTTGTGTAAGCGTAGGATTGTGTATCTTTCTTTTTAAAAATTTTCACAGCAGCCTCTGTGAGGTGGTTGTATTTCCATTTTAACTTCGAGAAATGGGTATCCGTTGCATCAGAGCCTGGTTACCTGACGTTATTCTGATGTACCTTCAGACGTTACAAATTCAGCATGCGGAAAATGCATACCCCACTTGAATTTAAGAGGGCGTGTGGTGTAAGAATTAATTTTGTGATAGGAAATCTTAATTCTGGAGAGCATTCAGCTGTATTAGCAATGGATGGTCTTTTCTCTCTTTAAATTCCCTGCTGTGCTGCTTTAACTTCTACAGAAAAAGAGGAAGTGAAATGCTGCATGGGCTAAAAGTCCTGTGATTAAAAATAGTTCAAGTGCATAATTGAAGATAGTATTGTAATGCATGTACTCAGGAGAACTGAATACATGCTGCACAGGCAGTAATTTGATGGTTTTTATGCTCTTTAACCAGTTCCTGGATGCTGACTGCTTTCTGAAAGAATCCTTTGAAGCATGCCCAAAGGGCCACGTTGAACCCTGCTTTAAGTATCATTACATTGAACCAGTGAGGTAGAGAATTAGTGTAACTCCTCACTGCTAGTACCTATAGAACAAACACCAAAAAGGATAAGATCACCTTGTTTTAAGTTTCATGTCTGTTTTATCAAGACCAGAGACCTTGAACTCCTCTTTGTGCGTTTTCAGTCAAAATCAATTGCAGTTACAGATTTTTCTCCCCGTTGTTCTGGGCGAGCTCTTTCCTCCTTTTTCTGCTCAGTGCTGGCAGGAGCAACACTGAGATCACGGGGGGGAATTCTTCCTGCTCTCAGTATCGTGCATCCATGAGATTGTAGCAGCTTGGAAGAACCATTGCAATGAGCTTTATTTTCTTGCAGATTTTTACGGAGTGACTTCTGTCTGTAGCATGCAAAGACCGGAGTGAGTATGCAACTTATCTGCAAGAATTTAATAAGCGGTTATGTTGAAATGCAACTGATCTCAACATCCAAACCATCTCGGTTAATGCGGTTGTCCCAGAGATTCCAGCTGAGGTCAGATGTTCAGCATGGAGCATTCTGCTTTGAACAGCGGGAAGATGTCGCAAGCAGCTGAAGACAGCCTCATAAGCCATCGATGAGCAGCTTGCCAGAACACATTGGTGTTGCTGTTAATTCTGTTACCAGTCATTGATACCTCCACTTACCCAGTAAAACCTAAAACTGAACAGAAGTTATTTTTCCTGTAAGGGAGCAGGTCAAGCCTGTTAGTTAATATTTTATTTATCACTTTATTTCCCCCTTGAACAACCAGCAGTAGCAGCTGCTCCTAGGGTATGAAATACGTATTCCAGTCTTTCCTGTGTTTCCTGTTTTCTTTGTTTCTGCTGGTTTGCTGGCTGTTACTGTGCACTCGGGTATTTAGGTTGTTTCCAGTTGGAGGAGTAGGAGCAAATATGTTCTGCTTATTTTTTCTCTTGAAGGTATTGGAAGGAGGAGGGGTAGAAAAACCGTATAGCTGAGGAAGTCTAAGCCTGCAGCCCATTATCAGCAGCTGTGAGGGGTCCTGCTTTCAGTTAGAAGAAAAATTGCCTCCTGTCTGCCTTCTCTTCTGGTAAAGTTCATGTTGAAGAGCTGGCACTGGTCTGGTACTTCTCAGCAGATCTCTTGCAGAGCTCTTCTGTGAGCTTGCTCCAAGTGGGAAGTGTATGGGAAACGCTACCTCTCTGAAGGCTGGGATGCACTTAAGGCAGATTTTTTTTCAGTGTGAAGGAATAAATTACTCTGTTAAATAAATAAAATTATATTGTTAAATGCAGAACAAACTCATCCTGTGGATGTCTTTAGGCAGGTCCTAGCTATTCTGCATCAAATCAGAACAATCTTGTGAGGTGTCTGTGAACCAGCTGCTCAGCCTTGTGGGCAATCGCACACACATTTCCTTCCAAAGCCTAACTAAATTGTCTGATCTAAGTGCTCCATGTTAGTAGATCATTTGTACAGGAGAGGCTTTAACGTGTTTGTAATACACTAATCCATAGATAAACATATGGATTAACTTTTGCATGTGATGTCTCTATGAGATTAGTGTTTCTTCTGGAAATGCAAGGGGTCTCTTGTGGGGTTTTTGACAATGTAGAGCCTTTAGCTAGTCAGGTCTTAGTGCATAGACACTTCAGCTCCAATTTCTTTAAGGGGGTGTACGTGTTCTGATTAATGTCTGATTAATTCTGTGGTGAATTGCATTTAACTGAAGTAGTCCCAGTTTTTAGTCTTGAAACGTTTTTATCCTGCTATACTTGCATGCAGCTTATCCCTCCGCTTTGTTGTGAATGCCGTGTTGAGGAGATCAAAGGTGCGTCCTTAGCGTCTTGCACACGGACAAGCTAGCCGGTTCTCTTGCTGCTAGTTACATTCTACCTGTGAGATAGAGAAGGTAGGATTATTTCTTGTCTATCAACTTCTGAAAAGCTTCTGAGCTTCCATCCATCAGGAATGCTTCTGAAAGCGTTGGAGCAAATGAGCAGTGGCTTGGGTATACTGGGGTATACAGGCGTTTTTCATACCAAAGAGCTACTTAGAAAAGTTAGGTTAAACTAACTTGGGGAATCTCCAGATAGGCAAGAGGAAAACTATTTAGCTGTTTTTTGAACCACTTAATTTCTATTCTTGCTTATAGAAGTTATTTCCTTAAAGCACTGGGTAACCAGTTGCTTGAGTTTGTTGGCAGAGCTGTAAAAACAGTGTCTTTAATTTGTTAAAAAAATGTATATGGGTAGGGCAAAAGGCTTTTTCTCCTCCAAATAAGCTTTATTTTAAGAACTTGCATTAAAAAATAAAGGAATATAACCGAGTTTAGTTGACTTGTACAGTTTCTTATGCACAAACCTATTTTTCCATCATATAATCAGTACCTAGAACTGGCTGGAAATTTTAGTGCCTTCAGAAAGAGGGCTGGGTGAACTGAACTTCTTGCAACTTACAGAAACAGATCTCAGAGGACTTACTTGGGGTGTGAGAGAGAAGAGAGTAGACTGTTGGGAAGAATCAGACCCTCAGTTTTGCCAGTGCTGGATAGTATATAAAAGGCTGCTTCTAGTTTAACCCTTTTTTAGGTCTTTTCCAGTTTCAAAATTTAGCAGTTTACAAAAAGTCAGAACTACCTTGTCTCGGCCCAACACAGCTTGACAAGTTGGGTCAGATTTCTTAAATTACACTTGATGGCCTCAGACCCAGAATGGTCAGTGGATTACTTTCCCAGTTAGTTAAATTAACATTTGGTGCTTGCAGATCTTCTTAAAAAATAAACAAAATGGCCAAAAAAACCCCGACAACCAAAATGCCAAACAAGGAAAGCCAATGTGACGATGCCCACAGTACAGTGGGCGTCGTTACCTTCTGTGTCCACAAAGAGCAGAGTGCTTCGCAGTGTGGTCCTGCAGGTAGGTGACAGCCAGCCAGGTTTATGGAACACTCCACTAATGCAGCAGTTCAAGAAAGTACATGCAGCTCATCATTTTTCAATAACAGTTAATTATTGGCAAGGGTGGCTCTAGTCGGACATCATGTTTCTGAACTCTTGTATGCAAAGCTTGCTGTATGCCTCTCCAGCAAGAGGAAAAGGACTATGAATCCTTTTTGCATTCTATTTTTGCAAGCGTGCCCGTTTTTCAGGTAGTTGATAATCTGTTTGTGCTGCCACGGGGGTTCTGTTACCACATCCGAAGTGTACTTTAGGCTGTTTCAGGAAGATCAGAGTTGGAAGTTCTTTGATAAGGTGTTTGTGGAACTCTAATGCTGGGAATCCAAAGATCTCATACAGTGCTAAAAATGAAGGCAGGAAGATGATAGCTAACTGGCAAACCGTAGAATTCCAAGTCATGTTCAAGAGAGTCAAAAACTGGAGTAGTATACATCATAAAAGAGTCCTTGGATAATGCAGGCACTGTCACACTTGCACCAGACAGTGGAGCAGTAAGCTCACAAGTAAGCACTGTCATGCTTGCTCCAGAAAGTTGAGCAGCCGCTTTTATTCGCCTTCTCTTTTCCAACAGTTGTGGACTCAATGTAAAATTTTTGGTGGACCCAACTTTAAAGAAGATTCTTAATCATAAGCATTTCTGTCAAATACTTTTTTCCTGCCCCGCCCATATTCTCTCAGGTATTATTTAGGGGTTTACTACAGAAATCATACTAATTAATAGCTAGTCGGTCTTTATGCCGTACATTTTGTGTCAGATTTCTGTAGCTTTGATTTTTTTTGAACAGCTATACCTTGACAGGATGATAATATATTACATGTAAGAAAGCAGTCCATAAGCTTTTTGTCAGTGTTGCAGAGCTGAATGCATAGGTCAGGAAAAAATAAACTTCAGGGTGAAGAGGGAGACCTTAGCAGTGTTCGACAGTGGCCTTTCTTGCTGGCAAAATTTCTCAGCTACTTCTCGTTCAGGTTCAAAGCGGTATTTGACCATCAGTGCTGTTACCCCCTGTTAAAATGGAGTATGCTCGCTGCTTGCAGTTCTCGCTACTGTGGTTCCGTATAAACTGATTGATACTAGTAGAGACATTGAATTCAAGGTTCCTGAGAAATGAGGACATTTAAAGTCTTAATTGTAGTATTTGTAGCTTCTCTTCCACTCTTTACTGTCCCTTCTCGGATTGGATGTACACCTCTGCTTGTCTGTCTTTGCAGAGAGAGAGGGAGGAAAAACGTGTTACCTGCAGTATCTCGGATCTGTGTAGCCAACAAGCTACAGGTGCAACGTTCAGTTGCAAGGTTTGAGGTCTTTTTGAATGGACCTTGCTGGTTTTCAAATGAATTTTTTATATAGTATTTAAAGGTCGAAATACTGCAGGGTTCTTTTTCTTTGGATTTCTTTGATACTGTTACCTTATCTACATGAAGTATGAGGCCTTGAGTTACTCATTTTGTCAGCATTTCTAGATGACACGTTTCACAAGAATGTAGACGCACATGTATTAGCTAAATTTGCATTTAAATTGCCCATTTTATGCAAAAAAACATTCATTACTCCTTATGTCTGCAAAGCACTAAAACATACATTTTCTTTAATGTTCCTGGTAAACATTAAATATTTCACAACATGTTTCTACCTGTGTCATTTCTCTAGTGGTGGTCCATAGAAAGTAAGCGTGCTTTTTTCCTCACCTTTTATTTGTTGCTTGACTGACTCTTGGTTGTACAGTTTTTAGCCTTTTCAAGTAGATGTCAAGCAGATGTCTTCAGCTGCACGCCTGACGTGCGTGTCCAAAAAGGTGTGCAGCATAGCATGTGGAATTTGAAGGTCATAGATTAAACCCGTCTCACGGGGCTGAAGTGGGATACGTGCAGTGAAGCCTGCGTCTTCCACATTGCAAGAGGCTGCTCAGATGTGAGAGGCAGTTCCACAAATGTCTTTTGTCTTTCATTGGGAATAGCTTCAAAAATCCTTTTAGCACCTGAGCTGAGGTTTAAAATAGAAGCAGCTGAAGAATGTCAAATGTCTTGCTCTATCAGTAGAAGTGGATGAAATGAGCTATAAGCATGCAAGTGCTTGAGCAGCTCAAAGTGATTTTTTTTTTTTTTTTCCCCCTAGTAAATTGTCAGATCTGTGCAGCGTGGGAATGGCAGTGTGTTTATACACATGGAAGAAAAGCAGTGTGGTTGTCTAGCTCTCAGTTGCTTTGATGAGCTCCACCGCTGCCTCAACCAAGAAATAGTAATAACGGATTTTTAAATTAAATTTGAATTTAAGAAATAAATTAAAAATCAGTGCTTTTCTTTTATAGCACAAAGTTTAGAGCCTAGCATGGGGGGTTTAGAGTCCAATTCTGTGGTGGGAATTGCCATCCTTCTCAGAGGCAACACATACTCCTTTAACTTTACTAATTTTCACTTCCTTGAATGCTTTATATTAATTCAGTGTTTTCTGTTCTCTAACTATATAAAAGCCATAAATGGAGTGCTTTGGGATTGAGGTTATATAACCTAGCTTTCCATGAAGACTTTTCCTGCAAGGTAGAGATTTTTGACAGACTGAGGAAAATTGCTTATTTTTTGGTAGGCTTGTCTTGTTTGAACTGGGAAGTATAACTGAAAGCATGTGCTGGTAAATGTGGTCTTTTGAAGCATAAAAATTGTCTACCGAGTTGGACTTCTGTCAGCACTGTTTGTATGAGAAAGAAGAGTTGTGGTGAATTAGCTCGGAAAGTTTTCTACTCAGTACTTCTTCAGAGAGACTAACCTTTAGAAAAGCGGGGAAAAGGGAGGTTGTGCATTAGACTAGTATAACCAGTCATCTCCGTTGGTGGTGTTCGTTCTCTCTCCTGAAGGTCCCCTTGCAGTGAAGGATGTGGTTTGTCTCAGAGGCGTGTAACTTGTTTGAGCTGGCTGGAATAAGTATTTTTGCGTTTGAGTGCACACAGGTCCTTCTCGTGAACAAAACTGAGTTCACCCATTTCTCACCAGCAGTAGGAGACTTCCCATTATTTTAGGAAGTGGCAGTAATCCTTAAATATACAAAATATTGAGAATTGTGTCCAGCCCTTCTGGCTGTAGACTCCAGCTCCGCAGTGTGGGGCTCTGTGGGGTGCGCGTGGCGCGCTGCAGAGCGCCGTGGGTGTGGAGCTCCAGGAGACTTCCTGGGGGATCCTACCTCTCGTGATGCTTGCTTCCTCCAGCTGCACTTCTGTCTGGCATGAACTGGACTTCGAGTAACTCTCAAGAAACTTTCGGATTCCAAATAAACCCTTCCCTAACCAGCCGAGGTTGGCATATGGTTAATTCAAGCATATGCCATGTCTCTTTGCGTTGCATTTTCGTGTTGTCACTGGAAGGGAGCGTTACGAAAGCAGCATGCATTGAACCATGCAACGTATAGAGTCTTTAAGGATCCCTGTCTATTAAAATACAGACGCAACGTTAGTTCCAAAAGTGAATAAAACCGTACTTCACACAATATTTCTGTAACACCACATTGTCCATCTCTTTAACCACGTATTTCCTTTCAAAGAGATTGTCGTGAGCAGCATTGTTTAATAATCTGGTACACCAGCTGTTACCTTACATGGGTGGACTTGTTTCTCCCTGCTTCTGTGCCCTTGCATTTTAGTTTTCAAGGTGCACATCATAGGTATATACATTAACTACTGGAATAAAACCTCTACAGTTGATGTATGTCCTGCCCTTCCTAACGCCATACGTGTGTGTTATTAACCAGTATTAAGTGATACAGCTCAGAGAACTGCACATTTGGTGTATTCAGTGTACCAGGAAAAGAAATTCAAATAGTTTGCCTAAAAAAGTACAAGAACAGGCTTACTAAAGATGATAAAAGAACCATATTCTCCTAATATCCTTCATTTAGTACAATATATCAGTTCTGGATCATTCTATGTAGTGGTACAAGTCCGTCCTTCCTGGTGGTCAGATTGGGGAGGTTCGTCCAGACTTGATGTAGTTGAAGACGTGTTTATCTGAAGAAATTTCAACAGCCAAGTATTGGAGTTTTTACTAAGTTTAGGAAATGGTCTTGTTTTTCACTTTTTTCCTCTGTTTTCTCATCCCGAACTCCTTATTTGACCAGCAGCTGGAGTGAGAAGGAAGTTCTTCCAAACAGTGATTCCTGTCATCTCATATAGATCGGTATCTAATGATGCATTTTTATGGAGGTTAAGAGTTTGTCAGTGCGCTGTCGGTGCAAGAAGCAGTCCTTTCCAACGCAGGTGTTTCTTCTGCTAGTGCTGTAGTGCATTGGGGAACTCCGTTACACTAACTCGCTCACACTTCTCTTTTCTGGTTTGGCTTCAGTGCAGGTTTTGTGTAGGGTTGAGAATGGCAGCTGTGGAAGGGCCAGAATACTGCTTTTGGTGTCCATCCCTAGAACTGTGATCCCAAGTGGGTGCTGTGGGAGAATGACTCGTACAACCTATTTCTTCTCACTAACTATAAAGGATTAAGCACGGTGGATCCCATCAATTACCATGTGACTTTCTGAACACGAAATACTTCTGTTAATCTGATTTTACAAACTGGGAGTACGTTGGTTACATCTCCTTGGTGTTGCATGGCGCCCATCCCTGGAAACAGTCAAGATCAGGTTGGATGAGGCTCTGAGCAAGCTGATCTAGTTGAAGATGTCCCTGCTTATTGCGGGGGGGTTGGAGTAGATGGCCTTTATAGGTCCCTTCCAACCCAAGCCATTCTCTGATTCTATGTTTTCGTGTCTGGCAGGCATTCCTTACCAGAATGAGTAGTTAAGTCAAGGGTGCCATAAAGAAGTTGCCAGGAATTGAGTAGGAAGGCCAGGACAGGCAAATAGGTGCAGTGATTTCAGGTGTCCAGCTTAAAGTGCAGGAGGGTAATGATGGGCAGTTCCCCAGCTGAAGACAACAGCTGGCATGTTCTTTCTTTGTAAGTTTTCCTTGGAGTTGAAATAATCTGTTGGTAATGCCCATGCCTGAGGCTAGAAAAAATGAGTGACAGAGTGGGGTACGTATCCAGCAGATAGCGGCTGCTGTTCCTGCCAGCTGAAGATGTGGAGTAAAGCAAGTGATACAGATCTGTGGGTTAGTGGGGAAGGCCCACCCAAGCACTGGGGAGATGTCAAGATGTGGCATCTCTTGTGCCTTACAGGATCTTTCTGAGGATCTGTGTTCTGTCTACCTGTGCTATGAAATCAGCTGGTAGTCAACACACCGGAGGAGCTTGCTGTTTGGCTTGAATCTCCCTCCAGTGAATCTGAGGAACACGTTTGGACTGTGTGCTCCTGGAGTGAGTCATCTTGCTTTCCCAACAGTGTGCCCATCACAGAAACAGTACACCTTATTAGAATGCTTCCACTTTTGAGATGTGTAAGTCAGGCAAGTGAAGTCATCTCAGATTTTTGAAGCAAAAATGCATATGAAGTCTCTGAAAACCCTGGATTGCAGTAAAAGTTTCCAAAAGAATTTTGTGTGGGCAATCGAAGGACCACATGCAGTAACATCAAGGTTGCATTAAATCTGATGTAATCAGATGATACAGTCTCGGTCTTCTTAGGTCTTAGATTTTTCTAAATACGGTAACTGAGCACAAAGTAGCAGCAGTATTTGGGTAGGGAGAAGAAAGCCTGACAAAGTTGCTTGTTATTTTTTAAGAAAGTAACATCTTTCTTTCTTTTTTATTTTTTTTTAAGAGAATGCTTGTAGAGGAGTGCATCTTTCCATTTTAATCTCTTCCTCTGCAGTTCGATTACTCCTAGTGGGACGAGGGCTGCCTTTCCGAGTGAGGATACAGGGTAAACTACTTTACAAGTGTATGGTAAAAACCATGACAGCGATGGAACAGATTTTGCCTGGTGTGAAATCTGAAGTTTCAGAAGTAACTTTCTTGGTAACCAGCAGAGGAGTACCAAGTAGTAACACTAAAATATATCTGTGCTGTCTTCTGTCGCTGTCTGGGGTTCAGGTTGAGGTCCTACAAGCTTGAAATGCAAACAAGTTTTGTATTTCACCTCTCTTTAACCATCACGTCTTTCTTACAAACTTCCAATAATGAGTAAATAACGTAGGACAGACGACAAGGATGTTTCTTGTAACTTTTTTTCTATATGAAAAGGCATATCTTTCGGATACTGAGCTGGATCTGGCAACAGAGTCTGTGAGCTTTGCTCTTGTGACAGGAATGTGGGCTACGTAATTCACATTGATTCTCTATTGGCAGTTACTGTGTTGGTAGGTGCAAATTTGGTGACGATGCCTGAATTTATGAATTCCCTGTGCACTGAGGGACTGCAGTGTATAAATATGTAAGAGGATCTCCAGGAGGAGGCGTGGGAATGGAAAAGCCACACTGATCTCAAGCAAAGACACTTCTTTTTGATGCACAGAGCCTTTGCTTGTTTTAGCAGTAAACTCTTCTCTGTTCTAAATTGAGACCACAAAATCTTTAGTGAGGAAAAAAACCCCACAATCAGACTTTAATACTGAAGACTGGGAATGATTGTGGTTACTTAGATAGGATTGCTGTCAGTCAATAATTCAGCCAGTGCAGGTGTGTTACTGCTGTCTGGAAGATGATGTCTCATGGCAGAACGAAAGGAGAAGTAAAAGCCTATGGCTGTGTAGAAGGATTTTTTTTTTTTTTTTTGGTCAATCAGTTGTCTAAATAAGACATTTTAGAAATTGTAGTTGATTGAACAGCAATCAGAAATTAGGCTCCAAAAAAGTTAAAACTCATATTTTTATTTGGTATCTTCAGTATGCAAGTAGCAGGTCCCTTTTATCTGCTAATAATGTTTTAGCTTCCATTCTCATCTCATCTCTCATAATCCCTGGAGGATGTTCATGATGCCCTGTGAATTGAGCAGGCTGGTAAGTTACCTGTCTTTATACCTCCAGAGAAGTTTGATTGCAGGCTTTTCTGAAAGTATTTCATTCCTAACACTTCATTTATGCCCAGTCTGGTGTGACAGCCTCTGGGGACGTACCAGTATACTAAAATTGTGTCACAGTATCGAGCAAATTGGATCTGGGATATGCTTTTAAATTTGCAAAAAAACTTGCAAAATAACCGTTTACCTGTGAGGGGATCCCAGGCTGCAGCGCTGCTGTGGGTCGTGGCCGGCAGAGAAGAGCCGCTCTTCACCTTCTGCTTGACGCGTCTCTCAGCCGAGGTTTTGCAGAACAGTCGGTGGGGGGAAAGGGGTCACCGCACAAATATGGAACACGTCATGGTTTCTTCTGCTGGCCACCACGCTCCTGAACTTCTTAGAATAATGCCTGGTGTAAGCTATACTTCATTCCTTGAATCAAGCTTAATTTTAGCCCAGTGCTTTTTGAATTGGAAGGGCTCAGGCAAACATTTGTTTTGAAATATTTATAATTGCTTCTTATAGTTGTGCGCACAAATTTTGGTTGTATCCTGATTTAAGAAGTTCTGGCATTCCAGTAGATGGCTCTTCAGTGTCCTTTTGGAACCCTCATTGCGGGGGGAGGAGCAGTAACTGACAGATAAATAGGACAGAAGATTATAGGACTCTTCCAGTTTCTTTTCAATATTTATTGTTGTATTTTTTCAATATTTTTCCTTTTCTAGGTGTTTTCTGGGTTTCCTGGACTTACGCTCTATCGCTCTCAACCTCTTATCGTTCATCATGAACTCCAGTCAGCAAAAGCACTCTGTCAGAAGGCTTTTGACTCATATTTACCTTACAGTTTAGAATGGATTCTTCTTGCAAGCATTAAAGAAAAAGAAAAGGAGCTGAATGATATTTAATTTTTTCCTGTGTTTCTATACTTTCAAATCGAAGTGTTTAGGAAGCTGGGTCTTAACTTTGCTTTTACTGGAGGTGGAATAGAGAAGTAGTTTTGTAACTGCCCGTTATATTTGTCTGAAAACATGTTTTTGGGTGTCACCTGCGTCGTCTCGGTGCCTTCTGAGACACCTGCTGCTTTGCAAGGCTCACGTGGAATATTTGTGAGACTCAGTAATACGATGTGACAAGAAGGGCAGAGCAGGATGAAAAACAATTGTATCCTCAGAAATAGAGTTCAGTGCCTGCTTTTTTAGTATGTGATGTGGGTTGAGAGAAGGAGGATTGAAAAGAATAGTTCTAGTATTTTGTTTGTTGATCATCTCGTAAAGAACCGCATCGCACTGTGTCTTCTGGATAGAGAAGGGCAGACCTTTGGGAGCTGAAGACTGGTAAGACAGTGGTGCAACTTTTCTTTGCTGGCCTTAGCGCCCCTTGCAGTGTTAAAAGTTTTGCTTTTCCAGCTTGTTTTCCTTTCCTTTCCTTTTGCCACTATTGCAGATGGGAGGTTATTACCATGTTCTTAACAACAGTAACAACCAAACCCAACCCCACCCCCTCCAATACCTGGAAGTTTTTGAGAGGTGGAATTTCTTCCAATAAAACTGTTACTGTGGATTGTGATAGGCAGCTCGGACAGGGATCCCTGAGGGGGCCTGCGTGGAGCCATTGAGGTCCTCCTGAACTGAGGTGGCTGTGCTGGATTATCACATTTCAGGTCTGATGGAGCAGTGTTAGTCAGGATGTTCACAGAAGTCTCCCAAGCTCTTTGCAGAGCACGTGTAACTTTGGAAGCAGCATGGTCAAACTCATGCTTGATTGCAGAAGCCTGGGTGGCTCGACCGCTGCCGGCAGCTTCTCCTGCTTTGTTCACAAACGTGTCGGACCCTGTACGCATGTGTCCTTTCCAGTTTCTCTCAAAAGCCTGGTGAGAGGGAAGTTCCTGATCTTGCCAAAGCCCAAACAACAACAGCAACAAAAAAAGTAGCTTTGCTTGCAGCTTTTCAGTTCTTGATATGCTTTGCCGCAGAGGTCTGTGCTTGTCTCTTTGTGTTCCCTCTTAGTGTGTGACCCTTTCCCCTTTGGGCTAAGATCCTTTCCCCTTCTCAGAACTTCATCTTCCAGCCTCCTACCCATCTTATGTTTATGATAAGTAAAATCTTTTCAGTCCGCTTGTTCCCTTTGGTGGGTGCTTGTCCATGGATACTGGCAGAACCTCCTGACATCATTAGAGCCTCGTTTAATGCCTGAGATGTGGCAGCAGTAGGTAATGTTTGAGGTGGTGCTGCTTCATTGACTCTAAATCCCTTCCCGTTCCGTTGAGGTCTTCCCAGCTCTGCAGTGCTGTTATCCTAGTGTTGCTGAGTGCCAACTCGAAAGACTTTCCATCTTCCAGAACAGTACAAGTGGTAGCAGAAAGGATGAAAGCAAGCCTTTATTGGGTCTGGGATTTTCTCTATTGTCTGAGTTCTAGGTATGGTAGGACTTTTGATGTAAATTATGCTTCTTGTGACCCAAGAGTTTAGTTAAGTCTAGAATTCAGCTTGATTTGAGTGAGCTTTAGAGCGTTATCACTCTCTAAAATTACCTGAAAGGAGGTTGTAGAGAGGTGGGGGTTGGTCTCTTCTCCCAAGTGACAGGCCATGGGACAAGAGGAAATGGCCTCAAGTTGCGCAAGGGGAGGTTTAGGATGGATATTAGGAAAAATTTTTACACTGCAAGGGTTATTAAGCATTGAAACAGGCTGCCCAGGGAAGGGGTTGAGGCACCATCCCTGGAGGTATTTAAAGATGGGTAGATGTGGTGCTCAGAGACATGGTTTAGTGATGGTTTTTGTCAGAGTTGGGTTGATGGTTGGACTCGATGATCTGAAAGGTCCCTTCCAACCTGAGCGATTCTATGATTATACCTTCACACTGGTGGCAGAAACGCATGAACCGTTGTTATTTCTTGGAACAGTTAATTTGCTAGTCAGATCCATTTGAGGCGAGCATTTTTCTTCTAGATCCCTTGATCTCTGGTCTCTGGCCTGTGCTGGATCATCAGCCTGGCTTTACGTATGTCGCTTGATCTCTTTAGGGTTCAAGAAATGAAGATTTCTTTGGTTTCATTCCTTTTTTAGGGAAATAGCCTGTTGTGGTCACAGCTGTCAGGTAGCTCTTGAATCTTAAAATTCTTAGTTTCTCCAAAACTGTTGGTTGTTCTCTATTCATTTCTTTTGGGTATTAGGCATAGAAGATGCTCTCGGGGGAGCGTGGTAGCGCGCTGCCTCCTGTGATTGCACCTCGTTGATGATACCTTGACAGGTGCCATTCCTTCGACTTGCATAGGCCACAAGAAATCTTGCAGCCTGGTTGGTTGTCATTCATCGAGAACATCAGACTCATTTAGGATTTAAAATCCTTGCCTGTTCCTAGTAGATTTGTCTTAAAAAAAAAAGACAAAAAAAATAGCGTAAGTAAACACCAATAAACATCACTGCTGCACAACTCGAAGTGCATGTATAGACATTGGTGAAGTGTCTATTGCATTTTATTTCATCTGCATTATATTCAGGTTGATCCATCTTTGACTGAACAGCTTCTCTCTTATTAATGGGCAGTTTGGAAAAAAATAATGATCTGTCCCAGAGTAGCCTGGAGTTCTTTTTATTCTGCACGCTTAAAAGAAGCTTCCAACATATGGTAGGAGAAACGGTTAAAAAGAAGGCCTTAGCTCTGAAGGTGAGGAACGTGGATGTTTATTACTAATCCTAGCCCAAACCTTAGACAAACTGGTATTCAAAGACGAAAGAGTAAAAATAGCTTAAATCAGCTCTGGACGTATGTCACGTTTCTTTCAGTGAGCTGACGCAGTAACTCGGGTAACCGTCACCTGCCTTCTCGCTTCCAGATTCAGTCCTAACTTTTAGTTTATAGATGGTTGTACAGATGCAGAGTTACAGCTTATTTTGAAAAACTGATCAGGATCTTCCCAAGCGTACCTCAGTAATTCAGGATATTTGATGGCATGTAAAACAGATGACTTGCTTCATTTCACTTACCTTTGGCTTTATGCGTTTAGAGAGCAGGAGGATAATGTAACGCCTTCTACGTCTAATTGCAAGTTTTTTTAAACCACGTGTGTATGTGACAGTTGGTTAGCTATTTACATATTAATATTACTAGCTAGCAATCTCAATGAAATTCTTCACATTAGCAAAGAGGGCAGCAGAGCCTTTCCTGAGATTGTGAGGTCTGTTTTATTCACGTTATTTGTAATAAAGAGATCTTGTTTGCTGCTTTTTTATTTGCTAAATGCCGGCTTCCTCTTTTCCTTGACGTGGGGTTAGAGGATGTATGCTCTGTTAGAATAACTTTCTCCTGTTTGAAATCTAATTATTTCTACTCTCGTCTGTTTTCAGATGATGGAGGGTAGACGCCGTGATGGGCACTAAAGCACAGACGTGCGACGTGAACTCTGATGGCAGGTACTCGTATCTGCTCCCGGTGGTCTGAGGTGTCTGGGGAAGGCTTAGGTGCCATGTGTCTCTTGGCCATTGTTTTCTCTGTTCTCAATTTATTAATTTCAGTGTTGATAAAATTATTTGTCTTTATTTGTAGCATATCCAAGAGCTGCACTGCAACAGAGAAGGTGAGTTTGGGGGGGGGGCGGGGGGAGTGGGTTCACAACCAAGCCCTCAATAGTTAATCTCTTCTGGTTTTTCTGATACAATCCTTAAAAGTTCTATGGACAGATGTTGGTTTGATCAGATGGCTGTTGAAACCGTAGCGTAACGTGAAGAAACAGGGCATGTTTTTAGCATTGGGGAGGGAGGAAAAGAGACCAATTTGAGAATTAGATTTTTAACCATTCCTGAAGTTTTTTGTTTTCATTTGAGATATAGACCCAGATGCAGTGTCACCAGTCTGTTCAGTGAGGTGTTTTTCCTGTTCGTGTTCCTGATTGAGGATTAGTGTCTGTGTAAGTGCTCGTTGCTAGAAGCTGCTGAGCTGCTCGTGCTGGTTGATGTGTCTGCTGTGAGCTCGGCTGGGTGCTGCTCTGCTCTGTGACGGGGAACCGCTGGTCGCTGTTAGCTGTGCCTTAAAGATCAGAATTCCTGTTTTCGGTCAAGTTTAGGTCGTGTTTGTTCTGAAGCCTAATGAAAGCATTAGCTAATACATACCTCAGTTCTCTGATTTGGGTTATAAAGGACTTGCCTGTGAACCTTGTTCGGACGGCTAATTAAGTCTCTGAATTTCTTCCTTAGGTCACCAAGCAAATAGTCCCAGATACGCTTTCCTAGGTAGAACAGTGTGTAGACAACAAATGTTTATTATTGATAGGGAAAAATGTAGTGTAAGAACGTGAAAGCTAGACTACCTTGAATTAAAAGAAATAAATAAACAAAATTTTAGGAGATACAGTAGCTTAATGCTACTGCTTGGAAGAATGATTCTTTAATATGAGGAGTTTTTTAACTGTCATTAAAAGTACGCATGCAATCTGTACTTGTGCAGTAAATGTAAAACATACCATGGATTAGCTGCCTTCCAGGAGAACCCCAGCATCTGCCTGTCACGGCAAGTGATCCGAGCAGTGACGTGCTGCGTTAAGTTTCAGGTGGGTGTGTTATGTGTATTTGCAGTCTTGTTCTGTGCAGTGTACTAGAAACTGCACGTGCCTTGTATAATTTGTTTCCTGCCCGGTCCTCTTGTAACGTCCAGTTTTTCTAATAAACGTCTTTTGAAGTCATTGCTTTGTGGCTGTTTTCCAAGGGTCTGAGTGTTCTCATGTGTTGCTTGTCCTCCGTGACGTATTCTCTTTGGATCACGCAGGGAAGAGGAGAAGAAAAACTCATAACCGCTTCCTTTGGGTGGGAACTTTATTTTAAGCTGCCAGGTCAAAATGCAAGACCTTCTCTAATAGTTTCTCTGTTTTGAGTACTTTCTTGGAGCGTCCTGATGCTTCAGATGAGACAGAAAACCATCTTAAGCAAACTTGAAGAAAGTTCTCATGAAGCAAAATCAATTATGAATGTCTGTTTACAAAACGATGATGAAATGAATTGGAAATTTTGCTCTTGTGATTTTCTGTGAAGTGCTGAGTCCCGTGGAAATTTCAGCCATGTGAAGTTGAGGAGTTACCTCGCACTTACCAAGGGTTTGGCTTCATCCTGGCTGGTTAGTTTTTGTTTCAAAGGAGGACTGAGCAGAAGGCACCCAGTGGTCGTTAACGTGCCATACCTCACTGTGTTTGCAGTATTCCTCCATTTGATTGTCGGGGGAGGTGGCCTGTGTGCCCACTTAGGTACGTTGTCAAGAGGTGAGAATTTGTGCATGTGCGTATTTACTTAAAAATCCCTTTCTTCTATAGAGGTATCCTGGCATGTCGTGTAGTTCAGTTTGGCTTTGTTTTTCATTTCAGCTGTGCAGAGGTTACCAGAATCACTCAGAAAGGCACTCTCTTTTCCCGTGCTTAATCCTCTTTACGTGCAGTGTTGTGCTGGTCTTGCTGAGCAGCAGGAACGAGCGGTTCCTAAAAACAGAAGTGTAAATTCAGGAGCAGGCATGAGATTATTTTGGAGACTTGCCAAGAAAGCAGGATTAGATAAGAGTTAATTCTATAACAAACATGTCTGGCAAATTAAAAAAAAAAAACCAAAAAAAAAACACACCCAGAAGTTTTGTAGTTTGACTCAGCTCTAACCCTCTTCAAATGCACAAACCCACCTCGAATACCTTGATTTGGCACGTTGCGGCGTTAGTGCTGTGTGTGCGGTCCTCTGCACGCAGCCCTGGGTTCGGAACGGGTGGCGTGCCGGCAGGCAGCTCCCTCCCTGGGAAGAGGATGATGGGATGTTGCGCTCAGTCAAAATTCAGTGAACGCCTCCTATTACAGAAGGACATCAGGTTAAATTTTGTAGGTTTACCATCCTGTGAATAACAGCATATTGCTTTCCTGGGGGGAGAGGGGAGGTGTTTTTCAACCAGGGCTGGCCTGGAGGAATCATTAGCTGCTTGTGGATGAGGAGGCCTTTGAATCCACCAGAACATGAATAAACATATTTTATGTTTGCGTGTGTTTGTGTGAATTCCTGCTCTTTCTAAAGGGACCTGTGAATTGGAAATAAATCTTGTGTGTAAGTTGCGTTCTGGGGAAGGGAGAGGGCTGAGAGGATGCTTTCAGTGTGCTCGTCCTCTGGTTGTTCTGTTGGCTGAAGAGCAGCAGTGGTGTTGCTCTGAGGCAGTAAACTATAAACTGCAGCAGGGAACAGTTCTTGTCCTTGCGGACGTTGGGCTGATGGCGTTCCTTCAATTTCTGCTACGCTTTGGGGAATGGAATGGTAAAGCGAGTAGTCAAACAAGATGTTACACTGTGAGAATTGGGATCGCTGAGATACTGCAAGAACATCGCCCTCTTCAGAGCTGTCCGTCCTCACGTTCTGTAAATACGGGATTTACCAGTTAATTTAACACTGGCATTACAACTGAAGATAAGTATTGAAACACGTCAGGCAGTTTTGCTGTGCTGTTCTTCAGTGTAGCCTGTGTGTAGGTGGGTAAACGTAGCTCAGCACAGCCGGGCTGTGGTTCTCCCTGCGTGCTCTGGGACACTCCACGTCAGCCTCTGCCCCTCTGAAGTCGTGTAAGCCAAACACTGGAAGTACTTTTTTATCGGGAAAACGACATGGTACATTTAAAGGGCCTTAAGGTAGGAGTTAATATTTTTTGGGAGCTTCTTCCTCCCAGTGTGCAAGTTGCTTTGAAAGTGATAACGACCAGTCATATTGGAGTAAGAATTCATTAGGCTTCATACAGGGAAGTTACGTATGGTGCAAACGCCCCATGTCTTTATTTGGTACTGGACAGGCTTTAAGTTGTATTGTCTCAGTATTTTATTTTTTTCTCCTCCCTGTCAATTCAATGTACCAGCTTTCAATGATAGCCAAAATTCTTCATGCTGTCCGGCTCTCACATTTTAAAAATTGACACATTTGCGTCAATTTTCTTGTAACTCTTTACAGGTCCTTTTATTTCCAGCTGCTGGATTTCCAATTAAAATTTGGATTTTTTTGCATTTTTTGGACTTGCACTTGCTTTCTCTTGGTCTGTGCTGCTTTTGATGCTCTGGTCGTCCTCTGGGTGAAGCAGCACTGCCTGCAGCCCGTCCTGCCGGGGTGTTGATGCTGCTGCCATTGATTTTTTGGGTGGTTGTGGAAGCTGGACTTGGAGATCAATCTCATACCAGGATCAGTAAAAAAGAGCTTGTTGCTGGACCACCTCCTGGCATTAGGGGGGAGCTAGTGAAGGTTAAATGCCATGGATGGCTTGGGGGAACCTGAACCGTCTGGAACTGATGTAAAAAGGTGAAACTAAAGGAAAGTAGGTGATAATGATTGTTTTACCGTTGATAGTTTAATGAATCACTTGTGAGCTGATGGTCTGGTTTAAATATGTGCCCTATGATCGCTCTCAGTGTTCTAAAAAGTCATGTTTAATTTCTGCTTTGGACTTCACTGTTTCCACTTCTTGATTTCTGGTGCTTTTTCCCTATGCAGCTTCTTTTTGCCTTGTGATGAAATTATTTCCGGAGCAAAATAACTGGATTTCTGAGAGAGTCTTGCCCGAAAAAAAAGTAAAAAAAAAAAAAAAAAAGTAATAAAACCTTGTCCTGGTTCCGGCAGGGACCGGGTTAAGTATTCCATGCCATGTGAGCCATGCCCACCCTGAGGTTAAAAGGAGGGAGGGGGCGAGCAGTCGGGTTCGGAGCGGGCTGGCGCGTCCCGGGGCCGGACCGGCGGGGAGCGGCGGTTCCGTAATCGCGTTTGTATATTTCTCTGTCGGTGTTATTGTTGTTGTTTTCTTGTTCCCTTTGCTGTTCTGTTAAACTGCCTTTGTCTCAACACAAGAGTTTTGCCTTTTCTTTTGATCCTTCCCGTACCGGGGAGCGCTGAGCGAGCGACACGTGGTTCTTTGTTGCCGTCTGAGGCCAAACCACGACAAACCTCTTTTATCATGACCTCCCCAGAGCTGCAAAACACTTCAGATTTTAGCTGCAGCTGCCACAGTCCCCTCTGCCTGTCTGAGAGGGGCTGTGTGTGTCTGAAGATGCTGAATTATGGCTGTGAGGGGGCTGGTGGATGCCCAGGCATCGGCAGGATTGGGCCCCAGGAGCTGGTGTGGGGAGGGTAGATGCAGCATCGAGCTCTGGGGCTGCTGTTCCTCGGTGAGGAAGGCTTGCTGAGTTTTGCAGCACACCTTGTGCGTTTTTTAAGTAAATACTTAGAAGGCAAAGTCGAGGTAACCTAGGGCACGCTCGTTGGTGCAGGGCGGAAACTGGGTCCTCGTCTGCCTCCCAGGCTTTGACCTGGCCCACTCTCGCGTGAAGCCCGTACCACTTACTGCAGGTTCCCTTTGTGTGAAAAACTGTTCCTGGAGAATTGCTTGGTCGTGCTGCTCTGATGTCCTTGTTACTGGGACCCAGGAAGGGCACAGTGTCTGGGGGCACCCACGCAGGGGTGCAGTGCTGAGCTGGGTTTCTTTCTGTGCCCAGTGAGGCTTTGCGTTAATAAGGAAGAAGTGTTGCTGGGGCTGTCATGGTCGCATTTGGGCAATGCTGCGCTCAAATTAAGCCTTTTAATTTTCGCATCTGGTGTGATCAACTGAAGAAAAAATAATTGAGAACAGAAATTACTTTCTGTGCTGGAGGCAGCAGAGCTTGGTTGTCTCTTCTAAGAGATGTTGTTTTGAGGCACCCGAGCTGGTGTGTTTCAGATCTGCCTGTCCTGTCTCCTGACTTGCAGCATCGCCAGCAGCACGGCAGAGGAAGGACAGCTTCAATACTGCAGCAAAGAGGCAAGCGCCCTGGCCTGATGTGGGCAATGAGCTTTAAGTCCTTTGCAGAACCATAGTTTTGCCAGCTGGCCTGCAGAAAAACGTGCTGTGAATACTTAGGCATGTCACTAATTCTTGATTTCATGGTCTTCTGCCAGGACGGAAGTTAGAGATACCTGTTAACCGGAAACATCAGAGCCTGGCTGAAGGGGCTAGGGCACGATCCAGGCGCAACCATGCAGCTCCTTGAAGGGCAGTTACCAAGATGATGGTGCAGAGCAGGGCAGGTAATGAGCTTCAGCGCCTGCAAATAGCGTTTGGGAAGTTTCAGATTGGGTATGAGCAATGTCGTTGTGAGGAGAGCGGTGCGACAGTGGGACAGGCTGGAGAGATCTCCCTCCCCACAGTCTTGAGCTTGGGTGGGGGATTGCTCTACTTGAGACTTGCAGTTGGGTGAGAGATCTGCAAAGGTTCTTTCCAGCCATCAGAAAAGGGCTCTGCTGCAGAGTGGAATGAAAACCTGCTGCCATCTGAAGAAAAATTAACAATTTTTTTTTTTTTTTTTTTTTTTTTTTTTTTTTATAAAAAGCTTTACTTTGGGTTACAGGAGTAATGTTCTTCAGCCAGCCTTCCTTCTATCTGAAACTTGTGGTCTTGTAGGTCATCGAAATGTGGCAAATAAGCAGCAAATGGAATAAAGGATAGCTTTGAAAAAAAAGGTCTCTAAACCCTATAATCCAAAGCTTAACCTCTTTGGTTATAAATAAATGATTTTGTAATGTCCCTGCCCGCAGTAGTTTTGTTTTCTCTGCACCAGTGGAGGGGAAATATTGAGAAATACCAGCTAGCACTGTCCAGGCAATGTCCCCCAGCTCCAGCATTAGCCATCCCATTAGCGTTAGCCATTAGCTTGGGGAAAGAGAAGTAATCACAGAATCATAGAATCATTCAGGTTGGAAAAGACCCTTGGGATCATCGAGTCCAACCATCAACCCCACCCTACAGAGTTCTCCCCTACACCATATCCCCCAACACCACACCTAAACAACGCTTAAACACATTCAGGGATGGTGACTCCACCACCTCCCTGGGCAGCCTCTGCCAGTGTCTGACCACTCTTTCTGGGAAGAATTTTTTCCTAATGCCCAGCCTAAACCTCCCCTGCTGCAGCTTGAAGCCATTCCCTCTTGTTCTATCGCTAATTACCTGTGAGAAGAGACCAGCACCAACCTCTCTACAGTGTCCTTTCAAGTAGTTGTGGCGAGTGATGAGGTCTCCCCTCAGCCTCCTCTTCCTCAAACTAAACAGTCCCAGCTCCTTCAATCGCTCCTCATCAGATTTATTCTCCAGGCCCTTCATCAGCTTCGTTGCCCTCCTCCGCACTCGCTCCAGCACCTCGATATCTCTCTCGTATTGAGGTGCCCAAAACTGGACACAATACTCAAGGTGTGGCCTCACCAGTGCTGAGTACGGGGGGACAATCACCTCCCTGCTTCTGCTGGTCACACTATTTCTAATACAAGCCAGGATGCCATTGGCTTTCTTGGCCACCTGGGCACACTGCTGGCTCATGTTCAGCCGCTTGTCAATGAGAACCCCCAGGTCCTTTTCTGCCGGGCAGCTCTCCAGCCACACTGCCCCAGGCCTGTAGTGATGCAACCTTAATAACCTTCTCCTCTTCCTTTTGGCTCCTGCAGCCCCTCTTGGCCCAGGTCAGTGGGACCAATGTGGTCCCCTGGTCAACTCCAGTAACCCAGTTCCCTGCATCTCTGCTGGGAAGGTCCAGGAGGGGTTTGATCACTAATAAACTACTCTGAAGCTGTTCCTTAAAATGCAAATAATGCATTAAAACAAGCCAGTTAGGTCTCTTCTGGCCAGTATTGTGTCTCTAAGAGTTGGCACTTCAGGTAACAGAAGTATATTAACTTCTGATGGATGGAGGAAGCTATGAACATGAGCTGCTGGCTGACGGTGTCCAGTGCTCCACACTAAACACAGGGATGCACATGGACATGCTGGGCTCGGTGCTGCAGTAGGAGTGGAGTGGAGCCCAATCTTTTCAACTTGTCCTGGTACAGGACAGGAACTCTGCAGATGGGCAAGAAAGTGGAGAAATAACCTCTCAGAGTGCCCTTGTAGGAAGTTTCAAAGCTTGTGAATTGGAGTCCACTTTCAAATTTGAAGCTGATTCTTTGACCTCAAATGACAGAAAATTCAGGAGCAGAAGGTGCTGTCCTACCCTGGTGTTGCACAACGTGCTGCTCAGGGTTTTGCAAGTAGGGAGATGGAGTGATAATGCTTATGTAAGGTTAAAAAGGCGTTATGGTCAAAGGCAATGGAAGAGCGCATCCAGTGTCTTGTAGGAGGGGAGAGAGGTTTGAACAGGAGAGCTGGACCACAGGAAGGGGCAATACTTTGGTAATAAAGGCAGCCTGTACAGGAGGGATGAAGTTCTGCTGGTGCTTAACAAGGTCATTAGTGAGACTGATATATTGAAAAATGGAGAAAAAATGTGAGTGAAGTTCTGTATCCCCTTTAAAGGATAGGATGGGGGATGGAAGTAGTCTTGGCAGAAGGATGGGTGATACGCGACCAAGTTTTGTGAGTGTACTGTGGTGTGAGGATGAGAACCAGGCTGAAGGGCTTGGGGGTCCAGGCAGGAAACCCAGGGATGAAGTTGTATTGGACATGGGAAACCCAGCTCTCGCTTGGTGTACAAGAGGTGCCGTTGGTGCTCGCCATTGTTGATCAGCAGTGAGACCCTCGTGCTGGGACAGGGGATGCAGTGCAGACAGCAGCTCAGTGCTCGGGAACGGCCAAAAGACAAGTTGGGTGTCAGGAACTACTGTAAAGGAAGAGAGAACTCAGATGGATCTAATTACAGGGCGGAACACCCCCCTGTGCACTGCTGCCTCTCTCTGCCTGTTTCCATCCATCACTTGTTCTTTGTGCTTTGCGCCTCTTAACATTTCAAAGATGTTACTCAAGCCTAATTTTCCCCTCTCCACCAACATCTCTGTCTGGAGAAGGGCCGCAGGGCCCATGCAAAGGAAGAGGAAGGAGGGGTTTGGTAGTATTTTCAGTGTGTAAGAAATGCAGTCCTCTCTTGCTCTTTCCATACGAAGAGGATATGCTACTGTAATTTGCTGTCACTTGCAGCGTGTGATCCTTCCTCATTTTCAAGCTTAGCAGTTGGGGATTGTACATGGAAAACATAGGAAGACAGTAAATTATGTATTCCACGTAAGTAAGTTTTTTCTCGTTCTCTCTCAAATGATTTCTGTTTTTTTTGTTGGTGGTGTTTTTTCCCAGCTATGCAACTCAATTGTGGGTGAGAAAATGTTGGGTGTAGCTAAATTAGGGAGGAGCGTGGTAATGAGGAAGGATTGCAGGGAGGGAGCTTCAAACTGTGGAAAAGAGATTGAAAAATCTTGTTATGTGTGTTAATTAAACCGTGAATCTAATCAGTTAGCAGGGCTCCCACTGGAGCAGCATGCTCTGACTGTCTGCTGGGCAGCAGATGAGCGCTGCCATGCTGCTGGAGCTGAGCAGCTGAGACACGCGGGATGGGTCCGTCCTGCCTTTGGACCGATGTGGAGGGACAGGGGCTGCAAGCGAGATGTTGGGAGTTTGCTCTGGAGAGCCCCTCACACAGCCGCACAGGGACTGCGAGCGCTCTCCCGAGCGCTTCTCCCAGACGGTGTTTCTTCCCCCGTGCACAACTGCTGCGAAAAGCCAAGAGCGGGGGCAGGAGATCCTCCAGGTGCCTGCTCGACCTCGGCTGCTGCCCGCTTTAAAAGCCCGTGTAGTTCACAGGCAGAATCACCCTCTCATGTCTGTGGGTTGTCTTAAGCATTGTGCTTTTAGAGGCTGCAGCCACGTGGGTTGGCCTTACACAGTGTCTCCTGGGTTGTGGTGGTTCCTTTAGCATCTTAGGTATAGGTGATACTGGGCAGTGGGCCCCAAGGGAAGGGGAGGAAAGAGGTTGGGATCATTGAGGAATAACCTTTCCGTCTTTCTTTATCCATCAGAAAGAAGTTAAACCAGATACGAGCCATTTCTTTTCCCTCTGTATGGAGTTGAGTAGCCCATAGCATCGTGGAGGTGCACATAGCTCAATTGCAGTATGAATATGCAGTTCATAGTCAATTCAATTCAATATGCAGTATGAACTGGGTGGAATACAGAGAACTGTCCGAGTGGCCAGGAACCAGACTAGGCAAGCTAAAGCCCAGGTAGAATTAAATCTAGCTAGAGACATCAAGGACAACAAGAAAAGCTTCTATAGGTATGTCAGGGGTAAAGGCAAGACTAGGGAAGATGTGGGCCCTCTCAGGAAGGAAACAGGAGACCTGGTCACCCAGGATATGGAGAAGGCTGAGGTACTCGATTCCTTTTTTGCCTCAGTCTTCACTGGCAAGGGCTCCAACCACACTGCCCAAGTGCAGAAGGCAAAGGCAGGGGCTATAAGAATGAAGAACTGCCCACTGTAGGAGAAGATCAGGTTCAAGACCATCTGAGGAACCTGAAGGTGCACAAGTCCATGGGACCTGATGAAATCCATCTGTGGGTCCTGAGGGAACTGACAGATGAAGTTGCTAAGCCACTTTCCCTTACATTTGAAAAGTGGTGGCAGTCTGGTGAAGTTCCCGCTGACTGGGAAAGGGGAAACATAACCCCCATTTTCAACAAGGGAAAAAAGGAAGACCCAGGGAACTACAGACCAGTCAGTCTCACCTCTGTGCCTGGCACGATCGTGGAGCAGATCCTCCTGGAATCTCTGCTAAGGCACATGGAAAATAAGGAGGTGATTGGTGACAGCCAACATGGCTTCACCAAAGGCAAATTGTGCCTGACAAATTTGGTGGCCTTCTACGATGGCGCCACAGCATTGGTAGATAAGGGGAGAGCAACCAACGTCATCTACCTGGACTTATGCAAAGTGTTTGACACTGTCCCGCACGACATCCTGGTCTCTCAGTTGGAGAGACGCGGATTTGATGGATGGACCACTCGGTGGATAAGGAACTGGCTGGATGTCTGCACTCAAAGGGTTGTGGTCAACGGCTCAATGTCCAAGTGGAAACCAGTGAGGAGTGGCGTTCCTCAGGGGTCAGTACTGGGACCGGTGCTGTGTAACATCTTTGTTGGAGACACGGACAGTGGGATTGAGCGCGCCCTCAGCAAGTTTGCTGATGACACCAAGCCGTGTAGCACAGTCGACACGCTGGAGGGAAGAGATGCCATCCAGAGGGACCTGGACAGGCTGGAGAGGGGGCCCCGTGTGAACCTCATGAGGTTCAACCAGGCCAAGTGCAAAGTCCTGCACCTGGGTCATGGCAATCCCAGGCACAAATCCAGGCTGGGTGGAGAATGGCTGGAGAGCAGCCCTGAGGAGAGGGATTTGGGGATGCTGGTGGACGAGAAGCTCAACATGAGCAATGCGTGCTTGCAGCCCAGAAAGCCAACCGCATCCTGGGCTGCATCAAAAGAACCATGGCCAGCAGGGCGAGGGAGGTGATTCTGCCCCTCTGCCCCGCTCTGGTGAGACCCCACCTGGAGTACTGCGTCCAGCTCTGGAGCCCTCAGCACAAGAAGGACATGGACCTGTTGGAGCGGGGCCAGAGGAGGCCCCGGAGCTGCTGGGAGGGCTGGAGCCCCTCTGCTGTGAGGACAGGCTGAGAGAGCTGGGGGGGTTCAGCCTGGAGAAGAGAAGGCTCCGGGGAGACCTTCCAGCCCCTTCCAGTCCCTAAAGGGGCTCCAGGAAAGCTGGGGAGGGACTCTGGATCAGGGAGGGGAGCCATGGGACGAGGGGGAAGGGTTTTACACTGAAAGAGGGGAGATTTAGATGAGATCTGAGGCAGAAATTCTTGGCTGTGAGGGGGGTGAGCGCCTGGCCCAGGTTGCCCAGAGAAGCTGTGGCTGCCCCATCCCTGGAGGGGTTCAAGGCCAGGTTGGACGGGGCTTGGAGCAACCTGGTCTGGGGGAGGTGTCCCTGCCCAGGGCAGGGGGGTTGGAACGAGATGATCTTTAAGGTCCCTTCCAACCCAAACCATTCTGTGATTCTATGAAGTGCGTTTCCTTCTGTGGACCTGCTTGGGTCCAGCCCTGTATTATCCTTCCCGTGACTCCTAAATAGCTTCAAGTTAGCTACAAACCAAACAGGTTCACTGTTCTTTATTGCGCCCAGTGTACAAAGTTTGTTGTTGGAGCAACCTACATGATTAACTGGAAGCTGATCAGTGATAACACCTGAATGCTGGCAGCAGAATAAATGCATGTGCAGAGAGGTGGCTGTGTGCGTGTGTGTGTGCGCGCACACATCCGTGGTCTGCCAGTCCTGATTAGAAACCAAAGCGTGGTTCCTGGCCTTGAACTTCAGTGAGCTCCCGTTATCCCCTTTGTGAAACCATCTGCACCCGTGTGACAGCGCCTGTACCTGCAAATTGTCTGCTGTGATGATCTGTCTTATTATCTGTCTGGCACGGCTGCCGTAATTGCCTCCCACATTTAAATTCTTCCACCCAGCTTTCTCCTACAGCAAAACTTGCAGTGCCTTCAAGGGAGAAGGTCTTCCCACTGAAATTCTGTGAAAACCTGTAATTCCTGTGCCCTGGCTGCCTTGGCTGGGACCCTGTGGCTCTGCTTGCCTTTTCCTTCCCCTCTCCAGCCTGGGGGTTCCCTGGCTCCCTGCCCCCCCGTGCCAATAGGAGCCACCTCCTGCATGGCAGAAAGTGTCTCAGATCAGATCCGAAATCCTGAGGCACCTCGAGTGCATTAAAAGGCTTGGGGGTTCATGATTTACACGTGTAATTGCCTTCATCTTCCTTGTGTGACTTGGGAATGATTTTTGTGTCCCCTGTGTGCCTGTGCCTGGTGCGGTGTCGGGTTCTGGTGCAGGGGGGCTGCTCCCCGGCCCCTCACCTGAGGCTGGCAGCTGGGCTGCCCTGAGAGCAGCACTGGAGAGACCCGCAGCAGCCCTGGAGCACAGCCCCACGCTGGGGCCAGCATTCTGGTGTTTGTCTGTCTTTATTGCTTATTAGCCAAAAAACTGTTTTCCCTGGGGGTGGGAGGTATGGACCTGGGTCACAGCAGGCAGAGCGGAGAGTCGCAAAGCCACTGTGGCTCCTGTGTGATCTGCCTGTGTAGAGAGAAGTATATTATACTCGGATATGGTACACACATGCTAAACCCAGGCTCCTGTGCCAGGCAAAGCCCAGCCCAGTGGCTCTGCCTGCAGATCTGGCCAAGCCAGACCCCGCAGGCAAACACCCCCTCCCCCCAACTCCGAATACGCTCCCCTTTGAACCGTGGTGTAGTTTTTCATGACTTGGTGGGCTGGATGGATGGCCTGGGTGTCACTATATTTGTAGAAGCAGTGGACATGCTGTGTTCCCTCAGGGTGAATACAAGACCCATCTGTCACCACCTAAGACAAGGGGTGGTCTCCCTCCGGATGCTGGTCCAAATGCAGCCTGTGAAGACCCTGCCAGACCTTTTTACCAAGGACCAGCCTTCCTCAGAAGCCAGGCAGGGGCCAGCTGTTTCCAGCTGCAGACTTTCGGGGTGCTCTTTTGCCCTTTTCCTTGTGGATGTGCATCCAGTGCCCAAATGTGGCTCCTGGAGGGCTTGGGACTGGGGCTGCGCTGCAGAAATTGCTCTCGGACGGCTGGTGCCTCCTGAGCTGCAGGGTCCTGGCAGGAGAGTTGCCTGCAGGATAACGTGTGCAGTGGAGATGCATTTTCCGAGGAGGTACCTGTAGTGAAGATGCTGTGACCAGTACACACGCATCTCCACTGTGTGGCTGGTGGCGTGTCCTCCTGGCAGGGCTGAGAGTTGCCAAGTGGAGAGATTTTTCAAATGGGTTTTGACTGTCTTGGCACATTCAGAAACTTCTGAATAGAAGAGGGTAATGCGGGATCTGTGTGTCCCTTCAGAGACACTGTTTTGCTGAGGTGTGGCTTCGGCATCTCCCCAGAGTGGGAGCGGAGGAGCTCTGCTTCTGCTCTCCTGGCTCTCCGGGGCAGAGGAGCTCATGGCCTCACTGTCCTCGGCCTTCTGGTTGCAGGCTTGGAAGAAGCCACATGCCTGCTTTGGGATGTTTGTGGGAAACAGCGACGTGTCCTGGTGGTGCTGTTTCTCGGGGACTGGCTTGGGCATGGCTCAGCCGGCAGCAGCTGGGGTTGGGGCTGCTTCCCCAGGCCACCAAACACTTCTGTGAGGAGAGGGTGAATACAGCAGGTTGGACTCACAGCCTTTGTCCCATGCTCATTATCCCTGTAAAAGCTGTTCAGGACTGTTGGGCACCTCAGTACAAGAGAGATATGGAGGTGCTGGAGCGAGTGCGGAGGAGGGCAACGAAGCTGATGAAGGACCTGGAGAATAAATCTGATGAGGAGCGAGTGAAAGAGCTGGGACTGTTTAGTTTGAGGAAGAGGAGGCTGAGGGGAGACCTCATCACTCTCCACAACTACTTGAAAGGACACTGTAGAGAGGTTGGTGCTGGTCTCTTCTCACAGGTAATTAGCGATAGAACAAGAGGGAATGGCTTCAAGCTGCAGCAGGGGAGGTTTAGGCTGGGCATTAGGAAAAAATTCTTCACAGAACGAGTGGTCAGACACTGGAATAGGCTGCCCAGGGAGGTGGTGGAGTCACCATCCCTGAATGTGTTTAAGAGTCGTTTAGGTGTGGTGTTGGGGGATGTGGTGTAGGGGAGAACTCTGTAGAGTGGGGTTGATGGTTGGACTCGATGATCCCAAGGGTCTTTTCCAACCTGAATGATTCTATGACTGTTGCAGCCAGCGTGTTTTGTAGGTGTTGCCCAACTGTGACAAACATCATTCACCTAAGACAGTGGGGCAAAAGAAGTCCACCAGTCTTGTCTCATTATAACATTTTCAGTGATTGCTCCTAGGGAGAGGAATGACTTTGGAAACTTCCTAGGAGACGCAAACGGAAAAAAGGCCGCTGTCTGCAGGGCTGGGCATCCTGCTGCCACAGATAGTGGCTGCTGTGAGGACCCTGCAAGAAGTGACCCAGTATTGCCTTTGCATGAGCACTGCTGGCCAGAGGCCATGTCCCGGGGGAGGCACGAGCCCTGTCCTGTTACAGCCCTGGAGGCAGGGGACAAGACACAACCAGCCCTCCAAGCTCCTGGTGGCCATCAGGATACGTGGTGCTTCCTGCGAGAGCCCCTGGGTCCTCCCAGCTTGTGGCAGTCGTTACACCTGGCTGTTCCTCTGCGGGGAGGTTGTGGTCCTCAGCACAGCAAAGATGAACTGGCTGCAGCTTTTTGCTCTCAGTTACTCATTTCTGAAGTTTCATGGTAAATAAATACCTGTGGTGAGACAGACTAGAGCCTGGTTGCAGGTGGCTGCATACTTTTTAGTATCATTTTTTCATTTCTTTTTTTTATTGTGCAGGGAAGCTGTAAAATAAAATATGGGCATTGTTCATATTTTGTATCTTCTGTAGGCTCCATCTAGGTGGTTTGGGTGAAGTGAAATCAGAAGTGAGTTATGGGGGAAGTTCCTGGTGCATGGTAGTCTTTTAAAATATTTTCTATGTAGTCCCGACATATTCTGATAAAATGCTATGGTGTAGCATCCTGGGGAGAGTGGTACAGTGGAGATTGCATATCAGAGAGGAGGAATTTGATGATTTTGATGTCTACAGAAATGGAAGGAGGACAAATGCAAATGTGCTGAGCAAGAGTAAAGGATGGTCCCTTTATGGGGAGATTTTGCACCATCCTCGGTCTGGGATGCAACGCCTTCAGAAGAGTCACTTCTGAAAATGATTATAAAACACAGTTGCCCACGAGGTTCCTGCTAGAACCGTCTTTTTACAGGCATGTCTGCCTGTTTCTAATGTTTACAGAGACCCTCAGACGTCTCCTGAGGAGCTCACAGGAAGGTTGGGGTGGTGGATGTTGCTAAAGCAGCAGCACATAAGGAAGGCTCTGCCTGAGCAGTGTCTGCAATGGGGAGCAAACTGGGACCATGGCCAAGGGGTTATCTGGGTTGCACAGAAGACTGAGGAAGCCTTTCCCATGAAGCCACATGCTGTTCTTGAGATGAAAGTTGGCAAGCTAACGAAAAGGGCTGGGAACTGATGTGGAAAGCAAGAATCAGCAGAATCAGCTGCGGATAAAACATGAAGAAGCCATTCCCTGTCCTGTAGCTGGCAGTGTGTCCTGGGGAGCAGTCTGGAGCAAAGGAGACCTTTGCTATGACCTTCTTGGACAACTTGGGTGTTCCTGTCACCTCTGCTAGTCCTGTACCAGGTGCAGCTCCTTGCTTATCCTTGGTCATTGCCCTGGCCGTTGTGTTCAGAGGACTCGGGGCTGGGTTTTTGCTTTAAGCAAGAGTCTATCTCTTGCCAGGATAGGGATGTGGGGCTCACAGAAATGTCCCCATGGGCTGTATCCAAGGTGGTCAGTTATGGTTGGGTCTGGAGACCCCTGAGCTCTGCTACGTGGTGGTTCCATGTAGGCCATGGGAAATTTCAGCTCTGGTGCGTGCAGGGCTGTGATGGGAGGAGAGTGACTGAGCTTCCGCTGTAGAGACCTTCCAACAGTGGGCTGGGAGGTGCCCCAAAGTCAGGTTGGTGAGGGGTCTGGAGCACAGGTCTTGTGAGGAGCGGCTGAGGGAGCTGGGGGTGTTCAGCCTGGAGAAGAGGAGGCTGAGGGGAGACCTTCTCACTCTCTACAGCTCCCTGAAAGGAGGGGGCAGCCGGGGGGGTCGGGCTCTTCTCCCAAGGAACAGGCCATGGGACAAGAAGAAATGGCCACAAGTTGCACCAGGGGAGTTTTAGGTTGGATATTAGTAAAAATTTCTTCACCAAAAGGCTGCCCATGGAAGTGGTGGAGTCGCCATCCCTGGAGGTATTTAAAAGATGGGTAAGACGTGATGCTGAGGGACACGGTTTAGCAGAGAGTGGTGCCTTCAGCCTCAAAACAACCCTGTCTCTGTTTTGGCACTGTTAGGTTGACGGTTGGACTTGATGATCTTAAAGGTCCCTTCCAACCCAGACAATTCTATGATTCTGTGATTCCGTTCTATGATCAACAGGTTCTGCTGCCTCCAGAGAAAGAGGCTGCCTTATGGGAGCGGACTTTCCTGGAAGTTGCACTTAGACCCAGACTGAAGTACAAGCAGAATAAGGACATGAGGAAGGGCCAAGATGGTGCGTGGAGTGAATAATGCTCACGCAGCCCTTCAGTGCACTCTAACAAGTGTGCTGTTGCAGGGCCATTAGCACAAAGATGGAGATGCAGCTGACTTGCCCTCCACATGGTACAAATATTTCGTCATTCACTCTTTTATGCCAGTCTTGGTGGGCAGCAGGAGGCCTTTTATCATGTTACCAAGGCATTTAAATAGCTAATGCTTATCCCAGGCAGGTGCTTGTAGCTCGCCTGGGTGTATTTGATGTAGCTGTGCTGACTCTTGCTAATTGTTGCAATAGAAAGCTGGCAGGTGTTGGGAGATAAAGGCACTGATGGAGTAGCATTAGCTGTGATTTCCTGCACTGGAGGAATGAAAGGATGTTTGCAGAGAGGAAATCTCCCGCTGCTCTACGCTGCAGAAATGGCTAGATCCACTTTATGCCATGCTAAGTGTGAGGGATCAGAAGGCTGAGGACAGAGCTTATGCGGTTGTGGTTCAAAGGCAGCTGCTGGGGTTTTATAGAACTTGATTTAGGAGCAGGTGGCTCTGTGGTAGCTGGCGGGGTGCAGGGCGTCGGGTGAGGCTCTTAGGCAGAACCCTGAGTTACAGGAAATGTGATGCTTCATATTTAATGTCCAGTAGCCCTCCAAGTGGCTCATTCTTCCTTGCAGATGCCAGAAGGAAAGAGCTGAAAGCCTAGCTGTGAATGAGGATGCTAAAAAGTGCGTTACATCAGACACCTGGTGCGAGGAAGTCACTGCTGCTGGGGTGCTCGGTACGCAGCAGAGGTCTCCAGTGTCAGTGTAGGAGTGGTGCCATGTGTTAAGGAAATGTTGAAGTCACACTAGTTAAATAAGTGGCTCAACAATTAACACAGGGCCCTTTTGAAATGAAGTAAGAGACCTAAAAGCTAAAGGAACAGTGTTAGAAATGGCTCAGGACATGGAGGGACATTGGAAAGGCCGAAAGCAGGAAAAGGGGTAGGAAGGGAGACTTCGATTACTGCAGTAGAGATTGGGTGTGATACTGAAGCTAAATTTAGTTATACCACACGCGACTGCTTTGTGGAGCAGAGTAGGGAACCCGCAAGGGGAGAAGGGATTTTTGACATGGTCCGGTTAGTGCACAGGGTTTGATTCACTTTTATTTAATGTAATATTTGTGCAGGGGCAGTAAAATAACAGTCATCTGCGGTAGTGTTTAATGGAAAATCAAAATGAAAATGTTAAAACGTAATGTTAAATGAAATGTTAAAAATGTAATTAAAGAACCAGCCAAAGGGTAAAATACTTGCAGAATGTGTGAAGCCTGTTTGAAGATAACATAGTGGAAACTTATATCTTTTTTTATGAAGGCCACGATGGCTACTCAGCAAGGCTAGGAAAGCTGCTGGAAGCGAGGAGCCATCAGAGTAAAAACAGCGATCCTGATTTTACCTAGACAGCATCAAGCCCTGAATTAGAATCACATGTTAGAAACTATTAGAAAAGCACTTAAAAAGAACACGAGGTATGTTTACAATGCTGTGTAAATCCCTAGTCTGTCTGTATGGTGAGGCTGTCTGCAGCTCGGCCGTCTGTTTCAAGAAGGTAAACTAGCCCTGGGAGGAGCTCAGAAAAGGGCAGCAAAGATAGCAGAAGTTACGGCGTGACTTGTATGAGAGAAGTGACTGAATAGATAAGGACAGCTCAAACCGCAAGGAAGATGCCTGAGGAGTGTGTTAAGGATTATCCCAGGTAGATTGGAGGGCTCAGATCTCCCATTACCTCTTTCAGAGTAAGAGCTGGGGACATAAGAAAAAAATGGCGGATGCGAACCAAACCACAGCTAGTCCTTCCCTTGGCATGCAGTGAAGCATGCAGACGTGGTTATGGTAGTACGGAGGCTAAAGGCTTTACATGTTCTCAGGAACTGGTCTGAGAAGATAACCCTCTCCATCAGTACTATTACAAAGACAACGGCTCCAGCTCGGGAGCCCCCTGAGCCACAGAGGAATTGTAGAGGGGGAGGGTTTGTCAGGGAAGTGTCACTAAAAGCTGCACGGCTGATAATGGCTGCCTGTGCTGCTTTGCAGAGGCAGAGGATGCTTTGACCTACATGTCATCCTGCAAGCATACTGTGCCCTGAAAGCTCACCATAGCTAGTGGTGGTGGAAGAAGGAGCCTGTGCAGCTGTGGGCCAGGTGAGGGACCTGGAGCCACTCTCAGTCACCTCCTCTTCCAGCTGATGGAGGAGGTCAAGGCAGCATCTGAGAGGGAGGTCTGCCAAGATAGCCTGCATACTGGGGGAAGATTGCCTTGGAGAGCAAGTGGGTCATGCTCTTCTCTGTGACCAGGGGGCCACTGCCCAGCATGCAGCAGGGGGTGATGCCTGGACATGAGGGAAGGACTAGAAGAGGAAAAGCTTCTTCCCCAGGAGAGTGCAGCCCTGGGCCAGGTCACCAGAGAGGTGGGACATCTCCATCCTCCATCAAGAGCTGTCTAGACAAAGCCATAGCCAACAAGATCTGGTTTTGGGGATAGCCCTGCTCCACATGGGAGGCTAGACTGGAGACCTCCAGGGCTTCTCACAAGAGCACTGCTGTGATTCTGTGACCTGACCCTTTGTGTAAGACATGGCCTTACAGGGCTGGGTGAGAAGGAGAATGGAGGACTTAGCTAACGCAGGCTAGTGGAGCTCCTTGGCCAGATGAGAAATCACTTGGTGTATGAGAGGTGTTTTCAGGCTGTTTCCTGCTAGCTCTGTGCCAGGCTGGGTAGGACCATCCCTGGATGCATCCTGTGGTACCAGATTCACTTCTACAAGTGGTACCCAAGGCTTCTTATTGCCAGACTGCAGAGACAATACCTTGTATGCAAACCTGCTTGAATCCCACGAGCTAAGGCTCTAGAAACAAGAGGGGTGTGAGAGAGATGGTGAATATTTGAGCACCACTTCCTCCAAGCTCAACATCAGTGCACCCCTAGGAGCAGGAAATCAGGCAAAGGAGGCAGGAGACCTGCATGGATGAGCAAGGAGCTTCTGGAAAACCTCAGATGGAAGAAGGAAGTTTACAGAAAGTGGAAAAAAGGAATGGCCACTTGGGAGAAGTACAGGAGCATTGTCAGAGTGTGCAGGGATGCAATGAGGAAGGCTAGGGCCCGCTTGGAATTAAACCTGGCAAGGGAAGTCAAGGGCTTCTTCAAGTTCATCAGTAGTAAAAGGAAGGCTAGGGAAAACGTGGTCTCTCTGATGAATGAGGTGGGTGCCTTGGTGACAGAGGATGCAGAGGAGGCGGAGTTACTGAATGCCTTCTTCGGTTCAGTCTTTACTGCTCAGGCTGGCCCTCAGGAACCCCAGACCCTGGAGGAAAGAGAGAGAGCCTGGAGTAAGGAAGACTCTCCCCTGATTGAGGAGGATCGGGTTAGAGATCACTGAGGCAAACCTGACGTGCGCAAATCCATGGGCCCTCATGGGATGCACCCAGGAGTGCCGAGGGAGCTGGCAGATGTTATTGCAAAGCCACTCTCCATCATCTTTGGCAGGTCATGGAGAACAGGAGGTGCCTGAGGACTAGAGGAAAGCCACTGTCACTTCAGTCTTCCAAAAGGGCAAAAAGGAGGACCCAGGAAACTACAGGCCAGTCAGCCTTACCTCCATCCCTGGAAAGATGATGGAAGAGCTCATTCTGGATGTCATTTCTAAGCACACAGCGGAAAAAAGGTTATTGGGAGTGGTCAACATGGATTCACCAAGGGGAAATCATGCTTGACCAATCCGATAGCCTTCTACGGTGGCATGACTGGCTGGGTGGATGAGGGGGGAGCAGTGGATGTCGTCTGCCTTGACTTCAGCAGGGCTTCTGACAGTCTCCCATAACAGCCTCACAGGTAAGCTTAGGAAGCGTGTGGGTTAGATGAGTGGACAGTGAGGTGGATCGAGACCTGGCTGAACGGCAGAGCTCAGAGAGTCGTGATCAGAGGCACAGAGTCTCGCTGGAGGCCTGTAACTAGCGTTGTTCCCCAGGGCTCAGTACTGGGGCCAGTCTTGTTCAACATATTCATCAACGACCTGGATGAGGGGACAGAGTGCACCCTCAGCAAGTTTCCTGATGACACAAGGCTGCGAGGGGTGGCTGACACACCAGAAGGCCGTGTCGCCGTTCAGCGAGACCTGGACAGGCTGGGGAGTTGGGTGGAGAGGAACCTAATGAAATTCAACAAGGGCAAGCGCAGGGTGCTGCACCTGGGGAGGAATAACCCCATGCACCAGCACAGGTTGGGGCTGACCTGCTGGAGAGCAGCTCTGCAGAGAGGGACCTGGGAGTCCTGGTGGGCAACAAGTTGCCAGCAATGTGCCCTTGTGGCCAAGGCAGCCAATGGTCTCCTGGGGTGCATCAAGAAGAGCATGGCCAGCAGGTGGAGGGAGGCCATCCTCCCCCTCTGCTCTGCCCTGGGGAGGCCACATCTGGAGTGCTGGGTCCAGTTCTGGGCTCCCCCGTTCAAGACAGAGAAGGAACTACCAGAGAGAGCCCAGTGCAGGGCTGCAGAGATGATCTGGAGATGGCTGGAGCATCTCTGTGCTGAGGGAAGGCCGAGAGCCCTGGGGCTGTTCAGCTGGAGAAGAGCAGGCTGAGAGGGGACCTCATCAATGCTCAGCAATAGCTAAAGGGTGGGTGTCAGGAGGATGGGGCAGACTCTTCTCAGTGGTGCCCAGGGACAGGACAAGGGGCAACGGGCACAAACTGGAACATGGGAAATTCCATCTGAACATGAGGAGGAACTTCTTTCCTGTGAGGGTGGCAGAGCCCTGGCACAGGCTGCCCAGAGAGGTGGTGGAGTCTCCGTCTCTGGAGACATTCAAACCTGCCTGGATGCGTTCCTGTCCAATGTGGGTTGGACCAGATGATCTCCAGAGGTCCCTTCCAACCTCTACCATTCTGTGATTACCTGGAGGACACACCAACTGTCATGTCCTGGTCTTTCAACTGAATGTTTTCCAAAATGTCTCCCAGACATCTCTAGAACCATAGTAATTTGGTTCAGAGCTGACAACTTGGATAACTCAAAATGTATTGTTACCACACCATGTTAAATAATGCAAGATATGGACAGGATGGAAGTTAATTTTTTAAAAGGTTTGAGTTATGCACTGGTTCCTGATTGCTCTCATCTGTGACATATCCTCCAACCCTCTTTCTCTCCATCTTACTCAGATGCTATTGTTTTATGGGGATTTCTTAGAGATGCCGTTACTTTATGCTTTTTTCCCCTGTAAATAATCACTGTTGATTTCTTTCTGCATTAAAAATAACATTATTCTGTAATTTTTGAACCAAGCCCGCATGTGTCTTGCTTTCTTATGAGGGAATGGTCACTGAGTTAAATCATTGATGATGGCAAAATTACTCCTGTTAGAAAACACTGTGACATTTCTAGTAAATATGTCCGTGTTGCTTAGGATTTATATGGGATTTCATCATACACCCACAGTTTTCACTGTTGACCTGGAGGTCACATGCAGGGTAATGCAGTGCAGAGCGTCACTTTGTGGAGGGCTTGTGCAAAGTGGGACAGTGCCAGCCAGCTCAGTGGACCAGCAGCTCTGCCCTCCCTTATACACCCATCCTCGAAGGTTTGCATCACAGCCGCAGCGTCTCATATTCCGAAGGAGGCGTTGGGGTGAAAGGCAGGATGGTCCAAGAGCTGCACCTTGGGAATGAGGAACCAGGAGGAGGGGAGGTAACTAGCAACACGTGGTTTGATCACGTCAGCCATCCCATGTCCCTGCACCAGAAGGGTCTGTTGCTGCATCTGGTTCCAGCACTTGGCTGGGCTCTTGGTGGGAAAGCTGTAATCTGAGGGTGGCCGCTCACTGTCAAAGCAGAAGGGTGCATGAAAAGGGGGAGGCCTGGGTGGATTCATCCTTCATCCACTCCCATTAATAACCAATGCCATTGTGGAAGATGGAATATGGAGCAGGCAGAAATTTGAAAAAGACAGTCAGTTAGGAGAAACTGTAAAGACAAGATTAAAATTCAAGCTTACCTGGACAAACTGGACATCTATCTGAAAGTGATAGCATGGTTTTTAGTAGAGATGTTGCCTGTTATCTTCCTAGCATTGGAATAATCAATGCACGCAGATGGAACAGGAAACACTGTTCTGGGGAGCAGTCTGATGGACAGCACAGATTTATCGTGGACCTCAAGGTGAAGGTAAAACAGAGGGGTCCTGCTGTGGAAATGGCAGATGCAAAATCATCTGCCTTTGCAACCAGGAGGAGAATCCAGAAGCACCCAGCAGGCAGCCCCTGTGTGCACAAGGACACGGCCTGGGAGCCTCTCAGCATGCCTGGAGACCACATGGCTCTGGGGTGAGGGCCATGGGCACAGGCCTGGGGGGTGTCTCCTTGATCACGCTGATGAGGGGGAAAGGCTGGAGATGGTTGGTTGGATACAGCAAGTCCTCACCGAGTTAACTAGTCCTGGTCACAGCTCCCTGGGCTGAGGACTCAAGTAATCTTTCCTTTAGAAGTCCTCATAAATGCATATCTCAGTACCCCTGAAAACCAGGCCAGGGTTTGCTGTGGGAAAAGCACCATTTCAAGTGCATTGACATCAATTCTGTGAGGTTTGCAAGCCATACACTTCAATTTGTTTCATTCAAATATTAATATCCGGTTTACTTTAACATCCATTTACTGAGTCTGAGGAATGTGAACTTTTGAGGAGAGACAAAGGTGCCGTGGGTGGGAGTGCTCGCATGGCTGGATGTAGGCAGCTCAGGAGAGACAGGAGGAGGGCTTGTGTGCTCTGTGCAAAGTGGTGGCTGGAGAGCACAGGCTGTGCCTTGGGACAGGCAATGGGCCAGCCAAGAGCTTGGGGCTGAGGCTCAGAGGATCAACCAATGCAGATAACCATTGCCTAATCAAGGAGACAAAGCAAATAAAACCTTTTCCAGATAGTTGGAAAAAGCCTTGTGATCATAGGTCCTGGTACTCATCAGGAACCCCCACCACCCTGATGGGACAGAGGGGCAACGGGGCTGGGTGCAAGCAGCCCAGGAGACTTCTGGAGCGTGTTGGAGACAACCTCTTCATGCTGATAATCAATGAACCAGGAGATGCACTGATGAATCTATTACTCAGAAACAAGGAAGAGCTGGTTGGGGTGCAAAGGTGGAGATTAGCCTTTACAACAACAACCATAAAGTGGTGGGGTTTAACATCCTGAGAGACAGGAGCAAGGCAAATACAGAATTACAACTATGGACACGAGTCCTGTGAAGATTGTTTTGTTACAATAAGGTCTTTGGACCCATAAGACTGATTAAGGAAGGACTTTTTCCTAGGGATGAGGCCCCTTGTCTTTCTCATCCTGTCCCTAATTTCTTGGGTCTGTTTGTCTGGGAAAGCCTTACCTCTGATGATACTCAAGTGCAGGAAAGGTGCTTAATGGGAATAAGAAGGTCTCCCAGTCCAGGCAGGCATGGGCTCCCATACAATGGTGCTCCCAGTACTCAAGGCACCCCTAGAGGGAATCTTGGGCCTCAGAAATAAATAAAACATTCAGCAGTTTGGCTGCTAAAGAAGGTCACTCTGGTTTTCCACTTGAGCAATTTAATGTTGTGAAGAAGTTCAGTTGCCTCGGGTGCTGTCTGGCATCTGACCACTTCTGAAATAGGAACAGACTTTGGGGCCCAAGTGTAGCATTTACAATGGAAAATGGTGATCTTGGAGAGGCGATGAAGGAGAGGTGGTGCAGAAGTGATGAAGAGAGTTCAGTAAAGCCCCAGACGGGTTAGTTCTGTCTTAGTTTGTCCAAAGTAAACCTGACTGAAGTGTAAAGGGCAACACTCCACTTACAGTGCTCACATCCTCATCCCCTTCACTCCTCAGGCTGTGCTGGGATCTCCGAGTCCCACAGACTGCAGATCTGTTGGTGGGCTTGCCCCAGGGTCTGCCTCAAAACAACGCTGGCTTCAGTGTCTCCAAGTTAAATCTAACCCTGGAAAGCATGGACTGATTGCTCAATTCCCACATACTCTTCCCAATACTGTGGATCGGCAGTGGGGAAGGTTAGTGGAGGTTGCATGGCCAAGGGTTTGTGGATGAGGGAGGAGACACTGGTGGGGAGAAGACCAGGCACCAAGTACTGAAAGACTCCTACTTAGGCGGTATGTGAGCATTGGGGTCCAAGGACCCATCTCTTGTTTAGAGTACAAATTATTGTGCTTCACTCCCTTTTCTCCCCAGAGGAAAACTGTGACCAAGGCAGCTGTAACTGCCATGAGGACAGGCTGTGGAGGGCTGTATGGTGGGCAACCAAGAACACAGTCTGAGTAGGAAAGACAGCGGCTGTATAACCCAAAATCTCTGGTAAAAAGGGAGAAAAGGTGACTACCATGCACAAGTCCAGTCTTTGAAGGGGGCATGTGCTGGCTATAAGGGACTTGCTGACCAAGTGTGGGCAGCAGAGATGGAGATGGTGGGTCTCAGCTCCTAGAGCAGGCTGCAGCCAGGATCACTTGTGAATTCAGTGAGGCAGACCATGGAGCCCTTCTTTGGATGACTGGCAAATACAGGCAAAGCGAGGCAACACAGAAAAGAGCAGGACATCATAAATATTTAGATAGCTGATGCCTGAGGCGCACCTGGAGGGCCAGATGCTGCAGACAGAGAGGGCAGGGAACTGGATGCAGCTGAGCTGGTGCACGTACCTGGGAGATGTGCCCCAGGTGGACGCTGTTGTCCCTGCTTTGGTAACCCAGGTCAGCTCAGGTGCAGTGCTGGCAGGTTCAGGTTGAACTCACAGGCAGCTTAAGGTGTAGTTAAATCACGCATATATTTTTTCCCAAAAACCAGCTAAGAAGGAAACTCAGAGGTCTGGTCCACACTGAGCCCCTGACCAGCATTGCCAGACCCAGAGGGAGGCAGCATCCAGCAGCGACACCCACCACCCTCCAGGCCCTATCCTCCTCTTCACACAGCTGTGCTGGCCAGCTGCAGCCAATGAGCGTGGTGCCTCTGCACGGCTGGGGTGTTCATGAGGCCACGAATTTATCCTTGTTCTCTTGATAACACTAACTATAGTAATTAATGCTGTTAATCTCACTGCAACTTTTCCTAAGTGAGGTTTAACTCAAACTTTCTTCCTTCTCTTTTGTTACTCTGGTGGCTGGCAATGTTGGATGACATCCGACATGAAGACCAGTGTTGGTTGCTCCTGCTCCTCATGTACAGGCATCAGCTTCTGGGATTTCTTCTGGAAACTGAGCGCAGCTCTGGGAATGTCCTCCAGTTTATCCTTGGGTTTTAGTATAGCAAAATTAGTCTGCTTTGATCATGGGAGCGTGAAAGGACTAGTGACTGTGAACTCGAAGTGGTGGGAAGTGCTAGGATAGAGAGGGATGACAGGGAATTTGGGATTAGAGACATATTTCTGGTGCTTGGCCATTTGGAAGATAGCTCGCTGGTTAAAGGGACAATAAACTTTCTGTCCAGCATTGTGACTGGTGGGGGCTATTTTGCAGTAGTAGGGGGAGGTCTGTGATCCGAGTGAAATTGCTCTTCAGATAGGGCAGACTCAGGACCATGGTGAGTCAGGGTTTGACACCACCCTGTGTTGCATGTGGAGACCTTGGCTGCCAAGCTGAATTGTCCTTGAGGTCTGTTCCTCCTCTCTGCTTGGTCATGCCATCCCCAGCCTCAGCGCTGGCATCACTGTGCACCAGCTCAGGAAAACTGATGACTGGGGCGCACACACCACTGCAGCAAATGACAGAGCTCTCTGGTAACACCAGGGCTTCGACCACCCTTATTAGACCTTCATTGTCTCCATACTGTCCTAGTCCTGACTTACACTTAACTTGTGCCATCCTAACGGAGTCCTTCAGCTGGTGGGGAGGAGGCATTGCTCCCCGACACTGCCTGTTTAAGTGCAGAACACTTTAATACAGAGGCACAGAAAAGTTAAATAGCAAAGCAGTTACACTAGAAACCATGTTCCAGGGTGGGCAATTTATTCATTTAAAGTACAGCGTTAGGCCTTCAGAACATGACAAGCACAGTGCAAAAAAGTCTGATAGATGATAATTGCTCTACTCTTTGCTAAGCAGAAATTCACTGCACAGTCTGTTAATCTTTAATTATAAGCAGTAGACTGGTATCATTTCTCTTGGCTTAGACTGATCGAGTTACTCATATTCTGAGATCACAGTTGTAGGACAAATTCCTTGATTCTTGCAGTCCTGTCATTCATCTGGGGGGGGTGAGCAGGAAGGCTGAACCTGATGTGTGTGTGTGTCTGTGCACTTGGAAGCCCCTCCTCGAGCCCATGCAGATCTCCCCCTGCTCTCCCACAGTCCCCCTTCCCCTGCCACGGTTCCCGTGACTCAGCAGCCCCGCTGTGACCCTTGCTCACCCTTGTCTTTCCATGCAACTCTCCCGCAGCCACAAAAGTGGATTTTGCCTGGTCTGCTGAGAAGCCTTGAGCTGGCTTTGGATGGAGATTGTCATGCAGCTTTCAGATGCAATTGTCTTAAAGACCATTGGGCGGTGCAGCCCCACTGCCTGCCCTTTCACCCTTCCAGACATCCTCCATAGCAGTGGGGAAAAAAACACATAAGAAACTCTTCTGCCAAAAAAAATACTGCATTGCAAACTGGGAAAGATACCTAAACCATCAGTCTTCCATATGGGATGGGACTGCTCATAGCCAGAGACCAGCACCACGTGCTGAGATGTGAACCTATGTTATGGTCTGGTAGTGAGGAGCAGAAGAGGAAGAATCTGGTTAATTTGGTAAATCTAGATAAGGGCCCTGCAAGCAGGGGTTTGCTTGGCTCTTGCCACATGACGACCTTGCTTCATGTTACAGAAAATACTTCTGCATATTATTCATGCCCCTAGCACCCAGGAGGCGGCAGGAATCTTATGATGCTGCTGCACCAGCCCCATCTTCGCAAGGCTAAGCCCTGGACTCCAGCGATGCAGGAGGTGTCTGTAACTGCCATGGCCAGGTTCCTGGCTGAGCTCTGGAGATGGGGCTGCCCCTGCCTTTGGCAGAAGACAGATGCAGTGCACTGCCCTGTTGTCGCAGTTATGGTCATGCCAGATGCTATGGCTGTGCTAACACTATTCAGCCCCCACAGGACTGCAGAGAAAGCAACAGGGGAAGGGAGGCGTCCCGAGATCCCTGCAGGGAGGTTATGGTATGTGCCTGCACAGAGACAAATGTCAAAGGATCCTCTCATCGCACACACAGTTCAATTCTCGCAGGTACTTCTGAAGGGCTGTTTGGAGATCAAAAGGACAGTCTTTGTGCAGAATCAGTTGCACAGTCATGGTGGGTGGCTCACTGGAGCTACGTGACGGGCCAGCCTGTGACTTGCATGCAGCTCACACAGCCCCTAGACAGCTGGCTGGAGGAAATTCAGAGTGTTTCTGAGGCGTGGTGACGAGATCGGCACCTTTGATGATAGAAAAAAAACCCCAAAGGATACTGACAAGGAAAGAGTACAGAGACCAAGTGATGCTAGTCTGGAGCAGGGAAATTGGATGAAATAAAAGTCTGAGGACAAAGGTTAAGAAGTGCAGGATCTGGGCTGGGGGCAGTAGTGGGGTGTATGACAGGGCACAACTCCCTGCAGGTCTCTGGAGGTCAAGGGGGCTGAGCACAAGCACTGGAGATGTGCAAGAGTGGCTGCAGATAGTTGCCCACATTGACCCTGCGAGATATTGAGCCTGGCCAGGGCTTCGCAGAGCGTCTGGCAGGCACAGTGACAAGGTGAGGGGACAGCACGAGTCAGAGCATTGCAGGAGGGTTTCCCCCTTGCTGCAGGCTGCCTTATGCTGCCCTTTCTCCACACCGGGGCTGCATCTGCCCTGGCACCTAACATCTTGCTGCCTGAGACGAAGAGTGGTCCCCACCAGGTCTCCCACAGCCTGTCCCAATTTCATGGCCATGAACCAAGTGAGAAGGGGCAATCTCTCTTCCAACCTGCTCCTGCCATTGGTGCCGGAGAAGACAAATGCCACAACCAAGCTTATCACCCCTCGCCCCTCCCCTACCCAGAGACGCCTGTGCCATGGTTGTCCCTGGGCAGCTCAGCCTGCGTGGGCCGGGGAGGCGTGCAGCAGCATCAGCGCTACCCACAGGGCTCTTGCATCATCTCTGCCACCACAGGGCATCTCAAGGCCTATCGAAATATTGAGTTTGACATGTTGAAGCACAAACACTTTACATCACCCACCCAGACAATAAAACCCAGGACAGAATACAGCTACTCTGACAAAATGTATTTTTAAGTTCTCTGGTTCTTTCCCCAGGGTGGGAATCTTTGGGCTTGAACAGGGGGTTTGCACCATGGTAAGTGTCTCCACGCTCAGATGTAACTGGTCTAGGGAAAAATGTCTTAGTGGCTTTCCTAGATTTAGGTGCTGCAGTTTCCCTTAAATCACACTCGAATGGACAAAGCAGGGTCTCTGGGCAGTAACTGCAGTGCTTTAAGAAAGGAGGGCTTAAAATGTGCCCTTTTGGCCATTGTTGCAAAGTATCTTTTGTTTCCCTTGGTCTCTGATTGCTCAGGGAAATCGCAGGATGTAAAAAATTAGATACAGATTTTTCAACACCAATGGACAGAAGCAGCAATGCAGAAGCAGCAGCACAATTTTCCTTATTTGAAAACAAGATCTGATTCGTTATGCTTAAAACTTTCTGACAAAAAACACCTGGAGAGGGTGTTTTGGTGATTCATTTGCATGAAAACTCTATTACAGTATAACCAGCTCTCCAATTGACCGTAGTGTCTTCCAGGAAAAGGTACGTAGACAGGGCCAGAGTTTCTAGTGAAAGAACAAGCAGAAAAAGTATTGATTTTTCTAATCCTTTCAGGTCTTCTTTATAAACACAAATACAGCACAAATTTAATTCTTCCCCTCTGCATTTCATTAATGATTGCAAAGTATTTAAAGACATTAGAAGAGAGATTTATATGGCAAGACCCAGTTTTATCACTATAACACAGTAACAGGACACTGAGTTTCCCCCAGACCAGCCAGTACCATTAAAACACCACTTTTTAATGATGATGTGGCACTAAACAATCAGGTTGCAGGGGTCCCACACAGACTTGCTGATGGTTTTAATTTTGACCTAAAAATCTTCCCTGAATCAGAGAGAAGTGACTTTCCAGCAGGGAAGGACAGAGGGTTCAACCGCCCCTCCACATCCAGCTTCCCCAGGTTAATCTCCTGTTTGACCTTAACTCACAACTGCAAAGTCTCTGAAAACTGTCAAAACCTGACTGTAAGCTGAAGGTCGCCTGAACTGGGACACGGGGAGCTGGGAGGTTGTCCCCCCTAGTGCCTATTCCCTTCTGGCCAAGGACTGGATGCTCATGAAGGAAAGTGGATGCCTACTGCTGGGACACTCATTTTTCATTGATTGCGAGGGAGAAAATTTATACAGGGGAATGGGGATAGCAGAGACAAGTGCTGGGAGAAGGGAGAGCTGCCTTGAAGCTCAGGGCTTCATTGTGTTTTTTGCTCTTTTGCTCAGTGGGTTCCCCCCTGCCCAGTCTTGGTACTCCACATTGGGTTGGGCACCCTCCTGTCCCCATAGCAGGCATGTTACCACCCCATCCCCTCAGAATTTCTTGCCAAAGCACACCCTCTCTGCACCTCTCCACATCCCAAACGCTCCCTGGCCAACCTTCACCCGGGAGAAGACGTAATGCTGGTTCCCACTGCGGCTGTGGCCAGCTCCACGCGGCCCACTGATGTAGTGTGGGCACCTCTTGCAGCGTATGGAGGTGGAATCTCCATCTGCAATGTCGTTCTGGTTCACAGCTTCCACCTGGCCCTGGTGCCTGGGGATCACCTGTGCAGACCTAGTACCCCAGTACAGCCCAGCACCCTCCAGTGCCACATCTGTACTCCAGCACCACACCTTCTGCAGAACCCCGCCCCCACAGCCACAATGGATGCAGTGCCATTGCTCTGATTTCCCAGGACCAGTGCAGATGACACACACAAGGCACACCTCATTTTGGGAGACCTACCTTCCTGACTGTGGTGTCCACACGGGCAGGTACCCTGGGGAGATGGGCCTTTGCACTGACCCAGCAAGGGCCTTCTTACCTACAGAAGTGCAGCCCTGCCTCTGTGGGCCTCTTACCCGTTCTGAGTGTTTGGTGAAGATCATATCTTCTTTGGACAAAGTTTGATACTTTTCCAGTAGCAAATAAGGGATGATCCCAGTTATGCCTCAAGGGCAGGCTGTCTCTAATCCATCTGCTGTCACTCTGGGAGAGCCTGGTCAGAAAGATATTGCCAATATCCCATCCTTTACTGTCACATGTTGTTAAAACACAGACAAGAAAGAAATCCTTGCTGCAGTGAGCCCTGGTGAGTTTGTGCAGCTGCACTGATTTTTGTAGCCACCTCAGGGACATGACTCCACTGTTTTCAGAGATGATGACCATCTGTATCATCACTTGGGCATAAGCTGGGTTTGTTAAACAAACAAATCCTCTGTTAATTAGGACTTAAATCTGAGAAGCCAGGCCAGTGGTTCAGGAATGTTTCAAAAGTGGTGAAGTCAGTCCTGGGAAAGACAGCTACCTTTTAGAGCTACCTCAATAAGATCTAGGAATGGGTCAACAGGGATTTTGTGAAGTTCAACACAGGCAAATGCCTGCTTCTTCCCCTGGGATGGAATAACACCATGCAACCAGGACTGGTGGGGGAGAAGTACTTGGGGAGCAGCTCCCTAAAAAGACCTGGTGGACAACAAGTTCAACAGGACTCAGAAGTGTGTTGACGTGGTGAGGATGGACAGCCACATACTGAGTTGTATTAGCAAGAAAACAGACAGAGGTCTGGGGAAGTGATTCATCCCCTTGACTCAGCACCTCTGAGACATATCTCAGCATTGTGCCCACCTTGGGGCTCCCCAGGGCAAGGGAGAATCTAACAGAGATGATTAGGAACGGAGGCACACGATGTTCAAGAAGACACTGAAGGAACTGGGCTTCTTCAGCCCAGCGTAAAGAAGGTGTTAGGGATGATCAAACTTCTGTCTTCAACTACCTGAAAGGAGGGTCATAACAAAGATGGAGCCAGACTCGTCTCACAGGTGCACAGCAAAAAAGACAAGAGGCAGCTCACACAGATTGCAATGAGGGAAAATGTGATTGCGCATCAGAAAAAATAATTGTTAACCAAGAGTACATCAGCCACTGGAGGAGGTGCCAAGAGCTGATAGACTCTCCATCCTTGGAGATTTCCAAAACTTGACTGGAGAAAACCTTGCTAGGTCTGTTCTAGCTTTGGAGTTAGCCCTGCTTGGAGTAGAAGGCGGTATGAGGTGACTTCCAGAGATCCCTGCAAGTCTACGTCTTTCTGTGATTATATTATGAGATCTAAATGCCATAAGCATGGGTAATCCAGGTGTATGACTGGTTCTTTATTAAATCCAAAATCATTTGGATATATATGACACCAGTCATTCCATTCTGCCTTGATGGCAGGTGATAACTGCAAGAGTAAACAAAGCATATGAAGGAGTATAACATAATTTAGTTCGGTAGGGATCAGAAGTCCTGAATTGGAGTAACATGATTTGTCAGGCACAGTTTTGTTTTTTAACCCTCTGTGGGGCAGAGTTGAAGCTCTATGAGATGCATAACTGCAGCACTCAAAGATGTGGCTGCAATGACCATTCACACAGCCCTATGGACCTCCTTGTTAGCTCTGCATACAAAGGGGCCTTGTGGAGATGTCCTCAGTGCAGAACTGAAAAAGGCTAGTCAAGACACGTAGACAGGTGGCATCTAGTGCCCAAATTGGGGTGGATGAGACAGATTGCAAAGGCTCTCTGACAAAAGAAGGGCTATTCATCGTTACTGGCTTTCAGTAGTGCAGTCCCTTTGACTTTAAAAGAAATGAGGGTTAGGAGGGACATGTAATATTCTCTGAAGGCAACACATCCTCTACACTGCAGAAGGAGTATGGCCTAGAAAAGGATGCAATGGAATGAGACAGCGCAATAAGGTGTTAACAGATGGGTAGAAAGCATGTGCTAACAGGAACAGACGAGTGAGCAATCCAGATCATCTGATACCTTAACTGCATTCTTTTCCTGCAGCACTTTCCATTATGTGCCCTATACAGACCTGTATGACTCAACATCTATTTTGATGCCTTTTCAAGGTGAAGTATTTCAGTATTCCAAGGAGATGTATTTCAGGTAGTCCCATTTAGGAGGAAGACATTTCTCACATGCACGTAGTCTGCTGAAAAGCCAATGGCTTAATGTAGTTGGCTAAGGCAGAGGCCATCAAAGTCCGGAATTTCCTGAGAACTCCCCTTCGCTCTCAGGCCCATAGCTGGCATTAGCTGGCCCCCTCTGTAGTGATCCTGAGTTTCTCCTTTCCCAAGTCTTCTCATTCCCACCTTTGGCAGGTGGGAGCCAGCCCACAGAAGAGCCCCTCCACAGTCTGTCCATTGGCAGGCACAGAAGGGAAATGCTTCAAAGGAGTGTATCAAAAGCGATGGTTCCCCACGTTGACCACTGAATAGTTATGCTAGGCACGTACCTCCAGCCTGTCACCTCCATTTCTACTGTCATTGAACCCCTGTGGGTGAGCTCCTTGCCCACTTCACATTTCCTCTACAATCCCCCATCTTTCCCAGCTTCCTTATTAATTTTCTACTTTAACAAAAATTTTAGTGAACTCCATACAGAGGATATTTACCATAAAACCAAATAGTGGATGTGTCAGGTTCAACCAAAGGTTTATTTCCCTGAGATGCTCTCTCTGCCAAATGCAGATATCAGCAGATGGGCAGCAGATGGGACATTGTATGGGAAGGAACACAGAGATGCCTTCATTCTGGGCTTTCTCCTGAAGTTACTGGGAGATGAAATAGAGCTGCTGGGGATTTCTGCATGAATGGGGAGCACAGGAGATGGAACAGCACTGCCTGCTACCTGCTTCCTCTGGCACTGGGGCTGCTGGCTACAACAGGAGCACCCATCACCAATGTCTAGAGGGAGATGGATCCTACCACAGTGAATCAACATAATTTTCATGACTGTTACTGCAGGAACCAAGCTTGTTATCCTGGTCACTGTCTCCTCTGCTGACAGCCTCAAGTGTCTCCTGTACTGGAGAGGATGTGGTGGAACCCAAGGACTCAGAGCTGCGCTGTCAACACTGTAGAGCTGAGCAGCCCACCTCCCTGCCAGGACAGCTGGGACCTCTCTGGCTTTCACCCAACTGCACAGAAAAAGGCTTCAGGGTGGGGAAAGGAAAGCAAGGCCCCCTCCATCCACTCTTGGCCTTTACTATCCCTGTTTTTCCCTTCATCTTCCTCCTCTGCCCTACAGAGGAGGCTCGTTGCATCTTAAAAGGGAGATACATTGATCCTCATGGATCCCTTCCAACTTGAGATAGTCTACGATTGCATCCCTCTAGTCCCTCACACAGTTCCTTTTCCCATGATCTCATCCCTCATTTCCCCTGAGAGAAATTATCTGTTCTTTCTCATCAGCCCCCCTAACCCTTCTGTCACTGACAGCAGAGCCAGCAGAGCAGCGTCCCCCTTTTTAATTTCCATCACACTGTTACAACCACACATCTGTGAATCCCTCTGAAATTCCACCACTTTTGTCCTCCACAAGTTGCTCTTTCCTTGCAAAGTGCAAATCCTGCCCTGAACACACACGAGGCCATCCTGCCATGGGCAGGGAGAAAAGGAGGGAGGGGAGCGAAATTCCATTTCAGAAACAGTCTCCCTTAACAGGGAGACCTCCTTGACCCCTTGTTCAAGTCAATCTCCAGAGACAGCTGAACACCAAGCCCACTTAATAAAGGTAGACCCAGGAAGGGACCTCACTGCCTCACCTCAGGACCCATCATTGTCTCTAAGGTGTCAGGAGGATGCAGGGACCACAAAAGAAAACCACAGCTCACCACAATGGCTGTACCTGTGTTGCAGCCCTTTCTCCTTGCTCCCTTTGGGCGGAGCTTCCTAGCCAAGAGGTAGTGGAGAAGGGCTTCCTGGGGAGTTGTTGTCATCATTCTCACATACCTGGAAAACCTTGGTGGTCAGGTGTCCCTCAGCTCTCTCCCCTCTTTCCTACCACCACTTCCCTTTTTCCTCCTGCATCCATGCTCTGGTGTTTGTCTCCCTACAGGGACCCCCACCTGCCATGGGGTAGACCCCCATGCCACCCCTCAGACTGTTGCCTTGAAGCAGTGGGCAGACTCCAAGGGCACCCTGGCTGCATGTACTGAGACTTAAACCTCCCCGCGCCCGGTATGGGGTCCTTAGCCCCTCCCCATCCCTAGCCCCCAAATACCCTATACCACCACTCAGCAGACACCAAGAACTCCACCGCCAGCCCAGACCCTTGACCTCCACCTGTGCCGCCAAGATTATCATTCTCCTTCACCATTAGTGATCTTCTGGAAGTGTCTTTGTGTCCCCTTGGGATGAGTGTTTGGTTGGATCACGTCTGGGATGAAGCTGTGCCAGGGATTTACTCCTATTGTTAATGGGGTTGCAAAGCCCAACACAAAGGCCAGAATGTTGTTTAGAAGAAGCAGCACATTAAGATGGGATGGAGCGTCCTTGAGACTCTGCACCAAGATGTGGGCAAGATGTTCAGTCTTCTGACATATTTAGAGGACTTTCATAGTTAGGGAGTTCTCCAAGGGAGGGTGCTCTCCTGGTTATCTTAACCAAAGACATGGGGCAGAAAGAACAAGCCACCACATGTGGCATCTCCAGAGCCACCTATAACATATTCCTGATACCTTCACGGTAGTGTTCAGAGAGCCAGAAGGGAGCCTTGACTCATCTAAGATGTCTCCTGGCACCAGTGCTGCAGTATGCTCTGGATTTGGCTCCAAATGCCTCTCTGTTTTCTCAGCAGGGAGAACAAGAGATCAGCTCTCTTCACAGCACATCATGAGACTCGCCCACCTGTGCAAAGCATTTTGGACTCCTTGTACTCATGGCACTGTTTTTAGTATTTAATGAATGAGCCTTGCAGTCAGTAAGACTGTTTGGCTCCATTTGAGGGATCCAGTTTTCTTTCCTGTCTTTCTTGAAATGTTTTTCATCAGTGCAGAGCTAAAACCTAATTGGGTTCACTGGAACTCCCAAAGCAAGTGAAAAAAAAGTCCTAGAAGTCTAAAGGAGGACAATGTTCTTTGAGATGTCTCCACTGAAACAATGCAGAAACAATGCAGGAACACACTCTACGTTAGAAACACTGCTTGGTGTTTCAAGTAATTTAAAAATACAAATTTAGATCACTGTATTGAAATTAGAGCTTAACAGATTTATGCTTTAGTCTGTATTTCCTTTGGCAAAGCTGGAAGCTTTGGAGTGGCAGAAAGTCACCGGAGAAGTTAATCTAAAATGATTAAAATGTGGAATAGTGAAATGGTCTCTTTGGGCAGACCAGAAAATAGTCCAGTTGACCTGAAGTGTTTGCTTTTGAAGAATTTGTAACTAATTAAAAAACAATAATGGACTGATTTCCTACAAATGCTTAATAGCCAAGGTCTTCAGGAGAGACTGTTGTCTCCGTTTCTTCATGAGAGGATGTCCATTTTTTTCATCTCAGAAAAGACAGAGGCACTCCTCGTCTCCTAGCAGAAGTGATTTCCATAGTGTTCCTATTTGAAACAGTAGTTTTCCATTTCTGCTAACAGAAATTTTTCTGAGCTCTCAGAGCTCGTTGGTCGGCTACTTTTACAACCAGGGTGTTCTTGCAGGGCATCCTTCTGTGAATGCATTTCAGTAAGTATCTTTTTTGGGGAAGGAGATAAGAAAACCTGTCACTTTCTCACGGAAGACAGGTAGACTGTATTTTTGATACTGGCATATTCAAGCTGAGCTTTGCTGTAAGCCCTCTTCGTAAATCAGATGTTTGTGAACACTGAAGTTCTGTGCCTATGGATGACATCAGCATGTGGCAGGAGACAGAGGTTGCTAGGCGGTTTGTAAAATACTCTATACTAGGCATGCAAGCCTCAGCCACTTATTGAAGGACACAGGGCTTTCCTTCCTGGCGCACCTTAGCAGAGTCTGATGACAGTTTCTCAAATTTTCAAATTTCAAATTCTCAAATTTCTCAGTTTCTGTTCTCGGGATGGCTGCTTTGGTCACACCATGGTGAGCCCATCAGTATGTGCTCTTCTTCTTCTTCTTCTTCTTCTTCTTCTTCTTCTTCTTCTTCTTCTTCTTCTTCTTCTTCTTCTCCTTCTCCTTCTCCTTCTCCTTCTCCTTCTTCTTCTTCTCCTCCTTCTCCTTCTCCTTCTCCTTCTTGGCAGATTCAGAAGTCAAAAGCAAGTCAAAAGTTTTAATAGCTCATGCGAAATGGTCAGCATAGCTGTGCTTCTACTGGGCTCTCCTCCACTGTCTTCTGCCTCATGCTAGAGCTGTTGCTTCCCACAGGGCAGTGAGCAAAAGCTTAAATCCCCTATGCCAGGCTTTATCCACTTCCATTTTGGAGTGTTTATTCTCTCTAAATCTGACCTGTTGGGCTCCCAGAGCAGGGACAGTAGGCTCACAGGAATGGCAGGAGATGTGTGCCACACATGGTGGAGTTTGCAGTCCTTATTTTTCAGTTCAAAACCTGACAGATCATCTCCCAAAGATGGGAGGAAAGACTCATTTGTGCACCCTGTCAAAACCATGACATGAAAAAGGTGCTACATTTCCATCATGACAGGGGCTGGGCAAAGTCATGTATGACTGGCAGTGGGCATGTAAGTGGTTAAGGTGATACAAGCCTATAGGTTTGTGTGCTGATTTAGGGCATTTAAATGTTAAGAGTAATTTAGTACTAAGTTAGCACTAAAGATCCACCCTGAATCTGATGAGCTACCGTGAGTTCCTTCAGGATGCTAAGAAGTTATTACCAGGACCAAGCAAGCTCACTTTCCGTGGATGGTCTGGAATTACGGCTGCTCCTTACTGTAGGAAATCAGGTCATACGTCTCAGTAGTTACATGCAGTTACTTCGAATCCTTACTGTGGCTATCTGAGTTTGACATGTTGGTCTAACTCTTTTGTTGAAAGATAGCAAGGAAGACTAATAGCCAGGAACAGCAAGTTGTGTTCATACCGTACTCAAGCTTCCAAGCTCAATTTCCAAATCCCAGCTGTCAACATAAGTTACCTGCACTAGCAACTTTATTTTTCTTCTCCCATTTAAAGCTGGATATACCTCATATAATCCAACACACTGATCCGTTTCTGAAATTTTCTGTCCTCTATATGCCTTGCACAATCCTGTTTATTCCAAGTGGTTCTCTATAGCTTGAATATATTTCACAGCAATTTCCAGCAATATAGGAAAATATTTTTTTTTGGCAATAAGTTCTCACAGTCTTTTCCTGGAAAAGCTCTGGCATCCCACACCTTGGTGAAGAGCCAGTAAGTTCAGTCAGGAAAAGTTTTGTATCATGCTAGGTGGTGGCTCTGGGGAAGTTTCATCCTCTCTGATCTACTTGAGCTTCCCACAGCTCCTTGCCTTGCCAGGTAGTGTTTTCACACACCGGGTACTCCAGCTGAACAGCAGCCAAGAGGCAAGGGGCACAAGTTGCAGGAAGGGAAAGCCTGAATGGATAGAACCAAGAACAGACTTTACTTGGAGCGGTCAAACACAAGTGCAGAAGCCTACAGAGATTGTGGGGGCTCCGTCAGTGGAAGTTTTCAAAACTTGACTGGGTCCTTAGTGACCTGCTCTTTCTTCCAAGCTAGTCCCACTTGAAGCATCCATCTCCTTGGTGGACAGTAGACCCATGTTTTAGTCTTGTTTCCAGCCCTGTCTCTGGCTCCATCTCCTTTTGTTCCTGACTGGACTCCAGGGATGGACCTTGGACATCGTTCACCACTTGCTATGTCTGTCACAGAGGACCCAGTTACCAGTATCCTGCTCTGCCCACTGTGTTCAGACCCTGTGAGACTTCAGTATGTTGGTGAGAAGATGGCCTGTGCTGTGGCCACCCTCAGCTCCTGGCACATCAGCCCTCAGAAAGTAGCATCTTCTCAAAACCTGCAGGCAAGCAGGCAGACATGACATGGAATCTGGTCAAGTGCCTATCTCAGATGTTGGAACAGAAAGAGAAAACTCCCACTGCTGCCAAACTCTGTTAGCTCAAATGGCAGGTGTCAGTGTCAAAAAGATAAACCTCTGCAAATCACAATTTCTTCTCTTTTTTTTTCAGGTTGCTTTTTTCAAATGTGTAGGAAATCATATTCTGCATAAACTACATTGAAAGAATATCTGGATTTAGACACCTAAGCAAGTTTTCTGCAGAGACAGTAGAAATCCCTAGTATTTTGAATGTGAACAAATGAACTTTCTTCCCTCTAGACAGTTCCTGATGCCTCCTGGAGTCATCAGAACTCTGGAGATTATCTTTGGGTTCTTGCTTCCCTTGTACCACCACAAAAAAAAAAAAAGCCTTTCTAAGCAAAAAAACTTTATTGTACATGCTTTGTGCCAGTCCTTGCAATAACACTTCATTTGATTCTGGTTCTCCAGGCAGCCAAGAAGTTGAAGAGAAGGTTGGGGTCATTTTTTGATCTGCGGGTCCTACAGGTAGCTAAAGCTGCCCATGACTGGGCATGGGTTAACACTGGCGCTGGGTGCTTAGGTAGGGCAAATCTTTTTTTCTGCATTTAAAATGATTTGCATCAACCTAGAGATGTAGGAAAAAGGATAATGCTTAAACATTCTAGAACTATAGTAAAAGAAATCAAGGCTTTAGTAGGACTGATGGAAAAATTGCCTATCAGTTTGTCAAATATTTTAAACACATTTTGAACATATGAAACTGTTGCCCACTCCTAGTCATTGAAACATACGGATTCTGCCCATTTATCCAGACACTTTTGTCAAGTGTAATTCACTGGACTGGGGGCAGTATCTAGGATGGTACAGAGGAAATAGGACCCAAAAAGAAATTTCCAAAGCAAAGACCGCTGCTGGTGGTGTTGGGATGGACCTTTTGAGGGCAGTTTTCAAATCTGGTTCATCACATTTCTCATCAAAAAGTGGTTGTGTGAGGGATCTCCAGGATCAACCATTCAATCCCAGAACTCACAGATGACAGTGTCGCATCCTCCTCTTCATCAAACCCTTGATCTAGGTGGGCTGTTTATTCCTGTCTACCCTGCGGTGAGGCGGTTCTGGGCATTCGCTGATCTCACGGAGGGGCACATTTCATTTCTAGTGTAAATCTGTTTATGAGCTACAAATGCCTAAGTTTTGAGTTTAAACCCATGAGCTCAAACTCATGAGTTTTGAGTCATCTTTGTCCTTTAGGTAAGGTAACTCAGCCTTTCTCTTCTTACCTGTCTGATGTACTCAAAAGAAGAACCATGATCAGCGGCTGCCCTCTCCCTTTTGGGGGCATCATTATTCCCAGGGCTGTGATGGCTCTCTTGAAGCACAGGAAGAACTGTGACTGCTTTTTCGTAATTGCTGCACGACGTTGTTCTTCCTGCTGGCACTGCTGCACGAGACGTTCACGGTTTCATCTTGTCTTCAGTCTCGCTCGTGGTCTGGCCTTCATCTTCCTGTCTCAAAATGTTCTCTTTCATTTCCTGTGGGAGGAAGAGACTAGTCCATTCCTGTATGAGGAAGAATCAGATATAAGTTTATTGAATACTGCTTGCTTACAGATTGCAAGCAAGATGGATTTTAAGGAGAGAAAAGTGCCCTGTGTTTCAGCCAAAAGCCTTGGCTCCATAAAAAAAGGTAAGAGCCTGTGCTGGCGATGCTGTCATATGAATTAAAAATCTCCAGTATCTGCTCCTAATGCACTCTCTGTGATGCTGCCTGTTCGTTTTGTACAATAGAAGTACTTGTTCTGCTGCCAGACTGGAAGATAATGCACTATGACTAGCTGATAGACAGTTTGTCTTTAGAACAGCTTGAAGTAACTTGCCAAGACTGCCTTGTTATAATCACCTTTCTAGCATTTCCCAGCCTTCAGCTGATACCTCACTCTTCCCCTTATACAGCACAGCAGGATGCAGAAAATCAATCATGCATTTCTCAAAAAACCCACCTTGAGAGAATGAGCCCTAAGAGCTAACTCTAATCAAGGTCTCTGTAATTCAGACTTCGCGACTAGAAAAAAGTGGTGATAATTTGTTTTCACTTGGCAGCAAAATCAGCAAATGTCCTGTTGCCTCACCTTGATGGGCTCTCTCCTGAACAGACATGGTCAAAGGAAAAACCAAGCATGGTGAGGGCCCACAGGTAGTGTGGAGTTGTTCACTAGTTTTCAGTGCAAGAGTGTCTCTGGAGAGGAGGTTTGTGACGCTGCTGTCCACACAGCCTCCTTGTACAGGGTTTTTCTCAGAGCCCCTTGAACTGGAATCATGTTTAACCAACAATTAATTTTCTCTTTCTTGCCAGACCCGGACCATGATTTGTGATTCAGGGCGGGCAGATGGACATGAGGCCCACGGGGTAAGTACCAACCAGATTCTGCTTATGTTCAGCTTTTCCTATTGGGAGTGTCCTTTGGCTGTCTGCAGGGTGTTACTTGTCTGGATTTGTCAGATCGCAGGACTGTGCGGCACCCTCAGTGTAAGCACACGGTTCTTCACCGGGATCTGCCTCTGACTCCTTCACCAGCAAAGGAGCTTTCTCTGTCACTCCTTTTTTTGGCTGCCTGGATTGCTTTCCTGAACACATCGGGAGTATTTCCCTGCAAGGGGGAGAGTTAGTATCTCCATCTTATCCTGAGGGAGGAAAGCAGCCTTGGAAGGTGAAGGATGCCATCTGCTTTGGCATACGAGACGTGCTGCCTCCCTGCTGGTTGGGATGCACAGAGGTGCCAGGTGTCTGGCTTCCACACAGCCTTTCTTGCAGCCCAGGAAGGAGTCAGGCATTATTGTAGTGCACAGAGAGGCCTAAACCAGCAAGAGCCTGAATGCAAGAAGATGAAAGTGGCATTGAGAACCACTAGCTAATAAGTTCTTCGGCAAATGCAAGCATTGTTTATTTGGGGGAACAGTACAAGAAACACAGCACAGAGAGAGTAATCTCACCCCATATATCCTTTCCAAGCTTCTGGCAGTAGGTGCTTTGAGAACGCCCTGAACAAGGGACCAAATTCAGCTACAGAATTTATTGACATTTAATGGAAATTTTTTGCCTTGAAATTTTTTTTTTTTTTCTGGGGCAGTAAGTTTTACAACTAAATTGATAAAGTGTCCCCTGTTTCTCGTTTTAAGCCCATTACCAAGTAACTTTACTGGAAGGCCTCTAGTCTTTGAATTACTTAGAAGCTAAGTAATTGTTTCCCTGTTGTCTTCTCTGCATTTGTGGTCTTCTATTCATTCTTCCAACAGGATGGCTCCTAGTCTGTTTAGTCTCCGTCACTGCAAAACTATTGTCTATCTGATCTTTTGTCCTTCCTTTCAAAGACCTTGTACCCGTTTGAAATAGGAGTACCAGAACTCCATCCAGCATCAAAGGTGCGTGCTCACAAGAGGTGATGACATGCGTGTCATCACTTGCGTTTTGTTCTCTGTTCTTCTACTAGCAATTCCATAATTTGATTTTGAGCTACAGCTGAGCACAAAGCTCCTTTTTTTTGCAGAAAACTGCCCTTGCCAACTATGTGTAAGTAGACAGTTTGTCTCCATTGCAGATCTTCAGAATTGTCACTTCTGCATCCACAGCCAGTTAAATTCAAGTGCTGTTTTCATCACCTGTCACTCTGTGTTGTGATGTGCTCTGGCAGCGTTTCTCAGCATGCCTCCCTGGGATTACCAGCAGTTACTCTGCATCACCAGGAGGTTTTCTCACCTTGTTTGTAAGTCTTTCCTTTCTCCCAACATAAATTCTATGGGACCTATGACAAGATGCTGCTGGGGAAGAGGCTCAAGCAGTAGCAGAGTAACTTCTGAATTTTTGTATATGCTTGGGAAAATTATTTAATCTACTCTTTTGAGACAGGAATACTGTAATAAAAATGATGTAAGAGGCAAGCCAGGACTATGGGTCACAGAGTTGGCTGAGCAAATCAACTCTGTGGAGACTGAATGGGTCTTGGAGGCTTTGTGCTCCTATTTGTGATCTGAGGGATTCATCAAGGGACTTGAGTGAGGGATTTATGCCTTTCCATCAAAGTTAGCATGTAAGTTAAGCAGTACAACTTATGCCAAGTGTCTTTCCTTTACTTTGTCAGTCTCCCTGTGTTGAACATAGAATGGTGAGCCACCATGCAATCATAGTGGCATGTGTCCTGACCATCAAACGCTCCACCCAGTGTTAAGGAAGCCAGATCAAAGTTGTAAGGATGCGTATTTTGTCACCTGGAACGGTACTGCCCTGCGTGTCCCATGCTGCATATATACACTGCTCTGCTTTGTAATGCTGACACGTACTTGAGCTCAGCATGCTTTGTCAGCTGAAATGCAGCAGGACTGAGCAGCAAGCTGTAGAAGACTGTCACACATGCCCTCACGACAAGTTTAGCTGCTTGATGAAACAAGGATGATGAAACAAGCAACAAAGTGCATTTGAACCCCTCATGTCATCAGGGATGATGGCATTAGCACATGCACTAATTATCGACAATTTGTCAGGGACAACAGTACTAGGAGTCATATTAATTAATGGTAAGACCAGCATTTCCATACTCTGTCCTCTTCTGACAAGTGACAACAGCTTCCGTGCTAATCAAGACATTCTCCTAATGTGACCCAGGCACTGGTCAGACAGTGGTCCACACGGTGGCATGCTCTCCTCTCTCACACCAGCAGTACGTCTGGGGCAGCAAAGCTCACTCTCTGCCCACCATCTGCCAGTATTTGTTTCAATTGGTTTCTCCTTTTCCTGACAATGCCTATTATTAGCAGCGTAGCGTTTCAGGAGGACATAATTAGCAATGCAGTCTTTGTGGGAACATTTGACTGAAGGACGGGCTGAGGCTGAAGCCCTGTGGTTCAGGATTCAGGATGTTATTCACCTCTCAAACTCCTAGTGAGAAGTAGGGACCTCTTCTCCCTGCAACCTACCTTGACATAGGACTTCGGACACGTTCTTAAACTTACAATGTCAGGAAATTTTCCAGCTGTTCCGGCAGCTGCATCACTCCAGGCAATCTGGGGTGCCACTGAGTGGAGCTGGGCTACTCCCCCTCCCTCCTGCTGCCTCCCCCCTCCGCACTGCTGCTCTTCCCACCGCTGGGGAGCCAGGGCAGGCAGCTGAACTGGCAGAGACGTAAGCTTATCCAAAAGACTGAACCATTTTCTGCAGGCTGGGCTCCTGCTTTGTCTCATGGCAGGAGCAGACCAAAGCCTGTGTTGATGCAAAGAGAGAGGCAGCGTCTGTGGTGGTGGCATGAGGTTCAGGTGGCCTGTCTGAGGCATCACATCACAACTTTAGTCCAAGGGACAGGACTGCCTCGGAGAGCGCTGCAGGGATGAGCTGCCTGGGTGCCACTGGTTCATTTGGGTGGAAAATGCTGTGTGAGACCGCCTCTGAGTGCTACTTTATATGAAAACAGTACATTCTCAGTTGGGCACTCATGTTTTGCATTCTGTGTCCTTTTCCATTTTGCCCTTGCAAGGTTTCAATGTTCTTGTTTTGCTGATGTAAATACCCACCAAAAGCATTCATTTGTCTGGCTTTAATGAGTACTTGGCTCCTGAAAATTTGGGATTGCATTTGAAACGCTAGCAAAAATGTCTGTCAGTTTATTCCACAAACTGTAAAGGACAGTTTAATAGATCATGGAATCATGGGATAATATAGGATGGAAGGAGCTGTAAGGAATCAGTTGTAACAGTTTACTTAGGACTTTTTCCAGTTGGGACCTTTTGAGAGGCCAGTTCATCTATGTGTCCACTCACTCAAATGACAGAGGAAGCCTTTCACATATCCAAGCCAAAATTGGTGATTCCTGACTCTTCAGCCTAAATTTAAAAGTATATATTTAACTGTAACTTCTATTATCAAAATGCTCCAGATGAGAAATCTTTCCATAGAAAATCCATTATGTCACTTACTGAAGCCATTTGAGAACTCCTCTGAATATGGTTGTAAAGTCCCAAGAAAGAAACGAATGGCTCCACCAAGGACACTATCAGGCTATCCAGCATCCTATTTTCTGAGAGTCAAGTGCAATATATTGACTCAGTGAGGATGTGAATAGGAAGATTTGCAGGCAAAGAGGAGTAGAAGGGTGCCTGTGCTACCAGGAAGGAATAAGACTATTTGCTGATGGAGGCAGTGAGTGGCTAAACAGGGCATCAGTTTTTTCACAGAGCTCTATGTATCAGATGAACAGTGCTTTGCAAAGGAAGGTAGCACCAGTTCCTGCCTTTGGGGGCAGCTTGGATGTCATCCCCACAATAACCACAGTGGAGTTTCATCCAGGTTCGAGTGGCAGGTCAGTCCCCAGCGAGGTCCACCTGGATGATAACATCTCCCTGAGATGTTCTGGGTAGAACCACTCAAGGATCCTACAGTCTCCAGAACTGCAGTTATTCCCTCCATCCAGTCCTTCATTTCATATGATCCTCTTCTGCTTCTGCCTTCTTCAGTTGATTTACCTTACTACACCAAGAAAACACGTTTCTAGTCTTACAGAGCTACCCTAGCAATTTTACTAACTGGCAGCTCTGCAGGACTACTGAAACCAGCTGGGCTTTGCTCATTAGTCTGCAACCCTTTGGGCTCCCCTAAAGGCAGACAGTGCAGCATATTAATCGTGTTGTGTCTCCAGCCATCACTGTGTGCAAACAAGCTTCAATCTGTAGTGCCCTACGCATCTATAACACAAATGCCAACAGCTCAACAGCAGCTTCAGATACTTCTCCAAGAGGAGATGATGTATGCTCTATCAGTGCCTCCATCTCTGCTTGGTGTTCAGGTACCTGCTCTCTCTGCCCTTCCACAACTTTACACCACTTGCACCAACTGCCGAGTTACAGCCGAGGCAATATGTGTTGCAACCATTTCAAATAACAAAACTATAGGAACATGCCAGGAAAAGCCTTTCCTTTACTCCTTTTCAGCACTAATAGTGGTTTTGGTATTTTCTTTGCTGACACTGTCACCAACTCTGTTGTCCCCAGAGCAACTCTAAATGTCAAGAAAAGTCCCCAGGTTCCTGCTGAGGGAAACTACAAAGCCAGGAACAGCAGGTTAGTGCTTGTACCTTTGCAGTGGCTTTAACTCAGATCTGAAAGCGCTCTCCATGTGTTTTCTACACGGTCAATGGAGGGAATGAGCATCAGAGTGGGATTACCTTGACTCACTTTTTATTTTTTGAGCTATAAAACACAGGCTACACGCTGAGGCTTTAAAAGAAGCAGCTGTAAACAGAAGTGATAAGGGAACGCAGCAGACAGATGACAGTCTTGCTATTCACTTACAACAAAGCAAAACTTGCTGAAATGTGTAAATAGTTGCTCCAGGACCAAGTGCTTGAAAGTCACCTGGCATCATCTATTAGAGACACATGATAAACGCTGATGCAAAGGGTAAAGGCTGCTTTGAATCAAATAGCAAAACTCCTCTGAAGCCCTACTGGCAACACCAGTAGTGGATCAGGGCCCTTTCCAACCTGGCAAAGAGGCTTTTGCCCTTTGGGGATGACTGAAGGATAAACAGACTAGCAAGACAATGAAAAAGTTGAGACTGGGCAACTTTATATTATTAGAGATTTGTAACAGAAATGTCTTGGTGCCTGTGAGCATGGGTGTGAGAGTGAGACTATGGAGAGTCAACTTGAAAATCCAAACAAAATAAAAATCCCCTCCCCAAAAAAGAGCTCAAGCTGAGTTTTGTCACATCAGTCTCCAATGCGAGAAAACCATATCACTCAGCAACAGGAAAATCAGAGCCAGTACAGCCAATGTCCTGAGCGGGAGCACTGTGCTGGTGGGACTGCGTGGCAGGGCTGGGAAATAGCAGCTATTTCTTGGCTACAGTAGAAAGTTTATCAGATCATCTGAGACAGCTGGTGATGATCTGGAGTCTGGGGGATGCCCCTCCATCCAGCCAGAGGAGATACCCTGTCCCACACAGGTGGGATGCTACTTCTCCTGTCTTTTCTGAACATCTTCCCTGCACACCAAGAGATCATTCATGAAACACCTCTTGTGCTGGTCTCCTGCGGCTGGGGGGTAAATCTCTACAGGTACAGGCCTCTTGTGCTTCTGACAGCAGATTTTCTTGGCACTCATGGGCAGCACAGAGCAAATCTTGTGGTCTCCTGTTCTGTGTGTAGAGGGGCTCCAAGACACCCCGTTCTGGGCAGTGGCATGAGGTGTGTAACAGGGTCTTTCCTTTCCCAGTATGAGTCTGAGTTTGTGCTGTTTCCCCTGCATCAGGGCTCAGACTGTACACTTGAAATGGAAAATTAAGCAGAAAATTCTTGCAGCTTCTGAAGCAGAGATAAATGGTTCCCTTGGAACAGATCCGCAGCATGACAAGTGATTTTTTTCTGACATTTTGAAACAGAAGAATTTCTTTTTGACATTTTCAGAATGATGGCTTTTTGCCCCATTTCTTGTGTTTAAATGATATTTCTAATTAAAAATCAATCTAAGTGGAAAGCAAATTGTGTCAACAGAAGTGGGCAAATAAGCCCCCTCCCCCCATCCACCTGTGCATCCTTCCCACCCCACCACTCCTGCGGAAGGCAAATACTGTATTACAGATCAAAGAGAATATTTTCTGTTGGTCCCAAAAGAAACATTTCTGGTTTTGCACGCTGCTGAAACTAGAATATCTGCATTCCCCTCTGTGCAGGAGCAGATGTTTCTGAGAAAGGTGCAGGAATCTATTTACAGCAGCATTGCCCCAGCCTTACAGATCAAATCATGTGCCTTTGGGCTGAGCCTCGAAAGCGAGAGGATCTCTAAAGAGAAATACACAACTTACCCCCATAGGCTGCACACAGCTGCATCCAGAGATCCCAGGAGGGTTTCAGTGCTCTGGAGCTTCCGTTTCTCCAAACTGGTCCTCTCCCTACAGCCCTGTACATTGAGGTACATTGCTCTCTAATCCGCAGAAGGAGCATTCACCACACGCAACTGTTCGTACGTGCCTGCTGCAAATTTTCTCATTTCTACCTTGGCCCTGGTTCCAGGGGCAGTGTGATACCTGGGGGCGGGTGAAGGCAATGCCTGGTAAAAATGACCACCGATCCCACTTCATCTTGCCACTCTTTCCCAGCATTTCCAGCCTGGGTGAATTACTGGCTGAGAAAGTAGGGATCTCGGTCCCACCTGCCAAGCCAAGCCTGGCTCAGTTCCTCTTGAGATGACCTGCCCACTGCAACCACATGCACCCTCCCAGAACATGGTCACTGAGCCCCTCTGGAGCAGGCTGGGTGAGAGGAGCCAAAGCACTCCAGAGGAATACAGCTCCATTCATACTGTTGGGATCAGGCCAAAGGTATCCACAGGTCTCCAACATTTGGCAGTGAAAATCTTGCTGCTTAACTCCTGCGTGTCAGTAAGTGTCGAGTCTTGCAGGGCAGCTTTCTGGCAGAAGAGAACCCTGTGATGCAACATTTGGATCTATAAAGAAAAGTTCATCCACTCTATGTATAGAAAACCTAAATGTGTCATGTGTGTCAACTGCTTTTTCTGTACGTGCTCGCACACCCACTGTGACAAATATAGGCTGCGTTAGAGAGTCGTCCCTTCCCCCAGACTCATGCTCATGTCTGGTCCCCACAGTGGCTGCATCCCACAAGAGAGAAGAGACAACTCAATCGTTGCCTAAGATCTGTCTACATCTAATCCTGCACAACCCTCTGTGAGTTGCCATCGCCTGTATCTCATCACACAAAAGTGTATTTCTGACTGTGGTCAATCCAAGCATCTGATAGAAAATTCAGTCCAGGTAGAAGTAAAGCAGAAATTTTAAGGAGATTTTTAAACTTTTGAGTAAATCTGGTGTATTTTTCTCAACCCATAACAAATGTTCAGCTTTGTATTCTGGGGTTATTTAGCCCTTTCACTTTAATTACTTGCATTGGACATTGGGTCAATTTTTACACGACGTTGTTTTTTCTAAGTAAATGTTTAATATTTTCCTTTATGAAATTTCTGTACCAAAAACTTCCCTAATATGTCTTCTTGTGGCCTTAGGATTTAGTCTGCATATTAAATGTAATTAATGAAATATTATGTAAAATAAAAATTTAATCACCCTATGATTTTAAATAAGAAACATATTTAATAAATAATATTTTAAAGCCAAATTTCATAAGCACTCCAGTGGTCTTCAAGTTTTAAGTAGTTTTTCCCTTCACACATCCATTCACACAGATGACCACAGTACCTTTTCTGAATTGCTGGTACAGTGCAGTCATGTAGTAAGGTGGACGGAGGGATTTCTTCATAGGTTATTTTTCACGTGGATTTGTGGTGCAGCCAAGGGAGAGGGTGATGTTGCCTGCACTGGCATTGCTGCAAAAGGCAATGCTCCTGGAACAACACCCACCTTAGTTGTACTGCATGGGTGCTTCAGACCTGCAGGGTCCAGCAGATGCAAGCCTGCGACTGAGGCCTGAAAGAAAAGAGCGATCTCTAACAAACGCCCCCATGAAAGCAGCATAAGGTATATTCCCTTGGGGACAGATGGAAAATGAAGGAATGGGACCAGTGGGAAAGCCCAAAATGTAAGAACATTGGGTCAGACAAACGCTCTGTCTCGCTCAGTGCAGCGCCAGCTCCACCAGCACCACCAGCAGCCGCCGGCGGCAGGGACTGGGGGAGCCTGGCCCCTCTCACCACCCCGCAGGCCCGCCAGCGTGGGACCACGGAGGGGACATCCCTGCCTCCTCCTCCAGCAGCCACTCACAGATCTGCTTCCCACCAATTTGCCCACTGCCTCTCTGAGCTGGCTGCGGTCAGCAGCTCCCGCAGCCGCTGGGGCACTCCTGGTCTGCCGCATAAAGAACTTCTTGGCTGTCTTACACCCATCTCCAACGAGTTTCCAAGTGCTTTCAATCCCAGTATGGCAGGATTTGGTGAGAAGCTCCACTTTCAGCATGTCCCCTGCCTTCAGGATTTTGTGAACCTTGATCACACTCCCTTCCTCAGCATTTCCCTCTTCAGGCTGAAGAGTCCCAGTCTTCTTAGTCTTTCCTTGGAAGGCAACTGCTCCCTTCTCTGGACCTTAGCATCTCTGTTTCTGCTTAGCATGCAGACTCCTGAACCGCAAGGTGTAGGCATTGAAATAAGGGTGCAACAAGGCTTTATATAGGGCATGGTGATGTCCTCTGTCCTGTCCTCAATGCCCTTCCTGATGAGGCTCAAGGTTTTATTGGTTTTTTTCACTGCCACTGCACACTGAATTGATGGTATCAGTGATGTTCCCAACATCAGTTTCCTGAGTTACAATTATCTATTTCTAGCTCTGCATTGTGTAAATATGGTCTAGATTATTTTTCTCTAAATGAATTCCCTTAGATTTGTTTGCACTTAATCTGTCACCTATTTGGCCAGGTTCAGTTTTGTGAGATCTTTCCAGACGTCCTCAACATCCACCATCAGTGGAGCATTAGACTACTCAGAAGAGCTTAAAACCAATTACTTGCATTTTGTTTTGTGATATTTGGAGTCACATCTCTTAAAATAAGGGTGAGAAACTTTTAAAGCCCTAATAATATAAAAGGACAAATCAGGCTTTTGAAATTGCTGAGGCAAGTGATCACCCTAACCTAATTGCTTTGGGGAGGCAAGTCTCCCACCTGAAGGAGAACAGGTGTTATCTGAGAATCATTCCCGAGATAGCAAAGACTGAGTGTGGTCCCTTGCACTGAGAAATTAGAACTAAAGAGCGGGTCTTTGGAGCATCCGGAAGGACTACTGGGAATTTCACCATGCAGGGTCAGAGCGCTGAGAAGGTCTTGCTGTTTGGTACAGGCAGTCACATAGCTTGTCACCCACGAGGAGTGGGGTGATTCTGCAGGATCTGGGGAGCAGCTGTTTCTCCAGACATCTTCATAATCAAAAGATCTACAAAAAAAAAGGCTTTAAGTGCTACAGCTATGTTTTGGAAGATGAGCAGCTGCTCATGACAGAGCACCTTGTTTATCTTCCTGTTATCCTTGTTTCTAACACATTGCTTTGTTAAAATACTTGCATCACTCCCAAGCACATGTAGTTCACAGAGTTCCCAAACAGCTGAGTTGATTTTCTAGGTGTGGGCTTGGGACAAGGCTAAGACTCGAAAATATCTGTTTATAACCAAACAAACCCAGTGTACACAAAAGTAAAAAAAACCTGGACCTTTCTGAGGGAAAAGGATTATCAGTTGAGTCAGACCCAGAAAGAATCAATATGTCAACCAAATGTTCTATAAAAGATGAATACTTGGAAAAACCCATCAAGGTCTATAAATAAAGCTCTCATGCCTGTACTGGGGAATCAGCATGCTTGGGTGTCTCTCTGAAATGGCTCTATGCTAATGCAAGCAGCACAGGGATCAAAGGAGCGGAATCAGAAGCGTGTGTGCAGTTACAGGGCTACGACCTCTTGGGATCACGGAGACGTAGTGGGATGGCTCACACAACGTGCTGCAATGTATGGATTCAAGCTCTATAGGAAGGACAGGGCAGAAAGGCGAGGAGGGTGCTGCCCTTTATGTGTGAGAGCAGCAGGAACGCAGGGAGCTCTGCCTGGGGATGGGTCAGGAGCCAGCTGAGAGCTTATGGATCAGGTTTAGTGGGCAGAGCAACACGGGTGCTGCTGTAGTGTCTAACTGCTATAGACCTCCTGATCAAGATGAAGTAGATGAGGCCTTCTTCAAACAACCAGAAGAAGCCTCATGTTCACAGACAGGCCAATCTTAAGGGTTCCTCTTCAATTGACCTTGCACTCCCATCTTCTGCCTGCATCTGAAGAAGACACCCACAATTCCCATTTGTGATGAATATCTCTGGTGGTAGAACCTGCAGAATTAAGTCATGGTGTTGAAGGAAAACAGGACAGGGAAGGGATGTAGCTCCCAAAGGCTACACTTAGTGAAGAGTTCAGCAGAAAGAGAGGCTGGGCTGTCCAGGTGTGAAGCGAGCCATGGCACAAGTGACCCCAGGGCTGAGCAGCGAACGGAGCCAATGTGCAGCAGGCAGGGATGGACAGAGAGGCTAGAGGAGACGCCGCATGTCAGGAGAGACCCTGTGGCACACTGCCACCAGCCACTTCATCCTCTCAGCCAACGTTGGCAGGTGCCACCCACCTCTCACTGCTGGCTGGCAGACTGAGAATTGCTCTGGACCTTGTTCAGACAAATACTGCAGCTGGGACAACAGGGGTGTGGCATGGTCTTGTGATTCCCCCAAAAGGTGATACTGTCCCAGGAGATGGGCTGGCACTGCCAGCTCCAGGAAAACCTGGTGCAGAGCCTGTTCCAACTCCCAGCTCACTGTTCTGTTCCCATGACACCTCAGTGAACCAGATCCTGTGGGAGCCACCCTGGGCTTTCGTTCCTTGCACATGGTTAGACCTATGTACCCGAGAGTCTGCAAACATCATTTCAGAGTGACTAGATTTGCCTAAGCTACAAAATGTCTGTCTGATCCTATACTGCTAGACACACGGGCCTCTCACTGGGTGCGAAGCATTCAGTGCCACTAAATGTGACATACCAGAATCTGACTTTATCTGGTCATCTGGGATGTTCTCTGCCACAGCAGAGGCGTGATAAAGCTGGATTTCATATCAAAGATGTCTTATCTTGCATATAAACGTGCTTGCAGGCAGGTAGGATAAATTAAAGAAGTGCAGCAGCTTGCAAATCAGCTAGCTATGAGAGCTCCCCCAGCCTCTTACAGTGAGTGAGTCAGAGCACACGGACTGCATCAGGCATCTCCAGAGAACACAGCAAGAAGTGCAGGCTAACATGTTCTGCCCAAGAAAGCTGTCTCTGATCATTTGGATGCATGTCACCTGGTTTCTGCTGAAAAATTCTCCAAAACATGAGAAAAATGATTGGGATTTTCACAGGCTTTAAAGGAGCAGGAGGCTTTGATCTCATTAACTACTTCAAGTGCCTTGCAAACTTTCCAGTCCTGTAAAACAACCAATGGGATGGAACTTGCCTGCTCCGTCTGTTAGAGGGATATGAACAATCATCTCCAGGTTTCTAAATACCAAATGTTTCCACACTGTGGGGTGGTGGTGTAAAGCACTGGAAAAGGAGCCCAGTGATGATGTGGAGGCTCCATTCTTGAAGATATTAAACATGCAAGGTCCTCAGCAGCCTGATTTAATTTCAAAATTAATCCAACTTCAAAGCTGGCCATGCTTTAGGGGAGGTTAGTTGGAGCAGACGGCCCCCAATCACTTACTACCTATATTATTCTGTAAATCTGTTTCATAAACAAATAACAAACAAAACTGTAATGAATTGGTCATTCTGTTTTCAACTGAAGTCCTAAGGGAGTGCACTGTGATGGACGTTGCTTTGTATGGTTTTTTTCCCTGGTAGTTCTTGCCAAAAGCATTGCCATCTCTCATTGCTCTTATGCCAGAGCCCTCTCCACACCAGCCCTTCCTCAAACAGTATCCTCAGTTATAGGGTGGAAAACTGGCTGGAGGGCCAGGCCCAGAGAGCGGTGGTGAAGAGAGTGGAGTTAAATCCAGATGGTGGCTGGTCACGAGTGGTGTTCCCCAGGGCTTGGTATTGGGGATGGATCTCTTTAATATCTTTAGCAATGATCTGGACGAGGGGATTGAGTGCACCCTCAGTAAGTTTGCAGACGACGCCAAGTTGGGTGGGAGTGTCGACCTGCTATAGGCTAGAAAGGCTTTGCAGAGGGATGTGGACAGGCCAGATCGATGGGCTGAGGCCAATGGTGTGAGGTTCAACAAGGCCAAGTGCTTGGTCCTGAACTTGGGTCACAAGAACCCCATGCAGTGTTACAAGCTTGGGGCAGAGTGGCTGGAGAGCTGCCCGGCAGAAAAGGACCTGGGGGTGTTGGTTCACTGCCATCTGAATATGAGCCAGCAGTGTGCCCAGGTGGACAAGAAGGCCAACAGTGTCCTGGCCTATGTAGCAGGAATAGTGTGACCAGCAGGGCTGGGGCAGTGACCGTCCCCCTGTACTGGGCACTGATGAGGCCCCACCTTGAGCGCTGTGTCCAGTTTTGGGCCCCTCACCACAAAAAAGACACTGAGGTGCTGGAGCGTGTCCAGAGAAGGGCAACGGAGCTGGTGAGGGGTCTGGAGCACAAGCCTTGTGAGGAGCGGCTGAGGGAGCTGGGGGTGTTCAGCCTGGAGAAAAGGGGGCTGAGGGGAGACCTTCTCGCTCTCCACAGCTTCCTGAAAGGAGGGGGCAGCCAGGGGGGGTTGGGCTCTTCTCCCAAGGAACAGGTGATAGGACAAGAGGAAAAGGCCTCAAGTTGCACCAGGGGAGGTTTAGGATGGATATTAGGAAAAAATTTACACTGAAAGTGTTACGAAGCATTGGAACAGGCCGCCCAGGGAAGGGGTTGAGGCACCATCCCTGGAGGTATTTAAAAGATGGGTAGACATAGTGCTCAGAGATATTGTTCAGTGATGGTTTTTGTCAGAGTTGGGTTGATGGTTGGACTAGACGATCTGAAAGGTCCCTTCCAATCTGGGTGATTCTCTGATTCTCTGATTCTATAGCTATAGTTATAGTTATACAGCTATAGAGTTACAGCAGCTCCCTCCTCATGAAGTTTAGCACATTTGACAAAACATTGGCTTGCACTTCTCCCATGGACAAAAAAATGCAGTTAGAACTGCCTTTGAAAATTGATTTTTTTTCTGGGATAGTGAAGAGTGTTTAAAATACAACATTTCTGTAAATTGGTCACTGTATAATTAGAAGCTTAAGGTCAATGTATTTTTAATATAACAGATGCAGTCATCTCCATCTTTCCATTTAACAGCAGGAAGAAGATTGCACAACTACAGGGGAAGAATAAATGGGTTCTCAGGAATATTCAGTGAACTGATGTTGCAAAAATTCTCATGCATTAAAGTAGTACAAATTCCCTGCCAAGTCACCAATAGTTCTCAGGATAGGACAAGGACAAATCCACATCTACCAACTGCACATTTCTACTTGCAGCTACATTTCACAGAGGTGAAAATCACGCATTTCCTCTCAGACATCTTCTTAGGAACTCTGAGAATAGGGAGCAATTTTAAGTCAGGTGGAGCTCAGTTCTCTAAAGCGATGGATACTGCATGTCACCAAGTGGTCTCTGGCCATATAAATGCCAGGCAAGTCGTCTTTTTGTTCATAATAATCCTATGTCCTGACATCTTTTGCAGACAAAGTCTCTCACATTGAGATTTTTTTGAGTCTACCGCATCCTCTTATGCTTCATTTTTTCCGTATTTAAGGCAGGTAATTAAAGTTTCTATTTTAACCTTTGGGCTTGGATGTACTAGTACCTCAGTCAGAGTGTCTTAAAATGGGAATTTCCAGGGTGTCCTGACACCACTGACTAGTCTGCGTGGTCTGTTTCTAACCAACAAGGACCTCAAATGACTTACTCTGACAGTTCCCTTAGAAAGGTCTAAAGTGAAATGAGCCCACTTGGTACTTGAAGCCCAAGCCACACTGTGCCGATAGCCATGGAGACTTACCAGCTCGGACTCTAGAGGACACAGGTCAGCTTTGACACAGTGTGACCATTTTCTTCCTGTGCTTCCCCGTCACCCCTGGGCCAGGCGGGACCTGCTGCTACAGCAGAGCCAGGGGAAAGCACCTCACACACAGTCTTGGGGACCAATGTCAGCTAGTCCCACTACTGTCTCCCTGTCCTTGGCTAGTGACAGGCACATCATATAACTTCAGATAACCATGGCAGAAACACTTGCAGCGCAGGCAGCCACCCTGGGCATCCTCCATAGCCAGGGAGAGAAACACGCACAGTTAGGATGTGATTCACCTCTTGTACCTCAGCTGCCTGTCTCTGTAGGAGTCATTCTCCAGATCCAGTGACTAGATCTCCCTGGTGGCAAAGGAAGTGTAGCATGGGGCTAGGTGAGGCAAAGATCCCCCTTGTAGATTTTTAGGCAAGATTAAATGACCTGCTTCCTGTAGGAGGAAATCCCTGCTAAAATATGGGTGGGATAATGGCATGTGGTACCAAGAAGGTGGGCTTCACGTGACTGCAGAAGGGGCCCTACTCGGAGTGCAACACGGGCAGTACTGGTGGGACACAGACAGGGCCCCCCAGGTGCAGACTTTGCTGAGCTGTGGAGAGGAAGATCCAGGATGGTGTGCTACCACAGGGGCAGACACCGGGAATGACCAAAAAAGCTGTGGTGACACAGCCTTTGGAAAACACCAGCGTCTGTCCTACTATTAGTACTTTACATGTTTTCCTCTGGAAAAGAGCTGATGCATAGTGCTTGCCTGGTGTGAAGTGCAGATGTCTCCAGGGAAAGCGCACGGAGTGACAGAGCTCCCTCCAACACAAGCTCTGCCCTCAAGCTCATTCACCTCCTGTTGCTGCAGGGAGAACTCCCCTTCTGTATCAAGAACTGCACCTCTCATTAGTCTTTACATAATAGCACTAACTAGATCAAGATGTGGCCTTTGGACACCCCACAGGTATTAATGGACTCCAGTATTGCATTTATAAATAAAGATTCATCATTGATCAATATGAGGGACAGGATCAATGAGGCCCTGCAATGGCTCAGGAATTGCACTTCAGGCAAAACCAGATTTTTTCTGGTTAAAAGCTTTTTTTGAGGAGGCTCCACAATAAAAGGAGTACAAGTGGTTTTACAGGAAAGAAGTTATCTCCATTTAAACAATAATGCTCTCCTGGGAAAGTACCTGTAGAGGAGCTACAGGGAGCACCTCCAGAGCCCTGGTTTGGATGGTCCTTCTGTTCAGCACAGTCCTGTTACATCTAACTCTGTCTTGCCTGCATGGTACAGGACACTGTGGCACCTGGATCTGCCAGATGACCAGAATTAAATTTTCATGGAATTAGAGCTATAGGAAGCAATCACAACCATGCCTTTTCATTTACTTCTCTATCAAGTTCACAGCCTGATGGTTTCAGAGTAAGATGCTCGAGTTTGACATTTAACTTGAGCTGATCATCCCTTTTCTACCCTCTGTCAGAGCAAAGGATGGGATGGGCTTGTTGCAGGAACATGTTTGCACTGCACAGGAAACATTCACAGCCCGTTGGCAGGAGAGTGAATCAGAGTTTCATGGGAGTCAGGCTCCGACACAGACCAGGGAGTGTGTGCAGAAGAATGATATCCTGAAACAACTGAGGTGCAAAAATTCTTTTTCCGATCCGCTCATGGAGGAAACTCCATGAAATATATTAAGCTTTCATGTTCTGTCACTCCAAAATGAGGCAGAGCAAATATCTTGATATAAGGCATCATTTTGATAGAGGTTTATCACATAGCTACATGATTCTTCATGGAATCTGCTTCTCACATCTCCTAAAGCAGGTGGGGTTAATCTCCTGTAACTGTATATGGCTAATTACTACCTAAGTCTAATCCTCTTCATTACCAGAGAGACAGATCAACTTCCTCCTCCTCCTGAGGGTTGCTCAGTTGACTGCTTTTGAATGTCCAAGCAATCCCCTCAGATATGTTTATTTCTGCTGATCATAAAGCAAGCCCAGAAGACTAGCTCAGACTGAGACAACCAGCTCTTGGATACCTGCGGCTAGCTGTGGTGAGACCTTCTCTCGCCCTGCGTCTCGGGGTTACCATCAGGGACAGGATAAGAACCACCTGCACCAAAAGCAAGATCCTCTGCAGCTGGGCTTGCTCTGGCACTTGACTGCAGTGCTTAAGTTAGCTAAGACACTGGAGAGTGACAAGTATTTCCAGCTGATGATTCAGATCTCCCACCTGCCCTCCCAGGGAGGCAGCTGTGCTGCCATGGATGTTCCTCTCAGTAATTCACATGCTGTGTTAGTGCCAGCTCAGAAGGGGCTGAGGTCTCTCCACTATTTGTGAGGCAAGGGGAAGCAGCTTTGAGCCCTCCTGCCAGCAAGAAAATTAAAAGTTGCCCTGGGGAAGTGATCCTTGCAGGATACTCTTCAGCCTGGAAGTGTCTTGTTCTGGCCTTGTTCAGGAAGACTGGGGTGAAGGGGGCGGGAGGAGGGTCGGGTGGAGGTTGTGCCAAGTGTGCGCCCAGGAGGGTGGTCTGTGGTTGTCAGGAGGGACTCTGCCACGGCCCAGCAGCTTCCAGACAGAAACTGCAGATTATAACTGCTCTGGCAGAGGAGTTATCACATATTGTTGGCCTACCTCCTTCTCCCAGTGAAGCATGGTGTGGAATTTAGATAATGAGGTGAAGTCTCTGTGCTCAAAGAGCAATTAAGACTGGCTTTGCTCTCTCTTGTGCAGCCCAGGGGAGTGAAGGCTTGTCTGGCTATCACAGGGTACATAAATAACGGGGGAGTCCTGGGGAGCCAGGACAGCCCTGCTTTTCGTCAGCAGAGACAGTAAAATCAAGAAAACAGAGACTTTGTGTAGCTCCTTGTTTCCTTGAGAGGCTGCCGTGCCCGATAATTGACCTTTGCCTCATTACGTGTAAAATGCATATTAAAGTTGACACCCCTGTATACAATAATGAAGATTTTAGAGATCATGCTAAAGATATAGGACTATAGCACTCGTCTCTCCACCCAAATCATATTGCACGTCACCTAGGGGAGGGAAACCTTGTTATTTTGGAGACCAAAAGACAGAGAAAATGTCTGTTAAATGGGGAGAGAAGGAACTCGATACCTGATGGGCCCGTCGAGGGGCTGCGTTCTCTTCCCCCACCCCAGGCAGGGACGCCGTGCTGGGTAAGCGCTGCGCCTGTCACCCTCTGGGGAATGCTACCCCGGGTTGTTGTACTGGCATTATTTTTGCTAGCAATATTAACCTTAATTAATTAGTGCTATTGTAGTTAGTGAACTTATCAATGGCAATCTCAAACCTGTTCTGTCGCTCTCAATAAACTAATTTTGATTAGCTGTGAATCTGATTCAGTGACAGTCCTTTGGTGGGACTCTGACAGACACATATCAAAACTGTTATTATTTTTGCTAGCCTAATTTTGATTATTTGTGAATCTGACTCAGTGAAAGTCCTTTGCTGGGACTCTGATAGTAAATCAGTGAAAGTCCTGGGACTCTGTCAGACTAATATCAAAATTACAATCCTTTTAACGCGACACATGGCGTGATAGTGGGATCATTAGAATGTGAATTAGAGAGAAGGGTTTTAATAGGCGAGAGAGACTCATTTTTGCCCTTTCAGATGTGCATTCTTCTTTTAACTCTCTGCCTTGAATTAACCATTTCTCACTTTTACCATTCTTTTCAAACTATGTTGTCCAGCTTTGGAATCCATCTGAGTTTGTCACAGGTCATTTTTCTGGACTTTTTTAAAAGAGAAAAATGCTTATAACCGAGAAGAAACTATTTATTAATATAGATGCACTGTCACAGCAGCACATCTTTTCTTCCCCATCTCCCCCCCAAATATTTCCAAAAGGTGATCTATGGACAAGAAAAGGAAGTTGTAATTGTGGAACATTTTTTTTCCAGCTCTGCTACAGATGGTCGATACAAAAATTGACATCTTTCCTCTTATGGGGGAATTGTTTTCAGCTAAATACCCTATCTTCAGTGGTTACCAGTTACTTCACCTCTTAACCATCTCTAACACTGTGTTGGCTGGACAAGGAGCAGCAGACCCATTCCATGTTGTCCTTCACTTCTCTGGCAGCTTGTCCTCTTCAAAGGACTACAGAGAAGCTCACAATCATGAGGGGCTTCTGCTGCTCAAGCACCAGCTTTTTGCTAAAAACTGTGGTTTATGCTGCTTGAGATCCATCTTATGTCCCAGGGATCAAGCCCAGAAGAGTTCCCCCTTTCTTCTTCCAGAAGGATATTTGCTTTGCTCATTGAAGGTCCCTGCCTCTAGATGTGGACAAGTCACATCGAGAGCAAATATTTAGGGGAAACATCAAGAACTGCAAATGCCAAAGTTTAAGTAGCTTATTAGAAATTCAGTGAAATACAGAATAACATCACCTGTCTCACAAAGGTCTCACCATGTGCTTTATCATTGTGGGAATGCTTTCACTGCAGCAGCATTTGATGCTAACCTGTCAGTTACTTGCAGCGTCATTTACATGCTTTGTTAAGTCTTATTCTAGTTCTAATGATCATGTAACACAAAACAGACTGGTTTGCATTTTCTTGCTAATTTCTCCTCAGAGGAAAGTTTTCTTAGGCAAGCACAGATGATTTCTACGGCTGATGGCATAATCTGTCCATGCCCATAGCTTCCATTTTCTTTAACACATCTGACGTGACAGCACCTGCCTGCTCAGCAGAGTGAATGTGACACACTTAGCACGGAAGCACCGCCCTTGCCTAACAGCAAGATTGTCTTGAGTCTTCCCTTGTTCACATATCCATAGATTTCAGAGAAGCTGAAGCTGAGAATATCTCTGGAGTTCCCCACCCCAATGATATATCTCTATGCCTCTTGGGTGCACTCTGTGCAATTTCATGTCCTGGAAAATACCTGTTCTGGAACTGTGATTCCTTGAAACAGAGCAGGATTCTGGCAAGGGCACAGCTAGTTGGAGGCTGGGGTTTCTGCATGACTATCCCAGAATCTCTGCTATAGTTACAAAAAATTTATTTCAGGAGAAGAGGATGCTGACAAAGCAATTTCTACTGGTCCTTAACTCCCTGACCCATTATTATAAGCTCACGGGTCCATTACTTGAGTGTCTAAATGAACAGCAAGCTGGTTATTAGTAGTCTCATTTGCACACCTTGTTCAGCTTCTGCAGGTTTCACCAAGAGAAGCCATGAAACAAAAGAAATGTATGAAGATGTGTGCCTCCTTGGAGGTTAGGCCTGAGTGAGAGATGCCTATTTTCCACACCAGTCCATTTGGGATCCAAAAAAAGGGGCATGCTTTTCACCATGGATTCTGAGAGGTGACCCAGGAGCCACAGGGAGAGATGGATGGCAGCTCTGTGGATCTGGGAAAGGTTTGACTGGCCAAAATATTTTGTTCTAAAATACCCAAAGTGCTGCAGGCAGAACGTCTAGAAAGAGTCATGTTTAGTGGATGTCCGGCAGCGTAGGCTGGCTCTCTGAGCCCAGGTCTCACCAGGAAGGCACCCTGGAAAGCATCCTAGAAATGGAGACACTCAGAGAGACATACTGTGAAACAGAGATTGGAGATGCATTTTATACTTGCTTTCTTAGTAACTTTTTGTTTCCAGTGATCCATCTGTAAGTCTGACCAGAGACAGCACTAGTTCAGCATTTTCTGGTAAGTCGTTTCCAGAGGCAGCAGGTTAACACGGAGAGTAGGCAAGCCTGAAGAAGCGGTAGGGAAAGCAGCTCACTAGAATATTTCCCAGTGCTTTGCAGAGTGGAGTTTTGCTTTGCTATCAGCGGAGACTTAGAAAAGCTTTTCTTCTGGTGGAGGCAAACCAGCACCTCTTCTGCAGAGAAGCGCTCTCACCTCCAGCTAACCCCGAATGCCCTGTGAGACAGGTTTATGCCTCTTAAAATGCAGGGATCATATAATTATAAAAGTTTATTTTTCTGCGGCTTTAAAGGATGTCTCTCCCAACCTCTACCCAACTGCAAAGCCAAATAAAGACCCCAGTGATAAGGAAAAGCCCAAGACACCGCAGGACCAATAGACCTGGGGATGATAATAGAAAACTAAGCAGATTTTCACACTATATTTGGACAGCCAAAGGAAGTTTTTTGTAGGTAGTACCTTCAGAGGAGTCATATAACAGGAAGGCATCACATCTGTCTCTTCAGCTCACCTGGATTATTGCTCTTTCCTGTGTGTGAACAACCAGAAAAGCATTTTACTGAATACCTGTTCATCAGTGAGCGACAAAGTTGGGCTTGTGGTGTGTTCTTAACTCTAAAGCAAGAAATCTCTGTGCTGGAAATTTTGAGGAAGCAATGGAAAGTGTGCAAAGCATAAGCCAGTGTATCTTTAATTGCCTGAATAGTACTTGCATGATTTTCTTTCCATTCTGGATGCAAAGTATGAAATACAGTAATTATGCACAAAGTCAGTGGTCCAGCCAGTTCCAGTGAAGCAGAAGCTAACGAGAGGGTTCAGCAGCAGGGAGAAAACCCGAAGTGACAAATTGTTCCTGAACATTTAACACACCTTCTCTCACGCAGGACAGCTACCAGACACAGACAAGATGTTTTCACCTGAGCAATTACACCTGCAGTAAGAACAAGCAAGCAGACACCAATGAGATGGCATGTCCCAGTGCTTCTGGTGGGGAGGTTCTTTCTTTCGTCTGATCCCTTTCTTCTCAGATGAATTGTTCTTGCTATGGGACTGGAATCTGTCCCTAAACTCCATGATGGAGTTCAGCTGGGAGACTCCTGCACCCAGGAGGTCCTGCAACCTTTGTCCAAGCAAAACCTGTTGCATTGTGCCTTGCCCTCCTGCTCTTTTCTCCTCTTTCCATGAACTTTTCTGGAAACTGGAAGAAGCATGCTTAGTTTGGGACAGCAGAGGAGGTGAGGGAAAGCCAAGTCTGCCACTAGACCCCGTGCCAGCTGAGACACTGTGTGGCAGCACTCATTGTCCCTGCCCTGGGAGAGGGCATGGGTGAAGCCAGCATTACAGCAGGGCCACATGTTTAGAGGCGGCTCTGCGGGGAAGCATGAAGCAGAGAAGACGACTGGTATGGCAGATATGGCAAAAGCATCAACACCAATCAAACTGTGGTGCTTGTGTCACATATGTTTGCAATCACAGTGTCACACAGGTGTCACAGAGTTTCTAACTCAATGAGAGCTGTGGTCCAGCTCTGTTCTTCATATACACCATTCCTTCCCCACCCAGGAATCTGCTTCTATGTGCCAGAATCCCCTTCACTTCGCTGGCCACGGCTTCACCCCACCCAAGGCAAACTTCCACCAGGAGTCTCCTGCTTCCCATGGAAAGACCAGCGGAGGTTATGTCTGAGGAGACTTCGGCTTCTCTCACCATGAGCAGGAGAGAACAATGGACTGGGCTTTTTTACACCATGTAATGAGAGCCTAGCAAACGAAGCTGAGAGATGGGGTGAAGGTCCAGCCTACCAAACGCCCACCCACGCTCCAGGCTGAGCAGCATATTGGCACAGAGTCAGCTGCTACCACCACAGGACATCACACCCCTGTCTGAGGAGCTGTGGGCCAAGTGGTTTTATTTCTAAGGCAAAATAAACAGTATCTCCTTCTTTATTTGACATTTAAATGTTATTTTAGTGCTTAGCTCTTTTTTTGCCATGCTTAAAGGTTTCTGAGGTATTTTAATCCAGTGCTATGAAAATGAACAATGTCTTTATCTGTTGAACTTCATGAGCAAAACACTTATCTAATCTAGCTGTCTGCTAGAATTTTAAAAGTAAATTACTGAATTCCTTAGGCACTAAAGCTCGATTGTGAACCGCCTAAGTATGGTTGGGGGCGCTTGCTAAACTTCTCAGGAAAAAATTGGATCAGACCCAGGGGAAACATCCAAAATACCTTACTTTAATGACAACACCAGATACTGAAGCAATTATTTTGAAAGCATGGAATTTAAATACGATATTAAAATGAAAGTAGTTCCATGGTTATAAAAAGGGAGATAGTAAAAGAAAGAACCTTACTAACATCCATGAAAAATAGAGAGCAGCCCAGACTCAGATGTTATCTAAGATATGACACAAATATAACACAAAAGCTCAATAAGTAGCCTGTTCTCCTTATGTCAACATTCACCTCACAAAAAAGCAACCTGATTGCTTTGACTGTCTCTTTGTTCAGTGAACTAAACAAAGCTCTGCCTGCCTCTGGGTGCAAGGGCTCTGCTTGCCAGACAGCCCCAGTACGGTCTCCCAGTGGAGTAAGGGGCCAGCTGCTATGTAGTAATGTCATGCCTGGAGGCTGCTGCCAAATGCTGGTCCCACTCTGGCTGGGCATATGGCCCTGTGTTTCTCCTTTGCTTTGCTTTGCTTTTGATGGAGGGGACTTATATTGTAATTGTAGGCACATTTCTAAGAATGTGCACAGACAGCCCACAGTCTTGAAACATGAACGGGAAGAAGCGAGAGGGCTGATGCCCCTTATTTTTGTTGCACGTTCTTCAATGGGGCTTATAGTGATGTGGCAGCACTGTTTCCTCCTCAGCTGCCAGCAAAACTCTGGCCAGCTCTGTAGCTCTGGGAAGAAGCCAGGGCTATGAATGGTCTGCATGTAGCCATGTAGTTATGAATGACCACGTCGCCCGCGCACATAGCCTTCAGCAGGAAGGTGGCTCTGTACTGAGGAACTGCAGGGAGCCCCAGGAGAAGGAGCTTGTGCTGTGGTGGTGGGACTGGGAGTGACTGCACTGTGGAACAATCTGGGTACTCAGAGGAACGGTTCGTGGATATAAATGACGGTTAACTGTGCAGCCGCATTAAGCTCTCATTTCATCCTCAGGCAGATGTCCCCAAGGCTGATGAATGATGCCACAGGCCCTAACAACCACCCTACTCCCCAATGGAGAAAGCCATTTGTGTCGGGAAAATGAGCTCAGAATGGCAAGACGTATGTGTCTAAAATTTGTGTAGAGGAGTATTGCTCTGACTGAATGGGTCTATTCAAAATGGACCATTGGGCCACACAATTTTTAACCTCCAACTGAGGCAAACAGTTTCTGCAGTGATCTCCTCTGGGGGGGCTTTCCAGGCTGTCTTTTGCCATCTGTGTCTTAGTTGGCTTTGGTTAGATCTTGAAAGGAATTGGCAGTCAGTAAATCTCTAGAGCCCGGGAAGCAGGAGAGCTATTGCTTTTTCATTGCACATTTTCTATAGCCATTGCTAACTAATTAGTTTCAGGAAAGTGTCCTTAACATGCATTCCCTTAACGGTATTTTTAAGGACCTATGTCACTCAGACAGTCACGTTTTCCACTTAGGCAGTCTCTTAAGGTCTGGGTAAGCTGTGCCTGGAAACTGGGAAGTAGGTACCAAAAAAAAAGCCAAACAATTCTGGCTCCCCACACCTCACATAGTTCTCCAGTACTTTTCCCTTTTACCCCCCAGCACCACGACACAACCTCACAAGATGGTTTAGAGCAGTATCTTTAACATTGACTTGTAAAGCCACTGTGCTGGCATGCTGGATTGGAGCCCTCATGGCCGGAGCTGGAACGAGCAAGGCGTGTGCTGAATAACAGGATGGACTTCCCAAAGTACAGTGGCAGCAAGAGGGAGGCTAAAGAAATTGCGTCCCCTTGCTTAATTAGGCAGAGAACCCGGTGACAAAGGACATGGAAGGTTGAAGTACCTCCTTTGCCTCAGGCCACCCATGTCCTTGACCCTTATTGCAGAGTGTGGGAGTGAAGTGTGTCCCACAGCAGAGGAAGCTTGAGCTAGGGAACATCCAAGTCAATTGGACGTACGCAAATCCATGAGGTCTGATGGGATGGATGCCTCCAAGGCTGCTGAGATAGCTGGTTGACATCATTGTGAGGCCACTGTCATCTTTGAAAAGTCATTTGAAGGACAGTCCTGAAGGCAAGTGTCACACCCTCTTCAAGAAGGGAAAACCAGGGAACCTGTGAAGGTGATGGAGCAATCCTCCCATCCAGGCATCTGAAAGACAAGCAGGGATTTACCAAGGGAAAATTGTGCCAAACTAAGCGGATTGATTGCCTTCTGTGACAAGACTAGCTCCTCATGGGAGGAAGCAGTGGATGTTGTACGTCTTAACACTCACAAGGCCTTTGATGTGGACCAATTAGAGCAGGCCCAGAGGAGGGCCATGAAAATGATCATAGAATCATAGAATCCTCTAGGTTGGAAGGGACCTTTAAGATCATTGAGTACTACCGTTAATCCAGCACTGCCAAGCCCACCACTAAACCATGTCCCTCAGCACCACATCTACCCATCTTTTGAATACCTCCAGGGATGGCAACTCCACCACTTCCCTGGGCAGCCTGTTCCAATGTTTGACAACCCTTTCAGTAAAGACATTTTTCCTAATATCCATCCTAAACCTCCCCTGGTATAACTTGAGGCCACTTCTTCTTGTCCCATCATCTGTTCCTTGGGAGAAGAGACCGACCCCCCCTGGCTGCCCCCTCCTTTCAGGAAGCTGTGGAGAGCGAGAAGGTCTCCCCTCAGCCCCCTTTTCTCCAGGCTGAACACCCCCAGCTCCCTCAGCCGCTCCTCACAAGGCTTGTGCTCCAGACCCCTCACCAGCTCCATTGCCCTTCTCTGGACACGCTCCAGCACCTCAGTGTCTTTTTTGTGGTGAGGGGCCCAAAACTGGACACAGCGCTCAAGGTGGGGCCTCACCAGTGCCCAGTACAGGGGGACGGTCACTGCCCCAGCCCTGCTGGTCACACTGTCCCTGACATAGGCCAGGACGTTGTTGGCCTTCTTGTCCACCTGGGCACACTGCTGGCTCATATTCAGATGGCAGTGAACCAACACCCCCAGGTCCTTTTCTGCCGGGCAGCTCTCCAGACACTCTGCCCCAAGCCTGTAGTGTTCATGGGATTGTTGTGACCCAAGTTCAGGACCCAGCACTTGGCCATGTTGAACCTCACACCATTGGCCTTGGAATCAGAGGGCTGGAACATCTTTCCTATGAAGAAAAGCTGAGAGAGTTGGGATTGTTCAGCCTGGGGAAGATAAGGCTCCGGGGAGCCCTTTCAATACATAAAGGGGGCTTATAAGAAAGATGGAGAGAGACTTTTTATCAGGGCCTGTAGTGACAGGACAAGGGGTAACCGCTTCAGACTAAAAGAGAGTAGGTTGAGATTAGGTATAAGGAAGAAACTCTTTACTGTGAGGGCAGTGAGACACTGGAACTGGTTGCACAGAGGAGTTTTGGGTGCCCTGTCCCTGGAAGGCCAGGTTGTATGGGACTTTGAGAAACCTAATCTACTGGAAGACATCCCTGCCCATGGGAGAGGGGTTGGACTAGGTGATCTTTGAAGGCACCTTCCAACCCAAACCATTCTGTGATTCTGTTTCTGTGGTCTCCCATTGTTGCCTCACGGTCAGGTTGGTGAGATAGTGGGTGATAAAGCAGATGGAATACTGTCTGGATTGCCAGACCCCAAGGGTTGCGATCAGCTGTACCAAGTCCAGTTGGCAGCCAGCTGCTAGTGGTGTCCCTTGGGGAAGGACACAGGGACCAACACTGTTTTGTGTCTTTATTAACAGCCCAGATGATGGGACAGAGTACACTCTCAGCAAGCTCGTGGATGACGGATGTGGGGGATGGTCAACACCTGGTAGAGCACAGCTGCTGCTCAGAGGGACCTTCTTTACATCCTTGGAGATATTCAGACCCTGACTTGATAAGGTCCTGGGCAACCTGTTCTAGCTGACACTGCTTGAGTGGAGGCAGGGGGGTGGACAAGATGATCTCATGACGTCACTTCTAACTTTTGTGATTCTGAAGCCAGCAGTGCATCTTCCCCTCTTTGGCACTTTTGAGACTATCATTGGAGCCCTGTTTCCAGTCTTGCCACTAGTACAAGAAAGACACGGATATACTGATGCAAGTCCAGCAGAGGCCACCAAGATGATCAGGGGACTGAAACGTATTATGTACAAGGAGGGGCTCACAGAGCAGAGTTTGTTCAATCTGGAGAAGAGAAGGCAAAAACAAGATCTCATTGTCGTCTGCAGGCACCTAATGGAAGGGAGAAGGCACGGCCAGACTCTACTGTGCAGTTACTGTGCACAGTGAAAGGACAAGAGGCAACAGACACAAGCTGCAACACTGGGAATTCCAATGAGATACTGGGAAATAATTTCATTGTGGAGATATCAACCAGTGGAATAGGAGCCCAGAGGAGTTTGCGGACCACTGATTTGAATCTCACCTGGACCAGGCCCTGAGCAACCTAATCTGCTCAGAGTGGGAGGTGGGTCCGGTGTTCTCCTGAAGTTTCTTCCTGTCAGTTCGTCTTTATGAGTCTAGATTCCATCTGATTAGACGTGCTTTATCTTCTCCTTTTTTAATTTTCTTTTCCCAGTGTAATTTTGAGCAGGTTTTAGATCAGCACAGATAGTTTCCTTTCTTCACTGTTCAGTTCCCCCACAAAAAACCCACAGTGAGATAATGCCAAATACAAGGAAAAGAAGAAGATGCAGCCAAAAGTAACAAAAAATCATTCAAAATTTTGTACAAAAAAAAAAAAGGCAGGAAAAAAATAACCAATCAAAAATTTAGAAACCCAAATGTTCAAAAAATTTCAGAAGATATTTTGGAAAAAAAAATTTACAATTGCACAAAATGGAAATTATTTTGAGATTTTTTTTTCCCAATATTACTTTCCAAATATGGTTCCTAATTTGTAATTACCTACAAATTTGCAAATTAGGAACAATTACTCAATGTCTGTACATTCTGTCTTTCTCCTGACTAAAACCACCAAGGCCAGATTCTTCTAGATGAATCACGAACCAGAAGATCACAGATCTTCCATTCACAGGTTGATCCGTCTTTTTTCCTACTCCACTTTCTTGCCACTGAAACAATTAAGTGCGTAATTTTGAACCATGCATTAAAGACATCATCATTTGATTTGTTCACCTGCATTATTCCTCAGTATCTGCTTTGTCTCCTTCCTCTGTCTACGTACACATAACTCTCTGTAACCATCTTGCTGTCTGCCTTCCCATTGTGCTGTTGGAGGAATGCCCTCCCCGGGATGTGCCAGTGGGACCACTGGGATCACTGGTAGTTTGCCATCAATGGAAGTGCTTCCACAGGGAGACAACGCTTTCCTACTCTTTTTCATCCTCCACTGTCATGGCAAATGGCAGTCTATCAATCTTTATTTATGAATCTCCATCCTCAGAGATTTTCAGATCTTAGATGGGTATGGCTTTGAGTAACCTGATCTATAGCTTTCAGGGGCCCAGCTTGGACCAGGAGGTTGGACTAGAGATCTCCAGGAATCCCTTCCGGTTATTCTGTGATTCGACTTCTGTTTCCTTATGCAGCAGCTATTTCAGAGTCTCTGACATTTATGAAAATAACAGCAGAGCTGAGATACCACCACAGAGGACATCTCCGCTGCTTGCCCACGTGCCTTGTCACAGTCTTGCGTGCTGCAGCTCTTTATTGTAGACTTGTATCGTAGAGAACACGCACTTCCCATGGACTGTGTTTTCTCACAGCTTTCCTTCTAACAAAACACATTGTTAGGGACATAATGGGAGTTGACAGGGACAAGTGGTTTTGTAAATATAATCAAAGTGTATTGTGCTTCAGAATTCAGTATTTTCTCTTGCTCTCTTCTTCACACGCTTAATCTCATAATAGCCTGTAAGGCAAGGGAAGGATGGCAAATAACAGACACAGATCTACCACTTTTAATGAAGAATACAAATATTTAGTCAATAGCATTCACATTAATGAGCACCTGGGGCAGATGGACATTTCCTCCACAGAGAATTCATGACAACATCAGAGCGGAATGTCAGCCCCAAATCAAAGATTCTTGGCTGTTGTATACAGGGATCACTGTCAAAAGAAATAACTGTTGACTCAGCCTGTTTATAGCCCTTTCCTTTCCGTACTGTGATTGATGATTGCTCCACGCGCACTGAGCCCAGACCCAGCCAGTAGCAGATATGGCACTAACCAGGCTACGCGTGGACATCTTGCACGTGCACTGGGTACTCCTCTGCGTCAGTTCTCAACATGTCTCAGAGTGAAACTCACTGGACATCCTGTGCAATGCCTGTCCCACTGACAGTGGGGTGCAGAGGATGTGCTGCTCTGCTCCTGGGCGGGTTTCACCTGAGGGGAAGCAGTAGTCGCAACTACGTCTGATGACATTTTTAATTTAAAAATATATCAGTTCAGTAAATCATGAATGCTTTGTCCTCCATTCCTCGTGGACTGCTGCCTTGACCTTTGACTCTGAGCAGCCACAAGTCAAGCACCTGGGTCCTGACAACCTGGAAAGAAGAACCTGTGTATCTTGGGAGTTCAGTCTGGACACCGAGACCTGACAGTCCACTTTCCCCACAGCAGTGTGAGGGCTAGGAAACCTGGGGAAGACTCCCAGGCTGTGAACAGCTCTGTCATGGGCAACTATCACAAAAAATTAAAATGCTGTGTACTACTGATGTGACAGCACCTTTAGAGCTTTTAATCATGGCACCTCCCTAAAGAACGAAATAAAGTTTATTTCCCCAAACCTGTTTTTCCATGAAGCTGTTTTGACTGACATTGGATGGACTGAGCCTCTTTACTAGATCATGGGGTAATGGTTTTAAACTAAAAAAGGGTAGATTTAGACTAGGCATAAGGAAGGAATTGTTTACAATTAGGGTGGTGAAACACTGGCCCAGGTTGCCCAGAGAGGTGGCAGATGCCCCATCCCTGGAAACGTTCAAGGCCAGGTTGGACAGGGCTCCAAGCAACCTGATCTAGTTGAAGACGCCCCTGCTCTTGCTTGGGGGGTTGGACTGGATGGCCTTTAAAGGTCCCTTCCAACCCAGACTATTCTATGATTCTATGATCTGTGACAAGGTTAGTGCCAGAGCTCCTGGTTCAAGTTCAAACCATGTAGAATACTTTCCAATTTTTTAATATCCACTTTTCAAGCATGAACATGAGAGCATGGGTCCTCAGCCAGATGTGCTTTACAGAACTTGGCATGTATTGTTTTGTTCATGGGACGTCAGCCACAGAACAAACGGAAAAGCTTATATGAATCTCACTAGATGGCCAGGATCAAAACGAACAGTTCTTCATTTACAGTGTGGCATATGTGTTTTCATTTTAGACAGCACTGAGAGCTTCGGGGTGGGTTGTCTTTGCCTCAGAACAACCAACTGGCAGAGGCAGTTATTGAAAATCACGAGAGAGGTACCCTGTCTGGGAGCTTGCTCATAAATCTGCTCTCATGTCATGAGTCATTCAAAGCTGTTGCTATGCCAAGCAGTGCTATTGCTCTTCTTCCTCCGACTGCCGCACTGGGGTTTATCACAAGGCTGGTTACAGATAAGGATGCTTGCAGCATGCCTTCAAGTCCAGATACCTGCTTCCATCTCTTAATGAGTTGATCTGCACCACTCTGTCCTCACCACACTCCTAACTGATGCTTTTCAGAGCTGTAATGATTATTCACACCTTTGATTGTTTTACTCCTTTATGCCAATTGGAGATTTTCCAGTGAGACACAGATGAGCAGGCACTGCCACTTTCCTTAGAGTCTAGTTGGAAGTTCCCTTGCTGCAGCCTGTGTCTGTTGCCCTGTCACAGCTGAGAAGAGTCTGGCTTCCTCTCTATAACCCCATTAGTTAGCTGAAGACTCCCGTTAGATTCCCTTTCCCTTATCTTTCCCAAGATGAACAAGCCCAGGTCCTTCAGCCTCCCCTCAAGCAACGTGCTCCAGTGCCCTGATTGCCTCTGTGCCCTCCAGTGGGTTGTCTCCAGCCCTGATGCCAGTACCATATACTCCATCCAGAAAATGCTTCACTAAATCAGTGGAAGCACAGTGGAAGCTCTCCCCCGAGGAAGGAAATCACTGTTTGCCTGTTACAGAATTTTTTTTTTTATGTGAAAATAAGGCCTGTGACCACATGGAGCTTCAGTGAGCAAACACAACTTCTTGGAAGCTGTCTGCCTCCTCAGCCATCTTCTGACTCAATCATAAAGTTCAAACAAGTTCAAGTAACTCTTTGGGGAAGGAGCTGCAAAGCAGTTCCAGGCTCTGGTACAAGTCGTCTTAGCAATTATGAGACAGGTTTTGTATTTTGATACTGTACCAATTTCTGAGCATTTCTCTGCCTGATACAGAGGGAGAAAAGTGAGGAGCCTCAGGAGAAGGAAGCATAGATTGGGCTCTGGGCTATAGTCCTTTGCAAGATTGAGAATAAAGCTTTGTAGAGCCAAAACGCACCTTCTGTAGAGAAGTGGTGCCTGAAGAACTCTCCATATGCCAGCGTCTAACTGTGAGGTTTGGAATGTGACAAAAACATGGAATTCAGAAGAAAATGACTCATGTAGGAAAAGTAAGTACTGTAAGCTTCCTCCTTTTTTGGAATGTCCGGGTCTTTAATTCAGTTTTCAATGTTAAAAGGGAGGTGACATCAAACACCAAAGAGCAGAGATAATTCCTGAACCAAAAAGAGGGACCTCGCTTCATGGATCTGCCTTCCTTAGCCAAAGTAAATTTCTTTAACAAGAAGCCACTACATTTTGTTGACTCAAAAAAGAATCAGTTGGTTAATCACAAGGGCAAACGTCAAGGAAGCGCACCGCCGGACACAGAAGAAGTAGATGTAAATTAGCAACGGGGAAAATTAGGCTGAAAATTAGGAAGGTCCTATGCATTAGTGTTCTGATCATAGTTTAACAGTAAGAAAAAGCAGTTTTGAGGTACATATTGTAGTTCTCAGGATGACATCAGCCCCCCCATTCTTCTCTAGTCTGGGCTTGGCAAGGTTTACAGAGGGAAAAAAGCATTATCTCTGTTCACAGAAGCAAGTGGATCTGACTGTGATGCATCCACGGGGAGCCGCGCTGCTGATGAGGAAGGAGGTATTTTTACCTGGGCACCATCCAGGCCATAGCCATTTTAATGTCATTTCCTTCTCCCAAGGAGGAGGAATTCAGGTGGTGGTTTCCGTGAATGGCTCTGTCCACTGATCCTCCTGTCTGCTGGGCAACGCGACCATGACAGTTCCCAGCTCTTGGAGAGCTTCAACAGGGCAGTAAAATAATTCCCATCTCAGAGATTTTGTCTTGACTTGTGTGAGTGGTGCTGGTGTTCAGTATAACACAGCGGTCTTGAAGTAAACCAGAAACAGACCAGTTTGTGCATATACGCAATGCTGCAGAGCTCTTTATTACTGATTGCCACCCCTCCTGTCAGCTCATACAAGTGAAAACACTTCCCTAGCGTGTCTGGAAAAGTTAAATAATTAATCATCATCTCACTTCCCTGGGGAGTCATGGTAGTCACAGCAGGGGAAGTAACAGCAGTCTAATATATGTGTTTCATCTTGAGCTAGATCAGACCAGAGCAGGCATCAGAACCGAAGGTCCTGGGCTCACTCCTAGGACCGGCCGGCCAGCGCTCTCCTGCCCTTGGGAAGGAAAGCATCTGCTTTGTCTTTGCTCACCTTCCAGCTACACCAAGGAAGTAAATTGCTTCCCACACTGTGAAAATCTCAACTTTTTAGCCTTTCTTCTGCAGCAAGGGAATAAAAACCTGAGCCCTTTGAAATCAAACACCCAGGAGATGCACTTCACCACCTTAGAGCAATCAACAACACTGGTGAGGCATTCACTCGAGATTCTGAAGAGTGAGGTTTAATTCTCCTTGTACACGTCTGGCCTTCACCTCCTCCTGCTGCCCCAGGGACCCGAGTCTCGGCTGCATCCTAACCTTGGCTCAGACTGCTGAGGGAATTATTAAGCTGTGAGAAAAAGTGGTGAGAAACAGTCATGCATGATAGGAAGCAAAATGAGAGGTAGGACTGCTGAGACGGGCTCAATTTGAAAAGGAAAAATGGAATCAGCCATGTGAAAGTCAAATAAATGGACGCAAGGAAGAAACTCAGTAAGACTTTGTGTCCCACAGCCCAAGGAAAAGCCCAGATCTTCTCCAAAGGACCTGCCTCAGACAGCACCAAGTGGTTGCCAATGTCCCTGAGCCACACTGATGTACAGCTACAACTGCTCCAACACAGGAGTCTATAGACTGAGCATCACCACCACATTCCAGTGACTCTGTCAATCTTGCCAATGCACCTATATTTTTTTTTCCAGTGTTAAACAGAAGAGTAGACTCATTTCAAAGGCTCCTTTATCTGTAGATCTGCCTATCTTACTGACGCACATTCACACAGTCTCTGGGCATGCGCACAAATTCTCTCTGTGCACCCACCCCACCAAAAAAAAAAAAAAAGATAACATATCTCAAGAAAGAATAGTTGCATTATTTTTCTAAGCAGGACATTCAACACAGGATATTAAATACAACACTGATTTTGACCTTATAAAGCATGAGTGAAATGAGCTATAGCTGTTATTAGGCAAGAGAGTGTCTGGGTGATCAAAGTCAGAGGGAGATGAAAAATGTATTTTTTCTTTTTTTGAAAATATCTGAAGACCAGTTTGCACCCCGAAATTCTCTCTGGTTTTCCCAGTCAGCCTAAGGAAAGCCACCAAACACTTCCTTTTTCTGCATGGAATTAACGTTTCTGAAAAATAGCTCACACCTGCGAAGCCCCAGCATGGGAGACGAGTGACTTCACAGCAAATGTCTTTCCTGTGCTGTGAGGACCCTGGTCTCAGCCTCCAGCCGGAGGAGTGAGCATGCGCTGCCTGCTGAGGGACCGCAGGACAGCAGGAGCTGAGGCCAGCCCGCACCCCCTGCTGCAAAGCTCTGCAAGATTCCCTGGAGGATCTCTTTCCCGGAGGGTGGAATTTATTCCTCAGTTGGAGATACAAAAGAGCCAACATCTTTCCTTGCACACTGTATCGCACCAAACACATTTCCACCCACGAAACAACACCCACGTTGTTTGGAAGAAAAATAAACTGAGAGGCGTCTTCTCTAGACTTTCGAAGAAAATCTATTGTAGCTACACTTGTCTCAGTCTGTCTCTAGGGAATTCTGGAGGCTCAAAAGCTTCACCATGTGTCTTCTCCCAGCCTGGAAGTGAAGTGATGCTGCACGGAATTATCATTATTTTATAAATAAGATTAATACCATGGTGGTGCAGTTTGAAAAGCCCCCATTTTCCTCTCATTCTTAAGTGAGCTGCAGCTTTATGACTTACACAATACCCAGCCTCTTCGGGTTCAAAAACACGTTCTGTGTCTTATATTGCAACGGAGAATAGATGAAATGCTGCTGTCCTGGGAGCAGCCAGCTTTGTGAGGTGTTGAAGTTGGGATAAAACCCTCTAAAATTTTTGGAGAAAGCATGACACTTCTTATGAGACTGACCTCAGGGCAGCAACAATCACAAACTTTTTGAGCGTTAATGAGTTGTAGCCTGTCACGCTGAGACAAGGTGGTGTAGACAGCTAAGCCTGGCTATCCGCAGTAGTAAGTGTTCAAAAATCACGAGATTAGCTGTTTTTTGAAAATAATCCAATATGTAAATTAGCCACCAGAGGGAAATGGAGACAGCTGGTTGTCAATGGCCAATTTAAAATCTGTTTACGGCCAAACGATACTGCAAAGGGGCTGTGACTTCAGCATTGCTCTTTCAAAACCTTGGCTCTATTTGAATTGCTTTTATATAAATGTCTTGTCTAGCCTGAACGAAGTTACTGCTTCTCCCCCAAACCAGTTTTTATTTCTCATTAGCGACTAAAAACAGTTAAAGCCGGCTAACTGGATCTCTCAGGAGAGCTGAAGCAGCACTCCGGCTCTCGGGGCTCTGGATGCGGGAGGCGGAGGGTGCGCGGACACGAGTGTCCCCTGCGGCAAGGTCAAGCCCACCAGCGGAGCGCTCAGCCCGCGGCTGCCCCCGGCCATCGGTGGGGGCTCTGTGGCTTTTCGGGGCACCCTCCGCACCCCGCTGTGTGGTTTGTCTTCACATCGCCTGGACCAACGCCGCGGTCCGCGGCCCCGCAGCCCGCCACTGCCGTGTTCCATGGGTGGGTGCGCGGAAGGGTGCGGACCCCGCCCGCTCCCGGGGCTCCCCTCGCCGCCCCGCTCCGGCCCCACGGGCAGAGCCCGGGCACAGCCCCCGGGCTGGGCGAGCCGCCGCCGCCGCCGCCGCGCCGAGGAGCGGCCGGGCCCCGCGGCGGCGCGGAGAGAAGCGGGACGCGCGGCGGCGGCGCGGGAGAGCCCAGCCGGGGCCGCCGGTATTTAGGGCGGGCGCTGCCAGAGCCGGGCGAGAGCGGGACGGCGGGGACGGCGGGTGAGTGCTGGCGGCGGGGCCGCGCCGGGGCGATGCCTCCGCGCCGACGGGGCGGGCTGCAGCCGCCGCCGCTTGACCCGGCCGGGCGGGGGGCGCCCGCGGGGCCCCCTGGAAGTCGGTTCCCAGGGCGACACTCGCCGCGCCGCCGGGGCTGAGGGGCTTCCCCGCGGCCGGACGGAGACCCGGCGCCCCGGGGAGGGGCTCCCCAGGACCCGCCGCTCCGGGAGGCCGGTCCCGGCGGGGGGCGGGGGGGAGAGGCCGGGGCCTGCGGCGGCATCGCCGCGGCCGGGGGCGGCGGTGGATGGGGCGAGGGAAGATGCCGAGCCCCGGCGGAGCGGGGACGGCAGCGGCGGCAGGCACTATCTGGCAGGTTCATTTCGAAGGGAGGCTTTGCTCTCCCCGGCTCTTTGGAGTTTTAAATGGATATTGCAGGTATCTTCCCCTCGGTATAGGGTGATATTGGGCAAGTGAATTGACCACTTTAAAAGTATGATTTTTAGGTGGATTGCCCTGGGGAAAGCTTTGGGTGAGTGCAGCCTGGAGATTTGCCTTGTTATGGTTGTCCCAGCACTATCCCGCACCGTCCTGGTTTGTATACCACGAGTGACCCAGCTGCCTGGTTTCTTCCGCACTCCTGCCTTGGGTATGATGGTGACCAAGTGTCACCTCCATTTAGGTGCTAGCTCAAAGCCAGGAGTCTCCACTATAATGTTGTATGCCTGCAGTCCTCACCTTTCTGTGCATGCGTACATGCTGGGATGCAAGCCAGGATTTCCAGGACAAAGCCCACCATTTTCTCACCCAGAGCCAATGGACTGCCACCATGTCACGTGTTGCAGCAAATGATGAATGTGAACCGGTTTTGGTACTACAGCAAAGAGCAGGAGCCAGCCAAGGACAAGGACTGCCAGCATTGCCCTGTGATCATGAGATGGTCCTGATTTTTCCAGGATACTGTGGGCAGCAGCGCATGAGACTTGAACAAGGACTTCAAGGAGAATAAAGTTTCCCCAGAGAGACAGTCCCTTTCCCAGTTGTGAGCCTGACGCAAACCCCAAGGAAGAAACTTTCTTCACAAAACTACGTGGACAGCTGACTTCAGAGTGAGAATTAGTTTGCCAGTAATTGTAACTTCCTCATCGCAGGAGCTGTTGTCAGTGGAGTGTGAAATGGATTATTTCAGGAAGCAATGTCTGGGATCCGTGAGGTTTCTCAACACAGATTGGCTTTTGTTTTTCATGTTCTCCTCAAAGTTAAGGTGGCATCATAAAAAAGGATTTAGGCCGTACATCATGCATGCTTCTCAAATATTAAAATGAACAAATATCAGACAAATTGTCAATCTGTTGGTTTTCATGTTGCCTGTAACGTTTTCTGGTTTTCCCATTTACTCCCACGTCCTGATGGTCTCAGAGTAGTATCCTCACCAGAGATGACTTACCCATTTTTCCCAAAATCACAGTTTGTTTTGTCTTCTCTGCAGCTGATGGTCACTCCCTGTATCACACTTCTGATGGGCTGGGAGGAGATAGAAATTGAGCACGTGTAATGCAGGCATGTGTGAGTAAATGGCAGAGAATAAGGAAATAAAAAAACCCAAACCTTCTCTGTGGTGTGAACAATGCTGATTTGCAGCTTTCTTAGAAATCTGGGAAGACTATTTCTTAAATTGAGAGATGTCAAAATGCAGGAAGCTGCGAGGGACCTGGCTGCTTTCAGTGTCTAACACAGAACAAGCATGATGGCAGTGCATTGTCCTCACCTAAATGCAGAACAAAAAACGATGGCAAGGGTAGCAGCCTTCTTGCATGCAAGGCGGTGCAGTTGTCCTGGAGCCGTTTGCCTGACTAGAGTTGTCCTCCTACATACAGCTCCAAGGGGAACCATCCTCATACAAAAAGTTAGCATAAAAAGTTGACTGGTTTTTCCTTTGCCTTTTGACTAAAGATTCCTTTCTGCCCCTTGGCCATGCATTCAGAGGTGCATGTAACGAGAGACACCCTTCAGAGTGCACACAAGTTACGATCCACTCTCCATCATCCCCAGAGCTGCAGTGCAGGGCTCATCTGAGATGTTCCTTCTGTCTGTCCTGCCAGCTCCCAGCCTGCCCGTTACTGACCCTCTGTGAGCACAGAGTCACGGTGCAGAGGAGAATTTAGAAATTTTGCCATCTCTGAGCTCATTGAAATTGGGGTGGCTAGGGGAGTTTATTTTAAACCAGGGGAAAAATAAGCATCATCATTGCCATAAACGCTGTAGTCAGAGCAGTAACTGTTCGGCATATTTGCCTAGAGTTCTGTAGCTGGAGAGCTCTTAACGGGTCATCTGTGGGAATGCTACTTCGTAGTGCCTTACAAGTGTTCAGGAATGAAAGGAACAAGCACTGCATGTCAGGGGACCTTGTGTCTGTATCTTAGAAGGTGAGTAAGAAGGCAGAGGGGTGTAAGAGTTCAGAGTGCAGTGAGAGAGGAAGGTGGAAAGTTAGTAGGGAGCAATACTCAGAAAGCCGGGGACATGTGAGAAATGCTGCAGGGGTTCACGCAATAGGCTGCCAAAGACAACTTTTTGGTATGGTGCTCTACCTGGCACAGTCACGGGGAGTTCCTTCCTCCTGTTCATGCTCTGAAATGGTGGAGGCTGGGAGCGCTGGTGTACCAATGACACCCAGCGACAGTTGTTATAAGCAACTGCCGTTCCTCGCCAGTCTGTGCCCGAAGGCAATAAAAATTACCTGAATTCCTTGGCCCATGTGGAGCACCACAGAACCCAACGCTGAATCCTGAGCCAGTTCTAGATCTGAACTGTGATGTTCTGTAAAGCTTGCCCTGTCTTGGGTTTTTATTCATTTTGAATTGGCTAAGTTTACACTGTATTGCAGTTGAAAAAGATGCTTATGTTTTACACCATTTTACACAGGGTAGACTTACCTACTCGATTTTGCTTCCCCAGTGCTGAATTGGTTATTGGAAATCACATTCTAGAAAGGTTGTTTGACCTGTTCTTAAAGACCTTCTGTGACAGAAATGTCACAGTGTCCCCAAGCAATACTTTAAGAGTTTCACTACTCTTATCACCCGCAAGGTTTTCCTGATGTCTCAGTCTTCCTTGCTGCAGTTAAATCCCTCTCCTTTCAGTGATATTAGTCACAGCCACAGGGAACAGACTATTTGTTCCTGTTCTGCATCAGGCTTTTATGCATATAGAGACTGTTGAACGTCTCCTTCCACTGTGTCCTTTCTGGCCCAGACATTGCTGTTCGTTCAGTTTATTCACATACATTTGCTTTTCTGATGATTCTCACTGCTTTCATCTTATCTCTTTCTATGTCCCTATCTCCTTGAGAACTGTGCCCAAAGCTGAACACAGGGCTCCCATCTGGCCTTGTCCAAGGCGAACACAACAACATCTATTTGAGATCTTATTCCTAGTTACACACCTGCCAAGGTCTTTGCCATTTTGCCAAGGTAATACCACTGATACTGCTGACAGTGCACGTTGGTGCTAGACTATGCAGAGCTTTTACTTAGCTGGTTACTCACCATCACACAATAGGGCAGCTGCTTGTTTCTACCTGAACTAAATACCTTGCACCTCTTCTTAAACTCGAGTTTAACCTTCTCCACCCTGTTCCCTAGTATGCTGGAACCCCTCCAGTGTCATTTCACTGGATGAAGCATGCCATCCTCTTCATCACCCAAACCACAACTGAAAGCGCCAGCTCCTGGCCCTCCTTGTTCCCATCACGGTAGAACTGCTGCATGTTTCATTCTGCAAGTGTGTAGGTTAAACCCCTGTGCGCTCTCTGACACATCTGGCTGCCAGCTCAAGGCGAGATCATTCAAGCAAAAGTTGTTACCAGTTTCTTCCTGAGTTGCCTCCAGGACAGAGGGTAAGGGGAAGCAGGATGGACAAGTGCTTCTTCCAAGAAGTGTAAGACAGTGTTGGCAGTAAGGGGGATGCTCTGAGTAAATGTCTGAGTAAAAAGGCAGATCAATTCTACCATCATTGCTTGCATTTTTAAGGACTGACTGTTTACTTAAGTGCAAGTATTAGCACATCAACCAATGCTTTCCAAATCCCTTAACAGGCAAAGCTGTAGGATAATTTCTGGAAAAAATGTAATTCTTGTTGACTTCTGGACTGGAGAAAAGGTCAGGAAAGGAAAAAATAGCTAAAGTGTAAAAGTGCAACATGGTGCATATGGATGGCCCTGAGAAATCCTAGTGCACCACTGTGCTCCGAAATGAAGTCTTATGGGAATGGCTGAGCACACTGCAACCAAGTTAAATAAAGCATCAATAGGTGATGCACAGAGCGGAACTGAGCAAGAACAGTTTGGATGAGATCTGCAAGAACTTTTCCTTCTTTGTGTCTCTTTCAAGCACTCATCGTTGTAATTCCAGCTGATTTTAAAAGTGCCAAGGCTTAAGTACCGAGGACTTCTTTGAATGCACTGGGCTTTTCCAGAGCACTCAGTATGAGCCCAATTCCCATTGCTCCATTGAATGATTGCTAACATTTTGTTGACTTTAAAATAAAGGAATTAGAACATCATTGAACACTTGGAAAAGTCCCCGAGTCTGCAAGCAGCCCAGAGGCACTCTTTAACAGTGATTGCCCATCCCTTTCTAAACCAGCTCTGGGGCAGGTACTCGGGAGACCCTGACTGATCCCAGCCCTGCTCCGGCTCTCCTGCTGCCCGCCACTGCTTACTGACTCCAGGCAAGGCTGAGAGCTTTCAGCTGGGCTTTTAAGTGCCGGAGTCACTCCAGGCTTCCTTTGCAGGTACTGGAAAGAAATGGGCACCACCTCGAACAGGCTTCTAGGACAGGAGGGAAAAGTAATCGCCGCAGAGGGAGCCTGAGATGATCAGCCACTCTTTAAGTGCCGGGTCAGGCCTTCTGCATCAGGTAGAGCATCCAGCTCAGAGTCAGTGTCACTCTGCTTGTCCCAGATCCCACCTGGCAGGCACTTGGACACGGTCTGCATTACAGTCTCACACCCCACTGTATTTCATTGGCCCTCACAACTATATGACATCGAATAATAATGGGAGTGGCAATGTGAGAAAGAAAAAGTTTAAAGGAGATTTTGCATTGTGTGTGTTCCTCATCTTTAGGGCTGAGAGAGTCTAGGTAATGTCAGATCTAAGTGCTCTAGCCCCTGCTCCCTCCAAAGAAATTAGCGGTAACATACTCTGGAGTATGTTTTTGCAGTGTAGTGTTTGCCAGCATCACTGCCCACTAAATCCCAACCTTTCTCTTTGATAAGTAATATTTCTTTTATAAGGTGTAACAGCAGTTTTAACTTGGTATTTAGCAATGGGTTGGATAGCTAAGACAGGCTGTCTGTGTATAAAGGCAAGAAAAAATACCAATACTTTCTTGAAAGCTGAGCAAAAATGTAAGGTGGGGAGAGGGGAGAGAAGGTGTTAAACATTGCCAGTATTTCCTTGCCAATTATCATAGCTGCTTATTTAAAATGGGGAATGTTTTGTATACAATTTATCATATAGACTACTGTTCTCTATATCAAAGAAACAAAATAGACCTACCTGTTTTACTTTGAAATGGTCACAATAACCCTAGCACTAGAGATCTAGCTGTGCTGCACGACCCATGCTGGAGTGAACATACGCAATGTCACCTGTACTTCTCTCGGAACATGAACTCCTTTGTGCCAGCTCCCCTTACGGTCAATGAAGAGCGATGCTCAGCTGCCTGTCGGGGCTGACCAGCTCTGCCTGAGTTTTAGATGTCTGCGTGGACTGCGATGAATCCCACTTTATTTTGTGATGCATCGCTGAAGTAAGGGGCAAGGAGAGGAATGTTGAAAACAGTGCTCATATTACTGATTTTATAACCAGTGGAAAATGTTATATCCGTAGCAAACAGAACTGATCCATCAGTATAGACCTAATGTAATAAAGCAAAGAAAATACTTTTTTCTAATAAAAAGCTTAGAAAATGTACAGTTCATTGTATTATGACTAACACAATACAGTGTTACTGATCAAGTTAATCTATTACTTCTGGTATTTGAGGTTTGTAATTTCCCCATATTGGTGGGACAACACATTAAGTGCACGCTGAATTCGGAAATGCTGATGAAAACATCTCAGTGCAAAGAAAGGTCAGGAGGGTGCAAATTAGCTATGACTGGAGTATTAGAGCTCTGTTTCTTGAAATATATTCCGGTATTAAAAAGTTGTTTGGTGTTGATGTGAAGTACACCCGAGATCTCAAAAGCATCTTGAATAATGAGGATAACCAGTCTGGCCAGTAGCACAGTGGCCTTGCTACTCCCTAAACACATGGGAACTTCAGGTGCAAACTCATGCTCCTGTTGATTCAGCTCAGAGTCTGAGGAACTTCTAATGATTTATTCTACTAACACAAGTACCTGCAAAAATCAGGATCCCGTGTAAAATGTCAGGGTGGAATCAGTGACAACTGCTCCCGGGGTGCGGGAAGGTGTGGGTAGGGCTGGTGCATACCGATGCACGTGCCTCCGCTAGCAGGTGCCTGCAGGTGTGTGCCCCCCCTGCCCGGCACGTCGGCGGGGGGTTCATCCTTCATGCTGTGCTGCAAGAGGCGCCCACCGGGAGCCTGCCGGGGGCAGGACCCTGTGCGTCAGCCCCCAGCACACAGCCCCGGCCTGAGGCTGGGCAAGAGGAGGCTGAGAGCACGGGCAGTGCCTGCTTCCTCCTGCCCGCAGAAGTGGTCCCGTGCTCTGCAAAGCTGAACCTTGCCCAGCCCTCCCTGCCTGGAGATGGGGCCAGCGATGTAGGAAGCGCCACCCTGCCGTGCACGTCATGAGGGAGAACACGGGAGCCAAGACAGACCTTGCCCTAAGTGCTGCATGGTGTTACCGGGGCCTCGAGGGCTGCCGCTATCTGCAGGTGCTTTTGGCTTCTCCCCAAAACTGGAACGGCCTTCCAGCTCATGATCTCTGCTTGGGCGGAAAACAAATGAGCACTTGCAGATGTACTCATCCTTCTCTCCCAGGGACACAGCAATTTGTCTCAGGGCAACAGGGACACTTGTGTACATTCCCCTCGTTGGCTCTGAGCTTAGCTTGTGTAGCCAGTGTGGAAATCATCTCCTCATCACGGGAGGACACCTGTTCTAGATTACGCTGCTTTCTTTTCAAGGTGCCAAGTGTAAATTCAAAAAGCACATTATCTTATGCATAATGGACAGCAACTAACCAAGCTCCCATTACAGTTCTGAAACTAATCCCCCCCAATAACTTTTCTTCTTTATTTGTGATGGCAATGTGGCAGTCTTTTCAGTACATAGTGCAGCCTAATCCTACTTTATTGTTCAAGGTACACAGATATTTTATTTCCTGTCAGGTTTATTCTATGTTATTGATAGCTTTTGCAAAATGTTATGTATTCCAGGCAGCTTAATCCAAAGCTATGAAACCAGTTAGGACTGTGGTTACCTTTGCAGCAGATCTAGTCCTGTATATTGATGCATGCAAACCTACTCACATTACATTTTACAGATTTTACCAGTTTTTTACTTTTACACAGATTCTTTTCTGTGGATCTCATTTTTCAGTGCATAGACTATGGCATTGCCTTGGTTTTCTCCCAGAAGCTGCATCCTGATTTGATTATGATCTATGGAGTAGCAAATTCCTCTAGTTTATTGTAAATCTATTTAGAATAAATACATTTATTGGTCTCCAAGGTTTTCGTTTCCAAGTTGGACTCTGCAAATACTCTTATGCTGCATGCTTGAGTCAATTGTCCCAAACATGCAAGAACTTATTCAAAAATGTCTCCCTCTCTTGATTTCTCCTATGAAATGTGTCTTTCAAAGGTGTGATTCCTGTTAGGAGTGCCATCTGGTGTTTGTCAGCTCATGCAGGGAGTAGCTTTATTAGTGGTCAAGGTTTCAGCATGTTGGAATATACCTGTTTTATTTAGGCAAGACAGTGGATTCTACATTAAAATGCAAAATTCGAATTGGTCACAAAAAGATGGCAGAGCAAATGGATTTTCAGGCGTTTGCTGAAATTTAGCTTTGTTCTCAGCCATCCCTTTGCAATTCCCCTGGTTGTTACCCAGCTACAAGGGGAGAGAATGAATTCTCTAATTCCTCTAATTTGAGTGTGAACTTAAAAGGAAACCTTCAGCTTATTAAAAGACGTTTCATCTTGTTCTCCTTTTTTCCTGTTCTATTCAGTGAAAGAGCAAATTCATTTCAACATACTTACTTTTGTATACACTATTTGCCTCCAACACAGATCTGGGTGCACCAAAGTGTTCTCTTTGCAGCATTGGCGTAAAGCGTTGTCGGCTGCACCGTGAAGCTGCTGTCTGCGAGAATCACCCTCGTCTCCAGACATGGTTGCTGTGCTCCAGAAAGGACAGAAATGTGCCGTGACTTTGCACTTAGCGTCATCTTTGGCACTCCTTGGCAGTCTCTCCCCGCGCAGAGCCCACACGATGGCACTCCATCCTAACGAGCCGTCAGTGCCATGCAGCCTCCTGCTTGCAAGTTGTCCTGCCTTGTCAGGTTTTGTCACTTGGATTCTCCTCCAGCTTAACCAGGCTAGAGACCCTCCCCTGCTTCCTTGCCCTCGCCGTGTTAGTTTAACGGCAGAGCTGGAACGCAAAGCATCTTTTCAAAAGAAGTACCTGGTTTTAAGAAAGGTGAAGCAGTCCCAGAGGTTACCACCGATAGCTAAAGCGTGTTCTCTTTTCACATTGAATGTGTGTCTCACCACCTTCCAGACCCAGAACTGAGCTTTCTCTTTGTCTGCTAAGTTAAATAGCACTGTCTAAAATTGCCTCTCCATTTAAATACTCTTTCCTGTGATTAAGTTGTCTTTCCTTCTTTTTTGATGAATGAAGAACAATCTCTCCAGGATATCAGGACATTATGACACATCTCCTCACCCCCATGGACTTTCCCAGGAGCTACTGAATGTGTCGACACAGGAACTGACCAAAAGGTTCCTCCCCGATGCAAACTTCAGCACTGTTGGAGGTGTAGAAATGAGGGGCATGGTCAGCCCAGATCACATCTAGGGTGAAGGAGAGAGGCGGTTGCAGAGGGCAGTTCTGTTTTCTGGTGGTCCTGCAGTTAGAAGGTGCCGTTCTCTCCCCTCTGGCTCTCATGACTGTGCTGCTTGCTGTGGTTTATCATCGCTGTCAAATATCTTCACTCCAAGGTCACTCTGTGCCTTGGTTTCTCATCATCCTCACTGCATGGGTCTAAGTTTGCCCCATCCTCCCTCAGCTGCCAAACCTGCATGCCACTCGATATGGTTGCCTGGCTAAACCACCGGGACAGTAGCGTGGATAAACCAAGGACAGCTTTGGCCTCCTTTGCTCCCTGCTGCTCCGGACTGCCTTTGTAGGAAGCCTTGCCTACAGGCATCCAGCACAGCCCTGCAGTTTGCCCCAAGCTATGCATTGTACACGTGTTGTGCTGTGAAAACCCCTCTCTGATAGGCTGTGACATCACCTTCAGTTTATTTCAGGCAGTTTGAACTGAAAAAATACCCACAGCCGATGGCCAAGGGCACCATGTGAAGCTCAAGGAGAGACGGGCCAAGGACAGTGCTGATGCAGTCAACTCACCTGAGAGATTTCCATCTTGAGAAGTGGGGGTGAAAAACCTACCGTGTCCTGCATGGCGGGGCGCCAGAGGGATGACGTGGGCTGATGCCCACAGCACTGCAAACACGACTTCAGGCACCACAGCTAATGGCCTGCAATTACCCGGACTGTAAATTGCACATACTGAAGACAATAATACTATCTAGAGGTGATAACATCATCAGGTTCTACTCAGCACTCCCCATGCTCCGGAGATCACATAACATCTGCCCAGGCAAACTTCGCACTGGGACGTGGCTCGCAGCTGGAGGTGCCGGATGGCCTCGTCCTCCATCTGGGCTCTCAGTGTTTCAGGATGTCTGTGTCTTATGAATGCATTTGTGTTCTGTTTTCCTTAATGTGCAGCTACATGTATGACCTTGTACTTGACTTAATTTAATGACTGCTTGAAATTTAGTCTTATTTTTCTTCAGTGTGTGTACTTTGAACAAATGAATTTTTTTTTTTTTTTTCAACAGGAAATAATTTACCTTTATTCAGGATTTTTTCTTAAATAAAAGGTAACTTAATTGAAATATTAAATTATTGGGAAGACATTCATCTTAGCTAGAAGGTAACTAAAATTCATTACATCCTAATATACTAATTCTAACGGGAGTCCCATTACTATTTTTTTTTTGTTGTGTCAATGGTATTGATCACCAACTCACACAAATTAAGTAACAGTTTCCGAAACGGGCATCACAGGGAAGTACGTTCAAAGAAACTTTTAGAAGTAGATTCAGAGTCACCAATTCTTAAACACATATGTAAGCATGTGACTTTGTGTTCTCAGTAGCTACTGAATTTGACGGTTATTTATAGTATATGGCGTGCGTATCCCCAAGCAGAGCACTGCCCGCCGGTTCTGTTCATGGAGTCCAGGAGCTTCCAACCAGCTGAAGTGCATCACAGCTCTGTTTAGAAACTACGCTGTGCTTGTTTTGTTTTGGTTTTTTTTGTTTTGCATATATATTTCACAGTTCCGTATGTTATACTGCGTAGTGGCACCTTACTGCTTGTAAGGGAAGGATTGTTTTGACAAATTATTCTGCATAAGTCCATAGCCCTTGGTGATAATTTAGCACACAGGGAATATATTTTAATGTCAGCACAGTGAACACCCAGGATAAAGCTCTAAGTAGGGAACAAAAACTCTGTCAGGCCCGTGCACTCTCATGATCTGTTTTAATCTGGAACCAATCAGTAATATTGACTATCTGCCCTGCATGGTTATTGATACATCTCTGATAGATGCTGCCTTGCCAGTCAGGATGGATAAGAGCTGCTCAACATGCTGTATGTATTTCTTGGTGAAAGACTCACAATCAAAAGACTGTCTGTATGCACAAGTGCAGGATTTTATTAAATTTAAGAATATATGCTACTTAAGGTTCTGAGGACCCCAGTAAAAACCCTACAAGATGTGTCTGTTGCAGCGTTTAGAAACCTGACCTGGAGCTACTTTTGAAAATTACTGTCAGTCACAACAGCCATATTTGAGGGGCAGCAAACAGCCAATGCAGTCTGCCCAAGCACACGGTAAATAGCTGACTTGGAGCATTTTTGTAAAAAACTGGTTCTTTTCCTTTGGTGATCGCATCACAGGAAAACATCATTTACTTATAAAAATTAATTCAGTAACTCAGTATTTGTTGAGGCATTGTTTAGTTTCAGTAAGACTTCCTCCCAGTGTCAGGCTGTCCTGTTTACTGGACTGTTGAACTTTAATCCTTCGTTTGAACTGTAGACTAGTTCATTTGACCGAAAATGCCATGTTTCACATCAGATTTTTTTTTTCACAGTGGTTGACAGCTGTTGGAAGCAACAGGACTACTAATAGATTTGTTTATACACAGGTGAGTGGGTGATGTGCACTTCGTTTCATTCCACATTGCTGGAATTGTTCTAACACTGAACAATGGCTGATACTTGCAATATATGGGAAAGGCTCGATATCACTTTTCACAGTAAGTGAAATCAAGATTGGACTTGGCTTTAGTTTTTAAGTAATGCAATCATTGTCTTTTAATATTGCTAATCAGTCTGTATGGTGTTTGTGGTTTAGATTTTCACCAGCGTGGGATGTGTCATGAGCCCAGCATTCAGGTAAAGAGATTTCTTAGACTCTTGACAGTGACAGCTCTGAAGTGAGCTATTACTGAGTCAGAGAGTTAAGGGGATGGTAAAAGTATGGGGAGAAAAAAACCCAGAGAAGAGAAAGGAAATGTATCGCAGAGGAACTAGATTAACTTTGGCATCCCTGTTCACTAAAGAGAATCTGGAGGATCTTTACAAGCGGAATCTTTATTTCTGGCCGCAGTGAACAAGAGCAAATCTTCACTATCAGACAGTGCTCAGCTAAAGACCTTGATGCCACTCAAGATCCAAACTGCAGTGGTATCAGCGGGGTGTTCACCCTCTGCTTATAACTCCCTTTGCACCTGCCAACTGCGAGACAGCTGCTGTGATACCGGCTTCCAAAGAGATCCAGGCAACTGCTTATCCATAAGCCTGATGTGTGTACCTGGACAGTTTGCAGAAATTATAATAAACAACAGCATTACTGTACACATAGTAAATATGGTGTTTTGGAGAATAGTCAAAATGGCTTTTGTAAAGGGAAGTTATGCCTTACAAATCTGTTGAAGTAATTACGAAAAGCAGATGAGTATATGGATTGGGTGAAGTCCAACTGATATAATTACTTGGACTCTCAAGAGACTTTTGACAAGGCCCATTGCCAGGGACTCTTAAAGATAAATAAAGAAGGCTCAGACTACCCAACATATTAAGCGATCTGGAAAGTACATGAATAGCAGCAGGGTGATGACATCTGCTGATGAAAAAAAGCTCTTTAGGGTCATAAAGACAAGGACTGACTGTTCAGAGTTGCAAAGAACCTTAGCTAAAAAAGTGGGAGAAGGAATACAATATGTATGTAAAAAGTGAGCAAACAGGAACAAATGCTGATGTTACCAGTCATGGCTTTGGAATTTTTGGGACTGTTCCGTGGAAATGTCAGATCAGTGCTATGTGATGATTAAAAAAGGAAAGTAAGTCTCAGGAATCACTAGGAAAGAAACTGAGAAGAGAGCAGAAAATAGCATTATGCTGCAGTATAAATCTCTGGTGTATTTGCATCTTTAACACTGTTTGTGGTTCTGGTCCCTCTGTCTCAAAAAGAATGTATCAGAGTTGGGAAAGGATCAGAAAAAGGCAACTGGGTTGAGCTGAACGTATGGGCCGTTGTTGGTGACAAGTGACTCAATTTGATGGACTTTGGTCACTATGGCTGTTCTTATATTAAGAAATTCTTAGAAGTTGAACCTTTGCCCTGTGTCACCAAAATGGTCATTAGGAAGAGGGATCAGCCTTCTACACCTCAAAAGAAAAAGTATCTCTAAAAATAAGTTTGACTCACAGAAGGTGGATGTTTGTAAAAAAATCAAACATGCAAAACCAGGAAGTGTTGTTTCTTACGTTAGGATTCCAGAGCTCAAGAGAGGCTGTTGGACACCACAGTTAGTGTTTCACATAGAATGTATGATGCTCTTGCTCCACGGATTCCTAATCGAGTGACTCTCAGTTCTGTGTCAGATGCCATGAAACTGCACCAGTTATGACTGTTAGAGGCGTTTCTCCTTGATGGTTGAGAAAAGGCCAGCCTGGTGATTATCTTCTTAGAGAAGTCCAGCATCTCTCTTGTTAGCCCTCACAGCATGCTTCAAAGCCGTTCATGACTCATATTCAGCATCTCTTTCACATAAGCTTGGGCTGGCATAATGTGACATTCTGGTACTCGTGGCTGGATCTGAGTGAAAGGTCTCAAGGGAGTCTGTTTTAGGATGTTTTCTTCAGGTTTGTAAAGATTTCAGGTTACACTAAGTGAATCTAATGAAAAGTATGGAAAGTCTGTAGATTGTATACTGTGGTACCTCAACTTCCAGAACTCTTGTGTCATCGTTCTGGACTAAAACATTTGCTTTCTTTTTCCAGATCCCCTTAGCAAGTCTATTGTTCCTCTTTTGAGGGAATCATCACTCCACAAGTCATTACAATCATTCACCATGTGCATGATAAGGAACATCTCAGTACTTGGAACATGCTGTGAGCTTCAGCACCAACATATTGAATTCCGGTACCCAACACCCGAGTTCAACATTTGAAGACTGAATGTTGAACAGAAAACCTGAATGGTCTGGAGGAGTAAATGAAAACGGACATCTGCACTTTTTGAAAAGAGGTCTTGATTTACAAATCTGGCAGAAATTATGTTTACAGAAGGAATCCAGACAGTATTGTTTTATATCTTGGGTACTCTCCTAACAAAGCGTCCCTTATAAATATCAAAAACACGACATGCAGCTGTTAGAGAGGAAGGGAAAATGCTCTTGAGGATAGCTTTGTCCCAGGCACAGGGGCATCCATTACATGCCCAAATGTTTCTTTTTCGGATTTTCACTCTTCAGTATTGATTTATGCACTTCACAGAAGATTTGTTCAGAAAGGAGGTGTGAATAAAAGATAATAAAGAATGATTTAGTCATCTGCAAGATGAAAATGAAAACCACCTAAATTCCCACCACGTATAGTACCACTTGCATTGTTATACACCAGAATCGTGTCTGGATGATTATGTTAACATTTTGCTGTAAAATGATGTCATTGATGTGATGTGATGGAAAATCTAGCTTAGGAGAGTACTGTGTAAGCTGAAGTTTTCAACAAGTTAATATTTCTTCAGTGTTGGACTCTAGCATGAAAAGTTCTATTTCAGCAAAAAAGTAAGCGTCTTTCTTCGTTGTCCCAGAAAGATTACACTGGAAAGTGAAAAGTGAAATCAGAGCAGAGGATGACTCAGTATAACCATTCAGCAGAGCTCTCTCTCCAGAGCTCAGCAAATAAGTCATTAAATTTCACTGAAACACCGCTGGCTTTGGATGAAAGGACCCTGTTAGGGATGAAGATTTCACTGTCAGTCCTTCTGTCTGTTATAACTTTGGCAACGATCCTTGCAAATGTTTTTGTTGTTATTACAATTTTTCTGACTAGAAAGCTCCACACACCAGCAAATTACCTCATTGGCTCCTTGGCAGTGACTGATCTTTTGGTGTCTGTCCTAGTAATGCCCATCAGTATTGCTTACACTGTCACCCACACATGGGCCTTCGGCCAGGTGTTGTGTGATATCTGGTTATCATCAGACATCACGTGCTGCACAGCCTCAATCCTACACCTCTGTGTTATTGCACTGGACAGATACTGGGCTATCACAGATGCTTTGGAATATGCCAAACGCCGGACTGCTGGCCGAGCAGCGCTCATGATTGCCGTGGTCTGGATGATATCTATTAGTATTTCTGTGCCACCATTTTTCTGGAGGCAAGTGAAAACTCATGAAGAAATTGCAAAGTGTACTGTGAACACAGATCAAATTTCCTACACAATTTATTCCACTTGTGGAGCTTTCTACATCCCAACTGTGCTCCTCCTGATATTGTACGGTAGAATTTATGTAGCGGCTCGATCCAGGATTCTGAAGCCACCCTCATTATATGGGAAACGCTTTACTACTGCACACCTGATTACTGGCTCTGCTGGGTCTTCCCTCTGCTCCATTAATGCAAGCCTTCATGAAGGGCATTCCCATTCAGGTGGATCTCCAATATTTATCAACCATGTTAAAATAAAACTTGCAGATAGTGTCCTAGAAAGGAAAAGAATTTCTGCTGCAAGAGAAAGGAAAGCCACCAAAACTTTAGGCATTATTCTGGGAGCTTTCATTTTCTGCTGGCTGCCTTTTTTTGTCATGTCCCTAGTCCTGCCAATCTGCCAAGATGCTTGTTGGTTTCATCCCATCCTACTGGACTTTTTTACATGGTTAGGTTACTTAAACTCATTGATCAATCCAGTCATTTATACAGCTTTTAATGAAGAATTTAAACAGGCTTTCCAAAAACTAATACATTTCAGAAAGTGTTCGTCTTGATCCTCTCCTGTTGTGTTACTGGCCCTTATGCAATCTGGCAGCCTACCTGGAAACTTTCTGTGCTTTTATTCCTAAGGTACGGAGTAGTAATTGCCATCTCTGCTGCTACCCTGTGCTGTGCATGTAACTGGGAACTTCTTGCCAATTTGGTACTTTCTGTCTGGAATTCTATATCCCAAAACAGAGCTTGTCCGTGGTCTCTGCAGTGATTGTTTGTCTACGTAAGACCAACACATGAAGTAAGCTTTGTAACAAGTGAAGGAGCGTGAAGCAGAGGGCTGAGTTTGTACAATGAGATGACACGTTATCCAGTTCTGCCATACCTTTGTAACCTGATGGGAGGAAAATGGGTGCATATTTGCAGGACATCGGTATTTCTGCTGTATATTATTAACAATTCATGTAGGCTGAGAAAGTTTCCAGAGAACAGGATCTGGTGTCTACATTTTCTATGGCATGTGTGTTATCTATTTGAAACTGATAAAACCTGTAACTTTTTCAGAAGTTGTGTGACACTGCTTGACTATAAGCAGCAGGGCATAGAAGCCATAGCGCGTATGTAAGTTCTGTTCATGAATGCTGCATTTGAAGTGAAGCTATGCTTTTGGTGAACTGTAGAAGGAAGACAATTTATTTGAAATGATTTTTATATATTTTATCATGAATAGAATAGCCAGTGCAGAAATACTACAAAATAAATAGCATGAAAATGATTGAAAAATACCTCGATCTTATGTTTCTGTATTTAATTTTTTAATACATAATGGAGCTGTAGGCTCCCTTCTGGGCTGCCATCCCTGTGTCCAGGCCAGTCCCATCTTCTACCCTTGTGGGACAGCTGGTATGGCACCACCAGTCCAGTGTTGGTCTGGTGGTAGCTGAGGTTGATATAACCACCTCTGCTAGAATAATGGGATATACAGTCTCATATTGGGCCTGCAGCAGGGCACCTATGTGACTACATGAAATTTGAAGAGATACAGCTCCAGGATCCTTCAGGGCCTTGTCACTCTAAAGAACCATTTGTGGAGTCTGGGGGAAGGTCTCCTAGCTTAACACAGGACATGGCATATTCCAGAACATTGGCATCTTCTAAAGGAGACAGACAAGCAGCCAGTTCCTCCTCAGAAGACACAGTCTGTGTTATTTTGCAACAGTCTTTTACATCATGGGTCTGGGTGATACAGGTCTTCCTGGACAGTAGTGGCCCACAACAGGGTTTCAGTTAGCCATCGAGCTCATGTGTTTCAAGAGCTGATGTTTAAAGACAGGTTTTGTGCTTCTGGGCCCACATCACTGGAGCTCTTCACATCCTCTACCAGCTGTTCAAGGATTTGGAGGAGCCTTTCTGTTTGACAGTGGCACAGGTAGACAAGACTGCTTTTAAAATGACCCAGCAGCGCTGCCAGCAGTGGCTGACCCTCTGAACAAAGAGCACCCTGGAAAGTTTCCTGTAGGCATATAGCATAAGCACTAGTACGAGAGTGCCCGTGATATGGTATCCCCTCATTCCCTCAGGAATCCTTTCCTGTCCCCCAACAATTTAACCTGGGAGACAGTCACAGCCTGAAGAGTGTGTACCTCCAGAAGTCACAGGACCAGATCTCTGCAGACCTTTTTTCACACTACAGGCAAAGGTTTCCTGTCATGAAGACACTGGGGTTTTTGGGTATCTGAAGTTTCTCCTCTTTTTCCCCAGGTGCTCTTTTGATGCTGTCCATCCTGCCTGCACCCTGTACTTTCTGGACCCCTTTGTCTACTGTGCTCATGTGGCACAGACCAGTGACCTGAGGGGCCCAGGGTACAGGGAGAGTGTCACACAGCTTTAACTGCACAAACGTACGGGTTTTGCAGCTTGAAAACAAAAAAGACCCAACTAGGGCAAGTGAATAAAGGACAAACCAAGTAAATGATAGTGAGGGTTACACTCGGAACCCAGAATGAAGGTCTGGGTTCCTCAGAGACTTGAATGAATCGAAGATGGTTTCTCCGCCTCTGCTCCAGCAGCTTGGCCAGCATAGTGGTGGTGTCTCCTGCTTTGTACCAGCCTCTGCTGAGAGCTATAGGCTGGACTTCCCACCATATGGCTTCATGCTGCCTAAGGCTGGCCTTGCCTTCAGACAGGTCCCTTAGGAACTACTGATTCTCTTCCTAGATTATGTTTCAAGATGTCATGCTAGCAGTGAGCCCTCAGGCTGCAGTGTTCCTGTGAACACTTAGCAGCAAGGCTGTCACTGGGTTGCCTAAATGATGCTGAACTTTGGTCTGCATTTCACTTAGGGAGCTTCTCCACAGTGTCCTTGAGGTGGCATCATGCCTGGTTCTAACCTTGAAATCAGAGCCTTGGAGCAGCTCATGCCAACATCTCATTAGAAATACTCATCGAGGCAATGACAGCAAGTGCGTCATTCCTTGATCAGATCTGGGGACATGCAATACATAGAATCAGAGTAATTCAGGTTCAAAGGGACCAGGCTACTCAAGGTTCTCTTCAGCCTTCCAAGGATGAGGATGCACAACCTCTCTGGGTAACCTGTTCAAGTGCTTGACTGTCCTCATGGTGAAAAAGATTTTCCTTATATGCAGTCTGAACCTCTCTTTTTTCAACGTATGTCTATTGTCTCTCAGTCTCCCACCAGTCACTTCCTTCTAGGTCCTGGGGGAGCTGCTGTCAGGTTCCCTCAGAGCCTTCTCTTCTCCAGACTGAGAAAGCCTGGTTCATTCAGCTTCTCCCTCTGCATTCTTGGGGCAAGTTCTCCAGTCTCTTGGCCATTCTGGTGTCCCTCCATTGACCTTACTCTGGTTTAGGTATGTCTTTCTTGTACTTAGAGGCTCCAAACTGGACACAGTATTCTAGAGGTGGTCTAACAAGGACTGAGTAGAGTAGGATAATCACTTCCCTTGATTTATTAGCTATGCTTCTGACCATATAGCCTTCTCTGCTGCCAGGGCACACTGCTAGCTCCTGCTCAGCTTGCTGTCTACCAAGACCCCCAGGTCCTTTCCAGCAGAGCTGCTACTCAGCCAGTTAGTCCTCAGCCTGTATCACTGCAAAGGGTTCTTCCTTGCCTGATGCAGGATTTTGCGTTTGTCCTTGTTGAATTTCATAAAGTTCCTGTTAGCCCCTTCCTCCAGCCTGTCTAGCTCCCTCTGAATAGTGGCTTTACCCCTGAGTGTATGCACGGGACCCCCCAGCTCAGTGTCATCTGCAGACTTGAGTGCACTCTGTCACCTCCTACAGGCCATTGATAAAGATACTAAACAGGACAGGTCCTAGGGTAGCCCCCTCCAGTATTCTGCTTGTTATCAGGCTGTCCACCCATCCAGACCACAACATCCCAAATAGGATACAAGGATAACGTGGGAGTTATTGTTGAAAGCCTTGCTAAAGTCAAGGTAAATTACACTCCTCTCTGCTCATGCACAAATGCAGTAAATGTACCATACAAGGCAATCAGACTGGTCAGGCATGATTTACCCTTTGCAGATGCATGCTGACTGTTCACCTTCTTCACTATACTCCTGCTGAAATCCAGCCTCCCGAGGCAGTACAACCAAAGGCCACAACTTTGCCATTCTTTCTCAGACTGTTCAGACTGTGGTGTTGTTACTTAGAGAAAATCTCTGGGCAGGGTGGCACAGAAGCAGAAGCCTGAAAGACGTCAGTCTGAGTGACCTCTGTAGCACCCTGTAGCTTAGGCTACAGACCACAGGGAACAGTGTCTCGGAGAACAAGAGAAGGAGGGGACCACATGGTTTATGTCTGCTATGTGAGGAGTTCTAATAAATAATGTTTCCCTGCTATATCTTTACAGCTGTTTCTAAGTAGTCAGTGGATTGAGATTCCTTCACTATTGCGAACAGTCTCAGAGAAGATGACTCAAATGGATTAAAGACCAGTGGGCAAACAGAGGTAGGGTATGTAGAAACCCAAGTCTTAGGGAAGTCCCTAAAGGAAAAGGCTTCCTCTTCATCTCATCCCTTTGGACTGAGGGATATTATCTCTGCTTCTATGTCAATGAAGCCTGCCCTAAGTGCAGGACCTGGTGTGCTCTGTTTCTTCCAACTATTCAGATGGGCATCTGGAACCCACCATCCTTCCTTCAGTGCTACCCACCACCTTCAGTGGTGTCCAGTGAAAGGACAAGGGGTAACAGGCACAAACTTGAACATAGGAAGTTCCATCTGAACATGAGGAGGAACTTCTTTACTTTGAGGGTGGCAGAGCCCTGGCACAGGCTGCCCAGAGAGGTGGTGGAGTCTCCGTCTCTGGAGACATTCCAACCCCGCCTGGACGCGTTCCTGTGCCACCTGCTCTGGGTGACCCTGCTCTGGCAGGGGGTTGGACGAGATGATCTTCAGAGGTTCCTTCCAACCCCTATCATTCTGTGATTCTGTGATTCCCATAACTCCTGGATCATGAGCTGCTTGACTTTCCCCAGGCCTATGATAGTTCCTAACTAGAAAATTTTGCCCTCTTTGTACATATACAAATGAATCTGGGAAGAGGGAAAGGAGAGGAGGACCTTGACAGTACAGTCCAGAATTTAGAACATACCTAGAAAGCAGATGACACAGGGCCAAGTCTGTTCTCTAATAAGTAGTAGATGGTTTATGCACAGTAGAATTACTTCAGCAGGTGAAACTGTGAACTTTGTCCTTTGGTATCTGGGGAGTGACATTGTTTAACAATAGGCTTCCCAGCAGAGTATTCTGGTCATTGACTTGGGGGGTTGGCATTTCCAGGAAAGAGCTGGGTTGGCATCAGTACCCAAAGCCAAGGAAAGTTCCCAGCTGAGAATCCTGTGACAGTAAGTACCTGTGCATGGGGATCTGAAGGCCAAATGTCTCCACAGAATTTCTCCTGATGGTTCACCTGCCCAATGTGAATCATAAAACCACAGATAATGGTCCTGGAAGGACCTTTGAGAGGCCGGCTAGGCCATTCATAGAATCATAGAGTGGTTTGGGTTGGAAAGGATCTTAAAGATCATCTAGTTCCAACCCCCCTGCCCTGGGCAGGGACACCTCCCACCAGCCCAGGCTGCTCAAAGCCCCGTCCAACCTGGTCTTGAACCCCTCCAGGGATGGGGCAGCCACAGCTTCTCTGGGCAGCCTGGGCCAGGGGCTCACCACCCTCACAGTAAGGAATTTCTTCCTGATATCTGATCTAAATCTCCCCTCTTTCAGTTTAAAACTGTTCCCCCTCATCCTATTGCTACAATCCCTCATAAAGAGTCCCTCCCCATCTCTCCTATAGGCCGAATCTAAGTACTGTAAGGCTGCTATAAGGTCCATATCACCAACAAAGATGTTACACAGCACCGGTCCCAGTACTGACCCCTGAGGAACGCCACTCCTCACTGGTTTCCACTTGAACATTGAGCTGTTGACCACAACCCTTTGAGTGCAGACATCCAGCCAGTTCCTTATCCACCGAGTGGTCCATCCATCAAATCTGCGTCTCTCCAATTGAGAGACCAGGATGTCGTGCGGGACAGTGTCAAACACTTTGCATAAGTCCAGGCAGATGACGCTGGTTGCTCTCCCCTTATCTACCAATGCTGTGGCGCCATCATAGAAGGCCACCAAATTTGTCAGGCACGATTTGCCTTTGGTGAAGCCATGTTGGCTGTCACCAACCACCTCCTTATTTTCCATGTGCCTTAGCAGAGATTCCAGGAGGATCTGCTCCACGATCGTGCCAGGCACAGAGGTGAGACTGACTGGTCTGTAGTTCCCTGGGTCTTCCTTTTTTCCCCTTGTTGAAAATGGGGGTTATGTTTCCCCTTTTCCAGTCAGCGGGAACTTCACCAGACTGCCGTTCTCTGCCATTCTCTGCCATTCTCATTCATTCCTATTGCTCTATCTGAATCAACTACGCTTTTGTCCTTTTCCTGTCTTGCCTACTCTTGAAGATTTTCAATGATGAACGTAATGGCAAAATACAGCATAGGATGATGATTCACTACTATTCTTTGGGCTTTTATAAGATGCTGTTTAATTCAAGAGCAAACAAATTAGGCCCTTTCATTGATTCGATTATAGTCTAATTAAAAAAGGCACATGGTCTAATTTTACACCATTCTGAATGTAGATAAATATTTGATATAGTGCTTCAGGAACTCAGAAAAAAAAAGAAAAAAATATGGAACTGGCACAGGAAAACACTAGCTAAACATCATAAATGAAAGATAAATAACACTCCGTAGTCTCTGAGTTGAAAAGAGGAGGCTATCATGTCTCAGAGATCAATGTCCATATTTACCATGTCATTAATGCTCTGTGGATCACAGTCAAGAGTACACAAATGCATTTCACAGAAGGTAGATGAGGGCTGCATGATTTCTAAGTGCCTCTCCAGTGAAGCTCTTGCGGTATTGAGCACACAGGTAAGTTAAACCACATTTTTTTATTTGTATAGAAGTATATATTGGGGTTGTCCCAGCAGATAGTTATTTCACTGATAATGTGGAAATTATTGAAAACAGAAGAAATAGCTAAATAAAAGTCAAAGCACATGTGTTCACTGCAGCACCTTGCAATTAAATTTCAGTGCAGGTTATTCCTACAACTGGAGAAGGGGATGAGCATCAGCAATGAGGAGTCACCATGACTGAAGGCTGACAAGACAACGAAGGTGGAAGCTGATCAGTCCTCCCATGGTCATGGAAAGTGTGTGAGCTGAGGCAATACTGCTACTCTTACCAATCCAAAGATGCTTCCTTGTGAGTGGAGTAGGGAGGAACAAATGTTGTACGTGTATGACTACTCCCTCTGCAGTAAACCTTCAGAGTCCTTGAAGGAATGTCAGGAGGGATGGCTGTAGTTATGGTTCCTGTGCAATTTCCATTATGACAATCCATCTGCAAGTTCTCAGTAGCTCTTATCACTCAGAGGTGAGGAATTCCCACCAGCTTCAGCAAAATTCATTTAACTTTTCTGAATTCTGTTTTGATATAGCCAAGATGCTTCTGTTGAAAATGCCAATGACCAGACACATTCCATACACTTGTCAATAAAAAATTTTGCATTTAGATTTCATCACGGGTGAACACAGAAGGAAAATAACAGTAGGTTAGTATATAGTGAAGGTAAGAGCCCTCTCAGCCAGATTTCCTCTAAGCTGCCTTGTTCATATACACACCACATCCAGCTTCTGGTGATAACAGGCACATTTTCACAGCAGTTGCGTTGCCAGCATCTGTTGCTGAGAGGGTGGCCCTTTTCCCTAGCCTGCCAAGGTCCCTCCAAGTAGCAGCCCTGCCCTGCAGCACAGCAATAGTTCTCCCCAGTCTGGTACTGTCTGCAAACTTGCTGGGAGTGCAAGACAGCTCATTGTCCAGGCCATTAATAAAGACATTATTGACCTATGAGTGTGCATCCCTGAAGAACGCCCTAGCAACTAGTTGCCCCTTCAGCCCAATTGTTCAGCCAGTTTTTCATTCACTTCACACTCCACTTATCCAGTCCAAATCTCACCAGCTTGCCTACAAGTAGACTGTGGGAGACCATGTCAAAGGCCGTGATAAAGTCAATGCTAAAATCAGTCACTACAACATCCAGTGCCCTCCTGTCATCCACACAGGCTGTTGTCTCATTGTAGAAGTTAATCAGGTTCGTCAGACACAACTGGCCCTTGGTAAATTCCTGTTGGCTGCTCCCAGTCACTTTTTTGTCCTTGATGTGCTTGGAAATAGCTTCCAGGAGGATGTGCTGTCCAGTCTTCCCAGGGACTGAGTTGAGGCTGACCAGCTCATAGTTGCCTGGATCCTCCTTCTTGCCATTCTTGACAACAGGTATGACATTTGGGTTTTTTTCAGTCATCAGGAACTTTTCCCAATCAGCAGGACTTTTCAAAGATGATAGAAAGCAATCTTCAAATTACAATTCCAAGCATGCTTGGCACCCTCAAATGCTTCCCATCTGGTCCCATGTGTAGGCCTAATTCAGCGGACATTTTTAAGACGTCTGCTCCAGGAAGGGGTGAAACACTCCCTAAACTCAACTGACTTTAATGACAATATTTCCACTGTCTAGGAAGGAAGACTGAAATGAGACTTCTATGGAAGAATCTGTAGTGGAGATGTCTAATGTATTCAGATAAACCCTGCTTTCAGTGTGTGCAAATCCTGTTTACTATTCCCAGCAACTGCCACTCCCCATCCTGGTGTTCTCCAGATATGTCAGGTTCTGGATCCTTATGAAGCTGGTGAAGACAGATATGAAGATCCTTGATCTGAGGATCTTCACAGCCACAGCATATGCTTTTTGACCAAGAGGAAGACTGCAGCAGTACGAACTAAGACATAGACCTGCTTCTGATGTTGCTGCTTGCTTCTCCGTGCCTTCGTTACTGTACCTGGATATGGCTGCAGGGTCCTAGGGGAGGTAATGGTGGTATTTTGCTGATCCTAGGAACAAGAAACAGTTAAACACACACACACACAAAAAAAAGCATACCCAACAAAACTTATTTTGGTTACCATATAGAGTGCGGATAATGATGTAAGACTAGCAAGCTATGCAGCACTGCTGCCCACACAAGCATGCATCTGTTTCTTTTTTCCTGCTTACTGTGTTTAATAATATTCCTAAACTCTGTGTGGCACCTAGCACAGCCAAGGCTCCAGCTCTGTCAGGAACTTTTAGAAACTAATTCAATAAAAATCAGGATCTTAAGAGGTTATAAATACTTCAAGCTTGAATACCTGGAATCAGGTAATAACAGGGGAATCTACACTTCCATTTAAAAAAAATTCTAGTCTTACTTTGCAGAGAGAAGCAAGAAATTTTGATTTGATGGATACCACTGGCTCAGAAAACAGTGGGCTGGTTCAACTCACTAAACTGGCAGAAAAGTATTCACTCTGCATTAGTCTTCTGCCAGTTTAATGAGCTGAACAAATGCCAGAACTGGTACAACAGAAACATCGCAGACTCGCATGTAGTTTCAGGAGGAGGGAAACAGCACTGCATGTATCAGCAGCAGCAAGCTGTCAGATCAACTTAGACACCTCATTTAAATTCACCATAGAAACAGAGGAAGAACAGAATAGCAAGAATATCTGAAGAGTCAGTTCAGAGACTTCATGAACTGGGAGATGACTCAGACAGACATTTTTAATAGCCAGTGAGAAATCTGTTCATTGTGAGCTTGTCTAATCCCTTTTCAATCTCATGTCTCTGGTGTTCATGGCATCCTGTGGCCATTCACTTCTCACATTATCAAGCTGTGCACAAACTGGATGAGCTACTTTTGTTTAAAGCTACTACGCCATATGGGTCCTCTGTTGTCAGATAATGCTGACAGCTTCTGTTGCTTCCCCATATTATTCATGATTTTATGGGTGTTTGTCATCTCCCTTCCCACCACCATTTCTGGTCAAATCTGCCCATATTACTTACACCCTGCACCCTTGGAACTAAACTACCTTTTCTATCAAGTACTATAAAAAGTGGAGGCTGCCACTCCACAGTGATACTCTTCCAGGAAAGAGATTACTGCTTCCCTCCCAGCTTTAACCCACCCTGCTATTCATATCTGCCCACAAGCAAAGTGGTCTTCATCGGCCCACCCTAAGCAAGTGCACACCACCAGCAGTGTAACCACTAGCAAACCTCCTCCTCCGTGCGCCTGTGCCTCTTCCCATTCCAGTCCCTTGTAGCTTTCCCCCCTCCTGGTCCCCTTTACTCTTCAGTGTGAGTTGGGCTCCCCTACTTTGTTCCTGTCTTCCCTGCCAATTGTATACCTTTTGTTTAGCAAAAACAGTCCAGTTAAGAGCTGGGTTCCCCTCCTCACCTTGTTGCACTCCCCATTCCCCTTGTCCCATTCTGTCCTTTTGTCTAGTGCTTCCATTGACTGCACTAAGTCCCCATTAATAAAAAAAAAATAAAATTGCTCCTTTCTCTCAGAGCAGCCAGAGCTTCCTTATTTCTCCTCTTTTCCTTTTCTCTGAGAAGAAAAGGAGCCTGTGCAGTTTGAGCCTAGGCAGCTGCAGCCCTGTTGCCACAGCCACTGTATCACCATCTGCAGCCATGCCACTTCCGCACCACCCACAGCAGGCAGGGTGTCTCCCACGTGTATCTGGAGGTCTGACATTTGTCATTCCCTGTTTTTCCACTCACTGTCTCTTCCTCTCACAGGAATCCCCGCCCAGATGTTGGTTCAGATGCCGCCTTGGTGAAGGGCTTCTTTCTCACCCTCTATTTCCCCTCATCTCAGTTTGTTCCCACACACCTCACCTTGCCTGCCTCCCATCACTCATGCTGGGTGGTAAGGACTTAACCCTCTGCCTTGCACTTTCCTTCCAGCAGCAGTTCATTGTCCAAATGCTGCTGGCATCCTGTGGCACAGGAGACTGAGGAGCATTCTTTATAGTCCATAGTGAGCTCTTGATTGCTTTGGTGCACGAGGAAGACACACCAAGGCCTGAGGCATGGTCGCAATGGCTATCGCTTGGCTTGGTAGGACGGGTGATGGGTTTCCAAACCCAAAGAAGGGTGCCAGCACCACTGGTAGAAACCTGTCTTCCTCAGATGTCCCCTCAATGGCTGCTAAGTAGCCCACCTGAGTGCCAGGAAGAATCCTGCATAGACTGCTGCAGCCAGCAGACACTGCTAATGACAATGACCAGGTAGGATCCACACAGGTGGTAAGAAGGATACACTAAGGAGAGGGTCTGCCTTGGGGAGAGACATTGCCTCTTCTGTCCCTTCTTGTCTCATCCTCTCTTGAACATGGTCTCCTGGAGCCCCTGAGTCCATCTCAGTGCTCAAACTTCTATCTTCATAATGATGGGGACTGAACTATGAACAAGGATGGTGAATGCACACTGTGAGACCCATGACTCCCTTCTGCCCTGGGATAAAGCTTCCTCCACAGCATATTAGAGGAGTGGAGCTGCAAGGTGGTTACGGTCCTCATCCTCCTGGAGGCCATGGTGCAGGAGGTCTCAAAATCCTTAGTGCTGGAACAGGGTTTACCCCTGGGCTTCAGGGAGGACTCCTCTTCAAGAGTTGTGACTTAGCTGTCATTTCCAAAGTCTGACCTCTGCCAACCAGTGGAACTTTTGATCGTGCAATCAGGGCCCAAGAGAAGAGCTCTGGGCCTTTAGGATGTCCCTGAATGGGGAAGCCTTTTGGTGAGCATCCAGCACATATCAGCTGAGCCTGTCAAAGGTTAAGGGAGCCAACCAACACAGCATCTCTCAACTAATTGACCCAAAAGATGAGTGTGTCCCACATCCCCTATTTTGCTCCTACTATGAGCAGGTTCTGCAGGACCAATGCCACCTGAGCCATCTTTACCTCTGGCCTCATAACCAGAGGTTTTGGACTCTAAACATCTCAGTGCTCTAAATTCCTTCATGTTCTCTGTATTGAGAAATTGATATAAAATTGGATCTTCTCTATTTGGCTGCACCCACCCATAATCCAGGACGGCATTAAGGCTTTTGATACGCTTTCAGCTGTTTTCACTGTGGCAACTAATGAAGACAATGGCAAGTAGATTATGCCTGAGGAATGGTAGAAAAATATGCCAAATGTACACCACCACTTTCCCAACATCTCTTCAGGTTCTTGTTTAGTCAGAGGAGGCGTTGTTGTGGTCCCCTGGCAGCCCTTGACAGAAATTTTCTTCCCGTCATTTGTTTCCTGCTGTTTTGAAACACTTAGGAACTTTTGGTGCCAATATCATGCTGCAGCAGTGAGTTTCACCATGAACTCTCTATGAAAAAGTACCCAAGCACACTCTCTCCCAGCACAGCAGATCCAAAAAGCACATGGAAGGCAACCTAGGCTCTAATGTACACAGCTCCTGGCAAGCTTGGAGCACGTGCATTTAGCATGTGCTAAATTTTATTTAGCTGAAATAAAAAACTACTTTTTTTTTTTCCATTTCATCTCCCAGTTACACCCAGCTATGCCATTGATAGATGGATTTCAAGAGCTGGCATTATATTAGCAAACCTCCCTCATACCAGTTTGGAAATTAGAAGCAGTAACTGTAAAGCAGAGAACCAAAAAAACGTGGAATGGGGTTGCACTGCAGAGCACATGTAACACGTGCCTCTGCTGCTGAACGTGGGTATGCAGGTGAAGTTTCAGGAAAGTAAATACTTTCCCCATTTAGAATGACTGTACACAAGCCCTCCTCAATTTGCCTACAAGTAAGGTCTTGTTCATTCTGTATCCTTGCGTGAGCTTGGATTTTAGCTGTAAACCTAGAAAACTCACTTTAAAGTGTTGATACTTCATTCAGAACAAGTATATTTCAGTGTGTGCTATGGAAACAGGACCAAAGAGTAATATTTTAACTCAGTATGACAGCGTGGACAATATTCTGTCAGACTGTTACAAACCAAATCACCTAGTGCTCAAAGCATCTTCCTTTTGCATTGCTGAAATGAAACAGAGTTGGAAATACACTTTTAGCTAGCATATATACTGGCAAAAGGGGACAACACATTCTGAGACTGCCACGTCCAGCTGCACGGCCAGGAGGCTGGAAGGGATGACGGCTGCTGACTGTTCCTCTGTTGACTGATCTGGGCAATTGCCGTGCAAAAGTATTGAGCCATCGCTCCTCGGTGTGACCCTCCAGCTCAGCCTCACGTAACTCCTGGGGCTTTGCTTACAGCCGAGTGACACCTGGAGTAGCATTTCCCAGTTAGTGCTGGAAGGTCTCTGGTCTCCTGATTCCATCTAAACATCTTTGCACATACCAGAGGTGGAAACGACCACAGTCCCCACGTGATTCAACGCCAAGTCCCCAACTTTCCAACAAACAGTTGATACGAAGGCCCTGGAGGACAAACCTCTCTGCACCCTCTGGCACACAGCCCTCGGCCCTGTTTTTTGGGAGACGGGTCTCTTGTACGTGCCTCGCGCTACCGGGCGCGGCGGAGAACGCCTGCGACGGCACCGGCAGCGCGCACCCCGACCGGCCCCTCCAGAGCCCCGAGGCGGCGGCAGCCCCGGGAGGAACAACCGCGGGACTCGGTCTGGAGGGCTCTCCTGCACGGACCCACGGGGAAACCCCTCATCAGAGGTCCTCACCTACGCCCTGTCCCGCAGCTGTCCCACGACACCCACACCCCGCCTCCCCGTTTCCCTCCCGTGACCCCTCAGACGGCGGCAGCCCCTCGGCGCTACCACGAGATCACCCCCAGCCGCCCGCCCAACGCGTCCCGTCCCGCCCCGCTCCTCCCCTCCCCCGTCCGCCCCCCAAAATGGCCGACGCTCCCTCACCGCCCTCTCCCAGAGCCGGGGGAGGGCGCCGCAGAGCTGCACCGCGTCCGGGCCGGGCCCGGCAGCCCCCGCCCCGCTCCCCTTGACGTCAAGCACCGCCCGGTCCCCTGTCCCTCCCCTCATTGTCAGCGCCCGCACCCACCGCCCGAGCCTGGAGCCCCCCGCGGGCTGCGGCTGCCCAAGCCCGGGCTGTCCCGCCGGCGGGAAGGGAGACCCGGCTGCTCCCCGCCGCCCAGGTAGGCAGAGGTGGGCGATGAGGTTGCGGGCGGGGGGTGCCGCAGACCCGCCACACCGGCGGGGCGGGGAGGAATTTGAGGCATCCGCTTTGTCTCCGCGGACAGCAAACCGCCTTCTCTGCCCGGGCGGGCGCCTCAGGGCCGGGTCGCCCGCGGTGTGGCGGCGGCGGGGTCCCCCTGCCGCCGCCACACCGCGGGCGACCCGGCCCTGAGGCGCCCGCCGGGGCCTCGGCTCCCGCTCGGAAATGGAGCCGCCGTCGGGCTCCTTCCGACGTGACCGGAACAGCCGCTTTCCTGACCGGAGAAGCGGCCCCGCCAGCGCCCGGTCCCCGCCCGGGAAGGGCACGAACCCTCAAGGGCTGCCTTCGGGGAAGGTGCTAAACCCCTCGGTGCGCACCCGTTGGGTTGCGGTGTTGATTTTGGAGGTTTCCAGGCGCTCTGTTTCTGTAAATAACCTTTTTTTTTTTCTTTTCCTTGCTGCAGCCACATACTCCCTTTCCTGTCGCTTATTTTTTCTGAATTCCCCTGACTTCCCCCAGCCCGCCCACATTTATCGTATAATTAATAATGTTTTCCCTTTTATATGTGAGCTTTCCTGATGCTCTGTCTTTGTTAATCAGTTTAGCCTTCTTTGCTCCCCCATCGTGAGGGAATTCATTGATGGAGCGTTGTGAAACTGCTTTTTCTCTTCATAAAATTTCCTAAAAGTACCACATTTGGCTTTGCCAGGTGTCCCTCGTGCTGGTATGTGAAGTAAGTGGAGTAGCAGACATTCAGTTGTTGTCCTTGGTGACTGCGCTTTCATTGCAAATCTGCATTTTTTTAATCTTACAATGCTACATCTGAAGCCTTTAAACCAATTAAACACAAGTTAAAGTGACCGTCCTGACTGATTGGCACATTTGAGTTAGGTGCAATGGGATTAGATTTTAATTGGTGCGTAAATTCTCTTAAAATCTTCCACAAAAATCACAGGAAAGAGTGCTCATCGTTGCAGCCTATGTTGGGTTTGTTCCTTATCAAGTCTCCATCCGAGAGTGAGCACCTCCCCGTGCGGTACCATACAGCGATGACGGCGAAAGGGGGAAGTATTTTTAGAACCCTGGAGTAGTCTCACGCATTCAGAGTTTTGGGAAAAAAATGTAGTTACTTACCACATGCCTACAGTCTCTTGGCAGAGATACGCATCTCCTGGCCTGCTGGATCATGAGGAAGGACAGTGTCCCTCGGTGTCTCTGCTCTCTGTGTGAGTTCCAAACCTACAGCCTGCGTGCTCTGGTCGGTTCATGCAGCCCATGGCCAGCCAGCGCATTTCCTCAGGGGCAGTGTGCTCCGTGGCTGTCTCGCATCCACAGCACTTGCAGGAGCATAATTCCTCCATTGTGTTGGCTCCACGGCTGTAGGGATGGCAGAAAACGGTCGGTGCTGCCTGGCAGGCTGACCCCCTGCCCCCAGGGAGCGATGGGGTGTGGGACCCCTGGCCGGGATTGTGGCCTGGCAGCCGGGGCTGGGTGGGGCAGCCAGCCCTCCATGCCAGGCCAGGCACTGCGGCGAGGAGGAGGAGGAGGACATGGAGAGGTGGTTGCTGTGTTTCTTTTGGACGTCTGGCTGAAAGTTCCTGTGGGCAGGAGTGAATTGGGGTACAGGAGTGTGGGAGAACAGAGCAATTCAAGAGTTGCCAGGTCCCCATTAACTAATCCCTCTGCCTCTAGTCTGATCTGAGCAGGCCTTCAGCCTCAGCTTCCCTGTAATCCTATAAATGGTAAAGTTTCTTCACCCCAGTACAGGGCAATCTGACCGATTTCTACTTTCTAGGAAGTCAAAATAAGTTATGGGAATGTGTAGTCTTCACTAGCCCTCTGTCTTTCTCTGTGCTCTGAAAATTTGGCCCAACTGAGAATAAGTTACTGAATTTGTTTATTTAATGTGAGTTAGGAAGTGTAGACAAAAATAGCTCTTGTTAAAAAAGTACTCTCAAATGTGGCTATTACCAGAAATGGTAATGTTTAAAAGCCTGGTATGCCTTACAATCTAGACCACATTATTTTGTTTGTTAAAATGGGTTGATGATTACATCTTTGAGCATGACCTTACTGTACACAGGCACTCTGAGGTTGTGCTTGTCCTCCGCTAAACCCTTCTTTCCCACCAAGGGCTGTGGTCGGTGAGGAACCAGACAATATGTGCATCCTTCCTCATGGAAGGTTTTCAGAAAGTGTGGCTGGGCGTGACTGAGCCAAATAACAAATAGGAGAATTTTGATACAATTGTTACACTAAAATTAAGCAAATAATCTCTTTAGGAGGCCATTTGGATTGGAAGATTCACATGATGGTGATAATTAGTAGCAGCAATATGTTTTGCACTAACTAGTGCAGTGCAGGTCGTAAGAACCTTTAAAATGTATTGGAAGGGAGAGCGGTAGTTGTGAGGCTTATGGTTTTGTTAGTTACATCCTCACAAGTCTAAGGCCTGTTGTACAGTCATTTTGCCTTGGGTAATATTTGGATCTGCATATGTGAAGAAGAAAGCACGAGTGTTTTGAAATGCTTGGTGAGAGCTGATGGGCAAGCGTTGCTTGCCAGCACTTCCTGCATCCCTGGTGCTGGTGGTCTGCTTCACCCTTCCATATTGTTATTCCCTCTGCTTTAGGAATGCTACATCTTTGGAGGGCTTTGAGTCCCTTAATTTAATCTCCTCTGTGTTGTCACCAAAGGTAGGATTCATCTCTGCGTCCGTGTTTGGACCATCTCCGTGTTTGCCAGGGTAAACAGGGGAAGGCAGCTTTCCACTGGTGGTGACTGTGGCCACCCACTGCAGACACTCTGGACAGCCACATCTCTCTGGATTTCAGGGTTTAGAGTTGGTGACAGAAGCAGTTTGGTGGAAAACCCACAAACAGTTTGCCTTTAATAATTTGCCAGATTTAGGAACCTTCATAACCACCATGACTCCAAGAAGGCACTGCCGTTCCCATGTAGTTTGGGTTGATTCAGCAGCCTGAAAATCAGAGCGCTTTTTGAAATGTTCAAATATGAAGTGTGGCATTGGATTTCAGCCACCAAAATGTGGCAGTTTAGGCCTTAATCTTTTTGTGTTTCTGGCTTTGTCAGTTTTGGCAGTGTTGTTTCGCTGCCAAGGCCCTAATCTGGGCAGATAGGGGGTTGTAAGGCACAGTTCAGCCCTGTGTTCTTTAACCTTCGTCAGGGTGGAGTAAGATACGCAGGTGCAACAAGCAGCCTTACCTAAGCTCACCGGCAGTATGCAGAGGAACATAAACACCATGCACAGGCAGTTTCTGTTTCCTTCTCTGTAAAACAGAGCTGAGACTATTTCAGTGCTTTCTTCCAGTGGTTGTGCAGCAAATTTAACGTTTCCATTCCTGAAGGTTTGAGGGTCTCTTAGAAACACCACCCGGAAAGGTGAATGCACTGTTACAATAAAGGGCTGTGTAGAAAATAGGAGTTTTAGTGTTATACTTAGCAATCAGCCTGCTATGCAGCCTTTTGCCATGAGAGCTGGATAACCTCTGCTGATGTTGGAACCTGTTGGGATCCACACCAATAGCTCCAGGAATGAAATGGATCAGTTATTCACGTAGGAACAAAGTTGACAAAATACACAGCTATAATGTGAGGAAACACCAGCTGATAAGTTTGTTTCTCTGTGACAGTGGGGAAATGAGAGCTGCTGCTCACTGCTGCAGCTCTGTCAACTTGGAGGAGAGGCAGGGATTTTCACATCCTCTGCAGCCGTGGCTTTGGGCAGCACTACGTCAATGCGGGCGGGCACTGTGGTGGAGGAGGTGGGTTTGCCTTTCCCCTCGTCCTGGACGCTTTCTCCTCCAGGTGCCCTTTCCAGCCCTACCCCAGCTGATGTGAACTCCATGCAGCCATGTGGAGGGAGCTGATCTGGGTGAAAATTAATCATCAGTCTCCACCCCCAATCCGTTTAACTCTGCTGAATTCCCAGCTTGGCCGCAGTCTTGGTTTTGTCTGGCCGGGGGAGGGGAGCATGGGGCTGGAAGGGGTCAGGTGCCATGCAGGGCCACCTAAAAATTACTGTAAAACTTCAGTCTGAGGATCTGCTCCAATGTCTATGAGGTCACTAGCGCAGTGATAGCATCCGCTGAGCGTATTAAGCATTGCTTCCTGTGTGCCTGTGTTTGTATCTCTGCCACCATGTTGCTTTTGTGGTGACTTTGGATGTGCTGCCTTTGCAAAGTTCCTGCTCGCACAAAGTACTGCCCAGGTTTGGGCAGCAGGAGTATGGATGCCGTGTTTAGAGGACTTCAGTGGAAAAGTTCCTGTATTTATTGAGTCCCAACAATTTTGGCTTCCTCACTACCACCTCACCATCTGCTCTGGTTTGCGAGGAATGTATGGTGGTTTTGCCCCTTCCAGTCATGAAGGAAAAAGTGTAGGCTTTAACGATTTTAATCAGTACTGCATGGACTAGCCCCTGCATGTAAACACTTACAGTTCTGAATTTACTTAGCTAATTGGTTTTTAAGTCGTAGATTAAGTCATAGTTTGACCTGCCGTACGGCTTAGGCCATAGTGTCAAACCTCACTTAGTATCAAATTAACTCATTAACTTAGCCATTTTTGAGGTTTGTGATTTCAAATTGCAAACTTGATAGTTGGGGGGGCGTTGGTGAATATAAATAAGACTTTTTACCATGAAAACCAGTGTTCCTTGGTTGGATTCGGGACCGTTTGGCTCAAGTAGCAGGACAGATTTCGTTCAGACACCCTGCAGACAGTCTTGTGGCCAAGACACATCCTCGAGTGTGCACGGCGTGCCTTTGGAAAAGCAGAGCAGCAGGAGGTGAGAGATGCTTTCCTAGTCCTGGTAGGAATCAGCTTTGGTGTTAATATTACAAAACCCCTGAAGCTTGGGGCTCACGTGTCAGGTTGCACGGTAGGAGAGAAGAGCATCTGCTTCTGTAGGCAGGTGATGCGAGAGGACTGCCTGACCTGTGTCATGGCATAGCAGTCCTGCTGGGCAGCTGAGGAGTGTACTTCCCGGTGGCACACACCTTTGCTGCAGGACAGCCCCTCTCCCACTCTGGGAGCCAGCAGGCAACTTGTTGCAGGTCATCCCATCGGCTGCTCACATCTACTCCAAGGGCTGAGGAGTGGGCAACAGTGAGCATGCTCTGTTAGAAGTGCAATGCCACAGTAAGAAAAGATGGTGTAGGGGTGAAAGAGTGAGCACGTTGTTGTGTGACGTGGTCAGACCTGTGTCTCTACTTCCCATATATATATATATATATATGTTGCAGTGTTCTAACTGACCTCTAAAGTTGTACCTTCGTCCTAAGCTGAAAATGTGCTTTTCTACATGGCTGATTACAATGACCATAAGCTCAAGCAACTCTTTAATAAGCTGAAGCACATTTCTCTTTACCTTGAAAGTTTACTATTCATGTTTTCCTCTGTTGCATGCAATCCAGACACTTATAGAAAGGTAAAACAGCTCAAGGCCATGCAGTGTGGGTGCCTGGCAGCATAACTCTCTGCTTTCTGGTGTCGTCAGCTCTGCCACACCGTGCTGCATGCAGCACTGCACCCTACAGCTGGGAATGACAGATTTTGCTGCAGTGCTGCATCCACATTACATGCTGCAGCAGAATCTGTCAGGCTTTCTTTTCACATTCATTCTCAAAATTGCTTTTATATAAATTGCTTTTATATGCATCATCTGGGTTTTAAGCTACAGCACTGGCCTGTGGCTTCTCTCTTGGGTTGATTTGAAAATCTCAGGATATGTTTCCAAAGCTGAAAGGAGGCTGCAGAGGCTCCAAGCTTGTGCTGATCATCTGATTCCACTGCAGCACTTTCAGCTGCTTGTGCCTTTGAGGTGCCTGTGCCTCACGTGGGAGTGCAGTGAGTTACCTTAAAGGGAAAATCTGATGAAACTGCTTGAAGAACTTGTTGTTACATGTGATATCTTAGTGGAATTTACCAGACTAGAAAGGAGATTCCTGACCTAGGATCTGGAACAGAGCTGAAAAAACATTAATTCCTCAGGTAGTGTGAACAATTTGGAAATATGTCTCTTTCTACTGGAGAACAGTAATTCCTGTGTGATAATAAATAACTGCTGGTACTGTGTTGTGGTGAGAATTTGAACTTGGAGCAGCTGAGAAATCCTAATGAAACTTCTCACTCCATTGTTTATATACCATTCTGTATAGCTACTGTTTGGGATTGTTTTTAATGTTGTTGAGTGTGATTAATGTCTTAGCATAAAAGTATCCTGTGAAACATGTGGGTGTTGATGTTTCTATGTGAGATTTGTCTGTAGTATATTATAAACTGCCTGCATATGCCCTTAAATTCTCTGAATGTTGCCTTCAGGTAGCATTGGGCAGAGCATAGCAACAAGAAGCAGTTTGGAATAGGGCATTTCTTTTTGTCTGAAATGAGCTGTCACAGAGGTGCTGTGAAGGGGAGAGCGAGTATCATCAGTGTTTTGGGAAAGCTATGAAACTGTGTGTTTGAAGGTGAATGCGGGAGCAATGCTATAACCTGCTGTGGAGGGGGGGGGGGGCGTTTTCCTGCGGTGATTGGAAGATGGAAGGGGCTCCTTCAGTGCTTAATCTGTGGAGCATAGACAGCAAATGAGGTCCTGATACCTGAGTGTTAAATAGCTATGGATGTGAGGCTGGCTTTAGGCAAACGGCGTCTGCTGAGCACAGAAAAACAGTTCGCTGCCTGGTTGCTGTGTGGTACCTTGATTGCCATGTAACACTCCTTGAGCCTGGGTCACCTTCCCTGCTTCTCCCCCGAGCAGCAGTAGTGGCAAGCCCCATTCTCTAGCTTGCTTTCTCTGACTGTCTTATAACAGAAGCACACTCTCAAGCCCTTACCCACACATCAGCTCCATTCACTTTTCCTCTGCTGCCTACATTTTGAGGTGTTTTGTAGATCAGGGCTTTTCCCCCCCACCCTTTTTTTCTTCCTTTCCTATTTTTTTAGAGATCTCTGCCCTGTGTGCCTCCAATGACTGCTGCAACTGCTGGAGCGTGTGTCTGGGGGTGCTCAGCACAGTTCTTGCCTCAGAGCCCAGCTGTGCTTTGTGTGAGCTGGTGGGGCACACACAGCACCTCTCCTCTGCTAAAGCAGGTCTAGCAGCAACAAGCTGGACAGGGTCAGCAAAGCATCGTCGGCATGGCAGTGACTGCCTGTGGGGCTGTGTGAGTAGCAGCACAGCGGGCAGGTCAAGGGAGAAGGTTGTTCTCTTCTGCTTGGTACTGGTGAGGTGGTATCTGAAGTGTTGTGAGAGTTGGGTGGATCTTTCACTCTTATCAGGTTGCTCAAAGCCCCATCCAGCCTGACCTTCAACGCTTCCAGTGATGGGGCACCCACAGCTTCTCTGGGCAACCTGCTCTGGTGTCTCGCCACCCTCGTCATAAAAAATTTCTTCCTTAAGTCCAAGCTAAACCTCCCCTCTTTCAGTTTGAAACCATTGCCCCTTGTCCTGTCACTACAGGCCATGGTAAAAAGTCTCTCTCTGTCGTTCTTATAAACCTCCCTTATATACTGAAAGGCCACAACAAGGTCTCCCTGGAACCTTTTCTTCTCCAGGCTAAACAATCCCAACTGTCTCGGCTTTTCTTCGCAGGAGAAGTGTTCCAGCCCTCGGATCATTTTTGTGACCTCCTATGAACCCTCTCTAGTCTTTCTGGGGACCCCAGAGCTAGAGGCAGCACTGCAGGGGGGTTTCACCAGCACAGAGCAGAGGGGCAGAATCCCTTCCCTCTACCTGCTGGCCACGCTGCTGGGGATGCAGCCCAGGATGGTGTTGGCCTTCTGGGCTGCAAGCACACATTGCTGGCTTATGTCCAATTTTTCATCCACCAGTACCCCCAAGTCTTTCTCTGCAGGGCTGCTCACAATCCATTCATCCCCCAGCCTGTACTGATGATGGAGATTGCCCCGATCCAAGTGCAGGAAGCTGCAACATGGTAAATTCTGACTCGATGTAAAGGAAAATAATTTTCGCTGTGAGATTGGTCTGACGCAGGAACAGGGCCCCAGGGGTGGTATCTCTGACCTTGGAGATTTTCACAACTTGATGCAGTCCTGAGCAACCTGCTCCAGCTTTTGACACTAACCATGCTTGGAGCAGGTGCTGGACTAGGTTCTGTGACACTTGGGGTTAACTTCATCCCCTTATTGGCAACCAGGATGAGACAAAAAATGTGGATTTCCCACTCCTTCCCTCCTCTGTAGAAGGGAACAGCCTGGTGGGGGAAGGAGCGTGATCCCGACTCGGTACAGCCAAGCCAGTCCTTCCTTCCTGTGAAACATCCTTCCTTCCTTCAGTCCAGGGAGTACAAGGGGAAAAGGGACACATAAGGGAGGAAGCGAGGTTAGCCAGCCAAGCCCTTGAAAAGTGCTGGAGGGAGACCCTCTGCTGCCATTTGTGGCTTATGCTCTGTTTTTCACTCTCCACTTCTTAAACATGCGGTAAGAAAAGCATATGCCCTCTTGGCTCTGATTCATTTAGGATGAGATTCAGATAAATTAATGCTTGGCATTAAGCTTGCAGATTTCCTCATTAGCATCTTGAGTAATGCTCACACATTGTGTGCTTCAAGAGCAATAGAATTTGTCTGTCTCTTGTCCACAGTACTCATTGTCCATTAGATACCAGTGGACTTAAAAGCAAATGCAGGCTGCCCAGTAAAACTGCCTCTTTCTTCCTTTAATATAGGGTATTTCAAGATTGTTGGTTTTCTAGCATCATGAAACTGAGAATTTGGAACAAAGTTTTCCCATGATAGTCATGAATTGGTTGGCATCTTTAATCCTTTCATGCCCTGTTTGAGGTTGGTGATATATTCAGCCCTGTCTGTGGGAGAAGTGCTGCTCAGCACCTTCCTGCTGGAAATCCAGTGCCACACTTCTAACCCTAATCAGCTTCTTAGCTGCGTACTGAAAAAGCCAGCTGGATGCTGAGGATGATCTTTTCCCTGGGAAGTTACAATTATTCTTCTGCTGTGTCGGTGCCCACCCTAGTCAAAGGAGTCGCTTTATGCAAGCGAATGGGGAATAACCCTGGCCCATTTCTGGGAAGAGATGGCAGAGGCCAGGTATCCCTCTGCTGTCTGCATTAAGGAGAATGCCAACAGTGGTTGCTGAATCCCCTGGCCAGTCACCAGACCTTGGACCTCTAATTTGTGGAGACCATTGAGTCTTCCCTCACAGCTCTTAGCCCAGAGCAGTGTCTGTAGTGCAGTGCACGTGGCTGGTCTCAGCCTGCCAGTGCAGTGAGATGTGCTCACCTTTCTGGGCCGTTTGCCCAGCTTCTGGTGCAATGCTGTATGTCCAATGTGTGAAATGCCTATTGTCCTTTTGAGATGCTCAGCCTGCAGGTGAAAATATTCTGTCCGTACATTCATCAAGGGCTTTGAGTGCGCTGTTCTCGATATCATGACTGAACAGTGTCATAACAGCATCCTGGCGGCTTGTCTCAGAGCCTCCCCATTGTCCATGGAGTATTAATTTTGAGGTTAAGGTGTTAAAGTTCCCACTTAAGTTTTTTTTTATTTACTTTTTTGTTACATGAGGGTATTTTCAGCAATAAATTGAACACAAATACTCCTGTTACAGTCTTCCAATCCTACCCAGTTGTCATCTTTGAATAAATCGCATTTAAGAGAGTGACATAAGCTCTTGAATACCTACTTTCATTTCACTTCATGCTTGTCAGTGAACAAAAAAGATACATTCTGAAGATGCAGGATGGGAGTTTGCGGGGGGGGGGGAAGCCTGTCATTATAAAGGGAGTCCAAAATCACAATTAGTATTTGTGGTACAGCCAGGGGACAGAGTTCCTGAGTTTGTGTTGGGAGGACATGAAGGATTTGCAGGTCACTTATGGTGTATTAGCCAGCCAGCATTTACCTGCTCAAGTCATTGTGAAACCTGAGGTCCACCTAGTTCAGATGACTTCAGGGAGAAATCACACAGGCTTTGGCTGCGTTGCCTGTGAGTCAGTGTGTGCAGTGGGTGGGGTACCCAATGCTAACGCAGGGCTTCCTGCTTGGTGCATCATGCCTCGTCTTGCCCGCCTGCCGTCCTGCCGGCTCCCGGCCTGTGGGGTGCTCACTTGGCTCAGCTAGCTGCTCCCTGCAGAGCACCCTGAGCACCTCTGGAAGAGACCCCAAGCTGGTGATGCAGCCTCAGGTTTGTAACAGTACCCAAGGTCTTGCTTTACAGCGGAGCATGGATTTCATGGATTGCAAAAGGAGCACATAGTAGACAGTCTCCCCTCTGCACCAAAAGGTTCACTTCGAGCCTGCAATGATGCTGGCGGTGCAGCGGAGTCCTGCAGGTGGGCTGCATGGTGCAACCCAAGCCCTGCAGCCTTCATGCCAGAGGCATTTCAAATGGCTGACTGCTTCCTGCTGCTCCCCAGTCAGCTAGCTGAGGGATGCTGCTAGTCTCTTCCTTCTCTAACAAATGCTTGTCCAAAAGCTGCACAGTCGCACAGCGTTTCTGGTGCTGCTGGGCTCCAGCACACATGCGAGCTGCTGCAGTCCTGACGCTGCCAGCATGCATGTGTGCAATGCACTGCAGGCTCCCGTGAAGACACAGCCCTCCCACTCCCAGTTCCAGTCTAAACACTGGTTTGTTCTGGGAGCAACAGCAGTGGCACCTGTAATCTGATTCATCTTCCCTGGCTTCCTTGGGGGCCCTTCCACAAGTCTGAATTGCTACTAATTGCAGCCTTCTTTCAGCCCCATGTGTTTTGGCTGCAAGCATAAGGCAGGGCAGGCTGCTGAGCACACCTGCAGAAGCACTGCTGTCCATGCACCCCATACATAAGATTTAGTGTCCTAAAATAGTCCCAGCAATTTCATCTTCTGCATCTGCGCTAAGCAGGGCAAGTGTTGAATTTTGTCAGGGAGGCTGTGTCAGATGTCAGCTAGGCCAGGACAAACTTCTCACAGACGAGCCAAGGGTGCCCTAAAGAGGCATACCCCAGCTAGAGCAATTTTCCAGGGACTTGGAGTAGAACTTTTACTGATTTTGGGGATTTTGATGATTGTGTTTCTTTCTAGTGGCAGGGCTTTTCTGTTCAGTGGGTGGATAGTAATGCTAATGGTTTATAAAGTGGACCTACAAGGGAACAGTTAAAACTGGCCTTATGCTTTAATATTGAATTCTATCAGAGTAGTTAGTCCTAGATGTCTGCTTAGGGTTATTGAGTTAAAGGACTGTTAGTAAAGATTACTGAAAAATTAAAATTGGAATGATCATTTTTAATTCAGGTCACATTTTATTTCCTTGTGCCACTGTGCCATTGGTCTGAGGGTCTTGCGCAGCGCCTGCCAGGCCTGCTCAGGACGAGTTCCTGCGTGCACAGAGTGGAAGGAAGTGCAGGGCAAGGTGTGCAGAGAGGACAGCACGCCTTTCCCAAAACGTAGCTAAAAGTTGGCTGTTTGCCTGAGATGTTCCCAAAAGATTTTCCCTACTAGTACTAAGGAGTACTAGAGGACAATCCTGAGCCATGGATCACCATCTTTATGTTTGTACAGTTCTTGGCACAGCTTGACCCAGACCTTCCTGGGCACCTCCTCGGGATGGCTCAGGAGTTAGCAAGGACTGTCCCATTTGGAGGCAGAGCAGGTTTAATAGGCTAGGGGGGCTCGTTCCACGCTAGTTGGCCCTGGGGTGGAGGGCAGACCTAAGCAAGGCTGATGTACTGATATAGGTGTACCCTTAAATGCTCTCTTTGGTCAGCAGGATGATGGTGCAGTCTCCAAGGGGCCATTCATCCACCTGGCCTTAGGCAGCAAACTGAGATCAGGTGAACAATTATCTGATGGTGCTGCCCGCTTTCTTGTTTTTTATCTGTGGAAGGTTCCTGAACACTCTTATATTGAATGCACTGCTTTAGAAGGCTAAATTTTGGGGCCACAGGTACTGTCCAAGGAGATGGACTGTTCAAGGAGAGAGCTAAACCAGGTTCTTTCCTCAAACGATATGAAGGTAGGGCTGGGTAGGATCTGGAGGTCAGGCAGTTGGATTTCCCGATGTAGGAGAGCTGGGAGGGATGCCAAAGGGCTGCCTTACTCACATTTGGTTTTCAGCAGCTGCTTGGCTACCCATGGCACTGCAGCTGAGTGGGGCAACCGGTGCTGAGGTTGTGCTCCCCCCGTGGGTGACTGAGCCTGGCGTACGGGTGGGCTGTGAGAGGGACGTGGGGGTGAGCCACTGAGGAGCAGCACAAGCAGCTTGTGAGAAGAGCTGTGCCTCTGAGCCCTGCGTGGCACTGTGGTTGCATCTTCCGTGCAGAACGGAGCTAACTGCTGTCGCTGGCCGATTCCTGGATAACACAACGATGCCTCCATGATCCCTTTGTGTGGCCGTGTACTCCACAGTGTGGCCCTATAGCCGAGCCGTGAAGACAGTATCGTGTCTCAGGCCCCAACGTCCTCAGAAAAACAGAAAAATTACTTCACCTGCTGTGCACACAGCTCTTCTCTTAATGTGTCCAGAGCATGACTTGCCTTTTTCACAAAAGATGACCTTGTAGGTAGGTGGAAGCCTGCTTTTACCTTTGTATTTTCTTTCTGCTGTGAGTCCACCCATTCTCTGTTTAGGTGGTTCGCTTGCCTGTAGTGCAGGACTTGGACTGGGATGAGTTTTGGTTTGGGTTCTGAAGTATTCTTCCTGTGTGTCAGGATTATTCTCTATTGCTCTCAGCTTGGTGGTATCTCTATGTTGTCCAGTCACCTTTCCACTCCATTACCTGTGCTGCTAATGAGACTGCTCAACAGACGATATAGAGGGGTTGTACTAGAAAAACGTAAGAGAGGAAAGATCACTGTTTGTCATGTTTCTTATATTCTTCCCCCAACAACCATTGCTGGCAATCTCCAGAGGCGGATTTTGGGCTGCACAGACCTTTGTCTGACCTCCCATAGAAGTTATTACCATCTCTCTTTTTCTATTATTGAAAAGGCTTCTCATTTTCATACTGAATCAGGGGACAGTTTCAGACAGTCCTGGGCTTTCTTGCTTGTTGTGGTTTCATCTAGATGTGTGTTTCCCTACTCTGCTTATGGGAATCCATGTGGGAGTGTCAAAAGCTTTAATAAAGTCAAGATACCTCATGTCTGTTGCTTCTTCAGCTATTCAGTGTGACTCTTACCCAGTTTAAGGGTTAAAGGAGTTACCAGCATAGCTATGAATTTGAATGTCCCAGTTCTTTCTCCATTTTTCACAAGCTTATGTTTTTTACACTTCAGAGGTGAGAACCTCCCTAACCTGGGATCAGTCTCCTTTTTCAGATTTCAGGGTAGTTAGCAGGATTGTATGTTACTCTTGACGATGAGCAGGGTCTTGTTCATTGAGGCTGGAACAAAACTACCTGCTTAAAGAAAAAAAAAGATGCAGATTAAGTTGTTAAATAATCTGTTGACAGCTCTGTCTTGGGTTGTGACATGAGACCAGAACATTCCCTCTGTGAAATTACATGTTGCTGCCTCCTCCTTGCAGGGCCTCCACCTCTGGGCAAGTGTGGAGTCAAAGCCCTTCTGAAACAGCAGGCACTGAACAACATGGAAGTGAGCACTAAGCTACCCATGTCCAGCCCCAGACAACGTATTTGAGTTGTCTAGCCATGCACAGACCTCTTGGAATTTAAAACATCAAGGACAGGAGCAGATCACCTGTGTCACCTTCTGTGTCAGCTTCAGGATCAGAGGATTTACCAGCAGACCTGGATGCTGGGTTTGCTTTGGCTTCACCTTGTAGCTCTGCCTGCCTCCAGGAGTGTGCTGAAGGCTGATGTGTGGATGCGATGAACCCATTCTTTACCTTTACTGTTAAGCCATGCTGTTGTGCAATGTGGGATACAAGGTTTTTGCATCTGGTCAAAGTCATAAAGCAAAGCATAGCTGCTGCTTTGCCTGGCCTGCTGGAGAAGGCACAGACCTGTCAATGAAGAGCCACTATCCATGGTTTCCATCTCTGCCATAATTCTTGTTTTACCCAACTCCTGATGCAAATCTATCAGGACAGATCTTTTCCTTCTTTTATGATTATAAGCAGGGCTTGACTTTCCTACCCAAGGCCATTACACTTGTCCTGGATTAGACCACAAGTGTATCTAGCCCAGTATTTTTGCAGTGGCTAAGCGCAGGGCCCTAGGGAAGAGAGTAGAAACAGGGAAAACCTGCGGTAAGTAGTTCTTGTGTGCTCCCCCAGCCTCCGTCCCCATGTGGCACAGGCATTTACAGAGCTGGATGTGGCTTCTGTGGATTTACTAACCCTCAAAAGACATCTGTGGTGTTACTTTATCTGTTTGCCCCAAACCCATGGAAACTTATAGCGTCCCCAGCATCCTGTGGCAGAGTCCAACAGTTTATCTGCATGTTATGAGGAGCAGCATCTCTCCTTCTTTGTTGTGATTGCAGAGACAGTGAACATTTGATCATATCCCTCTTCCCCAAACTATTCATCATTTTATAAATCTGTCATATTCCTCCTGAGTCGTTTAATTTTCCAGGTTAAATAGTTCTCGTTTGTCAGTGATTTCCTCTGCAGGAATCACACTTTTGAGCGTCTTTGTTACATATCTTTTCTAGCTGGCAGCAGAGGCTGAGATGGGACTAGAATTGCAAACAGCTTTGGAGATGCTGGCACACCATGGATTGATACAGTGGCAAATTGTTTTCTTTTTTTTTTTTTTTGTGCTATACTTATTTCCTAGTAATTCATAGTATTAGACTTGATTTTTGACCACTGTGGAACAATGAGCTGGTATTTTCCTGAATGGTTGTGGTAAGCTGAAAGATTGTTATTTTACGTGTAAAGTTAGGATGGTTTTTTTCCATGTCTGTAACTTGATGCTGATCTATACTGAATGTCATCTGTCATTTCCCTGATGAGACTTGTGAGGTCCTTCCATAGATCTGCAGAGTTAGCCTTTGCCTCTGTGACCCTGAGCTCAGTGTCTTCAGCTGCTTTTACTAACATGATGGAGGAATGTATTGATGCTGGGTGGCAGCGAGAGCAGGTCCTGCATTGCCAGTGTCGTGTGGGAGAACTAGCTTTTCCAGGAAGGTGCGAGTTCAGAGTTGAAGTGCAGATCCAGGAAGCTTTCTGGAGGCAAATCCACTTCTGCTGAAGTGTTTATGTAGGTGGGAGCTAATAAGACCTCTGTCACTGTTTTCCTTAGGGAATGCTCCTGGCAGCTGTGGGCAGTCAGAAGTCTCACTGATGGAGAAATGGTGCCTTCCTCTGCCTCTTCCTTCCTTGCTCTTGTGCTGCTCACTTTCACCCTTGTTCGTACCTTGTACTCCTTCATGCTGGGACAAACATTTTTATGTCCACTGTTTCTTAGCTTAATGAGGTTAGTTTTAGCCCAGATTAGTCCTGTGTGAATGCCTGGGATAGGAGTGTGTGAGTGTGTATAGCAGGGGGACTATGCAGCAGGGAGTGAGAAGGCATCAGATCCAACTCAATCAGCATGCACTGCTCCAGCAGCTGCAGCATTAGGACAGTTTGGGACATCCCTGAGCAAGCAGCAGCAGACCTATTACTTGTTTAAATGGCTGAAGCAGAACAAAGTGTAGGAATCCAAAATTGCAACACAAGGAAGGAAACTTGTGTTTTCATCAGATCATGGACCTCAGGAAAGACAACTTGTAAACCTTGTGTCAAATGGGCAGCAGAAGAAAGAGGACCTGGGGGAATCTTTGAATAAATACTGTCAAAGGACACCTCCATGGGTAGACTAGCTTAAAAACCTGGAAAGTGCCAGCTTCCTTCTGGAGCATTAATGTATGGTCTGAGGGCCAGAGAGCCATTGCTGTGGCAATAGATTTTTCAAATGCTACTTTAATGAATGAATGCTCAAAACAATGTTGAGAATAGGCCATGGGACTAGCTGTGCAGCAGTGCACATCAAAAGACAGTCAGGGCTGCTGGGGAAGCCTAGTAGCAGTGGGTTGGGGTTCAGTGTGATGCCCTACAGCCTTTTTTGGGTGAATCGAACGTGCCACTGTGGCTTTTCAGAGTCACTCCATGGCAGCAGCAGGCAGCCTGGGACCCTGCACTTCCAGATGATTAGCAGAGCTGCTGCTTTCTTCTGAAATACACTTCAAACGATGATGACAGCAGCCCTACTGGTCCTAGAGAAAAAAATTGGGGCATGCATTAGAAAGCTAGGAGCATGCACTGTCATGTTAAACACTGGGGATAGCTGGGGCTGTGTGGGTGGGGATGAGAGGTGCATGCCATTGTTCTCTAATTGCACTGTTGATCAGCACACTGGGAGATGTTAGGTGGTTGTTTTCTGCTTAGTCTCCCCACATGGCTTTGCCCTATAGCTGCATTGCTGTCTTGGCCTCCAGACACTGGTGCAGATGTGAAGTGTAGCTTCTTTTGGGCCTTTTCCTTTTTCCAAAACTCTTCTCTGTCCCAGCTTTTGAGATCTGCTGGGAGTTTGCTGAATTGCATTTCTGTGCCAAGGCTGGGCAGGCACCCACACACAGGTGGGCAACCAGCCTGTCCTTTCATTTCTGTCCAAGGCAGAAAACAGGTGGTTCAGTAGCTGCAGTAGTTCAGGGCAGTCAGTAGCTATGGCAACTCCCCAAGCTGTTCTTGTGGTGCGTGTAAGGGAGCTAAAAAGCTTTCATTTTAGCACTTACAAACTTCATTGATGGAGTTATTCTGGGAAGAAAGTCACAAGAATAACAGTTTTCTGTGCTACTGGGCCCATGAGCTCATTTTTTTGTGAGGTCTTTTGGAGCAATCCCCATTTTCTGCAGGGTTTGTAGAGATCTGTGTGAAAACATCTGAATGGCAGAGCTAGGCTTTTGTCCAAGAAAGCTCACAGCGATCAAAGGAGGGTTCCTGCACCGGAGCTGGCTCAGATGTCCTTCCACCACTCCTTAGGAGAGTGGAGTTTACCCTGTATCAGATCGGGTGCAGAGGAACATACAATACCCTATAATTTTCATGCCAGTGGGGATGTACGAGTGCCCATGTGGCTCTCAGGTGTAATGCTAGGAAGAATGTAAAAGTTAAAGCTGTCTACGCCAAATGAGCAAAATGATTCAGAGATGGTTGTGAGTCCTTGGAGCTGCTCTTAATAGGTGTATCACAGAATCACAGAATGGTAGGGGTTGATGTACCAGACATGGCTTTCCCAGCTCTGTAGATGTTGCTGGACAATAAATTGTGTGGGTTTGTGCTTTTGGGTACTTAGCCCGTTTGTAGTGTGGCACTTGTCAGATGTGCAGTCTTAGCCCTGTCTGACCTGGATAGGTGTTTGGGGCAGGACAATACAAGAGCCCAAGAAGGTGATAAGAGCTCTACTGGATGAGAGCAAAGATTTACCTACCCCATATCCCATCTCCAGCGATGGCTGTAAGTGGACTCCCAGGAAGGATAGGGACAGGGGAACTGTGCAGTGATGCAGGCCACGGGATTCTCGGATTCTCCCAATGTCCAAGTTTTTGGCTCAGAGACTTGCTGAATTAGGAGTGGGTCCCTGTCCCTATATGTATTAACTTGAGGGATTTTTTTTCCATTAATTTGTCTAGTTGCTGCTTTATGAACCCATAAAGACTTTTAGCTTCCAGAACATCCTGCAGCAAGGAGTTCCTCAGCATAACACCATGTACAAGCAGAAGGAGAGTGCTGAACAGTGAGCCCAAAGAGGGAGTGAAAACACCAGCAGGAACTGGAGCTGATATTACTGTCCCAGTCTTCAACAACATGCATGACAGAAGAGGGCGGAGGGAATAGAGCTGTGTTTGAAGGGTAAGATTCGTGGTGGCCAGATGAAGAGGTTAAAAGATCAAGGGTAGGAGGCAAGCTTGTTAAAGTGACAATGTGGAAGATGGGTCTGAGGAGAGCTTTTGCCATATGCTAAATATCTGGGGAAAATGAAAGTTTGAGAAGTGGAGGGAGGTAGACTGAAGTGATGTGGGAGAGAACAAAAGGAACAGAAGAGAGGGCACTGTAGGTCAGACCAAGGTGCCCGTCTCCTCAGCATCGTAACTGCACCAGTGGCCAAAAGCAGATGTTGGGGATGAGCATGAGAGTAGCCAATATACAGTATGATTCCCCTTCCCTTGCCCACTTCCAGGGATTTCCTGAGTCATAGGATTTTGTGTTCTTCGCATTCAATAATCTTTGACGTTTTCTTCCATGAATGTTTCTAATAATTTTCTGGATCCGTATAAACTTATTCTGCAAGTGGTGATTTCCATGATTTGTCTGCTTGGTCTGAACCTTCCCGCAGTAGTTTCAGCTGATGCCCATCAGTTTGTGTTTTATGGATGGTAGCAAACATCAGCTTCCTCTACTTCTCTCCTTGCTTCAACAAGGCCAAGTGCCGGGTCCTGCACTTGGGCCACAACAACCCCACGCATCGCTACAGGCCTGGGGCAGTGTGGCTGGAGAGGTGCCCGGCAGAAAAGGACCTGGGGGTTCTCATTGACAAGCGGCTGAACATGAGCGAGCAGTGTGCCCAGGTGGCCAAGAAAGCCAATGGCATCCTGGCTTGTATTAGAAATAGTGTGACCAGCAGAAGCAGGGAGGTGATTGTCCCCCCGTACTCAGCACTGGTGAGGCCACACCTTGAGTATTGTCTCCAGTTTTGGGCACCTCAATACAAGAGAGATATCGAGGTGCTGGAGCAAGTGCGGAGGAGGGCAACGAAGCTGGTGACAGGCCTGGAGAATAAATCTGATGAGGAGCGATTGAAAGAGCTGGGACTGTTTAGTTTGAGGAAGAGGAGGCTGAGGGGAGACCTCATCACTCTCCACAACTACTTGAAAGGACACTGTAGAGAGGTTGGTGCTGGTCGCTTCTCACAGGTAATTAGCAATAGAACAAGAGGGAATGGCTTCAAGCTGCAGCAGGGGAGGTTTAGGCTGGACATTAGGAAAAAACTCTTCCCAGAACGAGTGGTCAGACACTGGAATAGGCTGCCCAGGGAGGTGGTGGAGTCACCATCCCTGAATGTGTTTAAGAGTCGTTTAGGTGTGGTGTTGGGGGATGTGGTGTAGGGGAGAACTCTGTAGAGTGGGGTTGATGGTTGGACTCAATGATCCCAAGGGTCTTTTCCAACCTGAATGATTCTGTGATTTTTATGGCTCTATCTTAATACCTTCTTCCTCCATCAGTTGTTTCAGGCTGGAGGGGCTGATCCTGGGCAGTCTGCTTACATCCGCCTGAAATGGACGAGCCAGAAGCCCACAGCACTCAAGACTGGGCACTAGTTTTCCCTGCTGGTTTACATTCCTCCTCTAATACTCTCGGATTTGTGCTGCTATTAACATTGAACTTCATAATGTCTTCATAAATACTGCAGTATCCCTGAGGAGTCTGAGGCCCCTTTCCTCAAAAGAGGCAATGCTGGAGAATTACAGATAAAAAACCAATGACAACTGGGTACAAAGTAGACAACAGTAACAGACAAAATCCTGGCCCTGTGGCAGGAGAGTTGGGAAACTTCAGTTAGCCTGTGGCTCTCCTAAAGTTTGGATTCTCTGACTTTCAGCCAGCGCATGGGTGGTTCAGCTCCAGGCAGCACCTTGACACTAGCACATGTTATGGGGCTGAAGACAAGCGATGGTAGCAGCCATGGCCCCTGAAGCCCTTGCAATGCTGACCCTGATGGAGGTGGGAGGGAGGGATGGAGGGGTGAAGGAGGTGGAAGACCTCCCTGTCCAATAAATATTACAAAGGCGCCACTGAGCTGGGGCTGCTTTTCCCATGCCATCCGCAGGATGCTGCCAAGTTTGTGACTCGCTGGAGAGATGCCTGCATAGTGTTTGTGAAATCAAATGTGACAGTAAAATCTGTTTCCGAGGACAGTTACAAGTAGTAGCATGGGACACCAAGTCAGAGAAGAAAACCATGTTCCTCAGCTTTGATTCCAGTGGAGGGTGGGGCATTTTTATTGAAACAGTGTGAAGAAGGCAGGAAGGTAATTCATGAGGTCCCCAGCTGTCCACCAATTCTTCTGCTTGCCTACAATACATAAAAATGTGTTGCTGAATTCAAATATAAGGCAAATGTAGAACTTGTCAAAATAGGTAACTTGCCTGCTGCGTGTATGAGGCACGTTTTGATACCTGGCAGATAGGAGCAGCATGCTGGGGGGCTCTGAAAGTATCAATCCATTTTGGATCAAGAGCTCCAGAATACAGGTACATCTTCCTTGCCATGGGGTTCCCAGGGTAAGGATGCCACCAGCTGCAGGGCTCTGTTTGGCACTTACACAGGTTAACACAATCACGTATTGCTGGAAGGAAGATGCTGCACCTAGTCACTAAATGCTCAGACCTGGTCTCAGCGAGCCTTTATTCACGAGTCTTTACAGTGTGAGGCAAGCAGTGATTTCGAAGGGAAGCCAGAGGAGAGCGGTAGTAGGTTTGTAGAGAAAAGCAAAATCTCTGCTGTGCACAGTAAAGCAACAGCAGCTGTGCCTGCTCAAACCCTGTTGCTGCTCAAAGCATCTGCTGTGATCGACTGGGGTTGGCTTGATGCTCTGCTTCTTTCACATTGGCCCTGGCCAGCTCCATGTATAAAAATTCCTTTTATAATGCTGGAAGCAGAGCAGCACTGAGAAGTTCATTGGGTGATCAGACTGCTGGCCTAGGGTTAGTGTGACTCGGTGACATGCCAGCTCCTCTCCTGCATCTGCAGAGCCTGCTGCAGTCTCCCACACTTGCTGTAGATGCTACTTGGTGTCTGTGTTTTAGTCTCCTTGAACGTTGTGCTGGCTGTGGTTATTTTTGGCTGCTGTCTCATTATTTCACATGCCTCTGGTCTAGCATTGTCTAGTCAATATTCAGACCGCTTCCAGATTGCTTAGCTTGTTCTGACTGAGAATTTCCTTTCCCACTAGATGCAGACATTTCTGAGACAGTTCATCCCTCAAAATACAGACATCTCTAAAAGTCACTTGCCATTTTGCCTTTGTGTTCAGTGGGGCCAGGTTGCCACTTTCCCCACCCTGTGTAAGCAAACACATCATCTGCCTCTCTTCAGCTGCCCCAGGAGGTTGTTAGGCACTTGCAGGTGGCACATGGGATTGATGACACATAGTGGACTCTGGCTCTTATCTAGTCTTAATATCTTCTTTTATACCCTTTTTTTTCCTCTTGTTCCCATGACTATGTATCATTGTGTGGGGTCAAGAATCAGGTGCTTGAAGGAGCTCATAAAAGGCAAAATAAAATTAAGAAAAACTTTCCTTCCTTCTCTCTTTAACTGGTTGAAGGCTCTGGCCATAGTATCCTCATCTGCTGCAATTTGTGACACCCATATCCTTATTCTATATAAATGGCAGAGAAATTCTGCTGTACAAATGAAGAATGACATGCTGGACTCCTCCCAGCCCATTCCACCCTGGGGCAGGGAAGAAAAATCCCACTGATGCTCTCACCATGTTGAGCTGTGATACAAGCATGAATCGTCAGAAGCATTACCGCATTTGAGCATAATATGTTCACACTCCATTGCATACGTATGCAACACCAGAAACCCTTTAATTAAAACTGCACATGGGGCAGAATCCAACAAACACACCTAACCTATGCTTCAGGAAGAAAAGCGTGCATTAGAACCGGAGCGTAGTCTAATCAATTCCCCCTGACCTACTTGGCCATCTGGGACCGCTAAGAGGAACTCCCTTGCTACCCCAGGTTTTGCCGATGTATGTCTCCAAACCTCTCCTTATGCCCGAAGTGACTGTCAGCCTCCTAATGCAATCTGAATGCATAGTGTGGAGACCTTGTTGCCTAAGGCTCCCTTTCCCCAGGTGTGTGCAAACACTCCCAGCATTGTGCTCAGTGCAAAAATACAGTTCCCGCACGTATTCTGAGAAATAACTTAGCAGAAAACAGAACAGGGAGGATCTAAGCTCACCCCAGCATTCGGGGAGGTGGAGGGAGTAGTACCAGGTTTACACTGCATTCACAAGAGCATGGACAATAGCCCCACTCTGCTCCTCCCCTGAAACTAGACCACTTGTCAGCTGAGGAATGCAAAACTCCTAACCTGTGTGGATTTCACAGTGTGGAGGACCCCAAGGACTCCACTACAATGGGGCAAATTGCTATTCTTATCTCTGAAGTAGAAGGCGGCAAAGGCAGGGGCTATAAGAATGAAGAACTGCCCACTGTAGGAGAAGATCAGGTTCAAGACCATCTGAGGAACCTGAAGGTGCACAAGTCCATGGGACCTGATGAAATCCATCTGTGGGTCCTGAGGGAACTGACAGATGAAGTTGCTAAGCCACTTTCCCTTACATTTGAAAAGTGGTGGCAGTCTGGTGAAGTTCCCGCTGACTGGGAAAGGGGAAACATAACCCCCATTTTCAACAAGGGGAAAAAAGGAAGACCCAGGGAACTACAGACCAGTCAGTCTCACCTCTGTGCCTGGCACGATCGTGGAGCAGATCCTCCTGGAATCTCTGCTAAGGCACATGGAAAATAAGGAGGTGATTGGTGACAGCCAACATGGCTTCACCAAAGGCAAATTGTGCCTGACAAATTTGGTGGCCTTCTACGATGGCGCCACAGCATTGGTAGATAAGGGGAGAGCAACCAACGTCATCTACCTGGACTTATGCAAAGTGTTTGACACTGTCCCGCACGACATCCTGGTCTCTCAATTGGAGAGACGCGGATTTGATGGATGGACCACTCGGTGGATAAGGAACTGGCTGGATGTCTGCACTCAAAGGGTTGTGGTCAACGGCTCAATGTCCAAGTGGAAACCAGTGAGGAGTGGCGTTCCTCAGGGGTCAGTACTGGGACCGGTGCTGTGTAACATCTTTGTTGGAGACACGGACAGTGGGATTGAGCGCGCCCTCAGCAAGTTTGCTGATGACACCAAGCCGTGTAGCACAGTCGACACGCTGGAGGGAAGAGATGCCATCCAGAGGGACCTGGACAGGCTGGAGAGGGGGCCCCGTGTGAACCTCATGAGGTTCAACCAGGCCAAGTGCAGAGTCCTGCACCTGGGTCATGGCAATCCCAGGCACAAATCCAGGCTGGGTGGAGAATGGCTGGAGAGCAGCCCTGAGGAGAGGGATTTGGGGATGCTGGTGGACGAGAAGCTCAACATGAGCAATGCGCACTTGCAGCCCAGAAAGCCAACCGCATCCTGGGCTGCATCAAAAGAACCATGGCCAGCAGGGCGAGGGAGGTGATTCTGCCCCTCTACTCTGCTCTGGTGAGACCCCACCTGGAGTACTGCGTGCAGCTCTGGAGCCCTCAGCACAAGAAGGACATGGACATGCTGGAATGGGTCCAGCGGAGGGCCACAAAGATGATCGGAGGCTGGAGCCCCTCTGCTGTGCGGACAGGCTGAGAGAGCTGGGGGTGTTCAGCCTGGAGAAGACAAGGCTCAGGGGAGACCTTATAGCGGCCTTCCAGTCCCCAAAGGGGCTCCAGGAAAGCTGGGGAGGGACTCTCGATCAGGGAGGGGAGCGATAGGACAAGGGGTAACAGTTTTAAATTGAAAGAGGGTAGATTTAGATGGGATCTGAGGAAGAAATTCTTTACTGTGAGGGTGGTGAGCCCCTGGCCCAGGTTGCCCCATCCTTGGAGGTGCTCAAGACCAGGCTGGATGGGGCTTGGAGCAACCTGGTCTGGTGGGAGATGTCCCTGCCCAGGGCAGGGGGGTTGGAATGAGATGATCTTTAAGGTTCCCTCTAACCTGAACAAATCTATGATTCTATTGCCTATGATGAGTGCTGATTTCCAGGGTCTACTGGAAGCCCCTACAGCTTCAAGAGCAAAAGAAGAAATGTATAAGAAGTGGCTCTAGGCCAAGAGATTAATAATTCTCATTCATCTTTAGGATTAGGTAAGGCTAAAACTTAACATATATGATGTGATCATACCCTTTTGATGATGGGTACTGTGGAAGACCAGCAGTGCTGTCGCTGGGGGCCCCAGCTCCTCCAGTCACAGTGAGGGATGTGGCATTATCAGTATAAAAGCGCAAGCAAAAAGATAAAAAAACCCAAAGACTAAATGCAAAATATGCTCGTGAGGGATAGCAGAGTTCTAGCACTCGAGAAACACGCATGCCAGCTGGGAGCATTTTAATCTTGGCATAGCAAAGAGCACAGTAGGAGCGGGTGCCAACATGGGCATGTTGGGGACATCCTGAAACCCAGAGTTTATGGGACTTACTTACCAACAACCAAATCAGAGCAAGGAACACACCACGTAGGGTAAAATGCTTCTGTGCATCTGGAGAGGAGCAGTGTCACAGTTCTAAGGACTTCTGGCAGAGATTATCTGTGTAGGTCTCAAGTAATAGTCATTTAATTGCTCTTCCTGAAATAAAAGATGGTTATCTCTCAATTCATAAAGTATTTCAGCTAGCATAACTGCTTCTAGCTAAAGGTTTTTTGCCTCTGTGCACAGCTGTGAACTGACTGTGTGTGTTTTTTGCAAACAAGATAATATAGTCCCAGTGGAAGGTTATATCCAATGATGCTGCTAAAGAAACATTTTCATAAAACTGTAGATAATGATGAGCAAAACTGAGTGTGCAGAAAAAATTAAATTTAAAAACGTGAAGGGTAATTCAGTCATGAAAGTACTCTACTAAATGTCCACAGAACTGAATTCTCACAGCTGTTAAACAGGATGCCATGGGCAAAACCACGCAGAGTCAAAAGAGCCCTGAAAAACAATCTGTACAAACAGGGGGAGGATGCAATTGATAAATATAAATAAAGTTAGGAGATACATGCACTTGTTGAGGAAGACTGGAGAACCCAATGAAAAATCAATGACCAGAATGAGTCATTTAAATAGTGAATCCTGGTAAATTCACTGCAGTGAATCAGTTAAATTGTGTGCCACATTTCACAGAATTCCAGACTGGCCGGGGTTGGAAGGGACCTCTGGAGATCATCCCGTCCAAGCCCCTGCCAGAGCAGGGTCACCCAGAGCAGGTGGCACAGGAACGCGTCCAGGTGGGGTTGGAATGTCTCCAGAGACGGAGACTCCACCACCTCTCTGGGCAGCCTGTGCCAGGGCTCTGCCACCCTCACAGGAAAGAAGTTCCTCCTCATGTTGAGATGGAATTTTCCATGTTCCAGTTTGTGCCCGTTGCCCCTTGTCCTGTCGCTGGGCACCACTGAGAAGAGCCTGGCCCCATCCTCCTGACACCCTTTCTCTTGTGAAATTGGGTTTGGGCTTAATGTGCTATAAAGAAGAACCCTGTAGATCAGGCAAAATCTTTTCTCCTTGTAGGTATTTACCAGCCACACATTTTTGCCTTGATATTTGCTTTGAATAACAGGTAGTTTGAGATTCCCCAGGCTTCCTATGTGTCTCATCGGAAAGGAGTTTTTTCAAGAAATCAAATTCAAAGAGATGCTATTGTGGTTCTTGGGGATTACCCTTATTGTTCAGGTGAAAAACTGTGATTTCTTAGAGTTTTAAAGGGTAAAAGCACTCATGACTACTTTACTGAGCTTTCCCAAAATTTTCCTCAGCTTTTCCCTAACTTTCCGCTTGTGTTTTTGATGCGTGGACCCTGGAGAGAGAGGGGCGTCATTCCCAGGGGAGACAACTACCATCCAGAAACCTGTGCCTGAGCCCATGTCTAAGTTCCTTTCATCATCAGCGGGCAGAGTACGATTCCTCAAAGGGCGATTCCCTCTGTGGAAAGTCCTGTCTCCCTGGGAAGGTCAGATGAAGACATTCGAGCATCTTTTTCTCTTTGAATCTAGAAGACTCAGGAGCAATTTGTAGGTGTCTCTCTTTCATCTGTTTCACTGCTTAAGCAAGGTGAGATGCATCAGACTTGGGTGTGTAAATGCACAGTCCAGTACTGCATACAAAATAATGTAATTTCTACTGTCATACTTCTACTCAGTATTTCTCGCTGATACAGCTAAGAGGGTCTGCCTCTGAGCTGCAGCAATGCATCACCTGCTTCTGTACGTAACGTTTCTGCTGTGACCATTTAAACCTTTTCAGTGTTTGCAGGATACAGCGCTTCAGAGTCTTTGATCTTGCTTTATCAGTGACTCAGATGACTCTGTTTAACTGAACTGTCCGTGTTATATTTGCCACTGCCACAGTTTTTTTGCTATTTGTGAAAATTGTCATCCTCTTTTCTTCCTGTTTTTTGCTAAAAATGTAAAATAGAGCTAGGATGACAACTGCTCGTTTTCCAAAAAGAGAGAGAAATCTCAAGTCCATACTTTCATGTCAGATTGTTCAGTATCTTTACAAGCTGAGCAAGTTGTTGCCTTACCAGATTTATTTAACAAGTCCTGTTTAAACATTCCTCGACAATATTAATTAGCATTAATAATTGAACATTGAATCCTGCACCATTCCTTCTGGTATTTTGATATCAGTGACAGACTAGCGAAGAACAGTCACGAACAGGCAGTGTAATTTAGGCTGGAAGTACCCCTGGAGGTCTCTCACTGGAGGTCCAAGCTCTCACTCAAAGCATGACCAGCTTAAAGCAGCCATTACATCTAAGAGAGTATTTTATATTGGCTGATTCCCCTCAATCTTATAATACTAATTTGTTTAGGTTCTGTTTCCAAACACTGGGGTTGGTTCTAGCTATGCCACCAAGAGGGCCTTCTGCTGGAAGACTTCTCCTCATACTTTCTCTTAACATATTTGTTTGTAGAAGACATTGCTTTGCATCCCCTTCTCCTTATTAAAGTAAGTAGATTGACCCTCTTTGATCTCTTGCAGTAAATCATGTCAGCTGGGGAGGTATTGGGGAGTTACAGGGTAGAGTAGACTGGGGAGTAGCTCTGGTAGAGCTCTGAGTAACTCCATGGATGGAGATACTCACAGCCTTTCTGGGCCCTGTGCCAGTGTTTGACCAGTCTCAAGATGTTGGGGGGAAAGTACTAATATCTACTTGGATTTTTTTCTTCTTGTAGCTTGTATCTTTTGCTTCTTTTGCTGTGTTCCTCAGAGGAGAGCCTGACTCTGTCTTCCCTGCACTGGCCCATTCGGTAGCTGCAAGCTGCGAGCAGCAGGTCTTTGTCTTCTCTTCTTCAGGCTGAGTAAACCCAGTTCCTTCAGTGTTTCCTTGTATGTCCACTGCTCCAGCCCATGGCCATCCTGCTGGCCTCTGCTGGCCTCAGCCTGGGACATCTGTGTCTTTCTTGTACTGGGGCAGCCCAGACTATGCACTGCACTTTAGATGGGGCCTCGTGAGAGCCAAACAGAGGAAGGATCACCTCCCTTGACCTGCTGGCTGCACACATACTGACACAGCCTGATCTGTGGTTGGCCTTCTTAGCCAGAAGGACACACTGCTGACCTGTGTTCAACTTTTCATTCTCCAAGAGTGCCCAGATCCTTTTCCGTGAAGCTGCTTTCTAGCCACCATCCCTAGCCTGTCCTGCTGCCTCAGGAGCAGGACTTGGACTTAATTTTCCTGAGGCTGCTGTCCATTCCTTTCTCCAGCTTGTCAAGGTACCTCTGAGTTGCAGCCCTGCCCTCCAGTGTATCAGCCATGCTCTCCCCCACCTCCCAGTCTAGTATCATCCATGAACTTGCTGAGAATGTGCTCCATCCACCTCTGTTGTCAATAAAGACATTAAACATCATCAGCCCCTGAGGGACACCACTCATTCATTCATGCAATTAATTACTAACTTCAATTTTCTGCTTCATTCAAAGATTTGAGCGTTTCCTCCTAAATCAGGTTCTCCTCTGGGCTTCTGAGCCAGCCTCTGAGCAGCCTCTGACATCCACAGAGGGGATCAGTGACTCAGTCCCAACATCCCTCTCCTGCTCTTTATGACAAGAGGTCATATGAGCTGTGACAATGTAGCCAGAGGGTCTAAATCCTGACTCGTGGCCCACTCCAAGCCCTTCACCAAGCATTATCTTGTGTGGACACAAAGGCATGTTATTAGCCACGGTCCAGACTCTGTAGGAACCAACTTTAGGAGTGTGGTTTGGTGGAGCAAGAGGATGGGTGGTTCATCAGCAATACTGGTCCCTTCCCAGGGATCTGTGCCCATAACCCCCTTCCTTCCTGGTGGAGACTGCATTGGACCATCCCACATCACCTCCCGGGGTGATTGTTTCTTCTGTCTGCAGAAGCCCATTGTCTTCAAGGCAAGGTCACCACTCTGCACCCAGTTGCTCACTGAGCTTGAGCCTCTACTGGCCTCTATGGTAGGGCTTCCCCAGTGTGCTGAGTGTATTGGGGGGGAGGTCCTACTCCATCCAGGTGCCAGCTGATGCTGCAGGAATATTTGGCATGTATAAGGGGAGGGAGGAAAGGGAAGAGTGGCCCTTCTGCCTCACCCCTCTGCCCAGTCGCCTGTGGAGGCAGCTCTCCATTTCTCACCCCTTCCCACAAAGGGGAATGTAGGACTGGTCCCACTGGCAGAGCTTGCTGAGCCCACCATGGTCTCTGTGGTGAGGAGCCTGTCACTTGGGAGCCAGAGCCTGCGGGCCCTCTCTCCCCTGAGCTCTGCAGGAGCTGCGGCCTGGACCCAGCGCTGCATACCAGCCCTGCTGTGCCCTGCCTGCGTCAGGCTCTGTCAGCTGTGTCCTGGGGACCAGGCCGCTCTCACTTCCCAACCTGTGGCCGATGCCAGGTTAACCATTAACTCCCTGCTTGGGGGCCTGCTGGGGACAGGGCTTTGTTCTTGGGGCACTGCAAAGCTGCTCACTTTGGCCTTTCCTGCAACGCTCTCGTGATGTTTATAGACGGGACCTTATCAGCAGACAGCCGTGCAGCAGGGCTGTGGCCTGTGCGGCCTTTACGGTCTGTGGGCAGTGTGAGGGAGGGTGGCCCAGGAGCAGGATGTGGTCATGGCGGGGAGGGAGGGGAGAGGCATGTGGCCAAGGCCAGGCGCACCACTGCGCGCAGCGTGCTGAGGTTCCTCTCTGGGCGCACAATGCGGTGCTCCTTTCAGCTTCCTGAGGTGCGTGAGACCAAGCAAACAGGTTGGTGGTGCCTCCTTCCCTGAGAGCGGGAGGTCCCTTGGGAGAGGGGTGGCGGTGTGTCTGGTGTGCATCCAGTGCCCGGTGTGTGCAGCAGGCGCCTGTTGGCAGCCCAGGCCCCTGGCCAGCAGGAAATTAATCACCTTCAGTCCAAAGGCTTTGCACTGGGGCGCCACCGTCTCCCTTACCAGTGCTGTGTCCTCCCCACATCCTGCTCGTCGCCTCTTGGCGCTGCGAAATAGGAAACTCCTGAGTGTTTCCTCTGCTGGGAGCTCCACAGAAATGCTGTATGTGAAGTTCTGCTTCAAGGCAGACAGCCTGAGCAAGGGTGCAGTTCGAAGAGCTGCAGTCACCCTCCCCTCAAGTTTGCAGTAGCCCTCGCACACATTGGGGATGTGCCTCAGGCCCAGGACAGGATGATGCTAATGCTGAGCACCAAAGAGGGACATCAGATCCTCCCAGCAGCCATTCTGCCCTGCTCAGGTCCCCTTCCCTGCTACTCCCTGCCAAGCACAGAGAGGCTGTTTAAAAAAAGCCCTGCCACCTCTGAGGTGAGCTGGGAAGAGATCTACATTTAGTGCATCAGAGCGTGCCCACGTGTTATAATTGCTGCTCATTGTCAGCAGCAGCAAGGAGGAGAGGCATGAGTGTTCGCAACTGCTCATCTCCTGGGTGTGAGTGGGTGGCAGCAGAGGGCAACAACAGCTTTTGAAACAGCAGGGAGAAACTTGAAACTCCACTGGCATAGTGTCCTTGAGACGTGACTACAGCGCAGGTGAAGTCAGGATGTGACTACAAGCCTGAGTAGTCTGGGCTGCAGGAGAAATACTGGCAGCGATAGGCAGTGCTGACTGGCAGCAGCTTTCACATCCTCAGTCTGCAAGCTGGGTGTGTGGGGGCTTGCCCCCTCCTCAGTGGCCACCAAAATGGCTGGGGGTTGCATTTTCTAGTTTTCAGGTCTTGTTTATGTTTCCTGAATCTTCGTCTCTACGGTGTCTTCAGGAGACTGGTGCAGTGCTGAAAAGAGGTGTCTGCTGCATGGGCATGTCCATGAACAGGGACCTGAGTCCTGCACGTGCCTGACCCTCCACAGCCCGAGAGCTTGCACGTGGGCAGACTGTGCAGAGTGCCGAGCGCTGGGGTCCGTTGGTTGTGCACAACCTGCCTGTGTGGACCAGCAGAGGAAGGCCCTGCCTTCCCTCGGCTATTTGGAACAGCCTATTTTTGGAAACCCTGTATAACCAAAGCAAATGGACCATAACTCCTCTCTGCAGTTTCATTTCTCCTAATTTAGCACTCAGAAATGTGTTTAATTAAAAAGTTATTTATATAAATATATATAGTCTAACTTATACTGTGAGAATATTTATATTCTGAGCTCTTACATTGATTTTAAGCATTTTTTCTTTCAGGGTGAGATTGCCTCTGTTCAAAGAAACAGTAACGTACCAGGAATACACGTGTTAAAGACCACACCATTCATCCAGACTAAGCAAAGCTTTCACCTAAAAGGAAAAAAAAAATAAACATGGCAGAATTTACAGGTTACAAGGAAACCTCAAATCGGCACCTACGATTCAAATTGCAGAGTCTTAGTCGCCGCCTTGATGAACTGGAGGAAGCAACCAAAAATCTGCAGAAAGCAGAGGATGAGCTGCTTGACCTCCAGGACAAAGTCATCCAGGCAGAAGGCAGCAACTCCAGCATGCTGGCTGACATTGAAGCCCTGCGGAAAAGAGTGCTGAAGATTGAAGGCAAAGATGAAGAAATTAGGAAGGCTGAAGAGCTTTGCCGGTTAATGAAAGAAAAACTTGAAGAGGAAGAGAGCCTCACCCGAGAGCTGAAGTCGGAAATTGAACACCTTCAGAGGAGAATGGCAGAGCTGGAAAAGCTGGAGGAGGCCTTCGGTAGGAGCAAGAATGACTGTACGCAGCTGTGTCTTAGCCTCAATGAAGAAAAGAACTTGACCAAAAAGATATCTACAGAATTAGAAATACTTAGAGTGAAAGTGAAAGAACTGGAAGCATCTGAGGACAGGCTGGATAAAACCGAGCAGAGCTTAACAGGCGAGTTAGAAAAACTGAAATCCTTAGCACTGAGCTTTATCAATGAAAGAAAACATTTTAATGAAAGAGAAAAGCAGAATGAAAAAATAATCCAGGAGCTAACACAAAAATTAGAACAAAACAATAAACTAAATAGGGCAGACCAAACTAGAAATGCATCTAACTTGCTAGAAAGGTCATCAAATAATCTCCTGGAAAGAAATGATTTGAGAATTGAAGATGACTTAACTTCTGCATTGCCCTCTAAGGAGACCAGGAGGAAGGGAAGTGTGGATTACCTTAAACATGTAGAAAATGAAACCAGGAATAAATCAGAAAACCAAAAGAATAAAAATCAGGAAGACAACAAAGTGAAAGATCTTACCCAAGAAATTGATAAACTTAAAACTCAGATCAAACGTTTTGAATCTTTAGAAGAAGAACTTAAAAAAATGAGAGCCAAGAACAATGACCTGCAAGATAGTTATTTAAGTGAACAGAATAAAAACAAACTCTTAACAGGTCAGCTAGAAGAAATAAAAATGCAAATAAAGAAACAGAAAGATTTGGAGAATGGTGAGGTTGAAAATGAAGATACAGGTTTTTGTAGCAGAGGAAAACATGACAGGCCTAAATACAGAGGTGTCACAGCTGATTTGACAGCTGCCAAGCACAAGCCAAGGGAGCTCTCACCCCAGCAGCGCCGGGAAAGAGGAAGGAACAGAGATTTCTCTGTCAGTAATGACAGCTACAGCCATGGCGGTAAGCAGGTGCCCAGTCCAAGCTTAATGAACAGAAAAGCAGGAAAAGCATCTGGTGCATCTGCCCTTTCAGACACTGCTGTGACAGATACAAAAAGACTGGAAGAGAAATCCACTTTTTCTTCTGGTCAGAAGGAAGGCTGCATCACACAAAACGAGGGGAAGAGATCAAAAGAGCAGCCATCTGTCCTCAGCCGATACCCTCCTGCTGCACAGGAGCAGAAATCTTGGAAATCACCTTCCAAACCTGTTGTTGACACAGGGCCAAGATCCAAAGCTGAAAAGCCATCTCAGGTGCTCCGTGGCAACAGCCAAGCCGGTGCTGACGCACAGGATGAAAAGTCAAGCAAAGGAGAATCAGTGGCTTCTTTGGCTGAGAAGATGAAAACAAGTCAGGCAGAAGTCAGTGACAGCTCAGGGGACACGCTGCTTGCCAGGGGTAGTCACACTTCCTCCAACAGCACAGGTTCGGCATACAGGTACCACCTCTCCTCCCATGTGTCGGCATTGGACTCCACTGGCTCTAAAGCAGAAGCAGTGAACGCTTCTGCTGCATCACACAAACAGCCCTTGGAGGGGAGGGCTAAAAGAGCAATAATCTCCCAGGAAAAAGAATTTGCAAGCACATCAATTGAAAGTGTGAAGCTTTCAACACTAGCAAAGCGTTCCCATCGCTCCAGGAGTCAGGAGGACATTCTGCAGATTCTCACAGGTCTTGATAAAGAAGACACAGAGCAGTCTTCAACTTCAGCAATGGATCATGTAAATGCTGGCTTAAAAACAGACTCCAAAACCATCCAGAGTAACCTGGAAAAAGTTAATTCAGATGAAGAATTGGGAAGAAGCAAAAACCCAATCAATCACTCAGATTCTGAGACAAGAAAGAAAGGTTCCAAGCAGTTCTCCAATTCCAGGGGAGTTTTTAGAGCATCACTTTTTGAAAATGAGAAAAACACTGTAAATGATGAAGACTCCACCAAGCGTATAAAACCATCAGATGCCAGCATTGGAGAATTTAAATCCAGGAGGTCATTCAGCCCAAGAGAAGCTCTGAGATCAAAAGCTGTCATTAAACCTGCAATTGTTGAAAAGGATATGAAGGCAGTCATGGGAGGGACTGTTCCTGAGGCAGAGTCAGAAAAACAGAAGTCTGTTTTTAAAATGGTAACAAATAAAATGACAAGCAGCATCACAATCTTTCCTTCTGAGCCAGCAGCTCCAAGGACCAGTGCAGACATAGCAGCAAAGGAAAGGCATGTTACCACCAGCAACATCAGAGTTGCTCCAAATGAGCCTTCACCAATAACAAACAATCTCCCCACACCCTTTGAGATATCAATTAATAAAAGTGCTCTGAAATTATCTGACATGGACAGAACTGGCGAGGCAGCACCGAGAAGTAAAGCAGAAACAGTGGTCTCCAGAAGCAGCATTATGATAAAGACTTCTGAACTCACGGAGAGGAACAGTGAGCCGCCTTCAGAGACAATCAGCTGGAAGAGCCATGGGTCTTCAGATGCAGCTTCATCCGAAACAAAACATGTCACTGTGAGAAGTTCCTGGAGAACAAGGCAAGGCTTACATTCCCTGGAAGACTCTCAAACCAAAGTGGAGAAAAGTACAGCTTCCTGCACTACAAACGCTTGTAGGTCCTCAGTGGACCTCTCAGAAATGGAAGCAAACAGTACAAAACCAAACTCCCTGGAGCAGACCTCAGCAAGGACCAGTGTCACGGCTAATTCCTGGAGTGCCCCTGAACTGGGGTCCCGAAGGACCAAAAGTAACTTAAGTGCATCTGAACTGCTAACACGCAGGAGCTATGCAAATGATCCTACAGCAGCTTCTGCTTGGCACCGGACCACGCTACTTGTAAGTACCCTGTATTAAACAGACTTGTCTTTCAATTGCTGAGGGTTTCCAAGTTGCCTGCGTTAGCTGTAGAGTGCCTGATTTTAAATTCTTACAGTTTGTTTTCTTAAGTGCTGCCCTCTCCCAGCTCCTGCTGTCTTCAGTGGAGTATCTCATATGTGAAGTACCCAATTTAGATTTCTTGAAATTAGATAGATCTGCTTGGGTCTTGTAATCCCATATGGTAACGATATAGTAGCATTTGGTCTTGCCAAGATCAGAGAAGACATAGTCACAGCTTATGTAGGACATGGTATGCTTTTCAGAGTGGCTTTGCATGGCACTGTCAATTTGGAGTAGTAATGAAAAAATGATGGAAATAATGAGCAGATTTTAATAAGGTGCCTCAGGTAGAGCTATAGCTCTAACGGCAGCTGTAGACATATGGCTCCTTTTGGTGAGCTGCATAGTTTCCCCATGTGAAACCAGAGCTGAGAGCCGGACTGGAAATGCTTCCTGGGCATCTCCTAAACAGATGACTGGTGGCTGGTTACACAGGGCTGCTCCCTTCCTGGTCTGTGTCAATATCCCACCTGAAAAGAAGCAAGAGCCACAGGGATGGCTGTGCTCTTTTCCTGTTCCTTTGGCTGGTACCAGTGAGGGGAGTCCCTCAAAGCAGGGCTGACACACACAGACTTGAGCTCTACTTGCCACCGGAGCTGCAGGCTCCAGCGTATTTCAAGCAAGCTCACTGGCACCAAGTGCCGCTCCAGTCCATTAAACCACATTGTGGTTCCTGCTGCAGCTCCTGGCTCTGCTCTTTACTCAGAGCTGCTCTAAGCAGCTGCTGCCATTGCCAGTCTCCAGGAGGAGGCAGCTGAGTAACCTGACAGGGCTTGTGACAGAGGGGACAGATTCATCACCAAATGACTCTGGCATTGACAAAGATGAGGTTGTGAAGATGTGAAAGGAGTTTTACATTTTTAAAACTTCTCTTTCACTTCTGCTTTGCTTTGCAGAGTCTATTGCCTGGTGTCACAAAGTGCAGGTTGGCCTTCCAGCTACATTTGGACGCTAAGAATACATCAGGGGCTTAAGGCATGATGTCTGCCATTCATCAGCACCAATGAGCAACCTAAATACCCTGTATTGAAGGGGATGCCTAGGAATGGCGTCACCCAGACACCGTGCTTGAAGCAGGTGATGGAAATCATGGGGACAAGGGTGTGCGCGCCCCTGCTTCTGTCCTACCTGTAGGGTGAGAAGTTCCAAGCCAAGATCATCTTCCTGGCCAGGGTCACTCATGGGTCACAGGCAGGCTGTACTTCTCTCTCATGAATCCATGCAGAACTGACATCACTAAGGTTGTCCTTTTGCATAATGGCAACTTATGTGCTTGGGAAAGGGGAGGTCCATCCCTGGCCCTCTCTTTATCCCAGGAGTCTGAATTCCTAGCACCCACAACCTCGAGTCTCACAGCTTGCAGCTGGGCTCACCGTGGTCAGTCATGAAGCCCTGAAGAGCAGGCACTCAGATATTTCTTTCCCATCTTCCCCCTAGCAGCCCACCCAGGGCTGAGTGTAGCTCTGCAGTACGTTCTGTGGGTGGTCTCAAGGTCGCTCTCATATCGAATTTGCTAGCTATGCAGTGTGCCTACAAACAACAGCTGCTGACGTGTATGGGACAGAGCAAACTGATCTCTGCACGGGCACCCTGGGTATCCTTGATGAATTAGCTGGTTTCCAGCCTTGCCCGTGTCTGCAGTGACAAGCAGTCAGGAAAGCGATCGCATGGTTAGTTCATGGAGGGCTGTTGAGTATTGAGTTAGGTATCTCTCTGCATCGTACTTTAAAATAAAATCACCCTGACACCACACAGTTACAAATCTGAATTCTTGGTCATAAATTAAGTATATTTTTAGCTTGTAAATGAGGAGCATCAAGTTACCCTGAAAGACTGCAGATACACAGGTATACCAAATTTAATATATTTGGGCAGCTCAAATTATTGCATGTGCCCTTGGAAAAAAACCCAAAGTATCTGCCTTTGAAGGCTGTCTTCAGGCTTGTAATATGTGTCATATCACAAGCAGTCTGTTTCTGCTGGGATTTGTGTTTCAGTTAAAGATGTAGCTATTTCTCTGGCAGAAGGCTTGGCACTGATCTGTGCTAACTTTGCACATTCAGCTTTCCTGTGAAGGCATCACTGTCACCTCTTCATAGCTCCACTATCCAAAGCTGAGATTGCCTTAAGAATCAAGTTTGGGAAACACAGGGTCTGTGCTGGTTTTGCCAATATACATCTTCCGCTCCTCCATGAAATACTCATGTCTGATGATTTGCTGCAGCACAGCAGGAGCCTAAAGCAAGCTGGACGCTCAGCTCCTGCCTCTTATCCTGTCCCTCAGGACAGACCCAAACTGAGCACCTGGAAATAATTCTTGCAAGGAGATGCCAAGGCACAAGGTATAATTTCAGCCTTCTGTTTTTGTACCGCTGATGTAGGAAAATGTCCCCAGTGAAGCTAGAGGAGGTATTGGCAGCTTTTAGCAATACCTGTGCTACAGAAGCAGCAGCTCCTTTGAGCGCTGCTTTGGGAGACCCAGAAAGCAAGAGGTGCCGATGGATGGATGCTGCAGCCTGAGGACCAGCTCCCTCTAGTGCTTGCAGACAGCCTTCCTCGGGCTCCCATAAAAGACATGAGGAGGTGCAAGATCTCAAGCAATCATTCTTTTGGGCTTTGTGTTTCAGATAATGAAGTTGGTACTTCTCTGGTGTGATGTTGGACTGGTGAAAATTTGCAATGCCCAGACTAGTCCAAAGGCACTGGCAGGCAGCGAGGAAATGAGAAGGCAGCAAGGCAAGATGAATGCACTTAATTCGTTTGTCTTGTGGCTGTAACGTTAATGTGACTGGAGCTGGGCTATGTGCTGCATAAATTAGGTAAAAATCTAAAGGTAGGCTTTTCTTCAAGTGAAGCTATGTGTACCTTCTTATGGTGGGCGGGTCTCATGGAAAAGTCTCACTGACAGTATCCAGGGATGTGCTGCCTCTCACCCCTTCTCTCCTCTGCTTAGGGATTAACAGAAAGTGCATCCATCACCATTTCGCCCTTGCTGATGTCACATAAGCTTCTACTTAAGCAGCCAGCCATGCCACACCACTGTGTTTTCATCTTTCATTACTTTGTCAATACTGAAAGATGTCAGACCTCAGTAACTTTGTCTAAGGGTTCTGTTGTTTTGTGCTGAGGGTCACGGGCTGTTCAGAGCAGCTTCCAGCTGCTTGCCAATGACCAGCCTCCTGCAGTGCCATGGAGTGTGCTGAGCTCTGCATGGGCCTGGCTCTGTGAAACTCTTTGAGACCAGTGTATCTGGGTTGATAGTCATAAATTCATGCTGCCTGGCAGCAGAGACAGGACTGACACTGTCAGATGCACAAGGGCATGGAGCACCTGTATGCTCTGCCAGCGGCCTCATCTCTAAAGACAACTACTGTATCAGAAATAGAGAGGTCCCCATCCCTTGCAAAGCTGTCTAGGTCCATCAAGGTGACTGCCATTCATTAAATTGAAATTATCACCTCACTTTTATGAGCAGCCTGGCCCATCATAGTTATCTCTGGCCCATGGTTGGTTGGAGGTCCCTGTGCCTGTGTTGTGTCTGTTCACCGAGGTGCTGCTGTTGCTCATGTCTCAATTCTCTTGTAGGGCTTGGATCACAAGAGGGAGGTCAGGTCCAGTGTTTGCTGGATGTCATCCACAGCAGGGCCAGCTCAGGGCAGATGTCTGCCCATCCAGACCCACCAGATGTCACAGCTTCTTTCTGAGAGCCCATCAAAGCCTGGTGGCCAGCTCAGATGCTTTTCTGCCAGGCACAGGGGCCACTGCCTCCCCCTTCCCTGCTGTCCCTTTTGCCACAGGGCAGGGACCAAATTTGTTCCACTAGTGCCTGCAGCCCCTCACAGGGCTGTGCGCTGGGTGGTTCAGCAAACACAATGCCATCCCCAAAGCAAGCAGAGCTGATAAAGCCTTCAGTAGTGCAGCGCAGCTATTGCACTTTGCCCAGTAGCTGATTATGTTATTGCAATTCTAAGTTCAACGTTGTAATGATTTGTTTTGTTTCTGATGGTGCTTACAGTGTGATGGAGGTTTTCCAGCCAGCAACAGCAAAAGCACTGCTATCTTCCCAGGGAGGTAGAAGGTGACAGGGACTCCTCACCCCGTGAGTCACAGCAGGGTGCAGTAAAAGACATGGGTGCCCCAGCCAGCCCTAAGGCAGCCTGTAGGCACCTGAATCCCAGGGTTATGATCCCATAAATGTCTCTGCAGACATTCAAGAAAACATTAGTGAGTTTAAAAGTGCCATTTAGATGCCTATGGCAGGAAACAGTGTAGGACACTGCCACATCACATCCTTATTGCCAAGAAAATGGGAGATTCAGGTTGCTGGCACCCCCCCATCCATGGGAGTTAAAACCCAGAGTTAATATTTTTAAGAAACTGCGTCAGTCGCTGAACTGTGGGATTTTTCTGCTGCCATTAGTCCCTTGTGGATACAAGTGTTCTAGGCCCAGCGAGCCACGCAGATGGAGCACAGATTTGTGCATGGGTCACTCAGCTGAACAGAAGACTCCACACCCATAAAACTGGGTGGTTTTAAATTACTGGATGGTTTTTAAAAGAAAAAAATCTTTATGAAATAGCATGTAAGTGAGGACATGCCAGAGCTGGCCTGCGTGCAGAGCACCTTGCACTGCAAACCCAGGACCAAAAACCCAGCACTATTCCAGACCCTTTCATAGTCCCTGAGTCCCAACCCTCTTTATTTTCCTTTGCACAGGACGAAAGCAAAGATTTTGTGCCCAGTTCCAGAAGAAAACAATATGGCTCTTCTGAGTACCTCTCACAGGTTGACACACCAGGGAAAAGGCCAGCCGCTAAGATGGAGCTGCAGGACCCCAAGTCCAACACACACGCTCCACTGGGTCTCCAAGCAGAGGAGCAGGTATGTGAGTTCAAGGACCATCCAGAAAAGAGAGTTACAAGGCAAGAAGCCAATATCTGACCTGACCTCCCAGTAACATAACTCAGAACTTGTCCAAATGAATGTAAGCCTTTTAGGAGAAATCCAGTCGTGAATTAGCACTGTCCAGAGGTGGACTGTCTACTGTATTTCCTCGGTAAATTATTTGTCATATTCCTATACCGGTAAAATGTACTCCCTTATTTTTCTGTTCTAAACTTGTTTCAGCTAGCTTTATGGCTAAAAATTTTCTCCAGGGAATAAGAGGCACTGCATCTAGTCATCCCCTGGCATATATTGGACAATCAGCGATGGAAAACACATTGGAGAGACAAAATCAGAGCCCTTGACTTTCCTGCTTCAGCTGGCTGCTGTACTACTAGGGTGCTTGTCTGCTGCTACTTACCTGCTGCTCTGCCTCCAAAAACAGATCTTCCTGGACACATAAAGAAATGGCCCATGTTATAGTGACCATGACTTACTGCCTGAAATATGAAAAACCTGGTATTCCAGCCTCTTGAAAGGGGGCTCCCTTCAGAGGGGTCCAGGCAGCCTTTAATTCTTAGGTGCACAGCCATGCTTACGTCTGTACAAAAGACTTTCTTTTTCTCCTGGCGTTCTGTCTTTGCCTGTGCAGCTGCCCAGAGCAAAGTGCATATTTCCATTTACAGATCACCCACAGCAGGAAATATCTTAAGACCTCAAATCTGCCATCAGTGTATCTTACTGGCCGTGCACAGGAGTTGCTGAGTCTTCATGTGAGAGCAGCAGGGCTGCAGTGAGGCAGCTGAACGCCGTACATAGTCACATCTCTCGGTGAAGTTGCACAAAATTACGAGCCCAGAGGGACATGGTCCCAGCTGAGCTTTGCAGACTGGCATTTAGAGATAGGTAATGTTTGCAGTAGGAAGCAGTGAGCTCACACTGCCCTGTTGGTAGCTGAGGAAGGGGAGTCCACAGCGCTGCTCTGTGTGGTGACCAAGAGGTATCGCCCACAGTGACATTCATCCAGCCAGATGGAGACTCCTGTACCTGAGGCTGTGCTGTGCTTCCTTTGTCTGCGCAGACTGGGTCAACAGCAAATAAAAACCTGGGTAAAGTCAGGTCCCCATAACATACACACCATCATTTGGATCTGCTGTCTTACCCAGAGCTCCACCGACTGTAACAGGAGCACGAACACCTTGCACATGGAGATTCACACGTTAGATCAGCTCCATTTCCTCTGTGCTGTCAGGCGTTGCACATCTCACTTGCGAGATCCACATGCTGAGTGTGGAAGTGGGTGCTGGGTATGCTACGGCATTACAAAAGATAATAGGTCCTGCCTGTGTGGGACAGGGCCTGGTCATTCTGGGTTGGGCCTACTCAACTGTAAATGCTGACAGAGCCTGGTATCTTCCAGACTGATCCTGCCACTGCCCTCCCCTGCCCCACCACTGGGCAAGGATCCTGCTGGGCTTTGCGGTGGCTGCCTAAGGGCAATCACAATACTATTCCCCAGAGCAAAAATGATGCCAGAGGCAGCTGCCAGTCTGTGGTCAGTCTGTGATGCTGTGGGGTTGTATTTTACAGAGTGCTTCCCGTGCCTGCTGGACAACATCTCGGAGATGAGTTGTATTCCCTTCCACTCAACGGACATGCTGCACAGTGGAGCAAGAGGCAGGATAGTACCTAGCTCACGGGCTTCACAAGCTAGCCTGAACGCAGCTTTCTAATGTGATTTGCAAGGTACAGGAGCTTTACCAGTGAATTCTTTTTCTTCATTGCTGAAGAGGCAGCTGCAGAGACTTTGCTCAGGGGACTCGCACTTCTCATCTCTGTACCTGCAATCTTAATCTTCTTCATAGGATGATTGATAGATCTGTCTCCATATGGAAACCTTGACTGCATAACCACTCTGAACGATGGTACTTCTTGTTAATCACTTGCATTTAGACAAAAATCCCAGAAGTATCCCTGTGACTACGGTCCACCAGCCCATGACAGCTGTCCTACATGGCTCCACAGGGGGTTCCGTTCCTAGGGAGAGTTTGCATTCTCCTAATACACCCTTGTTGGCTCGGATTGTGGTCACCTCACTACCTGTGTTCCCAGCACCGCCTGTGTCTCAGCAGGAGGAAACCATTCCCCACTGGTTGCTTTACACATTAAGAGAGAAGGAGAGCACAAAACGTTGTTTAGAAGCAGTTTCTTCTCTATTGCTATCGCCTCTGCAACAAGCTTTGCCTGACCTGCTCATCACCAGCTGAGATCTTGTGCCAAGAAGTCATCCGCTGAGCCAAACCAACAGCAGTTCATGCAGCAGTGAAACTTCCTCCCGACTTGGACTGAGGTGCTCTTTTACCTGAAGCTTTATGTCCATCACGCTCTGCAGGCAACAGTTCTGCTGCTCGCTCTCAGAAGTTGAGCTCTAAGGGAAAAAGAAATAAGTGCTTTTCCTTGTAGACAAGCAGAATGTCCTTGTTCCTTCCAAAAACAGGGTGGAGACAGCAGGATTAGACCCTAAGCTGAGCTCCAGTATGGCTGCCTGGGCAGCCTAGCTCTGTGCCCCTCTTCAGAACCACCCCATTCACCATATGTGGGACCTGGGTATGGTCAGAGGCTGCTTCAAATACAGAGGTATGTTACCCTTTCAGTGCCCACAGGCCACTGAGTGCAGATGGCATCACTGTTGGGGAAAACACTGCCCCCGCAGCTCCAAGAGGTGCTCAGGTGTTGGAGCAGCATCTGCCCTGAGCATAGTGGTTGTATCTGGCTCACGCAGCCAGACCTCTGCCAGTTGTTCCCTTATATCCCACTACCCAGCAGCGGGGCCAGCCCACGCTTTTCCTGTCCTGTCCACAACCACCGCTCACCTCCCCCAGTGCTTTCTTCTGCCTGTCAGAAACAGATGCTCCTCTCTGCAGGGAGACAAGGACAGTGCTGCAGCAGGGAAAAGGTCTCTTACCTGGTTTGGAGGTGCTGCGACCCAGCAGCTCCCGTAGGTGAGTTGCACCCCACGCTCATTCCCACATCTCACCTTCCAGACGAGCCACTCCTGCAGCAGTGCGGTATGACTGCCTGCGCGGTCTCCCCCCTCTCCCTTGCCATTATATGCCTCAATTCTGAGAGGCAAATGAATCAAAAAAAACAGAGCTGGTTGGAAAATATCTATGAAACCATTTATATAAAAGGAAAGTGTTTAAATTACTTTTTTTTTTTGTTAATAAAGATTGTTTGGAGGAAGGAAAAATTATTTTTGAAAAAAAAGCATTTCCTTTTGCAGTTTTTAGATGGTTTCCCAAACCCATCTTTTTAACCCTTCATTTATTCTTCTATATTTTATGACATGTATAAGTGTCAAGTTGCATAACAAGACAAAAAAAAAAATGTTTTTAAATTAGTACTGTGGCAGCTCTAATAATCTTAAAATTAAATTATATTAAAATAAATTATATTAACTGCTATCTCTTAGCATTTCGTGACATGGCAGTGCTAGTGGAGAATGGGATAACTATATCAAGTATAATGGCAAAAAATTTTTAAACTCAAAATCCAAACTAAAAGTGAAAGAAACTGAAATTCTGAAGTTAAATTCAGATTTCAGAAATGTCCCATGTTTAGCAGGAAATATTGAAAATTAGTAGACATTTTGCAATCTAAAACCACAATGGATTTTTTTTTTCATGAGCCTGTGAAATTGTAATATCCACCCTGAGAGCCCTGCTGTGCTCAGAGATTAACTGTATGGCAGGATCACCGCCCACCCATGCGAAAAAAAGAGTACCGAGATCGATTGCTTGAACAGCATCAGCTTCCCTGGCCTTGTCACACAATCTCGCAGCCTTTCCACGGCTGAGAAACACAATTGCAGCCTGACCAGAAGTGCCACATCTCAGCGGGGCTCTCACAGGGCTGGCTCGCTCGCTAGCCTCTGCCAGCCTCAGGACGCTACATGCTGACTCTTTGTCCCTTATTTTAATTTTAAGGAAAATATTTCCCTTCAAAACTCAATACGCTGCCTCGGGTCCTCTTCCATCTGCATGGGAGACGCCGCTGCAAACCCTGCTCTGAGCCAGCGCAGCCGCGCTCCAGCGAGCAGCCCAAATGCTTCCTGCAGTACCTGCTTGCTGAACCTGGGCGTTCCCATCTTGGAGGTGTCTTGGCAGGTACCTGCCTCTTCAGACAGCACAGTAATTATTTACTTCCATTTACATTCCCAAACTTGCTGCTGAGCAGCTCTCCAGTCGTATGATGTGTATACCCAGTTGCAGTCACCATGGCAGAACCGCTGCCGACGACCTGCTTGGCATTGCAGTTCAGTCTCACAGGGAAGCAGCATATTTAGGAGCCCCCCAGCATCACTGCTGCCTAGGACTTGCAGCTTAGTTTTACAGTCAGACAGCACACGCACTCAAGAGGATGAAGATCGCTTTGAGCAGCGACTGTATGGCTTTCTTCCCAGTGATGATCCCTGTCCTGCTGCAGGACAGTGGGCCACATCCCACAGGACACTTGGGTGCCTGTGCACATCCACCAGCCCTCTCCTTACATTCCTGGCATGGATCCAGCTTAGCATGGTGCTGCCAAAGCTCCTCCCAAGGAAACCGGTTTCAGTCCTGGCCAGGAAAGCTGTGCATCCCTAAGACGTGATGTGCTGGGTCAATACAGGCTTCCCTGTACCTGCCCACAAAACTCTGGCTTATCAGAGTTTTTCAACCACGCAGCTCACCCTAATAACGCAGCCCCACGTCTGAAGGGCAAGGGAAGAATCCACCATCAGCAATAGCTCTTGGTTTCCCCCTTCCATCAGCCAGGACCAGGCTTTTTCTTAGCCACAGGCAACCAGAGGGCTTCCCCCTGCTGCTCAGCTGGCTCGTCACACGCAGCAGGAGCCCCGGCTGCTGACCTGGCAATGCAGCTCTTCCAGCACTCTCTGCTCGCCTCAGGTGCATCTCACAGGTGACGTCTCTCCTTTCTCCAGCTGCCTCAGTCCTATTTTACAGCACATACCTTGAACTCTTGCTCTGGACTCAATCTCACTGCTTGTAAGTAATGAACACGGATGTCACTCAGTAACTGTACACTGGGTTGTTCTTACCGCAACGAAGATTAAATCTGAGAAAGAAAACCCTCCTTAAAATTGAAAGGGGCCATACCCTCTAATGAGTGCAATAGGAGCTGATTGTATTATGAAACTTATAGCAATGACTTCAGGAAACACAATGTGTTTTACTCAAATTGCACACTTTTTTTGAACAGCTGTACAATAGAGTATATGTGTAAATATTGCCATCACTGAAGTATTTGTAATTGTAGCATATAAATAGAACAGGCTTTTCAGTGGGCTTGATGACGCCACGAGGCTGCACATCAAGCAGTCGGGTAATTCCAAAGTTGTAAATGTATTTGCTGTACAGAGGAAGTCTGTCAGTGCTCGCTGCTCCCCAGGAAACGGAGATGCTGGTCCCTTTTGGAGAGCCAGTGGCTTCCCCCAGAACGGCTGGCACCAGCCTGAGGGGCCAGAAGCTTCTGCTTCACAGAGTGGCTTCCTTTGTGCCCAGAAATACCACTTCAGCACGCAGAGCAACGCCTCTCCAGCTGCTCCAGCAGCACGGAGAGTGCCAGCTTCACAGCGCAGCCACTGGAGCTTTGCATTGTCAACCTGCAGCTCGGTGGACACAGAGGAGGGGAGACCCACAGCCCTGCAAATGGTTCCTCCAGGAAAGGAAAAGAGCGGAAGCACAGGGCAGGGTGGCACACCTTGGTGCTTCAAGAGACACTTGACATAAGCAATTGCCTAGCTACGGATCAAAGCAATAGCCGCATTGGTGTCATCGCTAATATAGTAGACCTCGTCTCCGCTACCCTTGCACATCACTGGAGTGGTCAAAGCACTGCCCCAAGGCCAGCCTTCAGGGGACTGCTCTGTACGTGATGAAACATGAAGCCATTGTCTGCAGATGCCTCTGACGGTCAGTAACCTAAGGACCCAGAGGATCATCTTCCCAGGCTGCCCAGCACGCAGTGCAGGCTCCTGCCTTGGGGAAGCAGCACTCCAGGCTGCATGGAATGTATTTTTAAAAGAATAAGTCTATTTTTTTGTATTTGCAGACATATATTTGGGCTGGGGCAGCCTAGTTAGAAGACAAATAATGCCAGAAATCTTTTCATAATCACGGACTCATCCAAGTTAATCAAATTTTCTAGGGTTACAGCATTGCCTGTTTCCCCAACACAAATTTTGTGTCGGATAGAGCTATATCAGCACTGTTTCACCCTCTCAAAACTCTCCCTGTCTCAGCATGCTCAGGAGAGGGAAGCCAGCTCTTTCCTCCCTGGGCTGCCTATGCCGTGGATACAGATGGTGCTCACCTCCTTCCAGTTACACAGTGCTCTTAGTCTGCATGCCAAATGTAAACACACACTTTATCTGCATGTCTCTCCTGACTCGAACGCTGTCAGCTCTACAGTATATAACCAATAAAAACTCTTCTCTTTTTACATGTTTGATGTGGTGTTTATAGCTCTGGCTGAGTCCATTACTCGGCGGTACCGGTGCCCCTTGGTGAGGCGCTGGGGTAGCTCCAGGCTGCAGAACGGTGTGTTAGTGCTGACTCTGACTACCTTGATCTTAGTTTATCCCTGTAACCAAGCAGATCCCATACATCCATTCCCAGGCTGCATTTAAGGCATGGACAGTGCATACACACATGGCAAATGGAGTTGAACACAGCTGTGCTCCACTTAGACCAAGCATTGCTTCTCCTCCCGTGGGTTCCTGATGTGTCACTCACAGAGCTCTAAGTAGCATCTTACGTTTTAACTCTGGCATCACACCCAAAGCAGTATTTGCCCAAGCTACAGAGGCAGCTGACAGCTCCCCTTAAATGTGTTTCCTAACCTTGCAAACTGGTCTCACCACCATTACCACCACTCCAATCCAAACACCAGTCCTAGCCAGGTAGGGAACACCCGCCTGACTCTGGAGCCAGTCCCACTCATCTGTGGGTGCCTGTAGCCGGCACAGGACACACTGCCTGCCTGGGACCCAGCTACTCATGCTCCCACCAGCAGCCTGCCTTCCCTCAGCTTCCTGGGGTGCTTGTCCGTGTTAATATCTTCATTAGCATGCTTTTTAATCCAAGCCATCCAAAACCCAGACTTACTTCCTTGCTTTTGGCATTTGCACAGATGGACACACACAATTGTTTTCAAGTTCTCGGCACTCAACTTGAACTGGAATTCTGTGTAGCTGTCATCAGGTTATGGAAACAAGGTTTCAGGATACGTAGACCCTTCAGTCCCCAAAGAGATGATGTCCATTACACGCCATCCAAGCACACAGATGGCACAAAGTCAGCCACAGCAGCCACAGCTACTTCCCTTCAAAAACACTACCAGATAAAGCGGTTGTATTTTTTATTACTTGGTGGCCTAGATGCCACAGAAAAGGGAAGGTCTCCGTTCATTCCCCTCAGCTTGCTGAGAAGTCAAGCCAACATCTGTCAGGCCTCAGAAGACCAGGGTAAAGCAGGGGAGAAGGGGTGGGGGCACCCTCGTGCTGAAGCAGTCATGGCACATGCGAGAACGCAGCCAGGTCAGGAGGAAATGAACTGGCAGGAGGCTGAGGCTTCGCCACTGCAGAGCTCAGCTGGGAGGAGAATGGCCCAACTTGGTCCAAGGCCTCCGCGGACTCATCTGCACTATCTCCGTTCTGAGCCTCTCCCAGTACCTCAAGGCCAAGAGGCACCATGTGGCTCCTATTCACAGGCTGTGACCCCACCGCCTCCCTAATACCCAAACACGAAGGCAAATGTCTCCCTCCCGTCCCAGGGGATGGCCACAGCCAAACTGCCGCCCTGAGGCCAGTCAATACCTTCCTTCATCCTTAGCGATACTCCCTTACTCAGGCACCCAAGGACTCCCCTTATCTTCTTTAAAAACCACCACGTTATTGGGAGCGGAAGCTGTTTCCTTCTGCATAGGAAGCCCAAACGCAGGCTGTCAGTGAACATATTTGATGTTAACTCTTACTGACCCAGACTGGGGCCCAGCACTGCTCTCACTTCTCTGGTGCACCGTGGGTAATGCCTCTGCATACCTGGGGTTAATCACCCCAGTGATGATGCTATGGAGAATAAACCAACATCCCCTGGCAATGGCAGAACTAGGCCTGGATTAGCCACGAAGTTGAAGCCTTTAACTTCAAGCTCCCATCCAGGATGCTCCTGTGGCGCATCCAAACAAAGCTGGGATTGTACAGGGTAAACAATGGAATCAAAACACGTAGACTGAACATGACAGCCGGAGGGAGGTGAAGGCTACGACAAGATCATCTCTTACTGTTTCCTTCATGAAACATCTGCACCAGCTCAGTGTTCTCAGCCGGAGTTTTTCCAGGTGCCTTCAGGCCCACCAAGATCTTAACAGCTGCAACCCTTCCCATGCCAGGCCAGATTCTAGGACCTGCCTTCAGGAGCAGGTTGGCTATCCCATCTCCTCAAATGGACCAGCTACGTCCAACTCTGATGAATTGCCAATAAACGGGAATCTTGTTTTCTTCAAAAGCTGCAGCATCTCAGCTGCTTCTGAGAACAGGCACAGTGCTCAAACTCTTCACGCTTTAACTACAAGGAAATGCTGGGTGGAACATTCCCACCAGAACACCCTGAAAGGTAAGTAACGTCCTAAATCCCTCTCCACTCAAAAAAGCGCATCCCCTCCTGTGCTGACCCGCACTGCACACTGGAGCACAGCAGGAGCACACCGAGTACTGAGAAGATGGTGAGATTCTGGCCCCTCTGGGTTAAGAGCACGTGTGAAACATCAGGTAGGGCATAAGGTTTAAGAAAGGCAAACTGAGTACTGCAGCCACACTTAATTCTACATCACATCCTGCGTCACTGACAGCCTCAGAAAAAGTTGGCTTCTGTTGCTGAGCAGGAATTCAGTAGTCTCATACATACGTTGCTAGTTGCAGTAATTTTTTCACACTTACCTCAGACCACCAAGCTGAAGTATCCTCAGTGAATCAGGAAAAAGCATTCAAATTGAGTGGTTTGACAAGCTTTACGTGTTATTCATGAGGGTATGATTCTGTGAGTGAGGAAAAATGACTAAGGACAAGAGTATGTTGTCCAAACATCAGTTCTAACTCTGCCCAATAACTTGAAATTGCAGACGTTTCTGTCCTGTAACAGCGGATCGTGGCTGAGACTTGAACCCACACGTTAAGCCACGAGCACACAAGGCTCAACAAAAAATCGGGGGGGGGAAGAAAAAAAAGGTATGTGGTACTCTGAGGATGAAGGAGAACTATTGAGTATGTGGAGTACATATGTCATACAGCACCTAGGTAAGTGATTTCCATTTTCAGGTGGCTGGGGTCCACACATCTGTTTTAACTTTTGGTAACCTCAAACAGTTCCATGGAGGTGCAGATACCCAAAGGTGGCTTGCAAACAAAGCAAGCGGTAATTTCACCATTTGCAAAATCTAGCACTAATTACCAGATGCCCAGAGGAGCAGCATTTGGTGCAGGTATGAGGAGAGAAGGAAGCCGTGTGGAAGGACGAGCACACTGCCCACTGCACCACTACGAGGGACGGCAGTGCCCTGCCACGAGGTTACAGCCAGGGACTACGCTCGGCTGACTGCAATATAAACGAGTGATTATCCACAGCCTCTGCAAAGACACGCACCTAGGACCCGTCCACAAACAAGGTAAATGCATTCAGGAGCTTCTGAAAGGCATGACCCTGATAGATGGAAAAGATGCTTTATTATCATCTGGGCTGGACTGGCAGGCCAAGACTTCTGCGTCTTTCAAGTGTCAAGTCTAAAAAAACCAGGTAATTACCCTTTTTCAAGTTAAATAACCTTAAAGTTGTTGGTGGGGTGATACAGTGTCTAGAAAAGAGAACAAGAGACTAACAGCAGAAGTCCCTTCATGGCAAGGTGTAATTAGCACTACATTGATGGGGACCAACAATTAATTCAATGAAACAGAGATCAAAACTTTTGGCCCCGTGAGACAGCAGACCCCCAAGCACAGGATATATCCAAAGTTGTTTCTATGAGTGGAAAGCTGCGAGCTGGGTCTGGAACATGGAAGTAGTAAATGGAAACCGTCTCCAGAAGGTCCTTGAGCTGACGGTATATAACTGCACTAACAATCCCTGAGGTTTCTGAGTATGGCACATTCGGCCACGTACTAGTAAGAAAGATCTGGGTGTAGGTCCTGCAATACCAGAACTCAAAGCCCCAATTAACAGACTCAAAGGTCCTGAAACTATCTGGGCACAGGGACATAACGAGTTTCTCTAGGTAACTAGTGCAGAGGAAATGCATAAGGTTAGCCAAGATAAACCCCACCCTAAGCAGGTATTTCAGACATTATCATAGGTCTTTCTGCAAAATCTTCCATGGAACGTCTTTGCACATCTTTTATTTGGCAGTGGTCTAAACGTTGCACGCGCTTATGCAGCTGAGTCCTCTAATACTACAGCATGAACATGACAAGTGATTTCTTCAGCTTAACAGCACTCCTGGATGCTTGCGAACAAGTCACCCTGCCGCTATTTTTTGCTTGTTATTTTATAAGGCATGTACTAAACCAGACAATATTTGCATGAGAAACTACAAAAATTATTCTGAGTGTCTCAGTGCAAGAACAGCCCCATTAACAGTATCATTGAAGCGAGGCCAGCGTCAGCCTTCCTTACCGATTCGTCAGGCAAGACATGGAAAGGTTGAACCTACAGCTACAGTCAAAATACGTGTCGTCGTCTTTGTGTTGCTCTGAAGCATGGTCACAACTCATATGACCGCAAGGCTCCCAGTACCACATCACCAGTATCTCCAGTTGGCTGGACATGGGGAAGAACCACGCGTGACAGAACGTGGTCAGCCGCTCTGCCCCGTATCCACGTGTGCTTGTAAGAACGCGAGACACAGACGAGCAGGACTGTGAAGCCTGGCCTGCGTTCCTGATGTGAATATTTGCATTGGATAATTTATGGCATTTCTCCGCCCTCTGTCATGTCTTCCAGGGAATTTCTAAACACCACGTTGACATGATGCCTGTTAGCACCCGGGATTAACAGACAGACCCCACAAGCCCTGAAGGAGCTTTGCTAATACATGACAATGGACATTGTACAGAGGCAGCAGCTTTTAGCAGACACATCAGCAAAGCTGGAAAAAACCCCTAATTTTAAGACAATTTGTTCTTCAGAAAAGACACATTCCATGAGTAATAAGCACAGACAATTAAAGGGATGCTTTCACTCTCCACTGACCTTCTAAAGGGGACAACTTGTGGGTTTTTTGGATATTTATCCAGCTGATGCTGGCAACACCCAGAGCATGTCTGGAAGCACGCCAATCGTGCTGTCATACCCGTGTGCTTTGGGGAAGAATGTCAGTGTAAGCATTTCCTGTAAGTTTTCATATTCCTTCCAAACAAACAAAAAATTACACCTTCAGAAATTACACATATTGGAAATTGCAAAAAAAAAAAAAAAAAAAAGGTAAAAGCAGCAAACTTGAAAACAAACCAGCCCACAGCATCCAATTCTCTTTTGGTAAACTTTTTTTGGAAAAGTAACTCATGGAATTACCATCACCTTTAAAAGGAATCTGAAGTATACAAATAAATTAAGTTTAGTCAATTTTTGGAGCCACTTCATGGCTTAAAGACTACAAGATGAACCCTGAGCTCCTTGCTGACCATAGGACCCTCAGTTGAACTTTTTTAGAAATCCAGCAAGAGATCTGGTCAGATTAAAAGATTCATAATAAAAAATGAAACCAAAGCACCCCAGCAAAGTCGTTCCTCTCGGTTTATGATCCCGTCAATTACAAAGATAACAAAACAGGGAGAACCCATGCTTTGCAGTTAATTTCCACTGCAGGCAACACCATAGCAAATATTCTCAATTCCACACGAAGACTGAACACAAGGGCCCTGAGCTAACAGCAGTTTATTGCAAAGTAGATGCTAGCACTTGACAAAAACTCAGACATGTCGAGGACTGAGAAATGTAAATCTTCCTGCAGATTCACCCCATCCAAACACCACAGTCTGACCAGTGAATGCAGGCGTTCACTCAGGATTCAGAACCCCAGGGCAGATCACTCTGGTCTTTCATCCTCAGTACAGAAAGGGACGTCCAACTAGGGAAGAACTTCTTTCTAAAATGGGCACCAATCAGTTTGTTGTCAGAAACAGCCATGGAGTAGAGTGACAAGTGGCAAGTCCCTGGGAGCAGGGGGAAGGTACGCTACGGAGGGTGCAACCAGAGTTGGTCACAAGGTTTTGTGACCGTGCCCAGCAACCTCAAATCTGGGGTAAAGGTCATCCATGATCTGCTGAAACGGCTCAGGCAATTCCTCCAGGGAAGTTAGGGCAAGCAAACAGCAGCAAGGGGAAGAATGGCTACACCATGAGGAAGGATGCCGAGATGAAGAGGGTCTGGTGACCCATTTAGTTACAGTGCCATCTCCTCAGCAGGTGGCAGTGGTAGAAGACTGCACAGACAGCACTCAAGTAGGACAAGCCATTATGGGTCAGACCAAAGGTCCACCTAACAGACCCTGGCACAGGGAGCAGAGAGCAACATGCTCCTGAACACACAGATGGATGGTCTGGACTCAAGAGCCACTGTCTGAGCACAGCAGAAGGCACTCCTGGGATGAGACAGAAGCAGCAAGGCAAGAGCTGCTTTAACTGCTGGGAGAACTCCTGCTCAAGAAATGACGTGCACTGATAGTGTCGCAAAGAAAGTGAGACCATCCTGCTCCTGGACAACCAATGGGAGTTTCACCATGTGGTCTGGCAGAGCTGAACCCCAACACTAAGACGACGTCACTACGTGCTCAGGCCACCTTTCCAGTCTGCAAGCTCCAGCTGGCCTTGGGGTGGCAGTGCTTCCCCCGAGGCTCCTCCCTCCATCCCAAGCAATTCCAGAGGCCACAATGGAACAAAGGCAGTAGTCTTTGACTCTCGCCCAACCACTGCTCCCTTCTGCTCAGGGTGCAGCCAGTGCCACCGACCACAAGAAACTCGGCAGGAGCTGCAGCACAGCAGCTCTGAGGAGTCCAGCAGCTAGCGGCACAGCCTTGTCTGTGTCTTTGCTGAGCCGCAGACACCTCTCAGAGCTGAAGTACTCCGAGCTGTTCGCTCTCTAACACCTACCAGAGGTTGTTAGTAGGGACTGGATGAGGAATAGGTCCAGAGACCCCAAAGGTAATGGAGAGGCCAGGGTGTTGCAGGCCACAGATCATGGTCCTCATCTTCCAATGAAAACCCTGAAAGCAATGAACAGGCTAGATCAAATTACGGGGCTTCCTCCTCTCCTCCTGGCATTCCCATTCCTTTGCTCATGCCCATCACCAGCATCAGCTAACGCCCACCAATCCCTTGCACACCTTCAAAAAGGGTGGGAGCTGTCAGGGCTTCTCCACCTTCTTATTTCAGTGGTCACCATAGTTTTCAGATGTCTGTTTGAAAAGGGAAAATGGGACGGTCTGGTCGTCAGGGGAGAGATTAGCCCCACTCAGTCAAACCAACGGCAATGTGGAAATGGAATTTTGTTTACATTTGAATGTTTTCAACAAATTACTGTGCATTGTTTGTCAGAATTAGCCTGCTGAATAATCTGCTAAATCTCAGAACAAACACAAAGCAGAACAAAGCAGCTGAAGATAACATTACTAGGCTGATGCAGAAGTGGCTTGATATTTGTCTGGAAAAGGCATCATTTGGCTATGTTAAATTGAGAGCTATTTTATTTTCCAGAAACTGCTGAACTGCTTTTCTGAGTTTTTGATGCTTTGCTAGAGCAAGTGGGATGACAGTCCTCATGGCAAAAGACAGCACCATCGCTGATCCCAACAGCAAACCACCCCACAAATATGGAGACCCACAGAGGCTGGAAGCCTGGTTACAGAACATAGCACCCCAGTTCTCAGGTCCTTCTCCCATGTCCAGTCAGACTAGCCAAGAGACTAGATCAGCCGCTGGTGGATTTTAAAGGCCCACCACACATCCTGGAGCAGGATTTCTCTGGGCAGTGGTGCTCATAAGCTTTTACCTGAACATAAGGCAGGGAGTCTTGAGTCGCAAATTACTCTCTGTTCACTCTCAGTCACCCTCTAGACACCCCTCCTCCATCCCCTGCTGGACTTCCAATTCCTGCCCCGCTTCAGTGCCAGTTTTCTGACACACCATCACAAAGTCTGTCTTGTTCCCTGGAAGGGAAAGCAGGAACGAGCAGTGTTGCTCAGGCATGCCCTTTCAATAAAGGGCTCAAGTAGCAACAACGTTTGCACAGTTAGAGATAGAGGGAAGGTAGCGCTAATTTAGGCAGAGGTTTGGGACTGAGGGTGCCCCATGGCACCAACTCCAGCCACTTCAAATGGGCTTAGCCCTTGACACCTCCAGTCCATGCCCTCTCACAGACTATTCTCCCCCTGCCGCATCAGAGTTCTCGCCTTTCTCCCAGCTTGTCAGAAGCACTGCCTATGGAGATACCCCCTCACAGAATTCAACACCTAATGAGAAAGCATCCAGTAGATAATGGACATAGGAGGAAGAATGATCTCCAGCTACTAAGAAGGATACATGAGAAAACATCAGGAGCAACGATGCTAGAAGATGGAGTCTGTGGCCAAAGACAATACAGCTATGAGCAAGCAGGGGCTGCAGTCGTGTTTGTGTGTGTGTTTTGTTCAGGAAGAAGTATGGGCAATGCAACTGTAGGGGGATGAAGATGGAACAAGAGGAGGTACCAGCCCTCTAGCGGAACAGAAGGCACAAGGACAGAAGAAGTTGGGACAGATATGGAGTCAGAGAGAGTGAGAACAGAAAAACTGAAAAGTAGAAAAAACACTGAACAAAGACCATGATTAGATGAGATAGAAATGAACTGTAGAAAGAGGAGAACCAGAAAAGCTGGAAGAAATAAGAAAAGCCTAACACTGAATGGGCAAAAGAGGAGAGGGGAAAAAAGGACGTAAATGCTTAAGTAAGACTGCTCTGTGCAATGAAAGGAAGGCTCTATGTGCTGAATTAATAAGAAGGAAAATAGTTGGAAAAGCAGACAAACCAAAGTGTTTTTTAGAAGCATAACAACAGCAGCTGCAACATCATCTCATCAGCCTAAAAGAAATGAAATCAGCAGGTACACAGAGTGCCTACCTGCAGCGTGCAGAAGCCAAGAGATTACGTCCTTCAGCTAACTGACTGTGTAGGCAACTCTGTTCCTACATAAACAGAAGAGGAGAGGTGCTCTGCTGGACCTTGGACTAAGAAACAGAAGGACTGGTTGGGGATGTGACGGTTGAGGGTAGCCTTGGCTGACAGTGACCATGAAATGGTGGAGTTCAGGATCCTGTGTGGAAGAAGCAGGGCAGTAAGTAGGATTACAATCCTGGAATTCAGGAGAGCTGACTTTGGCCTCTTCAAACACCTACTTGGAGGAATCCCATGGGTTAGCGCTCCAGCAGGTGGGTGGGTACAAGAGAGATGGTGAATATTTGAGCACCACTTCCTCCAAGCTCAACATCAGTGCACCCCTAGGAGCAGGAAATCAGGCAAAGGAGGCAGGAGACCTGCATGGATGAGCAAGGAGCTTCTGGAAAACCTCAGATGGAAGAAGGAAGTTTACAGAAAGTGGAAAAAAGGAATGGCCACTTGGGAGAAGTACAGGAGCATTGTCAGAGTGTGCAGGGATGCAATGAGGAAGGCTAGGGCCCGCTTGGAATTAAACCTGGCAAGGGATGTCAAGGGCTTCTTCAAGTTCATCAGTAGTAAAAGGAAGGCTAGGGAAAACGTGGTCTCTCTGATGAATGAGGTGGGTGCCTTGGTGACAGAGGATGCAGAGGAGGCGGAGTTACTGAATGCCTTCTTCGGTTCAGTCTTTACTGCTCAGGCTGGCCCTCAGGAACCCCAGACCCTGGAGGAAAGAGAGAGAGCCTGGAGTAAGGAAGACTCTCCCCTGATTGAGGAGGATCGGGTTAGAGATCATTGAGGCAAACCTGACGTGCGCAAATCCATGGGCCCTCATGGGATGCACCCAGGAGTGCCGAGGGAGCTGGCAGATGTTATTGCAAAGCCACTCTCCATCATCTTTGGCAGGTCATGGAGAACAGGAGGTGCCTGAGGACTAGAGGAAAGCCACTGTCACTTCAGTCTTCCAAAAGGGCAAAAAGGAGGACCCAGGAAACTACAGGCCAGTCAGCCTTACCTCCATCCCTGGAAAGATGATGGAAGAGCTCATTCTGCATGTCATTTCTAAGCACACAGCGGAAAAAAGGTTATTGGGAGTGGTCAACATGGATTCACCAAGGGGAAATCATGCTTGACCAATCCGATAGCCTTCTACGGTGGCATGACTGGCTGGGTGGATGAGGGGGGAGCAGTGGATGTCGTCTGCCTTGACTTCAGCAGGGCTTCTGACACAGTCTCCCATAACAGCCTCACAGGTAAGCTTAGGAAGCGTGTGGGTTAGATGAGTGGACAGTGAGGTGGATCGAGACCTGGCTGAATGGCAGAGCTCAGAGAGTCGTGATCAGAGGCACAGAGTCTCGCTGGAGGCCTGTAACTAGCGTTGTTCCCCAGGGCTCAGTACTGGGGCCAGTCTTGTTCAACATATTCATCAACGACCTGGATGAGGGGACAGAGTGCACCCTCAGCAAGTTTCCTGATGACACAAGGCTGCGAGGGGTGGCTGACACACCAGAAGGCCGTGTCGCCGTTCAGCGAGACCTGGACAGGCTGGGGAGTTGGGTGGAGAGGAACCTAATGAAATTCAACAAGGGCAAGCGCAGGGTGCTGCACCTGGGGAGGAATAACCCCATGCACCAGCACAGGTTGGGGCTGACCTGCTGGAGAGCAGCTCTGCAGAGAGGGACCTGGGAGTCCTGGTGGGCAACAAGTTGCCAGCAATGTGCCCTTGTGGCCAAGGCGGCCAATGGTCTCCTGGGGTGCATCAAGAAGAGCATGGCCAGCAGGTGGAGGGAGGCCATCCTCCCCCTCTGCTCTGCCCTGGGGAGGCCACATCTGGAGTGCTGGGTCCAGTTCTGGGCTCCCCCGTTCAAGACAGAGACGGAACTACCGGAGAGAGCCCAGTGCAGGGCTGCAGAGATGATCTGGAGATGGCTGGAGCATCTCTGTGCTGAGGGAAGGCCGAGAGCCCTGGGGCTGTTCAGCTGGAGAAGAGCAGGCTGAGAGGGGACCTCATCAATGCTCAGCAATAGCTAAAGGGTGGGTGTCAGGAGGATGGGGCAGACTCTTCTCAGTGGTGCCCAGGGACAGGACAAGGGGCAACGGGCACAAACTGGAACACGGGAAATTCCATCTGAACATGAGGAGGAACTTCTTTCCTGTGAGGGTGGCAGAGCCCTGGCACAGGCTGCCCAGAGAGGTGGTGGAGTCTCTGTCTCTGGAGACATTCCAGCCCTGCCTGGACGCGTTCCTGTGCCACCTGCTCTGGGTGACCCTGCTCTGGCAGGGGCTTGGACGGGATGATCTCCAGAGGCCCCTGCCAACCCCTGTGATTCTGGGAAACAAATACAAATAATTTTTTTGAGTTTTTAACTTGCAAATATCCAATTCTGATTATTTCTTTTGTTGAAAGTATTTAATAAAACAATGTGTTTTGCACACTCTTAGTAATACCAGCTTTCTTTCTAAAACAGGATGCGTATGTTGTAGCAGCCAATGGACGATTTTGGAGGGGTGTGATTTGCTACGGAAACAGTTGCACCAAATGCTCAAATGCCGCAAAAAAATATCTTCAAAACAAACCAATAAAAAACCCCAACCAACAAAGAAGTTTACATAAATTCTACACTAAGCTACTATTTGTAGCAACCAGCTTCTAGAGGGCCTTGTGCAATTATCAAATTGTAAATACAGGTATAGGTAGAAAAAAAAAACCTAAAAACCCTCCAGCTGTAAGCTTGACTTCCAAAAAGTAACTGCAGTCAAAAAAGTCCCTGACCAGCTTGGTAGTAAAGGATTCTGTGTACACTGACACTTCAAATAGCTATAATCAATTTTGTAAAAGGATGCCAAGCCAAAGGTTAGGTAAGTTTTTGTAAGGCTGTTCTAATGGAAGTGTTATACAATAAGTCATGGCTAAGTCCTTTCAGCAGATACTGTTATGGACTACATGAATATCTTCATCCCAAAGAGTCCACAACAGCAGCACTGTGGTCTTGTCACTCCTCTTCTGCTTTTCTTACATGCTGGCAGCTTGTTGTGGGGGGACCCCAGGTGTAGGCTGGCGAGGCAAAGTATACATGGCCCCAAGAAATTGGTCTGCAATGCGACCGGCTTCTCTCAGTCCACTCAGTAAAGCACCATGAACAGTTGCAGGGTAGTTACGAATTGTATGTTCTCCCGCAAAAAAGAGGCGAGGAATAGGCTGGGGGAAACAGAGAACACTGTTAGGGTTTGTTCGCATTCTTTTGGATTCTGCAGCAAACATACTTTAAGAAGGTTAAAAGTCCTCTAATCTCACCACAGTCTCCACTAACATGAAGGTGGTGCATATAAAACAGTCTATATTAAAAATATTTCAACCTGTCCTAGAAGTTACCAAGAAAATCTTTATATACACCTTTCATTTCATAGGAGGGTTTCATCTTTGTAAGGACTGTAATATGAGGAAATATTTTCCAATTATTTGCCAATATCTTTGCTTTGATACAAAGACAATAAAAGCTCTACTTGAAAAACAATACTTTCAGAATAGATAAGCAGGGGAGATTAACGTCCCCAGCTATATACCAAAAAAGCATTTGAATGTTTTATCTTCAACTCTACAGCCAAACTGTTAAACATGTTTAAGAAGAATGATGGTCTCTGATCCTGGGACATGAACTCCAGCACAGTAAACAAACAAAAACTTCAGCAATTCACTTAAATTAGCAGTTTCTCTTTAAACTGAGATGCAAAACAACTATTGACAGTATCATAAAAAAGAGAGAAACAGACTTTCATATGTTATACTCTGCAGAGAATCATTTTATCCATAGCTACGTTTATTAATGATTTGTATCACTAGAAAAAGAACCTAAATAAAGCCAAAGCCATACATTCTTCTCTGCTAGTACTTTCTGAATGGCTATTGCTTTCAAAACTTTGTCCTCTCAAAAGTGAGCTGGAGATGAATTATGCCTTCAAGGTGTTTGCTCCCAATTTGGAAGAGACCTTTGGACTCCTGTTACTCTCACTCTGACCTTCACTCTCTTTCAAATCATTACAACTCACTTCAATAAGGTGATGGACAACATAAATATCAAATATGAAACACAATAAATATACTCTATTCAGACATTACCAAACTGACTTTCTGAACAAAAGTGCTCTTTTTCTAGTACACAAGTGACACTAAGCCTGGGAAGGCAGAATTCATGGAGGGAAAAATAATTTTACAGGTTCTAATTATTCATCAGAACATGCAAGTTATCTAAACTTGTGCTTAGACATGTATGCAAATTACTTCGGAAAAACATTCTGTTTTGAGGCTTTTCTAAAAAAAAAAAAAAAAAAATATTTAGACATATCTCACCTGAGGAGCACCTGGAATGGCTGGCCCTGGAGTAATTGGCTGAGCCATCAAATCATAGTCATTTCCAGAAGATCCAGCTGCTACATAGGAATATGACCCCCGGGCCCATGGGTCAGCACGCCAGCGGGACACCACCGTCTCTTTAGGCTGAGACAAGACAGTAACTTCAGTTGTTGACACACTGCAAGTTCTACAGTTAGTGCAAAATACAAAAGATGCAAATTGCCAAGAATAAAAGACACAAAGTCCTTAGGCTAACGTTAATGGTGGAACTCCAAGTTTACGTTGCATGATAACACATACTAAGGTAAATAACTTGTCTTTAGTGGAAACACCTTAATTCTTTCCAACATATTACCAGAACCTACTGCACACAGCTTCTGCATTGGAACTCAAGACTTTGTAGTCAGCTCTACATGCACGCTATGTACTGCTTGCTGTTTCTTCTCCTATTATCAACATAATGACAATGCACACTTCCCAGTCCTTTACTTTCTTTCAGCCACAGCTCATTGGAATACTTCTGATTTGACTACGATACAGGCCTATATAAGGTAACTCATCTGGGAAAACAACTGCATGAAGGGCACCTGCACAAACACCTGTATTTCTCCAAGCCACCTGGTTTCCCAAGGTAACGGTCACAATTAAAGATATTCCACTGAAAGATGCAACAGCAAGAGCATCACCAGGATTCAAACTACTATCACTCTAAGGTGTAACAGCAGTAAGAGAAAATGGGACATCTTCATCACCTTGCAGACATAACATTGAAAAGTAATGAGTGTGAATCTTAAAACAGCCAGGACTCCAAATGCATACCTGAGTTTCAACAGGAATCATACCCCATAAAAATGCAAACATCAAGACAGGAACCTCGTCTCCTCTCCTTGGGCACAAAGATATTTCATGGGATTGCTTCTACTTGAACAAACCTTCCCACAAAGGAAGAAAAAGAGGCTCTATCCAGTGAGGGCATTATCCAGAAACCAGTCCAGCAGGTACTGTACCACATTGGTGCAAGGGAAGTCTCCTGGACCCCACTACCAACAGATCTGAGATGATCTCTCTGAGGCTGGACTATATTTGATGACTTCTGATGAGTCTGTGGAACGGCCACAGAGGACTGGGGCCATGTTCCAAGGTGCAAGACGTCACTGGAGGTTGGAGACCATATTTCCCAATATAGTCTCATGACTTCATTGAGAAAATTCTTCAGCACAATTTTCATCACTCTTTTATCCAAAAGGTAAGAAACTGAGTGATGAGCCAGCCCTCAAATATTGACTGCTTCTTGAGAAAAAAGTAACCTCACATTTCCCTCCTTGTTGGATGGGGACCACTGTGATGGCACTGTATGTTATCACATGTATGTCTGACAAAGAAAACTTTGAGGCATTTCATAGATTTCTTAATTCCTTCTGGCAATCACATGAAGCATTGCAGTACAGGAATAAAGCCAGATAGAAATTTTCCTCCACTGAGGTAGTTTTGAAGGTGTGGCTAACCCAGACACTACTGCAGAGCAGAATACGAAACTACTTGTTCCCCAGCGCTGAGAGTGCACCAGGCCAAACAGCAACTGCGGCGTTCATGCGCCCACACACCCACTACGGTTACGAGTCAACTTTTATCTTCATCCTGACAAGGAAACACTGTAATTAGGATTCCCTGTGAACAGGGAGAAGGACGGTTAGAGGATAAAACATGTACTACAAGGGAGTGGTACAAAACAGAACCCTACTCTACACAGCACATGAAGCTTGCAGAGGTTAGCTGCACAGCAAGGCTGAGAAAGTTTCCATGTGCTGAAGAAGAGCAGGGGGGGAAATGGCTATATCTATCTTCAGGAAATGAAAACCAAACCAGAAAGAGAAAATAAGACAGCAAGAAGCATCAGCACAGGAACGAGGAGGATGGCTCACAGTCCAATGAAGTGTTGCTTTTGTTTTACTTTTCTACCTCCCTGCTTTTGACAGATATAAGGAACTGCACTTGCACAGGAAGCTCCACTTCATAGATAGTTGTTCATCCAATACAACAGGTAAGACTGCAGTTTATCCAGACTGAGGAACAGCTGTCCAGAGGACAGCCTCCAGCAAACCTCTCCACTAAAGTGCTCTTAGTACGTAAGCACCTGAACCATGAACACGTTAAAATAGACTCAGAGATCTCGCTTATCACAACCGAGAACTGTTTTCTCCTTTAACAACTGACCAAATACAGAGTAATTCTGCAATAGATTATCAGTTAATGCACTGAAATATTGTAAAAGTTCAAATAAATTCTCTAAATTTGATGTTTATCTACAGTAGAATCCACATTCCTCAAGATTCTGCAGTTTCCTAGTGTGTGGGTTTTTTTCACTTGAAAACTCTACTAGAGAGCAGTCGCAATAGAACACTTTGCTCTAGGTTCACTCTGTAGTGATGTCTACACACTACATGATTTCTACAGCACCTGTAGACAGAAGAGTCTCAAAGCTCCTCTCAGAGAGAGTTCTCATTAGGAAGTGAAATTGTCTTGAGAGTTCAGAGAAGGAGCTGTGAGTTTATCAGAAAGGCAAGCCTAGGGTTTCCTTCTCTTGTATTCTCCAGTCTAAGATGAAAAATTCAACTGACTGAGCATTTCCAAAACATGACATCCGCTCATTAACTAAAAAACCATGCTTACAGTCAGCTGTGAGGATTTGTCCGTCGTATAGACAGCAGTGAAATATTGGGGATGATAAAGCCATGTACAAAAAGAGCTCTATAACTACTCGACAACAGAGACAGCAAAGTGAATCTATTCCTCACATGAAATACCAAGCAAGTAAACTGTCCAGTTTATGCCTGGCCTCATGCTCAGAGAAGACTGGTATATTAAAGTTACCATGTATTTTTTTTATTACTTTACTATATAGAAATACCAGTAGAGGAGAGCCATTTATTTACAACCAATGCCATTTGTAAGAACTGCTTCCACACCGCCTGTCAGGAGAACAGACAGAATATTCAACTAAGTCACACACACTGTAGGTTGATAAGACTTTCCAAATCCATGTCCTAAGTACACAAGCTGCTTTTTTTTTTTGAGTAATATTTAAGTATTTTCTGAAGTCCCCCTTCACTAACCTTTAACACTTCTTGTGCCTAAGTAATCGTTGGCTAGTTGCACAGGGAACTGACCCGGAGGAAAGACTGCCTTTCCTCCTTTCCTCCCCCAGTTTCTTTGTGGAGTCCACTGGTAAAGAGCTGCCACTAGCCGTGGATAGCCCTGCTGTAACCCCAGAAACTTAAAGGGTAGGAAATAAACTGAAGTATTTGACACTCTGGAAAAGCTACAGTCTTACTTGGTCAAAAACAAATTAAAAAAAAAAAAAAACAAACCAAAAAACCACACAACCCCAAAACAAAAAAAAAATAAATCCAAAACCAAAAAACCCACCCAACGCTAAAAACAACCAAAACCCACAAACAACCCCTCCTCCCAAAACCCCGCGAACAACCAAAGGTGGTACAGACACCAAACAGCTCAGTGCTGCAGCCAAGCTGCTGAGAACCGCAGTCCGCTCCGAAGCGCAGAGCAGTGACTTGACGCCGCTGGCTGTACTGACCTGTGGCACAGCGCTGCTACCAAATATGCCTTTGAGGATGGCAAGGCACCGTCCAACAATGACATCGTCACTGATATTTTCCATGATCCCTGCTGCTTCTCCTGCTACCAAGGCCAACAAAATTGGTGCTGGGGGAGGGTGGGAAAGAAGACAGAAACACAACTGAATTATTGAAATTGAACATTTTAATCAGACACGTTGGACTTGAAGAGGCATGGATCTGCAGTGAAGTCATAAGTTTAAAAACTAAACAAACCCAACAAAAGTAGTCCTAAACCTTCCACCATCATGTCAAATTACCAAAAGGAAAATGAATTAATATATGCTATGGTACTATTTAGAATTATCAAGAGAACTCACATATTAAAAATTAAATACACACATTAGGAAGCAGATCACAGAGAAGAGAGGAAAGGTTTTCTTTGGTGAAGACATCACTTGTTTGACATAGTTTCCCCTGGGACTTAACAGTCACCTGTGCTACATTTAAGGGAACTCAACACCTTCCAAACACTCTAATTTAGGTACGATTAACATCAGCATAGCAGTTAAGTTACCTGTTTAAGTACTTCACTCAAAGTATCTAGATTTCTTCATTACCAATGCACATTCACATTAAATAATCTCAATGGAGTGGAAACTTTGAACGGTAGAACAATATCCAGAAAAGCAGCAATTCTGAGTCAGATTCATAAGTCAGATGCACAAATGTAAAATAACTCAGCTGCCCATGTGATGCTGTGGTGAAGAGTGTTAATGTGACTATAGGATATACAAATAGATGAGTCACTTTACATCTGACTACCTATGGTAAGACTAAGCATACATTTTTGGTAGTCATAAATTCAAGGAAAATCTTAGGTAAGTATTGAAGAGCTACCAAAATAATCCAATGGCAAGAAACATGCATTTACAAGAAGTGACTCAAACTCGAGCACAGTTACTTAATGAAAACTCTCGGCTGATCTTTCTCTTGCTGGAGATATTTATGAGCTCCTAAATTTAGCAAAGGAAATACTACAGCTAGAAACATATGTCAAGCCTACTGAAATGAGAAATAAAGTCCTTGTTAAAAATTTGGCTTTAGCTTTTGTACAGGTTTCCAAAATGAATGAATTCCTTATATCCTCCTGGTATACATTCCCATCAAGTTACTGCTCTTTAAAGAAAACTGGTTGAAGTTCACTTGTGATATACAGACTGGAAGACCCAATAATATATTATGGTTAAAAACAAAAGTCTTTGAAATTCTGAAGAAATTAGACCAGTAATGCTGTTACTTCTATGAAGATAATTGCACTACTCAAGATACAATTAACGACACTTCAATGTGCAGGACCTCTGTGACTAGATCCAGTTTATTAGTGAAAAAAAGATACAGGATTGCTCCTCTAGTTAAACTCCATTTTCTGAAAGATCAAGCCTAGTCTTTCAAACAACTGCATAAAAGAACAAAAAAACCTGGTTTCATATGATCCATAGGCATTGGATGGGTTTTTTTTGTCATTTCATCTGCAAAGTTCTTCCCAGTTTGCCATAATTGACACAATGAGATCTCTGAACCTTTCAGCAATTATTCAGTCAACATATTTTTCTTGATGGAACAACTACATATTCAAAATACAGCTTCCAGTGAATTTGCTCATGGAAACTTGTATTCAGACAACCCCGACATATTTTTATGGAAATCTTGCTTTTCCAGGCATGAGACCCTGTTCTGTAAGCATTTATCCAGACCTCAAAATGTTGCTGTTCAGTCACCTGGATTAATTCAGGACTGTAACAGAAAGCCGGAAGGCTGTAGCAGAACAGTGACTATTTTGCTACACAAATATCAAAGCGCTGCTTAGAAAAGCTTCTCGCATGATGACCATGTATCACGGCTCCACAAAAACGTCTCTCCTTGAGGCAGTGATGTTTACTGAGCCTTGACACCAAACAGCGAGCAGAGAATGTCGTTTAGCCAGAGATCAGCGAGTAACCACACTATGACAGAGAAAGGGCTTCCTATCTTTTTCATCATGTCTCTAGGAAAACCAGAGGAGCCAGGCAAGAAAACAGACACTGACATGTCACTGGACTTCTAGAAAACACTGAGTGTTTCTGCCAGGAGTTCCTCTATCCTATGCTGAGTCTCCACATCCTGAAGTGTGTCTGTGTGGCCACAACAATGCAACAGCATTGTGGAGCAAGAGGCACCAACAGCACAAGCCAACTGCTCCAGGACATGCATAGCATTCCTGAGGCTACAGGTTTTCTCAGCAGAACTAGACTTAAACCACTGCAGGATTCCTGTCTGAGCTACAACAGGTCACCCAGCAGCGGTTCAAACACATGCAGCCTTTCCATCTCCATTCACCCACCTCTCCTTAAACACCTCCCAGAGACCAGTTGGTCTCCGCCAACACAAGACCTTTAAAGAACTTCCACAGAGCTAATACAGCACGCGTTGTGATACTTATAGTTTTTTGTTTCTGGATTAATAATTGTTTTCCAACCTGTTCAGTTTAAATAGCCTCTGCCCAAAATGCTATGGCTACAGAAATGCCTAATATGACAAAAGGAAGCAACAGCTTCACAAGTTCAGTTGGTCTGCTTTAATATTTCACAGTGTAATCACGCTACCTGCCACCTAACTATCCATGAGAGATGGTAACTGATTTTTTTTTTTATTTCAGCTGACTTGTGCTTTAGCATAGAATTTTACTGCATTTCTGTTTGATTTTTATGTGCTCTGCCTATTTTCATGAGAAGGAAGGTTTTGCATCTAGCAGCAAAACCTTTGTATGTGATATGATGGTCTTTCCATCTAAACCAAAACCTCAACACTACTTGGTAAGTACGTAATAGAGCCATCTTAAAGCCACAAAAGCAGATACACAAACAGCCTTGCTATCCAAGTCTCATTACTTGTATTTCTCCAGTCAGTTATTATCAAACATTTTAAGAATTAAATACTCTAGAAAGGCACCTTCCTCGCGCAGCAAATTTCTCCAGTTAAAAGAAAAACCTGGCCTGCCCGTGAGAGTGGAAGAAAACCTACTGGTACTTTAAAACTGTCATCTGCAAGAAAAATAACTCACTTAATATGCTCACTGTATATACACCTTTGCTTCTAGTATGATAAATGGTAATGAACAAAACCAGCATGTTTACTGAAAGTACCTTCTGACAACCTCTTGTGGCAGACACTAGCTGCAGATGAAACAAAACTACTAATGGCAAAATCCAGCTGTAGAAACAGGTAGAGCAATGCCTTTTGCCTCCTTAACCCATATCCAAAGAGGAGTTCAAAAATCATCTGTCAGTCTGAGACCCACTGTCTGCAGTCATAGCTGCTTTGCTGCTCAGAACAGGAACCAAGGTCATCCATTCAATAAACTGGAGACACCGCAGCTTGCCTTTCCTCCTGGGCACACTGCATCTTAACCACCTGAGTGGGCCTGCAGCTCATCAAGCTGGAACAGTAATGCTCAGCAAGAGGAACGGAACTATCACAAAATCTCTAGTCTGCTCCACTGAAATCTGAGTGTTCAACACTCTGTAAAGGCTGCGCTATACCACCCTGAGAAAGCGAGGCAGGATAACCTACAAGCATTGAGTTCTGCAACTCAAGCACGTAAGAGAATACACAAGTCAATGGCACCCCTTACATCTGAAGGGAAAAAAAAAAAAAAAAAAAAAAAAAAATCTTGGTTAGTTTCTAGACACTTAAGTTTGCAAAGTCACCTGTACCAGAAAGGACTTGAGGTCGCAAATGAAAGGTGCTCATCTACAGTTATCCCATCATCCCGGATTAGACAGACAGCCCCATCAAAGAGGTCTGGCTTCAAACTGGCAGTTCAACTTGAAAAACATCCGGGAAGCTGAGGCGTTCAAAACCAAGACTATATTGGATGCCAGTCCCATTTGCATGAGAATCTTAGTGAAAGAGGGGAAGAGCTCAATGTTCCATGTGGCCAGAGAGAAACTCAATTTCAGAGAGACATGAACTAAGAAACAGCTTTTAATTCACGAATGCTGCAGAGACAAATCACCCTTTTCTTGGAGAACTAAATACCTCCTTCCTGACAAAGTAGATACTTACTTAAGACAACACTGCTCTCCAGCAAACAGAACACACATTATTTACTGTATTTCTGAAATACTATATAAACGTGTTAGGTTAGGCTTTTGGGTTTTTTTCTTGATACAGCACAATAAAAATCAAAAAAGTTAAGTCTTTCAGAATACCAGTGGCAATTACAGGCTGGAATTCAGCATTAGTAAACCCATACTTGTCCATGTTCTGCCCTAATTTACTTCAGAACTGTTTGCAAGTCAGTGGTGTTCTCTGCTTCCATTTGTCTTCCTACAAATAATATCTTCTTATCATATCCATATGTGAACACCAACAGCACCATAAAAAGTGCTTTTTTCTAGATCTGAAACTACACAAATAAGACACTGGCAAAAGCAGACATGCACCACAGCTACCTTTGTACAGGTTCCAAAACAAGAAAAGTTCTCCTCTGCTTGCAGTAGTGCTGCCAACATGACCAAACAAATTGACACTCGGATCCCAGAAGACACGGTCAAAACACAACACAACCTAGAAACCAAAAGAATCAAAAGAGTTAGGAAGAGTGCACAGAAAGAAAATGAAATAAAGACAATTACACTCATTGATGTTTATTACTGGAAAGGTCAAGAAAGGAAAAACTGGTGAATATATACTGCATATACGTAATACATAAAACGTATACCTGTACTGCCTTCCATAGCTTAGTATGCTCTCATAGTTTACAGATCTGCTGGTTAACAAGCTACAGCAGACATACTGAGTCAAGCTACTTCTGAAATTTAACTATTTAAAAATTGTGTGGGAAACGGAGAAGAGATTCTTACAGTTCTTCAGATAATTTTCAGCATCAAAATCTGGCAAAACAGCAGTGGAAAAAACATTCTTCCTCTCATCCACCATATCTCTTCCATACACACTTCAGATTCTACCTATTGCAACCCCTAGTCTGCTACAGTTCCCTCCATGACCAGGTCACCTTGTTAAGGTTGCCAAATCCCATACGCTGCACTGCAGAAGTTTTCCACTCGGGAAGAGGTGGCACAAACTGTACTGCTGGGGGCTGCTGTTTCAGCACTCCCAAGGGAAGAGTACACAGCACAGCATCACATTTGTAAATGAAAGTCTGGCTAGTAGATCGGGTATTTACAGCTATCACTTCACAGCCTGGAAAGGGGAGAAAAAAAATGAAATAAGCTACCATAAAAACATATCCGCATCAGAAAACATTTAGTTTATGGAAACAGCTTTACATTAACAATTATTTAAGTGGTAGGCAAGTGAATGCTACTTGCCACGTAGCTCAATTCCAGAAAGCACAAGTTACACAGCATCTGAACATGGCCATACTGGGGTAAACCTAAAGGTTCATCTAGGCCAGTAAATGATATTTCAATATAGGCATAAATAAATAGCAAGTAGAGAGTGAGTCTCTGACTGAGTTGCTCTCCCAGTTGACAGTCTCCCAAATCCCAAAAGAACAACTAAAAGATGCATTCCCGCCATTTGAGTCCATATTACATTCATTTATACTTCTAACACCAGATCCTGTGGCACCAAGTCTTAAGCAGTCCAAGACCTCTTATTTCAAACACTTCAATTAATGAAGTAAAGAAATGGGAGAATGAATGTGAACTTGTGAGTCAGTAAATACAAGTGAAAAGGATGGCATCAAATCGGCCACAGAAATAAGTAAAAACAATTAAAGATTTATTAATATCTAACAGCTTCCTGCACAATTAATCACAGTAAGAGAAGTGGCTTTTTATCTAACCCAAAACCCATAATGCGATGGTTTGTAGAAGATCAGTCTTCACATCTGCTTCCAGAAGCACTGAAATCTAATTTCTGTGATCATACTCCCTCAGAGCAGTTTTCCAGAGGAGGTGGTTTCATTTACCTGATGCTGTATAGCGAACCTGTCGAACTGCTGTGTTTAATTTAATATCCAACCCTTCTGCCAAGGCTACAGGCACACAGGAATATCCATTCCTCACAGTCAAGTGACTGCCTGTGAATTCAAAGTCATCATCCTAAAATGAAGATGCATAAAAAGTATGCATTTATAATGAAATCACATAATTCAACAGAAAATGATCTGCAACTCTACACAATGGTAACATTTTTTCAAAACTTTTTCAAAGAATCAGTTGAATAAATTCAAAATCCTTTCCCTTTACTAGTCAAGTAATAAGCATAGGAACTTTCAGTGTACAGTTTTATTAGAGATTGTTTTGGCACTAACAAAAAGCTGTCTGGAATTTCATCAGCAAATAATAATCACGTAAGAGCTCAGTATCTGCATAAAAGCAGATAGGACTTAAGTGTTTAGAAACTGTTAACACAGAGAAGCTTCCATGAGAATGAAATAAATATAGCTTAAGTTTTCAGTGTATTGCTGAATGAATATATTGATTGGCTACCTGGTCCCAGTGCTTCAGAGAAAGTGTAGACAGGGGTGTAGCATTAGCAAATTCTAGGTTTGCAAAATGCCAGTCGAGTATTTGCCTGTCTCTTGATGACAGATAAACATCACTAGAAAAAAACCAAACATAATACAAAAGACATTTAGTTTGCTAGAGCAGGATGTTGCAAATGCATTGCTTTTGAAAATTTATTCACAGTCTTTTTTGTTTGAGTCTCTCCTTAGTGGAGAAACAAAAAAATTAAAAAAAGAACACAAGCAGATTCTGTTTCAAACATTTGGACCTCCCTCATGAAAGCTATCAAAACCCTGCAAATTCACATTTTCAAAGTAGGGTTCATGTAAAATATTCTAAGTGAAGCTAGAAACTTTAGAAATAAAATATTACATAAATAGTGGCTTAAGTAGAACTTATTAAGATGACAAATAAAAACCTAGTACGATCATACAGAGCACAAGATAATAATATTCTGCCAAAATAAGCAAGATTGGTATGCCCTCATTATTGACAGGAATTTCAAATCTCAAAGGCTTCCCGAGATCAGGCACTGACTTACAGTAAGGATTTCTACTGAAATGCACCCTAGCTAAGAACCACCTTTTTTGTCCGAGTCATCTCTAAAAATGAGGCGAGTTTTAAAGATGAGTTCTAAAGCTGAGGGAGCTCAAACTTCACGTTTGTACCTTCCTAACCCCTTGAGTCACCATAATTAAAGCATATCGTAGCATTTTTGAAACTCAGTGAAAAGCAGTAAAAACCCTGCTTACCTGAGTATTTATTTTTATAGTTTGTATTTTTACCTTGGTGGATTGGCTTCAAGTTCTTGTAACTTCTCTTCCAGCTTTCCCTGTGTTTCTGCCAATTCATCATACTCCTAGTAAGATTAAAAGCTAACATTAAAATCAGTTTACGTGTAAAAGGACTTAAAGACATCACGTAGCATCAGACTAGATCTAATCTCCAGATAAATCAGTGGAAGATTCATTGCTCTAGTGGAATCTAAATCAAGTTCGCTTTTTGGTTTTTTTAACATAGAATCCAGCATATTTTGCCCTTCTGCTGTTCAAGTATACAGAACTCTACGCCATACTGCAGAAAAGATTACTATGCTAATATTTCAGGAATTTAAACACTCAGATTTGAAGGACATGAAGGTCCATTACAGTCCTGGTATTTCCAGGGTTCCTATAGTACTAAGAGCTTTTCATATTGCACAAAATCTAATTCCTATTCTTTTTTCTCTCTTAAAAGATTATAGTTAACATCGAGCACAGAAATTTCCAAAGTAGAAGCAGTCATGCAAAAGGCAAAGACATGATCTAATTCAAGCCTCTTTCAGAGTTTCGTTTGTTGGGTTTTTTTTCCTCTTATTTTAGAAAATGTTAGTAGAACTAGAGCTAGGCAACAATCCTTTTCCTTCAAGGCAGAATAATTTGGAGTGTCCAATAATAGCGACAAGAGCACAAAGCTGTTCATTGGTGACAAAACAGAAGAGCTACTACTTATGGATACACAAACACACTGAGCTTCCGAATAAAGGTACATATCTTCTGTTGAACATGCAGTTGAAAACGATCCTTGGTTTTATCTGACCTGGGTTAGCACGGTGTCTTTCACTATCATAAAAGGAAACCTTAAAAACTATTCTTTCTTAAGTCCCATTTCTACATCAAGATACACACCGGGGGTGGGGTGGGGGGGACTAACTCTGCTTGTCAAGACAGAACTCTGTAATTGATAATCTTTGGATAGAAAGAAGTCTTTTATTCAGGAAACCACCTTTTTTATCTTAGGGAAAGAGCATCTCTCTCTAAATTCAGATTTTATTTACAGACTGTTGTGAGACCTAGCAGTACTAAAGACTAAGCCTGACCTAAAATTTAGCCTTCAAAACATTAAATGCTGTCTCACATGAGCTAGCACAGACCGTTACCTAAAACTGAGCCTTCAACATGTTACTACTCTCCACCATGAGCTGTGAAAGACAGGTATCTAAAGGTACTTAATACAGACCTGTTATCACATTACAACCAAGAACTACCATCAATCACATTCTCTTGAGAGTGTTAGATTGGAGAGAGATGGGGAAACATTTACGTTGGCCAATCCTACCTGGCTGCTGCAGTCCTCAGAAACCACTGACTTAAGTGCTTTGTGTACATCACCCTTTACCTTGCAAAGTGCAGTCAGATCTCTGTGTTTGCTTTTCACAAGGAACTCTGCTGTAATATCCCGAGGTGGCTTCACTTCTGATGCTTCCTTGTACTGCTGATGAAGTTCTTTAATCTTCTCTTTTAAATTCACCATCTTTCTTAGGTGGAGTAGGAATAGGGAGAAAGAAAGGAAAAAGAAAAAAAAAAAAGATGAGGGAAGCCAGATTTCATGCAAGTTACTGTGTAAAATGGATATTAATCTCAAATTATGCCACTATACCAAAAAGATTTCCTGGTTTTGGCAGGTATTACTTATATGTAATTCTACCTCCAAGAAAACACGATAAATACTGTCAACCCCAAAACAACATGGCTTAAACCTGTCATCAATTTCTTACAAAATATGTTGCAACTGACTTAGGATAGGAGAGCTGTCCTAGTCATTTTTAATTTGAGAAACTTCCATGGAGAAGTACCACAAACAAAAACATTTAAGTAGGCCTAAAACACTGTTTCTACACTACAAATCAGATTTGTGGTGAAGCAAGTAAACATTTTAAAATAACTCCTCAAAAGCCTCAGTCATTATCAACATCTCTAATGGAAGCTATGACACAACACTATTTATTATGTCTGGTTTTCTCCCTTTCCTTTCCCGTGTTTGTGTTTTACAGTCATCTTGACAGTGTTCTGCCTAATCACTTATGTGCTTCTCCTCAAAAATGGAGACTTCTTTGTCATAACAGTGCTTCTAGGCAGATCTTAAATGAACAGACACGTTTACAAACAGCATTAATGGCACTTTCAGATATTTTTCCATGGAAATTTTTGTAGATTTTGCCACTTCCTGATGAAGACAGTGCTATCCTCTGGTTCTAAATGTCATGATCTGACCTTATTAAGAAGATCTTTCAATTCCTCCTGCGTTTTCACAATTTTTTTCCAGTGTTCAATCTGCTCATCCTTCACATGCTTCTCCTGCAATCTGGAAAAGGTGAGAAGTGAGACTCACTTCTGCATAAAATCCTCGCATTATTGAGAAATTCATCATCACAATCTAATTAGTGTAATGCAATAAAAGCACATCATGGGATATTTTAATAAATACTCTTATGACAATCAGAAAAGTAATACAAGTTTCTGTAAATAAGGGATACTTGACTAGCTTAACATGAGTCTGAGGTTCCCTACTATTACTAAAAGCGTACTAGCCATTAGCTTTCAAGTAGCCTGGGTGGGCTGTATGTACATCAGTTCTTACTAAGTCAATTATCTACTACCAGTTACGGTAGTAGTGATTTTCAGGAAGCTTTCAATAGAAGATGTTTGCTCCTTTAACCATCTGTGGTATATTTTGCTTCAATAAACAAGAAACATATACACAAATGAGAACACAGCAGAGACCAAACAGCTGTATCAGGTGGGTAATGCTTAGCCTAGGAGCATCACAATTGTTAAAGTATCTTTCAGAAAATCCTTCACAAAATAAGAAAGTCTACCATGAAGAAAGAAGTCACTTACTGTATGACAACCTCCAGAGCCTGACCTAGGGAGACAGGCTTATTATTGAGAACATTAAAATCCAGCTGATGACTGAGATAGGAGGTGGCTTCCAGCAGACGATTAAATTCTTGCTCCACCATTTCATCTTTCTCTTTTGGAACCTAGGATTCAAAAGAACAAACTTTCTTCTTAATAACCCATTCATAAACAAAAAAGAAAAAACATAGGTCACCAAAGCTCAAAGCCTCAGAAACAAGACACTTGAGAAGTACAGAGAAAATTTTAAAAGAAACCAGAACAATGGCACAGATTACTGTCTCTAGTGCAGTCTAAATTCACATCACCTTATAACAAACTCAAAATGCTACCCTTCCCCAGATCACAGGAATGAGAAAGGCAGGTGTAAGAGACAGACTGCAAATTCCCTGATGAGGGGCAGGAGGGCCTCCAAGCCTTTAATGGAACACCTCAAACACTCGCAAGGAAACAAATAATGCAGGTCTGGCCTTCAAAGAACTGATAAGGCTAACGCTTAAAAGTGTGGAAGGACTGTCTTGTGTAGACAAGATAATTCTGCCACTCGTGTGGTGAGCTTGCCAGTTCTCTGTTCTCGAGGCCATTGTGTCTGATACGTGACCTTTGCTTCATTATCTGTGAAATGCATATGAAAGCGCACACCCCGCGTATGCTAATGAAGATTATAGAGATCATGCAAAAGATGTATGACCATGGCACTCATCTCTCCACCCAAGTCATGCCACACATCACCTGGGAGAAGGGAGAAACCTGAGACGAGGCTGTCCCTGGCAAGGGGGGTGGACCATGCTAATTCAGCAAACATAAAAGGGGAAAATAAGTGCCCCTAGAGAGGAGAAACAAAGAAGATCGTACCTGGGAAGATTTTTCCAAGAAAGATGATTATGCCTGGGAAGATTCCCTGAAAAAGATGCTGGAACCAGGACCAGTGATCTCTCTACCTCTGTCTTTTTCCTCTTATCTTTTCCTCTCTCTGTCCCTCGGTTTCTCTTTTCTCTTAGAGTTGCTAAGTAACAGTTAGAGTAATTAAGTAATGGTTAAGAGTTGTTAAGTAACCACCTTAAGTACCATGTGCCATAATTGGTTGTATTCCTGTCGTTAACTAACATGATGCACACCTCATCACTTGCCATAATTTGTTATATACCTAACTAATTATTGTGAACTTGTTGAGACCTACACTAATCATTTTGGGAAACTAATAAATGTTTGTATATGGACCTTGAGATTTATCTCACCTTAGTCCGCCCTGTTGAGGATTTACGAATCTGAGTCACTTATCCCTGCCCTTTCCTGAGAGTGGGACATGACAGCAGGGTGCAGTTAAATTCTTACAGCAGTGCTCAAAAAAAAAGGTATCACATCCCTTGAGTGATACTTCAAGAGTGCAACAAAAAAAAGCAGCTAGCCCTCGTAAAAAGACATTTAATACCCTTAGCTCTCTTAGGTACACACCAAGGTCTGTACAACACAAAGTCACTTTGCCAGGATGTCTGGCCAAAGAGCTACAAGAAGAGCTGGTAAAATCATGGTGACAACCAATCTCTCTTGCTTGAGGAAAGCAAACCAATTTATGGGCACATGAAGATTTCCTTATTGGAAGGTGTACTGATCAAAGGACCAGAAGCTTGTCAATGGGACAAAAGACCACTCTGATGGTAGGATGGCTTAATGCAATCACAAAGCTTTAGAAGGCTTGGTATCGCTCAGTGAAGTAGACAGTCAGTAACTTATCTTTTGGAGTGGTTAGCATGGCTAAGAACTACCAATCCAGCTATTCCAGAATGATGGAAGAAGCACTGCAGGACACTTCCAGAATGGTGGTATTTGACTGTACTGAAAATACTCATTTAAATAGTGTGTGCTGCTGCCAGGGTGGAAACATCTGTTAGGTGATCACAGCTGCATGTGCTGAAAAAAGCAAGCATCCCGTGGTATCAACATCTGTTAAACCCAGTCTAGGTTAAACAAGAGACAGAGAGAAAACACTGATGAGTATAAGGGAAAGGTCAGCACAGGGATGAGAAAAAAGTATACACTTCAGAAAGACTGGGAAAGCTCTTGGATGATTGCTATCAGAACAAAAATAGCATGAGAGATGCTGTTAACAGTGCTAAGCCTATCCCTATAACTCTATCAGACGGCTCTTTTCCAATTGTTATTCACACCTAATATAAAGTATAACCTGTGTAGACTGGGAAGCTGTATCAGTATCTCATTGCTCTAATTAGGATTTCTCTTCTGCTTTGCGGCTAGCCACTCATTCTTGTGCCAATAGTTCTCTTCTAGCTCTGTCGATCTTTCTTGTCTGGCATTTTCCCAGACGGAAACACTGCGGTTTGCAATTAATAGCCATACTTCATCTCTTTGTACGCATCATAAGATACATACGGATCATAAGAAACTGATCATCAGTTTTATCATTTAAGCGTCATCTTCCAAGTTCCAGCTACAAGTCATCTGTGATGAATGAAGTGGCATTGCCCAAGCATGCAGAGATGGCACTGGAAAAACCAGAAGTCAGCCAGAGTTGAAACTCAGACACTGGACATAAGAGGACAAGAACAAGGGCTCTCTATGTACACAACAGTAGCAAAAATAAGGATAATGCAGACTGCAGACCTGCTGCTGAACCTAGTGGTAATGGATATGGAAAAGGCTAAAGCACTGAATTCCTCTGTGCCTCAGGCTTTATGGGTAAGGTCTGCTTCTCAGGCCTCCACTGTCTCTTCTCCTCTCAGTGTAATCTCAACAAGTTGGGGGAATGGACTGACAAAAACCCCATGAAATTCAAAGGCAAAGCCTTGAAACTGCATGCATCGGGACAGGCTGAGGACTGACTGTTGGGTATCAGCTATGAAGAAAAGTGAGAATCCTGGTGGACAACAAATTGAAGATGGCATTACAAAACACACACTTCCCAGCAATGTGGAGTTGGGATGAAGAAAGGAAGAGAAACGACATTTTGATACTCACACTGCCTACCTTTCCACAGCTGACATCAATGCTTCATTCAGAAGCTTAGGTAGCTGCACAGGCAGTAGAACTTCCCAAAGACTATCCAGAACTCCTAAATTGGTAAACTTTGGAGGAAACCAACTCACCACAAATAAAGTATCTGAAACTTGCAATCATAAAGAGCCCGTCCTATATGCAGATAATTTGGTTCCATCTTCACTTTTATGGACAGAAGTCTTTCTTAATTAGGTAACACCATAGCAAAGACTAAAGTAATAACCACACTTTAGAGGAGTGGTAATTTAAGGTAGAAAACTGCTCAATCTTGGGTCATACAGTTGTGAGCAGCAAGAGAGATTTATGCCTTCAGTGCAAGGCTTAACGATAAGGATGTACACTCAGTGTATAACTGCTACATATTTTGCCCTTCAGTAAAATGCAGACAGTGGAGAAAAAGACGTAGACAGACTGGCAGGAGCAGTTAACCATTGAAAAGAGACTTGTGTAGATGTGGAAAGCTGTCAAGACAGTAGCCGAGGTACAAAGGACATCTGATTATTACTTGTCCCTAGACTTCTAGATGCCTTCCCTGCTCTAGATGTCTGAATTATTATCTGATGTATATTGTTGTCCAAGGAGATCTTTGATACTTCCTAGGAAGGCTGGAGAATTAGCTAATTAAAAGTTACAACTTGCCTCCTGTCAAGCACCATGATGTTTGCCAAAATGTCAGAGGGAGAGGTAGAATATGAGTGCGCTTTTATTTGAGACAAGACAGGCTGTGCTTTTGGCTAATGTTGGTGGACACAAATCGAGAAGGTTTTGAGGAGTGGGGCAACAAATGGACTTGGGCTCAGGGACAAGCTGAAAGGAAAATGTAAAGAGACACTATCAAGTTAGTAGACACTCTATTGGCAGGAAAAATTTTTGCTCCCCCAGAAAGTACTTAGAAGTTCCTTGCCCAATACTCATTAGTAACCCAATGCGAATGCATCTTTGGAAGAAGCATATCCTGTAGAAAGTGATTTCAGCTTAAACTAAACTCATTTTTCACTGTATATAAAGTAGTACCTTGGTAATGTCCTTTCAACAATTGCAGCAGAAAGAAATACAACAGAAGTAGCCTGACAGCTATTTCAGGATAAGCGTTATACAATGGGGTGAAAATCAAAGTACTAGAGATATGGAAATACTGAAGAAATAGATAATCAGCATTTAATTTTGGCAGTGCTAATAATCAAAGGAAAAAGTGTGGCAACATTAAGAAAGGAAAAGAAAGACTGGTAAAATAACTGCCTTGGTGTAAGTAACATCATGGAGTATCTTAAGGAAAAACAAGAGAACGACAAAATGAGCAGCATATGCAAAACACACAGCTTTCAAGTTACAACCATGCCGCATATGAGTCAGTGAATTCTCATTTTCTTTCTAGAGCTTCCATTTTCATTTACTTACTCTATCATATGAAGTGACAACCTTTAACAGTTTAGATGCTCATGAGCTACAGGCAATACAGAGATCATAGAATGGTTAGAGTTGCAAGGGACCTTAAAGCCCACCCAGTGCCACCCCCTGCCTTGGGCAGGGACACCTCCCACCAGACCAGGCTGCTCCAAGCCCCGTCCAACCTGGCCTTGAACCCTCCAGGGATGGGGCAGCCACAGCTTCTCTGGGCAACCTAAATATACCATCACAGATAGATGCACAGATACCGAATGTCACATAATCAAGATTATACTGGGATTTGTGGTATCTGGATGGTAGAAGATTAAAATACTGGTCACCATTACTCACACCACAACTTCTCTTCCTAATTAACTGTCACAGTTAAAATGGCTTCAAATTGGATAGTTTAGTCAAATGTTCCAGAAGCTATATATGACAGACACGTTAGGAAACAAGCAGCACACAGAGGCAATCTTATATATTTATTTATTTTTAAACCAAGGAATAGCATTCTGGTTCATTACGTAGTCACCAAGACAACATTCAACATAGGGAAGTGATAAAGTTTCATCTGGAAAATATATCCACTTCTACACATCAAGATCTGTTTGCAATAGGTAAGCTGACAAATTTTGTGACGTGCCTTTTTAAAAATACGACTAGTGTTATAACCTTCCTGTCATTACACTAATAAATGCACACATCTAAATAGCAGCAATTCCTTGCTGCAGCAACCACCTCCAAACACAAGGATGTTACCTGCCCCACCGGGTTAGCCAAAGGAGCAGTAAGAACCTTTTCTGTGCTGAGGGATTCCGCCCTACCCCGCTGGTTGGCAGCATGGAGCCACACTGCCAGTTTCCATCCTGACTGGGTCTCCTAGGACAAATAGCATTTGAATGTGGTACAGGAAACACTACAGAGTGATTGGAAGGAATCTTCCTTTTTGGACAAACACTCCGCTCCCACTGGCTTCTTCTGTAAGTGCCTGTCTGATAAACAAGAGAAATTCCTGAACCACAGGAGCTGCATATGGCTGCAGGGCTTAGCTGGATTTAAGTGATGCAGCTGCTGCATACTGTGAACAAAGGAGTGGGTTACAGAAAGGAAAGCTGCGTGGTAAAGCTGCAGGCACCAGTGCTTTACTCAGACAATAAAAGCACGGTCTAAAGTTCAAAGCAGCTGAACTGTGTGTCTTACTGGGTGGTGTTAACACAGGGAGTCTCTTCAAATGGCACAGGGATACATCTGCCCCACTGCAAGATACTGAAGCATTACTTGGGCAGACACGGAAAACAGCTGGAAGAGGGGAACCACAGCAGTGCAGAGGCAAGTGTGTTACATGTGGGATGGGCTTCACAACATGAGAGCAGATTAACTGCTACAACTGCCTACTATGCCTTGGTAGCTTTCCCTGAGTTTATTGGGACACCCTGTTCACTCATGTGTAGTTAAGAAAAGCTGCAGGTGCCAGGTTACAACAGGTTTGTGCCACGCATCACTTTTTTATGCCTCTAGCAAGAAGCCCAGTATCCCCATCTGTCGTCTTTCAGAAGTTACTCCGAGTACCATGTTTTAAGATTCAGGATGTAGGAACACTTCCAGTCAATACATGTGTGAGATTCAGCACTAAGCTACGATCCATCATATCCACCTCTAACAGCACTCCCGACACTAGAGTGGAAAGAAATCAAGTTAATTAGGTTTGTGAATCCCAGCTCTAGAAAATTACTGCTGAACTGTTGCGCGTGTTCAACCAGCTGGCATTGGTTAGTCAATTCTTTAAAAAGCAACACAGAAGTAGAACAGCCAGAATGAGCTTATTTCAGGGAAAAGGAGTACCAGCGACAACAACAAAAGCTAGAGTGCCAGCATAGCAGACAATCGTTTCAAAGAGTGAGACAGGCAACTGTCTAAGGAAAAACAGTAATGAATTTGGGAAGAACAAACAGGAACTTAGCTTCCACAAAACCTTTGAAATTCAGATTTAAAAACTCATGTGGAAAGAACAGGTATAAGAAGAATAGGTGCAGACATGCTAGAATACTACTACACTGCCTAAAAACACACACACTTTCACTACTCCCTCTCCATGGAAGCTATCTTCTGCTACACTAATAGCCTGGTAACAAATACACTTGAGATACTATTCCTATTTAAACGGTTCACGAAAACAGTATCAGACTTACAGCTTGTCCATTTGCTTCATAAAGTGGGCATTTTTGTTTGATCTTAGCCAATTCCATATTCACTTGTTTGCTGACCACAGCCATGGGATTTCCTCCTGGAAAACATTTCGTATAGTCAACAGAGTACTCCTGCAAAGTTTGTCTGCAATTAAATACAAATTCCACAGTTAAAGCTATTTCAGAGACTAAACGCACCAACTCCAGTGCAAAACACGTTCCAGTGAAGTAGTACAACACTGCCGAAAGTCTACTCTTCACAGTAATTCTTGCAACAAAGTTATGAAAAAAAAACCTGCCCACCAACACTTCAAGGACTGTATGTAAAAAGGGCTGCTTATAAAGGCAGAGTTCTAAGGTGGCAGCAACCTTAGTATGACTGAGAGTTTATAGCTATAAACAGATCTTGAAAATGCTTGCGAGCAGAGTGTTTGAAAATCCAAGGAAAGCTCCCACAGCTGCACAGTAACTTCAGAAGCTTTTGAAAGTGTGGTGACATGGAGCTGGAACCCGAAGAATTCAGTCCCTAAAATCTTAGTGGAACTCCAATAAGTGACACCCGTGAATACAATCTACAAAGAAGAACCACATACACCAATTGTACCTGGAAGATACATAACTAAACAGATTAGAAAATAATCTAGGAGATTCAACTTAAAAACATGAGAAAGGCAGAAAGCAACACTTTAAGCATTCAGAATCACTGCACGTCAAAGTCTCCGTAAGCACAGCACAGGAAAGAAAAAGAACGGACACAAACAGGAAATGGCATACAGGAGAGGCAACATGGGCTTCCTCCACAAAACTAACTCTGGGAAAAGTTTTTCACATCTAGCTTCCCAATGTTCTCTGATTCTGCAATCCAATCAAACCCAGCACCTTAGTTCAAAATAGAGGGGGCAGTTCAGCCACCCTACCCTCCTGTCTTTAAAGAGGTGACTGAACAAGCGGAACAGAGTTTTGAAATAAGTCTAAGCTCAATTTCAAGTTCAACAACCTACTAAAAATTTTAGTTCTTCCACAGTTTACTAACAAAACCAGAAAAGATCCCGTAACTCCAGTCTTTCACCTTCCCAAACCACAAGCCCAACCCCTTAAGTAGTCTTCCCTCCTCACATCTCTTCCAGATTCAGAAATATGAAGGATGCCCTTCAAACCATCTCCTTCACTACAGGAATCTTTCTTTCTCTGTAACATATGCTGCCTCATTCAAGGCAAAGGGTGGATTCTTTTGGAAAAGAAACAGCCATGATGAATTAAAACATAAAAATATTAGTCTTTCACTAGGCAACCTTAAATCTGTTTTATCAGGACCATGCAACTTGCCTGGAAACAGTTTCTGGATGCAATTTAATAAAGACAAACCATAAGACAGACACTAAGTTTTGGCAGTAAGTAAAACTCAAGTTTTATAGTATTTTATCATTTCACTGCATTACTGAAATGTATTCCACACTAAACACCCGCCCATCTTCTTAGCATAGTAACCAATACTAATAACTGATGCCCATCCAATAAACCAGCATTAAATAGGAAGAAGTATAGCTTGTTTGCCATTATTTTTTCAACTAATTTTGAAATCACTTAGAGAAAGGACTTTCTGGGTTTAAATTCTGACTTTAAGAAGGGCTCTACTCTTCACTCCCTTTCCTCCCTTTTTTTCACATGTAAATGCAAAAACATATTCCATCTCTTTGGTGTCTCTCTAACTTTGCTATTTATTTGCTCTTACTTACTTTGGTCTTAGGTACTGAACTAATCCCCTCACTACATTCCTACTTCTCCACATTCAATTTCAGCTTATACTTGGGAAGTAACAACTACGAGAGTTACCAAGAAATTCAGTCCACAGACCTGAACTCCGAGGCCACTGTCAGCTGGGTAAAGCAGCTTTAGAAAGACTTGTTCAGCAAGTGCAGTAAACTCAGTGCAGACACCACCTTAAAGGAACTGGGCAAAGGAACAGACACGCAAAAGGACAGCATGCCAGGGAAAGGGCAAAGAATTACACTAAGCGCAAGCGAACTGTAAAATAATGGATCTACAACAGTCTGATGAGGTGACAAGCACCTGTGTGACTTCAGTGACCAATGACAGCTATGGCACCAATCAAAATCCCAGCTTTTAGTGCGGGCTGCCATCTGTTCTGAAGATTCACTGATGAAAAATGCCAATGGCCAAAGAAAATGAACTAGAACATCTACTTTTTAATAGTAAAAAATACACAATTATTTTGGCCATGAAAGGGAATAGCATAAGGTTTCAGATTTGTAACATCTTGTCCCACAACTTTCCTCCACATTTCTTTTAATTTTGAAAAACTCACCAAGTCCTGTTACCACCATTGCTCCTAGATCAGCAACATAGTTCCCCTTGCGAAAGGTAGCAACTCTTCCTCCTACTCGGTCCTTTTAAAAGAATAACATATTAAACAGATTTAACTATCTCTACAGTAGGATCTACTGTGAGTCTAAAACCAATCCTTCATTGTCCATGGATAGATTAGGTTACATACTGTATTTCCCCTATCACTTCCCACCACAAAATCCAATAGCTATACAGGAAATGATTCAGCTGTGCTTGAGGAAACTAAATGGTAGGGTTAGAAAAACCATCAGCCAATTATTCCTATCCTCCGCAGAAGAGCCAGCTATTGATCACAAAGATAACCATGAGTCAACAGCCCATTTTAGAAGCAGGAAAAAAAAAAAAAGGTTTTGATTCTTGACACATACTACTGACTTAAGGATGACACTTTAAACTTAGTAAGGAAAAAAAAAAAATATCTGCCTTTCCCTATTCTTAGTCCATCTAGCAGGATGATAAAGAGAAACATCAATTACAGCTGGGCAAAGATCCCAAACAGCTACCGATTAATATAAAAACATAATTTTTTAATTTTAGTAATTAAACCAACAATTTGGAAGCATGTAAACTAATAGTCTAAAAGTTACAGAAAATGAATGGCACAAACTACCACCCGAATCACCGAAATCATGTGAGAAAACACCAGACAGCCTTAAAAAATAAAAAAAAACCAGACTACTCAAGAAGGGATGCAGCAGACTAGAGAAAAATGACTGAAAAATATTGTGCATTATTTTAAAACAGCCTCTTTCCAGATCTACATACTGGTTATAACAAAGATGAGTAGAACAAAGCCCAGGTTACAGCACAGATCTTTTTCTTCCAGCTTCAAAAAAAAACCCCAAAAGCAAAAACCAAAACAAGCAAGCAAGCAAAAAGCCCCACAATATGAACAACGGGACTGTTGTGCTCTCCTTTGCTCTGGTGGTGTGGAGCCTGAGAAGCAGAGAGCCAGCAGCTCTTGCTCCCTAGCAACAAGAGCAGTAGCTAGCAAAATTAAGAGCCTGAAACGTTACTGTAATAGAAAACTTAAGCAGATTATTTTAATCTGTGCTAGAAAAGCGTCAGAAGCAAATACACTAACAAAATGAAGTCAGGAAGTAAAACATAAGATAAATTCAAATTTAATTTGTCAATAGATTCATTTATTTTACATGAGTATCAAGTTGTTCTCAATTGATTAGATGATATGAAAAAAACCTTCCACTTTAAAAAAAAAAAAGCAGATTCCACTCAGGGCTGGATATTAAAGACTACCTTATTACTGGAAGAACAATCAGCTAGTTCATGGACCACAAAACGTAGCCCAACATAACTTTAAAGCCTATGTTTAGCACACACTAACAAACAAGGGAAAAATTAACGTAGATTTAAAAGGTGCAAGAAAAAAAAACCTGCCTGATGTTGTCTGGCAATTCCAAATAATGGTTCTATTTAACAGGCAAGTTCTTGAAATGCAGACTTGCATTCTGCTGTCCAGTGAAAAATCAGTTCCTAATCACAAAAGGAAGAATGTTCCAATCCGTTACTGGTGTAAGCATAAGACACTAGCACCCAATTAGGTACTCCACCCCTGAGGAAGCATCAGCCAACCGCCAGCGAGAACAGCAGCTCTTGTTTCCTAGTGAGACAGGTTTAGTACTCAGCAATACAGCACGGCTGCCTGTAACCACACACAAACTTACCTATCTCGGGCACGCTGCTGGGAGACTTAGCTTTAAGCTAGTACCAAATGTGGTTACGGGTTAAGTTTCCATACAGAAGTAAAATAGCACAGAAATTCATACCCTGGCTTCCAGAACTGTGACATCCATCCCGAAACTCTGTAACTGGCGAGCTGCTGCCAACCCAGAGACTCCAGAACCGATAATGATCACCTTTCCAGTCTTCTTGGCTAAAGAAAGGGGAAAATAAGCTACAGGTTCTATATGTACACCACTACACTGGAAGTGGTCACGTTAAAGTTGCATTTAAGAGATACCAAGAACAAAAGAGAAGCTTCCTTCTCATCAGTAGTTCTGACAGAACAAACTCTTTAACTAAACAAATAGCCACAAGAAGAAAACTGAAGTAATAACGTACATAGTATAGCAACAGTAAGACACTTCACAATTTTTCTTAATGAGACAGGTACAAGAAAAATACACCAATGGTGCATCTGTGACAAGGAAGAAAACAGGAGGAAAAATACTTCTGAAGGACAATTGTTTGAAGAAGCTGAGTCTTATTAATTACGGTGGGACAAACTGTCATAGTCTTATTTCTTTCTGCCCCAGAAGAATAAAACCTAGAAAGGACAGACAATTTCAGCAGTTGTAAAATTCAAGCATCAGATAAGTGTACAGAATTGTTTCTGTCTTTCTTATTCAAATGAGGAACAAGGATAACTCGTTAAACAGTGACAGCCACCGAATCATTTTCCCCCTCAAAGTCATTTACTTAAATACATGGCTTCTCCATGCCAAAATAAAAAACATGAACACCTATAGCCAGATGGCTTTCCCGCCTTTTTTTTTTTTTTATTTTCTCAGCATTGCAATCCTAAAAGCAGCACTCAGAAATCTGTCCCAACACATCACCGAACAATAAAATAAAACTCCAATCAGAAACAATTTTCAAGTTTCTTACTTGGAAGGGGCTTCACTCTTTTGTAGATACCAAAGTTGATTAGACCATGCCGTTCCAGATAGCTGTGTACTCTGTGAACGAGCACTGTATCACCTAAAAAATGTAATGGTTTAAAATTATTCTGTATGTTTGGCAGCAGGTATATACTGAAAACATTCACAAGCAAACGTGTCATAGCAGCAACCCAGCAAAGTCACACTGAACACATCCCTTTCTGCATCCCCAGCTGCCCTACCGAAGAATTCATCTTCTTGACGAAGGGCGAGGTTAAAGCTTTCTGGAAACCACAAGCTGTTTTCCATGATATACTGCAGTTTTGAATACTGTCCAAAAAGCTGTACGAGACATTAAATGCTTCTATTTATTTAGTGCAGAACACCACCTTGTCTGAAATTGACTGTGGAAATCTGGAGATCTTTACACAGAATTGTAATGCGACTTGCCAGTATTAAGCCAACCCATTACTAGAGCACTGAATTCTCATTTTTATTTTTATAAACACAGTAATTCACTATTTTGCAGTACTTGACAGTGTATCTGCATTCATTTCAGCATTATTTTCTTCCTTAATTCTCTTTCTTTGTGGCTCCCTTCCACCCTTTTTCAGTTTATTGGAATCTTTTTTGAGAAGGGTGGAATTGCCTATATTTGCAAGCAGGAACTCCTCGCTCTTTTACTGCCTTCTTTCATCATGGCCACTCTGTTCAAGTCTCATGCAACTTTTTAATACCTCACAGAAACCTTACGATTAACAAAATCTCACAGCTGCAAATCACCACAAAGTTGTAGCAAACCTTAAAAGCCGCAAGTGAATTCACTCACAGGAAACTTCTTTAACAACCCATCTTTTTACCAGCTTTTTTGAATTCTACTAGGGACATATTTCTTTACCAGCCAAATGAACCTAACGAACCTGAAACAAGAGCATACCGCGTTCTGTACAGGAATGCTCATGGAGCTCCACTAACAAAAGGACCCATATGAAGTCCTCTCCTAATTCTAAGCAGCTTTTCCACAACCAAAACTGAAAAAGTATAGCAATGTTATGTACAGTATGGTTTTGGCAGTAGAGGTCTTGACTTACTATTATAAGGTGCTTCCAATTGTTGGATAGTTGCCTCAAATGTCAACTGAATCTTTGGATTATCCAACCAGAGCTGCAGCTGTATTTAAACAAACAATAAGACATATTACATTATGCAATACAAAAGAGGTGTTTTCCACGTGCATATGTTACCAATATTGTTAGGAGATGAAACGCTCTAACAAGTTAAGCTTCAGCAGTGCTATCCAAGCCGCGCTGAACTTCGCCTTCCCATGTTCTTTAAGGTGCAATACAGCCCATTTTAACTTCCTACACCATTTGAAATAAGTGGAAATGCATCAAGTTAGCAATCTCCTAACCACACATACAAGAAAACATACACAGAAAGAACAAAAGCTACAAAATGGAAACGTCAGAATGCTTATGTGTACAGCCTTCCTTCCACCTGCATAGCTGAGTGATATTTTAATTGCAACATCAGCCACCAATCTGACATTTCGGCATCAAATTTCACATTATTTTTGTAAAAGCTACAGAAGTACATGTCATCTTACGAAGTTTATTTACTTCACGGCATAGATGGCAATAGTTAATAAGTCACATTTTATTGCTCAGTCTAGGTCATACATATCATCTCCACACCATTTAACATTCCAGAATTAGTCATTTATTTGGGTATTTCTCTACAATTGCATTACTGAACTTCACAGCTCCTCACAGATACCAAACTAAAGTGGAAATCATACAAGTATAACGAATAGGAAAGATTAAGAAAGAATTTCCAGATAACTTGGGAGGCCATTTGAGGCAAATTTCACGAGGCAAATTTAGCATAGTACTTTCTTCTACTTGTTTTTCAAGTAATTTTTAACAATGTTCTTTCTGATCGTTTCCGAGTGTGGAACTAACCATTTCATAGTACTATGTACTGCAACGCTAAGACCCATTCTCAGCTGGAAGAGTGCACAGCCACAATCTGTATTTTTATACATAAATCTCTATGTATGTATATAGATAATTACTTCCATTATTCACATTAGTTTACTTTTATTTAAAATTAAATTAATCTGCTATGTTATAACCCAGTTACTCGTAAGAGTCTTCATCTTTTTTAGGTTTTGTAGTTCCCATTTTACTACCTAAAGTAACTTAGCATGTGTAGCAAATGACCATTTCTTTACAAATTCTGATTTTTAGACCCTCTACAAATACACAGAACAGTGCACGCCTTAAAAGATTTTAAAGGCTTCAAACCACAACTGCCCTGCACTGCCACAACAGATCATTTACCCTACATTCTGCTTTGTAAATTTTCACAATGGGCTTTAACCAACAGGAATTTAGCAAGAGCTTTCACTGTTTTGCAGGCTTTTTTTCATTGGTTGGTTAGTATTTTGTTTTGGGGTGGGGGGATTCACGTAGAAGATCACATGAAGTGGATCTCCGTTCACTTTCTCACGAGTCCTTTGAAGAGCTCATATGGACTGTAAAGGATTGCTTCCCTTTATAAAAGCTACTGTGAGCCTTCCAAAATGTAAATGTGTTTTTACTTACCAGGTTATTCATTCAATTCTTGATTCCATTTATTACCAGGCAAATTGGAAGTATCAGACTTACTAGTCTAACTCCTCTAAGCTCTGGGAACTCCAGGTGTTCATGCCCTCTTCGATATTTTCAAATCCCTCAGTACTGTGCCAGATATAAGAGGACGCACACTGCAGTTCACAGCTCTTCCAGAGCTCTGCTGAGCACTGGGTTTGTATTACCATTTGCTTCATCTGCTGTTCTAGAACCTCAGCTATCGTGACCGGAGAAGATCACAGAATCACAGAATGATTAGAGCTGAAAGGGACCTTGAAGATCATCTCCTTCCAACCCCCCTGCCATAGGCAGGGACACCTCCCACTAGTCCAGGTTGCTCAAAGTCCCAGAGATCCTCTCACAAGTCTTCCTTGGAAAGGGATTCCTGCTTAGGAACTTCTCCAGATTCCTCCATAGCGAACAGGGACCGAAGACCAACAATGCAGCTTTTCTAGTGCAGACCTGCAAATAGCCCTTTCCAAGCACTCCTTTAAATCCTGGTGAGTTATTAGTTTCAGGGGAAGGCTTTTCTGCTTCTAATGTGTTTGGAAAACAATTCCTCACTATACGTTTTGAGCAAACTGTTTTTCAAACTTTCTGGCTTGCCTTGATCTGTTTTTACATCACAACTTCCCAAAAGTTACAACTTACGTTAATTAGAGGGAGATTTCACAGGAATAACAAAAGTCATGCTCTTAGCATGAAGATGTCCACCATGCATACATTTCAAATAACTTCTTTAGGTTATTAAACATTGGTTAACACACTGTGATGCCCCTTGATCATCTTAAGTCTGAAAAAAATGAATGGTGCATAAGGTGTTTTCTCTCTTAACTAGGTTAACAAAGTAATTTCGAAAATATTTCTTGCTTTTCTACTGTTATTTTTTTTTAACATGATTTAAGTTTCCTAAAACACTCTTTTCTAAATACAGGGCATTGTCACAATTTAAAAGCATCATCTGCAAAACACAATACTACTGCTTAAGTTTTATTAAGGTTTAAACTTCAGGCATGCTTGCCTGAACCCAAGTGAATGAACTCCCCAATGAATTACTTGAATGTAACTTCTTTCTATATTTTAAGCTGCATGGAAGTTTTGGATTGGGCAGAAGCGCTACAAACATTCAGAAGCAGAGTTTCATTTCTTCAATGTTACAATTTCTTTTATGAAATCAAAGCTGGCAAAGTAACTACTTTGTTCTGAGAATAAGCCACATGACTGGCTTGATGTCCCAGTGTTACAGCGACTGAACCCTAAGCAAAGTAAAAAAAATAAAAGCTGAGAGGTTTGCCTTATTCTATGCAACAATGTATTCGACTGAATATTATTCAAGTATTCTACAGAGACCTCTTTAATCTGAGATCAAGTAATAGAACATGTGCACCAGCTTTCTATTTGTTTCTGTCTTTTTAAAAGCTGTATTAGCTGAATAATGTAGTTTTGATGGCTGTTATGACTGTGTTTTGGATACCATACAGATTCTACAGATTCTTTACACTGCCTCACAGCATTGCCTCCATCAAGAACTGGGTAACACCTTCCTTAGCAACTTAGAGCGTAACAGCATGTGAGAAATGAACCCTCACCACCTCAAAATAAATCAATAAATAAATGAACCTATCAACTGTTAGTCATGGTAGCTGCCAATAAGTCTTTGCAAGGTACACAGGTGTCCCATCCTTTTCCATCAATACTTTTACAATAGACTTACGGTGCGGTTCCTGATGTACAGAAACACCTTCTGAGTCTGCTGTGGCCCACTGATTATATCAGGGAAGCAAGCAGCTTCTTGAGATGTCATACGGTCATGTGGAAGTCTACTCTGGAAAGCTGCACCCTCCACACCTACAACAAAAAGACAAGTTGTCTACAGGCACTGCAAAACGAACTGCTAAATAAGTATTTTTACACTACCCTTCCTAGCAAGTGCACCTAGCCTTGAGATGATATGGTGGCCAATTCCATGTCACGCTTTCATTTAGTTCTTTTATTTATTTCCGCAAGACATGCAGGTTCCCAAGTCAACAGTTCTTTGAACAACAGGTATCATCTAGGGTTAATGAAACAGCTATACCACGGGAGGAACCACAAAAGAAACCCACAAAAACCCTGAAAAATACAGGAGGCATAGGTACATATCAATATACTTTATAATATTATATATATTATATATAACACATATATATAATATAATACCAATAAAACATAACTGCTTTAGATACTGTCCTTCATTTGTGGGGTTTCCAGTTTCTACTAGAATATGCCAAACATTTTGGAACCCACTCAAAGCCAAAAGGTCTATAAGATAACAGCACAATGCCTACAGCCTCTTCTCACCTGCTTTTCAAGGTTTCATTTGCATTGAACTCCTCAAGCCAGAGGAACCCATCTAAACCTCTCCTTTTGTGAATATTTCACAGTGCGATGAAATGCAGTCCTACTTATGCTTTTCCTGTGGCCCCTCCGTGAGTGCTGCCTACAATCAATAACTACAGATTTCTGACTTTTCCTTTTAAATGCTCCACGTGAAAGACTAATGTTGAACACATCTTCTCTATGGAAAGACTCCATTCATAAAGGCACCTGTACTATCAATTGAAACACTGGCAGTGCAGTAAAAATACAGTTATGTACCCTACAATCCTTAATCTCATTTGAATGTTATACTATACATAAAGTAACAAACTTAAGACACAGCTGCATAAAGCGCTACAGCACAAGTAGAGTGCAGAAAGTGAATCTTGCAGGCACAGCAAGCAAAATGAAATACTGAGATGTGAAACAGAGAAAGAACAATATAAATCTCATATGTCCTAGGAAGTGACTTAAGATCAGGAGAGAGAGGAGAGGACATCCAATCTGAAAAGATAAAAGCCGATACAACCCAAGGGGAAAAAACCCACAAGTAATGCGGTAAGATTAAGATCATTTGCTGAAACTGGAATTGTTGAAAAGATTAGAAAATATAAGCTTGCAGTGTGTTACACTAACCAAGACAACTGTTTGAAACTGGGAGTCCATGTGCAGAGGAGCACAGGTCACTGTATTGGGGAGAGGAAGTCTCTTATTTCAATTCTGGTGCAACCACACACACCTTTAACTTCCAAGCATTTTTACATCCCAAAGGTGAAGAAAAAAATTTATGCAAGGAAACAGCTGTGAAGCTAACAAAATTCATTCACAAGCAAAGATTAGAAGATCCAACTGTGTGATGATGGAAGGTAAAGAAAACTGTCTGTAATAATTTACAGGAATTTTACAAGAGGAAATTAGTAACAGAGGCTACAGAGCACTGCAAGAAAGTAAAATGAAATTAACAATAGGAAAAGCTGACACACTCACAACGCTTCTTGACACTGATATTCAGCTATGGAACCCATAGCTCTGCTAGAACTTCATCTTCTCCAGTAATAAACATCCCCCAGCCCTTTTGCTGTCCTTCAGTCTAACACTGAACCAACTGTGCAAACATTTACGTATGAATGCATAGGCTAAACTATAAACTCCATAAAACTGTACATGGAAATCAAAACAAAGTTACCAATTCTCTGGTACTTTATTAATGTTAACAAATCTTAATTAAGGTTCTAGATCATCAAGTGTTAGCAAAAAGCTCAGCAGCACAATTTTCAGAGAATGGCCAGTTAAACAAAGATTTGAAATGCTGACCCTGACTCCCTCTTCCAGGCTTATGCTAAAATGAGTGTGCCTTCTCCAGATATTTCCTAAAAAGGTTGACTGTCATGCAGTCATCAACTACCAGGAAACTCTCAGACATTTAAGGATTTAAGGCAACTCGCCAGTTTCTTCAAAAGCTTTGCGATTTATTTCTTCAAATGGAGAAGCCAGAGAAACCGGCCCTCCTAACAGCCTTGGAAAGAACTCCAAGGTATTTTTTTGTTGTTGTTTTTAAGGCCACATGTCTTTTATGGCAATACCTGAACTTAACATGTCAGAATAGCTCCAAATGAGCACTGGTATTCAGGAAAAAAAGACCACAACAAGGTTTGACACCAGAATTTAGAAAAAGCCTAGCTATTATTAGCGAAGACACAATTTTTTTTGGCCCAGACACCCAAAGATCTTAGAAGAACTAAATATCCTTGAATCTACTTTTGCAACTACACAATTCAAAGTTAAATGAATTTCAGGCTGATTAAATCCCCCCCATCCCAGACCCTTGCTGCTTGTGATTCATGAAAGCAACAAAGCAACACATTAAAGCAGTACGAGTTCAGAACAACGTACACTTTCCTTGGGCAGGCAACTCTTTAATGACTGTAGGAATGGCTCTGCCTAGACCAGATTCTCATCTCCACACACTTTCGCGCACACACTTGCCACTTCCTGACATTCAGCATCAGCAACTATGTGCTGAAGTTTTGACTATCTTCTTCCCCACAGAAGAAATCTTGAGGGATGATGCTTATTTAAAGACTTACTGAAACATCTGCAGATGAAAAACACTCTAAAGGAAAGTTATTTGGCTGCTGAATCAGACAATTCCTAAACATACCCTCAGCATATATATAAAATGCAAAATACGCAGAATTTCCAAATAGCCAATGCCTGCCTAAAAATGAAACAGGCAATGCATCCTTAAGCCCACAATCTACAATAGTCAGAAATTCTATGCAGGTGGTAAGAGCCAAAGGCTCCTTTACTTAGAACAGCAGGGATGGACTCTCAGATTAATATCTTGAAGTTATATTTGCTTCAAAAACATCATCTTGGTGGTACAGAATAAGTTCTGGAATCTTCGACTCCTTTGCTTAAAACGTTAATCCTCAAGTGAGATTGAAAGTGGCAGAGTTGGAGGAAGATTTTCAGTAGCACCCTAAGTTCTTAAGAGTAAAGACACCAATTATGTGAGTTAATCAATAAATGCATACTGCTAGCATCAATACTTAGGTCAAATGGCAAATACAATTCACAATCCAGTCCACTGAGAAGCAGACTATGAATCTCCCCAACAGATAAATCTCCTGGGCTAACCACTGGCACACAGCTCAAACACAAACCCTCTCAAAAGAAAAAACAAAAACAAAGGAGCAAAAAGGCACTCCACACTATGTTTCTTCAGCAAATTAGAAAAAAGTCTACTGTGCTGAAGCCCAGGGCTTTCTGTGTCATTCTAGGTGGTAGAAACTAGCTAGGTAAGAAGTATCTTTTTGCACATTTGGACTCCTCTAAAAATGGAGAGGAGTGGAGGGATGAGAGATCGGCCTGAGGCATTTCAAAATAGGTCAGCGTCCTTTTCCGCAGTTGGTACAGACCTCAACTGACATTTGAAGATACTCCTCACTTTTTTAACAGATGGGTGAACAACTCCTGTTTCTCTTTCTAAATTCTGGACAACCACACCCATGCGCACTTGCAAGCATCAATGCCTAACTTGGCGGCTCTTGCTACTAAGTGGCAAGCATCAAACGCCACCCTCACCTGATGCTTGGCCGTCTCCATACCCTCCAGAATTGTCGTCTTGAAGTCCTCCTGCTTGCCCTGTGGAAGGAAAGAGGAGAACTCAGGGACCTTACTCCATAAGTTAAACCATACTGGACATAAAGGCCCGGCAGTTGGCGTTTTAGGTATTAAATTTCACCAACTAACTAAACCCATTTTCTGAAAATCCCATCTTCTGGAACCTAGGTTCAGGGCACCAAATTCTGTGGTCTTCTAAAGTGTCATCCATGTTACTGGAACGCTCTACATCAGACTTTATGGGAAATAAAGAAGTACACAATATGTAGCATTCCTGGTGGCTAAATACTTATGATCAATTTCATTAATGGCTAGGACCTCAATAATAAGATTACATTTCTTACTGCCAAGATCTGGTGGATGGATACCATCAGATTCTATGGCTCTCAAACCATAAGAATTTTATAATCTTGCCCTTGGTACTCCCGAGTCTTCCCATATGCATGGGGATAGTTTGAACCATTCTGAAAAGCCTCCGACCTTCAAGAGAGCCTGTTCTTTTTTTTGCCATAAAACCCTTCCTTGGAGCTTGATGACAGAACTTTTTTTGAACGGCTCAGACCACTTATTTCGGCTTCACCGCCCTTGATACACCAGCAGTGTTCTAACACACTGAGATCATTGATCAGTAATGTGATCAATACCTAGCACTGAAAGACATCAGTCTTTCAAGGTATCCAGTGCTGGAAACATGAGGAAAGGCAAAGCACGCATCTGAAAGTTCTGAAGAACTCTCAAAATTACCTTAGCCTGCATCTAAGTCCTGAGTAGCAGCCTTGACAGGACCACAACACAACCAGGAACAGAGCATTTCTAGAACAGAGACAAGTACAGCTGCGATATCTGCAGGAACAAAGCTAATATCAGTCACATCACATGCTACTAATCTTCACAGGAGCAACTAGCTCCGAGTTTAGCTCATAAGCGATAATCTTCCACAGTCAGATGTTCGACTGAAGTCTTGTCACCTCCAGAGAACAGGAAGCCATGGAACACCATGAGCACTGTTCGGCTAGCTGCTCCTGTACCAAGGCTCTTGCAAACCAAGTGCTTCAACAGTCAGCAAATCGGATGCTTAGTCTAAAGTCCAAACAAACCCACACTGAAACTAACTGCTGAGGTTAAGGTAGCAAATAGAACAGTCACTTCCTAGAGCACAACTGCTCAAGGAGTAATCTCCAAACAGGTAAGAGTAAGGTCTAACCTGAGGCTGAACACACAATTGTTAAGATTACTCTTTAGACTTTGGGATTGAGTGGACAATCTTGTCAGAAAATAATTTGAGGCTCTTAGGGGATACGCTGACTTAAAAGAATTTCATCTGAACTACAAATTTAACCCCTAAAGCAAGACACAAAGCGAACCAAACATTTTCATACTTCAATAACCTAAATTAACATCTGAAATGCACATCTCCAGATGAAATAAAATAGGAACTGAAACAAGACAGACATTTTCACTCAGCTACAGTAGAGAAGCAATCATCAGCACTTTTATATAATCAGTCTACCAGCAGGGAAGTTCAGGAACTCACAAGAGACAGTGACAAATAATTGTATTTTGACAGGCCTCGGAAGTCCCAAAATTGGAATTCTATGAACTAATGTATCTGCAATAGCAAGAGAAAATTCCTCGCTTCACCTACACTGTAAGTACTTCATTTTTTGCTGGGAACATTACAAGACGTGCTTGCATTCTGAGAGAGACTAACACAACTCAAACATTAGTATTTATGCTCCAGCAGAGGCCACTAGTTTGCAGAAGTTACACTTGTGCCTTCCACAAGTTAAGAAATTGAAAGGATGCTGACATCAGCCTGTGGCATTCATTATCCCTGAATGAGAACTGATAATAAGTAGAGGGGACAAAATTGCTCTCAGTTTACTTATAAAAAGAAATCTATATTTTCCTGTTCTGTAAATAACAGATAAACCATTTCCAATATTAAGTCAAAAAAAGCATCACTATTACAGCTTGGTTGGACACAATTCTAAACACTACCCAGTCAGAGTAGAGAAGTGTGGAAACACGGCCTGCTCATGCAGATTTGTCTCTCCTTCCCCGTAAGAAAGTCATGTTCCAGCTGCAAAGGAACAAAGCAGCAAGCAAGCTGTTGACCCATCTTACCATCAAATTACTGCAGCCGAACACAACATGTGCAGGAGCAGAATCTGCTGAAAGTCTCAAAGCAACAGAGTAATGGACCATGAGCTGAAGAGCAATCAGGAAGAAGGTCTACAAAGGACTCCATACAATCATCCACTATCTTAAAACAAAGAATAGTGGTACACAATTACCACTGAGTACTGAATTTTATTAGGAAAACAGACAAGTCAGATGAAAGACAGACACAGAGCACCACTAAGGTCGACTATTCACTTGATGTTAATCTGGATCATATTCAGTCTCACATTTCCTCAGAAAACAGCAGCTAGAAACACAGGATTACCACAAAGCATACTGACGTAACTAAAAAGACAAGATCTGGTACAGCAAATCTTCAGGAAGCTATAAAAATGAAAATCCAATTTGGTGAGGGCAAACAAAAAAGATCCTTAGAGGAGAAAAACAAAAGAAGCAAGCTCCTTAATTGTAAAAGGGATATTGGCAAACAAGAACACAAATGTCATTTAGCACTGAAAGTGAGTTTGGAGGGTTTATGCTATCAGGCAATATTTCTCAAGTAAAAAAAAAAAAAAGAGGAGAGATACTTAAAGGAAATTATCTTAATCATGAAATACTGTCACACCTTTTAAAACTGGTCTGCAATAACATGCAGTAAATCTTGCAAATCCAGACTACAACAGTCTGCATGGCCAAAAACATCTGGAACAAAAACAAAGCCAAAAACAGCTGAACACATTAATGGAACCAATCCCAAATAAGACCAGCATTTTGCTGTCACCTAAAGTGTGATACTTAATGACCTCCTTCTACAGTAATCTGTCTGTTAGGACAGGCTAATGAAATACCAGCTACTGACACTATTACATTTTTAAGTTTGCACAATTAGGCTTTTCAACACAAAAGGTCATAACCCATAACACAACAGCTTTATACTTCCACTGCATTACCTATGTTTTTGCAGGCTTTAAACATACAAAGGAAATTATTGAGGTCTGCAATGAGAATAAATTAACAGTAATACAGAAGCTAACTTTTTGTATTTTGTTAAGTTTTCAATATGCAATTCTGCTCGAGTATTACTGTCCTATTTAATATTTCTTATGGAACACTTACATTTTTGCTTCAAAGTGACATAGAGAGAAAACCTCAATTATAAACATTGCTTCTATATACAGCAGCCTCGACGCCTCTTCCTGCTAATCGTTGTTTGAATTGAAAGTTTCAATGCACTTTAACACTCAGTATAAGATGACCTGATGCTCCTGACCCCTGCATTAATAAAAACAAAAATAGAGAGCTCCACCAACGTATATAGTTTCAGAAGCCTTCAAAAATAAGCAAAACTAGCTATGGCACGACAACTGAAAATCTGTCGTCTTCCTACATAACTGCTTCATGCATATCACGGGATTTCTAGGAATGGAGAAAGGCTATCATGACCTCAGATCAACTTATTTCTAGACAGATAGATATAGCCTGGTTTAAAACTGACTGTATTTAGAATCATAGAATGGTTTGGGTTGGAAGATCACATAGTTCCAACCCCCTGCCACAGGCAGAGAAAACAATTTAGATTACATTTAGACAATGAAATACAGTGCTTGCAGAATAACTGTTCAACAGACTGTTGTGCATATAGAATAGCTGAGTCTATCACTGCCTATCTTCCATGTTTCTTCCATCATGGGATAAAACACTGTACTTCACTGATTATGCCCCAAACTCATTTCAGTAATCATTCTTAGAGGCACAAAATGGCATTTGAGAAGTATCAAAAGAGTATTAATATTAGGTCTCAAGGATTAAACCCAAAGTCTAAGGTAAATTAAATAGTAAACTCAAGATACTTGCTTAATTACACCTATTAAAATTCCATTTTTGATATATCAGCTACAACTATGGGCGGGACTGGTTTTTACCATTGCAAATATTTCAGTCAAGAATGTGAGCTATAGTATTCCTGTATCAAGCCAGGAGCCAACAGTTGCAACTGAAGAGAGATTACAGGGTAAATCCTAAGAGATAAAACACAATTGTGACTTTTAATACTTTCTGAAACCGAAGGTAAGTATCCCCAAACTGACGTCAGTCCTATCGTCTACATTCTCAAACCTGCCAGTCAAAAAGAAGCCAATTAAGAGCAGTAGAACTGAAGACCAAAAGTTATTCACATCAGTGATGAACCACCAAGCGTTCAACTACTAGATGTCAGTTATTGCCTAAAACCAACCAGCCCACATATCATATCATGGAATCTCTCTGACACCTAAACTTTGCAAAAGCATGATTTCATGGATAGTAGTGATACACCAACACCAAACCTAACCAGTGGTGGTAGCTGTAAACACAACAGAGATAAAGAATGGATAGGGTACTGCTGATACTGTAAATTTCAAAAGCTGCTTCCTGAACAAGAGTGACCAAAAAACTTCCCAATGTAAAGTGAAGCTTTACAACCCTGTCAAAGGTAATGACAAAAGCACTGAACTTTAAGCAAACAGAATCCAACTAGAATTTAAGATTAGAGTCATAGCTTAAAGCCACAGGAATCACTGTAGATTAAACCTGTCCTCCTGCATAGCAACCCCCCCAAGTAAATCTAACCTTTTTTCTCTCAGAGGAATAAGCGAATGTTGGTACATGAGCAGGTGTGGCAGCTAAGTGCCAAAGAGGCCATTCTGACAATAAGCTTCCAAAGACAAATCAATAAGGATCATGAGAATCTAGTATGAGGGGTTTGGCTTAGTTTGGAATTAGATCATGCATATTCCCATCTTTATCAGGCTGCTCTTCTGCGTTTTTTCACCTCCTTCCACATATGAGGCCAGCAAAGAAAACACTGTAGAACAATCATTCAAAACCACATACAGGATTCGTGATGCTGCACGTGACCCCATTTAATTTCTGGCAAAAAAACAACTTGTATCAGAGGCGGTGGTCTCTCTTTACTCACCAGATGGCTCCTCCGGCTCACTTTCATTTTCTTCTTCTACAGGAGCTGGTGGAGGTGGCGGTGGTAGTTTTTTCTCTTTCTCAGCTTTAGCATTTCTCTCTTCTTCAGAGTAATATTCATCTTCTGACAGGTTTGCAAGACTCTCATCCATCTCTCTATACTCTACCTGTAAAAAGCAGAACAAAGGATAAACACACTGAAGATACCTGTAAGCCTCCCTACTGAAATGAACGTTGCAAGCAACAAAATTGCTTATAGCTCAAGGAAAAGACCAAGTTAACTTGTCCAGAGTCTTATTACAGCTACCGTGTTATAAAAATCTTCAACAGCTTAACAAGTTCCACATGCTTTTACCTCCACTAAAAAAAAATAAAAATGTCTTCAGCACCCAACTGTCCAATAATAGGAACTTTCTACTCATACTGAGCCCAGCTTATGTGTATTTGTTGTATCATCATTTAACCTCTCTAGTTTTGTTCCCTTCCTTCACCTCCCTGACAAACTCAGGAATAAAGAAATTGCCTCTATGTCCAATCCATATGTTCCAACTTGAATTTATCTGTCAAACACAGGTGACCAGAACTGTACACAAGATTTCATCTTGCCCTGGTACAGAGGATCACATCTGCCTCCTCTTCAGGATGGTCACACTAGTGGCTCAACACAAGGAAAAAATATAAAATAAAAAAACACCTTTAGTGCCATATATGTTTTGCTTTGTTCTCCAGTAAAAATAAGTAATATTACTAGCTAAGAAGACTCACTCCAACTTCAAGGAACATGGAAACCCCAAGAAATAACCTAGAAGGGATGCATCTCATGCTTTTTAATAAACCGAGCTTTTTTCCAGAGTAAGAAAGCCTTGTAGATTGCTATTGAATTTCCCTACCAAGTGGAAAGGAAAAAAGCACTTCTCACAATATGCAGCCATCAGAAGAACAAAAAGAAAGTAGCTAGTGTACCTCCAACATCCTACAGGTCAGCTTCTACCATGAGATGACAAAAGCAACTCTTAATTTCTCATCAAAAGAATGATGTAATCTTTCACAGTTCAGTCATTAAGAAAGGGCATTAATGGGCACAATTCAAAGTAACATTGGGAAGCCTAGGTATAGGAAAGCCTGAATTCAGTGAAACACTAAAACACTCCATGATCTGCTATCTCTCAAATATTTACATTCCATCCTGTCCAGCAGGTTGAGTTTTTCACGCTGTTGAGCAGATGTTGCACCACCAGGATCTTTTGTGAACTCCCACTCTGAAATAAGTTACATTGATCCCACAGCATCTTAAGTACAGCAACAGACGTATTTGAAACCAACACAAACAACTAAGGCCCTCTGAAGTCTCCCATCCTCCCTGAGCTCACACAACTTTCAGAGACAACCAAGTCCAATAAAAAACTAAGCTTTTCCCTAGTTTTATTTTTAACCTGGATAACCTCCTCAACTGAGTTCCCACCACAAACATTCACAGTAAGGGGATCTTGTGCTAGCCTGAAGTGATCACGGGGATATACTGTGTTAAATAATGCCCTTATAACAAATGGGTACTGTCAATGCAGAGGAACATCATTGAAATACAACCCACAAATAGTGCACTAATTCTTACTTCTTAACAAACCACTATAAAACAAGCAAACCCCCGGTATGCTGCAGTTCATTATCACAGAATGGTTCGGGTTGCAAAGGACCTTAAAGATCATCTAGTTCCAACCCCTGTGCCAGGGGCAGGGACACCTCCCACCAGCCCAGGCTGCTCCAAGCCCCGTCCAACCTGGCCTTGAACCCCTCCAGGGATGGGGCAGCCACAGCTTCTCTGGGCAACCTGGGCCAGGGGCTCACCACCCTCACAGCAAAGAATTTCTTCCTTATGTCCAATCTACATCTACCCTCTTTCAGTTTAAAAGACGCACCAGAATGATCTACCCAACAGTTCTGATATGCAAAGGACCAACCCAACTATCACATCACATAAAAGTACTGAAGAGCAAGATATTCAATGCCACAGCTACAATACAACAGAGTCCCTAAAAGTAATTTCAGCTCCCATATCAAACACGCCCAGCTTTGGGCACAGTCAAGATCTTCAAAGTCTTCTGCAACCAGGTTTCCAAGAAAAAGTTTCATGAAAAAAAGATAACGTTCTCAGATGTTCAGAATAACTGATAAGAATTACATACCACAGGCCCAAATTACTGGAAACTGTTTACGGCCTTTATATGCCATGTTTATGGCATTGCTAAATCTCACCCTAATACAGCATAGGCTCAACTCTCCAACACCAACTGAGGGAAGCTGAAGAACAGGGGACTAAGTGTAGCCATCACCTACTACCAGTGTCATTCCATGCACATAAGTATCAAGAGAAGCTGCATCCACATAACCCTAGGAAGAACACGAAAGCGCTCATGAAAATGTAAGATCATAAGAACTCAGATACAATGCTATGGTGTTTTTGTGGTTCTTTTTTACTGCTGGATATCTGACCAGGAAGCCCTCCATAGTTCCGAGGCCATCGCAGACTGCTCTCCTTTGTGAAAGCACAAGAGTTCTCCCCAGACCTCATGATGGTGAGCTGTGACTATACGAGACCTTAATCCGCATTAGCTTCCTGCACGCCTGCATGTTTATCCTGGAGGAGGACTCGCCTTCCCGGGGCAGCACCCGCACCCCACACACCAGCGCCGCCCGGTAAAGCCCCATCGGGCCGAGGACTCTGCTCAGCCCCACACCTGCCAGGCAACGAGCGGTTCCGAGGGCACCGGCCTGCCGCCCGCCCCGCGGCCCCCTCCCAGGGAGCCGTCCCGAGTAGGGGCGGGCCCCGCAGCCCAACGGCCAGAGAACGTCCCGCCCGAGGCCGCGGCGCCTGCCTGACCCCGAACTCCGGCTGCGGCTCCAGGCCGGCGGGGTCGGGCCCCTAGCTCGAGCCACCCCACACCTACTTTGGCCCGCTTGCGGCGGCTGGTCCTGCGACCCTCAGGGGTCTCGGCGATGCCAGTAGTTTCGGCGCCGGGCGCAGGGGCGGCGCCGGCGGCCGGCGGCTCAGACAGACCGCCCGGGGGCGAGGCCCGCGGCGGCTCCTTCTTGCGGGGAGTGCGCTCCGCAGCCCCGCCACTCTCAGCCGAGGAGCCCAGGGCCCCCGCGGCGGCGGGCGGAGGTACCGGCGCCTCCGGCCCGCCCTCACCGCCCGCCACCGCCTCCGCGGCCTTCTTCCCCCCCGGCAGCATCGCCGCTCCCCGCCGCCCCACACAAAGGATGCCGCCCGTGTGCGGCCTGCACCGCCTCCCGACGTCACCTCCGGACCGCGGCGCGCGCGCACTGGGGCTCTCGTGCCGGACGCAGCCGCGCGTGCGCGCCCGGGATCGACCCTCCCCCGCGGCGGGCGGGGTCCCCTCACGGCCGCGGCCCCCAAGGGGGCGGGAGGGGGCGCGCAGCCGCCGGAGCGCGGCTCGGGGTGGGGGTAAGCCGCCGCTCTGAGGCCGCCCAGGCCCCCGCAGTGGCGGGCCGGGCAGGACGCGGAAACGTGGAGGCCTCGAGAGCGAGTTCGCGGTCTCTTTGCCCGCGTGCTGTGGCCCTCGCTGTTCCTACAGGTACAATGGTTAGCTTGAGTTCACAAATTATTATTCTTTTCTGAGGCACGTCCTAGGGCAGCCCTCAGTTACGCGCCTGGCCTTGCAAAGCTCTTTTTCAGGTCTCTGTCCTGCAAGCCTTCCAAGCACCTCCATTAGATCCCTTCAGCAAGCTGAAACAGTGCATGTTCAGTTCACTTCCATGCCCCCAGACAAATTTACCTATGCATGCATCTCTTCCAGAGCTTCCCTGCCTACATGTCTAATCCAGACACAAAGCGGCAGGACCTGTTCGTGACCCAAAAAAAGTGAGAAGCCCTGTGGCCACAGCAGTCCTGCGTGGAAATAAGTATGTCCACAGCTTGACTCACAGAGTCCCTTGAAATGTGCCAAGACTGCTAAAAAGGAGCAGTCGTCGTACTATTTCCGTAAAGTGTTCCAATTTTAGTTCTCCTCCTGCCTCCTTTCCAAGGTCTGGGCTGGACTTTTCCCCACCATGTCCTCTCATGAGCTTCTACTTACACCACCAGAAAAAGCTGGTGAGGCAGGGAATGGGAAGCAGGAGCCATCAGCCTTTGGGCAGGACACTGCTGATCGGTGCCCACCGGCCCCACAGACGCCTGCATGGAGTGTACTGCCAGAGATGTTCTGCTCTAGGTTTCCTTGCCTTGAATATTTGAACATTACTAGCTAAAGGTAACAGAAAACAAAAGCCCACTTTTCTTGCCTCTCTCCTCAAAACTGGTCATTAATCAGAAGGGAGGTGTGGCTGATCCTAGTAGACATACCTTGTCATCAAGCTGGTTTGTCCTGGCTGGTCATGTGGTTCTGTAGACTCTGTAGGAGGATTTAGATACCTGGGAAGGCAGCAGCTACCCAGAAAGATTTAGGTGTGATTTCAACCATTCTCAGAACAAAGTAAGCAACTAGAAGCCGTACAAGGTCTGCAAAGCATAGCTGATGCATTCCAGATGTCTGCACAGTAGTATGGGGAAAGGCAGAAGGTCAACAGCACACACTGACAAACAATGCCAGTGCTGATAAGCGTCTGGAACCAACTCTGAAGAGGAGTTAGATGACAAAATCCATTTGGGAGAACTGCAGAGATCAACTCCAAACAGTGACAGGGAAGAAAAGAAAGTAACAGGCAATTGCCATAACATCTTCATCTGTAACCCTAAGTATTTCAAGTATTTCATGCTTCCATAGGAGTTGGCATTTCCTTCATTATGCCACTTTACTCTCCTTTTGTTTGTGTTTAGCCAAATTCTGAAATAGCTACACAGTTCATTTTTTAGTATAAGTTTTAACTAATGGGTGAGACAAATGGTTTTCTCAGAGCACATTTAACATGTTTTCCATAGGTTTACACCAAACAACATCTCAAACTCAAAACTTGATACATTTATTTACTCTTCTGAATTCAGATTCAAGTTAATCCTTAAAAGGGCCATTTATTAAATGCAGTTAACATGAAAAATATAGGCTCCCCATATTTGGAAAACTGTCTCCTAAGTCCATATTTATATTTTAGCTTCATATTCGCTAGGGTATAAACACAATTAGAATAAGGCATAGAAAGAGCTTCCAGCAACATCTTACACCTTGTTGCACCTGAGACATCTTACACCTTGTTGCATCACGCCCATCATCTTATAAGGCATTTTTCCCTATGATGAGAAAAGCAAATTTAAGCTAACAGTACAGTCTCTGAGAATAATCTGAAACAATGAGAATTTGCTATGACGACTTCTCTCTTTGCACAGAGCTGTACTGCAGATATAAAATCTGATTTTTATATGAGGTATGTGCATTCAGTCTGGCCCAAAACATTTGTACAGCATATACAAACTTATATTTAACTTTCATCTTTATTTCAACAAAAGTAAATTTAATTCCACCTTTCATCAGAAAAATCCGAGATAATCAATGCAGAAGCCATTTCTGCAATTATTCACTTTGTCCTTCACTAACCTATATGAACAAACTGTTCTTGGGCTATTTATATCAGAACAATGATGAGGAATGTTTTCTATTCCAGCACTGCTATTTCATCTGGATTCATATTAATGGAAAACCCACCATGGACTGGAAGACAGACCCCCTCAGAATGAAAGTTTGGCTCTGATACACTGTCTGAGCAACTGGACACTTCCATATACACAAAAAATTTAGCCAAAGGAAACAGAAATGGAGGAACTGAGGTGTGGAAAAGCTGTTAACCATTCCACTCACAGGCAAAGAAGAGAGAACAGAGAATTAGCAACTTTCTCTAACATGTGGGTCCTGTTCTGATTCTCCGTAACATCCTTCCACACCCTCAGCAGCACAGTGGAGAAAAGGAGCCTAATCCCACTGTAATGCTACTAAGTACCGACTAGTGCTCGTTTTCAAGGAAGCCATGCCAGACCCAGGACACCATGATACATTTCCTCACCTGGAATTCATCCTTCTTCCCACACTTCAGAGAAAGGAAGTTTTATTAAGTAGCATTTTCAATTATGACAGACATGAATCCAGGAGAGAGGCCTGTACTTGCATTCAGCTTTTTAAAACACAAAACAGTGACTGGTGAGTACAAGTATTATTACAGAAGAAATCAAGTCACTCAAACCCTCTTCATTGTGAAAAGGGTTGAGACTGGGATGGTTCACAGAATGCTGAGAATGGGAAAAGGATCAAAAGCAACATTCAAGGCATAGACAAACTGAAGAAATAGGTGCTTTGAAGAGTATACTTTTGGTTTCCTCCCTTCACAAGTCTATACTAGGATACGGACATAAAAGTCAGTGTGTGTGTGGGGAAGGTCTTCCCCCAGTACATTTCCTAAATTAAATTCCACAGTTTTGTTTTTGTTAAAAAAAGTAATTTATAATTTAATACCTGTTTCAGGATTCTCAGATCTGTGGTGCTGTTAACATTGCACTTAATTAGCATTATCCATTTTCAAAAAGAAATTAAAAAGCAGCTCTGAACTTTGCTTCTGAGGTGGAAGCACTGTCTCTGAACCAACAATGATTCCTGTCACTCTTGCTTTGCATCTTTCAATGCCTGAAGTCTTTCTAAAAGGGGTGGATGGGAGTAATGCCACATTGAAAAGATCCAGTCAGAAACAGGGAATCCTAAATTATCTTTGTTTAGCTTGATCAAAGCAGAATATAGGTCTTTAGCCTTCCCAAGTTCCTTGGCAAATGCATCTGCTTGAAACTCAAATCGTCGGCTTAATACAGTCAAACAAAATGAGAGAACCTGTGGAGAGAAATATATTAAAAATTATTTTACAATTCAGCTATCTGAAAGTTCCTTACAGTATCAGTAAACACTACTGTATGTTCCTTCCCCCATGCCACACATCACTGTGGCTGCAGAATGATCTAAGGTTTATCCAGGCCACACCTGAAACCAGGAGTGCCAACGTGGAACACTAAGCCTACTTATTAAAATGATATACCAGACAGAGCCCCTCAAAACTTCAAACTTCCCCCCCAGTCAAATTAAAATCATTATTTAAATAGGATGATACTTCATCATATATGTCTTGAAAACAATTTACCTCATTGTAAGGTGAAAAAATGAACTGGAAAATAATCATCAATCCGATCAGGGTAGGCTGGGTGTCATAGAAACCAAATGCAGCAAAGAGTTCTTTTCGACCAATTAACACAGCAAACAAGAAGAAGCAGAGGAAAGAATTCATCTAGAGAAAGGAAATAACATTCTCAATGCAGAAAAGTTTTTCATCTAAGTCTAAAACACAGCCTATTCACATTACAGATTTGCATAGAAACACCACTGAAAAACACCCAAATAGATTATTTAGAACTAATACACAAAGAGCAACAAACAGCTGGCCTTTACCTGCTTTCTGTAAATGCGTGCAGTACAGAAACACTTATTATTTTCTGTCAGTGAGATAAAAAATAAAGTCCAAATAGTGAAGGAAAATAAAAAGGCAAGAAGGCTAGATAAGTGAGGAGGGAGTACAGAGTAGAATCCATCTCCTTGGAATTAAGCATAGGTTCCAAAAATTTTAAAACCAAACAACATGTGTCTATGCTGTGTCATACTTCTATTCCTGGAAACAATCCACACTTCCATGTAAGCCACTGCATGACTGTGTACAAGCACTGCGCTTGCCTGGCTTTTCAGAGGCCAGAGGCAGGGCTATGCCTTACCACTTTCTCTAGAGAAGGTGATTAGTATCTTTTCAATCCATTCAAGTGGTTGCCTGGTCTTTTTAGAGTAATGTGGAAGGGACCAGAATATTGTTATCGAAACACACAGGACAGAAAAAAGAGAGATGGTTGTGACAGCAATCATCAGAGAAAGCAGAAGATATTGCAGAAGAATTTGTGAAAATTTCTGGAAGTGAAGATAAAATCTACCTATTACAGCAAAATAATAGTATCTAGAAAGTGGATCCAAAGGCAAAAGTTACATGAGTTAGCAGAGTGGCATCATAATAGTTACTAGTTAGTAGGGATCAACACTGAAGTCAGAAGTTGGGAGGTAATTAATTGCCTTAAAGCAGAAAGTGAAAAAGACCTCACGGAAGTGTTCGGTTACATGGATAAGAAAAAGCCAGGGTGGAAACAGAAAGATATTTTCTTAAACAGAAGCTTGATAGTGATGTTTACGGCCTGAAAAGCTTGTGAATAGCCTTAGAAAAAGAACAGAACAGCATTCCTGGAAAGGTGCATTCATCTCAAGAAAGACATAATGGAGTTACAGAAGGTGCATAGGAGGGCAGCTAGGAGAAACAAACAAACAAACAAAACCAAAAAAGGCTGGGAATTGGAGAAAAGAAGGGTGAGTTCTACCTGGAACGAGACAGATCTACACCAAAGCATATAGTAGACTGCTAATAGTAATTTAACAGAAGGCACACAGCTGTGCCTTGCAAATAAAGGAATTTGAAGTAGGAGTTTTGGGGAGGAATGCGTTTTTATTGAGCAATGCCCAGAGGCATATGCATGAGTGAACCGACCACCAGGCTCCTTTTCTTCAAGGGCAGGCTGGGCAATCTCTACAGATTGCTTCAGTGTTCACCCCTATTTGGGCACGTACAAAGAATGGCACAATATATACCAATTGATTGTTTACCAATAATCAATGCACAAGGTATGAGAATACAATATAAATAAGAATGCCCTCCTGTGACAGATTTCATAATCCTCAATCACATTGCTTCTCAACCCTTCAAGGAACAAGACTGACAGAAACTCTCAAGACACGTAACTTTCTCAGAGATAATGGCAAAGACCTAAAAAAAATGCAGCCTGGGAGACAGGACACATCCAATCCCATCCTTAGCACAGATGGAAACAAACCTTCAGAGAAGGCCCTGAGATTCAAACAGACAAGGAAGAAGTGTTACAGAGCAAGAAAAATGTGTCCCGACTTCAGAAGGGTGCTGAGATGAATTAAAATGGCAGCAGACATGCTTTCTTAGGTGTTTTCTACTAACCACATGGAGTAAGGAGTGGACAGAAAGGCTAGTGCATATTCACTCTAGATACGGCAAAGAAGAAAACCCACCAAACCAACTTTCTGTCACAGAGCAGAAGTGTGAATGCACACTTATAAATCTGGAAGCAGGCATTTGGAAACAGCTGTAATTACAGAATGCTCTAGGAAAACCACCAGTTTATCATAACTTACCTGGCTGATGATGATATTTTTGACAGTGTGACCTAGTTTCCAGTGACCTAGTTCATGACCAAGTACAGCCAGAACTTCTTCATTTTTACATCCTTGTTTCTTATTCTGAGGGAATAACAAAGCACAGGTAATGTGCAGCTGCACATCAACAGAAAGGACAATGAAAGGCCATCATCCTGTTCTTGACTAGGGCGGGGGAAGATGCATGTGGCATCCGTATGTGTGCGCCATGTGCGTGCTTCTTGCACCAAAATTCTTGCATGTTGTAAACGGCACGCAAACGACACACCTATAGTCAAAAGCATTTCATTGAAAGGGAAGCTTCAGTGTGGGAGTCCCAAGAGAAGGAACACAAGCTAAAAACCTGAACAGGTTTCCTTATTCAAACAATTACAAGGAAGACCTATTTTTTACATGCAGGGAAGCAAAGTTTTGTTAAAGCCCCTGTGGCTTTCTATGCTCTCTGGTGCTTTCTGCACCACTCAGCCTCAGAAATTCCATTTAGCAGCTCAGGGATACTTTGTTGTTGAAATCATTAGGTTTTGGATTTTAGCATCTCACTCAGGATCTTTAAAATATATTCAGAAAACACAAGGGAATATCTCAACAAGAAGTTAATGTAAATAACATGACGAAAAACAAAGATGAACTCACTTTGGTTTTAGACTCTGTCTCTTCATTCTCACCATCTTCTCCTTCTGCTGGCTCTTTGTTCAACGCAGAATAATCTTCCAGGAGAGTGTCAAAGAGTACTATCCGCTTATTCTTGAAGAATCCATAGAAATAAGCATTGCTATGAGAAGAACGCTTAGAACCTGATGGGGAAAATTTACATTAAAGACTATGATTTGAATAATCCCATGCACTGATGACTATGCAGTATTACACAGAACAGATTCTTCCAAAGGAATTCTCAAAGTCCCCAAATGAACGGTAGACAAACTCAAGCAAATGAGTTTGCAGGTTGAAGCGTATTTTAAAATAATCTTGGTAATGATGATTTCATTTACTGACTCCAGTAGAGAAATAATTTTTTTTCATCTGTAACATGTAATCACTAAAATCACTAAAACCGTAAGAGCAGTAATTTGAATATCCAAAAGAAAAGTAATTTCTACTGCAATTTCAAGTTCAGAGTGTAATGAACAGTCTGCATAGAACATCTTCTGCCCTGCTGGCAAAGGATCTGTGACGAATACGTTTAGAATTCTTTCAGTGTGTGAGCAAAAATGTTTCAAAACAGGTAAGGATGAAGATGAAAAGATGGATTACAGGTATCAGGCAGAACTTCAGAATTATTTTTGTTTGAAATAGGTAATGTTTTACAGCTACTTTTATCTAGATCAGGTGAATCATGGACTGTTTCTACCAGCAATGTACTTGGGGCCAAGAAACTCGTCTCTTCCCATGCAACATGGACTGTTTCAGTTGATTAAAAAGATGTGTAGGTCAAAGCAGCTGTTAAAACTTTGCCTGTTGTTGCCTATGGACAGGACCTGTTGCAACATCAGGACTGAAAGAGGTCTCTGAGAGAAGGGGTGGATTGCTCTGGTTTTTGCAGCAAAAGATCAGATACACTTCAAGTTGAAGGCATCTGCCTTTAACTCTCACTATAAATGTATGAGCTGCATCAGCTCCTTAGGACACAAAATATCCATTGTTCCATTGCAAGCCAACCCGTGATATGGTCACGATAACCTTCAGCACCAAACGAAAGCAGATCAACAGAGGAAGAGGCTGGTCAGAGTATGAAGCCTCAGCATCCAGTCCCTTCTCAGTGAAGAAATCTGAACAGCCACAGGGTAGCAATGTTGCCTTTCATCTGCCTATTATAAAAAACTTCACCCTCCACTAAGTGTTGGTAGAGAAGGAACCTTTGTAGTCTGCCTGTTACAGAACAAATCCTGAAATTAAGGGACTTCATTGCACATGTTACTAAAACGTCAGCTCTGGAGTGGGAAGAGCCAAGACAGAGCTCAGAAAAACACCAGGAAAAAGATATTCACACATCCAGTCCCTCATGTCAGAAGGCGATGGTGCTGGCTCAACGCTCTTAAGGATGCCAGGAAAGGAAAGGGGGGTCTGGCAGCCTCCCCCCACTGCAGATCTCTGCCACTAAATGCAGACATGCTGAAGAAGCCAGTGCACCAGTACACTACACAGGTGCCAGAGTGCCAGCAATTGGCTAATAGGACTTTCACCATGGTTAAAAGCTAGGGTACAGCCAGCAATGCATATTTGTCAAGCAATACCTATTTGTCAAGGGTCTGTAAGTGATTCTCAAGCCTGTAAAGCTTCAGCTTCACTAGGAAAGAGAGGAGTTTCTTGGGTGCCAAGTATAACAATAGTAGTAGTCCCTGGCTACGCTGAGGCAGAGAACTGGCTGGATTTGGCCAACCCAAAGTTCTGAAAGCCACAGCTTCCAGGCTGGGTAAAGCCTTTATCACCCTCTCTTTCAGTAAAATTTGACCACTTCATCTCTTTATACCATATCATACTGCTTTCACCAAGGCAATAAAAACACCTCGGATCCTCACAGGTGGGGCAGAAAACAAAAACAATATTTGGGAAAGTCCCTGAAATCAAGTTCAGAAGGGAGCAAAATGAGTAACAGTGGAAATGTCAAACAGTAAAGTACTCCACGAACACAGAAGTGGAGAGGAAGTGACATGGCAGCTGGCATGCTCCATTTTGTATTCCATGACCTAAGAAAAGAGGATGAGAAATTCATTACTAGAAAGTGAAAAATTACAGTCTGAAGTAGAAGGTATGACTGCATCCAGCTACACCATAAGAAACCGTCCATGCGAACACTCTAAGGAGGAATAGGTGTTTTTAACTTTCATAACTTTTTCAACTATTTCACCAAGGACTTTGAGACAATTAATGCTAAACTGAGACCAGAAAAGATAAAAAACCCCCTTTTCCCTCTGGTTTAAAGTTCTAAAATTGGAATCTCGCTCGCTGCTTCCATTTCTGACTGTGGTTTGTACTTCCATTCCACAGAGCCAAGACAACACTTCCAACGAGATGCTGAGTTAAGGCTGTAACATTCAGCTTCACTTTTCTGACCCCAAGGCAAAAAAAGGCAAATGGTACAGACATTGACAAGTATTACAATAGCCGAGGAGTATAAGCAACTGCCCTACTACAGCATCCACAATCAAAGCTAAAAATCTACAAATTCAAAATTATTAAGTCTTTTTATTAAAAAAATCTCACCTTCAACAACATACACCTTAGTCAATGGGAAGTCAATGTTTTTTGCCATTGTTTCAATTTGTTGCTTGAGCTCTCCCTCAGGAAGCGGAATGAATTTATCAAACAAAGGTGCAATATAGTCTGCATAGATTGTAACAAGCACCTGCAAACACATACAGATATTAAAAACAAGGCATACAAATGTGTGTTTAGTACTAAAGGTGGAGCATAAGTAAGTACAAAAAGAGGGCACAATTTCAAAAAAACACTTCATAAAGCAGAGTCCTGTATGAAGTGCAATCTGTAGCAAAGCTCTGTACAGGTCATCCCATCTGCGGAGACAACTGCTCAGTCTGTTGACAGTCAGGAATTCAACAGCCAGATGGGGGTAGGGGCAGGTTAATCTACAATCTGCAGTCCTCAGCAGAATTAGTGTACACAGCGCTTTTGCTATGGGGGTTCATCAAACCGCAGAAGGCAAAGCCACAATGACAGCTGGGAGCAGTGGTCTTATCAGTGACAGACTGTGACTATCACCCACTTCACCCATACTGGAAAGCTCTGAAGTGTTTCATAATGAGCAGCAGAGCCAACTGAACCAGGAGACAGTCCCACTTCTTCAAATTCCTGCTAACTTACAAAGCCATGGTCTAAAACAGGCAAGAAATTTCATGTTCCCCATTTTCTTCCCCTTCTCCCAGCTGTATGCAGGGCTAAGGAACTGCCTGATGCCTGGTCCACAACGATTAACAGCCATGTCCCAAAAATCACTACAATGCACCTGCATCTCTTCAAACTGTCAGCAGATGGAGCCCAGATGAGAAAGCCAGGACTGGAATATCACTGTGATGGGAAGGAAAGCTGAACTCCGTTCCCTCAGGCTCTAGACCTTCACAAAGTGATTTTATTTATTTTAAAGAAAAGGACTGGAGAAAAGTTTAAATACTGGTTAGCAAAAAAAGAACAGGACATGAGAGGCAAATAGATATCAACATTAACTTCAAAGTTATCTTGAAGGGTTTTTTCCACTGAAAACAAGTATCTTGACTTTTGAAAGTATCTACACTGTAGAAAAAGTCCAATGAAATCTATAACTAGGGAAACTGACTTTTCCAAAGTCATAGCAAGTGAGGGCATCAATATGAAACATCACTAGAAAATAAAAGTTATCTTCATTACTGTAACTGTTAAGACAAGGGTTTAAAACTCTCCAGATATTTTGCAGGAAGTGCAGGAGGGTATTTTACAGAGCGGAAATCAGCTGTCTGTTTAAGTCCAGACAAGTGTGGACTAATGTTAAGTTTTTATCTCTGATCTTTGTGTAATCCCTTGATACCAGCAGGTATAACAGACTGGTAGAAGGATGCAACTCTATGATTATGAAGTTATGGAATGTAAGTACAACTGGAATTTTTCCCTAAACTGAAAGGGTAAACCTAGCACCTCTTAAGGTTATTCTGCATGTCAAAGATTGTTCAAACCCACACATAAAGGCCTCAAACCATGATCGACACCCTGTAAAGCTGCAGTGACACTGCAAGACACCTGAAAAAGACCAATTGTCTGGGCGTGCAGTTAATGCTCAGGAAAAAAAGCCTGAGAGAGTGGGAATAGAAAATAAAAAAAAAGAGAGGGCCACTTGGTCTTGCTGCATTATCTTTCAGTACAGAAGTCAGTAACTCTGACAGGACAACCCCTGTTTTATTGGTTTCTAAAGTAACTGTAAAATCTCAGGAAAAAAAATCTACATGGACAGCTCAATTGGAAGGGGCAGGCAAAGCAAAGATAAGATAATATTTTGTGATAAGAAAGTGACCAAGAAAGAAATGCGGTATCAGCTGAGTAAGTTCTGGTTCTCACCTTCAAACTTAGTGTTAGTTACTACTCACCTACATCTCTGCTTTCTACTAACCTTTCTTGATAAAGACTATAAAATGGACATCCAGAAAGTTTCTCATACAGCATTTTTTACAATATCTATTTTAAAGAAAATGCATTTAGAAAATTTTAAAGAATAAAAGCAGTCAATGACTGGTGCAAAGGAAGCTATCGAAAAAAATTTTCACTTTCGGTGTACAAACGAGGGCAGGCCATTTCAGAAAATCCTGTATCTTCTTTCAATCCTGGGACTACCGGTTCTTTTAAAATTTCCACTTAATAGTTCTATGAAAAAGCAAGTCTTTAAAGCCTTTAAGACTAAAGATTTAAAATATAGAGCGGGTATCACATAAGGAACTAATATCTTCCCAATTTTGCAAATAATATGGCTACACTAGAATAATCTGAAGTATGGACTGTGTCACTCAGGTTGACAGAGCAGTAGCTCAAATGCTGAATTCTTATTTAGGAGTGTACTGCTGATCAAAGCTTGAAAGAAAAAGAAAAATTCTTTAAGAAGTACTGATCAGAATCCGCACAAATCTTTCTTTAGCAGTCATTTCAATATACGTGAACTGACATTTTTGAGACCTAACACTACAATTTTTCAGAATACATTAAGAGACAAAAAAAGGAAAGATGCCAGAGCATAAGGACACCTGGATTACAGGAGGCAGGTGCCAGCACCACAGCACAACAGGAAACACAGCCAACAAACAAAAAAAAGTTTGAAAGAACTCAGAGTAGTAATTGTAAGCTGGACCTACCACCTAAATGGGGCACTTCTGCTACTATACTGTTGTCACCAAGTTCCTCGGAAACACATCACTGGTAACGGCCCTATGCCAGAATTAGTGGCCATACAGAAATGCACTAATCCACACAGGTTTTATTTCAGTTACGTGTTAGCATCAATGAAGCAAAAATACAAGTAAGCAAGAAATACAGTTCACATGAGATCTGTACCCCATAAAAACAGGATTATGAAAAGACTTTGCAGGCATGATTTATACTGAGTCACAATTCCTTCCATGTTGCCATGCCCAAGAAAGTCAATCCAGCGATTGGATATGTAAGTGGGAAATCGGATTTTCCTGCGTTAATTGCAGTGTCTTCCCATGTAGCATTATGATCACATTTTTCTAAAATGTGACCAGACAATGTCTGTGCTTTAGAAAGGAAGGCAACAAATTGAAAGTCCAAGAAAGCTATAAAAGCGATCTGAATCTAGAAGCAGTGGGGAGAAGAAAAATTAAAAAACAAACAAACAAAAAAAGCAACACCTGCTTAGGTCATGAAAGAGAAGCTTAAGAAAGAAAAAATATGATTTCCTACACAGGAAATTTTCTTGGTGATGCACTCCAGTTCAACCAGAAAGTCTGAACTTGACACAAGAATTGGGACCAATTGACCGAAATTTATTGTTAGCTAATGTGGCAGGCTTTATTACATTACTGTAATGTAATAATTCTTTTACTTGTTAAGGTGCTCTTTTAATCTAGAAATGAATGAATACATACGAGCATATTTCTGTAATTTCTTCCTCGGGTGACCAATGGTTAGTATATTGAGCAGAAAACAATAGAACATTATGTTGAAATAGAAAAAAAAAAAAAAAATACAGACCCCAGAGCTTACAGTAGCAATAGAAAACATCAAATCCTTATGATGTATACAACATGATCCTTCTAACATAAGCCCTAAAAATGTCAGTTACCAATTCGGTGTATAAAACCAGCAATATCTGAACCAGAAACGGAAAATTGCTACTTGTCTCAATACAAAACAATGCAATTGAGAGCTGGTGTTTGATAACCTGTAAGAAAACCCAATGGAAACATTACTGACCAAAGCACATTCTGCCTTGTCTTGCCAAACTGCTGGTAGTTGTCCCTGTGCCCTTTCTATATTTAAGAAAATATCACCTATCACCATGTACTGCTGTACTTACAGTATCTATTCCAAAACTTTTTGAATGTTTATTTTTCAATTGACAAAGACACTCCAGTACTAAATAGATAAAAGATATCACATTAACGTGGACAATTAAAATGAACTATTATTCCTGAACAAGTACACCGAAAGTAAGACACACTGTAGAAGTTTGTAAACACTTAAAGTCACAGGAGATTTAGACTTTTCTCCATTTCCTTTCAGTTATGTTTTTAAACCTCATCACACTGAAGCATGCGAGTAAGCTAGCATTTGGAAGAAACCCAAACATAGTCTCATACTCACCAAGGAAACAACTAACGTGAAGAGCCAGGCATAGATGAAGAAGTAGTCTCCCCCTATTTTAATAATGTAAAGCAGAAGGGATGTCACTGGCAACAGAATACACTGAGTCACGATAAACTTCTTGATAGCATCCTTAAAAAAAAATCCCAGAGTCTGTAAAGAAAAGATATCAGTGATATTTTCAGTGTACTATTTATGTGCCACAGTGGTTAATGAACTGATCCCTCTTAATATATATAATATATATAAGAGAGTGCTCACTGTGTGACCAGAGTGAATATGTCTACATAAGGAATAGTCTAAAATTGTGGGATTATGTCTGATTTGTGTTTCCAATAGTCATGGAAGTCTGAGCAAGAAAATATATATAGATACATCTCTCTCTATATATATATATATATAGACAGATATATTTTCTTGCTAAGCAACCATTAGTATCAGCAGTAGTACAACTGTATAGACACATGCCTACACAAATGGAGCACTCCAGAACATGTTCCTTGCCTACCTTTAAAATTCCCAGGTAGCCTGCGCTACCATTTCCAGCAAAACAGTTCTGTAACTAGAAAAGCAAGACTTGTGGCTCTCACTCACACTAAGCAGTGCTTCTTTCCTGAAAATGGTACGAAGAAGCATGAAAGAAACTCTGTGGATCATCCTGGACAAAGGAAAAATCGTTTCCGTTTGATGAAGACTTGTAAACTCATACAAGCCAGGAGAGAGAAAACAAAATACAGAACAGTGGCCAGAAAAAGGCCTATTATATAGCTTTTTCATTTTTTTAGCTTAGTAAACAGATGAAGAAACTGTCGCTTAATATAACCTAGAAGAACTCTTAACAGAAGCATGCTGCCAGTGCTGCTTCCACTGGGCTTTCTGAAACACATCAACTACAATCCATTTAGCTCAAGTTTTCATTTGAACTCTTTCTTTACTTCCAGCTCCACCATCTAGGAGGAGCAGAGCTATAAAACTGCATGATATCTTTCATCTTTGCCCCTTCCCTTTCCTGCTTTCTAATGCAGATGTGACTTCAAGAAAATCCTCATTTTCAGGAAGCCACTCCCATGGAAGAAAGAGTCTGAGAAATGATCTGAAGATCATGTGAGAATCATTGCTAGGAAATCCAAAGTCTGGGCTGGTACCAGGTGTGAATTTGGCTCATTCACTAAAGTACCTACCCCATCAATCTGAAATTAAAGATGAAGATTTGACTGTTTGTAAGACATTTGGTACCTCAAATTGGATTGGACCTGGACTCAGCCAGGCACAAGGACCACTTCTTGGCATGAGGACCACTGGGGTAAAAGAAAACATGTAAAAGACATCATGCAGGTAGCTCAATCAAGCACTTAACACCCACAGGTGTGAGTCCCACGTCTCCCTTTTCTCATTTGATTAGGCACAACGCTTGCGCTGACAACAGTGAAGCAGCACCCAGACAGCACAGCTCCAAGGAGAAAATGTTCAGAGGATGTACCCAGAATCCTGCTCACCCGCCCTGAAGCATACAAAGAAACCAATACAACAAGTATTTACTTGCTGGTGAGGGAAAAAAGTGATTGTTAGAAGTTACACATATGTTTTTAGAAGCACAAGCGTTTTTTATAAGATTGGAGAGCTATATGGATCTGAGTTTGTCACAAGCTCAAGGCTTACGACTAACAACAATCTTCATATTTGCTTCCCAAAGACTAGAGCAGGAGCCACCACTGGCACAGTATCCAGACATCGGCGCTGGGGCAGGATGGAACCAAACAAGCCTTGCAGTTTCCGGGAATACATACAGATGCAAAACTGTGCAGTGAGAATTTTCATAGTTGGGCTTTCCTGGAAAGAAAATAGTGCGCCACTAAATAATTGACGTGAACCAAAATAATACAGGATGTGTCAGGATCTATGCACTTCTGTTTTAAAGGTGATTGAGAGAGGGTGCAAACTGAATCACGGCATTTAGAGCTTTTTTTCTCACTTATTTTCTTACTTGTTTTATGAAAGGGATAAGAAACATCAATTTATCAGTTCACCAGTTTAGAAACAAACTGATTCCACTTCTTTAGGTCTAGCTCAGTCTTCCTGCCTCCATAGAAACTGGAAGCTGAAACTGGCAAATACCAGAGCATCTCTACCCTTATTAAAATGCGCCTGTAAGAAAACCAAACTTCCTAGTAGACTTGGAACAGAAGGTAGTGTAGACAACACTAGTTGGGTCCAAAAGCAGAAAACAAGTCTTATGCTCTGGCATGAAATGGCTAATAATATGTAACTGAGGTTCCTCTCCTAAAAGGAAAATCTGAACCCATGAGAAACTGATACTGAAACAGGTTAAACCAAGTTGGTGAGAGAAATTAAGAAAGCCGGGGCTGATATTAAGTGAGTTCCTAACAGTAGTACAAATGAAGAGCTGAATTCTCTAATTTACTAAAGGCTGATACAATAAATCAATAAGCGAAACAAAATGAGGTTTTGTCTCATCTGTTCAGTGTCCAGGAATCAGAACTGCCCCTGTCAAGCAGTGATCCAGACTTCTTAGGAAGGGCATATGAAGGGCAAAGAACAGTCCATCCAAAAATGAACAGCTGAGGTGTTCTTTGTTCCACTGCTAGAAGACACGCTTCTCTTTGCTCAGAGGCATGGGCTCACGCAGAGACATTCTGGTGCAGCATGGGTACTCCTGCAACAGTCACAAACTGTCACTGCTCTTATTTTTATGCAATGCAAGTAGAAATGTTCCTAAAACTAATGATCTTTGGCACAGATATGGACATACCAGTCCATCTAACCAACCAAACCTACTGAAGACATTAGGTCAATATCAGTGCTATCTACAATACCTGTTGATTGAAGCCATGTTTCTCTTCTATGACAAATGTGTTATATAAACTCCATGGGAGACCGGTCACTGCACTGAAGAGTGTTGCAAGCAGCAGAAATACCAATGACTGGACAATCTAAAAAAAATTAAAAAATTTAAAAAAAAATCTGATATTTACTGACATTAATATTCAGGGTGTTAAAAATGGATTTTATATCAGTAGTTAGATGATGAAGCTAGATAAATTCACAGAAATAACATGTTTGTGATGATTAGATTACTGATCACTGGAATACCTTACTATGTTACAGAAAGAAAAAATACATATACTCATGAAACAGATTTAAACAAAAACTAAGGATTCAGGACAAGAATTTGTATAGATGCCTCATCCAAAACAGAAAGACAACATAAGCAATAGCCTCAAATTTCTTACCCTCTCACAGTGCAGGAAGATTACATCTAGGATCAGTAAAAAGACAACACCCAAACAAAAAGCCACAAAAACCAAACCTTGTTTGACTCAAGTAGCTTTAACACTTGGATGTTTTTAGCATACAAGGCTATTTTAATCAGTGAGCTAATTTAAAAGTCACATACTGTTACCAGTTCTCAGACTCGTCCAATCATTGTGTTCACCAGAAAATATCTGGGTTTTTCACTATATTGTACCTGTAGCTAAATCTCACTTTAAGTAAATGAAAGCTTAAAAATAAAAATTATTATAACATTATAGTTCATGGACCAGATACTTTCACTAAAATTTAAAGTCTGCTTACCTCATATTCTGGTCCAAACCCAGCACGACCAGAGATCCGACCAGACAGATTCCAGAGAAAAGGAATTCCTCCACAGAGGAGAATCATCTTGAAAAGAAAAACATAGACCACAGAGGCAATATGAAACAGAATGTCATCTTATTCTACTAAAATTTCAGCATGATAAGGACCTTTTCAGGGTGAATTAGAAAAGTTTTATAATAAGGCTGCCTGTCCCCCTCTGATCTTAGCAGTGCATAAAGAAAGCCTGGAACATTTGGTAATGGTTCGTTTTTGCTTTACGGAAACAGAGATCAGGTCAAGCTTTTTTTACTAGCATATTTCCAAGCCTATTTACTGTAGACTTTGCTACTATATTGGCTCAGATACAAGGTATATTTTTGGAAGACCTTAAAACTCATTTGCCCTATGGTTGTATAACATCATTTCATGGAGAGGTATGCAAGATTCAGCAACTCGACTGCACTGGGACAGTCTCTCCTGCATTCCCTACTGAGAAAAAGGCATTCAGAATAAAGCCACAATTTCACTTTCAGTATTAGTGCTGCTTCAACCATTTTAAGAAAGCACCATGCTCTCCTCCTTGTGCCTGCCTCGCAATGCCTTCTGCCATACAGGCTGCCCAGGAAGAGGGAGTGAACTACTCGGGACACACCATCATCAAAGAAATGCTTGAGACAGAGCTACTGAAGCAAGTGCTAGCTGTAGTTCAAGGCAGGGGCTGGTAGTGTTTGTTGAACAGCTTGACTTCCAAATGTTTCACATTTACTTTCTTACCAAGTGATGCATCACTATATTTGTAAAGATCAGTTTTCAAGTAGGCAGCCTTCCAGAAGGGACAGTAACAGGGCTTTATTTACTTATTTACTTTTAAAAAGCTTACTCATAACCTAACTATTAGGGTGCATTTTGAGTGTCAGCAGGAGATGGAAAGGACAAAAGCAAGCTTGTTTCTGCTTTGCAGGCTACTTGTTAAGCTTCAGAGCTGAAAATCCCAGAAGTACCAATCCCTGAACAAAGACAGCTATTAGCATGATGTTGACACTACTTACAAGTTAAAAGGAAGCCCACGTAATTAATGTCTGAAATGAATCAAAGCATACTAGTAATTCTAACACAGCATCTCCCCTTCAGTTAACTTGCTAGGTTAATGAATCATACTTCTATCTACTAAAAGCAAAATGTTGCAAAACTGTCATCCAATTTCATCAACTTTGGCCACAACAGCGTCTTTCCAGTTCAGGCAGTTCCCAAAGCCAACAAAAGACACAGTTTACACTCTAAGGAAGTAGCAAACCCAGACAGTAGAGGCCACCTCACTTTAGCTCTGCTGGAATCTGATAATCCCAGGACAGATTCTGAGAAACAGAGAGACACAGCTCAATATCGCAGAAAGGAGCAATAACTCATCATCACATACATACCCTACACATCAGCAGTATCAGCTTGATTGTAGAACAGAATCATAGAATCATTTAGGTTGGAAAAGACCCTTAAAATCATTGAGTCTAACCGTTAATCCAGCACTGCCAAGACCACCACTAAACCATGTCCCTCAGCACCACGTCTACCCATCTTTTGAATACATCCAGGGGTGGTGCCTCAACCACTTCTCTGGGCAGCCTGTTCCAATGTTTGATAACCCTTTCAGTGAAGAATTTATTCCTAATATCCATCCTAAACCTTCGCTGGTGCAACTTGAGGCCATTCCCTCTCATCTTATCACCTGTTCCTTGGGAGAAGAGACCGACCCCCCCAGCTAAGATGCTTGACGTAGTAACTGGTTTTGACTGCTGTTTAGGAAGCACCAGCATAGTCTGGCTTTTGTGGCTCAGTTCTGGAAGACAGCTGGATGCAGTAATTTCTTTAACAGATCCATCACCTGCCAAAATCATTGTGGACCTGTTATTACAGTAACAGGGACAGAACAGAAAGAAAAGGTCATGAGAGAAAGCAATGGCTCTGCTTTTCCTACAGAGGCACAATCACAGAACGGTTTGGGTCAGAAGGGACCTTTAAAGATCATCTGGTGCAATCCCCCCTCCCCTAAGCAGAGACATCTTTCACTGGACCAGGTTGGTCAGAGCCCCATCCAACCTGGCCTTGACCACTTCCAATGATGGGGCACCCACAACTTCTCTGAGTCTCTGGGCAACTTGTTCCAGTGTCTCACCACCCTCATCGTAAAAATTTTCTTCCTTTTATCCAAGCTAAACCTACCCTCTTTCAGTTTGAAACAGTTGCCCCTTGTCCTGTCACTACAGTCCGCAGTAAACAGTCTCTCTCCATCTTTTTTATGAGCCTCCTTTAAGTATTGAAAGGCCACAAGAAGGTCTCCTCAGAGCCTTCTCTTCTCCAGGCTGAACAACCCCAACTCTCTGTGTCTTTCTTCATCAGAGACGTGCTCCAGCCCTCTGACCATTTTTGTGGCTCTGCTTGGACCTGCTGCATAGGTCCACATCTTTCTTACACTGGAGACACCAGAACTGGATGCAGTACTCCAGGTGGGGTCTCACCAGAGCGGAGTAGAGGGGCAGAATCACAGAATGGTTTACGTTGGAAGGGACCTTAAACATCATCTCGTTCCAAGGGCAGGGACACCTCCCACTAGACCAAGCTGCTCAAAGCCCCATCCAGCCTGGCCTTGAACACTTCCAGGAATGGGGCATCCACAGCTGCTCTGGGCAGCCTGGTCCCTCTGGATGGCATCCCTTCCCTCCAGCATGTCGACCGCTCCATACAGCTTGGTGTCATCGGCAAACTTGCTGAGGGTGCGCTCAATCCCACTGTCCGTGTCTCCAACAAAGATGTTACACAGCATTGGTCCCAGTACTGACCCCTGAGGAACGCCACTCCTCACTGGTTTCCACTTGGACATTGAGCCATTGACCACAACCCTTTGAGTGCAGACATCCAGCCAGTTCCTTACCCACCGAGTGGTCCATCCATCAAATCCGTGTCTCTCCAATTGAGAGACCAGGATGTCATGCGGGACAGCGTCAAACATTTTGCACAAATCCAGGCAGATGACGTCTGTTGCTCTTGCCTTGTCCACCAACACTGTAACCCCATCATAGAAGATCACCAAATTTGTCAGGCACAATTTGACTTTGGTGAAGCCATGTTGGCTGTCACTGATCAGCTCCTTACTTTCCATGTGCCTTAGCAGAGTTTCCAGGAGGATCTGCTCCATGATCTTGCCAAGCAGAGGTGAGACTGACTGGCCTATAGTTCCCCAGGTCTTCCTTTTGAATCATCTCCCTCCATCTGCTGGCCACTCTTGTTGTTATGCAGCCCAGAATATGGTTGGATTGGTTGGATTTCTGGTCTGCGAGCACGCATTGCCAGCTCATATACAATTTTTCATCCATCTGTACCCCCAAGTCTTTCTCTGCAGGGCTGCTCTCAATCCACTCATCCCCCAGCCTGTACTGATGCTGGGGATTGCCTTGACCCACGTGCAGGACCTTGCAGTTGGCCTTGTTGAACTTCATGAGGTCTGCATGGGCCCACTCCTCAAGGCTGTCAAGGTTGCCATGGATGACATCCCTTTCCTCTTGCATATCAATTGCACCACTGAGCTTGGTGTCATCTGCAAACTTGCCAAGGATGCATTTAGTCCCACCGCTATGCTGTTGATGAAGACATTCAATAGTACTCATCCAAGTATCGACCCTTGAGGAACACCACTGGTTTCCACTTGGATATTGATGGATGCAGCCATCCGGCCAGTTCTTTATCCATTTAACAGTCCACCTGTCAAGCCCATCTCTCTCCAGTTTAGCAGCTAGAATGTTGTGGGTGACTATAACAATAGTAAGTTTGGGTGAAGATAAGTGCAGACTGGTGATACGGCTCTTTGTTTAGCAGGGCACTAAATTCAGTGGCAAAAGAGGCTCATTCCAGTCCTACATATTTCTCTTAAAAACAACAAGGGAAGCTGTTTTGGCTAAAGCTCTTGCAGTCAAGGTAAAGCTCCAGAACCTTTTCATTTGTTGCACTTGCTAGGTGGTACCATCTCACCCTGTCCACTAATCCACTGTTGGAGGATAGCTTCATTTTTCAAATGAAATACTGCCTCCAAAGTCAGTAAAAAACATTGACGCTTTTCAAATTCACAGAAAAATTGTCTTGAGCTCTACTCAGCATACCAAAAAAAACAACAAGAAGAATATAACAGCTATATACTGACAAATGTATAACAACATTTTTACCATTCATACAAAATGAAGCGATGTACAGGTTAGGCTGCACAAAAGAGATCAGGAAATGCAAAAGTTAAGAGAGGTCACAACTCTTAAGTACTGATTTTGTATCATAGTTATACAGTTACATGACTTACACTATTTTACAATACTATTTTCATCATCTTTTATAATTGACCTTTTTGCTTCTTTAAGTTCATCATTTTGCAATGCCAGGCATTTCAGGATTCCTTTTTGACCCAGTTGTACTACTGATGAGCACTGCATTTCAGCAGTAAGTCACAAAAGGTTTCTCTTAAGACTGTTTGTATATCACACACGTAAATACTTTGTTCTAACTCAATGGCTCTGTTTTTTTCACATATGTGAACATTATTTTGCCCAACTTATTTGTTCTTACACTTAGGAAGTATCTATTGGTGGTACTCCTGTTCTCACACACTCTTCTTTCTACCTTCTACTTAAATTTTATCTAAAAATGAAAGTAGATGCATCCCTCCAAACACAGAAAGGTCTGTATTTGTAACAACATAAAATAATTCTAATGCTGCTTAATTTTTGGCAGTGGAAACCATAATAGGTCAGCTGCGCCACTAAGACATAATAATATAATATACATTGTAGTTGTGCAGTATGCCTCAGCACTGCATAGAGAAATTACGTACTGAGTAATTCCTTCTTTTTATATGGCAAATGCAGCCACAAACAAGAAACACAATCCTAGGCCTTCCAAATGTCAGCGTTTGACGTAAGACACCAGAATGCCAACAGTGTAGCTGCACAGGATCACCAAGAATCGAAGTATTTCACAGTACATTAAAAGTGTGACATGAATGCTAGAACAACTACGGTACTTACAGTGCCCTCAACCTCTGAATACAGGCCTGACCAAAAGCTGAAAGTACTTTTGTCCAGCTGATACAGGCGAGACTTTTCAAATGTTTCTGAATCCATGATCTGTCCTAATTCCCGTGGTACATGTGTTGTTGTTCTATATACCCGTCTCTGAAAAATTGAAAAAGAAGTTTAAAGTCTACATCCAATATTTCAAAGAGATAGCTAAGATTTAAAAGTGACACATAACATCATTCCATGGGCCACCACAGAGTTTAAAAAAACAAGAACAACCAACAAAATAACAAATATTCCTGAATTTGTTCTCTGTCAAGTTCCAAATATAAAACTGGAGCACAGTTATTATGTGATAACCAGAAACTGAGTTGCCTACTTATTTATTTATTTCCCATATAGTTATTATATAAAGATCACACAAACTCATTTTTCCACAGGATATGACTTACTGCACCACAACAACAACTAAGCAGAGTTTGAAACTAAACACCAGATCCTCCTGTGGAAACCATGCAACTTCACCAGAAAACGTATCTATGATGTGGCTGCATAAATGAGGAGCTATTTCATTTTCAGTAGAGAACTCACCACTTTAAAATTTTTAAAGACTAAAAGTCCTTATTCCATACGCTGCCTTATCTTGTGTCAGTGTATTTATCCCTTCCCAAAGGAAAAGCTCCTACCCTTTGTCACTTCAAAATACATTGTTCCTCTGACCTGAGCGCTGGGAGGCTCACAGACGGCTTAGGTGATCCCATGGCTCACAAGACCATGCAGCATTGCTTTCTGCCCTCCTGGCAGTGTTCTCCCCAGTTTGGCTGGGGTGAAGTTAATTTTTTCATCACAGTCTGCACGATGGCATGCTTTGCATTTGTGGCCAAAGCAGTGTTGATAACACACCAGTGTTCTGGCTGCTGCTAAAGAGTGTCAAGGCTTTCTCTCTGTCTTCCCCAACAAGGAGGCTGAGGGTGGACAAGAGGCTGGAAGGTGACACAGCCAGGACAGCTCTCCTGAGATGACCAAAAGGATATCCCATGCCGTATGATGTTATACTCAGCAGTAAAAACTGAAGTACAGGAAAAAGAAAGGGAGGGAGGGAGAGGGTCTGACTTCCAAGGTGGCTGTTACTTGGAGACTGGCCAGGCATTGGCCTGCTTGTGGGAGGTGGCGAGTGATCGTCTTTGCAGCACTTGTGGGTTTTTCTTTCCCCTCTTTCCTTCGCTTATTAAACTGTCTTTATTTCGACCCATGGGTTTTCTCATTTTTGCTCTTCCTGCTGTCTCACCTGTCCTGGGGGAGGAGGATGGAGCTGCTGGGTCGGTGCTGACTGACTGACATGAAGGCGAGTGTCTCCATCACCCCGCCTACACCAGGGGTGCCGACCTGAGGAACCGCCGCCGGCCCACCCAGAATCATCCACGCTCCAGAGCCAGGCAAGCGCCTGCAGACGCAGGCACCGAGTGGGGCTGGGCCCCACTCGGCAGAGCCGCTGACAGCTCTGCCCTCCGGGACGCGGGGTGCGCCGCAAGCCCCCTCTCCTCTCCGGCCGCCCTCACGGCCTGCCGGCGGCAAGCCGCTTCCACCCACAGGCCGCGGGCGAGCACGGCTGACACTGCGCCCGGCCCCCTGCCTCAGCCGAGGCAGGCCCAGGCCCCCTCCAGTCAGGGGACAGACTGAAGCCGGTCCCGGCACCGCTCGGCCCCGGCCCCGGCGCTCCGCGCCCGGCCCGCCACCCCCACGTGAGGCCGGGCCCGCCACAGCCCCTTGTCCCGCCTGTCCCCGCCGAGCCCCCGCCGACCTGTCGGTGCGCCAGGAAGGCCTCCCAGAGATAGACAGCCCAGGAGAAGAGCAGTACGGAGCAGAAGATGCGTTTCTCGGCCGGCAGCTCAGCCCACAACTCGCCGGGCAGCGCCATGACCCCGCGCCGCTCCCGCGCTGCCTCCAGCCGCCCGCGCCGCGGCGCCGCCTGGCGCCCGGAGGAGCCGCGGAGGGGCGGGGCCGGCCAGGCCCTGAGGTGGCGCCGGGCTCTTCTGCTGCCCCGGGCAGCGCCAGCGACCGGAACTCCGCCGCGGAGAGGGCAGGGCAGGGCGGGCGCCTTTCCCCGGCGAGCAGCGGGAGGGGGTAGGGCGGCCGCCCCGGTTGACGTCCCAGTTGGGAGCCCGCAGGAGTGGGAAGGTCTCGCGTGAGGGGAGGCCTGGCAAGGAGGGGCCCCGGGGTAGCCCCGGTGGGTGAGTCCGCTGCTGCTTCGGGCACCTGGGCAGGGCGGCGGGGGGCCGTCAGGGGCTGCCGGCGGGACTGGGAGGCGTCGCGGCCGACGGAGGGAGGCGCCCGCCAGCGCGCTGGGGCCGGACGCTTTGCGCTGCCCGGAAACCTCTCCTGCTGCTGAAGTGCAAAGGTGCAGGGACTGATGTTAGGGAAGTTCCCTAACAGTTCTGTCAATCGGTCTTTACAGTATGAAAGTTTATTAACTTTGTTAATATATACATTAGTTCACTGCAATGGGATGAGGTAGTGGAATTTTACTGGAGATTTTGATATTTTCACGCTTAAGTAAAACAAACCAAAGGACAGCCCAGCCCTGGAAATAAGGGCTTTGCTTCTTGGAGGCTTAGAGCTGTCCATGAAGGATAAAGGACAGCCCGGACAACCCCTGAAACCCGCTCAGCATTGTCTGGCTATGCAAGTACCATCTGGAGATCAGTAGCTCTAGTAAGACTGACTCCAGGGACATCTGGATCAATAAACAAGCAGCGAGAATGATGCAGAAATGTAGTTGCTTTGCAAAGTTTTACTATGACTAGTAATCGGTACCATGGGTGTTAGTGATTAGTCAAACCATGTTGTACCTGAGCATTTGAAGGGTATAAGAACCCCATGTAAAACCACATTCAGGGTGCCACAATTTGACTGGGTCACCTCATGAGCATGGATTAAGTATTTACCCTTGTAATTCTATACTTTGTTTTCTGACCTCTTTCCTCAGTTGGCACAGGCCAGCTGCAAATTTTCATTACCGCTGAGCTGTTGTGCAGACCAAGCCATGGTTTCTCTGCTCTCCAGAGCAAGACTCAAGGCCCACTCAGAAGGCAAACAGTAGCCGTGATCGCAATAAATTTAAATATTTACACTGCTATTTTTCCCAGTGTTGCACAAGAACTTACATGCTAGAGCTGAATTACCTTACCCAAACACAGTGTTGCTGCTTCTCTGTTCACGCTCCTCCCTGCCCTCCCTGCTCTCCAGTAAAACTAAGAATTCCAGCAGAAGGCCTACTTGCATAAGCAGGGAGTTTCTCAGTGGCCTAAAATGCGAGAGAGTGAACTCCTGACTCTCACACAGCTTCTCTCTGTTGGTAGCGTACAGCTTGAAGGGCATTCCTTTATTATTGGATGGCTGCAATTTTTGCTACTGAGGCCAGTCATCTCTGTTCTGCCCTTTCACAAGCTCAAAGAGGCCTCTTTCCTCACTGCTTCTGGAGAAAAGATCTTGCAGAACTGCTCTAATAATTTGCAACTTTTTTTTCCTGATTTCCAGTACAGTGTTCCTGTTGATCTGCTCTGTGCAGTGCTGTCTGTAGGCTCACACAGCTTCTCTATGTTATGTGAGGGGAAGACAGGAGACGCATTCCTCCTCAGGCTGCATTTGCTGACCAATCCAAGGGCTGTTAGTTTTTCTTCATCCACCAGACTTCTCATTCCCCAGGTACTGCAGTCTGTACACAAGTTCCCCAGACCGCACACAACAATGCATATAAAGCCTCACTAGTACTTGACCAAATGCTTTCACAGCCACACTGAGGGAAGTGCAAAATTAATACTCACTGTGGGAAAATAACGGAAGATCAGCAAGGAGGATTGTAAACACACTCAAGTTACTTGCCGCTGGGGTGTATAAAAACCCCACATATATCATAGTAATCGTTGTTTAGTCTTGTGTGCTTGACAAGTAGAACACCTGTGCCTAGACGCCATAGGCTTCTGATAGACTTAGAGGCACCTTACAGAACACGCTGGAGATTCCTGCCCTGCTGTGGGAGAGATCAAAATGCAGTAGTAAATTCTACCTGTGTGAATCCCTGATAAACAGGCAAGAACAGCAGGTTCAGGGATCCTCTAGCAGGGACTGAGCTCGGCGGTGCCTGTGTCCCCAGTGTGCCTCTGCCCAGGCACTGCTTCGGGGATCCCCTGGTTGGGGAGTTAGTGAAAATAAATGTACTCCTTGCATTTTAATCTGTAGTTTTGTGGTTGTTCCTGCATCCTGCCTGTGCCAGCTCACACACTCTAATTCTACTAGAGTAAGCTCTGTTAAGTCCTTTTTAAAATAAAGCAGGCTGGCGCAACACATGTTTCATAAAGTCCTTTGGATGCTTGCTCTGGGACTCCCTATTGCAGATGGACAGATCACAGAATCACACACAGAATCACAAAATGGTTTGGGTTGGAAGGGACCTTAAAGATCATCTCGTTCCAACCCCCTGCCCTCATACTGCTGGAGGGCAATTCCCAGAATGTGCGTTATTTTCTTTTTAAAACCAGGGAAGAATTAAAGGTAATTGGGCCCTCCTGGTCAAGCCACCAGAGAGAGATCTGCCACAGAGACAAGCAACTGCTACAGACCATCACTGGGGCAGAGCTGAGACAGGAGTAACCTGGTACACAACAGTAATGCACTCACAGGAAGGACCACAACAGCTTACAGAGGAAGGAACTGGGGCAGAGGGGACCCTTGCGGAGCACAGCCAGGCACGTTCGCATCAGGAAGGCTGATTCCAGAGTCTGAGCTGTTATCTTTTGGCAATTCCATTCTCACTGAGTAAGCAGTGCGCTTACATCTGCTGTGCTTGTGGGTAAGGAGATGATGCCTGAGTTTACTTGTGAAAAGGAAGACAAGACCGATTATAGCACAGGAAGAAAACAGGAGTGCAGAGACCAGAGTGTAGAAGAGGGAAAGCCTGCCTAGAGGACTGGGATAGGGAGTTTGGGAAATTGAGGTGATGAGAGATGCCACGATACAGGCCTGAGCAAGGATGCAGGGGCATCCAAACGGCATACAAATCTCTCGCGTTAACTGTAGCCCCAACAGCATTAATAACTTGTAACTGGGAGCTGCAGCCCTATTTCCTTGCGCTGTAATGTGTCCTCAGTTGTCCTCAATTGTACGTTACTGTTGCTGGGTTTGTTTTCTAATGTTTTAAGGAGTTAAATAAATTCACAGAAGCACCAGAGCTGGCACAAAGGAAACAGCAGGAGATCACAGCTGGGACCAGGAGAAGCAGAGGCTCTTTTCGGTAGCAATGAGACATTTACTGCCTTGCTCATCTCAGGGCGCATTTGAAGCTGACTGGTACCAGCACTGCCACCAAAAGCAGAGCACCAATCCCCTTCTCTCCCTCTCCCACTTACTGCGCTCACACGCTTACACGGTTTTGTAGCAAGGACCAAAGAACTCAACCATGTTAAAATACTTGCTTGTCATGGTTTTTGCCTAACCCAGTTCATTCTGAAGGCAAGCAGGTCCCCTCCTTTCTGAACCAGAATAAACCCAAAATGTTTTGGGAAATAAAAAGTTGCAAGGAATGAATACTTTTTCAGAGTCAAAACGTTCGCTTCATATTTGGTATCTCTAAGGTTAAGTGAAGACAGCATAGGTGCTGCTGAAATCCACGGAGCTTGCCACAGCAGCACCGGGGCCACACGTACCACGCCGAGCACGATGAATGTGTAACTTGATGGACGCAGTAAGAGGAGTGTTAATGAATGCTCCTTTTTAGCCAATTCTTGAGATAGCTTTTAGTATCAGTCATTCATCTTATTTCTACCAGTCTAAAGTATAACAGAACTTGCCTGTGGATTTTTAATTGTTGACTTCTAATAAAATGATCCCAACTTAATTTTCTCATTTTCTATCAGTTACCATTTGTAACTATTTAGCAGAATGACCTGCCAAATAAATTAAAAACCACCTTATCTTTTCTGTAAGAAGGTACATCCCCCCAGAAGAAATACTGCCCCTGCCAACTGCCACATAAGACAAGGCAGCGCTCCTCTGGGCGAGCTGTTACCAGCTGTCACTTGTCTCCTTCCCTAGAGGAAGCTCTAGCAATTCATGGAAGCCGGCCAAGCCAGATCCCTCCCCAGCACCAGACTGCATCCTGACTAATCCCTCACCTACTTCCTTCCCTATAATCATAAAAGTCATTCAGGGAAGAGCAACAGCTCTCTTATCACACCCTTACCCCCTTCACGCTCATGTGGGCATTGGGAAAAAAATTGGGGGAATATGCCTGTGGGGAGTCAGGAGAACAGAAGGGCTCAAGGGCACCAGCTGTAAACTTTAGGGGAGAGGGAGAAAAGGTTTTGCACCTGGGAGGGCCAGACAAAGGCAACGTGGCTTCATTTAAGCCTCCCCTGTTCTCTGCCGTAACCATTCTTGACAAGACATGCTTGGACTTAACTGGAAATGGAATTTCCCTCAAATAATTCACTGCAGCCAAGATGCCGAATTTGTGAAATAGTGTCAGGAGGCTTTATCAGGATCATAACATTCAAAGATCTTGCATGAACAAAGACAGACAGAAAACAACAGACAAGTGAAAACACTGAAGTAACCTGTTGTCCCTGCTGAGAGCCCTACCAAAAGTACAGAACTCAGCCTAGAAGGTCTCTGTAATGGCATTCAGTTTTTCACTATCCACAGGAACATGTCAGGGCAGCCCACAGCCTTGGGGAATTTAGGCATGCACCACCAATAAACATGTTGTTTTCCTATAAAATCCATGCACTGGAAGACAGTAATTTAAAAAATGGGAGCAACATGCCATGGTTATTGAGCATGTTATATGAGCACGGTTATATGAGCCAGTGACACAGAACTCCAGCCATATCCTGGGCTGCATCCCCAGCAGCGTGGGCAGCAGGGCCAGGGGGGGATTCTGCCCCTCTGCTCCACTCAGGGGAGACCCCCCTGCAGCGCTGCCTCCAGCTCTGGGGCACCAACAGCAGAAGGACACGGAGCTGTTGGAGCAGGGCCAGAGGAGGCCCCGGAGCTGCTGGGAGGGCTGGAGCCCCTCTGCTGTGGGGACAGGCTGAGAGAGCTGGGGGGGTCAGCCTGGAGAAGAGAAGGCTCCGAGGAGACCTTCCAGCCCCTGCCAGTCCCTAAAGGGGCTCCAGGAAAGCTGGGGAGGGACTCTGGATCAGGGAGGGGAGCCATGGGACAAGGGGGAAGGGTTTTACACTGAAAGAGGGGAGATTTAGATGAGATCTGGGGAAGAAATTCTTTGCTGTGAGGGTGGTGAGCCCCTGGCCCAGGTTGCCCAGAGAAGCTGTGGCTGCCCCATCCCTGGAGGGGTTCAAGGCCAGGTTGGACGGGGCTTGGAGCAACCTGGGCTGGTGGGAGGTGTCCCTGCCCAGGGCAGGGGGGTTGGAACGAGATGATGTTTAAGGTCCCTTCCAACCCAAACCATTCTGTGATCCAATGATTATGAACTCGCACCTACATTTTCTCAGGTATCTGCAAGAATCCTTTTCTAGGAAGTCAACCTGATGGTACTCCCTTTACTGCAGAACAAAATGTTTCTCCTGTATGTGTGAAAGCAAGAAGCTGGAAATGGTACATCACATCTTCACTGCAAGACAAGTTGTGGCAGCACGTGGAAGGAAAAATGATAGCCTACTCAATGAGATGAAACAGACACAGACAGTAAAAACTCTTAACTTCAGACCTTTGCCCTTTTGTGGCCTCCCTCCCCACTAGTGCTAGGCAATTAGCAAGATACGATAAACAAAAGAAATCAGGATGTGGATTCAAACTGTATGGTTTTGATGGTGTAACATCTGTTACGTAGCAGAGATGGTACTGCATTTTGTAGATGATAAAGAAGTGGAGTTCAAAAACTGAAACACAGTGTCAGTATCTGAAATGGAGAAGACATTATTTCTAGAATTAGCTGACAGAATTGTGCAACACTAGTATCGTTCATCAGAAATATGAATACAACTTGAGACCACAGTATTAAAAGTCCCAGTAGTGCTCAGGATGCCACATCACCAGAGGAAAACGCCTGTAAGATGCTTGTGTACAACCACTGAGGAAAAGCCACTCACCACTTCCTACCACGCTGCAGGACCCGTCTCCATACCTGGCAGACAGAAATGACATCTGCCTCTTTATCTTGTCCTGCATTATATTCAAGCCTATGGAAATGGCAGTAATTTAAGTAACAGCAGCAGCCTACTCAACAGGATCTGTAAAATACTCAGAGAGGCGATCTGGAAAAGCTTGCCCTGTGCATAGTGGTGGCGACTTACACACGTGCAGTAACTCCTATTTGGGAAGAGCAGAGTACCTTCACGGAATTCAAAAGTTTCACACGACTGTTCCCTTGGATTACACAATTACAACTGTCACAGAATTCATGCTTAATATGCAGATTTGTTTATACAAGTGCTAGGATCAATTTTTTAATAGGAAAGCTGAACACTGAAAAACTTTAACATACAACTTAAACACAGTAGGATTGTATAAAGATAATTTTGTATCATTTTATAGAGTTCTTTGGTGGCAAGTTTGCAGCAGAGCTTATATGAACACTATACAAAAAACTACAAATATACAAACTCATTCAGAGTTATAGTTTTAAAATTATCCACAATGTGGGAGTTTGGCAGAAGGAAGAAGCTACGCTCCAAAGGGAGAGGCGAGGCTGTACCACTGTATATTTTATTTTGTTCGTTAGTCACACTACAAGGACACATGGTACCTCCAAACAACCTGCATTTGGAACTGCTGCTTTTAACGGTGATTTAGAAGCGAACCCGTTCCCACATTCACACCAGAACAGGCAGAGACGCACCGTGAGTTACATCAGAGAAGACGGACATTTGCAACGAGCCTTCGTTCACGCGGCAATTTATCCAGCAGTCTTAGGCAAACTCTTGTCAAGTTTTAATCTTTTACACAGAAAAGCTTCACGCATGCCAGGCAGAAACTCTTTTTTTCCTTATTTCTGGAAAACTTCTGTGGTCCCAGAGTCTTTTTCATTACAAAAAGAACTAATTCACAAACTCCATGAGGTTGTTCACTGGGAATCTGTGATCATGGCTTCCTACTGAGCAGAAGTTATCAGTGCTGACTCCAAGAGGCAACAACAGAAAAGAAAGAAAACAACTTGAAGAAAGTTTAAGTACAATCAAACTTGAGTATCGGTCAAGTGTAAAAAGAAAGGGAAAAATGTGATCAGGGAGTTAAAGCGAAATCTTATCCAGCTTCAGGTTACAATATGTGCAAAATATTGCACGGGCAACCGGGGGAGCATGCGGTGGCGGAAGTAGCTCAGATCTGCAACCAGAGCTGAACCATTTGCAGCACTTCTAAAAAGCGTAATGTCATTATTCTCTGAGAACCTCAAGTTTTCATTAGAGGAAGGTCTAGTGAATGATGTAAAAGAATAAATGCAAAGTTTTTCCCGTGTATATAGGTAAAAAGATCACACTGAACTGTTATCCCAGTTAAACAGGTTTCCACCTGCCAGCTAAGCAACTGTCAACCAAACCAATGAAAGAGGAAAGCAAAAAGTCTGTGTTTAAATGCCTTCAGGTTTGCAAAGGCATTGCGACTATTCTAAAACTACTACTAAAAAAAAAAAAAAAAAAATCTGTAAGATTACATTATTTGCAACATACTACCTTAAATACCATATTTATCAAGAGCTGCATCTACATCATAAAGCAGCACCTTGGAAATAAATCCCATTTTTAATTTTTAAATTTTCTTCTGGTTTCTGGCTTCTGTAAGCATGTAGGAGTATTACCTTTCAAACTTCTTACAAAACCCAAGTTGTCCCCTGAGGACTCAAGGCAACTTCAGGTCCTTGCACTGCGCAGATTTCCATCAGTGCGTGCTCATGGATGGAGCTGGCTGTCAGGATCAGACATGATGCAGTTGTCTCAGGAACACACAGATTTGTTACCTTCCAACAGGCCTCAGGCAGCCTAAGGAGTCACCACAAAACCGTCTCCTACCTTTTAAGCTTGCAGTTACTCGTTCTGGTGGAATCTATTTCTCTTCGCTATTCCCCATGTAGAAAGTTCTTTACTTGTCTCATGACTCGGCTAATTTATCACCACATTAAGCATCAGTCTTGCATTTAATCATCTCCATTTTCCCAACTATACTCAAAACATTTTTAGTTGTAGGAAGCAACCGATGACATCAAAACTACTTTTTAAAAGATTTGGTACATTTTTAGGACTACACAAAGCAAAAGCTTGCACACTGCCTTTGTCTCACCACTCCTCCGGTCTGTGGCATCTGTACGCTTTCTCCATCTCATTTCATTCCTGCATGCTCATCTAATTTCTCTCATTCAAAGTAAGTATTTTAAATGCTTAAATTCTTTAATACTGTCATATTTGAAGTTCTGGTTATCTAGTGGAAACACAGCTGCTTGACCCAAAACCTCAATGCATTTACTATTCTTGCTGACCAGTTCTCTTTCTCTAGGCATTGAAGTGGACAGATTGCTTTGTGGGATACTCAAAAAACCCAGTACTGTACTGGTATCTCTCTAGGCACATTACCCGAAACAGCCAGCACCTCTTTATTAAGTTTGCAGTTAATCTCTTTCCCTCTTTTGAGATCCTGAAGATTCAAGTATGTTCAAACATGACACAAGCTTGACATCAAAAGGTAGATTTTTTTCTTTCTTTTTTAAAGAGACAACACTTTGGAACACACTTCAGGTGTCTGACCCTGTTGCAGTATTTAACCTTTTGACCCGAACTTACTTCCATTTTTAAAAGCTAGTGAGAAGATTCATGCACCATATTCCCTTCAATACAAGACGTTCATAGTTTACAGAAAGGAAGTTACAGGAAAAGATATGCAATAAACTACACTTCTCCTGCTTGGTGTGTGACTTTTAATCTAACTCTTATTTTAAGGATGCCCAAGTAACAGTGTAGTATGAAGATGACATTTTTGACTAGTTTTGGTCATAACAGTTCTCCAGATATTTTTTTAGATAGCGTTATTCATTCCTGCACCCAGCCAAGAAGACACTGAAGAACAGGAAGCAGACCTTAAAATATTAGATTGCTCTTCTGGTGAATCTTCCAGCTAGGTTTTATTAATTATCCAAAAAGCTAACTAGGGAACTCAAAATGTGCACGGATACTTTCATGTCACACAACTCTCTTGGAAGTCCGGCACCGCTCTTCAAACACTTGTGTTGTACCATACATTCTCAGAAGCATCTTCTTCCTTTAAAGGGAAAAGTAACTAGGACTTTCTCATCTCTAAGTAGCAAGCGCTTTCTGCCTGTACTAGTTATAGTTCTTTCAAGTCTGAAAAAAGCACAGAGAATATTATAAAATAAAATGCAATACTTTACTTTTCTGTATCTATATTGTTTCAGTCTGATAAATTATCTACAGATGCATAAAACTTAGGCAACATTGTCCAATGCAGTCAGAATGGTCCCAAATTCAATTACAAGTAAACCACATTAAAGATTTACTGTAAAGTAAACAAATGGGTGAAAAAACTGTAATTTATTGAAACTCATAACTCAAAAAATATAAGATGCTGTAGTGTACAATATGTTACACAAAGCACCCTAGGGTGCACATTCAAGTCAAGTAATAACTCCATCGCCCCCCAAACCCTGGTACCCTAGTACTTCTTCCATATACAATCATGCACATTTACCCTTCAAGAGGAAGCCCCCAGTATTCTGATGTGTTAAATAGCACCAAAATCAGCATAGTCCATTGAAAAAAACTGGGGAGCTAAATTAACTTGGCCAATACTTTTGACAGCTATTATACATTCATGGAATTAAACAGTCTAACCTAACCTAAACAGTGTGTACTGTAACAGTTATTGGTCTAATTTGAAGTTCTCCCCATATAGCAGTAGTGGAGGCATCTGCTCTAAGCAAAACTACTTACGTACTTCCTACACAAAGCTCGTCTGCCTTTTTTGTGGGAAATAAGTCTATGAGGGGTGTGGAAAACTTGGATCTTTCAAGAACAACTACTGGTCTTAAGTAATGAAGCTGTTTTAAGGCAAGGTCTCCGCAGTCTGTTAGTGCCTTGTCCAAGATCGCCCTCAAATTTTCTAAAGAAGGGGCGGATGATGATTCTGACAACAAGGGCTGGATTTCTGTTAGCTGCCTGTGATTACTTTGGGGTATGATAACATTTTTATCATTTACAAAGTTATTTACTGGTATATCCCCTTGAGCATCTCGCTCTTTTTGCAAGGTCTTATCTACTGGCAACTGCTCAGGAGACTCCCATTCTACTACCTCATCAAAATCATCATCGTCATCGTCATCTTTTCCCTCACTTTCCTGAATAAATTTTAAAAATGAAGACTCAAATCCCATTGGTTTATATGTTTTTAAATCAAAAGGTTTGGACACTGGAGGCTTCTGAATTTTGTCTTTTGTAGTACAAAGTACATTTCTTTTTGCATTTTGATTAACTGCACTATGTTGACATCCTTCTGGGTCTTTCTCTCTTGGCAACTCTAATTGTAAACTGGAGAAATAAGAGCTGTTCTCTCTTTCGCTATTCTCAGGAAAATCTTCAGTTTTACATGTAACTGTCTCCCTGATGTTATGCTCTTCAAAACAGGTGTTCTTTGAACTGTGGTTATATTTTAAAGTGCCTGAATACATAAAGGCACTCGCATCAAAACTCACACTACTCGATGGACATCTTTTTTGGTCTTCATTGGTTACATCTTTAGGATCACAGTCAGTATTTGGAACAAGAGGTTTTTCACTTTCCTGCATGTTCTCAGTCTTAGCTGATTTATCCTCTTTAGCTTTTACACCTTTTTTATCCAAGTCTGAAGCTGTTTCAGAGCAGGACTGCTTTTCAGTCATGATGCCACATTTAACACAAACAACAAGTTTCTGAATCCGTTGCTCTATATACATATTGGTCATCTGATGCGTGCGCTTATAGTGCCTTACTATACTGCTTTCCAATTTGACAACAGACAAACATCCCTGAACCATGCAAGGGTACTGGGTCTGGTTAGATTTCTCTTTGCACATTTGTAGGGCTTCCTCTTTTGTTTTGAAATTCATCAAATGCTTTTCTCTACTTCTGCTAATTCTTTTAGATTTTTCTTTTAACTGCTTCCCATTCTGCTTGCTTATGTCAAAACTGTCTTTCAAGTAACGTTGTTCATTTTTATCTTTATCTTGATCATCTTCCTCTTCTCTCTGATTTCCAAAGAGACTATCATAATACTCACTATGTCGGAAATATACATGTTGAGAGTAGTGACTGTAATTTGTGAAAATTCGATCACAGCCATTAAGGTCACAATGGATTTCAAAATCTTTGTTTAATTTCTCTTCATTGGCATGTTCTTCTATTAGATGCTGTTTAAGCTTATTAAAGGTATAAAATACAGCAGGGCAATGAGGTTGGTTACAAGCAAATCTTGCCGATTCAGCTTCAGAAAGCAGTTTTTGATCCTCTATGTGTTCATTGTGGAAGTCACTACTATGCTTAGCAAGAGCTTTAGAACATAAAAAACGCTTACCACACTCTTTGTATTTGCATGCAAATATTTTTTTACATTTGACAAGTTCCCTTTTTGTTCTTGCTTTGTCTTTTTCTAAGCAGAGCTGTTCCTTATTATACTGGTGAACAGTTCTATAATGGCGAATCAGACCTTTCTGGTTGGTAAATGCTGAGTTGCAACTTTTATGGATACAATGAAATGGTTTGTGGTACTTATGCAATATATAACATAGGTTTCCTTTAGCAACTGTTCTTTTGCTTCCTCTTCCCTGTCTCGCTTCCAGTTCTTCCCTATGACTGTCCATGGAAGCTATGTTAGATGTTTTTCTTGTTACATTGTCTGTCTCTTCACTGGACTCCAAATCTGTCTCGGAACTACAGTCTCCCTTTTTAGGATGACACAGCTGCTCAGAGTGGTCTGAACGCTCAACGAACTCAACATTGGTTGCACAGACAGATGTTGGAACAGTGCTATTTTTATGCACGTCATCTGTACATAAACCTGCGTGATCAAATTTTTCATTAGAACATACCTTGTGAGCTGCCCTCTCACAGCCAATTTGATGTTTGTTTCTATAGTGAATTCTCAGGTGTGTTTTTCTTGTAAATGATCTTTGGCAAATATGACACTTAAATGGTGAGTACCGATGCTGGAACATATTTAACTGAAGAACCATTTCCTTTGAATAGTTATGCTTTCTAACATAATGCATTAAGAGAGCTTCTCTGGTCACAAACTCACACGTACATCCTTGACATTCACAGAAAAATGGTTTAGCTGCCAGTTGAGTAAGGTACTGGCTGGGTAAGTTATCCTGTTGCTCTTGAAGCTGAAATTTTGAGGTAGTTTCATCTACTGACTCAGGGCACTTGGCATCCCTGGATGAATAGGACTGTAAAGAGCTCAAAAAAGGCTTGTGTCTTGAAGAATTTTGAATGTTAGAGTTTTTTAAGCTTAGGTGTTTCAAGCCTAACATTAGTTCCAACATGTTATCTTCAATATTTGATTCCTTAGTACTGTCATAAAAAGATGTTTCTGGGGAAGAAGGACAAGTTTCTTCCTTCAGGCCATTGCTTCCTTTAGCATCTATAGTACAATACAAGCTTTCGGGAGAGTCAGCATTTGTATCTGAATTATGACCTAACTCTGTGCTAATGTCTGTAGGGGATTTACTGTCCTGAGCATCACTCAACAGATTGAGAAAGTCTTTAGTTTTCATCTCCATATTTTTTTTACCTTTAAAGTTATATGGATGGGCCCTGCGAAGGTGTTTTTGCATGCTTCTGGAATTTTTGTGTATGGAACAGCAGCCTTCAAAACCACAGGTAAGTTTTTTCTCATCAAGGCAAACCGACACATTGGAACACTGTTGTTTCACATCTGCTGGGTGGAAGACTCCTTCCTGGGACATGAGAAAACCTGGAACTGATTGATTGTGAGCCATTGTTTCAATCAGTAGAGGAGACACCTGGCCTTGGTTTACGGCAGCATCTGCACTGTGGTCCCCACAATGAAGACTGCAGTTACTTTCACTGTCTAGATCTTCACTGTCAGAGAGAGCTTCTTCCTTTATCTGTGGAATTTCCTGAGAGCCTGAGGGATCCAAGTTATCATTCAGACTGGAATTTTCAGATTGTTCAAGCAGCTGAGACTCTGGAAGATAACTGGATTTGTCCTTTGAAACCGACTGTTCAAGTTTTAGTGTTTGCTTCACTTCCCCATTTGACACTTCAATATTATGCACTGCAAGGTGATTCTGAAATTCACTTTTTGAATAATAAAACTTTTTGCAACCAAAGAAGTTGCAGGTGTACGATGCATCTCTGAAGTGCTGTGCCTCGTGATGGTAAAGTTGCCCTAAGTCACTGAAAACAATATTACAGCCATTTAGCTCACACTTATAACGAAGATCATCATGTGTTTGTTTGTGATTGAGAAGCTCGTTAACTGACCCAAATCTAGCATAACAATCCATTGACACACACATGTATGGCTGAGGTCCACAGTGCACACGTTCATGCTCCCGCAAATGAAAGGATGTCATGAAGTGTCGGCGACAGAAAGCACACTTCTCTCTCCTGTTTTTCATATCCAAGTAGTGTTTTGCATTCTCATCATTGTTTTGATGTTCAGCTTTCAGATGCACACTTAAGTATTTAAACTGTTTGAATACTCTAGAACAATCTGTTCCAGGACATGGATAGATGTCTCTGTCTTGTAGCTGGCAATTTTCCAGTTGGCTAAATGTGACATATTCTTGTGTGTCATCTTCAAAGTTTTCGGGCAGCTGTGGCTGATGTGACTTTTCCTGAAACGCTGGAGGTGGGCTGCTGGATGCTGCTGTCTTTTGTGGTGATCTCTCTTTTTTCAGTATTATTTTCTTTTTAGGCCTGTGTGTTCTACTAGGTGGCATTTTAACATGTTCCATTACATGTGGTACAAAAAATTCCTTTCTCTTGAACTTTTTTGTGCACACAGGACACGTATATACACCATCTTCCATATGCATCTTAGAATGATGCAGTATTCTAGCCTCTATACACTCCCTCTTGCAGAGTACACAAAAGAATTTGTATTGAAGCCATCTCTGGTATCTTTCTGAAGAACCAATTGGCTTTTTTACTCTTGCTTTTTCTTTTGGGTGGTTTATTGTGTCTTTTCCATCATAATATTTATGTTCTTTTGTCTCCTCATAGTCACTAAAGAAAGTTTCTAACATGTCGGTTTCATTGATTGACATATTACAACTTGCATCATCCTCAGAATCAGAAGCTACTTTCCCTAACAGTTTAAGGCAATGTCGCTTTAAAGTCTTCCAGTCCCAAAATTCAGGATCAAATGGCCAATATGCTTTTAAAGCTAACAGCAGCTCACAACGGAGTGAATTTGGAACCAGTGCATTTTCTTCATCAAATTTTTGATCTGGTTGCATATAGAGCTCTTCCAGCACATTAAATCCACTCAAAGTTGGCTCAAGTAAAAATTCTGTGAGCTGACAAGCTCTTCTAACTTCAAGGTCTTCTGGTAAAAGGCATGCAATTGTTTTACATACTGATGTCTTCATTTCATCGCTGCCGTTTGATCTGATCTGAAGGGCTCTCACACATAACAACACAGACACAGCAAGTCCTGCTTCTTCTGCCTATTTAGAAGAAAAACAAACAACAAACAGCCACAAATATTAATTTTCTTTGATGGGTACATTCTCTCCAGAACTATTCTATGAAAAAAAATGCACAATGAGAGCATCCACGAGACTACAGCCCATTCAGAATGTATTCAGGCTTCTGAGTGTTAAGTGCCCAAGTCACTGAATATATTCTAAAATGTTGTGGTTTCTGTTACGTGGGAGACTTCTACTTTTCAAGTGGGGGGAGCCGCTTCACATTTAGTGCACTCTGTGGAGGAGTTAACGTGAACTAGTACAGGCATTAGATGCTGCAAAACATCTTTATAACTCCTCTCTCTCTTCATTGAGTGACTCTAATCAGAGCTAAGTCAGATGTCTTAAAAGAGAATGGTGTAAATCTTCCATATACATTCCTCCCGCCGCAGTCATACAGGATATTAATTCAGGACATGGCGGTACTGTGTAATAAGGAAATTTAATCTAAATTCACACCCTGAAACAAAATAACCTTCAACAGCATAAGCAGTACAGTAGCAGAAATGATTCTCGATGAAGATAACTGGCATTTCACCTCCAAATATTTTCTGAGAAGTCTATGCAACTTTGAGGTGCTGCTCGATAGTATCAACAGCTACCTACAAATATTATTCACATGCTCATTTTAAAAAATATTATGTTCCAAATTCTACATGGACAAAATTTAAAGTTACCTTCTTCCAAAAGCATACTTTTCATTATAAAGAATTTGAATGCACAAAGTGACTATTTAGTCATTATTAGCAAAGGTAAGTAACAGTTAAGATATTTATGAATAGTGTAGAGATGACGTTTTTAACACAACCACATCCACACCAGCTCAGATGGTAAAGATCCAAAAGAACTAAGACCAAGTTAAAAGTACAGCAAGCTCTTACACTCACTGTGCACTGCCTATTGGAAGTCATGCATTACTTGTTTAATTCAATAACAGTGTTAATTTGCTAAACAGCCACAAAAACCCCCAAACCTATTTCCCCAGGAGAAGAAGTTTTAATATGCTTTAGCAGGAAAGACAAAAAGAACTGCCATATAGTTAACAACGTATTATGCTATATATATGAAGTGCACATTCATGCGTGTTTTAAAAGTAGAAATAGGCCAATTTTAGAGAAACTAAGAGCAAACACTTCTCTGCACAATCACTACTGGAATTCATCTTTGTCAAATTAAGAGTTCCGGACTCTCCTCTATGATCTGTCAAACGGACAATCATGTAAGTTTACGAAGAACATGCTGTATCTGCCTCCTGGGTACACGAATCAGTTAAAAGTCTTTCCACTACCCCTCAAGCAGAGATTATGAGTTTATAAAAATTGCTGTTAAGCATCTCTGAAATCTTTCTGCAACTTTCTAAACACAGGCATCAGAATAGAAGGTAGAAGTCCAGATATGATTGTATCACATGTTCTGAGGAAAAAGTATTTTCTCAAAATACAAAAATATGAGACATTTTAGCCAAGTCTCCATCTCTTAGAGATGCTGCAGAAAATTGTTGCTGTGCCTCACATCTAAGCAGGTATGAGATCAAAACACACCTCTGCTTTGTTTGCAAAATACTGTCATACTGTATTTTCAGAGTAACAAATGAACTATTCCACACTGACTGAAGGTCACTTGAATGTGCCAAGTTGACACAAGACTACAATGGCAGGCATTTTTCAGAGATTTTTATTAGTAAATTATTAGCACTTAATCAGACAGTATGAGTAATGAAATAAGCTATATTTCATATCAGTTCAGTAGAATTATTAAGACAACAATAACTCCATGTAAACAGTTCTGGCTATGTCCAAAGGCTCTGGAATGCAGCTTACTTACTTCAGATTGTATAACTCTTATCAAGAAAAATAAATGCTGTAGTGTCTTGGCAATGATGCCAAACTGACGACATCTCTCCAAAAAGGAATCTAAAGAAGGATCTATTCTTCTCTGCAATTTGCTCCAGAAAAGTGTCAGTTCCCTGCAAAGAGTTGAAAGCAGAATGTAAGAACGTGTCAGATATACAAAATTTGTCCAGAGTCTGCAGGTTTTAGTTCAGACTTGATGCCACAGCAATTTAAATGTTATTAGAAAATAGCATACACTTCAGTCCGGTCTCCATCTCTGGGAGATGCTGAAGAGAACTGTTATTGTGCCTTACTCCTAAACAAGCATCAGATCAAAACACAGCGTATCTCCTGTTATTTAATGAGGAAGGACACTGGCAATGGGATTCATCTCGCTTAATGCAACCCCCCAACACTCGCAGAAGCTTAACTTTTCACACAGGAATTTAAAGTTGGTAAGAAGAATCATAATGTAAAGTAGCCGCTTCTCTCCCACTAGGGAAGTTGCTTAGATGTTGACACCTGCATTCAAATCGTGCAACTGCCACTCAGTGCTTTAAAAGATACCTCTAAGAACACGCTTTGTAAAGTGTTACATACAGGACATGCAGGCCGAGGGTTTTGTCTACTGTCTTTGAGCAGTTACGTGCTTTACTGCTCATAAATTTGAGCACAGAACTGTTCTGTTAAGCAGTTTATTATAACCAAGGTAACACCGCCATTGAATGATGCAAAGCTGTCACTCTGCGTTGCTTCGCTATCACAATGAGCACCACAGAAATGGAAATTATGAGGAGCAATAGGATCGGTATCTTTTATATCACTTGAAAAAAGTTTTTCTTCTGTTCCTTTAGCAGACCAAACTTCACCTTTACTAACTTAACCAGTCTGCGCATCAAATTATACGCATAGGTTTCTAGATGCAAGGTCAGTCGTAGCCACTAAAGCCAAAAATCAAGAAAACACACCTAGGCAAACTTTACAGCGAATATTGGCAAGGTATTTCCTTTGAGTTATTGATATCCTAGAATCATAGGATGGTTTGGGTTGGAAGGGACCTTAAAGACCACCCAGTGCCACCCCCTGCCCTGGGCAGGGACACCTCCCACCAGCCCAGGTTGCTCCAAGCCCCGTCCAACCTGGCCTTGAACCCCTCCAGGGATGGGGCAGCCACAGCTTCTCTGGGCAACCTGGGCCAGGGGCTCACCACCCTCACAGCAAAGAATTTCTTCCCCAGATCTCATCTAAACCTCCCCTCTTTCGGTGTAAAACCCTTCCCCCTCGTCCCATGGCTCCCCTCCCTGCTCCAGAGTCCCTCCCCAGCTTTCCTGGAGCCCCTTGAGGGACTGGAAGGGGCTGGAAGGTCTCCCCGGAGCCTTCTCTTCTCCAGGCTGAACCCCCCCAGCTCTCTGAGCCTGTCCCCACAGCAGAGGGGCTCCAGCCTCAGATCATCCTGCTCTTGAACCCTAAGCCAAGTGAAAGGGAATGAGGCCTTGTTATGGATACGACCTGGGACACATCTATTGCACATAAATATTGCACACAAATAAATGGACAGTATTTACTGGTAACAGTTTTGGAGGTTTTTTTGTTTGTTTGCAGTTTTTTGTTTGTTTAAAGGCCTAGAAATGCAATTAACAGCCTTTCATAGTGAGGAAGAGACAGCTGAGAAGCTAGAGAGGCCTACAAGAAACTAATATACAGGCAGTATAATTCAAGGTGCTTTAATTTTAAATCCTAAAACAAAACTAGAGAGGAAAAAAGGCAGAAACCCACAATATCAGCAACTTTTTCTGCTGCCCTTTAGCCCCAGGAAGCTGACAAAATATAAAATTTAATTGAACATCAGGATGACTCACATGAACTGCATGAAGGGAAGCTTACACAAGTAAGGCACAGAATATATATAAATATATATATAAAAATTACAAAAAAATTTAACTGAGCATCAGCACAACAGAAACAAAACAAACTTGAAAAATAGTTTATCAGTCATTTCGTATACCTATTCAGTATATTTACATAGTTGGCAGTTGGAATAATAGTGAGGGAAGGGCTTCACTCTGGATAATCCCTTATTCCTAAGAGGTTTTGGCAGAGCAAAAAGTTTTCAGTGTTTGCCCTGCTCTTTCTCATCCCACCCCTTCTTTCTGCAAAGTTGAAATACGTTGTTGGAAGGGGTCCTCAAGGATGGTGACGTGCAAGTGTTCCTCAGATAATCTTCACACACATGGAAAGGCAAGAAAGGAAAACTCCCAGTATTTGGGCCATTTTCCATTTCAAAATTGATGCGAGGCAGTGCAGAGAACAGAAAAAACTCCAGACAGATATCTAGTAATACTTAGAAGTAGAAAAAAAAAAATCTTACTAGCACATCAAACCACAGAGAAGTTTTTAGAAGTTGTGCTTAGCATACTTAATGCCACTTGTGTTAATGCTAAGGATTACATTATTTTATGGAGTGATGAATTGCCTGACTCCATGGAGACTAAGGCAATCAGCTATCTTAGAACTACCGCCCAAAGCAGCACTACTTCTTAGATAAAGTTCCAAATGTGGCAGATACCTCCAGTCTTAAATGTAGCATTATACATTATTCTACGATTATCAGCAACAATCATTGTGAAATATTCCAATTTTGGTGAGGAATAACATATACAAACCTAAGTCTGCTTTCTTCTTCAGATGTGAAATGAAGCTTCACATCAACAGCAGTAATTCACATACCATATATATGGTTTACTAATCTTCTCTTGGAGGTACACACTTGAGGCTACAGGATGAGCTGAGCTAAGCTAATGAAATAGCTTAACATCTCCAAATATGCAAGAATAATATGAGGAAGTTTGTGCTGGGTCGAAGAGTTAGCACTGTGCCATCAGGCAGATACTAGAGGAGTGAAGGTGGGAGGGAAGGGAGGCAGATTTCTCCCTAGACTGAGAGTGACGTTACAGCTGAACAGATTTAACATCTTACAACTTCCCGAAGCACCAGCGTTGCACTTCTTCACTGGTGCCTGTCTGACCATACGGTAAACTGATCAAGCATTAACCTGTAGAAAGCTGTAAACAGTTTTGGCTGGGTCAGATGGCCCCAGAGCCAGAACAACGGATGAGGCAGGCTTGCGCAGCTAGCACCACAATACGGCAAGAATTTATCTCCCGCTTTTTGGCAGCAGCAAATTGTTAGGACTGGTGCAAGTATGAGTATGGCACCAAAGCTCCATCTTCATCCGCTATGGAAGACACTCATCCACACAAAGAGAGTCTCAAAAGCATCCTCACTTTCACCTGCTATTCACAGCTGTCAACAGGTCTTTTCCCTTGACTAAACCAGAATGCTTTCCATCTGGATCACTCATGCTGGTTCAGTCTTACACTGCATAAAGCAAGACATGGAGCAGAATAAATGGAATAGGTGGCTGGCAGCAAGCAGGACTGCGCTGGACAACACTGCTTGCTTACAGTGTCTGTTAAAGGCCAGCCAGGGGCTAGAAGAAAATGTTTCAATGTACTGCTATGCTAAAAATCAAGGAATTACTCATTGCAATTACTGAGACATGGTGGGACAACTCGCATGACTGGAATGCTGTCATGGGTGGCTATGTCCTTTTCAGGAAAGACAGACCAGCAAGGCGGGGAGGTGGAATTGCACTCTATGTGAGAGAGCATTTGGAATGCATTGAGCTCTCACTAGGGGCGGATGAAGAGCGGGTCGAGAGCTTATGGGTGAGGATTAAGGGACAGGAAAATATGAGGGACACTGTTGTGGGTGTTTATTACAGGCCACCTGATCAGGATGGGGAAACTGATGAGGCTTTTTACAGACAACTGAAGGTAGCCTCGCAATCGCAGGCCCTGGTTCTCATGGGGGACTTCAATCACCCTGATATCTGCTGGGAAGACCACACAGCCAGGCATGGGCAGTCCAGGAGGCTCCTCCAGTGCATTGATGACAACTTTTTGACACAGGTGGTACAGGAGCCAACAAGGAGAGGAGCACTTCTAGACCTGGTACTGACAAACACAGAGGGATTGGTGGAGGACATTAAGGTTGGGGGCACCCTAGGTTGTAGTGATCATGAAATGATTGAGTTCAGGATCGTGGGCACTATCCACAAAACAACAAGAAGTAAAATTACAACCTTGGATTTCAGGAGGGCTAACTTTGGCCTCTTCAAGAAACTGCTTGGAGAGATCCCGTGGGCTAGGGCTATGGAAGGCAAAGGGGCTCAAGAAAGCTGGTTGATATTCAAAGACCACTTCCTCCAAGCTCAGGATCGGTGCATCCCGAAGAGAAAGAAATCGGCCAAGGGACGCAGGAGACCTGCATGGTTAAGCAGGGAGCTTCAGAAAAAGCTCAAGTGGAAGAATGAAGTTTATAATAAGTGGAAGAAGGGACTGACCCCTTGGGAGGATTACAAGAATGCCACCAGAGCGTGCAGGGATGAAACAAGGAAAGCCAAGACCGCCTTGGAATTAGACCTGGCTAGGGACGTCAAGCACAACAAAAAGAGCTTCTACAAGTATATTGGAAGCAAAAGGAAGACCAGAGAAGTTGTGGGCCCACTGTTGAATGAGACAGGAGCCATGGTGACGGAGGATGCGGAGAAGGCAGAGTTACTGAATGCCTTCTTTGCTTCGGTCTTTTCTGCTCGGCCCAGCCCTCAGAAGTCCCAGGCATTGAATAAAGTAACAGGGAAAGAAGAAGACTTCCCTTGGGTTGAGGAGGAGCGAGTGAGGGATCAATTAGATCATTTAGATATTCACAAGTCCATGGGCCCCAATGGGATGCACCCGAGAGTGCTGAGGGAGCTGGCAGAAGTCATTGCTGGGCCGCTCTCCATCATCTTTGAAAGGTCCTGGAGAACAGGCGAGGTGCCTGAGGACTGGAGGAAAGCTAATGTCACTCCAGTCTTCAAAAAAGGCAAGAAGGAGGAGCCAGGGAACTACAGGCCGGTCAGCCTCACCTCCATCCCTGGAAAGATGATGGAACAGCTTGTTCTGGGCGTCATCTCAAGGCACGTGGAGGAAAAGAAAGCTATCAGAAGTACTCAGCATGGATTCACCAAGGGGAAATCATGTCTGACTAATCTGATAGCCTTCTACGATGGCATGACTGGATGGATAGATGAGGGGAGGGCGGTAGATGTGGTCTATCTTGACTTAAGCAAGGCGTTTGACACGGTCTCCCACAGCATCCTCATAGGGAAGCTTAGGAAGTGTGGGTTAGATGAATGGACAGTAAGGTGGATAGAAAACTGGTTGAAAGATAGAGCTCAGAGGGTTGTGGTTAGGGGCACAGAATCTAGTTGGAGACCAGTGACGAGTGGTGTTCCCCAGGGGTCAGTACTGGGTCCAGTCCTCTTCAATATATTCATCAATGACCTGGATGAGGGGATAGAGTGCACCCTCAGCAAGTTTGCTGATGACACAAAGCTGGGGGGGGCGGCTGACACACCGGAGGGCTGTGCTGCCATACAGAGAGACCTGGACAGGTTGGAGATCTGGGCAGAGAGAAACCTTATGAAATTCAACAAGGGCAAGTGTAGGGTGCTGCACCTGGGGAGGAACAACCCCATGCACCAGTACAGGTTGGGGGCTGACCTGCTGGAGAGCAGCTCTGTGGAAAGAGATCTGGGAGTCCTGGTGGACAACAGGATGACCATGAGCCAGCAATGTGCCCTTGTGGCCAAGAAGGCCAATGGCATCCTGGGGTGCATCAAGAAGAGTGTGGCCAGCAGGTCAAGGGAGGTCATCCTCCCCCTCTACTCTGCATTGGTGAGGCCACACCTGGAGTACTGTGTCCAGTTCTGGGCTCCCCGGTTCCAGAAGGACAGGGAACTGCTGGAAAGGGTGCAGCAGAGGGCTACCAAGATGATTAGGGGACTGGAACACCTCTCTTATGAGGAAAGGCTGAGGGATTTGGGTCTCTTCAGTCTGGAAAAAAGACGGCTGAGGGGGGATCTTATCAACACTTATAAATACTTAAAGGGTGGGTGTCAGGAGGATGGGACCAGGCTCTTTTCAGTAGTGCCCGGGGACAGGACAAGAGGCAATGGGCACAAACTTGAGCACAAGAAGTTCCACCTAAACATGAGGAGGAACTTCTTTACCCTGAGGGTGGCAGAGCACTGGAACAGGCTGCCCAGAGAGGTGGTGGAGTCTCCGTCTCTGGAGACATTCAAAACCCGCCTGGACGTGTTCCTGTGTAACCTGCTCTGGGTGACCCTGCTCTGGCAGGGGGGTTGGACTAGATGATCTCCAGAGGTCCCTTCCAACCCTATGGTTTTATGATTCTATGATTCTATGACATGATCCAGGAAACCATTTTATTTAAGGATCCTACAGATGAGTGAAACATTTCCAAGTACATATGCTAGGGCTTGTCTGTTGAAAGGGAAGCTGACCTGCAAATGACACTGTACCAGAGGGTCTCTGCTCTTCTTACTCCCCTCTCAAAGATCTTTAGTCAATGTTTTCATCAACACTTAAGTTCTGGTCTATCAAATTACGTAATGCACCAGAAGTACACTATGAAAACTGATTAAAGCTTAAATCATTTATTGACTTGAAACACCATTATGCAGGCTTATGATTAAATACACACAACAAAAAGTTACATTATTAACAATCAAAATCGAAAAGGTGTTAATGACATTGCTAGAAAAATTGTAAGGAGAGTCCAAACCATCAGTAGATCAAGCATCACAGAGTGAAATAACCCTTCAAACACAATGCTGTTTTGTTGAACCAGGCAAGGCTTTCTTTGAAGTGAATTAAGCAGTTGCTGCCCCTTAAAACCAGCAGCTGGTCACAGAAAGCAGTATGTCTCAGTTTATGTATTCAATTTAACTAAGTATTTTAGGTATACATTTATGCTGTACTTAAGCCTATATGTGGGTAGCAAGCAACCTCTAGCATGTGATTTCTCCACATTAGTTTTAGCTGTAGGATTAGGCTAAATATGCATATTGCAGTAAGTCCATCTTAACATCTCCTGTCCTTCCAGCTGGCTTTGACATTTGTCACTCTTTTGAGTGAGCTCAATTTACTAATGCAGAGAAAGAAACATCACCGTATCTTTTTTCCAGGGTACTGATTCAAAGCATCCCTGCAATGATTTCCTAGATCACCACAGTTCGTACAGAGCAGAGGCCTCATTTTTGTAAGCCATAATATCCACTACATCTGTATGCGTAATCTCACACCTTATCAGTAAAGTTGGCTGATCTGACAAAAGTAATCCTCTAAATTTTAAGTTTTATGTCACATCAGCCACCTGAATTCATCTACCTTGTGGCTAAATAATCACTAGATCTGCATCTGCCACAAGGAAAGTAGGTGGAGGTGAACAAAAAAGGCCACTCCATCAAACAGCAGTTCACCATTAGACCAGCAAGGCATTCTTATTTTCAAGCAACAGTACTTTTTAAACAGACTTAGAGGCACAGCCTCAAAGTGAGAAATTAACCTGATGGTTAAGAATTATTACACCAGTTTCACAAGACAGGAGTTCATCAGATGGTGAACTTCTTCAGTCTGTGCCCCAGCACCCTGGAAGTTCTGCTCTTCAGTGGGCACAGACTGCATCGGCTACGTGCAATTTTTTTGTACAAGGCGTACTGTGCTATGTACGGTATAGAATTTTAATTTATACACCTATACAACTTCAGTGTTGGACAGAAGACTTCATTCTCCTGTCTTGTCCCTGGGAAAAGGCAGCTGGAACTTGAGGAGTTTGTCCAGACAGCAGCAGAGGGGGCAACTGTGGCATGCATGGACACAAGCAGCACACTCTGAACCAGCACCTTTCCTTTGAACAACCACAGACAACAGCATAGACATGACATGACCAGCACAAGTAACACAAACCTGCTAACACAAGTATGCAGAAACACACTAGACTGAGCTAACCTTTGTATCTTCAAGCCTTCACTGCTTGTCACCTAGGCTAACCAATTTTAAAGCTTATGTGGAAGTTCTTACTCAGGTTAGAGCTGCACCATGTTTTCTGTAGACTTAGGCAGACCCCATCATGGGCCAGACTGGCACGGAGAGGAGAAATCTGCAGCTCTAATTGATCTCTCCTGACTCATTAGTCAGGAGAAAATGAAGGTTAGACAGGGTTACAGGACCTGCAAGTTTCATTCAAATCCTAACTAGTTTCAGTTCAGACATTGTACTGCAAGCAAAAAAAACTACCTACAGTTGTTGTCACTAAAAAGAGATGTTATTCTGAAACAATTACTACATCACTGAACCCTGTTCTCCAGTGCCAATAAAAGTCTCAGCTACACATGAAGTCCAACTCTCTTCATTTGCACCCTAGGGATCCAGCTTTTAGGTAGATCTGCTTAACAGTGAATCATTTAGTTTGCCCTGAAAGAATGTTAGTTGTTGTTGGGGGTTTTGTTTTGTTTTTTTTTCCTTTTAAAAAGAGATCATGGGATGGACTTCAGGCTCACATCTCTTTGGACATGGCTCTAATCTTATCTCTAATGACACATTTCAGTAGTGAAAATCAGTCAGCCTCTAGAACTTCCAAGTGTGGTGGACTCTCCCCTCTTGAGTCTTCTACAAGTTCATTTCTCTCTACAAGGTATGCTTTTGCTCAAAAAGACATTTCTGGCCTGAAACAGAAGCAATATGTAAATACTTCTGGCCTTTTTGTACAGATGATTGGACAAGGCTAAACTATCAATCATTCTGCTGACACTTAAGTGCTATGAAAACTTTTCTTAACAGCTTTAAAATGTGGAGTGAATAAATGAACAACGCCACAGTTAACCAAACCCAAATTCCCAAGATACACTCAGATGTCTGGTAATGTAAAGCTTTATCCAGATCAGTGTTTAAACAGGAGAAAACTACTCATTTAGCCATGCCTCAAAAGCTAAAACTACAAGCCCATTTTATAAGGAGCAGAAAACAGCTTCCCTGCTTTGTACTACCAGTTTGCCACTGCTGAAACAGAGATGCAAAAAGTTTTGTATCTCCAGCCAGTTAAGAGGGCAGAGAAGTTTTATAGTCACAATTTGGCCAAGATCTAGTACTACAATTCTCAGAGTTATAGAAATTACAAAAATATAAAAAGGCTATCTGGGGTTGGGGGTAGGTTAAAGGATGCTGCCTCTGTACATTGCTACTACTTACATCTCTGTGGAAGAAGTGAAAAAAAGGCATCAAACTCTCATGGGTCTAAGTATTCAAGAGGGAAGAACTGAATTACAACATACTTTGTGGAATCACAAAGCTTAGGGGTTCAATATCAACCCAGACAGTACGGATGCAGCACTACTTACAGAGCCACTGCATAGTTGAAGCACTACTGCTAATGATAACAATGAGTGCTTTTGTGTTTTTCAATGAATTTTAAAATTACTTTTGTCTAACTGCTTTATTACCGTAGCAAGATGAATCTTTATTTATTGTCACAAGTTGTCTAGAAAGTACTTCAGCCTGAGGTACTTCTCAAGTTAAAGATATACGCACGTTCTCTACACATTTTTGTACTATATTATCTCAATTCTCTTGCATTGAAGCCAGTAAGGAACAGTTAGGAGTAGCAGTAATCTTATTACTTACCAAGAGCAATACACATTTGCTGTTTGAAGCTGATGAGTAAGGTATGTTGTACAAAGAATAAACGCAGTGTTTTCTTGTCCCTCAGATTCCAGATTACATATGATGTCCAGTACTTCTTTGCAATCCACCTTTGCAATCTTAAAGAAAATTAAAAGAAATGGCACTTTACTCTCAGCATGTTCACAAAAGAAATGCATGTTTGCTGTATCAAAGGACATGGCCACAGAAACACATGAACAAAACCCTATGTCTCATTTTTAATACCCAGAGATCACACCACACCTTTCAGCTACAGAACAGCAGAAGTAGTTCACATATGTTAGTTCTGATCCCTTCTCAGTATTAGTTTTCTTAGGGACCATCTTCCATTTTGGGCAGCTTAGCAAAATACTTACATACAGGCAACAGTCTATCTAAAACTGCCCATTCCTTCTCTGCACTTGCAGAGAAGGTCCCAGGTCAAAAAGGTCAAGAGATGTGAAAGAGCCAGTCTCTTGTCCTCTTTGTCCATAAGTGCTGATTCTGAACAACCACACTCTAAAAACAGAAGTCTATAGAGGAGAAATAAATCCCACGGAAGTTCTGGAAAGCCTACTTCAGCATAGTACCTATCTATGTATCAAAACGGAGCATTACCTTGGTTATAAGCCAAGTATTTTAGACCACCAACAATAATTATGTAGTGCTTTTACTACTAAGACAATGCTATTTCTAACACATTTTTTCCACCAGATCTATTCCACCTCACAGAACAGGCTGTACTCAAGCAACATCTAATCAGCCGTTGCTACTATAAACAATTCAAACCTCTTGCTAATCATGAAAAATAATGATATAGAAAGAACAAAGTGAAGATAAAATATATCAAAATAATTTTCACAGACATCTCATTCAGCAGGAAGAGTAGAAGCAGATATATTAGCCCAGTTTTTCACACAGGCTTGACGCTGGAGCTCACTGGTTGAGCAATGTCAACATTTTCTAGGGTCCACTGAATTTGGGTGTTCAACTTGAGACCCACGACTGACCAGCAGACATTTCTAGAGCAATTCACAAGCTGCAAGTGCTTGCAGATGTGTCATGCTTCCATTTGAAAAAGAGTAAAACGTAGCAAATTATTTTGGCCAGGCTTTTGTCAATGATTCACCTCTGGCAAGAGAGAAACCTCTAAAACTGATTTAAATGACAATGCTTTCCTAACTAAGGGGAGAGACATCATTGCTCCTTGCATGTCAAGAGATAATACACACTTAAAATATCTGTAAATCAAGTGCCGCTTCCATCAGGCTGGGGAAGACAGAAAAGCAAGCCCATACCAATGGCCACATGAAAGAATTCTGAAGGTGTTCATCACTGCACAGGAGAGAACGTGGCTGCTCTAGCTGACAGATAACAAAGGATACTGCTGCATACCACCTCCCTCCAACATCCTTTGCTAGCAGTACCTTTCCTATGTTCTCATTTACCTTCGGTACTTGCAGGCACACAGCTTTTCAGCTTGTGTGGGAAATCTAGTTGAATACATTTGACAGCTGGGCAACTCCAGTCTTCTCGCAATATTCTACCACCTCTCTTCCACTCAGTTTTTCCTATTCTTTATAGATTACAATTTCCATCAGCACATTTTCTAAAGCAAATTAGGAAAACAAAGCTAAGTGACCCAATCACGTCTGTGGCACTTGGAGCAGCCTGCAGTTACACAGCACATTGGATTCGCTCTCCTCACAGATATTTGATTCTTTTTGGCCAAATTCACTCAGAACAGCAAGTACTGAGTAAGCAACAAGGTGATTTGTTTTCAAGTCCTGTTTGTTTCAAACTTCGGCAATAATCCATCCTATTTCAGACCTTGTTTTAGTCTTTATTTGGGTGGGTTTTTTTAAATAACATTTAAGACAAAAAGTCCAAATGCACAGCTTGAAATCGTCCAGCAATATCCAGTCAGTCACTTAAGTGACAAACCAGACACGTACCAAATGAAAGTGTCATTACTAAACCTGGAATACTGACCAGCACTTCTGTTAGTCAGTCAGAAACCCAACAAGACCAACAGCTGAATGAAAGTTCAGAGACTACAGAATGAACGGTACTAAGATATTTTAAATTAGAATTGTTGAAAAACGCTGACATCCTCCCCATGTTTCACTAGCAAGAAGGATGGCAGTTTACTCCTTAAAATTACTCCATGGAACATACAATCATGTAAGATTTATTTTGTCTTTGTTTTTTTCAAACTAAAATGGCATGGAAGACACATTACAAAGATGCTAACCTAACCCTTCTCCTAGTTGTTTTAGTAGGACATCATGTTAATACTCCTTAAAAAAGGGGCGGCCAATCTGCTTATCTAGGGAGGCTCACTCTCCTTTCCCAGCTAGAGATGCACCATGAACCAGCCAAAAGCAACTTAGTTTCAGCTCAGAGAGGGTAAACTCCCCCAAGCTGAGTTGGGACAACACACTCTTGAGTCTGTAAACAGAGTCTACTCTTTTGCAGCATATTACTTTACTTACACTGCTGCAGCTGCAAGAATTTGGGAGCTGCTGTCTCAAGATTTAATAAAAGAACAAGTTTTATGTCAAAAGTATTTCACTAAGCATAGAATGGTTTGGGCTGGAAGGGACCTTAAAGATCATCTAATTCCAACCCCCCTGCCCTGGGCAGGGACACCTCCCACCAGCCCAGGTTGCTCCAAGCCCCATCCAACCTGGCCTTGAACCCCTCCAGGGATGGGGCAGCCACAGCTTCTCTGGGCAACCTGGGCCAGGGGCTCTCCATCCTCACAGTAACAAACTTCTGCCTGTTATCTAATCTAAGTCTCCCCTCTTCCAGTTTGAAGCCATCACCCCTTGTAATATCACTACGTGGCCTTGTAAAAAGTCCCTTTCCGCCTTTCTTGTAGGCCCCCTTCAGATACTGGAAAGCTGCTATAAGATCTTCCCGTAGCCTTCTCTTCTCCAGACTGAACTCTCTGAGTGTGACCGTCCAGCCAGTTCCTTATCCACCGAGCGGTCCATCCATCAAATCCATGTCTCTCCAATCTACGGACCAGGATGTCGTGCGGGACAGTGTCAAACTATTTGCGTAAGTCCACGTAGATGACGTCTGTTGCTCTCCCCTTATCCACCCACACTGTAATCCTGTCACAGAAGGCTACCAAATTTGTCAGGCACCATTTCACATGGCCCTTAGTGAAGCTATGTCGGCTGTCACCAACCACCTCCTTGTTTTCCACGTGCCTCAGCAGAGTTTCCAGAAGGATCTGCCCCATGATCTTGCCAGACAGAGATGAGATTGACTGGCCTGTAGTTCCTCAGGTCTTCCTTTTTGAAAATGGTTACATTTCTGCTTTTTAATCAGTGGGAACTTCAACAGACTGACATGACTTTTCAAATGTAAGGGAAAGTGGCTTAGCAACTTCATCCGCCAGTTCCCTCAGGACCCACAGATGGATTTCATCAGGTCCCATGGACCTGTGCACCTTCAGGTTCCTCAGATGGTCTCAAACTTGATCTTTACCTACAGTGGGTGGTTCTTCGTTCTCAGTCCCTGCCTTTGCCTCCTGCGACTCAGCCAGTGTGGTTAGAGCCCTTGTCCGTGAAGACTGAGACAAAAAAAGTCATTGAGTACCTCAGCCTTCTCCATATCCTGGGTGACCAGGTCTCCCATTTCCTTCTGGAGGGGGCCCACATCTTCCCTAGTCTTCCTTTTATTACTGACGTACCTATAGAAGCTTTTCTTGTTGCCCTTGATGTCCCCGGCCAGATTTAATTTTATCAGGGCTTTAGCTTGCTTAACCTGGTCCCTGGCTGGTTGGACAGTTTCTCTGTATTCCTCCCAGGCTTACGGTCCTTGCTGCCACCCTCTGTATATATATATGTATGTACATACACACACACATATATATATATATATATATATATATATATATATATATATATATATATATATATATGTACGTTATTGCCTATAGGCAGAAGTAGCTTCCCAGCCTTAACTTTTAGGAGCTCGGCAATTTAACTTCCAAGCCTGACCTACCCATTCCAATCGCTTCCTGTTCTGGAAAGGGATGACTGTACATTCCAAAACAAATTCTCTCCAAGCCTCCCCAAGCTATCTCCACTCATATCCCCCCTTTTTGTAACACTTACCTTCTTAGCTAAGCCCTCTTCCTCCATCTACCCCATCCTACTCTGAACTTCAAATTTCATTTAACCTTTGCTTCTTTTGTTACAGTTAATTCCCACTACCCCCGCTGCATTTTTGGTCATTGCCACCTCTCATTCTCCAACAGCTGCCATTCTTTGAGCTCTTCATCTTTCATCTGTTATCCATCTCTTTTCCCCACTTATCATTAGACCTGATAACTTTCTACCTGAAGACATGAACATATAATACAATTCTCTCCTTCTGAAAACAAATAAAAGTGTTTTAGAAGTCTCAGATTTTAGCATTTCTGGAAAGAGTGTCAACTACACAATATCTCTGACCAAGCATGCAAAAGCATTACATGCAAATCCTTATTTTACCAGTTATTTATGTCAACTTTCTGGCACTGTAACACCGCTGACCTTACACTTTTCACAGTTTGTCTTCAGGTCCAGTCAAATCAATAAATCATACTGGTTTAAGATACTACTTTGATGCTAAGTGGCTTCATTTTCCCATAAAAGGTTTAATTAGGTGATTATCATAATTTGATTAAATCCATCAATCTGTGTTCTAGCTTTTATATTTGACAGGCAAGTAAAGATTTTCTGAGTATCTAGGTAAAACGGATACAGCTACACTTCACAACTCTTAAATGAAATGAAAAACGGAACACAATTCAATGTGATTTCTATGTCATTCATCATTTGTAGCCAATCCAACAAAAGAAAGTGTTGCAGTTCACCCATGTGTCCCCAACGCCTGCGGCACACAGACTGTGTCTGCAGTGAGCTGTTAAATGCATTAATTGCTCCTACGGTACAACAAACTGAAGGGAATCTGGCTCAAACTGAAGAGACTGTCTGAGGGTACACCTATCCGAGTATTTATTTTTCAAAACAAGTATTTTTAAAGGAATGTTTTTTAAACAGTTTACATACATAACAAGAACACTCCAAACAAGTCTGCCACTCACTCAGGAAGTGCAGACATCAGAGTTCCATTTTTTTTTTTAAATATGTGAAGCTTCCCTCAGTTTCACAGAGGCTTACTCAAAATGTTCAAGTCTCACATTTAAAACTACACCAAATCCATACAACTCTAACAAGAACACTGAGATTGATAAAATAACAGATGTGTGAGATCAAGAGGCAACAGAGGCGAGAGTTACATGACTGCTGTTATGTGTTAATACAAATCATTACTATGACTGTTACTGTAAGAGGAAGACTAACTACCAAAAATAAGTTCAGGGTTCTGGAGCAACAACTCTAAAGGGGTTTCTTTTTGTTTTGTGGTTGGGTTTTGTTTGTTTGTTTTTTTGGTTTTTTTTTTTTTTTTTTTTTTTTTTTTTTTTTTAACTTCTCTTTCCTAGGTCAGAACGACTAGAAAAGAAGTAACTGCTCTAGCACTAGTATTTGAGTTAGGAAAGACAGCTTTCTAATTATATTTTGCTTTCAAGGGGAACTAAAGTTACAAGCTTTATTTTAACCTTCAAAACGCATCTAACCTTGAATGCAAGCACATAATACAGACTTATTACACCAACAGTTAATACAGATGTTCTTTCCTACTGCAGTCTGCAATAGATCATTTCTCTTTTAGAACTCTGCTGCAACAGTTTCACTCTTCATCTTCAGTCCTTACTGTTGCAGAAATGAATTCTAAAATGGACAGAAATTCTAAAATATACATTAAAAAGGGACTATGGATTACTAACCTCCTTAATGGACTCTTCATTAGGCAGCATAGAACACACACATGTGATGTAGGCTTGGCGAAAAGATGAAACATTTGCAATTTCTGCAGAATCTGCACACAATTTTGACAAGGAAGTAGCTTGTGGGATGCAGTTTGACTTCATCAAATGTTTTATTCGCAACTGCAGAAAGGAAGGCCCTTCTCGTGTAATCAATTTATTAGCTAGGAAAAGAAAAAAGCCTTTGAGAATACACCAATTGACAGCTGACGCTTAACTGAAATAGTCTTATTGCATTTGCATTCACACTTTATTTTACTACAAACTTATGTAAGTATGGTCAGCTTTCCTAGGAAACTCTAGGTATGATAAAAAGTGACAGCAATAAATGAAATATTTTCTACCAAATTCAGATCAATTGTGTAGGGAAGAGAATGCTGGGCTATAGAAAACAGACACACAATGCCACATTCCCCCCACCTCCCCGCCCCCCCCCCCCCCCCCCCCCCAACCATAAGATAGCATCTATCAAGGCAGTAAGTATGCCACAGCAGTGACTAAAGGACCCTTATCAGACCATATAGAATTTTGAACAAGATACCAGTAGTTTAGAAGAGATTCAAAAATCTTCAACTTTTAATTGTAGCTTCCTATTCCAAAGAATCAAAAGTATTTCAAACAAAGCATTATGTACTTTTCAACTACAGATTTTTCCACCCAAGTTGTTAAAACCCCACATAGTGCCAAAACACACAAAATGAAGTGGAGGGTGAAAACCTTATCTTTGTGGTACTTTAGAAGAATTGTGCTTAATTATGCTCTAGATCAACCTAATACAACCAATCATTATGAGACTTGATGAACTAATTCAATAGTAAAAATGTAACTTCAGTTACAGGCAGTTACAAAATACAGTATTTTGGAAATACTTAAAAAATATATTTTTTGTAAGTAGTTAGCAAAATTAACTTAATCTGATTAAAAACCTCATAGATTTAGTTTGATTCTCTTCCCAGGTACATATAGAATCATAGACTACCTCAAGTTGGAAGGGACCCATAAGGATCATCGAGTCCAACTCCCTGTTCCCTAAAGAACTACCTAACACTAAACCATATTACTAAGAGCATCGTCCAGATGTTCCTTGAACTCTGACAGGCTTGGTGCCCTGACCACTTCCCTGGGGAGCCTCTTACAGGGACCGACCACCCTTCCCACTGAAGAACCTTTTCCTAATGTCCAGTCTGACACAGCTTCATTCCATTTCCTCGTGTCCTGACGCTTGAGGAAGCTGTAGACTGCAATGAAGGCACCCCTCAGCCTTCTCTCCTCCAAGCTGAACAAACCAAGCAACCTCAGACTCTCTTCCTAAGTCTTGCCCTTGAGGCCTTTCACTATCTTGGCCACCCTTCTCTGGAAACACTCTAATAGCCCAAACCCCCCAGATCTCTTTCCAGGAGGCTGCTCTCCAGCCTCTCGTCTCCCAATTTGTACGTATAACCAGGATTACCCCATGACAGGTGCAGAATTCAGCACCTGTTCTTGTTAAATTTCATACAGTTGGTGATTGCTCAGCTCTCTCATTTATCCAGACCTCTGTAAGATCTCTCTGCTCTTGAGGGAGTCCACAGCTCCTCCTAATGTAGTATCATTGGCAAACTTACTTAATATACTTTTGACTCTTGCACCCAGATCATTTATAAAAACATTAAAGAGCACTGGCCCTAAAACTGAGCCCTGGGGGACCCCACTGGTGACTGGCTGCCAGCCTGATGTAACCCCATTTGCTATAATCCTTTGAGCCTGACACATCAGCTAATTGCTCGCCCAATGTATTATGGACTTTTCTATCCGTATGCTGGACATTTTATCCAGAGGGATAATGTGAGAGACAGCATCAAAAGCTTTGCTAAAGTACATGTACTTTGCCTTAGCTGACAAAACAGTATGCTTCCAGACAGCTACGGTGCTATTTCCAGCCTCACATAAACATCTACAGAAAGGCTTGATACTAGTCTCCAGATTTGCACATACTTCGAAAGACCCTTGAGAATTAAAAAAGAGGAGTCAATACATTCTTATACTGCATGCGATAATACATATCAACCAAGGAACAAATTCTCTGATGATCTGTAGAAGAAATTATGAAAGTGACTGAGACGTTCTGATAAAACATATATTAGAACCAGCGTTCTGCAGCAGCTACCTGTAAAGCCTGCAAGAGACTCTGTATTAGTCAAAAAAGAAAGTTTGCTTTAGAATAACAACTTATTGGAAGTGTTGTTGCATAAAAATAGTTTCACTATTTTACAATCTTATTATACTATGTGAGATGGGTAGCTAAGAAACTAATAGTATAAATTTCTGAAAGGACTGTACATAATACAAGAAAATGATCATGCTTTGTGCACTTAAATTTAGTCCAAACAGGAAAAAAAACATGTTCTAACAGACAATACACTAGTTGGCAGAAGGCTTACTATGTGCACCTAAACAGAAAACTCCCAAGTACATACTACAGGCTTGCAGGGGTCTTACTAGTACTCTGCAGTAGTTTGCTTAGTGGCCCATTGGAGACCATTTTAAGATTCAAGTCTATGGTACTGGTTTCCACCTTTCACAGGAAAAACCTCTGAGTAGAAAACTCTTGACATAGCTGACATTGACACTTCACATTACAGTAACTTCAACAGAGAAGGTACAAAAAGCTGGTTGACCAAGAGAGAGTCTGCAGTAAGATCTCCAGTTCCTAGGAAACAAGCCTCCTCTCTTTCTTAAAAATTACATCTGTATATGCTTCTGTGCTTGAAAATTTACCAGGAAAACTAACAATGCTGCGATATCCATCCTATGGGATGTAAGAGACTGCTACCACAAGGCGGCCAAGAGATCACTGTTAAGGAAGAACTTTAAGAAGGCTTGCTTACTCAACATCAGAACAAAGCAATCTACCCAGGTGAAGCATACTATTCACAGACATGTCAATAATGGATTTTAGTGCCCACAAGCATTCAAAGCAGTTCTGTAGTCCCTGTTTCTACAGCTCTTGGCTCACAGAATAATTAAAAATATTTTTCAGGTCCATGAGAAAAATAAAAGAAATAATAGGAAAATAAGATCTTCCATCTACCTGCTCTAAAAATGATTTAGATTCCTCTTGTTTCTTATTACACAGCTAGACACACATTTGGCAATTGCTCAAATGAAGTTTTTACTGACATATCAGAGCCAGCTAGTCAAGACATGGGAAGTGTTTTAAGAGTACCTGCAGTCAGCCAGACAAATATTTTCAGGTTAACAGTTTAGATGAGAAACTTGCTAATGAAATACAGGAGGTGGACTCACTGCTGGTATGGACAAGAGGGTCTCAACTTGCTGCAGTCTTTGGGAATGGCCAGTAAGCCTGTGCATCTGCTCCTCCCCCAAGGGTGGAAGGTCTGTGCCCTGGGCCCAGCCTCCCCACCTGGGCGAGGGTGTATTGAACTCTGCCAGGGATGCAAATGACAAACTGAGCTCCTCCAGTCATGCAGATGTAAATGATGAAGGGAGAAGCAAAAATCAGATACCTGACTAGTGATTTATTTCCATTTTAGCACTTAGTTTTACTCTGATGTGTCTATTCTTTTCCGGCCGCCTGCTAACAACCACCTCACTTTCCCTGAAAAGGGAACAAAACCTCATTTTGCTGCCTATTCCTCAGGACAGTTGTTTTCCCCTCAGAGAACCTAATTTTGTACTCAGTCCTACACCTGTTATGTTTCCAAACATGTCCATGAGCATGTTTTCTTGTTCCTTCTCTTCTTAGACCTCCTGCTGTTGTCTGTTCCACCCCAGTGTTCCACCAAGCATCTCAGGACTAAAACAGCCTTGCTATGAAAATCAGTGCAAAGACACCTTGCATCCCTTCCCTCCTCCAAACCCTTTAGACCAGTAAAGGGTCAGTGCAGTTTCAAACTCTACACGTATCTAAAGGGCTCTCTTATCCCAGGATCAAAAAGTAAGGATAAGAGATTCCCCTCTCACCCAAACCACTTGGTAATATAAGACGAACTTAAGTTATACCACAATATTGCGAATACAGCCTTTATAAACCATGAAGAGCACCAAGGCATGAAAAGACTCTGCAGTCACTATGAGAAATCTTTAAGAGAAACAGCATCTTGCTGAGCATTTCCACTGAAATACGTTTGGAACAGGACGACAATGTGCTAAAGTGCAGTAAAGTATGTTAAGCATGCGTGAACGACATCGAGGTCTGGATATATTACAATAGCAGTGTGATGGAGAGTTCTCCCAGCTTTCCTACAAATCAACTCATGTCAATGAAGACAAACGAAGATGTTGGTATTCATATGCTGCACACAGCAACAAGCTCACCCTAACCCTTTTGGTCTTCCTGAATGATACTATTTGTTAAGCCAAAAAAATTATCTTGAAATAAGAGTATTAAAGCTAGCTTTCTCGGGCATAGAAGAACATTGGTGGTCAAGGCTGCTGAACAGCATCTATTATGTTCACTTTGGGATGCTCATATCATTTAGTCATCTAAAAGGCATAAGCAGCAACAATGTTTTTGCAGCCCTTTCCTCAAGCGAATACTCACGCCCAAAACAACCACGTTGAGTCAGCTGACAGCACAAAACAGCAACGACCATCCTAGATACAGGGCAGTTTAATTTATTAACAGCCATTGAAGCAGCAGACAGAACCTAAGCTATGAAACTCATGGCTTACTAAATCTGTTCCAGCAAATTTACAGTTGATATCAGTTTATTTTCAGGGGCAGTGCATTAAAAAAAATAAAAAATAAAAAAAAATTAAGAACTCTAATCAAGAGAGACAAGAACATGTCACATTTTCACGATCTTCAATTCAAGTAATGATCTGATGATCATTAATGTGCACTAGCATTTCACAAAACAAGCTCCAACTGAGCACATTGATCTCCTCTCACCTCTCGCTTACCAGTGGCCCACAACAGCAAAAACTAGGAATGCTTTTCAGACACACACCACAAAAAGCACAAAATACAAGCTATTCAAAGAAACTAAGTTTTACATGACTGAAATCATATTCATTTACAACAACTCTTCAGAAGACACTCTGTGAAACTGTTGTTGTGCAGAAGAATAAAATGGCAGTTTGAGTAAAACAACTGAAAAAACACTGTGTTAGAGCTATTTCTGCAACGCTTACTCAATGTGCCTAAAAGCAGAACTGTCATCCCTGCTGTGACATGTAGAAAGTGCATTTTGATTCCTGCTATTTCTATCAAATTGAGCCTGGCAGTCAGAAGAGAAGTTCACACAGATCAAAGAGGTGACACAAAAGAAGGAAGACAAACCTAGTAACTAATCACTGACTTACGATCTCCTATTACAGCTACAAGCATTTACTTGATGTGATTCTGAAGGTAAAAAATTAACCCAGTAATTGAAGGTAATGAAGGTAGAAAGTTAACCCAGTAGGCATCTAGAGATAATTGCTTAATCCCAGCTCCAACCATGTCCTACGCAAGGCAAAAAGAGTAATGCCAGCTACCCAGACAGACGTTTTGCAAGCCAAACAATATTACAGCAGCATCTGACTCCCTGAACAAGGGATTTTAAATGAAGAAATGGAAGTAAAACACAGCCAATACGATTTTACTAATCCTAACACATGGTATGATACAGCTTCATGGATCATTTGTTGTTTCAGAAATAACTTCTGTAGTCACCAGATTACACTTGTCTGATGATGTCAAGAAGATAAACCAGTTACACTAGCAGCGCAATTTAGGAGTCAGAAGATTTTCCATGCCATAATTTGTCAGGATAGAGAGCAGGATTTCTTTAAGTTTTCATTTTGCCTTGCACCAGAGGATAGGGTATACAAATCTGGCACATTCATCTTGCCTTCTGAGAAAAGAATAAGCTTTACGCATACCCTCAATCTACTTCTCTCTCTAACATTTTAGAGTTGTATGACTCACGGTGACTCATGATATGCATTACTGAACATACTGAATAATACTGAAATGCTACTGAATGGCTGGCAACAATTGCAGGGGACTGAATCCTATGCCCTATGTTGTCTTTCCCAGCCTTACATTCTCTCCTACAATCCCCTGCAAACCTTCAACACCTGTTCAATATGTTCTTAGTCTCCCAAGAGGCTAACAAGAACAAACCCAACAAAATAAAAAACCGTCCATCCTCTGTAATGTAAGGGCACAGAATTATTTAACTACTGAAGCATTACTTCGTAGCATTTCTAGCTATTAAATATCCCCATTTCCCCTCTCGTCACTTTCCCATTTCCATTACTAACAACACTACTGCTTTGATCCACCACTTTCACAGTATTTACTGCAAACCAGAACAGCGGGAGGAGCAAAGCACTCTCCTGTGGTGCTCTGGCTGTCTTTCTGCATCAACACATACCACATGAGCTCTACTACTACTTACCATTCCCTGCATTGTCAGTTGAAAGCACTCAACCAATATCTAAAACATCTTGCTTGGGTGCTAAGTTGACAAATTCAGATAGCTTGGAAAGCTTGTAGAAAGACCTTTTAGATATGTCTAAGCAGCTATGTTGCATGTCAACAGGCTACAAGGATGACACTTTTCTCAAGTTTATATGCTCTTCGATACCCTGAAAGCAAGCAAGAAACCAAACCAAGGTTTCCACGATTGCCACAAAAGCAAGACACTTGGTAAGAAGCAACATTTTAGGCTGGTATTCGGCTTCTTAGAACTGCCCTTTATTTAAAATGTCTAACTCTTTACCTTATGATTTACTTGCGAAACATTCCTTTGAGAGACTGGTCTAACAAGAGATTCTGAAGTCACATTCAGACTGGTTGAGTGCGCCTGTGGACTACTACAGACTGTATGAGAAAGCACTTGTGCAGTTACAAAATTTCTAGAAGAGCTCCAATGAACGTCCTGATGCCTCTGCTTGCATCACATGAAAGAACAACCAGTGAGGACAACTCTTTGTGTATGTATTCAGATTTACCTAAACAGACAATTATGTACTAAATAAAGAACATGAAGAATAGTTTCAAGGTTGCCAAGTCATCTCAGAAATGGGAACCTACACTCAGTCCAATTCAACATGGTCAAAGATGCGTCAGTCAATCTGCGTCAGCAGAAACTTCAACTCAAAAGCCAAGGGACTGAACAAACTAGTTCTATCCTATTACTGCTGAAGTCAAGAGGTAGTCTGAACCATGTCAAGGTCCTCCTGCACAGGAACAAAGAAGTGTAGCAGCATTTAGTAATACAGCCATTGATAAAACCAGTCCCGTGTGTAAGAAGCAAATTCATCTATAATGGAGTCCACACAGGATATGAGGAAATCGCTCCTACTGGAATTCACATCAGTCCTCCAGAAGAACTCTTGGCTTGCCACAGGTAAAGGGAGTTTGCAAAGCTAGCTAACCATTAGCCCTCACTGGAATACCACTCTCCAAGTACGGGATTCTCCAATAGCTGAAGGTTTTCAGTAATATGGACCCATTTTGCAATGCAAGTCATTTTGAGCAGAAATACATTAAGAGCAGCAGCCATGCAACTGGATGGCCTAATAATACTATAAATGAAAGACTCCAAGACAGGACATTAGTACGGAATGCAATTATTTTCAAGATGTGTTGGAGAAGGGATTAAGTGCTGTTTGGAGTTCAAATGTTTCTGCCAGGCTATTGAATACCTGAAGTGAAGACTAGCAAAGACTGCAGCCCACCCTTGGCTACCTTTGTTTTTTTAATGCTTTCTAGCACAAGGAAGCAACATATCTTCTCAAATAGCTTTAACACGTTTCTCATTTATTAAGAAGTACTAACTTAACAGAACTCAAAGAGAGGCTACCCAAAGCCAGAAAGAAGGATTCTGCAATGGAAGAAAGCTTGCCTTAAAATCCCTTTAATTTTTAAGAAAATATTTTAAGCTTTCTTCCCCTCTATATTAACTTTAGATTGCCACTGAGGTAAACTGCAGTCTGATGTACTGTTAATGGAACAGTTAAAAGAAATACCTGCAAGTACTTAATGGTACCACTATAATAGATATGAAAAAATTTCAGTGAGTAAAAGAAGAGAATTTAAGAGAAGGCATTCAAAAATTATAACCCTAAAATCTCCTTTTCCACACCTCCGAACATTTTCCGATTCAAGACCTTATTTACATAGTCTAAACACAATAAGCTTCCCAGCCCAGAGCTTAATAAAGGAAAAATGCACACTGATGTCACTCCTCCACATGCCTCTGAAATATGTGGACACACACAGTTCCTCCGTGTGAAGCATTCAGGAAAACATTTAAAATCACAGTTATGAAGAACAAACCACCTCAGGGAGCAAAATTTCCGTATTTTTATGATGGAAAAAAGAAATAATTCTGTTGAAAAATGGAGTTTCAAAAATATTCGAACTAATGGATAGTGTAGCCCAAGCAGAGATGCATTAGCAAGGACACATTATTCAGAGTGCCAGTGAGAGAGTTCCATCATAAATATCGTTTAGGAACATATGAATACTACTGCACAACACAATTTAAAATACAACTCTGTTTTGACCTCGAATCACTCGTTCCCCACTAAAACTACACCAAGTAGTTTCTTAATAACCACATATCATCTCTAAAAATCACATTCTTACCTTCCTCAATTTCTACTGGTTGCTGGGATAGGATTTTAAGAAGAACTGGATTTTTCCATACTCCTTCCCTTGTGATATCCACCAATATTTGGAGGTTGTTATTCCCAAATTCCAGTAAAGCATCATGTGAATCCTACAAAATGTAAAAACAAAAAAGTCATTTAAAGTCTTTGCTAAACAGTAAACCAATGCAATTTTACGTTATCTGTCTTAATATTTGACTGTATTCTAATAATTTCACACCATTCTTCTAAGTCATTACTGTTTTGACATGTTTGCACTGGGATTTTAACAGTATGTCCTTTCACTTCTCTAATCCTGTAGCAAAACTTCCCAATTTCGAAGTACTGAAAGTTAACTGAAATGGCTTAACTCAAAAAGCGTATTCTGCAGTTGTAATTCTTCTGGAATTTTTACGTTTTGTCATGTACACATATACATAAAATTACAAAAATTATTGTATAAAAGACAAAGGATGATTTTGTATCAAAGCATTTAGTGCCATCTAAGAAATCTGAATGAGGTTTAAAGTGAGTAACAAAATGCTGAGTGTAAAGTTTTACATTTAGTCTTAACACCACTGAGATAAGCCAGTCAATTCACTTCTCAGAATTATTAAAGCTGTCACTCACTAGTCCGAGGAATGTGAGAGCAGGGGGGGAAATATCCTTAAGCTACATAAGAAGTAGTGCAGTGGGAGACGTTCAGAAAAGATTCTCATCTACCAAAAGAGGTAGGGGTCACATGAAGATGGAGGTCTCCTGGTGGTTAGAGATGCAAGAAGTTCCAGGGAACTTAAGAAAGAGAAAGCAGTGCACGATATCCACAACAGTCTGCTGTACAACACTCACAGTCCAGACCAAAACTGGAAATGAATAATTTATTGAGATGAAAACATCATTCTACTGGATACAGACACAACATTTCCGATTTCCGATCCTGACAGTTCGATGTTCTGAAGGCTGACACAGAGACTCTGCACAGCAACCAGGTCTACAGCGGAAGTTCATCCACCAAACCCGTACACGTAGCACAACACTCAAGACTGAGCAAGGCCCTACCACTTTTAATTCTGGAAATCCAAGGAGTGAAGGAGGGGAAAAGAAAAAAAGAGATGTTACGCACAAAAAGAAGTTGGAGTCCAACACAGAAGAAAAAAACAAAGATTCTAGCACTTAATGTCCCTAGCAGGAAAACTATCTAGGGTGACTTGCACTGAAAAAATTAAAATATCACCATGCAGAATTTCCTAACACTGACAAATTGAAGCCAACTTACTGTAGGCAATTTGTGGCTGCATGTTCAGTAAAAATGCTTCTCACATGAGTCACAACACATCTTAAGTTTAAGAATTAGTTTGATATGTGACAATGTCCCCTAGTTCTAATGAGCTGTGCTTTAAGTTAACAATACTTTAAACACTATTATTAGTCTCAGCTTTCCATAGCCTCTGTTGTATCCTCTCTAAATACCGGAACCAATTCCATGTTCTGAATTATCCTAGCTAATGCTATGACCGCTGGGAACACCAGAGCAACCAAAGAGCCTTGTATCACAGGCTGTCAAAAGACAGCAATAAACTGCATTCCCCACTGCAGCACACAAGGTGTGTTTTTCAAGTTCTCGAGTTACCTTCTACAACCAAGTGAATCTGCCATGAAAATACCAAGACTTTCCCACTAACAGTAAAAGGCATCTTGGCATTTAATCATTAGATAGATGCCCTTTAATAAAGTAGATACTGATGTTTAACCCCAGCCGTCAGCTAGGACCATGCAGCCACTCGCTCACTCCCCGAGTTGGGATGGGGAAGAGAATCAGAAGAGTAAAAGTGAGAAAACCCATGGGTTGAGAAAAAGAGAGTTTAGTAAGTAAAGCAAAAGCCACACACGTGAGCAAAGCAAAATAAAACAAGGAATTCATTCATGGCTTCCCTGCAGGGAGGTGTTCAGCCATCTCTGGGAAAGCAGGGCTCCATCACACATAACGGTGACTTGGGAAGACAAACACCATCGCTCCAGTCGTCCCCCCTTCCTTCTTCCCCCAGCTTTATGTACTGAGCATGATGTCATACAGCACAGGATATTCCTGTAGCAGGACACTCTGCCTAGCATCATCTTGAACTTTGCCCTACTTGTAAGAGTCTTCTGGTGAAAAGTTACCAGACGTGAAGAGGTCATACGGTCCCTAGTGTTGAAGGACACTAAGGATTAGCCTGATGCAGCAGCCCCAAAATAAGTGTCACAGGGTAGGATGCGAAACCAGGTATTTTCAGGAGGAATAAAGGAATAATAAGAATATAACAGTGCTTCGCTGAGCAAGACAGTCTAGCTTAGCAACAAATGACTGACAGTCAATCACTTTATACTATAAAAGCTTAGTCCCATCTTTGATCAGGAGGGATTCTAGCACACTCCCACCCACAGGTATGTTTGGGATTCCTCCCTTGAGCGGGGACACCCCTCAAGGTTATCCCTCAAGGCTGAGCGAAAGAGAGCAACCCACAGTTGCTCATCACTTGGGTGAGTAACATCAATCTCTATACCATAATTACTTATCAACCTAGCTTTGAACTATTGATTTAGTAAATGATAGCTGTAATGAATAGTAGCTATAGTTTTTATACTGTGCAGTAGATGTTCTGATTAATGTCCTTGAGCCTGAACACACCATTATCAATCAAGATAAAGTTTTATTTTGTATCCTTTAGCCTGATCACACCATTATAAATTAAAATAAAATTTTATTTTGTTTGTGTATATATCTCAGTTTGCCATCTTTAATCGTGCAGTACAATTCCTTTGGTCAGTTGGGGTCAGCTGTCTCACTTGTCTCCTCTCAACTCTGTGCACTCCCAGCACTGGCAGTGCGCTATGCGGAGCATAAGAGGACTTGACAGCTTAACAACAACCAAAAACATCAGCGTGCTATCAACACTGCTTTCATCCCAAATCCAAAACACAGCACTATAGCAGCTGCTAGTAAGAAAGTTAACTCTATGCCAAGTGAAACCAGGACAACATTCAATATGAGAAGACCAATTTCAGAGCAACTTTAATGTTTTGATATAAATATCAATTTCCTTTCTAATACTGCAGCAAACTGTACTCCATAAATCTCTGCACAGGAGAACCTGGATTTAACTCTTGGGCAAAGCATCTACCCACTAAGGAGTGAAGCTTTATTCCCAGCAAAAGAGTCATGAGGGGAAAATTATATTCTTGCAGTGAAGGTTTCAACTACATTGATCCATAGCTGTCATAAGTAATAGTCTCAGAAGTTTCTTACAGGACTCCTCTCAAATAACTCTAAAACCACACTATCAGACATGCTACTTTGTAAATCCTAAATTAAAGTGAAGCATAGCTAACACAGGGCTCTTCCCTCCTCGCTCCCCAGTTACATCTATCTGCTCCAAGTATACCATAGCATACTTGTGTACTATATGGAATAAACTCGAGTATTACTTCACCACTGAAGTCTGTGTCCAGTGGCAAGTTTACACCGATCCATTCATCCCCTGGACAGTCTGTCAGTCTCTAGAATACGAAACTAAGCATATAGGGCTCTTCAAGGAGTCTATGCATCCGGATGACTTCAGGGCATTCTTTCACTAAACTGAGAACACAGGCAAGTTTAGAAGAAAGTCATTCCCAGCAAGTACCGAGTGAAGAATCCAACAATCAAAAGGGGACCACAGAAAGATACATATACTCCTACAAAGCTCATCATAGAAATCACCTTCCTGCTTGCTCATCTAGCACACAATGAACTGTGAAATTCTGGAGGATGAGCAAGAATACGGGGTGGTGTTCTGCAATGCAGGTGTTAAATATCTGTAGGAGACCTTGTTGTTACAAGACATAGGGAAATCAAGGATAAGTAAAGCATATTTTGTAAGTTCCCATGTAAGCTGATAACGTAACACAAAACGTATTCCTGATTACAGAAACTGGAACTGTACTCCACAGCTAAGCTAATCTTCTTCCTATGCTAGTCATGCCATTAAAGTAACACGATGCCCTGACTAACCTCTAAAATAAACAGGAGTTCCTGCTATAACCAGTCTTTACTGTAATAGGTAAGATGGGAAAGGAGGAAGGAAGCAAAGCAAGCTATCAGTTTTCATTGCTAAAATCCTACCTAACCGTTCACCACCTCCAGCTGCCAACCAGACTTCATGTCTCACAAGGTCTGGTGCTTCACAGTGACCTGGATCTGGAATATTGCAGAGAACCTGCCAAGGCTTGTCCTCAGGCTATCACCACTTGCTGCTCACACACCTGGACACCAATCACACTGCACATCCAGAGTAAATACGAGGCTCTGGGGGCCAAGCTGAAGGACACGAGCATCCACCTAGTTTCCTTCATTTTGCTGAGGAAAATATAAGACTGAAAGCAAAAGGAAGGACAACGGAAGTGCAAGACCAGCTCAACAGGCCAGGGCATCGAGTAATAGAGAAGAGGCTAAGGTACTCAATAACTTTGCCTCAAGTTTTACTGTTAAGGTCTGCACTCTGGCCTTCCTGGTCCCTATGACTAGTGGCAGAGTTGGGGGCGGGGAAGGGCCATGAAGCAGCACAACAGATGAGATGTTAAGACAATCATGTTAGCATCCGCAGTACCAAATAGAAGCCAAGGGTCTTGACGGATGTCACCTGCAAGACCAATACTAGCTCTGAAAAGTCACAGCCACTGGGGGAAGGTTCCTGGTGACTGGAAGAAACTACCATGCCCATTTTCAAGACCAAGGGGAGAAGACACTAGGGAACTACAGTCCAGTCAGCATAACCCATCCCCAGAAAGACTACAGGGCAAATTCTCCTGGAAACCACACGTGAAGAACAAAAATGTGACGTTGAACAGCCAGGACTTGCCAAGTACAAGCCACTTTATCAACCTGACTACCTTCTGTGATGAGATAACACGCTGCAGATGACATTAGTCAGACTTAACAAGGCTTCTGACAGTCTCCCATACTAGCTTTAAAATGAGATTTTTAAAATATGGAAAAGTGGAACAATAATACAGGTGGAAAAATCAGCTCAACTGCCAGGCCTGGAAGGTTTGTGACCAATTGTTCAAAAACCAACTGGTAGCTGTGTCCTAGTAGCATTTCTCAGGGGTCAACACTGAGCTGATACTTTTAACATCTTTATTAATTGTTTGAATAATTGGACAAAGCATGTTCTCTGCCAGTCCACAGCTCATACAGAACTTGGAGAGCAGCTGGCACTGGAGGGCAGCGCTGCCATTCAGAAAGACATTCAACAGGTTGCAGAACACCACTGACAGGAACTCACTGAAGTTCAACACAGGCAAATGCAAAGTGCTGCACCTGGCACAACCCCAGGCATCAGCAGTGGCTGGTGACCAGCTGGCTAGGTTCCAGTCTGGCACAACAGGCCTCTAGGGTCTGTAATTTAAGTCAGCAGTGAGCCCTCACTGCAAACAAGGCAAGCTATGATGAACAGTTTCAAACTGAGCATAACCAGGAGATTGGTGTGATGCCATATGATTGCTCTCACCACCCAATGATTGGTTGACCAGCCACTCCCAAGCAGGGAATGGTCTATGGTATGGAATAATCCTCTGACCGGCTTGTCCTGTTTACAGTCCCTCTCAGCTTCTATGGGAAGCCAAAAAGGTCCCTGACTTAATACAAACATTACTTAGCGACAACTAAAACAATATGTGTTATCAACATTATTCTCATACTAAGTCTGAAACACAGCAGCTACTAGGAAGAAAATTAACTCTATCCCAGCTGAAATCAGGACAAAACACTACCCAAAGTTTGTGCAATCTCCATTCTTAGAGACACTGAAAACTTGGTGGGGTAGGACCCTAAGCAACCTGATTCAAGATAGCCCATACTCTGAGTGAAGAGGTGGATTAGATAACTTGAGCTACCTTATGACTCTTCCATAACAGACACCTTCAGAGGGCTGCACATTCAACGCATTTACCAGACATACTGAAAGCACACTTAATGGGATCAGTAGTTCTGGCTGCAAGAACAAAACCAAACTAACATCAGAAGTGAGTGAAAAAGCACACATTAGGAGTTCTTTCCAAATGCAGAACTATAGTGCAGACTTCCACCTCCTAAGAAGCACCAAAATTAAAAGCCTCATAGCTGAATGCAACAATCTAGCAGTTTTGATAACTTTAACCATCTCATCTTCCTTAGTGTTACCCAAGATTTTCTGCAAATATTGCCCCAGTAGTGATTTTATTTTTAGGTAACTGCTGTAACTGTGTTGCAACTCTTAGCTCCTAGGATACTTGCTAACTAAAATCAAGTATTAAAGAGCAACCCACTTCTAAAAACGATTATAAAGAAACTAAAACTAGCAAGTGAGCTACTGGCGACACGGCCTCAAAATCAGTTGTTGATATCAGTAGAAGAGTTGGTGCTAATTTGCAGGTGCAAAGATAGCCAAGTATGATGCTTACAATGACTGATTTCCAGCCTTGAGCCGGAAACATCACTCACAAGGTCAAAGGAAAAAAGGAAAATAATAAATTTTGGAGTGTCACAGCTGCACCCTGAAGATGCAAGTAACTTCATCTGTTCTTAACCAGAGCTCAAACTGCTCTTAACTAAAGCATTGAGACACTAATACATGAGCTACAACACACAAAGGCTTTTTTTCAGTCTGTATTTAAGCATTTGAAAACATCACTTAAGCAATCCTTATGTTCATACAGCCGTTCCTTCTATCAAGTCTTTCTCTCCTGCGCAAGCTGGATCAGGAAACCAAATTCAGCAGAAACTGCCTCAGGAGAGTAGTGGGGGTTTTTTGTTTTGTTTTTTTAAAAAATTAAAGCACGATCAGTTCCCCACTTTATAGCCAGCAGTAGAATCAGGCAGGTGAATGTCAGACTTAAGTCAGTGCTGCTGCCAAAAGATGCTCAAGTTATAGCCTCAGGACAGCTTTAAAAATGTCAGTGGATATCAACAAACTGATCTAAATTTATACCTATGAAGTATAGAATCACAGTCCAGAGTTTCCTTAAGCAGCAGTTATGATCATATAGGAACTCTATGTATATCTTTTTATCCTCAGACTTGGGTTATTAGGAAAACAATTATGAGTGTGCAGGTAGAAGGGATACCGTATCTTATCCGCAAAATAAATACAAGCCCATTTTGGGAACCTCTACTTTTGACCTTTCTCAACTGTACAGCACCATACACTGTCTTTTCAACACAACAGGTTGCCAGAGCATCCATTGTGCGTTCCCCTCCCATATACTAACATTACAGCTTTAACCTGTATCAGTGTCAAGAGTAAATCAGGTCAAACACTAAGTAAAAAAAAAAAATAAAATCATGGTTTAACAGCCTATGACTTCAAATTTCACCTGGAAGACTGAACTCAGTGAGCATCACTGAGCTACAGCACTCTGCTAAGGCATCCAGCATGAGTTACGCTTTGGAAAGAGATGGAACTGACCAGCAAAGCTCTTCCAATTGGTTTGTGTTAAATAATGGCAAGAAGTGCCAGGTTCCTCATAGTTATCACTTGTAAGAAGAGAAAAGACACCTTATCTTTTAAACAGCATGTTTTCTTGAAGAAAAACAACAGGCGAATCAGAAGACCTTTGGTAATCAGTCTGCACTTCTTTTGAGGGTACTGTTTATATGTTCAGATTCTTCACAAAGAGCTTCAACAAAGCATTAATAATCAATAAAAATTTAACAATTTTACTGCAAGTCTTGAGAATTTATACCATTTCCTAAGCATATAACTCAGAGATTCCTGGCCCTTACTGTTGAGAAATAGTTTAACAAACACGAGAAAGAATCACCTCAAATTGCCAGTGTACTTAAGTACATACTGTACTTAAATGTAGTGCAGCACTGCAAGAGACACTGCTTTAGGAAGCCACAGACATCTCTCAGCACATATTACATACAGTGGTGTCACCCAAAAATCTGTTCCAGCAACTCTAAGATATTTCATCGGTGAAGAAGACTGAAATACGAACGAACAGGATTTTCAGCTCTGCACAGTTCTGAAAGGCAAAGAAAGGGAAACACCAACTCCTGGTTGTATGAACTCACCGTCTCTATTGACAGGACAGGACTATACCTATCCTGGCCCTAGCTAACACTTACCAACCAACAAGTGCCAAACAACCATACAAGCAGATTTTGTAATGGCACATTACACTAGCTGACATTCATTGCCTTGTAGTGATACTTATCCCAAGTCCATCTGCTACTGAGCTACATGTTCAAGAGGAGCTAGAAGCCACTGCCTCAGAGAAAGACAGAACAGACCACTTATCTGCTGCCACCACTGAACAAGATACAGCTGACAAAAACAAACCCAAACAACTATCATACAATTTGGACAAGGGTGAGGTACTACTACTGAAAAGACTGCTATCCCTCAGATCATGACATTCTGCGATCCAGACATCCAATGCAATGTTTTCACAACAGTAACTCTTCCCTAATCTGAGTGCCTGAGGATGCAGTACAGAGCTAGCAGAGCCCTGTTCAGTTATGAGCATCATTCACATTTCAGCACCTTTGTACTAAGAGCTGAAGGAAAACCCTTACAAGGTGAGAAAGAAAGGGCCTATTATACAAGTCACCTGAATTGCCGAGTCAGTACTGCGTGAGATTCATAGAATCATAGGATGGTTTGGGTTGGAACGGACCTGAAAGATCATCCAGTTCCACCCCCCTGCCCTAGGCAGGGACACCTCCCACCAGACCAGGTTGCTCCAAGCCCCGTCCAACCTGGCCTTGAACCCCTCCAGGGATGGGGCAGCCACAGCTTCTCTGGGCAACCTGGGCCAGGGGCTCACCCCCCTCACAGCAACCAACTTCTGCCTCAGATCTCATCTAAATCTCCCCTCTTTCGGTGTAAAACCCTTCCCCCTCGTCCCATGGCTCCCCTCCCTGATCCAGAGTCCCTCCCCAACTTTCCTGGAGCCCCTTTAGGGACTGGAAGGGGCTGGAAGGTCTCCCTGGAGCCTTCTCTTCTCCAGGCGGAACCCCCCAGCTCTCTCAGCCTGTCCTCACAGCAGAGGGGCTCCAGCCTCGGATCACCCTCGTGACCTCCTTTGGACTCCCTCCAACAGAGCCATGTCCTTCTCATGTTCGGGGCTCCAGAGGATCAATACCGAAATACTGAATATGAAATTCACCAACGTATGTAGCATAAGGAACTACCTACTGACAATACACTCTGCTTCTCTTCTACCTGCTTAGCTGAACCATTCATTATTGGACCTACTGAAGAATACAAGGCTAATATTAATGGAAATATTTATGAAAGTCCACTAACAATACTTCAGAAGTCTTTGAAGAATCCTAATGCAAAATTGTAGATCTCACTAAGTTGGGACAACATCATAAACAGATCCTGAAGAGAGGGACACAACACATTTTATTCTAGATGACGTCTGGAAAAGATAATATAGTAAGAGCCTATGGGCAAAGCTAAAGAGAAAATACAATCCTTGGAAGTTTATTGAAGATACCTGGACTTTTCAGCCCTGGCAATTTAAAGCAAACAGCATCTACTACAGTGTCACAAGTTTTAGTTTTACACTCACCCTCAATATACGGCTTTTCTAAAGAAAGCATTCATTCTCATTGTAAGGCTTGAAGGGAACCCTGTCCTGCAATCCATATTCAGTTCCCATGACAATACACCTCCGCTCCCACTAAATGCACTGTCTGATCTTCCTCAACTGGCCAGATTACATCCATTCCCACAGTAGCTCTCCACTGGGTTCCTCCCCCACATTAATTGAGTTTACCTGTATGAAGGGCCTTGTAATTCTGCCCCAACGCTTTCAATCATACTTTACAGCATTTACCCACTCGCGTCCACTTCCTTTTGCCTGCTGCCACTGTATAAAATCTGTGCTGAGACTCCTGCCACACAATCCCCAATCTTGTTTTCATTTCACACAGGCTGCCTCTGCTCTTGTTTAGATATAAGGAAAACTGCAGGACATAAGTGCTGTTATTTACAATGAAAGAACAAACAGGTTCAGACACCAGTGTTTTGTATGTAAGTTTGACAGCAGTAACACTCCATTTTTAGCTTTAGAACAGTCCCTACAGCTTGCTGCTTTGAAATGCAAGCCCTTATCAGCACTTGAAGTTTCACTGAGTCTCACTACCTGTGCAGATTGTTACAGAGCAACAATTACTGCAGGCAGATCTGAAAGAAATACCTGTCCCACATTTGCTGCAACTACCGGTTACATTTGGAGTGATATTCCTCATCAGCCACACTCACCCCTTTTGTTAGGAAAGGATAAGCACAATCACATCTGTCAATCTGGTGCATGTGCTAATATATAATTTTGCAGTGCTTTGCTACTGGATTTGCCCACAGATTGGCACATTAACATGGTCACAGGCTTTAAATCTACAAGTCCTCGTATGAGGCCCTATGAGTGACTCCTGTCTAAAGGCCTGTACTGCCCTCTGTATAACTACATACTCCTTCTCTGCTACTCTCCTCTAATGAGGAGTGAGTTCCTACCATACTCCAGGGCTGGGTACAAACGTTCTCATTCTCTTATTTCTGCGGAAGTGACACTTCAAAATCTCATTAGAAGGCCCTGTTTGTAAAAGTCCACAAACTTCTTCAGCGAGGTTTCAGAGTACTACTGTGTTTAAGAAGCTTTGCCCAAATCTTTTACTATTGGAACTATGGGGAGCATTAGATGAGTGCTAAATTTGTAAGCCACGGTTTCAGAAAGTCAGTATGAAAGCCAAATGTAGCAGCAGCACATCCTGAATTTTCCCTTCGTTTTGAAAGTTGACTTGAGAGATCTGTGCTTGCATCACCCTTTTACCCCTGGAATTTAATAGTTTCCTTCCAACATATTCAGTCTGAATAAAGTCATCTCATCTAGCTAAAAAACTTGCTCTCTATAAACACAAGTATCAAAGCTCAATCACTGGCTTCAGAAACCTAGAAACACACATGCTTGTTATATCATAGAAATTATTCTCCTTGGTAACAAGAATCCTCCTTGCAGATCTCTCCAGTTAAAAGCCAGTAATTCTCAGAGCTGCTTTATACCTCTGCTATAATGGGAAAAAGCCCGTATATGCCCTCCCATGTTCTGAATGAGAGAACATCTTGTTTCAGGCCTAGGCCATCTCAATTACAAACTTATTATATGCCTTTTAGTGTATGATAAGCTCATAAGGCTTAGGGGACACCTTATCACCATGTTCCAGTATTTAAAGGGTGTCTACAAAGATGATGGAGACTCCCTTTCTACAAGGAGTCACATGGAGAAGATGTGAAGTAATCGTTACAAGTTACTCCTAGGGAGATTTCAATTGGACCCAAGAGGAAAATTTTTCAGAATGAGAACAATCAGCCATTGGAATAATCTCTCCAGGGAAGTGGTGGATTCACCAACATTGGACACTTTTATGAGTTGACTGGACAACATTGGGAGCTTTTGCCAAGAAAGGTTGGACCAGATGATCCTTGAGGTTCCTTTCAACCTGGTATTCTATGATTCTAGATTCACTCCTCTTTATCCAATGACAACTGGATCACTGAATTTAAGAGCTACCTTGTAAACAGTAAGTTCCAACTTCTTCCATCAGCCCTAACACAAAAGATGAACCTCTGGCTCATCAACCTTATTTGTGGCACCCCCACATGATGAGGGGGTTAGGAGCACAGACCTAGCCTCTGCAACGCCATGGCTAATAGCTACAGACTATGTGTACTAGCATGGCGTACCTGGGTATTGTCAAAATAAACTGCTATACCTTCAAATTTGGTTCCAGAGTGCTGCAATGTCCACTATCATCTGCTGCAGTCACTAAGGGAGTTACAGGACTTATGCACCAGCACCCAAAATAAAGGAAAAATCTTTGACACCACTAAGACCAAAGGATTTAAACTGTATGCAATTCTTTCTACTACAAAGTACATGCCACACCCAACTGTTTTCAGGGTTGCCATTACAGTAAGTATTCCATGGTATCTCAGGAAAAGGACCACATCTGAAAACATCAGTCGCAGACCACCTTGGTCCCTTCCGCTATTTAGTGGGACTACAAAGCTCTACGAGACTGTTTCCCTCAGTTTAAAGTGCCAGGTTTATTCACCTTCAGTCTACTGAAGAGTTTCCACACGTGCAATTTCCCTGACTGCAGGTGAAACAAAAGAAGCAGCTCCTTCAGAATCTTTATACCTGCATCTTCTGAGCTACAGCAGCAGCAGCCACCAAGCCTCAGGGACTGAGGAAATCCCCAGTCATAGGAGTAATAAGGTCTTGTGATAAGGTCTGCACGAGGACAGCTGCAAGGTGCAAGTTCACTTCCTTCCAACTACTTCCTGCTAAGGCCCTCACTTCAGAAACTTGTAACTGATATTAGCTTCCAACTTCGTTAGTCACAGTTGATTGCCAGAACAGGCAATATCAGCAACAGATCAGTCCCTGGTCCTGGAAGGGTCTATTAGTATGAACACAGCAAGACTACCACTCCTGTCTTTCAGCTCCACAAGGAATACAAGTCCTTGCAGACAGATAGGTACTACCTTCAGACTGAAACCCGGAAAACATCACTTCCTCCTACATAGTCTACAGTAGCCATCTTCATTTGAGTGTAGGAATAGTAGTATTACGAGCTTGTTTCAGCACCACCTCAGAAGAAACACTTCTAGGAACCAGCTGGACTAAAGATCTGTCCCACTATTTTCATCTCTCTGAAATCAGGTATAGACACTAACTTTCCACTCAGATCTCCCCAAAACCTTTTTTCAGTCATCTTCAAAGTAATACTTTAGAGTGGTTACATCATTCCATCTAACTCAGTCTTTCTCTGACACAAACCACTAGACAGATCAAGATTTGCTACAGTTGCTATTGATTCTGTAGTTCTAAATCTGCTGTTGGGTCTAAGGCTGCCAATACTGTTGTTTCGGATAGTCTTTTGCCACTCAGAAATTCTTGTTGCCTAGATAACAGCAACACAGGACAGGTGGAATTCAGGGGAAGGGTAGAACAAAAAAAAAAAAAAAAAAAAAAAAAGGAAGAACAGCAGCAGCCCTATTTAAAAAAAAAAAATACTTAAATTGGAAAAAAGGAATTCAGAACACTTACCTGTATGGACTGATGGAATTCTAACCACACCTCATGCGGCAATTCACTTTCAGGAATTGAAAGCAGTAGCTCAAAACAACTCCTGGAAAAGTAAGAGGCAAGTAAGCAAGCTACCTGAACACATTCTGCTATTACGTTAAATAACATCTGTGGCACATATTACTTAGCATTCAGATAAGAAGTGACAGTAACATTGAAACACGTTTGATTGCACAGATCAGCTAAAGGCCAGAAACAGCCCCAGAATCAGGCATGAGTCATGACTTGGAAAGAGTGCTCCTTTTCACTATGCACAACCTTGCTAGGATAAGACTGCAGCTACTCTTGTAATCCAAGGTAGTTATTCAGTGTGGCTCAGGAACACTGCATTACAGAATTTCTGTTCCTTCCTCTCACAAAGGAATCCTAATATCCACTCTGAATAGAACTGTTTTGACCCCAGGATGGTCTCTTCGCCAAGAGGAAGAATGAAAGCCAGCTTTACCTAAAGTTTCAGTGCTGACATATATAAGAAAATAAAACTAAAGAAGAACAGCTTGACAGAACAAGACACGAGCATCATCACAGAAACAGACCTGGAGAACAGATCCCTAATCGTATCCTAAAAGCAACAGACTGACAAGCTATGTCAAGAAGTGCGTCAGCACAGAAATGGACCCACAGAATAGATTCCTAAAAACACTCTATGAGTCTTTGACAGCATGAGGCAGGGGAAACATTCAAATACCTATGGTGCGAACTGCAACAAGCTCAAGGGCTTACTCAATCAAAAAAAACCCATCCACATTGATATGTCTATCAAAGATGTTCAGATCATGACAATATAAGGAAAGAAAAATGGTCTAAGACTCCACAAACAATAAATGCACTAAATAATTGCTATAAGCTACACCTACATTGTCACATAATTGCAACTCATGCTATTTTTAATTCAAAACCTCCACTCCCAAATATTAAATAGAAGAATGACAAGACAACACATTCAGTCTTACGATAGATAGAAGAGTTGAGCTTGGGGAAGGGAAAAAGGAAAAGATGACCATAAAGCAAACATGAGTTCCAAAATTCTTAGTACCCAACAGCTTAGAGCACAACTGCAAAAGTAATATCCAGGATATTCCAATTACAATTTCCTTGGCAGAAAAATAATCAGAATAAGTCAATTGCCTAAGTTTCTGTTACAACAATTGACTCAGCTGCACAAAGACTAGGCAGCCTTTCGTATCAGCAAGGGGGAGGAACAGCCATTTAGCTTAATTCTTCGTTTTGGTCCTTATACAATACTTCAAAACGCACCTCCATCCTAAAAGCCCATTTCCTTCTTTATTGTAACGCAATCAAATGAAATTTAGGTATCATGCTAAGATTACAAATGAAAATACCAGGATCACTTCACGAAGTCAAGCCTTTCTACCCCACTTTACCACTGCCACCACAATACCTTCCTACACAAAACTCAATTTCAAACTTTAGTCACAATTTTTGCAAATAAACTGTAATGGGTGCTTGAATGCTTCCATTATTAAAAAAAAAAACAACATTAATCTCAAACACTCAATTCAAAGTATCTTTTAGGAGAAGGCCTCCTAGATTTCAGTTTGTTTATTTTAGAAGGAATAACTAGGGAAAAATCAACATATTATTTGCATACAATTATTCTGTAATCACTTTATACATCGTTCACTATTATTTTAAGACAGAAATTTTAAAAAGTAAATTCTAAAAGCTTTCCGAATTTTGTTCATATTTAGATTGTATTAGAAAACTTTTATCCTAAGTTTTTTGGAGATAAAAAGATGACTAATTATACATCAGAAAATCAGTGGGAATAGTTCACCTGTTGCCAGGAACTATCCTGCATTTGTTAAGAGTTGAGTTAGCTCTTAATGACAGACAGCGGAGTGGTAAATGCAAGTTAGTGAATCAAATTGCAGTTTATTAGGTTGAGAAATGCTTTGTTAGATAGACAAAGCAGCGAACCATCAGATGTGCCTCCTCACATGGTGTTACGGAAAGCAAGCACACTCTTCCTGGAAGCAACACGTTAGACCCAGTAGGTGACATACAGCTCAAGAAGTTTGAGGTAGACTGGTCCTATCAGTTGAATCCAGTTTTGCTACTCAGACCAAATGACATTCAGTTCTCCTTTCTCTTTTTATGGTTGAAAAGCATATAAACATCTTCTCAAAGGTGTAGAAAAAGATGGTAAACTCCATTTCAGGCTATCACAGCAAACAGGAAAAAGCAGAAAGCTGTCAAATATTACCTACTGGCAAACACAACGTGAACTAGGAACATTCTTTCTACTCTGTTAACTTTAATCTATTAATCTTAAGACCACATAAACCATTTTCAGATGGAAGTAAAATTTTCATACTGATGGTAATCAGCATCCCCAGGAAAAAAAAAAAAAACCAACCAAACAAAAAAACCAAACAAAACACTTACAGAAGCTTGAGTGAACAATCAGCTTCAAGGGCTTCCTAAGATTCATGAGGATAGCCAGCTAACCAAATCTCCGTGAAAGACACCTTTGATAAAGCTAATTCTTTATTCATTCCTCTGTTGAGGCAATACCTTTGGTATAGTAATACTGGGGGCTAAGGGGAATGTGCTGTGCTTTGTGGCTGCAGAAACGAGCAGTCCAAGCTCTACTTGACCAAAGCAGGTATGTCCCTTCACAACCATGGCCAATAACACTCATGTTTCCCCCACAATCATTCACCAAATCTGCAAACTACAAGAGCAACCACTCCAAGCTTTCCTTCTATTTCCTAAGGTTACACTGTGGACCAACAACGTCTTGCTGCATCAGCATCGTGTTTCTTACAGGGGGGCACAGTTTCTATGTCATGTCAGATTTACTGTGAACACACAATTGACCTGGACAGGTGTCAGGGGAAGCCATAGAATACTGCGTTTCCCTGCTACTGGCTCACCCACCCCACTCAGAGGGATGTCAGGAGGAGGAAGTTCCCTCCCCCTTCTCCTTGAGGGATGTTGGAAGGAAAGGAGGATTTCAATAGTAAGTACAGCACTTGTGCTTTAAAACAGGAAGCTTGCTCATTTCATTTCTCATCAGGGTTCAAGTCTGAAAATACACAGTGTGTATGACAGCTATACGTAACCCAGTTGTCTCCCCAAAAATCAGTTACATGGGAACAGCACACTTTCATGTCCCTAACCAGGTAATAGCCTTCCTCCCTCACAGAACTTAATTTTTATCTTTAATTTCCTGCTCTAACTTCTTTCCCCCTCCCTTGGAAACTCTTATGTAAAAGAAAAATGTGGGCGAGTTCAGCTAGGTATGCAATTTACCTCACCCTATCTGTGACCTCACTCCTTGTCTTTTCATTCTTTAGATTCCTCTCAAATGTAATCAAAACAAGAACAGCGGAGATTCCAGTAAGTCAGTCTCTCTACTGTCCTCCACCACAAAATTTTCTGAATATAAAAGCCACAGCAAACTCCCTCCTCACGCTGAAAGATGGAAGAAACCATATTAGCAGAAGCAGAATATTCTGGTTTTTCTCCACAGGAGAAAAGCAATTTTGATGAGCATATCTGACACAGAATTGGGATTCCTGCCCCAAAGTATATAACGCTGGCAAAATATATAGAAAGTACTCCAGATATGGATGACCTGCACACAAAGACAGTGAAAGACAAACTCTTTAAGTGACATGAGTAGGAAACAGTAGAACACACAAGCTAGTTAATGATAATATGACAAAGATGAGAATAATGTACCCATAAAGGGACAGTCTGCAAAAGCAATTACATATATTTGCCAAAAATATATGTATTATGTACCAGGTAAGTGCTTTAGCAGTTTAAGCCTTTGGTTTCCAAGTTAAGAAGTTAAGACAGACTTTTCCTGATTTCACACGTTTTCCCTTCTTGACAGAAGGTTTTAAAAAAAGAAAAAGAAATCAATCACTCCAAGTTCACATTTTTCTCATAACTCCAAAAATAAACCCCAAAAACCTCAACACATCACATGGAAATACCTGTTTCTGAGCTGTTGATTTATATTGCAAGTTAGTACACTGCAAAACAAGTATTTGACCAAGGAGTTCATGGCAAAATCCTTCTCACAAAGAACAACTGACTTCAGACTACAAAGCAAATAAACTACTGATAACAGAGAAAAAATAGCCCGTTGAAAAAGTGTCACAGATTTATTTTTATTCTATGATAGTATTTATATTCAGGGTTCTAGATCTTCATCCTCCCCCCTCAAATGAAGCCTTACCAGCAAGGAAGGACCAGCAGGACAAGTTATCCTTCTCAGGCTAATGGTAGTAACTGATTATATGCCAATGTTCATGAAAGCCCTCAGGCTATACTCTTCAATTACAAATAGCTGCTTTGCACTTAAAACAGACTTTGAGAAACTACAAGTTATTCCAACTTAGCTGATGGACTGCAAAACAGTTTTGTCTTTTGTTTGAAGAGCCACTATGCTTTAAGTCATATCTACAGACACTTGTCAAAGACCTCAGGTTGAATTACTCTGTGTTTTGCTATCCTACAGCAACTGCCCACACGCACAGCTTAGACTGCCATGAATACAAAACAGCTTCTCCTTTTCAAACAGGGGCATGTTCAGAACTACCTTGCATTACAGGTGAAAGGACACACGAAAGCAGTAACTGCAGAGCAAGTGATATGGGTTTATGAATCCATGCATGAACGTCTAATATTAAGGCTTCTGTTTAATAAGGACCACACAAAGTTTTTTCTACAGAAAATAATAATAATTTTCAGAATGTTTAAGAAAGAACAGAACCTTCCTAATACCTGCACATTTATCCAAATAAAGAACAAAGCCTTACCAGTTGTTCACATTAGTTAACAAAATGCTCAAGTACATTTTTGTGGTATGATTAAAAAAGTACTAAAGACATATACTAGACAATAAATCGCAAATACAGCTGTCAAATTATGTATTACACTATTTCAACAACTTGCCCTTTCATTTATAAAGCACAGGTTTTTGTGGGTTTTTTGTTTGGGTTTGTTTTTTTTTTTTTAAATATTAATGTACCAACTTAAAACTTACAGCACTAGCCTGCCAAGTACCAAAAGAACATCTTCACATTCTGTAGTCAAGTAAGGTCGTGCATTAGCAAAGCATTGGATGGAGATTCGATATACTTCCAAAAAAGGTAAAATATGTTCCGATGCACCCCGACTGCCAGCATACTGAAGTAGCGTCTGAAAGAAAATGAGTTATCGTTAGAAGTTCTCATAACACACTTTTGTCTAGAAAATAAATATCAATATGCAATATCAAGCATATACAGTGGAAGAATTCTGGAAGAGAAGTTTTTACTCTGAAGGAGATTTTAAAATGGTAGCTTTTCTCCTCAACAGAAGTTCTCCCTTTTATTCAAAAATATTTTCATTACTTTTATTATTTTGATAAAGTTATCAGAATTTCTACTGAGGAGTAAGCCAGATGCAATCAACAGAAATGTGAACTGTTAGGTTAAAAATTAAGGGAGAATTTCTGCCATGGAGACAGAACCACATGTGTAACACTGGAATCTTTATTACTAGTGAGAATGCAGAATAATAGGCAAGAAGTTACAGATTAAGAACATTATTCCAGCTGTAGTATTTTAAAGATACATGCATTACCCATACAGCAAACATGAAGCCATTAGAAGGGGATACAGAACCCAGATCTGATCGTTATGTAGCCAATTTTCAGATGCAAAATAACCCTAGATTCTACTACTTGACCATAGCAATCCTACATTATCCAAGCACAGTACAGAAGAAGCAATGTAAAGTCTAGCCAGTTTTAAGAGAAATCAAAATAAGTTTCAAAAATCATCACAGGGATAACAGTAGTATCTCACAACCTTTTTAAAGCTCCAATACACTATCATGTTATTTTCTTACAAGTTATAAAGTAATATTGAGAGCAAGTGGGGCACTGAGCTAAGGACACCTCAGCTCTACTGACAGCTTGCTTCACAAATAACAACCCTTCTCCATAGGCACGCCCTCCTACAACTCCAGACCTGTTATGCTTGCGCTCTTACCAGTTACAATTCCTCTCTCATGTTGCACCCTCCCTAGACCAAACAAGGTACTACTGTTGATTAAGGCCAGATGCAAAGAAAACAAAACACAGTGATAAAAACTGTGCTTTCTGGAACCCTAGGGCCAAGACTCGGGGGGGGGGGGGAGGAATTCAGAGCGCCTCACCCTATAATTCAATACAAGCCAAATTGTTCTAAAATGATGACCGTGTCATATCAGGCCTCAAATCGGGACTCTGACAACCAATTTATTTTAACACCTTAAACAAACACATGATCATATCAGGTTATGACTGGAAGGAGGACGCTACTGAACAGACCCTATAATGAGCGTAATAAAACCAAATGCAATCATTAAAATAGCCAGAAACTTCCAAGACAAAGCCTAACTTCCAACACAGCAAGAAGTAAGCGGCCAGCTACACACTATTTTGTGGACTACCCAGTGTTATGTCAGTGATCTAACTATAAAATACTAGTCTTAAGGTTAAAAAAAAAAAAAAAAAAGAAAAGCAAACATCCATTAAACTGGCACAACCATTTGTGAAATTTAAGAAACAAACAAAAGAAAATTTATAAAAAATACCATCTAAGAATCAGTAAAAATCAAGACTGTTTTGTAGATTATTCTCCTAGTACTCAGTACTTGTTATATAACTCCTAGATGATAGTTATAAACTCTCAAAAACCCCACAAGGAGGATAGCAGAAGGGAAGATGTTTACAGAAATCATCCTTAAACACAGCACAAAGATCATTAGCAGAAGCAATGAATGACTAGCAACTAACCAGTCTAAGTGCTTCTCTAACAGATTAATGAAGGATTTGATAATATAACTCAAATTATATGTGGCATTAGAAGCATTAAATTACATTCAAAGGCTGTCAAGCTACAATCCCTAGAGATACTCTATTGATGACTATCGTAAACTCATCTGTTTAGTAAACCCAGCAGTAACACTATCATTATACTGACTACAGAAATAGAAGATCAAACATACAAATCTCTGCACTTTTCTGAAAATACATCCATTAAAACCAATCTATTAAAAAAGCCAAATTATTATTTTAACAGACACTTAGACATAAACTATGTGGTCTGTGTAAACCATAAAACATGGTAGAATATTTCCTAAGATTAACTAAACTTACTAGAAAACACTGCACCCTTGCTGGAGTGCAATCCTAGCCTTGAGATCCAAGTCTTACAGTCAATATCAGCAACTCATTAAGTGGCCATTTATCAGAAGCTTCTCCCCAAATAGATGAGCAATGATAGTTTCAGTGTATAAGACAGATTCAAGGCAAGAGACTTATTAACAGCTTGAACTTCAAAGGTGTAGTTTTGAACATTATTATGCTATTAGTATCAGCATACTGACAAATAAGCAAACGCAATACTGTAATTGGCGAGTGGGGTGAGAAGAGCAGAAGCCAAACACATCCACGTACCATGTAATCTACAGACCAGCCTAGGTCCTGAACTTTGCAGGTTCTCATGTCCTGCAATGCTGCAATACCTGCTTAACTACATTTCTTCAGAATCATCAATTTTTTTGCTCAGAACCAACTTAAACACGTCTAAGTCGCCTGACCTGTTATTACAGCTTTAAGTCTCTGTTTTATGCCTCTTCTAAAACATACCTGACTGCAATTGACAGTCCTCAACAGCACCACCTTGAATAATTTCAGAAAGCCTTCAGAAAGGCAGATGGGATGCTCTGATGTCCTAAAACCTCTGCTTGACTGCTAACTGTTCCTCATATTTAGGATAGTGCAACCTCAAACACACACACTGTTCATTCTACTTGGCTGTTTGGGTACATATTGAGCTCCCCAACAGACATGTTTTTCTTAAGGTGAGTATGCAAAGCATTCACGCTTGTACAATATAAAGTTGCAGAGTCAACCCACTATTTAGGCCTCATGAGTTTCTTTGTTGTGTTATCCTGGACACCAATCTTACTTCCCTGCCCAAAAACAGGAATCTTCAAGGAAACTGTGCCATCCGACATCACTCCCAGGAAGAGCTACTGGAAAGCTGCACATGGCAGCACAAGTTTACATGTAGAAAAATACAGCATCCAGACAGGTCAAAGCACAAGAAAGCTACTGATTTGATTCAGTTTGTTGTGTGCCAACAGCCTCAGTAACTTCCACAGCAAAACAGAGCACCTTTCAGGACCATGCCACAGATGTACATACAGGATGGCAAATTCATTGCTGCCCTAAAACATTTCAGCTACCCTCACATGATGCAGCTACTTCCCAAGATCATATTTAAGCCCATTTCAATTCAGCTTCTCTCAAGGCGTGTTCTGCTGTAGCTTAATAAGCTTATAACAAGATACCCGTGGTACCCAAGTTGTTCATACAAAATTGAGTTCCTTAAATTTCACTTGGGGGCAGACCTTAAGTTATTTTGAAGTTTTATCACTCTGTGCAACATTCACAAACATCCCCAGGCAGGAGGAGAAATCATGATATAAAGTTACATCCTAATCACAGTGGTTTGACTGCACAATGACATCACAGATTTATACTCCATTGAAGCTGCTGCATGACAGACCAGCAATTTCATGTTTTCCACCGTATCTCTTGGTGTACGGTCATGACCATCAGAAATGTCCCAAACTGATAGCTACCCAAGACAGATATTTTTCATTTTTATCTGTACTATCTGTCACAGTGTTCTGAAACAAGACTACCATTCAATAACAGCACAAGGACCTAAAGAGGTCCACATTTTTTGTGGGACAGGGTTTGAGGGGGTTTTTTTGTTGTTGTTTTTAAGTAACAGAACTGATTCCATCAAGCCCCACTGATTAAGTATCTCTAAAACTTTATCTGTACCAAACTATCTGGGTGACTTGACCACTACATATATTGATCATCTTGACAACCTCTACATTAAGTGTTAGCTGAGTATTTGTTTCAATGTTCTCATGCAATGAATGCCATTGGAAACAATTTTAGCAAAACACGAAATATGGAGAAAGTCACACACGTTATACTGGGCTCCATGCAAATGCAAGGTCACAGCTCTTAACACTATGCTTAACTTCAGACAGACATAACAGTATGCAGCGGCCTCCTGCAGTTTGAGAAGCAACAGCTTTGAAACCTAACAAACTCCCTTTGTTCTTTCAGTAAACGATGAGTTAAACATTCTCCCAGAATGGTATGGTAACACACATAACCTGTGGATGTAAACTGAAGAAAAATATAATCTATAACACACCAGTAGGACTTTTTCTCTGATTTCGCATCAGATTTTGCTATTCACCATTCAAACAGAGTGGCTGTATCAGCTGAGGTGTGGTTAAATTAGCCTGTAAAACAGATTTTTTTATTTTGAAAACCACAAACTCTTCAGATTCAACAGGGATGGTTCTTCAACCCAGCAACCTAACAACAATTATTCAGCCTTAGAGCTCACAACAAATGATGCTCTGGGGGAAACAAAAGCAATTTAACCATTTAAAGAGTTTACTTAAGAATAAGTTGTCTCCATCACTACAACTTTAATTAAGTTCAGCTCGTTCTCTGGAAGTTTGTGGCTTGATCCTTAGCGTGAGTTGCATTAACCATGCATTCAGACAGGATCACCAGACCACTACAGCTCATTCAGTGACTTTAGCGAACTGCAGGCCTTCACAAAGCATCAAGCATTGCTTATTCCACAGCAGATCTCGATCAATGTGGAACACATGGTTTCGATCCCGAGACAGGTAAAGAATAGAAAAGCGGAGCTCTAGGAACTGAGCCAAGACCGCACCAATGGAGCACGGTGTGGCCTGCCTGCCCCAGCGCATCTCCCAAGGGCTACCAGCCGTCCGGGTTCTGACAGAGCCCAAGGGCGAGCAGCTCCCCCGCTGCCACGGGCGCGGCCCCAGGATGGCAGCGCAGTGCATACGGGGCAGTCCCGGGGCAGGACGCGCACCTCCCCGCTGGGCCGCGGCGCACGCCGCCGCCAGCCCCAGGCCACACCAACGGCAGCTCCAGAGGAGCAGGGGGAGCCCCCGGAAGGGGAGCCCTTTGCCGCCGGCAGCGCTGGGCGCGCACCGCGGCGCGGGAGGCCCGCTGGGCCCGCCCCGGGCCCGCCGTCCGGCCTGCATCCCGCGCCGCGGCCCAGCCCAGCCCCTACCTGGCAGAAGCCGCGGCAGTAGGCCCGGGACGAAGCCTCCGACACCTCCTGCTCCCGTAGCTCCGTCTGCAGCTGCGAGAGGCGGGCTCTGAGCGCCGCCACCAGCCGCTGCATCTCAGGCCGCGGAGCCGTCTCAGCCTCAGCGTCCGCCATCTGCACCCGGCCCCACTGCGCGTAGGCAAGGATCACGTGACCCACAGTTAGTGACTTCATCGCCCCGGGACGGCGTCACGTGACGCGCACGTGACACGGCTCGAGCGTCGCTGTCCGCGCGACCCACCATCCGGGGCAGCGGGCGGACACTCCCCTGTCGAGCAGCGTCACATGACGCGACGGCAGCCCATCGCGAGCGCGCGTGCGCGCGGGGCTCCGGCCGGAGGAGGGGGAGGGGGGGGGAGAGGGGAAGAGGGAGGGCGGGGCCGACGGGGGCGGGGCCGTAGGGGGTTTGGGGCGGCGCGGCCTGGGCGCTTCTTCGCCCATCGCTACGAGGTGGGGAGGCACCAGCACCAGCACCAGCACGGCGGGCCCTTGCCCTCCTCCAGGCCTTTGGGAGACGGTCATGGAGAGAGGTGGAAGTTTTCAGCCTGCTGCTAGCCCCAGAACTTGCACCAATAGGTACCCGTGTGTTATAAAGGTAATTGTGGAGCAAGATAACCTGAGATATAATGATGGATGCAGGGGAGAGTCAACATTTTGACTTAGATTGTATTTATCTTAATCTCTTGTTTAAAAGCATGTTATTGAAAGCAGAACATTCATGAATCGAGGAAAGCCCTGGAGGGTCCAATGCCTAGCCAAACATGGGAACTGAGAGACCAGTAAATAGCTTTTACCAAGATCTTGCAACTTGCAGCATGCCCTGTGAAAGAAGATGGTAGGCCCATGGGTCAGGAAGCTCCGCAGTCCGTTGCCTGCGAGCCTTCTGGTTGACAAGTTGACCTGCCAGGGTGAAAAACCAGGAAGGCAAGTCCAGCAGTCGAGACTGTGAAACCCTGCAGGAAGCGATCAAGTGCCAGTACAGCTTGCTTTTACCATAGTTGACTGCAAAGGGATTCCCTGAAGTCCACCCAGAAGTAGAGACTGAAATGGTACGCAGTTGCCTGGAGCTCCCAGGCCAGAAATCTGCTGACTGGCATTTTGGTGTCCTTCACTTGTCTTGCTTAGGAAGGAAAGGAAGTGAAGTCCTAGCTCTTTCTGCAGAAACACCCCCTCCCCATCAACCCAAAGCTAACAAACAAAACATTTTTCTTTGGCTTTGTCTTGGTAGCTCAAAGGTGTGCTATTTCCTTTTTTGATTTGAGAATTTAGGTCAGGGAGGCCCCTGGCTTGTTTATGAGCATATGGTTGGGGTTTCTACCCTCCAGCAAGATGGGAATCTCTCTTTTCTCTTATGATCCTCTGCCTAATTGGGCATGCACAGTGGGAGGGAAACATGTCTGTGTCCACCTGGTAAGAATGACCTGCTTTTTTCCGCCTCAGTCTCTGCAAGGCCAATGAGAAAGTGAGTGGAGAAGTCAGGAAGGCCTGGGGTGAATTGACATGGAACTATTTGGGAAGCTTTCCTTAGTTGCAAGCAAGTTGTATGATTTCAGCTCATAGCTTTGTGGTACGAAGCAAGTGGAGTGTTTAAAGTTTGGCAAGGTGGATGAAAACTACCAGATGGGTTAGGAATAGCAAAACTATCTTCCTGCATATTTAAAGCCAAAGGGGGCCTTAAAAGGCATCTTGGGAAGGAGTGAAGAGATGTAAAACAAGAGCCTGGAACTCCTGGGCCACAGATCTGCCCATGAGCTTTTGCACATCCTCATTATTCTCCTACAAGTTAAATGATTCTGTAGTTCTCCTGTTGGGAGAAGGTGTCTTGTAGATACCAGTCTGGTTTGCATAGTCAGGTGAACAACAATCTTTAGGTATGAGAAATCTACTGCTGGGAGGAGGCTATTGTTCCCCCTTCAGAATGGACCCTTCCCCCTTTCCAAAATCTGTGAAGGTCCCCTCCTTGCACAAGACATTATGTGGGGCCATGGATATAAGGAAAAACTTCTTAACCATGAGGATGGCCAAGCAGTGAAGTAGGGTGCCGAAAAAGCTTGTGCAGTCTCTGCTCTTAGAGGTGTCCAAGACAAGACTGGATAAATCTGGTCAGCCTTGCCTGACCTCATAGCTGACCCTGGTTTGACTAGGAAGTTGGACTACAAACCTCCTGGGGTTCCTTACAACCGGAATTAGATTCTGTCATTTTACTGACATTTTTTAGTTTGGTACAGAGTCCTGGGACAGGAGCACAAGAAGCTGAGCACATCACCAGAGGTTGTCTAGCTCGCCTCTGAACTTGCTTATGTCCTGCTGCCCTTCCTCTCAGCTGGAAGGGGCAAAATACATCTACGTGGCCTGCACTGTCAATGCCAACACCTCTTCTGGCAGCAGGGAGAGAGGCCAGAATGAACTCTTCATGGCAGATCTGCGAAGCTGACTAAAAGCAACAGGTTATCAAATCAGTTGGTAGAGCTGGTTGGCTTGTCATGATCCCTAGGGCCCCTGGGGAATGTTTGTCCTTGGTTTCTCTCTCAACATGGTCAGGAGAGAACGACAGCAGCCTGACAGGCACACTTGACCTAGCACAGGTGACTCTGTTAACTGTAGACCACCATACCCTGCTGCCAGGCCCTCCACATGCCAGCAGCTCCCCTGCCTACCACCCGTGGGCACTGGGCGAAAGTGGCCAACTGTGTGATGCTGCAGGACATCCATTACATGGAGCTGCTGCAGCAAAGAGAGAACCTGAAAGCCAGTATGTATGATTTTGAGCTTTATCTGTCTCCTGGCAGCTATTCAGAAAGGAGGGAGGACAGATTCTTGTAGAAAGACCTCCCTCCTCTCTGGTGTTTTTAACCTTCTCCAGTCTTCCCGGATCTTGATTGTGCTCTCATGTTGAAGTGAGGCTGGGGCAGAGGGAAGCCTCTGCATTTCATTCTCCAGCTGCAGGACTGAGCATTGAGGACATGCAGAGGGAAAAAGTGGGGATCTGAGTACACCTGGAGGCGAATAGAAGACATTGCACAGAGGGTGGTAGAAATAGACAGTGGAATGATTTATGTATATCTGCAGACTTAACAATGATAAATGTGTTTTATATGTGTTTGTATACATATATATATTAGTTACTGTCCTGATTCTGGCGGGGACAGGGTTAAGTATTCCATGCCATGTGAGCCACGACCACCCTGAGATTAAGAGGGGGGAGGGGGCAGGAAGTCAGGTTTGGAGCGGGCTGGGGCATCCCGGGTCCAGTCGGGGAGCGGCGGTTCCGTAATTGCGTTTGTATATTCCTCTGTCCGTGTTATTGTTGTTGTTTTCTTGTTCCCTTTGCTGTTCTGTTAAACTGCCTTTGTCTCAACACAAGAGTTTTGCCTTTTTCTTCTGATCCTTCCCGTATTGGGAGGAGCCGAGCGAGCGACACGTGGTTCTTTGTTGCCATCTGAGGCCAAACCACGACAGTTACATGTTTAAATGCATACGTATATATGAGTAGATAAAATATATCTTTATACTTACATATGTGTATGAGAGTCATGTAAGTACTTGGAAGATAAACCTTTCCCTTTCCATTGAGAAATGCTGAAGGCCCATAAGGCCAGCATATTGTCCTTAGCCCATGTTCTGTCCCAAAAGGAAAACCTGCGATTTAACAAATCCTGGCCACTAGTTGCGACCTGAAGTTCAATCTATTTGTTTACATTAATTTTTTATAATGTATCTATGTAAATATATCTATATATTGAGGTATAAAAGCTTTCATTAGTTCTTGTTTTTTTAATGAGAGAGAATGGAATTATTATGCATTAATTCTAAACAGAATTGATTCCATGGAGTGATTGCTGGCACACGAAAGGTGCCAGGAGGTAAAAATGTTTTTTGTTCTCAACTGTCGCTGAAAACCACTTTCATGGCTCCACCAACCCTGAGGCTCTACCCTTTCCTGGAGGCTTAATCCTCAAAACCAGCTTTCTTCACTCTCCCCAGGGCCAGGATCAAAATCTGCAACCATCTGCAGATTGTTCCCACTCCTAAGGTACCAGGAGGTAAAACTGTTGTTTGTTCTCACTGTCTCTGGAAGTGCTTTCATCGCCACATAAACCTTGGGTCGCTACGCTTTCCTGGTGACCTCATCCCCAAAACAGCGTTTTTTTTCATTCTCCCCAGGGCCTGCCTCACAAATATCATAGGTTTGGATATTGCTCAAACACCGAAGGGGCCAGGAGGGAAACCTTGCTTGTTCTCACTCTCTCTGGGCAGGAGCAAGGGAGCGGCTGTGTGTTGCTGAGGATTTTGGGGAA